>JANXHW010000006.1:8993761-11610427 GCA_026170595.1 Plestiodon gilberti rubricaudatus | reverse complement strand
ATTCCCAGCATTCGGGTAGTAGCACATGCCACCACCATGACTAAGGAATGGAACCGAAGGCAGGACGATGCAGCTGACTTATGATGCACGCTGCCTTGTACTGAGTCAGACCCTTGGTCCATCTAGCTCAGTATTACCAATACTGACTGGCAGTGGCCCTCCAGGGTTTCAAGCAGGAATCTTTCTCTGCCCTGCCTGGAGATGCTGGGGATTGAACCTGGGACCTTTGGCATGCAAAGCAGGTGCTCAACCACTTTGCTCTCATGCTTCCCTCACTGACACTGACATAGTTGCCAATGGCTTCCATATAGTCTATATATGGAACAAAGTAAGGAAACTTGCCAATGCCAAGGGAAAGAAGCACTATTGCACTTGCTTCACTCCCCTGCAGGGGAAGGGGGCAGATTTACCTCTGGCCCTGAGAGCAGACCTTTCTTTTCCTCTCTACTGAGACTGGCTGCATAGGGGACTCAAGATGTGCCCTTTGGCAGCACTGTGAACAACAGGCATTTTGCTAGTATGTTATTGAACAGATGTGGGCTGTGCTGAGCTCACAGTGTGAACCTCTCAGTCTCAGCTCCAGGGGGACTTGGATGAAGCAGGTTATCATTCTACATCCTTTTCTGTCTGGCTTCAGGCCAGAGACAGCCCTGGTTGCCTTGATGGAGGATGACCTTTGCCAGGGACTGGATGGGTGGAGTGCATCTCTGCTGGACCTCTCAGTGTAGACCTCCTAAACACCTGCAGGCTCACTGTTTACGCCCTATCTGGGAAATGCAGCAGGGCAAAGGTATCCTGGGGGGGGGGGAAGTGCAGAGGAGAAATAGTGGCTTCTTAGGGAATAGTTCAGCAGCACCAGCTCTGCACCCCCCCCTCCACATCACCCTTTCAAATCTCTTTTTAGAGATTGAGCAAAAGCCCATTTCCCAGTCCAAGATATCTGTCAAACAGCTAGCTCGGCCTGCCCTGCACGTTTTTGATTCTGCAAGCTGTATTGAAGAATGGACCAGCCCCAGCAGTTGTATCAATCAACCCCACTTCGGCTTAGCTTAGGGATATGGTGGGAGCCACACAGGATGAGTTACTCTGGGGTCCATGATCCCTTGGGAAGTTCCTTTTTTCCTCTCTTTAGCTCAACCATTTCATGAAACACGTTTTTGTTTCCTTCTCGTTTTTCATGGCAGCGGAGGTTGAAATGTGGTCCGGAGCCACCATTTCTGGGCATGGACTTCCAGGAGTGTACTACCTGAAATCTTTCCATTTCCACTGGGGCACGTACTATCGTCGAGGCTCAGAACATGCCATCAATAGCAAGCGCTACTCCATGGAGGTGAGCCACAAAAAGAATAAGGGGAAACAGGAGGAGGGTTGAAAGGTGAACAGTAGGATCTCGCAGCTTGAATGGGATGTTGTTTGTTAGCGCAGTGTTGGGCAAACCAGGCCTGTTTCCTGCTCTGCTACCTTGGACCCATATAATAGCATCTCCTGATCCTCTTGTTTTGGCTGCTCTGGCTTCTTAAGATAGTGCTGCGCATGGATGGCTGAGATCGATGGTGGCTTTTGCTAGTCGCCAAGTGTAGCAAAGGAAGGTGCTGGAGCTATGATAATGGAAGTTGTAGTAGATGTAGAAGAAAGAGGCTGAGTAGGGCAGAAGATGATCTTTTAAGACTCCAAGCTTCAGGGTGCCACTAGGGAGCACTGTGGTTTTGGAAAAGCATTGTGTGTAGCCTATAGCAGGGTTTCACAGACCTCAGGCAATCACACAATACCTAGATCTTCCATGCTACCGCCTACCAACACCTTACTGAGTATACCTATCTGGCACCTACATTCCCTGGGCCACTTCTCCACCTGATTGGCTTCTACAAATACGCAGCACTTATTTGTTTTATTTTTTCTTTATAAAAACATCTACCCACTTATCCTGAGAAGGATCCAAAACAATTAAGATCAATGAAAGTGCTAAAACACCACCTTCTTTAAAAAAACAAAACATTAAAAATATCTACAGAATTTATTGTTTTGAACTTAAAAATAAACTATTTTCTCCTCTTTTCTGCACATTACTCAATGAAGTTTGGTCTATACATGCAGAATGAGGTGGCAGAAAAATGTGGAGGTTGTAGAACGGATTGTACCATTTCAGGCTGGAAGTGGGAAATATGTACTGTACCACTTTTGAATTTGGCCCCCCGTAAGAAAGTCCTTTCAGTCCTGAGATGACCAGGACTGCTAGGAGATCAAATCAGTCAATCCTAAATGAAATCAACCCTGACTGTTCCCTGGAAGGACAGGTACTGAGGCTGAAGCTCAAATATTTTGGCCACCTAATGCGAAGAGAGGACTCTCTGGAGAAAACTCTGATGCTGGGAAAGATTGAAGGCAAAAGGAGAAGGGGAAGGCGAAGGATGAGATGGTTAGACAGCATCACCGATGCAATGAACATGAAAATGAGCGAACTCAGGAAGATAGTGGAGGACAGGAAGGCCTGGCGGGATATGGTTCATGGGATCACGAAGGGTAGGACACGATTTAACGACTGAACAACAAGAAAGTCCTTGGAAACAGTAAAACTAATACATCAGGTAGAAAGGTGCTAGCTGCCCTAGCCATTTGCCTGCTGTTCTGGTTTTCTATTTTCATGGAGTGTTTTGGATGCAGGACTCAGGAGGGCATTCTAAGGTGTGATCTTCCCTGCGTAGACAGGAAGTGGTGCACCTATTTTACCACCTCAGTCTGCAACATACATGCATGTTGACCAGGCCTGTGTGTCCTGCTCATCAGTCAGTCTCTTCTTTTCAACGTTCCTAGTTGGCCGCCTTTTGGGAAGCCCCAGAGCACTCGCTTATTTGTAGGCCCCCGGCGTTAAGATGGTGGGCAAAGTCATTTTGTGTTGCCCTGCTGGTGTCCACTTCCTCTAATTTTGAGGAACTTTGGACTAGGGTCAGGTGCTCCATCATCACCACGGCAGACCCTTCCTTCTCAGCAGTCAGCAGGTTTGTGAACACCTGACTTCACAAAAGCGGCAGCGCCACTAATTTATCGTTGGGGTGACATTTACAGGTAGGAGACAGAAAACATCTTGGATTTATTATACTTAGCCTTATGTACAAGTTCTTCTCCAAGGGGTTCGTAGAAGTTATTGTTTTAGTTGATCTTATTTTAAAAAGTCGTTAGCTGCTTTTTCAGATAGAAGAGACTCATTATAATGTTGCTAAGCAATCGGCACCCACTATGCGGCTGCCTCCCCAGCAGCAAGCAGTCCAGGCACAATGATTTTATTTCTTTTATGTGTGAGTGGGCTAGATGGGTAGCCCAATCCTGTCTAGCAGGACGCCTGCCACACCCTATGTAGGATTGGACCACACCAGTGGAGTCCCTTTGCTCTGAGTCAGGGCCACTCAGAGGAATTTTATTAGGGGGTACATTTCTTTTGGGCCCCTTCCCTTCATGTAAATTTGGCTCCTGGGCCCCCCTTTTTTGCTCCTGGGCCCCCTTCTTGACCCATTTTTGGCCCTGAGCCCGGGTACGATTATACCCCCTTAACCCCCCTCTCAGACGCCCTGCTCTGAGTAGAGCCCCTCCGCCCCAATGGGACTACTCAAATTTATGCCAGATATTTTTCTGGCACACATTTGAGCCAGCCATATAATGCCGGCCAGGTCCGGGAAGAGGGATAGAATTTGGCGGAACCTGCCACCGCAAGTCCCTCCCCCATCCCAGGCTCGGCTGCCCAATCCCACCCACCCCCCTGTTCCACCCTCCTCAGTCCCTTTCGCTGCCCAATGGGAACTTACCTGTTTGCTGCAGCGCTCCACAGTTCTGCGGTGCCGGTGGAGTGGCGCAAGCCTCTCCGCCGGCACTGCTTACTCATCGGGTGCTGCAGATGTGTTTTCCAGCATGTTTGCAACACCTTCGACCAGCGAAGCAATCGCTCCGCCGGTCTAATTGTAGACAGGATTGCACTGTTGTTAGGTTGACTTGTGCTTGGAACAGCTGTTTGCACTTACAAATATTCAAGCAAAGCCTGTGGGAGCTGACAGGCCCGGAAGGCAGGTAACACCATTTCTAAACATGACTCCAGTCCCCAAAGAGATGAGCCCAAGGATCCATGCTGGTCAGGACTGACATAATTGACTGGCTCACACTGACATAATTTAGAAACCTCCATTTTCTTTCTCTCTTTCTCTCCACTCTTCCTGCACCAGCTCCACATTGTTCACACCAAAAACAACATGAGCATGGAGGAAGCAAAAAAAGATCCTGAAGGAATTGCTGTCGTGGCGTTTTTCATACAGGTGAGGGACAGGTAGAGTGACCTATGATGCTTGTGACTGGCTAGAGTGACTACTTGCTGCAGTCCTGCCTGGTTTAGGAGCCCTATCCCCTGTGTTATTATTGCTATTGGGACCTAGGCTGTTTGGGTTCTGTCCTCCCAAGAGGGCAGAGTGGGCAGTGAGCTTCTAGAGCAGGGGCTCTGAACCTTTTTACGATTACAGACCCCCAATGGATTGCCCAATATGTCCCCATGCCCACTTCGCCAGACTGTCAAAATCATCATCATCATCATCCCATTAGGTAGCAGTATGACTTCCAAAGGTGGGGAGAACTTGCGGCAATCCCGGGGATTGCTGTCAGTGCCGGAAAACAAAGGCGATTTGTGCACTCACTGGGGGTCCTGGAGCCCTCCAGAGGGTTTGGGGAGGCCTGCTACCTTCCCCGAACCCTCCAGAGGGCTCCAGGACCCCTGGTGAGTGTACAAATCATTTTTTAAAACTTTTTTTCCTGGCGCCGGAACAGCTTTTGGTTCCAATGTTGGGTCACAACCCACCATTTTGAGAACCACTGATCTAATCCAACAACATTTTAAAAATGTTCAGAGATTGAGTCCCATACCCCTATCATTTGGTTGCCATACCCTCAAGGGTAAGAATCCCTGTTCTAGAGAATTCCCTGTAACAAATTCCCTCTTCATTTCTCGTAGAAGTCCAAAAAGGCTCAGATTATGCCTGGATGGAAGACTCTGGCTGACTACATGAAGGACATCCCACAGCAAAGTGAGCCCCCAACCCTCCGATGCTCTGGGAAATGGGAAGATTTCCCATCAAGTCTTCCAAACCCGTTTCCCACTTTTCTTTTTCCTCAGATGACAAGGTAAATATGAATGGAGAATTCTCCCTGGGGAGCTTACTGAGCAGCGCAGACCTAAGCACGTATTACCGCTACCCGGGCTCCCTCACCACTCCTGACTGCAGCCAGTCCGTGATCTGGACCGTCTATGCCGAGCCCATCCGGGTAACTCACGGAGTGGTGAGTGGATGACATTTTTCTCTCCTCAGTTATGGGAAGAGCAGGGAAGCTGGGGGGACAGGATTCTTAAGCGTTCTGAGAGCAGAAGCTGGGTTCTTGGGAAACAGACATGGATCACAGGGTTGCCACAACAACCACCACCAACACATCCAGGTCACCTCATGCCTCTCAGTCCCTTGAGAAAAGACTCTGGGGCACAATCTGTTAGGGGCAGGTGGAAGGGAGCTGCCAGACCCCAAGCAATCAGGTTGTCCCAGAGGCAGGGCCGTCTTTCGGCCGATTGGACTGATTCTTGTTTTAGACTTGATTGGACCCACCTTGCTTCTGATTGGCTAACCAGAAGCAATTGGCGGTGATGTGATGATATTGCGACGTCATCACGTCACTGCACAACCACTTCTGGGGGGCACACTCCAGTGCCGCCGACTGCTGCCCAGGGATGGAACCGGCTGCCAATGGTGCCGTATTGAGGAAGGGGCTTGTTTTATATATTTGGGGGCCCCGCGGAGATGTGTTTGGGCCCCGCAGCTCCTAAGGCCGGCCCTGCCCAGAGGAGCTGGCTGCAATCAACGATGGATAGCACAATCTGGGGGAGAAAAGGGTCAGGCTCCCAAAAGAGCAACTGCAGACCAGAAGGGCCAGAAGCTGATGATAGTACAACCCTAGGCAGGCACTACCCATATAATGAGCAACAACCAGAGGGCCAGCAACAGGCTGCGCAATCCGAGGCAGTCAACTTCCAAAAGAGCAGTGTGGGGACAGGAGCTAGCCCGGCAGGGTCCTCTCACAAAACGACAAGCTGCTCAGGCGCCCTCTCTCCAGATCCTGCTTTTATAGGGCCTGGTAGAGCTGGATTGGTCGGTGGGGTCAGACGAGGGAGTGCTTAGTCAGTGACTCGGCAGCCAACTTGTGACACCCTTGAGGAACTGAGTTCAGTCCGCAAGGCTTGTGAGAGAAATGAGCCTTGTTGGCGCTGCTGGAGCCTGGTTGTTGGGAGCTCTGGTTCGAGTCCCAAGTCCTGCATCCCACACAGTCTGGGTTTGGTGGCTGGCCAGTCAGTTCAGAGGTGGTGTGCATTGCCTGCAACCGGTCTGAACCCTTTCCCCACCACAGAGTGAAAGCCTTCTTTGGCAGAATCTCATGTGAGTGAGGGGCCTCTCCATTTGTACATCCGGTGCTCCTCATGAACTATGCCTTTTTGCATGCCTCCCCTTCAGGCAGGTGGTGGCCCTCCAAGGCCACGTTGCCTCATAAATCTGGAGCTAGAGCTGGTGGCCCAAGAGCACTTTTCACCAACTTTTTCTGCTGACGGGGGGGGGGGGGGAACCAAGATCTTCCTTGGCAAAGCCCCTGAAACGTCCAGGCCTGTGTTCTAGAACGTGCTGTTTGAGAGAACTGCTTTCATGGCTGTTAAGACTGGCCTTCCATGACAGAAAGCAAGCCAGACTCCCTGCAGTATGATAGTTTGACATCAGACATGGGAGTAGGTCCCATTGAATTTAGTAGAACTTACTTCTGAGTAGACATGTTTAGGATTGTAAGTATTGGTCCTCTTCTATTGCGTCTCTCTGGGTTTGTGTGAGTGCCAGCGTCTGTCTGTCTGTCAACTTTCTCTCCCCTACCCTGCCCTGCTTTTTACCTTCCAGGTGAAGACGTTTACCACATCACTCTACTTTACCACCATAGCGGAGGGCAGGCGGATGCAGAACAATTTCCGTCCAGTGCAGCCACTGAACAATCGAAAAGTGTCTTGCTTCAATGAAAATGCAATCCTTGATTATCAAGGTTGTTGGGGACACCAGAACGTCTGAGGCAACAGGAGTGTGTTACTATTCCTTCCACCTGGATGATCCAGTCGTAAACTCAGGTTCCCTTGGCCTCTCTGTTCTGAACCAAATATCAGTTATGTGTCTATATATCCACAATATTTTTTTTGTGGGAGGGAGGGCAGGCGGGCTGCCTCAGACTCACAGACAGAAGTTTGCTCTAGCAGGGAGAATGCCATTGTCCATGTCGTTGTTTTGATTTAAAAAGTAAAAGACCACTGCTACCACACATGTGATTGCGTTTTTTTTTTTTAATGAGACATATTTATTCAGTCTATGCACACATTCAAGATGGTTTTCAGTTAGAGAAATACCATACCATTGTGTTTCACGGGAGTAAAATATCAGTGCACTGGGTTTTGAGAAGTTGCCTATTCCCACCTATGTGCAACATAGGGTGATGAGAAGGGTTATCTGGGTGATGAGAAGAGCTGCCCCTCTCTTGCGGGTTCACACAAACAGAAAGTGGAGGTTAGTCAAGCTTACATGGCAGCCAGCAAGGCACACAAAAGCAATTTTCACAAGCCCTGGAAATAACATTAGTGGAAAAGGAGGAGAGAGTTTGGAATCAAGGCTCCTGGGGTCCATACAGGCCTTCTCATTGTTCTGGCTCCTTGAGGCTATGCGTCAGATGCTGGCATCACTTTCCGCGGCTATGAGAGGAGGAGGAAGACCCAGAGGCCAGACAAGAAGCGACAGGACAGCAGCAGGAGAGCAGGCAAGAGGGCAGAGGAGCCGAGGAAGGAAGCACGATTCCACAGGCCTCGCGCAAAGTCAGCAGAGAAGCCAGTCTCCTCTTCACACACCCCACTGCCATGGCCACCAACCCGGAAAAGGGGTTACAGCACCAAGAGCCTTGTGGTCCCTTGCAGACAGGCTGTCCTGGACTACGGTCTGCCCCACCAGCAGGAAACACAGTCCATGAAAGCTTCTGCCAAAATAAAACATGTTAGACCTTAAGGTGCTACAGGGCTCTTTGGCATCTCTGCCACCACAGACCACTATGTAGCGGCGTCTTCCACTCTGACAGTTTTGGAAGAGATTTGCCAGAAAAGCTGAAGATGAATCAGTTGCTTAAAGCAAACCCATTACAGGCCCACGGAAGGGAAGTGCCACCAGCAGGACGAGCCACGGAGAGCACACAAGAATGCCACCTCACAGGACGTAGCGCCAAGGGGATGGCTGGTGCAAGGTCCAGATCCGATGACTACTCTTTCATGCCCCAGGGGCCTTCACCCGCATTCTGGGAATATGCTGAGGTTCCTGGAAAGCTCACTGAGCACCCCCCCCCCCAGTGAGAAGAAGATCAGGCATGGTGGGGGCAGGCCTGTTTGCCCACCACAGCCAATCTTCCCCTGCAGTGCATGGCCACCATCTCCCCAGACTGGGACTAGGTGCTCCAAAACATGCCCCAGGGTCCTTTGCTGCCCGCAGGAGTGCTGTGGGAGGCAGGCCAATGGGGGAAGGTCCAAAGGACGGAACGGGCCACAACCTTGGAAGGCCAAAGACAAAGATGGTTACAATCCAAAAATTTGTTGTTTTTTAAGTGGAGGTGACTTTTTAAGAGGGTTAGACAAATCCACGGGAGGAGGAGTTGGTGGTTGAACAGTGGGTGTGAGTCATGACGGCTACTCAGAACTTCCACGTAGCAAGACAGCCCATGTGTGACTTCTAGATTCTGGGGGCCGGACAGCCCTGCCTGTGGGCTTGGTGGGAGGTAACCTGGCCAGCGGGCACTTTGGGTCCAACTCCACAAGGCCTGTACCATGCAGGAGCAGGTGTGTAAACTTGGGTATATTCTTGCTTGGGGGAAGAAAACTAAAACAGGGAGGGAGGGAGGGAGGGTGTGTGTGTGTGTGTGTGTGTGTGTGTGTGTGTGTGTGTGTGTGTGTGTGTGTGAGAGAGAGAGAGAGAGAGAGAGAGAGAGAACAAAACAAAACAATACAAAACAAAACAAAACCAGGACAGATGCTTACTGTAGGGTGATACTTGGAGATACATTAATTTAAAATGTTTAAAAAACAGAACTAATAAAAAAACCAAACGAACATATATTTTTTTTCAGGAGAAATTTTTTTATAAAAGCCAGAAAATTACGTTTAAAAAACATATGTACCACAAGCTTAAAAATGAATTAAAAACATGTAACCACAGGTTTAGAAACAAATTAAAATCACGTAAAAGACTGATTTAAAAAAACAAACATAAAGACCGACGTTTCGTCCTCTTCTGCAGACTTTTTCCAGGTAAACAGCAGCAAGGCTATGTAGATGGTGTTGGGCATAGCGAGAAACACTGGCGTTTAAAAGATCAAGCTGCTCGCAAAGCGCGCAAAAGTCAGGCAGTGATTAAAACCGGAAACAAGCAATGTCCGCATGTAACCTACGGAGTGGAGTCTTCCGGAGCATATATCTTTAAGAACTTTTGACAGAAGCCTTATTTAAAATTGGAAACCAAATTTTGTCTATAAAAGATAATTCCTGTTGTCTGTTAAATAATCCCTGTGATCTTCTCTTGCTTATTTCCACAGCTTCCAAATTAAGTCTTGTTCTATTGTTTGTGTCATTTATTAAACTTTTGGAATTGTCAAATAAAACTGATCCCGGTGTTTCAAACGGACCGCTCTTTCATGTTCCGTTTGTCTCTAGCTCTTACTGCACGTCTTATTGCATAAAATATAAAACATA
This sequence comes from Plestiodon gilberti rubricaudatus, assembly GCA_026170595.1. NCBI lineage: Eukaryota > Metazoa > Chordata > Lepidosauria > Squamata > Scincidae > Plestiodon > Plestiodon gilberti. The sequence continues at coordinate 11,600,604 of JANXHW010000006.1, read as the reverse complement.
TATTTTATTTTTAAAAACACCCCCTGGAGTGATGTCACTTGGGCCCCAGGTGCACCACAATCCTTTGTGATGTCACTTCTGGTCATGCCAGTCAGACACGCCCCCTGTGACATCACCTGCCCACATCCGTGGGCACGCCCCTGTGCGGCCCACTTCCGGTGGATACGCCCACTTCTAGCGGAAGTGACATCATGGTTCCTTGACCCGCCTCCCGTGATGTCACTTCCACCTCCCTCGGGGTTCCGGAAAATTTGGTAAGCCTAGCTATGGGGAAAAAACAGAGATGCCAGGAGAGCGAAAAAGGCCCAGATCCTCTTCACCACTGGGGGGCAGCAGCTGCCAGATGAGAACCACCGGCAACCCAAGAAACAGGAGAAGACTGCAAGGGAAAAGAAGCCTTTGCAGCACCAGCTAGCCCTGAAGCCCTTACAGATTCCACAAACTTTGGGGCTCTTTCAGACCTGACGTTTACAGGCTGACCCACTTAGTGGCATTCCCAGCCCTCCTGGCGCCCGGGGGGGCGGGGGTTGGAGCGCCCCCCCCAAGCAGCTGCCCGTTTGCCCTCAGAAAGTTTCTGCGCATGCGCAAACCCATAAAAAAGCTGGCGACGCGTTCGGACTTATCATAAAGCCCTCGACCGCCGAACTGGGCGGTCGCTTTGAGGAGGGCTTGTCCCCGGCCTCGGAGTGGAGCCTCCGGAAGCTGGGGACGCACCGAGTGGGCGCGCTGCTTCGGGGGGGGGGGCGTGCCAGCCGGGCTCCGGTGCCACGCCGCTCTGCGCAGCCCTGAGCCCGGCTGCCGCACCCCCGCACCCACTCAGCGCCTGGGGTGGAGCACACCAGCTCCCCCCATGAAAGAACGCCACTGGACCCACTTGTAATCGGCTGGCACGAGAGCACCCTGCCCAAGAGGCCAGGGACCGGCCCAGTTTGTGGCGTGCTGCGGTCCGGAACGTGGGTCTCCCTCTTGCAAGCAGCAAGGGTCAGGCTCTGGCAGATCACGAAACAAAGACAGAACTCCAGCCCTAGCAAAGCTCGCTGCCTGGATGGGGATGCAGCCTTCTCCTTTCTCCTCATTTACAAATGCAATCATCATTTTTCTTGGGGACTTGGTCCCAAGTAAGAACGCACAAGACTGCCACTGCAGAGTGGTGTACCGTAGGCAAGACTCCACTACAAACAGAAGGCTGGTTGTATGCCTGGGATGGGGGAACAGCAACCAGTGGCTCCACTCCCTGTGCTTCTGAGTTTCCAGAAACCGCCACTAGGTAGAAGCAATATCAGGAAAGAACGGGGGGGGGGGGGGGAGAGAGAGAGTTAACCAAATCCAGCACTGTGGCCCACCGTGCAAGAGCTGTATCGCATCAGCAGATCAACTATGTTCAAGCACCACTTGTTTGTGCTGTCATGGTCTACCCTATGATCTATGCTGGACAATGACATGATTGCAGCGCTGAATATTTCCTGGTCGGAGCACTCGTTTCTGGGGTCTCTTCCAAGCTCAGAGGAGGTCTGCCATTTCGTTCTTGTTAATCCTGCAAACCACCACCCTGCAAGGTTGGCCACTTGGGCTCCTGATTCAATGAGTGACTCAAGGCCACCAACTCATCCAAAAGGCAGAGCTGGATTTGGAGGCCAAGTCCTTCAGTTTGTTTAACTCCAAACCCAGTTCTCTATCCACTGCATCTCACTGGGTCAGCCAGCTGTGTGCAGTTCTGTTCTGCTTCCACCCTCAGCTTTTGGGATGGAGCCAAGTATGGATCTAATTTAAGGGGCGTCAGATACTCACAGAGAGGCCTGTGGAACTGCCAAGACTGCCCCTTTCTTTTTTAGGGCTATTCCACGCAAGAAGTTCCCTTAGGCTCGTAAAATATCACCAGTTCCCCATTTTTGCCTGTTGACTTGGCTCAGCACTTTGAAACAGGATTTTTTTTGGGGAGGGGTGGGGAAGAGAAAGAAGAGATTTTTAGTGCTGGAAACCCCTGGCCTGAAACAAAGTCCCCATTCACAGAAGGAACCGAGCCAGTGACTTGGTTCCAAACGCCCTGCAGGGCTGCAGGCAGCATCTGCCTGCTGTTCTCCCTCCAAGGAGAAGCTTCTGGTTGCAGTTGCCAACACACATATATCCTGGATTGCTCATAAAGAAAAAGGAGCGTGGCTAGGTTTGCCCTGACCCAGAGCCCCCCCGAGGTCCTGATGCAAGAGGAGCAAGGTGCAGCCTCTGCTAACATGGAGGACTGGGTGTACCGTATATGTTGCAGCCTCTTCCAAGCTGCTGGCAGAAGGCCTGAGGACAGCAGGGGGGGTCTCTGAAAGCAGAGTCTTACTCTGCCCTTGGGGTGAGGGCTGTGGGTCGGAAGCTCCCAAGGAGTGCAGGGCAGTTGCCCACCGCCTGCCCCTTCAGGTCTGCTAAAGCCCACAGGAGTGAGGGGCTGGCCCAAGCCCCCACCCAACCTATTCTTAGTCCTACCAAGACTAATTCTGCACCAGTTGCGACCTTTTTGGTTGAAAAGTAGTGCTACGACATGCTGGCAGTACCCAGCTCCACCTCTCTCCCTCCTCCAGCTCCCACCTGACATGTCAGCCTGGCTGCTTCATCCAGCTTGCTGCACTATCACAACAAACCCCTGCACTGGTTCCCTGTCTGCTCAGAAATCCAACACAGGCTCCTTGTCTTTCCCTTCAACCCCCTCACGGCCTCGCCACACCTTACCTCTTGCATTCCACGCTCTTCACTCCAGCTTCAGCCATTCCAAGCTCTCCTGCTACCTCAAACCTCTCCCCCCTTTCTCCCCCTGATGCTTGGAATGGCCTCCTGCAATATCTGTGGGACACTCCCTCCCTCCCTTCAATTCTCTTCTTAAAATTCATTTTTTCTGAGAAGCCTTTGGCAGCAGGCCACAGACCCAAGGATCGGTCTTGGGACCGGTGCTTTTCTTTTTTAAAAGGTTAACTGACTTTTCCTTAATTAAAATTGTAAGTTTATCCATTTCAGCATAGTCCAAAACTTTCAGCCACCAATCTTCCAGCGAAGGTATCTCCGAATTCTTCCAATATTGTGCATATAAAATTCTTGCCGCAGCTATCATATATAAAAACAAAATTTGAAATTTTTCGCCTACATGATCATCCCTCATACCCAACAAAAATGTTTCCGGTTTCATTTGAACCTTAATCTTTAAAATCAACTCAATCTGTCTATGAATCTGAGTCCAATACTTCTTTGCTTGGGGGCATGTCCACCACATATGGTAAAAAGTTCCTTCTTTGCTTGGGGGCATGTCCACCACATATGGTAAAAAGTTCCTTCTTGCTTTTTACATTTCCAACATCTATTCGTCACCTTCTCATACATTTTTGCTAATTTGCTTGGGGTTATATACCATGTATACATCATTTTATACATATTTTCTTTAATATTAACATTTAACGTAAATTTCAACTGTTTTAACCATAGTTGTTCCCATTGGTCCATTAAAATAACATGACCTACATTTTTCGCCCAATGAATCGTACATTCTTTAACTTGTTCTTCTTCTGTCTCAAACTTCAAAAGCAATTTATACATTTTTGAGATTACCTGGTCTTCAGATTTTAATTGTACCTCCAGTATTGATTCTTCTTCTACAAATCCATATGCCTTCTTGTCCACTTTAAATCTCTCCAAAATTTGAGCATATACAAACAATTGGCAATTAAAGTCTTCTTCCATTAATTTTTCTCTTGATTTCATTGTACAGTCTCCTTGTGAAAAATTTAATAAATTTCTGTATAGTAGTCCTTTCTCTTTCGGCACGCTACTTCCACCAAAGTGCGCTTCATATGGTGTGTAGCGTTGAGCTGCACTAGCTTAAGACGGAGGAAGGACACGAAGGCAAAAGTCCATGTTCGTGGAAGACAGACAGCTCACTTTCGGGAGCTCCCGTGGGGGGAAGGTACCTGGCAAGAGGAACCTCCGGGAAAGCACACCGATTCATGGCTGCGAGCTCCATTTATTGAGATACAGCATTCCACAAAAGCAGGATGACGTGATACAATACAAAGCTGCAAAGAGCTGCTTCAAGCAGGATTTAGTTCACACAGGCATATTGTAGACCGATACATTCTTATCATGTATTCATGTAGGCATGTACTGCTAGCTGTAAACAGGCTGTGCTTTGTTCGTGACAGTATTACATGATTCAGGGGAAATATGCTAATAATCAGGAACGCAAGAACAGCGTGGTTTGCCAGCCACTGCCCCATTGATCCTTGGTTCGCCGGCGTGGTTTGCCAGCCACCGACTCAATTATCGCCACAATGGTGCAACCCATAATGGTATTTTCTCATAAAACCTCATTTTATATCTATTCCAAAGTCTCCATAATGCATGTCTAACATAGTGATTTTTAAATTCTAAATTTGCTTTCACTTTATCATACCACAAATACCCATGCCAACCAAATCTCAAGTCAGAGCCTTCTAACTCCAATAATCTTCTATTTTGTAAATACACCCACTCTTTCAACCATACAAAACAGCATGCTGCATAATATACTTTCAGATCCGGTAGTCCTAATCCTCCTCTCTCTTTTGCATCTTGAAGAATCTTATATTTCACCCTTGGTTTTTTCCCTTGCCAAATAAATTTAGAAATGTCTTTCTGCCATTCTTTAAATGGTGCATCAGATATAATCACGGGTATCGTTTGAAGGAGGGGAGGAAATATGTACACCACTCTGAGCTCCTTGGAGGAAGGGCAGTATAAAAATGTGAAAAATAAATAAATAAATAAATAAATAAATAAATAAGTCATTTTTGGCAATACATTCATCTTAATCACCAATATCCTTCCTAGTAAAGACAATTTCAATCTTTCCCATCAACAGATCTTTCTTAATTTCATTCCATACTTTAACATAATTATTTTGAAATAACGTACAATTCATACTCGTCAATACAATTCCCAGATATTTAACTTTTTTCCACCTTAAATCCTGTTTTATTCACCAGTTTCAGTTGATCTTGAATCTTCATATTTTTAGTCACTATTTTTGTCTTCTGTTTATTAACTGTGAATCCTGCAAGAGATCCAAATTCTTTTAATTTACTCATCAACAACTCTATATCTTTTAATGGATTTTCCAGCATTAATACCAAGTCATCCGCAAAGGCTTTTAACCTGAATGTTTCTTTCTTAATCTTCACACCATGTATTCTTTCATCTTGTCGAATATTTCTATTCAAAACTTCTAACACCAATATAAACAGCAATGGTGATAACGGACATCCTTGTTGCGTACCTTTTTGAATTTCAAATGTCTTAGTCAGCTCACCATTCACTAATACTCTTGCAGTTTGTGTCACATAAATTGAATTTATCCATTTATTAAAGTTTTCCCCGAAGCCCACTTCTTGTAAAACTTCTAATAAAAAAGACCAGTTCAAATTATCAAAAGCTTTTTCAGCATCTATAAATATTAATGCTAATTGCTTATCTATATGTTTGTCAAAATGTTCCAACATATCTACAAAAATTCTTACATTATCCCTCAAATGTCTTTTTGGTAGAAAACCACATTGATCTTCATGTATGAATTTTTGCAACATCTTCTTCATTCTCTCAGCTAAAAGTGATGTAAATATCTTATGATCATTGTTAATCAACGATATAGGTCTATAGTTCTTTATACTACTTGAATCTTGTCCTTCTTTTGGTATCAAAGTTATGTTCGCCTCTTTCCATGAATCTGGCATTCTTCTATTTTGTAAAATTTCATTCATTGTCTGTTGTAATGGAATACATATTACATCTTCTAAACATTTATAAAATCTCCCAGTCAAACCATCTAGACCTGGTGCCTTATTCAACTTAACTCCCTTTATCGCATCTGCCACTTCTGTAGGCATGATCCTTTCATTTAAGATTAATTTCTGATCTTCCAATACTTTTGGTAAATTTTGCTTTGCCAAATATTCCTTTATTTTTGCTGATTCTACCTTCTGTCTTTTATATAAATTTGTATAATAATTTACAATTAATTTTTGTATATCTTCCTGTTCTGTACATATTTTCTCTGTCTCTTGTAACTTAGAAATAATTATTTTCTCCCTGTCTTTCCTCAGTTTATAAGCTAAAAAAATTCCTGGTTTATTAGCATGTTCAAAATGCCTTTGTTTCGCATACTTCATTTTCATTTCTATTTCTCTTGTTATCATCAGGGATAATTGACTCTGTAAAATTTTAATTTGTTGTAAAACTTTTTTATCAGCAGGTGTCATCCTCAGCTCTTGTTCTTTCTTATTCATCTCTTCTTCAATCTTTTGAAACTTAATTTGCCTCTTTTTAGTCCATTCTGCATTTTTTTGTATAAAATATCCTCTTATAAAAGCTTTACTCGCATCCCAAACTATTCTTACCTCTGTTCCTTTATTCATTTTTAGCTCAAAAAAGTATTTTAATTTGCTTTTAGCTTCTTCTATTATCTCTTCTTTCTGTAATAATAATTCATTCAGTCTCCATCTATAAGTTTTAATTTTCTTCCTTATTGCCAGTGATATCGGATTATGATCTGAAATAGATTTTGCTAAAATCTCTGCTTTGGAAGTTCTTTGACACCCAAAACATATCAATTCTTGAACTTGATCCATGTCTCTCTGAATAATGTGTGAACTCCTTAGAGTTCCCATTTTTCTGTCCCCATATGTCCAAAACCCCTAAAGTCTCCACCATTTCAAAAAAACTTTTAGGTAGTTTCCCTTGGTTATGCTTTATTTCTTTTTCTGAGCTTTTATCACTCAACGGAGATACTCCATTCCAGTCACCCAACAAGCAAAAACTACTATTAGAATAGTTTGCCAGCAAATTCATCAAATATCTAAAAAATTCCCCTTTTTGTTGATGTGGTGTATACACCCCCAATATTAATGTTTTTATGCCATCTAATGTTACTTCCACTGCCACCCCTCTTCTTTTATCATCTGAAAATATTAATTCCGGCTTCAAATATTTTTTTTAACATATAAAACCACCCCATTCTTCTTCTTGATGTTTGTTGAAAAAAATCCTTCTCCCAAACTTTTCTGGATAAAAAAAATTGTATCTCCCTTTTTTATATGAGTTTCTTGGAGGCATATCACATCCTGATTAAGTTTCTTCAAATAATGAAATACTCTTTTTCTTTTTTGCGGAGCATTAGCTCCATTAATGTTCCATGATAAAAATTTGTAATCCATCTTTACGGGTCACAGCTTACCATTGCACTGTCTATCCCTCCTCCTCCTCCTCCTCCTTCTTCTTCTCCTCCTCCTCCTCCATCCTTAACTCTTCCCAAAAACCCTTTTGCTTTCTGAATTGTATCCAATCTGTAGGTTTTTCCATGAAGTTTAACAATCACGCCTTCTAATTTTCCCCACCTAAAGGTAATCTTCTTTTTCTTCAGCACCTCCACCAGGAATGCATAACTTTTCCTTTTCTGCAAAATTCTCAACGGGGTCTCTTTTAGCACAATGATGTGCCTTCCTTCTACCTCAAGTCGTGATTTGGAATGTTGCTGAAGGACTTTATCTCTTGTTTGTTGTCTCACAAAATGCACCAAGACATCTCCTGGCACTTTCTTTACTGCAGCATATCTTGTATTAATTCTATATGCGTTATCCAAATCCAAATCCAGTTCCTCTTGATCTATTTGTAAAAATTCTGCCAAAATCTGTAACATTCTATTTCTTGTATCTTCTCTTCTGGAATTGCACGAAACCGTAAGGAAGTCTGTTTCCTCTCTTGTTCAGCCAACGCCAACATATCTTGAATCTTACAACTCTCCATTTCAAGATTTATCACTTTATCTTCCTGTGTTTTCATCTTGATATTTATCCCTTGCAAATCACCTTTCATTTCTTTCACAGCTACATCTAGCTGGTACAGTTGTTGCTGCAGTTCTTCATCTTCTGAAATTCTCCCTGCAAAGTTCCCAATTTTGCATCAAATTTCTGTTCCCATCTTTTAAAACATTCTTCCAACTGTTCCACTGGGCTTTCTATTCCAGGAGCCTTTGGAGGTGATCTTTTTTCTTTGGGAGGTGATCTTTTTTCTAATGTATTCACTCTTTTTCTTGTAGCCATATTTCTGATTTTCACCAGATGGCAGACTTTCACTTATTCGATTCACCAACAACTCAACTTCTTAAAGTGTGTGCAGGCGGCAAATACCAACCAAAATAATAATTCTTCATTCAATAAACCTTGAACCGGAAGCATTTGCTTATCTCCTCTACGTAGCTTCTTTGCGTAACTTCAAACCACAGGAATTCCAAACAAACAATTTTAAAATAAAACAAATCTTTTTCTCTCACTGGAACAGTCCATAGATAGCTCCCTTGAATATCTCTTTCCCTTCGTACTTAGTTACTTCAAACTTCTGTAAGTATCCAAAAATTATTTAAAACTTTCACTGTAATATTGTAATATGTTGTCTTCCTTCCAAGTTGTATCCTCTTCTCAACAAATCTTCTATTCTTAAATTAACTCGTTATCTTAGCTCAGGGACCGGTGTTTTTCAACTTGTTCATAAATGACCTGGAGTTGGGGATAAGCAGCGAGGTGGCCAAGTTTGCGGATGGCACTAAACTTTTCCGGGTAGTGAAGACCAGCACGGATTGTGAAGAGCTCCAGAAGGATCTCTCCAAACTGGGAGAATGGGCAGCAAAATGGCAGATGCACTTCAATGTAAGTAAGTGTAAAGTGATGCACATTGGGGCAAGAAATCAAAATTTCACATACACGCTCATGGGTTCTGAGCTGTCTGTGACGGATCAGGAGAGATATCTTGGGGTACTGGTGGACAAGTCGATGAAAGTGTTGACCCAGTGTACGGCGGCAGTGAAGAAGGCCAATTCCATTCTTAGGATCATTAAAAAAGGGATTGAGAATAAAACGGCCAATATTATTATGCCGTTGTACAAATCGATGGTAAGGCCGCATCTGGAGTATTGCATCCAGTTCTGGTTGCCGCATCTCAAAAAGGATATAGTGGAACTGGAAAAGGTGCAGAAGAGAGCGACCAAAATGATTAGTGGGCTGGGGCATCTCATGAGGAAAGGCTACAACGTTTGGGGTTCTTCAGTCTAGAAAAAAGGCGCCTGAGGGGGGACATGATTGAGACGTATACAATTATGCATGGGATGGAGAGAGTGGATAGAGGGAAGTTCTTTTCCCTCTCACACAACACTAGAACAAGGGGACATCCACTCAAATTGAGTGGAGGGAGTATTAAAACAGACAAAAGAAAATATTTCTTTACCCAGCGTGTAATTGGTTTGTGAAACTCCTTGCCACAGGATGTGGTGATGGCACCTGACCTGGATGCCTTTAAAAGTGGATTGGACGGATTTATGGAGGAAAAATCCTTCACAGCTTACAAGCCATGATGGGGAAAAGCATCCTCCTGGTTGTAGGAGTAGGTTTTATCTATGCCAGGTGCAAGGGAGTGGTGACAGGATACAGGTATTTTGTTGTCTTGTGTGCTCCCTGAGGCATCTGGTGGGGCCACTGTGTGATACAGGAAGCTGGACTAGATGGGCCTTTGGCCTGATCCAGCCGGGCTCTTATATTCTTATGTTCTTAGACCCTGTTCCTTTCTGTAACTAAGCTTAAGTACGAGGAACTGAGATGGCTCCTGACTCCCTGTGTCAATAGCTACAATATGAGCCACTCCATAGGTCTACACCAGAGCCCTCATTTAGCCCACAAGCAAGCTGGCAATCAGAGGAGCCCATGAAGGCCAAGTGTGGCACCCTCCCAGTGGCTGGCACCAGGCACATGCCACGCTGCCACATTCTGGACCAGACTGGCTCCAAGGTCAACCCCCCCCCCCCACAAGCATTACAGCAGTCCAATTGCCAAGTCCTTCTGACAATTACTTAAAAGATATTTAGAAAAATCCTTACTTCTGTTTTGCACTAACTGACAATGCCCCCAGTGCACCAGCAGCACCACCAAGTTTTGGGCCCATCCAAATTGGTGCTGAGCTGCACCGTCACAAAGCATTTAAACACAGGAGTCATTTGTGAGACAGCCTGGGCATTCGCAGGAGCGGGATCTTCTTATCAGAGAGCCTTGCTAAGGACAAAAGCCCCAGGAGACATCTGGGATGCATGATGAACAACCTGTTCGGAGGGGGGCTGCGAGCCCAGGGTGACCAGATACAATGGAGGACAAAGTGCCTATACCTTTAATTAACCATTGTACAGAAGAGGGACGTTTGGCAGGTGCAGCTCATTATGGAAGGGTGCAAAAAGTTGCACCTGCCAAAAATTCCTTCTTCTATTCAATTAAAGGTATAGGCAGGCACTTTGTCCTCCATCGTATCTGGTCACCCTGTGCGAGCCCCATCCTTCTGTCCAGATATTCGGGCTTTTGTTCTCAGAAGACAGGTAGGCTTTTCCAAAGACACTCCCAGCTCCGGTTTCCTGCTTGGAGATGAGCCTCTCCTTCTTCCAGGCTAATCTCATTTGTTCCTGAACTGTCTGACATAGCTAAGCCTAAGCAGAATCTTTGGCTTAGGACAACAGGCTCTTTCCAGCCAAGCTGTGGCCAGCCGCCAGAGCAGGCAGTGGTTTTGCAAAGGCCAGGAACAGCCAAGCCGAAATCCATTTCATGGGCTTTGAAAACACTCCACGAGGCACACTGAGAGCGGGCCACTCATTGACTTGTGGAGGAGGGAGGAGCCAAAGTCCACCCCAAACCCGCCAAGCCCCACATTGCGGGGTCAATAAGGCAGCAGAAGCGACCAGCTTGCCTGCCCCAGAGCCAGTCCATGTGTAGTACACCATAAAGTAGTACTGGATTCAGGCTCCACGTTGTCCAATAAACAGCACAGCAAACAGATAATAGAATTCAGGATAGATTTTATTCCATGGAACAAATGATCACAGTGGAATCAGTTCCAAAAGACTGAGGCCCCGAACACGAGGCATTCAAAGCTTTTATAGCAAATTAAACGTCATGCATAATCAACAATTTCTCCTCCTGTTTGCGGTGTTTTCTAGCCTATCACCTTCACACCTCCATATATGCTTATCTATGAAATAGTGTCCAGTAATGTCCAGTTTCACAAAGCATGGCTTGTTCATGGCGGAGTCTGCATAGGAGGGGTTGTACTTTCTGATTAGAGTTACATATGTGCGTACATGATCAGCACGTGCAAGGACACTTGCTTCTACGTGATTAGTGCTGGAATGCAAGAATTGGAGTAATAGTTGGAGTAATAGTTCTCACAGTTACAGGCCTCTACTTCAGAATCGGAGAGGAGCTTTACTTGTGATTAGGGTAGTGTTACCTAGTAGTATTGCAAAATCATAACCATAACCTAGGATACCTCATTCCCCCCTTTCAAACTAAGAAGACCCATGGATCGCGAAGATCCATGGATCTTACTTCGTTTGACTATAATTCTCCATACATAGCTATACATAGATGGGGCTGCATCTTCTGATCTATGACATTTCTCAAGGTAGAGTGAAAGACATGCAGTTTGGTATAAAATACAAAAGGCAAAAGTGTGTTATCATTACAACTGAAGGCAGAAAGAGTGAGGTTCTGTTCTATTGTTCTTAATCGGTAACTTCAGTACACAGAGATCTTTACTGTAGGTCATTGGCAGACTTCCCAGCTGTTGAGCAGGCTGGCATAACACAAACCTTTTGTTATTCTCTATCTCTGTTGTCATCCTGCCAAGCTTCTGGACAACAGCTAATATACCTGTCTTATTATTTACTTTCAAGAAATCTTCAATTTTCTATCTGTGTCTTAAGTTACAAGTAAGCATGAAGAAACAATATAAGCATGTACAGGTATGGGTTTGCCCAAACGTTCACAAAAACAAGAAATTGGTTTCCATATTTATAAAACAAAACAAGCATACATTTCCCAAGAGAAGAGAGAGTTACTTTTGGTTTGCAAGCTTTTTGGCAGATGAATGTGTGTTACTTCAAGAGAAAGGCTGAACTAGTGTTTCTTTTGTTATCACAAAGTGGTATGCACGATTCCTAACTAGTAGGCCTTTGTAGCATGCGTAGTGTACTAGTGTGAATATCCGTGTAATGGAATTCCATATTCAGAACATGGATGTTCCATTTATCCTTTTCTTTATAAACATATGAGTATGTCCTGCAATTTGGGCTATGTCAATGCTTCTCGTCATCCTGGCTAGTTGTGTCCCATTAGTTGTGTACTTGTGGGTGATAGTATTATGAACCCATTCATGTCGGAAGTGGGACTTACCAACTTTGACTGTGTTTTGTGTCAAGTGTAATCATGTGATGCACACTTACATATTGAGAGGGCATTCCTCCTCTGAGTGGCTGGTTGCGTTAGCCACCATGCATGATGGCCCCCAAAGTTTTGAAAACCTTATTTGAAGATTGGCTTTGTGCTCCACCTGCAAAAACAATATATACATAGTAATCATACAGTTAGTTTGGGTGCTACTGGATGTTAACGGATTCCTGGCACTTGTGACTAGACCAGGGTGGCACCCATGTAATCAGAGGCTGAGTTACCCAAGTGCAAAAGTGTTCAAAAGTGTTCAAGCCTCCTTTACCAATGGTGCATTGGGCAATGGGTAACAGGGATAATAATGTTCAGGAGTATAACTGCGACAGTAGAATGGTGTTTCTTCCAGGCCCAAGAAGGTGAAGCTGGAATAGCACTAAGCAATGTCACTGGTGAAGATCCATGTAGATTTCTTCCGATGTACATAGAGTTGCTGGCCTCCGGAGCAGCAACAGTAAATCAGTTGTCTAATTGCCTGGGCACCTCTGGAACAATTTGTGCAATAAAGTTTAGGCTTTAGAGGGTGCTCATGCCAGCGGGGAATGAGAAGGTGCAGACTTCCACTCTTTTATCCAGACATCTCCGGGCTGGAGGGTCGCTGTGGAACAGGAACAGGAACTCTTTCATGCAGGTGCAATCCTGTCCTCTTCCAGTCAGGCAGTCATGTGGGCTCCTCTCCGTAATTTCTCTGGGTGTAGTCTCCAGGGTTGAGGTCCAGGGTGTATCTGTGAATAAAAAAAACAAAGAAACGGCAGAAAGAGGAAGCAACCAAGACAAATACATATTGCTTCAAATATCTTGTTCTCATCCCTGCCCCTTGTTTGAGAGACTTTGCTTTTGGCGATTGTTATGCAAATTTTGTGCAGGCTTAAACCTGTCTTGCTGTAAAACAATTGATAAGTTCAAAAAAAATATGAAAAAACAACAACAACAAAAATTCTTCATTTGCATCAGTTGGCAATTTTTGAGTTGCCATGCTCTTTGCGCTGTGTGCTGAGACGGTGCTTTGTTCTTAAATACTGGGAAAATGCTGTGTGCCTGTTCACAAGGACATTACAAGATAACAGTGGGCTTCTGCCTGCCAAGAAATCTGAAGACAATGTCCATTTTATAGCGTCCATTTTTTTTTTAACAATGTCCAAGCGACACGCTGCAAGGAAGGAAAAATATGAGCTTTCAGCAAAAATGTAAGTTATAAGAAATCACAACAATATACCATGTCTTTAGTTTCATTACTTTGCTAGAAATAGTTCAAAAATAGACAAGTGGCGTCCAACAAGTGGCTGAACTGGCCTGCTAGGCCCTGTTTTGATGAAGCAGCAAGCAGGCTCCAATTTCTGATCTTGCCTTGTGTAGGACTGTTCACAAGGCAGAGAGCTCTACTGTACGTCATACCTCTCAGCTTGATAGCGACCTCAAATTCTGCTTTTTAGGCTTCTGGAAATAGCAATCTGTTGTGAACAATACAATGCAGGCTTTTGGGTTTGAAATGTGGCTTCTGAGGTTCTGGGGGGGGGGGGCTCTCCTTTTATTCCATTGTATCACTCTTGCTCATAACGTCTCACCCGGCTTACACTTGAGAAAGGGGCTAGTCTTGTGTCACCCTCCTGTGTTTCATCCAGTGTAGTTATGAGAGTCTATGTGCGTAATCCTTGTGCATCTCTTCGTCCCCCCTTCCCTTGGTATTTTGCTAGCAGGCTGTGGGTTTCTCATGTGCATGTAAAGTGAAGGTTTTGTATTCCAATGGCCCCCAATTAAAAGGGTAGTTTTCTGCTCCCCTGATACTTTCAGAAAGGGGTTTGGCTAGCAGCCCATAGGAACAAAGTTAAAGACGGCAGTACCCACTGGCTCCTAAGAACCCACGTAACTGCTTTCTGTTTACTGGGGGTTGCAAACGGCAAATGGCCTCTTTTCATTCAGGCCTCAAAGCGCGTTGGCCATGAGATATGGTGAGACCCAGGTTTTGGACTGCTGGGTGCAAAGTTTCTACCGCTTGGTTCACCATGCGTAAATCTTGTACAGGCCTGTTTTCCTGAGTGTCAGCTTGGGTGCAAGGTGTTTTTACAGGCAAAAGGGCGTTGACCATGCACTCTGACATTCTTTCAAAAGGCCACATTAAAGTAGTTGGTCTAAATGCTTTTGAATCCCTTCTTTGGCTTGCTTTGGGATGGGATACTGTTTTATTGATACAGGCTGAGCTCCTGGTTTCAAAGTTATGACAAAAGGTGCAATGTTTTTAATCATCCCAAGTAGGTTGTGTTCTGCCCATACCCCTTCTGGCGCTTGCAATTCTTTGGGGTATTGCAATTCTATTGGGGTATTGGTTCACCCCTCACTTCTGCAAGGACAGCCAATAGTCTCCAGGCATTTTCTCGGGGCACTGTTATGGACAACATACGTGAGACTAGCCTGTCACTGGTTTCAGGTAGATACAGCACTGGGCCAGAGGGTTCAAAATGGATGAACACTGGCTAGCCTTACTGGTGTGTTCCACTGGGATGTGCAGAGATGTATGATACTCAGGAGTACATCTCATTGTGTTCAGTGGTACTTACTCCCAAGAAAATGTGATTGGGATTTCAGTTTGAGTCAGTTTGAGTCTTTTACAGGTGGGGCAGGATTTCAATGGCTGCCCCTGCTTCAGCTGGGGCTTGTATATTTCCACCCATGTGTTGTCCTACTGAAAGGACATGTCTTGTTACTAAACATAAGTTTATTTACATGTTTCATTAAGCACTATCCAGACCTCTAGGGGTTGACCTGTCCTACAGGTGTCTGCTAAGTCTAAGAATTTTTCTGTTCCTCTTCCTCTTCTTTCTCTCCGTCTTTTCTAGCATGGCCTACACTGCATCTCCCTTCTCCCCCTCCTGTTTTCCTGGCCAAACACATTCTCAAGCTAAGGAGGGAGGAGGACCTGTCTTTTGCTTTTCTGGCCAGCGAATCTTTCCTTGGGTCTCCAGCCAAGGCTTGTCCAACATTACCTCTTACGCCTTTTTAAAACATACACTTTCCATCATCTCGACTTGCCATTTTCTTCTGTGCCTCTGCTACAGTTCCATTTAAAACCAGAGGCGACGTTAACTTTAAACAAACCTTCTGTGGGTTTTTCCTCCCTTTTTTTCTTTCTTCTCTTTTTCTTCTCTAACAAACAGTTCTTTGTAAACGACAGAAAATAGCGAACAAGAATACCAAGCCAAATAAGTGATAAAAAGACATCCGAATTAAAAAAAAACCACGCAAAGTGTCTCAAGATGGGTTCACATTATCACTACACAATAAAAAGGAAACTTAAAAAGTTACAAACACTGAACATACATCTTTAACAAAACACTGGCAGCTGCAACATCATGATGGTAATTTTGGCCTGGCCATTCATAAGCGCTTCATTTCATCATTTTTTTTCTCTTTTTGAACTCCTGTGAAGCAGGCTGGAAACTGGCACTCCTGTGGGAGGCCTACTCTGTTCCCGGAGGTCATCGTCGCTGTGGGCACGACACGTGGAAAGGCCAGATCCCCCTTCTAAACAAAGGGTGCTAGCGTGGATCTTAATGCCATCCCCCATGCCGTCCCCCAGCTGGTTACTCCAGCAAGAAAGGTTCCAAACCTGTGGTATACCATAATCTATAAAACCTTTAAACATTGTCATTTGGAAAAATCAAACATTTTTAAATCCCTGGGGCTGTACAGGCCCCTGACGTGGGTTGTTTAGTGCACAAGTGACGCAGGCTGCTGCCACTGCGTGTATCAGCTGGGAAAGCCTTGGAATGTACAGTAGGCCTCGGAGGCTTTCTCATGGCTGTTGATCCTTGATGTATGCAGGGCTAAAATTTTAAAAGTCTGTCCCTTGCATTTTTTGTAGTCAGTGAGGGTTCTGGAGTTCGGCTGGTTTTTTCACAAATAACCCAAAGTCTCTGACAAATCATCCAAAGTCCAGTGTGAATCACAAAAACAAGTCCAGTGTGAATCACAAAAGCTCCTTAAAGTCTCTTTTTTCATATGCACACCATAGCCTCCCTTAAATTCTGAAAATGTCCAAAGGGTTAGGCAGTGGAACAGAGTCTTTTTAGAATAAGAAGTACCCATGGCTGATCAAGGCACCAGGAGGGCGACTTCAATCAGACGCAAGTCAATCAAACACAGTTCAATACCTCCCAACACACACAAAACAAACAAGAATATAGCTCCTGGAGACCAAGAACCAAGACAGCCTTTCCCTGTGCGATCAAGGGAATCAATGCACACAATCCGAGAACCAACACAATCAAAGACACTGTGGCTCCCTGTGGGACCCTGTGGCTCCCTGTGGGACCCTGTGGCTCCCTGTGGGACCCAAAAATCCAATTACACCCTGAGATGTACCTGGAAAATGTGAGGGCTTTCTCTTTCAAGCCCTTCTGGGAACCCCTAAGGTGTACTTTGGCTAAACCTGGGTACTCTTTTTCAAGCTCCCGCACCCCCGAGATGTACCTTATGAGGACTCTTTTTCAAGTCCTACTAGGTACCCCCAAGGTGTACTTGGTTAAAACCTGGGAACTCTTTTTCAAGTTCCCATACCCCCTAGACATACCCCTGTGGACTATTTTTCAAGTCCTGCGAGATGGTTAGGCCCATCCCGGATTCCTACTGCGAATCCTAGGTTGATCAAACCTTCCACCATGGGTGTTTATAGTGCACACTTACTTGTTTCGAGAGATGTTGCAGGTCTCGATCCTGTGATCCTGTTCTATTCTGTCTCACTCCGCAGCTGAAGTATGTGAAGTGCAGGTCTGGGGTCTGAACGCCCCTTCACGGAAGAATGTGTTCCGTTGCGCGATGAAGATCCGCCAGAGGTCCTTTCTCTCACTTCCTATAGATCAGCTGGGGGCTGTGCACGTGGCCTCGATCCGAGCTCCTCACGGCACCAAATATGTAGTACACCATAAAGTAGTACTGGATTCAGGCTCCACGTTGTCCAATAAACAGCATAGCAAACAGATAATAGAATTCAGGATAGGTTTATTCCATGGAACAAATGACCCCAGTGGAGTCAGCTCCAAAAGACTGAGGCCCCGAGCACGAGGCATTGAAAGCTTTTATAGCAAATTAAACGTCATGCATAATCAACAATTTCTCCTCCTGTTTGCGGTGTTTTCTAGCCTATCACCTTCACACCTCCATATATGCTTATCTATGAAATAGTGTCCAGTAATGTCCAGTTTCACAAAGCATGGCTTGTTCATGGCTGAGTCTGCATAGGAGGGGTTGTACTTTCTGATTAGAGTTACATATGTGCGTACATGATCAGCACGTGCAAGGACACTTGCTTCTACGTGATTAGTGCTGGAATGCAAGAATTGGAGTAATAGGAGTAATAGTTGGAGTAATAGTTCTCACAGTTACAGGCCTCTACTTCAGAATCAGAGAGGAGCTTTACTTGTGATTAGGGTAGTGTTACCTAGTAGTATTGCAAAATCATAACCATAACCTAGGATACCTCACATGGGAGTCTGCCCCTAAGTAAATGCACCTGATCCAAACGATCTGGGGCAGCACCTCCTATTAAAGGCACTCTTGTAGGGGGATCCCTGAACTGCTCCTCCTACCAGTCTGGATCCCTTTGCACTCAATGGGGGCCTTGGAAACTGGCCGAGGCAGGCCCCAAACCCCGAGGCACAGCTAGTCTTTTGTTTTTGATTAGCAGTTGGGTTCCAACAGGATTCCAGGAAAGGGAATGACATAACTGTGGAGTGAATTCCCCAGGAATGCCCCTCAGTCGCTCCGAGGATGCCCTTTGCTAAGTTTCATGGGGTTTCTTGCATCCAGGAAGTGGTGATAACCCTGGCTGCTCTGTTCCCACCCTGCTTGTAATCAGGGTCAGTGTGCCTCCGAATCCCAGGTGCAGGGGAGCAAGGATGGGAGAGGGGAGGCGCCTCCCCCCCCCCCCGCCTGCGGGTTTCCCATTGAGGCAGCTGGCTGATCCCTGCAGGAAAGAGCAGATGCTGGACTGGGCGGGCTTTGTGAGCCTGTTGGATGTTCTTAAAGCCCAACCCACACTGCACGAGCTCTGGCGCGGAGGCCTCTGCCTCCGCGCACAGAGCTGGTCGGAAGGAGTGTCTTCCCGCCTGTTGTCCCTCCTGTTGTCCCGCCTTCTTAGAAAGCGCAGTGGTGATTGGTTAAGAACAAATGCAGTCCGATACACGAGAGAAGAGAGAGAGAGGGGCAGGAAGGAGAGAAAACTAACATAACAATTTGTGCTGGGAATAGAATTCATCTTGCTAACTTTTGTGAGGAGAAATGGATCCATAAGAAATCGGAGACTCGAGTGAGTTCCGATTGATTGACAGCCCCTTTCATCCCGCCCTCTCATCCGATTGGTTGGCTGCAGTAGCTCCGCAAAGCAACCCCCTCAAAACTTGGGCAAAGGACTTTATGTACGTGCCGGAAATCGGGAGATCGTATCAGCTCGGCTCGCCTCCGCAATGGTAACCAGACACCTCCGCACAGCTCGGCAAAGCGCCTAGCCGGAATTCGTGCAGTGTGGGTCGGGCTTAAGTCCTCTGACAGTACCCTCTTGCCTTTTAATCCTCGGCATGCAGAGAACCCATGAAACCTGCCAGCTCTCACCAGCAGATGATGAGGTCAATATTTGGCTTGCAGAAAGCCAGGAGGTGACAGCAATGAGCAAACCAAGCTCTTCCACAGAGGTTGTGTTGCGATGCCAACCAGCGCACCAGGTGATGCCAAGGAGGGCTTGGCCTCCATTCAGAAGCAGGCTTGTCAGAATGCCTAGCAGCACCACAACAGTTGCCAGAGAGGGGCATCTCAGGCCTCAAGGAACAGGAGGGCAAATGCAGTAGACAACCAGACAGAGTGCTTAGTGTAGGAGACCCACTGTTTCAGGGAAAGCCCAAGTACTGCCCCCCCAACCTGGTGACGTGCCAGCCTCTGCTCTTCCCACTCCCTAGATGGAAAAGGAACAGACAGAGTGGGAGAGGAGAGGAGTGGGCTGGAGTGTCAGAAATCACTCTCCTTGACACTTCCTCTTCTGCTCCGCCCCCACTTCCTCTTCCTACCTTGGGAGCAGGAGAAGCAGAGGAGGACGGCACATTACCAGGTAAAGGGGAGCAGTATTCAGCATGCCCCCCGCAGGTGCCAGGAGGTAATGGGCCAAACCTGGAAGTGGTAAAAGGGGGAGGGCTGAGGAGGAACGGGTGCACTGCCAGACACTAGGAATGCCCACTGCACAGACAGTGGAAGGCACGGAAGCAGTGAGGGCTTATTGTGCAAAGGCAGTGACCAAAAGGTGCTTCAGACCCCAGACCCGGAAGAGGCCAGCAGCAGAACGAGAAGCCCACCTGCCATGCAAGACATCTTACTCTAGCGGCTGCTGCAACCCCGGCTATGCCACCGCCAGTCCTCATGCCAAGCTGCCCTGGATCTGCGAAGCAACTGGTGCTGGCATCCCTGGGCCGTGGCCCACAGCCCAGAACTGGCCGGACTTTGCTTTACCTCCCCGGCCAACCCTGGGCCTCAAGGCGCAGCAAGTGGGCCACAGTGCTGCATATTCTGAAGCCCCTGCAGAGAATGTTTGGCATGAAACTTGGGAAAGAATCCTGCTTGGGACTTCTGCGCATACACAGCTGGGAGCAAACACAAACAGGCGGCTGGCCTGCCCCACCCCACAGCTCCCCAGAGGAGGCCAAAGGCGCGCGCGCGCGCGCACACACACACACACACACACACACACACACACACACACACACACACACTTCCCCCAGAATGTCCCAGCACCCACCCCCCACCATCGCCATGCCTAGGAACCACAGGGTTAGCGACGGCAGCAACATTCCTCCACTGCTTGACTGTCAACTGCTTGCCACAGGATGTGGTGATGGCACCTGGCCTAGATGCCTTTAAAAGGGGTTTGGATAGATTCATGGAGCAAAAGACCATCACAGGTTACAAGCCATAAGCAACCTCCTGTCTTTGGAAGTAGGTTTTCTCTGTGCCAGGTGCAAGGGTGTGACAACAGGAAACAGGTTATCTTGTTGGCTATGTGCTCTCGGAGGCATCTGGTGGGACCACTACAGGAAGCTGGACTAGATGTGGGCCTTTGGCCTGATCCAGCAGGGCTCTTCTTATGTTCTTATTATGTTCTTAAGAGGGTGCAGCTCAAGGAGCTGTCGAAAGATCTCTGTCTGCAGCGTGAGCAGCTGGGGTTATCACGCTGTTTACATAATGTCAGGCGAGACAGGACGGGTGAAATCTCAGAGGTTGTCATCAGCCTAAAGGGCGCCATGGACAGGAGGGCATTCTGTGGGTAGAGCTGGGGCAACGAAGGGGGAAGCAGCTCTGGGTTGGGGGTGGCCAAGGGAAAGGGGCTTAGTGCTGCTGCCAGCCAGCCGTACTGCCTCCCTGCCGCTCACAGCAATGTTCAGCCACAACTGACCAACCACCTGGTGCCTAAGGAGCCCCTTGCTTCCTTCCAAGATGACACGGCAGGTGAGGAAGAAGAGGATAGGAGCGGGACTGCATGGGTTCTCAAGCAGGGGCGATGTCTGAGGTTGGCCATGGCAGGCACTGACTGATGGCCCATGCCCAGGGAGGGCTCCTTGGCCAGGCAGATCCCTGGAGACTCGGTGCCACAGTGGCAGTGCCTCACTGGAGAGGCTTCAGGTTGCTTAGCTCGCAGTGGCAGGATCCTCATGAAACCACACACCTGCCCTCCAGCCTCGCTTCTTCCTTCATAACATTGGCCTGGCTGACTGCCGGGGATCAAACCGAGCCAGTCAGCCACCAAGTGTGTTTGGCTGTTGGGCCCATGAGTAGGATCAAGGCAGGCTATTCTGTGCAAACCTGCAAAGAGCCAGGAGCTGAGGACTCACAAATGATGCATGGGATGTACAGAGGGAAGTTCTTTTCCCTCTTGCACAACACCAGTATCAGGGGTATTGACTGACGGGAGAGTCAGAATAGACAAAAGGAAATATTTTATTACCAGCGTATAATAAACATGTGGAACTCCCTGCCACAGGATGTTGCAGTGGCCCTGGCCTAGATGCTTTTGAAAGGGGATTGGACAGATTTATGGAGGAAACGTCCATCACAGGTTACAAGTTATGATGACTGGATGCAACTTCCGGGTTTTCGAGGTAGTTCATCTCTGAATGCCAGATGCAAGGGAGTGGCAACAGGATGCAGGTATCATGTTGTCTTGTGTGCTCCCAGAGGCATCTGCTGGGGCCACTGTGAGATACAGGAAGCTGGACTAGATAGGCCTTTGGCCTGATCCAGAAGGGCTCCTCTTATGTTCTTACAGCCAGAATCAACCATCTGTGTTACCCGATCTGTCTGCAAGATGAGAATTTATGTGTGCTTTCTAAAAACTGGTCCACAACTCCTAGGGTGAAAGCATTAGAAAGGGTGTGAAATCCACACTCATGCTGGGCCTTAAACATAGGCTGCAATTTGTTGTCAAAGACAGGCAGTGGCGGAACTTGGGCAAAGCGTGTGGAGCAGCAACTCCAGGCGCTCGGGCGGGTGGGGGGGCGCACTCGGCGCAGGGGGAGTACTTACCGTTGCGTCATTTTGGCCCGCCTGCCCTCCCTGGAGCCCGTTTGGCTCCGAAATGCCTTCAAAACCAGCGCAGGCCCCGCCCCCACGTGCCGGGCACCAGGCGGGCGCCCGTCATTTCTGAAGACAGGACGTGACTGTGCAAAGAAGAACATAAATGCATCTGTGTACACAGGGAGTGTTTTTCTACGGGACTGTTGACAGTACGCTCAGCTCCGAGACCCAGAATAGGATCCGCTTGTCCCTGGAAGAGGCTGTCAGACAGCAGACAAAATCTGCTCTGACAGTGGGTTGGGGCAGGGAGGGACGCCTTGAAGCAGAACTAGCCCACCACCACAACCAGCTTCAGCTCTGGTGCTGGATCACAGAACCCAACTCCAGAGATGTTTGTTTTTCTGCCGCTGCTTTTCTGCAAAACTGTACACAGGGAGACATGCAAAGCCACACATTTGGTCAGGTCCCAGCTCCAATGCTACAGCATCAACCGGGGCTGCTTTTGCTGGGTCGGTTGGCTGGAAGCAGTGGTTCCGATGTACTCCAAAGGATTTCCCTTCAATGCCTGAGAATTCTGGACCGGGGAAACCTCTGAACAGAAGTGAGGGTTTTTTTGGTTTTGCAAACTCTGCAGCTAATGGGGGCTGAGCAAAGAGCAAGATGATCACCTCAAGAGGGAAGTCAGCTGGATACCTGCCAGAGCCAGGTGAACCGAAGAGCACCCATGACAGTTCCCATGGGTCAAAACCAGAATTGTGGGCGGCATGGCACAGCCCCCCGAAAGGGACACAGCAGCATGGCCCCCCCCACATCCAGGTCCTCCTCGCCTGGTTCTGCTTCCTGGACTGTAATTTACTTCAACGGCTACACGGGCAGCTCCGTCAGTGCTCCATAAGCACACAGGTCTGTTGAGAAGCAGTGGCAACAGGCTCAGCTCACAACTAGCTTCATGCTGTACAAGATCTTCATGGTGTCAATTCACAAATAGTGATAACTTCACTGCAATGCTACATTAATTAACTCAGTCAGTGGCGTCTTTAGGGGGGCCGTGGGCCCCAGGGTGCATAGCCCCCCAGCTTCAGGGGGGCGAAAAGATGTTCGGGGCTTTTTAAAAACATTTTTATGCTTTTCCCCCTTTCCCCCCCCTCTTCACTCAGCTGCCGCCCCCAGCAGCACCACCAGGGCGGCAGCTGCCTCGTGTGCAACCCCCCAGGCCTGTGGGGGCATTATCGGCCAGGCGCGGGGGCGAAAACATTAACTGTAGGTACTTATAATCTTCGGCAGGCGTGTTGCGACGACGCGCGTCACCCCAGAGCGGGGGCACGCGTCGCCCTTAAGGGGAGGCTCCGCCCCTGCGCGTGACGTCACGCGCAGGAGCAGAGCGCCCTCCCCGCTCCGTTTTCGGCTCATTTTGGAGCCAAACGGACACAGGGGAGGGCGGGCGGGCCCACCCTCCGCTCCAAACTATATGTGGGGGGGTGATCGCGTGTCACCCCTAGACGCGTGACACCCCCCGGCGGCCCGCCCCCCCCCGCCGCCCCCTATCGACACCAGTGATCTTCGGCTCGGTAGCATTTTCAGCAGCCATGAGGGCAAGCAGGAGCAGGAAGAGACTAGGTGCCTCTCTAGGAGGCACGTGCACCTAGTCTCGCTGGTCGGTCCTCCAGAGTCCTCTCTAGGATCCGGATCTGCTCCTGCTTGCCCTCATGGCTGCTGAAAATGTGACCAAGCCGAAGAGGATAAGTGCCCCCGTGCCCGGCCGATAATTGCGCTAATAGGCTATTGTTTGTTAAATGATGGATTCAATTAGCTGGGGCGGATTGCGAGCTGAACACAGGGAATGTGCGATACATCCGGGTCTTATAGTTGTATTCTTAAGGTGGTCTCAACTCATGTTAGTGCTGGGAATTTCTGAGGATGCTGCAAATGTTTGCTGGCGAAATGTCAAAAGCCTGTAACACCTGTTGAATTTGTTTATTTAAATAAATTTGTTTTAAACGACGGAGTTTCCCAGCAGTATGAGAATTTTTAATTCTGTTATTTTTTTTAGTTTGTTGAGGTCTGAAAGACTAGAAATCCCTCAGGTCTTCTGCACAGGAGGAATATGCTGTGTCACTGTGCTTTGTATAATACAGTTGTTCTGTTCTGCACCTATGTGGCAGGTATTCCTAATTGCCAAGTATTATGTACACCTGGAAGGACAGGTACTGAGGCTGAAGCTCAAATATTTTGGCCACCTAATGCGAAGAGAGGACTCTCTGGAGAAGACTCTGATGCTGGGAAAAATTGAAGGCGAAAGGAGAAGGGGAAGGCAAAGGATGAGATGGTTAGACTGTTGTGAGGAGAAACCCCCCCCCCCATATATTTTTATGTCCTCCGTCATGACCCCCGGAACCTATTGCTTTTTACCCCATCCAAATCGGTCCAGGAATCACGAAGATACAGCCCTTTTTGTCAAACCACACTTTAAATTCAGCTTTTCTCCGCTTTTCCCTGCATCTGACAGCGGACACGCGTCTCTCAGGGCAAAAGTTCACTGACACGCGTCCGCCACGTGCCTCCAAAACCCCTCAGCAGCAGCAAAAGTTCACTCTGTGCCTTTCTAATCCCATTAGAACCTCTTAATTCACTGGACCGTTAAATCCTATTTCACGCTTCACCAAGTTCTGGGCGTTCAGCCAACTCCGGGAGACCGGCGTGTGCGCCCGGGGAAATCCCTTTTACCTTATTTAACCCCTGCATTTGACAGATCGCTCTCTCTTAAAGCTACAGCGTTTTATTTCAGCGAAAGTGGGTTTTTCAGGACATTTATGGCTGTTTCAGGGGTCCCTTGGGAGGTTATGTGTCCGGAACCTTACTAGGGTCAACGGGGCTTCTTCTAGGGAGGGGATCCACGCAGAATGGTCCCAATCCTGACACTTGGCTAGGGTCTGCCCAGGCTCAGTGAGCAAGCTCCTGGGAGCAGTACAATGGATTTGCAGCCGGTAAAAACCTCCGTTCGAGTCAGAGGATCCTCATTGGGCAATCGAGGAGGCTTTGGGAATGACGGGGGTTCAAGTCCCTCTACCCACCTTCGGCGAGATGACAAGAGGTTGAACGTAGTGAGCCCCGGGGGGGCTCCTCCTGCCATAGATCCGTACTGCAGGGAGTGAGGAGAAGCCATTTTACAAACACACAACCTATGCAAACCACCATTGCTCCCATTCTGTGTTGCTCTCAGATGGCTTCCTTCTACCTGGGAAGCTAGCTGGGGGGAAGGGGACCCATGGAAACTCCTGATCAGCCAGGAAGGCTTGGATTGCCCCATTTCCTGATCTCAAAACGTATCACTTGAATGACTTCTTTCTCCAGCAGTTCTCACGCCCCTCTTCCTGCTGCCTATCAATCACATGTATGCCTCCCATTACCATTTCCTTGAGCCCAGCCTGTCTCTCTGTGCACGCTCTGATTCCATCTCCCCACCCATTGCCCCTCCAGCTGCCTGGTCTGTCATGCAAATTCCTTGGAACTCTTCACACTGCTCCTTCCCTGGCTTGCTACAATAGATTCACATGCTAATCTAATCACTTGCCCTGCTCTTCCTGACTGACAGCACGGACCCAGACATCCCCAATTGTATACCTGGAACCAGGGGAGACAGGGACCTATTGTATTGGCACTTTTGCCCATCAATTTGGAAATTTAGTCTTTTGTGCTACCAAGCCTCACAAAAGACCCCATTCATCCAACACCGGAACACCTCACTCACATGGGAGGGGGGATCTTAATCCCATTACCCCAGCCACCTGGCACCCCCTAACCTTCCTCCCATTGGTTGCCAAATCCCATCCCCATGGGTCCCAGTTTACACAAAGCACAACACTTCTCATTGGTTCTTTTAATAAAGTTTGTCCTTTATTGGTTAACTATTTCACATCTGCTGCTGCTGTTTTCATTGGTGCAAAGTTTCAATCCCCCATCTGATTGGCTGTATCAACGTGCAACTTCTTGGATCCGTTCCCCTGTTGGTCCATCTTTATTATGTATTTTCTGCAAACAATGTAGTCCATGGTTCTGTATGTAAATAATGAAATGTATAAAAACTCCTGTATTAATCATATATGTTACACTTTCTGTCTTATGATTGTGTCCTCGCTAGCTGAGTAAAATTCTCTTTTCTTTTACAACGTTGGTTTTTGAGCTCTTTTTGGCACCTCTGCACAGTGCAGACCCTTTCCTCCTTTTTGCCTGTCTTTTCTTTTTTTGGGTGCCCGCTCCTGCCTCTGGGTCAGGTGCCTGCTCACCGAATCTCCCGAGCTGAAATCACTAGCACCCTTGGGTGCTCACAACAAGACAGCATCACCGATGCAACGAACATGAAAATGAGCGAACTCAGGAAGATAGTGGAGGACAGGAAGGCCTGGCGGGATATGGTTCATGGGATCACGAAGGGTCGGACACGACTTAACGACTGAACAACAACAACAAAATGTACACCTGAGTTTGGGTGTGCACCTAATTGCAGGCAGGCCTGCTCTGATTGGTGCAGACAAGGTGCCTGAAGTATGAAGCAGGCTGCAAGCAGCCTCACCTTAGAGGGAACAGGAGAGCGAGGAGTTTGGTGTTAGCCTAGGTCTGTGGAATCAGCGGTCTGGCTATTGCTGTATAGGTCACTGTAAGTATCTCTGCACAATATATTTGCATGGTGATGGAATACTGCTTGTGTTGGAGTGATTATTCTTTTAGTGACAGACGTGTCTCCAGAGAAACAGCCTTGGGCACGGGTTGCTTGGTGTTTTTGCTGTGCAGCCTGTTTAGGATCAAGAATCTGGAATCTCCTGCCCACCACTGACTCTTATCATAGTTGATCTTATTTTAAGAAGTCGTTAGCTGCTTTTTCAGATAGAAGAAACCCATTACAATGTTGCTAAGCAATCAGCACCCACTATGCGGCTGGCTCCCCAGCAGCAAGCAGTCCAGGCACAATGATTTTATTTCCTTTATGTGTGAGTGAGTGAGTGGGCTAGATGGGTAGCCCAATCCTGTCTAGCAGGACTCCTGCCACATCCTATGCAGGATTGAGCCACACCAGCGGAGTTGGAGACCTCCTTGGGGGTTTGTCCCTTTGCTCTGAGCCAGGGCCACTCAGAGGAATTTTACTAAGGGGTACAAAGTTTCTTTTGGGCCCCTTCATGTAAATTTGGCTCCTGGGCCCCCTTTTTTTGCTCCTGGGACCCCTTCTTGACCCACTTTTGGCCCTGAGCCTGGGTATGATTGTACCCCCTTAACCCCCTTCAGACACCCTGCTCTGAGTAGAGCCCCGCTGCCCCAATGAGTCTACTCAACTGTGCGCCAGATATTTTTCTGGCACACATTTGAGCCAGCCATGTAATGCCGGCCAGGTCTGGGAAGAGGGATAGAATTTGGCGGAACCTGCCACCGCCAGTCCCTTCCCCATCCCAGGCTCGGCTGCCCAATCCCCCCCCCCCGTTCCACCCTCCTCAGTCCCTTTCGCTGCCCAATGGGAACTTACCTGTCTGCTGCAGCGCTCCACAGTTCTGCGGTGCCGGTGGAGTGGCGCAAGCCTCTCCGCCGGCACTACTTACTTGTTGGGTGCCGCAAATGTGTTTTCCAGCATGTTTGCAACACCTTTGACCAGCGAAGCAATTGCTCCACCGGTCTAATTGTAGACAGGATTGCACTGTTGTTAGGTTGTGCTTGGAACGGCTGTTTGCACTTACAAATATTCAAGCAAAGCCTGTGGGAGCTGACAGGTGACACAATTTCTAAACATGACTCCAGTCCCCAAAGAATGCAACTGTGCCCCAAGGATGCTCCACGTATTCAGATTCAAACTGCCTTACGCCCGACACACACCGCACAAATTCCGGTGCGTCCCAGACGCCCGAGGAGCTTTGTCAAGCTGTGCGGAGGTGTCTGGTTACCACTGTGGAAGTGAGCGGAGCAGCTGCACTCTCCCGAGTTCCAGCACAAGCGATAATGATTCTGGCCATGTTTGAGGGGGCAGGTTCGCGGAGCAACTGCACTAAGCCAATCAGATGAGAGGGGTTGAAAGGGGTTGTCAATCAATTGGAACTCACTTGAGTCTCTGATTTCTCTTGGATCCATTTTTCCTTCTCACAAAAGTTAGCAAGATGAATTCTATTCCGGGCACAAACTGTTTTGTGTTTTGCAGAAACTCCTTCCTGCCCCTCTCTCTCTTCTCTCGTGTATCGGACCGCACTTGTGCTTAACCAATCACCGCTGCGCTTTCTAAGAAGGCGGGACAACAGGAGGGACTATTCACTGGAAGACACTGCTATAGATGAGTTCTGCGTGGAGGCGAGCGGCCAGGCACCAACACTCGCTCGCCTCCGCGCCAGAGCCCTGTGGTGTGTGTCGGCCTTTATATTCCTCAGAAATGCACCAACCCCTGCAGAGGGCCTCCTCCTCTCAGTCAGACCCTTCCAATTTACCTTGTCTCAGGTAAATTACCCATTTAAGAAAAACCACCTCTGCTCAAATAGCTCCCATTAAGGAAACATCAGCTGCCTCTTCAGCTTAACAAAAGATGGTCACCCAGCAGTCCCAGCTCCAGAGCTCCTAGATCTTTATCATTTGCCCTCAGCGGGGTGGCTGAGCCTCCCTGAATCGGGCAGTTCAGTATCTGTGCCTCCCTCTACTATGATGACCATTGTGGTTTCTTTGTTCTTTAGAGTTGTTCTGTTTTGGACTGGATCTCCTGCTATTTATTTGTAGGGTTTTTTTTTTAAATACAGTTGGTAATGTATTTTAAAACATGTTTTTATACACTTTTGGCTAATTTGGAGGGTGTATTGTTATGTTGTGAGCTATCTTGAGTATTTTTAAAACAGAAAAGTGAGGTATTGTTCCCTTACCTTGAGGAGGCATCCATGAATGCCCCCCCATCGCAGAATGCAGCACATGCCCCGTTGGCACGGCTGCATCAGTGCCGGAAAATTGGATAGGATTGGGTCCCTAGTCTAATATCCTGTTGCCCAGCATGGCCAACCAATAAACCCCACTGACATAATTTAGAAAACTCCATTTTCTTTCTCTATTTCTCTCCACTCTTCCTGCACCAGCTCCACATTGTTCACACCAAAAACAACATGAGCATGGAGGAAGCAAAAAAAGATCCTGAAGGAATTGCTGTCGTGGCGTTTTTCATACAGGTGAGGGACAGGTAGAGTGACCTATGATGCTTGTGACTGGCTAGAGTGACTACTTGCTGCAGTCCTGCCTGGTTTAGGAGCCCTATCCCCTGTGTTATTATTACTATTGGGACCTAGGCTGTTTGGGTTCTGTCCTCCCAAGAGGGCAGAGTGGGCAGTGAGCTTCTAGAGCAGGGGCTCTGAACCTTTTTACGATTACAGACCCCCAATGGATTGCCCAATATGTCCCCATGCCCACTTCGCCAGACTGTCAAAATCATCATCATCATCCCATTAGGTAGCAGTATGACTTCCAAAAGGTGGGGAGAATTTTGAGTGCTTCTGGGGGCGGGGCCAGTGACGGTGGCGGCAATCCCGGGGATTGGTGTTGGTGCCGGGAAACAAAGACGATTTGTGCACTCACTGGGGTCCTGGAGTCCTCTGGAGGGTTTGGGGAGGCCTACTACTTTCCCCGAACCCTCCAGAAGGCTCCAGGACCCCTGGTGAGTGTACAAATCACTTTTTAAAACCTTTTTTCCCGGTGCCGGAACAGCTTTTGGTTCCAATGTTGGGTCGCAACCCACCATTTTGAGAACCACTGATCTAATTCAACAACATTTTAAAAATGTTCAGAGATTGAGTCCCATACCCCTATCATTTGGTTGCCATACCCTCAAGGGTAAGAATCCCTGTTCTAGAGAATTCCCTGTAACAAATTCCCTCTTCATTTCTCGTAGAAGTCCAAAAAGGCTCAGATTATGCCTGGATGGAAGACTCTGGCTGACTACATGAAGGACATCCCACAGCAAGGTGAGCCCCCAACCCTCCGATGCTCTGGGAAATGGGAAGATTTCCCATTAAGTCTTCCAAACCCGTTTCCCACTTTTCTTTTTCCTCAGATGACAAGGTAAATATGAATGGAGAATTCTCCCTGGGGAGCTTACTGAGCAGCGCAGACCTAAGCACTTATTACCGCTACCAGGCTCCCTCACCACTTCTGTCTGCAGCCAATCCGTGATCTGGACCGTCTATGCCGAGCCCATCCTGGTGACTCACGGAGTGGTGAGTGGATGACATTTCTCTCTCCTCAGTTATGGGAAGAGCGGGGAAGCTGGGGGGCAGGATTCTTAAGCGTTCTGAGAGCAGAAGCTCGGACTGCTGGGTTCTTGGGAAACAGACATGGATCACAGGGTTGCCACAACACCCACCACCAACACATCCAGGTCACCTCATGCCTCTCTATGCAACTTGTCCCTCTAATGCAACTTGTCCCTTAAAACGGCCAATGTGCCAGAGGATTGGAGGATAGCTAATGTCACGGCAATCTTTAAAAAAGAAAGGAGGAGGGACCCGGGAAACTACAGGCCGGTCAGCCTAACATCTGTTCCAGGGAAGATGGTGGAAAGTCTCATTAAGGATAAAATCTTAAAATACATAGAAGAACAAGCTCTGCTGAGGGAGAGTCAGCATGGCTTCTGCAAGGGGAAGTCTTGCCTCACAAACCTGTTAGAATTTTTTGAAAAGGTCAACAGGCATGTGGATGCGAGCGAACCCATGGATATTATATATCTGGATTTTCAGAAGGCGTTTGACACGGTCCCTCATGAAAGGCTCCTGCGAAAACTCCACAGTCAGGGAATAAGAGGGCAGGTCCTCTTATGGATTAGGAACTGGTTGAAGACCAGGAAACAGCGAGTGGGAGTCAATGGGCAATTTTCACAATGGCGAGAGGTGAAAAGCGGTGTGCCCCAAGGATCGGTCTTGGGACCGGTGCTTTTCAACTTATTCATAAATGACCTGGAGTCGGGGATAGGCAGTGAGGTGGCCAAGTTTGCAGATGACACTAAACTTTTCCGGGTGGTGAAGACCAGCAGGGATTGTGAAGAGCTCCAGAAGGATCTCTCCAAACTGGGAGAATGGGCAGCAAAATGGCAGATGCGCTTCAATGTAAGTAAGTGCAAAGTGATGCACATTGGGGCAAGAAACCAAAATTTCACATATACGCTAATGGGTTCTGAGTTGTCTGTGATGGATCAAGAGAGAGATCTTGGGGTGCTGGTGGACAGGTCGATGAAAGTTTCGACCCAGTGTGCGACCCAGTGTGCGGCGGCTGTGAAGAAGGCCAATTCCATGCTCGGGATCATTAAAAAGGGGATTGAGAATAAAACGGCCAATATCATTCTGCCTTTGTACAAATCGATGGTAAGGCCACATCTGGAGTATTGTGTCCAGTTCTGGTCCAGTTCTCCAAAAGGATATAGTTGAATTGGAAAAGGTGCAGAAAAGAGCGACCAGAATGATTTGTGGGCTGGAGCACCTCCCTTATGAGGAAAGGCTACAGCGTCTGGGGCTTTTCAGCCTAGAAAAAAGGCGGCTGAGGGGGGACATGATTGAGACTTATAAAATTATGCATGGGATGGAGAGAGTGGATAGAGGGAAATTCTTCTCCCTCTTGCACAACACCAGAACCAGGGGACATGCACTAAAATTGAGTGGAGGGAGAGTTAGAACAGACAAAAGAAAATATTCTTTACCCAGCGTGTAATTCATCTGTGGAACTCCTTGCCACAGGATGTGGTGATGGCACCTGGCCTAGATGCCTTTAAAAGGGGTTTGGACAAATTCATGGAGGAAAAGACCATCACAGGTTATAAGCCATAAGCAACCTCCTGGTTTTAGAAGTGGGTTTTCTCTGTGCCAGGTGCAAGGGAGTGGCGACTGGACACTGGTATCTTGTTGTCTTGTGTGCTCCCTGAGGCATCTGGTGGGGCCACTGTGTGACACAGGAAGCTGGACTAGATGGGCTTTTGGCCTGATCCAGCAGGGCTCTTATGTTCTTATGTTCTCTCAGTCCCTTGAGAAAAGACTCTGGGGCACAATCTGTTAGAGGAGGTAGAAGGGAGCTGCCAGACCCCAAGCAATCAGGTTGTCCCAGAGGCAGGGCCGTCTTTCGGCCGATTGGACTGATTCTTGTTTTAGACTTGATTGGACCCACCTTGCTTCTGATTGGCTAACCAGAAGCAATTGGCGGTGATGTGATGATATTGCGACGTCATCACGTCACTGCACAACCACTTCTGGGGGGCACACTCCAGTGCCGCCGACTGCTGCCCAGGGATGGAACCGGCTGCCAATGGTGCCGTATTGAGGAAGGGGCTTGTTTTATATATTTGGGGGCCCCGCGGAGATGTGTTTGGGCCCCGCAGCTCCTAAGGCCGGCCCTGCCCAGAGGAGCTGGCTGCAATCAACGATGGATAGCACAATCTGGGGGAGAAAAGGGTCAGGCTCCCAAAAGAGCAACTGCAGACCAGAAGGGCCAGAAGCTGATGATAGTACAACCCTAGGCAGGCACTACCCATATAATGAGCAACAACCAGAGGGCCAGCAACAGGCTGCGCAATCCGAGGCAGTCAACTTCCAAAAGAGCAGTGTGGGGAGAGGAGCTAGCCCGGCAGGGTCCTCTCACAAAACGACAAGCTGCTCAGGCGCCCTCTCTCCAGATCCTGCTTTTATAGGGCCTGGTAGAGCTGGATTGGTCGGTGGGGTCAGACGAGGGAGTGCTTAGTCAGTGACTCGGCAGCCAACTTGTGACACCCTTGAGGAACTGAGTTCAGTCCGCAAGGCTTGTGAGAGAAATGAGCCTTGTTGGCGCTGCTGCTGGAGCCTGGTTGTTGGGAGCTCTGGTTCGAGTCCCAAGTCCTGCATCCCACACAGTCTGGGTTTGGTGGCTGGCCAGTCAGTTCAGAGGTGGTGTGCGTTGCCTGCAACGGCCTGAACCCTTGCCCCACCACAGAGTGAAAGCCTTCTTTGGCAGAATCTCATGTCCATTTGTACATTCGGTGCTCCTCATAAACTATGCCTTTTTGCATGCCTCCCCTTCAGGCAGGTGGTGGCCCTCCAAGGCCATGTTGCCTCATAAATCTGGAGCTAGAGCTGGTGGTCCAAGAGCACTTTTCACCAGCTTTTTCTCCTGACAGGGGGGAAACCATTTCCTGAAGATCTTCCTTAGCAAAGCCCCTGAAACATCCAGGCCTGTGTTCTAGAATGTGCTGTTCGAGAGAACTGCTTTCATGGCTGTTAAAGACTGGGCTGCCAGAAAGCAAGCTCGACTCCCTGCAGCATTATACAGTAGTTTGACATCAGACATGGGAGTAGGTCCCATTGAATTCAGTAGAACTTACTTCTGAGTAGACATGTTTAGGATTGTAAGTATTGGTCTTCTTGTATTGCGTCTCTCTGGGTTTGTGTGAGTGCCAGCATCTGTCTGTCTGTCAACTTTCTCTCCCCCACCCTGCCCTGCTTTTTACCTTCCAGGTGAAGACGTTTACCACATCACTCTACTTTACCACCATAGCGGAGGGCAGGCAGATGCAGAACAATTTCCGTCCAGTGCAGCCACTGAACAATCGAAAAGTGTCTTGCTTCAATGAAAATGCAATCCTTGATTATCACGGTTGTTTGGGACACCAGAACGTCTGAGGCAACAGGAACGTGTTACTATCAATCAATCAAACCTTTATTGGCATCCCGAACAAACATACAAGTTAAATACACCAATACATAGTCACTATCATTCCAGTGGCACAAGTTACTGTCTAAAAGAAATGCACTTCAATGGCAGAAAACCAAATAAAGATATTTAGCCACTATCTTTGTGAGCTCCTGATTTTTCCCATATAATTAAAAAAAAAAGTATGACCTCCATCTCTGGTTTCCAGGTGGGAATGCAAAATTGATCTAAATATTGTTGACGGAGATCATCATACAGTTTGCATTTAAGGACCATGTGTGCTAAAGTTTCCACCAAGCGACCATCACATGGACAAACCCTATCTCCTTCTACCATGCCCACAAACCTACCCCAAAGGAGGTTTGATGGGTTAGAATTGAACCTAGCCAGCGAAAATGCCTTTCTTTCTTGTGGGTTGAACAAAAATCGTAGGTCATTGTTTTTAATTTCATGTGCCCAAGAAAGTTGAAAATGTGGAGGGGAACATGTTTTCTCTGCTGCTACGATTAGTTCCTGGCGTTCAATATCCCACAGCCTAGTTTTTAGCATAGACTTGGAGGATGGTAATGACACAGAACCCAGATGATCCACTGACAGCCCAAATTGCTGTATCTTTATGTAAAACTGTTGTAGCCCTGGGGAAAGGAAGGGGGTCTGACAAAAGTTCACTAAGGAAAGGATCTTTGTCTGCTAGAAAGCAGATGTTTAGTCAGCATAGAAGAAATCTCACCCAGGCAACTGTCTCTACCTTGTGTTGACCTCTAAACCTCTACCTCTAAACACAAGGCTGCCTAGGGTACACAACGTGGGACAGCAAATATCTTAAATAAAAAAGCTGCCTGCACTTGTTCTACCAACTGGGTAAACCATAGCATGGAATTCCATAGAGCAATTGTTCTATAACTTTGGCGTTGAAGACCTTAAGGGCAGAAAGGATATGTAAATTACCTCTTATTACAAAGAAGTGGCCTGGACCCCGCCTGCTCTGGGCCTATGATGTTATTCTAATCGAGCCAAGTATTTAGTTTGTTTAACAGATGTTTCGCATACATTTTCCCAATGTTTGAAATAAACTTATTGGCTGATAGTTAGACGGCAGCTTTTTGTCCCCCTTTTTGAAGATTAGGACAATTATGGATTTCCACCATGAATTAGGCATCATTCCGGATCTATCTACCACAGTATATAGTTCCGCTAGTGTCGGAGCCCACCAGTCTGGCTTAGCTTTGATTAGTTCAGGCGGAACAGCATCAGGGCCTGCAGCCTTACCCTATTTCATCTGAGCAATTAAGCTTTTCACTTCAGTAGTGGAAACGGGGCCACTCATCCAAGTTAGATAACAAGGCATGATCCTGAAAGTCTGGTGGAATACAGTTGTCGGAAAAAACCGCCTTAAAATGCACTACACATGGCATAGATGGAATCAATGTCAACGAATTATCCTGTATCTGTGGGGAGTCTGCTACAGCCTTCCAAAATTTCCTATGATCTTTGGTAAGGATGGCTGAGTGCAGCGAATCCCAACATGCCTGATTGTATCTTAGCTCGCTAAGCTGGATAGTTTCCCTAAGTTGCCGGGTTCTTCAGAAGTAAGTATCAGGCAATCGGGAGCTGCCTGACTCTCTAAACTCTCTATAGATTCTCCTAAACTCGGTTTTAATTTCTATGGTTTCTTTATCTGTCCGCTTGCCAATCCCTGTCTTCTTAGATGGCCTATGCGAATATAAATGGGACAGTTCAATTGTTAAGGTGTCAATCAGTTCCTCAAACCAAGTGAGCAGCTGGGGAAAGTTCACCACTCCTAGCAGCTGGGGAAAGTTCACCACTCCCTACTCCCTACCGAGATCAAATGAATCACATGGTCAGAATACACAAAGCTTTGGAAAGAAGATAGTGTATGCTCATTAACTCGAATCTTTGTGTGCTGAGGTCTCGGGTTCCTGAAGGGATGGATCAATTATATGTTCTGGCACTCTTGAGGGGAAAACAAATTTACATTGTAGAGGGAGATGGTCACTAAGCATAAGATCACCTATGTAGAACTCAACCACGTAGGGCAACAATTTTGTGGGGACCAAAATGTAGTCCATCACACTATTTCCCTGTGGGGAGATAAAGGTAAAATTCCCAGAGCCTTCCCAATCAGTCAGCCCATTGAGCCACACCAGGGCCCTGGTGGTAGTCAACTTTGCGAGCCACTGGCCCGCCAGATTGATTTCTAGATCCCGTGAGCTTCGTTCCCATAAGCAGAAGTTTGGAAGAACAGAAGTATCCAAGATCTCCCACGCTTTTATATACACTTTCCACCCTTGGCCTAGGCGGGCATTGAAATCCCCTGTCAGGATAATAGGTAAGTCAGGGCAGATGTTGTCCAGATTCTGAAGCACGTGAGTAAAAAGATCCCATTGTTGGTTCTTGGCTGTGACGTGTTGTGAGGAAAAATACCCCCCTCATATATTTTTATGTCATCCGCCCCGACCCCCTGAACCTATTGCTTTTTACCCCATCCAAATCGGTCCAAGAATCACGAAGACACAGCCCTTTTTGTCAAACCACACTTTAAATTCGGCTTTTCTCCGCTTTTCCCTGCATTTGACAGCGGACTCGCGTCTCTCAGGGCAAAAGTTCACTGACACGCGTCCGCCACGCGCCTCCGAGACCCCCAGAGAAGCGGCAGCAGCGAAAGTTCGCTCTGTGTCTGTCTAATCCTATTACAACCCTCTTAACCCACTGAACCGTTAAATCCTATTTCACGCTTCACCGAGTTCTGGGCGTTCAGCCAACTCCGGGAGACCGGCGTGTGCTGCTTGTTGCGAGCCCGGGGAAAGCCCTTTTACCTTATTTAACCCCTGCATTTGACAGCTCGCTCTCTCTTAAAGCTACAGCGTTTTATTTCAGCGAAAGTGGGTTTTTCAGGACATTTATGGCTGTTTCAGGGGTCCCTTGGGAGGTTATGTGTCCGGAACCTTACTAAGGTCCACGGGGCTTCTTCTAGGAAGGGGACCCACGCAGAATGGTCCCGATTCTGACACCTGGCAAGGGTCTGCCCAGGCTTGGTGAGCAAGCTCCTGGGAGCAGTACAATGGATTTGCAGCCGGTAAAACCCTCCGTTCGAGTTGGAGGACCCTCATTGGGCAATCGGGAAGGCTCCGGGAATGACGGGGGTTCAAGTCCCTCTACCCACCTTCGGCGAGATGACAAGAGGTTGAACGTAGTGAGCCCCGGGGGGGCTCCTCCTGCCATAGATCCGTACTGCAGGGAGTGGGAGAAGCCATTTTACAAACACATAACCTAAGCAAACCATCATATTTGCTCCCATTCTGTGTTGCTCTCAGATGGCTTCCTTCTACCTGGGAAGCTAGCTGGGGGGAGGGGACCCATGGGAACTCCTGATCAGCCAGGAAGGCTTGGATTGCCCCATTTCCTGATCTGAAAACGTATGGCTTGAATGACTTCCCCCTTCCTGCTGCCTATCAATCACATGTATGCTTCCCATCATCATTTCTTTGAGCCCAGCCTGTCTCTCTGTGCATGCTATGATTCCATCTCCCCACCCATTGCCCCTCCAGCTGCCTGGTCTGTCATGCAAATTCCTTGGAACTCTTCACACTGCTCCTTCCCTGGCTTGCTACAATTGATTCACATGCTAATCTAATCACTTGCCCTGCTCTTCCTGACTGACAGCACGGACCCAGACATCCCCAATTGTATACGTGGAGCCAGGGGAGACAGGGACCTACTGTATTGGCACTTTTGCCTATCAATTTGGAAATTTAGTCTTTTGTGCTACCAAGCCTCACAAAAGACCCCATTCATCCGATTCCGGAACACCTCACTCACCTGGGAGGGGGAACTTAATCCCATTACCCCAGCCACCTGGCACCCCCTAACCTTCCTCCCATTGGTTGCCAAATCTCATCCCATTGGTCATAGTTTACACAAAGCACAACACTTCTCACTGGTTCTTTTAATAAAGTTTGTCTTTTATTGGTTAACTCTTTCACATCCGCTGCTGCTGTTTTCATTGGTGCAAAGTTTCAATCCCCCATCTGATTGGCTGTATCAATGTGCAAACTTCTTGGATCCGTTCCCCTGTTGGTCCATCTTTATTATGTATTTTCTGCAAACAATGTAGTCCATGGTTCTGTATGTAAATAATGAAATGTATAAAAGCTTCTGTATTAATCATATATGTTACACTTTCTATCTTACGATTGTGTCCTCGCTAGCTGAGTAAAGGCCTTTTCTTTACAACGTTGGTTTTTCTGAGCTCTTTTTGGCGCCTCTGCACAAAGCAGACTTTTTCCTTTCCTTTTTACTTGCTTTTCTCTTTTGGGTACCCGCTCCTGCCTCTGGGTCAGGTGCCTGCTCACCGAATCTCCCGAGCTGAAATCACTAGCACCCTTGGGTGCTCACAACAGTTGAAGTGGGAGCAATATACACGTTGTCGTTGACCAATAGCATTTCCTGGCTCTCCGACTCTATCTTAGTTATTAATAATTTGCAATTTGCATTTGTGGAAAGAATATGTTCACATTTTATATGGGGAGCCACCAGGGTTAGCAAGCCACCCGATGGCCTGCCTTTCTTGTGGCATTTAACTGCCGGAACCGAAAGGGCATTGTAACCTGCAAGGTCAATGTGACATAATGACCAAGTTTCTTGTAAATAGACTACTATATCATGTGCCTTAATTAACTTTACAAAGTCAGGAAAACATAGCTTAGAAAACCATCCTGCCACATTCCATGATAACAGCTTCAGAGAAGAATATTGCTCCCAGTTCTCCACTACGGCACAGAGTCAATCTAGGTGAGTGCCAATAGATTGGCTATCACTTGGGGCCCCGGTTGGTTCCTGATGTATTTCCTCCAGTGCCTCTGGGGCACCAGTTGTTAGTCCATGGTCCCAGTTGTCGTCGCTTCTCGACATCATCTGTCAGCTGCTTGTTCGTATTCATGTTGGCGGTTTGAAGGGTAAGTTCACTAGATCTTAAAACATCATCAGGATTATACGTCCCTCCCTGAGACCTCTCCCGGGGGTTCTTCCTCTGTTAAAATGTCCTCTAGTGCCGGCATAACCAAGGCTATGTTTACGGAGCAAAGTGTAGGTTGATGTACTAAGATATTAACTTCCTGCAAATGGGCTTTAGGGCAGTCCTGGAACACAGGTGGGAGAGGGAGTTGGTTAATAATCCGTGGCGTATTCGACAAGTTTGGCATTGTATTTTCTTCCAGGGAAATTTCTGATTGGTCTCCAGCTGAAATCACTCAAAGCTCAGAACTCAGAGTGTCCAGCTTCCCAATAAATGTCTCCGGTTTGTTTTTAGACAATTCCCCAAACATCTGAATAACTTCTAGTCTACCTTGCTCGTTGTCCATATCCATGGGCAAAGCTTGTTCTGGAAACAGAGATGCGGGTGCTGCATCTGTAGTGTCATGAATGCTAGCTAGGCACATAGTTAGATCCTGTCCCTTATCCTGAAACCGCCTCTCTTGATTGAATATGTCCCTTGCCAGGGGTTCATCCTGTGATAAGGACAGTATCTCCTCTCTAGCTGGCCTGTCATTATTCATATTCGTGCAGCCCAAACTCGCAGGTTCATGAGGTTTTGCCCTGGACATGTTAAAATCACTACAGCTTGTATTTCCTCTAGTATGGTGTTAATTGGGGCTTCAGTTATCATTGCTGTTTCCTCAGCATTCCTATGGATCGGAGATTTCCTCAGAGTCACTCTTTGAAGCCCTCTGAGATTAGCTGCAGCTGTAGCAATATCTACCAGAGGAGCTGGCTGTTATCCAAGATGGCTTGCCCTTGAAGTTGGTGCAATTCTTGGCTCGGGAGGCAGGTTGCTCAGAAGATTGCCAACTTGCAGACAATTGTCTGACTGGGAATAGAGGCACAGTGTCCAATTCTGCAAACACTCTTTTGACTGTAATGTGAAATCAACTCAAGAAGCTACACATTTTGGGAAACAGCAAGAGAATGGCATGACTATGAAATTTGAGGAGTAGCTTTATTACATTTGGATGGCTTGGCAGTTTTTCCAGCATTTTTAAATCCAAAAAAACCTATATCCAATCTCAGAAGTTCACATGAGACAAACTCTCATTCTGTTGATCCAGCGCCCTTTATTCTCCCAATTATCACGAATAATCAGAACTATCTGGTCCAGCTGCAAACACCTCCTAGTAGGGTGGGGGCCATTGGGCTCCTTCCGAGGACTAAATTTAGTCTGTGCAACCTGGGGTCTCTCCCTCAAAGGATTGAAGAGCTCCAGCCTGCTTGGTTGTACATTCTCAGCATTCTTTGCCTGAAGCTCGGGGGACCGCACCAGACTCTCCACCTTCTGACCGCCCACCACACAGTTCTCAATGCTCTCCAGTTTTCAAAGAATTAATGCCAGTGACCTTCCAGTAAGTAAACTTTGTTCTCCAAACAAACTTAGCAATTTCCCAACAGATATATCCTCAGTAGCTCCTGGCCATTTGAGCAGCGGTATGGACTGCTGCTTGAGCTGTTTGGGTTGCTTTATTCTCTATGATCTTTCCCCTGGACCTGTTTTTCTTTGAGCCTTTTGACCCCAAGCCTTTTAGCTGCAGGGGGGGATCTTCCAAACATCTGTCTGACTGCTGAGATTTAGAGCTAGCTGAAGACTGTTCGGCGCTGCCATAATTATTATGCCCCCCCTCCATTTACTATTCCTTCCACCTGGATGATCCAGTCGTAAACTCAGGTTCCCTTGTCCTCTCTGTTCTGAACCAAATATCAGTGTGAGTGTCTATATATCCACAATATTTTTTTGGGAGGGCAGGCGGGCTACCTCAGACTCACAGACAGAGGTTGCTCTAGCGGGATAATGCCATTGTCTATGTGGTTGTTTTGATTTAAAAAGTAAAAGACCACTGCTACCACACATGTGATTGTGTTTTTTTTAATGAGACATATTTATTCAGTCTATGCACACATTCAAGATGGTTTTCAGTTAAAAGGAAATACCATACCATTGTGTTTCACAGGAGTCAAATATCAGTGCACTGGGTTTTGAGAAGTTGCCTATTCCCACCTATGTGCAACATAGAGTCCTGCTGAGAGGGGAGAAAATAGCTCTTCCTTTTTTACAAGGCACATGCCAACATAGTTTGAAAACAAAAAATTGCTTCAGTTTAAAGAGACACTCGTTCCTGTTTTCTCTGCACATCCCATTGTGGCTCTGTCTATCACAGAGTGGAGGATTAGCTCCTATTCTAGAAAGAACACTGGGATAGCTTTACACAATCTCCCGATATGATTCTCCTTGTCTGAAAAAGTGGAGTATGTGTACCCCTGTACATTAAACCATGTGCAAGAACCACAGAAATTAAGACACATCTTCCAAAATAACTTGCACAGAAATACTTAGCCTGCAATCACACACACTTTCCTGGGAGCAAACCAGCCCCATTGAACAGTGGAACTTCTGAGTGAACATGCATAGGATTGCACTATTAATTTTGCTTCCTTCTGTTCATGTGAATACAGCCCCCCTCACACATTCAGTCACTACACTTGCTTAAATTAATTGTCACACACACATTCATCTTTTGCACTGCAGCT
Organism: Plestiodon gilberti rubricaudatus; assembly: GCA_026170595.1. Classification (NCBI taxonomy): domain Eukaryota; kingdom Metazoa; phylum Chordata; class Lepidosauria; order Squamata; family Scincidae; genus Plestiodon; species Plestiodon gilberti. The sequence goes on along the minus strand of JANXHW010000006.1, from coordinate 11,559,490 downwards.
TATTAATTGGTTTCAGTTGTTGTCAAAATCGTTGTCACCTGAGTGACCCCCAAAGAGTCACAGGTCCATGCCCTAAAAGTTTCCATGTAGAAAAGAAAAAAAATTTTTTTTCCACTATTGGGGAGTGGTTTGTAGACAAGTCAATAAATTATAGACCTTAGTGATAGAACTTTCCATTATTAAAGAATTAAGGCTTAGTACAAGAAGAAACAAACTGATAACAGTATCAAGAGGCCAGGTAAGATAGTTCAGGTCATTATATTAGCCCCAGATTTTGAGCTGAGAGGAAATCTTGAAATGCAAATATAGGCGGAGGGGAATTACCATACCTCCAAATGCATCATGAAAAAAGAAAGAAGGGCCAGTTCACATGGCATAATGTCTGAACTGAATCAGTTGAAAAGTATTGCCTTTTGGACATTTTAAGTGGTCTCTGAGTTAAAAATCAACATATTGCCGGGCAACTCCGTCGTTTTAAAAACTTTTATTCAAAGGATGCCCCATGTGTTTTGGGGGCGAAACGTAAAACTGCTAATAACATCTTGTTAACTTTGAATAAAAGTTTTTAAAACGACGGAGTTGCCCGCAATATGTTGATTTTCAACTCAATTTGGTCACGTCGTGACAACTTGCAAACTTATTTATTTTAAGTGGTGTTAGAGATGGGTGTGTGTGAATGAGCTTTCCAGAGTCATCACTTGATGGCTGCGTTTGTATGAACCAGCCTGAAGAGTCACTGCTTCTGACTATTCCTGCTACAATTAGAGCTGAAACGACATAATTTGTGTGTGTGTGTGTGTGTGTGTGTGTGTGTGTGTGTGTGTGTGTTTTAAATCACAATACTAAAAATTTTTGCACCAAGAAATCTAAACCTCAAAATCCATATTGAATGAATGATTTATTTTACCATGTAAATCGCTTTGTGAACTACTCTTGTTGAAAGGTGGTATATAAATATTCTTAATAATAATAATAATAATTATTATTATTATTATTAAGAATATTTATATACCACCATTTATATACCATGAAATTCAAACTTAGAAGGCTATCCTCCAAATTTCATCAGTGACACACACTTGTCAATACACCATACCCTAAAACCCAAGATCCACACAAAACAAGATAATAATAATAATAATAATAATAATAATAATAATAATTATTATTATTATTATTATTATTATTATCTTGTTTTGTGTGGATCTTGGGTTTTAGGGTATGGTGTATTGACAAGTGTGTGTCACTGATGAAATTTGGAGGATAGCCTTCTAAGTTTGAATTTCATCTCAAATATTGATTTGGAAATGCAAATATCATTTTTTAAAAAAAAAATTAAAAACAAGTTCTCAGATGTTAAAAATTAGCTAGTTTTTGAATGTTATAGGAAATCTCATTTCCTCTGTAGCTACAATAGTCAAAACAGTGTTCCTCTCTTAGAACTTATGACAGACCCCCAGAAGTACTGGCTCCTGACAAGTTCCTTCTTTGAGCTCCTAGTCCTCTCTGGCACGTGTCCCTCCTACCCTTTTATCATGTTATTTGCCAGTACTTTTGCTACTGGATGAGCTGGTTGGGAGGCAGATAGAAGAGAATTGGAGGTTTTTTTGAAGGGGGGGGTAGGAAGAGTTGTGGCTGAACTTTGATCCCTGAGGTCAGGAGATAATGCCAACTCTCTTTCCATGTAGTTTCTCCTCAGCCTTTATACAGGTAAGAAGGATGTAAGAGTAGTGATGAAAATGAGGAGGAGGAATTTTACAGGTTTTGAGTCCAGGGAGGCAGCAGAACGGAGCTGATGCTTCAAAGAAGCTGATGCTTCCACCCTCCGCTCACCAGTCTTCTGGAGGGGGCGGAAATTGGACTCCAGATGAGGACCACTGGAGGAATCTGTAGAATAGATTTCTGGAAAAGCTGACACCTGTCAGGGAGGGAAAAGGAGTAAGTCAGATTGCAGGAAGTGGAAGCAAGAGTAGGGCCAACATTGGGATTCAACTCTTAAAAGCTGGGAGGAGGAGGAGGCAAGCCCATGGTTCACAACAGGAGCTTGATAGGATAGCTTGAGCAGGATAACTCAATGGGAAGGACGCAGAATGAACACTAGAGGGTTCCGTTGGAACAGCCTCTTCTGTTTGTAGAATCACGTGATCATCATGACTCAAGAAGACTATCTCCTTCAGCAAAGTCTCTCCTGGACTACCATAGCTGCACCTTGCCAGCTCATTGACTGCCACTGAACCAATTACATTTGCATCCCTCCCTTCCTCCAAGGAGCTCAGGGTGGCATCAATGGTTCTCTCCCTACCCCCATCATCTCTCATATTATCATCACAATAGCCCTGAGGCAGGTGAAGCTGAAAAATTGTAATTGACCCGAGGTCACCCAGTGAGCTTCCTGGATGCATGGAGATTTGAATTTGGGTCCCCTCCCCATTCCTAGTCCTACACTCTATCCTCTACTATGCCACATTGGCTCTTGCACTGTATGTCCCTGACCTCTCTCTCACCCATTTAATGCTGCATGGAACTTTCCAGCCAAGGGCTGTATATCCCAACTGTCTTTAGTTCAACAGACCAGCTGGGTTGTGTGTATTTTGCGATTCCAATCCACATAAGCACAGAAAGAGCACAAAATGTGGTGCTGGCTGCAGAATTCAGACTCCTGAAAATTCTTAGCTTTCTTTTTAAAGCAAGCATCTAATCCGTCTGGATTGGTTGAAAGACATATTTTAACTGAAAGTACAGTACATGGGTATTTATTGCCTGGTGGAATATCGGAGGCTAGTGGGAGTGGGCTAAACTGCACCTGTTATGACAGCCCTGCAATTTGAACAGTCAAAGTTTCAGTGCACCTCATAGCAACTTGCCCCCCCTTTGATAACAGAAGCAGAATACATTATGCAAAACGTGAAAACATTATGCAGATGTGCTTATTTTGCATCATTTACACATGTTGTCGAATTAAGCTCTTCTTGGTGCTGAATTTAGATTTTTGTTTTTTAAAAATTCATACTGCACATGCAGTCTCTGAACCTCCTGGCTCCCACTTTGAAACCTGCCTATGGCTCTGCCCTGACCAAAACGTTCCTCCCTCATAAAATACTGATGACACCAAGCGTTAGTAATGCAGTCATACAGTAAGTTCCACCTGCCTGCCCCTCCCTCTCTACCCCAGCTAAGCCCTTCCCCACTGAGACATCCCCACTCACCACTTTGGGATGCACCAAAATGGGTTCAACAAAGACGGTCCAGATTACAACTTCATTGCAGTCAGGGACGGTGAGAGACCCACGATAGCGGTAATAGCGGCCAAGGTCTGTGGAGCCCAGCAAGTCCAGCAGAGAGATGGTGCTATCCTCAAAATCTGTGTCTGCACCTGTGTGTGAGGAGGAGGGGAATGGGTCAGGACTCCTCTGATGCAAATTTAAACTAGTCTCAAACCTTTATTGGATATTATGTAGTTCTCTGTAAGGTCCAGTGATTTCTTCCAAATGTTTCCCAGCACTCTCATGAAATGCCTAGGAGGTAGGGGTGTCCAGACAATTACGCCACTTCCAGATTGGTTAAGATTTGTAACTGAGAGGAGGAAAAACATTCCAACTGCTTGTTGTGGCAGCCATTATGGACGCCATTCCTTTCTCAGAGCTGATGACAGAATCAGGTGCCCCAACAGACTCACCCTTTTCTGAGACTTTCGGCAGGTAATTTGTAAGTGATTCCCAGGCTTCCGCTGTCTTGCCCTTGGCCGCGGCCCCAGAGCTCTGTTGTAGAGAGGAAATGCAAAGTAGGGTAAATTGAAGCATGGAAGGAATATTTGGCAAAAAGAACCCAGGGATCCTAGTCTCCAGCATTCCTGACTTGTATTAGTATTAGTATTAGTATTAGTATTAGTATTAGTATTAGTATTAGTATTAGTATTAGTACCAAACAAAATTCCCAGGACATGACTGTTAGAGGCCTTTTAAACCAATATAAATTCGTAGCTTAAAAATGCACAGATCTGAGTTTCTGAACTCACCTGGATAAAGAAACCCAGAACAGCAATTCCTTCTGGGTCCTTCAAAGCATCTGGGATAGTCATGTTGTTTTTAGTATGCACAATATGTAACTGAGGATAGAGAAATGAAGTATGAGGAAGAGAAAAATATGATCAATTTGGGATATCTCTGCTGATCCACCCTACTCTCTTGGGGGGACCTTCATGCAATTCTATACACTGCTATACATTTAAGCCATTATGGGAAATCTGGTATTGTGCCTTCCCCTTCCACTTTTCTTGGGTGTGTCCCCTTCTAATTTCTAAAAAAAAAAACCACATCTCTATCTTGGAAGCTCTGCATACCCATTCAACATATGTGAGATTATATTCTGATTATTTGGTGGTTAACGAAACGGGCTTTATGCATGCTCAGAGGACCTCTGCTCTTTTTTACTGTTTTACAAATTCTAGGGTGGAATTCTGGCTCAGATTCAGGGTGACTGCTGGTATTATGATTATTTGTGGCTCATCCTGTTGCTGCAGCATCTTGAAGCTACCACTGGTGGAGTTTTCTCTTTCAGGAAATTCTTAAAAGCCTAGTAGGAGGCCTTTGGGGCTCCAGGTCTAGCAACCCCCAATATCTGGGGCGGGAAGTGCATCCATACCTCCATGGAGTACTGATTGCCACCAACATAGTGCTCCGATCCTGGCCTGGAGTCACCATTTCCCCAGTGGAAGTGGAAGGCTTTGGCTGTGTAGGTTGCTGGATGTCCGTGGCCACTGAGGTGGAGTCCGTCTCCCAGTTCTATCTCCACTGCAGATGAAAAGAAAGAACTAGGCATGTTTCTATTTATGCCAAGAAAGAGCAGGGCTGGCTCCAAATTTGAGGGGGCCCTTGGCAAGGTACCTGCTGTAGACCCCTCAATGGCCGCCATCTCTTATATTAGTGATGGGTGTTGTGGAGGATGCAGGTTTCTATGGGTCCCCTGTGTCCGCTGCCACATGCCCAGGTGAAGGGGGCTCACCTAGCCCTTGGTTGCTGACTGGACCCCATTTCCCCAGGGGGGCAGCGGTGCTGGGCAGCTGCTGAGAACACAGAGTCCTTAGAAGGGCCAGCAGCCAATCGGTCCCCAAGACTACCTCTGTGCCCACCATCCTCATCATGATGAGGTGGTGGCAGAACACCTCCTGACCCTCAGCCAAGAGAGTCACGCTGTTGTTACCAACAGAAGCTCCACCTTAGATAAAGGGGCCATCGAGTGACATTTGTTGAAACCTGGAGCCGGCCCTGAGGACAGGCATCAGTGGTAGGTCCTCTGGGGGACTTGCTGGTCCCCCAGCAGCTGCCCAAGGAGGTTCCCTGTGCTGATATCCAGCCACAACCAAAATGCTCGCAGTCCTCATGGAAACAGGTTATCTTGTTGTCTTGTGCTCCCTGAGGCATCTGGTGGGGCCACTGTGAGATACAGGAAGCTGGACTAGATGGGCCTTTGGCCTGATCCAGCAAGACTCTTCTTATGTTCTAAAGTCCTCCCCAGCTCTTGCAAGCACTTCAAATTGTGTATCAGTCACATTAGTTCACACATACGCATGACACACATCACACACATTACACACAGTAAAAACAGAAGGAAAGGTTTGTATTTCCCCACTGTCCTATTCCAGAAAGGTTTAAAGGCTTTGATCCAACTGAAGCTAGTGAAATGTTGCACTTTCTCAGTGTAAGAGTGAGTGAGTGGAATGTCATTATTGGAACTCTAGGAAACAGCTGACTATATGACCTCCTGTAAACAAACACTGAAAAGGTAGAAAAAATCCACCTTTTTGCTAGGGAAGGGATGGAGGTCACAGAGTCAACAAAAAGCTTGACAACTTTACCTGCTAGGTATGTCCTTTCGGTTTTATGAACTGCCTTTCTCTTTTCAAACTTGCCCCTCTCCCTGGACTGTCTACACTTTAAAAAAAAGAAAAGAAGGGATTGCATAGTCACCTGTTTTTCCATTGTTCTTCATTTCCAACAGTTTGTTGCTGTCACCATAGCCAGTAAGGGTCACGGGGCCCAACTTAGGGTTGTGGATGGTCTTATCAGGGATGATGTCAATGGGGGACTGTCTCTTGCCACCACACTCGCCCATGGATAACCAGGTGTTAGGACCTTGTCAAGAAGAACCAGAAGAAGCCAAGAATAAGGGGGATGAGTCAGCATGGCAATTAGATGTGGTGTGCTGGGCTAATTTCTAAAAAAAGGTGCTGAGTCTCCAGCCAGTCCTCATGTTATGTGGCCCTCCCAGCTAAGGCCATGTGAATATCATGAGTAGGTTGTTACTTAGGGGTTGTTACTTAAGATACTCTGCACACATTCCGAGTCATGTTCTTCTACATATTCTGGAGTAGAGCTATAGAATTAAAAATTGTTTCTGGTCTCAAAATAAGCCAGGATGTGATAACTCTCTATGGGCAAAGAAAAGAGCTGCAGCAGTTTTGCTTACCACAGTGTGGGTCATTGTAGCACCAGGGACCTACACAGGAAAGAAACAGAGATAGGCATAAGCTTCGGGAAGAGGAGCCGATCCATGTGTGAGGGAGGGATGCAAAAGTACCAAAGACAAGAGACAATCTTTCACCTCCTCCGTTAGCAAAATGGAATCCTTTTAGAAATGGAGGGTGTTACCTTCAGAAACGGCGTAGCATTTCCCTAAAAGCAGAAGGCCCAAGGTGAGGGCCCCTTGTAGCCACATAGGAACCATAATGTGCTTTGCCAGCTATATGGAGAGAGGAAAATAAAAAAGGTTACATGAGGCAATGCTTGGACTAGGGTGTGTAGAGTAGACAGCACCCTACAGAATTCAGAGTTGCCTTTTTGGTAGAAGCAGGGAGGGGAGCCAATAAAATTGCAAGTTCCCCTCCTACGAGAGCTCACTTGAAAATCAGTTTTCCCCCAGCAACCATGAGTCTCAAAACGTACTTTTAAAAAATCACTTTGATGTTATTTGAACTTCTTGGCTGTCCCATACCAAGGTTTGTGGAGTTAAGATATAAAAGTGGATTACAAGACAGGGAGGGTGCTACACAAAACTGCAAAGCACACATAAAATGGAACCTCAGAGTCAATTAAAAGCTTAATGCTGGTTGCCAAAAGCCGGCCCAGATAGACAGGTCTTGTGAGGCTTTGCACAAGAGGTTTGGATTGTAGCAACTCTTGAGACTGGAGGTGGTGGCAGCAGCGTGTGTGTGTGTGTGGTATCCATATCTGTGGGCAGGCAGCCACCATTTTCTGCACGTCTTTATTGTTTGAAGTGGGTGAACCGATGGTATAATTAATGCTTTTGCCTTTGGGAATATCTTGCCAACGTGTTTCATGTGAATTTTTCTGGAATGGTCATTCTTTAGCTGCCTCCTCTGGATCTCTGAATTGGGAGCAGAAGCATCACCCCTAGCCTCATTGCTTGCACATCAGTGCTGGGGGCCCTGGGGCACAACCCTGCACATGGTGCTACCATTGCAACCTGTACAGAGGGGTTCAGACAGGGGCCAGCCCAACTGACCTCTGATGGGGTGGGGCCCACGGCCAGTGCCCAACCCCCCCATGCCACTTTTGATGCACAAAAGCATTAAGGCGCTGTCTAGTGTGCACAGCCTGCCATTTCACACACAATAGCCACCTTTTCAACCATTGATAACCAATTGTAGGGTAATTCTGTTTTTAGCATATTATAAACATCTACACACCCACTTCCTTCCTGGCATTTAAATCTGTGTAAAACAGGCAAGTGCATGACCACAACGTACAAGAAGGAGAGCAGAACTTCCAGCAATGGGGAGGCTCAGACAGCGTTCTGCCTTGCTACGGAGACAGGGGTGCCACAATCATGTCCCAGTTTGTTTTTGCCTGGGAGACATTGGAGGGGATGGAGTTACACTGCAGCAAGTGAGCTCAGAGCAATGATAAAGTTACGGCTTCAAACATTCCAAGTTCCTTACACACGTCAGAAAAAGTCTTGTGTATGTGGGAAAGCAGCATTCAGATCATCATGTGTTAATATTACACATCATTGTTACTGAGCATTCACACTCAGGGAAGTATTCTAGGCCACAGCTTCTCAGCAAGCGCATAATAGTGCGAGAGGGCACATGTGATCGTCACACAGTACAATCAACAGGTAGTAATTGTTCTATGGGACGGCCATAGCACTGAAAGTGGTCCTACTATGAGGTGGAACGCAGCCCTGGAATTCCTTTTAAATGCCAGAGCGAAGTTCTAGAACAGTGTTTTTCAAACTGTGGGTCGGGACCGACTTGGTGGGTCGCGACCTGATTTCTGGTGGGTCCCAGGTGATGGAAAGATCAGATAAGTAATTGCCACAAGCCCTGAGGCTATTCAAAAATTAGATACAGTAGCTACTAAGTGCCCTTCAAAGAGCTGAGCGCCTGCAGTTTGCAAGATAGCTGCTAATTACCCTGCAAGCAGCTGAGCTCTTTACTTGTAAATAAATATATTTATTTCTAGATCACCTTTTTTTTTAAAGTCTCGTAATGCGAAGAGAGGACTCTCTGGAAAAGACTCTGATGCTGGGAAAGATTGAAGGCAAAAGGAGAAGGGGAAGGCAAAGGATGAAATGGTTAGACAGCATCACCGATGCAACGATCATGAAAATGAGCGAACTCAGGAAGATAGTGGAGGACACGAAGGCTTGGCGGGATATGGTTCATGGGATCACGAAGGGTCGGACACGACTTAACGACTGAACAACAACAACAAAGCTAGGTGGGTCCTGATAGAGTGTCATTTTAAAAAGTGGGTCCCAGTGATAAAAAGTTTGAGAATTTGAGAACCGCTGTTCTAGAACACAAGAAGCAATCATCATTCTCTTTTGGATCTAACTGCCACAAGATATGGTGTTAACTCTAAAAATAGATGATAGTGGATACCGGTAGATCTGTCAGTAGCGTTGATTGTATAAAAGGAACCCCATGTTCGGAAACAGTATTCTTTGGAACACCAGCAGTTAGCAACAAACAGGGAGTCTGTTACCTGTATGCCTTTCTTGTGAATGTTCATAGGCATCTGGCTGGCCACTGTTGGAAACAGAATACTAGTACTAGAATACTAGTACTGGAAACAGAATACTAGGCTAGTTGGGTTCTTGACCTGATCCAACAGAACAGTTTTTTTGTTCTTTCTGTGCCTCTGAGCAAGTGCCAAGTGTGTTTCTTTCATCACTCAAAATAACAGTACAGTACTCTGCACACATAATTGCAATTGAGATGCAGGGTTATTATCTGCCAGCCCAGAAGGGTTATCAGAAATAGACAACTAGTGCAAAAACAATGTTTCTGACTTCATCCCTAAGCCAGCCAGTTTCTTCCTACCCCAGGTCTTTGCTGGTGCCCCTAGAGGCAAAACATGCTTCCTCTAATTCTGCCACCAAACCCCCTTATCCTTTTACCTGGCGCAAGGAAGGCTCACCTGTGAAATGTGTATGTCTCTCTCCGTTCTCCTGGACAAGGTGACACTGATGATGGCAAGAAAGCATCCTGGCAGCTTAGATATATATATATGTGTGTGTGTGTGTGAGTGTGTGTGCACATCAAGGTCACCACCCAGTCTGACTACTGGGGCGGGTGGAATTACTGAGAAAGGGAAGGTAGATTACAAAGAAGGAGGGGAAGAGAGAAGAAGAGGCAGGCAGGCAGGCTGGTAGGCAGGCTAGATGACAAGGAGACCAGGGCAGGCCACACACAGATGCATGATGAGCTCAGCCTCCTGTACCAGACCGGTTCCTTGAAACAGGAGGGGAGCGTAACCAAACGTTTTTGCAAGGGATGTGACGAGCAAGTGGTTGCACAATTAGGAAGTGACTCTCAGCAGCCTCTGAGCATGAGGAAGAACATGTTCAGATTTCACAAAGGTATCCCGTTTCTCACCTGCACAGAAACCACAGGCTTTTGACCTCTAGGGCCCTTCTACTCTAACCACTGTCTTCTGAGGTGTCAGTCTGGCTCCTGGGCCTGGCTCATATTCATATATACAAAGAAGGTACATATACTGCTGCTGTGCTGTACATCAGTTTGCATCAGTGCAGCATTGTCATCAGTCAGTGTGCATCAGTGTAACTGATCATCAGTTACATCAGTGTGCATTTCCCTCTCGGTAGGTGAAGGAGTTGCCTGGTTTCCAAACTACTCCTCGTCTATGTTTTAATAATCTAAGTCTTAGCCCTTTCTAGGAGTCCTGGTTCCTACTTCCCCACAACTAGGGTTGCCAGTTGCTTCTATTTTTTTCTGACAGGGTTCTTGTGTCTTTCTACATTACAATACATGACAAATAAAATTAAATAAGCGAAGCTTTTCCTGACAAACCTTGGCAATGATGGAAACAACTGGATTACTGCTTGTTGTGTCGCTGTTAAAGGCACAGGGGAGCCCAGCAAGGAAACTAAAGTTGACAATTATGTCCCTTATCTTACACCAGACCAATTTTGCTTGTCCCAGGAGTTCACCTGCTTCCATGTGGTGCTGTAAATTTGGAAACTTTACCCTTCTCTTGGTGAACTCAGGAGTCTTGGCTCCTAACCCTTGGTACACTGCCAACTGACCAGAAAAATTGGCCTGGATTTCTCCTGTGGCTTTAATGGTGGTTTGATTAGTTTTGATGGAGATAACCTTAGCACTTGCTAAATATGTCTGAAGAAGCTGAAAAGCTGGCTCTTTTAAAACGGTATTTCCTGAACTTTTTCCTAATTTTCTTTCATTTTCTGCTGTTTGTTTGTATTGTTTGTGTTTTTAATTGAGAGATTAAAATTCTTCCTTCTCTCTATTTGGGGTTAGATTCCAGGAGTACTGACTTCCTGACCCACTTGTACTCACACATTGAAATGATGATGATTAATTTATGTTCTGCACAGAGCTTAGAGGCTCTCTCTCTCTCTCTCTCTCTCTCTCTCTCTCTCTCTCTCTCTCTCTCTCTCTCTCTCTGTGTTGTTGTGTCCAGTACTCATTGAGACGTACATGGTCTACTACACATTGTTTTCCTCCATCTAAGCCCTGTCTCAAAGCCAGGGTTCCCATCTTTTCCCCCTGACAAGGCTCCTATGCTTATAACAGTTACTGAAAGATTGAGATTTAATAATCTCCCCCTCTACTGCATCTCCATGCTAGGGGAAATCTTTATGTTGAATGTCATGCAGTTATTAAAGGCAGAAGAACTCTTCCAGAAAAAAAGCTGGCAACCTTGGAAACTCAGTTCTCCTGGCCCCTTTCTCTGCACATTTCCCAGAGCCCAGGACAATCTCCCCCATCAGGCCTGACTTGATTCCCAGTTCTGGGGAAGGAACTCAAGAGAGGGTGAGGAAAGTCTCTAGAGTTCTGGGGAAGTAACTCAAAGGTCCAGTCTCTTCCCACCCTCCCTTTTTTCATTAATGTTACAATAACTAGCATTGAGATCAGGCAGGTATTTGATCTGAGTGCAATCCTGTACAAAACATACAGCACAATCCTGTGCAAGTTGCAGCAGCCGGCCTAAATGGCCGCCTGCTGCATCCTGCACAGAATGCGGGTTATGCTGGCACAGGCCAGGCTCACCTCTGGGGAAGGGGACATCCATCCCCTTCCCCCAGTGTAAGCGCCAGAGGCCCCAATGGGGCTGGCGTGCATCCGGGGAGGCCGTGTAAGACTGGCCGGGCCTGGGAAGGGGCATTGGATATTGGTGCAACCCAGCGCCAATATTCCCGCTCCCTCCCAGGCTGTGCCAGCCAATGGTTCTCTCCCTCCCCATGCCCTCCCGCTGACCGGTCTAGGACATAACTGGGTCGGCTGGCGCAGATCTGGGACAATGGTGGAGTGAGCGGTCCCGGTCCCCGCGCCAGCGTCATTTACTTCCAGAGTGTCGAAAACATGCAGTGGAGCGCTGCTCCGCTGGCCTATGTTTGGGTAGGATCGGGCTGCCCAGCAGAAAAACACATTCTCAGTACATTTGGGTCATTGCTTTGTCATCACAATAAACCTCTTTCTTATTGTCAGTTTCAGGAGAACTGGTTGGGGCAGGGACAAGTGACCAGACCAGCTTGGACCCATTTACCTCCCCCCCCCCCCACACCATTTCCCATCATCTAGTATTATCCTTGTCTCTGTTTCTTCAATCAATGCTGAGCTCAGGGTAGGGTAAAGAAGGACTTGAGGAGTAGGTTACAGGCAGCAGAGGAAGCTGCAGCTGGAGCTCCTCTGGTGAGTTCTGTTTGGGGCGGGGGTGGGTGGGGATGACGTTCAGTGAATCAGGATTTCTTCTAAGTCCTCTGGAAGAGGTGAAGTGGTAATGGGGGCTGGGGGACAGCCTGGATGAACCATTAAGCAAAATAAGCATGTTGCAGCAGGCACCCACCTTAGAAGAGGCATTCCCTCCAGTGCAAAATTGAAAGAAGAATGCCTCCTCTGTGATGAGTGCCTGCTGTCTATAGTTTTATAAGTATTTCTAGCAAAAATAATCAATACTTTATACAAATGATTTTAAATCAGTGATATGTTTAAAAATGAAACTTTAGTTTAAAAAGGTTTTAAAGGTGAAAGGTCCTGCCTACCCAGATGTGTGCTTGAGATGGCAGGGAGAGTATGTGATAGATAGGAATTAGGATTCCCTGTGAAAGGGGAAGTGAAGTGTTACTTTATTCAGTAGCATCAGAGGAAGGAGGTGGGGACAGATGTGAAAGATCAGTGAGTTCCTGTGCTTGGAATATCAGAGCTTGTGAAAGATCAGTGAGTTCCTGTGCTTGGAATATCAGAGCTTGTGTGTTTATGTGTACAATCGCTGGGGCAGGAAGCGGGAGGGGGGGGAATGCAGGGCTTTGTCCCGGTCTCTAGCACCCTGGCATTGCCCAAGCCTCTGGAGCTAAAGGCCTCTGGGTCAGCGTGTGTGAGTTCCTGCTTATTGATTGATTTGATTGATTTCGGCTTGCCCCATTAATTAATTAAGTCATATTTTTAGACGAAATTAAGCTCTGGTGGCATGCATGATTTTGACTGGCATGGCAACAGGGGCCGGGCACCGTGGGATCTCATGGAAGCAGCCAGTCAGTGGAGTAGAGAGCCTATGGCAAGGCTGAATTCCTGCCTCTCACAATGCAGGAAGAAGATAGCCTGACAGGGATTTGGGGAGCTGAGGGTTTTCCCCATTTTTCTCAACCCAGCTGCATTTTCTCCCCACCACCACGTTCCTGAGTCAACCACAGAGCCCCGAGGCAGAGAGAGCGAAACGTGTGCTGTAACTTGGAGGTGGAGCTGCCTTTTGTCATCCTTCCGCCTGGCAGGTCGGAGTTTCATTTGATGAAGAAACAAATACAGTTAGCACGCAGCAATTTTGCATGAGCAAAATGAGAAGCGTGTCCTGAACGGGACCTGCTGCAGCTGCTGACTGTCAAACATCTTTCAGCGTCCTCCGAACTGCTCTCGGCCTTGGCGTGCCAACAATTGCCACACCAGAGTTGTCTGGGAGACACTCCAGAGTTTATAAGTTTCCTCCTCTCTTTCCGCCCTACAGGCGCCTCAACCTCATAAACCAGAAGGATGGAATGCATTGTGATGAGCAGCTTGTGATTCAGGACTCCTGGATTCTTTTGAGGCAGAGAGAGGGCACCATGGACTGATGATCAGAACAGGAAGGGGCTGCTTTCAAAATTCTCCTCAAAACACCCCTCTGTGGCAAAGCCTTTCCTGAGCTACCGAGGACTCCCTTTATCGCACCTTCTTCTGCTACCAGCCATTCTGGCGACTCCTTCCCTTTGCAAATCCTGCTCTCCTCTGTCCTCCCCACAAAGTCAGTGAAAGCCACTGTGATGGGGTGGGTCAAGTTTGGGACTGCGGGAGGGAGGCCTTTGCTCAGTCCTGAAGTTTATTGCATGGTCCTGCGCAAGTCAGTGGCTCTTGGCAGAAGAGTCTGGCTTAGTGGGGAGAGCTGCTGCCTTCAAAGCCTGAAGACCGGTGAACTTGATAAGTTTGAGACACGTCGCCGGCAAAAAGCTGTGAAAGCCTCCAGGAGGAGAGATAAGAGCTTCCAGCTGCGTCGGTCGAGTGTGGGAGGCGCCAGCCATCAGAATTGTCAGACTGTAAAAAAGGATACCACCTGGAATCTAGTCGTTCATGAAAGATTGGACATTTATACAGTATATATTGTAAAAAAACCCAAGGGGGGTTAGGACAGCCTGCCCATGTACACCGCCTTGGATTAAAGTCGGAGGAGAAATCCAATGACCGAGAAAGGCAGTATATAAATACTGTATATTGTTGTTGTTGGCCTACCTTGCAGTTACTGTGTGGGAGGATAAACAGGAGAACCCCTGAACGCTTCCCCAAGCTCCTTGGAAGAAGAATGGGATAGAATTTAGATGGTGGCTGGGCTTGACATGGCAGCAGAATGAGGTGGTAGAAGGGGCTGTGGCTCTGCAGTGAGGGATACCATTTTTTCAATTTGCCCCATGTAAACAAATCCCTGCAAGCAGAAAACTGGAACATCAGGGATCAGCCCTATCCCTGTTGTGCTGATTTTCTGTTTTCAAGGTGTTTTAATGCATTCTGAAATGAGATCCTCTACCTTTTGTCTGAAGTGATGTGCTCCATGCTACCACCTTGTTCTACTGCCATTATGTAGAGCAGGCCAAGCTAGAGGTCTGGGCCCACAGCTCAGTAGAAGAGGACATCCTCTGTATGTGAAAGGTCAGACAAGGTCATCAGTCCCTGGCAGCATCTCCAGGCTGCTCTGAGAAAGACCCCTGCCTGAAACCCTGGAGTGTTGCTCCTAGTCAACATATGCAATATGATGACCACCACCTGACTCAACATAAGGTACTTCTTGGGTTCATCTGACTATGCCTCACTGTGTCAAAAGTCACCACATATAAGCCAGCCTGACTTTTGAACGTTCTGAAGCTACCCTTGAGGTGGTCAGAAAAAGCTGGAGGGGTCAACAACAGAGTAAAGTGGCCAACACCTTCTGCGGCCTCTTTCAGGGCTGGCCCAAGACCTCCTGCCTCCTGAGGCAGCATGCCAAATGCTGCCCCCCCCATCCAATGATGTGCCAGTCTCTGCTCTTCTCAGTCTCTAATGCTCTAGCTCAACACTCCCTTCCCCTCCACATTTCCTCTTTCTCTCTGTTCCCCTCATCCTTTTCCAATCCTGGGAGTGATTGAGTGTCCTTTGAGTGTCCCCATCCTCACTGTAGAGAAGGTGAGGAGGCCTCTACACCTCCAGCCATGGCCAGTTCTTTAAGGTATAGCATAGTTATAAGGTATAGCATAGTTTAAGGTATAGCATAGGACTCTCTGGAGAAGACTCTGATGCTGGGAAAGATTGAAGGGAGAAGGGGAAGGCCAAGGATGAGATGGTTAGACAGCATCACCGATGCAACGAACATGAAAATGAGCGAACTCAGGAAGATAGTGGAGGACAGGAAGGCCTGGCGGGATATGGTTCATGCGATCACGAAGGGTCGGACACGACTTAACGACTGAACAACAACAACATAGTTAACCCAGGTTGATGAAAAGGGATTGTCCTCTTACGTTGCTATCATCAACATCCCCTGCCTCCAGCACCCTCACTCTGACTCAGCAGCCCCTTACAGACAGTACATTGTGACCAGTTTGAGCAACTCAGAATACAGCAGAGGCCCTAGGACACAGGGAGAATGTCATTCCATCGCCTCTATGCCACAATTTAAACTCAATGCCAACACAACTCCATGTTGATGTCCCCCAGGCCCCAGACACTGGTGCAACTCCAGCCAGCCTAAGCCCTCAAATGGGGTGGAGACAGAGAGGAGCTGACTTGCACCATCCTACATCTTCTCCAGATAATAGACACAACCCTGATGCTGTTGTAAGTCTAATGGAGAGGGAAAAAAACCTCCCCAACACCCCATCCCCTCTGCTATGACAAAGCATAGGATGTAGAATAAACCCAACAAAAAAACATTTCTGGTGCTTTGGTTGCTAGACTTATTCTTGGGTATATTTGGGGTGCTGATTCCAAAAATGGCATCAGTTCTGTCCTATCAGCTCTAGTTTTGGAGATTTGGCAAGCCATGGCGTCGGCTTCCTAATGAGGAAGCTGCTTGAATCAGCATATACAGTGGCTATGCCGTATCTCCAAAATTAGAACTAATAGGGCAAAACTGATGCCATTTTTGGAACCAGTGCCCCAAATATACCCCAAGAATAGTTTTAATTTTTTAAAGTATCAAAATGTGTGTGGGGTTGTGTAATGCATTCCACACAAGTAAGTACTGATGAGGAATTCTATGCCTCAGAGCATGATGACTGGATATATCTCTTGTGTCTCTGGCCTTCCCCTACCCTGCACCTTTCTGAATTGTCAGATGTGTCTTTGCTATAAACTGTGTTGCCTAACCATTCCTTTCTCTTACAACAGCTAATAGCAGTGAGTGCGAGTGTGCTCTCTTTTGGTGAATACTGTACCATATCCTCCGACCATTACGACTGTGGCCAAACGCTCATTCTGAGCCCTTTTGTTTTTCAAGATTACAGCATTGCCCTATGAGGCAGAACAGTCACTGCAACTCTCTAAAGGGGAGGGAAAGGTAATGCCCCAGGTGCTGCTCTCTCTCCTCCCAAAGCACTACCGCATGTGCACAGGTGGCACTATCCTCAGTCACAAACGTTGAGCATGCATCCTCATCCAGAGACCATGTGTTGCTGTTGCTGTCTATTTCTTGTTACTTTCTCTGTGCCTCTCTTTGCCATCTACAGGCAGCTTCCCAATAGGGGAAGACATAGGACCCTCCACAAACCACAAGCCATGCAAACCACAAGGAAAGCCCATGGCATAGCTGACAGCAGTGACCAGTGTAATTTCAGCTGTTCCTCTGCTAACTTACGTGTTTCAGACAGTCCCTTGTAGCTTTGCAGGCTCCATGATAAGAACATAAGAAGAGCCTTGCTGGATCAGGCCAAAGGCCCATCTAGTCCAGCTTCCTGTATCTCCCCTCCATTCCTGGACCCATAAGAACATAAGAAGAGCCCTGCTGGATCAGGCCAAAGGCCCATCTAGTCCAGCTTCCTGTATCTCCCAGTGGCCCCACCAGATGCCTCAGGGAGCACACAGCGAACAAGATAACCTGTTTCCTGTTGTCACTCCCTTGCACCTGGCACAGAGAAAATGATGATGAAATGATAAGAACATAAGAAGAGCCCTGCTGGATCAGGCCAAAGGCCCATCTAGTCCAGCTTCCTGTATCACACAGTGGCCCCACCAGATGCCTCAGGGAGCACACAGCCAACAAGATAACCTGTTTCCTGCAGCCACTCCCCTGCACCTGGCACAGAGAAAACCTACTTCTAAAACCAGGAGGTTGCTTATGGCTTATAACCTGTGATGGTCTTTTCCTCCATGAATCTGTCCAAACCCCTTTAAAGGCATCTAGGCCAGGTGCCATCACCACATCTTGTGGCAAGGAGTTCCACAGATTAATTACACGCTGGATGATGATGAAAAAGATGATGATGAAAAAGAAACCCCATACAGTATATTACATGGATTTTTCAATGTTGTATAGTTTGCCTAGGCTTAAAAAAGGATCTAGTCAAGTTTAGGAAAGTTTAGGAAAAAAACAAGAAGGTGGTTGCTTCAAATGTGAATGTTTTGGCCAACAGTGGCGTTTCCACGGTAGGAGCGGCACCGTAAGTCACGCCGCGTCGAGTACCGTGTTTAGGAACTGAATCGAGGAGGCGCCGCACCGCCCCCTCGCTGTTGCAACCATTCCGCACAAAGAACGTCGCGTTCTTCGCACGGAATGGTTGCAACAGCGAGGGGGCGGCGCGGCGCCTCCTAGTTTCGGTTCCTAAACACGGTACTCGACGCAGCGTGACTTACGGTGCCGCCCCTACTGTGGAAACGCCACTGTTGGCCAATGTGTTCTCTGCTCAAACCCCTAACTGGAAAAGCAAATTTTCAACGTAGTATTGAGTAAGTAAAAGGAACAAACAATGAAATAGAAGTGTACGTTTCGGTTTTCTGGCTACATAAACATAAGGAAAAGTTGCACGTCTCTTGTTGAAGGATGCAATATTGGGGATTTAGATGAAATTATTATTGGGCAACTTACCTGTTCTGCAGGTTTTGGCCTATTTTTGAAAAGGTGTCTGCTGCTGTTTTTTTTTTTTTTTGCTATCTGTTTTATGTTGTAATTTTTAAGCTGTTTTCATGTGTTATGATCAATGGCGTCGCTACCGTGAAGCTACAGTAGCGGGCCGCTATGGGGTGACGCGCGCAAGCGGACCGCTATGGGGTGACGCGCGCAAGGGTTTAACTATGTTTCCTCTGGTTAATTTCTGTCCAAAGCAAGGACAGAACAGATGAAGGTATTGTCATGGGATTAATTTTAGGATTTTTTTAAAAAAAATCTAATGTTCAAAATGTTGAGCTGAAACATTCAGACCTCGCACTTGGACCTGCTCCAAAATTGTGTGAAAGCTCTGTGAAAGCTCTGTATCTGAGCTAGGTGCTCTGTTCTGCTTTCTTGTATTTAATGTTTTTGAAATTGTGTTACCTCGCTAAGAAATATTCAACCTTGGCATCTGCAGTTCACAGAAATGTAAGTGCTTACACACTCTGCAGCGTAAATCCTTGGAAAGGATAATTTGGCAACAGAAGGGAATGATCTACTTTGGCAAATTAATTCTGTTGTCCAGCTGGGAGTTTTTTTGCATCCCTAATTTTCCATTTCCATTTCTTCTGTAAGCTGCAAGTTGTACTGCCTGGACCGCAACTCAACGTACAAAGGATAGCGGATAGAAGATAGGTAATGTCGTTATCATTGTTTTTCAGCCCAATCCTATCCAGTGCTGGTGCAGCGGGGCCGCATGGCTCACGCTGTATCCAGCACTGGGATTGAGCAGGCTGGAGGTCTCCCCAGGGTAAGAGGACATTTGTCTTCTTACCCTGTGTCGAGCCCTAGCCTGCTCAGTGGGGCTACTCAGATCTGTGCCGGTTAAATTGCTGGTGCAGGCAGGCCCAAGAAGCCCTGTGTAGGGCTTCCAGGCCTGGGAGGAAGGATAGGATATGGCACAGGCCTTCGCCAGCCACACACCCCTCCAGGTCTGATCTGCCCCCCGCCCCGTTACACCCCCTCTCTGCCCTCCCCCAGCCCCGTTCTGCCCCCACACCACTTGGCGCGGGGCTTACCTGTCCGCTGGTGTAGAACTCTGCGTTGGGTGCTGGAGCGGCACAGGCCGCCATGCCAGCACAGCCTACTCCCAGGGTGTCACAAACGTGCTTTATGGCACATTTGCAACACCCAGTGCCGGCAGAGTGTGTAGTCATATTTCATGGCAGTGTATGGTTGTGTAAGTGGCATAAGGGAATTCCAACGGAGTGCTGGAATTCCTGGCTGCTCTTTGTTTCTGACCCCTTGTTGCTTGGGTCACAGTAGCTCCTGCAGTGGGAGGGGCTTCTTTGCCATCTTTGTGTCAGGCAGGCTGTATGTGTGGGGGACGTGTGCTGATGCCATGATGAGGGTGTCTCCTTGTTGTCATGCCTTGTTTGGCTCCTTCCATCATGCCCAGTCCATGTGGGGGGCACTGTCAACATGCCAGCCCATGCTTGGTGCATACTCATTGCATTCCATAGGTGCTGGGAGAGTGCCTGATAGGATTGCACTCCCTGGGGGATTTGAAGCTTTTCTTTCTTCAAATAAGGTGCAGACCACCATTAAGCCAATGTAGCTAGGCTGCTAACTTGAGTACAGGCTGGTAACTTGAGTACAGGATCTGGCGCCGGATCCCTTCACAGGATTTTGACGTCCGGACTGCCATGCAGCAGGCCAGAGGTCTACTCAGGGAAGGGGACGCTTGTTCAAACTGTTCAAACTGGGGCAGGCCCTATTGGCCTCCTCGGATTTCCGCCAGCTACATAGTTGGCAGAGAGCCGGCCTGGTGGGGACGGGGATATGGCTGACGCCATCCCCCTCCCGGGCTTGCTAGACCAATGGCCACCCTCCCTCGCCCGCCGGACTGCCCACGTGGCCGGCATCGGAGGACTTACCTTATGCTGCCGGTCGCCTAAGTGTTGTGAGGAAAAATACCCCCCTCATATATTTTTATGTCGTCCGCCCCGACCCCCTGAACCTATTGCTTTTTACCCCATCCAAATCGGTCCAAGAATCACGAAGATACAGCCCTTTTTGTCAAACCACACTTTAAATTCGGCTTTTCTCCGCTTTTCCCTGCATTTGACAGCGGACACGCGTCTCTCAGGGCAAAAGTTCATCGACACGCGTCCGCCCCGCGCCTCCGAGATCCCCAGAGAAAGCGGCAACAGCAAAAGTTCACTCTATGCCTGTCTAATCCTATTAAACCCTCTTAAACTCACTGGACCGTTAAATCCTATTTCACGCTTCACCGAGTTCTGGGCGTTCAGCCAACTCCGGGAGACCGGCGCTGCGTGTGCTGCTCGTTGCGAGCCCGGGGAAAGCCCTTTTACCTTATTTAACCCCTGCATTTGACAGCTCTCTCTCTCTTAAAGCTACAGCGTTTTATTTCAGCGAAAGTGGGTTTTTCAAGACATTTATGGCTGTTTCAGGGGTCCCTTGGGAGGTTATGTGTCCGGAACCTTACTAAGGTCCACGGGGCTTCTTCTAGGAAGGGAACCCACGCAGAATGGTCCCGATTCTGACACCGGGCAAGGGTCTGCCCAGGCTTGGTGAGCAAGCTCCTGGGAGCAGTACAATGGATTTGCAGCCGGTAAAACCCTCCGTTCGAGTCGGAGGATCCTCATTGGGCAATCGAGGAGGCTTTGGGAATGACGAGCGGTTCGAGTCCCTCTACCCACCTTCGGCGAGATGACAAGAGGTTGAACGTAGTGAGCCCCCGGGGGGGCTCCTCCTGCCATAGATCCGTACTGCAGGGAGTGGGAGAAGCCATTTTACAAACACATAACCTAAGCAAACCATCATTGCTCCCATTCTGTGTTGCTCTCAGATGGCTTCCTTCTACCTGGGAAGTTAGCTGGGGGGAGGGGACCCATGGGAACTCCTGATCAGCCAGGAAGGCTTGGATTGCCCCATTTCCTGATCTGAAAACGTATCGCTTGAATGACTTCCCTCTTCCTGCTGCCTATCAATCACATGTATGCTCCCCATCATCATTTCTTTGAGCCCAGCCTGTCTCTCTGTGCATGCTATGATTCCATCTCCCCACCCATTGCCCCTCCAGCTGCCTGGTCTGTCATGCAAATTCCTTGGAACTCTTCACACTGCTCCTTCCCTGGCTTGCTACAATTGATTCACATGCTAATCTAATCACTTGCCCTGCTCTTCCTGACTGACAGCACAGACCCAGACAGCCCCAATTGTATACCTGGAACCAGGGGAGACAGGGACCTATTGTATTGGCACTTTTGCCCATCAATTTGGAAATTTAGTCTTTTGTGCTACCAAGCCTCACAAAAGACCCCATTCATCCGATTCCAGAACACCTCACTCACCTGGGAGGGGGAACTTAATCCCATTACCCCAGCCACCTGGCACCCCCTAACCTTCCTCCCATTGGTTGCCAAATCTCATCCCATTGGTCATAGTTTACACAAAGCACAACACTTCTCACTGGTTCTTTTAATAAAGTTTGTCTTTTATTGGTTAACTCTTTCACATCCGCTGCTGCTGTTTTCATTGGTGCAAAGTTTCAATCCCCCATCTGATTGGCTGTATCAATGTGCAACTTCTTGGATCCGTTCCCCTGTTGGTCCATCTTTATTATGTATTTTCTACAAACAATGTAGTCCATGGTTCTGTATGTAAATAATGAAATGTATAAAAACTCCTGTATTAATCATATATGTTACACTTTCTGTCTTACGATTGTGTCCTCGCTAGCTGAGTAAAGGTCCTTTCTTTTACAACGTTGGTTTTTGAGCTCTTTTTGGCGCCTCTGCACAGTGCAGACTTTTCCTTCCTTTTCTTTTTTTCTGCTTTTCTCTTTTGGGTACCCGCTCCTGCCTCTGGGTCAGGTGCCTGCTCACCGAATCTCCCGAGCTGAAATCACTAGCACCCTTGGGTGCTCACAACAGCTGGCGACTCTGGTGGGACGATTCGGTCTGTCTGTGGGAGAAGAGGGGGACTGGAGGTAGACAGATCTCCTAACCATCTTACCTTCTCCGCAGCAGCTCAAAGGAGCACGGCGCCTCGGAACATCTGAAGCGAGTAGGGAGTTTTTGGGCTGTCTGAGTGCACCAAGACTAGCTAGTCGCCAGGACGTGTGGGTTCGAGTCCCCACTGGTGAAAAGGTTGTGGGCCAAAATCACCTGAGGGTAGGCGACGACGGTTGCGAGACCCCATAGTGGTGAGCGGGGGAGACGTCCTTGCACCGGCTACACAACCAAAAGGGGAATGGGTGCATCTCAGTCGTCCCGAGAACTGCCTTCACCGCTTCAGAGACTCCAGAGAGACTGGGGCACTTATGGAAAACCTTCTCTTTCTAAAAGAAACCTCAAGTGCTTTTGTCAGCAGATCTGGCCTCATTACGAAGAGGGGACTGGGAGATTTTGGCCAGAGGAGGGCTCTGATCGGTACCCGGTGATCAAACAGCTTATGGGGTATTGCAGGAGGGAGGCGCGGTGGGAAGAATTAATGTATGCGGAGATTTTCTTGCAGTTAACTCGAAAGGAAACAGCTAAGCAGGGACCCGGAGAATCGGACCAGCGCCGCCAGAACCCGACAGCCCCACCGCCTGGGGAAGCATGGGATCATGTGAGCCAAACCCGACCCCTGTGCCAAGTCAGCCCTAAATTCATCCCTAAGATTGGAGGGGGGGGTTCCCCAGTGCCCATTAATCCAGGAGGTAGTGGGCCATAACGTAAATGCAGATGGGACTAATACTGTGATCAGCCTCATGGTACATCGCCCCTTCAGTGCGGTAGAACTCGCCACCTGGAAGGCGAGTGCCCCCTCTTACCGAGAAGACCCTAGTAAGGTTGCAGACCTCTGCAGAACCATCTTTGGGTCGCACAACCCGACCTGGGGGGATGTCCAGATGTTGTTGACTTCACTCATCTCCTATGAGGACAGGCTGCTAGTCGTGGGAAAGGCGAGAGAAGAAGCAGGCAGGCGACAAACCCTTAATGCAGCCCTTGCAGCCCCGATGGTGGCAATCCCAGATGCAGACCCTGGGTGGGACCCAAACAACCCTGCTGCTATGAACTCTCTGCGAAATTACAGGGAGTTAATTCTGCATGGATTGGAAAATGGGGTTCCCAAGGCTCTAAATCTCTCCCGGGCTTATGAGGTTTTTCAGAAGGAGAATGAGGACCCTTCCTCCTACTACCATCGGCTCCTAGATGCCTTCAGGAAACACACCAACCTCGACCCCACACAACCCGAAAATGCGAGAATGGTGGTGGGGCTATTTATTAGCCATGCCACGGATGACATCAAGCGGAAGCTACAGAAGATTGAGGGAGCTGCAGGAGCCCCCATCTCACAGCTGCTAGAATCGGCTAACAAAGTCTTTGTCAACCGAGTGGGGGAGAGAGAGAAAAAGAAAGATGCCCGACACCAGAAGAACCTCCAAGCGGTGCTGGAAATCGCCAGAGAAACTCCACAACAGCAGCAACCGCCAACCAGGAACCGGTGGGATCCGAACAGGAGAGCCCGTTCTGGAAGAGAGAGTGCTAACCCAGGGTCGTCGAGACCTTGTTTCATCTGCAACGACACCTCACACTGGGTGAGAGATTGCCCATATCGAAGGGAAATCATGGACCGGGTAAGAAATGGAAGGGGAGTGCAAGGGGCATGCCTGGAGGAAGAAGACGAAGAAGACAGGGTGAGTGATGAGTGACGGGGTCATGGGCTGGAATATCTGATCTCCCCCGAAACAGCCCTAGTAAAACTTTACGTGGGGGAAAACCCATGGACTTTCTGGTTGATTCAGGGGCAACCCGATCAGCAGTTACCCAGCCTATAGCCCCAGAAGGACCCAAGTCCATAAAGATCATTGGGGCCATGGGAAATACTGAACTTTGCCCACTGCTCCAACCCACAAAATGCATCCTGGGACCCAATGATCTCTCTCACAAGTTCCTGCTGATGCCCAGGGCCCCGGTCCCGCTCCTAGGACGCGATTTACTTTGCAAGGCTCGTGCGACCCTCCAGTTTGGCCCCAATGTAATCAAGATGTATATCCCCAGGGGAGAGGAATGGCGGATGATGGCAGTTGGGGTGATTGGCGAGAGTGAAGGCATGAGGGAGTTAATGGACATGGTAGATCCTGTCGTGTGGGCCACTGGGGTCCCTGGCCGGGCTATCCGAACTGAACCCATCAAGGTGACTCTAAAACCTGGAGCACAGCCTGTCAGCATCCGACAGCGCCCGCTTCGAAAAGAGGAGAAAGAGGGTTTAGAGCCTATCATTAACCAGTTCCTAGAACACGGATTGCTAAAAGAATGTCAATCAGCTTTTAACACGCCTGTGATTCCGATTAAAAAGGCTAACGGGTCCTTCCGCTTAGTGCAAGATCTTCGCGCCATAAATATGATCACAGAAGATGTACACCCCATTGTACCCAACCCCCATACTCTACTGACTGGACTCCAAGGGAACGAAATGTATTTTTCCGCAATTGATGTAAAAGATGCCTTTTTCACCCAGCCTCTCCATCCAGATAGTCATCACATCTTCGCGTTCGAATGGCAGGGGCACCAAAGAACTCCACGACAGCTGACTTGGACTGTGTTACCCCAGGGATTTAAGAACTCGCCCACGTTGTTTGGACAAGCGCTGGCAAGTGATCTCCAGGCTTGGGACGACAAAGGGAGACCGGAAGGCATAGTTCTCCAATATGTGGACGATCTTCTGTGTGGATCAAAAACAAAAGAAGGCTGCCTGAGTTTGACCGTGAGCTTGCTCAATTGGCTGGGAAAATGTGGCTACCGGGTGGCAAAGGAGAAGGTACAGCCCGTCCAGGAAGAGGTGCAGTATCTGGGGTACATAATCGGAAAGGGGGTAAGGAGACTCACGAGCGCCAGAAAGGAAGCGATCTGCCAGATCCCTTCACCTACCACTGCTAGACAACTCAGAACTTTTCTCGGGGTCTGTTCATACTGTAGGGCATGGATCCCAGCTTTTGGGGAGCTTACCAGACCTCTGTACTGCGCCTTAAAGGGAAAACAGGACTACGAGTTCGAATGGACTAAGGAGTGTGAAAATGCCTTCCGTGCTTTAAAGCGGCAGCTTATGGAAGCGCCTGCGCTGGGTTTGCCTCAGCAGGGAAAGCCCTATCGGCTCTTTGTCCACGAACGAAAGGGAAATGCATTGGGGGTCCTGTGCCAACAGCTAGGGTCATGGAACAGACCCGTGGGATACTTTTCAAAACTTTTGGACCCTGTTGCAGCTGGCTGGCCCCCCTGCCTGAGAGCGGTTGCAGCGGTGATCGTACTCCTGGAGCAAGCCGAAAAGCTAACTCTTGGACAACCCCTCACTATCCTGACTCCCCATTCTGTATTGGCCGTGCTAGAACAGCGGGGAAATTACTGGCTTACATCTGCCAGACTGCAAAGGTACCAAGCCAAGCTCCTCGAGACCCCCGGTGTTCAGATTCAAACCTGCACAGTCCTCAACCCAGCCACGCTTCTTCCAGAGACAACGGGGGAGATAGAGCATAACTGCCAACAAACTCTGGATGAAATCTACTCCAGTCGACCAGACCTAACAGACATTCCCTTAGAGCACCCTGATCTGGTTCTATTCACGGATGGGAGCAGCTTCATAGAGAATGGGATCCGAAAGACTGGGTATGCTGTGGTGTCCTGCCAGGAGACGCTAGAAGCCAGATCACTACCTTCCAGCTATTCTGCCCAAGCCGCTGAAATCGTTGCCTTAACCCGGGGACTCCAGTTAGCACAGGGGACTAACGTAAACATTTACACCGACTCAAAATACTCCTTTTCAGTCCTCCACGCTTTCGGCACGATCTGGAAGCACAGGGGCTTGCTGGACGCAAAAGGAGGGGGAGTAAAACATGGACATTTAATTTCCAAATTGCTTGCCGCGGTTCACGACCCGCTGAGGGTCTCTGTCATGCATTGCAGAGCCCACCAGCGAGGGGACTCACTCATACACCAAGGAAACCGGAGGGCAGATCTAGAGGCGAAAAGAGCAGCACGCCTCGCCACGGAACAGGAGGAGACGCAGCTGGCTTTAATACCCCAGATCTCTCTCCCTGAGCACCCCAACTATCTCCAGGAAGATCAATCCTTGATCCAGGAAGCAAGAGTGGACCGGGAACAGGATGGATGGAAAATCGCATCAGATCAGCGAGTCATTGTTCCCCGCCATCTTATGAAAACTGTTTTTACTTCCCTACACTCTTCCTGTCACGGAGGGGCACACGCCTTGCACCAGTTCTTCAACAAATACTGCATTGGGTTGGGAGGATGGCAGGAAGCCCAGCGAGCAGCTCAGTATTGCAAGTTGTGCCAACAAAACAACCCACGGCAAGCCCGGAAGCCTCCACCTGTCCCACTACCGCAAGCCCCCACCAGCGGAGCACATTGGCAAGTCGACTTTGCAGAGCTTCCTGCAGCGCAAGGGTTTCGCTATTTACTTGTATTCACAGATACTTTCTCCCATTGGCCAGAAGCCTTTGCCTGCAGGACTAACAAATCTCGGGAGGTTACAAAACGCCTCCTCCGTGATATTGTGCCCCGTTTTTCTCTGCCTTTGTCCCTTGCCTCCGACAACGGCCCTCACTTTGTGGATAAAATAGTACAGGAAGTATCAAAGGCTTTAAATGTGAAATGGAAACTTCATTGTTCTTATAGGCCGGAATCGTCGGGGGTCGTTGAACGCACAAACCAGACGTTAAAACGAAATCTGGCAAAACTATGCCAAGAGACCCATCAGAAGTGGCCCGACATGCTCCCACTGGCGCTACTAAAAATCCGAGCTCTTCCCCATTCCAGATTGGGACTCTCACCCTACGAAATTCTATTTGGAAAACCATGGCAATTGGGCACAGGGATTGGGGGAGGAGATATGGCGGTGAGGGGAAATGAAGAACTAGTTAAATATATGCATTCTCTGTCGGCACTTCTTTCTTCCATCCACAGGTTCGTCAAAGAGTCCCAGTCACTTCCCCTTTTGGATCAGCCGCTTCACAAGTTCCAGCCAGGAGATCGAGTGTGGTTGAGGAGCTGGACAGATCGCGCGTTGGAGGAACGCTACACAGGTCCTTATGTTGTGCTCCTGAAAACCCATAATGCTTTGAAACTGGAGGGAGTGAAAGCCTGGATCCATTTCAGCCGCTGCAAGCCTGTGTACGAGGAGGAGACTAGAGAAAAGGACGCCTCACCTGCCCCTGCACCAAAGACTCCTGAAGACTGGACTGCTGAGCCCATCTCCGGACTAAAATTCCTCTTCAAGAAACACCCCGCTACCAAGGACAACAGCAGCGGGTCAGCTAAGAAGTAATCTTTGTACCCTTTCCTAAGTCACTCGGGGGGTGGGAGTATTTTGTTTGCCATCCGGATTAACCCACCGTCAAAGGAAAGAGACTTACCCGGAATCATGGAACTTACTTTGCCTCTGCTACTTTGCTTTCTCTCTTTCTCCTCTGCTACCCCATTCGCTAGAGTCCCCTCCATGCCTGCCCCCCACCCCTTGCCTCCCCACGCGGGGTGGCCCATCTCCTCTAATCTACACCCTCACCAAAACACCTATCTGTCTATGACCCAGTCCTTTGCCCAACACTTTAACATCTCCAACTGTTGGATCTGCACCCAAATCCCCCACCATGCAGGAGGACTTCCCTGGCGAGCGGTACCAGCAAATTGGTCCGACCTCTGCCAAGACCTCATCCAGAAGTCGAGCAAATTCCTCTTAGATGGGGTAAAACAGGAAAAGTTCGCTACCAACTGCTCCATTGAAGCCAAATTCAGCCCTGCCACCCACCCTTGGGAACCCAGCCATTCTCCCCAAAAACCAGCCCCTATTCTCATCCACTCTGCCCCACCTGGATTGCTCTGCCTGAAACAAGCCCCCTCAAGTAAGCACACCTGGGAGGCAGGCTGGAGCACATGCCAGTACTATCAGAGCGCTCACCAAAATGCCTCTATCCCACTGTGGCTAAATGGAAAACCTGCTGGCTCCTCGTGATTTGGGTTCTCCCGGAGGGGAGGGCAACAGATACACAGAGGCGGAAATGGCATGGTTCAAAATGGTCACTTTTGGTGGATATGTGGTACTGCTGCATTCAAATATCTTCCCCATGGCTGGTACGGATCCTGCTACAAAGGTTTCCTCGCCCCCCCTATCCGAGCAACCCTCACCCTTCCCTCTGGATCTATTCGCAACATTCGCTCTGCCACCCTCCCTCCACCCATCTCTGAGGGAGACCGGTTTGGTATGACCATTCTCCCTATGTATGGAACTGCCAAGCTGGCCACTCTTTACAACCATCTCTCCACCTTTCTGACCACCTTTGCCAACGAGACTCTGCAAACGGAACGAGATATCAACGTGGAACTATACCAACTTCGCCTTGTGGCTTTGCAATCACGTCAAGCCCTCGATTTCGTCCTCAGCCAGCAAGGAGGTGTGTGTGGGTTAATTGGGAAGGAATGTTGCTCCTTCATCCCAGACAAGCAAGTGGACATTGACTCCCACATCAACGTGGCAGAACAAGCCCTCCTTGACTGGAAAGCTGCAGAGAAGAAGACCAGCGAGGGGGGGCTCCGAAGTCTCTGGGACAACTTAGAACGCCTGATGCCTGATGTGACCGGCTGGGTAAAGGATCTTCTAAAATTGGGGCTTGTATTTGTGGCATTTATTGTGTTTCTGATTGTGGGGTGGGCATGTTTGAAGGGATTGTGTAGACTTGTGCATGCCTCCCTTAGGAAGAAACCAACTGCAGCCCCAGTTCCTGGGATCTCTCTCCCTACCATCTATGCCCAGTTGGATCAAGAGGAGGGAAGACACGCGATCCCAAATGTTCTTAATAAGATCTGATGTGGACACCTCCACATCAGAATTTTATTAAGAAGAGGAGGGAATTGTTGTGAGGAAAAATACCCCCCTCATATATTTTTATGTCGTCCGCCCCGACCCCCTGAACCTATTGCTTTTTACCCCATCCAAATCGGTCCAAGAATCACGAAGATACAGCCCTTTTTGTCAAACCACACTTTAAATTCGGCTTTTCTCCGCTTTTCCCTGCATTTGACAGCGGACACGCGTCTCTCAGGGCAAAAGTTCATCGACACGCGTCCGCCCCGCGCCTCCGAGATCCCCAGAGAAAGCGGCAACAGCAAAAGTTCACTCTATGCCTGTCTAATCCTATTAAACCCTCTTAAACTCACTGGACCGTTAAATCCTATTTCACGCTTCACCGAGTTCTGGGCGTTCAGCCAACTCCGGGAGACCGGCGCTGCGTGTGCTGCTCGTTGCGAGCCCGGGGAAAGCCCTTTTACCTTATTTAACCCCTGCATTTGACAGCTCTCTCTCTCTTAAAGCTACAGCGTTTTATTTCAGCGAAAGTGGGTTTTTCAAGACATTTATGGCTGTTTCAGGGGTCCCTTGGGAGGTTATGTGTCCGGAACCTTACTAAGGTCCACGGGGCTTCTTCTAGGAAGGGGACCCACGCAGAATGGTCCCGATTCTGACACCGGGCAAGGGTCTGCCCAGGCTTGGTGAGCAAGCTCCTGGGAGCAGTACAATGGATTTGCAGCCGGTAAAACCCTCCGTTCGAGTCGGAGGATCCTCATTGGGCAATCGAGGAGGCTTTGGGAATGACGAGCGGTTCGAGTCCCTCTACCCACCTTCGGCGAGATGACAAGAGGTTGAACGTAGTGAGCCCCCAGGGGGGGGCTCCTCCTGCCATAGATCCATACTGCAGGGAGTGGGAGAAGCCATTTTACAAACACATAACCTAAGCAAACCATCATATTTGCTCCCATTCTGTGTTGCTCTCAGATGGCTTCCTTCTACCTGGGAAGCTGGCTGGGGGGAGGGGACCCATGGGAACTCCTGATCAGCCAGGAAGGCTTGGATTGCCCCATTTCCTGATCTGAAAACGTATCGCTTGAATGACTTCCCTCTTCCTGCTGCCTATCAATCACATGTATGCTCCCCATCATCATTTCTTTGAGCCCAGCCTGTCTCTCTGTGCATGCTATGATTCCATCTCCCCACCCATTGCCCCTCCAGCTGCCTGGTCTGTCATGCAAATTCCTTGGAACTCTTCACACTGCTCCTTCCCTGGCTTGCTACAATTGATTCACATGCTAATCTAATCACTTGCCCTGCTCTTCCTGACTGACAGCACAGACCCAGACAGCCCCAATTGTATACCTGGAACCAGGGGAGACAGGGACCTATTGTATTGGCACTTTTGCCCATCAATTTGGAAATTTAGTCTTTTGTGCTACCAAGCCTCACAAAAGACCCCATTCATCCGATTCCGGAACACCTCACTCACCTGGGAGGGGGAACTTAATTCCATTACCCCAGCCACCTGGCACCCCCTAACCTTCCTCCCATTGGTTGCCAAATCTCATCCCATTGGTCATAGTTTACACAAAGCACAACACTTCTCACTGGTTCTTTTAATAAAGTTTGTCTTTTATTGGTTAACTCTTTCACATCCGCTGCTGCTGTTTTCATTGGTGCAAAGTTTCAATCCCCCATCTGATTGGCTGTATCAACGTGCAACTTCTTGGATCCGTTCCCCTGTTGGTCCATCTTTATTATGTATTTTCTACAAACAATGTAGTCCATGGTTCTGTATGTAAATAATGAAATGTATAAAAACTCCTGTATTAATCATATATGTTACACTTTCTGTCTTACGATTGTGTCCTCGCTAGCTGAGTAAAGGTCCTTTCTTTTACAACGTTGGTTTTTGAGCTCTTTTTGGCACCTCTGCACAGTGCAGACTTTTCCTTCCTTTTCTTTTTTTCTGCTTTTCTCTTTTGGGTACCCGCTCCTGCCTCTGGGTCAGGTGCCTGCTCACCGAATCTCCCGAGCTGAAATCACTAGCACCCTTGGGTGCTCACAACATAAGAACATAAGAAGAGCCCTGCTGGATCAGGCCAAAGGCCCATCTAGTCCAGCTTCCTGTATCACACAGTGGACCCACCAGATTTCTCAGGGAGCACACAGCCAACAAGATAACCTGTTTCCTGCTGTCACTCCCCTGCACCTGGCACAGAGAAAACCTACTTCTAAAACCAGGAGGTTGCTTATGGCTTGTAACCTGTGATGGACTTTTCCTGCATGAATCTGTCCAAACCCCTTTTAAAGGCATCTAGGCCAGGTGCCATCACCACATCCTGTGGCAAGGAGTTCCACAGATGAATTACACGCTGGGTAAAGAAATATTTTCTTTTATCCGTTCTAACTCTCCCTCCAATTTTAGTGCCTGTCCCCTGGTTCTGGTGTTGTGCGAGAGGGAGAAGAACTTCCCTCTATCCACTCTCCCCATCCTATGCATAATTTTATACGTCTCAATCATGTCCCCCCTCAGCCTCCTTTTTTCTAGACTGAAAATCCCCAAACGCTCATCCCGGCATGCTCATCCCGGCACCGGAGTGAGGGAGGCCGGCCTTGCGCTGCTTACGGCACGTTTGTGACGGCTTCAGACAGCGGAACGCTCATTCTACCACCCAAAGTCTGCCGGGGATTTTGCTGTTAGTGATGTATATATGTATGCCTGTAGGATTCATTGTTAATTGATAAGTGGCTGAGTTCAATCCACTCAAGCCTCCTCTCAGATTTAAAATGATTCTTCCAATTCTTCAACTGTTTTGTTGAGCTGACTAAAAAAAGAAAGCAACAAGAACACTGACTTTCTTCCCTTCCTCTTCCAATGTTGTCTCCTCCACTCACTGTTTATATTCAGATGCTTTGGGGCAAGTGTCTGCCTGTTCTTTAAACCTTTATTGTTTCAGTGGATACATTACCGGTATCTTACTCTGTAAAATACCGGGTATACTGATCATCAACTCCATTAAAGCTGAAAAAAAGAATAAGCAAAAAATTCAGTGCTTCTAGGACAGCATCCTGTCCTCTTTCAGAATAAAACAGGAAAATGATTACAAACACTATCAATTTCACAGTGCGCTCCGACCTATTCCACGAGTAAAACTATCATTCCCATCGTGCCTTTCTCCAACATCCTGCGAGCTGAGAGCGGATCCTACGGGAATCGTGGTAAAGAATTGTACTTCCCAGCGTGCCCTGCTCCTTGCACTCACGCCAGCCGTTTGTTGTCTCATGGCTCATTGGGAGCTGTAGTCCTTCTTTGGCCGTCTCCTATAACGTAGAGATAAAAAAGAACTACAACTACCGTCAGGCATCACACACCCCGCCCCGAAAGGAGGCTTGCGACTTCTCTCGGAACTAGTAGTCTTTCACAGAAAGCACTACAATTCCCACAGTGCCCGGGGCGGGGCTGCTTTGGTGTTTTCGTCCCCTCCCCCTTGGTAGAGGCTTCTCCCAAGATGGCGGCTTCTGCTCCAAGGGGTATACGGGGTGGGGGTACCGGCCCCTCTGGCTCCCTAGGTCACTGCCTGGCCCAGCTGCAGAGGGGGACAGAGCCGGTCTTGGGCAAGGCTCTGCTGGCTCTCAGGACCCAACACATCAAGGAGGTGGGGGGCATCGCCCGCTTCAGGGCCCGTGGGGGGCTAGGACCCCTCCTGGGGGTCCTGGCTGGAGCCCCCCGGCCGCGGCGCACCTTGGACCTTGCCCTCAGCATCCTGGGCAACTGCTGCACCGAGGAGGGCAGCCGCACTCAGGTCCGCGAGCTCGGGGGGATCCCGCTCCTCGGTGAGTGAATGAATCCAGTGGGGGGTGGGGTTGCTGTCTGGAACACCGCTGGACGTGCCAGACCCCGGGACAGAGTTGCAGCCCCGGGGCCCACTAACTTTAGGGTGGCATCTTGAGGCAGTTCTTGAGTGCCTTTCTAAGGGGGGGGGTCCTCCAACTTGGGGTCTCCACAAGGCAATCCCTGTACCCGCTGGATTTTCCTAGGACCCCGTCTTGTTGGTGCTGCTTAGAATGGCTGCGGGCGAGTGTCGTTTTGGGATTTCCCGGAACTACAGCAAGGGCACCGACCGGCCTTTGGGACTCTTGTGTAATACAGGGCACCCCCGCCTAGTCGACTGGGATGAGGCAACCTGGCTATCCCTCGGGTTATCTTGTGCTTATTATGGTGTTTGCCCGATGGAAGAGTCAGTCCCACCCTGCCCTGTGACGCTAGCTAGAGAGGAGTGTGTAGGAGTGTGCGTCGGATGGTCCTAAGGATTTTTCTTGAGTTGTGAGTCGAATTCAGCCTTGTAGGGATGCTCCAGACCAGTGTACTTCGGTGAAGTTCCGAGTGGTGCAAATAGACCGACGTGTCCCTTTTCATGGGGCAGTCTGAAATCGCTGCCTAGGCCTTTAAGAGCCGCAGCCGGAGGATGCACCCAAGCATGTGCCTTTGCTCCCTGCTGTTGCTGCAGTTGGCGCGCCACCTGCCTGTCAATGTGTGAATGAGCGCCACAGCCTCGTCCTTGAAACCCTGGAGACAGAGGCTGGCAGGCTGCAGCCTGGTCTTGACTTAAAACCAACCAAAACATGTTTAAGTTCTACTAACATCTTCGGACCTGTGGTGTTTTTTTCTCTCCCCTCGGTTCCTCCTCGATGCTAGGCTGGGGTGCTGTTTTAAATGCGTGCGTGCGTTTATATCGCTGAATGAACGTATGCCAGTTAGCAGACTTTTTCTTGTTAGGGGAAGTTGCAACCTTTGGGACTTGAGGTTCTATTGGGGCACCATGTGAGAAACCTGCAGCTTTTCCACAAATATTTAAGTACTATAAGGCACAGTGTAGTGCAGGGGTTCTCAGCCGGTGGTATACATGCCACCTGGCCTCCTGGAACCCTGGATCAGGATACCCAAAAACAGCTTTTGGCACCACATTTTTGCTCCCGAGAGGCTCTTGCCTTTGGCCGAGCCTCTCCGGAGGGAAGAAAACAAGGACAGGGCCTTTTTGACTGCATCCCCTAACTAACCAGGCTGTAGAACCCTGTCCTTGGAGGCTCATTTGGCCTGTGGAAAAAAGGGGGAACCCGCAAGTGCTGAAAAGCCTTTTAGTTGCAAAAGCTCCAGTAAAAACCCATTGTGATTGATGAATGTTTGTATTGGAGTTTTCGTAAATACAAGTTTTTTCCCCAGCACTTTGATGTTCTCCTTTTTTCACAGATTCTCCCCCCCTTATTTTAAGCTTGTTGGCCCTTTCACTGTTGGCGTTTCAGCACCTGACAAATACTTTTTTCAGTTGTGTTGATTGTCCCTGTGCTGCTCATTGTCCTGTTTTAATTATTATGCAGATGTTATAATAGGTCTAATAGTTTATTCTCTCTCTCTCTCTCTCTCTCTGTAAATATTGTTTTATTTGTTGTTTGTGAGCTAACTTGCTGGCCCTTTAGGGCCAAAGAATGGATAAAAATCCCTAAGTAAATAAAATGTGATGTTTTCCTTGGACAGGGGGGATCACAGTCTGTATTTGATGGGCCAGGCTGGATGCAGAACACATTGCTGCTCCCATTGGGACAGAGCTAGCTGCATTTCAGCAAATTGTGAAGGAAGACTGGTTGTAGTTTTACAGTTGAATTATTCTCCCCGCCCCTTCTTTGTGTCCTTAGTTACTATCCTGAAATCACTCGCTGTAGAAAGTATCCAGAATCGGACAGCGCGGGCTCTCGGCAACTTGGCTGTAGATGCAGAGAACTGCCAGGCCATCCATGAAGCAGGTTGAGTGTGGGATGGTACACTGGGTGGAGTGGTGGGGAAGGATTTGCGGTGGGGAGCGTAGGACTTGGGGTCCACTTCTATATGAAGGGCTCATATAATAGGCCTTTTTGCCACTGTGAAGAAAGGCGGCACAGCAGACTTTTTCTGGCCCTAAAAAGAGAGCAAGGCTCATTCTTTCTGCCACAATTTATTGACTTCATGTTGTAGTTTGTAATCCGCCTTTCTGCACAAAAGTGTACTTAAAAGTGGTACAGAAGGTCAATATACCGGTAATAATAATTTTAAAAAACTTGAGCAAATGAAAATAATGTACAGTTGATGAAACTCGCAATAAAAAGCAACAACATAGCAGCAGGCAACACAACTGTATGTGTAACAGTAAAAGCTGTCCCCAAAGCTTTTTCGTCAGAACTAAAGTTTTTGCAGTCCAAGACAAAGCCTTTGCAGTCCACTGGAGGGTGAGCAAGGATGGAGCCAGGTGGATCTCAGCGGGGAGGAAACTTCACAGATGTGAACCCACCATTGAAAAGGCCCTGTCTCTGGTGCTCACCAGCTATGTGAGGCCCTCCCCTTTTCTGCAAGTGGAACTAATATGCGTTGATATGTGGATGTATATTATGGAGTTCCTGCCTCCACTTGGTGACTGGTAGCCTGTTGGCGTAGTCTGATGGCTTAAGACTCTAAACTGGGAGTCTTTGAACCCTGGTTCAAATCTCACTACAGGTATGGGCTCATTAGGTGGCCTTGGTTAAGTCATTTTCCTCCTCAGTGCCAACTGCCCCTCACCTGCAATATGGGGAAAATCTTATTGGGTCATAAGGCCTACCTTACTAGGCTGTTCTAAGGGCATGCAAGGGAATGTGCAGTATTGTGAACCCTCGAAATGCACTGTAACTAGTAAGCAGCCTCTGAGTAATTAGGTCTAGAAAAAAGAAGCCCCAAAGTGCAAATTCAAAAGTGTTTTTATTGATCGAAGCTCCAGTGTAGGACTGTTGCATTTTGAGTGAGCTTTTCCTCAGAGGTAGGTAGTAAATGAGTCTGTCAATATATACAGTATGTGTATATGCCATTGAAGGCAAAAGACTCCTAACAAATCTAGCTGGTCTTAGTAGAGCAAGTCGACTTAGTGCCCTTTGAGGAGTTGTCCTCTCCGTCTGTTCCCAATGCCCCTTTTTCAGCAGCCGTAGGGGGTAGCAGGCAAAAGATGGAGTGGTTATGGGAAGAGAAGGCAGAGACTTCTGGTGTGGAGGTTTGCAAGCTGTTTGTTGAACAAGAATACATGAAATCCTATAAAGGGATGACTGTCTTTCTCTTTGTCTTCCAACTTCACCCCCCCCCTCCTTGCAGGAGCGGTGCCCCCACTTGTCCAGATCCTCACCACCTCCCAGGACAGCGAGTGTTTGCAGAGCGTGATCAGGGCTGTGCGATATCTGGCTGATACTCCTGCTCATCGCCTTGTGTTGGCCCAACAAGGGGCCGTACGCCTCATTGCTGAGCGCTTGTCTGCCTCTCTGGATGACGTTGCCCTGGTTGCAGCAGCTGTGCGTGCTCTCCTTGAACTGACCAAGGGCTGCAGCCGAGATTGTGCCGCACAGCTTAGCCTGGGGGGTGGGGTGGTGCCTCTCGTGACCTTAGCCAGCCATGACAAACGGGCAGTGCGGGAGTCTGCGCTCTTGGCCCTTGCCAACCTTTGCTTGCAGGGTATGCTGCGGCCTGCTGTGGGTAACGCTGGCGGGGTGGAAGTGTTGGTGCGGGGGATCCAGCAGTGGAGGGGAGCTGGCGCTCCCGGCAGGTCCCTCCATCCTTTGGTGAGAGCTCTGTGCCTGCTGTGCCGGGAGGCAGTCAATAGAAGTCGAATACGGGAGGCAGGGGGGTTAGAGCTGCTGCTGTCCCTGTTGCGAGACCAAGGCCAGAGTTCTTCCCACGCCCGTGTGGTGGTGGCCTTTGTGGCTTTCTTCTATGATGAGGAAGCCCTGGAGGTGCTGCAGGCCAAAGGGTTGGTACCCTTGCTGGTTGGGAGGCTGGCAGCGCAGGAACAGTGTGGAGGCCAGGACCAAGAGGAGGCTGAGGAAGAGGAGGAAGAATGTGAAGATGAGCGAGATGCGGCGTCTTTCGATTTCCCTGTGGAGGGACGCCGTGGGGAACCAGCGACGCCTGGGGCGGAGTCTTCCAGCTTTCAGAGTCTCAGGTAAATGCTGTCTTGGGCTGGCTGCCTCTTTTGCTTGGGGATTCCGCCCAGAAAGTTGAGGTTGATTCAAAAAGAGGTTGATTAGGGTTGTTACGGTGAATGAAGCCTCTTGTTTTCTGCACCAGAGAAATGCAAATACCTGCACTCACCACCAAGGTGAATTGTTCTGCCTTTAGACCACCCTGGGTCCATTCAGCGCATGTTATGTATTGTGCACAGCTTCTCCTGGTTTTGCAGTACTTTGGATTTTGGTGTGTCAAACTGAAAGAGAGAAAGGTTGGAGGCAGGTGGGGGTAGTCGGAGGAACTGGGCAGGGACATAAACCCAGTCTGTGCCTGGTTCTGGTTCTACAGAGCCACTTTTGCTTCCCCAGGATTGTAATTCTGTTGTGGGTTTGGGTCGTTCCCACTTTCCCTCTATTGTTCGAGGCCTCTAGATGCAACTCTTGGGTCATGTGGTAGCAGCAGGAGAAACCTCTGGTGTGGGCTTTCTAGTTCTGGCAGACAGTGCTCCTGTGCAGTCGTTTGTCTCCACAGGGAGACAGATGTCTGGGGGCTTCTCCAGCATGCGTGAGAAACATGCATATGTAGCCTTGCCTTTCTGTGGTTAGTGTTTGCAGTTACGGTAATTGAACACGGGGAGCGTTTCTTCCTGAAATCACCACCCTGGAGAAACTCCCCATGTATCACGTTCATTGCTGCAAACAAACCCTGATCAAGGGAGGGCAGCGGCAGGGCTAAGTGCACACCACACCTCCTCCGTGTACTCCAGAGAAGCCCTCGCACGCTTGTCTCCCTGTGGAGTTGAACAGCTGGGCAGGCCCTTCTCTCATGATTGCCACTTATTTCTACCCTGCCCTTCCTCCCAAGGACCTCAGCGCAGTGTCCGTAGTTCCTTTCCCCTCTTTACCTTTGGAACTGCCCTGCGATGTAGGTTGGGGGTGAGAGAGAGGCGATGCTGCCAGGTCACCCATCCAGGAAGCTTTATGGTTAAGTGAGGATTAAAACCTGGGTTTCCCCGGCCCAAGTCCAGCACCCTTAGCAGCTCCACTATCCTGGCTCCCTGATGTCTGCCACTGCACACACCGGCAGTGTTTGTCGCTCTGGGTCGAAAGGAGATTCTTACCTGTGATGGCAGGTCTGCTGTCTGCTGCTTGCCCTAGGCTGGGAGATGGCACATGCAGACGTTTCCAATACAACGTTCCCATCGTGACCTCACACCAAGTGGTTGTGTGAATAAGCTTTCAGCCTGTGTCCTTCTGCTTGTCCCTCCTTCATGGCCAAAATGTCTCTACTTCATGGTCTCTCTCTTTCTCTGTCCCTCCCTCCCCCCCCCCAATGCAGATCCTGGCTTGTCACTGAAGGCTATATTGCCAGTCCTGGAGACCTTTCCCCTCAATGGTCTCCTGAAACCACCCTTTCTGAACTCGATGCCCAAGGATATGTCAGCCCCAGTCGGGAACTACAAGATGAACCTCTGGGTACCAGCCGTGCCACACCTGGAGTCAAAGCCCCATCTAGGACCGGATCGCCTGACTTCTTAAACTCCCCATTATTGGATTTGGCCCTTGTGGGACAGTCAGGTTCTTCGAATACCCAAAATCCAACAGAGGGAGATGGCATGTGCAGGGAGCCAAGTCTAAGCCCAGGGGTTTCGCCTGTCTTGAATGAACCTGAGCCTCTCTGTTCAGCACAGTCACCTTCCTTGGAGACTCTGGACTCAGCTGTGGTCAAGCAGGATGAAACATTTGGGACCAGCAGGCATCAAAAGGCGCTGATGATGGCATTGCAAAGCACACATTCAGCCAAGCCTGATGACGGACATTCTGGGCAGTGTGCCTCAGAATTGCAGTATATATTGGCTACAAGGGCAGCGCGAAAGACATGTATAACCAATGTAATGAAAGTGGCTGAAAAGGTGGAACAGCCAACCCGGGTTGTGTTGGCCACAGACCAGAGCGAGCCAGGGACCAGTAACGAGCACTTGGTTCCGACCATGCCAAGCAAGAGTGACCAAAGCCGGCTGTTGCCCACGCCAGTTGCCAAATCGCTGACCACAGAGGTGATGCGTTTGGCCCCTCCCAAGCTGAGCTTTCAGGCTTTCCCAGTGTCTCCTGACGACTCCAGACCCCCAACCTTCTGCTTGAAACGTCGCAACACATTTCGGTCGCCGTTTGAGCCACCTACGCCTCCTCCCCTCTTACGCCCTGCTGGGGAGACACCAGCCCCGCTGCTCTCCTTGGCCCTGCCTCTCTCCCTTTCTCCAGAGGGGGGCGACAGAGAGTTACATGCCCCTGAGGCTCCAGCTTTGCTGCTGCTGTCACGGTTTTCTCAAGTGGAGGATCCCAGTCGCTGCTTGGTGACA
Organism: Plestiodon gilberti rubricaudatus; assembly: GCA_026170595.1. Taxonomy (NCBI): domain Eukaryota; kingdom Metazoa; phylum Chordata; class Lepidosauria; order Squamata; family Scincidae; genus Plestiodon; species Plestiodon gilberti. The sequence continues at coordinate 11,520,183 of JANXHW010000006.1, read as the reverse complement.
CCAGCCACACTGGAGGGTCTGCTGCGCTACATCACCAGGAGCCCTGCGCCCTCATCCCGCTGCGTTCGGCTGCTGCATCGCCTCACCTGCAACCCTGCCTGCTTGGAGGCCTTTATCCGCTCCTATGGGGCCTCGCTCATCCGTGCCTGGCTGATACTGGGTGTGTCACCTGAGGACGGCGCTGCTGCTGTTACTGCTGGAGATCGACCAGATTGGCTAACAGGCCGAGATGTGAGATACCACGACACCCAGAGGTTCCGAGAACTTGGTATGTGTTTCTGTCTGCCTTGCAGCTATTTCCCCTCGTTTGGGAGGCTTCCCATGTTGGGATTCCTTCTGTGTTGGCTCACTTCGGTAGATCCTGGGAGAGGGGCATCAAGGAACTGTTGTCTGATCTGAGATACTAGGATTCCCCCTCTCGCCACACCACAGGATTTAATAAAGGGTCAAGACTTAGCAGGGCTTTGTCCCAGAACCTGTTTTCAATACCTGGGTTCATTGGGGATTTGTCAAGTAATATTTGAGTGCATGCAGAACACCTTTCCCTCGCAACTGAGTCATCGCGCACAGTTGACGTTAGTTCGGAAGGCTTCCAGACCAGAGGGAACTTCTAATTTCCCACATGGTTCTCACACTTGGCCCGCAGGCCTATGCACATGTACCTAGAAGTACCGTATTTCTTCAAGTCTAAGGCGCCATCGATTCTAAGGCGCACCTTTACTTTCAGTACCACCAGCAGGGAAAAAAAATCAATCGATTGTAAGATTCACCTCCATTGAATCTACCCGCTCAGCACCAACTCTCCCCAGCATGTCTCCTGCAGCTGAGGATGACTGAGTGCACTGCCTTTGCACAGCATTTCTGGCCCCGCCAGAAAGTGCCATTTCCTTCGTTACCTGAGCTTGGGGGAGCTTCAGGGAGGCCTGCGCAGCCTTCTGCAGGCCACCCTGATCTTCAGTTCGGTGAAAAACAGCGATTTTTGGCCATTTCTGGTTTCGTGAAAACCGGAAATGGCTGAATATCACCTTTTTTGCCGAACTGAAGATCGGGGAGGCCTGCAGAGGGTCGTGCAGGTCTCCCTGAAGCTCCCCCAAGCCCCAGTAAGTAAGAAGATAGCATTTTGGGGTGCTTTTTGGAGACCTTTGATTCTAAGACGCACCCCATTTTTTGAAATGCTTAATTGGGAAAAAACATGCATCTTAGAATTGAAGAAATACAGTATGTCCTATTGAGCACAGTGGGACTTTCTGATAAATAAATGTGCATAGGACTGTGCTTTAAGCTTAAGACAGTTGTAAAATGGAGTATGGGGTGTATCTTGGGAACTCCAGCTCTTGTGAGGTAGTGGTGGGGGCAGTATGATGCATGGATTGGATCCTTTTGGGGGAGGGCCATAGTTCACTGATAGAGCCCATGCATTGCATACAAAAGGTTCTCGGTTCAATCCTTGGCATCGCCAGGTGGGGCTAGGAAAGACCCCTGCCTGGAATGCTGAAGAGCTGCTGCCAACCAGTGTAGACAGTCCTGATCACATTGGACCGACGTCTGACTCCGTATATTGCAGCTTCAGGTGTTCATCGTGCCCCTTTAGAGTTAGAGGCTCCAGCCTCGGGTGGAGGTGGCTGTGTGGCAACTCCAGCTTCTGACGTGCTGCTTTCTCCCCCTCTCCCCACCAGGCCAGGCACTCCTGGTGAACCTCGGGATACAAACGATGGCGTCCTTTGGCGTGGGAGTTGTTACCCACATGCTGATGTCGGGCTGTGAATCGGACCAGGTGGCCTGTGCTGTTTTCTTGCCTCTGACCTGCAGGTGGGTCTGACGTCTCTTCCTCCATGTACCAGAGTGGCCTCTCTTCTGGGGTGAGGCGGGAAAACGGTTTGCCGCCTTGGAGCCTGCTTCCTCATGCAGTGTGGCAGCCAGACGGCTACGGTTCTGGGGCAGAGTTGTCTCCTAGTTTTGTTCGTCCCCAGATTCAGGCATTTGGCCCCTGTGTGTGGCAAAACTGTAGGTTAATTCCATACCCCTGTGTATTCTGGTGTGCTGGAAGTGTTACCCACTAGACAGCTAAATCTTTGAAAGAAATAAATGATGTGGGGAGACTGTGGGAGGAAATCAGGTGTTAATGCTGAGAGTCTGAAGTTGTACGTGTAGTTGGCATAACTTGATGGATGTTGCCTCAAAATTTGGGGGCCAAAATGTTGAGGGGGCAGGCGGGGAGAGAGGTGGGATTGAACCCAAGGCCAGGACTTTAATGCTCTTCCCTTGCTGTTATCTTGCTTCTGCCACAGGAATGAGGTCGTTTGCCGGAGGCTTCTCTTGGACCTCTCTGGCCTGCGTCTCCTGCTCCGGGTGCTAGTACGAGGAGATCCTGACCCCCGTCTTGTCTTCTACGCCTCGGATTCACTGGTCTTCCTCACCTGCCGAGGGATGATGATTTGCATGAAGGAGGCCTACTCTGAGGCTCGGGGGCCGTGCCCTTATAGCCTCCTTGTGGACGAAGGCAAGGCTGACCTCCACTTCCAGCTTGATTGTGGTGCCATGGTCCCTGCTTCGCGCCAGATGGTCAGCGAAGCATCTGAGGTCTTCTGTGCCATGCTGAGTGGAGGGTTTGCAGAGTCGCGCCATGACGTCGTGACACTTCACGACCTGTCACTTGAACCCTTTTTGGCCCTTGTACACTTTCTCCATGGCTGCCGTGGGGATCCCTGCCCAGTCCTGGGTGTGCCGTTCACTCTTTCTTTTGCGGAAGAAATTTTCATAGTCTCTGAACAGTATCTCATCTCTGAGCTCCAATCCCTGGTTGAGGATGCCATATCCAAAGACTTCCGATGGCCTAGGACGGTTCCTGAGGTGTACCGTTTAGCTGAACGGCAAAACCGGCCCCGTCTGCTGCGGCGATGTGTTGCTCACGCCATTCAGAAGGTACCAACACCTACCCGCCGAGCAGCTGTGTTGGGTGAACTGCTCCGGTCAGCCCAAAATCCCAGTGGATTGATGGAGGAGTTGTTTGATGCGATCATGGAGACCCCGTGGGGCTGTGGCTCGAATGAGATCGTTCTGGTCTGATGGCTTTATAGCCCTGTCTTCTCCTGCTCCAATCTCACACACAACCAAAGTATGCGTCTCAGCAGAGCAAACAAATGGGACAACAGCAGGGGTGTTAAGAGAATAAATTGAGAGATTCTCAATGGAGGGTGGTTTGGGTCTGTGGTTGGTCCACAAAGCCAGAGGTTCAGCCTTCTGAGCGGACAAACACACAGATGGAAGGTGTTGCAGAAAGCACCCCATGACAAACTAGGGGGTGGGGTGTATGTGAGTGTGGTTGGGTAGAGGTGTTGATGTGGGGAGAAGGAAGACAGGGCAGAAATCTCAGAAGTGTGGCATAACCCTACCAGTTACAACAGAGGCAGGTTGGAAGATTTAAGGGGTGGAAAAACCTGGAGTCAAAATGTGACCTGAAATCTTGGTTAAAAGTAGCATAACTCTTATTTGGGGTGATGTTCCATGCAGTCAGAGATCAGAGATGCAGCCAGCCTTTAGTGTTATCCTGGGCATGGAAGAAATTAGACATGTATGGGAGGATTCCTCTCGGATAGTGAACAATCTGGGAAAGGGCCCCCAGATATATAAATATGGAATGTGTGGAAGTCCCCTTCTGACAGCAGCCACTCAGGGAAGGGACCCCAGTTTTAGGATGTGGATATGAAGAAATTCCTTCTCCACTGGGGCAAGAGGATGTCTTTCAGGAGGTGACATTATTATATAATGGAAGGAAGCTGAATTTGGGAAGGGGACGGCACCCAAAGACTGAAGGCCCCCCTGAAACTACCCTGAAACAGCAGGGGCTTGCCAGATGTTGAGGTGCCTCTCTTGTTCCCTGGGCCTTGGGCAGGAGGGATGTGGCCCAAATGTGCAGATGGACTTGGATTGCATATAAGCTGTTGTATATAGAGAAATACAGATAAGGAAGCTCTCAGCCTGCCTGTGTGGCCTTTATTTATGTGAGTGAGCAAATGAGAGACAAGTACTCATGAGCGATGGTGAAAATGAATGTGTGGTAAATGTTTTGCCACTACAAAACTGGGGGCAGCGTTTTGCAGATCAGCTGGCTGATCTAGAGCCGCAATAAGGGCATCTCTCCCACTGCCTACCCATTCCTTCTGTGTGTAGACCAGATTTCATTCTATTGTCTAATTGGGACTTCAGCGCAAATGGTAAAAATGTGACTGGGGCATGTGGTCTGTGATCATCTGGAAAAGCTCTTAGGGGTGCAATCTTCAGGTTACACTTGCATGCCCCATCATGCCAATCCTGTATCTTTGAGTTGAGAGGCCTCCCAGCGCCATTCCTCCCCTCCCCACCTCCTTTCCACACCAAGAACAGGAAACGCCTGTTTTCTAACTACATCCAGATGGTCTGGAGAACTGGCAAGGGGGAGGGAGGATCCACTTCCTGAGCGTGCGACTGATTACTGCAGGGCCCTGTTCTCCTAGTATGGGGTGGAAGAGAGTTAGTTCCCTGTTCACTGAGGCTTCTCCTATCCCAGCCTGGTCCCATTTTTTCTGTTGCTCATTTTTTGAGTGTTGGCTGTTGTCCAATTGTTCCCTGGCATTTATTGGGTGCTGGATGTTGACCACTGCTTTACTGCTGGATATTCCCCTTACTGCTTAGGTTTGGTATAAAATTACAGCTGAAAGATCTAGCACTTGCAAGAAGGTAGATGGGTGATTTGGGAGTGGTGTAACTTCTTGCTAAGGTTATGGACTGTTTTTTTTTTCTTAAATTGGTCCTGTGACTGTGGTTGAGCACAAGTTTTTCCCATCGCTTTGAGCCAGGAAAAACATCCCCTGGTTGATTTCACCATGACTAGCCGCTGTTGAAAGCAGAGATCTGCACAAACTTTGCCAGCCCTCCTTACCACACAGCTACCATTCAGAGAACGCACTTGGTGTAGAATCAGACTAGGTGGAGCAGGCCCAATGTGCAGTCTGTTTTCAGTTCTAACTCCCCACGTGGTCAATTTATGGTCAGAGCCTTTGATCGTGTGATTGTACCGACCTGACTTACAAGTTGATTATTATTTATGAGTTGCATTCAACATGCAGACAGTCTGTGTACAGTGTGCACATGATTGAATGTGAACATCTATATCTAGGTCAGTGTGTGTACAACAGCCATGCATTTGGACTGTACTCTATTTTTGACAGGTCCAGTCCCCATGGCAATGTTTACAATGAATGCAAGTACAGTCATTCACATAAAAATGTGTGAGCGTGTACAGACAAGTCTAGTTACATACAAATCTAACGTGTGTATTCCACTGAATGCTATTCTAACATGGTGCTCCTATAGCTGCCTTTGCATGACCAGGCTGTTTTCATGTTGTCTGAAGATTTGCAGGTTATACTAAAAACACCTACAATTCATACAGTTTAAAGCATACATTTCAATAATCCTTACAACAGCACTGTAAAAGACAGTAAGTCATCACTTAAAGTCGTTCCATTTTAAAGTTGATGGGAAAATGCCATAGGAACGTTTACGTTTATCAATTACCCTATGGTAAAATTGGTTTCATTTACCCTAAGTTGTTTCGCTTAAAGTTGCAGTTTCCAGGAAGAACCTATTGACAACTTTAAGTGGGGACTTTCTGTGTAGATTGTTCTTGTGCTGTATGGCAGATGAAATGGGTTGTGGCTGAGAGAGAGCAGCTTACCTAAGCTTGCAAAGACATGAGACGGGACCTGGGTTGACAGGATTTCCTGTGCTCTTAAAAAGTGGTTCCTGATTAAAATTGAGTGTGACCCCCCCAGCCACTATTTTCAGGGTGTTGTGTGTGTGTGTGTGTGTGTGTGTCATGGTGAGTATTTGACAGGTGATTTTAACCAGGGCCTTTCTGCCTCAAAGTTTACACTAAACCCACTATACCACACTAGTGTTCATTTGGCAGGTATACTTAGAGCTTGTCTTTCTCTCAGTCCTTCTTTTTATGAAGAAGAGTGGAAGATATGGGATTGGAAGATGCAAACTGTTTTTTAAATAAACCTCCCCTGGGCAATTAAGTCCTGGAGGACCCTTTTATTTTTTATTCTTATTGTTCCCCCTCCACCTCTGTCTTGAGTGTTTGTAAACTATAACAAATGTTATAACAGAAATATATTAAAATTTCTGCCCTGACTTTCCTGTCATGAAATAGTCACAAGGTTTAGTGCCACTACGGAGAAGGCCCTGCTCTTTGTGACTGCCTGGCATGCCTCTAAACTAAGGCATAGATCCTTTGAGATAGGCCTGACAGGGGAGGCATATACGGGGAATCCCAGTCTTCTGTCCTTTTGCTCTTGACTCATTTATATTCTCTGTTTCCTGTATCTCGGCAACATCCACTCAATCAAATCTTTTTTTTTGGCTGCATGTCAGCCTAAACGCAGCGTTATCCAAATACCTCATGGCCTCTATATGGTAGGTACTCTGCAATCGTTCTGGCACCTGGAGTCCAAGGGATACTGGGCTTCATTGGGACAGATAGGATGGCAAAATAAGGGGTTAGGGTATCCACGCTGCATAGGCTCCCTGAGTGGGAGGGGGAATGCAATATGCTTTAGTGGTCACAAACGTCCTTCTGGAGATCACAGCCAAAATGGAAATGTCATCTCCTGCTTTTGCAACTGTTTGATATAGCCACACGGTGCTAGGCTCTGTCTATATACCCAACCAGTACGATCCTATGCATGTTAACGTGGAAGCAATTCCCATTGTGTTCCTTGGGGTTTATTCTCCCATCGGATTGCAGCCTTAATTAAACCCTCCCTGGAAAAACCCGGAGCCTAAGGCTGCAATATACTGTACTATGCACTGAGAGCAAGTCCCATAGCGAGTGGGGTTTACTTCTGAGTAGACAAGCATACGATTGCGCTGGGAGGCCACTGCCGCCGAGAGCTCTGCAGCTCACCACTAAAGACGACCCAGGACCAGGAGTCGTACCTCTCAGCAACTCCATCCCCCGCCAGTCCTCCCATTCCGCACTACCTGGGGCCCCTTGCTCCCTCCACGGTCCGCCACTTCCAGCCCCTGGCTCGGCTGCCACCCGGGCGGGCGCCCTAACCGGAGAGGAGGGGGCAGAGTTCCACACACGGGTTGGTGCTTCATCATTGCCAACTGCGGCTCCCCCGCCCTGTGGCGAGGCGGCGGGCGGGGGACGTGTCAGGGGCAGATTCCAACGTGACGCCCCCCGCGATGCGCTGTGGGGCGCGGGGGGGCATCCCTCCTCCATCATCCTTCCTGCCCGCGCCTCGAATCCCCTTTGCCATAAATGGTCACCCGCGGCGGCGGCGGCGGCGGCAGCAGAGCGGGGCTGCGCTCCGGGAAGGCGCGTCACTGGGGCGGGGGCCGCCCAGCAGCCAGCCCCGGAGTCGGGGACCCAGCCCGCGCCCGCCCGCCCGGGATGGACGATCTGGGTAAGGAGAGCGGCGGCGCCGCGCCCGGTCCCCGGCTCCCTCCTCCCCCCCCGGCTCCGCTTCCTCCCTCGCTGCCCTCTGCCCTTCATGCGCTCCTCTTTTCCCTGCCCTCCTCTGGTCCCGAGTCTGCAGCCCGCTTCTTTTCCTCCTACGGTCCCACCTCGCCCCGCCCGCGTCCTCCCCGTCCCGTCCTCCCTCCCTGCTTCATCATGTCAGGACGGTTTCCCTCCTTCGGTCTTCCTCCTGCTCCACTTTCTTCCTTCGCTCGTCGTCCGGTTCTCTTCCCCCCCCCCCCCCACGCTGCTGCCGCCGCTGCCCCGGTTGACTTGTGTTTGGCGCCATGTGCCACAGTGCCGCACACTCCCCGTCCCAACTCTGCTCTCGTCTTCTTTGCCGTCTCTCGCACAAGCCTGCACGTTTTGTGCCCTCGCTTTCTTTTTCCATCTTTCACCGTTGCCTTCCTTTTCACACGTTACCCAGGCAGGCTTGCCACTGACATGACGCTCCACTGGGCGCCACGGCCATTTCTGGCTCCCTATTTTTTGTGCGTGCGTGTGTATGCGTGATACACGTGTTTACAGGCACGTGAAAGTGTGTCCCCGAGTTGTCGTTCAGATTTTACGTGTTCAATAGATACTTTATAGTCCTTAGGCGTAGTAGTAGACCTTACAAAGAGGAGGCATGTGTGAGCTGGCTGGGTCTTCTTCGCTCCGTTTTCTTCGTGTGGTTCCAGCTAGCTGGTTGGTCCTCCTCCTTTCTCTCTCTGGTCTCCCATCCTTCCTGGCTTCTTCTATCTATCCATTGCCGCTTAGCTTTTCTCTTCTCCTGTGCCCCTCCCTGTCTCTTTCTTTGTAGCTGGCAGGGAGGGGAGGGGGGAGAGGGCGCCTTCCCTCAGCCCTTCCCTTCCCTTCCCATCCGGAGAAGGAATGTATTTCTCAGCGTATTCCTGTGGCTTTGCGGAATAGCTGAAGAGAGGCGCAGCGCCAGCCGGGAAGAGCAACTAGGCAGGGTGCTTTTCCTCCTCTCCCCCTCCGCGTGTCCTCCTGCACCTACCTTTGTTAGGCAGAACATTGGGTCCCCCCCCCCACGCCTATAGACGTGCCAAGGAGAAAAGGAAGACAACTCAAGAGGCCGGGATCCTTGTCCTTCCCTCTCCTTCCCAGAGCCCCAAGAAGAAGTCTGGCCCCAGAACTTCCTGCGGCCGGCACCCCATGAGCCTCCAGTCTCCCCATAACACTGGAAAGGGGAAACACAAGACTTGGAAGGAGGCAGGCAGGCAGGCAGGCAGGCAGGCAGCTGAACATAGCCAGCAGCAGCAGCAGCAGCAGCCCTCCCAAGCTGACTGTCACTCAGGAGTCCAGCTGGCTGCTGCTGCTGCTCAGTTGAGGGAGGCATTCATACGGCTTGGTGGTTGCTGGTTCCTCACCAGCAGGGTGAACTGGCCAAGCTCACCCCGCTACACTCCAGGGGCTGAGACAGATCTCGCCCCAGGTTCCCCCAGGACACCTAAGTGGTTTGCAGGGGCTCAAGAAGATCACTTGGTTGAGTTTTAAGCTTTTACGGTTTTGCGTTTCCACCTTGAAGAGAAAGTTAAAGCTTATTCCGTGCATGGATGGACAGTGTCCCATCCCGTCCTCTCCCCTTGCACGCTGCCGCCGCCCCATTCTTCCAGTACATGCGCGTGGCTAGAAGAGTTGTTTGCTAATCTTGGCATCTCCTCCTCTGTTTGAACTAGAGTGGGGCAGCAGCTCTACCGATTTGGGGTGCCACACTGCAGCAGGGGGGCTGGTGGGTAGATTTTTACCCAGGCAGGACACAAGCTGCAGAGAAGTTCTCCTCCGCCAGCCGTGGAAGTGCTCACTGGGTGGCCATGGGCCTGTCAGTGTTTCTCGGCCTAACCCTACTCCACAGGATTGTTGTTGTGCAGCTAAAAGCGGAATGGGGGGGGGCGAGGAAGGCAAACTGTTGTATGCCGCCCTGAGCTCCTGAAAGGAAGGACAGGGTAGAAACGTGATAACTAACTGAAGCAATTGGGAGGTTGCAAGAGCACATTAGCATGGATTGTGTCCCGTGGTTGTGTGTGTGTGTGTGTGTGTGTGTGTGTGTGTGTGTGTGTGTGTGATATTTGGATTTTTCAGTGTCATGCACCAACATTTTGTGTGCTGGACTTCAAATTAACGTTTCGCACGAGGCTGTGATCTTGTGTGAGCCCCTTTTGATTCAGAGATCGATCTGGTGTTGGGGTGAAGAAGTGTCAGTGCAGGGAGGGAGGCTGTGCCTGTATGTCGGTTCCCCTCCACCATGTCTCTTATCCTCCCTTCTTGTATGTTACATTCCTGTCTCTCTCCCTCTGTGGTTTCCTTCCCAGCCTTAGACACATTTCTACCCTGTGACATCAGCCAGAAAGGGGGGGGGGGAGGAGAGAGAAAGATCCTTTTTCATTTTCCTCCATTTCCCTCTCTCCTCTGCTCGCACATCCCAGCAAACAGCTGTAATAACTGTTGAATATTCTCTCTGTGTCTCTCTGTCCCCCCCCCTCTCTCTCATTATTTTCCCCAGACCCCTGTCCTTCTGACACCCTCCTTCTTTTTCGGCCTGAAATGACCTCAGGAAGGCAGGCTTGATCCAAATGTGAGAGCAGTCTTACTGGGGAGATCTGCTGGAGAGGGCTGGGATCAGGATTCGCCTGGCCGGTGGTGGGTGCGAGATGGCTGCATGTCAAGGCAAGGAGGGGGGGGGAGACAAAATGGCTGTTGAGGTGGGGTTGCCTGGTAGCAGAACGGATGAACAGAAGTCCTTGTCGGGTTATTCATTTATTGTTCACCTTTTTATACCGCCCTTCTTCCAAGGAGCTCAGGGTGGTGTACATAGTTCCTTCCCTCCTGTGGTCCTCACATCAACCCTGTGAGGTAGGTTAGGCTGAGAGACATTGACTGGCCCAAGTTCATGGCTGAGCAGGATTTGAACCTGAATCTTCCAGGTCTAAGTCCAACTCCAGAACCACTACATTATCCTGGCTCTCCTGGGCTAGGAAAGGACCTGTGTGTTATCCTCCAAATACACTGTGGGTATGGAGCTGAGATATTTGAAGAGGGGGGGAATCCATTACAAAAGATCAGCCACTGATCTGGGAAAGCATTAGAGCTCCTTTGGAGGAGGGAGTTACTTCAAGGTAGGATCAAAGAAGGGCAGAGCGGATCAATCCCGTAGCGGGCCACTCTTAGGGATGTTGGTGACCTCAGTCTCCAGTGGAAATGTATGGCTTGGGAGGGATCTGTTATAATTAGAACTGTGTGGTCAAAACTGAAGAATGCACCATTGGTTGCCTGAAGAGCTGATGCTGGAAGACCGAGTGGGGAAATGTGCGCGGTCCGTACGTGAATATAACACCGTGAAATAGGAACATTTTAAAAACAAGATCATTTGGCTCACCAGCGTGGAGGCTGCGTTGGGACCGCTGGGTGTCTCCTACGAGAATAAAGTATGTTGCTGTTGTAGGTCCTGTTGCTACTAACATTTATTCTGTAGGGTAAACCGTGTGTGCTAATGCCGGCACGAACCCAGAAGCAGCACAGCCTCTGCCCTAGATTGAGTTTACAAGTTAAATCAGATTATAGCCTGGACAAATAGGACAGATGGGATGGCAAAAGGCTGCCATGGTTATTTGGGAGCCATGAATGCCAGCTGCGCATGGCCGGGTAGGTGACTGCATGCGTCTCTGCCAGTTGTCTGGGTTCTAGTCTTTTGTTGCTATTGGGCAAATAATTCCACTTTTATTTGTTGCAAGGTTTGTAGTCCAGTGGAGCGGGATTCTTAAAAGGCCTTTGGTAACAGCTCCCTGTGGCTTTACTAGGGTGGACTCTCTCAAGAATAGGGGGCTAAAGGGGTTGGTAACGGGCAGCCCTAAGGCCAAAATACAGCCCCTCCCAATTTATAATCCTAGGGTAAAAGAGCAGCAACTTGAGCAGCAACAAAAAGAGCAGCAATAGGACTTGGCAGGAGACCATTTTGGAAGTTTTAAATTAACAATTTTAATGTGGTGTTATAGGGCGTCCTCTAGAACTGGTGTTGCATAGTGGTGAAGAGGTGGAGATGAGGGCTGAGTTCAGATATCACCTCAAACATGAGTTTACCAGATTGCCTTAGGCAAGCCACTGTACCTCTCCTCGTTCTGCCTCCTTCTGCAAAATGGGGGTAAGAAATGCAGGACTATGTTACAGAGTTGTTGGAAGCCACAATGAGTGGCAGTTTTAGGGGTGTGGGGGGGTGCGGATCGCACCAGGTGACACCTTCAGGGGTCTGACACCACTAGTGGCTAAAATTGTGAAAACCTTGTATTTATGAATAATACCATCAAGCTATATACTGTATATCACTGGAAAGGTAACTTAATGTAGAATGTAATGAAACAAACCGTTTTGAATTATCCATATTCTATCAAATGTTACGGCCAAATAACCAGAAAAAGAAAATACAACTGCCTTAAGTAATGGTGGATTTCCTTAACTCAAAACTGACCAATAAGACTGATTATTCTGAGAGCCAATGAGGTGTTGCTATGACACAGCATGGAACCAATCAGGTGTTAGTATGAGTCAGCTCTCATTTCTATGTATCAGAGCTAATACTAGAACTCTTATTCAGTTGTGTGAGTGTCATCAGGTTGGCTACTGATTTGTTGGGTGACCTGTACTGTTATATATTAAAATAAAGTTAATGGGGGGGGGGTGACACCATGAGTTACCACACTGGGTGTCATCAACCGCAGTGACGTCACTGGAGTGACGCGATGAGCTCTTGCACCGGGTGATGCAGCAAACCCTCTGGGCACAGTCACTCTACTTCAGCACCCCTCTTCTAACTTGCAACACACGGTAATAATAGTGACCTATCTTATAGGGTTGTTGTAAGGATTGCTCAGATAAGGAGTACTTATACACTCAAAAAGCATTCTAGGCAAGCGTGAAGTGTTATTGCGTCCTCGGATATGATGAGGAGCATCAAGTCCGTCCCCCCCCAAGCAGGCTACACATTGAGTAAATAAATATTGTGTGAATGGGGACCTGCTTGTAGAGTCTTGTAGATTTGCAGCTCCAAAGTGATGTTCTGGTTTTAAGGTCTCTCAGAAGTGTGAGGCAAATTGCTTTACTACTGTGGGGCTGCTTTGGGAACAATGTTAGGGGGTTGTTTTTTATGGACTTTCTCCTGGCATCTTGGGATAAGCTGGGCGAGGCCAGTAAGATCCGCGGATTGGTTGTCGCAGATCATGCATTTAGGGAACTCCAAAAGGCCTCTTTGGAACGTGCTCTGGGTGGAGAAAAAGGGGGTTTGTACAAAAGGAGGATTGTGTGCAGCGTTCATTTGCCTGCAGCTGAAATGGAAAATTTGAGTCTCCGCGGGCAAAGACCGAGGGGGGCCCAAGGCTAGTGAATTCGTATGTGAGAGCTGTGCAGGAGAGTGAAACCTGAGGCCAAATTTCCTGGGCGCAGCCCAAGGATTTGTTTCAAATGCTAGGGCCTTGAGCCTCTGAAGTAATGAGAGAACCTCTGAGCATGTACAAGATACCCTCACCTCTGAGTAATACATCATCTTCAATACACCTGTGGCTCAGGGAGCAGAAGTGCATGCTGCCTCCAAAGAGTGCATATAACATTATGAGGCTGCCTGCCTGCCCTCCAGATGAGTTCTTGTCTGTCTGTCTCTGTCTGTCTGTCTTCCCCCTGTGCAATGGCCTGTTCTATCTCCTTTCTACAGGTGACGCCCCTTCTTTCTCGCTTGGTCCCCGTATTGTCATATTTGGTACGTACCCACTGTTGGCCCTCGTCTGTCCCCTTCCCTGCTTATTAATGATAAATACAGAATAATCCTCTCCAGTCCATATTAGCCCAGAAACCATGGAGTGGATGAGTGAAAGGAAGTGAGGCCAGAACATCCAGGCTCTTGAGCAGACGCTGTCAGCGGTGAGGGGCACAGAGGCTGAGCTGAGCTGGGAAGTTTGAGTTCTCTGAGATAAGAGCGACTTTGGTGATAAGAGTGACCGAAGGATTTTGACAGTATAGGTCTTTGGCATTTTGCATGTCTTTAATGACACACAGATGATCACAGAAACAAGTCAGGAGGATGGCCAGGAATCTGCTGCAGTTAAGGCTCTCAGGGCTGGTCCGTCCACAATGCTGGCTGAAGCAGTTATTTCAGGCAGCTGGTCTGGACCTGGTCAAGGTGTGCCTGGACAGGAGGCCACCTGCATATGTTACATGAAGCTCTGCAGAGGAAAGGCTGGCAAGAAATCCAATAGGTACCTGGGTTTTGTGTCAGATTTGTGATGCACAGTCTAGTCGTCTGTAGTCATCTTCACCGAAGTTTGCAGGGCTTTTGCATTTTCGGCATGCTCACATCATAAGAGGTTACATGCAAAGAAAGAGAGTCATGCTTGACTTCCTTTGGATACAGTCCAATCCTTTGTACCTAGGAAAATGCAATACTTCCCCAAGAAAGCACATTCGTTGATTGCTGTGGCAAACTTGCGGAGGCAAGAGTGCTCTTGGCACCTCTTTGTGCAGCCTGTATCCATGTTGTCACCTTTGAAATGTTTTGCCTTTGAGGAAAATTATTCAGTAGCTGTGCGCTCCTCCTCTCTTGAGGAGAGGACTAGCTTGGGCAATAGGGGCGTCTCTCCTAGGCACAACCTGAACTGAGACACAAAATGGAAGGCCATGTGACAGAGTGGCAGTTTTTCAAATGATGTCCGCTTAGGCAGTGCTTTCTTTTCAGTATGGATTAATTAGATCCGTTTGCAAAGTGGCAGGTGAAAAGTCAATTATCAGTTTGCTTAGAGGCTTAGAAGTGGCAGCAGGCCTGGCATGGTGGCAGCCTTGCAGTTTCTCATTGGCTTTGTGCATGCACCCTAACGTAGTAAAGCACATTATGCTGCTGAAGAATGATAATGGAGGAGGAGAAAATCAGAGATACTGTATACCACTCTCCCCAGATATTATTAATTCCTCTCCCAAAGGGTCAATCTTCAGATGCCTCTTGGGGGTGGGGGGAGATGTAGAACTGAAGACCGGTCCTGAGTATAGAAGTGATTGGTTATGGCACTGCATCATTATTGTGCAAAAGAGACTTGTGAGAACAAAGACCCATTGTATGAAATGGTGTTAGGTGAATGCTTTGCCTCATTGTGTGGACAGTCACTTGTAAGCAGGGAGCCAGGACACCTCTGCTCTCCTGCAGTAGAACTTGTGGCATGGCTCCTCTTTTGTTGGGTTCTGTAGTATTGCTGGGAATGGGGATTCATGGCTGTCCTTGCAGTGGAAGCAGAAAGTAGGTTGGTTGTGCCTGTTTGCCTCCCTTTCTCCTCTCTCCTGTTCTGCCACTTGTGTTCTCAAAGCCCTGTTGTCCCCTGGCCTCTCTCCCCTTGTCCTTCAAGCCCCCCCCCCGCCGCGCCTGCCTCCTCCCACCATTTCTTCCATTTTCAGTCTGTCTTGTTTCTTCCATACCAGACGCTCTCCTGGCTGATCTGGAGACAACCACCTCCCATATTGCCAAACGGCCGGTTCTGCTCACAGACTCCGGAGGAGCCCACCCTAACGGACTGACCCAAGACAGGACCCCCGATCCCAAGCCACCGCCTCCACCTTATAACCCTCAACAGCAGGTAGGAGTCCTCCATGCCATAGGCCGCCGCGGCCCCAATATTTTGCCCACAATGACTGTCCGTCTGCAGGCCGTGCCTTGGCTCCGTGTGTGCATCTCCCTCTGCCCAGGAGGTTCTTGCAAACATTGGTGTCTGTGTCCAGCACGGTGAGATGCCAATGGTTCTCTCTGCCCTGTCATGCCTACTACCTCCATCTCACTTCCCCCCTCAGGCTGGGACCACAGCCATGCCTGTAGACCCACTCCAGGGAGCCACCCTGCAAGGTGGAACCGACAAGGAACACCTATACAGGTAAAACATGGTGTTTGGGGGTGGCTGCATGTCTGTGGGTGCATGTGGGGTACCATTCCTCAACCACAGCCCCAAATTCAAGGGAAGCAACAAATCTAAATGCCAGAGGAATATAGAACAGAGAGTGAATAGAGAGTGAAACCAGTGGAGGAGGGGGGAGGTGAGTGAAAAGTATTGAGAGGGGCAGGAGGTGAGGGGGGACAAGCGGTGAGAGGAAGAAGGTGACTCCTTTTTTTAAAGGGAGAGAGGGAACCCTCTTAATCCAGTGCATGCTCCACAGACAGGAAGGCACTGAGATGGTCCGATTCCTTAAGGGTTTCCTATCATATTTGCATTAGGGAAGAATTTGAGTGGGTGCCGTTTCTCCCACCAATGTAGTGTTTTGATGGAAGAAGCAGTAGGTGCCAAAATTCTCCATCCTTATGCAAGGAAGGAAGACTTCCCAAGTCGAATTTGGCATCTCAGAGAGAACAGCCTGCAAGTCGTCTCTTAACCTGGCCTCATTTGGGGGCACAGGTACCAGAACTTAAGGATGGAAATGGGCGGGGGTGGGGGGGGAAGACAGATGATTCTGAGGAGTTTGGCCTCCTTGGGAGCTGTGCCCAGCTTCACTGGCCTCCTTCCAGAGCTTCCATTAAGCGGAGGTATCCTATAAATAGCAGCCACCCTTCTGCCTCCCCTTTCTGCTCCCTTCCCATCTTCCCTGGAGTGGATGAATGCCGCATCCATCTCCTTGGGGCGTGGTGTGAGTACTGATCCCCCCCCCATGTTCTATGTTTGGTGCTATTGCCCCGCATCTCTCTAATGTACGCTGCTCTCCCTCTGCCTCTCATCTGTCTGTGCCAGTACGGTCTGCAAGCCTCGTTCACCCAAACCCAAGGAAGGAGCTCCGCCACCCTTCTCCTCCTCCAGCGGGGTGCTGGGAGCTGGACTTTGTGAACTGGACCGCCTCCTGCAGGAACTTAATGCAACCCAGTTCAACATCACAGGTACAGGGATGGGAACAGTGCATGCATGGGGAGAGATGCCGAAGCTCAACCCTGATAACAAAAGTGATGATTTTTCCTACATATGAGTGGATTTCTGACTGCACATAGAATTCCTTGCCACAAAATACGGAGATAGCTGCTAGCTTAGATAATTTTTTAATCAAGAATGAGACCCATTCATGGGCTGATCTATCAGTAGCGGTTGCACTCAAAATGAGAGCTTCCATCTACAGAGGCAGTATACCTCTGAGTACCAGATGCTGGGGACAGACAAGGGATGGCCCTCACTGTCTTGTCCTGCTCGAGTTTCCCAGAGCCCCCTGGCTGGCCACTGTCAATGATAGATGGATTGCTGGACTTTTGCTTGGCTCTTGCAAGACAGTCTTGTGTTCTTAAACCTCCCTGGGAGCTGCCTTCTCAAACGTCTGAAGATTACTTTTCAGTCTCAGCTGTTTGGAAGCAGGCGATGGCTGCATGTGGTCAGGGGCTTTTTTTTTGGGGGGGGTGTTGTTTTTAAATGATGAGATCACACATTGGAGGCCCTGGCTTTGGAACAGATTCTAAGGGTGGGCCCTGATTTTCTGTGACTACACAGAGTCCTGAGGTTGCTGCTCTTTCTTTGGTAGTTGTGCCAGCTCCGTCCCCTTCTCTGTGGGTTTTGCAACTCTTCTGCTGAAGCCCTCCTGCCCCCTGCCAGGGTGTTGGTACAGTTGCTTGTGGACAGCTGCTCTGTTTATAGAAAACCATCCAGGATTCAGTCTAGGGGATGTCTTGCGTCTTCTATTTGGGAGCAGAAGCAGTTCCAAGGGCTTGCTGTGTGGCTTCCTGCGTGGTCACCACGTGGTCACCACCTTTATCGTTTCCTCCGGTGCTTCATTTCCAAAATTAGATGTTCTTTGACTCAAGCCTTCCTGGAAATCTCGCCCTCTGACTTGCCTGGGTACCGCCAGCCCATCCATGCAGCCACCTGATGTGGGTTGCATCAGTGGCAGATTGCAAGGGGCCAAGGGGGGCAATTTGGGGTGTCTTTCACCCTGAGTCTGCCACTGAGTCTCCGCTAACCTGCTGCCAATGCAAGCTGCAACTATCTGCTTCCCGCTCGCTCAAGCGAGATCATTCCCCTCCTTCCCATGCTCCTCGCGCACTGCTGTCGATCCCAGAAGTCCCACACTTCCAGGTGTCACAGCAGCACGCGAGGAGCATGGGGCTTGGGGTTTTCTTTTTGTAGTGCAGAGGGCAGCAGTGGGCTCATAAGGACGTCAGAAGAGCCCTGCTGGATCAGGCCAAAGGCCCATCTAGTCCAGCTTCCTGTATCACACAGTGGCCCCACCAGATGCCTCAGGGAGCACACAGCCAACAAGATACCCGTTTCCTGTTGTCACTCCCTTGCACCTGGCACAGAGAGAACCTACTTCTAAAGGAGGCTCGAGACAGCATCCGGCGGCATTCCAGGTTGTTGCACCCCTGTGCCTGGGGTTGTCAGGTCTCAACCTGGCTGCCTCTACCCTTAAAAAGGAAGACTGGAGCCACTACACCTCCTGCTCTGCTCCCCCACTGCACCCTCTGCTGTGGCACAAAGCTGGCACCCTGTTTGCCACAGCCGGAGGAGGGTGTATACAGGGACTGTGTTTTGCATTCCTGCTTTTAGAGGGTAGTAGAGGCAGCACACCTGGATTGAGACCTGGGAATCCTAAACCTGGAAGTTCTTTCCCCTTCTCCTAGACCTGCTTCTTGTTTACACAATGGGGAGTGAAAGGTGCTCTGCACATGCTCAGAAGCACCATCTTGTTTTATTATTGTTTCACAAATTCCACAGCGGAGCCCTTGCACTGGGTAAAAAGGGTCTTGCAGCCTTGCCCTCTGATGGCAAGGGTCTGAAACTGCCAGTGGTTAGCGAAAGGAGTAAATACTTTTCTCTCATTCTTTTCTTTCTCTCCCCTCAGACGAAATAATGTCCCAGTTCCCATCCAGCAAAAGCCCTGGTGGGGACAAGTGCAAAGACAGGCCAGAAGATTCTTCAGATGGTGGTTCTCTAACTCGGTAAGAATATGGTTGTTGGGATAGATTAATAACCACCAAAGGGACGTGCCCCAGATGTAGCTGCATTGGGGGGGGGGGGCAGGTGAGATCTTTGTATCAGTCACTATTTTCATCCCAGTGATCTGAATGCTGGATCATGAAGATCTTTCCGACTTCTTTCTCATGCTCTGCCATTTTTGTTCCTAAGAGGATCTGACTATGTAATGTAAACAATGCCTTCTGTGCACCAAAGTTAATTTTGTTTGGTTACCCTCATAACAACTCTGTGATGATAAGTCATTCGTATTCCCATTTTATAGATTAGAAAACTGAGGCTGAGAATGAGAAAAGCTACCTAAGGAGTTTGTTGTCCCTCAGAGGGCAGCTTTCTCCATCCTCATGTTGCAGTGGCAGAAGCAGAAGCACCTGGTGGTGTTTTCGCTCTTAAGGTACAAGAGCCGTCTCTGAATCTGTAACTGGCAACTGGAGCAGATTTTCTGAACTCTTCGTCCGTATCTTCTGAACCTGGTCTTCAGTAGCTGTCATTAGCTAGATTTCTTAGCAATGTTCCTATGTGTGTGCTGATAAATATCCCTATGTGTGTGCTGATAAATATCCCTAAGTTAATGTGAAATTGGGAGAGCCACATTCCCTCCCTCCTCCTGAGAGTGCGATCTTACTTCCAGATCGGCAGCTGGTCCACCTGCGAAGCCGTCTGCCACCTCTGCCACCCTGGAGCTGGACAAGCTCATGGCTTCTCTGTCGGATTTCCGGGTCCAGAGCAATGTGAGTCTGGGGCTCAAGTAGCACTGGGGTTGAGGGACAGTGGAGGGGAGTAGGGTCCTTTCAGGGCCATGTGTACTCTGTGATATGGCTATTGCAACCGATGAGTACAGAAAACTGGATGTGGAATTCAGCATTCTGCAAATTCTTGATTTGATTCTTAAGAAGCAAGTTTCTAGTCCTTATGGCTACATAAGGCCTTATGCCCTGGTGGACTAACAGAAGCTCTGTCTGTCTGTCTGTCTGTCTGTTCTTAATGAGATTTCCAGTTCAGTGCCGTACATTGCTCTTTGCTCTATCCTGAATCGAGCCACCTCAAGGCCAGGAAAGAGAAGCTAGACGTGATGCCCATAAATAGAATAAATAATAGGAGCCAAATTATACAAAACCAAACATCTTCTCTTATGTTTGTTTTTGTGCAGCTTACATGATTCAGTTTTGTCAGTGCAAAATTTGCTTTAGAAATTAGATTTTTTTTTTTTAATAAAAAGCCTAATGCACAGTCTTGGTTATTTTGAAATGGTCCTGGATGGCTATGGCACCTTTCAGCTTGGTGCGGAGTTG
Organism: Plestiodon gilberti rubricaudatus; assembly: GCA_026170595.1. Lineage (NCBI taxonomy): Eukaryota > Metazoa > Chordata > Lepidosauria > Squamata > Scincidae > Plestiodon > Plestiodon gilberti. The sequence continues at coordinate 11,500,426 of JANXHW010000006.1, read as the reverse complement.
TGCAAAGCGTCTCTGAAAAATGTTGCTGGGAATTCCTTATTCCTCTTAGCCAGTCACAAAGGTCCTCCGACAACTTGGGTGCTTCTGGCAAATTCCACCACTTACTTTAGAGATTATTAAAATGATCCCAACTTGATTCTGCTTTCCAAAAAGTGCACTGTAAATTCTCCAATGTCCCTCCCGCTAGGTGCAGAAAGGACTGATTCTGCTTGCTAAAAAGAGGAGGAAGACAGTCTACCCCTTGCAAGTTTGGGGGTGCTGCTACTAGTCATTTGCTCTATTGTCTTGGGAAATGCACCCCCAAAAGTAAAGCAGCAGCTATTGTGTTTCCCCAAACTGGTTCCTAACTACCCTGCTCATTCTACTGCTATTGATGACACGGGCTGGTTGCTCCGTTCCAGAAACAGACAAGGGTGGGGATATGGATGCCAATAATAGGATAGTCATGCTAATACTGGCCCCTGACATTCTAGCTCCCAGGAGCCACCGCTACTGTCTCGCCACCGCCAGCCCCTGCTCGAGTGTCCTCAGCGCAGCTGCCAGTGGTCTCGTCTGTCTGCCCCAGCCCCCCTGCTGCGCCCCCCCAGACGTCACCGGGTCAGCCCAGTGGGAATCTGGATAGCATGCTTGTCATGTTGGAGTCGGATCTCAGCCGCCAAGGGATCTCCACCACTGCCAAAGGGCTATGTGCTTCCTGTCAGAAGCCCATTGCAGGACAGGTGAGCACCACCTGGTGGAGGGTGGGCTTGTATCTGGAGGACAGGTGAGCGAATGAGGATAACGGAAGCTGGGAATGGAGGAAGGTCAAGATGGAAAAAGGGGTTGAATGAACGAGGGACAGCCCAGCTAGAGAGCTATCGTGAATATGGCTGGCCATTTTCGGTTGTCGTGGAGTTCTCCCTCCCAGATCCTGCTTGGCATGTCCAGCTACCACAGAAGCCACCCTGAGTCTGCTGGCTTCCTTGGGTGCCACAAAGCCTGCTGAGTCCACCAGCCATTCTCAACAGCATGGAACTCTCTCAGATGTTTCCAGCCATTCCCAGGGCCCAAGCATGTGTGGGAGGTCGTCCAGTGAGGGAGGAATTAGGTCCAGTCTGCAGACTATGACTACCCGGGAAGAAGGGAAGCGAAACGTTTCTGAGGATGTTTATGCAAACGTGTTGCCCTGTATCTATTGCCTCCCTATGTGACACACGCTCTCAAAGTCTAGAAGTCCCTGAGCTCAGTCGTGCCTGCTGGCATCTACTATGCACAGGCAGGAGGAGGAGCCCACAGGCTATGGCAGCTGACTGGCAGCAGGAGAGGGGGACAAGCACCGACCGTGACGATCCAGGAGCACTGAGATCCAAGGGAAAGTGGAAGGCAGGGCTGCCCATAGGTTTTGCAGGCACCCGTAACACATACGAACAAGAGACTTGGGCCTTTTGGCTGCAGAGTGCAGAGAAGAACTGACAGTAGGTCCCAGGGACAGGGTCTGAGGGCATTTGTCACTCATGGATAATAAAGATGCATAGATGGCTATAAATACAAATTAGGCGGCCAGGAAGGTATGGAGCTTAATCAAAAGGACCTAAAGAAGTCAAAGGACATCAGTCAAGCCTCCTTTTTTCTTTTCAGAACAGATGAGTGGGAGGGGCCCCTCTTACAAGTTTCTGCCAGGTCAAGAGAGCTGACGCTGGCTGTCCCCACCTGCCATGGAAGCTGGTGGCATCCCACCTGTCCACTCTTCCCAGGTGGAAGCAAAGCAATCATGCTTTGCCCTTCTGGTGAAGGGAATGAAGGCATCAGAGCCAGCAGAATGCCACGCAGGGCTTAGCTGGGCTGGGAAAGCCCAGGTGCGCCTTCCTGCAGCTCCTTGGGTGGCCTTGGGCCTCGGGAGAGGCCTCACCCCGTTTTGTGAGGTAAAAATGAAATAGGATTCTCACCCACCCTGAGCCTTTGGGATAAGGGGGAAGACCTCCGGAAAGGGAACCCAAGGAGAGAGGGGGTGCTTGGATGGTTCTTTGTCGCTACTTGGTGTCAAATGGATTTCTCCTTTCCCTGATGGCTTTGGTCCTTTCTGTCTTTGCATAGGTGGTAACAGCACTGGGCAGCACCTGGCACCCCGAGCATTTTGTCTGCACCCACTGCCAGAAGGAGATGGGGGGCAGCAATTTCTTTGAGAAGGATGGGGCCCCTTACTGTGAGAGGGATTATTTCCAGCTCTTCTCTCCCCGCTGCGGCCTCTGCAATGAACCCATCCTGGATGTGAGTTGCCCAAGCCCTCCTCGTCCTTCCAGTCACGCCCTGCCTCCCCATGAAGTTGAACCTCTGAAATAGCTTCGAATGGAGTTTCTGAAATGTGTTGCCTTGTGCGACTCCCCACCCCCTTGCCATGGGGTGCTGTATACTGCACTGGGGGTGCTCTCTGGCTGGGGGTCATGCATGTGTGGAGAAAGGGGGAGATGCTGTGGTCAGAACTCCCCCAGTGTTTCAGACCATGTATCATTCCTCAGGAGCACCTGGCCAAATGTGCATAAAAACCGCACTGCTTTTATTGCCCTATAACCTTGAAAATATCAAGAGCAAGCCTTTGAATCTTGCTCTGCCTTTAGCCCCACCATCTCTGCCCCTCCTGCCTACTGAAATGGCACTCGGGCAGTGCACTGCCTGGTTCTGGCAGACAGTGTTGAGAATAGCAGTGCAATGCCACAGCCACAGGGCATAGCAATATCAGGTGGTGTTTGCGCTCCTGTGGTGCTGAATTGCAATGTGGCCCAGTGTGGCAGTGGCACTTAGACTATACAGTCAAGGGGCAGCGCAGTGCACTGTTCCAGAACCTGAACTGACATGGACGGGTTCTGTTTAAATGCAGTACGGTGCCCAATGGGAGCAGGGGCAATCCAAGGGCATGCAAAATGCAGTGAGACCCAGTGTGGCAGCATTCAGCATTTGCAAATGCAGTTGAAGACAGTGAGACAGTGTGCAGACCAATGCAGGAGTGTGCAGTGTCTGGATGTCGCTGCTGCACTGGGTCACGCACAGCAAATGGGCTGAAGTGCGCAAGGCTGCAGAGAGCACCATAGAGTCCAAGAAAACTAACCCATGCGGGATGCAGCGTCATGTCGCAGAACACACAACACAGACCCATGAAAGTATCCCTGTGTTGGTAGTGCAGAGAGTTGACATGTGGGGCAGGTCAGGTCTAGGAAATGCTCTAATATCCTGTGCAGTGCATTGTCAGCAGGTTGTGACTTCCTCACATTGTGTGTGTGATTTTCCCCACGTCCATCTGACTCTTTCAGAAAATGGTGACCGCACTGGATAAGAATTGGCACCCAGAGCACTTCTGCTGCGTCAAGTGTGGGCGGCCCTTTGGGGAGGAAGGTGAGTTTGGACAGCTTAGTGACGGATCCCTGGAACAGTGGGCAGGAAGAAAGACATCGCCACACCCAGAGACACACTCAGAAGCCGAGACAGATCCTAGGCACTCTTGGGCCTGTGGGGCAAAGGATTATGGGCCCCCCACACATGCCCACAGGTAGTTTGCATATATCAGGGGAGACCAGTGTTCAAATCCCTGTGTGGCCATGAAGCTGACCTAGGGCCAGTCTCCTTCTGAGTTAGCTCTTCTTCTGCTAGTCTCCTTCTGAGTTAGCTCAGCCTAACTGACCCCTCAGGGTTGTTGTGAGGCAAAAAAATGGGTACGATAAGAACCACGTACACTTCCTGACACGCCTTGGAGGTGAGTTTTAAATGTAACAAATACATATTTGTCTAATTCTTTCTCATAAATAGTGACAAAACATCATGTCTGCAAGAATAATACTTCAGTTTTATTTCTTTCCCGCCCCCCAGTTTATACCCTGCCTTCTGGCTCAGCCAGTCTAACAAACCCTTCATGTGCTTTGACACCTGCACTTTTCTGACTAGACGGTCCTGCTTTGGTGGCACAGCTGATGCTGCAGAAACCCCAAACTGTGTGGACACCTCTCCTTGTGGTTACTTAGGACCAAATTACATGTGATGCAAAATGCATCAGCATAGCTCATTGGTTCCGATCCTGATCCCCCCCCCCCCCTGCTGCTCTTTGCCACCCGGAGGCATGTTAACAACTGTACTATTCCTGTTCACTATTAATAGTGCGCGTTATGATGAGACCAGACCTGTCCCACCCCATTACAAGTCACAGCTGAGCACCCCCCTTTTTGCTCACCAGATCCTTCTTGCTGCCTCCTCTGCAGGCTTCCACGAGAAGGACGGAAAGCAGTACTGCCGCCAAGACTTCTATGAGCTCTTTTCCACCCGCTGCCAGGGATGCAACCAGGCCATCTTGGAGAACTACATCTCAGCACTCAATGCCCTGTGGCACCCAGAATGCTTTGTTTGCAGGGTGAGTGTGCGCGTTGGGGTGGTAATGTTGGCAGAGCTTAGGGTGAGGGCATGAAAAAAATCAGTGAGGCAGGGAAAACGTGTTGTAGTAATGAAGGAACTTCAACTATCCTTGCATTGACTGGGCAAATGCATGTTCGTGTCCTGTCGAGACAAATTGCCCGGATGTCTAGATACTGTCAATGACTGTGCCTTGGAGCAATTAGTCATGGAACTGACCAGACAGGAGGCAATCCTGGCCTTAATCTTGAGTGGTGCTCAGGATCTGGTGCAAGAGGCAAGTGTTGTTGAGCCGGGGCTCTTAAAGTCAACATACTGTTAAGTGGGAAGCTGCTGAAAAAGTCCAACATGATCACGTTTGATTTCAAAAGAGGCAACATCTTAAAAATGAAAATTAGTTAAAAAGGGAAGTTGAAAGTGAAAGTTAAGAAGGCCATACTGGGCATCTTGGAGGTTATTTCAAAGAGAAGATTATTAAAATAAAAGAAGCTTAGCTGGAATATATACTGCAGATCAGGAAAGATATCATCGCGTTCATGAACGCAGCCATCAAATGTGGTTCACCAGCAGAGTCAAGGAAGCTAAAAAAGGAAGAAGCGAAGTGGCCAAGTTTGTGGATGATGCCAGATTTTTCAGATGAAAAGTCAGTTGTTGAACAGGAAACCTCTCAGATAAGGGTCAGTGTAAGTGTAACGTAATGCACATCAGGGCAAAAAGAAAAATCTTAACTGCATGGGGTCTCAAGTGGCAGGAAGGAACTCATCAAGAAAGAGGTTGGAGTTGCGATGAGTAGAATGGAAACTTCAATTCAGTGTGCAGCAGCAACGAAAAAAGAAAACGTCATGCTGTAGATTAGCGTGAAGGGAAAGGAATGGAAAACAAAACTGCCTGTATCATAATCTATCAATGTAAAAGTGAAACCAAAAAGATGAAGCCATCGGAGCACTTTGCTCTGTGCGGTTGGACTAAAGAAGCTTTGGGGCTTTATAGCTTAGAAAAAGGACAACAGCCACTGCTTGAGAGCATCCGGGTTGCCATTTTCATTGCCATGGTTTAAAAAGATTTGGGAAACCTCATTGATGGTTACTACATTTTCTTAGACTAGATTTCCAGAAAAAGCAGTTGGAGAACATTGTAGAGAAACAGTCTCTGCTTGTTTGAAAATGGAATAACTAGTTTCAGGATACAGTCTTGACTTGGTTTTTTTTCCCCTCTGAGTGGTGAAATTCTCAACTGTAAAAATTTTACTTGTTTGTTTATTGCAAATATAGGATCAGGGAGGGGAGGAAAGGCAACTAAGGGGATTCATGAACGTCTGCATAAAACGTGGGGAGAAATAACTTTTATCCTTCTGGGTTTCTCCCTTTGCAGAATTTAGTGTCACCCAGTGAAATCAATGGGCAGTAGATTTACGAGAGACGGTGGTGCAGCGGGTGGCGCAGTGGGTTAAACCGCTGAACCATAAGCTGTCGATCGAAAGGTCGGCAGTTCAATTCCCGCAACGGGGTGAGCGCTCGTTGCTTGGCCAGCTCCTGCCAACCTAGCAGTTCCAAAGCATGTCAATGCGAGTAGATAAATAGGTGCCGCTTGCGGGAAGGTAAACAGTGCTCCGTGTTCCAGCTGCATGCTACGCGCTGCAGCAAGGAGAATCACGCCGGCCACATGACCACGGAGGCGTCTTCGGACAACGCTGGCTCTTCGGCTTTGAAATGGGGATGAGCACCACACCCTAGAGTCGGACACGACTGGACTTAATTGTCAGGGGATACCTTTACCTTTTAAAGACTTCTTTACACAACACATAATGTAGAGAATTCCCTGCCACAAGATGTGCTGATGGTCACAGGTTTAAATGGCTTTAAAAGGGGATTTTAAAGATCCCAACAACAACAGAAGCTTGAGGGGCTAATATGTCACAGAGCAGCTGCTTCTGTAATGGATGTTTCCTACTGTATATTTTTCTTCTTAGCAAATTTACAGTGCAATCCTATGCATGTCTACTCAGAATAAGTCCCATTGTGTTCAATGAGATTTACTCTCAGGAAAATGTATGTAAGACTGCAGTCTTAGTGTGATATTGTGATGGCAACCACCATTGTCTGTACAGAGCACTATGCACAACTCTGTGCTAATAAATAAGTAAATATTGACATTCTTCAATTATGAACATTTCTGATAATTAAAAACATTTGCTTTTACTGATTGCAAGAAAGTGGGGAGACAGGACACAATGAAGAGAGGACCCTGGAGCAAAGCCTAAAAATATGAGGTCTAGAAACTTGTGATTCTCAGGATTTGGAATCCTGTTGCTGGTTTCGGAGTCCATGCATGCGGTGCAAATCTGCCAGCGGAACAGAACAAATGCAGCTTCATGGCGATGTGTAAATGTAGCTTCTCTAAATGTTTTTCTCTCCACTCTTTCCGGTTTTGTTCTCTCCATTCCAGGAATGCTACACACCCTTTGTGAACGGCAGTTTCTTTGAGCATGGTGGTCGTCCATTCTGTGAGATCCACTATCACAAGCAGCGTGGCTCGCTCTGTTCGGGCTGCGAGAAGCCTATCACTGGCCGCTGCATCACGGCCATGGCGCGCAAGTTCCACCCGGAGCACTTTGTCTGTGCCTTCTGCCTCAAGCAGCTCAACAAAGGCACCTTCAAGGAGCAGAACGACAAACCGTACTGCCACCCTTGCTTTATCAAGCTCTTTGGGTGACCAGGAGACGCCTTGGCTCTAGTACGGCCAAGCCACACCTACGTCCGGTGTGGGAAGAGGGAGGGCCCAAGGTTCTCAGCCTTTGACCGAGCCACACCCACTGCCATGCATGGGAGGGGCCTGTGCCTTATGGTCTCCACCCCATGCCACTGGAGCCACTACACTGATGCCAAAACCATGCCTATAGATAGAGCCACACGCAAAACAAATGAGGTGAGAAGCAAAGCAGGATTTCTCTGCTCCTTCCACCCTACTCAGGAGCCACTCCCCGTCACCCATCACAAGCAGCCTATAACTAATCCCCACCCACTCAGTCACATGACAGGAAGCCACGTCCACACAATGCCACCACTTCAGACAGGAGGCAGTGCCTTAAGCCACATCCACATGACCAGCTGGCAAAGTCATCCAGATAGGAAGCAGAGCCTGAAGGAAGCCACACCGCCACACCTCTTCCCTTCCCACATTTCTGTCTAGTAGCATTGGAGGGGGAGCACTTAAGCCCCTCCTCATGGACACAACTACTTTTAAGCCATAAAGCCATTCAGGTGGGAGATGGGAAGGAACAAAGCTTCACTTCCAGTTCTTTAGGATACTTGATTACTCCTGCCCCCATAGAATTCATATGTGTGCTAAGCTCCAGGGCAGCCTTAAAGCACTTACAATCTTGATGCGAACATGGTTCAACAGCAAGAAGGGAGGGGCAACTGCAACTTTTTGGCCCACCCTTTTTCAGTAAAGATTTAGGGTGCATTTTCGTGGAAAGAGCTTTGAATAAGCTCAAGGGTTGAGTGAGTGGCTAGGGAGATTTGGGATCTGCCTGTCTCCTCCAGGGTTAGGGACCCAGTTCGAAGGAAGGTCTCAACTCATGGTCATGGTTTGTAGTGGAACCTCTCCCTTGTAGGATTTTTGGGTAGACGACTGGCAGGCTTTGAGGAAACGGAAGTGGCATTGTTTTCTTCCCTTCACACATGGTGGTTGAAAAAAGCCTTGGAGAATTTTATTTTTCCTTTGGGTGAAGGAAATATGCCTAAGCTTGCAGTTTTGATTTATCAGGGTAATTTTAATCTTCCTGTATAAACTAAAAAGGAATTGAGGCTTTTACGACGATACAGTTAAGGTCAGGAGTCCGTGCTTGTCCTTCTGCTGCCAGAGTCCTAGGCTAACTTTTTATTCTCTCACTGCTGTATATTATATAATAAAAGTCACGTGCAAAAATAAAAATTCATCCATTGTCTTTGTGCATGTGAGTGGTGTAACTACCCAGGCAAGTCTCTGCTAGAGAGATGCTGTTTTCCTTCAGGACACTTATCTGACACTTTGAGACTGCAACAGTTGCATAACAAGCTGAAATCCTGAAGTTAAAGTTGGTTCCTCATTATTTATTCCATTCAGAAGTTTAGATGCAGCTTAACCAATGAACTGTGATCTGAATGGCTTGGCACCCCAAGACAAGCCGTGGGCCAGTCTTGATCATACACTCCCACTCCAGGTCACTCTGCTACAAGCTGTCTCAGCAGGGTGCAGAGGAAGATCTCATTTTGGGGTACAGAGCAGCGAATCATCTCCATGCCACTTGATACATTTCATGGCACTTTCCCTTCCAAAGCAGGATGACTACTGGATTAATCCCTACACATCAAAACCAGCCTGGGGACAGTCCTTGTGCATCCCATTCCCTCCCTCTCAAATATCACAAAACCCATCACACAGCTGCACAAACTCGCATTTAAATAGCTGTGGGACTCGGACTGCTGGACCACCGGAACCCTGCTCCAATGCAGCGCTTTTGGGGGCACGTTTTCACTCTCGAGAGGCTCTTGCCTTTGGCTGAGCCTCTCAGGAATGCTGAGAAGGGCCTCCAACCCGCCCAGAGTTTAACCCTTTCCCCCTGCACTGTGTTCCTGACTTAAATTCTACCCTCTCCTGCTGCCATTAGCTATAGAAGAGAACACTTGTAGGCATGACTGGAACTCATACCTGTATTATTTCCTCCCTGCAGCTAACAGCCATGGCAATGGGTTTATACTGGAGCTAAGGGAAGAGGTTAATACCCCCAGCAGGTGTTGTAGCCCTGATCCAAATCCCCTCCCCTCTGAGGCTGCTCAAAGTCCCTTTGAGATGTAGTGTGATGGCTTTTCTTAACTGTCAGGGGAGCTCTTGCAAGTAGGTCTCATACCGTTTCTTAATTCATGATGGCAACGATAGTAGGGCTCTGGCAAGCTCAGATTAACAGTGCAATCCTATGCATGTCAGTTCAGAAGTAAGTCCAATGGGACTTACTCCCAGGAAATGTGTATAGAGGATTGTAGCCTGCATCTAGCACTTAGCTCTTGCAAACCTTCCCTAGATCACTTGCCACTGGCAATCTCGGCAAAAAAAATCACCACTTTGAGATGAAACTGACCAAAACAAGAAACTAGCCGATAGTTAAAACATAGTATTTTAGACAGAAATATTTGGATTACTTTATAAACAAACAAGACACAACAGCTGGTTGGGAACAAAGTTTGAAAACATCCAGTTCAAAAGAAGAACTTTTAAAAATGTTTTGGAACGCGCACACAGACACAGATACTTTGGAGGTAGCATTTTGAGTTTCTTCCATAAAATCCATTGTTCAAAGGGTGTTCCTTTCTCAAGGAGCAAAATTATTTTGCAGCACCAAGTGGAATCTGTTTTTTTAAAAAGGCAGCTAGTTCTCATTACTCCTATACGCCCAAAATCTTACACAAAGATGGAAAGGAGTTTCCTTCAGCTAGAAGATTTTTTTGCCTAACCTTCAAGAAAACAACTTAATATCCCACACCTGTGAGTGCTGCCTGCCTTTTTCACTTAAAAACTGCTTTGCTGGTATGGGTGGGAGACATATCAACTGAAAAACGAGATGGAAGGGAAATATGTTTAATGACTCTTCAAACTTTCATTGCAAGAGCCACCTCCAATCAAAATGCCCCTTCCTCCCTAGGAAGTGAAATGGGTAATAACTTTGCTTTCTCTCCTTTACAGAGGCATCAAGGTGAGCAATTACGCCAATGCCCTCTTTAATCTCATTCAATCCCATTTGCACACCTAGCAACCAACACACCTCACACTAAGGAAAGGGACAAAGGCTGTCATGCTAACCAAGGTTGGAAGCAAAGGGTTAAGAATAACACATGTGGAAGAGAGCAACAACCAGGACCACTGTTCCATGTGCATTCTCACCATGTGTCAGGCATTGCACTTGCCAGGTAATACTGTCTGCAACATAAAGTTCAAGATGGACGGTCATCCCTGGCTTACAGGAGGGCCATGGCCATGGAAGAGGCCTCTTCCCCATGAAGTGTCTGATGTTCCAGAAGGAGTGTCTTTGAGCCAAAACTGAGCCCACACTCTGTACAGGTGTTGGGTTTCTCTCCTGTGTGAGTCCTCTTGTGTTTTGTCAGGGTGGAGCTGTCACAGAACCCCTTGCTGCAGTAGGGACATTTGTAGGGCCGTTCTCCCGTGTGGAGTCTCCGGTGGATGACCAACTGTGACCATTGTCGGAAGGCCCGACCACAATCAGGACACCCAAAAGGTTTCTCCCCAGTATGGGTCCGGTGGTGATTCAGGTAAACAGAGCTCAGGACAAACCCCTTCCCACAGACATCACACTTGTAGGGTTTTTCCCCAGTGTGGCTTCGCCGATGAATAATGAGAGATGAGGTATCTGTGAACCCTTTGCCGCAATCTTCACATTTGTAGGGCCGCTCTCCAGTGTGACTTCTCTGGTGTGTCACGAGGTGGGAACTAAGACTGAAGCTTTTCCCACATTCCAGGCACCGATGTGGTTTCTCTCCAGTGTGGATTCTCTGGTGCTTTTTAAGAGTCGAGTTCTCAATAAAGCTCTTCCCACAATCAGGGCACTTGTGAGGGCGTTCCCCGGTGTGAATCCTCTGGTGCTGAATGAGGTGTGAACTCTGGCCAAAACTCTTCTGGCACATGGGACACTTGTAAGGTTTGTCCCGTGCGTGGTACCTCTGGTGCCGAATCAGATTGGAGGCCTCACTGAAGTTGATCCCACACTGGGCACATCTGTAGGGCTTCTCTCCTGTGTGGATTCTTTGATGTTTAATAAGGTTGGAATACAGGCTAAATGTTTTACCACAGTCAGAGCAGCTGTGATCCACTCCACTGGCTGCAATGGCTGTGGTCTCCCCATTGCTGTCAATGAGGTATGCCATATCTGTCACATGAGTCCTCTGGTGTACCCGGAGCCTCGCACTTTCATCAAAACTCTTCCCACATTTGGGGCACTTGTAGGGCTTCTCCCCTGTATGAATTCTCCGGTGCCGAAGCAGGATTGAGCTACGGTTGAAAGTTTTTCCGCATTCAGGACATTTGTAAGGTTTTTCTCCTGTGTGAATCCTCTCATGTTCAGCAAGGTTGTTGCTCCGGGTGAACCTTTTGCCACACTGGGAGCACTTATAGGGCTTCTCGCCAGTGTGGATCTTCTCGTGCTGGACGAGGTTGGATGTTTTTGTGAAGCTCTTTCTGCAGACAGAACACTTGTAGGGGGCTGCCTCATCCACAAACTCCTCTATACTGGGTTCTCCATCTCCTATGTGAACATTAGGTGCATCCTCAGAACGTTGGATAACTAAATCCTCTTCCTCCTCCATCCTAGGAGCCTGGAAGATACGAAATCCTGGTGGGAGACTGAAGAAAATATGAAAGGGGTTATGAATTGTACACGCTTCATGAACTTCCTATTCCTTATGCAAGTCTTTTTGATTTATTCCTCATAACCTATCGTTTCTTCAAAGAGATCAGAGTGGTGTATTTTGATGGGTTTACAACCCCCCCCCCCGCTCTTTATCTTTAGAACTGTTAACCTGTGATGCAGATAAGGTTGAAAGACAGCACCTAGCCCAAGGTCACCCAGGCAGCTCCATCACTAATGGGGATTTAGACCCAGGTCTCTCTGGGACAAGTTCATCACTCCAACTACTACCCCAAACCGGCTCATGATGTGCAAGACTCTAGGAGCACTTGATCTTCATTTAAGTCTTTAACAGTATTTATGGTTAGTAACCAGTTTTTCTCCTGCCAACCTAGCGGTTCCAAAGCATGTTAATGTGAGTAGATAAATAGGTACCGCTTGTGGGAAGGTAAACAGTGCTCCGTGTTCCAGCCGCATGCTACGCGCTGCGGCAAGGAGAGTCATGCCGGCCACATGACCACAGAGGCGTCTTCGGACAACGCTGGCTCTTCGGCTTTGAAATGGGGATGAGCACCACACCCTAGAGTCAGACACGACTGGACTTAATTGTCAGGGGTCACCTTTACCTTTACTAACCAGTTTTTATTTAAAGAGGTCCTCATTTGGGACATGCAGCCAATTGTCATGTATTGGGAAGGTGTATGAGTTGTCAACGTTTGCCTGCTTTAAATAAGAGCAACAGAAAGGCACAATTTATTTATTTATTTTTATTTAAATAATTTATACCCCGCCCTTCTCCCAGCAAAGGCACTCAAGGCGGCTTACAATAAAACATTAAAATACGTATATACATTAAAATAATTAAAAATAAATAATTAAAACAATTAAAACAAACAACCCCAGAGGGTCACCTATATTTACATTTGTTAAAAGCCATTTGTTAAAAATGGAAATATTTTGGGGAAAAAAGGATAACATTTCTAACTTTTTGGAATATTCATGGTCAACATGTGTAAAACCCGATCAATATTTAATTGATCTGTTTTTAATGTAGGTTTCAAGCCATAACTGTGCTTACGTAACTGTAAAATGCAAAAATACCTAATACTTGGAAAAAGAACTCTCATCTAAGAGAACTGGATTCCTGTTGCAGCTCTACCATGGACTTGTGTGGCCTTGAGCAAATTGCTCAACTCTCTTTCAACTTTCCTTGAGTTCCCTATCAGTAAAGTGGAAGCAATGGGATGAACACATTAAACACACCTTAACTTTTTAAATCTTTGGGTTGGCCTTAGGCTATTCTACAACAACACAGCAGTAGCATTAATGAGCTACCTTACAAGGTTGCTGGGATAATATAAGTGAAGTCAGTCAAAAAACTCTAAGTAAGCTTATTTATGTTAAAGCATCTGTGGGAAAGAAATAACAGCTCAATCCTATCCCCTGCAAATCCATAGCATGCACCAGCACCAATAGAGCACGTGCTGCATGCTATGGAGGGGGCGGGGAGGGGGGCGGACCAGAAGGCCAACAAGAGGCAAGTAAAAAACTTCACTTTTTTATCCCTGGTGGCCAATGGGTCTCCTCAGACCCACACCAGATATGTTGCTGGCCTGAGAGGAAGGGGGCACATTGGGCAATGAAAGAACGATAGCATCCCGATGTATGCCACCGCTGCTGCTACCGGAATCCACCCCTCCATCTCCTGAACTGCCCTCTGCCCCGAACGGCCCTCTCTGCAGCCTCACCTCATCTGGTGTGCGCTGTGTCCATTGGTGGCAGGTGCGCAGACCATTTGTGTTAGCAGCTCTGTTGCGCCCTGCAGCAGTGCACCATTTCCGGTGCCGTTGTGGCCTTTCCGACAGCAGATTGCAGGACCTGCTGTCGTAAAGGCCCAATAGGATTGGGTCATTAGCGTACCACAAGCTCTCTCAGTGAGAAGTGGCACTTGCTTATTACTCCAGACAGGAATAAAGTCAGGCTGGAGGAACCTGGGAAGTAAATCTTGGTATAACAGTAAAAGAAGAGAAAGTATATATCCTAATGAAGCGATATGGAAATGAAATGACCGTCAAAGATGCTGCATAACATTATTATGCATAACAACAAAGTTGCTATATAACATTAAGTAAATGAGTATTTCTTTGTGATTAACAAACTTTGTAAACATTATGGGAGACTCCCATTTGGCTAATAATAGGGTGAGAATATAAATGGAGAAATAACTTCTTTTACTCTCTTCTTTTTGTAAATAACTGTTAATAAAGCAGTATTGTTTTTCATTACATCGAAGTATTGTTAGGGAACAGTATGATCCATTTTATAATCTATATTATACAATTTACTATAGAAATGCTAAACTATTCCTGAACTAATAAATATTAGGTTATAGAATCCTCCTGCCTCTCATAACTACCCTTTTTCTACGTACATTTTCTCATGGCTGGAGCCTGGCGTTGCTTCCCTTTCTAGTCCAGCGCCTGCCTGCAGCAATCAAACACACTCTCCGCCAGTGGGTTTTCCTGCCCTGCAGCCACAGCTGGCTCCATTTCACTTCTGCCTGCCAAAATCCTCCCCAACTTACCGAACTCAAACAACGCCCTGACATCACCTCACCCGTAGGTGGCTCCTTGCAAAAGCCCCTGACCAGGTGGGTTAAAGCATCCACCAGAATGCAAAGAACATCTGGAAGGAGAAACAGAAAGGAAGGTGCAACCTTGATTAGCGCCCCCCGTCCCTTTCCTGGGGACACCATCCATCACCACCGCCAGCAAGCAAGCAGGGAGCCAGGAGGACAGAGTCGCTCTGTGGTTTTAACTCTTCGCTTCCCAGTCTGATGTCATTGGATTTCTGAAGCACGTCTTTTGCATCGAGTCGCAGAAAGAATGCAATCTTTTCGTTGAAAGTCCTGCCCGTGCAGCAAGAAATAATTGGGAGGGACCCCCTGTGAAACGAATTCCTCTTCCAGGATGCAACACACAGAGACAACCCCCCTCCCAGTTTAATCCCTCCCCCCACACACTTAAAGCCTAAAGTCTTGTGTCTGTGTGGGAAAACTGGACTTGGAGAATACTGTACATGCTTAACAGGGTAGGCATCCTCCAAGGCCAATTTCCTCTTCTTTGTACATCTGAGGCTGACGCCAAGCAAGCTGCAGAAGGCTTGCTTCTTTTCAGCCCAACTCCCCCTTGCTTACCTAAGGGCTTGCTTGTGTCTGCATGCCACTCCCTGCTGCCAAAACCGCTGGCAGCAACAAGTCCTGGAAATTAAATCAGGCTTGGCTTCTACCACTTGGGCAGAATGGATGGGCACAGCATGGCAGGCTCTGCTATTAAATTCATTCACAGACTATAAGAGTTTGGAGTAGCTGACAATGTAGCGTATCCAGAACCAGTGGTCTTTCTTGATACATTTTTGGAATAGAACTAACTGGAATGTTAATGTAAGACTAGTTTTACAAGACGCATTGGGGTAATATATTTTAAAGATTTGAATATATTCTCTCAATGATTATGTTTTGTTAAACAATAAACTTGATTATTTGTGTGTGTGTGGGGGGGGGGAGTTGATGTACACAGCCGTCATCTCCCTTGGTTTTGTGTGTGTGTGAAGCTGAAAGGAAGGGGAAGAGAAAAGCATAGGAAAAAAGGGGGGGTCAACAGCAGCTATACACTAGCAAGCAAAAAACAAAACAACAAAGCTGGTGGAATTGGAGAATTAAGGTATGCTTTAATTCCAGATGTGTTCTGATTTAAATAAATTTTTGCAAGGGAATGCTATAAAAATAAAACCAATAATAATATAACTTTTAAAAATCATATAAGAATCAGATACATTCCAGAAAATATATACAGTATTTCCACACCTATCACCCACAAGTTGTGTGAAAGGAGGTGCAGCTGTGGAAAAGAATCTTGCTGGCAGGCTGCTTTTAGGGATGGGCTCAATCTTGGCCTGCTAGGTGTTGCCCCCTCCTCAAATATTGATTTTTTTTAAACATAAACTGCTTTGTGAACTAATTTTTTTTATTGAAAAGCACTATATAAATCTCAAGAAAATGTACACACATTTTATAGTGTCAAATATTCACACATATACTATGATACTATAATTTACACATATACTGCATATGGTATACACAGAAGCAGTTGCTTGACCCATTTAATTGATTGATTGATTGATTGATTGATTGATTGATTGATTAGACCAAGTGCTCAAAATGTTCCCCATTGGCATCTCTGCACCACTGACATCATTGACTGAGGGATCTGCAGACATCCATGAATGTGTGTGCTGGGATGGTCCCACACCTCTGTTCAATGGCTTCCCTAGATGTTCGAGAGTTGCAGGTTTTCTACAATGAACTATGCATGGATTAGAGCTCATTAAAGTGTGTGTACTGTACATTTTTTGGAGATATCCTGTATTCTTAATTATAATAAAGTATGACTTTTTCTATAAAAAACTAGTTGCCACAGAGGAAAAGTCGGCATGTTTGTTAACAATGAAGTAGGACCATTTTTTGTTGCTTGCCAAAAAAGCAAGATGCAGTAATTGTTATATTATGCCCCTTATCTTTGTGTTGTTGTTGTTTAGTTTTAATTGTACATTCTTCGGTGAATTGCTTCTGTGCTGGACTCCATTCCCAGACCCATCAGAAACAACAGGGTTCCTCACACCCCAAGGGTGGCTCCACCACCACCACCACCACCCCAAGCATCACTCCTTGGCTCGCTCTGGGCTTTCCCCCCAGAACCTGTGCAGATAACATGTTTTATTTCAAGTGGTGGCAGCCTTATCACAAATCTTCCTTGGGTCCACTCTCCCCCTGTAGCATTTTTGTCCTATGAAGGACGAATTCCAACAGAAAAGACTCCTGCATTTGTGATGATGATGGGCTTTTTATTTTAGAACTTTCTTTTTGTGTGTGTCTGCCTCCGAGGAAGAGCCACAACTTCTCCTTGCAAAGGCAGTTGTGAGTTCATTTCGCAAAAGCGTTTCAAAATAGATTCATACATAAATAGGCTAATTCTGCCGTTTCTGTAACTCTCATCAGGGCACTTTCCACATCTCCACTGGCAGTCAAAACTCAGGAAAGAGGAAGTGCAATTTAAAAAAAATGTTTAAAAAATACTTAGGAAAGAGGAACATTATAATCATGTTGTAAAATGAGCAGGAGACTAGCCATGTCATTCATCATGAAGGCAAATGGGGGTTGAGACAAAAAGGAGAGATTGGGGAGTAATATGGGAGTAAAGTGTGACAATGGGGAAAAGGAGGACTATACAATGTCTTTTAAAAATATGTGCTATTTTATGGTTGGTCCCAGGGAAGAGGTTTCCTTCCCCCCCTCCCCCAAGCATTGAGAAGAGGGTGAGAATGGTGGTCAATAGAACAAGGGAAGTGGGTTTCAGCAGGTAGCCACACATCTCAGTACTGTACTTTTTTAACCAGAATGTACTTTGGTTAAGCAACCAGAGTCAGCTGCTTTCTTCCTGACGGATCAGAAAGGAAACCCACAAGTGTAGGGTGTATGTGAAACAAATGATCTAAAGTCAGGTGGAGGGTTGTGGGTGGTTTTCAGTCAGGGGGGGCGGGTGAGGCACCATCTATGACATCACTGGGATGTCATGCCGCCTTTGGGCTGATATTGTTCATTATTCTGGTCACCCTCTCAGATAATGAGACTTTGGTATGCTATTCTTTCTGAAATTAAGGCTATAATTGCACACTTTCCTGGGAGTAAGCCCCATTAAACACAGTGGGACTTTTCCGTCAATATGCAGAAGCTTGTGCTGTTCAGCTGTAATGGAGTATGAGATCCCGCCGTTGCTTCCTTTGCTTTTTGAAAAATGTTCTAAAACGAACAATTGGAAACTTGTTACTGGTACTTGCTTGTTAACAGTCCCGATGACCCCTGCTGTGTCATGAAAGCCCCCAGTCCAGCTCCTACTGAACACTAGTTCAACTGAATATAGAAAATTGCTTGGCTGTCTGAATTCTCTTCGCGTAAAGCATTTCAAGGTGGAAAAAAAAATCCAAGGTTTGTTGAGAGATGGATTCTTTTTTTAATTAATTGCATTCTGTGTTCTAGATTTTGGAAAAGTGAGTTTATGTATTTGAGATATTTCTTTGTCCTTTGGTCGGATATCTGTTATGTGCTCATGCTCCACTTCTCCAAGTGTGAGAAGTGTCGAGAAAGGCACCCCAGCCCAGGTTTGGGCTTCTTTCTTCAGAGGAAAGAGTGCTCAGTGCTGATGGCTTCAGATCTCTTAAGAGATGTCCCACTCGCTTCCCCTGACCTGATGGACTAGCCCCCTGTCCCCTCTGCTCCCCACGCGCAACATTCCTGTTGCCTCTTCTGCAGCTGCTCTGACACTTCCTCTTCCCTCTTCCTGCTCTCTGGTTTTTGAAAAGGCAGAGAGGGAAGGAAGCAGAAGGAGGCAAGAGCTGGGCTAGATCCCTGAAGTCAGTGTAAGGGCAATCGTGGTCATGAAAAATCCACCCTGAGCCAGTGAGTGGAGCTGTGCGGGTTGGGTGGGTGAAGGCTGGAGCACTTCTGCAACTTTGTTGAGGGGGGGGGAGCAGGGGCATCAACTGCTGTACAGATTTAAAAACAAAACAAACCACCACTGTTTCTGTTAAAACAAGCTCTCAGCCTTTGAACAGAGGCTACTATCATGTAAGAAATTAAAAAGCCAACCCCCTCCCCCCCAATTCTAGATGGGGTGAAGCTGTGCCCATGCTGTCCTCATTCTGGCCTGCCTTCAACGCTGGCTGATGGGCTTCTTCCCAGGGCTGCTGCTGTGTTAGCCACGGTGGCAAACGGGGGGTGCTGGTCTTGACGGACCTTGGGGGCAGTCTAGCAGGGCTCTTTCTTGCCTTCTTAAGGAAAAGAGAAATAGTGGGATTTTGCAAGATTCTTCTGTCTGAGAAGGGAAGAGAATTACCGTACTTTGGTTGCATCACTACTTTTATTCTTTTGCAGTCTGTGGACAGTTCCCAGACAAGAATAGATCCATCAGAGTGTTTCTTCCCTTATTTATCACATTTTTTTTCACATTTTTATACCGCCCTTCCTCCAAGAGCTCAGGGTGGTGTATATGGTTCCTCCCCTCCTTTTGTCCTCACAACAACCCTGTGAGGTAGGTGAGGCTGAGAGATAGTGACTGGCCCATGGTCACCCAGGAAGCTTCGTGGCTGAGCAAGGATTTGAACCTGGATCTTCTAGTTCTAAGTCCAACACCCGAACCACTACACCATCCTGGCTCTCAACCTTTGTCCATGCGCAGGTTTTGCAGAGTCACTTTGGCCCCTAAGATGGAAAATGCAAATGGCACCTTTTCCCCTGGCAGTAGAATTAAAAGGCCACCACCCCAAAATAACGTGGCTGTTTAAATGCCTTCATGGTGCTCGAATCTGCTACCTAAGCTGGCTGTTACATCGACGAGAGCCTGGCCCTGAGTTCACCTGGTCAAAACTTCCTCCGCAGGATGGTGACAGGTCCTCAAGAGGGCTGGGTGAGGCCTTGGATCCGGGCCTGCGCTCATGTGGGCAACAGCAGAGCTAGTGGTGCTGCTGCCCTTCTTTAGCCCCCGTGCACTTGAAAATGCAGCCCCTGTTAAAAATTAGAATTCCAGCTTGTGCATTATTTTTCCTCCCCTTGCCAGCAGAAACTGCACGCCTGCAACCCTCTGCTCTGCTTCTGGCCGCGCTCACCTTCCACCTAACTTTTGAGCTGTTCTTCTTCTTCTTCCACCCCCTTTCGATTCGTGTGTGGCCACCAAGTCACTCACTCAGAGAGTGTTAGTTCCCTCCTCCAAAGGCTGGCCTTTCTCTCGTCCTGTGTGAAGGGAAGCCGCACTTCTCTGCTTCACACATTCAGCTGCTTTGCTGCGAGCTTCCCTCATTCCGGGCAGCCCTTCATTCAGACTCCTGGCCTCCCTCCCTTTCTTCTCTCTCCTTCTCCAGGGCATCCATCCTGACTACTGCTGCCCGCCCCCCGCCTAAGCTCTACCAGACATGGACCTTCTACCATGCCCTTTTTACCTGGGCACAGGTGAGTGACAATGGCAAGGGAAATGGAGGGTGTGAGCTGGAGCTGCTGAACGAAATCCTGTGGGCTTGGCTCCTTTGATATGCTATGCAGCCTGCTCAGCATACATAGATATCATCAAAATAAAGTAAATTTGCTTTTAAAGTCCAGCAGCAAAACTGGGTACAGCAGCCAAATCCACCACCCCTCCAGCAGTCTTTTCCTGTTCTGCAGGAATAGCATTAAAACAATGTCCACTTTCTCCTTTTCTGTTGCCCAAATAAGCTTCATTGTTTGAGACAAATTGCCTCAGCACTCACTAACTCTACAAGCAGCGCAGCGCACCCACACAATGACACTCTGCTGCAAGTGTAGATACAAACCTTACGTTCCTCCTCCAGCCTCTTGATTCTCCCCATCACAGCAGAGAGAAACCTGGGGGCCATATTGTGCTGAGCAAATGGAAAGGAAGGCAAGATGAAGAGAACTTGTATTAGGGTTGTTGCCTTTTTATACTCCCCCTGCTCCTGTAGCCTTTTAAACAGCAGCCTGTTGAGGAACGTGTAGAAACGTAAATCTGAATTTTAGCAAGCACGCCTTGAAACAGGATAATTTGCTTCAGAGTTCCCTCCCTTCACTGATAGTTGTTGTGGTTCAGTTCCATGAGGAAAGGTCAGATCGTCCAACTGTCCTTGTTTTCTGCTGCCTGTCTCTGAGAAATCTTTGTCCCTATTTTGTCCCGGTTTTTACCTGTTGGGGATGCTGTGTTGAAAACTAGCTTGTTTGTGTGGATCAGTCACTTTTCAGAGTTCAGCTCCCTCCCCAGGGTCTCTGGAAGGTAAACAGCTGTGTGGGGATGGATGAATGTTGTCTTTTTAGTGCACATGATGCAGAGAACTGCAGCAGGCATGTGGTGAGCAGTAAAGCACCATGCAGCACACAGTCTGCCATTTCACCCACTTGCAGCTTCTGAGCTCTCTTTTGAACTTTTGAGAAGATACTGTAGTAGGAGGACAGTTATGTTTTTCTAGCATATCTATAACCAAATGTTCCAGCTGCCTCCTGGCCTTTAAATCAGTGGAGGACAGGCTAGAGTAGAATATGTTAAGGCAACATTGATCTGGGCAGTGAAGAGCCTTCAACTAGTTAGTTGCATTTATTTCTATCCTGCCCTTCCTCCAAGGAGCTCTAGGAGGTATGCAAGGTTCTTCTCTCCTAACCTCCCCATTTATCTTCTCGACAGCCCTGAAGGTAGGTTAGGGTGAGAGAGGGTTACTGTCCCTGTGTTATCCTTGGGCAGGGATGTGGATCAAGTCTCTGGGTCCAAGTCTCAAGTCAAGTCCCAAGTCTTTGCCCCCAAGTCCCGAGTCTTTGGTTGTGAGTTGCAAGTCCCTATCTGTTTAATGGGGAAAGTGGGTTTAAACCTGAAAAAAATTGGACTTGTCGTAAAAGGCTCCATGTCTTGAGTCGAGTCTTTTGAGTCTTTTACAATCACCGAGTCAAGTCCGAGTCAAGTCATTGACGCGACTTGAGTCCAACTCAAGTCTGAGTCAATAGACTCAAGTCTACATCACTGTCCTTGGGTTTCATTACGAGCTTCGTTGCTGAGTGGGGATTTGGCCCTGGCTTTTCCTGATCCTAATCTGTCACTATGACCACCACACTGGCTTAGTGTGTGTAATATTGGAGGGGGATTGAGCTTGTGAAGTGATCTTTCATATTATTTACAGTATTTTTACCCCGCCTTTCTCCCCAAAGGGACCCAAGAGTAAAACAAGAGTACTAACAAGTATAAAAACAAGAGTACTGATACAGTATATACATGTCCCTATTTTCATTTGTGAAATGTTAGATGGTATGAAAGGCAGTTTGCATATGCTATAAGGTGCCCATTTCTTTGTTACTTCACTTCACACATGTTCCAAGGCTTGAACTCTACCACTGAGAACAGATTCTGGATCCAAGCCTCAATTCAGATTGAACAGTAATGCTGTATTCTGCAATTATTCTGGGTAAATTAATATGAAATGTGCCGGGTAGGGTGGGGTGGTGCAATCTTGTGGAAGAGACGTATGAGAGTCAAGATACACACTGAGATCATGTTTTAACTCCTGCAGTGCTGGTGCTGTGCTGTGGATTCAGCGTGGATGTGAATACGCCAACCACCTTCCACATTCAAACAAAGAGCTTTGGAAGTAGCGTGGCACAAACTGGGAATGTGTAAGAGGAAGCTGATGTTCAACTGGGGTTGGGGTGGAGAGGGAGAAAGGACAGGAGGGGGACGTTTGGCACCAAAAGAAGTGCCTGCTGTTGGGTACCCCATTGCCAACTTCTTTTGCAAGCCCTCATCAGCCTGGCCCTTCCTTAACTTGCTGGTCATATTTCCGACCTGCCCATCACTTTTTCTCCTCTAGATCTACTCCCTTAAAGGTCTCCTGCTCTCTTAAGCGATTCCTCCAGTTTTCTGTTGCTCCCATATGCCTAGACTTTCAGCGCACCTGCATGGGGCCACCCTCAAAGCCCACCTTTTCCAAGAAGCCTTTGGCTTAATAACCCCTTAGTTCTCTTCCTCAGCTGAAATGAGGATTAAGGACATGCAATTGCATTTGTTCTCATCAGAGGCATCACTAAGGTATGTGCCACCCGGTGCGAGAGCTCATTGCGTCACCATTCATCCTTTGTTAGCTTGATCTCTCACTTCCCCCTTCCACTCCTTCTGGTGTCTCTTGGTTGACTGTAAACTCCATCTGGGAGGAACATGTCTTCATTGCATAGGTTTCTTTATAAAGTGCCAGGTATGTTGCTGGTGCTGTAGAAATATTAACAGTCAATCTCTTCTCCTCTCTTTAGGGTGCTTGTCGGTGCCCCATTCCAGATAGGACAAGTGAATGAAACAGGAAAACTCTACCAGTGCACCTACCGTACAGGTGCTTGTAAGACAATTCACATCCAACGTAGGTAACCCCACCGAAATGGTTCTCTGTGGACAGCTGTGCCAAAACGATGCATTTTGCAGCAATTGAAGCTTCAAGCTGTCTACAAGGACAGCCCCAGATAGAGTGCACTTCAGTAGTCAAGAATCCATGTAACCAAATGCATGGACAGTTGCGGCCAGGTCATTGCTCTTCAGATAGAGATGTAGTTGGGTTACCAGTCAGAGTTACAGTACCAGCACATTAAAAAAGATGAAGCAATGAAACAAAAAGTTCCAAAGAGAGCCTAGGAATCGTCTCCCTCCCTGGCCACATGATATTGATTGGGGACTACTTCCACATCGGAGCTCTTCAGCACTGCTCAGGAGTTACGTTTTTGCAATTAGCTGGGAACAAAATTAAAACAGAGGCTCCACACATCACTTTGATATAGTGCTATATTTTCTAGCAATGCCTTTTCCCATGGCTAAGAACCTTCTATAGTGTCAACTTATAAATAAATTCCATTCTAGCTTGCAAGTTCAGTCTGTTTCATTGCTTCTGTTGATCTGGGGTCTAACAGAGACATTAATAAATGCTTCTTGAATACCCTCCTGAGACTTGCCTCATGTCAGTTTCTGTTCCACAGGGACTGTATCTTTATTTTCGTTTCATTATAGTGCTATTTCTATATTTTTTAAAAATGAAGAGGAAATTAGTACTGTATTAAACATGCCTCATGGGAACAGAAAACAGCATGGGTCAATTCTTCCTGAATCCCCCAGCTAGGATAAACAGGAAACAGTATAAAATGAGCTGAATATGCAAAAGGAAAAGTTCGATTTAAAGGAACCGTAACCCTGAAAGACCTTAGTAGCTCTTTGTCTGGCCACACTGGACAGGCTAGAGCTGCCATTGTACTTTATTACAAACCTCCCCCCCCCAAAAAAAAAGAAAGAAAGAAAGAAAGAAAGAAAGAAAGAAAGAAAGAAAGAAAGAAAGAAAAGAGGCGTTTCTACGGTAGGGGCCCTACCGTAAGTTGCGCCCCGTCCTAGTACCATGTTTAGAAACCGGAGCGAGGAAGCCCTGCCCCCTTGCTGTCGGAGCCATTCCGCGCAGCGAAGGCGAACGGGCTCCCTGGCTGGTAGACCTTCGCTGCGCGGAATGGCTCCGACAGCTAGGGGGCGGGGCCTCCTCGCTCCGGTTTGTAAACATGGTACTAGGACGGGGCGCAACGTACGGTAGGGCCCCTACCATAGAAACGCCTCTGAGAAAGAAAGAAAGAAAGAAAGAAAGAAAGAAAGAAAGAAAGAAAGAAAGAAAGAAAGAGAAGTCACCACAATTCAGGTCTGAAAAAACATGGGACAGGAACCTGGAAAACACTGGAAATCAACAATTTAGAAACAACAGCATGTATGTGGAAGCCATGTTTGAAGTGAGTGAGCAAGAGACAGCAATTCCCTAGAAAGGGGTTAGTGTGAAGTGCCCTAGGTGGCCTTTCTTAGTGCAGGGAGAAGGTTGAAATGTTCAAGGTGCCTTTAGAAAAGCATGGCTGCAGGTACACCTTGTTCTTCTGAGAACAGAGGAGGAAGGATCTCCTTTCTCGGAGAGGGTACTACTCACTAAAGAGCTCTCTTCTTGTAGAGAGAACAAATTGAATCACTCCCACCTCCTATTATAATCTGAGAACAACTTACTGGAAAGAGCATGGGGCAGGTGGGTGGTGGAAATTTGCGTCCTTGGGTTGAAGTCACACCTAAGCTAGTAGATGCAGAAAGGCAGTTGTTATGTAGCTATTCACACAGAGACCAAACAGGAAATGG
Organism: Plestiodon gilberti rubricaudatus; assembly: GCA_026170595.1. Taxonomy (NCBI): domain Eukaryota; kingdom Metazoa; phylum Chordata; class Lepidosauria; order Squamata; family Scincidae; genus Plestiodon; species Plestiodon gilberti. The sequence continues at coordinate 11,475,889 of JANXHW010000006.1, read as the reverse complement.
CTAATCTTCCCAGACATTCTAATAGTACTTAACATCATTGATGTAGAAGGAACCTTTGCAGGGCCCATGAAAGGGGAGTAAAGGGGGTAAATTGTACCTGAGCCCAGGGTCAAAAAGGTGCCCTGGGAACCAAAGGAGGGGACCCAGCAATTTCCTGGGATCTCAGCTAGCCTCATGGAGAATGAAAGACGGAGAAAGAACTGGGAGGCCAGGTCTACCAGCCAGTTAGATCTGGAAGCTGCATCATCAGTGGTGTTCCTGCGGTAGGGGCTCAACAGTAAGTCGCGCCCCGTCCTAGTACCACGTTCATGAACCGGAGCAAGGAGGCCCCGCCCCCTCGCCATCGGAGCCATTCCATGCAGCGAAGCCAGACGGGCAGGGTCTTCTGCCAGTTCGGCTTCGCGGAGCGGAATGGGCGAGGGGGCGGGGCCTCCTCGCTCCGGTTCGTGAACGCGGTACTAGGACGGGGCACGACTTACTGTCGAGCCCCTACCGCAGGAACGCCACTGTGCATCATCGGGAAACCTGGTAGACCTGGTCTCCGGAGACTTTTCTGACCATTGCTGCCCTCCTCCTGCCCCATTTTGCCCCCTCCCCCTTTGGGAAGGGGCCCAAGATAAACTTTGTACCCCCTGATAAAATTCCTCTCAGAGGCCCTGAACCCTTGGACAAGGGTTTGCAAAGTGACAGACTTCTTAATTGACACTAGAGATGTACAAAGGCTTATGTGTGCACAGCATGTCTGAGGAAGCGGCCATCTTGAAAAGAGGCCTGCCTGAGGCCACGAGGGAGAGGTTTTTAGTTGACCAGACTTTGAAAGGTATCACTCATCTTCACCAAGCGCATTGAAGTTACTCTTTGCAACTAATAATAGTAACAAAAAACTTGGGGTCCTATCCTAAGGAACCATGTGAAAATAAGGTGGCATTTTTCACTGAGCAAATGCACATGGAAGAGATATTGCACCACAATGAAGCACTGACAATTTTTGGTGTGATGTCTTATGCAATATGTTGTGAAATAAATGTACAATGTGATGCACAAATGCAAGGTCAAGTCCATTTGGATTTTTCTGTGCAAAAACCACACATTATGACTTCTGCGTGTGCAAGTCCAGTGGAAGGATCATTTGGGGTACAGGCCCTGTTATTTCTCTTCTCTTTCAGGGCCAGCAGATGCTGTCAATATGTCCCTTGGTCTGTCCTTGACTGCCCAAGGTTCTCAGGCCCTGGTAGGTGTATGTAGTGAAGATTTTGGGGAGGGAAATTGTTGTTGCTTTGGATCTGGGAGCCCCATGTTCCAGTCCTTGCTCAGTCTTAGTGTGTCGCTCTCTCAGATGAACCTAGGGTTGCCATAGTGTTTTCTGGCTTGGCTCCTTTGCCTGTAACAGCCATGCGACGCACAAAAATTGAGCAGTTATTTTTTTCTGGCATGGCAATAAGTGGTGGAATGTAAATTCTGGAAAATGTGCACATGAGAAAACTCCAGTTCCAGATGCTTTGACTTTCTATATAAAATAAAGTTCTGTGGCCCTTTTAAGTGGGAGCATGCTATATTTTGTGTTGAATTGTGGGCTTTGCAATAATTAGGAACCTGGCAGAATTTGCCTGTGACTCTCAAGTTTCCTGCATAGTGAAGAATGTCCCTGTTTCGAACCAATGTTTCAAAGTTCTAGGGCTTCTGTCCCCCCACCATGCAGAGCCCAGATACTGGGAGGTATGTTTTTTTTCTTCAATTAATGTTTCCGTTGTCTTTACTAATGTATCCCTCTCTCCTCTGTTCTCTTTAAGGTGTGTGGTCCCACAGTGTACCGGGCCTGTGGCACAAACATGTATGTGAATGGCTACTGTTTCCTCCTGGATCAGAATCTTCGGCAGCTCCAACGCTTCCCCGAATCCTTGCCAGGTGAGGCCGCCTAACCCTGTAGGCATAAAAGGGTTACACAAGAAAGAAAGAAATGGAGACCCCCCACAGGGAGCTGGGTTATACAGGAAATAGTATTGGGAGGGGTGGTGGGTGGTAGGATTCAGGTAAGCATACATAGTGGATATCTTCTGGACAGTGCCAGACAGATAGTAGTTAGGGAGTGGAAAGGAGCTTGAGAGATTCATCATCCTGGATCTTCTTTTTGTTCCACTCTTGCTTCTGGACAAACTGGCCTATCAGGTTTTTTTTTAAACAATGAAAACCGTGCAAACGATATTTACCAGAGGCAAAGGGAAATGAGTACAGTATGTGCACCACTAGTGCTGCTGATCATTTTTTTAAACCACCCTAGATTTTCCCTCCCTCTTGATCTCTAATCATGGTCCCCTCTCCATGAATATCTGTTGCCCCTCATCTTCCCTTTGGACACTTTCTCCTCCTAGCTTAGGGAGGCCTTGATTTATACGTGTGAAGAAGATGGTAAAGGTTAGAGAAGAGCTGCCAAGGTGGCTGCTCCATGTTTTCACGATGGTTCTATTTCCTTTCCAGAATGCACTGCCCACCCAACAGACATTGTGTTCTTGATCGATGGCTCGGGCAGCATTGGCAAACGGGACTTCGAAAGGATGAAGGTGTTTGTTTCTGAGGTCATCAAGAGACTCTCTGGCAGAAACACATTGGTAATGGACACTTAGGGGGTGGGTGCCACCCATTCTGCTTGTCAGCACCACCCAATGCTGCTGTAGCCTGGGCTGCTTGAGCTGATCTGCTTCCCATGGGTGGAGGGGAGTATCTATCTCCTGCTCCATGCATACACTTGCCACTCAGAGCTGCTACTAATATTTTTCTATTGATAATACTATTACTCTGCAACCCATGCTTTCCTTAGGACCTCTTGCACATTTCCCATCCAGTGCTGGAAGGGGCCATAGCACAGTGGTAGAACACATGATATTTTGCACTGCAGAAAGTCCCAGGTTCAATCCCTGGCACCTCCAGGAAGGGCTTGGCAGGACTCCTGAGCTGGAGAGCTATTGACAGTCCGTGCTGGCAGCGCACTGAGCTAGATAGACTGATGTCTGGTTCAACTTAAGGCTTCTGCGTCTGCTCATACTGTGGAAGCTACAGTATATATTGTTACTTCGTGTACTACCTGCAGTACAAAGTGCGCTGTTGCAAACATCCAATTACAGATGTTTTAGAAGGGCAGGCAGGGCCGGATGAGGCCAACTGAGGTGGTCACCTCAGTCAGCCGATTGGCAGGGAGCACCCACTTCTGTCTGCCCACTTGTCTCCATTGCTCCTCCTCCTCCGTTCCACCCCCTAGATTGGAAAAGAAAGAGGGGGACCGAGAGGAAGAAGAGAGAGGTGGAATAGCCAAAACATCAGAGATGCCGCACACTTCCACTCTGCCCCCTTCTTACGCTTCCAATCCAGGGAGTGGAAGGAGCAGAGGCTGGCACATCTGCAGGTCGCGGGTGGGCTCTGAGAGCAGTCTATGAAGTATTTATTCATATCCAGATTTATACCCTAAAGCAGCTTTCAGAAATGAACACTGTACAGAGTATTAAATTTGACAAATTAATATAATTGTCTTAAAAAGCCTTCAAGAAGGCTTAAGATATATTTTTGAAATGTGCCTTTCCAGATTTCTTGTTTTTTAAATCTAACTTTCAGATTTGGTTTTTTTTTCTTCTGAATTTTGAAAATATTTGCAACGTTTTGACTTTGTTTTGGCTGGAGTATGGGAGCTGATGGCTTTAGCTTAGTGGAAGAGTGTTCCCACAGAGCCTGTAGTATATCCTCTGTCCAGGCCATATTATTATCCTTCTCTCAGAGTTGCCACTGCCTGCACTTAGCATCCACCCACTAACCCCCTTTTCTTCTTCCTTGGGTCAGTTTGCCCTCATGCAGTTTTCAGATAGATTCCAGGAGCACTTTAATTTCAACAGTCAAGATCCAGTGCACCATGTTATGGAAATTCATCAACTCAGGGGATGGACTCACACAGCTACAGCCATCAACAAAGTGATGTATGTCTCTCAAAGCCATTTCTTCTCTTCCCTTCGTAATCCTTGTCATAATCTATATCAGCGTTTCTCAAACTGTGCTCCATGGAGGAGCCCTGGGGCTCGGCAAGACCGCTTCAGGGGCTCCTCAAGCACACCGCCATGGGCCCCGCCCCATTCTCGCCTCTCTTGGCTGCCTTGGGCTCACAGCAGCTTGTAGTCGTTGCATTGCACAGACGCCAAAGCTCCAAGCAGCTGAGCAGATGCGATTTTCCTCCTGCTCAAAGCAGTCGCAGTACTGCATGGTGCAGGCACCAAAACTCTGTGTGGCCACACAGATACGTCTTTCTTCGTGCTCATAGCAGTGGCGGTGCTGCATTGCGCAGGTGCCAAAGCTCCAAGCAGACGTGTCTTTCCTTGTGCTCATCATAGCTGTGGCGTTTTTTCTCGTACTCATTTCAAGGGGGCCTACTTTGTTGTAGGTAGGAATTTTGGGGGTGCAGATGCAGAGTTCAGATTCCAGACAAGATTCTATATGCAGACTTACTTGGGAATAAGGTCCATTCATCCCAGATATCCACAGGGATGAAGTGGGTATTAAACGCTTCCCTGCCTGCTCTGGGTGCTTCAACTAGATTGGATACTCCTTTCTCCCTACCCCCATCTGCTATATAAAAATCAGGGCAACTAAAAAGGAAATGCTGGCGGCCACTGGTGAAATGCATCAGATCTAACCCAGTTTGTCAGATTGCCTGTATGTGGGTGGAGGTGGATGGAGGTGTGGACCGTGGGGAATGGATGCCTGATGGGATTCTACACTCTTTGCAAGCAAACGAACAATTTTGTATCGTGCAACACAAGCTGTTGCTTCAAGTTGGGATTCTGCTCTTCGAGGGTTAAACTGCATGTGCATGCACACACACACACAGCGTTTCCACTGCCCCTCCTCTTTGGGGCTCTGCAATAATTTTTAGAAATGTAAAGGGCTCCGCAGATGAAAAAGTTTGAGAACCACTGATCTATATACAATATAATAGTGAGGTGGTTGAGTGCCTGTCAGTACATTAGAAGAAATGGCCGCACCCCTAAAAACTGTCTGTTGCCGAGTGAGCATGTTCAGTGACCCCAATGATGATCCATGGAATACTGAGGTTTCAGTTGGGAAAAAGAAGAGCAGAACACGGGGTGGGATGGGGGGGGACGGGGACCAGGCATGGGGGGTTGCTCTGCTTCAGCCAATTGGGGTTAGGGTGATGCAACGTTTTGTTCTCTTTGCACTGAACTCTGGTGGCTGAGTGCTATAATCCGGATACCAAATGAGGCCACCCAGGAATAAGTAGCGGTTCCCACATACTTGGGGGACAACGTAGGTAAGCAGGCGTAGATAGAATATTTTTATTATCTCCCCTCTCTCCCCAGTGTCCTTTTGAATATCCAGAACTTGTGTGAGCTTTCAGAATCCCCAGTGGCACTCCTCAGATCTACGCCAGCTTTGTAGCTGGCATAGCTTTAAGGAGCCTGCCGGGGGCACGTCAGACCCGGGGTGGTTGTTCGGGATACAGCGGACGGTGGTGCTGCCCCCCGATTCCTTCTCCGATCCCCACCATTCTGCCAGCAGCACAGCGCTGTACTGCTGGCGGCGTGCAGCTTTCTGGCTCTTGCACCTGTGACGGCGCTGCACAGACCAGTGGAGCTGTGCTGCTGGACCTTGTGGTACGCCACTGAACCTTGCAGTATGCCGGCGTACTTTGACGATAGGGTTGGGCAGTTAGAGTTGCTCTGAGGTTTAAACTCCTCTCCCTGAACTACACAGGGATGTTTCAGGAGGAAAGAAAAGGAAAAGGACATCTTCTTTTCTAACTCTTCTCCCCACCCCCCACCCCAGCTGCCCCCTGAGGTTTGGAGCTGTCTGCCAGCCCTCATGTTTTTCTCCCCTCCCCTCTTTTCTTCCAAGGCAGGAGCTGTTCACTACACATAAAGGATCGCGGAAGGAAGCCACCAAGATTCTCATTGTGATAACGGATGGGAGAAAAGAGACAGATCCCTTGGAATACGGGGCCGTGATACCAAAGGCTAAGAAAGCTGGGATCATCCGTTATGCTATTGGGGTGAGGATATTTCAAGCTTAGGAAAATCACAAGCAAAACAGTGCAGGTTGAATGGGGCTTTCCCCCCTGGCCCACTGTGCATTAAAAGCCCATTTACGTATAGTTTCTTTCTCTCGGGTCCTGTCTACACTCTATGCTGGCTTTCTGTCCGTTTGATTGTCATGGTTCCCAGGATTCCCTGGGATGAGGAAATGCCTTGTCTGTAATGACAATCCACAGTTGCCTCAACTTTCCTCATGGTGCTGCTTTCACTGTAGAGATGTTGCAGCAAAATGTGATCTCTTCTGCCAGGTACCCCATTCATTGCTACATGATGCAATTGCTGCACGCAATAATATTGTGCCAGTGTCATCATCATAGGCACTTACTAGATATAGATTTTGGATTTTATTACATCATACTGTATAGTCTAATACAATTCTCTCTCCCACCCCATGAAGGTTGGCAGTGCTTTCTCAGACTACAGGGCCCAGGAGGAATTGAACACGATTGCTTCTGAACCTGATGAGGAGCATGTCTTTGCAGTGAACGATTTTGATGCCCTCAATGGCATCCAAGACCAGCTGCAGGATAAAATCTTTGCCATTGAAGGTACCACAGAGGCCCTAGAAAGAGCGGCTCCCTCCACCACATCTTAAACCAATGTTTCCCAACATTTTTTTTCTTGCTACTTCATTCAAGAAAAGTTTTTTTTCTGTATTAAATTTGGGAGCATACTCCAGTTTGTAACCATGAAAGACTAGCCTTTAGAAAAGTTAGCCCACACGCCTTGTGTTTTTGTGTGAGGCTGTATGCCCACACTGCAGCCTAGCTAGACAGGATTGTGCTGTTGGTTTCTAAAATGAGATCAGTGCCAGCCTGGAAGTCACACTATCTGCCCAGAAAGTCTTTACTTTTAGTTTTAGGTGTGAGTGATTCGATGACGATTTCACTGTGGTTAGGAAAAAAAAAAACACGCTTTGCATTTGCTCAAGGATGCTTTCTCCAACACCATGTTTTGTTTTGGGGCTGAACATTACCAATTCAAACAGGTTATAGTAGGTCTAAACCCTGTTGAAGAGCCAGCAGGTGGCGCAATGGGTTAAACCACTGAACCATGAGCTGTCGAATGAAAGGTCAGCAGTTCGAATCCATGCAACGGCTCCTGCCAACCTAGCAGTTTGAAAGCAAGAAATTGCAAGTAGATTAATAGGTACCGCATCAGCGGGACGGTAACAGCGTTCCATGCGCCTCGGTGTTGAGTCATGCCGGCCACATGACCATGGAAACGTCTTCGGACAGCGCTGGCTCTTCGGCTTTGAAACGGAGATGACCACCGCTTCCTAGAGTCGGACACGACTGGACTTAATTGTCAAGGGATACCTACCTAAACCCTGTTGAAGCCTGACTCAATTTGGTTCTTTTGTTAGTTCTAAAATAATAAGCTCCTGCCAGGGTAAAATCCGAGGCTTAATTTTTCTAATATCAGTTTTTATTAATTTTCACAAATTACATAGCAACACAAAATCACAACAAAATCAACACAGAGAATTGCGATCTCTGCTGCCTGCTGTTCCTGCTTTCATGTGTCCTCCTCTTTTCACCTTCCCTGCAGGTACTCAGTCCCAGAGCAGCAGTTCCTTCGAGATGGAAATGGCCCAAGAAGGATTCAGTGCCCTGCTGACCCCGGTGAGTCACTCTAACCCCCAGAGTTAGTGAGGGTCCAGTTTCATTGTCTTATATGCTCCCCACTTTCCCAAGCCCAGAGAAGTATCAGGGAGGCAGCACTTCCTGGATTCTGGCTACCTTTGGAAAAAAGATTGCTGGAGGCTTAGGGTGTCTTTTTGTAATTGGCTTATCTGCAAATCTACATGCTGAGTATCGGACAAGGCAAGCAGGAGCAGCACGTTCCCACCAGTCAGCAACAGATTGGATCAGGTTCCCAGAGAGTAGCCCCACAGCCCAAGGTTGCCTCCTCCAGCTTCTCCATTCAGGCTATCCAGTTGTTGTTGTTCGTTTCCTTTTCTAAATATTTACAACCCAATCTCTCACCTGATCTGATGGGGTTATATGTGTCTAGGGGTGTAGTCGAGGGGGAGCGGTTGGGAGCAGAGCGGATTCTCCGGGGCTTTCGTCTTTCCCAGCCCTACCTGGAGATGTCTGGGAGAGGACCTTCCGCATGCCCTCCAACACTGAACTTCTGCAGATGGTGAAAATTCAGTACCAATTAGCAACAACCCTGCAGTTGTTCATATATATATATATATATATAGCACTGGTTATGTCCGTAAAATCTCAAATCGAAATAGATCCTGGAGAAATGAATCCTGTGGGCAAGGGGAACCAAAGTGATTGATTCAAGAAGGGGGCACCCTCTCTTTGGAGCCAGTATTTACTGTAATGCCTAATTGCAGCTGTAGGAGGTGCTATGAGACAAGGCATCAATGCCATGTTTAGTGTTTCATCTTTTCCAGATCTTTTCATTTTCCTGTTGGTTTGGACCACTCTTCTTCTTGTTTTACCATGTGCCATGCTTTAGGAAGGCTCTGTCTTAGGAGCGGTGGGAGCCTACGACTGGTCTGGAGGGGTGTTTCTATATCAGAACAACAACAGAGGCTCCAGATTCATTAACGTCTCCAGCACTGTTGATGATATGAACGATGCTTATCTTGGTACGTATTAGAACACCAAGCTTCTCCCACGCCAGGTCTTTTGCTTCACTGTTTCTACCCTACATGCAAGCTTCTTTGGTGAGGGATGCAGCCAGAAATCATTTCTGTTGCCCTAGACACTAGTATCCTGCTGCATCTTTCCATCTTTCCCTGCTCACCAGACTACTGCATCTTAGTTTCAGGCAGGCAAAGCATTCACAATAAGCCACCTATACAAACAGAAACAACTACATGCCACTCAGGAAGCTCATTGGCTGATGTTGGGCCAATCACCATCAGCCTAGTCTACCTCACAGGGTTGTTGTGAGGATAAAATTGGGAGGAGGGAGAAGAGTTGTTTATGCTGCCCTGTATTCCTTGGAGGAAGGCCAGGAAAAAAAAATGTAATACTGTATAATAATGCTAGCAAGTCAATTTTTGAAAGTTCTTGCTTCGAGACTTTCATTTTGCGCTGGGTTCCCTTGCAGTTCCTAAAGAAATTCAAGTTCCTCTTTGATTTTGCACTCTTGTGTTTTTAGACCACAATCCTCTGAGGCGGCCCAACCACAGAGTCTTAGGATTCTCTGTGACTGGTAGGCCCTGTGGACTGAGGACCCAGCTCTCTAACGTCTCAAGACCAGAACATCCTGTTGGAGGATTGTCTAACGAGCCAAACGACATATGATGTTTAAAGCGTGATTAGCCTGGATCGGATGGGCTTATTTTTCTTTAGTCAATAGCAGCTGCATTGGGCTCCCCTTGGATTCAGATTGCAGTGTGTGAGTGTGCGTGCGTGCGTGCGTGCGTGCGCGGGCTTCAATCTTACACCCATGCAATCTTGGTCCATGGGGACTGATCCAGCTGCTATGGTCTAAAAAAACTAACAGCCCAATCCTATGCATGTCTACTCAGAAGTAGTCCCATTGGGTTCAATGGGACCTACTGCCAGCAGTGTTCCCATTAAGCTGCGTGGTCGCATGGCCATGCAGCTTGACGCCCTGTGAAACTGAGCTCTGTGCAGCTCAGAGCTCAGAATTCCTGGAAATCCAGCAATGAAGTTCGATGTCATTGCCCTGCGTCCGGAAATGCAGCTCCAGTTCTGGGGTGGGGAGAGCGGCACCAGCCTCACCACCGGCACCGCTTACTCGCCAGGAATTGAAAACGTGCCTTACAGCATGTTTATGACACCCTAGACATCCAATCTTGTTATTTAGACAAGATTGTGCTGTCAGTCTGTGAGGGCTAATACACTTTGAATATCGCACACAGTTAGGACTTCAGGCACTGATTTTTCAGTTTATATTCCTTGGGATCCTGGGATTGTTGGAAGCTTATTGGGGCTCCTCAATGAGGAGATCAGTACTGGTGTCCAAGCTGTCCAAAATATATAGGTTGTCTGCCTGCAGCCTGTCCCCTGTGTATGCTAAGACTGCATTCTCAGCAGGGGACGGGGGAATAGCTAGACTCAGTCGACCTGTCCAGCAAATCACGTAAACGGAGAGTGTGCCCTGGTGCAGATGTGGGCAGACTTCAGGCTTGTGAGATCTATGTTTTAGTAGGGCTCTGAGGTCCACCAACTGGATCCAGATGCAGAATAGTGGTGGGGAAGAAGAGAGGCAGATGCCAAATAGTGATTCATCAGATGACCAGATTTGCCAGCTTTTTCTCTCTCCACCAGGCTATTCCTCACAATTCATCCAGCTCAATGGGAGAAGCGGCTTTGTGGTAGGAGCCCCCCGCTACAACTATGTTGGTAAAGTTGTCCTTTTTGAAAGACGTGCCCAGAACATGGGATGGCAGCTGAAAACAGAGGCTGTTGGAGAGCAGGTACGGGTTGGAGTGAGGGGGTTGCAGATGAAATGGAGAGACAGCATAGAAAATCTGTGTGTTCGGAGAAGGGAGATGAAGAGGCTGTGGAGGCCATAATAAGGGGAGGAGATGTGGGCAGATTCGGTGGTGGCAGCGCCCCCCGAATCCAAACCCCCTTCATGGGCCTGATCCGCTTGCACAGATCAACTCGAACTTCAACTTGAACTTGCTCCAGTTATATCACTGGTGCAGGTCCAAATTGATCTGTTGCGCTTGCTAGGACTTACCCTGGGGCAAGAGGACAAATACCCCGCAGGATGTAGCGTAGCCCGCGCCAGCACCACTGCGTGGGGATTTAGGTAGGATTAGGCTGCTAACGATGCAACCCCAGAAAGATGAGTAAGGATGCTGAAACCTATGCTAGAGAATGAAATGTAGGAATGAATCAAAAAGGGTCTTTTGTCTGATGTGACAGGTTGGTTCATATTTTGGAGCTTCACTGTGCTCGGTGGACCTTAATAAAGACAGCAACACTGACTTGGTTTTGGTCGGGGCCCCCATGTACTATGATGCTATTACAGGAGGAAGAGTTTACGTCTGTCAGCTTAAGGTAAGAATGAAGAAGCTGCAGTGTTTGTATGGTGGAGGATTGTTCCAAATGAATAGGCCTCTTTTTGGGTGAGAAAAAAATGTTGCCTCTGTGTCGTTAATATGCTAAGAAGCTGCAATCTCCAGGTTTGGGTGGCTTGCTGTGGTTATTTGGAGGAGAGGTGGAAACACTCTGCACGTTCTTAGATTAGGTCTGCTGTGTTGTCCCTTAACAGCTCCAGGGTTGAGTCTTGGCTCAATTTTTACGATATTATTATTATTATTATTATTATTATTATTATTATTATTATTATTATTATTATTAACAACAACAGTATTCCCAATTATTAATGCTGTTTTTGGGTTAAGTAGAGCCTAAAATATGAAATACTATAAATACTTCATTTATCAAAATATCATTTAGCAAATTTATCCTTAGCATTCTTGCCTGTTCACAAGCAAATGTTGAAGTTGGCCTAGATTAGTGCTTTCAAAGGGAAGGGAAAATGCACATAGTCCTGGATTTGGAACTACAGAAGAGTGAGTGAGAAATACTGAAGGTGTAGGTCTATTTTCTATAGTAGACTAAAACTGATTTAGAATAGTCTTTCCTTCTCCCTAGGGAACCCTGGGTACTTTAGTTCTGTGAGCTGGGCTAGGGATCTCTAATGTAGGATTTTCAGTATCCTCACCAGTGATGTAGACTTGAGTCTATTGACTCGGAGTTGAGGAGTCGGACTCAAGTCACGTCAATGACTTGACTTGGACTTGACTCGGCAATTGTAAAAGACTCAAAAGACTCGACTCGAGGCTTGGAGCCTTTTATGACAAGTTCAATTTTATTCAGGTTTAAACCCGTTTTCCCCATTAAATAGATAGGGACTTGCAACTTGCAACCAAAGACTCAGGACTTGGGGGCAAAGACTTGGGACTTGACTTGAGACTTGGACCCAGAGACTTGGGACTAGACTCGAGACTAGCAGTCAAAGACTTGATCCACATCCCTGATTCTCACCAAACTACAGTTCCCAGGATTCTTTGGGGGTAGCCAGGAAGGTTAAACTAGTATAAAAGCAATATAAAATAGCTGTATCTTAGGTATGCTGAGGTTGGTGGCGACTCACAAGAGAGCCTTCTCAATGGTGGTTCCTGTGATGTGGAGCTCCCTGCTGGCTTTTCAATACCAGTTAAGCACTTTTTTTTGATCCAGCTAGTCTTTGCTAGGTAGTTATAAATCTTTCTTTGGGTGTATTCATTTAGGATTTTGCAACTCTGGACATTCCTTCTGGTTGTTTGAACTTCTCCTGCTGTTAATTATTATAATGGTTTCACGAGTGTCATTAGTTTCCCATTGTAAGCCACCTTTAGTAATTTTTGAGAAAGGTCAGGTTTAATGTTTTAAAATAAAAATAATAAATAAATAAATGTCTTGCTTGAAGGATGCTGGGTTAAACAGAGTTAATGATGAGGCGAGGTTTGCTCCGTGAGACATAGCTCCACCCTTATGAATATCTTCTTTGGCTCCCTCCCACCTATAGGATGAAGCTCTTCCCTGTCACACCAGTTTGAAAGGGCAGGCAGGACACATTTTTGGTCGTTTTGGAGCCAGCATAGCAGAAACTGGTGACATCACTGGTGACAGATTCACGGATGTGGTGATTGGGGCCCCCATGGAGGATGAGAACGTGGGTGCCTTGTACGTGTTCAGTGGGAGACGGACGTCTATCAACCCACAGTACAGCCAGGTGAGCTGAGCACTGCTTTGTTGTTGTTGTTGTTCAGTCGTTAAGTCGTGTCCGACCCTTCGTGATCCCATGAACCATATCCCGCCAGGCCTTCCTGTCCTCCACTATCTTCCTGAGTTCGCTCATTTTCATGTTCGTTGCATCGGTGATGCTGTCTAACCATCTCATCCTTTGCCTTCCCCTTCTCCTTTTGCCTTCAATTTTTCCCAGCATCAGAGTCTTCTCCAGAGAGTCCTCTCTTCGCATTAGGTGGCCAAAATATTTGAGTTTCAGCCTTAGTATCTGTCCTTCCAGGGAACAGTCAGGGTTGATTTCATTTAGGATTGACTGATTTGATCTCCTAGCAGTCCAAGGGACTCTCAGGAGTCTTCTCCAGCACCACAGTTCAAAAGCATCTATTCTTCGGCGCTCAGCCTTCCTTATGCTCCAACTCTCGCAACCATACATTGCTACTGGGAACACCATCGCCCTGACTATGCGAACTTTTGTTGGCATGGTGATATCTCTGCTTTTAATTATGCTGTCTAAGTTTGCCATAGCTTTCCTTCCAAGGAGTAAGCGTCTTTTAATTTCATGGCTGCTGTCTCCGTCTGCAGTGATCTTGGAGCCCAGAAAAGTAAAATCTGTTACTGCTTCCATTTCTGCCCCTTCTATTTGCCAGGAATTGATGGACCCAGATGCCATGATCTTAGTTTTATTAATGTTGAGTTTCAAGCCAACTTTTGCACTCTCCTCTTTCACCCTCATCAAGAGGCTCTTTAGTTCTTCTTCACTTTCTGCCATTAGGGTGGTATCGTCTGCATATCTGAGGTTGTTGATATTTCTCCCGGCAATCTTGATTCCGGCTTGCGATTCATTCAGCCCTGCATTTCTCATAATGTACTCTGCATATAAGTTAAATAGGCAGGGTGACAATATACAGCCTTGCCGTACTCCCTTCCCAATTTTGAACCAGTCGGTTGTTCCATGGCCGGTCTGAACTGTTGCTTCTTGACCCGCATACAGGTTTCTCAGGAGACAGGTAAGGTGGTCTGGTACCCCCATCTCTTTAAGAATTTGCCACAGTTTGTTGTGATCCACACAATCAAAGGCTTTTGCGTAGTCAATGAAGCAGAAGTAGGTGGTTTTTTGGAACTCTCGGGCTTTCTCCATGATCCAGCGCATGTTGGCAATTTGATCTCTAGTTCCTCTGCCTCTTCGAAACCCAGCTTGTACGTCTGGTAGTTCTCGGTCCACGTAGGATTTTGAGCATAACCTTGCTAGCATGTGAAATGAGTGCAATTGTGCGATAGTTTGAGCACTCTTTGGCACTGCCCTTCTTTGGAATTGGAACGTAAACGGACCTTTTCCAATCCTTTGGCCACTGCTGAGTTTTCCAAATTTGTTGGCATATTGAGTGCAGCACTTTCACAGCATCATCATTTAGGATTTTAAGTAGCTCAGCTGGGATATTATCATCTCCACTAGCTTTGTTGTTAGTGATGCTACCTAAGGCCCACTTGACTTCACTCTCTAGGATGTCCGGCTCTGGGTCAGTGACCACACCAGCGTGGTCATCAGGAACATTAAGATCTTTCTTGTATAGTTCTTCTGTGTATTCTTGCCATCTCTTCTTAATCTCTTCTGCTTCTGTTAGGTCTCTGCCTTTTTTGTCCTTTATCATGCCCATCTTTGCACAAAATGTTCCCTTGATATCTCCAATTTTCTTGAAGAGATCTCTAGTCCTCCCCATTCTGTTGTTTTCCTCGATTTCCTTGCATTGTTCATTTAAGAAGGCCTTCTTATCTCTCCTTGCTATTCTCTGGAAATCTGCATTCAGTTGTTTATATCTTTCCCTTTCACCTTTGCTTTTTGCATTCCTTCTTTCCACAGCTATTTGTAAAGCCTCATCTGACAGCCACTTTGCTTTCTTGCATTTCTTTTTCTTTGGGATAGTTTTAGTTGCTGCCTCCTGTACAATGTTACGAACTTCCGTCCATAGTTCTTCAGGCACTCTGTCTACCAGGTCTAATGCCCTAAATCTATTCTTCACCTCCACTGTACACTCATAAGGGATATGGTTTAGGTCATATCTGACTGGTCTAGTGGTGTTCCCTACATTCTTCAGTTTAAGCCTGAATTTTGCAATAAGAAGCTCATGATCTGAGCCACAGTCAGCTCCAGGTCTTGTTTTTACTGACTGTATAGAGCTTCTCCATCTTTGGCTGCAAAGCACATAATCTATCTGGTTTCGCTGTCTATCTATCTATCTGGTTGAGCACTGCTACCTGCCCTCAAAGTACCTGTGATGCTTCGCAAGGCCTCCTGCATAATACAGTTGCTTCTTTTTTCTGCTATTGCTTCTAGCTTGTTTGAACAGGAAAAGCACATTTTGGAGGAGAAATTCTCAAGAAAATTGCACTCCTTGAAATTTGATGGAAAATATATTCATTTATTTCCCCCCCGTCCCTATGGGGATGCTGTTCAGTTTGGACTTTCTTTGAACAGAAAAGCAAGGCAAAACAGAGTATCACGTTTTGCTCGAGGGTGTGTCAGTGTTTTGATGAATATTTAGAAAAGGTGTGCAGAGCACAGGGCATCTCTTTGATTGTGAAGGTATTTTTTCCTTGTTGGAGGAATCTCCTGATGGCTCACAGTGTTCCTCTGATGGTGCCACATCATCACATCCATCCCTCCAGTTTGCCTTCTTCCCTTTTTTGCAGCGCATTGAAGGGCTGCGATTTTCTGGAGGGTTCTTCTACTTTGGCCAGGCTGTCAGTGGAGGAACAGACCTTACTGGGGATGGACTGATGGACATAACTGTGGGAAGGCAAGGACAGGTCCTGCTGCTGAGGTGAGGGGGAAAGAGGATCTCTGGTTTTCTTCCATTTCCACAAACAAGAACGATGCAGAGCAGTCTTGCACTAATTTCAAACATTTGTTTCCATCTATGTACATGCAGAGCCTCAGTCAAGAGGCGAGTTCCTACAAGCACATATCCATAGATCTCTTAAGTTATTTCCATTTCTTATCTTTACACGCACTCAGGACAACTTGCAGTTTTAAAATAACATGTCAAATTTACAATACAAATAGTGGCAAATTACAAATTAAAATACAAATTAAAAATAATTAAGGGAATTATTCTATGATTTATACTCAGGGCTGGCCCAAGACTTCTTGAGGCTTAGACAGCTTTCCAAATACTGCCCTACCCTTGCTCCTCCCATTCCCTGGATTGGAAAAGAAAGAGGAGGGCAAAATGAAAGAGGAAGTGTGGAGGAGAGGAGATGCTCTAGAGCTCACCACTCTTCTCCCCACTGCAATTCCTCTTCCACTTCCTTACCCTATTCTTTCTCCAATCCAAGCAGTGGGGGGAGGAGGAGGAGGAGGAGGAGCAGGTGGAAGTGAGTAGGCTGATGGTGGTCATTCCCCCCCCCCCACTTGCCACCTGCTCATTTGTCTTGATGGATGGGCCAGCCTTGATTGCACTGGGTACAGAATTCAGTATCCCGTCTCAAAGCTTTCATTTTTAATAAAGCAAGTTTCTAGTCCTTCAGACTGCAGAGATAACCTGCTGCTGATGCCTGATGAATCGGCTCCCAGACTAGAGATAATGGGACACACACATCTGGCCTGAGGGCCAATTTAACATAAAAGGGAGCATGCAGATGCGGGGCATCAAAGCGTTTTTACTTGATCTCAGCAACCTTCCCCAGGCACTTTTCTCCTCAGCCAAAGAGACACTTCCAGAGGAATAGCCTATGACAAGGTAAAACTATAGGTGCAAGAAGTGTGTGTGTGTGTCTGTCTGCTGCATACCTTCCTTATACAGGCCTTTTGCTTTTAAAATGACCCCCACACACTTCTCTTCCTATGATTGGGGCAGTTCTGTGTTGAAACATGTAGAATGGCTATTGTCATGTCTACTTCAGTCCTGAGGGCTGAGCCAGTTTTCTAGTGTTTGGGAGTGGGGCTTCATTGCTGTGCATACCCCCCCCACTCAGCTAGCAGAATATAGTGCACATCTAACAACTGTTTTCCCCATGAAACCATGAGGACTAGAAGTTTGCTTTTAAAAAAAACTGAGACAATGCTTAGAGGTTCTATTCCAGATGCTGGCTCAGTGAAATTGCAGGCACATGGAATGTGCAATCCCTGATCACAAGGAGTGTTTGAATTAATGTTCCTGTCCTTTTCTCCTCCCTGATAGGTCCTCCCCTGTTCTCCGAGTGGGGGTCTCAATTGTGTTTGTGCCCCCTTTGATTCCCACCTCAGTCTTTCAGTGTTGGGGGCAGGAACCTCTCCAGAAAGTAGCCAGCAGAGCAAACGTGTGCTTTTCTGTTAGCAAGGCCACTCAGGATTCTCTAGGTAAGACCATGATACCTACTATCCAGGCATGAGCAGGCTGCACAGGGTGGTAGGGAGGCATATTCCTGTCTGTGCTCAGGGGCATCTGCATGATGGGGGAAGGGGAAGATGCAATTGACCTTCAACAGAGGCTGTATGTGGGGAGCAGAGGTCACCTGCTGCCCCAAAACCTGCCCCTTTCCACCACCCTGCCCCTCATTCACAGATGTGTCTGGACACAGCCTGGAACTAGCAACTTTTTTAAAAGAAGACTGGGTTTGAGAAAAGAAGTTGCATTTTCCCATTTTCTTAAAGACTCTTTCATAGTTTCTTCTCTCATACCAACAACTGACCTTGCCTCTGTTTTCTTCTCCCTCCTCTCAGGTGAAATCTTTAGTGACCTTCGGTATAGCTTGGCCCTGGACTCTGAGAGAACAAAGATCCGAGCCTCCTTCAGCACGAAATCCCCGGTTTTGACTGCAGGGTTTCAGATTGGCCTTGGCACTAGATGCCAGAATTACCAGATTGAATTGCCAGTGAGTCTTTCACCACCTGTGGGGCTTCCCTTAGTCACTATTAGGTGTGGGGAGAACGCCAAATTCCTCTGCCTGTTGTCTATCCAGCTCTCTCTCTCTATTTCCCAGATTTGCATTGAGGACATCCTAACACCCATCACTTTGCGGCTCAACTACAGCCTCGTGGGAAAGCCCATTGCCGAAGCCCAAGGTCTCCAACCTGTCCTGAGCAACGATTCCCCACAGATCTACATTGCGCAGGTGATTCCAGCCCCAGGTCCCGTAACTGCAAAGGAGAACCAGCAACTCTAGAGCAGAATGTTGTTTGTGCAGGGTGTTGCTGTCCTGTGAACATCACTGGTGCACTTATTTTGCCTGGTAGCCACTGAACGCAGATCTGGACAACTTCGTTATCTTACAATGCTGGGCAAGCACAGTGGAAACAAGTGGCCATCGCAGGCAAACATGAGTGTAAACGAAATGGTGGTGGTAGGGGGGCAGGAGAGGCCGGGCTGGGCTGTATAGGACATTAGCAGAAGAGCAGCGCACCAGCTGAGGCTCAAGGTGGCGTCAATAATTCTGCGCTAAGGCAACTGATTGTTTTTGTCAAGAACAGGTGAATTATGCAATCTGTATGAATTTTATGTGCATTTTTGCAGCTTCCCTTTGAGAAGAACTGTGATGACAGATGTGAAGATATTTTACGGATCTCATTTAATTACTCAGGGTAGGAAATATCTCTCTCTATCTCTCTCTCTCTCCCCCCCCCCCCATTCTGCTTAATTACCCACCACTGTGAGATGCACTTGGCAGGGCATGACTGGAATCAGGTCTCCAAAACCCAAATTTCAGTTTCTCATGGCTTTGGAAGGGTCGACCTAATTGTCCATTGTTTCAGAGAACATGCAGAATTGGCCATATCTTCCACTTTGAGTGAGATGTTCGTTTATTCATTCATTAGATTTCATTCCTGCTTTACTGTTCCATGTAGATTTGAAGGTAATCTTCCTCCCCCTTTGCCTTCATTTATTGGTTTGCTTGTTCCGATTGTATTCACCTTTACTGAAGTTTACTAAACAGTATCATTGATAGTTTAGGCTGCAATCCTATACGCACCTACCTGGCAGTAAGCCCCACTGAACAGTGAGATTTACTTCTGAGTAAACATGTAGTAAACAAGGCCAGCGGGTGGCGCAGTGGGTTAAAACGCTGAACCATGAGGTGTCGATCGAAAGGTCGGCAGTTCGAATCCACGACGGGGTGAGCTCTTGTTGCTTGGCCAGCTCCTGCCAACCTAGCAGTTCCAAAGCATGTTAATGCGAGTAGATAAATAGGTACCGCTTGTGGGAAGGTAAACAGTGCTCCGTGTTCCAGCTGCATGCTACGCGCTGCAGCAAGGAGAGCCATGCCGGCCACATGACCACGGAGGCGTCTTCGGACAACGCTGGCTCTTCAGCTTTGAAATAGGGATGAGCACCACACCCTAGAGTCGGACACGACTGGACTTAATTGTCAGGGGTCACCTTCACCTTCAAACATGTATAGGATTGCACTGTAAGTCTGACAAAGAGTGGAGCTTGCTTCATCAAAGCAAAACCATTTTGAAACACATCTTGGGTCTTTTGCAATTGCAAACCAACTACAAAGTGAAACTTGCATTTCAAAGCACATTGCAAAATTTGCCCCAGCCAGCTCTGATTATGAATCCTAATAAGATTTGCAGAATCTGAATTAAACTGTTGGTTTAATGCAGAAATCTTCTGAAGGTCTTGGCTACTCTTGTGAATACAGACAGATGTTACTCCATCTAAGAACATAAGAACATAAGAAGAGCCCTGCTGGATCAGGCCAAAAGCCCATCTAGTCCAGCTTCCTGTGTCACACAGTGGCCCCACCAGATGCCTCAGGGAGCACAAGACAACAAGATAACCTGTTTCCCGTTGACACTCCCTTGCACCTGGCACAGAGAAAACCCACTTCTAAAAACCAGGAAGTTGCTTATGGCTTGTAACCTGTGATGGTCTTTTCCTCCATGAATCTGTCCAAACCCCTTTTAAAGGCATCTAGGCCAGATGCCATCACCACATCCTGTGGCAAGGAGTTCCACAGATGAATTACACGCTGGGTAAAGAAATATTTTCTTTTGTCTGTTCTAACTCTCCCTCCACTCAATTTTAGTACATGTCCCCTGGTTCTGGTGTTGTGCGAGAGGGAGAAGAATTTCCCTCTATCCACTCTCTCCATCCCATGCATAATTTTATACGTCTCAATCATGTCCCCCCTCAGGCGCCTTTTTTCTAGGCTGAAAAGCCCCAGACGCTGTAGCCTTTCCTCATAAGGGAGGTGCTCCAGCCCACGAATCATTCTGGTCGCTCTTTACTGCACCTTTTCCAATTCAACTATATCCTTTTTAAGGTGTGGTGACCAGAACTGAACACAATACTCCAGATGTGGCCTTACCATCGATTTGTACAAAGGCATAATGATATTGGCCGTTTTATTCTCAATCCCTTTTTTAATGATCCCGAGCATGGAATTGGCCTTCTTCACAGCCGCCGCACACTGGGTCGACACTTTCATCGACCTGTCCACCAGCACCCCAGGATCTCTCTCTTGATCCGTCACAGACAACTCAGAACCCATTAGCTTATATGTGAAATTTTGGTTTCTTGCCCCAATGTGCATCACTTTGCACTTACTTACATTGAAGCGCATCTGCCATTTTGCTGCCCATTCTCCCAGTTTGGAGAGATCCTTCTGGAGCTCTTCACAATCCCTGCTGGTCTTCACCACCTGGAAAAGTTTAGTGTCATCTGAAAACTTGGCCACCTCACTGCCTATCCCCGACTCCAGGTCATTTATGAATAAGTTGAAAAGCACCGGTCCCAAGACCGATCCTTGGGGCACACCGCTTTTCACCTCTCGCCACTGCTTTTCACCTTTTCACCTCTCTGAGCTTTTAAATAGCTCAGATTTGAGGTCTTGCAAACCAGCTTTGTAGGAACCTAGCTCAGGACTTGGAAGAGAAGGATTATATTCGACTAGAATAATTCATGAAATGTGGCAGTGCAAAGCAGCATTTAGTATATTTGCTTAATATTGATGAACGTATATATTAATATATGTACCTGGACTGTATACATTTGACTTCCATCATTAGCCAAAATCTCCTGAATTTTTGAAAAGCTGGCTGTTGCTGTTCTCGCTCATCAGACTAACCCTGCGTTCTTCTTGTCCACACTCAGCCTCAGCACTCTGGTTGTAGGACTAACTCCTGAGCTCAACGTGACAGCTTCTATCCAGAACCACGGAGAGGACTCCTACAGCACCACGATGCTCTTCTTTTACCCTGCAGGAGTGTCCTACCGCAAGGTCACACTGCTGCAGGTAGGCAGTAGGGTGGGATGCAGGGATGGAAGGGACCTGGGAAAGTGGGAGCTTGTTGTGGGCAGTGAGTCTGTGTTTTGTTGCACACACTCATGAACTGTGGGTACCTCACCATCTTCAGCCCAGCAACAAGGTTGTGAGCGTAAAGTGCAACTCGGCTCCTGCGTCCGAGGAAGATGCTGGCAGGAACACCACCTGTAATGTCAACCACCCAATTTTCTGGAGCGGGGCAAAGGTAAGGACCACCTTATTGTCTTAGAATTCATTGCCACAAGACGTGGTGATGGCCACTGGCTTAGAGCTGATTTTGAAAAAATAGCTGATAACAGCCTTCCTGGGACTACATTACTTCAGCAAGCAGGTGGGGGGAAATAGCGTGATGAGTGCTCCCGACAAGCAATAAATAAATAAATAAATTCCTGTCTATGGAAAGGTATCATGTCAAGGGGAAGTGTTCTAGCCTAACCTTCACATTGCCATGATAATTTTCTCCATACAGGCAGTATTTGCATATGTTGGGGATGATGCAGTCCCCACCTGTGTTCTGAAGTGGTACAGTCCAAGCAGGATTGCATTTTGTTTATTTATAGTTAAAACATTTTGTTCCCCAACCTTGCCCTTCGGTATTACAACTTCCAGACTGTAACTGTAATGGTCAACTTTGAAATAGCTTTGGAAAGCATAATAAATGTGCTCCATAAAAAAAAAGAAAGAAAAGAGGTAAGGAAAATCACTCCACGTTTTCAGCATCTTCTAACTAGCCCCCTCCTCCCACCTTTGCACTTCCAATCAAATCAGACTAGGTCCATTTGAAATGCATGGGGTGAATGAAGGTCTGGGGGGAACAAACTTGGGACAGATGGTCCAAGGTTTAAATCCTGGCATTTCCAGTTCAGCAACTTCTCAGGTAGCCAAGCTGGGAAAGAGGCCTGCATGAGACCTGGAGGGTCACTACCACCCGTCAGGATAGACAGGGCCATGTTAGATGGAACAATTGCCTGACTCAGTATAAGGGAGCAGAAGGATGGGCTTATTATTTTTGTAAGCAGCCCCACCCCCCTTAAGACCCCCACCGATAGAAATACCTATAGAAATAGTCATCCACAGTATTCTGCACGTGTCTGTGTGTTTCAGGCTACCTTTGTTGCCACGTTTGATGTTTCGCCAGATGTTGATCTTGGGGATACCCTGCAGATTGTAGCCAAAGCCAACAGGTGATATTTATGCTGAAAATAATAAGCCTTGTGCATTCATATGGCTCACGTGATTTCAGTATTCCTGATGGGGTGAATGGGCTGGTGGAGCAAGACTTAATTGAATGCATGTGTGGCACAGATCTAATATGTTCTTCCAGGTGTAATTTCGAATCGGGGTCTCTAAATTGGGGTCCAATCCTACACTTAGCATGCGTCCTTGCTTCCTTCCCTGCGCTGACGCTGACTGCCGTAAAGCAGTCAGCGCCAGTCAGAAAAGGCGGTCTGACAGTGCACTACTTAGGGCGCTGCTGCTAGCAGTGCTAGCGGGAAGGCCTGTGCCTTCCCACCCACAAGGACGTTCCTCCCCACTGATTTCCAATGAAGGTAAGTCAGCGGGAGAGGTGGGAGGGGATGGCGGGAGGGTGGAGTGGGGGTGGAGAGGGGGCAAAACAGGGTGGATGAGGCTGGGGTCAGGGGATGGGCAGATAGGGCACGAGGGAGGGGATCGGTAATGCCGGTGCCGCCAATATCCTTCCCAGACCCGATCCTGCAGCACTTATGCCAAAGGTTAATGTTATACTTTGCGACAGGGCAGTGGTGTTTAATGTGGTGCCTGATGGAAGCCATGATGCAGAAAGCAAGTGCATGATGGATTAGTGCAGATTTGTTCTGTTTCACTTGTCCAGTGAAAATGGCGGTGACATCACCAAGGACATGATTCATGAAGCGGAGCTTCCTGTCAAATATGCTGTGTACATCATTGCCACTGCGTAAGGAACTATGGGTATTCTGGGGCAAAATTGTGGTTTATTGTGTACCCTTCAAGAATTTTCCCCTTCAATAATGTCCCCCAGCCTCTAAAACCTTCCTTCTCTGTCGTTTGTCTTCTAACTTCACCCCCTTTCCATCCCACCAAAGTTCTTTTCTCTCTTCCATCCCCCCAGCACTGAGGCGTCAACCAAGTATGTCAACTTCACAGCTGGTGAGGAGGAAGCCAGCAAGACTGTGGAACATCGATATGAGGTAAAAGGCAAAGCAGCACGAGGATGGATGGCAAAGAGTGGCTAGGTCAGAGGTGGGGAGATGAGAAAGATACAGCATGGAGACACTGACAGGGAAACGATGGACAAGAATTGAGACCCCTGCTAAAACTGCCTGTATACACTGAAATGAAGTATAGTGCATTAAAAGTGGGGGTACTAGGAAGAGTAAGTTTCTTTAAAAGCATTTGTACCCCACTTATCAGCCAACAAGCTCTCAGAGCAGCTCATGGAAAATCAGTCAATAGGCACAGTGAGGAGGAGGGCACAGTTCAAACTTAAAAAGGCCCCGTCCTGTGGTGGTGATGCCATAATCGCTTTGCCTTGCTGGCTTTTCTGTCTCCCTCTTCTTCATCTTCCTCCTCCTCTTCACAGGGCAGTTGGTGGTTCTGTGGCCTCTCTGAGGGGGGGAAGGGCCCAGTCAGCTCGAAAAGCACCAACTGGCGTTGGTCACGTTACAGGATAAATCTATGCTATAAATCTTGATTATTTTTACATTTGTTTGACTGAGAATCTCAGATATTCAACCTTGGCTGGGGTATGGAGGATGTTCTGTTAGGGATCCCTAGCCACTCCCCCACCCCCAACTACAGTTCTCCTCAGGGGGTCTCTGGGAAGAGGGAATGGCTGCACTATAGACGTACCCTGATAAAAAAAATAATATACGGTAATAATAATGTACAGTATTTATATACTGCCTTTCTGGTCATTGGATTTCTCCTCCGACTTTAATTCAAGGCGGTGTACATGGGCAGGCTGTTCTAAACCCCAAGGGGTTTTTACAATATAATAACGTTCTAGTCTTTCATATAGAACCCTTCATTCGAGATGTTGCTTTCACAGTCCAGCGCTCTCTCTCTCTCTCTCTCTCTCTCTCTCTCTCTCTCTCTCTCTCTCTCTGGCGTTCGCCTCAGCACGCTTCAGCTTCAGATAACACAGGCAGCCTTGATTGTCACTCAAGCGTTGCAGCTGCAGCTTCACTCCCCCACAAAGACTCTGCAGCTATCAGCTCGGCAGCTATAAAGAAGGTAGCATTGTAGTCTAGAGGAGATTAGAGCACTGGCATCGCTGCAGGGGGGGCGGAGCTCTAAGTTCCGCCGCGGTCCGAGCCTCCGTTACACCGGTGCACGAAGCTGCGCGTTGCTTTCACCGCCTTGAATGGTTCCGAAGGCGAGGGGGCGGGGCCGCTTTGTGCACTGGTGTAATGGAGGGTCAGACTGTGGTGGAACTTAGAGCTCCGCCCCCCCTGCAGCAACGCCAGTGGATTAGAGATAGGATTCTTTCACCTCATTCTGTTGCAGACCTTCATCCTGGGATGGGGAGAAGACAGGCTCCCAGTGGTCAAGAGGTGAGGGCCAAGAACCAGGATTTCTGGGTTCTGCCCATTTTGCAAACATCCCGTTTCTCTTTCAGGTAAAGAACCTCCGTGAACGAAGCGTTCCTGTCTCAGTGATGTTCCAGATCCCCGTAAAACTGAAAGGGATCCAGGTGTGGAACGTGTCTCAGGTCATCCCCTCCAAGGTATATCTACTCGTTCTTTGCCACCCCTTGGTAACTCCAGCAAAGTGCCCCCCCAGCTTATTTGTAGGTCTTGTTGGGGAAATATTTATATAGCACCATCCCTGTTCATTGTGTTTTATGTGAATTAAAGATGCAAAGCATAGCCTGCTGCTCCAAGCTCCTGCTTGATATGGAGCTAGTTTGGAGTTGGGGCCTTCAGAAAACTGCCTTCAGCAGTCCACCTTGTGTGCCTCCCCCCACAATGAATCATTTTAACTCTCTTCTTCCACAGCCGCAGCTTGCTAAATGTGTCCTGGAAAGAGAAACTTTGGGCGCCATGAATTTTCAGAAGCTGGAGCACCCCCTTTTGGTGAGTGCACCCACCCCAGGAACCCTCCGCATGGCATAAGCCCCGATTCATAAGCACCCACCGATTTATTCCTAAAAGTGCCCCTATTCACATTCTACACAAATGCAAAGGTGCCAACATGCAGTTGCCAAGCTAATGTGTTGTTTTACTCTTACTCAGCCTCCCTCTCTGGTTTCTGAGGTTTCACCAGACATTTTGCACACATTCAAGCCTGCCTAGGGATTGTGTGGTTTAGTGGGAGTTGAACTTGCCTGGGTAGACCTTATTTCAAATTCTTATACAGCCAAGAAGCTTACTGGGATATCTTGGGCCAGTCACATCTTTAAGCCTAACAGGGCAGTTGGGAAGATAAAATTCCCATCAATATATACTGCCTTGCGCTCCTTCGAGGAAGAGTGTGATTCTGAAAAAGATAATTGAAAACATCTCTGTAGCCATAAGGGCTAGAAACTTGTTTTAAACAATAAAATGAAATGAAAGCTGGTATTCTCAGGATGCTGAATTCTTAGAGGATTTTGATGCCCAGCTCCGAGTGTTCCCTGTGACCTGACTACAGGGTATCTTTTTACTTTCCTCAGGGCTGCTCCGTAGCCTCTTGCAAGATGATCCGTTGTGACATTTTGTCACTGGAAATGCGGCAACCGCTGGAGTTCACAATCAAGGGGGACCTTCGTTTCCAGTGGTCTCAGGTACAGAGTGTTGGCAGCACTAAAATTAAGAGGGGTAGGAGGGAGGAGAATATTTTTTGATCTGTAAGATGTTAACATTGTCTCCTGCTTCATCACAGAGGCGGTTGCCTCTCAGTGCCTGGCCAGGAATTCCTGTGTTTTAACCTTATTGATTCATTCTTGCTTGGTGAAACCTCTTAGGCAAGACTCCATCCCTCAGGAGATTTATTTTTTGTCTCCCAGATCCAGCTGAAGAAAGTGACCCTGGTGAGCTCTGCACAAATTTTCTATGATGAAGCAAAATATACCCAGAAGGAAGGCTTTGTACAGAGCCAAGTAAGTAATTGGAGTGAGTGAATGAGAGTGAGAGCATGCAAGATAGAACATAAGAAGAGTCCTGCTGGATCAGGCCAAGGGCCCATCTAGTCTAGCTTCCTGTATCTCACAGTGACCCACCGGATGCCTCAGGGAGCACTCAAGATAACATGGTACCTAACCTGTATCTTGTTGCCACTCCCTTGCATCTGGCATTCAGAGATAGGCTACCTCTAAAGCCCGGAGGTTGCATATGGTCACCATGGCTTGCAACCTGTTATTTCCTCCATAAATCTGCCCAATCACCCAGTGTCACCTAGTGCTTACAGCTGGGAGTCTGTGAGCTTTCTGCAAGAGTGATATAGTCTGTTATAGCAGATAGAGACCTGGGAGCTGGGCTTCTGGGTTTCCTTGGCCATTGCTGGAAGGGGAGAGCATTCATTCTCCTGCATAAGAACTGGTGAATGGTATCAGGAAGCCTGGGTTAAGCCTGTCTTCCCTTCCCAGGTGCAGACAGTGGTGGAGCACATCGAGGTCTACAACTACCTGCCTGTGATCATTGGCAGCACCATTGGTGGGCTTGTCCTTCTAGCTCTCATCACTGCAGTCCTGTACAAGGTGAGGTGGAGCTTGGGACAGATTCTGAATGCAAGTGAAGGAGGGCTTACTTTGTCCTGGAACTCCCCAGGGCCTGGTGATGCGTAGATGTATATATTTATGAAGTGGCAAAGGAGAGAGCATCTCCGAGCATGTTCAGAGTTCTTTCCCCAGTGGAGTAATCCTAGCCAGTCGCCAGATAAGGGATCAACCTGACGGTATGATTTCCACACTGACTTGAGCTCCAGCACCTCTCTTAAAAGCCCTAAAGTCTGAAACCCTTTGCTTCTGAGACAATAGTATCTAGAGACTTAACCTATATGATAATAAGGCATTTGACTTCTTCTTCACCTGCTTCCTCTGTCATTCTAGGTTGGGTTCTTCAAGCGTCAATATAAGCAGATGTTGAAAGACGCTGGGACTGATGATGGAGCCACAGACCCCACCCCACAAGACACGGATTCCTCTCCACCTAGCAAAGACACTGTATACTAACTCTCCTTAGGAGTACTTTTTGTGACCCACATGAGGAATGTAGCTGACATGAGCCAGTTTCCCTGAACCTGCGATATCCTCACCCTCTTTATGGAGCCATAGATATGCTGAGGTTGCAATGCAGAATTTCTCGTGTTTTCAGTTGCGAGGTCAACTCAAGCGTTCTTTGCGAAAATCTTCCAAACATAGGAAGAAGCACAATTGAAGTAACTGGATACAACATGGGAAGATGTGGAGTATTACAGTTTATTGTAGATTATTCCCAGCATAATGTGCAAGATAAATGTAC
Source organism: Plestiodon gilberti rubricaudatus (assembly GCA_026170595.1). NCBI lineage: Eukaryota > Metazoa > Chordata > Lepidosauria > Squamata > Scincidae > Plestiodon > Plestiodon gilberti. Next base: position 11,448,373 of record JANXHW010000006.1, on the reverse strand, counting down.
GTCTAATTCTTTGGACCATTTGGAAGCTGCAACTTGCAAGGTGAATTCCCTGGAGGACCCTGAACCAGGTTGGTCTCAGCTAAGTCGAGTTTTGCTCCGGGGTCTGTTGTCATGAAGGAAAAAGGATCTAGGACTGCATACCAGGCCCTTCGCTCCAGGTTGGTAGGAAAAGAACAACCCCTTCATCCTTCTCTGCTACTTGTCTCCCTGAGCAGGAGCTTCTCAATTAAACAGCAGGATTTTAAAAAGGGATGGGAAGAGAGCCTACAGGCTACATATATGTGTGTGTATAAATAGCTTTTTCTGGGCTGTATGTATTCTGTACATTAAAACATTCCTAAATATCCACACCAAGGAAAGTTGAATTCTGAGAGCAGTAAATTCAAACTAGCATAATTTATTCTACTTACTGTAGAAAGGAACTAAGGTGTGTCAACCTCCCCCAATCACTTTGACGGTGCAATCCTGCAGAAGTGTCTGCCTGTGGAGTGTGCGCGCTGCAGGCAGAGTGTGCCGTAAACGCGCCATAAAGCACGTTTTTGGCACCCTTGGAGTAAGGGCCGCCGGCGTCCAGGCCAGCAGCCCTTACTCCGCATCCCAGACGCCAACTGCAGCCACCAGAGCAGGTAGGTTTTGCACCGGCCAGTGCAGGGGCGGGGGGAGGGAGGGCTGGGCAGTAAGGGAGGGTGGCCGTTAGGCGAGCCAGCCCGGGAGGGGGCAGACATATCGTCGGCGAGTGCCGACGATATCCTGCTCCTATTCCCGGGCTCGGCGGCCCTTTCCCTGTTGCCCCAGATATACGTCAGCTCAAGAGCCAGCGTACATCTGAGGAGGCCCATTGGGGCCAGGCAACCCTACACCGGGGGAAGGGGACAAACATCTCCTTCCCCCGAGGAGACCCTGGGCCGCAGATCCTATGAGCTGGCCACTGATCCTTACGCAGGATCGGGCTGGAAATCTTGTTCAACCTCAGAGAAGTCACTAGGCCTTGCCCTTTCAAAACTCTTTGTAGCCATAGGGGCTAGAAACATGTTTTGTGTGTCTAAAAAAGTTCCTCAAGGTGCTGAATTCTGCAGCTAACATGGGAAGTGCACCATACTTGCTGCCATGTTTGCACAGAAGTGCAATATACAGTGCAGTCTGTGCAGATTGCTTCTTTATGGGAAGATGGAGCCCAAGCCCAGCCCCACTGTAGATGTAGGCAAGCAGATTGTACTTGCTACTGAAAGGGGTGGAGATATTTATGAAGATTCATGAGGCTGGACTGACTGCAGCAGGGACAAGTAGAAAAGACCTTATCTTCAGTCAAGGGTGGGGGGAACAGTCCTGTTGTTTTCAGACTGAATTTCTAGGCTATTTTTGATGTTGCCGTGGCTATCTCAAGGATGGTGACAGTAACAGCCGCTCATAGGAGAAACCAGACCTTTATTTTTGCAGTGATTTGTCCGCATTATTCATGCTCTTTCAAACTCAGGTCCTCTTATTGGGGAAAATATATCTCTATATCTTAGACTTAAATCCAACAATTTTTCAAAAATGTCCCACTTTTGCGCTAGGAAGGAAGCAACGACCTGCCCAATACTGTTATCTTTGTATTGCAAAGGTGGGTGAGTTGAGATTGTTGACAATCTTGTAATGTTGTCCAGTGTTGTTTATGACAGATGTCAAATGTTCTCACAGATCCTGTCAAAAAGGTCTTGAAAACGGCCAACTTCAGTTTGACTATGGAAATAGTCACTATGGAAATGTCTGCACTTGCCACATGGCCATGAAGCCGCCTCCTTGCCTTGCTAGCAAGAGTATTCCCTGCTGGACCCTCTTTGGAGCCTGGACTTTACATGTTTGCTCTCCGTCTAGCTAAAAATACTCCCCAGGAATCCAAAGGAGGAGGGGCTGGCAGGGTGGCTGGCTGGCAGCTGGGCCTCCAGCCAACCCCAGTGAGACCTTGGTCCTTGGACATATGTTGGGCGACGGCCTTCCTGGATAGCCTCCAAGCAGAGTTATGCTGGTCTCCTGGGTTCATTGGCCAAGCAGAGTCAGATGGGCATGACGGTCAGGCTTGTGGGGCGGGGAAAGGTGGTGGAGGGGCTGTACAGGAAGGCCTTGAGATAGGGAGGCAAAGACAGAGAGACCCACCAGTCTGACGTGAAGGAGAAAAGGCCTCTGTTGTTGGCACCCTCGAGCTGACAAGTTTTCAACATGATTCCCTGGTGGAGGACGGCCGCTCAGCTGGTGGCAAAGGGACGGAATCTAGCCACAGCAGCTGCTGGTGGGCACCACGGTGATGGGTCAGGTGGTAAGTGACTTCAACAACTGATGGAACCGATACCAGCGATGGTAGCAGATAAATTGCTTCTGTGCACAGGGCCACTTTTCTTATTTCAGATTTCCTGCCTGCGAATTCCTAATGGCTCAGGGCAAATATATGCTCCTTCTGCCCCCTGACTCTAACTTGGGGGACTAGGGATTATGCCCAATAAAAAGGTATCATTTGCTTCTTGCTCCCATGTTGCCTCTCCTGCCAAATGTCTGTTTTAAAAGATCTCTTCTTCCTTTAAGACAAGCAAAACAAGCTCCAAGAGTATACTGTCCTGGTGCCTGGGACATTGTGGCGCTACAGCCAGCATTTGGATGCAATCTATATGAGGTGCCCTTGGAACCTCTCACACATTTGAATTACAGCATCTCCCACTCTCTAGCTCTGCAAGGTGCCTTTTCCTCTCCCCTGTCACCAGTTAGCAGGAATGTAGCACCCATCCCTGTTCCTCTGGGTTTGTACTCTGGAAAAGATGTCAGTGTTTTGATGCCAGAGGTACTTACTTGCAAGCATGGCCAACAAAAGGCAGCTGTGGGCAGTGGCCTTCAGGATGACCTCTAGCTGTTAGAGGGCAGTGTACATCAAGGAGCAGTCATGCTTGGTGGGTGCTGGGCCCTTGAGGGTCAGCGTTTTTGCCAGGGAGTCAGAGTACTGCTAGGGGGCGAACCACATCCATTTCCTTCAGGTATCGTAGTGTCATTTGCTGTGGTCCGTGCTCCTCATCCCGGACTTTCCTATCTGTGACACAGGCCGGACATGGAAGATCCTGTCCTTTGTGGTGGCACTTCCCGGAGTGGGGGTCTGCATGCTGAACGTCTGGCTGCAACAGGCGAACCACCCGCACGAACAACCCCCGTTCATCCCATTCCATCACTTGCGCCTCCGATCAAAGGTTAGAATTGAACAGTGACTGTCTAATAACTGCTGAGGGAGACTCGTTGCCTTGATCTGCTGGATGAAGATTGGATGGGGTGGTGCGGGGGGGGGGGGAATTATGGCATCACCTATTGCTCAAGTGCTCTCTCGCTCTCTCTTTCATTTTAGCCGTTTCCTTGGGGTGATGGAAATCACACGCTCTTCCACAACCCTCACACCAATGCACTGCCCACAGGCTACGAAGAGGTAGGCAGCCATCACTGAGCCAGGGCCATTTCCTCTTTCTGTCTCTGTCACTGTGCAAGAGGCAGCGGGCCCTGTATATCCATCACTGCTTTGGGACAGATCTCACTACCGAGGGACAATAAAAATACTTTTCAAAGGATAGACCGCTGCTTTCTTGGTGTTTCAGACTGTAGTGGAGGTGGACTGAGGAAGTGTCAGTCTTCTGCCAAGTTTTCAGTGAGCTAAGATCCACTGGGAGGTAGCTGATGACCAGTGGAGTAACTTTCAGCCAGACACCTGAGCTCAAACTAGGAAGGTGCAAAGACTCTTGAAGTCCCTTTTCCTAGATCATAATCAAACAATTACCACCAAAAATCTGTTGCCAAATTTCAGCTGGTCCCATTTGTATGGAGACATTTCCTGTTTTTCGCTGCTAAGGCGGCCCCAGATGTTTTAATATATTTGTACTTTTCTCACATTTGCACTGCATAATTTAAAAACTATTTTGAGTTAGTTTGTGTAGGTAGTCTTAAGACGTATAATACCCAAGCGTGACTGTGAGTGAACCATGAGACTTGCACTTGCACAGCAGATCAGACTAGACATGGCCTACACTCTCTCAGATTGCTCATGCTCAGGGACTTTTCAAATGTAACATTTTATACCAAGCATGACATTCCTCATTGGTGCAGCAATCAAACAAATGTGCAGAATACAAACATATATACCTACCTATGCCTGACACTGGCTACAATGCAAATACATTTTGTTCCTTTTTCACATGAACATTCCTTCAACCGATGATCTTCACCTTCTCAAGGATACCAGGAAATACCGTGATTTTTAGTTTTCAACACTATGTTTGCCTGCACGGAAAGCACTTCTGTGAAAGGAATGTCCTCCTAGCAGGTGTAGGTTGTCACCTGTGACATAATCGCACCTGTGTGTATGTAGTTCATTGTATGTACACACGCAGGAAAACTGCATGTGGGTGCAGATGCTCAGCATGTGTGTAACTGGCACATGGGACAATCTCATGCAAGTAGCAGGCCAGTTTCTAGCTTTCCGTACAGGGAAAATGCAACAGATGAAGCAGCTCTAGTCTAGGCAGCCACCTCTTCTGGTGCACATATGGTCTCTTCTGGTCTCATATGGTTGATGGTGTTGTGTGGGTGCCAAAAGAGACCCGAGAGAAGGTGGGGTTGGTGGGGTTGGTTACCCTTTAGTAGCATCAGGACTGGGGGCAGTGCTGCTGTCCTGGGGAGGAGGTCCTGCCCCCTCATTGCCCTCAGCTCCTGCCTCATCCATCATCTCTTTATACTGTCGTTTGAAGAACCCAACCTGGAAGGAAGGAAGGAAGGCAAGAAAGAGAAAAGTCCGATGAGGACCAGATTCAGCCTGAGGATAATGGTAAGACAAACAGAAACGAGGCCTGAAAGCTTGCACCAGAACAGCTGGTGCATTAACTACAGACAAGGGCATACAGGAGCAATCCTGCTTAGGGGGTGGTGGTGGTGGTGGTAGGGTAACGTTTTCACCTGTGCCCCAGCCAGCCTCTCTCCTTGTGGGCCTTGTTGGGCAGAGCCTGCAATTCTGCACGCCCTAGCACAAGCACACAGAACACTGACCCCCCAAAACTTCCCCCAGAAAGTATTTCTTCAACACCCCAATTCTCACCTTGTAAAGAACTGCAGCAATCAGAGCCAAGAGGATGAGGCCCCCAATGCTGCTGCCGATAATGGCAGGCAGATAATTGTAGGCCCCCAAGTACTCCACCACTGTCTTGACCTGAGGGGTGAGAGGGACCAAAGAGAGACTCACCAGCTTTAACTTGGTACAACCCATCCCTTGCCCAGAGCTACAGGCAGCCAAGAATAGTGATTCCCTCTCAGCGTCTTCTAACCCTAGACCACGTCCCTTTTCCAGAAATGCCAGGAGTCCAGGCTCCTAGCTGTATGCAGTGAAGAGTCTCTTTTGCACTGGTTACCTGGCTCTGCCCAAAGCCCCCCTCCTGGGTGTATTTTGTCTCATCGTAGGAAATGTGTGCTGAGCTCACGAGAGTCAATTTCTTCTGCTGGGTCTGGAAGACAGACAGACAGACAATTTCATTCTAAAGCTTTCATGGCCAGCTATCAATTGACAATGTTTAAGGAATACGGGAATTAAAGCCATGTAGTAAAAGAATCTTGAACTTTAATTGGAATAAAAATCACATTAAAATCCAAGGAACTGAGCCTTGGATTTTAAATGGGCTCAGTTCCTTGGATTTTAATGTGATTTTTATTCCAATTAAAGTTCAAGATTCTTTTACTACATGGCTTTAATTCCCATATTCCTTAAACATTGTCAATAGACAGACAGACACATCATCAGCATACATAGCGGTTTCACCAACCAGATCTGCACTGGCCATTTATGCAAACATTCCTTGCTGAGTGCAGATATGTCGCCGACTCGAAGCATAACCAAGCTAGAAACTTTTATCTGTGGTTTTAAAAATCAGTTTAACTTTCATAACAGCCTCCAAGGGATTCTGGGACTTGTAATGTAGTGAGGGTGCTGAGAATTTTGTTAGCGACCTCGAGACTGCCTCACAGAAGTATAGTTCCCACGTTTCTCGGAGGCGAGAGAATGCTAATTCAAATTACTATAGTAGATATGCTCGAAAATGCAACTCATTCTGGGGAGGAACACGTTAACATCTTACAGAGGAAAGGCAGAAGTTCATATTCTCCCTCCACCCACCCTGTTCCAGGCTGAGAAAAGCCGCCAGCAGTGGACGCCATACCTGGGAAACGGACTGGAAGCTGACGTTCCCCTTGATGCTGAACTCCAGAGGTTGCTGCTGCTCCAAGGATGAAATGTTGCAATGAATTGTTTTGCAGGCGGCCACAGAGCAGTTCTGGATGGAGGTGGGAGAATTTCGTGGGGTCAGGTCACAGGCGGAGCATTGATGCTGACTATGAATACCCTTTGACCTACAGGGCCATCCTACTGGGCAGCCTGTAACCCACAGCCACTCACAACAGCTTTTCTAAAACCAGGCTGCTGACATGACAGTGGAGGGAGTTGGACTCACCAGAATGTGGCTCTCCTCTAGTTGCTTCACAGAATCCTTGGACTCTGGAGTGTCTCTTCCAGGCACACACTGAACCAGGTGGGAGAGCTGGGAAAAAGAAAAAGAGGAGGTGCTTTTTTCTCAGCCACACCAGTACACATGAGAGAAAAAGGCTTGAGAGAGGAATCGGTCAAGGAAGCTTCGCCCTGTAATTCATATCCTTCCAACAAGGACACGGTTTAGCAAAGCAGAGGTATCTGTTGCTGTTCAAGGCACATACACAAGGTCACTTAGCAAAGGTTCGTTAGCACAGTTTAACCATCCTGAGTAGGAGAAGGTGACTAAAAAGCAACAGAACAGCAGCCTCTCCCCTCCGTTTGGGTGGATTGTAGATTTTGGTCCTATTTAGTGATGGTGAGCATGGGACCAGTGGGTGGGCCAAAACATGAGGCTTGACTCCTGCCAGAGAATTTTAAACGCAGGGTTGGCTCGTCCATGGGGCCAACTGAAACGGTTGCCTCAGGCAGCAGACTGGGGGGGGGGGGGAGCCAGCTCTGTCATCTTACCTCTACTGCTCCTCCTCCTCCTTTCACTCCCTGGATTGGAAAATGATGAGGGGAACAGAGAGGAAGAGGACATGTGGAGGGGAAGACAGTGTTGAGCGAGAGCATTGGAGAGTGAGAGGAGCAGAGGCTGGCACATCATCGGGTAAGGGGTGTGTGATCCCAGCATCTGGTATGCAGAGCTATATACTGTATATTCCCCTGATATATTGAAATCCTCCATGAATTTGTCTAACTCCCTTTTAAAGCCATCTATACTAGTAGTGACCACCACCAATGTTCCCTTTAAGGTGCGTGGCCATGCAACCATGCACCTCCCAGCCCAGCTCCATGCAGTGCGGAGCTCGGCAACCTGGAAGTTCGGTAATGACATGGTGATCGCAAAATATCCGGAGGGGCCAAAGGGGTCTGCAGTAGGAAATAGAGGAAGTGCTGGTGACCACCACCACATCTTGGAGCAGAGGATTCCATAAGTTAATGACGTGTTTGTGTGAAGAAGAAGTCCTTTTTGGGGAGTCTGCCTTGAATCACCAGTATCACTGGCTGCCCCCAAGTTCTAGTGTTATCAGAAAAGGAGCAGAAAGCTTTTCTGTATCCACTTCCTTTGCAAATGTTATTCCAGTTCCATTAATGCAGCGCAAGCAGCTGCAATCACTTCTGTGTGGCCTTTTCAGGCAATACCTCCGAGGGGACCTCCAGGGATGCGTTCCAAACCCACGTCCTGTTCAGCTGCACAGGAAACTGAAATGTCACCGAGACAGGAATACTTCGCTGATACGTGTTCTTTACCTAAACCAAAAGAAGATGCTTTGTAAGTGTGGACTGGAGCCCAGCAGTCCTAAGATTCACACCACCCTTGGTTTTCATCGTGAGACATTCTCCTCATTTCCAAATCTGTGTTCCAAACCAAGCCTTGTGTGTGTGTGTTTGGGGGGGGGGGTGCGTTCATACGGGTCAGCTCAAGGCATGAGGACCCCCCCCCCCCCTGCTTCCCCCATGTTCTTAATCCCACAAACTCCATGTCCTTCTCACCTCATACCAATGTTCCACCATCTGGCTTCCAGCTTCTTGGCCAGTGGAAAAATTGACATACTTGGTTGACTTGTCAATTCTAGAAGAAATGAGATAAGAGCCTGAGATTGTGTGCATTTTGGGGGCGGGGAGAAGGTGGAACTGGCAGCAAAGGATGAGGCAGAAGGCAATTTGGATCAGGAAGAAGACATGCAAAGTGGGGCTGTTCTTCCCCTTCGCCTCACTTCAGGTTCATTGGTGCCTCCCAGGTGGTGCCTCTACCACGAGATGAAGCAAATGCATCAGGTGGCAGATTCTGGGATGCTACAAAAGGGAGCCGTGGGGGAGAAAGATCGGACCCAGAGGGCACAATCCATGGGGGAAATGTCCTGTGGAAGCCTCACTGAAATGAATGGGAGTTGTGGAAGAACATACTGGTTATTTTGAGGGAAGCCACTGGGGGCTCCTGCTTCAGCTACCAAAGTGGTGCCTTCTATGCCTGGTTGTCTTTACCCAATCAGTTACCCTTGAACCTTCGCCATGCTCTGATTTGTTCTCATATTTAAGATGGGTTGAAAGGAACTGAAAGGCAGTAAATGATCCTGAACCATCAGAAACTCCTATCTCACCTACATCCTTTAACCCATGAAACTAATCAGGCCGGTTCCTCTCTGATTGATGAAATGTACAGTTCCATCAAGACATACAAACCCAAGATAGTCAGCAAGGGTTTGGCTGAAACGCTGGGAATTCCTTGTTTGGACAGAGCAGTTGGTACTTCAGGAGAACTGCCCTGGGATGATGGTCCTTAGAAAACAATCCTGGGTGTGTAAACAAACCCTCCAACCAGCGATAGCGCCCTGAGTGGCCAGGCTGAGAGGGCGGGGGAGTAGTTTTGCCCCCAAATACTTGCAGTCACGTACGCGTTGACAAAGATATACACCGCATATTTGACGGGCAGCTTTGCTTGGTGAACCATATCTCGGGTGACGGGGCCACCGTTTTCACTGGAAAAAGGAGAGATGGACAGAATGAAGTACCTCAGAACGTAAGTTACACATACGACTGTCGCCCCACTCCCTGCTAAAGTTCACCATTGTTCAATTTCACTAGCCTGCCCTTCTGTAATGTGTATGGCTTCATCTTTTATATACTGTACTTTACTGTGTGTACCTTACTTCAAAAGCTGCCTTGTGAGGACTGGGTCTTCAAAGGCAGGATATAAATGCTTTGGAGAGAACTAAAACAAATCTTCATCCAAACTGAGTGCAGTGAGGAGGAGGTGCCTCTCTGAGACTAGTCACGATGATGGCCATGTGCTACCTCTAGGTCCAGAGGAGCAGTTGCAGGGGAGCAATGGTGGGAGAAAGGAGTATCCATCATCGCCTGGTTGTAGGAGACTGTAGGAAATGGGATGCTGGACTAGATGGAGCTTCTTAGGAGACCCGGCCAAGGCACACACGCAATATCGTGTACATTTAAACCCATCTGAAAGTAGTTTAACCATCACAGATCTGAAAATGGTTTAAAACCCATTTCCTCCCAGCCCACAGGTGTATGCATCCTGATGCATAGATACACCCTTGGGTAAAAACAAATGCCTTAAGTTAGTTTTGCAAACACATCCCAAATTAGGCCCAGCAAGCTTCACCTGCCAGCCGTGGCATTCATCTGCACCACACTCCCCAGGTCGACATCCTGGGAGACGGAAAAGGTGGCAATGAAGATCACCTGAAACAAAGGAGGCATAACCAGTAGTAGTAGCAGGAGACAGGACATCAGGGCCTTCAGGGAGACCTGGACTGCACATGTAAAGCCATTTTAAAACCCAGTGATGAGAGGCTTTCTTTCCCACTTATGGCTTCTCCCAAGGAACCTCCCAAGCCTTTGGAGGGGGCTGAGGCAACTCTGTCCCTAACATCCTCAGAGAGCTCTAATTCCCAGGGTTCTTGAGACAGCAGCCATGATCATGAAACTACTGTAGTTTAAATCTGTAGTGTTGGGCAGTTTCTAGAGGCATCTCCAACTGGGACAGAGTGCTAGACCTTTAGGAGAAGGAATGTGGGCAGGTGTAGTTTGTTAAGTCCTAGAGCACAATCAGTAGCGTCACTAGGACGTGCGTCACCCTAGTGACGCTACCGTTATCGCGGCGCGGGGGGGGCAATCCGGCTCCCCTCCCCCCCCCCGTGTCGCCCTCCGGACGCTCTGAGGCTGGCCCGGGAGCCAGCCTCAGAGCGTCCGACCCCGTCGGCGCTCCAGGGCCATTGAACACAATGGGGCTTGCTTCTGAATAGACATGCCTAGGATTGTGCTCTAAGGGCTTAACAAGCTACACCTGCCCGCATTCCTTCTCCTAAAGGTCTAGCACTCTGTCACGGTTGGAGATCTGGTAAGCCTAAAACTGTTTGGGCAACCATTTGTTCTGGAATAATAATAATAACCCCCCTGAACAAAATCTGATGAGAGCAGGGACTGTTGTCTCCTCTCTCGTTCACGGCAAGCTAAAGGCCAGTTGTTTACACCATCACAGATTCTGGGATAACTCCTGAGCTCCCTTTAACTTTTGATTTGCTGACATCATGTGCATGGAGTGAATCAGAGGCTGAACGTGAGTGAGGTGACAGGTCCTTCCCAGCCCTGCTGCTTGAGATCCTTGTTTAACTGAAGACACTGGGGGGGGGGCTTGAACTAGGGGGCCTGCTGTGTGCCCTGAATTACGGTCCCTCCTTCAAGAGGGAAGCAAGTCAGCCCAGTGCCTGAGGGATCAGGAGGAGTTCTAGGCTCACTGGCCTTACTCTCTCTCCTTCACCTTCTTCGAATGGTTTCCCAAAGATCTGATACCTCGGACACACTCACCTGTCCTCAGAGGACTCTTTCTCACTGTTCCTGCATGAGTCACTGATCTGCCTCCTGATTGAAAAGAAGCATGCCCAGAGCAGTAACTCATGCGGAGACCACAGTTAGCCTCTTCTGAGGACTGCTAATTCTGCTGCATCTCTGCATCAGGATCTTACCTAATGAAAAGCTGCAACAGAATTACCTGCTCCCAGCAGAGGCTGATTGGAATGAGGCTGGACCAAGGCAATAACTCACACAGAGACGCAGCAAGCGGCTTTCACTGTAGGTGTTGCTTTGGAATCAGAGGGGTCTTGAATTATTTGTGTTATTTTTTTCTCATGGCACACACTAGCAGTTCTCTCATACACACAAAGGTGGCCCAGGACAGAGTTTCAAAATTATTGCTGTAAGTGATGGCAGGCTTGTCATCATTGATGGTTGGAGCTTACAGCTTCCCTCAAGTGATCTACAGTCGGCCAGAGCCTGTGGCTGTAACACCTTGGAATGCCTTCTCAAGGGGGGTTGTTGCCTCAGTACAACCACCACTGAACCCCTTGATTCTGCCAAAAGGTCCGCTTGGTTGCACAGACATTGCCGTGCTATCTCGTTACTCTAGGGTGGTTGCCTGGTAGTCAAAACTCCTCTTGGGTTGGTAACAAATTACACGAATGATGGAGAGACATTGCCAGAATCAGAGGAACCTATCTAGGTGGGGGACTCTCTGCCCTTTTCAAATAAGGATATTAAGGAGATGATCAAAGTCTACCTACCCCATCCCCAAACACGCTAACAAGAGCACCTTACCTCAGCCCCACTCCGGAAGATGGGGTGGTTGATGTCACAGGTGGTGTCTGTCACAGGGTCATCCACTGAGGCCGGGTTGGAGGAGCACTTAATGCTTATATACTTCCTGTTGGACTGAGCAATGAGGACTGGCTTGAGAAGGCGATCAGTGGGGCAAGGCAGCCCATATCCTTTGTTCCCTGATGCCTCTGCTTCCCCTCTGCCCTCTTACCTGCAGCAGTGTGTATCTGCGGTAGGACAGTGCTGAGGGGTAGGAGAAGGTCAGGCTGGTACTGAAGGAATCCTCTCCATTGTTCCGGATGAAGACTGTGGCATTGAGCTCGGGGGTCAGGCCCACCACTAGCGTGCCCAGGCTGAAGAAAAGGGGAAGGGGGCCTGTGGTAAACATCTCCAACAGGAAACGGTAGGGCTCGGTCCTGCCTGAAAGCCATTCCCTCTGATGGGAACCTTGACCCCAGTATACTGAAGGAAAGAAATGCACTCTGCGTGTGCTCAGATGCAATCTCTTATATTATTGTTTCTCCTGTTCCAAAGAGGAGCCCTGCAGAAAATGCATGTTTTGTGACTTGGCTCAAATTTAGTCTTGGAACAGGGCTGGTCCAAGATTGGTCTGCGCCTGAGGTGGGGCACCAAGTGCAACTGCTATCCTGCTAACCAGTTAACCTGCTAACTGGGCAAACAGGCACTTTTTAACGGGGTGCTGCACTTATATTTACCTGGGGGTAAATATAAGTGGAGCACCACGTGCCTTGCTGTGCCAAATGTACCCCCTTTACCTGACTCTGCCTCTCCTTCTCTGCCCATGCTGCCTAGACGTTAAAAGGAAGAGGAAAAATGAGCACAAGAGGAAGTGTGGAGAAGAGCGATGGGCTAGAGCTTCTCCCACTCCACTGCTCCGTGCTTCCTCTTCTGCTTCATTCTCCTCTCCTTTTTTAAATCAGGAGGCGGCAGCGGAGGCAGCTGGCAACCGTTTCCCCCTAAGGCAGGCAACCACTGCAGTTTGTCTTATGGCCCTGTCTTGAAAGGAAGTCATTATCCAGGGATCCAGGGAGCCCCAAGATGAGGCTTCTTCAGCACAATGTTCTGGTAATGCTGCAAACATTCTGCCCTGCAGTCCTTGAACACCAAAGTTTTAAACGCTGAATTTTGCCAACCTGAGGTCCAGAAAGCTGGGTGAATTCCATTGCATTGGGGGATACAAAGAAGAAAATCATAACTTACCCTGAGAAATTGAAAGATGCTTTTAATTCATCCTTACAGATCTCATCTTTGCCACAGTTCTTTTCAAAATGCAGCTTGAAGAGATAAAGGAATAATATCAATCTTGGGTGGGTTGAGAGTATTAAAAATAATATTGCTTAGAGTTTTAATTAAATTACATTCTCTGTTTGAAATCTTTTTTCTGCAGATTTTGATATCAAATTATTTATTCATTACATCTGTATCCTGCCTTTCCTTCAGGCAGCTTAAGGGTTGGTATACACACACCCCTCCCAATTTTGCAACATCCACCTAGAGAGAGCTAGATCAGACTGAGAGAGAGTGACAGGTCCATGGTTACGCAGTGAGTCTCATGGCTGAGCAGAAATCTGAACCCAGATGTACCTGGAACAACACCATTTGTTGCTATGCCACACCGACAGCCAACTGTGTGTAATAATTCACCTCAAGTACTTAATAGCCTCTACTTTAGAGTTTGGAGGCACAACGCAACCGTGGTCCCTTCCATAGGACGGGCACTTTGGTGAAGGCAGCTCCTGAGTGGCTAAAGATAGAGAACTGTGAGAAACTGACATTGTCAACGAGTCCACCCATTTTCCATGAATGAAACCCTGGCTCTCTCTCTGCCACTCCTCACACACCGATAGCCAGCCAATCCCTACCCAGACAAAAGCTGTCAGGAAGCCCCAGAGATCAGGGACTCACCGGTGCTAATATAGATGGACGGGACCCGTCTTCTCTCAGGATGGCTCGCAGATTGTCAGCAGCAGGAATGGGATTTCCGGTCAGGGTGTAATTCAGCCGGAGGTTTATGGGTGTGAGGCTGTCTTCTATGCAGGTCTTTACAGGGAGGCAGAAGGGGGGGGGGGAATGGAAGGGCAACAACTGATGTGATGACAATGTCTGCATCACGGACCGAAAGCCCAGCTGTCCACCTTTGCCTCTAACTGAGCCCATACTGGGGCCTGGCCTCACTCACCGGCAGCTTGATGCGATACTCCTTGCAGCGCTTCTCCAAGCCAATCTGTATCTCCTCGGTGATGGTGGAGGAGGACTGGGTGTCAAACACAGCTCGGACCTTCAGGCGACCAGGGTCCAAGGTCAATGTGTATCGCATGGTGCTCAACATGCTGGTGCCTGAAGGGGGGCCAAATTGACAGTCGTTGTTTCAATGATTACTCTGCAGTGCAGAGGATCCTGAGGCGGGCAGGGATGCCCAGCAGTTTCTCCTCCCTAGGAGGCACTAGCTACAACGAGAGGCTCGTCTCTGCACAGGGCAGGGACTTTCACGCTTTCTCCCCTCAGAGACCCTTTCAACTTCAATTTATCCACAGAGGAACACTGTAGGGGACACTGTCACGTGTTCTGCGGTGCAACACTCAGTGCACATAGAGTGCTGGCCATGCTTTGGGGGCCTCGTGGTTGCCCCACACAAAGTGGAAAATGTATCCTTGAAGGCCCTCAACACTCCTCTGCGGTTGTGCATTGCTTGGGAAGATCAGGATCAAGGCAAGCTGGCCACCATCACCGTTACAGACAAGGTAGATCCCCTAATAGAATCTGAGGGACTTGCAGATTCCTAGGAATCTTTCGTTTGAAAACAAAAGGAAACACTGGAATCTGTCAATGCTGTGTAACTAAAAGGTGGGGTCTCAGTTGCCCTGCTTCTTGGAGGGGCAGAGGGGCTGCACTTGGCATCTTCCTGTGCACAAACTGGTTGCCAGCACCAGAGCCGGTATGTGTGTGTCTCCCAATGCTGCAGCCTGCAGACCTACCTAATGTAAAGCGAGAGATCAACCGGACGGTGAGGCAGACGGTTGCCTTGCTGATCTCCTTGTTCAGCAAATCCCGGTCCTGGCACTCGAAGGCAGAGATGGGGATCACAGATGGGGTGAAGGTAATCTGGGGCAGTACCTGGAGCACAGGCCGAGACCTGTTGTAAAGAGAGTCAGGGTGAGTGGGAGACATGGAATTCCTTGGCAGTCACTCTTGAAGGACCTGTGCCCATCTTAGGAGAATGGGGAAGTGGTGTGACATCTGGATGGGAAAGCCAAGAATCAGCATACTTTGCAAGGTGTCCCAGGAGGCAGGGTCTTACCAGGTGATTGTCAGATGTATAGTATTGTTACACATTTGTTGTGTGGCATGGGCTACCCCCCTCCCATTCCTCAAGGAGGCATTTCTGTTGCTGGGATATCAGGTTTTCCCAGCAATCACATGCAACTCCCCCACCCCATCCTACTTTGCTGCATGGGATGGTTATGCGGATATCACATGCCCTCAGAAAGAGGTGGCCCCACCACTAGGAAAGGTAGGGCTGCTGCCCCAGAGCAGCAGAGTGGGAGACAGAGAGAACTGACCCACTGGTGAGTTCTTCTTCCCATGCCCCATTGAAATGAAAGGGAGCTTGTACAGGAGAACGTCCCAGTGAATTGTGGTCTGCAGGGAGTGTGTGTGTGTGTCTGTGTGTGTGTCAAAGAGAGAGAGAGAGAGAGAGAGAGAGAGATTTGCACTTTCCACCCAAGCACAAAACTGCTTTGGGTGAGTTACATATGTCTTTGCCATAAGTGGTTGTGTCTGACACAACTACTTCCCTTCCCCAAGACTCTGCAGTCTGCAAGAATAAACAGTATCAGTGTGCAATACAATTCTATTTTTTAACCTTTGTTAGAGACAAATGATTTCCTGCTGTGCCACCCAAGAGAATCATCCTCAGAGATGCTTTAAAGGAAAGGAGGCCAAGAGGAGGTCCGCAGGCCCTCACCTCAGCAGCAGCACCTGCCCGTGAGCTCCTGCAGTGATGTCTGACAGTCCATCTTCCGTAAGATCTATCCCAGCACTGATTGCCTGACCAAAGTAGTGAAGTTTATTGCCAAACAGAGAGGCTTGGATGCGCTGCAGACAGGAGAATGGGAGTAAAGGGTGGTGGTGGTTATGTCCTCAGTAAGAATGAAGCTGTGCCACGGTGACAGCTGCATGGGGTGTGTGAAAGGGGCAGGGAAGCTGTTTGCTCACCTGGCTGTATGCTTGGTTGATGGATCTGCCGGTCCCTTGGAATATGTACACAGCTCCTTGATCCTCCTCCTCCATTGGAGCTCCAATTGCCACGTCTGTCCACTGGTCCCCAGTTATTTCTCCTACTTCTGCGATGCTGGTCCCAAAGCGGCCCAGAGGGTTTTTGGGCTCCCCCCGCAATTCTTGGCCACAGGAAAATGTCTCTCCCTTGCAAAATGTGAAAGGGGACACTTGAATGGGTGAAGCAAAAAACCAACTGCATGGTGAACGTGTTCTTGCTTGAGCCTATTCAATGCTGCCTATTCTGTGGCACCCTCTTGCGTGTCAAAAAGGGCCAGAACTGACCAGCTTCTCCTGAATGTCATCCTGCCCCTCCCACTGTCCATTCTGACAAGGCACTTTCTTTAGAGCCCTTGACAGCCCCCTCAAATGAGCACCTCCTATGCCCACCACATTGGATCCTGGCCCTCTCCATTGATACCAGATGACCCTGTCTCTGTCACTGGTTGGGCCCCAACCAGTTCTCCTCCATCTCTTTGTTTTTATAGCTGCATTGTTGGCCATCTTCCCCTTTGCGCAGATATCTCAGCTTTCCCCTCCTTAGCTGGCCCCCTGGGTCAAACAAGCCGGGGCAGGGAAATTCAGGGCTGCCACTGAAGAAACAGCAGCTAGAACCACCCCTCCCCCTATCTCCAGGAAATCTCAAAACGTGTTGTGATATCACAGCATTCTGTGTTTCCTTACCTACCTACACACCACATGTGCTGATGGCCCAGGGTGTGGAAGCATGCAACATGATATCACTACACAAGGAGACCACTCCATTGTTTAATTAACGTTGCTCTGCAGCATTCTGTCTACCTTGTGTAGTGACACCCTGGGCCTTCCCTCACACTTCTTATAGTTTCAAAACAGAAACCAGGCCCCCTAACCAAATGCAGAAGAGGGAAATCCTGTTCATCTTCCAGTAAAGCTGCTCCCAAAGAGCTGCCCTTAGTTTACTGGAAAGGGCAACTCAGCAGTCCCCATCACATACCTTCCTCTGGCAAATGTAGACCCTCCCTCCTGCCATGCCATCGTAGTACATCGGAGCGCCAATGAGAATCAGGTCCGTGTTGGTGTCTCTGTCAAGGTCCACAGAGCACAGCGTAGCCCCAAAGTAAGAGCCAATCTGCAGGGGCTTAAAGTTCTATTGATAAAAATCAGATGTAAAAACTGTAACCCATTAATTAGTTAGAGCAATCAATTGACTACAAAAGCACCGGTGATTTACAATGTAAGTACTTATAACTGCAAATGGGAGGCATCATAGTCCAAGAGGCATTCTCTCTTCACAGTCATGCAGGAAGGAATGCCTCTTCTAAGATGGCACCTACTGCAATAGATACTTGCACCATTAAAAAACAAAGCATGCTTTTTCTTCAAAATTATTGTTTTATTCAGATGCAAATGTATGCAGACTTTATTAATCAATCACTCAATTCTTTGATTAAAACTCACGATGAACAAACTAAGATTTCTTCAATAAGGTGCCACCTTTATCCTTGTTTGGCCTCCTCCATCCCCAGTCAATTATCCTGCCTCTTCTTCTCTGTCCCCCTACCCACCAGGCTCTTTCAAGTGTCCATGAATCAACAGGAACTACAGAGGCAGTTTTCTGTTTCGCTGAAAAATTTCAGGGTCGATACTACATAACAGGGAAATGCAGATTTTTAAAGAAGCAGGGTGAGTCAATGTACCACAGCTGATCTATACTATGTATTTAAACCAATGACATGTTTAGCTGTCCTGGCTTTCCGCCAAAGTATATTGGGAATTGAAGTTTGATGGGGGTGGTGAGAAGAATTCTTTGCTACAGGTTTGCAGTTGCCAGAGTTCCCTCCTCCGGGAGTCACAGTAGTGAAACTGGTTTGAAACCATAAGCATCAGGTGTCTGCAGCTGCTAACCAGGCGCAAGATTAAGCACTTGGTCCGAGTCAGCAGGGATCTGACAAACTACTTTTCTTGGGGCAGCGATGAAGCTTGAGATTCTGTTCTTTTCTTAGGCCAAAGTGGACTGCCTGAGCATTTAAAACATTTGATCAGAATGGAGGAATGTGGCTTCAGTGGGAGTCAAGGGCTCTTTCTGTTTGGTGGGCCACATGGCCAATTTTAAATTGCCACAACTCTTGATATTAAAAGTTAATTCCATTTTCAAATAAGGATAACAAAACATAGAAACAATTCCCATCAACAAATTCCTTTGCCCTACCCCCGTTCCCACTCCAAACCCACATTAACAGACAGTACTAGCTGGCACCCATACATACATGTACGGTAACTTTCTTTACGCAACCAATGTATTAACAAACCAGGGACAAAGGGGACAGCTAGAGGGGAAGTGCAGACTTCAGCCGCATATGTGTGAATGGAACCCCACAGCCCCTTTACCTTACCTGCTTTAAAGACAGCTCCGATTTCAGGTTCCACTGCCCACTTTCTTGGCTGAACAGGACAACTCTGCCAGCATGCTGGTAACGAGGGGCCCCCACCACGTAGCTGATCTGTCTGTTCACTTTCACCATCTGTACTGAATAACCTTGGAGGGACAAGATGACAGTCCGGAGAGAGGAAAACGTGTCGCTGCCTTTGGCAAAGGTGTAATATCTGCTTGTAGCTTTACAAAGAGAACTCTTCACTGACAGCAAGATGCAGCTGCTTCTGGGATGGGTCCAGGTCGAGAGAAAATCTCCCTGTATGATGCAACCCAACATGTGCCAGAAGCAAATGCAGCGGCAGCGATTTTGGAAGCGAAAGCTAATCAACAGGGTACAGCCTGTGTGCTTGCTTCTGCACTCAAGTCTAGTTAACTCCTGCTCAACTGGAAGTCTCCAATATTCCCTCCTCCCAAGGAGACAGATTCTGCAAAGGCTGCTCAGAACTTTCCCCAATCAGTACCAACAGCTCCAACACAGCCTTAGAGCACCAGAAAGAATAATTTGCTTATGACTCTTACCAAGATAAGCATCACTCATATCCTTACTGATGCTGGACACATTAATGAAGCTTGGATTGCCGTCATTCCTGTACAGGAAGATCCCTCCAGACCAGTCATAGGCTCCTACTGCCCCCAACATGGAACCATCCTAAACCATCACAAGGGGCAGAGGACACTTCAGAAACGGCTTACTTGCTGGGGAGCCAAAACCCTCATGCATTGATCTTATTTGGAGAAACCTCCTGTGCTGCCTGGTGCACTGGTCCCCCCCCCCCCGCCTTCTAATTACATTTTTATTCCATTCTTCTTTTGAGCACTTCAGGATAATGCACACACAACCTCCTCTGTTTTATCTTCATAACAAACCAGCAAAATTGGGTAGGTTGACAGAGAGTGACCGGCCCAAAGTCACCCACCAAGCTTCATAACTGAACGAGATGGAATCGGGGTCTCTCAGTCCAGCCCAAGATCCTAGCCACTATGGCACACTGGTTCTATCCTCACAGATCTTCATGTTATTTTTACAACAGTTCTGCTCAAGGAAAGAGAGGCTTCAATCTGTGACGGTCCCAAAATGCTGGAGCTCCACTTATCCCCATTCAGTGTAGCAGGAACCTATTCTGCAGTGACATACTTGCCCAAATCCGTTCCATGGGCTTCATGGTGAAGTTGGGATTCGTTGTCCCATGTAAATCTAACTTCATTCACTGCATCACCCTGGCCCTCTACTTGTTCAAAGCCAAAGCTAGCTTGTATTTGGGGACCCAAGAAATATCAACCTGCAGAAGAAGGCGTCTAGGGGCTGGAGTGACTCACCGGGGTCAGCAAGGCACTGAATCCCTCCTGGGACATCTCCAGCTGGAAGGAGCTGCTGCTCTGGGATTGCGTGCCTGTAGGAAAAGGAGAGAACAGTGCCTGGTGAGACAAGAGACAAGAACAGGCAGAATCTGTCAGGATAGGCTGAATCTTAATCTCATTTCTTCTCCAATCTTGAAGGAGTGCAAACTTGCAGTGAGGCCTAGCAACTGCTACTTGGTCAGAGGCCGTGATTTCCAAGCAGGTTTGAGTCCTGGCACCACTGCCCAATGAAGTAGCAGCCTCTTCTTGGTAAGCCCAGTTCTCTCGCTCTCCAAGTTGGCTCTTGCTGGCTCCTCAGTTGAAGAAGAAGGAGGAGGAGGAGGAGGTGGCACCCTGGGCAGGAGATTGTAATTCTATGCTGGGGGTTCTACTTTTTTTAACTGAAGGATGTGCCTGTTCTGAATTATGGAATTTGCTGCCACAAGATAAGATGATGGTCTCTAGCTTAGGTGGCTGTAAAAAGGGCGTAGATAAATTCAAGGAGGAGAGGTCACTCAAGGGCTGCTAATCATGATCTTTGCATGCTATGTGCCGGCTGTCTCTGACTAGCAGGTTCAGAGAAGAAACAGCAGGAAAAAGCTCCTTGCCTACATGTCTCATTTTGGGACTTTTTGGAAGCATCTGATTGGCCACTGTGGGAAGCAGGATGCTGAATTAGATGAACAAGAATTAGATCAGATCAAGAAAGGTTTCCTGGATATTGTAATCCCATTGAAGGCACTGGAATCCCATCCAGTTTACACCCACAGTTCCTCAATGCAAGGGTGTCCTAGACACTAGGCAGCAGCCCCATGTCAATGGGCAGTTAAGTGGATAACTGCAAGAAATAAAGGGGCAAGTTTCAAACATCTCTATGTATGTTTGGAGGAGACTATGAGTGTTAATCCAATTTACATAATTGACTTCCTGCACATGGCGTGAGCTCTCTCCTTTATGTTGTGATTGGGGTTGAACATGCATAGAGTTGAGTTCCAGATCTGGACCCCAGTCTGCCAATTCCCACCAGCACAACAGAGCTTAGCCTGATCTCTAAGCCCCCAGGACTTTCTGTTCCATTTGATACCTTCAATGGCGAAAATCTTATCCTGCAGTTGGTTCTGGATGTCATTCAGAGCATTAAAGTCGTTCACCGGGAAAACATGGTCTGAGGCGGGTGCAGAGGCAATGGCGTTGAGCTCATTCCTGCCAGCGGCGCCCTCTTTGAAAGATGATCCAACCTTTGCAGCATGCCAGGGAAGGGGCAAAGTAGAGAATGAGATGTGTTGCTAGAGGCAATCAGCCAGCTGATTAATGCCACATATTATCCCACTCTGTGTATATTTGACTGAAATGAAAAGACATAAGTTTTCAACCTGAAATTAGAAATGTTCTTTGGAAAACAGCCCCAACAGCTAATTTAAAACACACACACACAACTTCATTTTTTTTCTAATTAAATGTGCAGTTAACCTAAGCCAGTGATCATCACCACATCCTGTGACAATGAATTCTGTAACCTGACAATGTGCCCTGTGTTCTTTTTTGCTCTACCGTCAATCAGTTGTATTGAATGACTCACATTTTGAGTGTCAGGGCAAAAAATCCCAGAATTCACTTGCCCACACAAAGGTTCAACCTAGTGTTTGCTGACTGATTCGAAAAAAACACAGCATGGTCTGCTCCTTGAGCAGCTGATCTTCTTAAATAGGCAGGTGAAGTATTTCACAACATTAAGATAGAGGTCATCACCTGCTCATCTCTAGAAATCAGAGGCACAGGAGCAATTAAAAATGGGACTACTCTATTCCAACCTCATAATCCTTTCTCTTACGGTTCAAATCCTGTTCTGATTTCCTGGTCATGCTTTGAGGATTCCTTTGTTCATTTCCTCACCCCAATGGCAAAGCGGATAATGCCAGCGCTCTCAATCTCTGGGATCACATCGCTGTACTCCAGGCGGTCTCCTGTTTTTTCTCCATCTGTTATCACAATGAGAATTTTAGAGGCTCCATCGCGGGATCCTTTTTGTGGGCTAAAGAGCTCACGCCTGGGAAAAAAATGTGATGGAGAAACAATGAGCACGTTGTTTCATTCTTTAAAAAAAGTATTCAGTTTTTGAAACATGGCATACAAAATTAAAAATAATAAAAAAAGACAGAAAATGACATGTATTTGTCTAATCCCCCTTTCAAGCCATCTAAGGAGCTAATGAGCATCACTACTGGGGGTGGTCCAACCAAATCCGTTGCCTTCTGCGGCCCCGACTCACTGCTGCCACCTTCACCAGGGTGTGCACACTCGTGCATGCGCACCCCCCCCCAAAGCCCCTTACCTTCTCCCATGCTCACTGCTGAAAACAGGAAGGGATCAAGGAAGGAAGGAGTGCTTCGCTACCCCTCCCCTCCCTCGCTACCCCTCCCCTCCCTCCTTCATTTAAAAGGAGGGGGGCAGAGAGGATAATGAAATATGGCACGGAGGAGAGTGCTGAGCTAGACTGTTGGAGAGTGGGAGGCTGGCACATGGTTGGGTAAGGGAGGGCAGCATCTGGCCTCCTGTCTCAGGGATCAGAAGATTTGGGGACAGCTCTGTCCTTAAGCTTCCGTCTTCATCACAAGTTCATCACGAGTTTACGGAGAGATGGGCAGCCTGATCTTGCTGAAGATGTGGCAGCATGGCCTGGGATCACCTTGGGGGAAGGGGACGTCCGTCCCTTTCCCCTGGTGAAAGCCCCAGTGGACCTAATGGGCCTCCTCGGATGTGTGCCAGCTCTTTAGCTGGTGTGCGACCGGGGAGATAGTGTAAGACTGGCCTGGCCCAGCCTGGGGCTTGGGATACCGGCGCAACCCAGCGCCGATATCCCCGCTCCCTCCCAGGCCGGCCAGGCCAATGGCCCCCTCCCCTACCACCCAGGTCCGCCCTCCCCACGCTCCTGAGCCAACCGGCCTGCCTTTACCTGGGTCGGCTGGTGCAGATCCAGGTAGGTGGCGGAGTGAGTGGCGCTGGCCTCCGCGCTAGTGCCATTTACTCACCTGGTGCCGCAAAAGTGCTCCCAAGGGAAGCAGTCAGAAGAAGGCAAAGCAACCAGGTGGGCAAGGAGACGGCAGCAGTGCCCAAGGTGAGTGCACTAATACATGCACAAAATAAAACTTTTAAGGGGGGGGAGTATCTCAGTGCCACTTTGGGCACCACCTCAGCTTAGGCTAGGTCTGATTTTGATACCACCTCTCCCTCCTTCCTGCTCCTGCATTGGTCTCATGCTACCTGTGATGATAAGGAAACAGAGGATTGTTGTTGCTATATCTGCATCACATGTTGAATCAGATAAACAAAGAGGAGATCTTACCCCACTTTCTGGATATACGTAGCGGTCTTAGTGCCCCCTGACAGCTGTGTGACCTGCCTGACAAGATCATCAGGATTTGAGCTTTTCTGGTATTGAAGAAAGTCAAAGTGTTCCCTATATCTGTGTGAATACTGGGCCAAGGCGAACTAAAACCAAGAGAGAATTGGACAGAAGAGTTAAGGGGGTGGGGGTTGAGGATAACCTAGGAACATGGTCGAGGGAACAAATAGGCATAAATGGACTTGTCTTGCCTTGGGGGATGATCGCAGAGCTGTGTGGCCAACGCTTTGCAACTGTCCCCACCTACATGACACTGTCCAGACACATAGGTCTTCAGAAGAGAGGGTTAGGGTAGGGCCCCCCCAACCTGAGAAATGTTTGGCCGGGAAGGCCTTGCTCAGTGGGGCAAGACCTTCCCGGTAGTGGTGCTGCTCAGGTTATGGAAGATCTTGCCATGAAAACTGAGCTTGGCCACCTCTCCCTGCCTTCAACCACCAGTTAAAAACTTCTTGTTTAGATATGCTTTCCAATGATCAATGCTTACTGCAGGCTTAAAAAAAATGTTATTGCAGCTCTTGCTGCTTTTGTATTTTGTTTGTTGCTGAAATCAGGGGTTTCACTGAAGCCAACAGGCACGACCAAAATATTGAACGAATGGCTCAATCCTATCCCTTCCCCCCCCCCAAGGATGCAGCCACTCTGCCAGAGCACGCACTGCATCCTGCGGGGGGGGGGGGGAGTCTTGGAGGTCTCCTCTGGCTGGATAAGGGAACACTTGTTCCCTTACTTGGGGGTAAGCCCCTGAGACCCGGACAGGTCTACTCAGACCTGCACCAGCAAAATCGCTGGCTGAGTACTATGCTCCTGGTAAGTAAAAGGAAGTGGGGATGGGGTGTGCCCAGGCATTCACCTGCACACCCTCCCTCCCCCACATCCATGGTGTGTGCGTGCATCAGCATGCTTGTGAAGGCAGCATCTGGGGGGCAGCGCAGGAGGATCGCTGCCTCAGATGCCCGGAGGGCCTGCCCCCTATTTCCATACACCTTTATCAGTGATATCATTTCTTCCTGAGAATCTAGATGACATTTGTTTAGTTGGCGTTCTTTTTCCTCCCACTTTTTAAACTTCTGTGTTTTGGGGGAGCTCTCATCATAGCACAGTCATTTGAAGTCCGAACTGACAGCACTACAGAGCGGCCATCTGTTTCAGGGTGCGGTTTGTGATAGAATATGTGGCAATATGAAGCCTTGCCACTCTGCATGGCTTGCCCAACCCTCTGTTATTGCTGATGTACAAAAAAAAGTGATTCGTCATGATGATGGCTATGCTATGCACATCTTCCAGGCTCAGAGGCAGTGTGCCTCAGTCAGAATACCAATGGCAAGGGAGAAGCAGCAAGGGAGGGGGCGGGGGGGGCCTTCATCTCCTGCTTGTGGCTTCCTGGAGGCATCCGGTGGGCCTCTGGACACTGGACTAGATGGGCCTTTGGTCTGATCCAGCAAAGCTCTTTTTAGATGGCAGCATTTCTTTTTGAATGTATGATGAGGGGTTGGACCAGTCGATCACTCACAATTTTACCTTTTTACCAATTTTTTACCTTTACCAATTTTACTCACAATTTGGAGATGCAAGTCATGGGAGATTAAAGGGGGAAGTATCAAATATGGGGAATGAATGGGGAGAAGATCAACTGTAGCAAATGGTGGAAGAACATTTCATAAGGGACACTAAAGGGTGCTCATATGGAAAATGTACTTTAAGGTAACTTTGAGGTACCTTTGTAACTTTGAGGTAGAAGATTCTGAATCCTGATTGTGTTACAGCCCTTTAATGATTGCAACCAAACATTTAACTCAGGGTATTATCACGTCAGCCCATCTTCCACTCCAGAACCTCATCATCCCAACATTACCTGAGTGTTGGTGTGGCGGAAACGCTTCATGATTTCCGAAATAAATGTCTTCATCTCCCTGAATTGAAAATCCTCAATGCTCCCTGAGCCATCTATCAGAAGAACGATGTCAGTGGCCCGTTTGGCACATTCTAGAAGATGAAACAACAGGTGTTTTTTTTAAGGAGCTACAGATACATAATCAATATCACTTAATGCAAACTTTTCACCACAGAAGCCTGTCTGTCCCTTTGACTGGTCTCTCTGCTCATGGTCTATTATCACCATCTCATTGGAATGGCCCACTTTCACCTTTAGCAGCCTGTTTAGACATCTTTATTTCAGCAGGCATTGGAGGAGCTTGAGCTGCTTTCCTGTTCTGTGGCTTTTTTGTGTGTGTTGCTTAGTGTTTTATTATTATTTGTAGTTATTGTCTAAGAAGGCAGTGTTTCCCAAACTTTTTTGACCTTCGGCTCCCTTAACCATTGGTGACTATTGGCCGCGGCTCCCCATTACATTATGTCGATGCCTGCCAATTGGCATTGCATTGTGCTCCCCTGGCTGGTTTCCGCACCTTCCAATTTGGGAACCACTGGTCTAAGGCACAAGGTGATTCTTCCCTCTGTGATTGAGGGTGAAATCCTACAGTGAATGAGTGAAAACGAAAGGCTGCATGAGAGCTGGAAGATTCTGGAAGAAGCAGAGAGAGTTACAGTTTGATCTGGGAGAGACTGAAAGAAGCCAAGAGGAAGACCTGGTGGCAGCAGCAGCTGCAGACATGCTTAGAAGACACATGTAGCTGCTGACATTGCTTGCAGGAGCATGTGCTACTTAACTCTGTCATGTGCTCAAACCTGTACATTTGTTAAGGAAGCAAATATGACAAAAATACCATAAGCCTCCAATGTTGTCTCCTCCAAAGGAAGCCTGAACCCAGGTAATATTGTGCCCAAGGCTGGCCCAAAACCTCCTGACACCTGAGGTGGCATGCCAAATGCTGCCCCCCTTATGCGATGACGTACCAGCCTTTGCTCCTCCTCTATCTCAGCACTCTCCTCCGCTCCACATTTCCTCCTCCTCCTCCTCCTCTTTGCCCTCCTTTTCCAGTTCCAGGGAGTGGAAGTAGGAGTGGAAGTAGAAGGTTGAGCAGTGGAGGCAAGTGGGCGGACAGAGATGGACACCCCCACCAGTCTGCTGCCTGACTTGGCAATTTTTTGACTGACACCCACTTTGGTTGAACTCAGTGGATCCTCCTTTCAACTACTCATGCTTGGGATTGTGCTATATAAGGCTGCAAGGATCCTATGCACACTTATGTGGAACAAACTCCATTGAACTCAGTAGGATTTAATTCCCAAGGTACTAAGACGGTACATACAAAAGTGAAAAGACACAATGCATTGGGTAGTTCAGTGAGGCTTGCTTAGGAAAACTAACTGATTAAAAAAATGAACCTTTATTTTTATATACGACAAGTGCAGCGAGAATTTTGGAAGAACTCAGAAATACCTTTGCTGGAAGATTAAGAGAAGTCAGTAAATCTTTTTGTGAACAATTGGAAACCATTTATTGACTTTTTATGTGAGAGAGAGAGAGAGAGAGAGAGAGAGAGAGAGAGAGAGAGAGAGAGAAGATGGTATGTGGATTTGACGAATAGAGTGTCGGAGATATATTTGGCTTTTGGCTAGTATAAGTAGAAAATAGAGAACAGTATGCTAGTAGGATAAACTGCTTCGCGCTTGCTGTAATCTTTTGAAATACTATGTATTGTTTTGTTTTTAGTATATTAATAAAGTAAAAATATAATGTGAGGAAAATTAACTGATGGATAATGTCCGCGGGGGGGGGGGGGGGGAGATTGCCTGCCTCCCTTTCAGTAGCTAGGAATAAATTTCTACCTTTCATGCAGCTGGTTAAGGCAGAGAAACACTGTCAGGAAGTACCGGTAGGTGCAGAGTCATTCGACAATGCTAAGTGAAACAGACACTTGTCCAAAAAGAAAGCAGGGAATGCACCCTTGGAATCCTGGCCCCCATTTCCTTCCCCAGTCCCCAGAAGATCAGCGCAGTGTATTCCTTGACCTCAGTATCCTCCCTATCCTGCCACCCATGGCTGGTCCCTGGCTTTTGGTATTGCTTCCTTCCTTACTTCTACGTTGGTCTCACCTGGCAGCGACTCAGGAAAGTGTTGTATTTGCCTCAGGTTTTGGTCCAGAAGAAAGCAGTAGCCCTTGATGTACATGTTTGTCCCACAGGTCTGGTGCACTGTGGGACCACAGACCTGTAGGACCAAAGGGGAGTGGTTAGCAACGTTAAGGCAAAAGGGACGGTTAGCAGTGGCTATTTTAAAACAAAAAGATGCTGGGGTTAAAACCTATCCAGAAGCCACATCCACTTGACCTTAAAGTCTTGTGCACTAGTCCCCAGTTCTGTGAGCAGTGGCCTGTCTGAGCGAGGGAGAAAAAGCATTCTGTCCATGCTCATCATAGTCACTCTCTTCTTTGCAACTTGCTAAATTCAAGCTTATGTTTAGAAGAGATGGTCTGGCCACCGTTATCCAGGCTCAAGTAACGTTCAGGTTAATGTCATGTATTGTACATGAGGCTGCCTTCGAAAAACATCTGGAAGCAGCAACCAATGAGGCTGACCATCACAAATGCACTCCTCCTCCTGTATCCAGTCATGTCCGACCCTTGTGATGTTATAAGTGAGAGCTCTCCATGCGGCCCCATCATGGCCACCTCGAATCCGAGTCATGTCAAGTTCATGCCATAAGGTGTTCTGGTGAAACATTTCTGTGGAGTAGATCACCGTTGCTTTCCCCTTCCCTTCCCGTTAACACACTACAAAAGTGTTAAAAAGTCACCTTTTCTCACATGAATCTGCTTATCAACTAAATACTTCCAAGGCCTTTCTCTGGCTGCCCCCATGGCCTTTGGGCAGGAGGCTTCTGATGCCTTCTGTGTTGCGGCATCCAAATTATGGAACTCTCCCCTAGATATATATTTGCTTGATGCCCCTGGTATTACCTTCAGGTGCCAAGCAAAGTTTGTCCTGTTTTCTTATGCTTTTAAAGGCTTTTATTGGTATTTGATTATACAGTCTTTATTGCAGGTGGTTTTGAGCCAGGATGGTGTAGTGGTTTGGGAGTCGGACTTAGACCTGGAAGATCCAGGTTCAAATCCCCGCTCAGCCACGAAGCTTCCTGGGTGACCTTGGGCCAGTCACTATCTCTCAGCCCCACCTACCTCACAGGGTTGTTGTGAGGACAAAAAAAGGAGGGGAGGAAATATGTACACCACTCTGAGCTCCTTGGAGGAAGGGCGGTATAAAAATGTGAAAAAATAAATAATAAATATAATAACCATCCTTGTGAGGCAAGAAGAAAGAGCAAGGCATGGTGGGAAAAGGTCAATTTGGGAAGAAGGCCACATACCATGAGAAAAGACAGGGCCCTAAATCCCAGGGTGCTCATTTTTATGTCCTCCTGCAACAGCATTCCATTGCTACTACAGCCAAAGCTTTCTCACCCTGTTGTCACCTTCTTTCCCCATAAGCCATCAGGTTGCCAAGGCTACAGTGAGCCTCTCCTGATCCCTTCTTTGGAGCTTCTTAAGGAAAGGGTTGGATAAACCTCAGTGGGGGAGGGAGGGGGGAGGGTTGGAATAACTGACAGCCCTAACTCAGTGGTGCCAAGATGTATAGTCACTCTCTTAGTCACTCCATAGCCAAGATGGCTCCGCAGGACCGAGATGTTGAGAAGCAGTGTCCCCAACAAGGACTACCTGTCGGCATTGCTTACCAGCGACTGGGAGTTGTAGGCAGAGACTGACAAACCAAGAGACATGTTTATGGCATCGTTGGGTCCTGCAAGGAGAAGTAACACATACTGAAGTGATATGGCTGATGCCACTTGAGAAGACACTATTCATACAGTGTGCTTGGTTCTTCAAAGGTCTTCATCATATACATAATTTCAGTAATTCTTATGTTGTGCCCTGGCAGAGGAGAGGTTCAGGCAGATATTTTACTTCAGATTCATATTAAAGCCAGAGCCAGCAGTTGTGTAACCTGAGGCTAATTAAATCAGACTCTGGATGGCAGGAGGAGGAATTACGATACAGCTTTTATTAAAAAAAGAAAAAGTGATATATCACTGGCAGCACAGCTCCTGCTGAATAGCTACAAAAGGGGGGCTGCGGCGCTGGGCATAGCCTGAGTGTGAACTTTTATACCTTTCAGTCGTTACAAAAAACATGAAAAACACGTCACTGCGTTTGGAGTACATACATTGGTTGTCTTACTCATACATTTTGACACAAAAACCTTCTCCCAATCTTGATATTTTTGGAATGCAGACTTCTTGTATCCCTATGCTCCCAAGGTTGTCTGCTTCTGTTATCTCCTCAGGGGGCCCATACAATCATTTTGCTTGTTACGAAGTGCTACTTTTTACACATACAAAGGATGTCTGTTTTGCCTCATCCCTTGACCTTGACCATGCTACATTCCTTTCGCAGTGCCAGCTGTTTTACAGAAGCTAAAATAGCAAGTTAATACATTTCTAAAATAACATAATTAATACATTTTCTAAATAACATCTATATTCTAATACATATATGTTTGAGGTATATTTTTATATCTCCATGGTTCAGTTGCCAAAGAGCCTGTAAAGAATTATTCAAAACAACACCATGACCCCCAAACAGACACAGTCTTACTAACCATAAATCCCCATAGCACATTAAAAGGAATTAACAGCAGGGTGTGATTGAAACGGCCCCATTTTGCAGACTGCCAAAGTGAAGGAAATTTATTTTGGCAATGATCAGGGGGTGGGGCAGGGTGATTTTGGAGAGGGGGTGAGGAAGTTGGATTTTGGAGAGAGCGTGAGGGAGGGGGTAACTCGGCAGGGCTTCTCTTGGTGGCCAGTAGGAGAAGCACTGAGGCAAAACAAGTAATGGTGGTGACAATTGAGAAAGGGGACTGAGTGAATTGCATTCCTCCCTTTTGGCACCTCATTCCCCCCCCCCTTGAGTTCTCACTTAAGGATTTTTGACTCAGCTATAAAAAAGGCTGACATCAGACTCTGAGGGACAACCTAGAGGAGATAATGTCTCTTTTCTCTCTCTTCCTCTCCCCCAGGGTGCCTACCAACTCTCTATCTCCAATGTCAACTCCTGTGCAGTGCAGTTGCAGAATCACAGAACATACACAACTTTGGGTGTGTGCTCCTGTGGCAAGCCACAAAACTCACCTCCAACTATTTTCCTTTGTCACAATCCTACACAAGCCAGCCAGCTCTACTACCCAGCCAAACACTTACTTTGCAAAGTGACCTCTTGGCAGTTGCTTGATTTGCTCTGGCATTTATAGATTTTGCCCGTTTCATTCACGCCCCCCTTCTGGAGAGGGGCGCCAACCAGCACTCTGCAAGGGGGAGAATATATTGTTATGACTGGCCAATTGCTGTCATTTGATGTTTCCTGTGTGGGAACTAACAGTTGGCGATAGTTGGCAATCTCTCCCTTGTGTTTGAATAAGATATCCTGCAGAACCTGTGGCAGATGGCACCAGTCCTCTGGCCAAGGGAGAAGGCAGATGTGTGCCTGGGTGTGTCTGAACTGAGAGTTGGCAAAAGACACCTTGGGACACCTTGGGTATTTCTCTCGGATGTGGAGTAGCAGATCTGCTTGCCTAGGAGTGCATCCTGTTTGCCTCTACTTATATGTTTGTAAGGAAAGCAAATGTTACAAACACGCCCGCCACATCTCGAGTGTTCTCTCGTTCAAAGAGAACCAAACCTGGGCAGCATTTCCTCTGGACCTTTTCACTGATTGGGGAAATGAGAAGTGTGCAGCAATATGCAGAGAACGCCTGGTCATGGAGACTTGATAACAAGAGACACAGGTGACTGACTCCCCATCCAGGTGAAGATCTGAAGCAACAGTAGGTACATACCCCGCATTTGCTCCTCTTCCAAACTGAACCACACTCTGCCCAAAGCCCTCTGCTGTTTCCTGGAAGGTGATTGGGCGTTCTGTATCCACACTGAATCCGTGGCATGGCGTTAGCACTGCAGGGGATCCGTAAACAGACTTCTTAGGCAGTGTTACCATGAGTACTTTGGCATACATGTACTAGTGATGCCCATGTTCCCCAATACATGTGTGTTAAAGGGACCTGTAATTGTTGGCCATGGCATACCCAACTCCCAACCTAGTTCTAGAGAAAAAGGGAGCCAGAGTAACCGAAACAGGGAGCCATTTGTAACCGAAACAAATCCACTAAAATGTATGGAACTCATTACCAGAAAGTCTAAAATCTTCCCCTTCGTTAGAGAGTTTCTAGGGAGGCCTAAAAACATTTTTATTTACAAGACAGCAAGAGAAAGTGTTGCCAAAGACGGGAGACTAGAGTGTGGCAGCGACTGGCCAACTCCAGCTTAGATAAGCCTGGGTTACATCTAAAGACTATCAAACTGTGGGTCAAGACAAGACGCATCCTTGGGGGTCACAAGACACCTACAGGGAAATACCATTGAGTTGAAGTCTGGCCGACTGTGACCAGTGTGCTACTGTCAAAAAACAAGTCGCAGCTCCAGGGCTTCCCCGGCCTTGAGTGTGACTGGGAGTGTGACTCTTCTGTCGTTAACCAGCAGTGGGAGGAGGAAGGATCTGCTTACTCACATCCTGTCCTTGGCTTTAGGTCAATGTCTAGAGCAGCCAAATGGGCAGTTGGGTGACAGTTGGGGTGGGGGTGGGGCAGCACTTCTGCTATAACAAACGTTTCATATCCATTCACCCAGACCCACAGATCCTGTGGTAATGTGAGATTTGCCATATGCTCGGCTATCAAACAGATAGTTGGCACAGGGTGGGGGGGGGGAGGAGAATAAAGCAAAATAGAGCAAATTAAGAAGGGGAGACACACGTTCAAACTTGGATGAAACACTGTGCTAAAGGATGCTCCTTGTAATGTGGATGTGCTTCTTGTAAGAGTCTAAAAAGAGAGGCAGATGGGATAATTTAAGCAAGAGGAAGGCAGCCCCTTCTACCCGCCTTCTCCTACTAGCAACTTCTATCTCCATCTTCCTTCTGCTAATACAGAATACTCCGGAAGCTGTTATCATGTTTTCCAGTGTCATGTTATCAGTGCTCCCAGACATATATTGAATGAAACATGTACACGTTGAGGCACAAAAAAGCCTCCCTCAGCTTGAGGAAAATGTTTAGAACAGGTCAGACACGATTGAATGATCTCCAGGTTTCCTTGGGAGAAGCCGAGGAGGCAGTTAAATCAGATTAAACCCAGTGTTGGTTTGTAGTTCCCTGAGCACAGCAGTTTGCCTTGCACAACAGCTGGCCAGTCAGGTAGTCTTTTCCTGCCTGGTAGGGTCACCTATATGCCTTTGACAGCTGAGAAATTCAAGTGTTGAGAAATTCAACAAGAGCCATCCTGGTTGTCATGGCATTGAAGTGACTGACACAGGGAGCTACAAAAGGCCATTGAGCCTCCCTCTTCCCGCTGTGAGGAGCAGGAAAGCAAAGAAGACTGAAAAGGAAAGGAGAAAGGAGAGGCTAGGCTAGGCAGAGATTAGAGGGCAAAAGTTCAAGAAAGGAAGTGTCGTTTCAGACATTGCTTGTGGGACGGTTTACCTGCAACCCTAGTGGGTGCATGAGATATGAAGCGCTCCTAGAATACACGTTTTGACTATGAGGACAGGTTTTTTTTACGTTTTTGAATTTGGCCCTGACTACCGATGGCCCAACAAAAACCAATAATATATTTTCTTATTGGCCACAATACAGAGGTGTAGCTAGACTGGAGCGGAGGCAAGTAGTTCTGCAAGACTCCGTTACACCGGAGTCAGCGGCCCCTCCCCTTTGCTGTTGGAGCCATTCTGGCAGCGACAGGGGAGTGTCCTGCGTGTTGCCATTGCCGCCAGAATGGCTTTGGAGAGGGGGGTGCATGAGCAGTTTAGAATTCTCTTGGGGGTGCTTGAGGCACAAAAATAATCTGTTACTTACAGAGCTCTCACAAGAAAAAAAAATGGTGGCTCCCATGATAGTAAATGTATCATAAATAATTACCAGGAAGTGTGTAGATGTGAAAGAGGACATGAGACAGCAGGGTGATGCTATTGCAAAAGGCAAACTAGAATGTTCAAAGCATCATTATCCAGAAAGCAATTTAGAAAATATCTTTATGATCTTCTTTCAAAGGCTGACCTTTCTAAAATTTTGGTCTGTGTTTGGTCACCGTCACACTATAATCCCACAGCTAATATTGGCAATTATTTTCTTCATGCCATTTCCTTCAAGCATGGGGCTGACCGTTAGCAACAGGAGAGGACAGAGCAACAGGAGGGGAAATGACTAGGCCTCATGGAAGGTGAAACGTCCGGCTATGCAATCTGAGAGTTGGAGATTGCAAGGCTGAAAAAAGTGGGTGGGATGTACAGTCTCACTCATGGGCTTGTCTGCTTTTGCACTGCACAAATGTAAAGCCTACATTGTTGTACTGTAATGTAAAGCCTCCGTTGGTTTGGTTGTGTGATAGCAGGGGAGCTGTGC
The DNA here is from genome assembly GCA_026170595.1 of Plestiodon gilberti rubricaudatus. Classification (NCBI taxonomy): domain Eukaryota; kingdom Metazoa; phylum Chordata; class Lepidosauria; order Squamata; family Scincidae; genus Plestiodon; species Plestiodon gilberti. The sequence goes on along the minus strand of JANXHW010000006.1, from coordinate 11,414,822 downwards.
GTTCTGGCACAGAAAAGGCTGAATGAATGCACAACTTCCAAAGAATAACATTACAGGTGGTGGGGCCTTACTTTGGTTTACCATATCCGAAGGGGGACAGGGTGCCTACATCTTTAAAGGCTTAAGCTAGTGGCTCCCAGGGGAGCTACGGAGTGCCACGGAATCCTCTCGGAAAATAGTGCAATGCCAATTGGCAAGCATCAACATAATGTAATGGGGAGCCGCGACCAATGGTTCCCAATGTTCTATAGGTTGAAAACGTTTGGGAATCACTGGCTTAAGCCATTTTTAGAAGAGGGAAGTTGGGCAGGTGCACCCTTCCAAGATGAGCTGCACCTGCCCAACTTCCCTCTTCTAAAAATGGCTTAAGCCTTTAAGGATGTAGGCACCCTGTCCCCCTTCAGATATGGTAAGCCTTACTGCGGGGAGGGATGAAGACGGATGCATTGCTGGTGTTTGCTGCCTGTGCCAGGTGAGCACAGTTGTCTCTGCAGGTGAACTCAGCTCCTGAAGCCTAATAAGAACAATACCATTGTGAGGGAGTCTCTCTCATCTACCTTAAACCATTTTGTTGTTGTAGAGGCAAGGGAGGTGCTGCCAGAAAGCTGAGAGGAAGGAGAAGATCATCGACTGTGCTTGTGAAATGAGCGGTCTTTCATCTTGGAGAAAGATCCCCAAATATTCCACCCTCCAAGGAAAAGCAGAAGGAAAAGGGATCTTTCAATGCAGAGCTAAAGACTATTTCATCCAAACAACCTCCATAGCCAGTTTTACCAATAATTATCTCCTTCTGTCTTTTCCCAAATTTGCACATTTGAACATTCTGAGTTGTCAGTGGCATGTTTTGTTCCTCAGAATTCAAAGCTTCCCCTGATCTGGTGGGCATCCTGTTATAAATAAAGAACCTAACAAAGAAATGAAGAAATAACATTTGAAAAAGACACCAAGTGGCCTGAGCATAGGCAGGGGAAGTTCTGCTACTTGTCGCCATTCCCACAAGTGTCATACTTATACGATGACATTTGATGCAGTAGTTGTAAGCAATCGCTCTGTGCTATCCAAAGGAAAAGACAAAAGGCAGCACATCCTCCACTGAGAAATGCAACATGGGGTGGTCCCAAAAGGAGCCCCATCTCAAGGGAAGGTGGCAGGACGTCAGATGGGCTTCCAGCTACAATTCAGCTTGCAGTCACTCTCAGTCCCCTCATCTTCACCCCTCTGGCTTGTGACACTCAGTAAATAACACCGCCTATGGGGTTAATTAATATTGAAGTGTCTGCAGAACAACTAGCAGTGGCTGATTCCTTCAAAAGTGGGGGTGGCAACGTTTCACCCAAAGGACAACTGAAGACAATCTCATGGTGGAGAAGTCTGACCAGGATAGGTCCTGCTTCCCCCTCCACATGTTCATACAATTGAGAATGTGTGCCTTTAATCTAACCGCCTCAGTGACAAAGAGTAGCCCCTGCTGAGTCATCATCCCAAGCTTTTATTTGCTGTCAGCTGCAATCCTATACCGTACATACAGGTAAGCAGCCCCTTTGAACACAGTGGAACTTAACAAGTAAATCTGTATACAGTGCACTAACTTATTGATCTCTACTTGGAAGTAATCCATATTCAACTCAATGAGACTTACTCCCTTGTAACTCTGTGTAGGATTGGAGCCTAAGTTAATATGCTAATTAATATTAACACCCCACCTTTCTGCGTTAAGGTGATTAAAGCTTGGAACTAATGGTGTAGAGAGGTAAATTTTGAAGGGCAGGAGCTCGTCCTATGACACACACCCCCACCACACCCTCATTGCGCCACTGAGGCTCCAGTCCTTTTGGGGCCCTGGACTACCAGAACTAGTGTCCTCAGTGCAAGTTCCTTTACGTGCGAAGCAAGGCCGGGCCGCTGTCACACGCTGCAGGACCGCTGCCTTTGCACATTTACTCCTACTGTGTTCAGTAGGACTTATTCCCAGGCAAATGTGCATAGGATTAAAACTTTAATGTAACATAAGCTACATAAGCAGCCCTTGGGAAAGACAATGGCCTCTAGAGACATTAATATATTTCCCTATGCACATTTCTCAGTTTGCCTCCTGTTGGGCCTGGATGGTTTTTTTTTTCGGGGGGGGGGTTGCTTTTTCCTGCAAAAAAAGTTTCAAAAGCAGCACCAAATTGCTCCTGCTGTGGGAGAAGTCCTGGAAGGCCAGTTCCCCCTGCTTGCAACTCATATTCTGTAGTGATATTACAACTCATATTACATTCATATTGCATTCGGAGTGAATGTTTTCTTCCAAAGGCTAACAATTTTCTATGTTGCTCCCCCAAATCCTGCTGCTCTGCTCTGTCAGTCTTTGTTTCTCTGTACAAGGTCACCTCAGAATGCCCCAGCCTTTCCCCAAAAACCAGGGAGGCACTTACCAGCGGCATAGAAGAGCAGTGCCAGGGAGTTCATCTTCATCTGAATTGGAGGGCAGACCACGCATTCCAGAAGAAAACAATGTTTATGCTGTGGTGGGGTGTATGGAACTGATGTCAGGTGAAGCAAGCCAATGATCTTTGCAAAACGGGGGCTTGTGAAAGAGCGGCCAAAAGGGGAAGCTGAGTCAGGAACAGTAAAGGAAGGTGTGTGGGATGAGTGGTTATGACCGCAAGAGAGGCCAAGGCAGATAAGTTACTATGCCAGCAGCATCCCAAATTGTTTGAAAGCAGAAATGAAACAAGACACATTCTCTCTTGTATGCTCCCCTTACTTTGCAAATTCAAGACATGTGCCCCTGATTTTCACACTCATACATTCCAGTGGTTGTCCTCATGATATGCAAAATATAAATGAATATATTCAACCAGCAGCATGCATGGCATGTTACAAAGAATAAGAGGCTGGAGGATGCTCTCATCCAGCCATCTGGAGCTTACTATCTAAACTTTGAAGGGGGGGGGGCGACAGAGGGAGGGGAGAGAGATGGAGGAGCAGTAGTCAATTCAGCAATACATGCTTAGGCTGAGTTTCAGTAGGGGAGGAATGTGAAGTGATTGTGTTACAAGGTTTAGAGAAAAAAAGGTGAGTTTTGAGAAGAGATTTGAAGGAAGAAGAGAATTTCTGCAGTTATGCAAAACAAAAACAAAAAATGAAATGAAACTCTGTCACAAACATTTTAACTGTTTGATTGCACCAGCATCCGACTGTATTGATTGTATTGTTGTCCACTTGGCTGCTGTATTAGAATAAGATAAAATCCCTAATTAGATGTTACTGTATATAAAAACACCATTGTCTAGTTTGGACTGATCCTAAACTTTCACAGGATGCTGCTACACTCATCCATTCCTGACCAGACCCAAGCTTGCAGGGTACGAACATGAAATGCCCAGTTTTAATTCTACTGATCACACTGGTTCAAACAATAAACAATCCTCTTCAGCCCTCTTTAAGATGCAAGGTTTGAGAGATGGTCTCAAGGCTAATGAAGACATGGGTTCTGGTTTGCAACTTCTCGTTCTGCTATAGGAGAGGGTGAAAGGCGGAAAAGAACAAGAATGTTGCAAGCAAAAGCCAGATAAATGTAACAACGCGCCCACTTCCTCCCCCCCCCCCGCACTTTTTTGATTGCATGGAGCAAAGGTTTCACCCTTCTCTCTACATATTGTCCTCTGTCAGACTCTGCTGTGGTTTTCAAACAAAGTTCACACCTTTTTCTCCGCTGCAGTGGAGAGGCTGGGGCAGGAAGTGCATGCCCTCCAACATTTCGCTATGATGACAATAGTGGCATGCTGCATTTCTTTAAAAAAAATGTCTACCCGGTTTTTCTTCCACCTTTCAGGAAATTCAAAAGTGCTAACAGAAGAAAGGTGCAATAATTTTAAAGCGAAAACAATACAATCATAGACTTAGGGCACAATCCTATCCGCGGCGACCTAAGGTGCTGTAAAGCAGGAGCCACAGGGGAGACCTCCAGTCTACTCCTGGCCAGCACAGGCTGCATCAGCACTGGATAGGATTGGGCTGCCCATCAGTCATTCCCCGCCAAAGGCCTTTTTTTACAGATTTTTTTTTTTTACCCAAAGCCTTTTTTTTACAAACAGGGGCTGCCTTTCACAGGCACGAGAGGTGCCATGCTGATGAGAGGTCATACAGCTGCCCAGACTATGGGAAAACGCTTAGCTGGCACTCGCACCTCAACGTTCATCACAGAAAGCATTTATAAGCATGGCCTTATAAATGTACCAAGTGTGGGAAAAGCTTTAACCAGAGCACAACTGTGTTGCATCTCTTAAGCCACACAGGTGAAAAGCCTTATGGGTGTGCTGAGTGTGAGAAAACCTTTGGACAGAACTCTCATCCCAGCAGTAAGAGTGCACAAAGTGTGGCAAGCAGTTCAGGCAGCGTGCCTACCGGCGCAGCATCAGAGCATTCATAATGAAACAGTGGACAATCAATGTGTTCCAGAGTGCCTACTTTGCTGGCTCTTAAGCTTGCCCCAAATGTGGAAAATTGTTCCAACTGCAGCAGCACTGTCAGATCCATACTGGGGAGAAGCCGATTGAGTGTGGGGAATGTGGCCAATGCTTTGGGTGCAGCTCCAGCCTCACCAAGCACCGTGGCATCCATGTAGGTGAGTGACCTTATGGGTGCGGGCAGCGTGGGCGTCGCTTCCAGTAGAACTCCAACCTCACATGACACCTAAACACTCACTGCGCAGCTGCTGTGACTGGTTCCCACTGTGGCCAAGTCTTCCAGGACCCAGAGGAACTGGCTGCGCATTGTCGCACCGGTCACACTGAAGAAAAGTCCCACCAGTGCAAGGGTAGTGGTAAGACCTTCCGCTGGATGTCACACCTCCAAACACGCCAACTCAGGTGAGCATCTCTATGTGCGGAATGTGGGCCCAAACGCTAGGTTCAGTCAGGGTGCCACTGACTGAACTGCAGCCCAGCACAGAACGGTCCTTCCGCTATCAGGAGTGAGGGAAACGTTTTGGTTGGAGGTGTGTCTTAGCCAAGCACCAATGTCTGCATATGAGGGCGCTTTCCTGATAATTGGTTCTCCTCCTGTGGTTCCCGTGAGGCCAGTTTATATAATTGGCTTTCTTGGATTGTACCACCTCAAGCATTTGGTGGTGGTGGAGAGTTCGAATGCTTTTTCTTAAAACCTGCCTCCCCTCCTTATATATATAGAAAATTAGCACATTAGGAAGAAGGGTTCAGCCATGTAGAGCATGTTTTCCATGGGAAAGCATTCAAATAGGGAGCTGCCCATCAGCCCAGAGTAGTACAGGAACTGTTTGATTCTGGTGATTGTATGAATTGGTCCTTTGTTTGGGACACCCAGGACTTTCTCTTCAAGGATGAGCACTGTGATTCTTGCTCAAATATGTAGCCCCTGTGTGGACTCTGTACCTTGAGAACTCTGCATATTTTACACAAATGAAATATGATGGGGAATGTGCTTCTGTGTTACTGTACTGTAACATCTCTGTAGCACAGAATGAAAACAGTGGTCTGGATTTTGGGTGAGAAAAAGATCCTTCCACAAGTGCCAACCTAGTACTGATGATGCTCCCAGTCCTGACTGCTGAGTGGGGTTGGGGAAGCAGGAGTGGATATTGCACAAATTTGCCAGGTTGCCTGTGATGATGAGTAATGAAAAATCATCACTCGGGGAAGTTTTACAAAATGATATGCTCAGTCATAAATGACTAGCAGTGCAGTGGTATATGTGGGCAGACCAGCTGGTAAAAGAAATGTTGGTTAGTAACTTATTGGCAAGACTGATACTGAATTTATATGGATCTGAACTCTGGATGGTAGGTTGTCTTTGTTTGTAGAAAAGAAATACCTTGAGCAGACATCTGCATCACTCCGTATGCTTGACAACCTAGACGCTATTGAATGTCAATCTTTGGATATAGCATGGTCAGAAGCTTGAGTTCACCCACCCAGACCCAGCTATCCATCCCCAAACAAGCTAGTTGAAACTGCACACCCCACACTACCTGCCATTGGACTTAAGGCGGGTGAGCAGGTTGACACTGACAGCCACTAGTCCATTTTGGACATGATGGTTTCTGTGCTTCTATTAGAAGCAATAGCTGTGCCAAAAGGATTGTGCTGCAGCCCTGACTGAGGCTAAACAGGTTTCTGTGTTCTTTATTCAGGGCTGTGTGTACCAAGCAACATTCAGATGATACCATGGAACGAAAAGTCCTATGCTCAAAAAACAAGCAAGCAAACAAAAAATGTATTACATAAAATTGCAGAGATGCCCTTACTTTCAAAGAATGGCCCTATTTTGATAAGGATTGGTGTGACATTGGGAAATAGAGGGAAAGGTGGACTTGGGTTAAAGTGAACAGTGTGGTGGGAGAGGTAGGGGCCACAGCCATAGGGGTGGAGAGCCATCTAGGGTCCCATGCCAGGCCCTCCTCTTGTCCTGAGGTCTGCAAAATGCTGCCTGTGTTTACACATTTTACTTTGCAAAGTGTGAGAGCTGAAAAGTTACACTTTTAAATCAGTGGAGCAACCAGGATTTCAAATTCTGTGCCGGATTGTAGATTTTTGTGCTGGGCATAGAGACAGGTCTGCAGTGAAATGGAAATGCCAGCAATTACTGGGGATGTGAGAGATGCCTCAGCCTGGTATTGGCCTCTCTGGACACTCCTGTCCTGGGCAATTTTAAACATGGCCTGTAGCTGGGCGTGGCCAGGGTGCGTCTTGACGGGTGAGTTTAAGCCGATTACTGTCCTTCTGCCTCCGGAGTGTAGATGACCAGAGGTTGGCTGTTCTTGCCCTTATCATGCCAGCAGACGTCAAAGAAGGGGTAGACAGCACCCGTGAAGCGCTCGTGGAAAGCAAAGATCTGCACCAGGTTGTCTTCATCACTGGCATCATAGAAGGCCAAGATGCCATCATCGAAGCTGAGGTAGATGCCGATGCGGCTGGGCCTATTTTCCAGCTTCAGTGATCGTGGCTCTTTGTGCTCCACATGGGCTTCGTAGGTCTTGCCTTCCTTGCACCCTATCAGCCACAAGCCACTGGATGGGACGGCATGCAGACGACCCTTGCGCCCAGCCTCAGCCGAGATGAGCCCCAGCGCCCAGCGGGGCTTTTCGTTCACTGTCACCTCCCAGTAATGCTCACCCTGTGAGAAGCTTTGGCGTGACACCAGGCAGTTGGACTTGTCAAAGCGCTGCGGGTCATCTGTGCTCACAGCTTGCTTGTGCTCCACGCACTCCACCCGCTTGCCGTCCTCTGACACCAGAAGGTTGGCTTGAGCAGTGTTGGGGTCAAAGGTCAGGTTCTCCAAGCCTGGGGAGGAGGAGAAAGAAGGAGAAAAAAAAATAAGGGGGAAGACAGTGACCTGCGAGGATCAGGTTCTAAGGCAAAGATTCAGTCTACCAGTGGACCCTTCAAACTCAACTATTTCTGAATGCAAAATGGAGGTTGATTCAGAACCATATGACCAGTTTTAATGTTGCAGTTTAATGACACAATGAAGGCATGCATGATTATGTCTTTGACTGGTCTTATGGATGCTGCAAAGCATCTTTGGCACATATCAAAATGGCTGATTGCTTATGCTCACAACTATGTGCATTTCACTATTCTGGGCAAGTGTGGAATTTGGGTGCAGAATTCAGGATCCTGAGAATCATAGCTTTTTTTTTTTTTTTAAGCAAAACATTCTAGCCCCTAAAGTGACCAAGAAGGTTTAGAACTGGGTGGTTGGCACCTGGTGAAATGTTCTAAGCTAGTGAAATCTTATGAACTGGACACATGCAGTTTATATGCAGGAGATCTGTGATCAGATGTTTTGGTTTTTAACTGAAAAACAGCAAGGCCAGTTTTGATCCAAGCAGCAGTTCTGGAGGGAAATGGTTTTAACCAGTTTTCCTGAGTCATTTCTCCTCCCACCCTCAGCTACTGTATTAGGTCCATGATGACGGGAAAAGGGCAGGCCCTAAGATTTCCGGTACTCGTGTTCAAAGGAGTAAGGGTGCTGATTCTTGCGTAGCCCATTGGAATTTTCCATGATTAGGAGAAGCAGAATCAATTACGTAAGACAAGCACCTCAATGGAGATGTATGTAGTGCATACAAGTTACCGCTTTCTCCGGTACAGAATGTAAAATTTGACGAGATCATGATGTCAACGCAGAGTATAAACAGTCATTCTCTAGAGTGGCCCCCTATTGAGATCTTTACCTGGCATGAGGGCACGGAACATCTTCCTCCACACCTGGAACTTGAACTCATCTGAAATTATTGGGAGCTGGATGTCCATGCGGGCGATGGGTGGAGACTCTCCAAGGATCTTCTGCAGTCTACAGCAAGAAGTTGGAGAAGAGAGCAACCAAAATGATTAATGGGCTGGGTCACCTCCCTTAAAAGAAAGGGCTACAACATTTGGGACTGTTCAGTCTAGAAAGAAGTTGCCTGAGGGAGGACATGATGGAGACGTATAAAATTATGCATGGGGTGGCACAATTCCATCTAGCAAAATATCAGAACCAGGAGACATCCACTAAAATTGACTGGAAGGTTAGAACAGACAAAAGGAATTTTTTCTTTACCCCAGCACATAATTAATCTGTGGAACCTGTTGCCACAGGATGTTGTTATGGCACCTGCCCTAGATGTCTTTAAAAGGGGATTGGAGGGACAGATTTATGGAGGAAAAATCCATCACAGGTTACAAGTCATGATGACTGTGTGCAACCTCCAGGTTTTAGAGGTAGCCTATCACTGACTATCAGATGCAAGAGTGGCAACAGGATACAGGTATCTTGTTGTCTTGTGTGCTCCTAGAGGTATCTGATGGGGCCACTGTGTGATACAGGAAGCTGGAATAGATGGGCCCTCGGCCTGATTCAGCAAGGCTCTTATGTTCTTATGAGAGGGCAGAATGCACATTGTCACATCTCAAAAAAATCCAAGGACATGTTTCTTTTTTTTCATTTTAATTCTTTTTAAATGTCTATTTTTAGAATGTAAGCATTCAAGTTTTCAAAACTCAAAAACAGAGAGAGCATTTTAACCAAAGGAAAGTCAAGGAAAATGACTGAAATACAAGCGAATCCTGTACGATTTGGGATTGTTTAGTTCATTCTGGTCACGTTATTGTAAAAGTCTGAATTTATTTGCATTGAGATTAAGGTGTGGTTTTTTGTGGTTTTTTGTAAAAGTGGCATAATGAGCGACATCAGCTTTGGCTTCTTCCACTTTTCCACATACATTCAGTTACATTTTGACCTTTCATTGAGTGTCTGCTTTGAGAGTACGTGGGATTTGACTGTGCCAGGAAGGAAGCCTGGAAGAATGCATTTGTGCGAGGGCTGAGCATTGCGCACCACTCACAAGAAAGTGGTGGCTGAGTGCAAGGTGTGTGCAAAGTTGTGCAGAGCTCAGAGAAGCAATGATGGGTGTGGATTTATAAAGGGATGATATTCACTCACCTGCTGGCCACCAGGCAATATTTCTGTGGAGGAAACAAAAAGGAAGATTAAAGAGAACAGAATAAACAGGCACGCTTCCTACAATCGATACTTAACATCTCCTACCAAATGCATTTATGGAAGACTTATGGGGATGAGATTGCCATGAGAATGCATGTATCTCAGAGAGACACAAAAGGAAGAAATGGTAATGTAAGGATCTGAGGATGCTAAGGGAGGGACGAAAATAAATCAACATGTTTTGGAATTGTATGACTTCATGCTTAACACAGCAGCAAGCGTTATCTTCTAAGCTTGGCACCAGTTAGGAGGGTAGATGAAACTCTGTCTGGATGTGATGAGGGGAGTGACTGGAGTGGTGCCCGATTGTGTGGTTCAGCATCTTCATTCTGTCTTGAGTTGAAAGAGTAGAGACTTTTTTCTCCAGTGTGCAAATTACAGGTGTCCCCCCGACGACAGGATACGTTCTGAAATCCCCATTGTAAAGTGAAACCATCATTAAGCGGGTCTTGCTGTGCTTTGAAGTTTAGCACTGTGCTTAAAGCCCCAGCATTAAACATCCAAGCTCTTATCTTGCCCATTAGCTGTTTGGCTTTAGATAAGGGCTTCAAAGCCCTTATCTTGCACAAAACAGCTGAAGAGCTGGGGATTTAAAAAGATGTGTCTTTTTAAATCCTTTGCTCTTTTTTACTGGGGACCTCCGTCATATATCAGTCATTAAGCGGGGGACACCTGTATACAAAACCGGGAGGAGCTGCAAACTTTAAGGACAAGATGTGTTCCAAGTTCAAGAAGATGAACTTGATCAACTTGGGCATTGAACAGAAACCAGAAAACTGACAAGGACAAAAAGAACCTTTGCTTAAATATGAGGAGTGTGTATGCACATGTGCGCGTGCGCGGGCACACACACGTGACTCATAAGCACTATACAATGTGCTGATGTGTCATATAACTGGTCTGCTACTGCAGAAAAGACAAGTGCCACCGTGGGTTGCATTGTATGCAGAGCACAGGAGCACAGGGCAGTGCCTCACCCTGAGAAACTCAGTCTGCGGCTCGTCTTGCACCTCCCCCAGCACTGTCTCCATCTTCTTGAGCTGATCCAGGTAGCTGGTCATAACCTTGCGCTCGTTTTGCAAGGCATCCGTGGCCTGATGCTGCACACGCTCAGCCTCCCGGCCCAGAGAGGCCTCCAGTGCCCCCAGGTAGGCACGCATCACCCCCAGGTGCTCAGACACTTGATGCTTGAACCGAGACACTGTATCCTGGGGGAAAGAGAGAGAAAGATCCTGGGGTCACTTCTGTGCTCCCTGCCTCCCAACTTCCAGCATTTTCTTCCTACAAAAAACCTTCCCCCAACCCTTGGTTTTCTTTTTCCCTCACTCAGTTTCCCATCAATGCCTTGGGTGTCACATGCTGTTTTGCGAACCCTTTGCAAGCAGAGGAATGTTGAAGGCAGTCTTCAGAGAAGATGATTCCTCAGGAGGTTGGAGAGGCTTTGAGGAGGGCTGAAGCTCAATGAGTGGAGCCCATGCCTTGCATGTCGCCCCGGAAGGGCTGGGAAAAGTCCCCGTTTAAACCCTGGAGAGCCACTCCCAGCCAGCAGAGGCAGTACTGAGCTAGAACAGCCTGACTCCGAAAAAGGCAGCAGCCCCACGTGGATCCCAAGTCTCCAGCAGTGGTCTTTATTAATTAACTCATCAGGGAAGACCCACACAGAACTAAACAGTTCCTCTTGTTTGCTACTAAGTGGTGAGGAAACATGCACAAGCAGCATTCACTTTAATCAATAGCTAGCTGATCGAAAAACCTCCCTTATACATATACGCATCGCCACAACAGACTTAAATGGACTCTCTAGCAATTCCTGAGTGTCCTGGCAGTTGTAGTGCTCTGAGGCGGGATTGGTGCTCTCTACTAGAATCCTCAGCACTTCCTCCAAGCTACACTTCCCAAGATTCCTTGGGTGAAACCATGACAGGTGAAAAAAATGACATATGTTTGTAGAGCCAGGATGGTGTAGTAGTTTAGGAGTTGGACTTAGACCTGGAAGATCCAGGTTTAGATTCCACTCAGCCATGAAGCTTCCTGGGGTGACTTTGGGCCAGTCACTATCCCTCAGCCTTACCTACAGCACAGAGTTGTTGTGAGGACAAAAGGAGGGAAGGAAGGAACCATGTATACCACCCTGAATGCCTTGGAGGAAGGGCGGTATAAAAATGAATAGTGTCACTCTACCCTTTGTGTTCCCAAATATAAAGAGCTCACCTCCACTTCTGCTATTTGTCGGTTCAGCAAGGCAATCGTTTTCTCCTTCCGCACTTGGGCTTCTTGCAACTGGACTTGCTGCTGGGGAAGTTGCTTCTAATATTGCACCAAAAGATAAGGGGAAACAGGTATAAGTCTCACTCAGGACAAGGAGGGGAAGAGAGAGGGTACTGTGACTGGTTTCAACAATTCGAAACATCTATTTATTGTGCTTTTTATACAGGCAGGCTATGACAATAGTGAGAATTGGACTGGGAAGAAGCAACTAAGGCAAGACTACAGTGGCTTGGTGAGTCTTTGCTGAAGATCTAAGCCTAATGAAAGGGAAGTGGTTTAGTTAGTTATTATTAGAAATTGAGAAACTGTTTCAGGGCTTTCAAAGAAGTGAGAGAAGTTATCTGACAGCAAGCCAGTGGAGAGAATTAAAAAAAGGAGGTTTAGGTCTACGATGACTAACAGCCCAATCCTGCATAATGATATGCAGCCGGCCTAAAAGACGGGCTGCAGTATCCAGCGCCCTTCCCAGGCCATGTCGGCATGGCCCGGGAACACCTTGGGAGGAGGTCTGGGGCAGAGAGGAAGAATGGGGAAGACCGACACCAGGTACAAATGGTTTTATATCTAGATGCCTACCTTCATCCTCTGGTGAGCCTCAGCAGCGGTGATGATGCTGTGTCCCTTGTGCTTCCCCAGCGAAGCACACACGCCACAGATGACCTGCCGGTCCTGCTCGCAATAGACACTCAGCGGGTCAAGGTGCTCCTCGCAGTGGTCTTGGGGGACCTGCCGGAAACTCTCCACCAGGTGCTCCATCTGCTGGTTGATGCGCAGCTGCTCCACCTTGGTGAGGGCCTGGCAGGTGGGGCAGGAGGTGGCCTTACCGTCCTCTTCCTTGGGCGCCCGGGACAAGCAGTCCTGGCAGAAGGTGTGCCCACATTCCGCTGTCACGGGGGACTGGAACAGCTTGAGGCAGATGGGGCAGCTGAGGTCTTGATGCATGCCCTGGATGAGGCGCTGCTTGGAGCTCGACATGGTGGCTGCAGGCAGGGACCTGGGGGCAAGAGGGGGTGCTGAAACGAAAACCAGCCCCCCCATCTCTCTGCATCAATGACCGTCTGCAGTGCACACAGACACATGCTCAGGCTGTGGCTACTCATGAAACAATAAAATGCCTCTTTGGGCTTTTACTGGTAGGGGTGATGACATGTGCCAGTCACAGCAAGGTTTGGCCCCATGTAATGGGGGGGGGGACTAAGGCTAACTTTGCTGCTATGGGTCACCTTTTATAGGCAGAGACTGGTGTGTTTTCAGATTGATAGATATGTGTGCACGAACGCAGGACAGAGACTTCCTTTTCTAAAGGCAGAAACAATGTTTTTATTCCGGATGGTGGTGCCAAAAACAGAGGAGAGATGTGGGCACTGGCCCTGTCCAACAGAAGCCTGACCTGTTAGTGCAACCGCCACCCGCAAAGCAAAACTGGCACCACCATCAGCGTTCTTGCTAATGCAAGAATCACGTATGGCTTGAAATGCACATTCCCCCCCCCCCCCCAGCATTATCAGCATGCATGATGCAGGCAGGCACCATTGATGCCCTTGTGCAGCATTCATTTCAGTGAAGCTCAGGCAGGAGTTCCCCATGGATTGTGCCACATGGCTCAGGTGTCTGCCTGTCTTCCATGCTACCAACCTTCGTGGCAACCCCAAATCCACAGCCTAAAAGGCAGACACCTCCTCATAAGCAGTTGTGGTGCTGGGAATTGAGCCACACTTTTGGTTTCCTCGTGGTAGATCTGCCTTGGAATCAGACTACCCATAGGGATCCAGATGGAACTTGTGGCTCCTATGAGGGAAGAATATCTGGATCCCATCTGACATTACCCACACCCTCTCTAACTTGGGGAGCAATTATTCTTTCTCCCTGCCCCTCCTCCCCGCTAAACGCTGTGTCTTCTTCCTTGCACTCAAGGCTGTCTTTGACCTATTGCAAGTAGGGGAGGAATGTTCGCCCTGCAAAGCAGCTGCTGGGTCCTCTGCTGGGCATGGTGACAAATGCCCTATAAATAGCTCTGGAGTGAAAGCCAGCCTGGTAACTAGAGCTTGGAGCTGGAGCTGAGAGTCCAATGCCTGCCTTCTTCTTTCTGTCCCTTCAGTAATACATACAACTTCATGCTACGCCCTTGCTGCCTTTATGTGGTTGTCTAGTGCTGATGTTGCATGACTCTGCATTACAGGACATTTTAAACGGCATGCAATCTGCTGCTTAATGTGATATTTCACAATAGGTGCAGTAAAACCATTGATGCAGCCAGGGCTTAATTTCAAGGAAGAGTTGCCAAGGTCCAAGCCTGCCTAACCATTAAGCTGGAAGCCCTTCCCTATAAATTGTGCTGTGTGGGGAGTCACTGTAGTGACTCAGTCAGTGATGATGAAGGAAATGCACTCTGCACATGCCCTGGAGCACTTGCATGGATTTTCATGTCACAGGCTAAGAACTTGGCAGGTGACCAAGATGATTTATTCTTCTTCTGTTATTTAATACATTGATATGCTGCTCCTCCCCATCTGCACAAAGCCGTTTACAATTACAATAAAAACATAAAGCAATATATGATGAACAACTACAAAATAGGCAATCCAGCAGTATCGAGCCATCTTATTAACTAAAATGATCACATTGGCTAAAACAAGTCAAAACCATGGGTAGCGTCCTGACGAGCACATCTGTTGTTGGGAGCTCCCTCCGGGAACGGAAGAAGCATTCTGCTCACGCAAGAGATTCTCAGGATCCCTTGCACAAATTGAACACTCCTTCCATTCCCGGATGGAGCTTCTGATGGCAGACATGATAGACAGGATACTATCCCATGTCAGCAACAAAACATCAGGCAAACATCACTTAAAAGCCAAGATTGACCCTTGATCTTGAAAACAGATGCCAGGGCTGAGTCCAAGGGATGCTACCAGTTGCAGGGGGTTGGATGGATGACCTCCAGGATCCCTTCCAACGGGTCCATCACTTCCATCACTTTCTATGAGTCTGTCTCCCTTATTCCAAGCATGTGATGGGAGAATTTCCAATCCTCTGCTTCGTATTGAGTATGTGGCTTGGCTTGTTCTTTACTGGATGCGGGGAGTTTTAAAATAGTTCCATTTCCAGGCTTTTCTAGCAATCTGGTTTTGGAACAAATCTATGAATGAATAAAGCCACATGCATAAAGTATATATCGAAAACTGGAAACTATTGAAACTATTGCACATTTTGGATGTTAATAGCCTGACCTATCTTTAAGGCTCAAGGATGGTAGCAACATTGGGGCAACCTCTACACCCTGTGCACAAATATTTTGATCAATTTGCAGGAGACAGAATATCATAGCAAATCTTGGAATAGGAAAGAGAAATTGAAGCCAAAGGTTTGGAAACCCAACAACAACAGCAAAGCAAATGCTGTCTCATAATTCTGGGAGCAGGGAATAACTCCTGGTCTCTGGACATTGTCTAGCATGGAAGACTCAGCTAGACTGATTGCAATGCATTGGCGATGCATTGTGAATTTCGTATAGGGCTGATATCTGCATAAATGTCATTTCCACATCTATTATGTTGTTGAACCATTTGGACTGTGATGATATCGTAGGGGGAAGTGTGTTGAATACAATTTTTTGAATTCAATTTTTTGGAACTGAGAGCTATCACACTAGAAGGTCCAACAACAAAACAAATGTGGCTCATTGTTAGGCTACCTTGTTTCCCTGAAAATAAGACCTCCCCTGAAAATAAGACCTAGCGTGGCTGATTATTACACAGATCTGTGCTGCGGCCGACTGCTCAGTGTGGCCGCGAGCACTCTACTGAAGGTTTCATTGAGGTGAGAGGAGGGGTTGATATGCAGCATGATTTTTGCTGGCACTCATAAATATAAGACCTCCCCTGAAAATAAGACCTACTGTGTTTTTGGGGAGCCAAAATTAATATAAGACCCTGTCTTATTTTCGGGGAAACACGGTAGTAGGGAAATTGGCTTGGTGCTCTATCAAGGAGAACTGTTGCAGGCTTGAGCAGAAGCCTTAGGTTTGCCGCCTGGCCTCTCTGCACACTGCTGGTGCTGGCCTCAGAGTCCACCTGGAGATGCGCACTGCTGGCAGCAGACCGCACAGGTGTGTCTCGTGGAGGCCACAGCAGCAGTAGATTATTGCATTATCTAAATTATTGCATTTTCTTTAAAAATTATTTTTTCTGTTTTCCAAACTCATAAACACTTTCACTTTGCCTTTCCATTTTGATCCTGTTTCTCTTTAGAGGTGTGTGTGTGTGTGTGTGTGTGTGTGTGTGTGTGTGTGTGTGTGTGTGTGTGTGTGTTGAGAGGGGGGTTGCTCATTGTTTGTGAGTCACAAGTGGGAATAGGTAGGGGGAGGGAAGATCTGGCTCCTAAAGCAACAAATGCAGAAAGGGGAACACATATTTTATAGGGTCCTGCTGGCTACAAAGAACAATCTTACAGTCACTTCTCCAGACAGATCCACTTTGTAGACCCTTCAAAATTGCCTTTTCTCCCCCAAACCAAGGACCCCACCTCCAGGCCCTTATGGACTGGAAAAGGCTGCAACAGTGACCAGTTTTTCCCCTCAATCCACTTTTTAAACATTACCATGATCTTCTATCCTTTTGAGATGTAACAGAACTATATTAAAGGTACAAAGTTTGAACCCAGAAGCAAGCAAGCAAGCAAGAGGCTCCTTACTAGATCCGGGGAAGGTGGGACTTCAATGGAGGCAGCAGCAGCGTCCGAAGACAGAGTACGCAGAGATCAGAGAGGCAGCAAGGACACACCAACCATCCTGGGACAGTCACAGAAGCAGTGTGAATGACCCTTCCTTGGTCCCGCCCAGGCTCCCTATATATAGCTCAATAATGCAACATAATTCTGGGAAGGCCAGGAGGCCATCCAATTTTTTTTTTGCTGTTGTTTCTGAAGGTGGAGGATGGATGAGGAGGGTGGTGTGTAGGAGGACTCCTCACCCACACCCAAGATGTCACTTAATTAAGTCCCGGCACCTGTTCCTTGTACCTAGTATAACTTACACAAGTACTAGAGAGCCATGGAGAAGTAAGTGCATGTGAGATTGCTGTACAAATATCCTTCTTTCCACAGCACACAGTTCTTTCATTCTTGAGTACTTGGAGCAGCTGAGGATCAGGGTGGGGAGAAGAAGGGAATTCTAGAGTATCCAATTTCCCAGCATAGGGTATTGCACAGTAACACACGGGGTGCTGATCATCGTCCCTGCCATTTGGGGGGTGGGTGGGAATGGGCGGAGGGAATTGACTGGGTGGCATAGTAGTCCATGTGGAGTGGGAGAGGAAGGCAGATCTGCTGGATGATACAAGTGGGTGGTGCTAAGAATGGGTTTAACTTTAGGAGATGAGATGGCAAAATTGCACCACACTGGTTCAGACTGCAGGTGGGGGGCTCACAGGACTGAATGCTCCTCAGTACTGTATCAAAATTCCCTGCACATAGAAAACTAGCATGTTGTCTCCCCATCATATTTGTTTTCTGTGTGTCGAAAACAGCACTTGCAGTCTAAACATAAACTTTACCCCACTCTCCTGCTGCCAAGGAGTTTAGGGAAGTGTACCTGGTCCCTCCCTCATTTTATCCTCCCAACAACCCTGTGAAGTATGTTAGGCCAAAAGACAGCGACTAGCTCAAGGTCAATAATGAACTCGGTGGGTGAATGGGGATTTGACTCCTCAGTTCAAATAAATCCCATTCTAGTACCTCTTTACCACAGCATCTGCTGTTTGCAAGAACGAGGCCTAAATAAATGTAGATCCCAAAGTGACAAAAGATTGGCTATACTGCATCTGTTAAAGCTTTACTGTGCCATTTTATCAAATTTGGGAGTCTACGAGCTTCTGGAGGGACATGGCATCTAGAGGGTTCGGGTCGGACAGGAGCGCCCCTGGCTTCCACCCACCCCCAGCTCTGAGAATGGGAAGGGCAACAGTGAATGAAACATTGAGGGGGGGGCTGGGAGGGGAACTGAGTCTAGTGATTGTGAGAGTTCCCGCAGCAAGGACCCTTGGGGTGAGGTGAGGATTTTAACATTGACATTTGAAAATCACTCTGAAGAACAGCTGAAATGGAGACAGATCTAGCCCTTTTTCTTGCCTCAGCAGCCTTTCCCTTTGGGTGCGACAGGGTCAACTGCCCCACTTTGCTTCCCGGTTGCACAGCTTTGCCAGCAAGAACTCCAGTGTTTTTCACTCGACTTAACGCAGTCCTGCAGAGACATCTAGTGGCTAGATATTGAGCAAAAGAAGAAACCTCGTTTCCTGATAGAGGCAGCACCCCCTTGGTCTTCGCTGTCCTGGTAGGCTCAAAAAGCCAGTTACAAGCAAAAGCTTGGAGGAGCCGAAAGGAACTGTGAGGGTGGAGGGAGTGGCTATTCCATAACTGGAATATTCTGCTAGAAGTAAGGGCTGAACCAGCGGCCCTGTGTTGAGAGTTCCATCACTGAGAGAAGTGGGGGGGGGGGGCGCAGCAGCAAGGAACAGGACCTTCTCAGCGGTGGCACCACTTATGGAACTCACTGCCAGAAAATCTAAAATCTGCCCCTTCAGTAGAGAGTTTCCGGTGAGGCCTAATGACATTCTTATTCCCATTAGCTTTGGGAGGGTGTTTTTATTTGGCTTGCAGCTTTTATTGTGTATCTATGTTAGCTGCCTAGTATTTTTTAGCTTGCTGTGTATTGCTTTTTACTTACTACTATCTATAGGTTTTTAGAACTATGGTATTATTTGATTTACTGGCTTTTAAATTATGTTTTAGATTTTAATGTTTAATTTTTCTTTGAATTTTATATTGTATTTTATTTACCCATTGGGTATTGTAAACTGCCTTGGGCTTTTGGAAAGGCGGGGTAGAAATGCTTTAAATAAATAAATAAACTGATGTAAAATGGCTGCCGATGGAAGTGCTGTGCGGCAGTGGCGGCAGCGCTGTTGACTCGCTGCTGGTTCTGCCACGCTCACCAGACCAGGTAAGGCAGCGGGGAGGGGGTGGCTCTGGCGGCAATGGCAAGCGTCAGATTCTATCCACTCTGTAATGAAGCACGCCTTTCTTCTTCTCAGACTTGCACAAGCTAAAGAGCTGCTGCAGGTCTGAGGAGACCCATTTGTGATCAAGAAGCTTATGGGGAGGTAAAGGGGAAAATGTTCCCTCACCTCTCCCAAGTCTCCCGATCCACCCACCCAGTGGCATCACTGGGGTTGGTGTCACCCAGTGCGGTAACACATGGTGTCACCCGTCCATCCCCCATGGACCTTCATGCTGTTAAGGATTGGACTGCAACTAAAGTGCCCCCAGTTGCTCCTTCGGAGCAGCCAGAGGGTCGGGTGGCTGTGCCCCACCCCACTGGCTGCTCCGAAGGAGAGACTGGGGGCACTTCAGTTGCAGTCCAATTCTATGCAGGATTGGGCTGTTCTGTGGAGCCTATTACAACGGCAGAAGTAACTATTACTGATCTTATGGGTAAGGTCTCATTGGGCATCTGACAGTATGGTTAAATAGATGGTTTGACTTGCTATATAACTTTGCATAAGAAAATAAGTAAGAAACTAGAAAATAAGTACTGTACTCTACTCCAAACAAGTCACCAAGCAGAGAAGCAGTTCAAAAGCAAGCACCACCCATTCACAGCAGTCTGTAGAATCTTAGAGATATAAATAAAATTTATTATAGACTAAGATTGCACCATGAAAATATCCTGTTTTAAGTAAGGCCGCAAAAATAAAAATGAACACTAGGGGCAGCAACCCGAGTACGAGTTAGGTTGCCACAGGTCAAATTGGCCAGTTCCGTTATCAATTAACCTCTGTCAAAAAGCGTGCTCAAATTAATTACGGTAACTTCCTTTGCCAAAAATGCGCGCCTAAATCTTTTTAAATACTGTACAGATACCTTACCTGTGCATCCTCACCATCTTTAGCCTGTCTTTTTGAGGCTTTGCATCTGACGGTGTTCATAGCATATGAACGAAACGTAATACAGAGAGTTTTAATTTGTTTTTATTACGTTGAAATACGACTTTTAGAAAAAAATTATTCTGCACATTGCTGCATTTTTAAAGGAGATTTTACAGTCATTTTAAAGTTTTCAATTACATTTTTAGCTCTTGTCGTGTTTTTATGACCTGATCCCGGTGAAGATGGTCTCTTCGTGCTACATTATTATAGACTTTATATCTTTATGTTAGAATGGAAAACAATCAAAATCAACACTTAAAAAGTGCATGCGAGTTAATGGACCAAATGGATCTAAGCACATTTTAATATAAAATTGCATACATGTCAGCCTACAAGGAAACAAACAAAAAGCGTATTGAACCCTCGCGGCCCCGAATCCGCGGATGGAAAGGGTCTACTCGAAGTGGGTCCCTCGCTGTATCTTTTGCAAATTGCTGTCAGGAGCTGTAATCCAGATCACATGTCAGTTGCTTGTGTAAAGGACCTTCTGTCAAGCAAAAGAGACTTGTACTGCAGTGTGCAATGCAAATACATTATTGTAAAATATACAAACATTTTTCCTTGCATAATAGAAAAGCTGTTTAATTTTGTAGAATAATCACAAAGAAAACTTTTACTTTGCTTACAAAAGTACAGTATGTTTTATCTGGCTGAAAAAATAAAGTATTTGTGGAAAAAATTAGGACTCGTGACTGTCATCGTAGGAGTTTGAGATTCAACAATTGTTAGGATGTGCATCCCAACCTTTCTGGTTGCTGTACCACCTTCGCAGGCCTCCGGCCTGCCGCGTACTACCAGAAGTAAGTGCTGATGATGGTGTCATCAGCACTTATTTCCAGCAGGTTCGCGGTCGCAACGGAGCCCAGAAAACGACGGTAAGGAGAGAGGGTGGGTGGGCCCTTTCCTGCATGGGGACACCCACGCACTCGAGCTCTGCCAATTTTTGAGCCACCGATTTTCAAGCTCTGGCGCAAGATGGTACGTGGGTCATGGTGGCCGCCATCTTGGCTGCTGTCGGCCCACATGCCACCAGCCTGTGGTCCGCGTACCACTAGTGGTATGCGTACCACAGGTTGGGAAACTCTGCATTAGAGAAGAAATGAAAAATCATGATAAAGTTGGACACTGAAATTGTACAAAGATTTTATACAATACAAATACAAATTTTAAACAGGAGATTTCTAGAAAAACGAAGGGATTCGTTGAAAGGGAGAGTTAAGAGGTCCGAATTTCACTTGGACAATATTCAAACTATGATAATGGATGCTTAGCCAGAATGTCTATACAGATTAGGACTGTAACCCTATGCACACTTTCCTGAGAGTAACCTCATTGAACAGAGTGGGACTTCTCCAACCATAAGTATAGGATTGCACTGTAGAAAAGTACTGTACCAGTCCGGTACCTTTCCAAAAGGATGCCAACAAGGTTGCCGGAAGCAGTTTCTGCAGGAGTCTCAATGTTTCGTATGGCCGCCTCTTGTTTCACAGATCCGTTTCTCCCAACTTCAGATCACGTGAAACCAGCGACTTCTTCTGCAAACGTCCAACGCCTCCTTCGGCGCAGCCTGTGCACGGCAGGAACGAAACTACCCGAGCAGAAACCTGTCCTGGAGGGAGGCTCGCTTCTGGCTCTGTCAGCGGGGGTGGGGAGGGAGACGAGGAAAGCAGCGGGGTTTTTTCGCGCTGCCCTGAGCCCGCCTTCCCTCCCTCCGCACGAATCGGAGTTGCAGGAGGAGGCATCAGAGGCGCCCTCTCGTCCTATCGGCTGGCCGGCCAGCGCTCCTGCTGCGCTTTGAGAGAGGCTCAGCTGGGGAAGCGGCGCGATGGCGAAGTCCACCCGCGATCACCTGCTGGACACCCTGGAGAACCTGGAGGCGCAGGAGCTGAAGAGGTTCAAGAGCAAACTGAACGAGTTCCCGGTCCAGGAGGGCTTCGACAACATCCCCAGAGGGAGGCTGCAGAACGCGGATGCCCTGGACCTCAGCGACCTGCTCATCAGCTACTACACCGAGGACTACGCCGTGGCAGTGACGGCGGACGTGCTGAAAGTCGTCAACTGCAAGAGGCAGGCAGAGAAGCTCGTCAAAGTCGCCGGGATCGGTAAGAAAGGGACGGGACGACGGACGGACGGAGTCCCGGAACTCGGGCGGGAGGAGCACAGCTTGAGCCTGACCATCATGCGGGGGATAATAAGAAGAAAGCAAACTTTCCCCGGTTCCACATTCTCCGGGTTGGGGGCGCTGGTGGATCCGGAATTAAGCATCGGGTGGTGGGACTGGGTGGAGGAGAGCTGGCTTTGCCTGTTTCAAGTGCACCAGCAAACTTGTACTATTTCTTTCTTTCTTTTTTGCAAAATCAGAGGCAGGAACAGCCTGTAACAGCCTGGCTTGGCTTCCTCTATCTCTCCCCCCCCCTTGTCCCCCAGCCGATGTTTCATTGCACAATTCCACTAAACCGCAGTTGGAAAAACGCTCATCTGTACATTCTGTCTAATGATCAGGCAGTTCATCCATCCCGCAGCAGAGCATTTTATTTTATTTACGGTCATGGTATTGATTAGAACTTCCCAAATGTGACAGCTAAAAGTATTACACCATTTCCCCCCCCCCCCCAGAAATCAGTTTGTCCAGATAAACTGTTTGTCCGTCCAGATCAGTTTGTTCACACAGTTCTTTTTTCCTGTGAGGGATAGCTATCTGAATATCACTTGACTCAAGTGACTTGAGCCACTTGGAGTTGGAAGTCTCATTACAAAACAGGAATAACAGTGACTTAATAGAAAGAGAAACCCAGAATTCTTGTGCTTGGTCGCATCACCTTCTCTGTTTCCACACCTTTGATCGTCTCTTGCACCTTCTATTCTCTCCTAGCCTCCTTCTCCATCATGGGGACTGCATGTTTTCTAAAATTTCTTCTTTGGTGCTTACAGTGGTCCAGTCAATTTACAGACCAGATTTTTCCGTTTGGAAAATGTTTCTGGTTTGTGTGATCCTCTAACCCTGAGCACATGATCTGACTGCATTTCTCAACCACCACATTCCAAACAGCTATGGGGGGGGGGGGGACGACACTGAACACACACTATATGTGCACACACCCTTCCATACAAACTGGCGGTGTTTCCTGTAACTCATTTCAAGCTTTTTTCCCCCTTTGGAAAGATTCATTCATGCCTCTTCTTTCCCTTTCCACAAATGCCTTGGCATACTTTCACTTTCTGATTTAATGGCCTGTTTGATCCTGAACATCTAAAATGGCCTGAAATTCTTCTTTTTCTTAATCATCTGCCCAAATTCTATGGCCTGCAGCAACAGGAGTAAACCAACTACTGATGTAAACACTCAGCTGCTAGTCAGCCCGAAAGGGGGGTGAGGAACCATGCCAAGGCTCAGCAGACCAGAGCAGCAGTGAAATGGAGAACACACAGCTGATTTGCAGCATAAGAATTAGCCCTGAAAACTTTGCCCGTCTGATATGCATGCTGGAATGGGTGAGGCTGGGCATCAGTGGCCAAAGGTCAAGGGAATAATTCAAAGAGTATTGGCATCTCTCTTCCTCCCTCATTAAAAGAGTCAAGCATTGCACAGTTATGTTGTGCCTTTGCAGAGCAAACATTAAGCATGGAACTTAACCCTTCCAAATACAATCCTGTAAACGTACCTGGGGGTTGGGGGTAAATCCCACTGAATACAAGGGGACTTCTATAGGATTGTGCTGCTTGTGTGGGGAGAGGGGAAGAAAAGCCATAGAAGCAGAGCACTGGATTGCTTTCGAAAGCTTTTAGGGCCCAATCCTAACTAAAGGCTGCCAACAGGGTTCAGCAACGCTGGCACAGGCTCGGCTGCATCCTGCGGCTGGCCAGAGACTGTGTGTGTGTGGGGGGGGGAGGCAAGATTCATTTCTTATGGTACGCCACTCCTGCTTGGGCCCCAATGAGACTACTCCAGTCTGCGCCAGCTCTTTACCTGGCAGTGCACTAGTCCAAGTAGAGGCAAGGGACAAAACGGAGCGGAGTTTATCAGCAGAGCCATTACCACCAATACCTGCCCTCTACCCACCACACACCCCTGACACTCCATTCCCTGCCCCATTCTGCCCACCCCACCCCCACCTTATTTGCTCTGGCAGATGGGGGGGGGCTCGCCAACTGTGCTGGCGGCCTCTCTGCACTCGCTAGCGGAAGTGCTGGCCCATCCGCAGAACATCAATTTCACCAGCGGGTTGACATTTAGGCTGGCGGAACATATGTTCTGCCAGCAGGCAGCCCAGTTAGGGTTAGGATCAGTGGTGTTCCTGGAGGGGGTGCGGTACCGTAAGTGGTGCGAGGCGCTGCACCATGCCTTCCAAACCGGTGTAACGCGGCCCTTCCAACTCACCCCCAGAGCCATTCCGGTGTTGCCTACTCCACCGGAATGGCTCCAGTGCGAGTGGGAGGGGCCACATGACACCAGTTTGCAAGGTGTGGTGCAGCGCCTTGCACCATTTATGGTGCCACCCACATCCCCTCCAGGAATGCCACTGGTTTGGATTGGATTTACTTAAGTCAAATTAGATGCTATTCAAGTGTGTGTCCACAGCTGGCCCATCTGTGAGGCTGACAGAGGCAGTTGCCTCAGCAGTAGACTGGCACAGGGCACCTGCCTCCGTCTGCCTGCTCAGCTCCACTGCTCTTCCTCAGGATTGGAAAGGGAAGAGTAGGATGGAGGAGAAGAGGAAGTCTGGAGGAAAGGAGAGAGGTGGCTAGACTCTCTTCCACACTCCCTCTTCCACTTTATCCCCCATTTCATTTTCCAATCCAGAGATGGAGAGGAGCAGTGGAGGGAAATGGGCAGGCAGAGATAGGCGCCCCCTGCCAGTCTGCTACCGGAGACCTAAGGTAGCCACCTCAGTTGGCTTCATGCATGGGCCAGCCCTGGCAGCACAGAAGTAATTACCAGCTTTCAAATCACTGACAAGTAGACCTGACTTTGCATAGCAAGCATGGGGTGAAACTAGACTTGTGCCATTGAAAAATGTGCTGTAACCAGCGGTGGCAGGTATGCTTATGCTTATGCACACCCTTTAAATGCCTGGTTTGCCCTACAATTCCCAGGGCTTCAGGGAAAAGAAAATAACTGGTAAACCAGTTTCGGTCTCTGGTGTGGATGTCTCCATAGCTTTTATTTCTTCTTCTTCTTCTTCTGACAGGGGAACAGCCTCACCAGGGAAAGGTCTCACCAGCACTGCATTTCATTGAGCGCCACCGGGACGAGCTGATCCAGCGGACCGCCACAGTGGAGGCAGTTCTGGATGTGCTGCATGGCACTGTCCTGGATGAAGAGCAATATCAACGAATCTCTTCAAGGGGAACCAATCAGGAAAAAATGCGGGAGCTCTATAAGCTGGTGCCCAGCTGGAACTGCTTCTGCAAGGACAAGCTGTATGAGGCCCTGAAGACCAAGAACAAGTTCCTCATTGCAGACATCGAAGGGCGATGAGGAGGCAGCAAAGAGGAGAGAGCCATAGTATTCCAGGGCACAGGAAATCCAGGTCTGTCTGCCAGGCAGCTCTCACAGAGCTATAGCCTATCTTCACCCAACTTTGCTCCAATTGGAATCACATAGAAAGATATTAATGTTTTTATACTATGAGGAAGAAAACACAAGCAGGCACGGGGAACAGCAGTTGGTAAAGCTACTCTACAATGAGGTGGAATGAGAATAGCCATCAGACCTCCTTGATAACGGCCGCACCTAAGAATTACCCCCATATTGCAGATGGGGAAGACTGAGGCTGAGAGGGAGAGGCTTAGCGAAGGCCATATAGTGAGTTCACAGCAGAGGTGACATTCAAACCAGGGAAGTCCTGATTCACAGCTCAGTCTCTTAGCACCTGCACATAAGACACCTGGTCTTGAGAGATACCTGGTGCTCAGTAAAAAGTATTTCCACCCTTTTCTCTTCTGACCAAAAGGTTCTGGTCTGGTTGACAAGCAAAGCAACAATGGGAGAGAAGGTGGGAGGGAATGAAGGATGATTCCCCTTGCTGGCCAAATTGTCACAGTGATTCTAACAGGACTAACTCATTATATGTATCTTAATGTTTTATTGTAAGCCGCCTTGAGTGCCCTTGCTGGGAGAAATGTGGGCTATAAATTCTTTAAATAAATAAATAACTCGAGCCATGTTGGTGCCTGTGGCAGAAAATCCAAATGGAATAAAGCACACCGTCTTCTCATTTCATCAGACTGTTCCTACCAAAATTCCCCAATCTCCAAGACAGATGTGCTTTTATTTGATTCAGAAAGAAAGCATCTTTCAACAACTCTGGACTCATCTTAGATACAAAAAAATTGAGACTGAAGGAAAAGTGTCTGTGGATTATTAAAGTTGCAATGTGCCTTCTGGATTTCTTTTTTAAGTAAATGCAAGTTATAAAACCAATCCCAGGCTTGGACTGCATTCATTTTGTTAGATGGTGTGCTGGAGGGATTTGGAAGTTGGGATCAGGGAGAATTTCCCTGTGGATCAGTCTAGACTAGAGTCAAGACTCTAGACCAGTCTTGGAAATGTCTTCCTGCAGTTTTCTCAGCTTGTAGGGGCCATTCCCATGAATTTCAGTGGGACTGAGGGTGCAGCCCTCCCCAGGTCTTGAGCTGGTGCAGTGCCTCCTGCGCGTGCCTGGAGCCATCGCAAAAGCTGCCATAATGCAGTTGCACCAGCTCCATGTGTGCTATCCTGAGAGGAAGCACCAAAGGAAAATATAAACCGGGGGCAATGAAGTGATCTATATCCCATGTGCTTAGCTTAAACATGCACCCCACGGCTGCTCCACTCGCACAGGGAGCCTGTTATTTGCAGGCTCCGTTCACAAACAAGGGAGCCGAATCCTGTCAGCTGTTCACAGTGCTTCCCACAGGTAGCAGAATGCACCTTTCCCCCACTGTTGCAGCAGCTGAATTTCTGCCTGTCATTCAGCAGTTAAAGGGACAAGGCAAAATGGTGGCAAGCGATCTTGCCCTGTCACGGAGGCATCTGAAAATCCACAAAGAGCACAGAGTCCAATCCTAGCTTGGTGGTCGAAAGAACCACTGCCTACTATTTATGCTGAACGCTGGTTTGCTTCTAAAAGAGTACAGCAGAATTGCTGTTCAAGTGATTCAGAGTACAGCAGAATTGCTGTTCAAGAAGCTCAGCTGTTTCGTAAGACTTCCTTGGGTCATAGAGCTGCTATTTCTTCCACCCCACCACAATTGCTCCTTCCCACAACCTCATGCAGCCTTCAGTCTGAACTCCATGTCGGCAACACTTGCACGTCCCAGTCTGCAGAAGTGCAAGTTGTGCAAACCAGGCAGGAAATCCCCAGGAGGCACCAAAGAAACCTCAGCATCACTTCTCTTTTCAGTGCAATGAACGGAGCTCATCATTAGCCTATTGAATTCATTGCCACTAGATGTGCTGACGCCCACAAGCTGGAATGACTAGGGAATTAGGCTGCAATCCTATACACACTTTCCTGGGAGTAAGCCCCATCATGCACTAAACACAGTGAGCCTTACTTCTGAGTAGGCGTGCATAAGATTGCACTGTTAGAGAAGTTTGTGGAGGACACATCTATCACGAATTACTAGTCATGGTGGATACGTGCTGCCTCTGGGTTCAATGACAGCTTGCCACTGAATTCCAGTTGCAGGGGAGCAACGATGGGAGAGAAGTCTGCCTTCTTCTTTGGGGATTTGCAGAAGCAGCTGATGGCCAATGTGGGAAACAGGATACTGGACCAGCTCGGCTGGCCTTTGGCCCGATCCTGCACGACTGCTCTTATGTTGTCATGGAGAGGAAGTCACGAGAGCGAAAAGCATGGCCAGCCAGGACCATTTCTTGCTACCCTCAGGCCACGCCTCCCCAAGATGCTGGCAGAACTGCTCCCCACCCAGGCAGAGGGGGTGGGTTCCCAGAGCTCAGCCTGGGTTAGGAAAACACTTGTCCCCAAGCCGTCCTTGTTTGACCTCTGCATCCTCCAGCTACCACAGTGCAAGCTCAGGAGCTCAGTTCCAAACTTGCTGACATGCAGCTTGGCGACAGCCTCTCCAGCCTGCCTAGGGCTGCTGGCCCAAGACCTCCTGATGCCTGAGAGGGCAAGCCAAATGCTGCCTCCTCTTACCCAATGATATGCCAGCCTTTGCCCTGCTGCCCACTCTCCAAAGTGTTAGCTCAGCCGCCCGCCCCTCCACCTTTCCTTTCTGTTCCCTCTGGGGAGTGGGAGGAGGAGGTGCAGTGGAGGCAAGTAGAGAGACAGGGGCCAACCCCCCCCCCCCAATCTGTTGCCTGAGGTGACTGCTTCAGTTGGCCTCATGGATGGGCCGGCCCTGAGCCTGCCACACAATTTCTTCCCATTTAATTCACATCTGGAGCGGTCCAAGAAGGGGGAAGGCATTGCCGGGTTGCACTGCAGTGTGTTGCCCCCCTATGAGCTTTCATCATCATAGTTTGCTGTCTTCCTCCCTGACCTGTGTGCAGAGATGTGTGGCCGCTTCACTGCAGCGTTTGCGGGCTGCTGAATATCCAGCGTGCAAAGGCCGCTTGGCCAATGAAGGGCTCTTCTTCGTCACGTTAGCTGCACAGCAGTTGCTCGCTGCAGCCGGTGGCTTTGAAAGCCCCGCGAAAGGCCGAAAAAAGCAGAAACCTCTGACTGCAGCAGCTTTGGTCGCTGCGCGACGGGGAAGTGAGAAGCCAGCCAGCCCGGGCCTCCCCTCGGCCCTCTCCCGTCCCCGCCGCAGCCCCTCGGGCCGCTTCTTCCCCGGGCCTCCTCCCGCTCGCCTTGCAGCCTCTTCTCCCCCGAGCGCGATGGGGGGCGCGATGGGCAAGAGCGTCCGCGAGCAGCTGGTGGGCGCCCTGAAGAGCCTGGAGGAGGACGCGCTGAAGCTGTTCAGGGGCAAACTGCTGGAGTTCCCCATCAAGAAGGGCTTCGACAAGATCCCCGAGACGAAGCTGCAGGAGGCGGCGAGTCCCGTCGAACTCAGCGACCTGCTCCTCGACTACTACAGCTCGGATTACGCCGTGGAGGTGACGGCCGAGGTGCTGAACGCCATCAATTGCCCCCGGCAGGCGGAGAAGCTCCTCGAAGTCAAGGGGAACGGGAGCGGTAAGGAGACAGACGGGAGTCCCGGCCAGCGCGCGGGCGCAGCTTCAGCCAGACCGTCGTCTCGTCGGGGCGGGGTTGCGAAAACTTCTGCCGCTTCTTCCCGTGGAGGGCACTGCGGTGGACCCAGCCCAGATCATCTGGGGGGAGGGGCTGGAAAAGAGCTGGCTTGACCTGGCTCAGGACGGAGCCTGCTGCTATAGCTTAACGAATGACAGACCATTTCCAGGTAGCGTTGGGAAGGATTCCTGTCTGCAGGAGAGGAGAACTGAAGCCATTGCTCCCAGGGTGACCAGATACAATGGAGGACAAAGCGCAGCCCTATACAGGGGGGGTTAAGGGTGGGGGTAATTTGTACCCGGGCTCAGGGTGAAAATGGGTCAAAAGGGGGGCCCTGGAGCAAAAAGGGGGGCCCAGGAGCCAAATTCATATGTAGGGAAGGGGCCCAAAAGAAACTTTGTACCCCCTGATAAAATTCCTCCGAATGGCCCTGGCCCTATACCTTTAACCATTGTATAAAAGAGGGAATTGGGCAGGTGCAGCTCATCGTGGAAGGGTGGAAAAAGCTGCACCTGCCCAAATGCCCCTCTTCTATACAATGGTTAAAGGTATAGGCACTTTGTCCTCCAGTCATATACAGTATCTGGTCACCCTGATTGCTCCACGACTGCAAACTTGCATCAGTTCTGTTCTGGGAAGAGCATATTTCCAGCCTTTCCTTATGTAAACCTCCTCTTGCCTGACCATGAATTTCCGAAACTAATTTGTTCTTCTTTTTGCAATAAAGATAGGGGATGAGGAGGAGTGATAATGAAAGATAAAAGAGCTAGAATTTAAATGTCTCCTCCTGTTTGCAGAGTACCAAGAAGATCCTTGGGAAAATGGCATGTGTGGCTTGTGTCGCAGCGAGGAGGAGGTAAGGAGCTGGAATGAGGCACACGGCACGTTGGACTGGAATTGGCTTGCAGATCT
This sequence comes from Plestiodon gilberti rubricaudatus, assembly GCA_026170595.1. Classification (NCBI taxonomy): domain Eukaryota; kingdom Metazoa; phylum Chordata; class Lepidosauria; order Squamata; family Scincidae; genus Plestiodon; species Plestiodon gilberti. The sequence goes on along the minus strand of JANXHW010000006.1, from coordinate 11,384,971 downwards.
GACCCTCTGGAATGTGGCCTCTGACAACTCTGGGGGCGGCTAGCAGAAAGTAATTGCCCCTCACCATGTGCTTATTATTTATACTGCTGGACTTGCTGTTTTTCAATGTGTTGATGTTATTACACCCTCATGCTCCACTTCCCCGAACAGTGAGCAGTTCCAGGGGCCACAGCATGACACGACTTTGAGCTTTTGTGAGAGGAGGAGAAACCACAGGAAGCTGGTGGTGTTGCTTTATTTTGACAGTCAGAGACACAGGTTTGAGCCCTGGCTGGCGTTAGGTAGCGACATGTGTCTTCTAAGCATGCCTTGAGCTGCTAGCTGCCAGTGCCTTCTCTTTGGCTGCAATCCTGCACACACTTACCTGAGAGTAAGCCCTATTGAACACTGTGGGACTTACTTCTGAGTAAACATGTATAGGATTGTACTGTTTGCTTCCACTGCAACCCTCCCATCTCAGCCTCTGTTTCTTCTGGAAACTAAAATGGACTGCTGTCTCCGTCTTTCTCACAAACCACACAAAAAAGGAGCGAGTCACCCGCTGCTCATACCTCAGCCTCTTCTGTTAGGCAGATAGATGTACAGGGCCCTGAGAGCCCCATGGAGGCTGCAGTTCAGGACCATCAGAGAGCCATTAACTCTCCTCCAGGCTTCAGGTTCAGTAGTCAGCTTTACCTGTTGTTCAGCAGTATCTTGGGCCCTTGTTTTCCAGCAGTAGTGTAGCCGGGGGGGGGGGGGGGCAGTAAGTGCTGCATGGTGTTACGTAGTGGTTAAGACACACAGTCAGTGGTTAAGATGCTGAACTGCAGACCAGAAGGTAGGCAGGACAGCAGTTCGAGACCTGAGTGCCGCATGACGGTGTGAGCTCCCATCTTTGGCCCCAGCTCCTGCCAGCCTAGCTGTTCAAAAACAAGAAATTGCAAGTAGATTTATAGGTACTGCCTAGGCGAGAAGGTAACAGTGTTCCATGCGCCTCAGCATTGAGTCATGCTGGCCACATGACTACAGAAGCGTCTTTGGACATCGCTGGCTCTTAGGCTTTGAAACAGATATGAGCACCGCCCCTAGAGTCGGTAATAATGACTGGCTTTCGAGCAAGAACCTTTACCGAAGTCCTAATGAACATAGTGGAACTTCCTTCTGAGTAAACATGTACAGGCTAGCATTCTAATATACTACATATTTTTCCAATTTTTATACATCTAGATACAATTGTAGACTCTCACGACGTGACCATATTTCTGAGTTAAAAACCCACATATTTCTGGGTAAGATTCTGTCGTTTCAAGCTCTTTATTACAAAACCAAGATGTTAAAACACTTTAAGTTTCACCCCTGGCATTCGGGGCATCATCAGAAGATTAACACTGTTAGAAAGACACTCAATATATGCTCAAACTACTCAATCTAATTGACATCAGGTGTCCTAACAGTGACCCAGATGTAATTAGCGTCAGCTGTCAGTGGTGATGATACTTCTACCAGGCATTAAAAGGCATCCAAACTTGATCAAATTCTCATGTAAAAACCAAATCAGTAAAATGTCAACCAACTCTCCTACTCCTTCTGACAGTTCTCCCATGGTAGAAGAGAAACAATGGGACAAAAAAAAAAAACCCACCTCCCCTATCGCATTCATAAGCTGCCACAATATCCCAGTCATCCTCTCTATCCTCCAAAACAACTACAACAAATCAATCAGAGAACATCCAAGGTGAGGGAGGGGAAAGGGAAGAAATACCAAGTATTTCAATTAAAATACCATGTAATAAAAGGAGGGGGGAGGGGGAGAGGAAATATAGATAAAACACCACACAATTAAACATAGGAAAATAAAACCTGAGCAACCATAAACCATCTCATTCCACATAAAGAAGCCTCATATACATACATCTATTGATCAGAATAAAGCCACTAAGATTCAAACATGAGCAGATGCAAGAGCTCTCACATTAATCCCAGTATACTGTAACAGTCCCTACTCAACTCTTACTCTTTATTTGTAGATCCTTTAAAACTGGTAACTAGCTACTACTTACTTTCAGAGACTCCTCTTTCTTATTAACTGAGTGACTATGTTTGTAAATTTCTATGGATTCTCTGTGAAGTCTAGGAAGGTATTGGCTGGTCTTAACTAACAGTGTTAATCTTCTGATGATGCCCCGAATGTCAGGGGTGAAACGTAAAGTGTTTTAACATCTTGGTTTTGTAATAAAGAGCTTGAAACGACGGAATCTTACCCGGAAATATGTGGGTTTTTAACTCAGAAATATTTTATACATCTGTTTTAAACCTCTGCAACCCACTCCAAGAGTTTGGGAGGATGAAAAATAATGTGTCAAAGTAGAAACAAGTGGCAGGAGAAGAAAACGCACAAATGGATACCTTTTAAAATTGGCTTTTGTTTAGTCTTAAAGGGCATGGCTTTGGGAGATGACTGGGGGTGGGGAGGGGTTCATGACCAGCTCCTGCACTGGTCACAGTAGGGCCCACTGACAGTGCAATCCTGTGTAACCTTGCACCGGTGTAACAGTAGATGCACCGGTGTAAGTGCATTTATGCCAGTGTAACTGCACATACACCGGTGCATCTGCTGTTACACCAGATACACTGGTGCATCTGTAAGATTACACAGGATTGCGCTGTGAGAAACATAGTCCTTTGGCTCAACAGTCCCATCACACCATGTTAATTATATAACTGCTTTGTTTTAGAATCCTCCGGAAAAAATCAGGCCGCAGGTTCTTTGCAATCCACAAGGAAGCCACCAAACCTACAGGTGAGCATATCTAATACATCTTTCAGAACAATGGCTTTCAGACTTTCTATCCTATTTCTCTGTACTGGGTTTTCTGCTGAGAAACCCCTCTGGGGAGTATGCTAAGGAACACAGGCCGGGAGGGAGGCCCTATAGAGAGTGCTCACCCAGCTTACCTCTGTGGCTGCACACTGTAGGGGAAGGTGAGTGGACAAGCTTTCTATGGGGAAAACAGTACAGAAGGTAAAGACCCTCTACTTCTGTGCCCTGGTCCCAAATTGGGTGAGGTCCCTGTGGCTACTCTTTTAAAGTGAAAATCAGCCCCAAACTGGACAGTAGCAGCACCTATAGTGCTTGCTTGATCTTGGGCCTCAGGAGCTCTGTCTTCTCTCTGTCCTTAAGCAAAAACACCAGTGAGAGGAGGGCACATGGGAAGCTGCCGCCACGTGATCCCCTCCCCTTCTCCCCTTCTCTCTCTGCTTCTTTCAGGTTATGTTCCACTGGGGCTGGCTCCCTCCACTGCTGTTTTACCAATCTGAGATTTGAGGTGAAAGCAGCTGCAACCATCACATACGAGTGTGAATCTTGGCATAAGCATCAGCAGAGCCTCAGTGCACGCCAGCTGATGGCCGTTGGCCCGTTGCTCAACATCCATGCAGACCCAGCCGAAGCTGTGACAGCTGCTCACTTCCCTCACTTCCTGTGTCTTGCAGGTACGGTGGGGGGGGGGGGGATGCTGCCAATGGAATAGCCGTCACAACAGGAATTCCACCCAGCAGTAAATCCCATGTGACTCAGTTTGCAGGTCTTCAGTTCATGTGTCAGCAGTACTGATTGGATGGACCTGCACGAACCAGGAGCGGTGTGTGTGTGTGTGGGGGGGGGGCATACAAACCTGGGTGCATACTTGGCCTCGATGACCAAACAACATGTGACCAGGAGCAGTCTTTTCTGATGGAAAAATCAACCACATGAAGTACTCCTGCTTTCAAAGCATTGAATAGAATAGTCAGTTGGCAGTTGGGAGACATATAGAGAGCAGTCTAGCTCATGATAGCTCCTCAGCTGCTGTGGTAGGAAGTCTCTGGTATGGAGGATGTGGTTCTGGAGAAGAGGGAAATAGTCCCGCAGTGTTAAACTCCTTCAGGAGATGTTCCCGTATCCACTCGCACTGGGGATGCTTCTCCGGGGAAGGGGAGTCAGGAGCTCCCTATAGTGGGTGTTTCAGGAACATAGGCAGGAGGGTCGGCTGTGGATGTATGGACCACATGGTGACTTGCCTACCTGGTACGAAGGTTGAGGACATCACGTCTCACCTAAATAGGCTGGCAGAGAGTGTGGAGGGGAGGTAGCAGTTGTGGTGCATGGTGGCACCAACCAGAGGCGTCACTACCCCCGTTGGCGCCCGGAGCAACGGGGGGTGGCGCCCCTGTGTCGCCGCGCCGCGGCTCTGCCGCGGCGTGCTCCGGAGGGGGGCGTCGCACTCCGGGAGGAGGCGGCGACCCCTCCCCCTCAATCGGTGTTGGGAAATTGGGCAACTTCTGTATGCTGGACACTGGAGGGGGTGTGTGAGTTGGTTAATCACCTAAGTACCTAGGTAGACCCTCTTGTCTTTGACCCCTCATTGTCTTAAGGAAGGGGCGTGGCCCCAGACCCAGTTTTCCTCCTTCTTCTCCCTTCTCACATTCTTTCTCTCTTCTATCCTGATGCTAGACCAGGCGGGATGATGCCAAGCTCCTCTGGAGCCCAGTGGCCATCTTGCTGCACACCTCATGCAGGGAGCCCCAGCTCTAGGGGGGTTCTATCTTAAGTCTAGGATGTACCTCTGATGTAAATCAGATGCTGCTGTACATATGAAGCTGTATGTAAGTAAAACTCTTCTTCTTTTTGCAACTTCAATCTGCCTGTGCCTCATGTGTTTTATCTAGCCAAGTAAGCTAGCAAGCAGTCTGCCGTGGGTGTAAAGAGGGGAAGCGGATTAGAATATATAGACTCCGTCAATCGGGACTCGGGAGAGCCAGCTGGGGACGTCTTCCCCGGCCGGCTTCCCGGGGCCTTCTGGAAGGCCCGCGCGCATGCGCGCGCATGCTCAGACTTACTGAGGGAAAAAGGGCAGCCTTTTTCCCTCAGTAACAGTCTGAGCATGCGCGCGCGTGCGCGCGGGCCTTCCAGAAGGCCCCGGGAAGCTGGCCGGGGAAGACGTCCCCAGCCGGCTCTCCTGAATGAGGGGGCGGTCGGACTCGCGTCTCCGAGTCCGACTCGGAGACGCGAGTCCGAGTCGGAGGCGAGTCTCCGAGTCCGAGTCGGACTTGAGTCCGAGTCGGACTCGCGGGCGGGGCGCCCTTCGGGCGATGGCGCCCGGAGCGGGTGCCCCGCTGGCTCCGCCCTAGATCCGCCTCTGGCACCAACAATGTGGGGGAAATGTAGTGAGGTGGTCCTGGAGGCCAAATTGAGGCTGCTAGGTAGGAAGCTCCAAGCCACAACCCCCAAGGTAGTGTTTTCTGACGTGCTACTTGTTCTACGCACACAGATGATCAATTATTGCATTGTTTTGCACATCCTGCTTCCCTGTAGGACGTTTCTGGAGCAGCCTCCTACAGAGTCTGTTTTCTTGGAAGGAGAGAGTTCTGGAATTTGAGCGGGGGGGGGGGGGCGGGAGATGCACACCCAGACAGATCATACCTGTCTTTAAAGCAGCATCGGCAAAACCTCTGTCTCTTACTTCCCAAATTCACACTGCTTTTGCCCTGCTTGCCATCTTACACACTTCTAGCTTCAGATGTCATCCTGTTTCCTTCGTGTGTGGCCTGCAACAGCCCTCGTGCATTGCCACCAGCCACCAGTGGCCATGAATAACACAATGAAGTTTGCACAGAAGCTTGACAAATGCTGGTTGCTTCAATTGACATGGCTCAGTAGCATTCCCTTATGGTTTGCTGAACTGCCTAGAGCCTTCAGGATTGGGTGAACTAAGTATCTCATGTCCTGCTGCTCATGTCCTGACCTAGTGCTTTAGGCCAGCTACCTACTATTGAACTATATTCCCCTTTGTGCTTCTTGGCAGGTAAAGACAGTTCCCAGGTCCACATTGCCCATTTTGTTGAAGAGGAGATGAGCCTGGAGAAGCCGGATAGTGTGGGACCATCTCATGTTGTGTGGACAAACCCCAGGTTCTCTCCTTGTGGAGTTGTCCTCAGAAAGTCATTCTTTAAACGAAAGATAAAGGTCCATGCTGTGGCGCTGCTCTACCAAGTGCTTGGGATCTCAACCCCCAAATTCCACCTGTACCTCCTCCCCAACGACAGCTCAGTGAGAAAGGTAACTGGGAATCCCCAACCCTATTTGGTGCTGCAGATTAGCTAAATAGTCCTAGCGCTGACATGTGCAATCTTGCCTCTGACATGCTCTCAGAGAATGCACAGAGAGTAGAGATTACGGAACTTCAATAGGCAATGGTGTTGTCACCAATTGTGTAAGCAAATATTCACCACTTTCTGATACAATCCTAAGAACATACATCCAAAATTAAGTCTTCGTTGAAACTCCTGAGAAAATATACTTTGAATATGGCTACAAGCCCCCAAACTCAGTTGACCTCATGGATGGGCCAGCTCTAGAGCTGTCCATAATCTAACAGACCTGCCCAGCTCCCTATGTGGTCAGAGTATTTAATGTTTCGCTTATCAGTCACTAGCCAATAATCATCACATACCCTGGAAGTTCTGAGAACGTAGTCAGGCTCCAAGTAGAAGGACTTTGCTGCTGCTCTGAAGGTCCTCCGGTCCATTGGAAAAGGAGCACATCTTCCAGCACGTTTGGTGTCTCTCACCAAGTTCCAGCAAGTTTGGTGTTGCGTGTCTCAAAAATGATTTTGTTTATTTGCTCTTTGCAGGCCGTCCATGACTTTGAACTGACTTGCCATTCACAGAGAGTGTCGAAACCCTCGGGGACCCACAAGCCTTTGACAATTGGCTCTCACTTTTTTGTGCAAAGGTTAAGGGATCTCACAATCAGTCCCAAGGTGAGGCACGGAGATGATAAAACAACAAAGAGTCTTGCGACACCTGCAGGAGCAGAAGGGGCTTTAATACTTTGTCCCTGCCACAGTTCCAATTGGGATCATGTTTTTCCATGCTCAGAAACCACTCTTTTCCCCTGCAAAGATGTGATTGCACAGCTTCTCTACCAAGAATACCAAGTATACAATTTGGAGATCACATTGGGTAGATTGTTTGGTCTATAATGTGGGCTAAGCAATGTTCACATGTACTGTACATTGTTTTTGTGCTTTCCGGCAGGAACTAGAATTTAGATACCTGGATGCAGAAATGGAGCAGCAGTACCTTGAACTGTATGCGGAGCACATGCCAGACATGCTGGAACTCAATCTGATGGAGAAGAAGAAGGGGGAGCTAGTCTGGGAGGCCTGTGTGAGGCGAGGTGAGCTGTGATCAGGGGAGGACCCCTTGACTGGGCAAAAGGTTGGGAGGGAGGCAGCATTGGTCAGGGCGTCCCAGCCACATTCCTGCTTCAGGCTCCCCTTTTCCCCATTTCTTTCAGAAGAGCTTCTTCATTCTCCTGAACCGCATCCATGGCAAGGTCAGTCAATATCCATAACGAGTTCTCGCTTCTTCCTCTGCTCGGGTTCTTTACCCAAAGCTGGGAGTGCACCCTGCATTGCCTGCTTTGATTAAAGAGGAAGGGGCTGGTAAAGAGGAGAGCTCTATCCGTAGCAGTGGAGTGGGGGGGGGCGGTAGCAGGCGTCTGCTCCCCATCCCTCCACTGGGGCCCCAACTCACGACCTGTTACGAATGGGCTCCTTTACATCAGCCCTGTGGAGGACCAGCCCTGTGTGAAGCCTTAATCTAAATAATATCTGATGAGATGTGCAGGTGTGATACCCGGGAGGACCAGAGGCTCACCCCTGAACCCCACTCGGGTAACGTCGGCTAAACGCCCCCCTGGTCAACTTAGCCCACCAGAGCACCAAGGCGGCGTCAGCCCTCTGATTACCTCACAGTCCCTCCTGTTAAGATGCAATTACAGTCAGAACAGGCAGGCCTGTAGTTCTTAAAGGTGTTTTACTAAGGGGAGAACCTATTCCAGACTGGCTTTGGCACAAGCATGAAACAGGCCCCCCAGTTACTGTCAGGGGGTCCAGATTCTTAGGGCAAAACAACTCCAAATAATCGGATCCCCACGATCTTAACCGAATCAGACCAAATCGACAAGTACAAGTTTACCTACTCAGTTCCGCCTGACTTAGCTCCAGCAGGAGTGACTAAATCAGAGAAACCGAATATCCTTAGCTTGGGCAACAACCCAAGGGTAGATCAACTGCCACCACCCTGGTACGCCAGGCCCACAGCTCCAGGGAAAGCTGGGGTCTCTAGGCTAAAACCTCAGTGCTTGCAAGGCTGGTCCCTCCATCCAACAGGAGGACCAGACTCAAGCCTCAGAGTCTTAAAAAGGTAAGTACTGGTAGCACTGGTAGTAGTGAACCAAGCAGCTAGGCAGGCTGGGTAGAATTCAGTTTCCCCTTGTACTCCACACAGACACACAAGCCTGTAAAATATATTTTGGTTTTATTAAAGTAAATTAAAGTTACATATTAGAAGGCATTCAAATCTTTGTAAGGCTTTAAAGGCATAGTATACAAGACAGACAGACATAAAACAAATAAAGCTATCTCCTAAAACTTACTGGCCCTAACACTCACCAATAGGCTCTCATAGCACGGACAAGGTGGAGATGTTAAGCTATCCATCCCAATAAGCATGAATAGGACATGGCTCCATACTGGAGATGTTCAACGGTCAACTGCACAACGCCTCTGCTCGCCCAGAACTCTCCCAGAACAAAGGGTGGCATCCCTTAAGTAAACTTTGGTTCTCTTCTGCCCAGTAACTGGGAAATAGCCAATCAAAAGCTTCCACGGACCGAAGTTTCTAGGCCCTGACATCACGGTGCTCCAAGTCACCCTCCCAACCGTAAATCTCAGGTGCACATAGTTTGCAATTAAGATGTCCTTGACGAGTACCAGGATCCACCAGCCCGGAATGACAAACTGGCCATACTTATCAGTCCGAGATAACGGGTCCCGTTCTCAGGCTTGCACTAATTAGCTAGCTTACCAGCAGCTGTCTAACTGCTCAAGTGATTCAAGACATCAGAGCTGTAAATTTTCTACTCAGGCCTGCAAGATGGAGTCAGGCAACTAAAATGGAGTCAGGGAAAAAGGCCATGTCTTTCACAGCAGGTATTCGTTTGTCTCCTGTCATTTTCCTTTCCTGACCCCCGTCTGCTTGCTTCATAGATGTCCATGTTCTCTTTTTCCCCTTCCAGGTGTTAGTGGCTGCGAAAAGATCAAAGGTCCTGTGTCAGGTGAGCACCTCCTATTTATTTATCTATTTATTTGGAAGCTTCATTTCCTGTATTTGGATTGAATGATCCTCAAGGTGGCTTAAAATATTTGGCAAGAATAGATGCAGGGTCAACGGCAGAGGCCAGAGGGGGCTTCCCTTTCGCTGCGGCAGCCTGTCGTTCCTGCGCAACTTCGTTCTCTGGTTAAGGGCAGCAAAAGGGAAGCCTTCCAATCATTGTTCTCAGTTTCCACAAAGGCAGGAAAGCTTAGGAGCAAATTAAGTGGCTGTTATTTAGCTAGCCTACTCCTCCCACCCACCACAAATCACATTTTGCTGTATTCCAGCATTCCCTTCAACAGACTTTTAAAGATCAATTCTTTCTCTTGGGTTCTGGTAGAAACCCATCCTCCCTCTGTCTCACTGGAGCCCCATTTCATCGAGCTGCACCGGGAACAGCTGATCCAGCGGACCAGCACCGTGGAAGGGGTCTTGGATATGCTGTATGGAACTGTCCTGAATGATGAGCAATATCAAAAAATCTCCTCCAAAGAGACCAACCACGAAAAAATGCGGGAGCTGTACAAGCTGGTGCCAAGTTGGAACCTCTCTTGCAAGGAGATGCTGTACAAGGCACTGAAGATGAAAAACCCACACCTCATTCAGGACCTTGGAGGGCTATGAGGCGACAGAGAAGACCGAGGAGGACCATCCCAGGGCACAGGAAACCCCTCTCCCTAGGCGATGTCCACCTTCCTGCTTCCCTTCGTACTCACAGATGGTTGACTGACTACACTGACTCGCCCTGTTCCTCTTCGTCTGCCATCGTCTCCTGGTTCAGTGAAGGAGGCTCAGCTTAGTCAAGGCTCAGCCATTGAACCTTGGAGTTGTGGCATATCTGAAGGATCATAAGGACAGATGCCTTTGAGCATGTCCAGAGTGCCTTCCCCATACTTACGAAGAATCATTCTCACTGGACCCCACCCACTTATAATTAAGGTGCAAGGTTTTCAGGGCAGGTGGTTGCAGGGCTGGTCAAGACCCTCTAATGCGTCATGCCAAATGCTGCCTCCCTTACTGATAGGCTTACCAAATCTCCAACCGGGACAGAGTGCTAGACCTTTAGGAGAAGGAATGTGGGCAGCTATAGCTTGTTAAACCTTAAATCACAACCCTAGGCATGTCTACTCAGAAGCAAGCCCCGCTGACCACAATGGGGCTTGCTTCTGAGTAGACATGCCTAGGATTGTGCTCTAAGGTTTAAGGAATATGGGTCTAAGGATTGTGCTCTAAGGAATATGGGTACACCTGCCCATATTCCTTCTCCTAAAGGTCTAGCTGTCCCGGTAAGCCTACGTACTGATAATGTGCTCGCCTCTGCTCCTCCCACTCTCCAATGTTCTAGCTCAGCACTCTCCTCCCCTCCACATTTCCTCTTCCTCTCTGCCCCCCTCTTCCTGTTCCAATCCAAGGAGTGGAATGAGGGCAGTGGAGCCAAGTAGGCGGACAGAGATGGGCACCTCTCACCAATCTGCTGCCTGAGGCGACCGCTTCAGTTGGCCTCATGGATAGTAGATCTTGCAGGAAGGCTTGAGCCCCAGCACCTTTCCTTCTTAAAACTTAAGCACTGGGCTTGGAGGGGGGGGGCTGGAGGAGTGTCCCCTTCGTAGTCAGAGATGGGCAATATGGAAACTCATGTAACATAAATTCAAACACCGTTTCAGTTGTAACTAAAACACACAAAAATATGAGCAGGTCTTTTGCTTTGGACTCACCAAAGGGGTAGGAAAATATTATTTCTTGTATTTCATGGGAATCCAAGAAATAGAATATATATTCTTGATGATGAAATCAGGTAGGCCTGGAAGTGGTGTTATCGAGTGGGTTTTTAGGCCTTCCTTGCTCACTAAAGATGCTGCCACCCTGTGTTACTAAGGCTGCTCTGGCAAGCAAGTCTGTGTGTGCGGGACAACACACATTTCCTCTGGAGGCTCCTGTCCCTGACCTTCTCAGAGCTGCTGCTTCCTTGGATACTACCGCGGCTGCACGTCTTCCGCCTTGGAACTGCTTCTGTAGCCCTATAAGCCTTTCTCGGTGTGTACCTGATGTGTAAAGAGATATATATATTTTGTACCAAGACTGCATGCGTAAGCCTCCAGTGCTCTCTCTTCCAAAGACAACTGGCCCCAAGACTCAGGCAGCGGCAGCGGCACAGCTGCGGTCTAGGAATCCTTCTGGTTCGTTGTCTCTTTCACGGTGTTAGCCGGCCAGCAGCAGGGGACCGAACTGTCCCCTGCCCCCTTAAGGGGTGTGGACAAGCATGGCATTGGCAGCAGTAATCCAGGGGATCGCCACCGCCACCAAAGTGCCTGAAACAGCTGTCTTTTTGTACTTATCGGGGCTTGGGGGGCCTTTGGGGAGGCCTGTGCAACAGCGATTTTCAGTCCTTACCAGAATCTCCCTTTACTTTAATCAATGTGACTAAGTTCCAACTGTTCACACTGTGTGGGTATCTCTTTGTTCAGGCGGCTGAACCATCTCATGTAGCTACTTGATGGGCAACAGGATCCCTTTGGGGCTGGGTGGGACCCTTGCCAACACCAGTCTCAGCCAGGAAACTCCGTTACCATAATCTGTTGTAAAATGAGTAAGATGTTCCGTTTGCCTGCTCTAGGTAGGCCTAGAGAGGTTTGAGATGAGAGGCTATCAATTGGGAGCGGGAGGGAGGAGGAAACAGAAGGACGCATAAGAGGAACAGAGCCATAATGCAAGTGAATGTGAGCAGAGGTCTCGACAGTGTCTGAGAAGCGGCGGCAGAGAGTTTGAGCGTCTGCCAGGGTTGAGGCCTCGTGTCAAAATCCTCCTGCTGCAACGGAGCCCGCGGGATCATTAAGGTATCAAGAGGCAGCCGGAGCTTGGAGAACTCTCTGGGCTGGGAGAGCAGAAGGGGGGGGGGAAGAGTAGGCCTGGCTCTTCAGTGTTGTGCATGGGCTGTGGGTGTCCGCCCCAAAGGGCTCCCTTGCTGGGTGGAGCTGAGGAGGCCAGCAGTCAGCAGCAGCTGGCAAGCCAGGCAAAGAGTGGTGGGCTAGGGGGGGCCATCCCACCAGACCCCCCCCCCCCATCTCCCGCAACTGGCAGCCCCAGGCCTCTGTCAGGCCCTGATAGGTGGTGGAGGATTTTTTAAGCCCAAGCCTATGCATGTCTACTCAGAAGTAAGTCCCATTGTGTTCAGTAGGGCTTACTCCCAAGAAACTGTGTACATTGCATCCTTAGTGAAACTTTGTTCCCCATGGAAGAAAAACAGGAACATCCGTTCGCAGCCATTTCCATGTTGAAGCCTCAGCCTTCGGCTTTCATTAAGAAAAGGCACAGGAAGGGTTAATGAGCCATGCGGGCTGTGGAAAGAGCTGCTCCAAATGAGAAAAACCAGATGTGAGAATAGGGAGCGGCAAACATCCCATCTCCTCTCCCCCTATCTTCCCCCGTAGTTCTACTGAATCCTGTGTGTGAGATTTCAATAGTAAGTCACCATCATTGTGGCTGAAAAGGAGCAAGGTTTTGTTCTTCATGGTCTGTCAAGGTCAGGGCACTGGCCCAGGGTCCAACCCGCCAGAAGCCCCACCGGGCCTGAACCCTCAGCACTTAACCCCCCCCCCCCATCATCTCACCCCAGCCCCTAGAAATGAATAAGGAAAGATGCAGAGATCACCTGGCAGAGGCAAGGGTCTACTACTGGAAGGTTCCTGCTGTTTCCAAGCCGTTGTGGAAGCTGCAACTCCACCAGAGAGCAGGAAACCGACGACAAGAAGTGGTTTTAGTCGCACAGTTCAACTTCCATCGTACGTCTGCTCTCCTTTGTGCAGTCCTTTCGGTTGCAGAGTCAGCTTGGAAGTGTGTGGGCAGTCCCTGCGGAAGACGCAGAAGCCAGACGGGGGGGGGGGGCAGGAGAGGGTGTCCAGGGGTCACAGGCTTCCTTGCCCTGCATTGCTCCTTGTCCCGCCCCAAGGATGAGTCAAACCAGAATCAGTTATGCAAAACAGTATGCAGAAAAACTCCATTTGTTCCCGAAGTTGCCTAAAAGAAGCATTAATAAATTACTCAGACTAAGAGCCCAGTCCTATTCTCTGCCCCCCACCGCCAATGCAGTTGCACCAAAAAAGTGCATGCTGTATCCAGCGGTTGGGGGGGGGGGAGAGATCAGGAGACTTCAGAGGGGTAAGAGGAATTATTTCCTCTTTCGCTTCAGCAGGCGCAGGTCCGAGGAGAAGAAAGGGGTGAGGAGGTTTGTAAAAGAGGGGATAGGATCTGGTGCACGTCATTGCTGCAGGATCCACCACCAGTCGCCCCCTGCCCAGTTTCACCCCCACCCACCGCACCCCCACCATTGTCTTACCTGTTCCAGCGGGTGCAGCGGGAGGTGGATCCGGTATGTGCAAAATGGCCGCCGACGGTGCGCTGAGCATGCCGTCAAAAATAATGTTGCAACAGCAGAAGTGCCTTCTGCTGTTGCAATGGGCTCCGCAGGACAGCTCAATCCTGGATAGTATTGGGCTGTTAGAGAAGTCATGCTAATTTACATAATTTATGCTGGCTGTGGAATTCAGCCTTTGTTTGGGATTCTCTTAATGGAGAATTTTTATTTATTTGCACAGAGTATGGAGAGTTCTACCTTTGATGAGATTAGTTCCTTATTACCGTACAAGTGAACACGGTTGAGGTGCATAACGGAAGGGACCTCTCTGTTGGATAGGTGTCTGTGTCGCACTGCCTGCCTCACTAAGGCAAAAATTTCTATCACATTTGTATGCTGACCTTTCTCCAAGTCAGCATACAAATGACAGTGTATTCAGCATTATCTCACTTTATTCTCGCACCACCCCTCTGAGGTGGGCCATGCAAATGACATGACAAAGGCCACTGAATGAGCATCATGGCTGAATAGGGATCTGAACCTGCATCCACTCCAGTCGGTGCCTCACACTTGCTCTTCTCTTTTTCTCTTTGTTGTCCCTCCCTTTGAAGACCTGCTCTGAATACGAGCCAGCATTGAGGGGCCTCAGTGCTGCCAGGCGACCCTTCTGAAAGCATGGCCGATCCAGAGAAGTTCTATAAGCGCATCACCGACGACTCCTTGACGGACTGGCAGCCCATTGGCCATGGGGGGTTCGGTACCGTCCGTCGGGCTCGGCACAAAGCCTGGGGGATTGACGTTGCTGTGAAGATTCTCCACCGGTAGTGGCAATGGTCACGGTTGGGTGGGAAGTGTGGCATTGGCTCAAGGAGTGTTTGTTTCCTTTGTAAGACCTGAAGGCTGCCGTGATGAGTGGCTTCCATGGATGCAAATGGGGCTCAGTTGTCTGTGAACAAGGAGGGGATTTCTGTCTCGCTGGGGCAGGGAACAAGTCACGAGCTGAAACATGGCAAATGCTGACTGCAGGAATCATAGCAGTAGAGTCTGCTTGGTGCTCAGAACCATGTGGAAAAAAACACGATCTGGAGGTGTTGGGTAGTTGCCACCTGACATACTCAGAGATTTTATTTCCTGGGTTGTCTGGCTGGTCTCCTTGCAGCTGGGCAAAGGGTGAGAGCCTGCCTGACATTCCTCAGTCCCCAGGCTGAGAACCTACTGCAGCATCAAGTACCGACCATAGAGAGAAGTAAAGGCCTGGAGTGACACCCAGCCTGTATTGTGTTCCAAGTTCCCATTGGCCATTATGCTTGGTGGATGTGATGGGATGTCACTCTGTCACTTCTTCTCTATGGCAAAAGTCTCAGGTGCCTGGCATTGGCCATCAGAGTGACAATCAGGTCAACACAGTGGTGCAGAGGTGCCAGTAAGGATTGCGTTGGCCCCTACCCCACTTTGACCTGACACTGTGAAGCATGTGCCGCCTTCAGAGAAGAATCCCGGGGTCTAAGGATCATGTCTTGACCAGTCAAGGTTAGGTGGGGCTCGGGCATCTTTGTAATGATCTTTCAAATGGAGCTTTTCCTCTACACAAGGCTCTGTGCCTTTAGCAGCTCTGTGAGAGGCAGAACATCCTCTTTCCCCCTCCCCCTTCACTGGGTTTCTGTATGGAAGAGCTGCACCATTTGCACTTCTGCCTGCCATGCAGATGTTCCAGACAGAGTCTCTCCCTGTTCTCCAAGTGTGGTAAATGCCTCCGTTTTCTCATGAAAGTCAATGCGGAGTTACTCCCGCTCGTCAGTCTCCAGTCCTGGCAGATTCAGGGCCCTGAGACCTGCCGGACTGACTACTGCAGCTTAGATGCAGACCTCTAAGGGGTCCGCATCTGAATAGTTTTTTTCTTCCACACTCACCTTTGCCTCTATCCTCCCACCATTCTGCAGCGATGCTTCCTGCACCCGAGAGGAACTCCTGAGGGAAGCCTGCGCCATGCATCAGGCCCGTTTCCCCTACATCCTTCATCTCTTTGGCCTCTTTGTGAACGAAGAGCAGGCAGACGTCGCAGGCTTAGAAGCCCCCTGTCTGGGCCTTGTGATGGAGTTCATGGAGAATGGGAGCTTGACCAGTCTGCAGTCCAGGGTCCCTTCTGTGCCCTGGGCCCTGCGATTCCGCATCCTCCACCAGGTGGCGCTGGCAATGAGTTTTCTGCACAGCCTCCACCCTCCACTGTTACATCTGGACCTCAAGCCCAGCAACGTCCTACTCAACGGGGAACTGAACGTGCAGGTAGGTCAAGGCTGTTCCCAGGCACCAGGTCTTGCAGTTGTTGTGTATGGACTTGGGGTGCATGTGTGTAAGTTTTGTGTTAACGCTGTTGCCACTGTCCTCTGTCTTCCATCCCCAAAAGAAAGGTCTTGTGTATCTCTGGCAGTGACTTGCATTGTTCCCCACCCCATGTCCTGTTCAGGTGGCCGATTTTGGGCTGTCCAAGTTCAAAGAGTCTACAAGGCGCTCTGCTTCCAGCAACAGGGAAGAGGAGGAATGTGGGGGGACACTGGAATATATGCCCCCCGAGGCCCTCGTCAGCGTGAACTACAAGCCTACCCCAGCAACTGATATCTACAGGTGAACAAGGCTGCGTTGCCTCCAGCATGCACTAGGAGGCGCTGCAATTATGTCAGCATCGTCAAACGGGGTGGTTCAGTCATTGTGTGAGAGCAGACCCATGACCAGCGGCCCTTCACGGCCTTTGCCATCACCTTGAGGGGTGTCTGTCTACCCCCCTTGGAGTTTGTGCTGTGGGAGGATCCTGACTGTGGCGGTACAGTCCCAAAGAGGCTCATATCCCCCATCTTACTAGCTACGTTGCCCCCTCCAGGTGCAGGATGCTTGTGCAGTGTTGTTGCACCGCTCTCTCTCTCTCTCTCCATTTCCAACAGGAGGACCCACCCAGCCCTGGAGGGGCCTCCAGCTTTCAACCTGAGTTGGTGGCAGACCATTTCCTTGGGGCTGAGCCTGAAGGGGGGCAATGTCACGGGGGATGACCCCTTTGAATTGAGGGCAAAGGTGCTTCCCTTCCCCCCCCTCAGGCCAGCCCTTGGTGAGGGAGGGGCTTTGAGGTGAGGTCACGGATATGGTTAGTTAGCAAGACAGTCCCTGGAATGCTGAGAGCGTATGTGGGGGGGGGGGGGGACTGTGCCGGTCCTGGGAGTGCCCCTTCTGCCCTTTTTTCCTCCATCTTCTGCTTTTATTTCTGCGGGCTGTTATGCAGTCTGGGGAGGTGTCAGTAGGGGGTCTGGGTCTTCGAAGGGATTTCCTCTTGGTTCTGGGAGGAGGGCCAGTATGTGCCTTTAGAGGCTTTAAGAAAGTGGAGGAGAGCTGGGTGCCATTCATATAGTGTGGGGGACGTGTGGCAGGGGAGGGCAGGCCAGTGCAAGGAAAGGGGGACAGTCATTTGCGGTGTTGCCCACTTCTGCTGCCCACCCCCACCCCCAGCCAATAAGGTCTGGTGTCTTTAGTGACATTTCCTCCAGCCTGAGATGAATACTTTTTAATGCCAGGCTGGTCAACAATCACACAGTTATCATCCAGGATTTAGTCCGAGAGGAAGGGGCTGTCTGGACCTGTGACTCCGTCCCCCTATTTAGGTGGATCTAGTACCACTTTCTTGGTCTGATACTCTCCAGATCTCTATGGTGCTGTGCCCGATTTGCCTGGCTTTGGGTAATCTGTCTGCAGTAGTCTTGCCTTTATATCTCCAGCCTATAGCACTAGAGCCCCATTAGGGAACGGGACCCTTCAGGAGGAGGGGAGGGGACGCTCTCCTCTGATCATAATCTACTTCCTTCCTTCTCATTTCAGTTATGGCATCCTCATGTGGTCAGTGTTAACTGGAGATAAACCTTATAAATGTGAGTCCTGCTGCTTCTCTCTTCTTTTTGATTTTGTCTGTCTGCGGTTTCAAGGACTGCTGGGAATATAGTAATACATGACCCCTGCTAACTGGGCAAGAGGCACTTTTTCAACTGGTACTCCTCTTATATTTAGCAGGGGGAGAGCAACTGCTCCCCTTTCGCCCCAGCACAGTGTCTTTCTGGTGGCTGTTGCTGGTGGTGTTCTGCATCATTTTTTAGATTGTGAGCCCTTTTGGGACCGGGAGCAGCCATTTAATCATTTTATTTTGGCTGGAAACCGCTTTGTGAACTTTTTTTGTTGAAAAGCGGTATATAAATACTGTTAATAATATTTAATGGGAGAAAGTAACACAAGAGAAAGTAAGATTTGCACTTCCAGATTTGTCCAACAGAGGGTGGTGCAGGAGCGCAAGGCTCCAACAAGCAAGCAGAAGGACCCAGAATGGATAAGGACACTGTAAGCCTACATTGCATTGGTATTATTATGGCAGTGTAACTGTCCTGGCTTCCTCCAAAGACACTGGGAACTGTCATCTGGTCAGGATGTTCAGAATTGTGTTAGGTGCCTAGTTTTCCTTCCTCACAGAACTACAGTTTCCTGAGGAGTAGGAAAGGCTTTGATTTGCCTGTATTCTCAAGATGCTTTTGGAGCTCATCCAGAGAGATATTTTGGGTGCCTTCAAAACGCTGTTGCCTGAACATCACTTCTATTACTCGGACCTAGACGGCACCATATATTCAGCTTGCTATATTAGAATAAATGACTTGGTTCAGTGCTGGCAGTCATAGAGTCCATGCTTGTGATTTGTGTTTGTAGCACTGCATTGGTGTCATTGTGATTGGTGCTGCCGGTGCTCATCCTTGCCCCAGCGGTGCCCCATCTACCTACACCTAATCAGGACAGCGGCACCAACAGTCATGGAACACCTTCCCTTGTTATAGAAAACCAGCCTGTCAGGAGGGAAGCTAGAATGTTTTCCCTGAAGTGCCAGCTTTCCAAATGCGGGCACTTATGATGCAGGGAGACAGTGAAACAGGTTCTCCCCCCTGCATTGTCCCAGGAGAAATGCACCATGTGCTTTTTCTGAGTGATTGAATCTGGCCCTCAATAATGTACTACTCAGTGAGTCACAAGGAGATATGTGAACTGCTGCTACAAAGAAAAGGACCCAATGTGGTGTCATGGATAAACTCTTGACTTGGACTGGGGTGGGGACCTGTATTCCAATCCCTGTTTGGCCATGAACCTCACTGGGCAAATGTGAGCGAGTCACTCTAGCCCAGGATGAGAATGAGTGAGAGTCAAATGTCTGCAGTGATATGAAAGCTCTGCATTGAGCTCATCTTTGGGACTGCACCAGTCTCTGTGTCTCTGCAATATTCCCTCCTCTTATACCAACATATCCATCCTTGGTCAGGTGTTTGCTACCCCGACATCCTCATCAGACTGCATATCCCCCAAGGCCAAAGGCCAAGTACCGATGAACTGAAGAAGAAGGTCTCTGAGGTGAAGAAGCTGGAAGACATGGTCAGGCTTATGGAACGGTGCTGGCAAAATGACAAGTCCCAAAGACCCTCCTTTCA
Organism: Plestiodon gilberti rubricaudatus; assembly: GCA_026170595.1. Lineage (NCBI taxonomy): Eukaryota > Metazoa > Chordata > Lepidosauria > Squamata > Scincidae > Plestiodon > Plestiodon gilberti. The sequence goes on along the minus strand of JANXHW010000006.1, from coordinate 11,365,945 downwards.
AGGTAAATGTCACACATGTAGGGGCACAGTTGGCCTCCACTAGAGCTTAATTTCATCCTTCTTTTAAAAGACAGCTGGGGTTCAAGCTTGAGGGTTATTGGATCTCCTGACCCAGAAGCCCTTTCCCCTAATCCCAGAACTGTGGAGATGGTGGACTATGTGGCTACTGGGAGGGGGGGACATGCTACACCTTTCCAGAGGCACTCAATTTCATGAGCACTTTGTATATTTGGGGATGAGCCCTCTCGCCAGCATCAGAGTTGGGTGCCCTCATGATTCCTGGCTTGGGTTTGGGTTGCTTCTAAGAACCCAACCTGTGTGGCAGGTCTTCACGTGGCTAAACATTTCGCTGAGATTTGGGAATGTTTGGAGACTATTTTAAATGACACCAGGGAAAGGATGACCAGAGAGTTAAGGGCTTCAGCAGTGGCTATGCTGAGCAGTGGTAGCATATGAACTGAACCACAATGAGGACAGGACAGGAGTAGAAATAAATGCATAAATGTTGTTTTCACAAGTGCCATTCAAAGCGCCTTTTGGCAACCCTTGCACTCTTTGTGTTGGTGTTTGAATGGCCAACTGTGGTACAATCTTGAATACAAAGAGACCCAGTTTGTAAACGGGCAAATGCGGGAAGTTGGGTGCACATTTGCCTCATTTTCTTTATCCACCTTGTTCAGTCTGCAGACAAGAGACAGAGGATACGTTTTCCTGTTACAATGCACAGATTCCAGCTGCCATTCATGAAGTCCAGGATATTTTGGTAAGAGGGAAAAATGAAACCGCTTCATTTCAGCCACATTCTCATAGCCACCTGATGAGCTCGTAGTCCCCTTACACTCCTGAAAGGAGAGACCCTCGTTTCGGGGCCACCACCAGGTTGTTATTGCAGGGGCCACCTGGAAGGAAAAGCCCAGTGGCTGCTATGCAAGTCTTGGCAACACAGAACCAGCATGCTGTGTACGAATGTATAGAAAAGCATAGCAGCACCTCAGGGCCAAGCAAAGAAGACGCCCCCAGTCTGAGGTTTGGCACTGTGTATACTTATTTTAAACAGAATCTGTTCAAAGCCAGTTAACCAATCTGAACAGTAACAGGCTTCTCCATTCAAGAGTTTTTCTCCATTCTCGTTTTTCGTTTTTCTGCAGATGGGCCGGTCTCCTTCAAAGGAACCCAGGCCTCCCTCACATCCAGATCCAGAGGAAGATAGTCCCATCCCCTCCAGAGCTGCAGGCTCCCAATTCCAGCCCCCGGCCCCTCCAAACTCCTCCTTGCGCGTATCCCTCCCTGGACAGAATGGTGAGTGGAACATGCAGTCCAGACCCTTCCATGGCTGAAGTTGGTTCCTAGTTCCCAGTTTCTTATTATTCAGCACAGAGCTGAACAGCCTGAGCAAGAAACTCTCCCTGCACTGCCCAAATTAGCTTTGGCCTGTCCCCCACCAGACACCTCCAGGACTGGGTCAGTGGGGACATCCAGCAGGCCATATGCAAAGCCTGTGAAAATAATGCCGTCCTCAGTGATGGGATCTCTCTAGCTGCTGCAAAGAAATATACATTTGATCCACATCCCATATTTGATGGGTCTTTTATCATAAAGATGCCAGTAATACAGGTGAAGTCAGAGATGTGCCCCCCCTTCCCAGGATATCCCCCTTCTCTGGGCCTCCTGATCCTGACCATGGGGTTTCTACTCGTTTGTTGTTGCTACCCTCCTCTCATAGAGCTACAGTTCCCAGGGCTCTCCAGGGATGACTGGTAAATTTAAGTTTGCAGTGAGAATGTGTTCCAAGATCTCATTTCTTTTTCTCTTTCTCTGCAGGGAGGCAGCCGCCAAACTCATCGGAGCTGCATTTTATCGACCGGCATCGGGAGCAGCTGATCCAGCGGGCCACCACAGTGAAGCCCATGCTGGATAAGTTGTATCACTCTGTCCTAAGTGATGAGCAATACCAAAAAATTTGCTCACAAAATACTAACCAGAATAAGATGCGGGAGCTCTACAAGCTGGTGCCAAGCTGGGACCTCTTTTGCAAGGAGAAGCTGTACGAGGCAATGCAGGCCACACACCCGTTCCTCATCAAGGACCTTGAAGGGAAATGAGGCAACAGACAGACAACAGAACCAAAGCTGGGCACAGGCAATGTCGCTCTGAATGCTGTGTGACTCCCAAGCACTCACTTTGCCCCGTTGGCAAGCAGAACCCTGTTGTTGGGGAAGGAGACACAGGCAGGCACAGGAGGCCACTGTGGGAAGAATCCTGTGGGAACAATACTTAAGGGCCCTTCCTGGGGCAAGGCTGGGAGGAAGGGCCTTTGCGCGACCTGGAAGTGGGTCGTTAAGCTTGCAGAAACCCTGCGGAGGCTTGAAAACGGCACGATTTCACTGAGCAAGGGCACAAATGGGGATTGGGATGGCTTTTGTCTTCCTTTTTACAGGGTTTTGAAGATGGACCCCACGGATCCGGGACCCGCGGTAAGTCAAATTTGCGGATCCCAGATCCGTGGATAAAAAGGGTCCACTGTACTGCATTGCTTTTTCATTTTTGATTTCCCCTCCCTGCTATAGTATTATTATCTCCACAACACAAGTTCTTTGTTGTTGCACCTTCATCCTCGCCTCCCTCTTCTTTATATGCCAACCGAATGAGCTGTGTCTTTGCCCACTCACTGCACTCGGTCCCTGCACATGTAATAGATTTTCCCCGTGTGCACATGTTACATGTGTTCTAGAAAGCACACCCGGTAACAGGAGGAAAGCTCGGGATCCATTAGTGGCCTCATTTTTGGATCCATAGTTGTCCTCAAATGCAGAAGAAAAAGATATCCTGTAAGGTAAGACAAATTGGCAGAAGGTATAGGGGATACTGGTTGATCTCTCTCTGGATGAGGGTTTCTGACTACCAAGTGTTTCACAATAGCAACAATAAAATGACTCCCTGTACAATAAAATGACAGGGCTGGCCCAAGGCCTTCTGGTGCCCAAGGTGGTGAGGTGCCAAATGCTGCACCCCCTTTACTTTAAGGGGCCACAAACAGACAGTAAATTGTCAATGATTTTGTTGGTCATAATTGTTATTATTACCCCCATTAAGATTTTCTGCCAGGGGCCGGATGCAAAGTCAGCATTACTAGCATGATCTCATTTTGGGAATGAAATTGTTCCAAGAAAAAGGGAAGGGTTAGGAAACCCCTACTGACAGGCTGAAATTAAGGCTGAAAGCCACAGCCTGTGGCTGAGCCGGACTGCCAAATGCTGGAACCTGATTTCCAGGAAACTGTTGGGCTTTTTTGCTGTTTCTTTGCGCTGCTCTGCCATGACTGTCTCTGGGAAGGAGGAGAGTCCAGGAGCAGCAGAACGTCACAGACAGAGGCATCATGCACCCAGACCCACGTTGTGTTGACACAGGGGTAGAGGGCGTGCCTTTGCACAGTTCTACTAGTGGTGTAAAAAAAAAGGGAGGACAATGAATGAACAACATGCACAAGAATATAAATAAGGTGGATAACACCGTTGAGGAAATAAGTTACCTCAGGGTTCAGAGAGCTGAAAGATGACCTGGAAAACAGAGCACAGAACAGTTTCGGCTTAGACCGGCCATTGACTGAACCCAGCAGCTTCTACTGCTTCTTGTCACTGCTGCTGCTAAGCCTTGGTGATTATTTAGGGATAGGGTAGAGTAGACAGAAAGGGTGTTCTTTACCTGATACCTACCTATATAACCTACCTATTCTCCCTCCTTCTTTGCCCTACCTTACCCTCCTTAACAGCGCAATCCTGTGTAGAGATCTGGGATCTAGAGATGGCATAGAGCCTGTCGGATCCTATCCCCGTTCGTCCCCTTCCCCCGGTGTAAACCAGGGAAGGCCTGATGGGATTGCGCTCTAACTGTTCTGTTAATCCCAGAGGCGTCGCTATGGTGGGGGCGGTACTGTAAGTTCCGCCCCATCCTAGTCCCTGTTTACTCTCCGTTACGAAGTGGCCCCACCCCCTCGCTGTCGCAGCCATTAAGTGCAGCGAAGGCAATGGGCAGGTGAATGGCTGCGATGGCGAGGGGGCAGGGTCACTTCGTAACGGAGAGTAAACGGGGACTAGGACGAGGTGGAATTTACAGTACCGCCCCCACCGTAGCAACGCCTCTGGTTAATCCAATAAACTGGGTTTCAACTATTCATCCTCTTAGTGTTATTTTGTTTGGGATCATCAGGTGCCAGTTTGTGGCTCTCTTGAGGGCAGGATCCCCTTGGGGCTGGGACTTCTGCTAACAACAAGATGCTAGAGGTTAAACCCTACTGGAAGATATTTTATCAAATTGGAAACTTTATTATACTTCCCCAGTATTGAAATATGGCACTCTTCACATGCTCAGAGGCATACTTACCACCCATTAATCTTCAGTTTTAGAAAGGCATTTCCAACTAGATCCTTGGTGTATGTGAATCTCTAAGAAAGCACACTTGCTCTAGAGATGCCACAAGTGCATACTGATAAAGTAGCAATATGTCCAGCATTTCCCCTTGCTTTTCATCTGGCATTCCTGGGAAGTTTCAAAGCTCTTTGTGTTATGATGTGTGTGGATAACGTGTACGCTGTGCTCAGAAAAGGAGGGGAAGCCTAGGGCAATGTGTTTCCCAAACGTTTTGACCTGCGGCTCCCTTGGCCATTGGTGACCATGGGCTCCCCATTACGCCTGTCAATTGGTACTGCACTGTATTCCGAGAAGATTCTGTGGCACTCCGTGGCTCCCCTGGCTGGTATCTGTGGCTCCCCTGGGACCCGCGCCTCCTAGTTTGGGAACCACTGCTCTAGGGTTTGCATGTGCTGAATTCCACCTGCCTAGATAAATGTGCAACCCTTGAGTCAAATGAAAAAAGAGCACCAAAATTATTTCAGAATTGTGAGATTGTTTGGGAACATTAACATAAAGCTAATGTTTGGAAAAAAGCTCTGGTTTATGATAGTTTGCCTGGAGGTGTGAATGCATTATACAGCAGTTGAACTGAGTGACTTGCCCAAGGCTACATAATACAGCCATGGCAGAGGGAACCCTTGAATCATGCAATCCCAGCTTTCTGCCCGCTGAAGGAGTGGTGAAGGGCGCTGCACATGAATTGGAGAGGCACTTTTACTGCGGCAGTTTCTATTTCCCCATATTGATCCCCTGAAGATAGAGATGTTTATATGTATTTCTTTCTTTCTGAGGTGGTAGTGGACAGCTCGCTGAAAGCGTCGACTCAGTGTGCAGCAACTGTAAAGAAGGCCAATTCCATGCTTCGGATAATTAAAAAACGGATTGAGATTAAAAGGGCCAATATTATTATGCCATTGTACAAATCAATGGGAAGGCCACATCTGGAGCATTGTGTCCAGTTCTGGTCACCACATCTCAAAAAGGATATAGTGGAACTGAAAAAAGTGTGGAAGAGAGTGGTCAAAATTATTAGTGGGCTGGAGCTCTTCAGGTTAGAAAGAAGGTGCCTGGGGGGGGGGGGGACATGATTGAGACATAACATTATGCATGGGATGGACAGAGTAGATAGAAGGAAGTTCTTTTTCCTCTTGCAGTGGCATTGCTATGGGGGTGGCTGGAGGGATGCAATGCCCCTGGGTGACAACCGCAGTCTACTCACGAAAAGGAGCCACGGCAGGATTTTTAGCTCAGCAGCCGGAGGGCTGTGTTGGCAGCCACGGAGCTGAAACATGCCAAAACCGGCACTTTTTTGGGCCCTCCCACCTGCCCTGGGTCTTAGAAGGCTTCAAATGAAACCTTCCGAGAGCTTCATTTCTGGGAAACGCATCATCGCCCCCCTTCCTGTGGCCTGCTAGCGACTCAACTGCCCTCTTGCACACCAGAACAGGGAACATCCACTAAAATTGACTGGAAGGTTAGAACAGACAAAAGGAAATATTTCTTTACCCAGCTTGTAATTAATCCGGGGAACTCCTTGCCACAGGATGTGATGATGGCACCTGGCCTAGATGCCTTTAAAAGAGGAGTGGACAGATTTATGGAGGAAAAGTCCATCACAGGTTACAAGTCATGATGACTGTATGCAACCTCCGGGGTTTAGAGGTAGCCTATCTCTGACTGCCAGATGCAAGGGAGTGGCAACAACAGGATACAGATATCTTGTCTGTGTGCTCCCAGAGGCATCTGGTGGGGCACTGTGAGCTACAGGAAGCAGGACTAGATGCGCCTTTGGCCTGAGCCAGCAGCAGCAGGGCTCTTCCTAATGCCGGGAGAAGGAGAGACTTTTCCAGGTAGGTACTACTGAAGAAATGCCGTCGCCTAGGCAGGCTAGAGCGTTGTCTCCTGGCTGCTCGAACTGACTCCCCCCTCGACTCTGCACGGACCGCAGCCCGCAACGGGGAGGGCTTGGCAGCGCGCCGGAGCGGGAGCGGAACGCCTGATGCCAGGCTGCTTTTTTCCGGGGACGGCCTTCGAGGGGCACACCGTCTCCAGTGCCTGTAGCCTGGGCTTTCCTGGGAGCTTGGTGAGGCATCGGAGCCCCGGTTGGGGAAGGGAAGGCCAGACAGACCGCCCTCGGTGGTGGGGGGGGGGGGTGCGCAGCTGAGAGACAAAATTAAACGGTGCGGGAGGGAGTGGAAGGGATGCGCTTTGCAGTAGCCCTCAGCAGAAGGGGGGGGGGACGACGACGAGGTTTACTGGCGCCCCCTTCGCCGCATCCTGCCCCGCGATCGCTTGAGGGAGGGGGAGGGAAGTGCGTGGCAGCAGCGTCGGCCGGGGACTGGCTTGGCTTGGCTTGGCTTCTCTTTCCCTCCCCTCCACCCGCATCCCGCCTAATCGTCCACCACTCGTGTGTGCACATATATACTCTGTATGCCTGGGAGTGGGGAGCGGGGTGGAGAAGAGGACTGTGTGCAGGCAGCCAGCCAACCCTTCTTGCGAGGCAGCCGCTTCTGAGAAGGGCGGGGCGGCAGAAAGTGTTCCCTTGCATTTTGGGGGACGGAATCGTTGCTCTTCCTCGCACTCATTGTCATTGTGCCCATTCCTGCCCTCCCTTGGTAATCCACCTATCCATTCAACTGTTCGTCTCTCCCTCCGAGTCCGACCAGTCCTCCTCTCTGTAACTCCGAGTGCCAGTTCCTACTTGCCCATCACTGACTGCTTTTTGTTTTTCTCTGGTCTGGGTGGCACTATCCTCAGTGACTCAGAGCGTTTCGTACAAACCCAAGCCACAATTTTACATCACTTCTTCGCCAACCAAGATTAGGAAGCTTTGCATCATGCAAAGTTGTGGCTTGTGTTGGAGAGCATGTTGTCAACCAGCTGGGTGCAGAACAAAATGAGCTTGTGGGTTCATGCCCACAGGCAGTGTGGTCTCATAATGTCTTAGTTCCATTTCCTCTCTCTCTCTCTCTCTCTCTCTCTCTCTGACCTTCTGCCCTTTCAACCTTGGTTTTACTGGGGGATCTAAATTGTTACTTTCCCCAAAGTACTTCTGAGGTTCAGCACTTCCCATGCCCCTGATCAGAGGTGTAACTAGACAAAAAAAAGTGCCTGGAGCACTCTAAACCCTGGAGTGAGTGGCGATGATGCAAAATGCGTCACGCGTGATGTCACTGCCCACTTCCCGGTTTGGAAGCCCAACGCGAGTCTAAAAGTAGTTCACGTGCTGCAGCTCTGCCCGCCGTGCCAAGCCTCCTGCTGCTGTTTGGAGGCGGCACAGGTTTGGAGTAGTTTACAGTGATTTTTTTTTTCAGGTGGGTCCCCGATATCCACAAATTGCATCCCCCTTGGTGTAGCGCCTGCCTGGGGCAGCTGCCTCTCAGGCTCTGCCCTTGTTATGCCTCTGCCCCCAATAGCCAATGTTGTGGTTTTACCTCTAGTGAACCTAGCTTAATCATTCATCTTTCCCTGTCTCAGTCCAGCCATACATTTTGTCCACTTCTTTTATGCCTGTAAACTTTGACTTGGTTGACCGAGAATGAACCAAAGCATGTTAAATATATACTGTAGTCCCAAGTAAAAGTAGTACTGTAATTGTTTTACCTGTCACATTATTTGTAGTGTTGATTTTGTACAGTACCGAGGCTTAGAAATTGCAAAGAGATGGCTGCAAAACCATTACAACCATTTCACCAGATTATTTTTTCTTTCAAAAAAGAGAGGGGTCTAAGTTCAAGCTTGTGTGAAAGTTGCACCCTGTGACCAAAATAGCTGGTACACATTTGAGTAGACCCATCAGGATGGCTGGGACTCTACTCGGGGTAAGGGGACAAACATTCCCTTCCCCAAGGAATGCTCCAGCCGCCCTGGTGTTGGGTCCTATCTGGCTAGGATGTGGAGCGGGCTGTATGTCTGCACCAGAGCCTAGCTAGACAGGGTTGGGCTGTTAGGCTGCAGTCCTGTACACGCTTTCCTGGGAATAAGCCCCATTGCACATAATGGGACTTGTTTTAAGTAGACAGGCATAGGATTGTGCATTAGTCAAATAAAGACACCCTGTGCCTGTTCAGAGACATTCTCCTTTATTTCTGTGAATGAGGATTGAGCCTTCTTGGCACTGAAAACAGATCCAGGAGCTAAACCACAACTCAGATGAAGCCCCAGCATTATAGCAGTTTGTCAGTTCTTTGTTGATAGTCCAAGCTCTTTGAAAAATGAAACAACAGCAAGTAGTGATTAATTTTCTCCAGATACTTTTAAGGAGTTGGTTAGTTGTTGTTATATGCAGTAGTTTATTTCTAAAAGAGGCTAAAAGGCTGCAGTTATGGTTACCAACTGCTGAGGAGGAGGAGCTTTATACATGCTCAGAGGGACTTGTCTTCATTAGTATTTCACAGGCTCAAATTGTTGTCATCCACCTTCATGCTAGCTTGATTTACCATGACTACGGTAGTATCTGTGTAATTATTTTAATGACTAGGATTATTTGCATAGCAGTAGCAGAAAGTTCCATGGGCTCTCTGTCCTGAGAAGCGGCAGCATGGGCGTGTGGTTTGTTAGCAATATTTGTCCATGTTGAAACACAGTTTGGAGCCTCCCGTGGAGAATGGGCATCAAGTCTTGACCCTCCATCTCTCATAAGCAGGTTTGGCCTTCTGAATGGCCCACAGTGAAGAAAATGAACATGTTCCAGAATTGCAGGCCTCTGAAGAAGGGAAGGTTCCAAAGGGCAAAGTCTGTCCAGGTGAGACTGACCAAAACCAGCACTGGAGTCAAAAAGGCGGCTCTCCTTTCTTTTGGTTGGATAAATACGGATCCAACAGTGCAATCCTATGGTCTAGGCACACTAGCGCTGGGCCTCAGCACCAGTGCCGAGTGTCGCAACGTGCCGTAAAGGGGGATAGGATTGGGCTGCAAGTGTCTGTATTCCGTGCTTTATCTCACCCCAAAAGGCACACTGCTACCTAATTCTGCAATCAGAAACAATTGTGCCACTTGACTATGCAGGCATGTACAGGCTTAGTATCACCAAACTTCTTCTGCTTTTGTCTTTGAGCCTTTCAGATAATTTTGGATTTATTAGCAAGAAGTGAGGGGAATGGGAACGGGAAGGAAGGAAGGGTGGGAGGTCAGAAACAACCATACAACTACGAGCACTAGAAACCTGATTTTGTTGATATTGTTGCCCAATTCTGCGCCAGATGGCATTTGGGACCAGTGGCATCACTAGGGCGCACGTTACCCTAGTGACGCCTTCCCCCCTACACCCCCCTCTTAAAAATCTTTGGCGATTTTGGGGGGGCATCCGACGGACGTCGCTCCGGGCGCCCGATGGGCGTCACTACGGATGCCTGACAGGCGCCGCTCCGGCGCCCGACAATTTTTGCAGCCGGCTCGGGGACATCTTCCCCGGCCGGCTCTCCGGGGCCTTCTGAGGAAGGCCCGCTGCACAAGCGTTATTTATAACGTTTTTAGCGCATGCGCAGACCATTCCTAAGGGAAAAGGGCAGCCCTTTTCCCTCAGGGATGGTCTGCGCATGTGCAAAAACGTTATAAATAACGTTTGCACAGCGGGCCTTCCTCAGAAGGCCCTGGCGCGTCGGCCGGAGAAGTCGTCTCCGGAGCCGGCTCCCGGCCTCGGAACAGGCTGGGAGCTGGCTCCGGGGCCGTCTTCGGGGGCGACTCGCGCAAGAGGTGACGCATCACGCGCATGCACGCGTCACCCCTTGCGTGCGTCACCCCGTAGCGGCCCGCTCCTGTCGCCTGACGGGAGCGACGCCATTGTTCGGGACGCTTGAGCAGGGCTGAGCCCCAGGATTTGTATTCAGTGCCAGTGTCCAGCCTTGGAACATGTCATAACAGAATACGCTGGATGTAAATGCCTTTTCCTGTTTTAGTTATTTGCTGTTTATCCTGCCTTTCCCAGTTAAAAATGAGCCAGGCTAGCAATAAGCATATTCAAAAGAATAGGTCAAGTGGTTCAACTACCAAAATGATGTTCCTGCCAGACTTTCTCTTGATACTTAGCCTTCCTAGCCCCAGAGAAGAACTTCAGCCCCTGGAAGTAATGCTGCAGGAACAGATGTTGTGATCCCAGAGAGCGGGGACTCTCAACCGGATGTATTTATTATATTTTTATTTTTTCTTTCCAACAAGCTCAGGGCGATGCCCGTCTGTCCCCTTTTTATTCTCATAACTACCCTGGGAAGTAGGTTAGGTGTGTGTGTGTGTGTGTGTGGGGGGGGGTTATCCAGTGAGTTCCATGGCTGAGCTGAAATTTGAACCCAGATCTCCTCATTCACAGTTCAACACTCAAACAATTACACCACCAAACGTACAGCGCAATCCTAACCAAAGACCTGCTCTGGGATGCAGTGGTGCCGGGGCAAGCCATTTACATCAGGATACAGAGGCCGCTGTATCCAGTGCGGGGCTGGAGGCTGCTGAAGGTCTCCTTGAGGTAAGGGGATGTTTGTCCCCTTACCCCCATGTCAAGCCCCAGCAGCCTCTATGGGGCTACTCAAATGTGCACCAGCTAAACGGCTGGCACAAATCCGGGCAACTCCGTGTAAGACTTTCAGGCCTGGGAAGGGGGATAGGATTTGGCAGAGGCCTCCTCTGCCGAGCCCGCCCCCCCTCCCGGGCCTGATTCGCCCTCCTCCCTGTCTTTTCCCCGCCCTGGAACGCCCCTCCCCCTGTCCCTCCACAGCTCGGCAGGAGCCTATCTGCTCTAGTGGGGGCTCTGGCGAGATCTGGTGCCGGCAGGCCAGTGCAGTCCTTTCTACCGGTGCCATGAGCCTCCGCACTGCCGCATCATGTCTTACAGCTTGTTCCACTGGCAGAAGCCGGCATAGGATTGGACTGCGAGTCTCTATGCATGTGGGATTAGGAAGCACTGCAGGTCAACAGGAGGTGTCAGCCCTGGCATCTCTTTCCCCCCTGAAATTCCTACGTAATGTATCTACTTAATGGCTAACTTTGTGGTGCTGCCTGATTGGATGCTGTCAGATAACAGAACCCCAGGCAAAGTGAACCAGTGGTCTGATCCAGCAAGGGAATTCTTAAACAGTGATGCCAACTTGAACTTGATATTGGCAGGGAACAGAATTTCTAAGCACTTATACCTGTTACTTCTGATAAATTTCCCATTCTCCATACAGGTGATGAGTCAGTAAAGGAGGAAGTGGAATTTGTTCCCGTTGCAGCTTTCATAGACAGTGCAGCCCAGGCCCTCCAAGAGGCTTGCAAAAGTGAAGCAAAGACCCAGGTAACCCCCCTGCTACATAGACGCCTGCACAGGCAGTCCAACATGCCAGGTTCAGGGGGTTACACCAACATGCTGGGCATACTAGAACCTCCAGGCCCTGGTTCAGCCCGACGTGTACCAGAGAAGCCGTTCCACTGCACTGATTGCGGGAAGAGCTTTTCACAAAGTTCCAACCTGATAGAGCACCAGAGAATCCACACAGGGGAGCGCCCGTTCACGTGCAGCGAGTGCGAGAAGAGCTTTAGCCGCAGCAGCACCCTTGTAGAACACCAGCGTACACACACAGGTGAGAAACCTTACACGTGCCCAGAGTGTGGGCGGGGCTTCAGCCGCAGCTCTACCCTCACAGAGCACCAGCGCACCCACACTGGCGAGACGCCTTTCCCGTGCCGGGAGTGTGGGAAAGCCTTCAGCCGCACCTCCAACCTCGTGAAGCACCTGCGCACCCACTCGGGCGAGAAGCCCTACACTTGTGCACTCTGCGGAAAGCGCTTCTCCCTCAGCTCCAATCTCCTCAAGCACGAGCGCACCCACTCAGGAGAGAAGCCCTTCTCTTGTGCCCTCTGCGGAAAGCGCTTCAAGAAAAAAACCCATCTAGTGTCTCACCATCGTGTGCATACTGGGGAGCGACCCTACCGGTGTGAGGAGTGTGGGAAGTGCTTCTCCCAAAGTTCTATCTTAATTGAGCACCAGAGAATCCACACTGGGGAGAAGCCCTACAAATGTGCGGACTGTGGGAAGAGCTTCTGCGTGAGCTCCAACCTCATCAAACATCAGAGAATCCATACGGGCGTGAAACCCTACATTTGCTCGGTCTGTGGAAAGGCCTTCCGTTACAAGCCTCAGTTCACTCGTCACCAGAAACAGATGCACCCGGAGGAGGAACCTGTTGCTGCTCTCAAATTGGGTCCCTGGGTAGAGACGCCCCCACTTATCATGCAAGTGTCTGAGAAAGTATAGAGGAGGAGATACCCAATGGTCTTTTTATGATTCTTCTCTTTTTCCATATCACTCACCATTAGAAATGTGGCCCAGTTCGTGGCTGTAGTTTTACCAAGTTTTGCCCCATGAAGGTAAGAGTTCATTCTACACAGGAAATCAGAGCTCTCTTCCCAGCTTTCTGGATCTGGCTTACAGAGTCATCTAATCTCGTTTTCGTGTGCCCTATGACATGGTGAGCTAGTCACGTCTTCTCCCAAAGAATGCTACAGGAGAAAATGTAAAACATAGTCCCAGTTCTGTATGTTCCTCACATTGACAGTCTGCACATGGGCACTGAAACTAGGGTTCCAGCATTCAATAGGGTACCTCAGTAAGTACCCTGCTTGAATGATCATATTGGCATCTAAACAGCCACTGACCTGGTCACCTCTGATGAGTGACAATAGCAACCAGGTCAGCAAACACTTTTAAATTGGCATCAAGATACTCCATACTTTTCTTTCAGGCCACAAATAATAAAAGAGTTCATGGGCAGCTAGGCTTTTATGAAGTAAATAAATTACTTTTATGAAGTAGTCTGCAAGGCTCCCCTACTACCTGATCCTGCCTCTGTTCTCTCACTCTTTTATTACTTGGTCCAAAGCATGCAGAAGGCCTCTGTCAGTTTCACTTCCCAGGCCTTGCTTCTTTCAACTGGCTGGCTTAATGCAAAACTGAAACTGACATGGGATTGCCCCAGACTTTCCTCTGAGGCTACTCAGTTTCAGCTCCCAGTGTGAACTCACTCTTTGCAAGCAGCTGAGCACTCTTGCTGTCCTGTGCTGGAACAGATATCCAGCTTTTAGGGGGAACAGGCAGTTTTGCTGAGTTGGACTTCTAGTACTGTCCTTCAGATGGTCCACTATACATTGTAGACTTTGAACAAACTGTTTTTACTTCTATGCAAGTCCCCTCTTTGCAGCCTGAGCATTGGTGGGTATGATGGGGAATGGTTCCACCCATTGATGCTACCAAAGGGGCAGAAGACGCTGTCAGTAGTTGCTTGGGGCACTCACGCCAGAGGTCTTCAGCAGATGAGTCGAGATCCAGAACTTGTCACAACCCAATCTTTGGTGGGATGTGGCAGTGCTGCGGTTGCCATTTTGTTTTGAGGCTCAAAACAAATTTTAACCAGGGCTAGGTCTCCTAGATGAAGTAAATCCCACTGGTGATTTTTTTGGCCACGCCCCTAAATTCCCCCACCCCATTTCCCATCCACCTGCCTGCTCTCTGCTGCCATGAAACTCCCTCTTCTTGCCTTGCCTCACTTCAGCATTCTCTTCCTTTGTCTTTCAAAGCTGAATACAGTGTACACTGTTGACATGTCTCTCTGCTGCTCGTCTATCAGTCTGGAAAGAAAGAAGGGGCAGAATGACACAGAAGCCGCGCACACTGATTGGCTGCCACTGGGCAGAAACAGAAACAGAACCGCCTGCTCAATTATCCCCTCCCTTTGACTGCCAAGTTCTTCAAGTCCCATGTTGCGCATTAGGATTTGAGCTGGGTCCCACCTTTTGACAAGCTGAAGACCACCGTTCTAGACAGCATTTCAAATAAATTGGCCTGGCTAGCTCGGCAAAGATTTGCATTCTCCCAGTGATAATAATCACAGTCTTGAAAATGCAATATTCATAAACAGAAGCACTTCCTGGAAGGAAGTCATCTAGATTCCTCACTCCAATGAATAACTGTCACATATTTGTTGTACTATTATTTGATTGTCCAGATAGACCCCCAATTTTTTTTTTTATCCAAAGCCTTACTGTAAAGCGCCTCCTTGTTAATAGCAAGGATGTTTTATTTAGAATGCAGAATAGGGGGGTATTGCTGCTAAAAGTGTTTGTTTTTTTTTAAATTCTTCATGTTCATCACAGATCATGCAACTGTGATCATCACAGTTGATGATCACAGTTCATGTTGATGATCACAGTTGATGATCATCACAGATCATGCATAGAGAAATTCTAAGGGCCCAATCCTCTTGGGCCTCGCCACCAGCAGAGAACGCGCTTTCTGCTGGTGACGACTGCTGCAAAAGTACCGTAAAGTGCTTTCCAGTAGCGCGCTGAGTAGTGCACTGCCAGAAAGGCTGAAGCTCTCCCACCACCCACTGGAGCAGGTAAGCCAGTGGGAGGGGTGGGGGCAGGGAGGGGGCATAACAGGGGAGGCTGTGGGAAGAGGTGGATTCGGTGGCAATGGCATGCACTGGATCAACCCCCCTCTGACAGCAGCCTCCCGCCCCAGTTCTCTCCTCGGACTTGCACTAGCGAAAGGTCACCATTGCAGGTCCAAGGAGACCCATTGTAGAGCAGGAGGCTTACCCAGGGGTAAGGGAACTTAAATCCCCTTTCCCTGCTGAAACCTCCCGATTCCCCCCCCCCCCCCCCGTGCTGGATATAGCATGCTTGCTTTTGGTGCAGCTGCGAGGGAGGGGGAAAGGATAGGATTGGGCTGTTTGAGTAGCTTTTCTGCAGCAGAAAAAGACAAGTCAGCAAAAAGTCTCTTAAAAACTCGTGCCACAATAAATTCATTGTTTTCAAATTCATTGCTCTGGTTTTCTTTTGAATGCCCCTAAAATCTAGGTTTTTTTTTTTTAATTTTGTATATCGGCTGCACTTGAAAGAATCCTCATTTGTGAACAGATCATGTATACCCAAATCTTGTTCATTCAAAATAAAAATGAATGTTTTTCATCCCATTAACTTGTTTGTCCTTTTGTGTAACTGTGTGCAACTGAAAGAAAGAACATCTCAAGTAAAGTGGGAGTGCTTTTTCTCATTTGTCTGGGGATGCAGTGAGTTTGAGAACTGAAGAAGGCTCAGATGTTGAGGTCAGAGTGGATTCCTGCCTTTCTGATTTTAACCAATTGAAGAGCTTTGCTTCATGGCTGGTTTCTTATTTTTTAAATCCTGACCCTTGGATTTGCCTTAATTGGAGTTGCCATTTGGTCAGTTGTTGACCATCAGCTCACACTATACAGCATTGTTTTTGCATGTGTTGTGTACTCACTACTAGAAGTGCCAGGTCTTGCTTGCCACCAAATTCTTTGCAATACAGTGAAGATCTGCCCCCTTTCACTGAGGCCCTAACCCCCAACTAACTTAGCGGCATTCGTTCTTTCACAAACAGTAACGTTTTCGCTGCCACCACCCAAGGAATTAAATGGTAGGCCACGCCACCTCGAGATTGCGCGCCTCCACCAAATAGTTGCTCTGGGTTCCCCGCTCCTACAGGTCCAACAGACACAACTCAGATTAGTTGTGTCTGCACAGCTCCAACCGTGCGTGCACCGTCTATTTGGCACCCTCGCTCCAACCAATTAAATGAAACAGCTCCAACTGTTAGACTTCAGGTAACGTGTAGAGCGGTTAGTGTGTGGGGAACCCCTTAATTCAATAATCCACACCAGATGTAAGAATAGGTGTTTTTATTACTTAAGCTATGCAAGCATAGGTTAAAAGGCAGAATAACTGCACACAACATTTCTTTGACAGACAAGATACACATGAGATACGAAAATAATAAAGCTAAACATTCCTCCAACTAAGACTGGTTCCTAACTCACCAAACAGATGGTACAAGGCACAAAGCCTCCAGCTAAGATGTTACAGGGCTACCTTATTTTATACCATTTTAGAGGCTACTTGATGGACAGGTGATGTGACCCAACAAGGGACTAAGTTGGGACTAACCCCTTCCTCTAGAGAATGACTCAGCAAACCCTTGATTCCCATAGAAAAAATGTCCCCAGGTGAAATACATAACATCAAAGCCAGGATGGTGTAGTGGTTTGGGAGTCGGACTTAGACCTGGAAGATCCAGGTTCAAATCCCCACTCAGCCACGAAGCTTCCTGGGTGACCTTGGGCCAGTCACTATCTCTCAGCCCCACCTACCTCACAGGGTGGTTGTGAGGACAAAAAGGAGGGGAGGAAATATGTACACCACTCTGAGCTCCTTGGAGAAAGGGCGGTATAAAAATGTGAAAAATAAAAAAAAATTGGCTCACGAGTTCTCACACTGATATCAGATGTGTTTTTTTGCACCACTCAAGCCAGTCACGCCACTCTAATCAAACGATGACCTTGGCTCTGTCACCAGGGAAAAAAGCACCCCCTCCACATGAACTTAAAGAGATCATAACCAAATTTGATTTTTTTTTGCTACATAGGGGTTGGTGATCTTTTGGGGCAAAGGGACCGGACATTCAGTGGTGACGTCATCACATCATCGCTGAACTTCCAGGTTGCCAAGCTCCCGGTAGTGGCTGTGTGGAGCTTGGCTTGGGAAGCGAAGCCTCCTGCCTGCCCAATTTGCTGCGCACTGGACAGGGAAAGGGAAGCAGGTTGACAGAGGGTGGAGTTAGATAATCTCTAGCTTTTGTTCCAGTCCAAAGCAATACCAGCCACTGCAGCCCCAGGGAAAGTAGTAGTATCAGTGGGAAGAGCACACAAGACTAGTGGGAGATTTGGGGAGTGCTTGGGTGGGAACGTGTTCCCTTTTAACATCATGCTGCTCAGCTGCTGTAAGTGCTGCTAGGAATTTATTAGAAGGTAACAATGCTAACATTTGGGGAACCATCTAAAAACGACACCTTGCTAGAGTTGCTACCACCTCCACCCCATCATCCCCCACCCCACCCAAGGCATGGCAGGCAGAGTGTCAGTAGTCGCAGCCTGCTCCATCATCGCTGTTTATGCTGTGAAAAGTCGGTCTCCCGTGGCGTGGTTGTCCATGGCACGTCGCCTCTGTCAGGGAAGAAAGCTGGTCGCCCTGGTTCCTGCCAGCTCTGTTATCCTCCAGCAAGCACTCGTCTCTTCATCGACTTCAGGCCTAGAAGGAATCCGATCCGAGCCCTCTTGTCCATGTTTAGGCCCCTCCTTGACTGATGTGTCTCCTTCAGTTTCCTAGCAACCGCCTCCGGCATTCCTCTTCCTCCCCTCTCCCTTTGATTCCCCCTGCATCATGTGAACTTGCATGAGGATGTGACATCATCACTGGGTTCCCTTTGCCACACTGCAGGCATTATCGATTTACAAACTGTGGGATTGTTATAATAACTGTCTAGTGTTCTTCGGTTGATCTTGCTTCTGTCCCAGGGGGCGGAAGAACGTGATTTTGCAAAAGCTTCCGCCGTGTTTACAAGGATCTGCCGTCACTTCCAAGAATGGAAGGGAAATATTTGCTAGGTGCAGAAGAAAGGGAGGAATCTAGACACAACGGTAAGAATGGAGGTCAAATCTTTGTTAGGGAGCAACATGAAAAGAAAAATAGAACTAATAGTTCATCTCCTATTAGATTGCAGATTTAAATTCCAAAAATAAAGGATCAGAGTCTTTTGTAGCCGTGTTTTGTTCCACAGGGCAAAGACACTGTGCAATGCATGTTATTATTGTCAACTAGTGTCAAAATGTGTGTATGTATAAATGTATGTTTATGATGACCAGCTTGATGGATGCATGGGATCAAAAATGACTCGTTACCTTTTGAGTGTAAGCAGTTATGTTGGGATGGAGTAAGCTTTTGAGCTGCATAGAACTCTTCAGAAAGAAATTATTTTGTGTAGTTTGAAAACTGGTTACGTTACCAAACATCTTGTGTGATGAAAGGTACGAACGTATGAATATGAACAATTCAAATAATGTTCAGTACTGTATATTTCTTGAGAAGACCAACAAGGAGCCCACCCCTGCATATAAAAATAAAGGATTCAGACAGTGGAGCTAGGAAAGGAAATATTCTGAAAACATTGGGAAGACCTCAGTTATACTCTGTGGAGTATAATAGCTGAGCTATTTTGGAAATGGTAAAAAAAAAAGCTCTCAAACTGGAGGTGCAACTGGACATGATGTGGTCAGGATCTTCCACGTTTGAGTGTGTGTGTGTGTGTACGCATGCGCCCCTGCCCAAATCACATCAGGATGCTGATACCGTACTGAGAGGAGTTTTCCCAATTAAAATCCCACTCCCTCACCCTGAAGCTGCTGTTTAGCATGCATGGCAATGAATGCTAAGTACTTTAAAACAGTAAACTACAACTAAACTACTATCTAAAAAGTAGTTTACTACAACTTAACTGTTTTAGTTAAAGTACTGTAATTGAACTACTTTTGTTAATGACTTTGAAGTATTGTTCATTTTTATTGTCCAATATTTCTTGTCTGAGGCAACCCAAGGTGACTTACAATCAAATAAACAACCCCAAATTCATAAAACAAAATAATTAAACTCATTAAAGAGCATCAATAACATAATAAAATCCACAACGGAGAAAGACAACAATGTCACCTACCCACTGCCAGACATCACTTCAGCCCCTCTAAAAAGCAGAATGGGAAATCCAGATATGTACATATCTCCTGAAGGATTGTGTGGAAAGCAAAGACATATGTTCAGTGTCAAAGAAACGGCTGCGACTTCACCCTGTATCTGGTGGATTGCATGTTTCCATGGCTCCCCCATATGAAAATGTCCTGAAGCAATGGGAGTTGGAAGCTCAGAGAGATACTTGACCTGCAAATGCTTTCCATACAACTGTGTCTTTAGGACAGACAACATGACTCCACTGCAGTTAAAAGGATATCATAATGAATATCCGTAACCAAACCAGCCAGCTAACAGTTTCCCCTGCAGATTTCATTTTTCTTTTCTCTCAGCAGGCAATGGGATTGAAAGTAAAACTGGTGCAGAAGATCCCCCGGAGGAAGCACTGGAGGGAAGTGCAGAGATACAGGCGTTGTTAATGGAAATGGACCCAAGCTCTGCGCAGAGAGTAGGAGTGCCAGGGAGGAGGAGCAATGCAGGAAGACCATCTAGGGAGCGAGAAGGTGGGGACAAAAAGGAGGCCAAGCTGCATCACCCAAACAGTGCTCAGAACCCCAATGTCTACAACAGTCAGGCCAAAGCAGAGGAGCAACAGTGGGGAAGCCAGGTGAGAAGGCGCCGAGCAAAGGACGTTTCCCACGATCCTCCAGGTTTTATCAACCTTTTGGGTATCCTGGAGCCCCCTCCTCCTCCTCGGCCTCCCCCAACCCCCCGCCGGCCAGTGGATAAGCCCTACCACTGTATGGAGTGTGGAAAGAGCTTTTCACAGAGCTCCGTGCTCATTGAACACCAGCGAATTCACACTGGGGAGAGGCCCTTTGTGTGCAATGTGTGTGGGAAACGTTTCTCCCAGAGCTCCACCCTGATGGGGCACCAGAGAATCCACACCGGTGAGAAACCATTTGCTTGCCCGGAGTGTGGACGGGGCTTCAGCCGCAGCTCTGCCCTGACGGAACATCAGCGTACCCATACCGGGGAGACGCCCTTCCCATGTCGTGAGTGTGGGAAAGCCTTCAGCCGCACTTCCAACCTTGTGAAGCACCTGCGCACCCACTCGGGTGAGAAGCCCTACACCTGCACCCTCTGCGGAAAGCGCTTCTCCCTCAGCTCCAACCTCCTCAAGCATGAGCGCACCCACTCAGGAGAGAAGCCCTTCCCCTGCCCCCTCTGTGGCAAATGCTTCAAGAAGAAGACCCACTTGGTGTCACACAATCGTGTGCACACTGGGGAGCGTCCCTACCGGTGTGAGGAGTGTGGAAAGTGCTTCTCCCAGAGCTCATCCCTGATCGAGCACCAGAGAATTCACACCGGAGAGAAGCCGTACAAATGCCCCCAGTGTGGCCGAGGGTTCTATGTCAACTCCAAACTTGTCAAACATCAGAGAATCCACACAGGCGAGAAACCCTATGCCTGCTCAGCCTGTGGAAAAACCTTCCGATACAAGCAGCAGTTTCCCCGCCACCAGGCCCATGTTCACCCTGGGGAGGACCAGGTATCTGTGCTCACTTTGGGCACTAGTGTTAGTGTGATACTCTCGTAGAGCCTAAGGCTCTCATTCAGTGCCCCTGAACCTGGGGCTTCAGATCCTCTGGAGGTTAATTCCAATGAAAGGTGTAAGTGCTGCCAAATGTGGTTGGTTCATAAATTGTCCAGTCTAACATCTCATTGCTGAGTTACTAAGCATGTCCCGGAGCTCCCAGTTATTTCTATTTACATAATTACAGTCAGGTTGGGTGACTTGGCTTTGCATCGCAAATTTCACCCTCATGTAGAGGAAATGATAATGGTTCTTTTGTTAGCATATGTAGCGTGTCACTGGGAAACATAGGCTGAATAAACTGAGATCACGTTGTTTCATAGGGTGCCTGTAGTAGTGTATTTACAGTTGCACCAAGGGCTCATGGTTCCGAGAAAAAAATACTATTACAACAATCTTGTTATTATTGTACTTACATAACCTTATGAGGGGTATAAGATCCAACATTGTTCACTGATACTGTGACTTTCTCTTCCTTTGGGGTTTTTTATGGTATCAACCATTGACCGTTCCATCTTGTTTTGAGGAAAGTCAAAGTCATTTTTGAGGGCTTTATTTTTCCTTTTAACAGTATTGCCTAAGAAGGCAGGCAAATACTGTGTGTATTTTCTGGAGTTTGCCTTTTTTAATTTGAAGGAATGGCAAAATGATATTGTGAGGTTCTTTTTCTTAAGAGCATTTACAATGTTTTCCAGGAAACGGCCAATTATTCTTTCCAGGGAGTTTAAAATAAAAACTCAGTTTTTATTTAAAAAAACTCAAACATCAGTATTGTAGGGTTCCATTTGATAATACTGTACATTTATGAAATCAGCTGGCGAAGAACTGAAAATCGGGTCCAGTTTAACCCAATTAGTACTGAGTTTGCCCTTCTGTTTGTTATTTAAAGTAATTGTGCAGAGCAACAGCGTGACATCTTGTGGGCATCCATGACGTTTGAGAGCAAATACACTTTGATTGTTGTTGTGAGTGTAGAACAGTCAGAAAGCCTCCAGATGCTGGATGCCTGGCTGTCAATGTGGAGCCCTCTTAGGAGACCATGCTTCTAGTGGCTCACTAGCTGTGTAGAGCTCTATAGCACTGCTGTTCCCTTGGTCTCCTGATAACTTGTGCCTGATCCATTCCAGGTTTCATGTTGTTCTTGATGCCCTGAATGTTCAGTGGAAACAACAGTGGTCTGTAGCAGGAACAATCCTGTGTTTGATGTCTTCTTGCTTGCTTCCTTATGAGGTGTCTTGAGGCAGTGAAGATACTTGTCATTGGAAGGGTGGGAGCTTCCCAACAGACACACAACTGTGAGATAGAAGGTCTTCCTTTGAGTGATATGTAAAGGAAATTGGGTGTGATTGATCCAGCCAAAGTTAAGCCCTATTGATTTCAACAGGAAAAAGTTAAATTGCTTCTCCCACTAAAAGAAATGAGCCTTTAAAGTAACTAACTTTGGCTCAAAAGCTGTTGAATAACAGGCATGCAGATCCAAAATACATTTACCTGGAAGCCTGCTCTGTTGAAATAAACAGGATTCATTCTGGATGCAGGCAGATAGCTGAGTGATCATTAATGCTCTGATGTGTCTGACAAGTGGTGAGATTGTACCTCAGTACCTTTGAAATATGGAGTAAGGTAGGAAAGTGGCAAGCAATATTAGAAACAAATTATTAGCACTTCAAAAAAAAAATTGCCCTATAGTGGCAGTAGATATACTATGCAGGCAGCAGGGATTGAGCTAAAGTGGAAGGAAAAGTAGCAGGACAAACAGTTCCTGTATAAACATTGAGGTTTCCAAATACACTTATGAGGTATGCCAGTTTCAGTGGAATGAACTGGTATGTTTTCCAGTCTGCTGATAATGAGTTCTTCACAGATAACCAGAGCTGGCCTAAGGTATTGGCTGCACCTAACCCAAGAACTCTGCAACTCCAAACAAGCATAGCAGATTTTAAAATGTTATTGCTGGCAACCAGAGGTCAAACCAATACATACATAATTTTACAAAATACGCCAGTATGTAAACTGGTTATTAAAAAAAAAACTGTAAAACTAATTGAAAACAAAAATGATAAGACAACAACAGATATGAAAGGGATTTGCAAATTTAAGCATAGCCCAATCTGACATAACAGCCCCCGAGTAAACCTGTGGAGTATTAAGTCGGTCATGTTCTAAACATTTTGCCTTCAAAATATTCAAGGTATGTATTTAATAACAGCCTTGTTTTAATTTCTGCTGGCTCTAGGGAGCAATAGAATAACCCACTTTCCTATGTTAATATGTTAAGTTATATAATGTTATCCTTCGAATAAGAATAAGCAAAAGGGTGTGTAGAATATCTGCCCCTGCGTGTGTGTGTGTGTAATAGTTTTGTGACTGTGTTCCAGATTAACTGTGAATGTTTTCTTTCCTCCATTTTTCTCTATAGTGCCTCATTAAAACTCATAAACATTTCACAAAACCTCAATGCTCTGACTTTGTCTGCAGTGCACCGAGTTTGTTCTAGGAACACATAATTGTAAAATAAAAGCTCCTTCTTCCTCTCTTAATGAAATTCCTCTATGCCCAAGGAAATGCCCCTCAATCTTGAAAAACACATGATCTCATAAGGAGATGGGTGCAGTGCATTCTGGAACAGTGTCTTTGAGAAACATTGTGAGAAGCAGTTGAATAGCAATTCTCTTAACATTATCCAAGAAATGTTTTTTTTAAAAAATTAAGCCTTCTGTGAGCTCAAAGTGCTCCCACTTTGAGAGTACCTTGATGCTGTCATGCATATGGGAGCAGAACCCCTCCCCCCCCTTCTACGCTGGTAACATTGCCATAGCCAATTACTATAACCACTGGATTTGGCAGGCTAGTGCTTACCGGTAGTCCCCATTACGGTAGGATTGCTTCTGAAGAAACTTTTTATAAACCATGAGCTAAGCTTGCAACTGGTTAAAACAATTTTTGCAGTAAAATACACAGTACACTCTACCAACTCAGTTCTCTTCTCAGGAAGGTTGCTCCTCAAAGTTGTTTCTCAGATGGTGCTCTTTCAGGGAATAGTTCTGATCCTCTCCTACTAAAAGCATCTGACCAAGCCTAGCAGTTTGCCTCAGCGAAGCCCTCTTCACCTTGGGGTGCTCTCTCCACATTCCATTTCAACTGCTCTTCTTTAACTGCCTTTCCCAACCACCTTAAAGTTCTTTTAATCCTATAGTGTCTCCCTGATTTTCTCATCCCCTTCCTGTTTCCCGGGTGCGGCATCAACACTATTCCCCACTGTCCCCTGGCGCCATAGTGGACAGCATGGAATGAGCCCCAGAAGCACACAACCTCCTATCACCAAACCTCACTGAGCTTTTCCTCCCTCTCTAGGTTCAGCCGGATCGCTTAAGTTAGAACAAAGTGCGGCGTCCCCCACAGCGTTCCCTCCCCTGCGACCCAACTGTTCCATTCCTTCACCAACCTTTCCCTTGACATTTACTCTCTTGACAGATGCCTACTGTGTCTCTGCATAATTTACTGCTTTGGCTTTAGCTGCTTCTCAAGGGCAGGTAATTCACACCTCAGCACCAGGTGTGCCTGGATCATTAGATCACTTCCACTGCAACAATCCATCCTCCAAGGAAGTGATCCTTTGCATATATGGCTCTGGCAGTCTCTCTCTGGGGTGGTACCACCGGGGATCAGCCAGGTTGAACACTGCCTGAGTATTGATGCATATCAGAGTGTCCACCAGGCTGGGCTGACCCCTGATCTCAGTGGGGGGGGGCCTATTCTAGGACTTTGCCCCAGGGACTGTAGCAACTTGATGCAGCCCACTGTTTCCTTCTTCCAGTCAGCCCCTGCTGTAATTCACTGTAATGATACAGTGTAATACACAAACAGTAATTCACATCTTTACATCAGGTGTGATTGGATCAATCAGTTCCTCTTAATTTCAGAGGAGGTGCAATTTCCTTCTCTTTAGAGGAAGCTGCCTGCTGCAACTATGCATGAGTCACTGCACTGGATTGTCTTCCATCCATGTACATATGCTAGTTTACTTGGAAACAGGCCCAACTAAATCCAGTGGGACATACGGTACTTCCTGGCCGGCAAGCGTGCATAGGATTGTAGCTGCACGCTGGAACATGAGCTTAGTCGTCCACAGGCTGGGTTTAATTTTATTTCCTATATATCTTTCTACCCCGCTTCTCAGCCGAAGGGGTTTCCCAGCTCGGCTCTGCCTTTTAATTTCAATTTAATAGTTGAAATTTCAATTTTATTTCATATTAATATGAAATAATTCATATTCATATTAATATTTAAGTTATAATTAATATTTCAATTTTATTTCAAGTAAATGCCAACTGAATGCATGAGGCGTGGAGCGTGCGAGGAAGAGCTGGCGAAGAGACCGTTAATCGTGGAAGACATTTCGGATTTAAACCGCCGCAGCCGAACTCTCTCGGTGCCATATGCAGTTGTTCTCGCGAGCGTGCCTGGTGACGTCACCCCACGCGCCATCTCCGGAAGCCCGACGATCTCTTGACTTGGCCCTGCCTTCGGAGAAATCACTTCCGGCTCGGCCTGGAAAATTGGAAAGCCGTCAGTTGTGGGGAGGGCGCGCGCGTCCGTGAGTGAGCGAGTTCTCGCGCTGGCGGTTGTCATGGCAGCGGCTGCGGGGCCCGGAGGGGGCGATACCGTCGTCCCTTCCGCTGCCGATGAAGGCGGAGGCTGTGGCGGGGACCGGGGGAGCCCCCCCGGCTCGGACCTACAGCGCCTGGGTCCGGGGGGGCGAGAGGAAGAGGAGGCGCCGGGACAAGTCAGCACGGGAGGCCCGGTCAGCCAAAGCCACCCGCCCTCGTCGCCGCCCCTGCGCGAGGCCGAGGTCACCGTGGAGATCGGCGAGACGTACCTGTGCCGACGCGGGGACGGGACGTGGCGTAAGTGCGTTTCCGAGGCAACGGAACACCTTCACACACACACACACACACACACACACACACACACACACATGCTTCGGTTTGAATACCATGAAAATGAATGGTCCTCCTAATGCCCATTGGCAACGGCGACTTTCTCCCCCGCCTTTCCTCTTCCTTTCTGTGGTAGTTCGGACATCTATACTGTATTTATTACACTTTTCTCGCCTTCTGCCTTAAAAAGGCACCTAAGTGGTTTATAATCTGTAGAGTCTTAAAAACACCGCAACGTGTTCTGGGAAGTCCAACCTAATGAAAGATTAAAGAGATCATCACCACACTTCAGCAAGGGGGGGGAGGGAATAAACCACACTATAAAATGCTCAGCACTCTCTGATAAAAACATTTTCCTGAAAGCCAGAGAGGAGAGTGGTGGGACTCTCTGAGGAGGAAGCCCTATATTTGAATACCCCTAAGAATGGTGCAGCGGGTTAAACTGCTGAACCATGAGCTGTCGATCGAAAGGTCAGCAGTTCGAATCCACAATGGGGTGAGCTCTCGTTGCTTGGCCAGCTCCTGCCAACCTAGCAGTTCCAAAGCATGTTAATGCAAGTAGATAAATAGGTACCGCTTGCGGGAAGGTAAACACCGCTCCGTGTTCCAGAGCACATATTGAGTACTGTGGGATTTATGCCTGAATACACATGCATAGGGTTGCACTGTGATCCTGCAGACGTACTTGAGAGTAAGCCTCACTGAACACACAAGGATTTACTTTTGAGCAAGTACAGAATTTATTTGAATACAGATTAGTTTTTCCTTAGTTGCTCACTCTCCTGAAACAGTCTTGCAGATAAGTGCTGAGATGTGGAGGCTTTCCTGTGACTTCCTAGTGCTGTGATCACTGCTGATATGATGTCTAGCTTGTCAGCCACACACACACACCCCTTATGCTTACCATGCTGTGGCCAAATATGTGCAATTAACGGCATTAAAAATATGAGCGACACTCCATAGACATGCTACATTTTGTGTCCATCGCTTGATAGTGTATACTTTTAAATGCAATTGGTAATATCACTGGACATTCTTTTTTTTACTGCAGCACATTCAGTTTCTGTGATACCTTTTGCCACTCCCATCAACTCTCATCTCCTGATACAGCACCATTCTTGCAGCCTGGTAGCAAACAGTTTCACTATAATGCTTCAAGCACTGCTGTTACCTATGTATGATTTTAGTCTCCCTTGCCCAGATCCTCTGAACCAGATGGTATCTAATGTCAGCTGTTGCCGCCTTTCCAGATTCTGCAGAAGTGATCCAGTCTCGAATTAATGAGCAAGAAGCCAGGGAGGAGTTTTACGTGCACTATGTTGGATGTGAGTGTCCTTATAAGGTTCTCTGTGTGCATGTCATGTGTATTCGGAAAGAGTTATGGGATGTCCATCTAACCTCCAATGGGAGTGTGGGTAATGTCATCCTAGCCCGCTCCAGAGTTCTTGTTGCCTTTTACACACAGGTATACAGAAACCTGGGAGCTTTTCCTGAAAAAGATTCTGTTGTTCTCAAAAGTGATTTGTGAACCAGGTTGAGAGACAGATGTTTTGGTACACACCTGTTACTTTGCTGATTTTTCTGATTCTGCCTCACTACTAAGAAAGAAGTGGGATGTCAAATAAGGGAGAAACCCTGTAGCGTCACCTTAGTATAGTGGGGTTAGGAGCCAGGACCTTTTTGTTTGATATCTACAAGAGAAGACAGTGTGTAAAGGGTGGGTGAATTCAACCACTAAGTGACTGTAACAAGTGTTAGATGCCACGTTCTTGAAGGTGATCTCTTTAGGTATCTGACTTACAGCCAAATCCTACCCTCCCCACACTGGTGCAGCTGCGCTAAAAAGGCACACTCTGTTTCTAGTAGGGGGAGCAGGAGGCTTCAGAAGGAAAAGGGGATTTAAATCCTGTTTCCCTTCCGTAAGTCTCCCGCCCCACAATGGGTCTCCTCGGACTTGCTCCTGCGATTTCGCTGGCACAAATCTGAGGAGAGAATGGGAATTGCATCCCCTTATTCCAGCCTCCAGCTACAACATTATTTCTGTGGTAGGAGGACGGGGATTTCTGTGACTGACTCACATCTACAAACTCTCCTCTGTCCATTGCAGTCAATCGGCGTCTGGATGAGTGGGTAGATAAGAACCGCTTGGCCCTCACCAAGACTGTCAAAGATGCGGTGCAGAAGAACACCGACCAGTATATGAATGAGCTGTCTGAGCAGCCAGAGCGCAAAATCACCCGCAACCAGAAGCGCAAACATGATGAGATCAACCATGTGCAGAAGGTGCCAGCAGAGAGATGGATGAGGGGACTGAGTTTTACTGTGCTACCGGGACCTAGGTTCAGGGCTGGGAGGAGTCTGGGGTACCTAAGTTGCCCCTCTAGGAGCTCTTACGAACCTCAGTGTGACATGAGGGGGTGCTATTATTCTTCAGCGAGGGAGGGGTGCCCAAGAGGAAACGGAGTCGTTGCTGCCACTTACCACCCTGTTTTTCCACCGCAGACTTACGCTGAAATGGATCCCACCACAGCAGCTTTGGAGAAGGAGCATGAAGCAGTGAGTATTCATCATAGCTTGTCGCCTAAACGGGGGGGGAGGCCTGCAGAGGCTCGCGCAGGCCTGCCCCAATGTTTACTTCGGCCCCAAAGAGCGATTTTCGGCCATTCCGGAAATGGCCGAAAATCGCTCTTTGGGGCCGAAGTAAACATCGGGGAGGTCTGCAGAGGCTCGCGCAGGCCTCCCCAAAGCCCCCACAGCCCTCCCCGAAGCCCAGGTAAGGACAATTTTTTTTCTCTATTTTATGCTCCATAGGATGCATGCGTCCTATGGACCGATGCGTCCTATGGAGCGTAAAATACAGTAGGTTTTTGGGGAATTAGCTGTCTAACTGAAGGAGCAGGTCCGCAGCTTGGGGGTCCGCCTGGATCCGCAGCTGCTCCTGGATTCCCAGGTGGCGGCGGTGGCCAGGGGGGCCTTTGCCCAGCTTCGGCTGGTGC
This sequence comes from Plestiodon gilberti rubricaudatus, assembly GCA_026170595.1. Classification (NCBI taxonomy): domain Eukaryota; kingdom Metazoa; phylum Chordata; class Lepidosauria; order Squamata; family Scincidae; genus Plestiodon; species Plestiodon gilberti. The sequence goes on along the minus strand of JANXHW010000006.1, from coordinate 11,337,491 downwards.
GCCAGCTGCGACCGTACTTGGATCGTGCAGACCTGACCACGGTGATCCATGCCACGGTGACATCACGATTAGATTATTGTAACGCGCTCTACGTGGGGCTGCCTTTGAAGACGGTTCGGAAACTGCAATTAGTGCAGAATGCGGCGGCCCGTGTGGTCACTGGAGGTAGGTGGTTCGACTCCGTCGGGCCGCTCCTCCGATGGCTGCACTGGCTGCCGATTCGTTTCCGGGCCCAATTCAAAGTGCTGGTTTTGACCTTTAAAGCCCTATACGGCTCGGGGCCAGGATATTTGAGAGACCGCCTACTCCTATATAGTCCGGCTCGTCCCCTTAGGTCATCAGAGAAGGCCCTTTTGCGGGTGCCGTTGCCCAGGGAGGTGTGAGGGGCGGCGGCCAGAAACAGGGCCTTCTCAGTAGTGGCACCTACCTTATGGAATTCCCTCCCCTTTGATCTACGAACTGCTCCCTCCTTGGACACTTTCCGGCGAGGCCTAAAAACCTTCTTGTTTCAAGAAGCCTTCTGAGCCCTTGCCTTTTTTAACATCTCACTGGTATAGGTGGGGGTGCTACTGTTTTTATGCTCGTGTTGTGACTGTCGCCATGATCTTTTTAATTGATTTTTAGTTATTGTTTTTATCAATTGTTATTAATTGTTTTTACTGTTTTAAAGTGTGATGTTTTTATATGGTATTTTTTGTATTTCTGTTGTGAGCCGCCTTGGGTCCCTTCGGGGAGAAAGGCGGGATATAAATATTGTAAATAAATAAATAAACGAGGCTGAGGAGAAGAGCCCCAGCTACCTTTTCCTCTTCTCTTCTCTTCTCAGATCACCAAGGTGAAATACGTGGACAAGATCCATATTGGGAACTATGAGATTGATGCTTGGTATTTCTCGCCGTTCCCAGAGGATTATGGAAAGCAGCCCAAGTTGTGGATCTGCGAGTACTGCCTCAAGTACATGAAGTTTGAGAAGACCTACCGCTACCATCTAGTACGCATGGGACATGCATTTATCAGGGGCATGGAGATGGGGTGTTAAGTGAGATAGCAGGAAAGCTATAGGTGGAAGCTCTGGGGAGCTTGAGGCAGAAGGAGGGAGCGGGGTGACTGTATTTGGAGAGTCATGTGTATCAGCACATCTGTCTACTTAGTTGCTTGTGGGGTTGCCCAGCCAACTGAGAGCAAGAATTTTGGAGGCTAGGTGGTTATTTGCAAACTCAGTTTCCGTAACCAATTGCTCAGCAGATGGGATCTTGTTCAGAAAAATGCAGATAGTTGGAATCTGCTGAGTCATCATCTCTCTCTTGTTCAGGGCCAATGCCAGTGGAGGCAACCGCCAGGCAAGGAAATCTATCGCAAGAACAACATCTCAGTATATGAGGTGGATGGCAAAGACCACAAGGTAAGGGTCCACTGCAACTACAGGTTGATTACCCCTTATCCGGACATCCGAAATCCAGACTATTCCGAAATCCAGACATTTTGGTGGCAATGATTTTTTATATATATATATATATATAAAGCCTTTTCCCAGGACCTGGCTGGCATAGCGCAAGGTTTGCTGGGGCACAAAATTATTAAAATTATTGTATAAAATTACCTTCAGTCTATGTGTATAAGGTGTATGTGAGACATAAATGAATTTTGTGTTTAGACTTGGGACAGATTTTAAGGACAGGTTTGGAGATGATCAGTTTTAGAAAAGGTCTCCCAGCTCTGTGAACTATCCCTTTTTCTTTCTCATGCATGTGATGAGCATTGGCTGCCCTTTTTCTGCTGCTGAGTTCCTTGGGGGGGGGGGGCTAGGAGGTCTGTGATGACTGAGTGGTCCTTGCTTCCTTTATTTCCCTCATTTGTTTCCCTTGAGAAGCCCCAATGAAGAGGCTTCTCACACATACTTTGAAAGGTTGCATAACCAAACAAACAGGTTGTTTTTGGATTTGCTGTCTTCGTCCGGGGTGGGGGGAGTAAGGCCGGCCAGGCCAGCGCGCTCCCCCGCTCCCACGTCACGGATGATTGCGCTGCCCGTGTCATTTGGCTAAGATCCACATCAACACCCAAGCCATTTACCAAGTCTGTTTGTTTTACTCTTTCCTCTTTGCATTATTCAACACCCCCAATCCTTGTTTTTAATAAGCTCTTTTTATGTTTTAACTCTTTACCCATCTGTGGTTGGTTGAACTTAATCAGAGCCTTTCCCCAGCCCTTCTGGTCCCTGGGCTATATGCTACAACATACCGTATTTTTCACACTATAAGATGCACTTTTTTCCCCAAAAAACATAGGGGGAAAAAAGCGTGCGTCCTATGGTGCGAAGTAAACATCGGGGGGGGGGAGGCCTGCAGAGGCTTGCGCAGGCCTGCCCCAATGTTTACTTCGGCCCCAAAGAGCGATTTTCGGCCATTCCGGAAATGGCTGAAAATCGCTCTTTGGGGCCGAAGTAAACATCGGGGAGGTCTGCAGAGGCTCGCGCAGGCCTCCCCAAAGCCCCCACAGCCCTCCCCGAAGCCCAGGTAAGGACAATTTTTTTTCTCTATTTTATGCTCCATAGGATGCATGCGTCCTATGGACCGATGCGTCCTATGGAGCGTAAAATACGGTAGGTTTTTGGGGAATTAGCTGTCTAACTGGGAAGGAAGCAATTGAGGTAGGCCTCTTTCTATCTTTATGGTGGTAACAAACCCTATCAATTTGTCATGGGGGAAAGAGGGTGGCACCGGTACTAGGGTTCTCCTGCCAATCGTCACAGGGTCCATGCCCTTACTGGTCTTTGTTTCCCTTTCTCAGATTTACTGCCAGAATCTGTGTCTTTTGGCCAAGCTCTTCCTGGACCACAAGACCCTCTACTTTGACGTTGAGCCCTTTGTCTTCTACATCCTCACTGAGGTAGACAGGCAAGGAGCCCACATTGTCGGCTACTTCTCTAAGGTACTGACTTGGCATAGGATGTGATGATGAGTGGATATGGGGCTGTGGACTGTAGCCAGACTTGAGAAGGGGAATGGGAAAAGTGGGTAGGATGTACACCCAACATCCCTATGTGCTTAAAAAAACAAAAAATGCTAAATTTTGCACCAAATCAAGTGGGTTTTATTACCTGTATGGAATATGCAAATTTAAATAATGTATAGTCAATCCTCACTATCTGTGCACTCTGTTCCCGTGGATTTGCTTATCTGCAGGGAATAAGAGTGCAGCTTACCTCGAGCCATTTGTAGTCTATTCTCAGCTATCCGCAGCCATTCTGAAGCTATCCGCGGTGGCCATTTTGAAGGTATTCGTACCAATTTGATTTTTCCCCCTAACCCCATTGATCCCATAGGATCAGTGATTCATTATGCACTGGGTTTTTCAGGAACCTAACCCTAGCGGATAATGAGAATTGACTATTTGCTTTTTTATACCATTTTGTTTCTGTCTTAGAAGGAAGGAGCAATGAGCTATGCAAGGCACTAAAAGCTATGCAGGACACTTGCATAAAGCTATGCAAGGTCTGCATGCTGGAAATCTTTCCTCAACTGCCTCTGTTTTTCCAGATTCCACAGGAGTTGCTTTCAAGCCTATCTTTGTAGCCACTTATAGCGAGTAGTAGAAACTTGTTTTCTCCCCCCCCCCTTTTAAGTAAAGTGACTAATACTGTAGTTATGGGGGGGGCTGTTCTTCCTCATTTGACATCCTTATTTTGATTTTCTTTTCCAGGAAAAGGAGTCGCCGGATGGTAACAATGTGGCCTGCATCCTCACCTTGCCCCCATACCAGAGGCGGGGTTATGGGAAATTCCTTATTGCTTTCAGTAAGCGTCTTTCCTTCATTGTCATATGTGACAACCATCAAAGAGCCTATGAAGAAGTTTGGCAGCCTGTTACTCTTCCTACTGCTTGGACGTAGAGCATAGTCTTTTCCCCCCTGGCAACAGAAAGGGCTAGGTGACTTATGCTATATACTGTATGCCCTTGTATTTCACGCCAGTGAATCCAGAATAATTTACCATCCTCTCTAATTCTTTACTTACAATCAGTAATGTGAAGTGGAACCCAACCCCCCACCTGCAAACATGTACTAAAAGTGTAGAAGTAAAAGAAGAACATCATACTTTTTACCACTCTTGGATTAAGTCAGTGGTTCTCAAAAAATTTTCCCCGCGCCCCCCCCCCGTCACCCGATTTTGGGGGGTGGCGCCCCCCGCCCTTCGCGTCGCCCTCCGCACGCTCCGAGGCCGGTCCGGGAGCCGGCCTCGGAGCGTCCGGAACGGCCGGCGCTCCAGGGCCTTCTGAAGGCCCAAGCGTCAATCCGGGTATTTTTGATGTTTTCGCTCATGCGCAGAGACGAAAACGGGTCTGCGCATGAGCGAAAACATCAAAAATACCCGGATTGACGCTTGGGCCTTCAGAAGGCCCTGGAGCGCCGGCCGTTCCGGACGCTCCGAGGCCGGCTCCTGGGCCGGCCTCGGAGCGTGCGGAGGGCGACTGTGGTGGTCGAGCCCCCCTTTGTGGGGCCTTGCGCCCCCCCTGGGGGGCGCGCCCCACTATTTGAGAACCGCTGGATTAAGTGAAGGGATTTTAGGAAAACTAGTCTCCTAAATAGTGATCGGTTCCCCCCCCCCCCCACACACACACACACAGGGAGGCCTTGCTTGGGTTGGGGGTCCATTTTATCACACTGAACCTTGTTCTGGGGAGGCTCCCATGAGCTTATAGCTACTCAGATACATGGGCTCTGAGCTATGATCACTTTTTAGGCCTTGATTACAAACCTCTTGTTCTACAGGCTATGAACTTTCCAAGTTAGAAAGCACGGTGGGTTCTCCAGAGAAGCCCCTTTCAGACCTCGGCAAGTTGAGCTACCGTAGCTACTGGTCATGGGTCCTGTTGGAGATCCTCCGGGACTTCCGGGGCACTCTCTCCATCAAGGATCTCAGGTGAGAAAACTGACTACACATAGACATGCTGAGCCTTCTGAAGCCCAGCCCTCTCTGGTTCTCCATTGGTGCTAACACAGAAGTGAATGTGCTCTTCTGCCATCAGATTAGGAGGAGCCTTGAATGAACTTATTGTGACCTCCCAACCTGCTCGTGTTGATTCTGTATTCTCCCCAATCACTGCTGTCTTTTCTTTTCTTTTTTTTTAATTTCTGGCACAGCCAGATGACGAGCATCACACAAAATGACATCATCAGTACACTGCAGTCACTGAACATGGTGAAATATTGGAAGGGACAACATGTCATCTGTGTCACCCCCAAGCTGGTTGAGGAACATCTCAAAAGTGCCCAATATAAGAAGCCTCCCATCACAGGTACTGCGGAATGAAGAGTCTGGAAAGTCCTGAGAGTGCATGAGGAGGGGATGGAGGGAGATGCTTCTTGCCAAGGTTGTAACAAGAGAAGTCACAACTGAGATATTCCCCTGTCAGGGCCCAGACTCTTGTAATCTGATCTCTTAAAAAGCAAACTAAAAATTGAGTATAAATGGATGACTTGGAACTGAAAATCATGTATCCCCTTGGCTCCCTCTGTCTGCTCGCTATATTTCTCCTCATAGCACAAACTCTTCTTTCTAGGCCCTGTGTGTAGTTGTGTTGCAGTCCTACTTTCTCCGTTTCTCCAGCTCTATGTCTCCACCACCCCTTCGCTCCTGGTTGACAGGCCTCTGTCTCCTTTATTCCTTAGTTGCCTGCATTATTTTCTCACTTCTCTGTATAGTATGTAGCCCATCCTCATCTTAAGCACTTTGAGGTTGCTGCAGAGACCTCTCCGATACCGTCTTTCCCTTGATTCCCTGCCCTTTTGCTACTGCCATTCATTTATCTTTCTTTCACTCTTCTCTTTCTTGGTTCATTGTCTGCTTTGTACCTTCCTTCAGCCTCCTTTTCCTTTCCTTAGTCCCAAGATCTCTTCCCAGTCCTCCTGTCTTGTGTAAGGTTTTAATCCCAGCCCCGTTGTAAATAACATCCCTCAGAAAAGCTGGACAGCAAACCATTTTGATCCCTGAGCAACCAAACATGGTGTGCCACTATACCAGTTTGGCCAATCAAGTGTCGGAGACCATCTCCACAAGTAGATAGGCAGAGCAGTGTATATTGTGTTTGTCTGTGGGGGTCATCATATGAGTGGGGAAACTAATGCAGAACATGGCAGCCAGAGAATACCAATTGTTTATTAAAGCAAGTTTTTAGTCATCCAGACAACAAAATCGTAAGAATCTGTGAATATTTTCTGGTAAATGCTCATAAAGCATAGGATGGGGGTGTCTATCCAAGAGGTACCATAGAGATCTTCTTTTCAATTAACATTGCACGTATTTCCTGTTGCTGTTCCTTGACACAGTTGTATGCCTCGCCCCAGCCTCAACGGCCACTAAATGTGCCATGTCCTTTGAAAAGCTGAGTCTTGGAAGCAGACTCAGAGCACAATCCTGAGTGCCCAGCCGGCGATGGAACGAGCATTCCATCGCCGGCAGTAGTCGCAAACGTGCCATAAAGCACGTTTGCAACTACTCAAGAGCAAGGAAGGCTGGCACAGAGGCCAGCCTCCCTTGCTCCGGCGACGGAGCATCCATGCAGTCACCGGACCAGGTAAGTCCGGATCCGATGGGCGCGTTCCAACGGGCACTGGAGGGGGGCCATTGGCCCAGCCCGCCTGGGAGGGGGAGGGGGATGGCCTCAGCCATATCCCAGCCCCTGCCGGGCGGCTGAGCTGTTATACAGCCTCCTCCAACGTCCGCCAACAATTTTGCTGGCGGAAATCCAAGGAGGCCGATTGGCCCAGGCGGCATTTACACTCGGAAGGGGATGAGCGTCCCTTTCCCCGAGTAGACCTTGCCCCGGTGGCAGCCTGGCCGCCAGGGAACAGGATCCGGCGGGCAGCCCTTGGCTGCCGGCCGGATCCTTACGCAGGATTGCGCTGTCAGTGATGCAGAATAAATGCAGGCTGACTTAGTTAATTTGCACAATTAATGTACACAAAATGTAGACTTTTTCCCCCACCCACAAAGTGCACAAAACTCTGCATATACATCTGTTCCCACGATGAAGCCGACATCCTGCTTTTGCATTGTTTTCTCAGTCACAGAATGTGCTGAGCTCCACTAAGTACAAACACAGAACCGCCTTGTGAGAGGCCGGCAGAGTTTCCTTGTGGGATATTTTTTGAGTCTTGATCCGTGCTAAATGAAAGGGGCATTGTTCTCCCCAGGGAACAGGTGACGTCCCTGTGAGTGCCACTTATGTAACAAGAGCCACAGAAAATTTGCCAGCTCCCCCTCCTGTTTAAAGAAATGTTTCTGTCAGGAATTGATAGGAAGCCACCTGGAGGGTGAGGCACAGAGGCAGGACAGCATACAAAATGCACAGGAGGCACAGCTTGCCCCTCTTAGACATACAGTTGCTTCCATGATGGTTAGAATAGCAAGTGGTGCCTTGTGAAGGCTAAAGGGAATTTGGCTGGACGCTCCTGCCTAGTTACAGTTGTTGCTAGAATACAGTTGTTGTTAGAATTAGCAACAACAACAGAGTTGTTGTGAAGTGCCCTTCATACATACCAGTTAGGTTGCAGGGATCTGTACATAAGTTCGAACTGTACATAGCTTGAAACCTAAGGCTTTTGCCAGCCAGCACTATCACACCTGTGTGAAATCACCACCAAAGGACGTAGTGCGCCAGCACAAAATGCCGTCCATAATTCGGACATCCGTACCTCAGGGAGCCAGCATAGTGCCAAATAACTTTTTGTTTATGCTGGCATTTCCTGCTTGTTGATCTGAGGAGCTCTTAAAAACAGCTCTGGAAATGTCCTGATCTTTCCAGGTTGGATATCCTGTGAGAAATCTGCATAGGCATTCTCAGCTGGTCTAAGAGGAAATGCTGCCCATCACATAAGAGCTGGTGCTAGAATTCATCTGTGACTACCCTACCCTTGCTCCCCAGACCTGTTGACTTTGCTCTTTTTCCCCCCCTCCCTCTTCCTCCTCTAGTGGATTCCCTCTGCCTGAGATGGGCGCCTCCCAAACACAAACAAGCCAAGATTTCCAAGAAGTGAGGAAGAAACCGATCTGAGGAGCAGAATGGGCTCTGCCTCAGTACTCGTCTACTCTTCATTTTAAGAGATGGTCTAAGGCGAAGCGTTTGTGTTGGACTTGCTTTGATCAGATATGCGAGTTGGGGAGGACAGGGAAGAGGAAAGAATTGGTGCCCTCTTAAACATCAGGGAAAATGAGTGCATGTCCAGTTTGCCTGGAAAGAAAACATCTACACACAAAATTTTCCCTTCCGTGGTATGAGCGGCGTTTGTTGGCGATACATGAGAAGAGTTTTATCAAAAACCGTGGAAGCGCCAATAATAGATCTGAAGAGAGAAGCTACCACTATTCTTTAGCCACAGCAATCCTTGCTCCCCTTGTTACCATGATTTCAGTGATGGGGCCAGTGCTGATAGAGGATGGCTCTCTGGGGCCTGTGGTGGATATGCTGGGAAGAAGCATCTACACTAGGCTCGTCCGCCTGCATCTGTTAGATTCATACTCCATGTATGCAGTGTGTTTTCTGTTACTTTAAGAGGTATTTTAAGTAATAAAATCCACAAAATTATTGCTGTATACATTCTGTGAGTAGACATGAGCTATATTACACCATCCTGGTATAGTGAGACGTCTTGATGGTTGTGAAGACTGTTGTCGATGGCACACAGCCATTGAAAGGGAAAACTGGAGGATTCTGGCAGTGGAGAGGCAGGGTGGGGTATGGATGGAAGACAGACGGTGGACCACATGCATCATGGGGCTCGATCTTGTAAAGGGGGGGGGTTGTGGCAACCTTCTGTGCTATGGTAGGAGCAGAAGCAGACTCCTGTTCACTGAGGACTGCATCCTCCCTCCCCAGCATTGCTTATTCAGGCATGTTACTGGGAGAGATACACCCCAGCTCACATGGCATAGAAGAGGGCCCTTGTCAATCAAGGCAATAGCTGCTCCTAGAAAGCAAAACAGTAACTAAAGGTAAGCTCAGTTCTCTGATGTATGATTGGAAGGAACAGTTCTACCTGCTGCCATTTAGCTTGGTGACAGGAAAGGCTCCACTGGGTGAAATCTGTCGCCTGCGCAACTTCTAAAGATACAGGGGCCTGTTAAACTTTGGACCCAGCAAAGCAGTAGGTGTGAAATTAGGATCCGAGGCACTTTTGACCTTTTCACTGCTTCATGCAGCTTTTCCAGCACTGGTCCAGGCTTCCCTGTTTTTCCCCCACACCTGTGCAGCTCTGTACAAGTACTGTATGCTCTATTTACATACTAGCAGGTGCACAATGTCCCCTCTTAACACAACTGAACCCATTGCTGCTGTATTCTTGCCATTCTACTGGAGCCATTGCTGGCATCCACTACAGTCCAGCTTTAGTGAAAGTTGCCACCACAACCACTCTTTAATAACAAAACACTACAGTCCTTTTCACTGCAGAACTACCATTAACTTTATTAAAAACCCTTCATGCGTGCAGCATCTGAATCTCCTCCTTCCCACTAGAATGAGAGATGCTTATTTTAAAATGTGCAAAAAAATATAGGTTATCTAAACGTCTGTAAATTGCCAGGAAGGCCAGGCAGCAGGTTTTTCAGGCCAGCTCTTCTTTCCTTAGGCAGCGTATGGCAAGTCCCACACCTCTGAAGGCGGTGGTTGTTCTTGCAATATTTGTGTAAGTGTCTCCAGCATGCTTACCTCAAGCAATCGCATTCTATCTCCTTCACATCGGAGACATGCTGTGCCATAAATACAAATCCATTGTGCTGATTGAAGAATTTCATTCAGAAGGAATGTTGCTCTGACGACATTTCTCAAAATTATGTCATGTTCATGTGCGCGCGCACACTAAACCAAACCCCACCCACTAGTGGAGAAAAAATCACTGACCACAAACATAAAAGATGAGGTAACCATTCCCACCACTTCCAAATCCAACCTGGTCAAAGGAACTTGGGCTGCAGTCACCATACAAGTTAGGCCTAGTCCCTCATCAAGGATTAAAACATAGCAGTTCAGAAGATGAGACGGTTGCACAGTCCTGCCACCATTGTGCCATCTCCTTTTTCAGTCTCTGGGCTGCAAGGAGGCACAGTAAACATGGAGTCTTCTTAACCAGTCCCAAGAACACACATCAAGGCCCAGCAGGCTGGCAAGATCCAAGAAGAAAAAAGAGTAGGTGCGGTGGAACACACCCCTTCCTCGGAGACTGGCTCTTCTTCCACAGTCACATCAGTGAGGGTCACATCTTGGACTATGGTCTTGATCCAATCAGCATAGCGTGAGACACGAATATAGACTCCAGGCCGGTCAGGCTGCCCACACGAATCCCCCCAGCTTACTACCCCAGCCAGCAGCCAGGTATTGCCTACGGGACAGGACAGGGGTCCCCCGGAGTCACCCTAGAAGAGGGGGGTACATGGAGGGGATGGTTTAGAGCACATAAGGCTGCCCTGTGAAGTATCAAATTGGGAGGGAAATCAGCCACTGAGCGGAACTGGACATAAGAAACAAGTATATGGTCGAGCTGATTGACAGAGTTTGTCTCATCCTAGAGTGAGACCAGGCAATAAATTATTATGATGTGTCTAGAAATTGTGCAGACCCTGTCAGACTGAAAGTTAAATGGGTTGGCAAGAGCCTGTGGAAAGCTTTCGGAGGTGGGAATGGATTGAAGAGGAAATGACTGCCATGATAAATCAAGATGGCAGCCACACTGAGAAGCCATGACTTTACACCTTGAAGAAGAACATGAAATGAACTTGAGGGGTGCCGGTCATGTGGAATGAATGCAAGGAATGGGTTGGTAGGAGATTTGAAGATTGGTACAGGATGGAAGGCAATTAGATCAGGGATCAGTGACAGGTAAGAGCCAGAAAGAAGATCAGGAATTGTTGGCATAAGGAGATTAGACTGAATTTCACAGCTTAGTGACTGTCTATATTCCAGCCTGAGGCTAGATGGCAGCCAACCTGGGCCTGCTTAAACAACAATTACACCAAACAATCGGGGAAAGCTCAAAAAGAGGTTCAAGGGGGCCTGTATTACCCAGTCAGAGGGAAGCTTGGGAACAGAAGAGTGAAGTTAACTTTTAAAAGTTGAAACATACTAGTCTGAGGACGGTGGTCTGAGGTACACACTGACAATGGACAATCTCAAAGCCTGGAGACAACCTGCGCTCCAGAACAAGATATGCAACCACATGGCTGCAATCTATTGTACAACATTATATGCTTTACAGTATAACATTCAAAAAACGAGACAAAAACCCTGAGAGGTGACACACTGTGAAATAGTGGGACCATCCTATTGAGCATGGGGGTAGGAAGGCCCCCTCTCCCTACAGTATCATTTGGCACAGGTCGTTTCTGACCAGATTTGCAGTGTGATTTATAGGAGATAACGGAAGCTCTGAAAGAGAAGGGAAAGAAGGGGCAGGCTGGTCGTGCAGACCCAGGAAGCAGCACTGTCGGAGGGAGGCTGGTTGGGGCTGATGGGACGGGACCAGCCTGGGTGGGGCCGGACATCATCATAAGGGCCAGGCTTGTCGGTTGTAGTGTTGGAACACATGCCCTCCTCGGAAACGGGCTCCACATTGGCGACTGCTGTGCTGAGCTCCACCTCCGGAATGTTCTGCTTAATCCAATCAGCGTAGGTCGTGGCACGGATGTAGACACCAGGTCTATTGGGGGCCCCGCACGTGTCCCCCCAACTCACCACCCCGGCCAGCAACCAAGCATTGCCAATGCGGCAGGACAGGGGTCCCCCGGAGTCACCCTAGAAAAATGGAGGGCATTAGGAAGGGAATGTAAGGAGTTGGTTTGAGGGTCCTCAAGTCAAAGGTCAAGAAGGGTCACTTGACCCTAGAGAGGTCAGACATTTCAAAACTTGGTTTGACAGAGCCGACGAGCCCAGCACCTCCCCAGGCGTACATGCAGGATCGTACCACGTGAACTGCTGTCTATTTAAGAACTCCTAGTATAAAGTTACGCCAGCAGCATGGGAGGAACTTAACAGAAAAGTGGCGCTCACAGGGCAGCTGTAGCATAGAAAGCAAAAGCACTGCATAAGAACGGCAAAGGGATGTTCCATGAATGCACGTCCATAAGGAAATTCTAACCCACAAGTCCCCCCAGCACCTTTGCTTCACCTCTATGTCACCTACAAAGTGGTGCCGAACCAGGACATTGGGGTGGCTGAGGCGATGGGTCAAAAGGGCACACTAACAGCCTGCTAACCAGCATGTGGCAGAAGAAGAAGCCGCCATTGGAAAGTTACCCTGTGGGAACTTCAACAGCATCCCCCTGTTTTGTACAACGTACAGCTCGGCTGTAAGCTTGTCACGCTCAAACAATGAGAGAGCAACTCCGCTATCCCACTTCCCGCCACCATGTGGCCTCACCTGGCAGGCATCCTTCTTGCCCTCGGCAAAGCCAGCACACATCATGTCCTCCTGGATGATGTGGGGGTCCTCGGGATCCGGATTCTGCCTGTACAGGCACTTGCAGGTGTCTGTCCCGATAATGGGCACTTCGAGTTGCTGGAGCGTCATGGGCGAGGGGAGGCTTGCTAGATGGAAGGTAAGAATTGTTTATGTAAAATATTGTATCTCACTTCATAGCCCCAAGAAGCTCTCAAAGCAGCCTACAAAGATCCTCACAACAAAATCACAGTAACAGCACAATCCTATGCATGTCTCCTCAGAAGCAAGTCCCATTGTGGTCAGTGGGACTTACTCCTGGGAAAGTGTTGCAGCTTAAGTCAGTGCCAGAAATAACCTGAGCAGGCTCAGTGCCGGATAGTGGAGAAGGGCTGCTCGGCAGGGGTTACAGAATGTTAGGGCTGGAAAGGACTCGGGGGGGGGGCATCTAGTCTAACCCCTTGCTCAGTGTAGCCAACTGAGCAGTGTAGCCAACAGTGTAGCGGCCCTGATGTAGCCATCCAGCAGTGAGCAATGTGAGGCGGCTTCACCTCGATATTTAAGAAGGGAAGTGCCAGATCTGGAGTCTATTTGGCTGATCTGGAAGGGGAAGTACTGACCCCTTTCCCACACATATGACTGGGCTGCGGTTAATGGAAATCGCTCTGCCCACATAGAGTTGGTGTGTGAGACATAGGCACTCTGTGCATACTCAGAGGAGGCAGACTCTTCATCAGCATTTCAGGATTGAGCCCTGGCAATGAAATTTAGAAAGAAGCTCTGGAGGACTAAACCCTGATGAGTCCAGGCAGTGCTGAGGAAGGCATGGAAGTGAGGGATCCCTTTTTAAATGGCTGTTGTCCCCCCGGTTCATCTCAGATGTGCTTGCATCACATAGCTAGGACAGCGACCACTGAATAAACTTACTGTGTGTGAGCACATTCCCCCAGCCGGTGACAGTACACTTCATGCCATTGGGGAAGACGACTGAAGAGGCAGGCAGGCAAATGGGCCGGATAGTGCGGGTGTAGGGGACAGGTAGCTTGAGCTTCACCAGAGCGATGTCCCCTTGAGATCCTTCATCATCGGTGTAGTCGGGGTGCTTTATCACTTTCTCCACCAGCCTTCCTACAACATCCGGGGAGGGGTTTCTGAGCTGGAAGGCCCCCAGGGTCACCTCGTACCCCTCCAGCCGGTTCTCTCTGTAGAGAGAAGAGAAAGCAACAGGTCTGGGTTGAAATGCACTTCAAGAAAGCAAACCAAACATTTCACCAAGAATGTAAGTGCAGCTCTGAGGGACCAGAGCCAGGGTTCACCTGGTCCAACGCCCTACTTCCAGCAGTGGCCAGACAGATCTCCTTAGGAAGGATCTGAGCAGGGTAAGAAGGAAAAAGTCTTTCACCTTGTTTTGTCTTCAGCAGCTTCTGATATTCAGAGATATACTGCCTCCAAACATTTAACTATCATGCCTAATAAAAAGGTAAAGGTATCCCCTGACAATTAAGTCCAGTCGTGTCCGACTCTAGGGTGTGGTGCTCATCCCCATTTCAAAGCCGAAGAGCCAGCGTTGTCCGAAGACGCCTCCATGGTCATGTGGCTGGCATGACTCTCCTTGCCGCAGCGCGTAGCATGCAGCTGGAACACGGAGCACTGTTTACCTTCCCACAAGCGGTACCTATTTATCTACTCGCATTAACATGCTTTGGAACTGCTAGGTTGGCAGGAGCTGGCCAAGCAACGAGAGCTCACCCCGTCGCGGATTCGAACTGCCGACCTTTCGATCGACAGCTTATGGTTCAGCGGTTTAACCCGCTGCGCCACCCGCTGGTCTATCTCTCATGTCTAATAGTCATATATAAACCAATCCACAAATTTGTCTCATCATTCTTTAAAGTCAGCTAGGACAGCGACCATTGTGGCACCAGTGACATCTTGTGGCACTTATGTAAGACACATTACCGCCTCCTTCCTGATAATCTGACCCATCCTCTGAGGTCATGGGGGGGGGGCTGTTAACAGTGCCGTTATTGATGGAGACAAGGGAGATAGTGGCGAGAAACAGGGCCTTCTCGGTGGTGGCACCCCAATTATGGAATTCCCTCCCCCTGAAATTAAGAACGGCTCCCTCTTTAGAGACATTTTAGCGTGGCCTCAAGACATTTTTATTTAGGTTGGCGTTCGATTTCTGACATGGTGGGCTGGTTTTTTTTAATCAAATGCAAACTTAAGGTGACCCACTGGTGCTTGTCTGTTTTAATTCTTTTAATTGCTTTGTTTTTAATTATTTTTATTATACTCTGTATTATTTTAACACGTTTTAATTCTGTAAGCCGCCTTGGTTGCCCTGTCGGGAGACAGGCGGGGTATAAATTCTTTAAATAAATAAAATAATTAAACAGCAAGCATGGGCAACACCATGGAAGGATCACTGGGTTAAAGCCTGCCATGCAGTGGTCCCAAACTGGATTAGCCCACCCCACCCCTGCTATTTACATTTCAAACACACACATACATACACGTGTGTGTGTGTGTGTGTGTGTGTGTGTGTGTGTGTGTGTGTGTGTGTGTGTGTGTGTGTGTGTGTGTGTGTGTCCCCGGGATGCCTTGCACTTACTTGGGGAAGCAATGTCCAGCTGTGATCATCCACAAGGGATTAATGAGGGCTGCTCCACAGACGTGATGTCCTTCATAGTTTAGGCTCCCCTGCCAGGGCCACTGTCCATTTTGGGCATTTGTACCACCCACAATCCGCCCCATGGCAGGCACTCCACATAGTACTGCAGATCAGAGAGATAGCAAAGCATTTTGTACAGTGAAAAAACATACTGGGAACTACCTCTCTCTTCCATGATGATATGGACTGACATAATGAATGAGGGCTGTATGTGTAAATGCCATGATTCCAGGGAAGGAAGGGAATGTGGGATGGGGTATGGAAATCTGCTTCCTGAAAATCCCTCAATTTAGGTTTTCTAATTTAAAAACTCAAGTTTCTAGCCCTTATTGTTGCAAAGATATGCATGGATGTGTGTGCACAATGGCTGCTGAAATCTAAGACACCAGAGGGATAGCAGTATAAGGTTTCCAGTGTATAGAAAGCAAAGTTTCACTGCCCTGAATACAGTATTTAGCAAACTTTTTAGAGGGGCATTCTAGGGTTTCCTTTGGGTTATGAGGAGATGATTCACAGCTGAACCACAACTGCTGGGAAGGAATTTGGACCATAAATAATCACCGGGGTGTGTGTGTGTAAAATGAGCCAATGAGGAAATGGGGAGGGTAATCTAATGAGTTTCTAGTGAAATACTGAGAGATTTCTTACCTTCTTGCGTACTGGTTTCTTCCACAACTGCAGAGTAGGACCAGGAGAGGAAGAATGTGAAAAAACAAAAAGGAAACAAAGATGTCAGTCCTGTATGTATAATGACAACATGAAAAACTCAGATTAAAACTGGAAAATAGCATTGAAAAAGATTTTTTTTTAGTGGTAAGAGTACCTGAAAATGTGTTCCAGTCAAGGATCCGAAAGATCTCTGCGTCTGAACACAGATCTGTCTCAAAAAGGGCATCAGCCCTCACTTCACCCTAAAAAGCCCAGGGATAAAACCCAGGAGTCCTGCTGTAATCCATTGACTAACACATTAATTTGTTATTTTGTCTGTGTTGTTCTATATACACCCAGAACTGGAATATTTGTAAGAATTTAGACATTCTGCAGAATCAAACAGTGTTGAGAGCGTAGTAGTTTGGGAGTTGGCTTAAGACCTGGAAGATCCAGGTTCAAATCCCTGCTCAGCCATGAAGCTTCCTGGATGACCTTGGGCCAGTCATGCTCTCTCAGTCTCACCTACCTTACAGAATTGTTGTGAACAGGGGCGTCACTAGACGCGCGTCACCCTAGTGCGGGGACGCGCGTCACCCCCCCTAGGGCCGCGACGTTATAGGCGCGGGGGGAGGGGGCCACCCGGCTCCCCCCCCGCATCGCGTCGCCCCCTCCGGACGCTCTGAGGCCGGCCCGGGAGCCGGCCTCGGAGCGTCCGAACCCATCGGCGCTCCAGGGCCTTCTGAAAGAAGGCCCAGGCAGCGCGTCAATCCGGGTATTTTCCGGATTTTCGCGCATGCGCAGACCCGTTTTGAGGGCTTTTTGCCCTCAAAACGGGTCTGGGCATGCGCGAAAATCCGGGAAATACCCGGATTGACGCGCTGCCTGGGCCTTCAGAAGGCCCTGGAGCGTCGACGGGGTCGGACGCTCCGAGGCTGGCTCCTGGGCCGGCCTCGGAGCGTCCGGAGGGCGACGCGCGTCACGGAAGTGACGCGCGAGGGGGTGCGCGCGTCACCCCATGACGCGCATCACCCCCTGGCGGCCCGCCCCCCCCGCCACGCTCCAGTGACGCCAGTGGTTGTGAAGGAGGGGAGGAACTATGCATACCACCCTGAACTCTTTGGAAGAAGGGCAGTATGAAAATAAATATAGTTTTTTCCTGGACTATACTAACTCAGGCCGGGGGGGGGGGGGCATATTTTAACATTGTGGCATGAAAAACCCTCCCTGCATGTAGGAAACTAGCATGTTAGGGATAAGGTTAGGATGACCTCTTCCTCCAAGGAACAGTTGTTTTGGGTGGAGGAGCAATATTCAGATTTCAACCCTGCCTCACCTGAAGCGGTACAACCCAGGATAAGCTTAATTCAGTTCCCATTTGATTTCACTGACTGTGTGAATTGGTCTCTGGATCGCAGTAGATTTTCATTTGAGCCAAGGCTCAAGCCTAACCTGCTTTTCAATGCTTACGTCTCCATCCTGGAAGATGTGAATCAACCAGAGTGCATCTGAGAACACACAGAGTATCACTCAGGCATCACCAAGCCTTTAACAACCATACAGCAGGCAGAAATTGAACAGTTTCCTCTCACCGCTGCACCTCCAAACCAAGAAGTTGCACCTACTGAAATTCTGTCTGTTGCGAAAGGCCAGAAAAACCACGTGAATCATGGCAGGAAAAAAAGAGCCAGCAGGCACAGCCAGTCGCATCTGTTCCCTGGGCACTTTTCATTTTGGAAACCAAGCACTGGTGGCTGTCGTCACACTGATGAAGAGAGAAGGGTGATTTCTCCTGGCCTGCCCTAGAGCTTCCTCCGAGTTGCACAATTCCCAAGAAACCCATAGGAGAGGAAGCTGGGTGGGTCTCTTTGCTCCTCCTGCCGTAGTTTCCCCCCCGCAAACAGCTCTGCTTCCCAGGAACCGATGTCCAATCCTGCGAACCCAGAGAGCAAACGTTCTGGGGCGGGAACACGGCCATGCCAAGGATTCCTGGGAGATGAGCCTGCTCTGACTTGGAGAGCAGCCAGTCTCAGAGTCATCGGGGACACAGTGGGTGAAGAGGAGAACCTGAATTGGGAAAGAAAAGTGCCTCCAAGTTTCATCCCTGAAGGCACTGAGTGACTCAAGGAGGAGACTCTACAAGACTCAGCCCCGCCTGGAGGTTGGAAGGCCACTTCGGCGTACTTTTTGTGGATGTTTCAGTCTGTAAGGAAAAACGTATTATGGGCAGGGCTTGTTGTATGTGCGACGATGGCAAAACGGAGTATCTGGACAAATGTCAAATAAGTCCTGCTGTTTTAAAAAGTTACGGGAAAGAGGCATCCAGAGTAAGGCTGCCAACTTTTCAATCAACCTCTATAACTGTGACCTGGACAGCAGCTTGATGTGTACACCTTAGCAGGTAATGTTTGCAAAAAGCTTCACCTGCTCATTTCTGTAGCTTTTGCTGTTAAAAGCACAAGAGTGGTCCATGCAATTTTTTTTTTCTGATCAGTTGGCAATCCTGCTCTGGAAATAGCAAAAAGCAGTAGCAATTGCACTTTCAGAGAAATTACTGATCAGGGCAAGTTGTTTTGTTGAACTACAGCATAGAGTGGCATGGGGGGGGGGGTAGACTTGCCATAACCACTCTGAAAATAGAATTTGTTGTTCTGAAAAAGGAGGGGCTATACTGATCATTAGACCCAAGTGATTTGTTAACAGTTAAAACAATTAAAACAGCATGACTTTATTGATGGTTACATGCTGTGGTCACAGGAATTCCCTTGATGTCATCCTCATTTTTGCCCTACCAAAGCAATGAATTGCTGAATAGTGCTATCATTTTCAGTTTTTTTTTTTAAAGGTCCTGCCCTCCAGGGGGCACTGATCCTGACCTGGGCATGGCTGTGTCTGGGCAAGCAAGCAATACAATACCAGAGTGTGTCCAAACCACAAGCATTTTCCCCTGATACACAGAGAAGGAAATGGTGGCCACATCTTCTGTCCTCCAAGTCAGTGCATACAGTAATTTCAAACACAAGAAGTGCCAGGTTCAAGCTTGTTTTGGAGACTTTTCTTCTGACTCTAACTGTACCGAGGACAATCATGTTCTCTTGGCAGAGAGGTGAAATAGACTTTGCACATGCCCAGAAGCCAGGGATGTGGATCAAGTCTCTGACTCCAAGTCTCAAGTCAAGTCCCAAGTCTTTGCCCCAAAGTCCCAAGTCTTTGGTTGCAAGTTGCGAGTCCCTATCTATTTAATGGGGGAAATGGGTTTAAGCTTGAATAAAATTCGACTTCTTGTAAAAGGCTCCAAGTCTTGAGTCAAGGCTTTCAAGTCTTTTACAATCGCCGAGTCAAGTCATTGACGCAACTTGAGTCCGACTTAAGTCCGAGTCAATAGACTCAAGTCTACATCACTGCCAGAAGCACTATTTTTTGCTCTTCCTCATGTTCCACTGTTCAGTGCAGGTTCTGGGATTGAGATCAGGTCTCAGCTGTGGCTCAGACAAACTCCTTTCTCCAACCATAATTGATTTTTAGGGTACTACAAATTCATTCATTTCTCCTCATTGTTGCACTGATTAGAGACCAACTAACTTTGTCCCAGAGCAAGGGCACGGAGGCTGAAATCTTTGCCAGCTTGCCCACCCTCACCACATTCCAGGGAGTCACCGTTGCTCTACTTTGACAACTCGATTTTTTCCAAAACAACAGAACCACTAATCTTGACCTCCTCAGATATAGTAACATATTGGAGCGAACAGAGAGAGCGCTCTTCCAGGGGGCACTGTATTCAGCTGGGCCTCAGTTCCAGTCTTCCCTCAGAATGATCCAGGCAGAACCGTCATCATAGTCAGGTCACTTGGCTCTATCCCCAAGCGGAATAGCCCTCCACGCTCCACCACAAATTGACACCCTGAAAGGGCCCACAATGTTGCAGTGTACGTTTGAGGCACGTGGCTAGTCCTCACACACAGGCCACTTGCTATTTTGGCTCCACCATTAAGAGCCTGTGGTTCTGTGAGCAAGTAGGACGTTTAAAAATAGAGCCAGGCCCAACTGGTCGGGTAGCTGCCTGCCTGTGACGTTCCAGACTGCCCCACCTCAGAGGACAAAATGTCATGGAAAGAAACCAACCTAGCCTGTCTCTGGCTTCTTACACCACCACCCCTCCCAAGCCTCAGCCCTATCAGAGCAGGAGGGAAAGCAGCAGGCTTCAACGAAAGTTACAAAAGCGCTTATCAGTCCTTCCTTAGGGCAAATTTGTGCCATTCCCTCAGGTTCGAATGTGCTTTTCCCCAGCAATATACTTGCAAAATGTCAAATTGTAACAGACAGGTACAATGTTGGCCTTTCGACATTCAAATCCATGATATAAAGGCGGCTTCCTGCCTCTTCTTTTCTGACAGAAGCTCTGTGCCTGCTACACAGGGTGGCACCAGAGATTGGACAGGTGGGGCACTGGCCGTGGGTCCACGCACCCATCAGAGGCCAGCCCCTGAACCCCCATTGCTGGCGATGATGGCAGCAGCACCCAATGCATCGTCAGGGGCACCCTGGGTGTGTGTGCAAATTTAGGGCTTTGCCACCGGGCCTCAGGATTGCACAGCGGCAAGGCAGGCAGGACTGCAGCAGATGCAGCTCTTCCCAGAATAAAGATATGGGAATGCTGCTGCCTGCTGCCCCACTGGGAAACTCCAGCCTCTCATGCAGCTGTTAAAGGTTCTGACCACAAAATGGAGGCTGCCCTAATACCACACATTTTGAGCTGCTTCGATTCTGCATTGCAGCTTTGCAGCTGAATCTCCATCTTGACTTATACAACAGCAGGAGGGTAATATCTAAAAAGGAGAGGTGCTTGAGCTCAAGCTCACCCCCCCCAAATATGCCCCCTCCATCCCAGATGCATGGAAACTGGCTGCAATTACTCAGGGGGTAAATGAAAGACACTCCGCACATGTTGGGAGGAACTCTTGCCACCGAGGACAGGTGCCAGAGTAACACCCGCATGAGACCTGGTTCTAATTACACCCTGTGAAAAGAGACCCCTTCAATCCGTCTTATTCCTTTCCTTTTTGGATACACCCCCCCCCTTCAGTGGAGATTTCAAGGTTGAACACAAACAGTGTAGTGAATGATTTGTATGCGCCACACTCCCACAAAGACACCAAAGTCCGCTGGTCACCACTGCCTGACTCCAGCCTCTTTCTCAAAGGTGTCCAGTTACAAGGAGTTTCGGCTTTGTTGGAAGAAAGATAACGGGAAGTTTCACAAGGTGTTTGCAAAAGAAAAGGCAGGGCAGGAAAGGGTTGGAAGGAGGAGCAGCAAAAAGGTTATACGCCCTGTAGCTCTTGGGCCAAACTTCTGCCTTCACTCTTAGGAGGAAATGGTGGCCTGTCATTCCCCCCACCCCCAGTTTCCATTTGAAGTAGGGCTGAGCCCTAGAACCTGCAACTAAAGACAGAGCACCTCTGAGCATGCAGCATTTCCCTCATAACAAAAACCGAGCCCACAGATCTGGGAACAGCAAGTAAGATTTCCAGAATAAAAGGTGTGACTTCTAAGCAGGCCCCTTTCTGATAAAAGGTGAAACATTTTTTCTAGACGTGTCTTTGTCAGAGTTTCGGCCTTTTTCTTTCCTCCTGGCAGGGCTCCCATGCCTTTAATAGCTGCATGGCCTGACAGAAATGCAACAGGTGCAGCCTTTTCTGACATGGAGATGCAGTGCTGCTGAATGCTTCACCTGTGGAATTTCTGTCTGTGCCATGTTAAACGCACAGGAGCTCTAATGGGGGAGAAAAAAGGGGAAACCTTTTTTTCCTTCCAAGCTTGAGACAGTACAAGGAATGATAGCTCCCAGCCCCCTTCTCTTTCTGTCCGCATTTCCCCAACACTTATAGACCTTTGTCCTGTAGGAATGCAGCATACAGCAGCCATCCCATCCCATCTTCCTCAAACCATACACACAACAGGGACCATACATGCAACATTGCTTTCAGGAAGTACGAAAGACCCAAATACGTCTGCTACAATTTCTGAGTCAAAACGGCATTAGGCCACTCACTCACTCACACTGGGAACCTGTTAACCAAGTGGTAACTCAGTGTAGCTGGCTTGCCAAATGTTCCTTATTTTAGATCATTTTTCCTGTCCCCCAACTCACCCCAGAATGTTAGAGTCCATTAAGCACACATCCAGAGGACAGCATGGAAATTGTCTCTGGCAGTGGATCCTACAATGTCCATCTGGCAGGACAGTGTTTTTCACTGAGCTCCAGAGCCTGTTTTCCCTCACAAGATTTAATCCTGGAGCAATTTGAAGCAAAAATAAGGACAAGAGTGCCTTTGAGCATGGGCAGAGTACTTTCTCCTTGCAGGTGCATCACAGCAGCCAACCTCCTCATGTCTTAGGCATTGGGATGCTGGTCAGAAAGCAGAGCTTCCAGAGATATTTTAGCCCCAGCACCTCTCTTTTAACTAAGCAGTTAACCCCCTGGAAAAGTGCCTGTTGAGCAACAGTGAATCACAGCATTTATCGGCCACAGATACCATGACCAAACACCACATTGGCCCACCCCAGCACACACGCATACAGGCATAAACAGAGGATGACCCAGCTTTGGGATCATCTCAGGGGCCCTCTAATCAAATCACCAGGATTGTCTCATCATCACCCCAGCAGGTGGCCCATCCTTTCCCTTGCCCCAGCCACTGGTCTCAATGAGAACTTGAAACTTAGGACCCATTATTTCCCCTCCCCTTCCAACAGACAGAAAGAGCAGCGATTGTAACAAATTGCTTGATCTCAGCATGGCTGCTGAACCGGCTGAACTCTTTAAAAGGGAGTGAAGAGCTGGAAATTTTGCCAGGAGGCAAAAAGCAGGGTGTGGATGTCAGAAAGAAGAGGACAGCACTTAGCACCCAACTGGAAGAGAGGGAAGGAAGAAGGAAAGCGGCTCTTCTGTACTCACCACAGCTAAACAGCAGGACTAGTAGCACCCCACAGGGTCTCAGCAGCCACCCCATTTCCTCTGGTAGGTTTGCAGATGTCCTGGCCCTTGAGATGCGGTTGGCTGTCGTTACTGAAGAGGAGAGCGATCGGAGGAAGCTGCTACAGGTAGCCCGGCAGGCAGGTGGACTGGGGAGGGCGGCTGCATTCCCCGGCTCTGCCTTCTCGAGATGATGGACAAGTTGTCCAACCTGTTGATGACGAGCTGGGCTCCGAGCCAGAGCCACTCACTCGCTTCCTCAGGACCGATTTGCAAGCCTCTGCCTTGCTCACCTGTCTACCTGCCTGCTCAGGTGAGGTGTCGTTTACCGTTTCCCTCCATTCGGGTGTTAAGTGACGACGAGGGTCATTCATTTCATGGCTTATTCAAGATGAGGCGCGGCAAGGAGAGAATTTTAAGAGGGGAAAGATCCCACCGCGGGGTCTTGGCTGAAAGCCATTAAGGCGAACGCTTGGGGGCGTTTGTTATGCTAATAACAGGCTAATTGTGGGGAGGGGATCCAACCCAGAAGCTGGGTGTGGAAATAAGAGGGGGAGAGTTTCAGGGCTGCAACTACTGTACAAGGGCACGATTCGATTCCCTCCATTGCTGCATTTAGAAGGCTATGGCGGGGATGGGGAGATACATTATTATTTGCCCAAAAGTTAACTTGGGGGAGGTCAGGATGTGGCGCTTATGGAGTTCATTAAGCCCCTCCCCCTCCTCGATTTAATCACTAATTTCTTTACAGCGTTTTTAGTGGAGATCCAAAGAAGGCCAACTGGAATTGCTTCATGCAAGCCTTAGAGCTCAATCCTATTCCTGATTTATTACAGGAATACAGTTTTTATCCCCCTCTTCCCTCTACAGAGCTTAGTGCAGTGTGCACAGTCGGTCCTCTCCTCCCCAATTTTATCATCACCGTAACCCAGTATAAAGTATGATATACTACTCAGACTGGCTTCATCATGGCTAAGGAGGAATCTGAACCCTGCTCTCCTTGCCTGAAGTCTAACACTCTGCTAAGCAGGCGATACTAGATTGACAGTACAATCCTATGCATGTCTACTCAGAAGTAAGTCCCATTGTGTTCAGTGGGGCTTACTCCCAGGAAAGTGGGCCTAGGATTGCAACCTGAGTTCAGTGGGCCTATGTACGTCTTAACTGCATAGGATTGGTCTGTGAAAGCGGAAGAGTTCTGTGATACTCAAAAGCTTGCATATTTCTACACCAACATTCATTGGTTGCATAGAAGATTTTTACCTGCTTTTTATCTCCAACACAGACCCTGTTATCTACTGAACTTGCATTTCTGCAAACCACTAGCATGTTTTTGTTTTGTTTTCAGTCTGCCTTCACAGCAGCCCTCTGAGATCAGCATTAGTCCCATTTTTACAGCAGAGGAACTGAGGCTGAAAGAGATGGACTTGCTCAAGGTAACCTCCAAATCTATAGCTCAGATGGGATTTGACCCCAAATTGTTTGGATCTGAGCTCAGCCAGCTCTTTATTTGTCTGCATTGCCCGAGCTTTATGGCTCATTCTGACATGATGTTTCTGTACTCCCATCTTAAAGACTAGGGAACAAAGTAGAAAGTTGCAGAGGATCAAAACCTATGTTATGTTGGACAACTGAGACACACATTCAGATAAGACACACAGAATTCCCAAAGCCAGTGGTTTGCAAACATTTCCTTCAAGTTACTGTAAGATCTCTTATTAGGTTACATGTAATTGCACTGGTTCCTTTACATGTTGAACACCTCCATACTATTGCAAAGCTCCCCCCCCACACTATTACATTATCTGTGATGGTACTATTGTTTTAGAATCTTGTATTACACCATTTATTTGCAACTGTGTATTTTTGTAGGGTCTTTGGTTATTTTGTTCATGTATTTGTGGAGTCTCATAATTATCTCTCTGTAGTATCCTTGGTTATATTCCCTGTGACAGCATATTGTTGCATTCTGTCTTTCATTATTCAAAGTTGTATATCAATAGAATAAAGTTCTGGTGAGAACAGATACAATAAATTTTGTACAGTACACTAGAAGTGCAGTAAAGGTGAATTATCTTCATAATCATTTGCAACATACTTAGCTCATCTCTTATACCCCCAGCCACTGCCAGACTATGGTCAGGTCATGTTTAAAAACATTCTAAGGGGGGGGGGGAGTATCAGCAATGTAATGTTGACAAACAGTGCAGCTTCTGAGAGGGAAGTGAAAGGCTCATTTGAGTATGAGAATGTATAAAGCCTAAGGCAGGGAGGCTGTTGGCAGGAAGACAGAAACAGGAAAGGGATGCTGGAAAGACACAAAGACTGACAGTTGAAAAAGTGAGAGGGAAGAGAGGAGCTGGTCAGCTTGGCAGGGAAGAGACTGGGGGCGCTTAGAGGCAAGGTGGTAGAAGAAAAAGGACACAGTGGACCGAGAAGAAAAGGGGTGAATTGTTGAGGAAAGGAGGGGATAAGGGAAAATGGGGGGGGGGAGGAAAGCCTCATAAAGAGCCCAGTGAGAGGAGGGTTTCTTTGCAGGATGGAAATGGACAAGCAAACTTACTGTGTCAGAAAAGAGGCAGGGGAAGGCAAGCTTGAGTGTGACAGACTGAACAAAATAGGCATGTTTTGGCTGCAGGTCACATGACCAAGGGTTTCGCAACGCTCTCACCTTTTGTTGACACAGCCAAGAGGAGCATAGTAAGCTCTTTCCATGCCGCACATTCCCACGGCATGGCCTCCTGCTCGGTCCTTGTGCATTCCAGGAGTTCTCAAGTTTTGCGTTGTATGTCAAATGATGCGCGCCAAAGACTGACTCAAAGTCTGTCAGGAAGCAAGAAGGAAATTAAAGGTTTCCTGTCCTGCTGCACGTGAGCTAAAACACATCACTCTGCTGGTGTGCGCAGGTGAGCCCCAGAGTCGGGCCTCAGGGCACGAAAAGGAAAGAGGCAGAGGCCGGCCAGGGGCAAGACAGAAAGGTGCCTTCTTCTCCAGCAGTCCTAGCGGTGGCTTTCTCCGGGCTTGGAGGCCTGCCAGTATGTGGGTGTGGCTTCTGTAAAAGCATGACTTGTTTGGGGGACAGGTATGAAGGTGTGTATTCAAGAGCCGTGTGGTGTAGTGGTTGGAGTGTGGGGTTGGACCCAGGTTCAGATTCCTGCTTAGCCACAAAGCTGACAAGCAAATCTTGGGCCAACCATCATCTCTTCACCTAACCTCATAGGATTGTTTTGAGGCTGAAATGAGGCAGTTTCACATATTCTAGCTGAGCATCCTGGCAAAACCACAAGTTGGGGCCATGTATATGATAAATATGTATTCTATGTGGTAAGAATAATCTTCTGAAAAATTGATTTAGATCCTTTTTCCCCCCTGGCAGAGTTCCTGTGCTTGTAATAGGAACATGAGAGGGAGAAATTCAACAGGGGAAGCTTTTCCTATCACTGCATCTTTATGCTAGAAAAAAGCTGCTCTTGATGAATTTCTCTCTGTCATCTCTCTGTAATCGGTACAAGAGCCCCGTCAGGAAAAAAAAAAAGGCTGGCAATGCCAATATTTATTTATAAAATGTATACACTTACCATGCAGGCTACACAATCAAGTAAACAACAAACATAAGAGAGTCTAAAACCAATTAGAAGAAAAAAAAAACAGCCAAGCAGCAGCCATTGTAAAATCAGGATTAAAGAGAGCTAAGCTAAGACCCATCTCCAGTCTGCACCCAAAGGCCAGCAGGGAGGGAACCTGCCTGATAATCGTGGGGAGGGCATTCCACAGGTGAGGCACTGGCACCATCAAGGTCCACGGAGTTTCTGAGTGCAGCAGGCCAGAGAGAAGAGCATGTGAAAGAACAGGCAGATCCAAAAGGGAGCCGGTGGTCCTTACGTATTTGGTCCAGACTATTTACAACATTAAAGGCTAAACCAGCACTCCGAACCGCTCTTGGAAGTGCACTAGCAGTTAGTGTAGCTGAGACGTGAGCTCCAACTCCAAGCTGCTCCTCCAAGCCAGGCTGCCAGATTCTGGACCAGCTGAAGCTTTGGAAGGAACTGTCTTCAGAGGCAGCCCCTCCAATCTGGCTGTGACTAATGTGTGGACCACTGAAGCTAGGGAAGGGATGGTCAACGGCAACCCTAGCCGGAGCCAATACCTGAGCATCCAAGGTCCAGAAGCACCCCCAAGCCTGATTCGTCAGTGTAGGGCTGTGGGTGGGAACGTAGCTTTAATTTCTTTTTGCCGCCTGTGTGATTAGAAGCTGCATTGTTTAAGGCAGGGGGAGCAATGCAGTGAGGTTCTAAATGAATCACAACAAAGATGTTTTGCTCTGGTCTCAATTCACCTTGGAGATGTAGGCTCCCCCCCCCCCCAGGTCATCAGAGATACGGTATTTTAACAATGAATCTGAGTACCTGAATAGGTCACTGATCATTTGATGCCACCCCTCTTTTAGGGCAGGAAGCTGGTAAATTAGGAGGGAATGAAAGGAAGCAAAATATGGGTAATCCAGAACAGGGAGTATTTTTTCTGATATTAAAATTGTCATTTCAAATTAACGCATTCACAGTAGCCCACATAATAGCACATTATATCATATAGGTACTATAAAAAGAAAATGGTGCATAATGGATGAACCACAAGAAAACACATTGACATAACTTGAACACAGACTGCAAAAAAGAAATATACGGTACATTACCTCTGCTAACTGCATGAAGAGGCACCATTTAAAGGGATGGGGCGGGGCGGGGCGGGGCGGGGCGGGGCGGCTCTCTTATATTTGGGACGCCGGGCATCTGTCCCTCTTCATCCCAGCAAAGCATCCTTCCCTGTTGCTCTTTGCTGGTGTCTTGTGGGCCATTTCTTTCACACTGTGAGCCCCTTTGGAGACAGTCATTTTCTCGTTTCCAGGGCTTATCTCCAAATTGCAGGCTCTGCCCTGTCCATGCAGTCAGCAAGGTCTGGAGGTGGTGCTTGGCTGCCACCACTTAATAGTGACCAAGGCAGAGCAAAGTCTCCATGTTGCCCATTACCACTGGGCATCAAGACATGGCATTGCGGGAGACTGAGTCAGCCCTGTAAAAATGCACAGCTCTTGACTGGCCAACAGTGCCCTGTGCAGCAGTCCTCTGGTGTCGGTGCCCCACACAGCCCTAACTGCATGAACTGGCTCAGCCTTCTCCTGTCTCTGCAGTGCATGGATGATGGGATGCGGATATCAGAGGCCCAGACAGGAACTGGTGGCCAGCCAGGAGCTGTGCACCTCCACAATGCTGATCCAGTTTCCCTCCACCTCTTGAGGCCTAGGCCCCATCAGTTGCCATTCAGTGCTGGTGGAAATCTGTTTCTCTAGTGTCTGTCTTTTTCCACAATGCCTTTCCCAGGCCACCATGCAAGAACTTGCTCTCCGGTGTTGACTTTGGCCACTCTCCACCAACATGTTGGCAGAGAGTGGCCAAAGCCAAAAAATGGGGTTTAGATCAGCCTGCTTATGTAAACCGCCTTAAGTCTACAAGAAAAAGGAGGTATACGTATATAAATATTGTAAAGAACAACATAAAAATTCATCTCCGCTGCTTTGTTTCGTATAGGGGGAGCAAATTCAATTGGGTTAGAGCAGTGTATCTGAACGTGTGCTCCTAGGAGCCCTGGGGTTCCCTGAGACCCCTTCAGGGGCTCCATGAGCACACCTAAGTAGCCACCATCAGCCCCCTGTCCAGTTCATCCCTCCCTCCCACCTCCCATGTTCATGGCTCTCATTCCACTCCTGTTCCATTTTTTTTTGGTGTGCTGGTATTTGCTGTTGGGCTTGGCACTGTGCCACTCTGCACATGCACTGGCACTTTAGGGCTCCCGGAGACTCTGCACATGCGCTGGTAGGGCTCCCTGAAACTGAGCTCCCTTTTAGGATTGTAATGGGCTCCAGAGACTGAAAGGTTTGAGAACCGCTGGGTTAGAGAGCCAAGCAAGTGCATCCATCATTTCCACTCCCAAAACTCAATTTCTCCCGAGTTTGGCATCAACCATCAATTCGCCCTCAATCGGACACTAATACTGAAAAAAACTTTCCCCTCCTCACACTACCATACTTCTTATCTTACTGACTGCACCGGCCAATATCTAGTTTGTAAGTACTGTATATGTTCATCCCCTTTCCTTGGTTTTTTCCTTTCCTTAAAATGGTGATGTTTTGCTGTTATTATTATATAAGAGGAGATTCCAGTCTGTACAGCACACAGTATCAAAAACATGACATGATTCAGCTGAAGGAAGAGGGAAGTGAGGGTGGGGCATGTGGTTGCAGGGGGAAACAAGAAATATTTATCAATGTTCGATAGTGATGACTGCGTATGAGAGGGAGGGAGAATTCTTGTTGTAAACATTCAAAAATGTCTGGAAAAAAAGTAAAAAAAATGGTTCCCACAGCTTTGGCAATTTACCTGTTCTTAAAACATTTTGTGTGCTGTGAACGGGATGCCACTGGCCACAAGGGTACCTGAAAGGATCAATAAGGGCCTTATGTTTGAAACCCCTGGTTCAAAGAGCGAGGCTCTCCCTCCATGCTCCTTTTACTCCATCAGTGGTTGCCTCTTCCTTCAGTCACCTTTGTCTGGTCTCTTACCGTCAGCGTGTCAGCCCACTCTGAATGCACGGTGACTCTCAATGCTCAGCTTCTGCTCCTTATGTGTAGTGACCCATCCTATACAGAACTGCAGAGAGGCCACAGATTCCTAATCTTAAGGGAGAATCTTAGGCATGTCTACTCAGAAGTCCCATTAAACTCAGTGGGACATACTCCCAAGTAAGTGTGTATAGGATTGCAGACTTTGTGTGTATATCCATTTCTAAGGCAACACTTTTATAAACTACACTCATGTTCCTGGGCCAGAAATCAGGTAACAGCAGCCCCCCCAAATCAAAGATATAAAATTCTCCCCAAAGGAAGAAAAACACACCAGATCTCAATATGGGGCTTGTCCTCTAACTAACACCCAATGAAGTAGGGCAGAGCACCTCACCAAATTAGGTGGTACAGATCGATGTATACTAATACACATAGGAGGAAGTATTATCAAGAATATTTATATATCACTTTAACACAAAAGGTCACAAAGTGATTTACAGAACAAACAAATGTTATTCATTCCCAGAAGGTCTCACAATCTCAAAAGATGCAGAACACACACCAGCAAACAGCCACTAGAAAAGTCACTGTGCTGTAGCAAATAGGAACCGTTACTCTCCTCCTGCTAAATATAAGAGCACTGATTAAAGTGCCTCTGCTCAGTTAGGCTTTAGCATAGCTAAATGTGCCACCCTAAGGTATCCTTTTCTAATTTGAGACTAGCAGTCCCCCATAAACAATTTCTTGTCATAGGATGGTTTAGGGTGTGGGTGTGGGGGGGGGGGCTTAAGCTTGCCAGGGATCCATATAAAATCACTCAATTGTGGGTGACCAGCAAATATTTCATGGGGCAGAAAATGTATTCTGCATGTATACTCTTTTGTACAGTATTCATATTTCACATGCCCCAAGGCTGAGTTTGGCCTTTCAAAAGGTGTTGGGGGATGAGCTTGGCTCAGCTGGGTCCCAGTTAAATATTTCTTTTCAGGGTTCCAACATTTTCCCAAGAGGTATTTTCCCCACAACTGTATATAGTACCACCAGGGAAGAAAGGACCAATATCTACATCTTAATTTGACCTAAAGAAGCCTCACTGGGGTGCAACTCTGCAACATAGCTGATTATAGTATTTCAGAGTATTTGCAGAGTACAGTTCACCACCACCAAAGTAGCACCTGGGATTAAGGGCTTGTACTTCCAGCTCAAGAGGCTGTAACGTCAAAGCAGGCTGCTGTTTTCTGTAAAAAATTAACGCTTGTACCCATCTCCATCCTCCTCCTGGTCAGCAATCAGTTCCAGATCAAAGCCTGCATCTCACACAAGGTACAAGTGGCAGAGCCCAACTCTGACATAGCCCTTCAACCTGGGAGAAGCATTCCAGAGCAGCCTATCTCCATTCTTGATCATTGCCAAGAACAACATTTTTTCAGCAATCACATAAACTGGTTTTACAAGCCTGGGTGCACAAAGACCTGATGACTGACAGATTCTTGCCTGAAGGAGGGGGGGGGGAGAGAGAGAGAGAGAATAACTTTGAGTAATGATTACAACAGCTGCTTTCTTCTGGGCTTTGCTCACTAAATGTTATGCATACCTAACCAGGGAAAACAGAGGACCTAAGAAGCTGCTAGACTAGCGCTTCAGAGGTTTGCAAAAATAGAACACAAATGTACCAGGAGAAAATGTAGCTGGGGCATCATATGTAATTTTGCAAGTCTTTTAACAACCTACATTCTGAATAGAGAAGGGTAACTATACAGTAATTTTAAATAGTTACCTTGAGTTTTACATCTATGCTCTCCAAGGAGCTTGGGTCAGTGTATTTAGGTATGTGTCATACTTGCAGCACAATCCTATGTACATTTATTTACTCAGAAGTTCCATTGTATCCAATGGGGCTTACTCCCAGGAAAGTGTGTATAGGATTCCCGCCATAGCGCAGTTGGTGTCTATGGTTTGAATGCAGAAGGTCCCACGTTCAATACTTGGTATCTTCCAGCAGAGCTGGGAAAAGACACCTGTCAGAGACCCTGGACAGTTCCTGCCAGCCAGTGTACTGAGCTAGATGGACCAATGGTCTGAGATGTGGTGGCTTCATTTATGTTCTCACAAGCTTGTGAGGTAGGTTGGGTTACGTGATCAAGTAAGTAGTCCAAAATAACCCAGTGAGGCTCATGGCCAAGCAGGAATTTAAGCCTAGCACTCTCTGCTCCAGGTCTGTCAATCTAGCCTTGGTGTTTCACTGGTGCTTCTTGCCACAACCACCTGCCTCTTTGTCATTTTGATCATCCACCTGACCTTCACATAACCCCCTCATCACCTGCCCTGCCACCATCCCCCTTACTCAGGCCTTAGTCACACAGGGAGGCAGTGGAATGCAGAGTTAACGTGAATGGATGATGTCACCATAGTCCTTATGTAATACCCAGCTGCAAACTGCTTGGCAAGGACAGCGGGAAATAGGCTATTATAGAACTTCATGGCCTCTGGTAATTGAAGAGTTAATTGACAAATTACATGGCATCACTATGAATGTCTTTCAAGGACGGAAACTAGTATTTATACAAGGATCTGTTCTCAGGCCAAAGCTGTAGCTAACGTCAAAATAAGGCAGGTAGTCTTACACAAACCTGGATCCTTTTGCTTTAGGTTATGATACAGCTTATCCCTGGGCATAAGACTAATGGCACACTCCTGTGTAAGGTTTGCGCTGGGGCAGCATGTGCTGCCCCGACGCAGGGTGTCGCGCAAGTGCCGTAAAGCACTTGCATGACACCTGGCGAGCAAGCAGGGCCAGCCAGCTGAGGCAAGAGGACCAGGTGGCAAGGGAGGGTGGTCATTGGCTGCCAGGGGCCTGTGATAACGGGGTCGAGATAATAATAATATACAGTATTTATATACCGCCTTTCTGGTCATTGGATTTCTCCTGACTAATTCAAGGCGGTGTACATGGGCAGGCTGTTCTAAACCCCAAGGGATTTTTACAATATAACGTTCTAATCTTTCGTAGAACCCTTCATTCGAGATATTGCTTTCACAATCCAGCTCTCTCTCTCTCTGACGTTCACCTCAGCACGCTTCAGCTGACAACCACTCAAGTGCTTCAGCTGCAGCTCCACTCCCCCACAGAGGCTCTGCAGCTTATCAGCTCGGCGTGCCAGCCGCTCTCTTGACAGACTTCCAGCCATCTTGAACTGCTGTCCTTCAGATCTTCAGGCATTTGTGAGACGAACACTCTACCAACTGAGCCAGAAGTCCTGCCCGGTATCCCTGGCATCTCGAGCTCCCTCCAGGCCCCAGATATGCCAGCCATGTCAGCACATTCTAGAGCTCACGCACATTCGAAGAGGCCCTCCTGCTCCTTACAGGGGGACGACGACCGTCCCCTTCTCCCACGTTGTTCCTGGGCTGCCCTGGGGCATCCCGGGAACTCAATAGGATATGGGGGAATGGCTGCAGTCTGCTTGTGAGCATTTGCCCTCCCTTGCCCCTTTGTAGCTACACAAGTGCCCACATCGAACATTTGTAATGTGCATGTGAAACTTGGACAATCTCTTTTCTTTTCATGTTAGAGGCAGAGGTCTTAAAGAGACAGTTGTAGTTGTGGTATGCCAGTTCATTTAAGAATAAATCAGCTTTATTCTCAGTCAATAAGACTAAACAAGCATTTGTATTAGTATAGCACCTTCAGATTTTCAAAGCTCTTCACGTATTACCTTCTTCCCAGGCTCTAAGGCTAAGGAGTATTCTCATATTACAGCCAGGGAACTGAGGCCGAACAGAAGCAGCTTGCCCAAGGGCATGGAGCGAGGTCATGGCAGAAGAAGACTAGGCAAATCACAATCCACAACTCAGGCACTAGGCTACTCAAAGCTCTCCATGAAACATCTCTAGAAGCCAATGAGTGTCTAGGCAAATTGAGAGGAGACTCCTGAGAGGGAAGGCCATAGTTATCATGAAACAGGACTGCTGGGCAGCAGGGAAGAAAAGGTAAAAACTCCCACCAAAGAGGGTCAAAAAAGATGCCAAACCAAATTAAGAGCTACTTCTCAGTGAAATAGTAAACCTGTGCCATACCACTTCAGACCATAGGAGGGGGCTCACAATTGAATGGTCCTTACTCCTGGAAGGCTAAGCTGGAAACTGTCTGATGTGCTCATTTTTTGTATGATATATTCAGTCACACGAGCCCCAGTCTGATGTGGTGAAACCAAAATCACAAGTTTACTACCTCTATAATGACAAGGCCACAGTACAATGGATCTACTTCAGGATGCAAGACCCCAACGGCAGAGGTCTTAAAGAGACCCCCAACTGCAGAATAGTGCATGTAGAGAATTATAAGTGGCAAGAGGTACTCTATGGGGAAATGCTAGGGTCGTTTTGGTTCCCTGTAACGGAAACCACTAAAATTGAAATTTGGCTTTTACATCAAGTTTCATGGCTTGTTGTTTCTTGGACTGAAAGGGAATCTACAACCGTCAAAGAGAACAAACTGAGCAATCGTGCAGTACACCAGGACCAGGAATGCAAAGACTTTGGAACTAGCAACAGCCTGATACACACAGATTTTGGCAGAGGCTGGAGTTAAGAGTGCACAGTCATTACTGCTTCAAGGCTGGGCAGCACTGGAAACAAAAGAGCAAAGAGGCATGGACCTTTCTTTGTGTTTAGGGAAATAAAGTTGCTAAAATTAGTTACAACTTTATGTAATTTATACCATACTGTACATGTTTTTTCTTATTGTAAGCCAACCAAGAATTGAGAGGAAGCACAAAATTATAGTTGCCTTTTTAAAATGCAGACCAAAGAAAAAAATGCCTTTAAAAAATTTCTCTCAGTACAAACCACTCCGTGTTCTTGTTTAACATGGTGAAATGCACTCTGGAAGGCTCTTCCAGGTTGCGTGTTGCCCGACTCCCTCCCCCAGAATAGCTTCAGAATGCATTGCAATGCATTCTGACACGGAGCGGTTTGCACTGAAAAGGTAAAACACAGTTTTTTTAAAAAAACAAAAAACTAGCATTCGAACAGTGGACCCTCGCAGATCCGGGGTCAGCGCTGAGTCAAATCTACAGGTCCCGAATCCGCGGGGGAAAAAAGGGCCCACTGTAGTTTCTTTACCTTGTCCTTATGAGGGCCCCGCCAAGAGCTGCCTGTGCCTTTCAAGTACAATAGTCAAGGCAGCAAAACATTATGCAGACTTCCACCCTCTGCAGATGTAAAAATATTTCACAAAGTTTTAGAGATCAAACATGCTGGAAACTTTAGAGCCTCATACAATTTTCTATCAGTGCACAGCAAAAGTCAGCTAAAGTGACAGACTTAACATTTTTCTATTTCTGAAGTACTACCCAATAACAGTAAATCTCATGCTCCTACTTTGTTTCCTACGAATACAAAAAGTTAAACGTTGTGTAACATATTGTAAAATTTCATAATGCTTTCAGCTAACCTTGTTACTTCTGTAACTGCTGTACAAACAAATCAAACCAGAAGCACTCAATTTTTTCCAGTTTTGACTGAAAATGTCTTTATTATTCAAGCCTCCTATCCCACCCCACCCCAGAGTTACACACACAAATCTAGAACATTTTGGTTTGTAAATGCATGGGATTACTTTCAAATACAGCAACAAAATGAATAAAAGGGAATACAAAGTTTGTACACAAATCGAACAAGGAATACACAAGTCTGCAACAAAGATGAGCATACAAAATAAAAAAAGTTTATAAATTCACATAGTCAGGGATCCTGTACAGGCTCAATAAGGCCTCTCACGGCGATCCTGTCTGTGGTCCCCTCTGTGCAGGAAAAAAAAGGAAAACTTAAATTTAAAATTTGCATATTTAAGGTTGCTTGTTCAACTGTACAATAAGCAACCACCCCACAGCTGGGCTGCAATGGACAAACAGAAAACCTAGGACATGGATCCAGGAGTCTTTGCCTCATCCCTTCCTTCCCCCCACTTTGTTTCAGGACATAATTCCCAGTTCCCAGCTTCCTCAATGTTTACAGTACCCTGTTGCTGAAGTAATCTTTACCTGGAATCCATTTTTCCTGGTCCAAAGTTGCCTCTATCTCCGCCTCTTCCACCTCTGAATCCACCCCGGTCTCCACCCCTGCCTCCTCGAAAGCCGCCTCGGTCGAAGCCTCCACGGCCTCCACGACGTTCTTCACCAAATCCACCTCCTGGCAAAGAACAGCATTGCAAGATTATGCTACTGTTTAAGACAAAAAGGTGCCCTCACACACTGATCATCAAAGACGCGAACTATGCATCATGCAGGAAACAGACTGAACCTATCTGAGAACAGAATAAAGTGCCTTCTTCATTCCACCTAAAGGTTTGCTCCAGTCAAAGCAAGCAGGAACATGCCAAGAGACATCTCACTGATGCACCAAAGACAGATTGGTAGGTATTAATATAATAGACAAAGCGGTGATAATACCTCAAGCATGCCCCATGAGCACACCTTGTTTTACTCACCCATATGTGGACCGCCGCCGGGTCCATCTGGTTTTGGTGCTTTGCACTGGTTGCATTCATTACGCCAGGAGAAATTCATGTTCTCACATGTCCTAGAACAGACATTTAAAGAAGGTGAACAGGAAGCTTGAAGTGAAACGTTAGAAGGTGTGATAGGCATTAAAAGTCCCTAGTCTACCACCCAAGCCACTTACGGATTGGGGCATTTCCAGTCTCCTGCCCGCTGTTGGCCACCTCCGCCACTGGGAAAGCCACCCCTGTTGCCGCCGCTGGAACCACTGTTGCTGCCACCGCCTCCACCACCACCAAATCCACCACGGCCCATGGGTCCTGGGGAGAAGAGAGAGTTTGGTAAATCAATGACCGCTACAAATAGGAATGCCTCTCTGCAAGCATTTTCTTGTAGAAGTTCAGGTGCATGTTAGAAAAGGTTTATTGTTTCTCAGAGAAACAGACTGCTGTGCTGATCTTCTTTCTCCCACTCCAGAATAGCTACACATCACAACCATTTGGCCCTCTTCTCTCTACTGCACTATGCCCAAGAGACGCTTCCGACGCTTCCTCCTCCTGTTGCTCAAACTCAGTTAAGGTCACAAGAGTCCGTTCTACTGCACACAACGCTTTCCAGTTCTAACCACAGCAAAGAGAAACAGCACATACCTCCTCTACCACCACGGCCTCTCCCTCCACGGCCATTCCCGCCTCCTCGGTTGAAGTCTGCCCTCCGGGTGGCAAATGAAACCTTGATGGGGTTACCGGAGAATTCCTTCCCTGGCAAGAGAAAAGCAGCAAGATATAGAAAGGTCTACTTCCAGCAGCGAACCTTGGAATTCAAGGAAGCTTGAAGCCTACCATCAAACCAGTCAATGGCTGCCTTTGCAGATGGAGGATCGTCAAATGAAACTGTGGCCTCTCCTTTCAACTTTCCGGTCTCCCGGTCTGTGTACAAGTTGATCATGGGCTGCCCTGTTTTCTTGTTTGTCTGTAAACATATAAGAATGGCAAAACAGACCTTTACACCCTTTCTGTTAAAGAATTAAACCTAGCTTGATAAAACCTAGCTTCTGTTCTTGCACATTCTTTTCTGAAACCAAGCTTTCCAAACTACAATCATTAGAGGCTATACTTCTTGTTTATAGCTGCTGTGCTGAAGCCATTCTAAAAAGCTAACTTAAGTTCTAACATTTAATAGCTGAACACATGTCCCGACTTGAAAATCATTAAAAAGCAGATTAATGGTGCGGCCTATTCAAAGCTTGCCTTTATTGGCTAATCTTTTAATCATTTTGCCATCATTTTCCAATGACTGCTGCCATCATGAGGCCTAAACGATCAACACTCCAGCTCTGAAGGCTACATTGAAGTGGCTGAAGGGTATCATTTTGTTCTTTGTGTTGCCCTAAACTACACCCTTCTACGGCAGAGTGCAGAACTACTTACTAAATGCATCCTCCTTGCTAATGGGGTCTCTTTTAAGGCACAACGAACAATAATTTACCTTGATAATGCCAATCTGCTTGAAGTAGTCTGCCACTGACTCAATTGTGACATTTTCACCAAGTCCCTGAACAAAGATGGTGTTGTTGTCAGAGTTATCCTGCTCACCAGCTACAAGACAAAGAGAATGGATTCAAGACATTGCAATTTCTGCTTGCCACCTGAGCCCTCTCTGCAGCCTCTAAATGGAAGAGCCCCAACTAGTACACAGCAGCAGACAGAAAGCATGGTGCCATCTTCCACACCATGAGAAGCAAACTTAGGTACAAAGTTTTAGACACAATATTTAATACTTAATCAGCACTCAGGTATGCTGTTGTTGAGCAGAATATTCACTTTTAAATCTGCACATCCCTTCGTGATTTCGCGTATTTTACTGAACTCACCAACTTTGAATTTTACAGAGTGTCTGCTCTGCTCAAGAATTCCAGATACATTTACCTGTTTGGAGTGCCGAGACCACCACAGGCCTCTCAGGTGAGATCCTTTAGCATTTGCACCCCCAACTTCAAGAAAGATCATTTGTGTGTGGGCTTAAACCTTCCAATTCCTGTTCAACATAAAATGGATTAAGCTGCCACTTACCAGAATCATGCCGTGAACCTGGGTCCCGTGGTCCTTTTGCACATGAAAATAAGGAAGAAGAGGTTCTGTTACTGAGCAGGAACTTCAAATGTACTTCCGCACATCAGCACCGACATCACAATCACATCAGAAACAGGCCAGTGTTGGAACATGTGCACCCCCAGGTTAGAAGTACAAGAGAAACAGTCTCCTCCAGTCAGAAGTGGTCCATATCTTAATAAGACTGCTTATTGCAAAACCAGTTTACCACTCTTTCTCCCAGATTATATTGAATTTAATTTCCAGCTTTGCAGGGAGGAGCAAGGCCTCCTGATACACATGCTCAAGACACCATTAGACAACCACCTTGATGCACCTATTTCAACATTTTTGATAGCATATATTAACCGCTGCTACCCAGAGTTTATTGACCATTTACCAGCCTGTTTTTGTTTTTTAAAGTCTCCAGCACCATGAGGTCTTTAGTGGCGCATTACAATCTATCCTGGACTCATTCCACAGTATGAAACACTTAAAACGTATGCACAGAATACCACCTTTCACCACAGCACACATTTAGAAGAGCCAGCCCTTGACAACGAGAGTGTTGCGTTTTATAAACCATCAGGTTATTGACTTACATCAGTCATTCTGCTATTAGCATTCTCTATATGTAGACATTTTTGCATCTTGACACCTCTTATTGCATCCCATCTGAGTAAGTAATTTTTTGAAAGCATATGCCCAACACTGGTCTCAAATGCATTAACAGTTCTTTCAAGTTAAACAAGTTTTAGCAGTGTTCATGCCAAGCCTTTTTCAGCAAACCCTATGGGAACTTTCCTTAAAACCAATTCTTTTGGTTTGGTACATTCAAGTTCAAAAAGACCTTTTGTGAAACTTCAAAATATTAAAAACCAAACTTGCTTAAAATAGAAGCCCATGAAACCACTTATTAGTCAAAGGAGTTCTTAAGAGTTTCATACAGACCAAAATTGCACTTTCAAGTCTGAAGGGATCTGTCCCTCCAATATTATTTCCTCTACCAGTTTTTTCTTCTTCTTAAAGGTACCACAAAAACCTTCATTTTACCATGTTTCCTCAGGACTGCATGCACTTCCATCAACACGTTTTAACCGAACATTCTCATGTGTGTTTTAAGCAAGGGTAACACACAAATCCAACACTTACAAAGTGGTATTTTTTTCTCATGTTCTCCAAAAACACAGGTCTGGGGTTGGTTTTCTCCCCTGTCTTGTTGCAAAACATACAACCAAAATGTACTGTATTGGCACCAAGAACTTGGCTGAGTAGAAAGGCCCGTAACGTGGAAGTCAACACCACAAATACAACCAACCATTTTGGCATATGTGCCACAACAGGGGGGCGCTCCCATAGGTTTTTATCTGATAAACGGTGGCTTCTCAAATGCTTTGGCATACAAACATCAGTCTCTCTGAAAATATAATATATAGAAATACACTTTTGCAGTTCAAGTTTTTGAACTCTTTGGACTTACCACCAAATTTATTGAAGCCACCACCTCGCTCACCACCGCTGAGGAGATAAGTTAGAAGATAATGATGCTTTTTTTCCATGGCTAAAAGATTTGTTGCTAGAAACTACACCAGATCCATTAAGATGCTGGCCAACACTTATGTTTGGTTCTTCCTGAAGATCTAAAAGACACCCTGCTCCACCTTTGCCTGGCCCTCAGCATTTTTTTAAAGTATCAATACACCCTTGAGAAGGTTTGCAAATGAAACAGCTCTAGTATTTAGCCATTCTTGTGTCCGATCTTGAACTGTTACGTGAGGCGTCGTGATGCAGATTCGAGACAATGTTGCTTCCTCGTTGCCGTCCTATTCTTGGCATGGTCGGTGAACCAAGCTCGTTTTTAAATATTGCATACCGTGCACGCCGGTTTTTCCAGTTCACCCTTCTCAAGTTTGCCTTATTTCCACAAAAGCTTTTTATGTTTACAACCCTATACGCAGATATCTGCTTTGAAAGCATGTAATAACCCAAGTTCCCTCATCACAGCGTACTCATAGTAGTAACTTATTTCAGCTCTAAACACTGCATATCTGCCTGCCATAAGATCTCTCTCCCTTCCTCAGACCCTTAACTAACATGTGGAAGGTGGAGATTTGATAAAAGTTCATTGACTTTCACACCTGTGGCACACAAAATGCAGAATTTGTTAACAGAGCAGGAATTGTTAACAGATCAACAACTTTTCATAAGCAAACCACCCTTTAGCTATCCCCACCTATACTCACCTCTTCCTATCTTATCTCTCCCAGTCAGCGGGAGCCGTTGCTTAACCACCATTCCCTTTTGATCAGCAGCTTTAGCCACCCTTACACAAAAAGGGAGGCACAGCACAAACCCAAGAGCAGTGAAGATACTGCTTTGTCAAACATTAGAACACAAGCACAAAATTCAAGCCACTATGTGGGAAAACCAAAACATCTCTTTTTTTAAAGCCTATATTTGTACCCCATATGCGGCTAACCACAGCATTATAACCCCAAGGAAACCTGGCTTATACAGAAGCCCTGTCCTGCACCATCTCTTCCTGAAGAGATTCTTATCACCCTTAGTTTATCAGCACATAAACCAAGCCCCAAGTGCATCAGGTTAACAATAGGATGGAGTTGAAGGATGACCCTAGATATCAATCTTTTTAATCCATAAAAAGAAGTACTGGAATTCTTGTAAATATTGGTACAGAACTGTAACGTGGCTCAAAAAGGACTGAAGTTCACCTCTGAGAAACAGTCATTTTCATATCAAGTGCACCACTGAGGTTGTAAACAGATCAAGTAGGATGACAAGACGAAAATGCAACATTTTGCCCCCATGCACAGATTTGTTACTGCAATGGTTGACTGTCAGAAAGAAGAGTCTTGTAACTCTTTAACATGCAAACAAGGAAAAAAAATACCAAAACACGTTTTTGGACCTCCATTAAAACTTGCCCCATAGAGAAAGCACCGTGATCTCAAGGGGGGCATCCCACCCTTGCATACAGAAAAACTATGAATTTGTCATTCATACACTGTGCCCTCCCAGAAGAGGTTAACTTTTACGGCATATGTAAAAAGATGCCATTACAGAAACCCACTCCCTCTCCCACAACAAACAACTAGACACCTACCCCATGCCTCCACGACCACCTCTGTTGCCACCTCTACCACCACTTCGATCAAATCCACCTCTACCATATCCGCCACCGCTGCCGC
The DNA here is from genome assembly GCA_026170595.1 of Plestiodon gilberti rubricaudatus. Classification (NCBI taxonomy): domain Eukaryota; kingdom Metazoa; phylum Chordata; class Lepidosauria; order Squamata; family Scincidae; genus Plestiodon; species Plestiodon gilberti. Next base: position 11,296,352 of record JANXHW010000006.1, on the reverse strand, counting down.
CTCCGCTGCCACGTCCACGGCTGCGGTCCTGCTGGCCCCCATATCCGCCCTGGTCCTGGCTGCCATAGCCTCCTCCACTGCCACCTCCACTCATGGAAGATTGGTCCTGGCCATAGCCACCAGCTAGAAAAAACAAAAATAATAAAATTAACAGGTGAGAAGCAAAGATGTTATTATTCTCAATCCCTCAAGAGGGAAATCAGAATCTAATTGATATATTTAATGGAAGTTGTGTGACATTTGGGGTGATGACCTGTAGTTGTTTTTACTCCTCAACAGGTGACACCACACCCAATTCTATCTATGTAAGCTCATGTCTAGTGTTCAAGGAGGGGGGCTAGAAAAAAACACTCACATCCACTACCACCACCTCCTCCGCTGCTACTGCCACTGCTGTACTGACTCTGCTGGCTGTAGCTTTGAGGTGGGTTGTAGGAAGGTTGTTGCCCATAGGAGCTCGGCTGCTGGCTGCCATAGCTTGATTGCTGGCCATAGCCCCCACTCTGGGGCTGTCCGTAGCTGGAGGTTTGAGAGCTGCTGCCATAACTGCATTTTCACCAAACGAACAAAAAACAAATGAACAACACACACACGCATAAGGTTAATTGAAGTGTCCAAAGTACTTTCCTACCCCCACAACACAACAATGCATTTAAGATATGGTTCCTGAAGCCTACTCTTGTTAGATCCAAGAAAGAGCAGCTAGGCATTTTAACAAAAAGGCACAGACTAAAATCTAAACTTAAAAGGCACCACCCTGGCCTCTGAGAGAAGGGGATTAGCATTCCCACTGTTTTATGAACTATTGCGGCACATGACCAAGGGGCTCCTTAATTGTTACCTTCCAGTGGTGGAACTGGCTGGCTGCTGGGAGTAGCTAGGATAGGATGACTGCTGTCCATAGGATGTCTGAGACGTCTGGCCGCTGCCATACCCTGTTGATGAGCTGTAAGCCTGTGGAGTTGACTGAGCACTATAGCCAGCTGTACAGAAAATAATTAATTCTTGTTAAAGCGCAAATGGCGTGCAAGTGACTCAACACCAAATGGCTATGCCCACTTATTTTTCACCATGACAAATAACTGTACACACCAATATTTTCAAGGGAGAAAAAGAAAACAGCCTCCTAGCAGATCAGGTTGTAAGAAGAGACTTTTGACTACCTACAGATACCAGGCTAACCACATCCACTGACATTTCTAACTCCTCAGATATGACACCTAAAAATCCCCAAGACTTGAACATCAAATTCACAAAGATTCACCCCAAGTGGTGCTGGGATAGAACGTGGGAGAGCCAAGTTGAAACCTGTGCTCTGCCACAAAGCAAGTCAACAGCTTGCCAGCTAAGTTGGATTAGTAGCAAAGGTAGGCTTACCAGATCGTCGACCGGGATGGAGCGATCTCCCTTTAAGGGGGCGGAGCGCGGGGGGCCAGAACTCGACGCATTCTCCCCCCCTGCGCTCCGCCCCCTTAAGGGGAGATCGCTCTGTCCCGGTCCCCTTAAGGGGGCAGAGCGCGGGGGCAGAACGCCTAAGCAAAGGTAATATGAAAAGACTGACTCATCATAAGCCACTTTGAGGATGGGAACTGGCAAGAAAAAAAGAAGCATTTGACTTTTCATTTCCTGGGCCCAAGCGGGCCTAGCAGACCACCTTCTCTAAGGGTAGGACATACTGGAGTTGGGTTTTTCTATGAAGTTATAATGGCTAGAAACAAGATATACTACAATACTCACAGCTTTGAGTCTGGCCATAGGAAGAACCGTAACTACTTTGGCTGTATCCAGACGTATCTGCAGATTGTCCATAACCACCATAGCTTTGTTGCCCATAGGGCTGGCTGGTTTGTTGAGAATAACCTTGCCCTGGTGGAGTTGGGTAAGCCCCATAACTAAGGGAAAATAAGAGAAAGGACTCAGTCAAGCCAAGCCAGGATCACCACAGTGGAATTGTGATTGCATCTTGTGCTCATACAGCAGATAGAGCTCCTCCCTAGAACTGCTGGCTCTTTTCACACCTGTCATGCTCAAAGCAAATTACAAAGGTGTAGGTGTCCGTCTATACACCAGGGGTGTCAATCAGAACGCCTGTGGGCTGGATACAGCCTGTGGAAGCTCTTTATCTGGACTGCATGATAATTGGGCTCTCGCAGCACTACCATCAGCTGCTAAGCTGTGAAATGATGCCTCAGCAAAAGCAGCACTGCTGAAAGGGCAATGCTGGAAGAGTCCAGTTATCATGCCCTTTCAGCAGTGCCACTTCTACTGAGACATCACTGCTGAAAGGGCAGCCCGCATGATAACTGAGTTCTCCCAGCATCATCAGTGCTGCTGCTCCCAATGCACTAGGAGGGGGAGGCAGAAGGAGTCCCTCTGGAAAGGGAGCTCCACAACAGTTCCCAGGGAAGCTATAATACTATTATAATTTTGGTTTATCATCATTTATTATTATTAATAAACAATTTGGTTTATTCCATTGTGAATTGTATTTATTGTTTATTGCTTACAGTTCAAATTATTCTAGGGTATAAGTTAATCTTCCTGAAGGTAAAGGTATCCCTTGCTTGAAAGCCAATCGTGTCTGACTCTAGGGTGCGGTGCTCATCTCTGTTTCTAAGGCCAAAGAGCCAGCGCTGTCCAAAGATGCTTCCATGGTCATGTGGCTGGTATGACTAATGGAGCACTGTTACCTTCCCACCACAGCAATACCCATTTACCTACTCGAACTGCTGTCCTACCGACCTTCCGGTCTGCAGTTCAACATCTTAACCACTCAGCCACCGCCCCTATCTTCCTACAATTGTTTAAATTTTAGTATTGAAAGAAAAACAATTAAAGCAAAATATATAAGCTTCTATGATATTTTGAAAAAGTGATCTAAAAATAAATTAATAACTTAATAAAATCCCTTTGGAAATCTGCATTTATAGTAGCTTTTAATTCATTTTGCTGTGGTTTATGGCCAGGACGCTAAACTTGAACTGGAACATTCCTGGGAACATCCAATACTACCATCACTAGGAAATTATAATTACCTACTAGTAGAAAATTAAGATTAGTCATGCCACAGGTACTATCTGGGCATCTACTCCTCTGGGACAGCTCATGGCATCCCAGCATCCTCCACATTTTTACAGAGATTATTAGAATGACCTGCTTCAATGTTATGGAGCCAAGAAAAGCACTGCTCACATGTTGCAGTTATGTGAACACACATGCAAAAACTTGTTAACATGCCACTCATACATGGGAGATGAATAATCCAAGAGTTATTTACCTCTGTGTTGCCGATTGGCTATAATCTGCAGGGGGAAAAATACAGGTTAACTGAGAACAGGTTAAGATGTCATACAACCAGTTTTGATCAGACACCTGTGCACATATGTATGCAAGAATACCTATTTTACAAGGAGCATACATGTGCCTGTACAAGTACACACACCAAACAGCAGCAAACACAAAAAAGGTACATCATCCCATTAGCATTACATGAATCACACACCCATTACATGGGTAGCAGGTTTGGGTAATCTTTGCCACCTTCTTTCTCACCAATTGTGCCAAAACAGAACCAATGGGGGGGGGGGGGAAGCAAGTGTGTGGGACATGAACTTTGCAAAATGCAAGGGGGCAGCTCTGACAAGTGGCACCTGAAGCAATCTGGGCTTGAGAGAACTCTCCTGGGGAGTGGTGTAAGAGCACAAGCGAACAAATTTATATAGGCAACATTTCTATACAGCCTTTCTGCCTATGCACTCCAGGCAAATAAATATGACCTCCACTTTCAGGCCGACTGACCATTAAAACATTCAGGTAAATCTAAAGGGGAGAAAATCAGGTGGTAGATAGAGAGAACCAGAGAGAACCAGAACACACATCCCTACAAGAGCTAAAAAAAATCACACACCCATAGGAAATGATAGTGTAATAATGAAGGTGGGGTGAACTGAGCTGAAGTCCTCCCCCGCCCCGTATTTCGTTGGGAAGCCCGAGATCCTGGGAAGGGAGGGGGGGCGCGTTCTAAAAGCAACTGGCAGAAGGCGGGGCTCGCGCGACTTGAGAGCAGCTGACAGACGGTTGGACGCGGATGCGCGAAAGACACACGTCGTTTATTGGGGGGAATGAAATGGCTTGGTTGGGAAGGGCCCGGATGTAACACTGCGACAATCGCAACCGGCCAAGCGCATGCGCGAGCCTTGAAGCGGGGATTGCCTCCCGCGCGGCCGCGATCTTGAAGTTATTTGTCCCTCCTCCATTCAAATCCGCTATGCCAACGCTCACGTTACGTCAGAGGCGGCGATTGGATTTTTCCAACGCCCATCTCTGTCGGCGAGCGGCCTGCTTGGAAGTCCAGCGCTTCCCTGCCCCTAGTCTGCTCCTCGGAAACCCCGTCTCTCTTCCCCCACCCAGCTCCCTTTCAAAGGCGCTGCGGCTCCGCAGTCTCTCTCACCTCCCCCCTCCCGGCACTCGCAGCACCATCACAAAATGGCGGCGCTTAATTGCGTAGTTAGGCTACACTGGGGGTAGGAGATCAATTATCCCCGTTACAGTAGGACTGGGGTGCTCGGGCGGGTTCCTGTGACAGCATCCACACGTACGCCGCCCATTCTGGAACAAAACTGAAGCGTCCCCTGCAGAGAGCGGGCCCTCCTCGCAGGGCGGACCGCTGCGGGCCTGCAGAGACGCCTCCGTCCAACATTCGCCTCCCCCTTCTATGGGAAGGCTAAGATGCGCGCTCCCTCCCGCCCCCTTTCTTTAAAAATAACCTGCCACAAAAAAGCCCCCCGCCCCCCCCAATGGGCACTGATTTCTATTCCTCATCCGCTATATGGCGCCTCTTCACTTGGGAGCAAAAATAAAGTTAAATTTAAAAGAAGAGAATTAAAAACTGCGATCTACTTTTCCCTCCAGTCTCCACTGAACACAAGCGAGCCTTAAACACGGCTCGGGGGTCAACTGGCCTCTTTCCCCTTCATTTTCCCCATCACCCTCCCCGTCGTCCTAGCCGCACTTTCTCAAGACACCCAGTCGCCTCTAACCCGTTCTCCCCGGGGGCAAATGCCCCCAGACACCCCCCCCGCTTCCACTTCCCCTCTCTAAGCGCCTCCTAAAGCTTTTGCCCCACCACTAGGACTAGAAACGCAAACACTTAAGCGGATTCCTCCCCATGGCCCTGTCTTCACCCTTTTTCGGTGGGGGTTTCTTCTTTTTGTAATGCCTTTCTCACCGTTAGATGCCATTGCTGTGGCCCCCCAAGTGTCCTCGCCACGTGAGTCAAAGCAACCGCTCCTATTACCTCCGTGCCTTAAATCTCTTTCCCGCCGCCCCCACCCCGTGCCCAAATATACTTCCCCCCTCCCATTTCCTTTGGGTTACACCATGTGAGGTTGCGGCGGGGGGGGGAGAAGAAAGGGTATTACAAAGCGGACTTTCCACGCTGCTCACAGAGTCTACTACCGACTCCGAGGAGTCTCTTGGGCCTTCCTGATGTGTGTAAAACTCCCAACACAGACGCATTTATTTACAAGACCCATTGCTTGGTTGCAATGCAACTCACTTCGAGGGGAAAACGATATGTTTGCGGTCTGTGTATAATCTGCCTCTATCCAATCTCCCCTACTATATAGGGATGGTACAATCCAGATCGTCAGAAGAGGAGGAATGAGATCACAGAGGAAGCGTGGAAGAAACCAAGGTTGCAAGCAGAGGGGAACATGGATTGGCATTGCTTTTTCGATCGCTTTGTCTCTTACGTGGATGTGGAATGTAGTTTTCTCTGTTTTGATGGTGTGTAGGCTGTGCAAACGCAGCGCATTGAGATTATTTTGGGAGCAATTCATTTACAGCCGTAGAGTACATAGAATACTGAGTCTTCTTGTGCCTTGTGTGCCTTCTTGTGCCTTGTAATCTTTTTTAAAGATGAACATATTTTTTGAGGCATAATTTTTCTTGGCCTAGGGCTCAGGAGATGAAATAGGTGCTAGTCCACAAGACTTTAGGCCACAATAAATCTGTTTATCTTTAAGGTGCCTCAAAACTCATGTTTGGTACTGTACAGCTGTAGCTGATTAGTACAGTTAAGATCCATTCCAATATGCTTGAGAGACTGCCTTTTTATTTCTGTGTATCCTTTGATCTCTCGTTTTTTTAATTATTTATTTAGTTTTTCAAGTGATGCATTCTTGTAAAAAAGAAAAAAGTTTCAAATATCCTTGTGTGAAACACCAATCATTAACAAAATAGAAAAAACCCTCTACATAAATGTCTAAAAACGGTTTCCAAATATCACAGAATTTATCCATACAAAACTGTCTTCTGTAAGAAAAAGATATAGAAAGAGTAGATCTTCTATTGATCTCTCTCTTGTTCAATGTGGGTGTTACTTTGATTGTGTGCTCTGTTGTTTTTCTGACACTCTCTCTCTCTCCCCTCAGGCATTCACGGCTGGCATACATATTAAAAGAATTGAAAGTTTTCGGGCTGAAAAGCCGTGGTCCAAATTAATACAGGTGTCCCCCCTTAACGAGGGATCGCTCAGAGACGATCTGCATATACAATGGAGGTCCCCTAAAGTTAAAGATGTTTTAAAGATCTTGCTTACTGTATTTCTGCAGCAGCAGAGTCTCTCTCTCTCTAGACCAGGGGTTCTCAACCTGTGGTACAAGTACCCCTAGGGGTATCCGAGAGGCTTCCCCTTATCAGTTAAGATCAGCTGATTGTCCGCAACCAGAGGATTTTTTTAAAAAATTGCCCTGCCCCCAAGCTCCCCCCTTCTGTCTCTCTGGTTTTGTGTTGGGCCTTACACACACAGATAAATATGATTTTTTTTTCACATTTAAAATTGTTTTAATACTTTTTATTTTTAAATGATTAATTAGCTAATTAACTAATTGATTAATCCAATTAATTAGCAATTAATTAGGGGTACTTCAGAAAATTGAACAATGATAGGGGGTACCCGGGCCTCCAAAGGTTGAGAACCCCTGCTCTAGACGAAGAATGGCCTCTTGTCGGGTCACACACACACACACCCGCCGCCGCATCTTTTCTTCATCCCCTTTCTTCAGCGGGGTGACTTTTCGGGTCAGCCAACCGCGGCGCTGCCACGTTTTTGCAAGTCAGAAGGGATCAGAAGCCTGAACGTCGCACTTGTAACACCCCACGTGTAGCTGCTGGGATCAACGCTCTGTTCACCAACTCAACGCCGCCGCCCCCCGCCGCCGCCATGTCTTTGCAAGGCTTTGCTGCGTCTTTCCAGTTTGGCTTGCAAAGAGGAGAGAGAGGTATCCTCAAATATTTATTCCCGATAGTCTCAAAATAAAGAGAAGGCAAAGGGACAGGCCTTCAGAAGAATCTTGTCTTGCCTTTGAAGCTTAGGGCCTGATCCTATCCAACTTTACAGCGCCAATGCAGCCCTAAGGGAACAAACCTCTACCTTGAAGAGGCCTCTATGACTCCCCCCCCCCCCCGGATGCAGCACATGTTCCCATTGGCACGGCTACATCAGCACTGGAAAGTTGGATAGGATTGGGCCTTGGGCAGTGCAATCCAACAGAGAGTTTGGGCAGCAGAGCGAGCACTCCGCTGCCCGAAGCCGTCGCGAACGTGCCGTAAAGCGCGTTCACGACGACTCTAGAGTAAGGGCCGCCGGCGCTAGGCCGGCAGCCCTTACTCCGGCACCAGATCTCCCATGCGGCCACCGGAGGAAGGTAAGGGATCCCCCAGCGGCCGCATGGGCAGCCCGGGCGGCAAGGAAGGGGGGCCATTGGCCATGCCGGCCCGGGAGGGGGTGGGGATGGCGACCGCCATATTCCTGTTCTGGCCGGCGCGGCCTTTACACAGCCTCCTCCTACTTCCACCAGCTAAATAGCTGGCGGAAATCTGAGGATGCCCATCGGCCGCCTGCCGGATACTTTGTTAGGATTGCACTCTCAGTCTGTTCCTCAAATCTGTTAGCCTTAGACTAAAATCGTCATATATAATTCATGACTGCAAGAAAAGTGACAAAGATCAAACAAGCCTCCACCTTGTTCCCAGAGAGAGGCCAAATGTCATTTTAAGGTAAAAAGGTTTCCTTTCCTACCAAGGGCATGCATTCCATTCCTGTTTCTGAGCCAAGACTGGAAGAATTCAGAGAGATTATTATTTTTCAAAACATCCTCTGCAAAAATCTCGGTCAGTTTCCTCCTTTCCTTGAAATAGATTGTCCAAATTACTGTTATCACAAAGTATTGACCCTCAGATCTCAAAGTAGTAGTGCTAAATAATAAATAATGTTGTTGTTTTTGTTCAGTTGTTAAGTCGTGTCCGAGTGCTAAATAATAAATAGTAGTGCTAAATAATGCCATTTTATTATTACTGTATTCTACTTTTACTATAGTAATCAGTTTTACTTGTTCAACTGAGCAGGAAATGCAGGCATAGATTTCTACTGGGAGAAAGTACCCTTGCTTATCTAACTTTGTTTTGTAACTTTTTGTAACACTTGCAGAAGGTTCAAAACTACATACAGTACCGGTTTCTTTTGAATTCCCCCCCTTTCTATGGTTGTGGAATGGTTTCTCCCACTCAACAAGGCTTTCCCTGTCTGGGTCCCTGAAACCAGTTCAATCCAGTTTTGAGGCCGGTGTGCAGATTCATGAATGGCCTTGGGACGTTGACATAGCAACCATAGAAATTAGGTCAGTAGCCCAGATGCAATACAGGATGAGTCATATAATATATATGCGCCCATTCTGCCACATCCACAGGCGCACACCCTTATACACTACAGAAATTGGTTTGGATTAAACTAGCACTCTCTGGTCATCTCAATCAGTAGTGAAGATCATTTGTGAAGATTACACCTTTTAAATTTGGAGGGCTGGGTGGGTGTGTTTTTCCCCCTGGAAAGAGGCTGTGTGTCTTCAACAGTTATATGGTAGGTAGAAATCAATGGGTGAAGTTTCCTCCAACTTGAAATTGCAGTCGAAGCTTTACATGTTGACTTCTGCCTGTCAAGGAGCCATTAAAAGTACATAGAGCTTTTGTTCCAGAAGGTGGCATCCCTTGTTTGGACCATCCCTAGGTGTGAAAGGATGACAAAACCAGACAGCAATTTGTTACTGGGAATCAAAACTCAGGAGGCTGAGCTGAACATTTGCAACTGTGTGCTGCTCTATGGCAAAAAGATAAATGAATACTGAGAGAAACATAAATGCAGGTTGCCTGTAGTGGCTTTTGTTTCTAATTCTGATTAATGAGCCAGAAATCCTAGATTCAGTTTTCTACAGCTGTCATTTGGAGCGGGAGAGGGCTGGTTCACACATGCAGGTGTACATTGCTTGATCCCTCATCCTTTGACTAAGCCTAATGTGTGAAGTGTCTTCAGTGGAAAGTATTGTGATTTGAGGAAAATGTGAAAGTAGTGGTTAATTTGCATTCCTAGATGCAAATCATCCCTTGAGACAGTCATCAATATGGTCAACAGGAGATGCACGCTTGCATGTGAACCAATGCACAGTTAATGTGCTTTTAAAGACTTCTTGTTTTTATAACTCGTTTTAATTCTCATTGGTTTAGGGCAGTGCTTCCCAAACCTTTTAGCACCGGGACCCACTTCTGGTTCAAAAATGTTTCCCCCTTTCTCCTCCCCCCCTTGTCATCTCCCCGTTCCCATGCTCCGCCCTCCCCTGATGTGGCCAGCCCAGGGCAGGAGTCTGCATATTGCCCCTTGCCTGTTATGAAGCTGGAATACTGTGGAGTTGATCTTGGCCCGCTCAAGCTCGTTTGGGAGCGGGCACAGCAGGTCCGGACACCCACTTACACCTCTAGGTGTAAGATTTAAAAGGTGTAAACATTCCTCTAGGTTCGTGACCCACCAAAAATCAGCTTGCGACTACTGGTGGGTCATGATCCACAGTTTGGGAACTGCTGTGCTATAGGAAAACGTAAGAGCTCATCTGCATTTGTATGTACTGCCCGTTGTCTTCTTGTATCCAATGTCATGTGTAGCCTGCCAGGAAATGTGCCCAGCATGCATTTGAGCTATAGCCGTCATAGAAATTATCTTCTGTGGATTCAAAATAGAAATTAGCGGCTGGTGTTCAGTGATGAGGTTGACTCCATTCAAAAGATTCAGAAACAATGCTAATGTTAAAAAAAAAACTTTAAAAGACAAAATATAGCCATGCAAAAATGGAATACACTTAAAGGGGGCTAGCAGTAAAGTAAAACATGAAAATGTCCTTGTCAGTAGAACATTCTTAGTTGTCTGGCAAAAGGCAGATTTCTAGCTGCCAGTGATGTAGACTTGAGTCTATTGACTCGGACTTGAGTTGGACTCAAGTTGCATCAATGACTTGACTCGGAATTGACTCAGCGATTGTAAAAGACTCAAAAGACTTGATTCGAGACTTGGAGTTTTTTTACAAGAAGTCGAATTTTATTCAGGTTTAAACCCGTTTTCCCCATTAAATAGATAGGGACTTGCAACCAAAGACTCAGGACTTGGGAGCAAAGACTTGGGACTTGACTGGAGACTTGGACCCAGAGACTTGATCCACATCCCTGCTAGCAGTAAACAGAACCAGTCAAGCTTGAAAGATGGAATCTTCATCCCCAGGTGAATTCCAGTTGTCTTGGCAACAGGTGGGGGACTTCTGGTTGTCATAGCAATAACGGATTCCAAATCTTAGCAACCCCCCTCCTCCTCCATTTAGGCTTTTAAAACTACTGCACTGTTACTGGCTGTGAAGGCAACTGGATGGCATCCGGGATGCTAGAAATCACTTGCTTGCAAAACATTTAACATAGGTACGTGCATCCGTTTAGGAACTCCTTTAGATAATGCTGGCCAATGAAACGCCATTGTAAAAATATTGGGAGGACTTTTTGTAACCTTGTGTAGACAGCAAATATAGAGCTCTGGCTCTTTTATATGTCATCATAGTGTTGTAAGGAAAAGTAGGACAGCGTGTGAACTGGGGCTATGTTGTCATGGGTAAGGTTAAAGAATGGTCAGAAATCCAGCTATGAGTTTCCCTCCAAAACTTTTTAGTTTGAAAGAAAAGGTGGGAAAGGCAGTTTGGTTTTGAATTTTCCTAACTGAGAGGGATGAAGCAGCCCTAAAGGGTATATAATAAGGACTGTCTCCTAGTCCAACATATTCTGTGTGGGAAGTTGAAAAAGTTCAAAATAACTCAGTTGAATCACTCCTGGCTTGATTATTATTATTGAACTAATGAAGAGAAATATTCCTTCCAAAGCTGTCCTTGTAAATAAACCCAGTTCCATTTGAAGAGCTGTGATGATTCTGCTTTCGTTCCTGCCTTAAGTTCTGGCAGACTAGCAAGTTACTGGAGGGTGAGCCAGATTCAGGGGTTGAGAACTTGGAGGGGAAGCAACCTGATCTCTCAAGGTCTTGCAGAAAGTGGAGCCCTGATAAACTAAGGACTGAGAATACGTAAGCCACAGTGTGTTGATTCTCTTTTCATATTTGCCACACATTGTGTGTTCCTGATCACCCTACCTCTGTATGCATATACGTACTCTGATTGTCCTTAGAATCTATTTTTTGGGTATCTTATCTGCCTGGGTAAATCCCCGTCTCTACATTTTTGCCTTTTGAGAATGCCTTCTTTAAATTGTGTTTGTGTGAGTTCCTAGATCTATCTGTCTTCAAGGTAAATATCTGATACAGATCTCTCCCTGGATCTCTCGTGGGATGAAAGTGGGAGGCATCTTGTCTCTTGTGTACATGCATGTGGCAATAATACAGTAAGACTCCATGTAGTGCACAGTCTGTCATTTTATGCACTGCATGTAGTGAGGGTTTTTTGAACAAGGATTGTAGGAAAACTAGAAAAAGGAAACCTCTCCTTGACTTTTTAACCAGTGCAGGGGAAAGTTCTTGCCAGGTAAACAAATGCAACCCAAAGCATATGGAGAAGAGTCTTCAACTGCATATAACTGGGGGAAGAGCTTTCAGGGCAGGGATCCCCAGGGGATTAGTATGGGAATAGGTAGGGGTGTATTTTGGGTGTGTGTGTGTGTGACCAACACAGAACACTAAATAAAGCTAATTTTGACTCAAAACGCTAAATAAAACCACAGCATTCAATCACTAGGTGGCACAGGCAAGAACAAGCATCAAGAATGAGCAGGCAAGCCTTTTATTTCCTGTTTTTCATTTATTTCTTTTATTATTTTATTGCTGTATTTGAGCAAGCTGCTCAAATTGCTGTATTTGAGCTGTATCTGAGCAAGCTGCTGCTCATGCTGCTCATATTTGTAGAGATTCAATAGGCATGAATAGGAATACAGTACAGGTACTGTACTACTGTTTGAAAACAAACAAACCAGTGGCTTAATTGCTGCATTTGCTGACAATATCACCTATCGAGTGCACATATAGGCATATATACAGTCTATCTGAACACTTTAAAAAGCAAATAAAAGTATCAAAAAGTAATTAAAAGAACCCTAATAAAATTAATAAAAATGAAAAATTGGAATAAAAACACACCACCACTGTTTGCGTTTTTAATCAAGAAATTTTGAAAAAATAACACCGAAACACACACACACACCCCACCTAGGAATAGAGCTAGTACAAGTCTGTCCCTGTTTACATCTGTGAAATGTTAGAAGGTGTATGTATACCTGCATCATTTTTCTATACCCTCTCTTTAAAACTATGACAAAGACTGGAATCCTAAACACACAGAGAGGGCCGGCGATGCAGCAGCGCCAACATGGCACCCACTGCATCCCAAAGGAGAGTTTTGGCCTCCGGAGACCTCCTTGGGGCAAGGCCCCTCCCAGAACACATCTGCATGGACCCGTGAAGGTGGATCGAGCCTGGGAAGGGGGCTTGGATTCAGCCAATACCACTGAACTTGCCCCTTTCCAGTTCCTGATCTGCCCTTTTCCCCATCACTGCTCCGTCCCACCCACCCTCACCTCCCTCCCACCCCCTGCGTGTACACAGCATGCCTCCAGAGTCTGTTGCTGCGCAGAGCCAGCTGCTCACTGATTCTGGCCGCGGCCAGCCCACACGCTACAGCTTGTCGTCTTTTGTGACAGCCAGAAAGCACTTGGTGCCATTGGATTGAATGCTTGTTCTGATGGCACTAGGTGCTGTTAGGATTGGGCCCTAAGTTCATTGAGCCTAGAAGAACTTACTTCTGAATAAACATGGATAGGAGTGTGCTGTTATTCTTTTAACTTTGTAGGGAAGGAAGCATCATTCATTCATGTTGGCAGAATCCAAGTCTCACGTTAACCTACATTCATTTGTATGCCAGGAAAAATCGTAGCTGCCTGTGGTCCAGCTCCTGTGTCTTCACATTTATCTAGACACCAGGAAATACTCTTAGGGCCCAATCCAATCTAGTGTTCCAGCGCCAATGCACTGCAATGCAGTACCTGAAATAAGGGAACAAACATTCCCTTAACTTGAGGAGGCCTCCATGGCTGCCCCCACACCGCAGAATGCAGCACACATCCTATTGGCACGGCTACATCAGCGCTGGAAAGTTGGATAGGATTGGGCCCCCAATGTAATAATCCTCAAGGGCCCTACTTTTCCCCGTGTGTCATAGGAAGATGGGTGGAGCTCTCCCTTAGCTCTGTTAAGAACTAGATTTCCCTGGGGATGGGGGGTAAGGGAGAAATATGACATTTACATGAGATGATATGTAGGCTAGTCGTCACCTGAATCTTTGCTTAGTTCATTACTGGTTTCCAAAGGAGAATTTTTTCCCCCTTCCTAATTTTAGTTCAGAAGCTTGCCACCTGCTAGTGTGATGCCAATGGTGTGATCCTGTGGCTGAGGATAGAGATCTCAACTTGACCTCAGCTCTCTTGACCATTATGCAGAAGAACAACCAAAGAGCCTCCAATTCCAAACTTTTGATGACACAGCCTGGAGAAAAAGAGCCAGAGATGCCTCCTGCTCCAACCGCAGCCTGCATGACGGATGTGGCTTCTTTGGAGTCAGGGCAGCTGTTATGTTCTCCTGGTCTGAACCCACCAATAGATGTAGATGTTAGTGGCCCGACTCAGATTCCCTCCCAAGACACAGCCGCGAGCCTTGCAACCGAGTCAGAGAAAGGCTGCCAAGAAGCCCGGAATCGGAAGGCCAACTGTCTTCCTCAGGTGTCTCTGGACAAAGGACCAGCCGGTGTTCATCACAAAAGGAAGCGCCCATCTCCCCCTGAAGTTCAACAGTACTTTTACCAGGTCAACTGGCCACAAGAAGTACTACAGAAGTGGGCAAAGGAGAAGGAGGACAAGAAGAAGACGACACTTAGTTTGGACATCAACCAAGACGCAGCCGCAGCAGCCGCCTGTAGAAGTAGTGCTCTTGACCCAGCCCTGGTGGGACAAAACTTTGTGTGTGAGAAGCCAGAGGATAAGGGGGCTCTTGGGATGCCACAGAAATGACATCACAGAATAGACAAAAATGGAATTCTGTGTCGTGAGAATGTAATAAAATATTTTTTTTCTCCATATAGCTGCAGTAGCTCATTCCAGTACTCCAGGACTCAGACATATGTGGAAGTCATAACCAGGGTTAGGTGCATTCTGCCCTCTGCAATTTCACCAAACAAGTGCAGGCCAGAGAATCTTAGGTATCATTGGGCTCTGTTTTTCTTAAAGATTTTACTAGCCCACATGGCCATGAAAATATGTACTTGATAACACTTTGTGACATCTCAGGATCCAGATTGGGATGAGCAGGATTTGGGGCGATCAGAGTCTAGGGCAGGGGTGGCCAACCTTTCAACCTGAATGCTCCTGGCCCTTTAATGGTTGTATAGATGAGGACATTTCAGCAGGTGCAGCTGCTTTAGCAGCACCAGCAGCTGCCAAGATTCTGTCTTCTGCACAACTCTTAAGAACGCAGAGGCCCTAATGCTGGAAGGTTGGCCATGCCTGGTCTAGGGCTTCAGTGCTTTTCTTAGTTCCTCTCTCCCAGGGTGACCAGATACAATGGAGGACAAAGTGCCTACACCTTTAACTGTTGTATAGAAGCGGGAATTTTGGCAGGTACAGCTTTTTGCAGCCTTCAATGATGAGCTGCACCTGCCAAAAATTCCCTCTTCTATACAATGGTTAAAGATAGGCTTACCATCATCCCAGAATTGACGCTGGCTTCGGCCTAAAGTGGACCCGAGCCACTCCCAAGGGTGCACTGCGTATGCCCAACGTGGTTCCTGCTTCTGTTGCGTCGTTGACCGGAAGCCGGAAGCCCATTGGACAGACGCAGTGCACCCTTGGGAGCGGCTCGGGTCCGCTCTAGGCCGAAGCCAGCGTCGATTCCGGGACGATGGTAAGGCTAGTTAAAGATATAGGCACTTTGTCCTCCATTGTATCTGGTCACCCTGCTCTCCCCTCCCCCTTGTATAACCCTGAAATTGTAGCAAAGAAGTGTTGGTGAGCAGCAGATTGGAACAAGGAAGTAGGAAACTGGGAGGAACCAGGAACTCTGCAAAGCACTTCTTCCCCTGGCCAATGGACGTTTTGCCCACCTCCCCAAGCCTCAAAACAATCAGCAGACATTTTCATCCCATTTTAAAGCTCTTCTCTGAAACTACAAAAGCCTTCTCTTCCTCCAGGGAAAGCTGGGGTACTCAGGGGGGCCCTAATGGATGTACCAGGTTCTGTGTTGGAAGGTAAACTGAACAATTCGCAGAAGCAAATGCAACCATGGTAACAGCTCAGTGTCTCCATCAATCAGAATGCAAATACAAAGGAGCCTCCAAGATTATTGATTTTTTTTAATGTGACATGATAAAATACCTCTTATTAAGTTTAATAAGGGTGTACAGACCCAGAGCTGAGTCTGAGAAAGTAAAGTATTTGAGGGCACCAACTGAGATGACTCCCCCCTCCCCAGGAAATCCACTTCAGGGTTTCCAGCATTGATTTTGGCACTCAGAGCTCCATGGAGAAAGTCAGGGTACTATCAGCCATCTTCCGCTGGTAATCCTCATTGAATCGCTCATTCTGAGCCACTGTGAAGTGGTTTTTCCAGTCACCAACTGTCCCTGTAAGATAACCACACACACAGTCCACTCAAAAACGTTATGGGAAGGAGTTTTAAGTGTTGTTATCTGCTTCCTGATCCCTGGAAAAAGCCACTGTGGGCAAGGAGTTGCTTGGGACACAGTGTACGAGTTTTCCCTCCATTCAAGCACTGTGAATATTAGGTGGCCGTGGAAATCCCCAAATAGGAAGACTACGGCTACCAAAAGGCTTGATGGTTGTACATGCTCAAAGTATGGAGAAAAAAAACACCCAGTTTCTACTACTAATTTATGTTTTTGGTCATGTTGGGGATGTAAAGAAGACAATTTCTTTGAACTTCCTGATTTGTGGGGTTGACTTGCCCCACCAAAAGAGGCGCAGGGAGAAGTCTTACCTTTGCGCATGAATGGGGAAATGGACTGGTCCATGACTGAGAGCGGAACACCAGCCCTGTTGGCCAACGGGTTGTCCTTCATGACTTCAAATGAGGTATGGTGGACAATTTTGTCCAGTGTTGCCTTGTCTAGTTGCTTCCCTATAAATTGCATCACTTTCTGGATTTCATGCTTTGGGTTCTGTGGAGATGAAGAGAGTGTAGCAGGTGTAAACCCCAGATGGACTGCTAGATCCCCTGAACCAAACTTTGGTACCCCTGCAATGGCTCATGGGAAGCACGGTCTGTGTTAGCAGGAAAGCCTAGCCCTCTTGGTACTTCAAAAGACAAGGGAATTGGGTGTTCTTGTGGAAACAGGCCCTATACTCTAAGAATTGGCACTCTCCTGGCCCTTTGAAATTTTACATCCTTATGCCAAAAGTGGCAATTATAATGAGTTTTGTGTCACCTCTCAGTTGGGCATCTGGAGTGTGTCTGATACTTACCCAGATCAGAATGAACTTTTTATCTAATATTCTATAACAGCTAGAAAAAATTGGGATGCTTCTTTCAACTAAGTGACCATCCCTGTCCTCAAGCATGATTTATGATTTGTTTGTTTTTTGATGCCCCCTTGGATAAGAAATAGTAGGTCAATTAAGTGTTGTTTTTCTCTTGTTAGTGAAATTTTCATTGCCAGCCCTCAAGGTCTATGCAGGCTTTGATCTTCCCCTTCTCAGGTAGCCCCTAAAAACCCCTCTCAAAGGGGACAGCCCCTCCCGAGAGAGGGAATTGCTCCAATTTCCTGACTTCACCTTTTTCTCCCTTGCTAAAAATCCTCTTGGAGACCCAGGATTCTCCTACAGGGGTCACCCTGGCCTGGAGCAGAGTCTTGAGTAATTTCTACTTTTAAATTTGGAAGAGGGGAGGGGTAGAGGTTTGGAAAGACCCTCCAAGCTCCCTTTGGTCCTGTCTCCTTAATTGACTCTGCTGAGTCTGCTACAGGCTGTGCAGAGCGGATTGGGAGGATAAGGAAATGTAAGCCACTTGGGTTGAAGCGCAAGTGATAGTTGTCTCGGTCTCAGAACACTCCCTCCTCCTGGACCCGACTCCTTCAGGATCAGGTAACAACCCCTGCTTTCGGCACCTTGGCTCTCTTTCATCTTCTTCCTAGGACTTTATTGCTGTGTTTCTAAAAATCACACCTTCTCCTTTGGGAAAAGTTTCTTTGGCAAGTATCTTCCCGATTTATCCCCCCCACCCCACCCCCATCTTATGATTCCCTAGCAGCCTGTCTTTTCTCTTCCCTCCCTGTTCGCATAGCAATTCCAGACTCTCTAGTTAGGTCAACCCTTTGTTTTCACGTTCTTCTTGTGTGTGCATGTTAGGTGATTGTGCTATTTTATATAGGTACGTAGGAATCATTTTATGTACATTAGATGTTTTTGATTGTGCTCTTTTCGAGGACGGATGGGTGCTCAAGATTGTAGGCCAGAATTTAGGGAGACCCTCCCCAGGCCCCGAGGCTGGGGCCAGGCGAGTCAAACCTGAGCCCGAGCACCTAGTTTATCAACAATATGTTCCCTGCAAGAAGCCAAATCCTTTCCCAGTGTTTGTGTTGCAAGAAAGATAGAAAGGCTGATGGTAGAGAACTCTGGATTCTTTCAAGATCACGATGTGTTCAGTTGACCTTACACCTTTTGCTAAGATTCAGGGAGACTTATCTGCCCTCCCCCACCTTTGAAAAGGAATGAAGATATTGATAAAATTTCGTTTCCTGACTTGCATCCACCCTGCTCACCTTTTTGATGTCTTCGTAGAAGAGAAAGAGCACGCGGTGAGTGTCTTTTGCCTTCCACCAGCCTTTCACATGATCATACCATGGTCCCCAGCTCACTGGAAGACACAGAATGGAGCAGGTGGGCGGTGGGATGCACAGGGACCAATCACCAGCAGAAGGTATACTCAAAGGAAAAAGGACACCCCCACCCCCCAGCATTGCAGGAATAGCTGCAGGTTGTCCACATGACCCCTGGTATCTTCCACACATGTCCCAAAAACTCTGCATGAAGGCCTCGATCCAGCTAAAGTTAGTCATGACTGTGGCTGCAATCCTATACACACTTCCCTGGGAGTAAAGCTCATTGAGCTCACTAGGATTTACTTCTGAGTAGACATGCATAAGATTTCACTGTTAATCCCATTGAAACCAATGAAGAAATTAGCTCTGGTCTCACGTAAGCCTTATTGCTTTCAGTACAGTACAATTAATTCAACCTTTAATGGCATAAAAAACAGGCCATACAAGAGTGAGAGTAAAAACCACATCAACCTAAAATACAAATGCAAGAACACTTAACATAAGGTAACTTAAGACAGCAGAATATAATAAAATGAAATAAAAAGAATCAATAGTTAAACAAGTAATAGTTAAAACAAAGCAAAACTATAACCATAGTCATTCAAGTAAGTAAGTAAGTACCTTAATTGGTATAACACAAATTATCCATTTAAAAACAGTTTAAAACAAGGACTTCCAATAAAACCTATAAAACACAATTTAAAACAAGGATTTTCAATAGAACCTAGCCTGAAAGAGGTGCTCTACTGACGGTAAAAATTTTACAACATTCCCTACCGTCTCAGTCAATCCGTCATTTTAGAAGATAGAACAATTTTACAACATCTGAGTGGCCTGGGTGTTTCAGAGTATGGGGTCCAGGTATTCAAAGCAAGAATGTAAATGAAATTTGCAATAAAATAATATATGGAAAATAGTCTCCACAGCCCCAGAACCACAGGGACAACGACATTCAGAAAGTGGGATGTTGGAAAATCTGCCTGACAGGACTTGAGATGGAACAACATTAAATCTAGCACGTATTAATGTTTGACGGTCCTGCGGGGTTATTGGAAAAGAAAGATAGGGAGATAATCGACCCAAGGAGAAAGGAATATTAAAGGAAGTGAAGAACAAGTTGTACGAGCAGAGGAATGAAGAGTCTGGAATTCAAGATCTAAAAGACGTTGGTTCAGTTTCCCAAACGCTTCCTCCTCTGAAAGCAGAGTAAGGTATTCTACTGAGAAGCCATGGGAGTCGGACATGACTGGACTTAATTGTCAGGGGTCACCTTTACCTTTACCTAGTGGAGATTAAAGATTGTCCCAATTCAAGAAAAATCGCAGACATTAAGAAATGCTATCAGGTGGGAACTGCTTTGCTCACCTTTGCCGGCCATGAATGTCTCGAAGTATTCCTGCCAGGTTCCAGGGTCGGGGATCACTTTGCTCATCCTTTGGAAGTGGAAATAGGACACCATGCAGTCTTTGGCATTCCTTGCCACATACAGGAACTGTTGGGACACACAAACAAGAAGCAGCATTAACTGATTTACCTCCACTTTGCCAAGGAGCTCAGAGCAGCTTTCAAGGAGCAACCAGGCTGAAACCTGCTTAACTTGAGCAATGCAGGAGCTCCATGTGCCCTGCAACTCATGCTCATGGGCAGAAGGACACAAGATGCAGAGATGCAGCCCCTCCAGTGCCAGGGTAGGTACAGACACCTCTTCACCAGGTGTGCAGTCTGTCCCGGCATCAGTTTAATGCGGGCCCTTCGACAAGTGCCATTGTGCCCCCTTCCCCAGCAGCACGACAGTTGCACTGGCATCTGCCATCTTTGTTTACCTACAATGTGATGTGCTCATCTTGCTGTTGCGTCATGAGCAGCGATGGGATGGTTGGCTGTGCATTTAAGGTAAATAAAGATGGCAGATGCCAGCAACATGGCTGCTGAAGAGCACTTTGTTTGCTAAGGTACAGCCCTCCCAAGTGTTTGGTGGAGGCTTATCACAGCAGCAGCTGTTCAGAGGCTGCATTAGTGGCAACCCTTTTTCCCACCTGGGTATCAGGGGTCAGTAGTAGGCCCTTTGATGGACCCCCAGCATTCCAGTTGGTCGACCCCTAATGCCAGTCCCGCATGCAACAATGTGGGAATTCAGCTGTTTACAGCAGTGTACAGACAAGCAGTGTACAGACAAGTACCAAGGGTCATCATCACATCCTAACAAACACTGCAATATGTGAAGCCGCTACAGGGGCTAAATCTGATTCACAAGTCACATGATGGAGTTGTCCAAAGGCCATCCTAGATTATCTGAGGGTAAGCAAAACGCCTGCTTCATTTTCAAAGATCGTTGGTTTAGGGATGCTCTTTCCTTACCTTGCAGTTCTGCTCCCAAAAGGATCGTGGGAGCAACTGGACAGGGAGATGGGTTTTCAGAGTCCGCGGAGAGGGCATTGCTTCCGCCTGGTCCACCCCTGCCAAAGAAGTGAGGCACTGGGGTCAGACCAGGGATGGAGATCATCGCATCCCATTTCTGAGGGGAAAACACTGTGAAAATTCATGTACAAGTTCACATTTTAATAGTGAATCCATGTATTAAATCAGGATTGATATGAGCTCTCCCTCAGGGAGTGATGCTCTTGAGAATCCTATGTCAGGAGTCTGTGGCCTTTCTCCTCCTCTTTGCTAAACCACAATTCCCAGGGTTCCTTGGGAAAAAGGCAAGGCAGCTTAGCCAGTTTGGGTCTGCAGCCTAAACAATGCCTTGAGTGTCACCTGAGGGCTGGGGGGGCCGTGCCCACTCAATAAAGGGATGCCGGCGCTGCAGAGGGGCCCGCTGGCATTTCTCCAGGTCACCTTCTTGTTGAATCATGTCCACAATCTCTTGAATCCATGTGGTACCTTGCAGGAGAAGGGGAAAGTGTGAGGGGGGGGGAATGAAGAAAAACCAGGAATCGTTTATTTAGTGCTGTGCACGCCTCAGTGACTTATCTTCTGCTCCACAATGAGGTAAATTCCATAACCTGAATAGATTATGCACATTTTATGCCAATATGTGCTTATTTTGCATAAAATATGTGTTTCTGCTAACTCATAAGAAGGGGAGGGCTATAGATGTCTGAAACTCCCACTACAGTCAAACTTAGCATGCCCTTACCTTCTTCAGATTCCACTAAGCATTGTACACACAGATTCAAACTTATCTGAGACACTCATAAGGGCTAGAAACTTTTTTTTTAAAGGAAAATATGAAACTGGAGATTCTCAGCTCTGCATATATTCTGAGAATAAAACAACAAAGACACCCTGCTTACCACTCCACAGAGGAGAATTCCCAGGCTGTGGTATTCTCTCTCCCATGAGGCTCGATCGCTTGGCTCCATCACTGCCAGTTTGTAAAAGATCAGTGATGAGTCTTTCTGTTTTGTTTTGGCTGTTTTATTAACAACTATGCTGGGGTGTCTTATGTTTTGCATTGCTTGGTTGCTGCTCTGTGTTTTGTTAATCAGAATTATATACTGTCAGGCTATTGGTTTAAAATTCTGTTTTTTTCTGCATAAGCCACCTTAATTCTACCTTCAGTGGAATAGGAAGGCAGTAAACAAATCCTTTGAACTTCACACAATAAACTCTGGCTATCTAATGAAAGGCTCTGTCTGAAGCCAGCAGAGGGCTTTTCCAGATCTCTTTAAAAGGTAAAGGTGACCCCTGACAATTAAGTCCAGTCGTGTCCGACTCTAGGGTGTGGTGCTCATCCCCATTTCAAAGCCGAAGAGCCAGCGTTGTCCGAAGACGCCTCCATGGTCATGTGGCCGGCATGACTCTCCTTGCCACAGCGCGTAGCATGCGGCTGGAACACGGAGCGCTGTTTACCTTCCCGCAAGCGGTACCTATTTATCTACTCACATTAACATGCTTTGGAACTGCTAGGTTGGCAGGAGCTGGCCAAGCAACGAGAGCTCACCCCGTTGCGGATTCGAACTGCCGACCTTTCGATCAACAGCTCATGGTTCAGCGGTTTAACCCACTGCGCAGATCTCTTTAGGAGGGAGCTATTTTCTTCTGCAGGCACTTCTCAGCACTGCACCTCCAGACTACATGTGGCATTACAGTTACACATGCTTACCTGCTTTGGGGTAGGTGCAAATGAGCAGATCATCTGGCTTTGCTTGGAAGTTCTGGATCCGGTTCCATTCATGGCAAGTTGTCTTTGGCAGGGGGATCCCATCCACTTCGCCCAGCTCCGGGCGTCCCTCAGGCTTGAGCGCTTTCTCTGTGGCCATTGTTGATAGCCTGGGAGATGAGACAGGAAAAGCAGAGTAGGGGTTTCTTGGTTTTCTATTGTAACTTTTAAGGCTGTTTTAACATTTAAGGATAGTTTTAACGTTTATACTGTAAATTACTGTTTTAAATGTGGTTTTATGTTTTGTAAGCCACTTTGGGTGCCCTTTAGAGTCAGAAAAACAGGATACAAATTGAGTAAATAAATAAAAGCAAACAGCTGAGATGGGTGAGGGAGTCAGTTGCGTTGTGCTGTTATTCTGCAGTCCGGAACAACAAAGCTTTCACTGTGGCAGGTTGTGTGTTTGGGTCAGAATTGCCATTTTTTCCTGGGAGGACTCTTGTCCCTTTAACAAGTTGTGTGACATACGCAACTTGTTCAGGGCAGCTTTTCTCAGCATAGAATCACAATGATGAGGTGTTCAATTGAATTTCTGCTTGTTGCATAATTAAAAGTGCAGGATGCTTGGCAGAGGGGGGGGGGAGGGATAGGGTACAGGTCACATTATAGCCATCATACAAATTTCTGGCTGCTCCCAGCTGCTACACCATCCAGGTGTAGGCCTAATCACTTTCTCTCCACTCCTTTGCACTGAATTGGCTAATTTAAGTGCACAGTTTTGGACAAAAAGGCTTTGTGATGGATGTGTGAGGCAGGGCATCTTCCTTGAAAATGCTGCTTATTCTGGGATAATAACCATTCCCGATGGTACCTCTGATGTATTTATGTGTTGTCCACACAGGGTGACTCAAAAGCTGAAATCAAATGTGGTGAAAAAAGGTCAGCGATTCTCAGTCAATCAGCTCTCTTCACTCCTGCAAACAAGAGCAGATTTGTTGTGTCTCCTAGGTAAGCAAATAGCTACATTTCCTAGCAGAAAAAAGACCAATTCACAAGTTCTGGGCTAGGGCTACTCATACGGTAGTTTAGTTTCCTTTGGATCACTGTAGAGACTTATGGTACTGTACTGTATGTGTAGGTATTTGTTTGATTGACAGATGTATAAGAGGAGCATAAGTAGAGATGGGAGGGGTGAGGGGGGAAGCTCCCCCCGGGCTGGAGATCTGTTCCCTTTGCTCTCTCAGACACCTCTGCTGCTC
Source organism: Plestiodon gilberti rubricaudatus (assembly GCA_026170595.1). NCBI lineage: Eukaryota > Metazoa > Chordata > Lepidosauria > Squamata > Scincidae > Plestiodon > Plestiodon gilberti. The sequence continues at coordinate 11,272,740 of JANXHW010000006.1, read as the reverse complement.
AGACACGCTTGCTGCCACTTATGCTTGGAACTGCCCCCCGGAACATCTGCTCTCATGTCCTTAAAATCCTTGTTAAAAACCCACCTTTTCAATGAAGACTTTGGCACAATCTCCTAGGGACCCAATCCTATCTACATTTCCAGCGCAGATGTAGCTGTGCCAACTGAGCACACGCTGTGGGGGGGGGGTAGTCATAGAGGCCTCTTCAATGACAGGGAACATTTATTCCCTTATCTCGAGGCTGCATTGCAGCTGCATCGGCGCTGGAAAGTTGAATAGGACTGGGCCTTAGTCCCTATACCCTAATACAACTACCTGTACACCAGTGTTTCTCAAACTTTGTCGACCTGCAGCTCCCTTGACCATTGGCCATGGCTCCCCATTACATTATGTTAATGCCTGCCAATTGGCATTGCACTGTTTTCCGAGAGGATTCTGTGGCACTCCGCGGCTCCCCTGGCTGGTTTCCATGGGAGTTGCGCCTTCCAGTTTGGGAACCACTGCTGTACACCGAAGTACATACGAATGAAACAATTGCATGTTCTTCGCATTTACCTCATCTCCATTTCCTCTTCCTTCCACCGATATCTAGAACGTAAGCTACTCAGGTCAGGGACCTTTCCTTTCATTCCATATTATAAAGCACCATGTACAAAGAAAGAACTATATAAATACAGAAAGCTGTTTGAAGTGTACAGTTGAAGATGTAAATTAGGTACAACATCTGAAGGCAAATGTGGTTATGTTTTACACACACACACACACACACACACACACACACACACACACACACACACACACACACACACATATTAGGGAGCCAAAATTCCCATTGCTGAATATGTGAAAAGACCCACATGCATTGGAAAATGCCTCCAGAGTGAGCAAGGTTGTGGGGCCAAAATGTCCTAGAATTTGTTGCCCATGTTGAGAGGAATATTTATTCCTAGCAACAATCCTAAATGAGCAACCTCAGGTATCCCTGATCGCATCAGAGTCCTAGATTTATATTTTTACCTTTTGTCCTTGAGAATTTTATTTTTCTGATAGCTCCTTCACCTTTTGTCCTTGAGAATTTTATTTTCCTGATAGCTTCTTCCACGGGGCAGTCACCACTGGAAAGGAAACTGTATACGACTGGTTCTTAATCTGAAAATTGGCTCCTCCCAAAGGAAGGGATCAGAGGTTTCTTCTTGCACAACTCCAATAGGTAAATCGACAGTTAAGCTCTTAGTAATTTTGGAATTTAAAAAATGCTTCCACCCAGCAAAAAAAAAAGGCATGGTAATAAAGCAGATTCTACTCTTCAACAGGTAGTTGTTTTGCTTTGACTTTTTAAAAACCAAAATTCTGTGACACAGTTTGCAGGGGAAATTCCTTTACATTCCTGAAGCTGTGAAGAATTGCATGGCAAGAATTAGACAGAGTGGGGCTGGTTTTCACACTGTAGTAGGGCGGAGTTGCAACAGCTGCGCAAGAGGTAGAGGTGCTGCTGCTGCTGCCAAGTGGTAAAAGATGGAAATTAAAGAAGGGGAAAGTCATAGAGAACCTTCCCAATATTTGCTTTGCCAGGACTTAGAGCCAAACTACATGTGATGCTCAGCCAGGAGCTAGCCTTCTCCAATTAAAATAAATAAATAATTGCAGTTCTGGAGAGTACAAGCTATAGCAAAAGACAAGTGCAGCAAGGAAGGGGATCGTTGGCCCTCACCCCTGCATTTTTTTTTAAATACTAAAAATGCAGGTACCTCTACCTTTTCCCCTATGGAAGAAAAAAAACACCCTTTAAGGAAAGTGTTTGTTTTAGCAAAATGAGATGGAAGGTCCCTGGTGTAAAGGATTGCTAAACATTAAGGATACAATGTTAAACACACTTTCTGGGGAGTAAGTACCATTGAATACAATGGGACTTACTTCTGAGTAGACATGCATAGGCTTCTGCTGTAAAACACCATTAAAGAGCCTGCTGGATGGCAGTCGGAACACAAAGAGCACAGTCCTACCCAGAAAACCTCAAATCTACATCAGGAGAAAGGATTGGGCTAGAGAAAGATGCCAAAAATGATCAGAGAGCATTCTCATACCTGGGCATTTGAAAAGTCATTTTTAAATGAAGAGAAGAAGAGGTCAAGTATGTGGACCACATTAGACACAATGGAGACCAATTTGCTTACATTTGGACCTACCCAATCATGCGCTGTAGAAAGTGGAACAGGGATTTGACTTTTAGAGGAAAAGAGGCAGGAGGTACTCAGCCCTGCCTCCCCCAGCAGCATCCCTTCCAGCAGTTGGACCCCCCCCCCCCCCAGTCTCATTTCTTCTGAATTGACCTCCAATTCATGAAGCGAACATAGCTGGCAATTATATGCTGTGGGGAAGCAAAAGGCAGGTGTGTGGCAGGTGCAGTCCCCCCCCCCCCCGTACACCCAGTCAACAACTTTATACACGATCAAGCTCAGTGCCAAGTTACTGGAGGCCTGAGCCCCACACTGGAGCCCCATGTTACATAGGTGGCGCTTGCCAGGCAATGGCTGCTCCTCTTTCCACCTTCCCCACCAGTCAGTGGAAACATCGCCCAGAGGCCCTGCAATGCTCTGGAGGATGTTCCCATTAGGGGTGCTGGCCACAGCAGTCACACGAGTCTCCTGGCTGGCTTTTGTCCGGAATCAAGATTGCCGGGAGGAATAACAACAATCGCAGATATGCAGACGATACCATCCTAATGGCAGAAAGTGAAGAAGCACTAAAGAGCCTCTTGATGAGAGTGAAAGAGGAGAGTGCAAAAGTTGGCTTGAAACTCAACATTAATAAAACTAAGATTATGGCATCTGGTCCCATCAATTCCTGGCAAATAGAAGGGGCAGAAATGGAAGCAGTAACAGATTTTACTTTTTTGGGCTCCAAGATCACTGCAGACGGAGACATCAGCCATGAAATTAAAAGACGCTTACTCCTTGGAAGGAAAGCTATGGCAAACTTAGACAGCATAATAAAAAGCAGAGATATCACCATGCCAACAAAAGTTTGTATAGTCAGGGCGATGGTGTTCCCAGTAGCAATGTATGGTTGCGAGAGTTGGACCATAAGGAAGGCTGAGCGCTGAAGAATAGATGCTTTCGAACTGTGGTGCTGGAGAAGACTCCTGAGAGTCCCTTGAACTGCTTGGAGATCAAATCAGTCAATCCTAAATGAAATCAACCCTGACTGTTCCCTGGAAGGACAGGTACTGAGGCTGAAACTCAAATATTTTGGCCACCTAATGCGAAGAGAGGACTCTCTGGAGAAGACTCTGATGCTGGGAAAGATTGAAGGGAGAAGGGGAAGGCAAAGGATGAGATGGTTAGACAGCATCACCGATGCAACGAACATGAAAATGAGCAAACTCAGGAAGATAGTGGAGGACAGGAAGGCCTGGCGGGATATGGTTCATGGGATCATGAAGGGTCGGACACGACTTAACGACTGAACAACAACAACTACCCATACTGGGGATGTTTAGGAGTTGGCCTGTCTGGGTGGGTCTTTCGATAGGTGTGAGCCCTCAGTCAGCGTCCACCCTGCCAATCCCTGATGCCTCCCCTGATTAAATCCAGGTCAATCCTAATCTCATCCAGTTTGACCCTAGGAGGCAAAAAACAGGCAGTGTCCCACAGGGGTGCTGCGACCAGGAACACTGCCTGATGCCATCTCGGGTCCACGGCCTCAGTGCTACAAAAAAATAACCCCTCCCCAAACCCTTACCGTGCTCTTCGCACACTTTGTCATTCAGTTAGTTTGCCAGCGCCATTGTTAGTTTCCAACACCCTTAGCTAAAACTGCCAAAGTACAGTAATAGAAAGGAGAGGAGGAAAGGGGTCCTTAGACACAGCTACTTACATGGACTCTGGGCTCACTTGGCAATGGCAGTCCAGCAGGGCAGGGCCTCAACAACTCACCTGCTCTTTTACAGCCAAACATCTCGTACGTAACCTGATTGATGGCACTCCAAACCAATCACCGACATTTTTGCCATCCAAGAGGAGGGCTTCATAAACTTATTTCTAGGTCCAAAGTCCACTGGGTTTTGTTAGTTTAATCAGTGATATGGTAAAGAATGGTATCAACCAAGCCCCTGAGAAATATTTCGCCTGGAATCTCTCAAGGAACGTTATCCAATTTAGCAAGGAGTTGGCCTGAGTTTCAAAGGTATTTGGACGGTTTGTGTTTGCATCCATTAAAGTTGTGCATTTTGGCTACCGTGTGCATTGTGGTTCTTTGAAAAAGAAACAACCAACCAAACAACCCCTGGTTTCAAAAACGGTTATTGTTACAGCATCATTGTTTGGAATTCCAGAGGCAGATTCAGCCAGACTCTGCTTTTCCCAGTTTTGGAGGGTAGCCAAGGAGATCCGGACCAGTGTATACTAAAAAGAATGTATCTTTCCTACCTCACTAATATGGTTATATTTTTGAATGTTCCTTTTCTTTGAAACATTGTATGAAACTTTTTTTTTTCTATAAAAGCTTTGTTTCTAAAATGCTCACCTTATTAATGGCATTAATTACTGTGTAGAAATATGATGCTTAGTCCATTTTTTAATACCATGAAATGTGAAACTTCTCTATAGGAAAACAAGAGGCTGCATCATTAATATTGAGTCACTAGTTTTTGGTTTCTGCCTTTAATCACTGAAAAAAAAGTCAAGTACTGTACACTTAACCCTCAGAAAAGTTGTCTGAAGTCCTACTCATTTTCCCCCATTCTTGCTATGAGTGGCTGTCATGGTTGTCCCTAATTTGTCAGAATAAAAGGTGTCAGCCCTGCCTGGGGCTTTTTGAAGATCTCCAGCTACATCCACTTGAAGGTGTCAGAAAGGCCAGTCTAAACTCTTTGGTCGGAGCATGCAGAAGCCACAAAAGGGGCATCGAATTTGGAAGTTCTGTACCAATTAATATCACCCCATCATCTAGATGTGTCCCAGGTAGCATCTAAACACATGACTGTTGTACATTTGTGCCAGTAGTAGCGCTTGGGTGCAAGTACAAATGCATGATTGGGGAAATTAAGATTTCAAGGAACTTTGACATGTTACACACATCCCGTGTAGGTAATTGCTTTGTAAAAGGGCTTTCTGGTGGTATCTCCATGCAGACTGTGACATTGACATAATACGCCCTGGATCTGGATTTGACAGGGTGTGATTCATTCAGTCCTGTACCAGAGTCAAGTGATGCAGAAGGGGGGTGAGGCATCAGAGCCAGCGTTTTATACCAACGAGTAGAAACCCCACAGTCTTAGCAGGTCCACAGTGAAGGGGGATATGCTGGGAGGGGGGGGCAACTCTGACTTCATCTGTGTTGTCATGCATGTGTGCTCACCCCCCCCCCCCCAACCAATCTGTGTCCCTGTTCTTTTGTACATGTTTGTTCTATTCTTCAGCTAAGAGTACAAAAAGCTGGGTCAGGCCTGGGAGGGGGGGGGTGCAACTGGGTACACATTTTATATTAGACTCCAAAAATGCTTTTGGCATCCTTCCAGGAAGAGGCAGCAGCTCTGTAGGCACATAGGTAGAGGGTTCCCATGCGTCTTATATCCCTGTGAGCATGAAACTAACAGATACGCAGCGGTATTATTTACCCCATGCTGCCATGACTGAGACAGAGTAAGGGCACCTAGTGAATTCGTAGGAAAGGCACCATTTGAAGCAGGGAAGTCCTGATTGGCAGCTCAGTTAGTCATTTCGCAACACTAGTAGCTTTCTGGCATACCTCCAGCAAGTGGAAAGTAGGTTTCTTGTTGGAAGATAATCATTAGCAGAGTCATCTCTCTCTCTCTCTCACTGTGCTTTTATGACACAGGTACGTGGAAGGAGATGTATGGCCACATTTACCTGCAGTGCTGAGTTAAGAGACACTTGTCCTGCATGAATTGGCAAGGTAAAAAGGGGCAATCATAAGGAGACAACTATCTGAAAACGGAATGCACTGCAATGTTGAAGCAAACACCTGTGTGTAAAAATAAAGAGCGTTTTCTATTATGGATTATTGCTCATTAAGGTACAAAAGCACAGTACAAATTTTGCTTGGTCAATATTTGAAGCCATGGTGAGATCCACTTTCCAATCTGAACCCTTCCTGAATTATTCAAGGGAGCAGGACTGACCCCAACTTCAAAAACAGCTTCCCCCCACCCCCCAGAATGGCCTCACAAATGTTGACACAGTTTGGGTGCAGTTTCACTTAGAAAGAAAAATACAGCGGTTCCAAATACCTACTCACAGAAGCAGTGAGACACCACACCCATTTCACAGAAGTTGCACTGCATTGCTCCTCTCGCCATTCTAGAGCATCAGTTCTCAAACTGGTGGGTTGTGACCCACCAGGAGAACCGGATGCTGTCCCCTGCCACCTTAAGGGGTGGGGACAGCATGGTGGGACAGCCTCTGGCGGAGAAAAATGTTCTTTTAACACTGGGGGTCTTGCAGCCCTTCGGAGGGTTCGGGGAGGCCCGTGCCCCCTTCTGCAGGCCTCCTCAAGCTGTAGATCACAGCTCTGTGGTGATTACGCCCACTTCCGGTTTTCAGACGAAAACTGGAAGTGGTCGTAATCACCACAGAGCGGTGATCTACAGCTCGGTGAAGCCTGTCGAGGGGTGTGTGGGCCTCTTCGAACCTTTCCAAGGGCTGCAGGACCCCCGGTGTCAAGGGGAGGAGTCAAGCTCTGGACCGACCCTGTCTTCTGATGGGAGGGGCTACACCCATCGTCTGAATGCCCCCCTTCCCCCTTCCAGAGAAACATTTTTCCCCGCTGGTGGCGGCGGTCCCCCGGATTGCTGCCACCGCAGTCCCCAACCCCGCAAACAGAGTTCTCCCCACCTTGCAGAGAGAACTTTGAGAATCAGTTCTAGAGGGACAAAAAGATCACGTTCAGGTTTCTTCCACCTACACACCGCTCAGCAGATCTTCACACCACACACAAGTCTGCATTCCATAACTACAGTAAGCCTTAACCATGGATGTTGGTTGGATGAGGGATTTCCAGGTCCAGAAGTAGTTGGTCACCCCTGGTCCTGAAAATCAAAGATAGGGATGACTGTGGCCTTCAGCCCCTGGTTGTTGGAGGAATTGCCTTGTTAGAAAAAGGCCGCTGGACTAGATAGATATTTGGTCTCATGCCTCATTGCACCTTCTTATGTTCTTAACACAGTGCACAGATCAGGGAGAAAGTTGGCCAGTGTCGCAATGTAACAGTGCTCTAAGAGGTCCTGAGTCTTCAACGCACATAACCATGAGGTACTGGACCTAGGATTCAGCCAGGCCTAATACCCTTCCTTGCTCACCTTACACACACACACACGTGTGCACACATGCGTGTACATGCACATATGCGCACACACACAGAGATGTGTTACCATCCCACATATTTCCCTCTCAAGTAGACAGATGTTGGAATCTGTGCATTGTTTATTGGAGTATCACAGCAAAAGAAAAACACCTGAATGTTTGTATTCCCTGCCCTCATCTGCTTCTTGAAATAAAATAAAAAATCAATTAATGGCAACAGAAAGATTTGGTGGAGAGAGGGAGGGTGGAAATAAAATATATAACACGTAGGGAAAAGGGAGCAAGTTTTTGGAATCCACACCACGTGCAGCAAACATGCCATACTGGTGTTGCGACAGCCTTCTCTTCTCAAGATGAGGGCATTTGGATACTGTGTGTAACACACAAAAAAGTCTTCCCTTGCTGAAGACTGGTGTGTTGATTTTGGTTCCCCAAACAGGGTGCAAGAAGAAGTCCTTCCCTGAAGGTTAGGTAGCAAGGGGGGCATTTTTGGTGCCACATGCTGCAATGGAAGTCTTTCCTTTCAGGTCAACAGAGAGCCTGGGAGGGCCAGATGGGACCAGTTCATGTGACAGCGAAATCTTTCCCCTCACCTGATGTCTTTGTATCCATTCACAGAGAGGAACAAGATGTAGGTGGAAAGAGAGCCTGGATGTGGATGGCAGCGCACAGGAGGGGCAATCCCAAAAACAAGTGCTCTGCCCCAGCGCCATTTTGAGGTTTTAAGTACTCCCATTTATTTAGGAGGGGGAATGGATTTGTTCACAGGCCCTCTCAGCAATCTGGAGTTCAAGAGATCTGTTATTAACCACAGAGCATGACCAAAGAAAGTACTGGAATAACCAGGAGGAGACAATGTCCCACCAGCAATTGCACACGAGAGAGAAACCTCCCCATTCCTTTCTCACTGCATCCAGGGGAGGAGAGGAGATTCAGTAGGATAGCAAAGCACATTTTTAGAAATCCATAGGTGAATGAGTGTATCCATGCGGAGCAGAGTATGTATTAAAGCTTCCTCCAGCAGCCAAGAAGCGCTCAGACCATAAAGAGACCTCTCTAGACACGGAAACTCTCCTCTTTGCCATCAATGTGCTTGAGGCGGAGGTACACATCTGTGCCTATACCCTGCAGGGACTGGAGGGTCAGGGAGCCACCCAGGTATTCGGCATAGGCACGGGAGGTGGGTAATCCAAATCCAAACCTGGGAAGGAGAAAGACAAAAGGAGATGGAAGGTGGGAATTGTTACAGCTAAACTGGAAACAGGCAGCACAGGGAGTGAGAAAACTGTTGCTGGAGGAGAGAGGTCAAGCCGCTTGAGGGAATCTGGGTTGGCTTCTAAGTGACCAAACACACATTCTTATGGAGACAAGCCCCACTACTTGTGGGTTTTTGCTCCACGGACTGCTATTGCCATGGGGAAGAACACCACAAAAATATGGGATGTCACATGGAGGGCCACTGCCTGAGGAAAGCTCAGTCACCAGGCAATCAAAGAAGAATTGCAAGTTATCCCAATGTACACTGGCACTTTTAAAAGAGCAAGAGAAAGATGTGATCTGCTATTGCACAGTGTAAGAATGGAGTCTGGTTATAATGTTTGGCGTTTTTTTTAAAGGCAATTTTTATCCTTTAAGGACGCAGAGCATATAAAACGCCTGGTGAAATCGGAAGCTGGTCCAGCTGGAACCACCAATATTGTGGGGACCTCAGCAATTCCCTCCATCTCTGTTCTTGATGCTTTTAAAAGTCAGGAGAAGTTCAGATATTTCCTTCCCCAGTACACCTCCCCTCTCCACAATATTCACCCACACCCTCTGAGCAGTGGCTGCTGGGAAATTCAGTCTCCTGCTGGTATCATCCTCACCCATGCATGGGCCCCGACTGGGCACTGTTCCCCATTTCCACCATGTTCCCAAAGAGGGTGTTCATGCGAGGGTCCTGAGTGCTCGCCTCAGCTGTAGTAAAGTGATAATCAGTCACCTTCTCGACGTGGTCGTGAGGGATTCCAGCACCGCGGTCTGAAATCCTGTTGAGAGAAAGAAACACATTACGCAAAGACCCACATGTTACAATCCAATGTATTTCTTCTTTTCCCACCTTCCATCATATCCCTCTCCCACCAGAGGAAGGACATCTCTGGTGTATTACCCAACTAGCACAGACTAGCACAGAGCTGGCTAAGAGACAGAGCTGCAAATCAGGGCCTCCCTAGCTTGACTGTCACCTCTGCTATGACCCCACCAGGTGGCTGTAGGCAAAGCTCTGCCTCAGCTCCCCAATTGGGATAATGCTACTGACTCAGTAGGGCTTACTTCTGAGTAGACAAGCATCGGTTTATGCTGCTACAGTATGGAAATAGGGGTTAAGGCAATGGGTTTTCAGAAGGGATTTGAAGGAAGCATCCCACAGGTGTTCCAAGCACAAGGGGCCGTAAGAGAGAAAAGATGGCGTCGTTTGAGGGAGCAGGAGACCAGCAAATGGTTGAGGGTGGCGAAACTGGAAACCAAATTCCCACCAAGTCCACCTGGAACTGTAGAATACGGTACTGTGTTTCTCGATTGCAATAAAAACCAATTCACTTTGGGTCTTCTTAGAGAAAAGTGAAATAGGGGCTTTTAAAATTAAAAGAAGCACGAAGTAAACTTGAAGAAATAAAATCCAGGCAAGCAGTGGCAACAAGCACAGTAGTGGTGGCAGCATTCAGGGCCCAATCCTACCCAACCTTTCAGCACTGATGCAGCCGTGCCAATGGGGCACACACTGCATCCTGTGGTGGGGGAGCAGTCATGGAGGCCTCCTCAAAGTAAGGGAACGTTTGTGGCCTTGAGGCCACATCGGTGCTGGAAAGTTGGGTAGGATTGGGCCCTAAGACTAGCTAATATACGCTAGCTGTATCTAAAGAAGTTCAATTCGGGCTGTACCTTATGATCAGGTCAATATCATTGTTGGCGATGGTGATGACAATGTCTGGCACGTTGTAGGGTGTATCCAAGTGAGACTCCATAGTGGCTCTGAAACGAAGGGAATAGCAAGGGGATAAGGGTGCACCCCATTCTCAGCAGCATCCCAACACCTCTCCACTTGGTGTTGTTCTAACCCTCTTTCCCCATCCAGAATGACTTGCAGCCTATACTAGAAGCCTGCAAGCAACGTTCTGGGAGATTCATTCAAATCAGCATGCCAACTTCTGTATTCCCTAAAATTCTGCAGATCCTGGCCACATGTATCACTCCTTTTCCCCAGTCTTATTCCCTCTCTCATACCAGTGGTTTTTGTCTTCCCTCCTTCTCACATTCTTCTGGAGCACTGCCTCTTCCAGTTGTGCCTAAGCAGCACAGTCCACAGCAGTGAGAGCCCCTTCTGTGACAGAGAGGCAGCCAAGCCAGTCATCACCACAGAATCCCTAAATAAGACAATTATTTCCCTCCTCTATGTCTGTCTATTATTCCATCAGAGTGAATCTCAGTGGGAAGCATACACCCCCTCCCACACACAATCCTCAAAACTGGAAAACTTGGTACCCAGTTGCTCCTTTGAACACACTAAGGATGGAGTGGGGCAAAATCATGGACTTTCAGAGGGAAAGGTACCATATCCCATCGTATCCATGGATCCTGCCTGCGTCTCACCATTTCAGAGGGGGAAAGGGGTGCTCACCGCATGGCATTCTTGAGCAGTTCCGGAAGGATGTAGTCGAGAGGCATGGGGATGAAAGGGAAGCGGGCAGCCACATGTCCGTTAATCCGCACCCGAGGGGCATTCCCGTACTTATGCTCACAAAGGCGCCTATGGGGAAACAACAAGATGAAGTCCGGACCCAGTTCCGCTCCGGGCAGCTTACTCAGGAACAGGCTGCCTTAGAATGGAACTACAGAGCCAAGCACAGCCTCACCCAGGTGGGCTTGGCTGATTTGCTCCAAACTCAAAGGTAGGCACAATTCGGGAGTTCAGAAATGCCACTGGGAAAATTCTAAGTCGTGGTATAGCTCCCTCAGAATAAACACACCTCATCGAAGGGCAGACTTACAATTATTCAGAGAAAAGGCCTTATTTAGCAAGACTTTGGGGCTGCAGTCTTACAGTTCATATTTACTGCAACAAAGCCAAGCGTTGATCTTATAGACCGTCACTTGTATAAAGCTGGGGTCACATTTCTTTTTACCATTCTAAATACATATTTCATAACCATTTAAAGTAAAATGTATTTAACATTTTACCTCACTGGCATAACTCCAATGGACTTACAAGCTAATAAAACAGCAATTAAAAAATGAATACGACATCACCTTCAGGAAAATTCAGCAGAATGAAGGTGCAACTACACAACATGGCCCCAAGGGGGAGCTCACAGACAACAAGAGATTTCACAGCCTCTGCATGATAACAGATCCCTTTTCCAGCAATGAATACCTGGCAAAATCCACCCATTTCTCAATTATTTTCTTCGGGGACAGGCGAGTGCAGATGATCCCAACAAAGTCTGGCTGCAGAATAATGTAAAAAAAAAGATTGAAATGTCAAGGTAGGATTTAGAGCTACAGCCTGCTCGCTCCTGCTCCACCCAAACAAAGAGTATTTACATCACCTCCATATATTTTCAGAACGCCTTAAAAAAAAGCAAAGCAAAAAACAAATACCAGAACCAGGGGACACTCACCAAAATGATGGGAGCGTCAGAACAGACTCTCCCCGCGTGCAGACAAGCTGCACCTCAGTTCTCTGCTCTCTGGCATGCCAGTTGTACAAACTCAGTTGGCAAGAACCAGGAACAGGGTCTCTCTCCGTGGTGGCGGCGCTGCAGCAGTGGAATTTCCTACCCGGGAAACACATCAAATCTCTCTTGCCCGCCCAACACACTGGCTAATTTTAAACACGTTTAATTTCCCTGGCTTTTAACTGACCAACAGACTGTGCCGAGTTTAATTGCTTTTATCCCTGTTCACCACTTTGGGAACAGGCTGCTTTTAAAAAAGTGATATAAAAAGATTAAGGGCACATGCATAGATTTACACAGATCTTTCTTCATGTACCACTGGCAACTAAGGCACATTGGGTTGTGCCTTGGCTTTGAAACTCCTTAGCAAGGAAGGCCTGCCGTGCCTCTTCTCCGTTGGCTTTCGGCCACCAGACTCTCAACAAGCTTTTGCCCTATAGGTGGAGGTGTTTGAAAATGACCCAGCAGAACCCCTTTCACGTAGGCGTTGTCTGAAGGGAACAAAAGGGAGGGATTCACTGTAGGTGGTCTGACACAGGTGGTCAGAAAGCTTCATATGGACACTCTCTCTCTCTCTCTCTCTCTCTCTCTCTCTCTCTCTCTCTGTGTGTGTGTGGAGAAAATGTAATTGCAAACAAATATAAAATCTACACCCCATCCCTGGATCACATCGCATTCCTAGCCACCAGATTTCAGTCCCGTTACGGTAGTTAAAAATTGTACCTTGTCCTCGTGCAAGGCAAGGTGGTGAGTGGCCAACATCCGGATACCCAGGCGGGAAGTGAGGGTCTTGTCCAGAAAAGATCGAATCAGCTTCTCATCCTGGGAAAGCAATAAGAAAGGCTGAAGAGTAAACTCAGGGCCCCACACATGGCTGCCAATAGCCACTTAGGAAGGAGCACTTACAGGTGAAGCGGGATTGGAAGAAGGTGGAACTTTGAGCCATGTTTAGGAAATCGGTGTATAAAGATGGGACTGTCATTTTGGCCTCTCTCAGCCTGGATTTGAAGGTGGATTGACCTCCCCATGTCATCTGTCTTAGCCCACCACAGCTTGTAGTCCCCAACCCACAACTGCCCAAAGGGGTTGCGCACCTGTATGTGCTTGCGACATTCCCGCAAGCCCTCCGCCAAAAGGGTTACCACATCCTTGTGGTCATCTAGGAGCTGACGGACCAGTTTGCAGTACTGGGCTTCTGACTCTTGGTCCTTGATCTGTGAACGGCAAGTGGGGCGGGGGAGAAAGAGCACACCTGTTAAGAGAGGATTGCATTCCACAACTCCCACAGTCCCACCATTTAGCCGACAAAGCTCCAGCACAGCACTTGCCCACCTGCTCTGAAGTCCACACACTGCTGCTCCCTTTGCACCAGACCCAGGCCAGAAGGAGCATTGAGCTGTGCTACCACAGCTGCATGCACAGTCCTCCATTCATCTGGAGCTGGAGCCCGCTGCCTGGGACCCCTTGCAAAGCTAACTGTCAAGATGCTTTTCACCTTTTCAAGTTTCAAGGTCCAACACATACTTACCGGAGGAAATTCACTCAGTTTCTGGAAGGCTCGGATGTAAAGTTCATGCTGAACGAAGCAAAGAGAAAAGGAAGAAATGACTAAAACAGAGGGGCAGACTGCAAAACCATTAGTGGCGAAGCTAACCAATTCTTCGACCCTCTTTATACCTCGAATTATTTATGTTTTGCGTGCAATCTTCTCATATAGTGGTTCTCAAAGTCCTCCCCATAAGTCGGGGAGAACTCTGAGTCTTTGCAGGGGTGGGGACAGCAGTGACAGCGATCGTTTGGGCACGATCCCGGGGATCACACCGCCACTGGGGGGAAAGTGGTCATCCTTACCTCACTGGGGGCCCTGAAGGCTTCCGTGAGGTGCCGGGAGGCCTGCGGACCCCGCTCCAGATCGCTGCTCTGCGGCGATTTACAACCACTTCCGGTTTTCGCGACCCTTCAGGGAAGGGTGCGGGATCTAATGGGCTTTAGCAAGAGGCAAAGGGAGCCAGGATTCCTGAATTCTAATCACCCCAGAATGGGATATACAGAGTACTTTTCTAATTACTCCACAAAGCAGTCTCAGTAATTCTTACTGGCCTACATTACAGTATTATCAACACCACTGTACAGATGGGGGCTGAAATGGTGGCTTGCCTAAGATCAAATTGAGATTTGAACCAGTGACAGACATTTGGGTTCACAGCTCATACTCTTAACCACTAAGCAACAGTCGTGGGATCTGGTGTATTATAATTAAAGGAAAGGCAGCTTGGTCAAGATTCCTGGATTCTAATTTCCATTATGGGAAGACAGTGGAAACTAGTGGTTAGTGCTGAACTGATGCCCATTCTTGCTGGGAAGAATCACAGCCTCCGTCCACTGTAAAGGCAATGATGATTCTACTTTATTGTTGCATTATTTAAATGCATGCTGCCTTGAGGGCCTTTGGCAGTCTCACTGAATTCTAGCATCACCCCCATCGTCCCTAGGCTATAGTGATCAATTCTCTGGGTGCTTTGGCACACATACCACATGGAGAATGGTGGGATTGCAGCCGATAATGAAGGGGAGGCTCCGAAACCCTTTGATCCGGTGAGCGATGCGGACAGGCAGTTCGTGGTGCAGGTAGCGGGCACTTTTCTGTAACAAAGCACATGCCGTTGACACTGATTGCATAGCCTTGAAGGTTAAGAAGTGAGCAGGATACTGTCCTGAGTTTTTGAGCATCCAAGCGCTGCGGAACTTAACAGGGACATAACGGTGCTGCTCAGCTTGTCCCCAGTTCTTAGAGAAAAACAAAGTCTTGTTGCATAACTGAGTTAGAGAGGTCTGACCGATCACCATATTTGGGTTCAAGAAGGAATTCCCATCCCACTCCAAGATCAAACTGGCTAGCAGCCTCCTTGAGAAGTTTCCCCCATTTTCTTCCATGAGTGGTTTGGCCTCAAGAGCATCTTCTTACCTAGAGATACAACTTCTGTAGGGCACTTACTCTTGGCCTGTATCTGTGCCATACATCACATGGGTCAAAAGGAAGGACAGTGTTGCCTGAAGTAAAAGCCATGGCATGCATCTAATATTGCAAACTTACTAGGGCTAAGCAAGCCTGGGTTTGGTCTCTGCCTGGATGGGACACCACTTGAGAACTAGACATATCTATCCCTGAAATTCCCAGAGGGAATAAAGAAAGCTATGGGAAAGTATCCAAAGAACATTCGGGAAGCATCCAGAACGCAGTGCTCCAAGCCCCTGAGCCCCCTGAAAGGCTGCTTGGTTGAGCAATGGCTTTTGGAGAGTTCGATGAGGAGGGGGTAGAGATGGTGGCTTCTGGAGAGGCTACCTTGTTAATGACTATACACCATTGAAAATCAATGAGACGAGCTGGTTGTGACTTTTCTTTCATTTCAATGGGGCTTCATCATGATTAATTTCAATTGGCTACAACTCATGGCCTTTGCTTCCTTCCCACCTAGGAAGACCACCAGGAAACACTATACGCATAGAGCATTTCACATGCATATACAATCCCACGAATACAACGGCTCCATAATGCAGGGAGGCATTACCATCACCGCCCATTACAGAATGGGGTGGAGGGCTGAGGCCAAGAGACAGTGGCATCCAGTAAGATCAGCACTGCATTGAGATTAAGTGGGGAGGGGCTTCCCCGCTCTTAGCTCATGCTTGTAACTACTATTCCATTTATGCGATCACCTGCATCGAGTGAAAGGAATCTCTTCCAGGAGAAGCTTTTGTGGCCTGGAACAGAGTCTATTCTTTTGTCCTTTCAGGCAAATAGCTGCGGCCAGGTGAGCAAGCAAGAACCCCTTTGGAGTCTCTCTTTTTAAGGCTGCATGATGCAAAGATGAACAGCTGGTACTGGCCGGGCAGGCTAGGATGGCACCCAGAAAGAACTCCACCTTCTCAAGGGCAGGCGCAGCTGAGCAGACAAGCACAGACACAGCCATAGTGGTCTCCGACGGGTGTTTGGCGAATCAGTGGAGGAGGATGGTGTGGATACAGATTTTAATCTCAAAAGGCAGAAATCCTGCTCTGAGCCGGGAATGGAACTGCACGGTGGGGCCCTGAAGCTATTGCTGGCAAGATGAAGGCTTGGGCCGCCTGTCTGGATCTGCTGCTCTGGCTGAAGAATACTTACAAACAAGGGTGGAGTCTCCCGTTTTCAGAAAAGTAATGAATTCCGAGGCCAACGGATATTAGTAGTCGTGCCTCTGAAGAGGCAAGAGGAAGAGGCAAATCAAGGGGCACCAAATCTGCAGATTCACATGACCTTACATGGAGGATTCAGCTTGGATTCGACTTATAACAAGGCACATAAACAAGATGCGACAACCAGAGCATCATGAAGAAGGCCAATTCCATGCTGGGGATCATTAGGAAAGGGACTGAGAATAAAACGGCCAACGTTATTATGCCATTGTATAAGTTGATGGCGAGGCCTTATCTGGAGCTTTGCGTCCAGTTCTGGTCACCACATCCAAAGAGGACATGGTGGAACTGGAAAAGGTGCAGAAGAGAGTGATGATTAGTGGGCTGAGGCACCTCCCTTACAAAGAAAGGCTACAACATTTGGGGCTCTTCAAGGTGCCTGAGGTGGGACATGACTGAGACATAAAACGACACATGGGATGGATAGAGGGAAGTTCCTTTCCCTCTCATACAATACCAGAACCATGAGACAGCCACAAGTTTACTGATGGGCAAATAAGAACAAAAGGAAATCTCTCTTTACCCAGCATGCAATCAATCTCTGGAACTTCTTGCCACAGGATGTTGTGATGACACCTGGCCTAATTGCCTTTAAAAGGGGATTGGACAGATTTATGGAGGAAACGTCCATCACAGCTTACGCGTCATGATGATTGCATGCAACTTCCGGGTCAGCCTATCTCTGAATGCCAGATGCAAGGCAATGGCAACAGGGTACAGATATCTTCTTGTTTTGTGTGCTCCAAGAGACATCTGGAGGGTCACTGTGAGATACAGGAAGCTGGATTACATGGGCCCTTGGCTTGATCCAGTAGGGCTCTTCTTATGTTACTTGTTTCTTTCTTAGAGTGAATGATGTATTGGACTGGCAACGAGTGGGAGAAGATGAACACCGGTGAATTTAGGATATGCCCATCTTTGGCACAGGAAGATATGGTTACATGCAAAGGGAACTGGGGGCAATGGGATGCTGGACCCCTTTACCGTAAAACCATGAATTTGGTTTGAAACTGGTTTAAGTGTCATGGAAGAAGAAACTCTGGCTTTTGTAATTTTGTAAACTTGTTTCAGAACCCTGGCCCTCTCACAGTGCTATGGACTGTGGTCTGCAAGGATCTGGCGTGTGAACAAACCAGCCTCATGTAGGAAGGTTGGAGCAGATGACTTCTCTCTACCAGTCACCTCTATGATTCCCAGGGTTTCTTAGCAGAAGAAACTAATCATAGTTTTTTTAAATAGGTTTTTTTTTAAAGTACATTTTTATCCTGCCCTTCCTTGAAGGGCAGTGTATTTTTTATTTACTTTTATTTTTATTTACCTAGGCACTTATATCGCACCCTTTTGCCTCTGAAAAGGCCCTCTAGGCAGCTTATACCATTTTAAAAAGTATAATGTAATTATAAAACATGGGGAACACAAAAGGTAGCAGTGGGGTAAACATTAACAAACTTCGCACTTCAACAAAAAAAGTTTTTACTAGACAGAAAACACACAAACGCACCAGTCACCCAGGTCTTCAAAGGAAGGAAGCTGTACCACCCAGTTTATTCTCACGTGACCCTGGGCTGTAGCCAGGGGTCATGTCTGGCCCAAGGGCACTCGAGTGCCAGATTGCGATGCGTTGTACAGAACCAGAGGTGATGGCTCCTGTCCAGAAGCCAAGTCAAACATGCAGCTCTGCACAAGGCATAGCTCTTGCAGCAGAGGACTGTACCGCCTCAGAATATAGGGAGGGAATCGTTTATTTGAAAGTAGTGACCCATGTCAACATTTCCCTGCATGTGGAAACCTAACATATATGCATATATCAGGTTTCACTTCCTCTGTATGGGGATATTTTGCAAGGCTGTCTGCTTTCCAATAAGCCTGCCATGTCAATTCTGAGGTTGCACAATATCATAAGAGGGCCATACCAAATCCAACACAGCACATTTGCGTCACCTACATTCGAATCGTGTGGTGCCAGCTTTTCCTAGATTGTACCACTACAGATTGCAGGTAAGGTTTTCGTGTTTGAATGCTTCCTCCCCTTCCCCCTACAAACACACAAACAAATAGCCCTCCTGCACTTAGAAAGCTAGCCTAGAACTGGAGACTTCTGGATTCTGCTCTAAGCTCTGAAAAGGGAATGGTGCAACAACAATAATCAGGTCTGAAACTCAACATTAATAAAACTAAGATCATGGCATCTGGTCCCATCAATTCCTGGCAAATAGAAGGGGCAGAAATGGAAGCAGTAACAGATTTTACTTTTTTGGGTTCCAAGATCACTGCAGACGGAGACAGCAGCCATGAAATTAAAAGACGCTTACTCCTTGGAAGGAAAGCTATGGCAAATTTAGATAGCATAATAAAAAGCAGAGATATCACCGTGCCAACAAAAGTTCGTATAGTCAAGGCCATGGTGTTCCCAGTAGCAATGTATGGTTGCGAGAGTTGGACCATAAGGAAGGCTGAGCGCTGAAGAATAGATGCTTTTGAACTGTGGTGCTGGAGAAGACTCCTGAGAGTCCCTTGGACTGCTAGGAGATCAAATCAGTCAATCCTAAATGAAATCAATCCTGACTGTTCCCTGGAAGGACAGGTACTAAGGCTGAAACTCAAATATTTTGGCCACCTAATGCGAAGAGAGGACTCTCTGGAGAAGACTCTGATGCTGGGAAACTGAAGGCAAAAGGAGAAGGGGAAGGCAAAGGATGAGATGGTTAGACAGAATCAACGAACATGAAAATGAACGAACTCAGGAAGATAGTGGAGTACAGGAAGGCCTGGCGGGATATGGTTCATGGGATCACGAAGGGTCGGACACGACTTAACGACTGAACAACAACAATTAAGGGAACGAGAGAGGGGGCTGAGAGCTCGCACTCCTGGGTTCTGTCTGCAACCCTAGCCATTTGAGGGATGCTGTTAGTCTCAGACCTACCAGCAGGTGGCTCCCATCCTGAGAACGTCCAGAATACAACATGGTGGTGGGAGTCAACCTCACAGAGGCCTGGGAAGAAAACAGAGGACAAAAGGGTTAAGAGCACCGGAGAAGAGCAGCATGGAGAACAAGCCCTGAGCATTCCCAACCACAAAATCATCTCCTTTAGATGATCTGATGTCTTCCTGTCTTCCCTATGGCGTGAAGGCCAGTCCTTCATGAAACTCACAACTCCGCAAGGATGGTCTCCATAGACACCCTCCTGAAGGGAGATTATGAGGAGTCAAGTCCAACAAACCTCCTTCAGGAAAAATAAAGACAGCCAGTGCTGCTGTGTGTCCTTCCCACCTCCACAGCCCATCCCTGTACACTGCGTAGAACATGCAGCAGTAACATCTTAGGTGCCAGAATAGACACAGGAACAAGATTTCCAGTGATCACAGACTTTGGTGCTCCACATTGATCTTTGCCCCTCTCCATGACAGCAAGCGGCAGCATAAAAGTACACAGAAGTTAAGCAGACTTATGGAATAGGTTTTCTTATTAACAGAAACCACTTGTTACCAGACAAATACGTTAATGTCAGAGTTAGGACTTTTCCACAGCACAAAGACATTGTGATGGGAAGAGCTGTACCTGTAACATATCTGCAAGGCACAGGAGCCCTACTGGGAAAAGGTGGCAACCTCGCAAACAAATTGTATGCCTCCAGGGATGTAGGCATGGGGAAGGAAAACTGGGCCACACAACAGAAGCCCTGTACAGCCAACCACATGCTATGCCCATATGTGGTTTCCGTCAAAAACGAAAGCCGGTAACATGTTAACATTGCAAGAGATGACAGGAGCCTTGTAAGGCCTCTGCATAATGGTGGATGGATGGTTTATTTAATTAACCAGCGTTCCCCAAGGGCCATTCCAGATGGTGGAAGCAAGATTCTGTTCTCCCCATAGCCATGTAAACTGTCTCTCCAGAGCTCATGCCAAGTTGTTAGGGGAGCTCATTAAACTGTGGCTATTAGCAAAGTGGGACCCAAGGGCTGAGTGATAATTCTGTTCAAGGCAGCAGATGAAGGGGCAATTTCTGGGCGGAGAAATCAGTGCTCCTACCTGCCTACAGTCACCGACAGGCCATGCCAAACGCAACAGGCATGGGCCTAATGGAGACCATCCATCCATTTTTCAGCTAGGTCATAAACCAGCACCAAGGAATGCAACTTGCCTGCTCAGACCTGCCCTTCCCATCGTGTTTCCAGACCGACGGCCTCAAGGAGGAGAACTCTCCTGCTGCTGCCAAGGGGCACAAGCTGGGAGAGCCTAGACCTGCTCCTGGCTCAGAGCCTATAGATTTATTATTACAGGCAAGGCAAAACCTGCTGAGAGGAGGGTTGAGAAACAGGAACGTTGCCCCACTCTGTTGTGCTTACAGCGCGCTGAATTTGAGCCACGAAGGGGAGCGAGGCTGCAGCGGCTGCTGCTCACCTTCTCGGCTGCTACATCAATGGCCGACTGGTTATAGAAGGAAGTCACCGTCTTGGATCGCTCACGGGCCAGCTCGTGGTGTTGATCAATAGCCGAAGAGGACCGGTACCGGAGGGCAGGGGGGAAGAGCGGGAGCACCAAGGGAACCCGACTCCCGGCTCCTCCTAGTTCCACCATCAGCAGTCTTGTCCACATCATTCTCTCTTCCAGAGACACCTGGAGACAAGACAGAAGGATGGTGTGAGAACAGCAGCGCCAGACTGAAGACTCTATCGGCATGCAGTTCCACCCTGCTTCGGAAGCTCTTTGAGGGGCATCTGGCTGGTCTATGTCCAAAGACAGAACTGAGAGCGAGACAGAGCACTGCGGTTACCTGGCAGGGCAGTTCTTTAAGTCCAACTGCACATCCCACCCCTTGCCATCACCTTGGCCAGAACTGCCTACACAGACTGGCAGTGGCTTAACACTGAGCGACAGCTCCTCTCTCGCCTTTGCAGTCAAGGGCAGTAGGTTGGGAGTAGCTTCAAGGGCAAGATACAAACTAAATGGCATACGGATAGCAAGGCAGTTAGATGAGAAGTACAAGACACACATGAACAGGGCAAGAAATTAAGGGAACCCTTATAGCCAAGTTGGGTCTGAGGGCAGATTCAGCCAAAGTGTCCGACAATGTATTAACAGGAAAGGGAAACCCTATTCTCTCCCCCCTGCCCACCCGTCAATCGCAATACTTTATACTTACTCCCAAGATGATATGTTACACGGATGCGTCCACTTCCCCCAGGTTTGGGTATTGTCCCTTCGGGCAGGGCCTTCGTGCATTCCCTAACGTGAGAAGACACACGCCTGGTTCACACACCTGGCAGGCTGGTGAATGTGCGAACCAGATGCATCAAACACCACTGCATTCCAGAGGATGTGAGATCATCTTAAAATTCTGTCTCAGGTATTATAACTATGACAGCCCATTTACCAAGCAAATTGTCATGGGAACATCATACACAGGTGAAGCTGCTAGGTGAACTAGATGAAGTTCCAGCTCACAGAAGAAACCTAATGCATTTTTATTCCAGATAAATGAGTGAAGGAGCAGGAACAGAGTTTCAACACCTCCTTCAAGCCCCCCAAACCCCAATGGGTTTGAAACACAGCAACATATAATAAGATGATGGTGAGAGTAAAACGGGCAGCCCGATCCTGCCTAAATATAGCGAGTGCTCCGCCGGCCTAGGGTATTCTAAATGTGCCATAAGGCATGTTTTCAGCACCCTGGAGTAAACAGCGCTGGTGCGGAGGCTGGCATCGTTTACTCCACTGCCGTCTCGGACCCATGCTGGCCGACGCAGGTGAGTGCTGTGCCAGGCGGTGCAGAGGCATGGGGAGGGTGGGCAGGGGCATGGCGAGGGAGGGGGCCATTGGCCGGCCCGGGTTGGGCGGGGGTGGGGATATCAGCGCTGAGTTGCACCAATATCCCGAGCTCCGTCACAGCCCAGGCCGGCCTTACATGACCTCCCTTGACACACGCCAGCTTCAGAGCTAGCGTGCATCCAAGGAGGCCTATTGTGGCCTGCGTCACTTACACCGGGGGAAGGGAACAAGAGTCCCTTCCCCCCCCCCCCCGAGGTGAGCCTGGGTCGCGCCAGCCGCAATCCACACATGATGCAGTGGTCAGCCATTTAGACCAACCACACATACTTGCGCAGGATTGCACCGTCAGAGACCTTTTTTCTCCCTTCAATCACCACACAGCAAAAGCCATGTGGAACGCCAGAACATGCCAAGAGGCCTTCTGGATTGTGAGCCAAGACGATCCTAGCATGCCACAAACACCTCACTTGCTACAGCTGGTCTGTCAACCAAATGCAACATCTCCTCAAGGTGGCAAAGATACCTGTATTGTTGCTTTTATTGTATTTCATTCTTTTAACTCATAAACCACCTGTAAATATTTTGATTGGAGAGCAACGCATAAAACAAATTCACAGATACCTTAGCACTGTCCCTTGCTTTTGAACAGAGCTATATATGCCAGGTTGATCATTTTACCAACTTGGGGATGAGAACATAAATTTAGAAATATAAATTTGATATGACTTGAAGAGGAGAAGTAATATTTCATTCAACTCCAACAAAAGCCTACTTACCTCAAGTGAACTTGGTTATCGTATGCCAACTTCCTGGATCAACAAGGAGACGTAGCTCCGTTTCCATCTGGAATAGAAGTGGAAGTAAAATCCAGTTAATCTAAAGATGTTGGACTACAGAGGGGAAGTTTTCAATTTACCCAATGCTGAGATAAAGGGCTTGATTCAGATGCCACATATTCCAAGTGCAGGACTTTGGTTAGCGATTATCCTGGTGTTTACCCTAATGTGATCCTTAACATACTGATAACCACAAATGGGGAAACATGGAAACGGCTACAGAAATGTCAATAAGAATATTAACTGTGGTTTTTCCTCCTAGATTATCAAAAAAGTCAGTGTGATAAGAAGCACTACCCATCCCGCTTTCCCTAGAACTGACCCCCTTGCAAGACTCCTTGCGTAGACTGGGTTCTTCCCAACTGCACACTGGAAGCTTCCCACAGATACCACCTCCTTCTTCTGTCTCTGATGTCTCACACATACAGATGTCTGGCCCCCACATTTTCTTAGAGGACAAAATCCAAGAGTCCCCTCTCCCCATTGCTCCAAAAAGCCACCCCCGCTTAGAACAAAGAACTCGGCCCAGCCACTTTTTCTCCCTCCGCTCTCAACAACAGTACACTACAGAAGAAAGTATGGGCGCAAGTTCAGATATATGAAATGTCATGTAATTGTCTAAAATGTCTGCCTCCCACCTCCCCTCTTTCTCCACATTTTTAATAAGCAAACTTCCCTTGGTTTACGGACTTATTATTAATGGATTCTGCTTGCAGCATCACCACCGGAAAACTGCACAGCTACATTTGTGCAGACAGAGCAGCTAGCAAGGGAGGTGTGGCGCCATGATCCATGGCCCGCCTCTCCTCCAAGAGCCCTGGCTCCCACCCACTCCCACTTTGAAACTCCACTAGGTTTCGTTTCCCTCCCACCCAGGCATCCTCCCTGCTCTCACCAGTACACATCACATCACAACAGCCACTGCCAGGGACGTTGCCTGCTATCCCTGCCAGGAGAGTCCTCCCTTTTGTGCAGCCATTCCTTCTGCCAGTAAGATTCTGCCTCAGGAGAAACATGCAGGGAAAAATACAGACCAGAAAGAGACTTCTACCTGCTTCATATCACAGTAGAAAAGGTACATGTATCAGGCAGGAAAACAAAGAAGGTGAGGAGGGGAAAGCAACAACACTGCAGACTCCCACCTGATCTTCTCCTAGACATGCTGGTTTCTATGCACAGGTAACCTTTTTTTCCCCTGTACAGAGAAGCACTGACTCTTGGGAGCGCCCACCTGTGGGCTGACAGGATACAGCCCAAACACAGGTTTACCACCTCCGTGATAACTAGGCCCTAGTGAATCTATTTATTTATTTATTTATTTTATTTACCATATTTCTATCCCGCCTTTCTCCCCACGGGACCCAAGGCGGCTTACAAAAATACAAATACAAATACACATAAATTACAATTTTACATTTTAAACAGCAAAAATCTAGGCAGAGAAGCTGTGTGAGTCAGGACTCCAAGCTGCTCCCCTAGACCGGAAGGGCAGACATGCCTCGGAGGTTAATGGCACAAAATGCCAAGAACCAGGAGCCCGAGGTTCTTTAAGGGTTAAAAGTGAGGGGGGGGCCTGGAAGCCAGGGCTCCTGGGTTCGATTTCCAGCCCTGGTGGCAGCCAGGGCTCCGGAGGCTAATCTCAGCAGGGAGGGGGCAGTGGGGTCTCTCAGAGGTCCTGACCGCAATTCACCCACCTCCTGCCCAAGCAGTGTGGAGTTCCTTCCCACGCAGTTCACCAGGTTTCACACAGGCGATGACACAAAAGACGGCACAGCCCTGTTTGTCGGCTGCTTTCTGCCCAGAGTCAAAGACTCTTGGCACAGTGGACACAGCCAGACGCAGCAGCCCGGCTGGCCCCTCCCTAAGCCCGCAACCTCATTTCACCCTGAGCAGCTGAAACCTGCCGGGAGGGGGAACGGAGCAGAACCAAGACAGAACCTGGAGAACGGGCCTGAGAGGCTCCAGAACAGCCTGGCACCTTTAGAACGTCAAAGATGGTGGGGGGGGGGGGGAAGAGGGAGGCACTGACCCTACGTTTATCTACACATCCCCGGAAACGTGGCTTCTCTTCAAGCTCCTTCGTAACTATAGCCAATCAGCAATTTGAAAGTTGCACAGAAAAGGAGCAGGGGAAAAAAGCAAACAAGTTGTAACTCAAGAAGTCAGACTGCGCAGGAAACAAATCCAGGAAGAGAGGAGCAGAAGGCAGAAGTTTCCCTTTGAAAAGCGGAATGTAAAAACAATGCAACTTCAAAAGAAAAATTAATGCAGAAATCCTAACACACCTACTCAAGAGTAAGTTCCACTGAAATCACTTCAGAGTACACATTGCATAGGTAGGATCAGATAGTTAACTATTCTCAGCTTTCATTTGCATATATTTTTTTCAAATTCTATACTTTAAAAGTTTTTTTTTGCATATTCCTAACATGTGACATTTCCCATTTTCCTGAAGGTTTTTAGCCATGTAAGGTTTTCTTCCACGTAAGAAAAAAAAAAAAAACCTCACCTCCAAGCATGTTTCTGTTAATTCCAAATTGTCTGAGCAAATCTCCTTTCTTAACATTTACAACTGACCTTCCTTAAGAGCATCAGAGCAGCCCTGCCAGGTCAGGCAGTAGCGTACCCCCACAATGATTTAAAAATCAGCCTCAGGGAGAAGAAGGAAATATTTTATAATATTTACATTTAAAAATATTCAGATGTATGATTTGTCTTCCCACAAACGCTCAAAGCAGGCGACAACCAACTGTAAGACATGCAGTCCATGTATTATTAAAATACAGTAGGGCCTCTGTATCTGCAGAGCCGCTATCCACGGATTCACTTATCTGTGGATTTCGGGGGGGGGGGGATTACTTTCCTTTCGTTGCTATTGCTGGTGCCAAGTAAGCGCGTTTCTTTCTTCACCAAAACGCTATAAGACAGCATACTGGCTCATAGCACAGAACAGGCAAGCAGCCTGAATGCTAGAGAGGCTCCCAAATGGAAGCAGGATGCTTAAGCATGCTAGCTTATAGTGTTTTGGTGAAGAAAGACGTGCTTGCTTGGCGCCAGCGATAGCAACATAAGGAAAGTAATGGGCGCAGGAGGGCCGTGGGGATAGCGTTCGTTCTTTTCTGTGGTTTCAATTAACTGCAGTAAGAGCTGGAACCTACCCTCTGCAGATATGGGGTCCTTACTGTAAACTATTGCTTATTGCTGCCATGAAATGCTTGCCAATACAGAATTATAAGGATGTAGGGGAGGATTTGGGAATAAGCAACTAACTGGGAGGTCACTGGTTCAAATCTCAGTTTAGGCATGAATGCATTGAGAGGCCTACACAAGCCCCAACCCTACCTATAATCAGAGAACAACACTGGCCTACCTCACAGGGTTGGTGTATGGGTTACTGAGATCACATGTCTCACAGCTTTGGAGAAAAAAAATAATATATGTTAAATTATTATTATGAATAGTTTATAAAACACCCAAGCTTTCAGAGTTAGTGTCCAGAATATGTTTCTGATTTCCATATGATTGGTCTATATGACAAAGGATGTCCATCACTATCCTGGCTTGCTTGTGAAACCTGGGCTGGATGGGCTTCTGATCTGACTTCCCTCTTCCAACTTCCATTAAGGGCCCAATCCTATTCAACTTTCTAATGCCAATGCAGCCACAATGCAGTCCCGAGGTAAGGGAATAAACGTTCCCTTACTTTGAGGAGGCCTCCATGACTGCCCCCACTGACCCGCTCCCCCACTGCAGGATACAGCGCACGCCCCCTTGGCACGGCTGCATCAGCGCTGAAAAGTTGGATAGGATTGGGCTCTAAGTCTCACACACAAAATACCCTTCGGTAGAGAAGTTCACCATGATCTTCAAAGCTTGTTTCAAGCCACTTTACAAGTTAGGTACAGTATTTGCAGGAAAGGCTAACAGGTAACCTTTTGCTAACAGATTAAGAGGCAGACTGTTTACATGATGGTTATTGTTTAACAAGTGATTACTTTCAATGTGCAGAATATTGTAAAACCCATTCTCTTTTATCTTCACAACAAATCTGCAAAACCCATCTCTATTTTACAACTGGTGGAAACTGAATATGAAAGGGGATGGGATTTGATCCCAGGCCCAAAGCCATTTTCATGCCCATTTCACTTTTAATTTGCATAGCACTTTTCTGCATTGTTACTTTCTTAGTTTACAACCCACAGAGAGGACAATGTGACAATAGCACATAACAAAAATCACTTCCTAGAACAATGCAGTCTAATCAAAATGGAAAGTATAAAACCATACATGAGATCTCTTGGGAACCTTTTTCCACAATCACTCATCATCTACCAGGAAACCTCACTGCATTGCAAAGGATTCTGGGAGCACTGGGTCAGGCTTATTGGGCCCAGTGGCATAGCTGGGCCAGCTGGTACCCGGGGCCGCCGCACCCTTTGTGTCATAGCCCTGTCCCCTGCTCCCAGAATGGCTCCAATTTGGAGCATAGGGCGGCGGGGTGGCCAAACTTTGCTCCACTCGCCGCTCCAATTGCTCAGAGCAGCAAGCAAAGAGCACTTGTCCCACAAAGAGCACTTCCCACCGCTGGAGGGGCTTGTCATGACACCCCTCCTGGGTTGCTGCCTGGGGCAGTGGACCCCCCCCTCCAGTTATGCCCCTGATTGGGCCTCATCCTTGGTCACCATGAGCTGAGAGCATGCCCAGAACTGTCCTGTGGGTACATATTTTCAACAAAGTCCAGTTGTGCTGGGCAATTGTTTATTGCTCCTGAGTTGAAGACTAATCTCCCAGTCCCAACGACCTTCAGAATACAGTTCAAGGCCCATCACACTAGTTCAGCGATTCTTAAACAGGACCAATCCTGGTAACTTAAAAGCTTGGTACCATTTACTGGCTTTTTGAGTGCATTGTTTATAGCTGTTAACGGGCATTGTTTTATTATCTAATTTTGCAAATGCATCTCACTCCTGTGAGTATTGTAAAACAGATCTCATTCCAAAATTTATTTTTTTAAAAACAAAAACACAGCAGTCTTGTCACATACCATTTTCAAATTACTAGTCTCAGTAGTGGCATTGTTAGCGTGCCCCAGGGGGTGGGACGATGATGTGTTTTGGGTCATTGCCCTGCCCCCTGCACTCCCGGAAGGCTTCATCTGAAGCCTTCTAACACCCAGGACAGGCAGGTGGGCCCATCCAAAGCGCCGAAAACGGCACGAAAACACTCCGCGGCTGCAGACACAGCCATTCTGACTGTAAAAAAGCAGCCGTGGAGGGTTTTTTTTTTTACAGTGGAGGAGCAGTGGAGCCCGTGGCTGTCACCTGGGGCAAAGCGCCCCCCTGGCCCCATCCTGGCTATGCTACTGAGTCTCAAAACACAGATCCGAGGGTACCCAAGTTCTCTTAGCAATTATCATTTAGTTGCTATTTTCATATAGTGCCATCAACGTGCATCATCTTTACAGAACGTCAGCATGAGAAGCTGATCTCCACCTGCGGGGTGAAGAGCAGGGGTAACAACTCTCCTCGGTAGCTGCTCCTTACCGCAGCTCAGTTTTATGCCTTCTTTGAATGTGCTTTTAGAGACCCTGCTGCCTCGAGCCCAGTTTCACAACAATTACCTCTTCCTTGCCAAGTCCAGTTGTTTACATTCCTCCAGCTTACAGAAGCTAAGGGGAAAAGGAACAGCACAGGACATTTTGGACGCTGGCCTGAGTCTACCCGGTTTCAGCACAGATTAAGAACAGGACCAGTCTCTGCCAACTACTGCCGCCGCCGCCGCCGCTGCCCTTTCCTTCTAGAGCACTGGAGTCCCCTTGCTTTAACCTACTAGGTTCCTGCTGAGAATCAAGACTGCACACTCATCTTCCTTGCAGTTAGGAAAACATTATTTCTGTAGTGCTTCAACGAACATTCACACATTAGAGAGACTTGGGTAAAAAAAAATTCCAGGTGTTTCCCAAAGGAACTTACAGTTTGGGTTTTGACAAGGGAGGGAGAGTCTGGGGTAGCAAAAACAACTGGAATATATCTAACACACTCATGTCCCAGGAAGCCCAGAAATCCTGGCTACATGTTCTGCTGCTTTAACCCAATGGACCTCAGTCTCCTCTGAATACTATAGTTTCAGCTTATAACAGGCCCTGCTACAATCCACCCCTTACGACACAGTCCTCCTCTTCTCCCTGTTCAAGAGAGAAAAAACTAAGAATCCCAGATCCTCTTCACACGTTCTTCTCTTCCAGGGAACCCAGGAGTTCTGACTCCCAGCAACCCCTGCCCTAACCCCTCCCGCTTTCAACCCATCAGACTCCTCCCTGCACTGAGAAGGGAACCCAGGAATCCTGGTTCCCACCAGCCCCTTCCTCTCTAGCCCACTGCTCTCTTCCTAGCGAACCCAGGCGTCCCACATCTCATCCCTCACACTCAACACTGAGGTGGGACTAGAACACAAGACCCAGAGCCCCTTTCCGAACAGGCACAACCGTGTATAGGTGGCGGCGGGGGGGGGGGGGTTGTCCCTTACCGCCAAGTCAAGCACTGCTGTAGCTTCCACGTTCGGGGACCGGACTAAACCAGCTGCTCCTTCTATTGTAAGGGAGGGGGGAAGAGAAGGAAAGCAGGCGCAGACGATAGACAGCGGAGGAGAGCCTTGCCGCATGGGAAATGTAGTCCCACAAAGGAGTTTTCCCAGCATGAAGTGCGTTGACAGAACTACCAACCCAGTAGGCGCCGCGGGACGAGCGAGAGCCTCGGAGCGCGTTGCATGGGAAATGTAGTCTTCAGATAATGAATGGGTTTAAACTACAGTACAGTACTTGATGCTTCACGAATGAAGCCAGTCCCCATGAGTCATGACCAAGGACACCGTCACCAGCCAGCCTTGAGAGGAATCCGATGTCAAATAAAAAAATACTTGTAGTCATGTCACGCATCATCGTGTCACTACCGGAAATTTACTTTCCAAAGAAAACGTTTTCCTTCACGAAACCGGGCCTGACACTGACAGTTAACTGAGACCCAGGTTCTTGTGCCTTTAATAGAGCGCCTCAGGCCATTTCCTTCTCCCACGTAACTACGGGCTGGTCACCCCTGAGGGTGGTCACGATTTGGAGGGCGGTGTGATTACTGGAAAACATTTTTTCCCTCCACAACTAGAGTTTTCCACAGGTGGGTGTTTTGAGCTTGTAATTTAGCTGAATCTGGGCTTGGTCAGACTGACCAAGCCCAGAATCAGCTAAATGTATCTACAGCTTTTGTCAGTCTGACCAAGCCCAGAATCAGCTAAATTACAAGCTCAAAACACCCACCTGTGGAAAACTCTAGTTTCCACAGTGTAGATTGTACTACTAGTTTTCATTGTACTACAGAGCAGGGATGTAACTTAGTAACTAGGTCATGAGTGCGAGTAGGAGTAATGTTTGCACGAGTACGAGTTCAAGTACAAGTCAGTGCCAAAAATTTTAGACGAGTACGAGTCAAGTACAGGTCCTTTTGCCCACGAGTACGAGTCGAGTGTGAGTCATTTTTGCACGAGTATGAGTTGAGTGTGAGTAAGGCCAAAAACTACGAGTCACGGGTCTGGCCTGCGTGAGACCTAGACCGGAGGCTCCCCGCTCACCTTGAGCTGCCACCGCCGCACATTGCCCCTCCGACCTAGGCCGGCAGCTCGGCCTGTTCCGAGCTGCTGCCGGCCTAGGTTGGAGGAGCGACGCTCAGCGGCGGCGGCTTCGGAGTGACTAGGCCGGCAGCTAGGCCCGTTCCGAGCTGCTGCCGGCCTACTCACCTCTGAGACCGCCGCCACACGTCACCTCTCGGCGCTTTCTCCTTGTCCGGCTGCTCGACTCCTGAAAGCGTTCACCAGCGTCCTGCGCATGTGCGCTTTCAGAAGGAGTCGCGCAGCCGGACATGGAGGAAGCGCCGAGAGGTGACATGCGGCGACGGCGGCCTCAGAGGTGAGTAAGCCGGAAGCTTGGAACGGGCCTAGCTGCTGGCCTAGTCACTCCGAGGCCGCCGCCGCGCGTTGCTCCTCCGACTGGGCCGAGCTGCCGGCCTAGGTCGGAGGAGCAACGCGTGGCGGCGGCCTCGGAGTGACTCGGCCGGCAGCTCGGCTCATTCCGACCTGCCGGCCTAGGTCGGAGGACCGACGCGTGGCGGCCTTGGAGTGACTAGGCCGGCAGCTAGGCCCGTTCTGAGCTGCCTGCCTACTCACCTCTGAGACCGCCGCCGCACGTCACCTCTTGGCGCTTCCTCCATGTCTGGCTGCTCGACTCCTGAAAGCACACATGTGCAGAATGCCGGCGTTCTGCGCATGTGCACTTTCAGAAGAAGTCGCGCAGCTGGACATGGAGGAAATGCCGAGAGGTGACGTGCGGCGACGGCGGCCTCAAAGGTGAGTAAGCTGGCAGCTCAGAACGGGTCTAGCTGCCGGCCTAGTCACTCCGAGGCTGCCGCGCGTCGCTCCTCCGACCTAGGTCGGCAGCTCGACCCGAGCTGCCGGCCTAGGTTGGAGGAGCGACGCGCGGCGGCGGCCTCGGAGTGACTCGGCCGGCAGCTTGGCCCATTCCGAGCTGCCGGCTTAGGTCGGACGAGCGACGCGCTTTGGCCTCTGAGTGACTAGGCCGGCAGCTAGGCCCGTTCTGAGCTGCCGGCCTAGGTTGGAGGAGCGACGCATGGCGGTGGCCTCGGAGTGACTAGGCCGGCAGCTAGGCCCGTTCTGAGCTGCTGGCCTACTCACCTCTGAGGCCGCCGCCGCACGTCACCTATCAGCGCTTCCTCCTTGTCCAGGTGCTCGACTCCTGAAAGCGCACATGCGCAGAACGCAGGCATTCTGCGCATGTGCGCTTTTAGAAGGAGTCGCGCAGCCGGATAAGGAAGAAGCACCGAGAGGTGACGTGCGGCGACAGCAACCTCAGAGGTGAGTAAGCCGGCAGCTCGGAACGGGCCTAGCTGCCGGCCTAGTCACTCCGAGGCCGCCGCGCGTCGCTCCTCCGACCTGGGCTGGCAGCTCGGTCAGAGGAGCGACGCGCGGTAGCGGCCTCGAAGGTAAGGAGACCGATGGGGCAGGGGGCGCGTGCGGAAAAGAGGCGAGGGGCCCGAAATTTGCGCCGGACGCCAAATTTGCCGTGGTGGGCAAAAAATGCAAACGGCCTAATGGCTGGCCTGCAACCAGTTTTCCCCATGGGAAAATGGCCCTCCATGCCAAATAGGTTCCTCGCCCCTGCACTTGCACTTGAAGTTGCTCATATCCAATCCCTCCCCCCCCAAAAAAAATACAATTATAATAATTAGAGAAGATTAGGTCTCATGCTTAAATTTATATATAAATTATGTGTTTTGTATTGTGATTTAAAAAACACCCCCAAATTAAAACTTAATGGGGTGGGAGAAAGGGCGATGGTGTTCCCAGTAGCAATGTTTTTTCAACACGCAGACACCTGGGCTACAGTTTTCCAGTACAGAGAAGGAGTGCTTGTCTTGTCCCAGTTTACATTACAATGAATCCAGGAGGCTGCAACCCCTCCTGCAATGGACACAGGCATGCAACTGAACTGGAGGAGCTGCATGGATTTTGTTTTTGCAAAAAAAGGGCTGGGGTGGTGGAAACAGAGAGGAGGCGACATACAACAGAAGAGATCCCCAAGCCATTGCAAAAAGGTTGGGGGAATCGCTTTTCCCTCTCGAGGAAGAATCCTCCTGATCAGCCCACAGCATCAGTGCAAGTGGCAAGGGATAGGACTGGGGCAGTGGAGAAGCTGTGGTAGGGAGCTTCCTGCTGGGTCTTTCTGATCTAGTCAGCATTTATTCCTGATTTTCACTCAATCACCCCAACTCTCATCTCCCACCCCACTTTCTCACTGCAGTTTGTGAAGAGAATATTCTTCCTTGGTTGCCTTATAGATCAGAATAAAACTCAAGTTAACTCTTCCATGAACAGCTCTGATGTGCATGTGGATATTTCAAAGATTACTGGAGCTGTTTGGACCCTTTTTTTCCAAGACCCCCACCTCAGTTGCTTTCTTCAGGAAGATTACTCCTCCCCTTCCCCCACCTCTGCTGCATTCCAGTGTTAATGGGTACTCTGAATGACAAAGGACTTGGCTGGCAGGTCTGAATTTGGAGAGTTAAAGGAATATGACTCGAAAAGGCGAGTCATTATTACACCCACGAGTAGCAAGTCAAGCGAGTAAGTGCTAGCTTGCTTTTTCCACAAGTAATGAGGTACCCTAGGTTATGGTTATGATTTTGCAATACTACTAGGTAACACTACCCTAATCACAAGTAAAGCTCCTCTCTGATTCTGAAGTAGAGGCCTGTAACCGTAAGAACTATTACTCCAATTCTTGCATTCCAGTACTAATCACGTAGAAGCAAGTGTCCTTGCACGTGCTGATCATGTACGCACATATGTAACTCTAATCAGAAAGTACAACCCCTCCTATGCAGACTCAGCCATGAACAAGCCATGCTTTGTGAAACTGGACATTACTGGACACTATTTCATAGATAAGCATATATGGAGGTGTGAAGGTGATAGGCTAGAAAACACCGCAAACAGGAGGA
This sequence comes from Plestiodon gilberti rubricaudatus, assembly GCA_026170595.1. Lineage (NCBI taxonomy): Eukaryota > Metazoa > Chordata > Lepidosauria > Squamata > Scincidae > Plestiodon > Plestiodon gilberti. Next base: position 11,239,297 of record JANXHW010000006.1, on the reverse strand, counting down.
GAAATTGTTGATTATGCATGACGTTTAATTTGCTATAAAAGCTTTGAATGCCTCGTGTTCGGGGCCTCAGTCTTTTGGAACTGATTCCACTGTGATCATTTGTTCCATGGAATAAAATCTATCCTGAATTCTATTATCTGTTTGCTGTGCTGTTAGTGGACAACGTAGAGCCAGAATCCAGTACTACTTTATGGTGTACTACAGTAAGAGTAAATGCGAGTCCCTGTGGGTTACGAGTCCAAGTCAAGTTAATTTGCATGCTACTAGAGATCCCCAAGCCAAGTAAGTGCAAGTTACGAGTGAAAGGAAAGCCAACTCGAGTTAACTTGAAGTACATGACTCGAGTCTCCATCACTGCTACAGAGCAAGTCAAGACGCGGGTGTTTGAAAGCGTGTGTTTTGCTTGCCTGAGGAAATAATTCCACAGACACCTATGGCAAGGTGACTTTTTTTTGAACCAACACAGGACTTTTCATTCGAAAGCTTTCATGGCCAGCAGATATAGTTAGAGAAACAGGTAGTACGGGTAACGCAGCCATATCTATGTAAAAAACACAGCAATCCGACTAAGGTTTAAAAACAATGACTATTTTATCTGGGTTTAATGATGTATTCCCGGACAAACAGAAATTATTAAGAAACCACGGCTGGACAAGTGAGCCCAACGTTTCGTGTCCTAATCTGGACACATCTTCTGGGGCAATCCAAAAAGGAATGAAAGATGTTATAGTTCTCGGCGTCTTGCTTCGTTGTTTTGAACTTAGGGAAACATGCTGTCAGTTGAACGGAAACCATTCCGGAACTCCTCTGTCAATCAAAGAGATCGATCCTGCAAAAACTCCTGCAAGTTGAGAAAGAACAAGAAATTTGGACTTTTTTACCATTTATTAAAGGGGTAACTGATAAAATCGCAAGAATTCTCAGGCAGGTAACATCAGGACAATCTTTAAGCCAACCAGGAAGATTGAGCAACTTTTAAACAACCCCAAGGACAAGAGACCACCCCTTTCCAACCCAGGCATTTACAGCATTCCCTGTGGTACATGTGGAAAGGAGTACATTGGATTGACTCAGAGGTCCTTCAGCACTAGATTAAAAGAACATGAAGGTTCGGTAAGACTGGAACACCCAGAACAATCTGCGGTGGCTGAACATGTTCTTACCACAGGACACTCTATACTGTTCAAAGAAACCTGCTCTATAAGAACAGAAAACAAGGGAATGATTTTGAAGAACTTGGAAGCTCTTGAGATTAGCAAAAAACCACCTCACTTACTGATGAATAGGCAGCAAGAATTGAATCTTGCCAATCGCATTTGGCTCCCTGTCATACGTAAACATCCTATGAAGGGACAGGCTCGCAATAATATAATAACAGAAAATGCGAGTTGATACTATGTGACTGATAGACACCGGGTCTCTAAGTGAACAACAGCCCCAGGTCTAAAGGACAAAATTGCAAGCTATCACTTGCAGGAGTTTTTGCAGGATCGATCTCTTTGATTGACAGACGAGTTCCGGAATGGTTTCCGTTCAACTGACAGCATGTTTCCCTAACTTCTGAAGTTCAAAACAACGAAGCAAGACGCCGAGAACTATAACATCTTTCATTCCTTTTTGGATTGCCCCAGAAGATGTGTCCAGATTAGGACACGAAACGTTGGGCTCACTTGTCCATGGTTTCTTAATAATTTCTGTTTGTCCGGGAATACATCATTAAACCCAGATAAAATAGTCATTGTTTTTAAACCTCAGTCGGATTGCTGTGTTTTTTACATAGATATGGCTGCGTTACCCGTACTACCTGTTTCTCTAACAGGACTTTTCCTTTGTTCCTTCCTGGCCAAATGCTACCAAGGACAAGACGGAAGAGTGAAACCACACGAAGTAGGTCCTTTGCCCCAAAGGGCTGTCTCACGATTCACGCTCACTGCAACAGGGAGCATCATCAACAAATTCCATATTGCCCACAAACAGATGCTCCCCATGAGATATTGCCCAACGTGTAAGGATGTAGGAATGGCATTGTTGGATCAGACCAAAGGTTTATCTAGTCCAGTGTTCTCTTTCATGTGGCTCTGAACAGGATACATGGCTCTGGAAGGTCGGAAGCAGGCCAGAAAGGTGATGGTCCTCCCCTATGTTGTTAGCTTCTGGACAGCTTTCAGAGGATAGGTATAGAACTGTGCTTTCAAGCAGTGCTTCACAAATTTCATGCTTTCTGAATTAACACGGGAGACATTGTTAGCGCATGAGAGTAAGAATGACTGACCCTCGGAGAATCCCATTTGTGTGAGTTGCTGAGGTGGGCATATACCTCCAAACTGCAGAGGCAAGCTAAGAATCATGCAGAGATACAACAGACAGCCCCCTCTAAGGGCAGGTATCTGTAGATTATGTTGTGATTGAATGATCTAATTACCGTATTGTCCCGAGTATAAGACGCACTGATTATAAGACACACCCTTAAAGTTTGGTGCTACCTGATTATAAGACACACCCTTAAAGTTTGGTGCTACTAAAAAAATTAATTAAATCACTGGCATTAAATTTATGCCAGTGATTTAACAAAAAGTGCAATCATGTGCATGTCTACTCAGAAGCATGTCCCACTATTCTCAATGGAGCTTACTCTCAGGAACGTTTGCACAGGATTGCAGCCTAAACCATTGATTGCCTGGGGAAGGGGGGATGAAAGTGTATGTGATCTTGCTTTACAAAAGGATACAAAACCCAGCAGACCAGAGAACGAAAATTAACAACTGATTACAGCCTGGAAAGGGGAGAGGTATGTGTGCTCTTGTTTTAATAAAGAAAAAGGACATACCATAAGCCCTGTAGGGCAGAGAAGGAGCCCACTGTATCTCTGCCATTATCTCCACTAAAAACAAACATGTGCTCCGAAATTTCCTCTTAGCCTCGCTGCTTCTTCCAGCAATGTTCCATGCCGTTCAAAGGCCCTCACTGCACAGCTGAACAGCAGCAGTGAGTATTTTGCTGCCCTTTCTCTGCTGAGCCTGGGGGAGGGGCAGCTGCAAACCCGAATTGCAACAGCCTGATTATAAGACGCACCCCTAGTTTAAAAACTTAAATTAGGAGAAAAAAGTGAGTCTTATACTCAGACCAATACGGTATATGTGCTGCAGTGGAATTCCCCTGCCCTGATGTAGTCTGACAGAGGAGGCAAAGGCAGACTAAGGAATTATGAAGAGATGCAACAGGCAGCCTCTTCTGTTCGTGGCTACTTTTGGTTTATACTAGGAATGTTGAACTATTTCAATAATCACACTACCAATGTAAAGTCTCTCAAGCTTACAGTTTGGCATTTACTGCTTTAAAGGCTGGGCTGGGGATCTTGCTGTCTGTGATGAATTGAGGAAAGTCATAAGAACATAAGAAGAGCCCTGCTGGATCAAGCCAAAGGTCCATCTAGTCCAGCTTCCTGTATCACACAGTGGCCCCACCAGATGCCTCAGGGAGCACAAGACAACAAGATAACCTGTTTCCTGTTGACACTCCCTTGCACCTGGCACAGAGAAAACCCACTTCTAAAACCAGGAGGTTGCTTATGGCTTGTAACCTGTGATGGTCTTTTCCTCCATGAATCTGTCCAAACCCCTTTTAAAGGCATCTAGGCCAGGTGCCATCACCACATCCTGTGGCAAGGAGTTCCACAGATGAATTACACGCTAGGTAAAGAAATATTTTCTTTTGTCTGTTCTAACTCTCCCTCCACTCAATTTTAGTGCATGTCCCCTGGTTCTGGTGTTGTGCGAGAGGGAGAAGAATGTCCCTCTATCCACTCTCTCCATCCCATGCATAATTTTATAAGTCTCAATCATGTCCCCCCTCAGGCGCCTTTTTTCTAGGCTGAAAAGCCCCAGACGCTGTAGCCTTTCCTCATAAGGGAGGTGCTCCAGCCCACGAATCATTCTGGTCGCTCTCTTCTGCACCTTTTTCAATTCAACTATATCCTTTTTGAGGTGTGGTGACCAGAACTGGACACAATACTCCAGATGTGGCTTTACCATCGATTTGTACAAAGGCATAATGATATTGGCCGTTTTATTCTCAATCCCTTTTTTAATGATCCCGAGCATAGAATTGGCCTTCTTCACAGCCGCCGCCGCACACTGGGTCGACACTTTCATCGACCTGTCCACCAGCACCCCAAGATCTCTCTCTTGATCCGTCACAGACAACTCAGAACCCATTAGTGTATATGTGAAATTTTGGTTTCTTGCCCCAATGTGCATCACTTTGAACTTACTGACATTGAAGCGCATCTGCCATTTTGCTGCCCATTCTCCCAGTTTGGAGAGATCCTTCTGGAGCTCTTCACAATCCCTGCTGGTCTTCACCACCCGGAAAAGTTTAGTGTCATCTGCAAACTTGGCCACCTCACTGCCTATCCCCGACTCCAGGTCATTTATGAACAAGTTGAAAAGCACCGGTCCCAAGACCGATCCTTGGGGCACACCGCTTTTCACCTCTCGCCATTGTGAAAATTGCCCATTGACTCCCACTCGCTGTTTCCTGGTCTTCAACCAGTTCCTAATCCACAAGAGGACCTGCCCTCTTATTCCCTGACTGTGGAGTTTTCTCAGGAGCCTTTCATGAGGGACTGTGTCAAACACCTTCTGAAAATCCAGATATATAATATCCACGGGTTCGCTCGCATCCACATGCCTGTTGACCTTTTCAAAAAATTCTAACAGGTTTGTGAGGCAAGACTTCCCCTTGCAGAAGCCATGCTAACTCTCCCTCAGCAGAGCTTGTTCTTCTATGTATTTTAAGATTTTATCCTTAATGAGACTTTCCACCATCTTCCCTGGAACAGATGTTAAGCTGACTGGCCTGTAGTTTCCCGGGTCCCCCCACCTTCCTTTTTTAAAGATTGGCGTGACATTAGCTATCCTCCAATCCTCTGGCACAGTGGCCGTTTTAAGGGACAAGTTGCATATTTTGCATAAGTCTAGTCCCAAAACCTGAGAAGGCTAATTGTGGGTGAGGTTGGGAGCATGTGGTTCTCGAAACAATGTGTTAATTTGGTGACAGTCCCATAAAACGGAAAACAGGAGTATCAACGCAACTAGAATTTTATTAAGGGCCAAGGAACTGTATGTGTGAAACAAAACAGCACACCTGCTTAGTCTAATCCCTTGGTAGCAAAGAAGCCAAAGGACCACAAACAGCAGGAGTGCTCCTTTTATACTTCTGTCACAGAATGTTCTAGGCTTATGCCCATATATGGTTACAGTGTCAGTTAGGCCTGGTGTTCTCTTCAGGCCCAACTGCCATAAGGATCACTTAGTATTTTCCCGCCAAAATACATTATTGCTTCAAGACGAGGCTTTTACCCTTATATTGCATAGTAGAAAAACACTTTTGTTTATACCAGGGGTGGCCAAAATGTGGCTCCTTGAGCCACATGCGGCTCTTTGGCATATAATGTGTGGCTCTCGAAAAGATGTTGGCTGAGCTCCTTTTTGCATCACAATTAATATAAAAGGCAAATAAGACATTTTCAAGCTTTATAATTATTTACCAGGTATAAACTGAGAGTCCACTGGATTAAAACATAATGTGGTCAGCAAAGTACTAGTATGTTCCATTTACTTCTATGGGGTGTGACTGACTGTCCTGTAACCACATCTGTAGCTACCATGTATATTTGATGGCCTTGCCCCCTACCATAGCTTAAGAACCATTGGCATGAGATGCCAGTTCCTTATTCACACACGCAAATTAATGCCACCAGAATGCGCTTGTTCATGAAAATGACCTCTGATCCTTGATAGTGTAAGTGCTCCCAACTCCACTCAACTTTGACTTAATTTGTATTGTGATCTTCCCTGTTAAATTCATGTAGCTGATAACTAAAGATGCCTAAGTCTCGAAGAACTTCTGCACCTGCCCATGGCCTGCCCATGGCAACTCCTATGGTGGAGGGGAGAACCTTCCAGCAGGCTCCTGCGTCCTCTGTTATGATGGTGAAGGTGTAGTACACCATAAAGTAGTACTGGATTCAGGCTCCACGTTGTCCAATAAACAGCACAGCAAACAGATAATAGAATTCAGGATAGGTTTATTCCATGGAACAAATGACCCCAGTGGAATCAGTTCCAAAAGACTGAGGCCCCGAGCACGAGGCATTGAAAGCTTTTATAGCAAATTAAACGTCATGCATAATCAACAATTTCTCCTCCTGTTTGCGGTGTTTTCTAGCCTATCACCTTCTCACCTCCATATATGCTTATCTATGAAATAGTGTCCAGTAATGTCCAGTTTCACAAAGCATGGCTTGTTCATGGCTGAGTCTGCATAGGAGGGGTTGTACTTTCTGATTAGAGTTACATATGTGCGTACATGATTAGCACGTGCAAGGACACTTGCTTCTACGTGATTAGTGCTGGAATGCAAGAATTGGAGTAATAGTTGGAGTAATAGTTCTCACAGTTACAGGCCTCTACTTCAGAATCAGAGAGGAGCTTTACTTGTGATTAGGGTAGTGTTACCTAGTAGTATTGCAAAATCATAACCATAACCTAGGGTACCTCAAAGGTAGAGAAAGAGGAGATGGCGATATCGGGAGAGGAACAATTGGCCCATAATTGTAATGGGGACTCCCAGCTCCGTGGCTTCCATCCTCTTCTAGACCCAGGGGTGGGCAGAATCAAGCATAAGTGTGAAGGAACTCTTATTCCCCCTGTTGTGATTAAGAAGGAGGAGGAAAAAGAGATGGTGATTCCACAAGGGAGACACCACACATCTCAGTGTGCCAACACACCAGTGGTTTATCAATCTCCATGTCTCAAGAATCTCATAAAATGTGAAGCAAAGCATATGAGCCCTGCTACAGATGGACAAGGACAGAAACGCATGAGATGCAGCAGAGAGGAGACAACAGTGAGAGGTAAGCAGTGGGAATAATGGGGTAGTCACCTTTGTTATACAAATAGTAGTTTACATCCTTAATTCCTCAGAAGATGTTGCATTGTCAGGTGGTGGAATAGACTCACTGAGATGGATACCATAATAATAACAACAACAAATTTATTTAAATAACATAAAAAGGGGTTAAGGAATGACAAGGTATTTATCAAAGCCCTATGTCAAGCAGTTTAGAACCAATACTACCAATTATTTCAAAGTGGTTACAGCATAATGTAGCCTCTCTCCTCAACTGACTCTGGGTACTGTCTGTCAGATTTACCCTCTCAGTGAAGAAGCAAGTCTCACAGCTCTTAGCTCTCTCCCTCATCATGCCCAACTGCCAAGTGGAATTCAGGCAGGGCTGTCCCTCCTTTTATAGGCAGCCATGGAAGGTTCCACATGTTCATGGCAAACTGTCTTAACTGTAGAGCTGCACCTTAGAACAGAAGTTCTCTGTCTGGTCCTAACTGCTTCTTAACCCGTTCATACCAACGACCCCCCCCCCCCTTGTTTTTTACTGGAGTTCCAAGGTAAAATGTCATATTTAATTCTGGGGGGAAAAACATTATCGAGCAAACACGTTTCAGGGCCCAATCCTATCCAACTTTCCAGTGCCAATGCAGCCGTGCCAGCTGGGTTTGCACCACATCCTGTGGTGAGGGGGCAGACACGGAGGACTCCTTAAGGGACCATTTGTTCCCTTACCTTGGGGCTGCATTGCGGCTGCATCAGTGATGGAAAGTTGGATAGCATTGGACCCTCAGTGTGCCAACACACCAGTAGTTTATCGATCTCCATGTCTCAAGAACCCCATAAAGTGTGAGGCAAAGCGTATGAGCCTTCCTACAGAATGGACGAGGACAGAAATGCATGAGATTCAGCAGAGAGGAGACAATTGTGGTGAAGAGAAAACCCCCCTCATATATTTTTATGTCGTCCGCCAGACCCCCCCGAACCTATTGCTTTTTACCCCATCCAAATTGGTCCAGGAATTACAAAGATACAGCCCTTTTTGTCAAACCACACTTTAAATTCGGCTTTTCTCCGGTTTGACAGCGGACACGCGTCCGCCACGCGCCTCCAGGAAGCGGCAGCAGCAACAATTCACACTATAGGCTGATTCACACTAGCCACTACGTTCGCGTTTTGCCTCTTTTTCTTCCGTTTTTTCAATGCTGCGTCTGACGCAGCATGAGCTCCCGACGCGTCCAGGAGAGTTGGCTCCTGTTGATCTTTTTGAAGCGCTCGCTTTCAGCTAACGTCTGTGCTAACGTTTGTCCGGCAGCCCACCAATCAGTTGGGAGGGGGAGGAGAGTGGTGGCATGCCAATCACAGCCACCTCCAATCATCGTGTGTGTTTCTTTCAAGGGTTCATTCCAGGTTTTGCCTCTTTTTCTTCCGTTTTTTCAATGCAATTTTCAATTTCAATTTGCAGTTTCCACCAAGACCAAGGTTAACGAGGGTAGCGCGCGAGGAGCGATCGAGGCAGGCGCTGACCTTCTCTGTATCTTAAGCATGAACTTCTGAGAGAGGGGAAGGGTCAAAGAAGGGTCGCTTTTTTGGCCAATCGGAGCGCAGTTCTGTTTACCGAATCACAGCTGCGCTTTCTTCAGGAAGGCGGGACAGAAGGAGGGACAACAGGCGGCAATCAGCCCCTGTTTCAAACGTCAGGAGCCCAGCTAGACGCACAGAAAAGGAGACGGCAGGATAAGCGTTCCGTCAGAAGGCTAGTCTGAATCAGCCTTATGCCTGTCTAATCCTATTAAACCCTCGTAAACTCACTGAACCGGCAAATCCTATTTCACGCTTCACCGAGTTCTGGGCGTTCAGCCAACTCCGGGAGACCGGCGTGTGTTGTTCATTACAGAACCAGGGAAGCCTTTTTACCTCATTTAACCCCTGCATCTGACAGCTCTCTCTCTCTTAAAGCGGTAGCGTTTTATTTCAGCGAAAGTAGGTTTTCCCTGACATTTGTGGCTGTTTCAGGGGTCCCATGGGAGGTTATGTGTCCGGAACCTTACTAAGGTCGACGGGGCTTCTTCTAGGAGGGGGACCCACGCAGAATGGTCCCGATTCTGACACTTGGCCAGGGTCTGCCCAGGCTTGGTGAGCCAGCTCCTGGGAGCAGTACAATGGATTTGCAGCTGGTGAAACCCTCCGTTCGAGTCGGAGGATCCTCCTTGGGCAATCGAGAAGGCTCCGGGAATGACGGGGGTTCAAGTCCCTCTACCCACCTTCGGCGAGATGACAAGAGGTTGAACGTAGGAGCCCCGGGGGGGGGGGCTCCTCCTGCCATAGATCCGTACTGCAGGGAGTGGGGAGAAGCCATTTTACAAACACATAACCTATGCAAACCACCATTGCTCCCATTCTGTGTTGCTCTCAGATGGCTTCCTCTACCTGGGAAGCTAGCTGGGGGGAAGGGGACCCATGGAAACTCCTGATCAGCCAGGAAGGCTTGGATTGCCCCATTTCCTGATCTCAAAAACGTAACATTTGTTCTCCAACAGCTCTCATGCCCCTCTTCCTGCTGCCTATCAACCACATGTATGCCTCCCATTACCATTTCCTTGAGCCCAGCCTGTCTCTCTGTGCACGCTCTGATTCCATCTCCCCACCCATTGTCCCCCAGCTACCTGGTCTATCATGCAAATTCCCTGGAACTCTTCACTCTGCTCCTCCCCAGGCTGGCTACAATTAATTCAAATGCTAATCTAATCACTTGCCCTGCTCTTCCTGACTAACAGCATGGACTCAGACTTCCCCAATTGTATACCTGGTGCCAGGGAAGACAGGGACCTATTGTATTAGCACTTTTGCCTATCAATTTGGAAATTCAGTCTTTTGTGTCAACAAGCAACACAAAAGACCCCATTCATCCGATTCCGGAACACCTCACTCACCCAGGATGGGGGCCTAATCCCATTACCCCAGCCTCCCAGCACCCTTGCCCCTCTTCCCATTGGCTACCAGTTCTCATTCCCATTGGCCCCAGTTAACACAAAGCACAACACTTCTCATTGGTTCTTTTAATAAAGTTTGTCTTTTATTGGTTAACTATTTCACATCTGCTGCTGCTGTTTTCATTGGTGCAAAGTTTCAATCCTCCATCTGATTGGCTGTATCGAAGTGCAACTTTTGGATCCTTCCTCCTGTTGGTCCCTCTTTATTATGTATTTCCCCAAGACAATGAATTCCATGATTCTGTATGTAAATAATGAAATGTATAAAAGCTTCTGTATTAATCATATATGTTACACTTTCTGTCTTATGATTGTGTCCTCGCTAGCTGAGTAAAAGATCTTTCTTTACAACGTTGGTTTTTGAGCTCTTTTGGCGCCTCTGCACCTAGCAGACTTTTTCTTCCCTTTTATTTCTCTTTTTACTTTTGGGTACCCGCTCCTACCTCTGGGTCAGGTGCCTGCTCACCGAATCTCCCGAGCTGAAATCACTGGCACCCATGGGTGCTCACCACACAACAGTGAGAGGTAGGCAGTGGGGATAATGGGGAAAGTAACCTTTGTTGCCCATATTCTCTACTCTTCCTTTAATGAAGACCATCAAACAATTGCAGGCCCAAAGTATCTCTCCAGGGTCAATGGCAGACTTTCTAGTATCTATTACCATTTTAATTGGAGATACTAGCAACTGAACATGAGACCTACATTCACAGCGTGTGCTGTATTACCGATCTATGACTATGGCCTATGTTTCTTTGTGCTACATTGGAAATGGTCTCCCCCATAACGAATAAACCACATTGTTCAATCAGCCTCATGTGTATCTCATGACAATGCATATGCATCTTTCCCCCTGCCCATTTACCGTTGGAAAAACAAGTGTGTGAGTGGAGGTGATATCTGAACTTCATGCACAGAATTTGTTCTCCAACATACACACCAACCTTTGTTCTGCTAATCCCATCTTCTAGTCAATCATTGTGCTAACGTGTTTTGCACCTTTCTTCTCTCCATCCCATTAAAACTGTGTGTGTGTGTGTGTGTGTGTGTGTGTGTGTGTGTGTGTGTGTGTGTGTGTGTGTGTGTGTGTGTGTGTGATATCTCAAAGTTCAAGAGAAATATTTTGTTACAAATAAACAGAGAACGTTGAGCAAACAAGTTATTCCGAGAACCTTGCTTTGCTTAGTGAATTATAGAAAGTAATTTACTGCTGCTCTTGGTAGGTTTTCAGTGGCATGTTCCTTTTGGTAAGGGGATTTAAGAAGGCCAATAGGTAGAATTCGGGGGGACATTGGACTTGAGGTACAGTTATTTTAGCCTGGAGTTTGCTTTGGATTCCCCCCTCCCCCCGATTCCAAAGATCAGTCTTTGAACAAATGCTTCTGAGTATGGAGTGCCTTTCCTTTTCTTCTGATGCACACAGACACAAAAAGGACTTTCAGGCAGTTTTGAACCCTGACACCTCTCAGCTGAGAAACTAAGCGGTCAGAAAGACTGGAGCAATTAATTCTGTTTGCCTGAGCTCTTGAACACCAGCAATTCAGTTTTCAGTAGCTCTGGATGTACTATTTCAGGTGAGGGACATTGTGAAAAAATGGAGGCCCCACTCCCTTGCCGAGAGCAGAGGCTTCAGAGAGGAGAGCCTGGTGCTGACCTCCATGCCGACCATTTCCTTTGTGCGAATGGCAAGCTGCAGTCTCTCCAAATCTAAACTCCTCAATGAGGTTCTCACAGTCCCCCTCAACAGCACCATGACTTCTTTGTACACCGTGATATGGAGTGTGGGAATGTCCCTCGAGAGATCAGTGATGGGTTGGTGGAAATCTCTTGGTATTTTCCTGGTGGGAGGGAAAATTCAGATCTTTTTCCAGAGCCAGTTGCAGTTCTAAACCTCCGTGGAGATGTTGAGTCACAATGGATGTAGTTTCGGTTTTTAATGGAGGTCTCCTCGGCTGTGTTCATCTTCGTGGAATGCCTTCATGAGAAAGAATATTGTAAGCTATTGACTCTCGAAGGATCAGCACTTAAATATTACATTATCTTGAATAGTGAAGGTAGGAAATCAAAGGAAACACGGGTTCCTTAATAAGCTAGCTCCAGTGTTGAATATGAACAAATCACAGCTGCTGGTAAAATAAAAGAGTCAAAATAATGCAGAACTGGTGAAAAAACTTTGGTTGGCTATGGGGAACATCATGAACTTGCAACAAAGAATGATAGATATGGTAGACATGGCTGTGACGTCTCAATTCTTAGGAATCTGTGTAGATGAGGATAAGGAGGAATGCTGTCTTGGAAGCAGGCAGGCCATGGCTATTACTGCAGAAATAAAAGAGGTGGAAAGTTACAAAAGTAACGTTATGAGACTTCAAGGGAACCTCTGGAAGAACCTTGGGAAGACTGAGAAGGAACTGTGCAGAATGAAGGACCAGAGAGACACTCCTCTGGAGGACTATGAATCTCAGCTGAGGAAGAAACTCATGCAGCTGCGACAGGAGCAGTACAAATGTGATCTGTCTGATGGGATGGTTAAATTCACTAGCGCAATATGCCAGTTGCCCCAAATTGAGAAACGTTACTTCCTGAAATGGCTAAAATACCATCTTAATCATGTGGTAAGGGGGAGCCTTTCTAAGCTCCGGGATGAGTATAAGGCAAAATGTCATGCTGCTGGGGAGGATGCGCAGAGGCTCAGAGAGCTAGACAAACTGATCCCTGCCAGCTCCTTAGGGGTTGAGCATTTCATGCGAAAGATGGGCCAGTTCTATGAGGCAGAGAGTTCCTTGATTAAAGAAGGCAAAATTGCAAAGAGGAAGCGACGGTTCAATCTTCTCCCAGGGGTAGCTGCTGACCTAATGCTGGAGGGCTTTCCAATGGAGTTGGTGGATGGAGATGCATCCAACATCCCATTACAGTGGGTTACTGATGCTCTGACCGAGCTCCATTCCAAACTAGGAGGCAAATCCAGGATGCAGGTTCTAACTGTCCTGGGAGTACAGAGCACTGGAAAATCCACTCTTTTCAATACCATGTTTGGGCTACAGTTTGCTGTTGGCAGTGGCCGATGTACACGAGGTGCATTCATGACACTCCTAAGAGTTGCAAAGGGCTTCCAACAAGAACTTGGTTGTGATTTCATCCTGGTGATAGACACAGAAGGCTTGAAAGCCCCTGAGCTGGCCAAACTGGAGGATAGCTATGAACACGACAATGAGCTGGCCACCCTGATGATTGGGCTGAGTGACATAACTATTGTGAACCTGGCCGTGGAGAACGTCACAGAAATGAAGGACATTCTGCAAATCGTAGTCCATGCATTTCTGAGGATGGAGGAAACAGGACACAAACCCAACTGCCAGTTTATCCATCAGAATGTCAGTGATGTGTCTGCCCATGATCAGAATATGAGAGACAGGAAACGCCTCCTGGAACAGCTCAATGAAATGACCAAAGCTGCAGCAAAAATGGAGAAACATTGCCAGGAAGTGGCCTTTTCGAATATTATGGACTATGATCCAGAGAAACACAACTGGTACATCCTTGGCTTGTGGCATGGAGTCCCACCCATGGCTCCCATTAACACTGGATACAGTGAGTGTGTGTATGACTTGAAGAAATATCTCTTTGAATGTATGAAGTCTCACTGCCATAACAGGGCTCCTAAGAACATCCCCCACTTTATCGAATGGGTACGGAGCCTGTGGAATGCTGTGAAACATGAAAACTTCATCTTCAGTTTCAGGAATAGCCTCGTTGCCATGGCATACAACCAGCTGATTGTGAAGTACTCTGAGTGGGAATGGGATTTTTGCAAAGAGATGCATTTGTGGGTATCCAAAGCTGAAATGATGATCAAGAACAAATGGGCAGATGACCTTAGTTCTGACCTGTCTACTGAACTAAGGGTGGACTCTCACCAGAAGCTGCATGATGGAGAACAGAAGATGTTGTCTTCCCTACAAAACTACTTTGAGAGCAAGCTAGAAAATCTGCACCTGATAGAAAAATACAGAGAGGATTTTGCCAGGAGTATCACATCTCTACGAATGGAGCTGGAATGTTATGTTTTGGATAAGCATGAGGAGTTTCTTCTCATTCAGAAGAACAGAAGCAAGATCGATCACCTGCAGGCTGAGTATATGAAAACTGTCAAAAACAAGGTGGATAACGTCTTAGCAAACTGTAGAGAGAGAGCCCAAGAACTGGGTAAAGGAGAATTGGAGGAGGAATTTGAAAAAATGTGGGCCAGAATGATTGCAGAGATACCTCTTGATAGCATACCCTGGCGCAATATTGCTCAAAATGTCCACTACCAGTTGCACAAGGATTTGGAGAACAGGGGGAGTTTGGTCATGCAAATGCTACAGCAAATCCAATCATTACAGAGCTATCAAACCAGTCCCTTCCAGATGAAAAGGGAGTATTTGGATTTGCCCCTCTTTTGTAAAATAAAGGAGCATTTTAAGAATGAATATTAGCAGGCAGTGGAGGAACTAGCCACATCTCTGATGGAGGAGTGCAGGAGTTATGTTGCAAAGAAAGTCCGAACTAAAGGTGATTATGATGAAACCTTTTGTAGGGAATTGCTACAGCTCATCAATGAGAAACTTCAAGAACAGGCTGATCAGCACCTTTCAATCACTGCTTGCTTTGAGACAGACCTGAAGCTGCACATTTTGGGGAAGGCGATTGGTGCATTTCAGAACATGCACCAAAGTTTTGTCATGGAGAATGATCCTATTCGGCGCTTAGAGAAGCTGAAACCTCATTATCTCTCCAGTTTCAAAGCCGTTTACTATGAGAAGGATGCCTGTCAGAGGAGAGCCATGGATTTCTGCCATCAGTGTCTTAGACCAGCTTTGGTTGATTATATCAATAAGAGACTTGGAATAAAAATAGTGGATGACTTCCTCAGTAGTGAACAGTCCATGCAGTATGGCAGTCGGACCTTCTTCCTGTTTGCTGTACAGAAGAAATTGCTGGAGGAGATGAATTTTGATGCATATGTGGAGTATATCATGAACTACAAAGGTTTTGTGCAATCTTGGATCCAGAAAAGCTTGTTGGATCACTTCACGGAAGGCAAGCATTTGGGTGGTCTGGTGAGAGAGGTTCTTTCAACGATTCTGCAGAAAGTGAAAGACACTTTGCTCAGTCTTCTACATGAGAGATATTCTAGCACAGTTCAATTTTTTTAGATACATTCTGCCAAAAGCTAAATGGAGGGCTGGCAATTTCTAAAGATGGCTTGGATGTTATCTTCTTCAAGAACACGGCTAATGTTGAACGTTTTGCGAGCAACATCCAAAATAGCCTGTTGGAAATAGAGGAAGACATCTTAAACATGATGAGAATGAACTTAGAAACAACTCTTTCCAAATTGCAGGTCCAACCCCAGGCTGAGATCTTCAAGTGTGTGTTTGGCTGTGGCCGGCAATGCCCTTTCTGTAAGGTTCCATGTGAAGCTGGAGGTGGTAGCCATAAGAAACATTTTGCCTTAGTCCATAGGCCACAGGGCCTAAGTCAACTGATATGTTCTGAATCAAAACAGCTTACATACTCTGTGTGCTCCTCTGACGTAGCTTCACAGAAGAAATTCAGAAACCGTACCACTGCCTGGCAATGGCTTTTCTAAAAAGATTACGATCAAGTTTACCCAGACTGGTGTATCCAACCGGATCCCAGCATCAGAAGCTCTGACTATTGGAAGGTCATTTTCAAAGAGTTCAACCAGGAGTTTGCAGATAGATATGCTGTCCTCCCAGTTGCTCTGCCCTCAGCCTGGAGGGAGATATCCAAGCCACAGGCACTTGCTAGCATCCAGGAGGTTTTCAACATGAAATAGACTCCATGGAAGATCAGATTGTCCAACAACATGTTTGACAACCTTGTCATCAACTCTGAGGGATCATGGTGAAATACAGCATCTGTTTCTTAGAGTTCTTTGCTTTCTAGTTTACCATTGTACATTTTTCTCCTAGCTTGAGTTGAATCAGCATAAAATTGTCTCTGTTCAGTTTACCACCTAGAAAACAAACATTACCAGTCTTGAATGTGCTGTTTAAGATTCAAAAGAACTGGGATGGGCTCTTTGGGTTGACTGTTTTGTTGTTCTTGGCACCGTTTTGAAATGGTGAAATCTAATAAAACTCATCTGAAACATGGATGTGAAGTTATTTGGGGTGTGAGCAATGGCAGGCTAAGAAATAGAGCTTTTGGTGTAGGAAAGAGCCAGCTTCTTTGCTAAATTTGATCTAAGAACTTATCAACTCAGACCATGGTTAGATTAAGGGCTGTGTGTCATACTTTTCCTACCCTAGCCTTTCTTATTTGTGTAAAATATAAGGCTGAGAAGTAAAAACTCAGTTGAACTTCTGAATTTGGATGTGGGTAGGGGTGAAACTGCCTCCCCGAGAACCTCTTTTCTGCCACTGGCTCCAGTTTTGGAGTGGTGATGGTGGAAGGTGGCATCCCCATTCCGCCCCCCCCCCCGGTAGCTGTTCTGGTCCCAGGTTCCTGGAAGCTGTGGGGGAAAGCCTTGCATCGAGTTCCTCATGATGTATTGGGACCTCATGCCCTCTACGTAGTGGGTGGCAACAAATCCTCCCCCTCACCATTGATGTTGATGAAGGGGCCTTCTGGTGGATGCTCCCATTTGTAGATAAGAGTGTCAAGTGCAATGGTGACACTCGTCTCTCAGCCAGGTTGCACTGCCACTGGAGGGTTCAGTGCTTGGCCCAACTGAGTGTTCTCTCTGGTGGAACTGCAGAGTTGAGCCAAGCACACATTTGATTTTGGAAAACGTGCCAAGTGTCATGGGGAATTAACTACTAAATTTCTATCAGTAGACAAACTCGGTGTCTCCAGTTACCAAAAGCAAGAGGATAGTCTTGGCTACAATATCCTTGTCAAGATGGTCAGTTCTGTATGCAGGGAATACAGTATTTGCATAACAGTCTTGCTTCCAGTCTTCAGGTGCAGAGTTTAAAGGGCTTTTTATACCAGTGGTCTTTAACTTGTCAAGAGCTGGGACCCTGTCAAACTGCAACATGGGGATCCACCTTCAAGGCCTCAGTGAGTGGGGTGAACATATGAACAGCCACAGTCATTCTCCTTTCCCACCAGTTAACAAGGGCTGCTGCAGCCTCTCTTGTTCAAGACCAATTAGGAGAAAAGGAGGAGTAGAGGGACATGGTGACAGCCTGCACTCAATTTTGAAAGGAGGAAGGATAGAGGAAGCAAGGTGAGGCAGAGAGCTGTAGTAGGGGAGAGCAGGTGGTGGGTGGGAAGGAGCCCATGGAAGCTTGGCCAAAGTCTCTGATGATATTCACTTCATCGAAGACCTTCAGCTGTGGCTATTGCTCAAACTGCAGGTCTGAGCCTCAAACAAAATGGTGGTAGCAAGAAAGTCACAGCCCACTTCTGTGTTGAAGACAGTTTTATACCAGTATGTTTTTTGAGTTGATAATATTGTGGCTCTGGACATTGTTTAACATAGTGGCCAGCTTGGAGTAATGTACTGTATATCTTATTAGCCCTCCTTCTTAACATGCTAAGTTGCTGATTGAAGCACCATGGTCTGAACCAACATAATTAGCTACCAACATTGCTCAATGAGTGTGTGCTTTAACTTGCCAGGATGGGGAAATACAAAGACACCACAGCACAATTTTGGGCTATGATAGGGCAATCAAAGAGGTAATCTATACTGCTACACCGGTGTGATCACCTGGTCCATCTTCTGGAGAAGTGCTTCCCATACGGAAGACACATGAATGAGGCCTAAGATGTCTAAAGTGCTTTGACAACCATCTTCAGTGGTGGGAAGACGTTGTTGTAAAGGAACAAGTATTTATCTTGCCCTCCCCCCCTGCAATGTTGGCCAACTGGGACATTCCAAGGGGATTTACTTGTCTTCCTTGTATGCTGCCTTCCTCTTCAGTTACTCTGCAGTAGTGTTATTCCATTTCGGACTGACTAAACTCACAAAGGATAAACCCTATTTACAACAGGGCCAATCATCAGAACCCTCTTCTTTATAATAACTGAGGGAATGGAAGGTGGAAGTTAGGA
Source organism: Plestiodon gilberti rubricaudatus (assembly GCA_026170595.1). NCBI lineage: Eukaryota > Metazoa > Chordata > Lepidosauria > Squamata > Scincidae > Plestiodon > Plestiodon gilberti. The sequence goes on along the minus strand of JANXHW010000006.1, from coordinate 11,221,328 downwards.
TGCTTCAGTTCTGCTCCCTGAGGGGACCGGAATTTAGGGCTGATGTGCAAGTCCTCAACCGTTCAGCCTGGAAAACCTTAGAACTTCTACCTTTTTCTGTTCCTGCAGCATTTCCACAGTTTTGAGTGGCTTTAACTGAACTCTGTTGATCCATGGGCAATAAACTAGGATTTTCCACCTCTATAGATTTAGAGCGAGTAGACTTAAGTGAGTCCCCAAGCCTAAGTGAGTCCCCAAGCCTAAGTGAGATAATCAGTGAGACAGAGTTTGGAAATGCATAATCTAAGGTTTAGTTATGCCTTTGAATGTGACCACCCCGAGTTTTCCTCCAAACACACTCTTTACAACACATTCTTAGGAGACTGAAGATCAGGTACCTCACCCCAAAGTGAACGCATAGGGTCCAAAATTAAGTAAGAGATACCAGGCATTGCTTTCTCCAGGCAGCATTTATTTCAGATTTAATACTTTGAAAAAACATCTTTACCTAAGTCTGCTACAGCTGTGACTTTGAGCTGATTTTTTTTAAAAAAATGCCCCCAATAATCTGGAATCAGGCAAACACTTATTTAAAAAATAGAAGTACTTACAAAACTGGGGGTGGATGCACAAATCTAGACAGCAGCTTTCCCCCTTCTCTCACGTACAAAACGTCCCTTGTCATTCCGCTCAATGAGACATGTGTGTCTCATTGAGACAAAAGTATTTTTTTATTCAGATACAGCTACATGGATATTAAATTGATTAAGGCTCATGATCAACCAACTAACATTGTGGTGTGGACAAGCCCTGCTTTCTGCCTTCATCATGTGTTCCACAGAAAACATTATGTCTCACTTTCAGTGCTTGGCCTACTGAACTGGTGGATAAATGACACCCCCTGCTGGTGGCTTGGAACATTTGCCCAGACACAAGCCTTTCATTCCATTTTGGAAAAGAATGGGAATTAGAGTTGTTTGCCCCCCCCCCCCCTTTCCAATTTCAGGCATACCCAGTTTTCTTGCACAGGAATTAACTGTAACTTACAAAGGATCCTTCTGCTTCTTATCTTACTTTCCCTGACATGAGTATTAATACCTGTGTTAGAGAGAGCCTCCCACAATTTGCCTCCCCCTGCCCCCCCCCCCCCCAAGGTAACAGATTGGTGGTTGCTCTAGTGTCTTTTGCTGAAGTCAGGGCTCAAGGTACTTCCGGTGCTTGCAGCAGAAAATGCAAATCTCTAACCTCACCACTGGGGTGAAAGCAGAACAATAAACTAACCCTATTTAGGTGGTGAGCCTGCAGACAGGGCCTGTCCTACGTTTGCAGCACTCAGAACTTCTCTAAAATGTAATTTGCTGCCTTTGAATTAGAACCCAAGATCTGTTGCCTGAGATCCAAATTACATGCAACACTTCTGGTTAGAGTTAGTTAAAAACAATTGGACTGTGACCATGGCAGGAAATAGGGTAGATTGAATTTACTCCATTGTCATCATTATGATCTGGGGGGGGGCGCTCCAAATGCCACTATTTGCCTCCAAAAAAAAGCTGTCATTTTTGTTAGTTGAAGTTTTTTTCCTGAGGTCAACAGCGCCCGCATTGGGGCCCCGCGTGAATCATGAGAGCAGTGGGAGGGATAAGGTTAAAGCCCCCTAACCCCCACCATGGTCATAATCAGTGGAAGGTTTTTTAAATAAAAATAAAAATAATCAAAAACTGTAAACAAAATACACTTACCGGGGCTTCAGGGAGGCCTGCAGAGGCTCGCGCAGGCCTCCCCGATCTTCATTTCGTCAAAAAACAGCCATTTTCGGCCATTTCCGGTTTTCACGAAAACCGGAAGTGGCCGGAAATGGCCGTTTTTTGACGAAATGAAGATCGGGGAGGCCTGCGCGAGCCTCTGCAGGCCTCCCCAAAGCCTGGGTAAGTATTTTTTCTTTCCTTTTTTTTTTTTAGTATTTGCTCCATAAGATGCAGGCTTTTTCCCCCTATTTTTTTTTTGGGGGGGGGAAGTGCGTCTTATGGAGCGAAAAATACGGTAACTGAAGAAAAAAAAAAGCCAATGCAGTTTAACATGGCGTGTAGTTCGGCGCCAAGGCCACTTTCCTTGGTCTGACTAACGGTGCATCAGCCCTGCTTCTAGTTATGTATACCGATGCTGTTGTATCACACAGACAGAATGGGAGACATGGATTTTCTACATAAGGCCCCAAAGCTGTACTGAGCCATCACTAGTCAAAGCAAAAGACAATTCAACAGCCACCTACCTCCTGCGTTTTTATAGCTTTCTATAGCACAGCAGGTCTGAAGTTCAGGTAAATGTTAACCAGGAGAAAGGGAAGCTCAGTTGTTCCTCAGTACAATTGCTTTATAGCGTATGCTTTTAACTCTACCTACTGCCACAATTGAAAATAGCCAGAAGAGCCCTCAATTCAACACCTCATATGTTTTAAAAGTTATCAGAAGAGCTACACTTGTACAAAATTGGTTTGTATATAAAATATTTTTTAAAGCTAAGAGCAGCACTATAAAAACAAACTTTTAGAAAAAACACAAAAGGGAAGGGCTTGATTCACACATAAGTAGGCTAGCACAAACGAAGGGGGCATCCATTTTAGGTCCAAAATGGAGGGCAGGCTGCATGAACTTGCTAATGTGACGGGAGTCAGAAGGGTCATGCATGAGGAATGCTGCAAAATGTGACTCCCTGTCAATGATTGGAGGGAAGGGGGTGTGTGTCTTCCAGTCTGGATGAGAATGCTAGTGTTATAGGAAAATAGGATGCTTATAAGTCCACCAGACTCATGTGAAGCTTCACCTCTCTAGGACTGTCCAGGCCAAGGGGCCCCCTCCTCACTTTTGTTTGGCCTTGGGTATACGGTGCTGCCAGAGTTGGTTGAGGTAACCAAGGCGCTTGTAATTGAGAAAGAAGAGGACAACGTTTAGGACGTAGGTGCTGACACAAACCACACAGAAGTCATGCAGCACAGAGAAGAGGATGTAGGCCAGGTAAAGTGAACCAGCAATGGAGACTATGGAGGAGCCCAGTAGAGTAATGGCTGCCAGGCCGCTGTTGGAAAAGCCTGTGAGGAAAAAGAGGACTGGGTTAACTTGTGTTCAATTGCAGAAGGGGCAATGATGCTGGAATTTGATGGACGCAAAAACAGCCCCCTATCTCACCCTTGTGCATCCCCACAATGGATTCCTAACCCCCAGCCAAGAATATGTGGCACATTTGAATTTTCCACAGAGAACAATGTACTTGGTGCTGCAATGCTCTTAATACCTGATGAAACAACCATGCTAGAACAAGCTATTTGAAGGGGGTAAACGGACACTCAGATCCTCCTGCACTGAGAAGCAGTGAAAACTATAAGAACTAGCAATGGACTGGACACCCATCTTGGATTAGGAAAGATGGGAAGGCATCAAGAGCAGGAACAGAGAGATAACTCAAAGGTGCACAGTAGAAGGTTTATTGGTCTAATGTAGCATTTCTCAAACGGTGGGTTGCAACCTGATTTTTGGTGGGTCGTGAATGCTGCCCGCTGCCCCGCCCACACTTCTGGGTTGCCGGATTTTTACATGCGCAGCGATCTTCAGCCCATTTCAGGCCTCGTCATGTTGTCACTGAAGAAAACGACATGAGGAGGCCTGGAATGAGCCCAAAACTGCCACGCAGAGGCTCCAGCAGCAGCAGTTTTGCAGGAAAAAACCACAAAAGCCCAGCAATCTGGCAACATGCTGCCAGAACTCCATTACTTCCCGGTTGCCGAGCTCCATGATGAAGGTGGGTCGCGGAGCGGGTAGGTTTGAGAACCACTGGTCTAATGTGCTTTGAATCTACTGACTGTTGATTATGTTGACAATAATTGACCTCTTTCAAAGGATGATCAAATTTCCTTCCACACCTTGTCAAAGAACTAAACCAGCTGTCCCTGATGAAGAATCAACAGAACATGAATGCAATCAACTATCCTCCATACAACTTGTTTAGGGCAAAGTGTTATCAGGATGTTGATGAAACCAAATTCCATTTCTCGTTGACACTGGAGCCAGGTGAGATGCTAGAATCACTGAATGAGGAAAAGTCCAGATGAGAGCCAACAAACTGAAGCTCAGTCCTGACGCGATGGAGGTTCTACAGGTAGGTGGTGCAGCTTTGGCCCCACAGCCCAAGTGGCCTCTGTTACATGGAGCACTGTCCATTGGCTAAGGCTAATGTGGCAGCTTAGGCACCTCAGAGGTGTCTTGACCTCACTTGTGCATGCTCCAGTAATCTCCAGGTCAGCATGCTGTAAGTCGAACTGCCTTTGAAGACCATTTGGGAACTGTAGTTAGTTCAAAATATGGCAACAAGGTTGCCACCAGAGATGGGCATTGGGAACACATTGTGATGATGCTTAAAAGAGTTTCATTGGCTCTTGGTCAGCTTCCAAGCACGATCCCAAGTGCTGGTGTTTAAAGGTAAAGCCCAACATGGCTTGGGACCCCAGTACTTGAAGAAACACCTGCTCCCACATCAGCTTTCCTGTGCAGGAAGCTTTTCATCGGAGGCCCTACTTGGAGTGAATCTGCAATCTGAATTGAGGCAGGGAATGATGAGGGAAAGAGGACTGCAATGTTATCACTATGGAACTCTCTCCCAAGAGGATGCATTCTGGAACAAGGCCGGGAGGAGAGAAGAGCCTTTGTGCGACCCAGAAGTGGGTCGTTAAGCTTGCAGAAGCTCTGTGGAGGTTTGAAAACAGAGCCGTATCAACGTTTAAAAAGGTACAAACGGGGATTGAGGGGCTTCCCCCTCCCCTTTTTACAGAGTTTTGAAGGTGGGCCCCACGGATCCAGGACCCGGGGTAAGTCAAATCCACGGATCCCAAATCCGTGGATAGAAAGGGTCCACTGTTCCTTTATATACTCCCAGACTTTGAAAGTGGCTTTTTTTTTGCTGTTTTAATCATTATTTGGAGTTGCTGTACTGTGTGGTGGTTTTGTGCTGTTTGTGGAACTCACCCTGGAAACATTTGCTAAAGGGCAGTACAAAACAACAAATAAATTAGTAAATTGCTCACCCAGAAGAATTTGCAGGATGTAGAAGGCAATCCCAAAGATACTGTTAGGCTGGTTGAACACGCTGTGAGGTCCCAAGAGGCCTGCCACTAAACCAAAACCACGGCCCCACCTGCAAGAAGAGAATATTGGGGGAGGGGTGGAGAATTACATCAACAACAAAGATAATCTTTATAGTGCACTTTGGGGAAAATTCCCAGATACTATTATATTATACTATTACACTTCACAAATACTATTATACCTTGACTATATTATCCTGTCCAAGCTGGCTTCAGGCCAGGGTTGGGACAGGAGAACTTTGTTGCCATAGTAGCAGCGACAATTGACCTATACTGGGAATGAGACAGGGAGAGTAATTGCTGCCGATTCTACTGGACTTGGCAGCCTTCTGGATCCCCTGTCGGGACAGTGTTTGGAACAACTTTGATCTTTCTTGGAGAACAGATTCCAGAAGGTGGTGCTAGGGGCTCGTTCACCACCTTGGCCATTGGTCTATGGTGTTACACAGGATTCCATTCTATTCAGCATGCTTTTAACACCTACATGAAACTGCTGGGGGAGGTAATCCAAGAGTATGGGACTGGGCATAACCAATATGCGGATGACACTTGGCTCTGTATCTTTTTTTCCATCAAGTGCTGGGAATGTTGAGAGCAGCTGTTTGGGGTTGGTGAGGATGAGCTGCATGAGGGCTAACAACTGAAATTAAATCTGGACAAGGCAGCAGTGTTGTAAGTTCAGAGACCCAAGACTCAGTAATAGATTCTCAGCCTGTTTGGGGGGGGGGGGGAAACGGACTGCACTGCTCTTGAAGGACCAGGTTTGCAATGGGGTGTGTGTCTGTCTTGTGCTCCTGGTCCCAGTGCTGAGCAGGGATGTCCAGGTGACAGCCACGGCCCTGAGTGCTTTTGGCCAGCATGCCAACTGTGCCCTTACTTAGATCAGTCACCAGCTATAGTTACCCATGCACTGAGGACATCAAGAGTGGATGACTGTAACAGATTCTATGTGGGGCTGCCTGCGAAGACTGTAGTTGGTACAGAATGCAGCCACCAGGTTACGAACTGGAGCCAGGGTTGTGACCACGTCGTGCCTGTTGTACCACCGTCATTACCTGCCTGTACATTTCCGGACACAAAGTGCTGGTGATGAGTGATATACAGAGCACCGAATGGTTAGAGATCTAAATACTTTGAGGCCCATCGCTCCCTGTATGAATCTGCCTGCCCCAGGAGGTCATCTAGAGAGGCTCCATTGCAGCGCAGTCATCACTGGAGATTCTGTTGGTGGCAGCTTGTAGAGAGGCCTTTTCTGTCAGGATGCCCAGCCAGTGGAAATCTCTTCTAGCTGAGTTCAGGACCAACCCCCTGCTTTTGGTATTCAGAAACAGTATGAAACCGTTTCTGTTCCAGCAAAGCCTTTTGTTGATTCGGTTTTGTTTTCTGCCCTGGAATTATTCGAGATGGCTCTTGGTTGCTGTTTTGATCTTCTTATGTTGACAAGGTAAACTGATTGTTTCATTGTTTTAATACTATGATACTTATTTTGTACTTCTTTATCACATGTTGCAAGCCCCTTTGAGCTTTCCATTTCGACAAGGAAATGCAGGATAATTTAAAATAGATCAATGGGAGGCTAAGAGAGAATGGATTGCCAAAGACCACTCACAGCTCAGTGGGCGAGCACATGCCTTGCACATATAAGACCCCAGGTTCCATCAATGGCCTCACCAGTTTCAGGATCATAACAGATGCTGATCCTGTACTAATATATTACATAGTGCTGTTGATGAACTGGTGCTTCACAGAGCTTGGAAGGACTCTTTTCCTCCAACCCAAGGGCTTACAATTGAGAACAGTCACAAGAAATACAACTGAGGAAGGAAAGGGAAATGGGAGGCAGGGGAAGAACATGCAATTATTTCAGTTATATGTCTGAACGTATGTCTAATATTACATTTAATTACAGACAGTGGTATACAGTAGTAATTGTTACAATACAAATCATCATCTTATCCATTTCAGATATTTTATAGACTACAGGCAAGTATCTCCTCCCCAGTATTCACAAGGGCTATACGAACCCTCCCACTCTCTTCTGCTAACCAAATAGTAAGCGGTCAGTCACCCTGCTCTGTCCTTTCCTACTGTTTGCACAAGGTTGTGTGAACCTTCCCCCTTCTCTCCTGCCAAACTCCCCCCCCCAATAGCTTTCTTGTTTGTGTTTCAAAGCAAAAAGTATTCAAAAGGCAATGACGGCTTTTAAGAGTTACTGAAAGCCCAGGTAGTGCAGCAGAATGTTGGACTTGGACACACAAGATCTGGGTTCAAATCCACCCATTAAAGTCATTGTGTGACCTTAGGCCTGTCACCATCTCTCAGCCTGATCTGCCTACAAGGGTTGTTGTCAGGACAAAACTGGGAAAAACCTATTGTATGCTGCTCTCTCCTCTCAAAACAAGCAATGGGGAGTCCTTACCTGGAAGGCTAAGAACTGATAAAACACACACTGTGAATAAAGGGAGTACAGTGTACAGTCCAGAAAGTGATGAACTATACAAGTCTACATCACTGACTTTTGACAGATTTACTATTTGACAGATTTACCCCTCCATGCATTTTTTCCAAGTCATTTCCCCCTTTTTTGCTTTTTAATGCCTTCTAAGCTAGTGATTCTCAATTAGTTCATTAGTTCACTCATTCCCAGAGCTCAAAATAAGATCTACACCTGAACATGGGCCGACATTAAGCCCAGATGCATGCCAAGGGATGCAAGCAAGCCCCAAATTCTGTTGGTGAAAAGAGAGTTTATGGCTGTAATCCGTTGCGTGCATTACTACATTACAGTAATTTAATACATTTCTCATCACATGCATGGAATGAGTACTGTACTTACATTACTCCATTATTTATGGAAGTAATGGGATTTACTTCCATGATGAGTAAGTTCCATGGAAGTCAACGTGACTTACATCTGAGTATGTACTTACATCTATGTATGTTCTTACATACATAGTAGGCTTAGACTGCAACATACTTTTGTGCAAATACACATAGGATCAGGCTGAAATTAATGGGTACGATCCTATGCGCATTTACGTGGAAGTAAAACTCACTGATCACAATACGACTTCCGAGGAAGGAGGCACATTACATTAGATCAGGCTTTCTGCTTTTGGCAGATGCAAAGATGCAGGGGTCAGAACCCGCAAAACGTGGGGAGAGGATACAGCACTGGGCCAGGGCAACCACCCTCGTACCTGGACGTGAAGACACGGGAGCAACTGACGGCGGAACTGATGTCACACATGGCCCGGTAGGAGGCGTCCCGCTCCTTAGAAGTCTCCACGTGGAAGGCGTAAACAGACAGCCCCAGACCCACAGCGCAGAGCACCAACCGAGCACCGCGCTCCCACTGAGGCACAGCCATCCTGCTGCAAGGAGCCGAGAGATGCTGGACCATTTCCAGCCTTGCCCCGAACACTAGGCCGTCCCTGACCGCACGCTGAGTCTGCCAATCAGAAACATTCGCCATTCAGGAAACAGCGGGCGGGAGGAAGCGCAGCAAGGCATGCTGGGAGCTGTAGTACGCTGGGAACGGATTCCCGAGGAATATGTAAAAGCAGCAATTTAAGTCGCACAGCGCTACAGATATGTTATCTTGACTTGTAATCCTACAGCAACGCAAGTTACGCAACCTAGGCGAGTATTATTCCTGTATTGCTCTGAGGATGAGGGGAGTAGCTTTGGCAGGGGAGAGATTTACTCATGAAGTTTCTGATTGTACCAAAGGAGCAAGAAATCTTTTTTGCACCTCAAAGCATATTAGCCAGTTTATTTCACCATAAGCTTTTCGTGGACTGTACTGTAGTCCACTTCGCTGGATGATCGAAGTCCAAGACTTATTGAGAAGTGAGTGATGCTTCACATTAGAATAAAGCTGCCTCGAATTATGTGTCAGGATGGAACACCGGCTTCCTACTTAAAATTAAAGGGGTTGGGCCTCCCCGTGTACAAAACACTCAAATGACGCCCGGGACTATTACTAGAAAAAGTTACATGCATGCATGACCTAAAGAAAATGATAATTTACATCCGCGATGATAGTACAGGCTCTGTGGATGATTGTATTACTTAATGGGGGGGGGGGGGGAGAGCAAGGAAACATTCATATTTGTTTAAGCCAGGTTGAATAGAGTCAACTTTCCTGGAAAATGCAGAGGTTTTGACTTGCAAGAGTATCCAGGGTGCTCTGCATCTGCTAAAGCCTCTGCACCATCCTCCAGGCCAGCCTTGGCATAAAGCTTGTTAAAGGCATAAATGATGATTGCTGCTGGCTCTTTCTACCGTACTAGGGTTTACTAGGAACCTTTCTACTTTTTGACTCTGCGTAAGTGCAACAGTGCACATTAGAATATTTTTTAGAATGAGAACCTCATTCAAGAGAGCCCTCTTTTCTAGTATTTCACAGCCCATAGTAGCATCTCCCACCTGAAACACTATTCACGTACAGTCAGCTTTCTCTACCAAGAGAGAAAGGAGCACTGCCTGACCACATAGGGCATTATATGCGAGAAACTTGTACAGAGTAGCATGTATGAATTAGAAAAGTATTTATTGAATAGGAATAAGCATATAAACATTTCTAAAACAAGCATTCTAAAAGCATTATTGTAAGTTGCGACACTGGTATATATCCTACCCCTGGGAAGCATTAAGTTTGCATTTAACATATACAGTATATTCTAAATGCATTTAAGGTTTACATGCAGTATACAAAGTAGTATGCAAAGGATACAGTTTCCCCTTAAGCTTTGTATATACTCTACCCTACAACATCAATAAAGGCAGCAGAATAAGAAGCCCTTAACGAATAGCGTGATGGCAACTACAGGCAGACAGTGTTTCCATACCCTGATCAAGCACTTGTGTGCCAAGCTGAAAGTGGCAGCAGCCATCATTATTCCATATTAAAGGCTTCTTGGATGCTCTCCAGTGCTTGCTCTTTCGTTATGTTTTTCCAGTCATCAGGGAGGTTGGCACAGTTGGCAGCATACTGTTCAGCAAACTGTTGGTTGAACTCTTTGAACACAAACTTCCAGTAGTCAGAGGCTGTAATGCTGGGATCAGGTTGGATGCGCCAGTCAGGATAATAATGACGATACTCTTTATAGGGATGCCATTCGCCAGCAGTATCTACATTCCGAAAACGCATATTTGAGACTACATCCGAGGAACATAAGGAATACATAAGCTTTTGTGTTTCATGATCTCTATACTGCCCTAACCCTTGAGGTCGATGGACGGATGCAAAGTGTTCCTGGTGACTGCCCCCTCCAGCTTCACAGGGGACCTTGCAGAAGGGGCACTGCTTCCCACAGCCAAACACACGCTTGAAGATCTCCTTCTGAGGCTTAAATGGAATGCTTGAAAGTACCGTCTCCACACTCATTCGAGACCGTTGTGAAAGAATGTCTTCATTCACCTCGGAGATACAGGCCTGGACCGCCACTGAGAAAGGTTCTGCTCTGGCATCGTTGTTGAACAGAACAACATCCAGAGACTCGTTGGAAATGACAAGTTCTTGATGCATCTTAATCCGAAAACACTCCAAGAATTCAGCCAAAGTTTGTTCTGCATGGCTCTCCAAAGCCTCTTTTGTCTTCTTTATCACAGGGGATAGGATTCTTCTCTCCAAAACTGCCAATTCTTCTCTCTGCCTGTAATAGTCAAGCAGGTGTGTTTGGATCCAAGTATTCACAAAAGCGGTATAGCGATTTATATACCTCACATAGTCCTGAAAGTTTCTCTTCTCTAGCAACGACTTCTGCACAGTGAACTGAAAGAAGCTCCGACTCCCATACTGAACGGATTGCCCACTGCCGAGAATATCATCTACTATTTCTATCCCAAGCCTCTGGTTCAGGTGGTTCACCAGAGCCGGTCTCAGACACAGATCACAGAAGTCCTTGGCTCTCTTCTGACAAGCATCTCTCTCATAATAAAGGTCTTTGAAGATGGAAAAATACTGAGGCTTGAGGTTTTTCAGACGCTGAGTGGGGCTGTTTGCCTTGAAGAAGTCATCATGCATCTTCTGAAAGGCATCAGCTGCTTCTCCCATAATGTAATATTTCAGTTCCACTTCAAAGAACTTGGTAAAATTAAGTTTCTGAAAATCCTTTTCTTGAAGCCTTTCATTGATCATCTTCAGCAATTCCCGGGGATAGGTTTCATCATAGTCCCCTTTTGTACCAACTTTCTCTGTAATATAACTTCTACAGACTTCAATCAGGGAATTGGCAAGTTCCTCTGCTTTGCTTAGATTATCTGTGAAAAAGTCTTTTATTCTTACCATAATTGATGTGTGTAAATATTTATTTTCCATTTTGAAAGGGGTTCTGCGATTGACTGAAATTTGGCATAAACCCTGATAGATCTGATTGGCCATGGCGCCCCTACATTCCACATCTTTTCTAAGCTGATAGTCAACATTTAGACGAATGTCACGACGAGTTAAACTGTTAGGTGGTAATTCCAATAAGGATTCTTTCCACATGTTCTCAAACTCCTGTTTGAGTTCCTCAGAGTTCAGTTGGCTTTCCCGCTCTTTACACTCTTTCAAGAGCTTGTTCACCTTTCCTTCCATGGTTTTCAAGTACCCGGCTTGCATATCATCTACCTTACTTTGCCCCTTCCTTATAAGGATAGCCTCCCGACATTTGTTCATTGAATAGCTCTCCAGCTGGTTCCGGAGCAACTTTGCACTTCTGATAAAGTCTTCTCTGTACTTTTCTATAAGGTGTAAGCCGTCTCCACCACTCTCAAAATAGCTCTGTATGCACTTCAACATCTTTTGCTCTCCATCATGCAATCTCTGTTGAGCTTCATGTGTTAACTTATCTTCTGTATCACCAGTTTCTATATCTTCTAGAGAATGATTCTGAATTATGGTATCAGCTTTGAACACCCAGCAATGCATCTCCTTCCGAAAATCCCACTCCCATTCAAAATATTTGACTGAGAGTTGGTTATAAGCATCCACTACAAGGCCATTACGGAAGCTGAAGATGAAATTTTCATGTTTTATGGCATTCCACAGGCTCCTGACCCATTCAACAAACTGGGGGATGTCTTTAGAGTGTCTGTTTCGAGAGGAATTCCTCATGAATTCAAATAGGTACATTTTAAATTCGGATACAGTTTCACTGTATCCCATATTCACGGGCGCCATGGGTGGGACTCCATGCCACAAGCCAGGGATGTACCAGTTGTGTTTCTCTGGATCATAGTCCATAATATCTGAAAAGGCCACTTCCTGGCAATGTTTCTCCATTTTTGCTGCAGCTTTGGTCATTTCATTGAGCTGTTCCAGGAGGCGTTTCCTGTCTCTCATGTTCTGATCATGGGCAGACACATCACTGACATTCTGATGGACAAACTGGCAGTTGGGTTTGTGTCCCGTTTCCTCCATCCTCAGAAATGCATGGACGACAATTTGCAGAATGTCCTTCATCTCCGTGGCATTCTCCATAGCCAGGTTCACAATAGTTATGTCGCTCAGCCCAATCACCAGGGTGGCCAGCTCATTGTCGTGTTCATAGCTGTCCTCCAGTTTGGCCAGCTCAGGGGCTTTCAAGCCTTCTGTGTCTATCACCAGGATGAAATCACAACCGGATTCTTTCTGCAAGTTCCCTGTGATTCTCAGTAGTGTCATGAATGCTCCTCGCGTACATCGTCCGCTGCTCACAGCAAACTGCAGCCCAAACATGGTATTGAGAAGGGTGGATTTCCCAGTGCTCTGCACCCCCAGCACAGTGATCACCATCATTTTGGACTGACCTCTTAGTTTCTTATTGAGCTCAGTCAGAACATCAGTGACCCACTGTAATGGGATGTTGGATGCATCTCCATCAATCAGCTCCACTGGAAACCCTTCCAGCATCAGATCAGCAGCTATTCCTGGAAGGTGGACAAATTGCCTTTGGTTCTCTGTCATATTGCCCTTCTTTACCATTGCGTATTCTGCCTCATAGAACTGCCCCAACTCACGCATGAAGTGTTCCACCCCTAGGGAACTAGTGGAAATTAATTCATCCAGTTGTGCCAGTTGTTGTGGATCATTTCCTGCAATGCGACATCTCTCTTTATATTCCTCCCGTAATCTCGACAGGTTTTCCTTGGCAGTACAATCCAAGCGGAACTTCATCCATTTCAGGAAGTAATGTTTCTCCACTGAATGGAGATGCTGTATTCCATTAATAAATTTTATGATTCCATCAGTAAGGTCACATTGATTCTGCTGTCCACGTAAATACATCCTTTTCTCTCTCAGCTGGGACTTGTAATCTTCTGTTGGGGTATCTGCTTGATCTTTCATCCTGCACAGCTCTTTCTCCACTTTGGCCACACTTCTCCACAAATCCCCTTGGAGTTTCAGCATTTCCTTTTTGTACCTTGGAACATCTACTATTTCTTCAACAATTTCCGAAGCATGTGAAATCCCTTTCTGACAGCCAGGTGTATCTTCATCTATCTGCATCCCCAGTTCTTGGCCTACCTTGGCCATTTGTTCCATACTGGCCAACTTCTGATGAGAGTTCAATATGTTCTTCACAGTTGACCGAAGCTTCTTCACAAATTCTGTTGTATTGTGGCTTTTATCTTTCACCAGCAGCTGTGAATTCTTCATGTTCAACACTGGAGCTAGCTTGTTCAGGAAGCCCAGTGTTTCCTTTGACTTTCCACCTTCAATGTTCAAGATAAAGTAGTATTTTGATGCTGATCCCTGGAGAGTCAACAGTATTTCATAGTCTTTTTCACAGATGTTGTCAGTTGCTATAAACACAGCTGAGGATACTTCTGTTAAAAGGCTAAACTGCTGCCAATGTGACTCAACATCTCCACGGAGGTTTAGAACTGCAACTGGCTCTGGAAAAAGATCTGAATTTTCCCTCCCACCAGGAAAATACCAAGAGATTTCCACCAACCCATCACTGATCTCTCGAGGGACATTCCCACACTCCATATCACGGTGTACAAAGAAGTCATGGTGCTGTTGAGGGGGACTGAGAACCTCATTGAGGAGTTTAGATTTGGAGAGACTGCAGCTTGCCATTCGCACAAAGGAAATGGTCGGCATGGAGGTCAGCACCAGGCTCTCCTCTCTAAAGCCTCTGCTCTCGGCAAGGGAGTGGGGCCTCCATTTTTTCACAATGTCCCTCATGCCCCAGAGGATGAAAGTACACTTGGGAGCATCAAGGGGAGGCAGGATCAAAGGGAGCGCGAACTGGCACATGGACATTTTGAGCAGGATCTCCTGCTGAAGGAAGCTGTCTGAGCAAATCAGGATGGCACAGAGGACATCAAGGGGGTTCACAGAAACTGCTGAGTTCGTTTCCCTCAAACAAATCTCACTTCCCACATCAACTTCCTCATCCGCACAAGAATCTTCCTCAGTCTTGAGAACAAGGCCAGTGTTCCTGGCTGTGCCATTGAGGGCCATCAATTTTCTCAAGAAGTACCAAGGTAGATCTTGTAATGTCTGAGGAGCTACAGTCTTCAGTGTTTCCAAGTTGATTTCCAGGACTTCTCCCAGGGTGAGCTTCTTGCTGCTTCTCTTGTTAAGACCCATCTTTATCAGAAAGCTTGTAACATTTTCTGTGGAAAAAACCAAAACACCACGTTACTCCCATGAAGTATGCATGAAGTATGCAACGTGTTGGAAGAAGTAGGGGAGTTTTCTTAAGAGGAAAGAGAGAGCTTCCACAAGGCAGAGCTTGGTGGAATGTGGGAAGGAGGATCAAGAACGGTGTCTAGATAGGACATCCACCAGTTCACCAAACAAAGTAAGGCTTCCAGCAGAAGCGTCGCTATGGTGGGAGCGGTACTGTATGTTCTGCACAGTTCTACTCTGCGTTACTAAGCCCCCTCACGGTCTCAGCCATTCAGAGCGGTGAAGGCAACGCTTCATTGTCTCCTGCGCGTTGCCTTCACCGCTCTGAATGGCTCCAACGGCAAGGGGGCGGGGCCACTTCGTAATGCAGAGTAAAACTGTGCGGAACTTACAGTACTGCTCCCACCATAGCGACACCTCTGGCTTCCAGCACTGGCACCAGGCACCACTTATGTATCCCTCAGTGTGTTAGTTATGCAGCCACCGAGAAATGCAACCACCGAGAAATGTACGTACAATGTATGTTTAGACACTGGGTTCTCTGATCAAGGCAGTGTACACCCTACACTTAAAATAAAAAAAATCTTCCTCAAGAAGCTGCTGTGAAATTTGCACCAGGAAAAGCTACATTCTGAAATCAGTCTGAATAATGCAAGCTTGCATGAGCTTTTTTTGTTTTGCATAATTACAGTATAATCTGCTTCTGCTAATAAGACAGCAAGACAAAACCCATCATTATTTCCGGGAGGGGGGTCCTCCCTTTTCCTCTCTTCCCATTGGCAGTGCCTCAGGCTCTGTCCTTGCCCCCCCCCTCTCTCTCTCTCTGCCCTCAGTGATCTCATCAAAGCCCATTACTTTTAGTAAATTTTCTTACACCAGCTGTACTTCTGCACCCAGCTTCTCTAACTCAGATGTACTTCTGCACCTCCCTTCAGCCAAACCTACATCTTTAACTACCCATTTGCCATTTCTGCTTGGATTCTTCATTGCCACCTCAGGTTCAATATATCCAAGACAGTTAAGTCATCTTCTCCTTGCAGTTCCTACTTATCCACAGACATGTCACCATCTGTCCTGTTGAACAGACTCAAAAACTCCCCCCCCTTTATTCCCCATATTCAGTCTTTTGCAAAATCATGCCACTTCTCCCTGTATTGTATTACAAGAAAATGGCTCTTCCTCTCTGCCTGCTCTGCAAAAACTCTAGTTCATGTCTTGGTCATCCCCAACCTCCTCCTTGCTGGTCTTCCACTGGTTCAACTCAACCTCCTCACCTCTGTCCAGCAGTCTATTGCCAAAATCATTCATTACTTTCATCACTGTGGCCATCACACTCCCTCCATTTAATTTTTAAAGAAATTGCTTAATATGCTATCTAAGTGGTCAGAAACACTATAGACAGAGCAATCCTAGGCATGTTTACTTGGAAGTAAGTCACCTTGTGCCGAGGACTCTCTTTTTAATAAGTGTATTTAGACTTGCAGCCCTCATAATGCAATACATAAGACATGACACAATGTCATAACATAATCATGTCATGTTGTTCTGCGGTGTGCTTCTGCTATCTACACCTGGCACATGAGCAGCACATTCCTTCCAAAGTTTCATGTGTCCCAAAACTGCGACACAGCTCGATGGGGTTGTTGGATCTGCTGACCCAGGAAACTGAGTCTGGCAGATCAATAAGCCGCCCTTTGCATGTCCAAGGTTCAGTTCTTGGCTACTAAATACCTCAAGGCTGGGAAAGACCATGCCGGAGATCTTGGCCACTTCTGCCTGCTTGCTTATCCTCCCCCCCCCCCCCGAGTAGGGCAGCAGTGAGGATTGGGTCCATGGGCAGAGGATGCTGCTTGCGAAAAATGCAGCTGCCTCATCCTGTGGCTCACTCATCTGTGCTCTCCTACCAAGCAATGCAACGCTGGGGATTGGGCCCGCAGAGTATTTTCTCCTCTTGCTCGTTCCTCTGGATAGCACATAGTAGACCCAATTCTTTCTAAAGTAAAACTGAAGATATCATTTCTTAAATATTGTGTTTTTCATAGTGAAACATTTCAAGTTAAGGTTTATACAGGTTGAACCAATATAAACCGAGGATCAACACACAGGAATCTATTTGCTGGCAGGGCTGAGGTGTCTTTCCCTTTTTAAATTGATGATAAACTTATAGTAGCCATTAAAGGAATGTATATTTGCTTAATTTTCACAGAATATTTCTATTTTCCAGCTTCTGGGGGGGGGGGGAAGGAGACAGGGTGAGGAAGAGAATTCCAAGCTTTCATTATGATGAATATTAAATTGTATGTTTGTGGGAGAAGAACTTTCAAACTGCAACAATCTCAATGCACACTTAAAAGGGAGCAAACCCCACTGAACACAGCAAGACTTAAAGGGAATGTGTAAAGGATTACCCTGTCACTGTCCATACAGTGGACAGTGTATGTTTATGCATTTTTGAAGTAGCAAGTTGAAAAAAATGTTTTGAAGATTTCAAAATCTTCATTGTGGGTTTTGTCTTCTCTCGTTTCCCCTATATCTTGAGAGTTGCTTCCAGCCACGCTCCATCAGCACCACACTGGAGTGAAGGGAGAGTTCAGGGAGGCAACCCCCCTCCCCCACCCTGAAGGCTAGCCTAGAAGGCACCCCCCTCAACCCTGCTCCTCCTCCTCCTCCAGAAGTTTCCTTCTAGGCCCTCAGGCAGACTCTCAAGGAAAAGCAGGAACATGATGGCTGACAGACATTTGTGCCTTCTCTGTTTTCTGGAGGAGGCATCAAACAGCCTCTTTATCTTCAGATCTCAGACCACATTAGAGGCCAAGGGTAGACTGATGCAGGCACTGCCAGGACACAGTCTCTCCTGGGGAGAGCTGTCCCTGGATTTTCAAAGGTTTGTGTCATCAGCATGGCAACTTTGAGAGGGAAGCCAGAAACGTTGTTCACACAGAAATGTGTCTCTAGGGAGAGCATAACATATGGACAGCTCTGACATGTAGACTTATAGTGGTAATTTATTGGGTTGCCAATTTATAAATCAATCCCTGTAGCTGTCCTTTAACAGCAGTTTGATCTGCAGCCACTAGCAGATATTTTTTATTTTATTTAAAGAATTTATACCCCGCCTTTCTCCCAGCAAGGGCACTCAAGGCGGCTTACAATAAAAATACATATATACACATTAAATTAAAAAAAATAAAACAATTAAAACAAACAACCCCAGTGGGTAACCTGTATTTACATTTGTTAAAAGCCATTTGTTAAAAAAAGTCAGCCCACCATGTCAGACATTGAAAGCTAACCTAAATAAAAACGTCTTAAGGCCCTGCCAAAAGGTCTCTAAAGAGGAAGCCGTTCTTAATTCTAGGGGGAGGGAATTCCATAATTGGGGTGCCACAGCTGAGAAGGCCCTATTTCGCGCCACCATCCCCCTCACCTCTGTCAATGGCAGCATTGAGGCCCCCAATATAACAGGGCCCCCCCCCCCGATGACCTCAGAGTACGGGTTGGATTATAAGGAAGGAAGCGGTCCCTCAAATACTCTGGACCCGAGACGTTAAGGGATTTAAAAATCAAAGCTAGCACTTTGAATTGTGCCCGGAAACGAACCAGCAGCCAGCGTAGCTGCCGAAGCCGCCGATAAGCATGAAAAGCTTCGAATGCCAATTTCCGCACCTCAAAACTTCTGTTAGCAGGGAGAGAAGCAGGCCAGACCAGACTTTTTTTGGTTGGGAACCCTCATGGTATACCAGTTTAACTGTCTATCATGGCTTCCTTCAAAGAATCCTAGGAGTTATAGCAGGCCGAGATGTTGAGACATTTCTATGAGAGACAATCAGGGAAGAAGCTGGAGACTGCAGGCTGACCAAGGGGAGTAGGGCCTAGTGCAGTGGTTCTCCAACTTCTGGGAAGGCCCTTTGCTGCCCTAAGTGGCAGCGGGGCCTTTCCAGGGGTCGCGACGGCACTCTGATACGATCCCAACCCACTTCCAGTTTTGTTGTAAAACCAGAAGTGGGTTGTGGTCACATCGGAGGGCCGTTCTGATGCTTGGGGAGGCCTGCAGAGGGGTCTGGAGGCTCCCCCCTCCGCTGGACATCCACTGCCATCAATGAAGGTAAACGGACCTTTTCGTCCGTGGCCGTGGCTGGGCGATCCTGGACGTGCCATCGATGTCACCGCGGGTTGCCACGCCCCTTAAGGGTGTAGCAACCCTTTGTTCCCAGCTCTGGGGCGTTGAGATGCCCCAGTTTGGGAACCTCTTGCCTAGTGGTTAGTGCTCTAGTACGTCTAGCTAGAAATACAGCTCTGCCACCTGCCTGCTGCCCTCAGCCCAGCCTGCCCCCCCTTGCTGCTCCCTTTTTCACTGCCGCTGCCAGTCTCCAACAACAAATGGCAAAAAGCAGCTTTTTTGTTGTTGGAGAATTAGTCAGTGAAAAGGTAGGTTGCTCGCCGCCGCCCCCTTGCTCCGGCACCTGTTGCACCCAGCCCAGCTTGTTACCCCCCCCACTCACCCTTGCTGCTGCCGCCACCAGTCTTTTCCTTTAATTTTTTTCTTTTTTAGGCATGTGTCACCCCCTCCCCCCAGGTCTGGCACGGCACCCAGGGCACAGCACCCCGTTGGCTACACCAGTGCCTAGACAGACCAGTTTGGCTGTCTCATCAGTGGGCACATGCTAGTCTCATTAGGAGGCTTGGTTAGCTCAGATATCGAGGGGGATCAAATATATCAAAGCACGTGGCTGTGTGGGAACGGCAGCTTTTACAGTGCCGAGCCAGCACAGAAGCCTCTGGGGGAAATCAGAAACCTCAAAATAAGGAAAAAAATAGGCAACAAAACAAAAGAAATCAGGGCATTCATCACAGATACACACACCCCTCACATGCCTAGATGCCCTGGACAGAAGGCACAACTATTTTAGCCAGTTCATGTCTAGCATAGATACAGGTTGAGTATCCCTTATCCGGACTGCCTGGGATGGGAAATTGTCTGGATTTCAAATTTGTCTGGATTTTGGAATATTTGCATAAACATAATGAGGTATCTTGGAGGCAAGACCCAAGTCTAAACACGAAATTAATTTCTCTCATATACACCTTACACATAGCCAGAAGGTAATTGTATACAATATTTTTAATAATTTTGTGCCCCAGCATGCCTTGCGCTATGCCTGACAGGTGCTAGAAAAGCTGTTTTTTTTTAAGTCCTAGCGCCAAAAATGTCTGGATTTTGGGTATCTGGATAAGGGGTCATCAACTTGTATAACCTCTGTCCAACAATTTCTCTAAAACATTTAAACTAAGAAGATGATGGAGGTGCCATTAGTATGGCCCACCTGGGTCGCTTTGGACAAGACCCAGTTGTGTACCAACTCAACCCACCAGCCTACAATTTTCAAACCCATTTCAAAAAAATGGAAGTCAAGATTATCAGGATCCTGAATGTCATTCCCAAATACAGTTTTCCACCCTCGCATGATATGCAATCACACAGAATACCCGGTCATGCAATTTAATTCCAGGGAAGATGATTTTGCACACATCCTGCGCATAATCTTAAACAGCACACCTGTGATTAACAGTGTGAATTAGGAAGTGAACATTTTCTCAATGTCATTTAAACATTACAGAGACTGGCCTGCCATTGCTTTGCTGGTTAATCGTTCCTAAAGGTCAGTAAATGTCTCTTTATGGGAGATAAGTGTTAGGAGGTTGTATCTCCTAATTAGCTCCTATAAAGAGACATCTGGACCCAGACTAAGTTGGTTGGGGGTTTTTTTGTGGCTCTTCAGGGCTTTTTCTTTTTTAGTGGATCAACAGGACTTGCTACAATTTTAGAGTCTCTTAAATAGCAAAGCCATCCAAGCTTGGGGAAAAGCAACTTCTCCCCCCAATTAAGGGGAGGAGCAGCTCTGTGCGTCTCTTTCTGGGGGACCTACCAAGTCTCCTCCCAGGTAGAAGTACACAGATGTTTACCTCTGCCTATGAGCTGTATATTTACAACAAAAGCAAATATTACACAGTTGCCCCTCATTTTAGGCACAAAGGAATTGTGCGAATTCAGCAAACACATTCAGCAACTCCCCCAAAAGAGAAGCACAACATTTCAAACAGCGTAGGCGTTTCTGCCTGCTATCCCACTTACTAAATATACACATCTGAGTGAGCCCGAGATCAGAAAATGAAGCTGCAGTTCGCTCAGTTGGTCTCAGCTCCCACCAGTCTCAATTTTTTAAAGAGACAGTACCGATTATTCCAGTGTAAGGGATCTTCAACACAATTTTTAGTATACATAATTTTAGCTTTATGTACGGACTCTGGAACATAGTCCTTGTGTAAGACAAGAGGCAACTGTACAACATTAGAAGTCCCCTCCAAAGAAGTCAAAACCCTGGTTACGCTACACTGGAACCTCTCACTGGAAGAGTAGGAATCATGGAAGAATGTTTTGCCTTTCTGTGCCTTCCCCACAAACCATAGTTTTGTTTGCATGGGAAAACAGAACCACCCAACACTGCTTGTTTTTGTTCACAAAAAAGCAACTTCCTGCATTGCAGCCCTGCTTCCACACCATACCTTTTTCCCCAAATAAATTCCCACAGGACACTGGGACTAGGAAATCCTTACCATCAAAGGTGTCTGTCTCCATCAATTCCTGTTCAGGCTCTTGTGTATTGGACACATTTTCTAGATCTGCATTAAAAAAAAATTACAAACACAATATAAGATTTAGGGCCCAAGATTAGAACTTTGTATTGTATTTGTAAAAACCCCTTCGGGGATTTAGATACTATGTGAACCACCTTGAATTAAAGTCAGAGGAGAAATCTGATGACCAAGAAAAGGCAGTATATAAATTATTATTAATAATGTTAATCCTATTCAACTTTCCAGCACTGATGCAGCCGTGCCAACAGGGCATGCGCTGCATTCTGCGGTAGGGGAGCAGTCATGGAGGCCTCTTCAAGATAAGGGAATGTTTGTTCCCTTACCTTGGGGCTGCATTGGCACTGGAAAGTTGGATAGGATTGGACCCTTAAGTAGCAAATCAGTGTTATTCTGCAAGACATGAGAACATTGTGGTAAGGGGGTCTTGCATACCCCACCCTCACAGTACTAGTTTATCATCAGTGACATCCCCTTTCCCACAGCAACTCAGGTACTAGAATGTTCTGGAACATCACAAATGCTGCAGAGGAAGGTTCAACTAGGGTATGATCGGCATCAGCTTCTGTGAGGGAAGTACAAAAATGTCAATTTGGTGGGAAGAAAGTTTAGGACTAGCCTACGTACTTCAGAGTGATTGGAGAAGTTGGAGTATAGGAAAATAGATGGGAAGAAACACGTTAGCACAGGGTGGTGCGAAGATGCGTCTCGTTGATAGAAATGCATGTGAAGAACAAACAAGGTTCCTAGCTCTCATGGTTACCAAGAAAAATGAAAGTAGTGTCATGGCTCTAATTTTGAAGATGCAAAGGGTTACACACAGCAAAGTTATAAAAACAGGACTCTGAAGCCACATTGTAGGGGTACTACCTACTCTAGCACATCAGACAAAGTTGTATAGAGGAGCAGAAGGTGTGGTCCAGAGGTTAAGCTGTCGCCCTGCCCATAGAAGCTAAGCAGGAGTAACGCGGGTTGTGCCTTTGGATGGGAGACCGAAGCTGCTGACAAGCCATTGTGAGAGAACGGAGCCGTGAGGCGTCGCTGCGATAAGTGAGAGGGTGGAGGAGCGTGGAGGTCAGCTGCTAAAGAATGAACAACTGGAGAACCTGCCTGGCTGATTTGTAGTTGTTCCTGTTGAGCTCGGAAGGCATGTGAGCTATGCAGCAAAGATAGATACCATACTGTGAAGTGAAACAGCTGGAAATGAAGGGTTCAATGAGTTTCTCATAGAATAATTGTAAAAAATCCATTTGTAAAAAATAAGGTTTAGTGATAGCCTGCCTATGTGAGACACCTTGAGTCTGTAGACTCACACTCATTGTGAGAGTCAATGAGAAATGTGGTATACAAATACTACAGTATAATAAAATGAAGTTAGTCATTCTAAGAACTGACAAAGTACAGGGTGTACCTCCAGAGCTCTTGCTTCCATTTGGCACATAAGACACCACAATATTTTCCGAATTTTGTGATCCATTCTTCTCCAAAACCTTGGCTTGACTGGGGTTACAACCTCCTGCATCTTGATCCGAGTATGCTGTAGAGGCACAAGCTAAAAGAAAGGTTCTCAGAATTAAACACAACAGAAGATTATGGATTTGTAGTTTCATCTTCTCCATATCAACATAAACCACCTCCAAGAATCCTAAAGTTACACTATGTGATGAGTCCCGTTCAGCATGACCTCCATGTTGCCTGCAAGGGAGAGAACATTTGTTTCCCCAAAGCACGTTTAAGTTGCAGTATGTGAAAAATTGTTCATATTCATCCTTTTGTCACTCTTGCCTCTCTCATCCCTTCCCTCTCTTGGGGCTGCATTGTGGCTGCAACAGTGCTGAAAAGTTGGTTAGGATTGCACCGTCAGTTCCCCTTGACACCATATTGACCCTTCTGTTTTCAATCAGGCCTCAATCACATCTCTCTATGGTGGACCACCTTTCACGAAGCATGGAGATTCTTGGGTAGACAGCCCAGATACCCAGCAGGAGCTAAGCACAACCTGGGAAACAAGGAGGGATGCTCCTCTACTCTCTTCTGTGCAATCTCTCTTAGTATTGCTTTGCACAGGTAGTAACTGATCTGGTGCTGATGGAAAGGCAGGGTCCTTATAATATACAAGCCATCCCTTCGTTATTCCCTCACCTGGAAGAGGCCTCCATGGCTGCCCCTGCA
Organism: Plestiodon gilberti rubricaudatus; assembly: GCA_026170595.1. NCBI lineage: Eukaryota > Metazoa > Chordata > Lepidosauria > Squamata > Scincidae > Plestiodon > Plestiodon gilberti. Next base: position 11,197,779 of record JANXHW010000006.1, on the reverse strand, counting down.
CTGCAAAATGCAGTGTGCACCCTGTTGGCACGGCTACATTGGCACTGGAAAGTTGGTTAGGATTGCGCTGTGAATGAGGTAAGATGGAAAGGACAGACAAGGTCCTTGGGCTCCCCAGACATGCTTGGCGCTCCATCATTCACTTGGATTTGTACGAATATGTTGCAAGTGAACCTTCCATCTCCTCACACCGTAGCATGACCTCACACCAGGTTCAGGCTTGATGATCCAACACAACACCCCCCCCCCCCCCGCTGAATGTAATGAAATCTAAGGAGGAAAATACAGGCTCTTGAGCAACTCAATATTATGTTTTTAAAAATGACGAATTGGGTCTATAGTTCATGATCTGGGGAAATTTTAGATTTGAAGAAGTCACCAACATTTCATCAGAGGGAACCAGAAATGCAAGTATTGCTCAAGTCATCAAGAGAGAGTTGGTTCCTCCAGGGGATAATTCTGACACATGCGGAAGACTCTAGACACCCCAAAGCACGTTTAAGTTGCAGTGTGTGAAACTGAATTTGCTCATATTCATCCTTTTGTCACTCTTGCCTCTCTCATCCCTCCTTCTGGGTTGTCTCCACCACCATCAGTAGTTAGATATGAAGCTCCTTGGGGCACTAATTGGGCATTTCTGCATCACTCTTGAAGCTACTGTGCGTTGTGGTGGTCAGGCTATGCTCAGGAGATCCTGCTGAAAGTATCCACTCAACCAATCAACTTACTGGGTGATTTGGGCAAGTCACTATCTCATAGTCTAACCCACCTGAAAGGGTTGTTGTGAAGATAAAAAGAGGTGTGTGTGTGTGTGGGGGGGAGAAAACAATGTATGCCATCCACTCCATGCTCCCTGGAAGGGTGGGGTGAAAGTGTAACAAACGCACCATTAGTACATTTATAATTTGTTGACTTCTAATCCAGAGACAAAAGGAGCCCCAGCCATAATTTCTTTTGGGGGGTATGTGCGAGACTCAGCTTTTTATTACCTAACAAAATCCAAGATCTAATGAAATAGCTTTTAAAAAGTGGTATATGAATAGTTTATTTGCCTACTGCTTTGAAAAAAACGAGTGCAAGAGAGCAAATCCTATGCACTTATCTGGGAGTAAGTCCCGTTGAACTCAATGAGACTTACTTCTGAGTAGACATGCATAGGATTGGGTTGTAAACATGGCAGCCATGCTGATTTAAGAACTACACTCTGAAGAGGATACCATATAGGTGACCATAATTTGTTAAACCTATTGTCTGCCAATAGTAATGGATGACTGGGATGCTGGTGGTAACAGGCAGCCCAATCCTGTGTAAGATACGGCGGCTGGCCTAGAGGGCCAACCGCCGTATCCTATCCAGGTCCCGGGTTGCCCTGGGGCAGCCCGGGTGCACCTTGAGGGAAGGGGACAATCATCCCCTTCCTTCGGTGCAAGCGGCCCGAGGTACTATGGGCCTACTCAAGTGTACATTAGCTCTGGAGCTGCCGTACATTCAAGGCCTCTGTGTCAGGCTGCACTGGGCCAGGAGAGGGCTTTGGATAGCAGCAAATCTTGCTGCCAATATCCCCACCTTTCCCCAGCCTGGTACGGGCAACAGCTACCCTTCCCTGCACTGGCTGGTGCAGGACATACCTTGCTCAGCAGGCATGAGGACGGTCCGCTGGGGGAGAGAGGGCTGCCAGCCTCTGCGCCAGCGGACCTTACTCTCCAGGTGCCGCAAAAGTGCTTTACGATACTTTTGCGACACCTAGCCCTGGTGTAGTTTCACACAGGATTGCGCTGTGAACAGGCAATTTACCTTTGGGGTGGGGTTTGAGACCAATGCTCTGCTGGGGGTGAGGGCAATGAGACAGAGGATAATAGTTGGCAGTTTGAATCTTTGCATCAGCAGAGGGGCAGTGAGAAGGGATCTGCTGGGGCTTTGGGAACCCAGCGCAGCCTTGGTGGCTTGGCAATCTGCAGTCGAGTCATTTTGGTTCTAGATTTGTAAATAAAAAGATTAAGAAAGATGTTGCAAGTCTCCACTGCTCTCTCATCTAGAAGGGAAATAAATCCGGTAGCATGGCCCCTGGAACTTCCCACCACTCAGGAAACGGGAAACACTCAGCAACCCTTTCTCAACTCATGCAAGAAACAGGGAGGACACTGGTTTATACCCTGGGGGTCAAGAGTCCAAAGTTCAGCTGGCATCTCTTGCTGCTGCTGCTGCCACGCCGAGTCATCAAAACGAAACAAAAGCTATCATCCGCCAGAGAGAAGTAGAAAGCCAGAGAGGAACAAAGAAGTTCCTAAAATGAGCAGCAAGGATAGTGTCCAACTAACAAGAGGACTTGGGTTGGATACCTGGCACCTGCAGGTAGGGCTGGGAAAACTCCTGCCTGAAATGCTGAAGAGCAGCTGCTGCCAGTCCACGTAGGCAACACTGAGCTGGGTGGACTAATGGTCTGACTCAGCGCCAGGCAGCTTCATATGACAGAATCCAGGAATCCTAGTTCACAATCCTTACACAAATACACCCAGTTATGAATACACCAGACCCCACCCTTTCCCTCCCAGAACTGGGAAGGGACTCATCATTAAACACTAGTCCAAGCCCACCACTAATCTAGAATTTAGTCTCCCAGAACTCTTTCCTCTCTAACCCCAGATGAACACAAGACTGGCTGAGGTCAGTGGCAATGCAAAAAACCCCTTCTACACATGCTCAGGGTCAGTCTTTTCCTTCAAGTGTGCCATGGTTAGGTTCTGGTATTGATCGGTTTCCAGGGTTGATGATGTTTTAGATTAAGCCCAGACTCCACCTAGGCACTATTAAGTTGCCATCTCACAGTCTGTTATCTTGTCTGTGAATGGGGGACAATAGTGGCCTATACTCATAGGTGTTTTGCAAGTATAAGGTCATAAAACCATAGTGACATGATGAGTTAAGAGTGCTGCTGCACTCACAATTATTTATAATAATCATAATGCAGTAAAATCAAGGTCATTTGCACTCCTCATGTCCTCTTGATTGTAGTGACAGTCAGATTAGGTCATAATATCCAGAGATTCATTTAAAGATCATATGGACATGGGATGCAAGTACATCAAGAAATCTTGATAACTACTGTACATACAAAAATTCTCTTCTGAACTGCAGCACTGTTGCTAACTCACCACTTGCCGGAGGCCATAAATCAGGAGGCAAATCTTGGAAGAGGCTCCTTATGCCTTCCAGAAACTGCTGGCAACACTGCTCTCCTCTGATCTGTATCTTCACCAAGAGTTTCCGCATCTTTTCCTTTGGGTTCAGCAGCTTATCCAGAGCATCGTATTCTTCCTCGGAGATGAAACCCTGGGCAGCTGCATCATCCAAGATTAAGTCAGGGGCTTTTTGGAGAAATACGACGAGCTTTTCACGGCCCCTCCGGATTGTCTCAAAAGCCATGGATAGGGAGAGTGGCAGCTATCCTGGAGAAAACAGACATGATTCGATGCTCTTAGATTGCATTTCAGTGCTGTATCCTATTTTTTTGCTGCAAAACCCCAATGTGTAGCACCAATTTGCAGCATGAACAAGCCACACGTGAGCACACCGAGGAGAAGGATTTTTTTTTTAATTCTATAGTTGTAACAACTAATTATTTAAATCAGGGCTGGTTCATCCAGGAGGCCAACTGAAGTGGTCACCTCAGGCAGCAGATTGCTGGGAGGCTGACTTGCCTCCATTGCTTCTCCTTCAACTCCTGGATTGGAAAAGGAAGAGGAAATGTGGAAGGGAAGAAAGGGCTGAGCTAGACCATTGGAGAGTGGGGGGGGCAGCATTTGGCATACCGCCTTAGGCGGTCTTGGGCCAGCCCCGAGTTTAATCTAAAACCTTTTGATCACTATAATTAATCGGGCAGCAGATTTTTAGAAAATTAAAGTTCGTATAGGTGCTTTCAAAAACCGATGATAGCAGGCATCACCTGGCAAAGGGTGTCATGGCTTGCATGCTACCAGCCACCACCACCCCCAACTTGGGCTTTACTGTGTCATGCTAACTGTGGGTTGGCTTGAAAAAGACCACAATCCAGGGCTAAAACCAATTCTACCAGGAAGGTTGCCAGTGCCACCACCTCTTACTGCCATTTCTTTAGCCAAGTGAAACTAAAGTCTTGGAGGCTTACCAGAGCCATACCTGGACAGAGTGCTAGACCTTTAGAAGAAGGAATGTGGGCAGGTGTAGCTTGTTAAACCCTTAGACTCTAGAGTACCATCCTAGGCATGTCTACTCAGAAGCAACTCCCATTGGCTTGCTTCTGAGTAGACATGCCTGGGATTGTAGGGGTTTAAAAAGCTACACCTGCCCACATTCCTTCTCCTAAAGCAGGGGTGGGGAACCTCCGGCCCGCGGGACGATCCAGCCCAGCCCGTGCGGAACCGGACCAATCCGGCCCGCGCGGGACCGGACCGGAGGCTCCGCCGCCGCTTTCCCGCACCTCCTGGGTTTAAAAACAACCTTCGCACAGCGTTGCTGAAGCCGAGATTGCCCTCTCGGCAATTTCGGCTTCAGCGACGCTGTGCGCAAGTCCAGAAAGGCCACTTTCCAGGAAGCGGCCTTCCTGGACCTATGCACAGCATTGCTGAAGCCGAAATTGCCGAGAGGGCAATCTCGGCTTTAGCAACGCTGTGCGAAGGTTGTTTTTAAACCCAGGAGGCACAGGAAAGCAGTGGCGGCGGCCCTGCCCAGAGCCAAGGTAAAGAGAGCAGTGAGTGGGTGGGAGGGAGGGTGGGTGGGCGAGCGGTGGGAGGGAGACCAACCGAGCGGCGGGTGGGAGGGCGAGCGAGCGGTGGGTGGGTGGTAAATTCAGGGGGGGTCAAATTTGCAGGGGGCCCCCAAAAAATCAGCCAGCCTCACGGCCGGCCCGCAGCAAATTTTCCCTATGGGAAAATGGCCCCCCAATGCAAATAGGTTCCCCACCCCTGTCCTAAAGGTCTAGCACTCTGTCCGAGTATGGATCTGGTAAGCCTAGTTAGGCATCCCAGCTACTTAGGGGACAAAGACTCTTGATCTGCAGAGCCCCTTCCCAGTACTGGCAAAATACAGTCATATGGTCAGACCTGGACTTAGAAAGAACCAAGATTTTCCCACCCCAGTAGATTTTATAATTGTATTAAAAGTGAAAGCTAGCAAAAACACTTCAGAATACAATTTAGGAATAATACCTGGCAGACAGAAGACAAAGCTTGTTAAATACCAGCTAGCCTCACCTTGGGAACGTAGCTTCGGGGCACTTACAGAATGAATGCAGGAACATCCCCAACACTGCCGACTGCCATGCCAAGGACACCCCACCCCCCGGAACTTTATACCTTTAGCCCACCTTCTTGAAAGTTCCCACCAATCAGAGGCCTAAAATCTCCAAAAGTTCTGGAAGGGAACTTACTCTTGCTCCCTCCCAACTGGTGAAGCTAGCTGAATCCAATTCATCCTAGCCTCGAAGAGACCAAAACAAGCAGACAACCAGATGCCTCTCATAAAACAATTCCCACTGCCCTGGCACCAGAGAGTTGAAAAGGTTGCAACAATCCAATAACCAAACGCCTTTCACACCAAATGTACAGGCTTCTCTCTCAGCAGGGGAGACACAGGCCTATCACATAAAATGGAATCCAGAGTACCCCAACAATGGAGTCCTGGGTTTTTCACAAAAGCATTCCCCCATCTCTCTTTATAAATTGGAAGGGATGCCTCTGCTAAGCTGTCATGCACTGCAATACAAACGCACACCCTCTAAAAACAAGGCATGCTTTCCCTTTAACTATTGACACATTGATTTGATCATCATATGATCTGTCAATTAAGATTTCTTTAATGAGAGGCAGCCCGAACAGATCCTGATTCAGATGCACAAACAATTTACTGTGGCTCTTCACCAGACATTTTCTGTAATGTATAAGGAAACCATCTAGTTGTCAATGGGCTATTTCTGGTCCAAGCAAGCTGCACAGTAAGATGGAGTCAGCAGGTCATTCCCCCCCCCCCCAATTACATGGAAGATAAAGCTGAGCACTGGCAGGGATGCCAATTTTCATTTCTCACAAGGCTCTAGCCTCTTTAAGAGAAGCATTAACAGGAAGAATTTTGGGAGAGGAATTATTTCCCATCACTGCCTATGCATGCATGCATTAATGCCAGTAAATGTTTCACCCACTGATTTTTGCTTTGTCACAACACTGATAAAAGCACAGAAGGTCTACCAGAAGAAAATGGCACCCAGAAGAGGTGATCATCATATTAAATAAATCATCAATTACAGAGTTACTATGATGATCACTTCTAAGTGAAGTCAGGCTGAGTAACTATCATAGGGAGGGTTTCTCAGGGTCAAAGACCTTCTGTAATCATTACACTCAAGAAAGCCTGGCCTGATGTTTAGCTATTTATTAGCTACTTATTTATAATCATAACCAGCACCTATCGGAATTAAGTCTGTTTCATACATAAATTCCTTAAAAGAATGGAGATCCTACCTCAAAGTTCGTTTCTCCCTCTTCCTTTTTTAACTCAAGCACGTATTTTTGCATAAGAACATATCTGAGCTTAGTTAGTATCAATTTGGCACCAGGGTCCTGTGGCGACATGGCCAGTACAGTATATTCTGTCTCAAGAATGCATAGTCAGCACACACCCACTCACATTCAACACTCTCTTCATAAAAATAAATCAAATGGTCAATCTCAAGTTTCTAGCCCTAATGTTTCCAAGAGAGGCACTGCTATCTTTAGAGGTTGGGGAAAAAACCCTTGGGAAGCCTCTGGTATCTTAGCTATGTGGGAGGGGGGAAAAACCTTTTAGAATAATTTTGTGTTTTATTTATACCTCTATCTTAGCTATTTGGGGCAATGTTGTTATTAAGTATATCTACAGATCCACTGAAGGGGGCATTTGATAATGATAAGACTCCCTCCCCCCAATTCAGCCTTTGCATCCCAATTAAAAGAAAATACAGTTAAGAGGATGCAGTAGTAGGATACAGTTGATGCAGTAGTAGGATACAGTTGCTTTGATAGCAACACCCCTCCAAATAACACAACCCCGTTTGTTTTCCCACAGTTCTTTTTCATCTGGAAAACAACTTACCCAAGCCAAATCTCATCCAAAGCAGGAATATGAAAGAGGCAAACTCCACCTAGTATATATACCTGAAACCTGAAACCAAAGCCAATAGATCTGCCTCATTTCAGAGAAACGAAACAGAAACTTGCGATTTCAGCAGGACAGTTGTACAGTACTAGGAGGTGGGCCCCTTTTCTAGGGCTTCCTCCCAGTCCCAGAAAAAAAACAAGCCTGCTCTCTGCCCTGTTAACAGATATATCTGGTCTGCAAGAATCAGCCACTGAAGGTTTGGGAGGAGGATCCCACCCAGAACAGGCTGTAACGTTTTCCCACAATTTTTTGCAGGAAGCTCAACAACTTACCCAAATCTCATTCAAAGCAGGAATGAGAAATCAACCTGGCCCTGGGCATATACATACAGATACAGTATCTGAAACCAAACCGAGTATATCTACCTCATTTCAAAGAAACGAAACAGAAAGTTTCAAGTTACAAGCCATAAGCAACCTCCTGGTTGTTGTTGTTGTTGTTGTTTTTTAAGAAGTGGGTTTACTCTGTGCCAGGTGCAAGGGAGTGGCGACTGGACACAGGTATCTTGTTGTCTCGTGTGCTCCCTGAGGCATCTGGTGGGGCCACTGTGTGACACAGGAAGCTGGACTAGATGGGCTTTTGGCCTGATCCAGCAGGGCTCTTCTCATGTTCTTAATTTCAGTCGGATAGCGATGCAAGGCGGTGCCCCCCGCCCCTTTTCTAGGAAAGCCCCCAAGTCCCAGAAAACAAGCCTGCTGCCCTGCCTGGTTTCTAACAAGCAGATATCTACTTTGCAGAAATCAGTCACTGGAGTTTTTCATGGCATGGAGAGCAGGTGATAAGTGATGACGATCCCGTGCTAATTGCTGTTGATCAAAGTGCTGCTTGCTAACACAGGGCAGCTGCTGCAAGGGGTGTTGTTATATCCCTATTCCCTCTCCCCTTTCTGCCTGCCTTCAGACTTTGTTGCGTTAAAACGGAAACGTACTTGCAAGGTCTGTCGAGTTCTCTGCAGAGGCAAACGGGGGGAGGGAGGGGGTCCTTGACTCTTTCCCTGGGTGGGCTGTTTTGCCATGCGGCAGCCAAACCACCCACCCCGCCCTCAGCTGCTTTCCTCCGTGCAGGAGAATATTATTACAGCATTACCACTTGTATATCTCTCTCACTCTTCCTCTAAGCCCCCTAGGGTCATATCTGTTGATGGAGCTACCCAGTCTGTTTTATTCATTGCAACCCTGTGAGGTAGGCTAGGCTGAGAGAGGGGAACAGGCTCAAGATGACTCAGTGCAGCATGGCTCGAGCAGAGATTCACAGCGCAATCCAGCTCCCCCACCAGTGCAGCCAGTGGGGGAGGGTTAGGAGGCCCCGGAACGGAAAGAAGATTCAAATCCCCTCCAAAGGGGGATTCAAAGGGGATTTAAATCTCCCCTCCAAAGCTTCCCATCCTGCCCTCCCCTGCTGGCTGCACCAGTGGGGAAGCTGGATAGGATTGCGCTGTGAATCTCGCTCTCCCCAATCCACTTCCAATACTGTGACTGTCACCACTGCAGCTCACACAGGGGGCACATGGATCTGAATGGAGGGCATGATTTTGAGCAGACAAATGGCAAAAGGAGAAAGGGTAAGCAGTCTTTTGCTCTCCAGTGTGTGCATGTGTGTGTACAGTATGTTGTTGTTCATTCGTTAAGTTGTGTCCAACCCTTCGTGATCCCATGAACCACATCCCGCCAGGCCTTCCTGTCCTCCACTATCTTCCTGAGTTCGCTCATTTTCATGTTCATTGCATCGCTGATGCTGTCTAACCATCTCATCCTTTGCCTTCCCCTTCTCCTTTTGCCTTCAGTCTTTCCCAGCATCAGAGTCTTCTCCAGAGAGTCCTCTCTTTGCGCGTACGGTATACTGTATATATTTAATGAAAATATGCTACCCTGCCTTTCAACCTGAACACCCTCAAAGTGGATAACAAGATAAGGTACAGTATTGTTTACTAATTTCCCCCCCCCCAAAAAAAAATGTCTGTTTGAAAAAGCCAAGCTCTTACTAGAGGCGTTTGAAAACGGTGTGATTTATTTTACTCAGAAGTAAGCCCATTGTGTTCAGTAAGACTTAGGCTGTAATCCTCTCCTATTCGACAAAAACAAACCTCTTTAGCTCTTACTACCTGCCAAAAGGGCATTCCACAGTGTAGGTGCCGTGCCAGAAAAGGCTCGGTTTTGCATCCCCACCTCTTCTGCCTCTGATGATCTGAGTGCACAGGCAGGTTCATATGGAAAAAGGCAGCCCTTAGGGGATCCCCGTCCTGGGCCATTTAAGGCTTTAAAGGTCAAAGCCAGCACTTTGACTTGGGCTGAAATGAATGGGCCGCACGAGCAGAGATGAATCAGCTATATAATTGGAGTGGACCAGACCAGATAAGGATCTGGCTACTGCATTCTGAAACCACTGAAGTTTCTAAACATTTTTCAAAAGTACCTAATCCATGTAGACCAGTTTTCCGTAATCTAACCTGGATGTTACTCACACGAATGATGTCTATTGTCAGCTCTGTTGTGCCCAGGAAGAGGCAAGACCAGCAAATCAGCTGAAACTGACGTAGGGCACTCCTGTCTACAGCTACTATCCAGGCATCTAAAAGCTGTGCACCTGATCCCTTAGAAGTAGGAGGACCCTATCCAGAACAGGCTATACCATACACCTGATTCCAGATCAACAGAATTCCAACCAGCACCATCTGTCTTGATCAGCTTCAGTTTGTTTATCCACATCCAGTCCATTCCTGACCTCAGATTAGTGGCCCAGTCTTACCTAACTCCCTGCGTGGCGGTGCAGCCTCTACTGTACTTTTGGCTGCTGGAGGTCTTTGGGGTAAGGGGACATTTGCCCCCTTGCCCCAAGGTAAGCCCCAGCAGCTGCTATGGGTCAGCTCTATAGCTGGCGCAAGTCCGAGTTGATCCATGCTGGCGGATCAGGCCCAGGAAGTGGGTTTGGATTCGGCATGTGTTACTGCTGCCGAACCCGCCCTGCCCCATCTCCTCCCTGCTCTGCCCTCCCCTGCCCCGTTCCTCCCCCTTTGCCAGGCTTACCTGCTCCGGCAGGCCTTCCAAGGTCTGCTGGCACATGTAGGATGGCTCTGGCCTTCCCACCGGCACGCTGGCAGCTTGCGCTGGTGTCCAGCACTTTACGGCTGCTTTTGAGCAGCTGGCGCTGTCGGAACATGCATTCCACCTGTGCTGCAGTCCAAAAGGATCGGGCTGTAGGACTGTCTTTGCCTCCATGGATTTAGATGGAAATGAGAGGTGGGTCTGAGTGTCAAGTTGACACTTCAATCCAATCTCCTGATGGCCTCTGCCAAGAACTTCAATGTGGATGTTAAACAGGATGGGAAACAAGATGAACGTGTGTGGCATCCCATGTGTCAGAGGCCATGGAGTGGAGGAGCAGTTCCCCAGAACCACCCTCTGGGATCTCCCCTTCAGGAATAACTGGAGCCATCATAATATGGTGAACCCTAAATAGCCCCATCGCAGCAAGGCGACCCAGAAGAGGGCCGTGGCTGATAGTATTGAAAGCTACAAAGAGATCCAGGTGTATCATATAGGGTGATCCGTCATCTCTCTGCCTCCCATCCAGCTCCTGGCATAGTTTACCTATCAACATGACTAATGCGATCTCAATACCAAAGCTGGATAGCAGGAAACCTGATCAAAATGGATCCTGATAAGCAGTTTCCCCCACATGCTTGAACACACATCCCAAGAAAGGTAGGGCCAATCATGTACTACTTAGATGAATGTGTTCCAGGAAATGGTCTTTTTCTTTTTTTAGGATGGGTCTCCGAGCAGCTTCCTTCAGGGCTCCTGGGACCATTCCCTTCCCTTTCTCGAGGACACATCCATAGTTTCTACCATCCCAACAGTCAGTCCGGTTGTAGCAGCTCCAGTGCAAAGGGCCCTGAGCCCCTTGGAAGAGCTCCATTGCGCAACACTGTATGGGCACAATTGTGACGTACCTGTATTATCACTGCCAAGAAGTAGGCTATAAAATGACCTCTCCGATGTTTGATTGGATTTGTCATGTTTTCGCCCACCATCATTCTAGCTCTTGTCTAAGCAATTTCATTGTTGCTCAAGGGCAGCCTATAGGTCAGCAAGTTGGCCAAAGGCCCACACCCTTGGGAGGGATCTCCTGGCCAACCCCTGAAGCCCCAGGACCTAGTGGTAATGGTGGCCATGGGAATAAGCTGGCCCGGGGATGAGCTTTTCCCCAGGGCCCACAGCAACCTTGCCAACCAGGGAGGCAGCCAGGCTGCAGTGGACTAGAGAGGGCATCTAGGAACGGTTGTGCCCATCACTTGGATAATCTCCTCCTCCTGGTTCCAGACACCGACCAGGGCATCTACAGAACTCACATCTTACCTACCAGCAGGAAACATCCAGTGCTATAAGGAGAGTGGAGACCATTGGTCTCTGAGGTTAATTGGTTGATTTCACTCTCCTGAGGCTTTTAAAAAATCTTCATATGCTCCTCAGTCGCAAACCCGTCTTCGTGAAGAGAATGGTTTCCCCTGTGGACCCCCTATGGGGGGGGGGAGAAAGCGGGATAGAAATCTAATAAATATGAACATATTGTCCAGGAGTGCTGTGGAATATGATATCCTTTACCGCTGCCTTTCTTTCTCGGCATGGCACTGCAGTGGCTGACAGGCAGTTTGCAACAAAAAGGCCGTCACTCTCTGAAGAAGCTCAGGCTCTGCTCTGTTCTGCTGTGGGCTGCCTGGCTTTCTGCATGGCATCTGGCGGACCAAACATCCATGTGCAATCTTGCTTGATGCACCCTGTTAAACAGCACTCCGAGCACCTCTCATGGATCTCCATGGGGTGGTGCAATGTGCACCTGTTTGTATTCATCACTGATCACGCATGCAGACTGGTAGGGTCAGGCAAATGGTCAGGGAGCACTTCCTATGTTTGCTTAGCAACAGTGAGCTGCTCTCTCCAGCCCCATCTCTTGGAGTAATGGAATAGCAATGAAGAAGAGATGTTCGGTTGACACTCAGAGCCCAAGTTCAGGGGTGCTCCAGGGATTGGCCAGGTAGGACACTGCTGAGGGCCACACTGCTGAGGGCCCACACTCCTCAGAGGGTCCCCCAGGCCAGACCAACCATCGGTGCCAGTGATAGTGCCCAATGCATTCGCAGGGGCAGGCAAGGGACACCGTGTGGGGCCAGCCCCAGAACCCCCAGCAAATGCACTTTTGCCACTGCCAAATGTCTTCTGGGGTCTAAGGCCAGACCTGGATTCCAGAGTTACTCCATTAGCACCAAAGAAGACAAACAGCCCAATCCAATGTAAGTTCTCTGGCACTAATGCAGTTGTGCCAACAGGGCATGTGCTGCATCCCACGGGGGACTTTTGGGTCCTGGAGGCCTCCTTGAGGTAAGGAGACATTTGTTCCCTTGCCCTGGGAAGCCTCCACTGGATCTACTCAGACCTGTGCCAGCAATTTTGCTGTAAGTGGATCGAGTCTGGGAAGAGATTGGCAGAGCCGCTGCCACCAATAACTGCCCTCTTCCCACCTTCGACATACCCCATCCCCTGCCTGGTCCCTGCCCCATTTGTCCCCCTCCCTGGTCCATTCGGCATAGCCCCACCCCCTGCCCGTGCCAGCTTCCTGGTACTGGGGCTGCTGCAGCGGCTGCTGTTGCCTGGCCGCCACCGCTCACCATTTGTGGTGGTGGCCAGGCTGCGCTCTATGACGTGTTGCATTTTGCGACAGCCGTAAAGTGCATTGTGTCGCCAGAACACGTGTTCCGGCAACACAGCGGTAGGGTAGGATTGGGGTCAAATGCTTGTTTTAAATCTGGAGTGGCTCTATCTATGGTAAGAGCATCAGAGATGCCTTGATCTCTTAACTCAAGTGGTGATTATGGTCTTTGGAATTTGATTGCTCCTCACCCCGGCAACATGTGTGGAATACCCGGTGGCTACACAAGCCAAGGCAAGCATTTTTCTCCATTCATTTGTATATATGGGGAACGATTCACCCTGCCTTCATCTTTTCACGCACGTGAGTTACCTCACCCTCCCTCCCCAGATCCCAGCCAACTTCCTTATTTGACAGCTGCCACTCACTGATGATACCAACTGGGTTGGCAGCCAAAATGCAAATTCAGCAGGAATCTTGACTTTCTGTGACCCCTCTTTCCCTGAGGGGAAGTGGGAGTATGAACACGCATGGAGTTTTGCCCACATGCGAAAGAAAGCAACATACATCAGAGCTATATCACAAGGGAGAGGTCTTTCTGGGAGGTGCTGCTGATGACGCTTGCTGTGCATTCGATGCTGATAAATATCATTTGGAGGTTGGCATCCCTTCTTTCATCTGCAGAATTAGGGTAATTAGAGGCAGGTTTCGGGGCTGAGCCCTGATGAGCCTTAGCATGATCCATGCTAGCAGAAATAAGTCATGGTTCCCACGCTCTAGGAAACCTTGCTGCCCCTCAACAGTTTCTTGGTCTATATTAGCGATGAGACATTGATTACAACAAGAGGTCTAAATAATTGGCTGGTGATTTGACATTAAGGAGCAATTCCACGCCCTCGTGGCCACAGGCACGCTGCTCCACTCTTGCAGCGTCCTTTTCCCTCTCAGACTCGTCCATCTGGTTTTTTCTTTCTGGTCACACTTCCCTAGACGACTCTCTCCTCCAGACCACAGGCAACATTTCCTAGTCCCCTCCTTGCTTCACTCCTATCTGCCTGTTTTTGAAACACACAGCACAATCCTAACCAACTTTCCAGTGCTGGTGCAGCTGCAATGCAGCTCTGAGGTAAGGGAATAAATGTCCCTTCACCTTGGAGGCCTCCATGAATGCCCATGCACCACAAAATGCAGTGTGCGCCCTGTTGGCATGGCTACACCGGCGCTGGAAAGTTGGTTAGGATTGCACTGTCATAATTTTCTTGCTTTCTTGGACAGACATTTGATTGCCAGCTCCTCATCCTGGAAGTCCCTACAATTTAAAAAATAGCCAAAAATGCCCTGTCCCCAGTCACTACTTACTTACCCCAGTTTCAAAGGCGGAAGGACACAGCGAAGGGATTCTGACAGTGTTCTTAATCCTCAGGCAGGTTCAGTTGGGGAGAAGGTACACGTGTTCCAAGACATATTGCGGTCCAAATGAGATGTTACCAAGCAGAGGCCACTGTGGCCCAGCTATTGCCATCTAGGAGGAATCACTGCTTCTGCGGCAGCCTTAGCTGTTGAAAGGTGCTTTGTGCCGGCTGGGGAAACCAATAATAGCCACTAGAGATACTGACTTTCTGACCTGCTGAGTGACATTTTATTTTATTTATGGCCCAATCCTATGGGCCTGCTGTGTCGCCGGAACTCTTGACGGTGAGCAAATGGTGAGTGGCAGTGGCCAGGCGACAGCGGTGCAGGGGGCAGGCGGTGGGCGGAACGGGGCAGGAACCAGAGCAGTGATGGGGATGTGTTGAAGGTGGGAAAGGGCGGTTATAGGCAGCAGCAGCTCCGCCAATATCCTATCCTCATTCCTGGCCTCGATCCACCTACCTGAGTCCACTCGGGCTTGCAGGTCCAAGCAGACCCTACTTGGCGCAGGTCCAAGTAGACCCATCTGGGCAGTGGAGGCTTACCCCTGGGCAAGGGAACAAATGTGTGACATATTTCTACTTCTTATAAGCTGGAAACATTTTTATTTGGCTTATGAATTAAATTGTGGGCAAACATTGTTCCATAAATTGATTAAAAGTTGGTAGAGACATTAGGGAAACAGATAAAATTGCTATGGAGTAGGTCTGGCCCATGAATGGCCAGTTGGTCAAATACGTGTCCTCATCTCTATGTTTGTTAAATGCCTAGTTCCATTATTGTTAATAATTATTGTTATTGTTGTTTGTGTCTCCCCTGCTGGAGTTCCATTTTCCATCTCAGCCTCCATATGAAAACCAAGACAGTATCTTAACTCACTATTAGAGTGGCAACGAAGAAAGCCTGCAAAACTTCCATAAATCAATATTTGCTCTTTTTTCAGGTCAGCAAGTCCAGCATTGTCAATACACGGCCAAAGCATATGGAGTTCCTTCCTTCCAGAGAATGACTAAACATGCTTCTTACACATCCAGAAAAATGCCACATTGTGCAAGACTGATGAGGTATGACAGGACTGGGTAACTCGAAGTGCCTCCTTTTTGAAAGGCCTGTGATGCCTTTAAAAGTCAGGACTGCAGGGAAGCAGGCAGACAGGAGGAGATCTGCAAGGATGGGGATAAGAGGGTTTGCCTGTATCAGACTGCTGTTGCCGCTGCTGGTCGCGATGGGTGAGTTCTTGGGCAGAATGCATGCGCAGGTGGTGGCTGAGTGAGGATAGATCCCTCATAGAGATGACCAGAATGAGGTGGATGGATGGAGATGGGTCTCCAACTCTAAACGATGGCATTGGCAGGGAGGGACAAAAGCTGAGGGTGGAAGCAAGAGCAGGTTGGAAACGACACATGCAGACAGATGCAACAGGCAAATGACAGAGAGGGGACCATGAATTGACCTCCAGGGACTAAAGTTTGTGCCACAATAAATCTGTTTGTCTTTGATGTCCTCAATGGTTTGTCCTGCCACGAACTAACTTGGCTACCACTCGGAAAACAGATACACAGGCAAAGAGAGAGAAGCTGTGCAAGTTATAGACTGATGATGGGTTTCCATGGTGTGACCATTGCTGATATGCAAATGTCTGTCCTATACTGTAGATCAGTGGTCTTCAACCTTTTTCATGCCACGACCCCAATAATTAAACAAAGTATGGGACTGGAGACCCACCATTGATCCCGTACCCCCTCCCAGGACCCGATCTGCCCACCCCCTGCCCCTATCACTACTCCCAGCACTGGCAGCCTCATCCTGCCGAGCTCACCTGGCCAGTACCACCAGCGGCGGAATAATTCTGGAACGGGAGAGCCGAGCTGCGGTTCCCCACTGCCTCCCCAGCAAACTGAAAGAGGGAGGAGGGGGTGAAATCCCTATGAAGCCCCCCTAGCAGCTTCCCCACCCCCTCAGCATTACCCCCAAGCGGCCATTTTTGGTTCCTGTAAGTTGCCGTGACCCCACAAATGAGGCTTCGCGACCCCATTGGGGTTCTTACCCCAAGGTTGAAGAACAGTACTATAGAATAGATGAACCAAAAATTAACATATGGCTGCTAGTTTTGGTGGCACTGTTTTGCATTTGATTGGTTGTTTTCTGCATCAAGCCACTTTGGGCTGTGAGCAGAAGGAAACGCAAAATGAAAAGGTTTCAAATAAATGTAACAAGTAACTAAACATGGTTGGTTGGATAGGCAAGTAGTTAGGCTTACATGATAGGCAAGACAAGAGACAGACAGACAGGCAGGGCAAAAATGTAAGCAGATGCTGTTTTTCTTCTGTAAAAAGAGAGGTGCTGGACTGTTAATCTGGTAGGGAACGAACGACTTCCTTAACCTGGAAGCCAGGAGTAGCTGTGGTTATATAGACATGGGGAAGGAAAGCACTTTGTATGTGTGCAGTGGCACCCTTCTCTCCTGGCAGTCCTTGGGTATATTATATAGACACCACCCCCACCCCCCTGGCAAGTCAATATTCAGCAGGGGAGACTCAGATTCCAGGGCTGCTTCCAAAAGAGTTTATGAATGAAATTAAGCTATAAAATTACTTGATGGTTCTCACAAAAATCGAAATGTAGATGTGGCATTCCCCTTGTGTGTGGTGGTGGTGGGGGGAGAGGAAGTTGAATACATGGATAAAGATTGAATGAAAGCCTATCTGAAGTCGAATACAGTGTATGTATCATAATGAAGATTCTGCAAGGTAATCTAGAGCTGTATTTCCCTTTAGGATGGAATTTGCAGTGTCTGCAAAAGGTGCCATTTGCAGCTTCTGGGTCAAAACTCCATTTCATTTTAAGGAATTAGGATCTGGTTATTATAGGATTTTTTGATGCAGGGCTGGGGTAGAGTTGCTAACTGACAAGGGGGAAAAAGTAACTTGTCCCTGCCCCTGTGCCTTTGCAGTAGCTTGGTTTGTAGAAATCAGCTGCTGAAGCTTTTCATGGTCTGGAGATAAGCATTGCCTTCTGCTAATCTAGTACCTACAAATCAAGCTGCTGTTAGTAATTACACAGGAGGAGAGATTACTCGAAGTCTGGCTACCCTGGAGAGGGTGATAGGAAGGAAACATTTCCTCCAGTCACTGTGTTACAACAGGTCTGGGGTAATGGCAAGAACTGAAGTTGCCTATACTTTGAATCATATGAACTTGAGACAAAAAGGTCAGGAAGAATATGTGGAAGTACTGTACCACAATTAGGATAACCTGACCTTTTTTCTAGCAGAGTTCCTGTCCCTTTAACAGTGCTGCAATTCAACAGGTGCATCTGTCCCTACCATTGCTGCATTTTATCTATATATTAGCTGTCTGAACTATTGCTGGGAGGAATATAATTGTGGTTTCCACATTCTCCCCCCTCCTTCCCCATCAAAGCTTCTGTATCTTCAACAACTACCTGATGTGCAGAAATTCAACAGATAAAGCTTTTCCTAGCATGGAAACGATGCGGAAAGCAGTGTAACCCAGTTTGAATGCCAGGGCTCAGACCTGGAAAGTGTGAAATGCTAATAAAGAACAGCATTGCTCTGAGCATGTGCAGAATGTCTTTCCTCACCATCCTTCTCCACACAGATCTTGCATTAGCGAAAATAATGTTAAGAACTCTCTTTTTAAAACTTCAGCTCTGGTGTTAAATGTTACCTGAATTAAAGCCTTGAGATGTGCATTTTATTACTGCTTTCAGTGTAATAAAATGTTCCTGAAAGGGAGGAGTAGAAAAGCCAGGGTTTTGTTCCCAAGAACAGAATGGCGACAGGGTGTGATCAACGGCGTCAGCCGTCTGGGCTTCTGTACCAGGCTAATTACAATGACCTGGTACATTTGCATTGTTTTTGCTCTTTTTTTTTACAGTAAGGAGCTGGGCAGGTATTGTTCTAATATCTGAAGTAACCTTCTACACAGCTGTGAAAGAAAGTCCGGCAGGAAAAGCCTTGACGGAGGAGAAGTCTACTCTTTGCAAATCTACACACAGACGTGTGTGCACATGCAACTCCGTGTTCATTTAGGCAGTTTTCATTCATTTAGGAGCCCTGCCAACAACCAGCGAATTAATACAATCTGGGGGAATCTCATGCAGAGTTGGGATTCCAATCCATGCATGAGGCCTGATATAGACACATGCAGCCGAATGAGGGTGGGGTGGGGTGGGGTGGGGGTGGACTCCTGAGGCAGCAGAACAAAACGGGCCTCTTCCAGCTGCAGGAGGTGGAATCATTTTGTATGACGAAAGACATCCTGCAAGTGGAAATCAAGCTCAGGAAGGTGTGGACCGAGCTAGAAGCTATCTCCCTTCCTTAAGTGTTAGTTTTTGACCTGCAGGGAATTGGATGTGGTTTGTTTGTTTGTTTGTTTTTAAACACAGGGGAATATTGAGAAAATGAGATTCTCCCACCTGCTACCTGAAATTGTATAGTCTGCTCTTTCACCATCTCAGGATTGTACCACGTTCTACTACACATGTACCTTGGTGCCTGTATGAAAGCTTTTTTCCTGGTGAAATAGCAGCTGGGGTGTGTGTGTCTGGATTGCAACCATAGAGTGAAGGCTGGGCTACATTGTCCATGACCGCGCCGGGCTCGACTTTTGCTGTGTCCGCGCTATGTCCGGCCAATCAGAGCCTGTTGTTTGACCTGGGGGCGGGACACCAGACACGCATGGAACGCGGACGCGACGCGGCCGTGGACAATGTAGCCCAGCCTTTAAAGTTGAGTTGGAGGTCCCCCCGCACTGCAATCACAATCTAGATCAGGGCTCCACATAGCTGCTGCTGCTGCTTCTTCTTCTAACATTGGAAAAATCGAGTATACAGCCCTCAGCCTTATGATGATGATAGAATTATTGGCTGGTCTGGCCTAAAGCAGGCTGGATTCAAGAACCCGGGAGCGGTAATTACTTGGATGGGGATGAAGGATGTTGACCTTGTGTGATGTGACAAATTGCACAAACAAAGGCAGGTCCATATTTCCCCTGCAGCTGGGACCACAGCTTCCTCTTCCTGGAGGCAGCGGGAAGGCTTTGGGCTGAGAAAGATGTTGCTGCCGGGCGGTAGCTGAGCCCCGGAGAAAGGTTCTGAGTCACCGGTGTTTGCTAGAGAGCTTTGCTTACGAGGACTTTCTCTCTTGCTTACGCAACAGCTCATGATGAGTCAATAGGGGCTGGGAAAGGGTGTGCAGGGGGCGGGTCTGACAGCCCCAACCAGTCACAGGCTCCTGGATTTCTACCAGTGCTGAGCTCCGGCTTAGGCTGCGTTTGTTTTTCAACTTGGAAATAGCAGGAAGTGACGTTCCTAGCATGCTTGGTATCGTGGCTACCGGGGGCTCCCAAAATGAACGGAAATGATCAAAATCAGAATGGCTGCTGTTGCTCCTTGTCCCTCCCACTACATCTCCCACCTTCCTATTGGTGCATGAGGCTGCCATCGTTATTTCCTTGTCCCTCATACTACATCTCCCGAGCTCCTTTGCAGCCAAGCAGCCTTCCTATTGGTGCAGGAGGCTGCCATTTTTTCTAGCTTGGAGCTCGGAGTTGAAACTTCTAGCGTGGTGAGCAGGCTGGATGTAAGGAGAAAAAAAACGCAACCCAAATGGTCTACAAGGCAAAAACAAACAAAAAACCAAAAAGAATACACTAGCTCTTAAGTGCTCCTAGCGCTAGAAGCCGAAAAACAAACGCATCCTAAGGGTCAGACTTTTGCTGCCTTGCTGTGCATGCAGCCAGTTTCTGGGGCTGCTCCATCATTGCAACAGCAAAAGAGACAGAGCAATAGGGAATGAACTGATTTCCAAGGCCAGGGCCCCTCCAACCCAGGAAGAGCTTCCATCTAGAGGCCGGAACTGGACTACTCAGCCCCAGCTCACTGAGCATGTGCAAAACAAACCACAACATTGGCTCAGTGGTGAGAGGATAGGGGCCGCAAGACCTGCTTTCGTTATTATAGTATTGTGAGGTACAGCAGCCAACTGGCCAGGAAGAGATGTATAATATGCAGGAACTAGCTGTTGGAGGCCGTGTTATCATCAGATCAACTGACTGTTAAAGGGACAGGAGAATGGTTCACTGTAAAAGCTTGCAGCCACCACCACCCCACTATCTACGGATGAGTCTCAGATGGCTGTTTTGGAGGTGGTAGGATCCTGGGAGGTGTTTTTGTGTGGCCAGCTGGTCTTGGTCTGTGGACAACTGGTCTTTGTGTGGCCAGCTCTCCCCCAGCAGATCATTGCAAGGGACTGGAATTTGTCTATTTGTGCAAATGAATGCAGCCCACTCTGAGGGCTGGCTTATCATGTGTGTCATGCATATGACTGGGTTGTCCAAATTGTGACATTGGAGGGATAATGTGTAACAGATGGAACTTTGATACTGCCTGGAATGCAGTGCTTTTCAATGGTGTCAGTTCACATCTTCTGCTGTGGTCATCTGCTGTACGGTAATCATATGGCCAGCGGGTGGCGCAGTGGGTTAATCCGCTGAACCATGAGCTGTCGATCGAAAGGTCGGCAGTTCGAATCCGCGACGGGGTGAGCGCTCGTTGCTTGGCCAGCTCCTGCCAACCTAGCAGTTCCAAAGCATGTTAATGCGAGTAGATAAATAGGTACCGCTTGCGGGAAGGTAAACAGCGCTCCGTGTTCCAGCTGCAAGCTACATGCTGCGGCAAGGAGAGTCATGCTGGCCACATGACCACAGAGGCATCTTCGGACAACGCTGGCTCTTCGGCTTTGAAATGGGGATGAGCACCACATCCTAGAGACGGACATGACTGGACTTAATTGTCAGGGGTCACCTTTACCTTAATCATGTGATATACAGTATGTGCATATGTGAATTGGGCCCTAGGGTCAAGCTAGAGGTCAGGGTCAGCCCAAGACCTCTGGATACCTGAGGCAGCAGGTCAAATGATGCCCCTCCCTTACCCAATGATGTGCCAGCATCTACTCAATATTCTAGCTCAGCACTCTCCTTCCCTCCACATTTCCTCTTCCTTTCTGTTCCCCTCTTCCTTTTCCAGTCCGTGGAGTGGAAGGAGAAGGGAGCGGTGGAGACAAACAGAGAGAGAGAGAGAGAGAGAGAGAGAGAGAGAGAGAGAGAGAGAGAGAGAGAGAGAGATGGGCAATCCCCTCCCCCAATCTGCTGGCCGTGCTAGAGGTTAGCGTAAGGACTTGATCAAGCTGGAGTTCTGTTGTTTTACTCAGTAAGTAGCAGCCAGAACTGGATCGGGGGGGGGGGAGTTAATCTGAATCAGGGGCTCCCATGTAATTACACTGGGGGGAAGGGAGTTTTCATAGGTACCAATGGGAGTTTGTTTCCCTGAGCAAATAGCAGCTGAGGAATCCAGTTTGGGACTGTGGCAGGGATAGAGACATATTGCTGCTTCACTGTGCTGCAGCTCTGATTCATGGAGGCCGGATCTGATTGCAATTTACTGAATAAGAACAAGCACAATTATTCGTCCCTGTTGCATGCAGGAAAAGTGGGGTGGTCACAAAGTAAAATAAAATTAACACCAAAAGCCTTGTGAACTGGCTACATGCCTTTTCAAAGAATGCCAGCTGAGATGTTCAGTGTGCCAGCATTTCCACGAGTGATTTGGTGCTTGTGCAGTCCATGCCTCTACATTCTTGCTGGTTTTGTGTAGTTGTCATCGTCATAGTAGTTAGTAATAATCTGTTGATGTGTATGGTGTTTCCCGAATACTTACAAGATGGGTCTCTGCCCCAAGGAACTTGTAATCTTAAATTGACACAGGGGAGACTAAGAACGTGGGGTAAATTGAAAGAACATACCTTCATTTCAGCTACACATACTGTACATCAGGTTGGTTACAGTATGATCCACGTTGGTGTAATTCAGTGGGTGGACACATGAAACCATAAACATTCTCAGTCGTTTTTCTTTTTCACCCAGGTCTTCATCAAGGATCATCTGCACCAGGTATGTACCCTGAGCTTGGTAAATGTTCCAACTTTTTGAATACTCCGTAGCTAAACAAAACCAGCGGGTGGCGCAGTGGGTTAAACCGCTGAACCATGAGGTGTCGATCGAAAGGTCGGCAGTTTGAATCCGTGATGAGGTGAGCTCTTGTTGCTTGGCCAGCTCCTGCCAACCTAGCAGTTCTAAAGCATTTTAATGTGAGTAGATAAATAGGTACCGCTTGCGGGAAGGTAAACAGCGCTCTGTGTTCCAGCTGCATGCTACGCACTGCGGCAAGGAGAGTCATGCCGGCCACATGACCACGGAGGCGTCTTCGGACAACGCTGGCTCTTAAGCTTTGAAATGGGGATGAGCACCACACCCTAGAGTCGGACACGACTGGACTTAATTGTCAGGGGTCACCTTTACCTTTTAAACATTCAAACTAGGATAATAAAACACACTGTTGTGGACCAAAGTCCTTTCAAGATTTTTCAGAGGGCAGCTGCCGGGATGGTACCAGGATCTTTATATGGGAGGCCTTGAAGTCTTGTCTGCTGGACTTCTTTGGAAAATGTTTAGACTAGAGTGTAGTACGCTTGTCACCATATTTATTTAAAACCACTAGTGACCATGGTGCTTTTCACAGTTTCATAGGCAAAACAGACAGACAAGCAAAAGAACAGGTCTTTGTCCCAAGAAACCTACAATCTCAGTTTCAACAGTGCAGGGAGATGGAAAAGACAGGGATAAAAAAAAAAAAGAATGTATATGAATAGACTTAACATGTTTCCAGGGAGATGGGATATATGGGTTTAAAAGCCATGTCAACCAGATAAAAACTTAAAAATCTTAAAAATGCCCAAAAGCACGTACAAAACCAGGATAAACACTCAAAACTTCCAACATCCAACGCATCTAAAAAATTACTGTATATGGCCGATGCGTATAAGACACCGATGCGTATAAGACGCACCCTACTATTTTGGGTCACAAATTTAGACAAAAAGTGCGTCTTATACGCCGATAAATACGGTAATAAGTCCACGCCAACGTTTTGTCCTTCACTCAGGACTTTATCTAGGAAACAACAGCGCAAAGCTGTGTAGCTGTAGTTACTTACGGAGAGCCTGCTAACAGTTAAAAGGACAAACAGTGCTCGAAACGCGCGGGAAACAGTAATTGGAAACGGAAATGCTGCTGCAGCCAATATCGGAGATAACCTCGGTGACGCGCAGCGCTTAAAGGAAACCACAGTGCTGCTGCTGCGATAGCCAGAGGAAACCCCAAGCACTAGGAATTATACGATCTATTCAAAATGGGTGCCCAAATCTTATTAACAAATGACAGTTCCTGTTGCCTGTTGAGCAAAGTCTGATGCTTCCTTTGTGAAATGGCAATAGCCTCTAAATTTAATCTCTGTCTAAAATTAGTCTCAGTAAATAAACTCCGTGTCTTGTCAAATAGAATTTTATGTCCAGTCTCCAGCACATGTGTGGTAAGGGCAGATTTATCTCCTTGTGCAAACCTGATGGATCTCTCATGTTCTGTCATTCTGGTCTTGATAGACCTCTTCGTAGTACTGATGTAGCTCCTCCCACGTTAGCATGGTATTTCATAGACACCAGGATTAGTTAGTGGGGGTCTCTTGTCTTTCGGATTGCGGAGCATTTGTTCAATTTTTATTGTCGGTGTAAACAAGACTTAACATGTTCTTGTGATTCATATCTGTTGGGGATGTGGACAAACAGCTTAAGCCAGTGGCTTAATGGAAAAATTGGATTTATAAGCAATGGAAACTTGTTTCTGTTTTAACTATCCTGCTGTCTCCCCAAGTATTCTGGAAATTGTAGTTTGGTGAAGGGGCTGACAATTCTCTAGTAGAAATCCCTGCACCTGCTTTCAGAGGAGCTGCTTATATGAGGGTTGTGTTTTCATCTCCGCACACTTTTTTCCTCGTTCTCTCTCCAGCGTTCACCTGTGGCAGCCCAAGGCCCATGCTTCGGATAGCAGGTGGAGTGAGTGCCCGGCGTGGGGAGTGGCCGTGGCAAGTCAGTGTCCAGTACAGGGAATCGCACTTGTGCGGTGGAAGTCTCATCAACGACTTATGGATCCTGACTGCTGCCCACTGCTTCTCTGAGTGAGTCAGCCGAGTGCCCCTTCCTGTGCCCCTGGGAACTGCATCTTCATTTAACTGAGTAGTCGGCAAAATGCTGCAACACTAGTATTTATACATTTATAATAATTATGCGATTTTTTTCCTAATATCTATAACACATCCTACCCCGCCCTATCCATACAAATGCACTCATTAAGGGGAATATTGTTATCCCCATATTGCAGATGGGGAAACTGAGGCTGGGAATGGGGCTTGCTGAAGGGCTGCCATCATGTTTGAGGCTGGGATGAGATTTAATTCAGTGGCTGCTGCCCAGGTCATGCTTAACTATGACATTGCAGAAGCTCTCTTCATCTCCCAGAATCAGCAAAATGATGTCATTGGAATGGTGCCCAGAAGCATCTGCAGAAGATGGGGGGTGGGAGAAGAAAACTCCTGGAGATAGGCAGGAAGGGGACGTATTGAACCAGACAACCAAGAGCAGATGAGGGTCTGTACCCAGCCAGCTCTTATCTAGTGCACTTGAGAGCTTGCCCTGACATAACTGGATGTGTTTGGAGAAAGGGAAAAAGAAATGCATTTCTCTTTCCACCAGGGTCGATGACTACAAGCTTTCAGACTGGACAGTGGTGTTGGGCCGATTGAAACTGACAGGCAGGCAGGTACAGGGGCTGGAACACAATGTTGCCCAGATCATCATCCACCCTAACTTCACTGACTTTGAGAAAGGCAATGACATTGCTCTTGTGCGCCTCTCCAAGCCTGTAAGCTTCAGCCGTGACATATCGCCCATCTGCCTCCCTTTCACTGACCATCGCTTTGCCTTTGGGACACAGTGCTGGATCAGCGGCTGGGGAGACATCAGTTCAAATGGTAAGTGGAAAGGGAGACCTTCGTAGTGGGGGGGGGGGAGTACCCAGGTGCTTCTGAGCCAGGGGGTGGTTGTGTTGGATCCCAGGTGTCTGAATCATGCTTGCTTGGGACCAGCAAGCCACATTGGGATTGCCAAATTGGGAGCTAATTAGCAGCTTCAGATAAAGCCAGGGGGTTGTTATGTGCACACACATCCCGGTTCCCCCTTTGTGACAAATGGCAGAGCAGAAAAGTACAATAGGGCAGTTTGCATGTGACTGGCAGTCTGTACTGTTGTGGGGTCAGTTGAATCCAGTCTGGCCTGCTGAATGGCTTGAAAGCATCTCATGCTGTAGCATTGCAGAAGCTAAGCATGTGTGGGACCTGGTCAGCCCCTTGGATGGGAGACAATCGGATGCCCCATCAAAGAGTGACTGCTACATCAGTCTTTCATTCTCATAGCAAATAGGGTAGTGCTTTTTACATGCTCAGGGTATGCAGAAAAAAAACACAAGTCCTGTGACCTTCCAGAACCTGTAAAATGTTGAGGGCTCTTGAACTAGGTGTCTGCTGGTGAGGGGAAAATGAAGATGAGGGGGTAGGGTGGAGAGGGGAAATTGGTCTGCTCAAAGTTAACAAATAACCACTTGTAGTAAATGTCCTAGAGTGGATGAGGGAGGTTACAGGGATTCGTGCCATGAGTTTTAAAAACTCCCCTTTTAGCTCTATACAGAGATATTTCAAGAGAAAAGGAAAGCTTTTCCCTTTCCCACCTAGAGCCTCCTCTTGCTATACAGCAAGTTCTCATTTAAAGTTGTCGATAGGTTCTTCTTGGAAACTGCAACTTTAAGCGAAACGACTATAACGAAACCAATTTTACCATAGGCCAGTTGATAAACATAAATGTTCATATGGCATTTCCCCAATGACCTTAAATGAAATGACTTGAAGTGAGGACTTACTGTATAGCAAGATCATGCTCGGATACCCCTGCTAATTGGGCAAAGAGGCACCTTTAAAGTGGTGTCTTCTTATATTTAGCAGGGGGAGAGCAACTGTCCCCTCTTCACCCCAGCATGGCATCTTTTCCTGTGGCTGTTGCTGGTGTCTCTTCTCCAACTCTTTTTAGTCTGTGAGTCTTTTGGGGACAGGAAGCCAGTTATTGCATTGCTTTGCTACGTAAGCCGTTTTGTGAACTACTTTTTGTCGGAAAGCAGTATATAAATATTAATCAGTCAATTAATTGGTGGGGGGTGGCAGTCAATCTCCAAACTGACTCCCTTCCACAGTGCAGCTGTGGAAAGTATCAAGGGAATGGGTGGGGGGGGGAAATGATCTTTCCCCGCTACCCAAAAACTCCCCACCTCCAACAATTGACTAAGGCCCTGAACAGAAGTGCTTTCTCTTAGGGGCTGGAAATGCACTGCTGCGATTTCTTGCAGGTCCTGCTTGTTTTTTCAGACCATTGGAGGCGATTGGGGCCAGTGCTCCAAAGTTCTACTCTCATCCATTCCCTCCTTCCTTCCTTCCTTCCTTCCTTGCAGCCTCCCTGCCGGACCCCATGCCCCTCCAGGAGATGAGCGTAGACCTGCTGACAGCCGACACATGTAACTGCATTTATAGCGACCTGAGGGACAGGAGGTTTGTCCACCCAGCTCTGCCTGGCATGATCTGTGCCTTGACTCCTGACCGCAAGCGGGGGCCTTGCAAGGTTAGTGATAAATGCATGAAGCTGTGAAAAGAGAGAGGAGTGTGTCTGGTGCTTCATAATGAGCATATACACCTTGCTTTGCTGCATCAGACCAAATGATCTGGGTTTTTTTACAAAGCAACTTTCTCATCCTTATGATGTGGAATGAGATGAGCTTGGAAACATGCAGATAATGTCTGGTGAAATCTCTAAATCCAGAGGACAGCTGGACAAGGTTTCCAGTGGTGCCCGGGCAGTGCTATCAATTTGGTGTAGCTGTTTACCCTCCTCAAGGCTTAAAGAGGCAGATCAGCAAATAAGGTTTATTTAAATTAAATACTTAGATTAAATTTAAGTTTATTTAGATTAAATATGGCTAATCTGCATTGTTTATCCAAATTGCAGAATTTTGTTTTCTTGATTTCGAATCTTGATTTCATAAATTGCTCTGCATTTTTCCAAGCAGTAACAAGTTTCAAAGGCAACACTAGGGAATTAACTGCCCAAATCCAATCGGGGTCGGCTGGCAGCGGGATGCACGTTCCGCTGCCTGCTACTGCTGAAAAAGTGCCGTAAAGTACTTTCTGGCAGCACACTGAGTAGCACACTGCCGGGACGCCACGAGGAAGGCTGAAGCCTACCGGAGCAGGTAAATCCTCGGGAGAGGCGGAACAGGGTGTGTGTGAAACTGGGCGAGGAGGGGCATGCAACGGGGATGGGGAGGCTGTGAGGGGGTTTGGGTCAGCACCGATGGCACGCACCAGATCCTATTCCCCTTTTCTGAGCCTCTCCGCCCCCTTTCTTTCCTTGGACTTGCACTAGCGATATCGCCAAGTCTGAGGAGACCCATTGTGGAGCAGGAGGCTTACAGAGGTGTAAATGGGATTTAAATCCCCTTTCACCTCTGAAGCCTCCTGTTCCACTCCCCCCCCCCCCCCGCTGGATACAGCGTGCCCATTTTTGAAGCGACTGCATCAACGGAGGGGGGGGGAGGATTGGGCATTGGGCTGTTAGTCTCCTTTAGAAGGCACAGCATTGGAGAATGATGGTGCCCTTGTAATATATGTTCTGTTTGTACACATAGGATATGCCTAATACTGAATCAGACCACTTGTCCATTACAGTAATACCTCCTATAACACTGTTTTGTTATAGTACTTTTTGTCCTGGGTATAGTGTTTACAGTATTTAAAAAGAAAAAGAAACAAATCCATAAAACCATTCCAAAGGTTTGGGGTGGGAAAGTGCCGCTGTCTGCGCTGTGCTTTCGGCCAACAGAAGCTGCTCGCTCTGGCTAGCGCTGGGCTAATGAGAGCAGCAGCGTGTTCTGGCTAGCACAGGTCCAGTCACTTCCTTGCAAGAAATGCTTTGGGAGAGGCGAGGCAAGGCATGGGTGGGCAAGGCCATCTCCCCTCGAGGCCTCCTTCAAGCAGAAGAAGGAGTCCTGCACTTCCCGAGGATGAGTCACAACCTGGCTCATCCTCCCAAGAGTAGCTCCTCTTCGGATATTCCGCTGAGAGCCACGGTAGCCAACGAGGCAGCAGGCTCTGATGGAAGGAAGGCACTGTTGAGTCCAGTCCAGTACTGCGCACACGTCCACCTGAGTACAGTGGCATAATTCCCTCCTAGAACACTGTTTCACATAGGTTTGCAGAATGCCGCTATATCCATAGCGGTATGACTGTATTTACACTGCCTGGCAGCAGCTTTCAGGGTTTCAGGTCTTTCCTAGGCCTATGTGGAGACGATGATGCTCTCTTGAAGAAAAAGGAGGTGACTCTTTGGGAGGCCTGAATGGGGAATCCACTTAGTGACAATTTGACATTTTTTATTTTATTTATTTATTTAATAGATTTCTACCCCGCCTTTCTCCCAATAAGGGCAATCCTAAGGGTCTTGTGGACCAGTTCACCCCAGCTTGCTTGTCAGTCATAGTTGAATGACCTGGACCTTATGCCTCAGTCCTAACCTCCGCCAGTGCTGGTTAGTTGGTGGTGGGGTTGGGCGGAACGAGGCAGGGTTGGGGAGGAAAGGGGGTGTCAGAGCAGGGAGGGCAGGAGGGGTGTTACCTGTGGCACTCGCGTGTGCCAGTATTCTGTGCTTCCTTCCCTCTCCCCTTCCCTCAGTTCTGCGCCTGAAAAATGGCTGGTGCAGAACTGAGGAGACCAATTGGGGAAGTGGAGGCTTTCCCCAGGGTAAGGGAACAAAAGTTCCCTTGTCCTGAGATCTCTGTGACCTCTGTCACGTAAGATGCAGCACACACTCCATTGGCGGGGGTGGGGGGTGGGTTCAGATCGAATTGGGCTGTTTTGTCCCAGTTCCAGTGGGCTGCTCTGCAAACAAAGCTCAAAACTTCTTCTTGTCCACCTCCCAATCCCAAAGTGTTAGAGAGTCACTTCCACAGACCTGTGGGTGAAGGGGCCATAACTAGTGGCACTTAGACCAGGCATAAATGCATGCAAAAGTGCTTTATTTCTAAGCAGCAG
This sequence comes from Plestiodon gilberti rubricaudatus, assembly GCA_026170595.1. Classification (NCBI taxonomy): domain Eukaryota; kingdom Metazoa; phylum Chordata; class Lepidosauria; order Squamata; family Scincidae; genus Plestiodon; species Plestiodon gilberti. The sequence continues at coordinate 11,168,457 of JANXHW010000006.1, read as the reverse complement.
GATAATTCTAGATGTTACACTGAATGCTATATCCTCAAATACTCATCGCTGTTACAGTGAAGCATTCATATTCGCACAAGCATGCACTACTGCCTGGGCAGGGCACTCAGTGGCATTGGTGATGGAGAGGAAGTGGGAATGGGGCAGTCGCAAAGTGCAGCTTTCTGATGATCTTCTCCGATGCCATGAATTTTGCCTCTAACGTTATGTCGTCTTCCTTGCATCGTAACCCTAGAGGCAGTGATTCCAACTTCTACAGGGTGGTAGTGTAGGGGGAAGAGGCTATGGAGCGATGGCACAGATGCTTACAGTTCTGGCAAGTCCTGTCTGAGTCACCTGAGAACGGCACTGTCCATCCCCACCCAATGTGGCGTGACGCTTTGTCCTCCCTGCTGGGGCAGTTTCCCGGTCAACGGCCCCAGCTGCACCTTGATGGTCTGCTAACAATACTGTTCAAACATTACTGTTTAGGTCATGTCTGCTACAGTGCAAATACTTCTGCAGAAGTTTGGTTCTTGGTCATAGAAGCACTGTTTACTCGTTTGTGGTTACCACACCCCATCTTTCTTTCTTTTTGGCCTTATCCTGTGGAGCTAAATATAATTAGAAGCAAAAATCACTCATCCAGTCACTCAAAGAGCACAATGATTGTGACATGGCAGAGATAACAATTAAGTGCTTACCACAGGTGAGCATTGTTTTTCATGTATTAAAAAAAATTCTACCCTCACACTGCCACAATTCCTTCTGCATTTGCTCTACCACTGAGTAGGCACCCTCCTCAAATAAACAAGCAGGGCATAAATGGAGGCAAATCGATACTCCTATAAGCTGCAGAGCTGATACCCAACATCAGATCACCAGTGAAAGACTCTGTATACCAAATATGCTTCACCTCCAGCCAACCCATAGCTCTGTTTCCCCCTCTCTCTTACTCGCACATTCACTAGCCTCCCTCCCTCAGCTTTCTGGTTGACCCTTTTTCCAAGCTTGGGTGGGTATCTCATTCAAAACGACAGATTCCCAAGTATCAAAAACCCATCTCCGAATCGCTAGCATTCATTGATGAAACATTAGCCAACCATCCTGGCCTGTTAACCAGCAAACCACCTAGCAAAGGAATTGCTAGCAACCAATATATGCAAAGTGATATGTGCACATCTGAAATAAGGCTCCTCTTTCCATCCCAGGGTGATTCAGGCGGTCCTCTGGTTTGCCTCGAGAACGGTCGATGGTTCCAGGCAGGGCTGATGAGCTTTTCCATGGGCTGTGCTCGCTTCACCGGACCCATCATCCTGACCGAGATCTCGGCCTACGCTAACTGGATCCAGGAACACGTCGAAGGGGCCACCTTTGCCGAGCAGACGGAGCCCTGCCCCAACACTACCGACAGTTACATGTGCATAGGTGCGTTTCTTTTATTTAGAATGACTATGAATGGATGTTTTAAATGTACACAACCCTACTGAAAACAAGGTTGTTATTCCATTATTTCCTTCCCTTTGAGACACTTTGGTCTCAAGCTTTCAATTCAAGCTCATTCTCCTAGGTTAACTTGAACCCGGCGCGGACAAGGCACAAGGCTTCCAAATCTGTTTTGATGGCCCGCTTGTAAAATTAGAACACACAGTGAGATACACAAAGGTCATTCCCAGCCCATTTCTGTGATAGTTGACTGGCCGTAGTGGCAAAGATAATCAAAAGACTTTGAGCCTGTCTTTGATTATCTTTGTCCACTGTGGCCAGTCAGCTATCACAGGGGTTCTCAACCTGTGGTACGGGTACCCCTAGGGGTACGCGGACCTCTTGCTGGGGGTATGCTAAGCACTGCCCCTTACCTGCCCCATCAGCAGCTAATTAAGTTTTAATTAACATGGATTTTAAATTGTAATTATTTTCGGAGCCCTTCTGTCTCTCTGATTTTGGTTTTGGGCTTATTTTTGTACTTTGGAAAATGTACTTTGGTGGGGTGGGGGGGGAGGAGCTGATTTTGGGAAGTGTGACTTGGAGAAAAAAAAGATCCTTGCATGTGTGTGTCTCTCTCTCTCCCTCACACCCACACATGCTACTTGGTGGAGTTTGGGGTCGCTTTGTGGATGAGGTGGGAGTTGGCACCACTTCAAATTCTGTGTTGGTTTCTAGGCTGTGGGAAGCTGAAGTCGGACCGGCCTGGCACAGGTGCAGAGGGCCCCTGGCCCTGGTATGTGAGCCTGCAGCATGAGGGTCGGCACGTCTGCGGAGGGACCTTAGTGGCCGAGGACTGGATTGTGACTGCTGCACAGTGTTTCATTGGGTGAGTGAAGCTGGATGAGCCTTGGGGCCTCTGGGTGGGAGAATGAAGCATGCTGGGGAAATGTCCGCCACAGTCACACTAACGGTAACCTTCCTTGGATGAGACCTGACTGGGCCTTTTCACACAGTGGCTTTTGTTCTTTCACGGTTTGCATAACAGTGAAGTGCAAGAGGTGAGGTTTTTCCCATGGCCAGAGCTGGAGTGATGGGATAAGCAGCAGCCATTGAATTCCTCCCTGTTTTGCTGTTAAAGGAGCCTTGCGCACTCAGTTCAGTTGCAGAATTAACTGCAACTGCAAGAGGTACCTGGATGAAAGTTGTGATGGGCTGACCCAGTCTCGGTTCCTGGTTGTCAGGAAGCCAGAATATTAATGGCTTTGGTAATACTGGGAGAAGCAGGCTGGTAAAGGTGACTCTTTAGGGGTTAGGATTAGGGGGAAATCTCTTTCACACCAAAAGGCCCAAGGCACACCAGGGTGGGTAGGTAGGATGTAGATAAATGGGCTACAAAAATTTGATAAATGGGCTACAAAAACCATCACAGAGGGTCAAGGTGAGAGGAAAGGGCTCTGGCTAGGAAGACCAAGCTCTCGGGGAGTCTCAGCCCTCTGTCTGCAAATTAGGATAATAATACCAGCCTACTTTACAGGGCTGTTGTAAGAACTACAGCAAGATAATATACACAAAGTGTTCTGCACGCTCCAAAGCACTGTATGGTGATGATTCCTGGGAGTCTACCAGAGTCTCTTGCTCTGGCCCGCCAGACTACTTTGAGATTTGAGGAGGGCCTTTGGTTCAGTGACAGAACCCATGCCTTGGATGCAGAAGGTTGTGGCAGCATCTCCAGGAAGGGCTGGGAAAGAGATCCCCGGATTCTAGCGAGCCCTTGCCATCCCCAGCCATAGCAGACAACACTGAGCTACGCAGGCCAGTAGCCTGACCCAGTCGAAGGCAGATTCTGTGCCAAGGAAAGCCACATCCTGCAACAAATGTAAGGAAAGTTGTTTAATTGACTTTTGCATCCTTCTTTCTGATTCTGTTTTTCAGGCATCAGGACACTGAGGGCTGGGAGGTGCTGCTGGGTGAGCAGCAGGTAGGGATGGAACCAAACTGGCAAGAGAAGAGGACTATCCGCAAGATTGTCCTTCATGGTGCCTATGTCGATATGAACGAAGGCTACGACATTGCCATGGCCTTGCTGGCTCGTCCGGTGGTGTTCAATGACAGCATCCAGGCCATCTGCGCTCCATATTCCACCCATCAGTTTCCGTTTGGCTCCACCTGCTGGACCCGTGGATGGAGGACTGGTATGCTGGGGAAGGTCACAGGGCTGTGTGGGCTTCAAACCATCTGCAGACTGGGCAGCTAGAGCAGTGGAGGAAACGGATGACTTTGTCACTAGTGAACACCAGGTGCAATCTCGTTTCAGGCCGACCCCTCACTATTAAGCCTGGGTCTGTGCTGATGACACCCTGCATACTGAAACCTGAGTGTCAAGGAGAAGAGTCCTAGTCCAGCCTTCTCCCTGACATGCTAGCTTTTTGCATGGGGATTTTATACGTATACACAGAGGAACATTCTGTCATGTGCAGTCTGAAATGTTGCAATCCAGATACAAGCCTACTGCTGTAGAGAGAATAAGACCTCAGTCTAAGGTCTGCACCAAATGAGCAGTGCAGCTGTGAGAAATCGCATCCATGAGTCATATTCATGAGTGTCGACCCACGTGGGATTTGCAACCACACATTCACTCCAAAGCTACGCTAGTCTCTCCTCCAGCGCTGTCAATCATCCTTCGGCTGTATCCCAGTAGCACTTGCCTGCTGAAAGGGGCACCACTTCCGAAGGGTTTGCCCGTCTGAGGCCATAAACGTCCGGGTTCTGCAAACCCTCCCCTGGCGACAGTCTAGGACACCCTCTCCAAAGGACTCAAAACTCACAGATATCGGACAAACACATGAATTTTCCAACCAGATGTACAAAGCCCACATGGAAGATTCCAAACCAATGCATAAGCAGTGAAAAGGGTACTTTGCTTTTTCCGTGGGGACTAAGTTGGACTGAAGCATGAGCAAATCTCAAAAAATTGCAAATATAGCTTCACACCACCCCATATTTTGTCTCCAGTTGTGGAAGAGACGGAGGGGCTCTCCTTAATCAAAGACACCTTTCCTTCTCTATCCAGATAGGCCCCATAGGCTGAATTCATCATCAGAGGGTGTGGAGGTAAAGCTCCTTGGACCCCAGCAGTGTAACTGCATCTACAACAAGACCAGCGAACCTGGGAATGAAATCTCCATCACCCCTGACATGGTGTGTGCCACACCCCATAAAAGCACCATGCGCTGTGAGGTAAGTGGTCGCCAGCACAGGGGCTATTTCAATCAATCAATCAATCAATCAATCAATCAATCAATCAAACAATCAATCAAACAATCAATCAAACAAACAAACAAACAAACAAAACAGGAAGGTCGTGACCCACAAGGGCCAAGCACTCAGTGCAGGCCCAGCCCAAGACCCTGTGGTACTGAAGGCCAGCAATCCAAATGGACCCCCTCTGCACTCTTCCGCTCAGTAACACAGGGCATAACCGCCTGGGATGTGGTTTCTATTGTGACTTACTGCAGTTTGCAACAGTAGTGGCTTTACGGCAGAATACTTCACTATTGATGTCATGCAGTTTCTACTGCAGTTTGGCAGGACTCGGTAAAAGACACACTGATTTCAAGCAGTCAGATTGTCTGAAAGGTTTGGTTGCATCCTCCTCTCAAGGACTCAGGAGTTGGGGCCCCGAAGAGAAGCAGCTAGAAAATCTCTGTGTGATTCGCAGTATCGCACCTAGACTTCAGTTTTGCTCTAGGTTTTCCAGACAGCTTGTAACAAACAGGTCTTAGAGAATCAGGATCTTGGGTGCTTTGTGTTGTTTCTGCAAATCAGTATTCTCTTGCAGAAACCCCAGTGAAATAAAATGTGCATATTCATTTTGATGGGGCTTGTGCAGGAGAGTTTCCCAGTGAATTGCAGCCCTGAGTCAGATCTGTTTGCTCACACTCAGCTGTCCTTAGCGGCCCCCCAAGTCCTTCCTGTGGAACAGCAGCCTGACATTGCCTTGTGGTCAGTCCTCCCCTGTGTCGAAGGAGAAAGCAGCAGACTGCCAGCTGCCCTGATTCCCGCTCCGACATCCCAAACTATTCTGTGGCTGAGAGCCAATGCCGACATTACTGCGGCTGGCTTTCCTCTGCAAATATCTGCTCATGTAATACATCTGTTCACATGGCAGACCAAAGTCACGCAAGGTCGCAGCTCCCCTTCCTGTAGAAAGAGTGGATTGCACTCAGAATTCATCCAATTTGGACTGGTTATACACACAAAAATAGTTTCACTTAAACATGGCCTGCATGCATCTTTTTATAAAGTCTGCTTTAGGAATTGATTTTCAGTTTTGCAGTACAAGTCATTTTCATAGTTAATTGATGTGAACTTTTTTTAAAAATTTTTTTGAGACCCTGAACCTTCCAGGGTAGAGCACTGGCATGATGTAGGGCAAGCTATGATTGACTGTCAGCGCAATCCTATCCAATTTACACTACCGGTGTAACCAGCGGTGCAGCAAGAACGGGAGACCCCAGAATGGAAAGGGATTCAAATCCCCTCCAGAGGGGGATTCAAAGGGGATTTAAATCTCCCCTCCAAAGCCTCCTGCCCTGCCCTCCCCCGCTGGTTACACCAGTGTTGTAAGTTGGATAGGATTGCGCTGTGTGTCAGGTTGTGTTTGGGGGCTGGGGCACATTCTCCATCCCCATTGTTGATTGTCTGGTAGGAAGGAAAATCCAGAAGTGGAGTACTGTACTGTACTGTACTGTACTGTACTGTACTGTAATGTACTGCATTCTCCTCATAGGTCCTTCTCCCCCCCCCTTCCCCAAGAAAGGATCCTTCAGTCTCTTGCAGCTGTCCACACACAGTGTGGTGCTGAAATGCTCCAGAACAATGGGTGATTATTTTTCCCCAGCTACATTAACTCAAACTCCGAAAGCACTCAGTATATTTGGCTATCTGAGAGGCTCCACTGAAGAACTTGCTGACATTTTCTGTCAGTTCCCCTTCTTCCCCTGCCTAGTGTGGTGTTTTCAAATACCATTTTCTAGGTTCTCATTCCGCGGAATGGGAATTCAGAGTACAGAAACCAGTAGTTCATCCAGATTCCAAGGCGACATTAAGGCATTTTTGGCCAAGGGTGTATAATGCACCTTTAGTTAAATGGATACACCTGTGGGCTGGGCGGAAAGGTAATATCTGACAGCCAGGAATTCTGAGCCCTATTCAGATATTATTAAAATATGGACCTCCTTTTAAAACCATACCTCATGCCAATGGGCTAGTAAGTCCTGTCTCTCCACCAGCCGCAAGTACAGTTAGTGACATTTCTATAGCCTTGGAAGGATCCTGGGCTGAATGCTGCTAAAGAGTGCTGGGCTGAACCTTTGACAAACTCTCTATTTGTGCTCGGGGGGGGGGGGGCTACCAGCACATTGGTATATGGGGTGAATAGTGCTCTGATTGTTACTCTGTTTTAATCCATGATGGTAGTTCTCTTTAGAGCAACAAGGGAGAGAATCCACATGTTGTGGCTCAATCCTTATTTCTTTAATCCACTAGAACCCAGAGTGCTCTCAGGGCGTAGGAATTGCTTTCAGCATACAGAGTTCTCACCCATATTTGCTCTAGCTCTGTTGAGTCATCTTGAACCTAAATGTAGACCTTTATATATCTAAGTAAAATTCAGTCACAATGATGAGGACCTACTATTAACCTTAAATATTCCTCCTGACAAAGGGCCAAATAGGCCAAAATGTGGGGATTTGGTTATTCTTCATTTGCCGTTTCTGAACATATATCACATATTTGTAAACGTCGTATCTGATTTTGACGGCAAGTCCATCTTCTTTGGGGGTGTGTGTGTTCTATTGTACTGAGGTGCTTTCTCTGCTCTTCATCTTCTAGGAGGGCATTGGGGAACCTCTAATCTGCAATGAGAAAGGAAAATGGTTCTTGGCGGGCATCTCCAGCTTCGGAAAGGGCTGTGGGACTGTGGTTCATCCAGGCGTTTACACAAGAGTTTCTGCCTACCAGAATTGGATGATGGAACTTGCATGGTCTGCTTACTACGACGTGCAGCTACCTCCCATTCCAATAGTTAAGGATGAAGACACCTGCCTGAACGAACTGCCTCAAGGTAAGGTGGATAAAGACTGTGAAATACTTGTACAATTTCAGCCCATATGTACGTTTACCTTAGAAGCAGCATATGAGTCCCTGTCTATGTGTGCATTTGCTTTGCCATGGTTTCCCCATGTACAAAGTCCATGCCTGCAAAAACAATGACCAAAAGTATTTGGGGATCAGGACCAAATGAATGATGAAGAAATCATAAAGGCTTTACTCTGCATTTCTTTTTCTTTTCTTAGAGGCAGGCCATGATTAACAAGACACAAAAAGACCGAAGGACAGAACTGGACCTAGTAGACGTGACTTGATGGAACTGCAGAGCAGCTTTTTCTTGCCCACAGCATCTTGAAGGCTGCATCTTGGCTCCCGTGTGAAGGCATTTTAAATTTTTATTTATTTGTGTGCTAGTAGTAAATGTAGTGTACATGTTCCAGCTGCTACTGGAAATTCCTCTAAAACTGACACAAAGTGAGTGAAGAGGGCGTGGACACTCTGTAGTCCCATCCTGCCCTCGGTGGCTTTCCCTGCACCCTGCTGCAGAACTCTCTTCTGTTACAATGTGAACCTTCCAGGAGCGGTGGTGGCCCAAGCGACTCTTTCCAGCACTGGCTTCTTCTGTGGCTTTTCTTGGCTGTTTTGCCTTTGGCTAATGGCTCTTTTGTGCTTCAGGGATTTGTTTTGATCCTGAGCTGCCTTGAGGCCTTGCAAGAAGGCAGGATAGAAGTTCACAAAACCAATGCCTGGCCCTTTGCCTTCCTAATCATCAGGTTGTTTTCACCTGCATGGGAACCAAATGCCAACTTTCTAGATCACAGGGAAATACAGAACCCTGAACAACGTCGACACCCCCGTCAGCCAGTCAATCCCAAGCATCCTTGTAAAGCCACATTTATGCCCTTCCTTCAAGGACTCCTTCCTTCATCTTCGGGGTGTGGGGTTGAGCATCTCGACAATTGGGTACAACAGACAGCGGGACCAAGAGGCGGTGGCTTGCTCAAGGCCTTTCCAGTGGGCTTCAGAACTGAGCCCTACTACTATGCCACATCCAAGATCAAGACGGTGTACCCGTTGCGGCACATGAGCTCTCCTTGAGCCTTAGTGCCTCTTGTCCTAAATCGATCTTAGCTCTGAGGGCCAGTATTGGTGCCGGGTTGCTGGGTCTCTTGGGGCAAAGCTCTGCACTGCCCCCCCCCCCCATAGCACCCATGCTTGATGGTGGGTCACATTAAAGTACCATAACTGCCATCAATACCAAGGCTTCAGCTGTCAGCCTGGCTGGGCAGGTGGGCTGTTGACTGGCATGCAACATGTCCGACCCCCCAATGGCCCCTCCCTGAGAGAAGCAAAATGTGAATAGGAAATGATGGACCAGGAAGGTGCCCTTTCCCCTCATTTGGCAGCTTTTGGTCACCAAGGAAAGCTCTTCCTTTTTCGCTAGGCTTTTAACCTTCTGTAACTACTACTGCAGCTTTTACCAGATGGATTTTAAGCGCCATTCTGGCTTCATTGTGGCTTGCCTGCTCCCATCTCATTCTTGCTCTCTTGTTTTTATACTTGCTGCAAGTGTTACACTGAAAGTTGTTTCTAATATTGCTTTTAGATTTTGTTTTATTTTATATTTTATTTATTACGTTGTGGTGATCTGTTTTGAGCATTGAAAAATGGACCAATGAGATGATGATTATCAGTATAATGCTCAAGGATCTGACCTGGAATCCAGGCCTCCTCTGGTGAACACTATTTTGTTACAGCTGATTGTTTCTCCTTTGATTGTAAAACTGACACATGCATGTGTTTATCTTAATGCTGCATTGTACTAAATAAATTATTTGAAGAAACTTAACATTTGCAGTGATCCATGGACAATTTCTTCACCTGAGAAGATAAAATTGGCATTGCTATCTGTACCAGGACAGCAAAGTCACGAGGAGACCCCCCCCAAGAACCTATAAAATTTAACCCAAGAACATGCATGCACCCTAAAAGGGAATGATTATATCAGCAGTACTCAAAATATATTCAGAGCGATAGAACACCCAAAAAGCCAACTGCGTCACTCTTTATTACTCTAATTACTCTTTATAACTGTTTCATTCTGCCCTGTGGCTACATAGGGGGGCTGGTTGCTATGAAGATCTGTATGCACCACCACAGCAGAGAGATTTCTTAGCCAATCACTTTGGGATGACAAAGTTTACAGCCCAATCCTGTGTAGGATACGGGCCTGGGAACAACTTGGGAGAAGGGGACAATCGTCCCCTTCCCACAGTGTAATCGGCAGGAGGCCCAATGGGCCTCCTTGAATGTGCGCAAGATCTGGAGCTCGCGCCCATTCACCCTGCACGGGTAAGGCCACACTGGGCCTGGAGAGGGCTTGGGATATGGCGGATCTTGCCACCAATATCCGTCCTCTCCAGGCCCGGGAGCGGCCAATGGCCACCCTCCCCCCGCCCCTGCCCTGACCGGTGGGTGCAGGGTCGGGGGAACGGTCGGGTAAGGGCCGCTGGCCACAGCGCCTGAATCCCTTACTCGCTGGGTGTCACGCAAGTGCTTTACATGCTGCCCCTCCATAGAACTTACACAGGATTGCGCAGTTAAGACTTCAAAGTTGAAACAGAACCATTGTTGCTCTGTTTCCACAACCTTGGAAGGTCTGCAGTGTTAAGGTGGCCATCCGGAAGACCTGTTCCGTCCTCAATGGGAGCTCCTGTTCACAGAGGTGATTATCTGGGTCCCATTCTGCCGGGTCCCATTCTTCCTTCTCACCTAATTAGCAATTAAATGTACTGCTAAAAGAGGATGTCTTTGGAATCCCTAGACAGCAGTCACATTCCTACACCCCCATGGGTTGGGGCCGCCGACGCAACACCCCCATGTGACACCACAAGCCACGCCCTGACGTCATTTTGGCACACCACCACCGAATTTCAGCGGTGGCACAGCACGTACCCCCCCCAACCGTTTTACAAGGCTTTTTGGAGCCAAATGGCTCCAGGGTGGGCGGGCGCAACTAAGGACGAACACATGGCTTGAACAGCAACAGAAGCAGTGGCGGAGATGTGTTCAGGAGGCAAGTACACACCTTGCCGCCGCAGGGCACCCTCTGCCCTGGCCCCCTCCCTAACGACGCTACTGCTAGACAGCCTTTAAGGGCTTTGGAAAGAAGACCTCTCATTGAGACAGACTAGTAATGCATCCAAAACACCTGGAGGCTCAGAAAGGTTGCAAATGGCAGGGGAGATGCTAGTGACAGAAACAGTCCACAAGCCTATTCTTGAGTCCGTGGGTGCAGGTGAGTTTGGTCCACAAATGGAAGCTTGAAGTCTCTGGCAAGTTGCTTGTGAGCATGCAGAACTATATCCCAGATTTGGCCGTACCGTCCTGTTGAAATTGGATAAGTATCCTTGCAGTTTGAGTGCATTTGCCAGAGAAAACAGAAAGAGAAAGGAGAAACACTTTTTTAAGAAACCAAGAACAATTTATTTGCAGTTTTTAAATGTCACAAACTAGGTATGGCCACCAGGGGGTGCCAAATATCCTAGCAAATTGATTCCATCCTATTGGAGTACGGGGGGGGGGAACCCACATCTCTCAGAACTGTGGGGCTCAGTAGGCTAGAATAGGAAATCCTGGGTTGTCTCCCTGTCTCGAAGGGCAGTGAGAACCAGTGGGTTAGAGGAGGTGAGGCCAGGAGATTTCAAAGTAAGAAGTCAAAGTTCCTCTTCTTATGCCCCCCTCCATTAAAATGTTTTCCCAGCAACATTTAACTAAAGTACATGAAGTTATATACTGAATGCTGATATTTAGATAAATGTTTTAAGGAGGGAGAGGGGAGCTTTTCAAAACAGAAGAAATTGCAAGTCTGTTGTCCTTTCACAAGGGATGTGTTTCCCTAACCAAAAGCCAATAAGGTGTCAGTGGCTGAAAACAGCAGCACCAGACAAGACAAGAGTGTCAACGTTTAGTACGCGTGGGTGCCATCAAACAGAAAACAAAGGGGGAGAACGGTTTGCGCTGGCAAAATTAAAGAAAAACAGACACACAGGTCCCTCCCACCCCAATAAAAAATATTACCCAACTATGTTAGAAATTCTAGAAAACATTCATCACAATTGAGAATACTCAACTACTTTAAAAATTGCTACTTTTTCACTGAACTGAGTCACTGAAGAATTTAGATGGCTTCTGCTTTGACATTTGGGCTCAGCACGCGTGCGTTCACCTGCGACACACTTAGGAAACTCTGCCCAGACGCGAAGATGGAGTTGGCTTAGCAACAGCACCGGAACACTGGGATCCTTTTGTACGCGCCAACCCCCAACAGGAGAGGAAAGACTAGCAGCAGTCAAGTTTCTAGATCTCTTGTTTCAAAAACCCTAAAAACCTATTTAAACGTAAAATGATTCCCTGCTGCCTCCCTACACCCTGATAGTTGACCAATAACATTATGACCATCCCTTTTAGGTAATGTGGGCAAGACCTCAGCAATGCACTCAGAATAACCATGAGATAGAGCCCTGTGGGGACCATACCACTTCAAACCAGCGTGGGGAGGTAGGTTATAGCACATCTAAATGCCTTTCTTTGTAAGAGGGGGAAAAAACTTCACTGCAGGCAAGAGAAACCTAAGACATTAGGCAAGTTCTAGCGTGGCCTTCTCCCAGACAGGCTAGTTTTGTCAGCGCAGGGAGCTACGGACATGGGAAAATGTTCGGATCTTCACTTCTCCATCTGTAGTCTGAAGTGGTAGAGGCCTAGCAGGGGCTCTACAATGCAATTCGTATGAATGCACAGATCAATTCTAAGGGTTGTATACCATGTGAGTCCTGACAGGAAGCCCAATCCTGTGTAAGATGTGGCGGCCGGCCTAAAGAGCCTGCCACCGCATCCTATCCTGTTCCTGGGCTGCCCTGGGGCAGCCTGGGTGCACCTCGAGGGAAGGAAACAATTGTTCCCTTCCTTGGGCGCAAGCAGCCTGAGACCCTATGGGCCTACTCAAATGTACGCCAGCTCTGGAGCTGGCATACATTTGAGCCCAGGGTGTAAGGTTGCACCAGACCTGGAAAGGGTTTGCGATATCGGTGGAGCTCGCCGCTGATATCCCTCCCCTCTCCCTGCCTGGTGCGGCCAATGGCCGCAACTCCTTCGCTGCCCAGTCCACCTTCCCCCCGCCCTTGCACCAGTCGGCGCAGGGCTTACCTTGCCCGGCGGGTGCGGGGACGGTCCGCTGGGGGAGAGGGCCTCTGCGCCGGCAACCTTTACTCTCTGGGTGACATAAAACGTGCTTTACGACACATTTACGACACCCCGCGCCAGGGGTGTGCGCGCTCTCCCAGCGCTTTTTTTTTTTTAAACACAGGATTGTGCCGTATATCTCACTGAAATTAATGGGACTTCAGTTAGTCACAGCTAACTCTTCCATTGATGTAAATGGTGGTGAGATATGACTTTCTTTGGCTACAACCCACAAGTGTGAAGAGTACCAACATTTGTTGAGATGCCAACAGGATTGAAGAGATTGGCCCAAGAAAATAATCCAAAATTCTCTAGCCACCCCTTCTCAGGATAAGCATGAGAAACTCATGCAAGGGGCTGACTTCAGCCAGAGCAGTGATGACCACAACTGCCTCCTCTCCTTAGTGCTGCAAAAAATATTGCCATTGCGGGTTGGACTGTAGCTCTAGAGGTGAATGAGTGGCAACACCCAGGCAAGGTTGACGATGGAGAGAAGATGGCTGCAGAGCACAGGGGTAGTACACACAGGCTGCGGGTTGCCCTTCCCAAACCATTTTATTCTCCTCAAGGCTGTAAAGAATTTGGCCACTTCTTCCAGACGGTGAACCTTTCACTCTCCCATTCATGTCACTGGAGTTGACAAACCAAAGCTGCCCCAATTTTGCCAAGAACAACGTGTTTACTCATGTAAACACAAAAACTTTAAATGAGCTGCCTCTAAAAATCCATTTTAACACAATGATCTTTTAGTTAATTTGTTTTAATCTGCTCTCAAAGAGACCAAGTTGTCTCCATTTTGGGTAAATCTTAAAGAACTTGATATTCTTTCACAATGAGGGAAAGTTTTTTTCCGCCCAGTTAAGGAGGTAGGAATTGAAAGAATTACTCCACACCAAAAGTTTGTGTGTCTTTGTTCAACAACAAAAGTGATCTCTTTCCTCCTCTATTTTAGGACAATACTTTTGTGATTTAAAAAACCCCAAACAAACTAAAAAAAACCAGTAACTGAAATGCCTACAGGGCTTAAACATAAGGGTCGCTACTAATCTGACTTTCAGAACAGATTTAAAAGGCTAAAAACAGTTTGAAAACTCAAATTTGTGGGGGGGTTTAATAAGCACATGCTTGAAATGTTCCAAGGGTGCTAAGATTCAGTTCTCCAAATAGGATCCAAGACCAAAAAGGTACAAGTTGCTGTGGGGGGGATGTTTTCAAGGGACACGGAAGAGGTACAGTTAGGAGTGCTCAATGCAGCATTCCATGAAAGGGAGAGAGTTTAGCCCCACTACATTTCCTGACCTGATGCTCTACAGGGAATCATGCACCCAATTTCCCCAATATCATCATTCGCGGGTGTGCCCCTTTGCCCTCATATGCACACCTTTTCCTTTCCTCTTCCTTTCTCTCGATGCCTGGACAATTATTCCCATGGACACATCTCCCCAACCAGCCAACTTCCCAATTCCCTGCCGCCTGCTCTCCCTGCCAGACAATCCTTGGCACATACTTCACACATGTGCAGATACCCTCAGCTCCCTTCCCCTGTGGCAGCATGCCCAGCCTCCGAGTGCCCATCGTCCTTGGCATGCAAGAGTTGGTGCTGCTGGAGGCGGAGCTGATGGGAGAACCTCTTCGAGCAGACAGTGCAGGTGAAAGTCCCCTCCTCCTTTGGCCCGCCATGAACCTTCGCGTGGGTGGCCAAGCGCCTGGCAGTTCGGAAGGCTTTGCCGCAACAGGAGCACCGGTGGCGTTTCTTGTTCGTATGAACGTGAAGGTGGTTTTTGAGGGCAAGGAGGTTGTAGAATTCCTTCTGGCACGTGGGGCAGTGATAGAGGCCAGTTGCATGGGCCTTCTTGTGGTTGAGGAGACTGCCAGCATGGCGATACGTCCTCTCACAACTGTTACACTTATAGGGCCGCTCCTCGACAGGCTTATTGGCTACCACAAAACAGGGAGAGGAAGAGCCACCCTTGGCAACATCCGCTGCCTCAGCCTGATGCCTCCTGAGGTGCCGCAGCAGATCCCGAGAGGCCCGGTAAGCCTTGCCACACTGCGAGCACTCAAACTGTTTCTTTGTGTGCACACGGCTGTGGTTCTTGAGAGCAGTGTGGTTGGGAAACAGTTTGGGGCACAAGGAACATTGGAGAGGGCCATGAGGAGCCGCGCCACAGCTGCTGCCCGATTCCCTGGGAGAAGCCACGTTGCTCTTCTCGCGGTCTTGTCCAAAGGGGCTCCTGCCACAAGGATGGGGCCTGCGTTGGTGCCTCAGCAGTTGCCGTTGCCACTTGAAGGCTTTGCCACAGTCCAGACACTGGTGGCGTTTGACTTCGTAGTGGATACGCTGGTGGTTTTTGAGGGACATGAGATTGGGATAGGCCTTACTGCACAGGGGGCAGGTGAAGTGCCCAGTCTTATGGCTCTTCTGATGGTTGAGCAGGCTGCCTGCATGGCGGTACGTGCGTCCACACTCCCCACATCGGTACGGGCGCTCTTCAGGGTCTAAGCGATGCTTGCCGAGAGGGTGGGTTGAATTTTCAGTCTTTCCTGCCCGCTTGGCATGAGCAGTCCTCCTGGAAGGATGGGACGAGGGATCCCGCTTCCTGTCACGATGTACCCTCTGGTGGCTGGCCAGTTGTTTCTGGAGCCGGAACGCCTTGGGACACTCTGGGCATCGGTAGCGCTTGGTTTCAAAGTGGGTGCGGTTGTGGTTCTTGAGAGCCATGAGGTTGTAGAACTGCTTCTGGCAGACGCTGCACTGGAAAAGCCCCGTCTTGTGGGTTTGCTTGTGGTTGATCAGGCTGCCTGCATGCTTGTAGCTGCGCCCACAGACATCACACTGGAAGGGCCGTTCCAGTGGCGAGCCCTCCTCTTCAGCGCCAGGGATACCATTCGCCCCTCTTCCTGCCACTTCTTGCTCATTTGCAGCTCTCTCTTCTTCTGCACGATGAAGAGCCCAATGGGCCTCTGGTGCCACTTCTCCCTCCAATGCCTCCTCACACACCTGGGTCTTTCTGCTCTCAAACTGGCTGGCACTCAACACTTCTTCTTGTCCCAACCTTTCCTCTCGACAGGGAGACAGGAGAGAGGGAGTGTTTGCTGGCTCTGTCCCCCCTTGATGTCCCATCACACTGCCACCCAGGGCCACCTCCTCCTTCAGTGTCTCATAACCAGCAGGAAGCCCTTCTTCCCCTACAGGAGCTGGTGGCCGGATTTCTGGCACGCTGCCATTCAGCTTGCATCTCGGATGGTTCCGGAGGTGGTTCCGGTAGGCAGACAGGTTGGGGTACTGTCGGCAGCAGACACCACATTGGTAGTCTCCAATCTGGTGGATCTTTTTGTGATTGACCAAACTGCCACCGTGCCGGTAGGTCTTGCCACACTGACCGCAGGCATAAGGCCGGCTGTCCAGGGATTCACTGGCAGCCGCTGACATTCCCACCGCTGCTGGGGGCGGCAGGTCCTCCTCTAGCCGAGGAGCCCGTCGGAGCTGGACGGAAGTGTCCGCCAAGGCAGCAGCCTTCTCCTCCTGATGCCCCTCGCTGTGCTTCTCCAAGCTGGCGAGATCGTCAAACGGCTGGCCGCAATAGCCACAGATGTGAGACAGGAGCTGCTCCTCCTCTTGATCCACTGCCTCCTCCAGCTGCACCTCAGCCCCCTCTTTCATGGCTGCATCCTGCCCTGGATCTTCCTGGGCTTCACCCTCTTCATGAGACAGGTGATGATGGTGCTCAAGGTCCTCGTTGCTGGGAAAGATCATGCCACAGAGGCTGCAGAGAAAGGGCTGTTCCTCAGCATTGCCCTGCCCAAGAAGGCTGCCCCGGCTGGAGGTGGTGGCCTTGGCATGCCCATGGAAGTGGTTCTTCAGAGCCAGAAGGCTGGAATACTCTTTGGGACAGAGGGAGCACTGATAGATGCCTGACTGATGAGTCTGCTTGTGGATCACCAAATTGCTGGCCAGGTCAAAGCCCATCCCGCACACCTCGCACAGGTAGGGAAACCCCTCCGCATCAGCTGGCAAGGGCGAGGGAGCCTCTGACTGGGACTGCCAGCCATTCAGTGCAACACTTTCTTCTGAAACGCCACAGCCGTCTTTGAACTCATTCCCCGAAGGCAGCACCCCAGGCACGGCAGCTCCAGCTTCTGCTTCCGCCTCCTCCCCCTCCTCCCCATTGGTTGTTACCACCGTCCCAGGATGTCCCTTCCTGGGCTTCTGATGCCCTCGCAAGTGGCTCTTGAGCGAGGCGACATTCTGGAAATGCTTGCTGCAAAGCGAGCAGCTGAAGTCACCTGTCTGGTGAGTCTGCTTGTGGTTAATCAAGCTCCCTGAATGCCGGTACGATTTGCCACAGAGATCGCACCCGTAGAGCCGCAGTATGGGGAGGGGGGACTCGATCCTCTCTGTCATCCCTTCTGGAGGTTCCCCTTTGCTGCTATGCTGCAGGGTGTGAGTCTGCAGGCTGGCCATGTTGGCAAAGTTAATACCGCACTGGTTGCAGACATGTGCCACCTCAGAGGAAGGGAGGACATCCTCGGCCACAGCCGCCCCTTTCTCCAAGGCTTCCACGTCCTGCTTGATAGCCTGGAGAAGATCTGCCTCCTGTAGGTGAAAGCCACCAAGCCCGGGGACCATTGCCACCTCTGTGTCCTCAGAACAGGGCAGGTGGCGCAGCTGATGGAGCTGGAACTCAGCCTCCTCCTCAAAGCTCTC
This sequence comes from Plestiodon gilberti rubricaudatus, assembly GCA_026170595.1. NCBI lineage: Eukaryota > Metazoa > Chordata > Lepidosauria > Squamata > Scincidae > Plestiodon > Plestiodon gilberti. The sequence goes on along the minus strand of JANXHW010000006.1, from coordinate 11,150,990 downwards.
CCCACAGCTACTGCAGGACAAGCCGCCTCCTTGTTCCTTGCTGCTCATGCGGGCTGCCCGCAAATGCACACGGACGTGATTTCGGAGGGCCATGAGGTTGGAGTACTGCTTAGGGCAGATGGAGCACTGGAAGACCCCTGTCTGATGGGTGTGGCGGTGGTTCACGAGACTGCCCCGATGCCGATAACTCCGCCCACAATCTTCACAACGGTAAGGTCGCTCTTCCTCCCCGGCACCTCTTTCCTCCTCCTCCTTTGGACAAGAGGCTCCTCCCCAAACATCCAGAGGCTGCACATGGCAGTCCCCAGGGTCCCCAGGGCTGTCCTCCTCTCTGCAAGGGTCCAATAAGGTGGATGGATGTTGGGAGGCCTCCTCAGGTGCTGGTGAGCCAAGCTTGGATTTAAGGTGGACCCGCAAGTGGTTCTTCAAGGCAGCCAGGTTGTAGAGCTGTTTGGAGCAGACGCTACAGCTATACACCCCAATCTGGTGGCTCTTCTTGTGGTTAATGAGGCTTCCTGCATGCCGATAAGTCCTGCCACAGTCCCCACAACGGAAGGGACGTTCCTCGGATGTGGGATAGCTTTCCTCAACTTTCAAGCTAGCTTCCCACCCCCCATTGGTGTCGGGTGCCAGCTGTGAGGGGGTGCTGCCTTCCTCTTCCTCTTCATCTGCCTCTTCTGGATAGAGGCAGCTGTGTCCCTTCAGTTCCTCCTCATCAGCAAAGGTCCCACCACAACGGACACAAAGTTCCCCGTCTGGGTTACAGCGTTCGCCACCTCCTGCCTTGGAGGTGTCTTTGAGGCTACAGGGAGCGCTCTCTCCAAAGCTTGTGCCCGTCGGAGGAGGCTGGTAAATATCCAGCTTTGCCGAGGTCTCTATGGAGTCCTCCTCCCAGATGCTGTGTTCGGACCCCTCCCAGGCTGGTAGGCCTGTCATCTCACTCTCGTCCTGGTCATGAGCTTTCTGGTGGCTCAGCAGCTCGGAGGGGAGCCGGAAGGCTTTGTGGCAAAACCGGCACTTGTAGGGCCGATACTCTGAGTGAAGGCGAGTATGGCTCTTCAGTGCCATGAGGTTGGAGAACTCCTTGTAGCACATGGCACACTGGTACACACCAAGCGTGTGACTCTGCTTGTGATTGGTCAGGCTGCCGGCATGCTTGTACGCCTTGTCGCATTGGTTGCACTTGTAGCGCCGCTCATCCACAACCGCAGCCCCGAGTCCCACCTCCTTGTCCCTCTGGTGTGCTGGGAGTGGTTCCTCTGCCTCCGATTCTATCTTGATGGGGAACTCCAGCTGAGAAAAGTCCGCTGGCACCACTGATTCAGCGATGTACTTCTCCAGGTTAGTCAGCAGGTTCCCGCTGCCACCACCTTCCATCCCAGAATAGGTATCAGCATCTGACGAAGAAGTGTCCTGACTTCTCTGGAAGGCGTAGCTCCCGCCATTACTCCCCTCTTCCTCCTCCTGCTCCTGGTTGGCGAGAGACACGCAGCGGTGGCCAGTAAGCTGGGAAGAAGCCCGGAAGCCTCGGCCACAATCCCGGCACTTGTAGCGCTTCTCTTCGGTATGGGTGCGGAGGTGGCTCTTGAGGGCCATGGGGTTGGAGAAATCCTTGTGGCACAGCAGGCAGCGGAAGAGGCCCACCTCGTGGGTGCGGCGGTGGTTCACCAGACTGCCGGCATGGCGGTACCTTCGTGGACACTGCTTGCACTTGTACGGACGTTCCTCCTGCCCAGCAGACTGTTCACAGGTCAGGGCAGCATCCCCCTCGGCCATCGCTCACATTGGAAGATGTCCTCTTTGCTTCTCGCTCTCTTTAAAGGGCAAGCCACAGGCCTTCTGGTCCAAAGGACGGTCCCATTGCATAGTCCCAAAGTGGTGTTTTTCTTCCCCAAACGTTCTAATGCCAAGACCTGTGGAGACAGACAAAAAGGTTAGGAGAGCCCTCAGTGTCAGGCTGAATACTACCTGCAACCAGAACATTGGGGGCCGGGGTAGGGAACAACACACATCCTGCAGAGCAGGTTTTTTCTATGTATCTTTTTTTTTTTGGTTGTTGTTAACAACAAGCATTGGTGTGCTGTAGGAAGAAGCAGGAATAGAAGCAAGACTGGGGGTAGGGACCACGGGCATTCAACAGCTTATGCTTTTTATTTGGTTGCAGGTGAAATCTTTTATTATTATTTCGTAAATAGTAATATTACAGTGAACATCTAACTTTTTAAAATCCTGTCAACTGTCCTGAGCCTTTAGAGGGGGGTTAAAGCATAGCTGTATAACGAAGGGTGCATATAATTGGGACTTCAGCTTATGTTCTGAGCCTAGTCGGAGCCAAAGTTTACTTTGTTCTTTGGCCTCATGATTTCAAGAGAGCTGAGCAGGAAATTCTGACCATCCGTGGACAATGAACAGGAAGGGTAAGTCACACGCACCATGTGGTTGGAAGATTCGTTCACCACTGGGCAATATATGTGATGACATGAAAAGTATTGCCCTATGGAATATCCTGCCACCTGAGCAATTCTTTTCCATTCCTCACTACAATTTTTCCTCTTGCATCTCACTCTCAGGACCAGCCAGATCCCAAACCACAGACCTCTCAGACTGTGCTATGGTGCCCTTTAGGGCCATGGATGGGTAGACAGTGCAGAACCCCACCCCCCATCCCAGGTTGTGGGACAGCTCCACTCCAGCAAGCTCTTTGGTGCCTCCTGGCGTGGCTGGCTAAAAATGCTTCTGGATCTGGCTGGGTCTTTGCCTGAAAGCACGCTCACTCTTGTTGCAACAAGAGCGATGAAGTTACCGTCTGTATATCCGGATCCTACATATCAGGGGGAATTTTCAGAGACTACTAACTGGTGCAGGCTCTTGTAACCAAAGAGACCCATTTGCAATTCGGCTTTGGAGTTACAGATGGAGCTACAAGCTACACTCCAATGTACACTACCAGATGCCCATATAGCCAGAACAGATCCCCAGAGTCTTTGCAAGGTTTCACAGCATTGTCTGTCACTGCTCTTTGTTATAACTGTGCTTCTGTTTGTAGTGCTGTGACTGCGTGCATCTTCCGATGGGCAATTACCAGTTTCTGCTGTATACTTTGGTGCCAGTCCTGCCTGGGCAATAGCCAGACTTCTGCTTTTGCATGCGCAGCTTCCTGGATTTCCTCTAGAGTCGTCTCCTCCCTCCTCCATCTCCCTACTTATATTCTAACTTGCTGTATTTTACTACTCGTATTTCAAATTTGTATGCTTTTCATTTCTTTTTTCGAATCTGTGTGCTTTAAATACAGTAATTTTGTATTTTTAGACAGACTGTAAGCCACCTTGAGCTTTTGGAATGGTGGGGTATAAATGTTTCAAATACATAAATAAATATCTCCCCATTCTCCTCCTACTCTGCCTACCCACAACCTCATTCCAACTCTACTCTGGACAACATTTTTGGCTCACTCTCTGGCCTGCGATCTACCTGTCCATGGATTCAGCCCAGGACTGCATCCAACTTCATTTCCATTCTGTTGGCACTTCCAACCTCAACTCACCGTGTGCTCAGCTGCCTAGGACATTTTGCCAACATTCATTTCCCTCCCACAGCACACCAAGAAAGCCCCTTAAGATCTCAACCTCACAGCTCTGTTGAAGCCCCTTTTCTGATCTAACCGAACAGCCAATGGGCTGGCAGTCCCTGCCACACTGCACACCAAACACAATTAGCAATCAGCCTGTATGATCTTAAAGTTACAGCAGTGTTATACAGCATAATTGCTATATGAGCCATGGCTGGGGTATATAAACAATAACTCTCCAGCCAGCAGCTGTGAAAAGGGGGGTGAATGCCTTTGCTCCATACTTCTGAGGATGCTCCGTACAAATTCCGGAGCGAAATGTTAAGACGTTGATGCTTTAAAGAACTGACCGACACGGTCATTAAATGTCACATCTAGTTTGGCCAGTGGGTGACATTGCCCAAATAATGCCTTCCCCTTGCACTCAATAGTAGACTTTGGGGTCAGTGAGCGAAGGAGGTGATTGGCAGTAGGTTCAGCTCAGTCAAAGGGCCCAATCCTATCCAACGTTTCAGCACTGATGCAGCTGTGCCAACGGGGCGCACACTGCATCCTGTGGTGGGGGGGCAGTCATGGAAGCCTCCTCAAGGTAAGGGAACGTTTGCATTGGCTCTGGATAGGATTGGACCCAAAAGGAAGTCCTCCTTTGGGCAATGCAAAACTAACTTGTGAAACTCACTGCCGCATGATGTGGGGGTGGTTGCTAGCTTAGATAGATTTCAAAAGGGAGCAGGGATGGTCACATCAAGGGTTCATAGTCAAGATAGCTAAACTGAACCTCATCCTCAGAGGCAGTACACTGGAAGGGCCAAACAGCAAAGGAACAACACTCACGTCCTCCTTTTGGGTTTCCAGAAATATCTGACTGGTCAACATTGGAAAAATAGTCCTTACATTTTAAGCAAAATATTATTGCTGAAATGTTTTAATTGCATTTTATAAAATTGTCAGCTCTTTGACAATTCAAATGGAAACGTGTGATAAAATTCCTATAGATACGCAAACATATTTATGAAATTCACTAATCCAAACCCTGACAGATGCCTGTTTTTGGAGGGAAGAGGACTGGAACAAGTCCTGGAGGACAGAGCTATTCAAAGCTACTACCTATGGTAGCTAAACTGAGTCACCATGGACAGAGGCAGTATACCTTGAACACATGATGCTAGGAACAAACCGCAGGGAAATGCCATCACCTTCATGCCCTGCTTGCGAACTCCCTGAATATAGCGGTTAGACTATGAAGAGATTGGTCTGATCTAACACAGGAGCTCTTATCTTCTTATTCTATATGTCTCCAAAATGAACTCTGTCACAGAGTGGGTGTGAGAATGAATATAATGAGGAAGTCATATGGTCTGCCTTGGATTGAAATATGCACATGTAAGCCTCTAAACATAAAAATCAAGGAAAGAAATTAGGTGTAGTGAGAGAAGATCAAGATGTGACCACATCTGGGGGAAGGATCACTGACTTTGAAGGAAAGCGATGCACATTTGTATACAGTTGGGTGTGTGAAGACCACAGTTCTCTGTCTGACAAAGGGAGGGCTTCATGAGTCAGAACAGATGAAGAGGAAAGACTCAGCATTCTCTTCCCAGTTGGAGAGGAGATTAGGCTAGATTAGGAGGCTACACTTTCTCCAACGGGAATGAAATATTATAAGTTGACAGAAATAGAAGGCAGGACCCAAAGGTTCTAATCCCAATTCTGGAAAGCTAATATGGTCTAAAGAACAGAGTTCTTTTTCATATGCATGACAGATCGGTTTCTATTTCTGCAGCTCTGGTTTTCCCACACTTAAAATCTGACATTTTCCCCATGACAATGATGCTGTAAAGCACTTCAGGCCAAAATATGCACCAGAAATACACTGTTTTGCTGCTTACATAAGGAAATAAGTTTGGTTTATGCATACAGAAGTATGGATAGCACAAGCTTATAGTGCATGACTGCAGACACAGTTGCAAACAGCTTCTGCTTTCTTACCTCTCAGTTTCTGCTGAGCAGTCCAGGTGAGCACAGCACTTCTCAAGTTCAAGAAGTTGAAATGAATTGTCTTCCCCAAAGGTGGAAAATAGTCCAAGAGGCAGCATATTAAGCTGTGTAGAGCCAGAATGGAAGATGGGAGGGGGGGGGATATATAGGTTGTATCACAGAATTCAAACTGCTATACCCTGAATTTTCTCAAGAAGAGGGAATAAGTAGACCTTCAGGAGATCTTTTAGAGTTCCATCTTCAGTTCAGGAGGTAACAACAAGCAAACAATCAATCAAAGAATACGAAGCGGAGAAAGTTACAAGGACCCTGAGTGAATGGAGACTGGAATATGGACTGAAAAATTCCAGGTACAGTTAGAGTTTTTCAAAAGTACTTTACAATGGGCCTGAACACAAAACTTAAAAGTACAGGCAGAGGTCTCGGACTTGGAGAGATTAAAGTATGATTTCATTAGAGCGCAAACGCCAAAACTCGAACAGAGATGCAGTACTTTGTGGGAGGTCCAATGCTCCAATCATCCCGGAATAGGCGGAGATCAATGTCTACAGCATCAAAAACAGAGTTGCAGGGCATCAGCAGGACACAGGAAGAGCTGCACTCTGTGACTGCACTTCACAAAGGGGAGAGGGGTGCAAGTCCTATGACTTTGGATGTGAGGTGAACATCTGAGGTATCAAGTCACCAGTCTCAGTTTGTGGGGCAATTCCAGACTGGAATTTCCAGTTAGCAAAGGGACTCCAAAGTCCACTCAGGATTCAGCCATGAGGTAGAGGTTAGATCCTGCGCAGCTGCCTCAATTTCCTGGGAAAACACAGATGCAGACAGCCTTCTCCTCCTCCTCCACCACAACTCAAGAAGCAATAGATTAATTTGTTCCAGGCAGCTGAGGAAAACAAGATGTGGGAGGGAGGCTCTGGTTACCCAGCCCCTTCTGGGATCCTCTGGCACCCCAAAGAGTAAAAACTGACCCCTTAGGCATCCTCCCCACTTCTCCCTGAGGGCTCTCGCGCAAAGGGGCAGGTATCCCACCCCCTAGGACCTTCTACCTTGAGACCCAAAGATATGGGCTTGAAGAAGTCACAGAGGCTGGGGCAACAACAAATACTTCCTTTTGTTGCTAGGAAACAGGAAATGTGCACCCTCAAAAGCCTCCCCCCACCAACCTCGATAAGGCTTCACTTCCTGTGGTTATTCAGTCTCTATGGCAAAGAGGGGGTGGATCACTTCCAAAGCCTTCCCCAAAACTTCGTACCATCATAGAGACAGGGAAAAATAAAAGCAGACCTAAGCGTGACAAACTAAGCCTGAACTTCCCGTAAAAATGAAACACCAACCAACACTGTCCTTGATTCAATACGGGCTCAGGGTGTCGCCGCTCTAGGCCAGTGGTATCTCTATGGTAACCCCCCTATACTTTGTTACAAGTCGGAGTGAAAAGCTACCGTAGTTGTTTTAGACCGGAAGTGGTAGTACGGATTGCGAGAGTGCGTGACTCCTATGGAGGGAGAAAGAAGACTGCAGTTCCACACCGTCGCAAGTCGTACACCTCTTCCGGTCTGAACTGGTTTTCCACTCTGACTTTCAACGCAAAGGATATGGGGTTTTTAACCATAGAGATACAGTGGCCTAGAGCGACGCCATTCCCCCCCCCCCCCGAATCATGGTCCACATGGACAATGGGGGGCTTGGGTGCCACATTGTCAGGGAGAAAGACAGGGTATACATCTTTTTTTAAAAAAAGTAGTAAACAAATTACTAAATAAGTTTTTAGCAGAAGTTCAGGTTGTTTGCCGCGCGAATCTTTTTCTATCCCTACGATTGTCTCACGCGGCGTGTTTCAGAGATTAACTCCCAACAACATGGGACCTATATTTTTAGTTCCGCCTGAAACCTCTGCACTATTTCCCCTTGAATGGGAGCCTATGGCTGTGAGACTCGACAGAGTCCCACTTGAGACGGGTCAGTCAGGCTGCCATTTTTACTTATAGTTTTTTGACACCTTTCTTTCCTCTACTCAGATCTGCTCTGCCGTCGTGACGTTAGCTGCGTGTCAGGTAGAAATTCAACTGGTGCAATGCTGCTCCCGCCGTGCAGGGAAAAGCTATTCAGTCGGGAGAGGCAAAGATGACAATTCGATGTAGTGACAAAAACTAATGGTAGTAGAGTAAAACTTCCACAGTGATCGATGATTGGAGAAGATCAGTATGTTTGTAATAATATTAAATTCCTAGCTCACGTTACTTGGGCAGCCAATTCCTTTGCTTTTAGACTGTATTCTTATACACACACTTACCTGAGAGTAAGGCTCACGCACTGAACATAATGGAACTTAATTTATATCTTAGTAAATTATATGTCTAGGATTGCACTACGACTTATCTGTAACAAATTGAAAGAGTCGGACGGGAAATCAATCATTTGTTTTCGGAAGTGCCACACTCTCTTTGGTGCATCAGCCAGACCATTCCCGGAGGGAGGCTGGCCACTCTTCATCTTGCCCGTGTGCTCGGCCCAGCCTTCCAAAGTCTGAGGGTTATGTGCCACACTTCCTCCTGGTGCAACCCTGGACCTCACCGCCGCTTCTTCTCCCGAACACGCCACACTTCCTGCCTGCCTTCCTCGCACCCACCTTATTCGTCCCGTCCCATTAGACAAATGAAATAGGAAACAAAGTCTCCCCCTTTGGTTTAAAATACGACTGTTTTCCTTCACCCTGGAGCGAAATAAAACCAGAGGACAGAAATGAAATCCCTGCAGTCTTAATTGCTTGTGCTCCTTACTTTTTTTTTAATTTCCTGCCTCCATTTCCTCTTCTCCCCCGGGGTCCTAGTGCTCCACCAAATGGAACTGCAGAGGAAGGGGCGAGCAAATAGACAAAGGAGACAGCAGGTAAGGGAAAAAAAAATTACAGCTTCTTGCCGATCTTTCAACTCTCCCTAAGCTATGATTTAATACTTTTATCCTTTTCTTTTTTTAATGATTTGGTCTGATGTAGACTCCCACGTTGCACTCGGCCCCCCTCCTTACATGTCTTTTTCTCCACGGCAGCCACCTCCCCTGGTCCTAAAGACAGCCATTTTGCAAGAGATCTCCTAAGGTAGAGATGCCTTTGATGCAAAGCGCGGTTCTGCTAAAGCCCACATCGCAGAGGAACAGCAATAATATCCGCCTCGGTCCTTCTGGAGGATAGCGGGCGATTAGAGCCTTTTCTCTGTCTGTAAATGACCAAGAAAATGCTGGCGTCTCTTGGTCCTAGAGACAGCCATTTTGCTGGGAGGTTCTCCTGCCAGACCAAACCTTTGTCTTGCTGGCTTGTTATCTTAGGCTAGGACTGAGGATCCTGTTTCTTCTGCGAATGGGGTCCATTCAATTCCCATACAAATTCCTACCCCAAAATGTCATTTTTCTTTTGGCCTTCTTTAATTTATTGAGCAAAAGACTCGGAGCTAGAAAATGCCTTTTCTCTCCAAAGGATATGTGTTATTTTCTCCTTGTGGGGGGCGATTTTTTACTCTATCCAGCATGCAAACCAGTTATCTTTGCTGATAAGGAGGTAGGTTTTTCTCCTTAATTTCCCAAAAGGCTGGCCTGCCCTTGATTCAAGTAGACCAAGCCCATCAGTGTTTCTCTGATGAAAACAGGGAACCCTTGTGCCGCCGCCCCCCTATTCTCAGATCAGATGGGATCACATTACTGAAATATCTTGTTCTCTTTGCTGTACCTTTAACCTGACCATAAGAGCTTACTTAAAAGGAAAAAATTAAGAGTTTGGTCCTATAAACACTTTCCTGGGAGTAAGCCCCACAGAATCCAATGGGACTTACTTCTGAGTAGATTGCGTAGCTGAGATATGCTACTGAGATAGTAGCATAGGATTGTGCTGTAAAATAAGAATGTTTTACCAGGCTGTTTAGACGCACAGTGCCTAGGCGGTTACGTTGAATGGCTGCAGTTCCCGATACATTCAACAACACTGTCTATTTGTATAGTAGGCAATTGTGGGGATTGTGTGGACTAGAGTCGAAATGCATCCCCCATGTACACGCTCAGAGATTTAACATGTAGAGATCCAACATTTTCCTCTAAAGCAGAAATAGACAGTGATTAACCAGGGGCAGATATCAGAAAATTGGGAATGTCCCTGAGAAATAACAATAAGAGCAACGGGAAACAAATGTAGAACGTCTCCAGGCAATCTTAGAGTGAATATTTCCATTCTAAATTCAATTCAGAGATGATCGTGCTACAGCTTCAAGGCGGGGCTTCCCTTCTTCCTCTCCTCCCCTGCTCCCTTGTGATCTGGCATCCCATTTAGATTGCTTTCTACATGCAGGCTGGTTTGCATAAAAGGCACTCTGCACATGCTAAGTGGCACTTGCCTATATGGATAGCTTAAGAACATAAGAAGAGTCTTGCTGGATCAGGCCAAAGGCCCATCTAGTCAAGCTTCCTGTACCCCACAGTGGCCCCACCAGATGCCTCAGGAAGCACACAAGACAACAAGATACCTGTTGACACAAGACAGCAAGATAGCTTCATATCATTCTCTCAGGCCCGAGCTGTGGAGGTGGGTTCTGGAGTTGAGCCTTGTGCTCAGATTAAACGCCAGGGAAGGGAGAGTCCGTCTCTTGCAGGTTCTTTTTGTTATTCCAGCCCTTTCTCTTTGAGGGTCGCCAGCCCTCCTGGACTGGGGTTTCCAGTTGATTACTGAAAGTAATCCTGGAGATTTAACTGGGCCCTTTTGACATACTGACATGACATTGTGATGGGAAAAACTCTCCAGTTGCAGTTTTGGCCAGTTGGCAGGCCCACTCTCATGTGCGGACTCCTCTCCAGTTTGCAGTCCTTGCTGGTTTCCCTCTCTTGGTCAGCCAGCCATTTACATCCCAGCCTTTGCCAAATAATGCCATGCCAAATAAAATTGCTCTCTAGGAGATATTTTTTGCAAATTCTAGGCTCTCTGCTAGAGGGAGAGCTGTGGGATTTTTTTATTTTTCCTCCCAAGTTGTTTTTCTTCCACCTCCTGTCAAACTAGTTATAATTACATTTTATCTTAAAGCCCTTTCCTCTCCCCTGGATCCTAAGTCCAGCCATTTTTTTGCCAAGAGTATCAGCCAGGTTCTTTGCAAGCAAGCAACGTTCTTCCACAAACTGTTCTTATTTATTTAAAGACTTTTCTGTCCTGCTTTTCTTCCAGTACCTGGGTTGCCCAAGGTGGCTCATGGCAAATACAGTAAAAATACAAATACAGTAAAAATAATGAAAAATAAAACACAAACAGCAAATGCAAACACCCACACCAACGAAAGCTGCAGCACAGCACAAAGCAGTCAGCTTTTTAACAACAGTCAATAGTAAAACCCCATAAAAACAATGCAAGAATTAAAGTCCACAGAAAACCTAAGATGGGAAAGCTAAACAGAATAGAAAGGTCTTAAGGCCGACCCACACCGCACGAGCTCTGGCGCGGAGGCGAGCGAGCGTAGGTACCTGCCCGCTCGCCTCCGCGCACTGACCTCATCTCCATGAGTGTCTCCCAGCGAATAGTCCCTCCTGTTGTCCTGCCTTCTTAGAAAGTGCAGCAGTGATTGGCTAAGCACAAGTGCGGTCCGATACACGAGAGAGTTTTTGGGTTTTCTCTGTGCCAGGTGCAAGGGAGTGTCAACGGGAAACAGATTATCTTGTTGTCTTGTGCTCCCTGAGGCATCTGGTGGGGCCACTGTGTGACACAGGAAGCTGGACTAGATGGGCTTTTGGCCTGATCCAGCAGGGCTCTTCTTATGTTCTTATTAGAGGGGCAGGAAGGAGAGAAAACTGACAAAACAATATGTGCCGGGAACAGAATTCATCTTGCTAACTTTTATGAGAAGGAGAAATGGATCCAAGAGAAATCGGAGACTCAAGTGAGTTCCGATTGATTGACAACCCGTTTAATCCCGCCCTCTCATCTGATTGGTGGCTGCAGTAGCTCCGCGTACCCGCCCCCTCAAAGATGGGCAACAAACAATTTCGCTCGTGCCGGAACTTGGGAGAACACAGCTGTTCCGCGTTCAGCTGCTCTCTTCTGGAATGGTGACCACACAGCTCAGCAAACTCCGCGCGTGTCCGGGACGTGCTGGAAATCGTGCGGTGTGGGTCGGCCTTTAAGCCCCTGCTAGAAGGCTAGCAGTGAGAGTGTAGACCTCAACTCAAATGGAAGGGAGTTCCAAAGCCGTGGCGCTGCCCTTGTGGCCCCCAACCTGGTCTTGCCCAGGGACGGCACATGCATTGGGGCCCCCTCTGATGACCTTCAGGGATGGTCTTATTGAGAAGAGAAAAGCAGTGCTTGGCCTGCACATCCCTTCATTATTTTGAACTCTGTTCTTATGCAGGCCTCCTTTGTCTTCTTTGCTGGCGGCTGGTTATGGTTCCTTGCAGTATAGACAGCCATTGGGGAACTGTGTTATAAAAGCCGTTGAGAAGTAACGTTTATTTTTTAGGTTGCATGCTGTTGGCCATTCTCTCGTCACAGCTTTGTCCGATAGACAGGTCCTTCTCTCCCAGGTCCTCATGCCGGGTCCTCATAGAAAATAACTCCCAGTTCTTACAGACCAACAAAGAACCGTGAGGCATTTTAAAATCAAGCCTATTTATTGTAGCATAAATGTGTATTATATTAAGACCCCCACTTGTTTTTTCTGCAATGAATGTTACATCTGCCCTGTGAAAGCAGCTCCTATAGAAACCTTGCCAGTGCTGAAAATGATGACCATAGGAAGCTCTATGCCGAGTCGGATCCTGGTCTGTTGTCTGAGTCAGCATTTTCTTCACGGACTGGCAGCAGCAAGCCAGGGTTTCAGGTGGGCGTCTTTCCTAGCCCTGCCTGGAGATGCTGTCAGGGATTGAACCAAACACCTCCTGCAGGCAAACCCGATATCTTTCCACTGAGCTATGGCCCCTCCTCAAAGCCATATATTTCCCCCCAGGTGTTTGCACGCACACACATACACCCTTTCTTTGCATATGACTTCACCTAGAATATGTTTCCCACCCCCAGCCATCCAACAGAACCCCATAGAACAAATTGGTCCCTCCCACACTGTTTTGTTTGTTTTTTAATTGGCTATTCCTGTCCTTGGTGGTTCTAAGATTTTGCCCCCCAAAGCTTAAAGATGGGTTAGCCTAGAAACCCCAATATACGCACAGCAGTACTAAGACCCCCCCCCCCCGCTGTACAGAGTCCCGACAGAACAGGGACTCGCTTGTCCAAGCATGGAGTCCCAGAAAAGTGAATAGGCTGCTCCTGTTTCGTACAGCCCTGCAGAGAACTCTTTGGAAGGCAGTTGCCCATTCCCTGCTCTGCTTGCCTGTGCTGCTTTTGCTCCTCTTTCACGTAGCCCCCCCCTTCTCCCGTCCCCTCGGCATTCTAACTTTAAAGTTCCATTGACCACCTGAGGTTGAGAGAGAGAAGGGAGGGAGGGAGGACTTGAGGCCCTTGTGCACTTGGCTCAGCACTGAGCCATGTTGGGCGGTGCTGAGATGAGTGGGCTTGGCGCTGGCTTCTCCTCTTGCTGCAGCTTAGAAGGTCTGCAAAGCCTCTTGTGGTTAGACTGGGGAAGGGAGAATGTCTAGTGTGGCCAGGTACAATTTGCCACTCAGGTGTTTGCCTGTACCCACTTGCTGTGGGCAAGTGTTAAATTACGAGCCCAATATCCTGCCCGGTAGCGTAGATGGGCCGGCCAGTAGCCAGGGCCGTCCCAGCTCCCTGCTTCTGAAATGGCTCCGATTTGGAGCCAAACGGAGGCTGAGAGCGGGCGGGAGGGCCAAGCTCTGCTCGCCGCTCTGACTGCTTAGAGCGGCGAGCACTGTGCGCCCCCTGCGGAAAGTGTGATCCGCACTCAGCTTGCCACCTGAGGCGGTGACCCCCACCACCCCCTCCAGCTACACCACTGATCCTGCCATTGTGGCGATGGGCAGCTGTGCCTGAATCCAGCCTGGAAGGTGTTCTCCGTCCTGGTCCCTAATATCAGTGGCTCTGCTGATCAGAAACAGGCAGGATGACAGACACACAGTAGTCATATTGGGCATGACCAATCAGGCATGATCAATCAAGGGCTTCGTCAGAGCTGCCTTCTGCTGAGTCAGACCAGTGGTCTGCCTAGCTCAGTATTGGCTGCTTTGATTGGCAGCTGCAGCCCAGGGCTTCAGGCAGGGGACTTTTTCAGCCCTACCTGTGCTTACCTAGGGAGTCAACCTGGAACCTTTGACATGCAAGGCATGTACGAAATGAGTAACCGAATGACGGCTTTCCCTTAAACACTATGCTGCCTGCTTCATCTGTGGAACTCCTTGCCACAGGATGTGGTGATGGCACCTGGCCTAGATGCCTTTAAAAGGGGTTTGGACAGATTCATGGAGGAAAAGGCCATCGCAGGTTACAAGCCATAAGCAACCTCCTGGTTTTAGAAGTGGGTTTTTCTTTGTGCCAGGTGCAAGGGAGTGACAACGGGAAACAGGTTATCTTGTTGTCTGTGTGCTCCCTGAGGCATCTGGTGGGGCCACTGTGTGATACAGGAAGCTGGACTAGATGGGCTTTTGGCCTGATCCAGCAGGGCTCTTCTTATGTTCTTATGTTCTTACGCTAACCGCAGGGGCTGATGTTGCACACCTTGATTCCCTTCTGTGCTTCTCGGGGTTCTGAGATCTGAGCGCACACAGTCCTGCCTGCTGCTTGCAGCATCACTGGGTTATGTCATGTCTGTTTCAGGCAGAGCTCTCTCCAAAGATGGCTGAGGCAGAGGAAGAAGAGGTCGGCGTGGAGGTGAAGCTGGAGGAAGAGGAAGAGGCTAGCTATGTCCAGTCTGGTCGGCGCTACAAATGCCTGACGTGCAGCAAGACCTTCCCCAGCGTGCCGCGAGTGTTGCGTCATCTGAAGTCCCACACGGCTGGCACCAGCGATGGTTTGGCTAGCAGACTGACTTGCCCCAGCTGCAGAAAGGATTTCCCCGACCGTGGCCAGCTCCGCAAGCACCAGCTCAGCCACCAGACAGAGCGCCCGTTCCAGTGCACGCTTTGTGCCAAGGCCTATAAGACGGCGCCCGAGCTGCGCAATCATGGACGCAGCCACAGTGGCGAGAAGCCTTTTGTGTGCCATGAATGCGGCAAGGCTTTCATGCAGCCGGTCTGTCTCCGGGTCCATATGGCCCGGCACACCGGAGACCTGCCCTTCCGCTGCCAGCAATGCCATAAGGGATATGGCACGCTGTCTAAGCTGAAGATTCACCAGCGCTCCCACACGGGGGAGAAGCCATATTCCTGTGGGGAGTGCAGCAAGCGCTTTGCTGACCCCTCGGTGTTCCGTAAGCACCGTCGCACTCATGCTGGTCTGCGCCCCTACCAGTGTGAGGTCTGCCATAAGACATATGCCGAGCTAAAAGACCTCAAGAACCATGAGCGCTCACATACTGGGGAACGCCCCTTCCTGTGCCAGGACTGTGGGAAGGCGTTCTCCCGCTCGTCTTCCCTTGCCTGCCATCAGCGCATCCATGCTGCCCACAAGCCATACCGCTGTAGCCTCTGTGGCAAAGGCTTCACCCAGCTTTCATCCTTCCAGAGCCACCAGCGCACCCACTCTGGAGAGAAACCTTTCCTTTGCCCACAGTGCGGGCGCATGTTCAGCGATCCTTCCAGCTTCCGCAGGCATCAACGCGCCCACCAGGGCCTCAAGCCGTACGCCTGCGACAAGTGTGGGAAGGCTTTCCGCCAACCAGCTGACCTTGCAATGCACCAGCGCATTCACACAGGTGAGAGGCCCCACAAGTGTTCCCAGTGTGACAAGAGCTTTGTGGCCTCTTGGGATCTCAAGCGCCACCTGCTGGTGCACTCAGGACAACGCCCCCATCAGTGTGGGGAGTGTGGCAAGAGCTTTGCCGAGCGGGCCAGCCTTACAAAGCACTATCGTGTCCACTCTGGTGAGCGGCCCTTCAAGTGTGGCCACTGTGGCAAGGCGTTTGTGGTGTCCTCCA
This sequence comes from Plestiodon gilberti rubricaudatus, assembly GCA_026170595.1. NCBI lineage: Eukaryota > Metazoa > Chordata > Lepidosauria > Squamata > Scincidae > Plestiodon > Plestiodon gilberti. Next base: position 11,135,417 of record JANXHW010000006.1, on the reverse strand, counting down.
GCCTCAGGAAACATGAGCGCACTCATGGCAATGAGAACAACGACAACAACAAGCCCATGCCTCTTGGTAACCAGGACCGACCCCCTGGCGACCAGTCGGCCATTGTGGTTGCCACTGTGGTCCCTGCTTGTGGAGAGTGCGGTGAGACGTTTCCCTCTACCCAAGAACTGCGTCGCCATGAACGGCTGCTCCACCCTGGTCTGCGGCCATTTCCATGTTCCGAATGTGGCAAAGGTTTCTCAGACCGGGCTGGGCTGCGTAAACATGAGCGCATCCACTCAGGGATCCGCCCTCACGCCTGCCCCCACTGCTCTAAGGCCTTCCTGGGTGCCTCTGATCTACGTAAGCACCTAAAGACCCACATGGCCATAGAAAACAAAACCCCTGATGACACCGTAGTGACTGCTACCATAACGACCTACGAGCCACTTGTCCCTGCCCACATCCATCACCATGACGATGGGGTGGAGACTGACAAAGCACCTCCATCAGACTGTCTGCAAGAAGCTCTCACTGAACCCTCTTAAGCTCCACCTCCTTACCCAAGAAGAGATACCTTTTGATGAACTAGCGGTCTCACGTGCTCGGGTCAGCATTCCTGCAATGCCTTCCCTATGGGGTGCATCTCTCTCCAGGCTGCCTAGCACTTCTTGTTGTGAATGGAGGCATGTCTGCGTGCACTTCAGAAGCCCCCAGACCCCCAAGCCGCCACCCCCCCCCTTCTCCAGCATCAGACATTTGATCATCTGGAGAAGGAAATTTGTTTGCCTGGGGGAAAATCATGTTTTCAAAAACATGGGCATCCCTAATTCCCCTCCCCCAACTCAGCAATAGGGGGCCATTTCAATGTGTGCGTGTGCGTGCGTGCGCTTCCACGTCCTGCACAGGGTAATGTATGTATATTCTGTAGCTGGACATGCATTCATTGTGTTGTTGGTTTAAGATGTTATGCTGTGTGTGGTTTTGATGGTGGAAGCAGCGTTAAATTAGTAGGCAAGGGGCTTCTGGAGAGGGATAAAGCTAGGAAGATCCTCCCCCCCCCCCCTACATGCACCGGCTCCATCCTCTTTCAGGACAGTTGTCTTTATAAGTCTGACTGATGTTGCCCTAGCCTGTACGAATGGATCAAAATAAAAAGGCTTTAAAAATTACTAAAAAATTATTTAAATTGTTTTTTAATTAAATTAATTTTTTTTTAAATCCTATGTGACTTCCCTGCAACTTGTGGTGATAGGAAATAGAACCACATCTCTTGTATCCTCCATCTGACCTGTTACAGCCTACTCCTAGCACTCGAGATGAAATTCCGAAGTTCTGTTCCTTTCCCCTCTGCACCCTTCAGCTTCTACAAAACCCACTACCCTTCCAGAGAGCCCAACAGCCCCAGGTCTTACACCATTTATATTCTGTATTGCACTAGAGTGGTGAAGCCTCTGACACTGATTGGTTGAACTGCTGTGATGACCTGGAATGTGCAGTTGCTTGTGGAACTTAAGTGATTTTTCAGTTCAGATTCTGTGAGGAAAAGTAAACGTATGGGTGTGGCTGGGATTTAAGTCTAAGTGGAGAACTAGAGGCTTGAGAAGGGCAAGGGAGAGGCTGGGAATTGAGGCAAGAAAGGACTACCGTATTTCTTCCATTCTAAGGCGCCATCGAGTCTAAGGCGCACATTTAATTTTGGTACCATCAGCAAGGAAAAATAACCCTGGAACAAAAATTATGTTCAAATTGTACCCCCAAAACGCCACCTTATTGCTTATTACCGGGGCTTGTGGGGGCTTCGGGGAGGCCTGCACGACCCTCTGTAGGCCTCCCCGATCTTCAGTTCGGCAAAAAACAGTGGTTTTCGGCCATTTCCGGTTTTCGTTATCTTGTTGTCTTGTGCTCCCTGAGGCATCTGGTGGGGCCACTGTGTGATGCAGGAAGCTGGACTAGATGGGCCTTTGGCCTGATCCAGCAGGGCTCTTCATATGTTCTTATGTTCTTATGAGATGGGTTCCTGATGGGCATGTAGACTCCTTGTCAACTTGCCTGCCTGGTGTGAAAGTTGTGGACGTTGCACACCTTCTGGATAGTAATGGGGCCGCAGCGGGTTAAACCGCTGAACCATAAGCTGTTGATCGAAAGGTCGGCAGTTCGATTCCCGCGACGGGGTGAGCGCTCGTTGCTTGGCCAGCTCCTGCCAACCTAGCAGTTCCAAAGCATGTTAATGCGAGTAGATAAATAGGTACCGCTTGCGGGAAGGTAAACAGCGCACCATGTTCCAGCTGCATGCTACACGCTGCGGCAAGGAGAGTCATGCCGGCCACATGACCACGGAGGCGTCTTCGGACAACGCTGGCTCTTCGGCTTTGAAATGGAGATGAGCACCACACCCTAGAGTCGGACACGACTGGACTTAATTGTCAGGGGATACCTTTACCTTTTTTAGAACAAGACTAAGTCCTAGAGTTTAATTATTTTGTTTTATGAATTTGGGGTTGTTTATTTGATTGTAAGTCACCTTGGGTTGCCTCAGACAAGAAATATTGGACAATAAAAATGAACAATACTTCAAAGGCATTAACAAAAGTAGTTCAATTACTTTAACTAAAACAGTTAAGTTGTAGTAAACTCCTGCCAACCTAGCAGTTCCAAAGCATGTCAATGCGAGTACATAAATAGGTACCGCTTGTGGGAAGGTAAACAGCGCTCCGTGTTCCAGCTGCATGCTACACGCTGCGGCAAGGACATGACCACGGAGGCGTCTTTGGACAACGCTGGCTCTTCGGCTTTGAAATGGAGATGAGCACCATACCCTAGAGTCGGACACGACTGGACTTAATTGTCAGGGGATACCTTTACCTTTTTTAAAGTGGTCATGGTGAACTACCTCCAGTGTCAGACTTACAGCGCTATCCAGTGCAACGATAGACTGGCGGAGCGAGCACTCCGCCGGTCTAGGGTGTTGCAGAAGTGGCATAAGGCACTTTTGCGGCAGCTGCGGAATAAGCAGCACTGAGGCTGGCACTGCTCACTCTGCCACCTGCCGACACCCACACCGCTGGACACAGGTAACCCCTGCACAGGGCAGTGGGAGGGCGGGTCAGGGTGGCGAGGGACGGGGTGATTGGCTGGCCAGGCCGGGCGGGGATATCAGTGGTCTGCTCTGCCGATATCCTAACCCCCTTCCTGGGCCTGGCCAGCCTTAAGAACATAAGAACATAAGAAGAGCCCTGCTGGATCAGGCCAAAAGCCCATCTAGTCCAGCTTCCTGTGTCACACAGTGGCCCCACCAGATGCCTCAGCGTCAGGGAGCACACAAGGCAACAAGATACCTGCATCCTGTCGCCACGCCCTTGCACCTGGCACAGAGAAAACCCACTTCTAAAACCAGGAGGTTGCTTATGGCTTGTAACCTGTGATGGACTTTTCCTCCATGAATCTGTCCAAACCCCTTTTAAAGGCATCTAGGCCAGGTGCCATCACCACATCCTGTGGCAAGGAGTTCCACAGATGGAATTCCTTCCACGGCCTCCCTGGACGTACGCCAGCAAAATAGCTGGCGCACATCTGAGGAGGCCCATTGGGGCTGCTGGGGTTTACACCGGGGGAAAGGGGCGAATGTTCCTTTCCCTCGAGGTGTGCCCAGCTCTGCCGGCGCAGCCCTGATCCTGCTTTGCGCACTGCGGCGGATCTTAGGCAGGATTGGGCTGCCCATCTCAGCCAAACTAATTTTCCTTCATGAAATCTGAACTGTAAATTGCTTAAGTTCCTTGAGCAACTGAACTTCTGGGGCATTGGGAAGTGAACTTGGGTGGTCATTGAAGCCAAATTTGGGTTCTCGGTAGGATGCTGAAATCCAGGACCTCAAGGGTAGTGTTCTCAGAAGTGCTACTTCTTCCACATACAGGGGCACCAAGACTGGGGAACAGGACCTAGGCAAGCCTAACTCACACCCTCATGGCGGGACTCACCTAACTCACCTGACGCGGGACTTCTTTGGCTTCCTGCAGCTCCCCCCTCCCCTGCGCCTTCCCCCTCCTCCTTTTGCACCTTGATGCAAGGGGGTTCCCACGACTTTCTTGCACCCAACCTCTCGCATTCCTTTCTAGCAGGCAATGGCCAGGGGCGTAGCTACATCCCCACGGGGGGTGGGGGTGCTTGCTGTGCACCCCCCTTGTGACGTCATTTTCTCGCCTCCTCCTCCAAAATTTGGCAGCAAAACGGTGGCGCAAAAACATCCCCCTGCGTTTTTTAGGCCTGTTTTAGGACTAAAACGCCCCCGGGAGGGTGCACGACCCGGGGGTGCACAATTCGGGGCCGCAAAAACGCTGGGGTGTGTGTGCTCTTCTTACCCAAAGTTCATGCACCCCCTGGGCAGCGGACGCATCCTCCCTGGCTTGCAGTTTACGAGACGCTAGAGAGGCTGCGCCTGTGCAACCTTGCTGCAGCCTCTCTAGCTCCCTTAAGGCTGAAGCACACCAGCTGTGTTCTGCGTGCGGCGCATGCTGCGCGAGAAACGCAGCCAAAGTTGAGAATTCTCCAGGGGAAGCGTCAAACGTAAACGGACCTCTCTGCGGCTCCTGGCGGATCTCGGCGTTCTGTGGGACTTGTCTCCGGCCAGATAGAACGCAGACGCAGCCGGCTGCAAGCACGGAGGGCGGAGCTGGTGTGCTTCAGCCTTTAGTCTCGAACCGGGATTGTCCTGGTCATTTCCGGGACTATGGTAAGGCTCGCCCTGCAGGCCTTGTGCTCAAAATGGTGGTGGCATCCGAGGCCTTGGTCTGGACAGCTTGACAGATCAGCAGTCAGGAGAAGAAGGGCAGAAAAGGAGGGGGGAAAGGAGCAGTTATGCCACACCCCCAAGGATCACAGAAAGAACAGGTCCGGGTCACTGGGCATTAGTTGCCCCCTTTGGATACCAGTCTGCCCCCTTCTGGATACAGACAGAGTTGGGCCAATTCCAACACTTTTAACCCCTCTTGACCCCATTGCATCGCAACGCTTCCCCTCTGGGCTATAAGCAGTCAATGGAAACGCCTCACGACGCAGCCAGCACAGGCTTCTTCCTCAGCGTTGGAAGAAACAGAATTTGACAGGCAGCAATCTTGGCAAGTAAGCTCTTTTCTTTGATGTATTGGAACAGGCACAGGCCTTTTTTTTTTTTTTTGTCCTGCTGGCCACTGGAACAGGCACCACCAGAATTGCCCCGCCTCCTCCTCCTCTCAGTCCCGGTTGGCTGGCTGCTTATCGCGGCCGACCGGGACTGAAATGCCGCCTTGCGCGCCACTCTTTGGAATTTTTAGAGGAGTCCTGGACGATTCCGAAGGTTGTACGCCTGTGTGAGGCTCCTGCAGGCACATGAAACAGCAGTTCAGTCCCGGCCAGCTGTGAGAAGCAGCCGGGACAGTCCAGGTTTCCGGGAACACCGGCGCTGACTGGGACAGCAGCCGGGATGGATCCTGGGAACCGGGACTGTCCCAGAAAAATCGGGATGGATGGCAAGCCAGTATAAAATTATGCATGGAATGGAGATAATGGATAGAGAAAAGTTCTTTTTTCTCTTGCACAAAGCTAGAACTAGACATCCACTAAAAATGGGTGGTGGAAGAATTAGAACAAAATATTTCTTTACCCAGCGTGTAATTAATCTGTGGAACTCCTTGCCACAGGATGTAGTGATAGCACCTGACCTAGATGTAGGCTTACCATCGTCCCGGAATCGAGGCACACTTTGGCCTAGAGCAGACCCGAGCCACTCCCAGGAGTGCACCATGGCTGGCCTACCTAGATGCCTTTAAAAGGGAATTGGACAGACTTATGGAGGAAAAGTCCATCACAGGTTACAAGCCATGACGGAGATAAGCAACCTCTTGGTTTCAGTAATAGGCTATCTGTTAATGCCAGATGCAAGGGAGTGGCAACAGGATATGGGTATCTTCTTGTCTTGTGTACTCCCTGAGGCTTCTGGTGAGATACAGGAAGTTGGACTAGTTGGGTCTTTGGCCTAATCCATTAAGGCTCTTCTTTTGTTCTTAACAAAAGTTCCCTTACCTCGAGGAGACCTCCACAACTGCCCTCCCACAGCATGTGGCAGCAGGAAATTTAACTAAATTTAAATTTGGACTTGGGCCCTCCTACACAGAACACTCCAACACGAGACGAAAATGATAGAGGCACTAAGCATGTCGTCAATTTGACTGCACAGGAGACAAGCAGTCAGAGGGGAGCTTTGGGAATTGATGACGAGGTTGTGCCAAGCACCAAATTTACTGATCCCTTTCTGCTGATTTGTGTGCAGAGCATTGCAGGGAGCGTGGGGCAAGGTTGCTGTGACCGAGCAATCTGTTGGATTGAAAGTAGGGTGCCAAAGGCAGACAGCAAGCCCATAAGCTAGGCCAGGGTGGTCCAACGTTTCATACCTCGAGGGCCGCATGCGAACTTCGACATGAAACCCGGGGGCCGCACAATAAATTAAATTATTAATTAATTAATAATAATGATCGATGCACAAGTAATAGTGACCAATGCACAAGCTACAGGATTTAACACAGTGGTTTCGAAACGTTTTTGGCCGTGACCCTAAATACAATTTTTCTGTCATCTCGTGACCCATGGTACATGTTAATAATAGCAATAAATTTTTTTGTGTAACTAATTAAATAAAATAAAACTTAAATTAAAATTTTAGTGGCCCTTCTCACTTTCCCTGCTGTTTCCTTGCCTTGTTCCTCTTGCAAGAACAGCCTGTTGAGAAAGGGACATTCTGAGGCAGGCGCTCAGTGCAAGAAAAGATGTGCGCACGCAACCCAGCAGGAGAAGCCCAAACGTTTGCAAGTACTGGGGGCATGCCAGGACAAGTGCACAGCGGGGCAGGTGGGCAAGCAGATGCACAAACAGAGAGAAGCAGGCAAGCATCCTGGCATCCTCCCCTTCCTGCACAGTCGCTTTACAACCCACCAATATCAACGCCTCCACCTGAATTTCCCACAACATACCTCCCATCCAACCCAACTCTTCCCTTCACCTCATAATAGCACCAATATTGACCCCTAGATTTCCCCCATTTTCCACTCCCCTCACCCCATAATTACTATAATACTTCCCCAACATTAATCTCCAGATACCCCATTATGAATTCCTCTCCCTCCAACTCCCAAACTTCCTACCACCCCCATATTAACTTCCAATCTCCTCCTCCTATTCCAAGTCCCCATTGCCACCACAATTCACTTAATAATCCCCAATATTAATCCTACCATCCCCAATATTAACCTTTCCACCCATTACTCTCATACATACTCATCTCTCTCCTTCCAACATAAGAAACTTTCCACCCCACCCCAGTCTTAGCCCCCACATGTCCCCCACTCCATGATCCCACCCCACACCAGGTTCTGGGGTCATATCAGCCCTAAGTCCCACACACATAATTACCTTAATACCCCCCAAATTTGCTCCCCTCAATTTCCCCCTTATTTCTCTCTCTCTTCAACCCCAAATGTCTAAAAAACCCTTTTTCCACCCCCCCCCCCATACCCAAGTCCTGGGCATCCATGTATGCATCCTTGCTTTTACACAACTCCTGAAAGTAGAGTCGCCCTGGCACATTGGCAGGGAACAGGGAGAGCGGAATGTAAATGGGTGCTAAAAATGTGCTTTTTACTTTTTTCCACTGCTTCCTCCTCTTCTCCCGGCCGGCTGCCTGTGTCGTCCTCCTCGTAGCTGGCCTGGGATTTGCCGCCACTTGCCTTTTTCTTCCCGCTCTCCAGCATGCCCCACCCACGCTCCCCTGGTTGTCAGCGAGACTGAGCGTGCTAGAGAGGCTGCAGCAACATTGCGCAGGCGCAGCCACTCCAGCCTCGCAGTTCATACAGACGGCCGGCCAAGCAGGATGTGCCTGGCCGGCCGCTGCCCAGAGAGGGGGATGCTGAAGCCGACAGACGCTCCCCTGATTATCAAAAAGGCGATTGGCTCCCGACCGCCTTTCCGATCATCAGGGGAGCGTGGGTGACTGCGGGGGGAGGGCGGGGAGGGAGGAGAGCTCCACGAGCAGCGGGGGGCCGCAGCAGAGGCCGTCGGGGGCCGCATTCGGCCCGCAGGCCACGCGTTGGACCACCATGAGCTAGGCTGTGACCATAGGTGATTTCAAGGAGGGAAGCAAGGCAGGAACTGCAGCTGATTTCCCGTGAGAAGGGGCGCACTGCGAGGCGGACCACAAAAGGATGACTGCTCAGCATAAACAGGGGCAGCAGCTTTGTGCTCAGAAGAAATGCTTGGAATTTCTCAGGGAAGGGGAGTGGGGAGGAAGCCTGGACAGGGAAGGGAGCAGTCTGTTGGCAGTGCTGGGAACTGCCTTGGCACAGTTGTTCTTGAGTAGTGGCTGGAGTGGAGGGGTCTTCATGCACCATTGGTGTGATGCTGGTCAACGAACAGCAAAGCCAACAGCAAGGGAGCAAAACGAAGAAAGAAGATCGAAGAGATGTGGGGTCCTGGGGCCCAGTTTCTTATGCTCTGTCCTCCCATAGAAATGTGTGGGATCATTTCCGGGACGGATGGTAAGCCTAGTGAGGGCAGCTAGGGTTGGGGACTCTTCATTTGTGTCGCTAACAATTATGTTTACTCCAACTCAGGAAACGCCTAGGATGTGGTTTTGTTCACAGATTCAAATGTGCCATGCAAGCAAATGTGCCCCCCATAGAAATGTGTGGGATCTTTTCTCCTCAATCAGTCTTCTTCTTTTTTAATGCAATATTTTATTAAGTTTATATAAGATTTTACAGTGTCAATATATTTCTATAGAAAAAGAAAACACAAGAGCAAGGCCGTAAATCCTTATTCCCTACATTTCATCAAGTACCTAAATAAAATATCTACATAAGAAAAATAAATCACCGGTAAATCTATTCAACAAATCCTAAAGTTACTAATTCATCATTCTCTTTCCTTCACAAAAATAGCATAAAAGACTCCCAGTTCTTCACAAAACTGGAGAGTGTATTTTCCTTTAATAATATCCAAACTCCAAACTATATAGTATACACTGATAGGGGACAAAGGAGAAAGAACACCTGAAAGACCTTCATGACCTTACAGAGAATGTATTGTGTGCCACAAGCTTTGCCAGATGCATCTCTAATTGGAAACTGGCTGCAGGTTTGGCAAATCGAATGGTACCTAGTAGTGGGAAGCAAGTTGGGTCGTGCGTTAGAGACGAGCGGCACTCATGGAAAGGGCTCAGCCCATCCCAGTGCTTCCTCCATCAGGGACTGCTTTGCTTCACCATGTCTGATATGCCCTGACGTTGTGAAAATAATTTTTTCTCCTTTTCCCATGGAGCGCGATACTCTGTGCAGGCCGGGCCTGCAAGGTGGGGATGACAGGCCAAGAGGTACTTGAAATACAGCCGCCCGTGAGTCAGGTAACAGACACGGGTGAATGATTCCCAAGATAGCATTCGGTACCTACAACTCCCCAGAAAGTCTTGCCTCCATCCAAAATCCTCATCCCAGACTTCCACCACTATGTCATAACTTTCAGTTGCCATCCGAATGACTCCAAAATCGAAGGTGGTGTTCCATTCTGGGTTATTGTTGTTCCAAACAGTGCGTGTGCGCATTTCCCTCGTTTGGAGCAGCACCTTGACGTAGGCATCGGAACGTGTGATGTAGTCCCCCCACAAGTTGTTGGCCCTTTCTATTGTCACCGTCATTGTGGCCAGGGCTGACTCTTGCGCACAGCACATGGAGTTGGTGAAGTTATTATTGGGACATTCACAGGAGCAGGAGTCCCAGGCGCCCTGTCGGATCCCTGGTGGACAGGAGTGGGTGCAGTTCCTCCACAGAGCTCTTTCTCTCACATACTCGCTCACTGCCTGTCGCAAGCTCTCCCTCCGAGGGTCAGCTTTATCCAGCAAGGTATGGAGTGGCGATAGAGAGTAGGAGAGCAGGGTGGGACGAGTTTTAACGCTTTCTAGCCAACCTGTGGAGGCCTCATATATAAATGAGTTGTAACCAGCGTATACACTGTGCTCCTTCCCACCCCGACACCATGACCACAACGTGCACCCTTCAGTGTAGAGCAGAGGACCCAACCCATTACACTTCTCGTAGTCTGGGTCAAAGCCCATACCGATAACGTTATACATGTGCATTTCCATGCAACGTATGTACGCAGAGGTGAGGATGCCGGCCAGCATATTTTTGCATGTTGCAATGGCTATCAGAAACCTCAAACGTGCCCCCAAGTCAAACTCCGTTTTAAAGTGAGTTCCATAGTTTCGAATTAGGCGGTGATATGCCCTCTTTGAGCTGTGGTCGTACTTTTCAGGGAGAGCCCCTACATCTTTTTTGAATTTCTCACTAGCTGACTGGCCATTCGTGATACGGAGCCTGCAAAACAAAGAAACATCAACAGGAAGACCATTCAGAGAGCTGAAAAGGAAGGATAGGATCTCTTCTGGGCTTTTCCTCAGGGTCTTGTCCTGGACTTATAAAAGTTCTACAATTCTGAGATTTCCATAATAAGAAATAATTTGCCAGATGGGCAACCTTAAGGTATGTCTAGTCTAGTGTTTTATGTCCAAGAGTAGCCAATCCCCTTTTGACACCGGGAAGCTCTTCAACAGGTTATGCCTGATCACCACACCCTGTTGCTTTTTTCTTGAGAACTGGTCCTTTGAGAGGTATGAATCATGGACATTCCACTCCTAGCTATCATGGCTAATGGCTACTGATAAGTAGGCTTACCATATTTTTCAAACTTCAAACCGGGACACCCCCCCCATACCCCCACCCGAGGTAATTAATTAATTAATTAATTAATTAATTAATGTGAAAGCAACGAAAAAGCAAGGCCAAAGAACCACAACCAATCGTAAACAAAAAAGCAATCCTAAACAGGGCAAACGAAGCCCAAAGTCCCATCCAGAACGAAAAAGCCACTCTAAAGCACAACGAAAAGCAATCCTAAGCAGCCCAAACGAAGCCTAAAGTCCCATTCACAACGAAAAAGCCATTCTCAAGCACAACGAAAAAGCATAAAAAGACCATAAAACTCCTAATAAAGCATTAATCCAAATATAAGAAACCCTTTTAATGAATAAAATCCAAAAGAAAGGGGGCGCGAAGCGCGTCCGCAATTTTTTAAATCAATAATCAATTTAAAATAATTAATTAATTTAGTAAAGGGGGCGCAAAGCGCCCCCTCCTGCTGCGCAAAGCGCCCCCTCCTGCCGCGCAAAGCGCGGCCGAATTTTTTAAATAAATAATTAATATTTCTATTAAAAATATATAATTTAAAAATAAGCTTACCTGGTCGCTGCTGGTCACTGGTCCGTGGTCGCTGCTGCTGCTGCTGCTGGGGCCGCGGCAAGCAGGCTGGGGCCGCGGCAAGGCAAAGCAAGGCAAGAAGCAGGCTGTGCTTCTCCCGGTGCTGCTGCGAGACCAGCGGCACCGGGAGAAGCACAGCCTGCTCGCCTGCGTTGCGCAGCCCTGGAGAACACAAGGTAAGAGGCAGGCTGTGCTTCTCCCGGTGCCGCTGGTCTCGCAGCGGCACCGGGAGAAGCACAGCCTGCTTTTTGCCCGTGTTGCGCGAGCTACAGGGCTCGCGCAACGCGGGTGATCAGGCTGTGCTTCTCCCGGTGCCGCTGGTCTCGCAGCGGGAGAAGCACAGTGCTTGCACGCGTTGCGCGAGCCTGCTGGAGGCTCGCGCTGGCCGGGCAAGCAGGCTGTGCTTCTCCGGTCTCCCAGCAGCTCCATGCAGTGCCGCTGGGAGACCGGAGAAGCACAGCCTGCTTGCCTGGCCAGCGCGAGCCTCTAGCAGGCTCGCGCAACACGGGCAAGAAGCAGGCTGTGCTTCTCCCGGTGCCGCTGGTCTCGCAGCGGCACCGGGAGAAGCACAGCCTGCTCGCCTGCGTTGCGCGAGCCCTGGAGCTCGCGCAACACGGGCAAAAAGCAGGCTGTGCTTCTCCCGGTGCTGCTGCGAGACCAGCGGCACGGAGAGAAGCACAGCCTGCTTGCCCGCGTTGTTCGAGCCTGCTAGAGGCTCGCGCTGGCCGGGCAAGCAGGCTGTGCTTCTCCGGTCTCCCAGCGGCACCGCATGGAGCCGCTGGGAGACCGGAGAAGCACAGCCTGCTTGCCCGGCCAGCGCGAGCCTCCAGCAGGCTCGCGCAACGCGGGCAAGCACTGTGCTTCTCCCGGTGGCGCTGACGACCGGGAGAAGCACCCGCTCGCTGCGCCGCCATCTTTTTTTTTTAATTTCAAACTTCCCGGGCAGCATCTTGGGTCACGAAATCTCGCGTGATCCAAGATGTCGGCGCCCAAATCTCGTGAGGGCATCATGCCCTCACGAGATTTGGGTGCCGACATCTTGGATCACGCGAGATTTCGTGACCCAAGATGCTGCCCGGTAAGTTTGAAATTAAAAAAAAAGATGGCGGCGCCCATTCGTCCCCCGGGACCCGACCGGGAATCGGGTCCGATTTCCGGGACTGTCCCGGCGAAACCGGGACAAATGGTAAGCCTACTGATAAGGGATGGACCCTCCATGAGCTTCTTGCTTCCTTTTTAAGAGCCACTTCAGCTAGCGGCCATCAGTACCTCTTGCAGCACTAAGAGCACAATCCTGCTCTAAATTAGGGCGGCGGAACGAGCGTTCCACTGCCCAGAATAGTTGCAAACGTACCGTAAAGCACGTTTGTGACTACTTTAGAGCTGGGAAAGCCGGCGCAAAGCCGGCCTTCCCAACTCTGCCGCTGGAGCCCTTGGCCCGCCGCTGGGCCCAGGTAAGTCTGGATCCAGCGGGGGGACGGGGACGGCGGAGCCGGGAGGGCGGTCATAGGCCCAGCCGCCCCGGGCAGGGGCGGAGGCATGGCGTCCTTCATATCCTGGTCCCTACCAGGCAGCTAGGCCTACTCTGACTTCCGCCAGCAAAATAGTTGGCGGAAATCCGAGGAGGTCTGTCGGCCACAGCCGCGGATACACTTTGGGAAGAAGATAAGCATCCCCTTTCCCAAGACTTTCCGCCGCGGGCTGCCTGCTGCAGGCTGGCCATGGCTTAGATCAGGATCGGCCGCCCGCCGGATCCGTACGTAGGGTTGCGCTAAGTTTCATAACGTGGATGTGTGTTGCATGAATGAACAAGGTTCCCGTTTTAGTGGGGAATGTTCTACCAATTAATTTCACTGGATGTGTCCAAGTGTTACTGTTTTGAAAGCCGAAGAATTGTTTCTCAACTCAACAGTGTCAGTAAGCGTGAGTGCCTGGGAGGCGAGGCACCCACATCACTCTTGCGTGTCAGTTGACAAGAGTTGATGCCAGAGGTGCACCAGATTCAGGCTGAGTGTAGAAAGCCAACCCTTTTTCTGGTTTTTACTCCAAGAGTCTTCTCCCCCCCCCCCCAATTTGGGGAAGTGCTCTCTAATGTTGCATAGTGGCTGACCTTAGCTTAGCTACCCCATTTGCCTGTGAAATAAAGACAAAACTGCAGAGCCTCCTGCATTTGGAAAACAAAAGGTATTGTGTTGCAAAACACACTAACTCCAGCCCTTGGTTCCTTCCCACTCGGCAAATAATCATGTTGCCCTCTTACTGAGAGATGGGGCATCTCCACCCTGGAAGACAAGGGATGAGAAATTGAAACCTATCAAAGATCATTTAAAATTTTTTGGGATGAGCTCATCCCACAAAACATCCCATTTTACAGCCTGATCTCACCTAAATGTTCCACCAGCGGAATGCACGTTCTGCTGGCGGAAGTGCTTGCATCCAGGTGGAAGTGCCTGGATCCGATGTCGCGCTTGTCGGCAGCGCTGACAAGTGGAACAAGGCTGCCACTGTAATTGGGTGGTGGTTATTGGCAGAGCCTTCTCCACCAATAACCTTACCACCTTTTTGCCCTGACACCCCCCCCCCTCCCCGGTAAGCTCAGATTTGTGCCAGCGGTGCCTGGGGTTTACCTAGAGGATGCCTCTACAAGTGTTCCCCCACACGATAGAGCACAAGCTCCAGTGGGCAGCTATACCAACAGGGGGGGGGGGAGTGGTGGTTAAAGGGATATAATATGGTCTCCCATTCCTCCTGCTACAGACTGTTCTTGGTTTTTTTAATCATTAGAAAATTCTGGCTACCTTTAGTGGCAGGGAGAATGGAATAATGACCTAACCACCTCCAAGATTCTCTCCCCAAATATTTCTCAAGGATGTGCTGATTATTCCCCCTTTACTCTCCTGGCCTGAAATAGGAAGGCAAAAAGCAAGGGGGGAAAGTGTGCATTTGTAACGGGGTGTGTCAGTCTTGGGTGCCAACTGGCACAGTGATTCTTGGAGGGAGGCTGGAATGGGGGTCCTGAATACAGCGCCAGCAGTTTAAATTTCCAGAAACTGACCACAAGTCAGGAACACAAATGTAGACCAAGGAACAAACAACAGGACGCTCTGAAGCAAGGGCTCTTTAGGCTTCTGACCCGTAGGATCCTATGGGATTCTTAGGCAGGGTGATTCACTCATAGGATTCCTATTAGGAAATACTGATAATTAGTTTGCCTTTGTCTCTCCCACCCGGTTGAGCGTGTGGGGGTTAGAAGGGTGGCCACTGGATCATCCCCTAAATTAAGCTTTATCATGAGGTTGGTGAGGACCATTGGAGATGCGAACCATGTCCTTTGTCTTTCAAAAGTTGTTTTTCCCAAATTCAGAGATCCAAGGATGTAGCTTAGGTCATAAACCATTAAATCTGCTGCTGTTCCAGCAGAATTTAGAGCTACAAAGCTTCATCTCCAGTTTGGAGGCATGGAAGCTACATTAATTAATTAATAGATTGGCTGTAACTATGTGCTGTCCCAATCCAGAGCATTGAATTCCAGGCTTACAGCCCATTCCTAACTAACTTTCCAGCGCCAATGCCATTGTGCCAACAGGGAGTGCAGTGCATCCTATGGTGAGGGGACAGTCATGGAGGCCTCCTCAAGGTCAGGGAACCTCTGTTCCCTTACATTGGGGCTGCATTGAGGCTGCACATAGGGGCTGGACATTTGGTTAGGGTTGGGCTGTCAATTAAGGAGCGGGGGATTGATTACATGGTTCTTCAAGAGCAGAGTGTTGCCTTCTTGGCCTCTTTGGCCTTCATGGTCAGAGAAGCTGTGGCCTGATGCCAGCATTCCTTCTACTAGTCACGGTACTTCTCTGGCCCTTGGCTCTCTGAGCAGGTGCTCAGCATGGAGTGCATATGTTTATGTGCATGTCTCCGAGTCCTGCATACCTCTTGCATCAAACAGTATACAGAGAAATAAAACATTGACCGTTTAACGCTTGGGAATCCACATTAGTTTCTCCCCCTTCTCTTCCCTCTCCGTTCCTGCGCCATTACGTGCTCCTTTCTCTTTTCAGGTTCGTCTCTTCCCCTCTCATCCTCTCTTTTTTCTCTGTATATAGCAACCACACACATTTATCAAGGATTCTGAGGCTTTTGTGGCCATTGTTATCACTAAAAGCAAAGGCTTCCGGGTTTTCTGGCCATGGTAATTTTAGTAAAGATGACATATTCTCCAACGTTTCATCCACCAATGTGGCAGACTGGAGTAACTTTTGGAAGTGTTTTACACCTCTATCTCTGCGATTTCCCTGATGGTGTCTGCCACATTGGTGGATGAAACATTGGAGAATACGTCATCTTTACTAAAATTACCATGGCCAGAAAACCCAGAAGACTTTGTTTTTACTAACACACATTTATGGTGCAATCCTTTGGTCTTCAGGCACCAGCGCTGACCCCTCAGCACTGGCGCCAGGTGTTGCACTGGCGCCAGGTGGGGAGGGGGCATAACGGGGCAGGAGGGGTAGGCTGATCGGGACTGGGAGGGGGTGGGATCGGCGCCTGTGTAAGACGCCATATCCAATCCTCCCTCCCAGACCTCAAGCCCCGGCTCACCCACCCACCCACACACTTGCTAACACAGCTAACATGTCTAGTAGTCTATACACTGGGTCTGGTGAGGCACCGGAATTTAGCAACAGGACTCTACAAGGTTCCACTCATTCATTTCATCTCCATTTTCCCACTCAGCTCTTTCAAACTCCACCCAGCAAGGATCGTCAACTACAGCGCTGCCCTTCTCCCACCCACCCCCGCACTCTGCATTCCCCGACTCCCCACAGCTTTCCTCACTTGTAGTATGAGCAGGAGATATAATGGAATAAAAATTCATATTGATCCTCTGTGCTCTTCTTTTTGAGGAACGAAACCATTCTGGACATTGATCCTGCGAGAGCCCTTTGGACGTTAGCAACAGATCTCACTTCCACATCCAGCTCTTTCTTCCAATCATTTTTTACAAGCAGGTCTGTCATCACCTTAGCCACTGAAATGCCCGATGGGACAACTGAGTGTTGCACTTTCTCTTGGCAAGAAATGTTGGCTTCCCAGTCAGCGATGGCCAGTGGGAGTCTCTGGAGTGGCTTCCCATGCAGCAAGGGATTCTCACACAAAGTGCAACTGCCGTCTGACTTTTGCCACTCACTCAAATCAAACACACTGGCCTCTGTGTCATCCAACGTGGTTATGTCAATGCCCTTAGTAGCCCATTCATGGCCTGTTACAGATTGCCCATGCAGATTACATTCATCAGGTCTGGCATTCCGACATTGTGGAGACACAGGGGTGAGGAGGAGAAATAGCAGAAACATGCCGGCTGCGGAAGTAGGGTTTCTTTTGTGCATGGTCGATCCAACAGAAAGGGACTCTAAAAGAGAGAAAGTGGATGTTTACTGGTTAACCGTTGGCTGCGCTGCAAGTTATCCCAGAAGTGGAGCCAGAGTGTGGCAGTGATGCATGAAAAGATGCTTCATACAATGCCTATTTAGTTAATGGCACTCACTGTCACCAAATTCATAAAGCAAAACTCTATCAATGGCCAGTCGGCAAACATGAAAATGTGCTTCTTCACCCTATGCAAGTTTAGTTCATGGAATTTATTGCCAAAAGATGTAGGAATAACTACTGTCTTGGGAAACATAAAAGGGGCTACCAGGATCTTCGGGATTATGCTCATAAAAATAAGGATAAAATGCTTAACTTTTTAAAAAAAATGTATTAAAATGCTTTATAAGTCTCCTAAAACACACATGTGAGAATAAAATACTTTAAAAGTCTACTTTAAAATACAATAAAAAACAACTTTCAGACACAACCAGCATGACGTTTCATTCACTAATCCATGAATTTCATCAGATGCAAAACCATAAGCCTAAATGCAGGCAGGAAGATGGTGAAGCCATCGCAGTCCTGCTGCAGGTTTTAAAGGGAGTCTTAGCATACATTTTTTCTAAGTGCAATTAGTATCGGAAGCCATCTGAATTGACATGTCTGGACATGTCCTCAGCCTGATCCTTTATACTGCCCCTAGTGGTCACCTAATGTATTACACTTCTATTTCTTACATTTTTATTTATTTCTGGTGTCCAGATTTTATTGATCATTGAAAGTTCCTGCTTATGGTTCAGAACCCGTTTACCATGCTTAAATATCTCTATGGCTTCAAGACTTAATCTTGCCCTATAATTAATCTCATGACATAACCTTTCAGTATTATCAAAATTAATGTCATGCCCTGTGTCAGCCATATGCTTTGCTAATGTGGATTGCTCAGTATGTTTTAACCTACAAGCACATTAGTGCTCTTTAACTATAGTTGAAATGAACCGCTTGGTTGTTCCTATATAAACTTGTCTGCTGTTGCAGGACACCCTATAAACCCCTGGTGCATTCAGGGGTGGCCTGGGGTCCTTGGGATTCCAGGTATATTGCAGCTGGTCATAACAGTTTTCGATCCTTTATAAAAGGGGATTTGCCAAATTCGTGAAACAAAAGCTCTGTCAATGGCCAAGCTACTTACCGTATTGACCTGAGTATAAGACTCACTTTTGTCCCCTAAGGCAAGTCTTTAAAGTAAGGGTGCAACCTACAATCAAAAGTCTAGCGTTTTCTGCCTAGAGCAGGGGTGCACAACTTGGAAGTAGGCGGGGGCCAAAATGAATAGGCCAAACTTCTCCGGGGCCGCACGGGGGGGCCTGTCCAGGAACCATGATGTCACTTCTTCAGGAAGTGACATCACAGGGGGCGTGTCCATGGGCTGGAAAATATCCCGGAAAATATATATAAATAAATATACAATAAATAAAAATAAAATACACACAGCAAGCCAAAACACACACACACACACACACACACACACACACACACACAGCAATAAGACACATGCACAAAAGGCATAAAAATGCCAGGATCTCTTTTTAAAAAAACACAAATTTAAAAATACCTTGCACTGCTATGCATAGAAAGGGGAAAAGCTCAGCTGAAACGCACAGCAGGACAGGATAATAAATTAGAGCTCAGCGTGGAACTTGTACAGTAGTTACAGACATTATTTGAAATTGCCTTTAAGTGTCCTTGGAAGAGTACTAAAAGAAAGACGTGAAAAATATGTGCAAAGCTGAAGCATTATTACCAGAGTTTTGACCTGAGAGACAAGAGAGACGTACAGTTGGACATTTAGACAAGAAAATACCGGGCTTGTTCTGGTTGCAATATGGAGTGCAGGGCTGCATAGCAGAGCCCAGCCTCCCTTGGGCATCTTGCGTCTCTCAGTCACGAGGATACAGCAGCAATCAAGAAGATCGGGCAGCAAGATCGCTCTCCAGCGGTGCTGCTCCACTCGCTCCAGTCGGTGGGCGGCTGCGCGCAGTGGACGCTCTGGGGCTTTCTCTGGCTCCGAGGCCGGGGAAGAAGGCCCTGGCCTCAGAGCCGGAGAAAGCCCCGGAGCGTCCACCACGACCGGCGGCCGGGGCTTTCTGAACACGGCCGACTGCGTCGCCAATATTTATACTTTTTTCTGCACATGCGCATAACGTTTCGACGTCTGCGCATGTGCAGAAAAAAGTATAAATAGCGGCGACGCAGTCGGCCGTGTTCAGAAAGCCCCAGCCACCGGTCATGGTGGACGCTCCGGGGCTTTCTCCGGCTCCAAGGCCGGGGGAGAAGGCCTCGCTGAGGCCTTCTTCCCCGGCCTCGGAGCCGGAGAAAGCGCCGCTGGAGAGTGCCCGCTCCCGGATTTCTTCGCGGGCCACAGGAAATCGTCAGGCGTTACGCATGCGGCCCGTGGGCCGTATGTTGTGCACCCCTGGCCTAGAGTTTTCTGCAAAGTTTTCTTCCGTTTTTCAAGTCTCTTTCAAAGGTAAAAAGCTTTTTCTTTTTTAAAACTGTAAAAGCTGTGTTTTCAGCTCTTAATCACTTGCTAAATGGCCAGGATCTCTCTAGCAATCTCTAGCCTTAGAGGCATTTGAAAAAATTAACCCTTAAGTTCCAGCCCCAGGACTCTGTGGAAACTAAGATATTTATTGATCCTGCAGTTTGAAAGTTGAGAGCAAGAGCTCCTGCATAGGTTTATCATATCCAAAGGGGGACAGAGTGCCAACCTTTAGGCTGCAATCCTATGCACACCTTCCTGGGAGTAAGCCCCATTGAATGCAATGGGACTTACTTCTGAGTAGACATGCATAGGATTGTGCTGTTAACCATTGAAATTTGGGCAGGTGCAGCTCATCATCATGGAAGGATGCAACAAGCTGCACCTGCCCAAATTCCAAAGGTTAAAGGTAGGCACTCTGTTCCCCTTTGGATCTGGGAAGGCTACTTATACTAGGGTGCCCAGATTCAATAAGAGACAGGGTGCCTATGCCTTTAACTGTACTAAAGCGGTACTGTTTTACTATTATACTAATGTGTATATTTTCTTTAAGTTAAAAAAAGTTAAAAATGTATTTTTTAAAAAATAGCACCAAACTTTAAGGGTGCGATTTATAATCAGGAGCGTCCCATACTCGGTGCAATACGGTATATGGAGGCTCCATACTTCAAGTCAGAATGCCACCCAACACCAGTAGCTGGGGGGAGGCAAGCCGGGCATCTCCTCCTTTCTCTACTTGTGGGTTTCCCGCAGGCATCTGGTTGGTCACTGTGGAAGATGCAGAACTACTGTATTTCTTCAATTCTAAGATGCATGTTTTTTTCCCAATTAAGCATTTCAAAAAATGGGGTGCATCTTAGAATCGAAGATCTCCAAAAAGCACCCCAAAATGCTATCTTACTTACTGGGGCTTGCGGGAGCTTCAGGGAGGCCTGCACAACCCTCTGCAGGCCTCCCTGATCTTCAGTTCGGCAAAAAACGGTGATTTTCAGCCATTTCTGGTTTTCACAAAAACCAGAAATGGCCAAAAAAAATGCTGTTTTTTTGCCAAACTGAAGATCAGGGAGGCCTGCAGAGGGTTGTGCAGGCCTCCCTGAAGCTCCCCCAAGCCCAGGTAACGAAGGAAATGGCACTTTCTGGCGGGGCCAGAAATGCTATGCAAAGGCAGTGCACTCAGACATCCTCAGCTGCAGGAGACATGATGGGGAGAGTTGGTGCTGAGCGGGTAGATTCAATGAAGGGAGGTGAGTCTTAAAATCGATGGATTTTTTTTCCCTGCTGGTGGTACTGAAAGTAAAGGTGCGCCTTAGAATTGATGGTGCCTTAGACTCGAAGAAATATGGTAGATGGACTATTGATGTGATCTGGCAGGGCTCCTTCTATGTTCTTAGCAAAAGCAGCAGAGACCATCCTTATCCATGAACTGAGTCTCCATGCAGACAAACAGTATATCTCTGAATGCTAAGGGTCCATGATTCCATGTTATCTTGGTGGGGAGGGGTCTTTAAGTGTCAGTGGGGCAAGAATTGGAGGTTGGTGGTACTTCCTCCTCCCATCCTCCTACATCCCTTTCAAAGCCATCAAAGGTCCAGCTGAGAATTCTCAGCTCTTGATGTGACCTTTGCAGTCCTCAAGGTTGGTGGGAGGTAATACCAGCAGTGGTTTTTGAAAACACACACATATGCCCACAAAGGGTGGAAGCAATCGTGAGCAGGGATCCTGTTTTGAAGCTAATGGCACGTCTCTGTAATTTGGCAGTGAAAGGATCACTGAGGCCAAATTAAGGTGCACATAAACATTTACAGGTGGGCCCCCATATCCGCTGGGGATATGTTCCAGGCCCCTCCGTGGATACTTGAAACCGTGGATAAGAGCGAACACCCCTCCATGGTTTCCTGAGGGCCCCCCGCCCTGCCTCCCCTGCAGGCAGGCATGCTTGCCCCCCCAGCTCTTATTTTTCTTTCAGCAAGCTTTGTTTCTTCCTTAAAACAAACAGAGAAGCAGCCTCCATTGCAGGCAAGTAGAACGAGACTAAGTCCTAGAGAGGCTCTGCAAGGTTTCTGTTAACCTTGCAGAGCCTCTCTAGTACTTAGTCTCGTTCTACTTGCCTGTAATAAGCAGCCAGAAGCTGCTTCTCCTGTTTCTTTAAGGAAGAAATGAAGCTTACTGGGAAAAAAGTAAAAGCCTGGGGGGGGGGTCCCCATGATCCGTGGATAACTGAAACCGTGGATAGCGAATCAGTGGATATGGGGGCCCACCTGTACTGAGGTGCTCAAAAACTAAACAGGTGGTTTGAACTGGGCTTTTCCTTTTCCTGTGAGACTACCAGACTCCCTTTTGAAATGCAAGAACCATTGTAGATTATCAAAGCAGACAGGGAACAAATAAGATACTAGAACGGAAAAGTCCCTAACACCCAGCTACCTTCTGATACAGAAGTCTAACACTTACACACAACCAAAGATGGGGAGACAGAGCTACGTGTACCTCCTGTGATTGGCCCTTCACCAGGCCATGATTGGGTCCCCTACTTGGTGCAGCCCACAAGGGAACGGAGGATAAAATGAGCACCCAGTTGCTAAGGTGTGTGTGCGTGGGAGTCTCTCTCTGTGTGCGTGTGCGCGGCTTCTCCAGGAACGCAGAGGATCTCTCCGGAGCAGCACCGATGCCTCCAAGTTCTTCTGGTAACACCTTGACTTAGTTCTTAAGTAGGGAGATTAGCATTTCTTTGTTTTCTAATGTGCCTTTTTTAAAATGTTGATTGTCTATGCCTACTAACCACTGCACTTCCCCTTTGAATAGCTTCCCTTTTACAGGGAAGTGGAATGCGCACATAATTACTAACTAGCTCTAATAATAGTTTGCTTTAAAACGTTTATACCTGGTTGCGTGTGTTATGAATTATGGATTAAAACGAGGGTAAGAGCAAGTGCGGGGGATGAGGGAAAGTTGAGTTACTCTTGGGGGGAGGACAGTGCCCAAGGGGGAAGAAGGGAAGCCTTTGCAGAGCCCAGGAAGGGTGGTAACGCAAGAGGGAAAAGAAAGGAAGGCGCGCTGGATGGAGAATTCAGCGGACCAGAGATGTCGCTCTGAGGAGGAACCAGAAGGGGCAGGAACATTATTATCCTGTTGCTCTTGGGGAAATAAAAGAGTGGAGCTGTAAATAAAGCCAGGAATATGAATTTTTGAACCCAGTGTCCTCAGAGTGGCATCCTTGACAGGCCCCCTCCAATTAGACTTACTATACGTCCTGGAATGGCCTGGACCCTCCCGGATTTCGGAGGGTCCATCCTGAATTGCCGCCACTACCACTGCCATTTTAAATTGAACTTGCCTTTTTTCCGGACGCTGGCATCTTGGCTCACGATATCTTGCAAGATCCAAGATGTCGGTACCCAAATCTCGTGAGGCGAAATCTCATGAGGCATGTGCCTTTCCCTCCTGTGGCTTTTTGGTCTCTTTGACCATTTTTCAAACATGTCCTTCTTATGACCACAACCTTGGCAGCAAGAAGGCATGAAGTCTTGCCCATCACAAGTCTATGTACGTTTCTAATGACTGAACTGCCCATCATCATCCACAGAGTTTCCTTTGCTCAAAAAAAATCTGGGTTCATCCTCCAAGGAAGGAGTCTTTCCTAAAGGACTATTTCCCTCTTCCTCAGATTGTTGTTCTTTTCTCCCCTCATTCTCCATGGCAGGAAAATAGCTGTCTAAACAGGAGCAAGACACCCCGATCCCATCCCTTTAAGGTCTTGTGCACATACCTCTCTACTCTCTCGGCTTCTCCAGGTGAGCTGCCTGAACTTCAAGCAAATGAACGTCTTCCCTGGGACACAAGAGCTCCTTGTGCCAAGCACACACCCACAGATGGTGCCCAGTAGGCAGTTAGTCATACGTGTGATAGTCTCTGCAATACTCCAGATATCTGCCAACGCCTCTGCCAACGTTTTGCCTCCATAAATGGTCGTTTTTTGCTTGCTTAGGTTTTTAAAGTGCTGTTTACTTGGAAAGTGAAGCCTGAACAAGGTTTTAAAAACATTTTATTCTTAAGGTTCAATGATCCTGAAAAGAACAATGTATAAAGGAAATATAACCACCAGAACAAAAAACATGAAGAGTGACCAATGACCTATTGGCAATAAGTTCAAAGAAATACAAAATGAGATTGACATTGAAAGTGACAATTTTTCCAAAGTAAGAGAGAAATCAGAATGACATATTCCAGAATTCCTCAAGTTCTCCACTTGAGGCGGGGAGAATTTGATTACTTGTGTGGGTAGGGCCAGCCATGGCAGGCCGCTATGGTGAAAAAATGTTAAATGCAATTTTTTTACTTACTGCCGTTTGCTGCGGAAACGGCGACTTGTGCCCCCCCAAGACTCATGTGGCCATGTGTTCTGGGGAGTCCAAGAGCTGGGGGGTGCACGAATCATGCACCCCCCGACTCGTGGATGCCCCGGAATGCATGGCTGCATGAGCTGGCAGCTAGACAGAAGCGGCGACCTACTTGTGTACCTCTTCGGCGCTTGTAGCCATGCGTTCTGGGGTGTCCACGAGCCGGGAGGTGGACAAATTGTGCACCCCCTGGCTCGTGGATGCCGCGGATCGCATGGCCACATGCGCCGGGGTGTGTATGCACGAGTCGGCAGCACTTACCCGGCCTTCGTCGTGCCTCTGAGGCAGGCATCTTCACCAGACATCTCTGGCCTTCTTGTCTACTTGCTGGCCAGAGATGTCCCTAGAAAGGCTGCACCTGCACAATAAGTGCAGAGCCTCTTTAGACCCTAGTCTCTCTGGCTAGAGGACTGGAGGACTCCTCCAGTGAGACTAGAAGCTAGAGAGGCTCTGCACTTTTTGCGCAGGCACAGCCTCTCTAGGGACATCTCTGGCCAGCAAGTAGACAAGAAGGCCAGAGATGTCCGGTGAAGACGCCTCAGAGGCACGACGTGGGTAAATGGTGCCGGCTCGTCGTCCCCCATGCAAAAAAGTGGCCTAAAAGAGGCATGTTTTAGGCTGTTTTTTGCAGGTGCCTTTTTTTTTTTTGCAGCACCTCCTTCGGCGATGTGGAGAGAGGGGGTGTTGGGTGTGGGGTGGTGCAACTCCAGGAGGTTGCCCCCACTCCAAAATAGGGTAGGTTTGCTGCTGTTACTGGGGTCCTGGAGGAGCCGATCAGAGAGTTCAGGGAGTCCTGTCCTCCCCGCCGCAGCCCCCCCGAGCTTCAGGTTGCCACGCTGAAAACGGAAGTGGTCTAAAATCACCGCTCTGAAGCTTGGGGGACCTGCAGAGGGTAGTGCAAGCCTCCCTGAACTCTCCGGAGGGCTCCAGGACCCCTGGTAAGCTCAAAGAATGCATTTAAATTATTTTGCAGCAGCAATCCCTAGGATCACTGCCACCACCATGCCGTCCCTGCCCCTTAAGGGCAGCTTTTGGTTCCAATGGTGGGTCGTGACCCACCACTTTGAAAACGTATTCAATTCTAAGAAAGGCATCTTACTGAAATAACTATTTGCAATCACAGAACGCATCACTCAGATCAATGCTAGAGAAGCGACTAGCGTCACTACATGGGGGCGGAGCTGTAAGTGCTGCTGAAATCTGAGCCTCCCTTAGATGAAGGAAGCAGCCCCGCCCCCTCACCCTCACAGCCTTTCAGAGAAGCGAAAACAACAGGCAGGAGACTCCCTGCCTGTTGTTTTCGCTTCTCTGAAAGGCTGCGAGGGTGAGGGGGCGGGGCTGCTTCCTTCCTCTATGTAAGGGAGGCTCAGATTTCAGCAGCACTTACAGCTCCACCCCCCTTGTAGTGACGCTAGTGAGAGAAGCTTCCTGTATAATCTCTGAATGCATACATTGATTCTAACAGAGGAGGAGCCAGCGCCCCCCGAGGTAGGGGCCCACCCGTCTGCGCCCCCAGAATAAATTTGCATAAATTATGCAAATCACCCCCGGTTTTTTTTTACTTTTTTCCAATTTGTTTTTGGGCGATTATTAGTTTAAAAACGGGATTTTAACATGTATGTATGCTTTGCAGGCACTTATCTTGTAAATGGGGCGCTCCAGGACGTTCCAGAGACGATCTTCTTCCTAACGCAGCACTGAGCAGCGCTTTCCAGAGCATGCGCAGACCCACGGAGTTTACAGGGACATACTGGGCATGCGCAAACTCCGGAAATCACTGCTGGGGGCGGTACGGAGTCCGTGCCCGGCAGTGGCGTCACTAGACGCACGTCTCCCTGGTGCAGGGACGCGCGTCACCCCCCCTAGGGGCGCGACGTTATAGGCGCTGGGGGAGGGGGCCACCCGGCTCCCCCCCCACATCGCGTCGCCCCCCTCCGGACGCTCCGAGGCCGGCCCAGGAGCCGGCCTTGGAGCGTCCGACCCCGTCGGCGCTCCAGGGCCTTCTGAACGAAGGCCCAAGCAGCGCGTCAATCCGGGTATTTTCCGGATTTTCGCGCATGCGCAGACCCTTTTTGAGGGCTTTTTGCCATGACACCCCATGACGCGCGTCACCCCCTGGCGGCCCGCCCCCCGCCACGCCCCAGTGACGCCCGTGGTGCCCGGGAGCAAGGAGAAGCTGCGCGCCCGGGTGCAAGGAGAAGCTGCGCGCCCGGGTGCAGAAAGAAGAACGTCTCTGGAACGTCCTGGAGCGCCCCATTTACAAGATAAGTGCCTGCAAAGCATAAGGTAAAGGTATCCCCTGACAATTAAGTCCAGTTGTGCTCCGACTCTAGGGTGTGGTGCTCATCTCCATTTCAAAGCCGAAGAGCCAGCGTTGTCCGAAGACGCCTCCGTGGTCATGTGGCCGGCATGACTCTGCGGAGCGCTGTTTACCTTCCCGCAAGCGGTACCTATTTATCTATTCACATTGACATGCTTTGGAACTGTTAGGTTGGCAGGAGACCTACACACACATACATACACGTTAAAAATCCCGTTTTTACACTAATAATCGCCCAAAAACAGAGAAATTTTTTTTCTTCAGTTGAGCCGCGAAAGCGCCCAGCCTCTGCGCCCCCCCCGCACAGCCTCTGCGCCCTGGGCCCCAGGGCCCCCCCTTGAAGACGCCTCTGGATTCTAACAAAAAGTAAGAAGTTTTTCAATATTAACAGACAGATTTCAAATTTCAGAAAGAGATTAAAAATTGTAGTTGATTTTCATTCTGCTGGTGGTTTCTTCAATATTTCTGTGAGGAACAAATGTGCTTTTAAAGCTGACTTAATAAATTGACTTGTGTTACTTGCCCTGTGTAAGGGTTTTTCTGGTGAAGGAACTGATTACTCCTTACCCTAATGTAGCCATCTTCTGTTTGACTTGAGTTGAGATACCCAAAAGGGGAGAAAGTGACATCACACGGCGCAGGCGTGTTTGGGGGCATATCCTCTGGGGGGGCATCATTGAACCCTTGTTTGGGGTGCAGTGAACCCTTGTTTGGGGTGCAGGACCGTAATGGGTTCTGGCTGACTTGTGCCAGCTATAGAGCTGGTGCAGGTCCAAGTATACCCAGCAGGCCAGTGTGGGCTTATCCCGGGCAAGGGAAAAATGTTTTCTTACCTCGAGAAGGCCTCCTGAGGCTGAAACTCCCCTGCAGGATTCAGGGGGCACCACGTTGGCGCAGCTGCATCGCCATGCGGGGAGTTGCAAAGGATTGGGCTGCTTCACATTTCCAAAATGTAGCAGATAACATTCATCCAACACACATCTTATTCAACTTGGCTGGAGTAGAACGTCACCTGTAAATGAGCTTGGGCATATCTTCTCTTTCGGCTCCCTCAGAAGTATGATTAGACATATCTTAAAATATTGTTGAGCAACAAGAACATGTTAAATTGACACCAGATTCTAGCTCCCATTAGTATATCATGAAGTTATTGATATCTCTATCAGTGTCCCATAGAATTAAAAGAGAAGCTTACTATGTTCAGCTGAATTTAACCATGCTTTAAAGATTAAAGGAATGAATATCCTACATGTAATCTCCCTATAAGGGCCAGCGGGTGGCGCAGTGGGTTAAACCGCTGAACCATGAGCTGTCGTTCGAAAGGTCGGCAGTTCGAATCCACGATGGGGTGAGCTCTTGTTGCTTAGCCAGCTCCTGCCAACCTAGCAGTTCCAAAGCATGTTAATGCAAGTAGATAAATACCGTAGGTACCGCTTGCGGGAAGGTAAACAGAGCTCCATGTTCCAGCCGCATTGTACGCGCTGCGGCAAGGAGAGTCACCACACCCTAGAGCCGGACACGACTGGACTTAATTGTCAGGGGTCACCTTTACCTTAATCTCTCTCTATAAAAGCCCTGACTGACTGACTCATCATCGCTCAGCCCAAACCCCTGGACCTAGAAACATGAAATTCGGGAAGTATATTCCTTCCATGACGTAAGCACCCACTAAGATCAGATTTTTAGAAATTCCACCCCTAAGGGGGTGAACAGGGGTACAACACGTTTCCCTCAATATCTCTTAGGCCCGATGAGATCTCGGCTTGGTTTTGGCTTACAAAGGTTACCCATACAAATGCTTAAAAACATATTTCGGGATTTTGCCCTAATTGACCCAGAAAGGGTGAACCTAGATTTGGGAGTCAATTATAGAACCCTTCGTATCTCCTGTGTTTGTGGAGCTATAAACATTCATTTTTGGCATGTGGTGTCTTTTTATAATGTTTAGAGACTGTTTTAAAGGATTTTTAAAATTTAAAAATAAATTTTAAAGGGGGTAAATGTAAAAAGAGGGTAAATATAAAAAGGGGTGTTTTTTATTTGATAGAGGAAAATTATTTGTTCTTGGGACTACTTCGTGATTCAGTTATTACCTGTGAACCCCCTACATAAACATGCTAGACAGAGGCTTGGATAAAGGGTCTCTATTAAATTCTAATAAACATATAAAATCTGCAGCAGGGAAAAAACTGTAACATCCCCCAGTATGCGGGCACAAGGTGAGGGAAAAATGGTGCTGTCCGTATGCTCACCCTGCCATCTTTGGGCGTGACACTCTGACTCCAAGCACTGTCCATTCATAGATTGGGAAAACGTATCACAGCCAACCCTGAAGGGGTTGAGGCAGCTGGGCTGCCCGGACTCCCCCTAGGCAAGCCATGTGGTGGTCCTTGCTTACCCAGCCAAAGAGGCTTGCCAGCCAGCCACTGGTGTTGCTGGCGTGGGGGGACCGCCGGAGGGTGACGTGCGCAGAAGGGCGACGCACGCACCTGCGCGTCGCCCTCCGCTGAGCGCGTCGCCCTCCGGAGGCTCCGAGGCCGGGAGAAGGCCTCAGAGTGTCCTCTCGGGCCGGTGCTCGTGGGCCTTCTGACGAGGCCCACTGCGTCACAACGTAATTTATACCTTTTTCGCGCATGCACAGACCGTTCCTGAGGGAAAAGGGCAGCCCTTTTCCCTCAGGAACGGTCTGCGCATGCGCGAAAAAGGTATAAATTATGTTTTCACACAGTGGGCCTCTCAGAAGGCCCAGGACAGCCGGCTGGGGAAGACGTCCCCGAGCCGGCTGCAATGAAGGGCACCCGTGGGGTGACACCCGCGGGGGGGCCCCGGGGCAGCGTCCCATTGGGTCGCCTCCAAAAATCACGCCACGGCCTGGCGGCAGCACCAAAAATACATATAGGGTGTGTGTGTGTGGGGGTCACAAGGGTGACGTGCGCGCCTTACCCTGGGGCCACGCACACCCTAGTGATGCTGTTGCTGCCAGCCTCACCGACCAGGATAAGTATAGTCTGAGTGGTCCTAGCTCACCCTTTGACCTTGCTACTTCAGAAATGCATGCCAAGGATGATCTTTACCTACCCACCCCACATGTAACCTGCTCTTGGTGGGGTTAGCCTAGCGCTAGATTCCAACTGCCCCACAACCAGCCAGAAGGCTCAAACGTCCCTGCTGCAGGTCCCTGAGGAAAATGTTGGCAACAATCGTGAAGAGTTGGACGTCATCGCCCCCAAACAGGGCTGTCGAAGTATAAACAATACCAAGGTGAGCGATAGTCGCTCCACCCTCTGCATTGAAGACCTTTCTCATGTTAATGTTCACCATGCACCAAGCAATGTCAACATGACGCAGGTGAAATGCCCCACATCAAATTCTGTGTGGCAGCCTGTCGGGACCAGAGGATAACGATCCCTGGAATCCATTACTATGGTGATATCCTTAGCGACCTGCAGCCATATCTTTTCTGTACAGTTCTTTTATGCAACTAAAGGTTTTTGACTTTGACTTTGACCTGCAGCCTCACGGACAAATAAGTTCTCTGAGAGGACTGTTGCAGAATGCCAATGATCCCTCCGTTTCGCCACGCCCCAGAACGCGACGCAGCCATTAGGCTGGCGGCATTTCCCCGCCTATTCCCAGCTCAAAGGGGGGTAGCAAGGCAAACGGGGATGGCACGTGATATGTGCTACCCCCATTTTTCCCCCAGGTATTTTTTGTGTCCCCCAACCTTTATGGTCTTTAACTTTCCTTTCAGCTCACAATTGTAAATTGTCACTTTTCTTTGGCTAGCTGGAATCTTCCTTCTGTCTGATTCAGTTCTCTTCAGAACTGTTAGTAATATTCCACAGCAATTACATAGCTGATCATGTGATTGAAAATTTATGTAATTAGTTGGCGTTAAATTTGGTGCTGACTCCAAAAACTTTAAATTCATATATTTAGGAAAGGATTATTTTACACTTTTTAGTGCGTTTTGCCCCTCCCTCCCTCCCTCCCTCCCTCTCTCTCTCACAAACACACACACACACACACACACACACACACACACACACACACACACACTATTGCTTTTTAAGTTGGTATGGCCATTGAGTTTTTAAATGTCAATGGGGAGATGGTACTTGACACAATTGTCCAGGCTTACCATCCGTCCTGGAAAACCCGGGACCGTCCCAGTATCCAGGCTCTGGTCCCAGGTTAGTCCCAGGCTTTCTGGGCCCTGTGAAGCCTCCACCGCCACTTTTTAAATGTTTAAAAGTGTACCTTTTTCCTGTCGGCCATCTTGGATGTCACAAAATCTCGCGAGATCCAAGATGGCCGACAGAAAAAAGGTACACAAACATTTTTAAAGCAGCGGCGGCGGCTTTAGCTGGGGCAGGAGTCCTGGTCAGCCCAGATGTAGCCAGCCAGGCTCCTATGAGGAGGAGGAGGGCGGCGGCAGATGAGGAGGAGGATGGTGGCGGCGGCAATGGCAATGGCGGCAGGACAGGTAAGTGGCAGCGGCAGGTGGCAAAATGGCCATTTTTTTATTTATTTGTGGCCAATTGTCCCCATCATTGGAGACGGAACCTGCCTGTTTCAGTCCCTCTCCTACATCATGTAATGGATAGAGAGGTGCATGAGCTCATCGTGTGGCATGCTGTGGACAACTGGGAGGAGTTCTCCATCATGTTCTACGACAGCGAGGGGGACAACTATCATTCGATGGAACCATGACTTTTAGTAAATGCAGGGTGTTGCCTGACATGGGGAAGTTTATTTATTTTTTATTATTTTTCACATTTTTATACCACCCTTCCTCCAAGGAGCTCAGAGTGGTGTACATATTTCCTCCCCTCATTTTTGTTCTCACAACAACCCTGTGAGGTAGGTGGGGCTGAGAGATAGTGACTGGCCCAAGGTCACCCAGGAAGCTTTGTGGCTGAGCGGGGATTTGAACCTGGATCTTCCAGGTCTAAGTCCGACTCCCAAACAACTACACCATCCTGGTTGCGCTACATTGAAATGGTTCACTGCAATCAAAGGAAAGTTTATTGGACTCAAAATGGATTTAAAGTACTTGCATCCCGTAGTGAAGCACGGGCATCACACTAGTATACATATAAGCTCCAAATCTCAGAGAAAGAACTGTGAAACTGCAAATATTGAAAGCATGAAAGATGAGCACTGGGATGCTTATAAGAACTGAATATAAGACATTTCTTAGAATCATAGACTTAGATTTGGAAGGGATTTTACAGATCATGTAGCTCAAAACACTGCTCAGGGCAGGCTGTGACATCAGTGGCTATCCAACCTTTGCAAATAGAACGAACCATCATCGGGATTCAGGGTTATAAAATTATTTATAAATGCAAAAATTGTAAAAAGCCAGCAATCTTACAAAACAAGTTAAAAATCACACTGATTAAAACTGCTTTAAAATCCACAGCCAAGTACAATAAAAACATTTCAGATTTTTCTTGGCATTACGTTTCGCTCATCTGCTATGAGCATTTTCAAATGCAGCCAAGTACAATAAAAACATTTCAGATTTTTCTTGGCATTACGTTTCGCTCATCTGCTATGAGCATTTTCAAATGCAAAGCCTGCATTTGAAAATGCTCATAGCAGATGAGCGAAACGTAATGCCAAGAAAAATCTGAAATGTTTTTATTGTACTTGGCTGTGGATTTTAAAGCAGTTTTAATCAGTGTGATTTTTAACTTGTTTTGTAAGATTGCTGGCTTTTTACAATTTTTGCATTTATAAATAATTTTATAACCCTGAATCCCGATGATGGTTCGTTCTATTTGCATCACAGCGGGTTATAACAGTCTCCGATCTCTACTATCCAACCTTTGCTTGAAAACTGCAAGTTCGGCTGAGCCCACCTCGCTGGCCGGGCTCTTTCTGCATGAGGCAGATTGTTCTAATGCCAGACAGCTCTTAGAGTTAGGAAATAGAAGTGATCCCTATCTGCTAACAAAGAGACAACAAGGGTGATCCAGCCAAAAGTTTTATTAACTGTTTCTGTGACAAAGCAGCATGTGAGGGTTGCTAACCATCTCCTCCCAACAGGGCTGCAGTGCCATTGCAAGCTGTCTAACAGACAGCCAAGTAACAGGTGCCTGTGAGGTCTGGCTGCACCAGTTGGTTCACTGTCTGCCATGGGGTTTGCAAAGGCACAGGAGCCTGACCGGAAGGAATAGGTCAAGCCTTGCCAAGCAGCAGCTGGGCTCACACTGGTCACTGCTAACTATGCCTCTACCTGTCCGGGGGATGGGGCTACAGTGGAACTCTGTGGAACTCAGAGGACCCCCTTCAGCCCCCTATGGCAATGGTGCAGTCCTGAAAAACAAGAGGAATTCTGATATTTGGACTCACAGGATTCTCTGAAAGGGAGCAGACACCCCTGCTCTTAGCTGTTGAAAAAGGAAGAGATGGTTATGCAACACTGCTGACAGTAGAGACTCATGATGATCATGAAAACGGGTCAGCACGGGGCGAGGATAGCGACCTGAGACAGAGACGCAGCATTCATGTGTAGTGGCATGGAGTTCCCGTCCCTCCACTTGCTTATCTGTGTAGCGAGTGTTGTCCTTCTAGAAATGTCATCTCTTTGTCACTAAGTCTATGTGAGGGTAAGTGAACACTATCATTGCACACTATCAGCTTTTGACGCCTGCCTTATTTTCTTTTTCCATCTCAAGAACGCCCTCAGAACTTTGATCAGGAGGGTAATATCATGTTCCCAATATTAAAGTACTCCCAATGGTTGTGGGAGGAGAGTGTTCCCTCTGCATTTTCTAGTTTGCTGGGCTCTATGCCATCTTTGATATACCGTTGCACCAGCCCCGATTTGCCTTCTCTGTGCCCTTCCTATCAAGTCGGTCTTCAGGAACAGCCGTTTCCCACTGGGTCCCTCCATTCCATCCGGTTCCCATTCTGCCCACTCTATCTTTGTTCTCATCTGCAACAAAACATTCCAACTCCCCCGTGCAGACTTAGAGCATCTATCACTGCATAAACCAGGACAGCGTGTCCTTTCCCAAATGTCATAAGCCTGTGCCTTTACGCTGTGGCTTTTTGATGTGTTTGAGAGGCTATCAAGCATGTCCCACTGTATGCTCATTTTGAAGTTCTACCCTGTCCCCTTGTGAATGATTTGTAACAGTTACACCCCCATTCCTTAGGGATGATTTGGTCTGACCATATACTGTCCAGACAATGTTTACATGGCATGGAAGTTAAGCTGAACAACAACCTATATTTCAATATTATAAAAGGGGGCTAGGAGCAGGCGAGAGGGAAGCATGGGGTGGCAAGAGGCAAGGCTGTTAGGGATAGCAGTTCCCAGACTGGGGAGAGCGAGCAGGAAAGTGGAGGAAACCACGACCCGCGCAGGAACTTGATCGAACATGCTGCTGGTGGAAGGAAGCGGCTGGAGACTCGCCTATACTTCCAAACTAACAAGCATCAGAGGGTGGCGGGAACGGGAAGGGGGACTATCCCCCCAGCTATGAGGAAGGAGGCTTGCAAGCAAGGAGAGGAAAGAAGAGTTAGGTGTCTCGGCATTATCTGGTGGGGCAAAGATAAACCAACCAACTGGGCAGAAAGCTGCAACAAGATAGAGGTGATGGACGTAGACTGGGACAGGGCACATGGGTGCAGATCCATTGCCCAGTGCATAGCTGCCAATCCAACATCAAGAGTGGAGAACTAAAAAAAGTCTTTATTGTGCAGTAAAGGATGTCAAAGGGCCGTGGTGGCTTAGTGGTTAAGACGCTGAACTGCAGACTGGAAGGTTGGTAGGACAGCAGTTCGATTCCCGAGTGGCGTGTGACGGAGTGAGCTCCCGTCTCCTGTCCCAGCTCCTGCCAACCTAGCACTTTGAAAGCAAGAAGTTGCAAGTAGATAAATAGGTACTGCTGTGGCAGGAAGGTAACAGCGTTCCATTAGTCATACTGGCCACATGACCACAGAAGCGTCTTCAGACAGCGCTGGCTCTTTGGCCTTAGAAATGGGGATGAGCACTGCATCAGAGTCGGACATGACTGACCTTTAGGATGTCAGGAGCAAGGCTCAAATCTGACATAAGGATCAAGCTTCATGATGGATATATGTATGCTACAGTCTTATATGTCATTCATTCTTTATCAGTTACTTACATATCCCCTAACCAGGTTAACCTACATATACAATTATTATCAATGTTCTAAACTGCGAGTCTCCACTTCAGTCAAAACTGGTTGGAGTCAAACAGACCAGGTCTAGCGGTTTCAGCAACTATTTCAAAAGTAACCTTCCATACATTATTCTGTTACAAACGTTAAGGAACAGTTATTCTGACATGGGCAGCAGCAACTATTTATCTAAGCAGTCCTGGCAAGCACAAGGTTAACTGAAGTCTAAACACAAAAAGAGATGCCTAACCATATGAAAAATCTGCAAAAGTTCATATAAACATATATGCAACTAGTTTGCAACTTGTTAGCAAAGAAAGGGTCATTGTGACTGCTTAAGCAACTCTGTCAGAGGAAGAGAGAGAAAAGCCCTGGCGTGTGGGCCCCGCACTGGGTGACATGCTGGGAGGGGGTGATATGCTCCCACCCCCGCCCACTGCATGAGAGGTGCCCCCCAAGATTGCGCCAGAGGTGGGATGGCCGCACTTGTTGGAGTGCCGGCTCTGAGCCCAGCCACAGCTGCTACTGCTGACGGGCTCGTTGGACCAGAGGCTGCCTATTGGGCATCAGTTGTGGGTGTGTTCTTGGAGCAATGGGCTTCTGCCTCTCAGGGAAGACATTCATTTAGTCCTGGTAGCTGACCTGGAGAAGCTGAAACAGCAGAGAGGTATGTGAAGGACTCCTTGGGGTGACAGAGGTGTCCTGCTCCCATTTTGACAGCTCCTTTGCTGTTATGGAGAAGGAGAGGGAACTGATCCTTTAGAAAGGACTCACCCCTTGGAGGATGAACCCAAATTACCTTGAGCAGAGGAAACTCTGTGGGTGACGATGGGTGGTTTCATCAATGGAAGTATAGTGGAATGGGTTTGTGTCAGGTAAATAGACCGCAGGGTGACCTTCCTCCTTGCTGCCAAGGTTGTGGACTGTCACGCCTGTACCACCACCACCCCTGAGGGTAGTAGCTCTACTTTAAAGGGTCTTTTCTGGGACATCGGGAGGGGTTCTGTTCTGTCCACCATCATGCCCCCCCCCCTCGATTATACTTGTGTACAACTTAGGTGCCACAAATGGTGATTTATATATCAAGGTACATCTAGAGGACCTGGTCTGATTCTTCCTAGGTGTTGTTCATGGAGAGTGCCTCCTCTTCTTTCCCCGAGAAGTGTCTTCTGGTGATAGGAATTGGCAACTGATGGGTGTCTCCTCTCTCCCAGGTAAGTTGAGTGAGGTCAGTGTCGTCACTAGGGGGGTGCGGACCGCAGAGGGTGACAAGTGACACCACTAGTGGCCAAAACTGTGGAAACCTTGTATTTATGAATAATACCATAATGTTATATATACTTGGAAAGGTAATTTATTGCAGAATGTAATGAAACAAACCATCTTGAATTATCTGTATTCTATCAAGTGTTATGGTCAAATAACTGGAAAAAGAAAACACAACTGCCTTAAGTAACAAAAAGTGGGTTTCCTTCTCAAAATTGACCAATAAGACTGATTATTCCAAGAGCCAAAGAGGTGTTGTTATGACACAGCATGGAACCAATAAGGTGTTAGTATGAGTCAGCTCTCATTTGTATGTATCAGTACTAATACTAGAACCACTGGTGTCGCTGCAGGGGGGTGAAGCTCTATGTTCCGCCTCGTCTCCGACCCTCCATTACACCAGAGCACGAAGCGGCACCGCCCCCTCGCCTTCGGAACCATTCAAGTGCTGCTTTCACCGCCTTGAATGGTTCTGAAGGCGAGGGGCGGGGCCGCTTTGTGCAGGGGAGAGTAACGAAGGCTCTGGGTAGCGTCGAACTTAGCGTTCTGCCCCACCTAGAGCGACGCCATTGACTAGAACTCTTATATAGTTGTGCGAGTGCCATCAAGTTGGCCACTGGTTTTTGTTGGTTACTGATTTGTTGGGTGATCTGTACTGTTATTTATTAAAATAAATCTAGTTAATGAGGGTAAAACCATGAGTTTCTGCACTGGGTGACACCAACCATAGTGACACCACTGGGTTGATGCAACGAGCTCTCTCACCAGGTGATGAAAACTCTAGTGACGCCTCTGTGTGAAGTGATTGTGTATATGGTCTCTGCCCGGAGAGGCTGGAGGATTTGTCAGGAGGCCAGAGTTCTTTCTCCTGTTTCCCTGTCTCCTGTCCCTGTACCTGCCAAATCCCCTTTTCCACCCCCTTTAAGAGGCTTAGGCCCACTTTGGACTAATGTACTTCCCCTTTTGCACTCACAAGTCCATCAGTCAGAGTCCGTAAACCAAGTCAGAGTCCAGAAGCCAGTCAGCAAAGCCAAGTCAGGGTAAGTTCACAAGCCAATCCAGAAGCTTGTAGAGCGATTTTTAAAATGAGTGCTTGAGCAATGGAGTCGCTCATTCTGCACAGCAAAGATAGGGGTGGCCAGAGTCATATTGGTGGTACTGACAGGCGGATCTTGTGAGATGGAATGCGTTTCCTTTACTGCGTCAGGGGAGGAGGGAGATGCCAAGCATGCACATTTGGAGACCAGAGTGGGAGAGGGCTCTCTCTCTTCATCGCGCGCACGCCTCCCTCTGTGTGCCTCTCTTGGCCTGTGATGGTCTCTCCCGGAAGCTCCGCCATCTTGCGAAACCGGCCTGAGGCGGAGGGAGCTGAGTGGGGCACGGGTGGATCCCCCGGGGCAGGCGAGGGCGGCGGCTGCCAGGAGGAGCCGGGGAAAGGCAGGGAGGGGACAGCACACAGCCGACAGTAGAAGCTGAACCTTTGCCTGGTGGTGCAGTGGCATCACTGTGACGCGCATCACCCCAGAGCGGGGGACATGCGTCACCCCCCCACTCACCCCCCCTACATAAACTTACCTTTTCCGGCGCTCCAGGAGCCGGCTGGGAAGCGCTCCAGGGCCTTCTGAAAAGAAGAGGCCCTGGAGCGCTTGCGTTAAAACGCGAACTTTGAAGATTTTCGCGCCTGCGCAGACCCTCCTGAGGGCAAGAGGACAGGCCCTTGCCCTCAGAAAAGGGTTTGCGCATGCGCAAAAACCTTCGAAGTTCGCGTTTTAACGCAAGCGCTCCAGGGCCACGTCTTTTCAGAAGGCCCTGGAGCGCTGGCCGGGCCGGACGCTCCCCGGCCTCGGAGCGTCCGGCCTCCGGAGGGTGACACGCGTTGTCGCGGAGGTGACGCGCGTCACCCCTTGGCGCGCGTCACTCCCCGGCGGCCCGCCCCGCCCAGCCCACCACGCTACAGTGACGCCAGTGCGGTGGTGGCATTGAGTGCCGGGAACAAAGGAAGCTATGTTGCCTGCCCCTTTTGCTCCACCCCAACCGCTGGTTGTCTTGTACTGACTGCCTGGCTGCCAGCCTGTGTGAGTTGCCTGCCTGAGGCAAAGGTTGGGGTGAGGGGAGCGTCTTTCACCCAAACAGCGACTGTCCCAAACATGGTGTGTGGGGGGGATGAAGTAAGGAGAATAACTAGAGATGGAGCCCATTGACTTGGGGTGGAGGTGGTGACCACCAAGCTACTGTCTTCTTCCTGTATTGCTGTTCAATACTGTTCATTGGCCCGCCAACGCTGCCCAGGGCAGCCACCCCCTTGCAGCCAGAGCTGCGACCCTCCGGAGCCTCCAAGGCCTCCAATCCCCCCTTCTGTCTCTCTGTCTGTTCTGTCTGTCTGAGAGAATCATGGAAGCTGGTAGGAAGGCTGCAGGGACGGGGGTGGGAGGGAGAGCAGGCTTCGTAAAGGAGACAGGATGCAATCCCCCCCCCCCAGCAGCCGTTTCACCCATCCTCCAACTCATACACACACAGCTGCTTCTCATACGCTCCCACTCTCTCTCTCTCTCTCTCTCTCTCTCTCTCTCTCTCTCACACACA
The DNA here is from genome assembly GCA_026170595.1 of Plestiodon gilberti rubricaudatus. Lineage (NCBI taxonomy): Eukaryota > Metazoa > Chordata > Lepidosauria > Squamata > Scincidae > Plestiodon > Plestiodon gilberti. The sequence continues at coordinate 11,097,468 of JANXHW010000006.1, read as the reverse complement.
CACACACACACACACACACACACACACACACACACAGAGAGTTAAAAGACATTTTGTTTTCATGTCTAGCATTGTTTTTATACTTTTTAAACTTTGGGGACCAATTAATTAGCTAACTAATTAATTAATTAAACCAACTAATTAGCTAATTAATTTTTCCCTTCAGGGGGTACTTCAGAAAATTGGACCATGACAGGGGTGACAAAGGTTGCCTCTAGCACTCTGTCCCAGTAAGCCTATTCATAGCAGTCTTTCTGTAAGACTCTGCTTTACCTAGGAGGCTTACAATGCACTGAAGCCTCACAGAAAAGGAAGAGGGATGTTGGTTCATTGCAGCAATTGTTGGACTGTGAGTGCAATGCCACCTGCAGAAGTCTGGAGCACATTGAATTATACAGCTGCCTGTAGTATTGTTTATTGCATCTTCCACCTGTGCCTCCCTTATCCTGTTCCTGCCAAATTTCACAGCTGTGCCATTGGCCAGTACACAAGATTCCTGTGTTCAAATTGATTTCCCTTGTATATGCATGTTTCAAGAATTTCAAAAGCATTGCTTGTAAGATGAGTTCCTTTCACTCAGAGTGCGTTGTGTGAGGCACTTTTGAAGCAATGCTACAACATGCTCCCTTTGTTTCTTAAGTAACTTGCAACACATCCCAAGGTCAACAAGGAAACCACTTCTTTCTCTTTTTTAGGTTGCTTTCCTGTTGGACCAGCCATGCAAAAAGGGAAGCCTGCCTCTGCTGCCTGTGTGTTTTTCCTATTTCTCCTCCTCCTCACCCCTGTGTCTCCACAATGTCGGACGGCCACTCCGGATGAATGCAAGCTAAGTGGGGAATTTATACCAGGCCATAGCTTGGCCAGTCGAGGCTTTGACATAACCACATTGGAGCACACACAAAACGATGTGTTGGATTTGAGTGAATGGGAAAAATCAGACGGCAGCTGCACCTTGTGTGAGAACCCCTTGCTGCATGGGAAGCCACTCCAGAGACTCCCACTGGCCATCACTGACTGGAAAGCCAACTATTCTTGCCAGCAGAAAGTGCAACACTCAGGACACCCATCAACCATTTCTGTAGTTAAAGTGATGGCAGAATTGCTTGTAAGAAATGATTGGAAGAAGGAGCTGGATGTGGAGGTGAATCCCATCGCTAACACCCAACGTGCTCTTGTTGGATCAGCTTCCAAATGGGTTTCGTTCTGCCGTAGGCTGACTGCATGGGACAAGTTTACTTTCCTTCTCCATCATGTCTCCTGCTCATACTACAAGTGAGGAAGCCGGTGTCAAGTTGAGGAAAGCAAAGGGCTGGAGAGGGAGGAGGGCGGGGCCGTCACTGACTATACTAGCTGGGTGGAGTTTGAGGGAGCCGGTAGAAAACCGAGTGATTTCCTTGAAAAGTCTCAAAACTTTATAAACCTTGTTGTCAGATGCTTATGCCTCACCTGAGTTCACATATAAAGTACACATTTAAGCTTCTGTGGACTAGGTAAAGGTAAAAGTTCCCCTTGCTTGATAGCCAGTGGTTACTGATTCTAGGGGTGGTGCTCATCTCCGTTTCAAAGGTGAAGAGCCAGCAATGTCCAAAAGACACTTCTGTGGTCATGTGGCCGGCATGACTCAAAGCCCAGGTGCACGGAACGCTGTTACCTTCCCGCCAAGGTGGTACCTATTAATCTACTTGCAATTTCTTGCCTTTGAACTGCTAGGTTGGCAGGAGCTGAGACCGAAGACAGGAGCTCACACCGTCACACGACACTCGGGTCTCGAACTGCTGTTGTGCCTACCTCTCGGTCTGCAGTTCAGTGTCTTAACCACTAAGCCACTGCCGTTCTGTGGACTATTAGTATCCAAAACCATGCTAGTTGGATAAGAATGCCCTGCTGCATAGCATATGAATCTTTATGTCTGGAAGCTGGCCAACAGACAATAGAGTTACAGGTCTGGTCCAGATTTTTAAAATTCTGGCTAAGAATCTGTTTTGTGGCGGATCAGGACCCCCTGCTCAGATGTGTCCTTGCAGACCCGATGATCTCACCTAGCCTGGCTCTATTTCTTAAGAAAGTTTTGATGCATTCAGCCGGTCGAAGATGCATTCAGCCCTTCTGAGGGCAAGGGCTTCAAGCGGCATTGTTCGCATGTCGCTTGAGCCTTGCCTGGGCCTACTTAGAAGCGCCCGAGCCGCCAAGGAAGATGCGGCTCGGCCTGCCGGCTCCCAGGGTTGAAGCGCCGGGCGGGGGTGACGCGCCAGGAGAGTGATGCACCATCTCACCCCCCACCTCGCTATAGCGACACCACTGATTAGGTGTGCAATTTTATGTTGGTTGATCTGTTCGTGGTTGTGTTACTGTGTTATGTGTAAAAATAATATGCCAATAAAGGTTCTGAAATTGAGGATAAGAATACAGTAATTCTTAATTTCAGAAACTTTTATCCAGTTATACTGAATGCAAAAACTACAGTCAGTCCTTACTTACCGTTGTTTTGCTATCAGCTGTTTCGCTTTAACCTCGTCCTCCATGGCTGCAGCTGCTTCCGGGTTGCACCGGTTGCTTGCCCCCCACTTCCTGGTCCTATTCTTGCCTTGCAAGTTGCTTCTGCAAGGTATTCTGAGGTGAAAACAAAGCCAAGGAAGTGGATCATGGTCCTCTACAACCCAGAAGTGGCTTTGCAGTGCGCAGTGAGCCCACCAGAGCCCCCTGGAGCGTCACTGAGCCCGCCAGTGAAAACTGGTTCATTATACTGTATGTTGTTTCACTTAGTGTCGCAGCTTCCAGGAACCTATCTACGACGTCCAGTGAAGACCTGCTGTACTTCCTGTTACTAGTGCACCCCTTTAAGCTCCCTCTCAAACTCACCTACTGTACATGCGAGCTATAGAAGGGGCTTTTGTGGGGATGATCTTGATGTCACCCAAAATTCTTTGCTTGTTGGTGTTGGATGCATCTGGTGGACTGTATCTGGAGCGTAATCACTTTGGTTGCTGGGGCAGCAAGTGCCACTCCTCACACGTGTCGCTGGGCCGTGGTGGAGACGGCGGGCCGCCGCTGGATGCCGTACGCAGAAGGATGACGCGTGCACCCCGTGGCCTCCTCCTCGGCCTCTTCGGCCAGCGGTTTCTTCTGCGCATGCGTGGATTTTCCACGCACGCGCACTCCGTCGCTGAGAGCAAGAGCCTGCCCGGTTGCCCTCAGCTGCGGGTCTGCCATGTTTGCGCATGCGCAGACCATAACTGAGGGCAACCGGGCAGCTTCGTACCCTCAGCGGCGGTCTGCACATGCGCCAAAATGGTGGATCCGCAGCTGAGGGCAACCGGGCAGGCTCTTGCCCTCAGTGACAGAATGCGCATGTGCGGAAAATCCATGCCTGTGCACAACAAGCTGAGGGCAAGGCCGAAGATGCCCCGACTCAAGGTTGGTGACGCGTGGGGGGGTTGGGGTGGTGGGAGGTGACGCGCGCGTGCCCTGCCACCGGGTGACGTGCGCGCAGTGACGCCAAAAACCAGAAATATCTTTAAATGGTTTTACATTCTTGACATGGTTCTTCTGATTCTTTACATGTAAGCTGTCCTGTCACAGATTAGAGTTAGGCTATTATTTCACAGAAGAATAGGATAGTTGTGCTGAGATTTGCCGCTGTTTAAAATTGCAGAAACCTTTCCAAAACTGGAGGAGGAGAACAGGAAGAGTCTTGAAGGAGCAGCACAAAGAAAAAGATTTGGACTTTTATATGCAGCCTGAGTCCGGTGCACCTCTGGCACCATCTCAGATGAAATGACACATGATATGGGCTTTTCGTCTCTCAAATACGTGCCCTCAACAGACAGACAATGTCAAGCACCTCTGAGTGACCATTCTCTGGCTCTCAGCAGAATAACATTGGGGACCATCTAGTAAATGAATGGGTGCAACATCCAGCGCTAACAAGAGGGTGTTGTTCATGCTGGTCACACACAGGCCATTTAGGGAATTCAATGGAGCTGGGTGGTGGAGGTCATCTCAGAATTGTAGTGCTTTGATCACTCCAGAACAGAATTGTGCAGAGAAGTCCATAATAGTTGGTATAATTCCCTTTCAGTTCTCTGAATGCTCTTCCTGTCTTTCTTGCAGGTTCCGTATCGACAAGGATAAGTCTGTTAGTGCGAAATTCAAAGATAATCTAAACCTTCTTCCCGAAAAGTATAACTCTCAGTCAAAGAGGAACTATTATGACCTAATTTTAAACTATGGAACTCACTTCATAACAGAGCTTGACTTGGGAGCACGTGTCAGGTACCTGTCAGGTGTTCCGGTATGCTGGATGGAATTTAAAAAAATCACACTCTCTGAGATCAGTCATTGCCTGGAAATCGAGTTGGGTGTCCTTATTGGCTTTGAAGAAATGACTAAGAATCCTGACTACCGGAAGTGCGAAGAAAAGAGAACAAACCATGGTTTCATGCATAGTATCATTAAATACCTGATGGACCGTGAGGGTGGGACAGAGAAGCCCGACTCTGACTTCTGGCATAACGCATATCACGACCCATACTACTTCATAGAATGGCTGGAGAGTGCCAAAGATGTTCCTGCCCTGCTCTCCTACTCCCTAGAGCCACTTCATACCTTGGTGGAGAAGAGTGACCCACGGAGGGAGGGCTTGCGGCAGGCAGTGAGCGAGTATGTGAAAGAAAGAGCTATGTGGAGGAAGTGCAACCTCTCCTGCCCACCAGGGGTCCAACTGAGTGCCTCGGACCCCTGCTCCTGCGAATGTCCCAATGATAACTTCACCACCTCCACATGCTGTTCACGAGAGCCGGGCCTGGCCAACCTGACAGTGACCATTCAACGTGCCGAAGGCTTGTGGGGGGACTACATCACACAGTCAGATGGTTATGTCAGGGTGTTGTCTCAAACGAAGGAAATGTGCACCTCCACTGTTTGGAACAACAATGACCCAGAATGGAACACCATCCTGGAGTTTGGAATACTCCACCTGATAGATGATGTCTATCATATGACATCCAAAGTAGAAATAGAAGTGTGGGATAAGGATTCCGGATGGAATGATGATTTTTTGGGGAGATGCCTGCTTTTTCTGAAAGCTTGGGAATCACGTGATCATATTTGTTACCTGTATCACGGGGCCCTGCATTTCAAAACCCGCTTGGTCTGTGGCCCTCAACTTGGAGGCCCTTTCTGCAGAGATTATATCCGTCTGTGGCCAAAGTGGGAAACTAATTTTGCAACAGTTGTGAATTAAACCATTCCCTGGTGGAGGAGTCAGTGGAATTTGTTGATTTCTGCCCTGTCCGTGGGTGCTGCTTTTCCTTAAGGCGCATCCCGTTTTCCTTCCTAACAGCTACCATTTAATTTTTGAAACCTGCAGCCATTTGCTAATCAAAGATGCACCCAGCAAAGCTTATGGCACACAAAATACATTTTCTTCAGCCTTACAGTGTTGTAGAATTCTTTCTCATTTCTCACCTATCAGTGTATGCTCTGTGTTTTGAGGATACAATCTGTAAAAAGACTAAGTCATATTTTGAATTGCTAAGATGCAAATAAAGGCGAATAACCATCTTTTTTTGGTATATATTTATATTTTATTGATATAATATAAAAACATATATCGAAAGATTACAGCAAGTGTGAAGCAATAAATCCTACTAGCACGCTATTCTCTATTATCTACATATAATATCCAACTGAACCAAAATACCTCTAACATTCTATTCATTAAAACTACAAATCATCACTTCATTTCTGTCTCTTTCTCTTAAAAACTCAATAAGTGGCTTCCAATTATTAAAAAAAAAATGACTTCTCCTTATTTAAAATTGTAAGTTTGTCCATTTCAGCATAATCTAAAACGTTCATCCACCAATCTTCCAGTGAAGGTATTTCTACATTCTTTCAATATTGTGCATATAATATTCTTGCCACTATATAATATTCTTGCCAATATAATATTCATATATAAGAACAAAGTTTCACTTTTTCCCTCTACATTATTATCTCTCATACCCAACAAAAAACCTTCCGGTTTCATTTGTACATTAAGCTTTAAGATCAATTGTATCTGTTTATGGATCTGAACCCAATATTTCTTTGCCTGAGTACATGTCCATCACATATGGTAAAAGGTTCCTTCTTGCTTTTTACATTTCCAGCAACTATTCGACACCTTCCCATACATTTTCGCCAATTTGCTTGGGGTTATATACCATCTATACATCATTTTATACATGTTTTCTTTAATATTAACATTTAACGTAAATTTCAGCTGTTTTAACCAAAATTGCTCCCATTGTTCCATTAAAATTTCATGACCTAATTGAATAGTTGAATAGTTCAACTAATTGAATAGTTGAAAGAGTCATTCTATGATATATTGATGTCCGGCTTGTTAGTGTTCCTAATGTGTCTTGTTGATATCCCCCAGTTTGTCATTCCCTGTTGTATCATTTTTGTTGTTAGGTAGGTAGTTAGTTAGTTAGGTAGTTAGGTAGTTAGTTAGTTAGTATTTTTATTATGTATTGTCTTGTGTTTTATTGTTGTTAAATAAAATAAAAAATATAATAAAAAAAAAAAAATTTCATGACCTACATTTTTTGCCCACTGACAGCACAATCCTCTGGATTGCACCGGCGACGGAATGTAAAGCACGTTCATGGTGACTCTGGAGCAAGGGAGGCCGGCGCAGAGGCCGACTTCCTTTGCTCCGTCACCGGAGCGCCCGTGTGGCCGCTGGAGAACCCAAGTAAGGATCTGGCAGGTGCAGAGACAGGTTGGTGGGCAAGGGAGGGGGCCATTGGCCTTGCTGGCCAGGGAGGGGGCGGGGGATGGCCTTGGCCGGGCTGGTTAGGCTGTTACATGGCCTCCTCCGACTTCCGCTAGCAATTTTGCTGATGGAAATCTGAGGAGGCTGATCGGCCCGGCTAGAATTTACACCCAGGAAAGGGGACGAGCGTCCCCTTCCCCAAGTAGACCTCTGGCCCGGCGACAGCTTGGCTGCTGGGGCTCAGGATCTGGTGGGCAGCCCTGGGTCACCAACCGGATCCTTACAGTGGATTGCGCTGTGAATCATACAGTCTAACTTCTTCTCTCTCGAACTTCAAAAGCAGTTTATACATTTTTGAAATTACCTGGTCCTCAGATTTTACCGTATTTTTTGCTCCATAAGACGCACTCCCCCCCAAAAAAATAGGGGGGAAAGCATGCGTCTTATGGAGCGAATGTTAAAAAAATGTTAATAAAATACTTACCGGGGCTTCGGGAGATCTGCAGAGGCTCATGCAGGCCTCCCCGATCTTCAGTTCAGCGATAAATGGCTCTTTTCTGCCATTTCCGGTTTTCGCGAGCCATTTATCGCCGAACTGAAGATCAGGGAGGCCTGCATGAGCCTCTGCAGGCATCCCCGAAGCCCCCACAAGACAGGTAAGTGGGAAACTTTTTTTCCCTATTTTTTGCTCCATAGGATGCATGCGTCCTATGGTCCGATGTGTCCTATGGAGCGAAAAATACGATAATTGTATCTCCAATGTTGATTTTTCTTCTACAAATCCACACACCTTCTAATCCAATTTAAATCTCTCCAAGATTGACAGCGCAATCCTGTGTAACCTTGCATTGGTGTAACAGTACATGCACTGGTGTAAGTGCACTTATGCCAGTGTAATTGCACTTACATTGGTGCATCTACTGTTACACAGGATTGTGCTGGTTGAGCATATACAAACAATTGACAATTAAATTCTTCCATTAATTCTTCTCTTGACTTCATCGTACATTCTCCTTACGAAAAAGTTAATAGATTTCTGTAGAATAATCCTTTCTCTCGTGTCAAGGTACTTCTGCAAAATGAGCTTCTTATGGCGCAACCCAGAAAGGTATTTTTTCATAGAAATAGGGTTTATATCGGTTCCATATCTTCTATAGTGCATGTCTAACATAATGGTTTTAAAATTCCAAATTTGCTTCCACTTTATCATACCACAAATACCCATGCCAACCAAATCTCAAGTCAGAGCCCTCTAGCTCCAATAATCTTCTATTTGGTAAATATATCCACTCTTTCATCCATACAAAACAACATGCTACATAATATACTTTCAAATCCGGTAATCCTAATCCTCCTCTCTCCTTTGCATCTTGAAGAATCTTATATTTTACTCCTGGTTTCTTCCCTTGCCAAATAAATTTAGAAATATCTTTCTTGCCATTCTTAGAAATATCTTTCTGCCATTTATGCCCAGCCCCAGACCTCCAGTCTCTCTCTCTCTCTCTCTGAGCACGTGGCGTGGGGTTCTGTCCCCCAGCAGCCACAAAGTGGGACTTTGTCGGTGGAGGGCAAAATTCACAAACACCCCACTTCTCTCTTCTCTTCTCTTCTCCTCTCTCCTCTCTGCCCCCCTCAAGGGCAGAGAGGGCTGTTCTGGCTGTGGCCAAACTGTTTACAGCTGTGCCTGGGCAGCTGCCTCAATGGTACCATTTGCTAACCCATGTCTTTCTCCCAGCCTCTTCCCCCCCCCCACAGGCAACAACACCAGCAGGTAAGTGCAGGTAAGAACAGGGGTTGTGCTGACATGTGGTCTGACTTCTACCTCTTTGCATATAGAAATATATGATACATGCCTCTTTACCAATGTGCCCTCTCATGTCTGCCTGCTTTGCCTGCTATGATATGCCTCTTTACCAATGTGCCCTCTCATGTCTGCCTGCTTTGCCTGCTATATAGGATACATGCCTCTGTACCACTGTTGTGTCTGATTGCTGCCTGTAGTCATGTGAGCAGACAATGCCACAAGTGTGGAACTGTTAGCCTTATGTAGACACCAGCTGTTCCCCCCCTTTTCTCCACAGGGTCTACTGACAGGCCAGTAGTGCTAGGTTTGCCATGGTTGTGACCTATCAAGTCGGTGTTGTTGTCTCTCTTTGACCCTTTCCCCTTACAGGATCATGCTCTCTTTACACCCAGGTAAGCAGCTCAGACCATGCTATGTGTGTCACACCTATCAGCTGTGTTTTATTTCTCTCCCTGCAGGCTTTTGCAACCGGCACACTGGCTTGTCTTCAATGGTGACTGCTTCCTCACACCAGCTGACATGTAACTCCCCATTGTTTTTTGTCTCCCCAGGAATGTCCACCACCACCTACCTTCCTGGAGGCACCCCTCTGCAGTCTGGTTGCCCCACTGTTGTCTGCCTCGATACTGCCAGAGGTCAGGGAGCCAGCCCTGCAACCCTCCTCAGCTGCCGGCGCTGCTGCTGCTCCACTTCCCTGGCTGTTGTACTTGCTGTCCCTCCCCTTTCTATGGAGAAGGCTGTGGTTCCACAGGGGAAGAGCCTGCATCTCCAGGTCCATGGGGCAGGTGTGCTGCTGCTGCTTTCAGATTGGCTGCTGTGACTACCCCTGGCAGCCTCGCCTGTCCATCTCTGCTAATGTTCCAGAACAATAAAGACACCCCTCGGGCAGAGCCCCACTGAAACATATGTGCCCAGTGTTACACAAGCATTTCCCCACACACACAGACAGCCCCCAGCACTGAAGTCCCTACATGAGTCCCATCCAGGGACTGCCACGGCCTTCCCTGGGAGAACACAGCAGGGGGGCTGCCAGACCCCCATGGCACAGAGGGGAGGGGGGAGTTGGGGGGGCCTCTCAGGCAGGCAAACAGTGACAGCCAGGGCGTCCGCCCGTAATGAAGGCGCTTCCGCCGAAGGTCCGCCCGTAATGAAGGCGCTTCCGCCGAAGGTCCGCCCGTAATGCAGCCGCTTCCGCCCAAGGTCCGTCTGCATAAGAGGCGCCTGTTTCTGCATTGCCTTCATCTGCGGAGCAACCCCTGTGTCCCTATTGGTCTCTGCAGACCCCTCTCTCGAAATGTCTCTCCCACCAGCCTTGTTGTCTGTCTGTCTGTCTGTCTGTCTCTGACCCACCCGTGCTCCTCCCCAGCACCCAATGTCTGCCTGCCTGTGTGTCTGCCTCCCCTCCCACTCCCTGATGATGGCAGCTGGCAACCCCCCACCCCGCCAGAGCGCCTGTTGCGCTGTCTTCGCCCCATCTGGGGGTGTGATGAGCTGCGTGAGCCCTTCCTGCTCACAGCAGACAAGCCCAAGGCATCTCTTGGTCTTGGCCGGGGCACAGAGCAGAACGAACGCCGGGATGCCTTCTTTGTGGGCATTGCCCGGCCCTGTAGGCCCAGGGCTTCAGGCAGTGCACAGGCAAGTCATGTCAGAGGCAGTTCCAGACATCATGAGACCCTCCTTGTGTGTGACGTTCCCACCCCCTCCTTCCCTTCCCTCCCCCGCTCCCCCCCATGACTCCCACGTGCAGCCTCAACGTGGCATGGGGGTGGCATCACCTTCTGCAGGAGGGGGGACGGCCACCCTCCCCTGCAGCAGGTGGCTGATGCACAGGGTGCTCTGTGGCAGCTGGCTTGGGCCCAGCAGTCCCCTGTCACCTGCCCTGCGCCCACCACATGACTGGCGCAACCTTTCTGCCTGCGGCCAGCCCCTTTGCGACCGGGCTGCGACAGACCCTGCGGCAGCTGACATGGATGGACACTGACACATGCAGACACAGGCCTGCACATGCCCGAGCCAGACATGGAGCCTGGAGAGCCTGCCTGCCTGGGAGGTAAGTGTTGCCTGGATCCTGGGGTGGTGCTGGGCCACAGAAACTGCAGCCTGCCTAACTCAGGCATAACTCTGACATAACTCAGACATAACATAAGACATAACTTATGCTGAACTTAGGCCACTCTTATGCCAGACTTGTGGAGGAGTTGGGTTGGAATGGGCTGTAAGTCTATGTGAGGGTAAGTGAACACTCTCATTGCACACTATCAGCTTTTGACGCCTGCCTTATTTTCTTTTTCCATCTCAAGAACCCCCTCAGCACTTTGATCAGGAGGGTAATATCATGTCCCCAATATTAAAGTACTCCCAATGGTTGTGGGAGGAGAGTGTTCCCTCTGCATTTTCTAGTTTGCTGGGCTCTATGCCATCTTTGATATACCGTTGCACCAGCCCCGATTTGCCTTCTCTGTGCCATTCCTATCAAGTTGGTCTTCAGGAACAGCCGTCTCCCACTGGGTCCTTCCATTCCACCCGGGTCCCATTCTGCCCACTCTATCTATGTTCTCATCTGCAACAAAACATTCCAACTCCCCCATGCAGACTTAGAGCATCTATCACTGCGTAAACCAGGACAGCGTGTCCTTTCCCAAATGTCATAAGCCTGTGCCTTTACGCTGTGGCTTTTTGATCTGTTTGAGAGGCTGTCAAGCATGTCCCACTGTATGCTCATTTTGAAGTTCTACCCTGTCCCCTTGTGATGTCCATTACCCAAATTGTTACCCATATTGCCGGTTTATTATTTAGGGGAATAGCTTATTATGGATATGGCAATGGGTACAAGCAAGGATTTTTTGTCCAACTATACCAGAGTCCAAACTTTCCAGAATCCCATTTAAATAATCTTAAGGAAACACGTATGTTGCTTTCAATATTTACCAAATAATTCAGGCATACAGTAAAGTAATACAGTCAATCACACTCAATATACAGAGCTAGGAGATTAAGATAGAAAGGGACAGTAACATTTGCATTAGCAGGTTGTTGAGGGGTGATATTTACCTTCCTTGAAGCCTTTGCTTAGGAGATCAGTTACAGAGAATTAAATGGTTGCAAGTGAAATAAATACTTGTAAATAGCTGCATTTGGACAGCAGGAGTTACAGCGCAATCCTAAGTAAATATCCAGCAGGCGGCCCAGCCCCCCCCCCCGATCCTATTCCCGTTCTGGGCCGCCCTGCAAAAGCCTGGAGGTCTACTAGGGGAAAGGGGACCTTCCCCTGGTGTAGACCGGGGAAGGCCCAATGGGCCTCCTCGGACTTCCGCCAGCTAAATAGCTTGTGGAAGTAAGAGGAGGCCATGTGAAGGCCATGCTGGCAGGGAGGGAGACGGGGATATGACATACGCAATCCCCGCCACCCTTCCGGCCAGCTTGGCCAATGTACCCCCTCCCTCGCCACCCGGATTGCCCCCGTAGGAGCTGGATTTACCTGCGGCGGCCGCCCGGGCATTCTGGTGCCGAGGTGAGGGCAGTCAGCCTCTGCACCAGCTGCTCTTATTCCTGAGCTGTTGTGAATGTGCTTTACGGCACGTTCACAATGGCTACGGCGGCGGAGTTAATAAACACGCTAGAGAGAGGCTTGGATAAAGGGTCACTTTATTAAATTCAACAAAACGTATAAAAATGTAGCAGGGAAAATCTATAACATCCTGCAGTGTGCGGGCACTATGTGAGGGGAAAACGGTGCTCCCCATGCTACTCTCGGGTACGACTCTCTGACTCCAAACTCCTCCTCTTCATAGATTGGGAAAGCTTATCACAGCCAACCCTGAAGGGGTTGAGGCAGCTGGGCCGCCCAAACTCCCCCTAGGCAAGCCATGTGGTGGTCTTTGCTTACCCAGCCAAAGAGGCTTGCCAGCCAGCCTCACCGACCAGGATAAGTATCGTCTGAGTGGTCCTGGCTCACCCTTTGACCTTGCTACCTCAGAATGCATGCCAATGATGATCTTTACCTACCCATCCCACATGCAACCTGCCACATTTTGGGGTTACCCTAGCGTTAGATCCCAACTGCCACCAAACCTGCCTGAAGGCTCAAACGTCCCTGCTTCAGGTCCATGAAAAAAATGTCGGCACCAGCCATGGAGAGGTAGACGCCATCATCCTTAAACAGGTCTGGCGTACTGTTTACGCTGCATCGGGGGCAAGTCCCAGCTGGCTGGGACAATGAGGAGACCAGCCAGGAGCTCGGGATTTGGGCTCCCGAACCAGGATTGTCCGGGCCAGAACCGGGACTATAGTAAGTCTAGTCATGTGAGCTCTTATGACTCTCTGAAATAGTTTCTTACATTACAGCTTGCTCAGGGTAAAATACCAAGACTCAGCCTAAATCACCTACTCCTCCTTAGGAAGAAAGGAATAGGTGTGTATGTTGGATGAGATGCTCTAGGTCACACTCCACTCTCTTTAAAATAAATACCAGTACATGAGTACATACATTTAGGCTGCACATGTAATATTGTAATTTAAAGTTGTAGTTTTGATGATGCAGGGTCCGGGGCGATGACACAAGGGGTGGGGTGATGACTAATTTCCATGCCCACTGCACGGGAGGAGGTCCATCATAGGGGTGATGCACTGACCTCTTGCACTGGGTATCGCAAACCCTAGGAATGCCCCTGGACTGCTCTCAGGTGTATCGCATAGAGTGTCACACGTACAACTCTCAGCCTATTGGGCATCAGTTGTGGGGGTGTGCTTGGAGCAATAAGCTTCTGCCTCTCAGGGAAGAAGTTCATTCCCTTGAAGTCTGCGTAGCTGACGGGGAAGTTGAAACAGCAGAGAGGTATGTGAAGGACTCCTTTGGGGTGTCAGAGGTCTCCTGCTCCCAGTTTGACAGCTCCTTTACAGTTATGGAGAAGGAGAGAGAAAGAGGGAACTGATCCTTTAGAAAGGACTCACCCCTTGGAGGATGAACCCAAATTACCTTGAGCAGAGGAAACTTTGTGGGTGAGGCTGGATGGTTTTATCTTTGGAAGTATAGAGGAATGGGTTTGTGTCAGGTAAATAGACCGCAGGCTGACCTTCCTCCTTGCTGCCAAGGTTGTGGACTGTCACGCCTGTACCACCACCACCCCTGAGGGTAGTAGCTCTACTTTAAAGGGTCTTTTCTGGGACATCGGGAGGGGTTCTGTTCTGTCCACCATCATGCCCCCCCCCTCGATTATACTTGTGTACAACTTAGGTGCCACAAATGGTGATTTATATATCAAGGTACATCTAGAGGACCTGGTCTGATTCTTCCTAGGTGTTGTTCATGGAGAGTGCCTCCTTCTTTCCCTGAGCAGCATCTTCTGGTGATAGGATTTGGAAACTGATGGGTGTCACCTCTCTCCCAGGTAAGCTATGTGAGGTGTTTGTGTGGATGGTTCCAGCCCAGAGAGGTTGGAGAAGGAGGCCAGAGTTCTTTCTTCCCCTTTCTCCTGTTTCCCTTAGTCTTGTCCCTGCCTCCTCTTTGCATCCAGCACTATATCCCTCTATCTTGTTGCAGCTTTGTGCCCAGTTGGTTAGTTAATCTTTGCCTCACTACAGCATGCCTGAGAACCTAACTCTTCTTTCCTCTCCTTGCCTGCAATCCTCTTTCCTCATAGTTGGAGGGACAGTCCCCCTCCCCTCCTCCCCTCTGATGCTTGTTAGTTTGAAAGTATAGGTTGGTCTCCTGTTGCTTCGTTCCACATGCTCGATCAAGTTCTTGTGCTGGTCCTCATTTCCTCTACTTTCCTGCTTGCTGTCCCCAGCAGCCTTGCCTCTTGCCCTCCCATGCTTCCCTCTTGCCTGCTCATACCCCTCTTTAATGCTCCTCTCACCATGCCCTCCATACCTCTGCACACCTCCATGGCTGCATTCTGGATTAGGTAAGCATTGCGCTAGCTCATAGAGCTTTCGTGAGGCTTCCAACCTGTATTTCCCTTCTTGTTCTTTGCTCGTACCAGCTCATCTGCATCTTCTCTGTTGCATCCCCCGGGTGCTGAGCACATGGACATAAGGAGGACATGATTGGCACATGGACATAAGGAGGATGTGATTGACAAAAGGATCAAAGGCCCCATGGGACAAAGCTCACACCCATGACATTCAGAAAAGGGCACAGTATATTGTTTTTCATATGCAAATGACAGAGGCTGTGGTCAACATGGAAAAGTTGGAATGCTTGTTCAAAAGAGAGAAGATACAGTGGGCATAATGGCAACAGGGAGAACTAGAGAATAGGGTGTGGGTGGTGTAGCTCTGCTTGTCAAAGAGGCATAGAATCCAACAAAGTAGAAAGCTTAAGGGATGAGACATCTCCCTAGAAACAGTGTGGGTGGTAATAACAGGAAAGTAACTTGATTCTGGGGACATGCTCTCATCCAGTGGATCAAAGTGCTGAAGGTGATCTTGGGTTGGAATAAGAAAACCTGACAGATATCAGAGAGTTATCTTATCGTAATAATGTATGACTTCAATTACCCTCATGTAGACTGGGTAAATTCATTTTCAGGTTTAGTCTAGATACTCTATTGATGGGTGCCGCCACTGGAACTAACGTTCTGATAGTGGAACGCACTTTCCGGTGTTGCAAAAGGTGCTGCAGAAGGGGGCAGAGCTGCATGTTTCCCGACCACTGCCGGAGAGGCCATGGCGGCCCAGTCTACAACGGTGGGGAATGAAACATAGTCGGCGTTGGGGACTGTGGGTGGGAGGGGAGTGGGTGGACTGGAGGCATAACTGAGCAGGGAGGGTGAGGAATGGGGGTGGGGAGGCAGTGGGAGGGGGTGAATCTGGTGACAATGGGGCACGCCAGATATATTCCCTCCATTTTGCACCTCCCCACCCCTTTTCTCTCCTTGGACATACACCACCAAAACTGGTGGCGTATGTCCAACGAGACCCGTAGGTTCACAACTGTGCTGTAGGCTTACCAGATTTCTGGGACTCGAAGGGGGGCGGAAGTGACATCATGAGGGGCGGGTCAAGGAACCATGATGTCACTTCTGACGGAAGTGATGTCACAGTGCTGTGTCCGGCCGCCGTGACCAGAAGTGATGTCACAAAGGGGCGTGTCTGGCGAGGAAAATCTCCAAATAAATAAATAATAAATAATAAATACAATTTTCTTACATTTCCCTCTTTTTTAAAAGAAAAAAAGAAAAACCACAGTGTGTGTGTGTGTGTGTGTGGGGGGGGGAAGCAGGGTATAAATATCTTAAATAAATAATAAATAATTTTAAAAATGAGGGTGCTGGTCTTCAGTAGCTGCCAGAACAGCTACCAATGTCACATTGCATAAAACAGCAAAACACAAAACAAGCAGACAGCAAAAGCAATAAAAAAACACCTCTTTTTAAATCCCCAGGTCATCAGCTGTTTGGCGCTAGCTCAGAGGTTCCCAACCTTTGTCACCAGGTGTACCACCTGTCACGTTCAAATTTTCTAAAGTACCATTTGCGCCAATAAATAAATTTATTTATTTATATAACATTTATATATACATGTCTTTATAATATATAATTTAAATATGTGCACTAAATAATAATAATAATAATAATAATAATAATAATAATAATAATAATATACAGTATTTCTATACCACCTTTCTTGGTCATTGGGTTTCTCCTCTGACTTTAAGTCAAGGCTGTGTACGTGGGCAGGTGTAAATAGGTGATAGTGTCAGCAAATGCAGCAATTAAACCACTGTGGTTTAAAACAAACAGTAGTACTCACACATCCATTTCCTGCTTTGGAAGTTCATCCAAAGGAGCAGTATATAGGCTTCAGGAGTAGAATATCATCAGGCATCCACAGTGTTCAGTCTCTCTGGTTTTTGGTCTATCTTTCCCCAAGACAGTTACATTTCATCCCCCCCCCCCGAAACCCTATTCATGCTTATTGATTTGAGTCTCTACAAATATGAGCCTGAGCAACAGCTTGCTCAGAGGAGACAGCTGAATTACAGTACGGCAATTTGAGCAGCTTGCTCCAATACAGCAAAAAAAGTAGAAATAAAAGAAAAGAAACATGAAAAAGCCTTGCCTGCTCCTTCTACATACATACATAAACCTTTATTGGCATACATAGACAGACAAGCAAAGCAAAAGAAAAGAAAACAGAATATTTACATACAAATCACCCTACTACATTGCTTACGAAAAATAAATCAGTTCCCAGATGAATCGACATGGTTTACAGACCCTTATGCTCTGGCAATCAATATTTCTTAAAGTTTGGGGGTAATATTGAATGCAGTTTGGCGTCGTTGGACAACTAATAAAAGATACTTGGCAATATAACTAATAAAAGCACGAGATTCTGCTGCCAATAGTGACCGGATGCAAGATTCATCTGTATTCTCTTCATGTGCTAAAAAGTGAGGGTATAAATAGGTCTGACGCAAATCATCATAAATAAGGCAGTGTAAAAGAGTATGGTATAAATGTTCTATAGATCCTCTATTGCAGGGGTTCTCAACCCTTTTCACCAAGTGTGCCCCCTGGCACGGTCAAATTTTTTGAAGTACCCCCTGTGCCAATTAATTAATTAGCATATTAATTAATTAATTAATTATCAAAACGTAAATTCTAATCATTAAAATTACTCATCTTACACTGTTAGCCACCTTCCCCCCCCCCAATTTTTGCCTCCCTTTTTATTTTAAAAGAAAATATCACCACAGGTCTCCCATCCAATGATAAACCAAGGCAATTCCTTCTTAGAACCAGCTCAATCTGCCATAAGAGCTGCCTTCTTTAAACGGAAGAAACTATGTATTCTAAAACCCAGTATATAACTTGAACCAGCCAGTAGGAAAGCACTTCATTTGCATTTCACTTGGGAACACAGTCTGGGGGGGGGAAGAGAAGGGGTGGTTTTGTTGCATAAAAGAATCTTTTATGTTCACTGTCAATGAAGTATTTCTTTTTAGTAATAAAGTAGGGACTACTTAGTCAGAGAACTCACCCTAACTTGGATGTAAATGCTAGAAAGAGGTTTATATAGAGATTTGGCAGAAGCTTTTTTTAAATAAATAAATATGGGAGCCTTGCTAGTCTGTGCCTTATCAGCTGTATGTCAGCTGTGAGTCGGGAGTTTAAATTTAAAAAACTAAAAGGATGCCAACTTCTAGCTGATAAGACACAGCAAGCCAGAACCTCTGCTCTATTGCAAATACAACAAGGGAGCTGACCACCTCGGGTTCTCAATGCTTGGCTTGCGAGCATATAGTAGGGGGTAGATGGAAAACTAAAGGAAAAGAAACCCTCACTGCCTCAGCACTGCCTTATTGCCTTTGCCACCTAGTGGTTCAGTGGGGAAGCAATACAGGAAGCAATGGGAAAGTACAGATCAGTGATAAGGAGCAGAAGAAGCTGAGAGAGATCGATCAGAAGAGCAGATAAGACATCTCCTACCAGCTGATTGATGTTCCTAGCAGTTAGAGGCCTTGGGGGAAAAGCTTTCCAAAGGGAGACCAGCATGTCAGAGACCGGAGAACAGAAAAACAGATATGGACGAACCTGTGGCGTACCACCCCCGCAGTCAGCTCATAGGCAGGATAGGAGGTTGGGTGTTTAGCGCTGGCGGTTTAAGCACAGCACTAAACTTCAAAGCCCTTATTATCTAGGGCCAAACAGCTGATGAGCTGGGATTTAAAAGACGAATCTTTTTTAATCCCCAGCCCATCAGCTGTTCGGCGCTAGATAAGGGTGTCAGGGATCCACCACCCCCGGTGCCCCTGACTCCCCCCCGCTATACCCTTCCAGGGCCTCACCCCACATTGCGCCCACTCCAGGGACCCCTCCCAGGTGACTGCTCCGACTCCACCACCAAAGCCACCACCTCTAACCCCTGCTGAGCCCAGTCTGAGTCCTCCAAGTGCCAGCTGGATCACACCCCTGACTGCCAGCAGGATCTCACACTTGAGCCCTCCAAGTGCCGGCAGGATCCTGCCCCTGACATGAGAGGAGGACAAGGGCAGGGGGTGGAGAGCAGGGTTAGATAGCCTTAAAAGGTGTCAAAGGAAGCCGATGAGGAGGCATTTGGTGAGAAGCCTCAAAATACCATAGGAATTTGGTGAGTGAGGAGCTTCCTGAGATCAGGAGCAAGTGAGCCTGGGCAGGAGGAGAAGGACTGTGGGTGTAGTAACCCCCTGCCCTGCCCTGCCCTGCCTTGTCTGAGGCTTATTCCTAACCCATGAGCAGGACCAGGGCGGAAGCCTCACGAAGGGCTTTGAAGTTCAGCGCTGTGTTTAAAGCACCACCACTGAACTTCAAAGCCCTTATCTAGCACCAAACAGCTGAAGAGCCAGGGAAGAAGCAGTGGTAGCCGCGGAGGTCCGGCCAGGACGCAGTCCCAGCCAGGATGGCGCCCAGTATGGAGCCCTGAAACTGGGACTGCGCTGGCGAATACTGGGATGATGGTAAGTCTAGCCATTGGCCACTACAGAAGATTCCTGTGTTCAAATTGATTTCCCATGTATATGCATGTTTCAAGAATTTCAAAAGCATTGCTTCAGTAGCGTCACTGGACGCGCGTCACCCGGGAGCAGGAGGGGGGGAGATGCGCGTCACCCTCCGCCCCCGGGCAGCGCCCTGCGACGCTCTTCCTCCGTCGTCCTGGGCCTCGACCCTCTTCCTCTGGCATCCGGGACCTTCTGAGAAGGCACACTGTGTTGCCACGCTATTTATTCTTTTTTTGCGCATGCGCAGAATGTTTCTGAGTCAAGGGCTGCCCGTTTGCATTCTGTGCATGCGTGAAAAAAAGAAGGCCCTGGACACCGCCAGTCGTGGCGGACGCTCCGAGGCTTTCTCCGGCTCCGAGGCCGGGAGAAGGCCTTGGAGCGCCCGCCTGCGTCAACCGTCCAGAGGCTCCGAGCCCAGGAGAAGGTCTCTGGATGCTCAAGGCCTTCTCCCGGGGCTCGGAGCCTCCGGATGGTGACGTGCGTGCACATGCGCGGGTCTTGGAGCCTCTGGGGCGGGCGTGTGCGTCACCCTTAAGGCGCGTGTCACCTCCCGGTGGCCCGTCCCGCGCGCCAAGCTCCAGAGACGCCGCTGCTTGTAAGATGAGTTCCTTTCACTCAGAGTGCGTTGTGTGAGGCACTTTTGAAGCAATGCTACAACATGCTCCCTTTGTTTCTCAAGTAACTTGCAACACATCCCAAGGTCAACAAGGAAACCACTTCTTTCTCTTTTTTAGGTTGCTTTCCTGTTGGACCAGCCATGCAAAAAGGGAAGCCTGCCTCTGCTGCCTGTGTGTTTTTCCTGTTTCTCCTCCTCCTCCTCACCCCTGTGTCTCCACAATGTCGGACAGCCACTCCAGATGAATGCAAGCTAAGTGGGGAATTTATACCAGGCCATAGCTTGGCCAGTCGAGGCTTTGACATAACCACATTGAAGCACACACAAAACGATGTGTTGGATTTGAATGAATGGGAAAAATCAGACGGCAGCTGCACCTTGTGTGAGAATCCCTTGCTGCATGGGAAGCCACTCCAGAGACTCCCACTGGCCATCACTGCCTGGAAAGCCAACATTGCATGCCAGCCAAAAGTACAACATTATGCAACCGAGTCATGCATGTCTGTGGTTAAAGTGATGGCAGAATTGCTTGTAAGAAATGATTGGAAGAAAGAGCTGGATGTGAAACCCTGCCAATACAACCCATGTGGTTACATGGGATTTCATTCTACATTGGCTTCCTTCTGCAATCAGAAACAGATAGAGGATAATTACATTTTCCTTCTCCATCATGTCTCCTGCTCATACTATAAGTGAGGAAACTAGTGGCAAGTTGAGAAATGCAAAGGATTTGATGTGGGTGGAGGTCTGGCGTTGACTATTCTAGCTGGGCGGAGTTTGAGAGAGCTGGGTAGAAAAGGGCACAACCCTCCCTTAACAGAGGGCCAGTGCAGTGTATGCTGCATTGGCGAGTGCTGTTGCAAAAGCGCCATAAAGTGAATGTCGCCAATGGCACGGAGGCCCCCACTGGCCCGCATGTGTTGGCAGAAGGAACAGCGTGGTCTGTAGAAAGCTAGAGCCGTGCTGAGCTGCACTGGGGTTGAATCGGGTGATAAAAAGGAGGAGGGTGGGTTGGGGGTATAAAGGGGCAGGTCATCAATGGGGGTTGGGCCTGGGAGGGGGGCAGGATTGGCGGTAACGGCATACGCTGCATCCTATCCCCCCTCCCGGGCCTGTTTTCCCTACACGTCCTCTCAGACTTGTGCCAGCTACTTTTCTCCCGTATTTGCGAGTAGACCCATTGCGAGGACTCGGGCTACCCCAGGGCAAGATTAAAAATATTCCTTTGCCTTGCGGAGAACTCCAGCCTGTTAAACTTCTGTGCAGGATACAGCGCAGGCCACATGGACCTCACTGCATCGGTGCAAAGAAAAGTAGGAAGGATTGGACTGCCCGTGATTTCCTTAAAACTCACAAAACCTTATAAAGCGTTGCCAAGTTCTTAACCCTCACTTGAGTACACATATGAAATACACATTAAGCTTTTGCGGACAGTATCCAAAACATGCCAGTTGGAGAAGAATAATTCTTCTTCAGAAAATTTTATCCACTTATACTGAACGCAAAAACAACATCAAGTGATTCTTTGCCCCATTAAAGCTCCCTGTCAAACTCACAGCCATGTAAGCTATAAAATGGGCTTTTGTGGGGATGATGTGATCCAAAAGTCTGAGCTGGTCCGTGTTGGATGCAACAAGTGGGCTGAGTTTGGAGCACAGTCACTTGGGACACTGGAGCAGCAAGTGCCACTCCTGTTCTGTCTTGATGGAAAACCAGAAATAGCAGCGCTGATTCTTTAAATGGAAGCTGTCCTGTCCCAAATCATTTCACAGGTGAATAGGATAGTTGTGCCAAGGTTTGCTGCTGCTGCTGCTGAAAATTGCAGAAACCTTCCCAAAACTGGAGGAGGAGAGCAGGAAGAGTTTTGAAGTCTTGAAGGAACACAAAGAAAAAGTTGTGTTTTTTTTTTTTAAAAAAAGGGGTTTAATGACTGTGTCAGTCAGATTTAAAAGCACTTAAAAGTTTCACCCACTCCTTGCGTTTTCTGTAGGCCCAGTGCCCCAGGGTCATATCTGATTTTTTTGTTATTAAGATGTGGGAGCATGGGAAACAAGAACTAGACAATTTTCTTAAACATGTGAACAGTATTCACCCTGCCGTACAATTTATCATGGAAGAAGTAAATGGTACACTTCCGTTTCTGGACATCTTAATAACAGGAAAATCAGATATGACCCTGGGGCACCGGACCTACAGAAAACCTATGAAGGCCAATATTTAAATAATAAATCGAACCATCACCCTGTGCAAAAAAGAGGGTTGATTCACACATTAGAACATAGAACTAAACGGCAGGGATGTATCTAGGTAACTAGGTCGCGAGTGCGAGTACAATCATTTTTGCACGAGTACGAGTCCAAGTATGAGTCAATGCCAAAAATTTTGGGCGAGTACGAGTCAAGTATGGATCCTTTTGTGCACAAGTACGAGTCGAATGCAAGTAAGACCAAAAACCACGAGTCACAAGTTGAGTCACTTTGGGGCAAATGGCTTCCCCCCCCTGAAAATGGATGGGTGTCTGTGTGTGGGGTGTGTGTGGGGACCTCTGAGACTTTTAAAGCACCCACTTGGTTCCCCCTATGCCCTTCCCCTCACCTCTCAGTCTTGTCACCACCCATCTGGTTTGGGAAAAACAAGCGTATCTGCATTCAAACCATTTATTATTCCCTCCCTGCCCCCTCCCCTTGATGAGCTGAGCATCCATTGGGCTTGGAATTTTGGCCAAGGAGGAGGAACTGCTGCAGCAGCTTCACCTTCCCTCACTCCTCCCCACCCCTCACACTCGAACTTGTGGCCAATGGCAAACAGACGGCAAAAAAGGGAAAAACTCCGAGCCAGGCTTGTTTTCCCACCCCCTTGAAAACCCTCCCTCTCTGCCGTCCTCCTCCTCCGAGGTCTCCACTGCGCCTGCCTGCCTGCCTGTGTTGATGCCAGCCATTAAAGGAAAATGACTCAGAAATGGCAAGTCGTTACCCCCACGAGTGCAAGTCAAGTATGAGTCCCGTGGGTCACGAGTGCAAGTGCGAGTCAGTGGGTCACAAGTACGAGTCAGGGAAAAAGTGACTAAGTCACACTTGCGAGTCGAGTCATTTAACTCGAGTCCCCATCACTGCTAAACAGATCACGTAAGCACAATATCTGAATTCAGTGCAGGGGAGGGCAGACCGGGCAGTCAGGGAGGGTGGACATTGGCCACCTTGGACCTGGAGAGAGCGGGGATATCGGCGGCGAGATCCGCCAATATCCTAAGCCCTCTCCAGGCACGGCACAGCCTTACAAGGTGGCCTCGACTGTATGCCAGCTCCAGAACTGGTATACGTTCGAGGAGCCCCATTGGGCCTCAAGCCGCTTACACCGGGGGAAGGGGATGATCATTCCCTTCCCCCGAGGTGTACCTGGGCTGCCTTACCTTCTCTGGTGGGTGCTGGGACATCCAGGATCCAGTGTAAGGGCCGCTGGCCTCTGTGCCCGCAGCGCTTACTCTCCAGGTGCCACAAAAGTGCTTTATGGCAATTTTGCAACACCCTGCACCAGTGTGCACTCCCCTGGCACATATCTACACAGGATTGCACCGCTCGTCAGGCACCATCTCTGATGAAATTACACACGCTAAGGGCTTTTCGCCTCTCAAGTACGTGTCCTCAACAGACAGACACTGTCGAGCACACCCAACTCCTCTAACTGGGGAGCTGAGTGACCATTCTCTGACTCTCAGCACAATAACATTGGGGACCATCTAGTAAATGAATGGGTGCAACATCCAGCGCTAACAAGAGGGTGTTGTTCATGCTGGTCACACACAGGCCATTTAGGGAATTCAATGGAGCTGGGTGGTGACGGCCAGTTTCTGAAGAGAAATGCTGGGCTAGGTAGACATTTGAGTAATTCTTAAGGTCGTCTCAGAATTGTAGTGCTTTGATCACTCCAGAACAGAATTGTGTGGAAAAGTCCATAATAATTGGTATAATTCCCTTTCAGCTCTCTGAATGCTCTTCCTGTCTTTCTTGCAGACTCCGTATCGACAAGGATAAGTCAGTCAGTGCAAAATTCAAAGATAATCTAAACCTTCTTCCCGAAAAGTATGGCTCCCACTCAAAGACGAACTATTATGACCTAATTTTAAAGTACGGGACTCACTTCATAACAGAGCTTGACTTGGGAGCACTTGTCAGTTACCTGACAAATGTTCCGGCATGCAGGATGGTATTCAACGGTGTCACTCTCTCTGAGATCAGTCGTTGCATGGAAATTGAGGTGGATGTCCTTATTGGTTTGGAAGAAATGACTAAGCATCCAGACTTCCAGATGTGCAAAAAGAAGATAACACACCAGAGTTTCCACTCTCTCATCAAGGAACAAGTGAAGGACCTTGAGGGTGGGCAAAGCTCCCAACTAGACCTGAGACTCCAAGCAGATAATTTCTCCGAATCCTCCAAAGATTGGCTGGAAAGTGTCAAACGTCTGCCTGCTCTGCTTCCCTACTCCCTAGAGCCACTCCATACCTTGCTGGATAAGAATGACCCTCGGAGGGAGAGCTTGCGGCAGGCAGTGAGCGCGTATGTGATAGAATATCCTGTGAGGAGGAACTGCCCTAAGTTAACCTGCCCACCAGGGACCAAACCGAGTGCCTCGAACCCCTGCTTCTGTGAATGTCCCAATGATAACTTCACCACCTCCATGTGCTGTTCACGAGAGCCGGGCCTGGCCAACCTGACGGTGGTCATTCTACGTGCCGAAGGCTTGTGGGGGGACTACATCACACAGTCCGATGCTTATGTCAAGGTGTTATTTCAAAAGAAGGAACTGTGCACCTCCACTGTTTGGGGAGACGATAACCCAAACTGGAGCACCGGCTTGCATTTTGGACACATCAAGTTGACAGGGGATTTCAGCCACATAGAAATACAAGTCTGGGATCAGGACTCTGGGTGGGATGATGACCTTTTGGGGAGATGCATGCTGACTCTGAAGCCTTGGGAATACTCCGAGCAGGTCTGCTTCCTCAATCATGGGCGCCTGCATTACAGAGGTTACTTGGTCTGTGGCCCCTACCTTGGAGGCCCTTCCTGCAGGGATTTTAGCCCCGAGTGGGAGATTATGAATTGGCAATTTTTACATTTCACAGGCATACCTAGGAAGCAAATCGTTCCCTGATGGAGGAGTCAGTGGAATTTTTCAAGCTCGGTTGATTTCAGCCCCGTCTGTGGGTGTTGCTTTTCCTTAAGGTGCACCCTGTTTTCCTTCCTAACAGCTACCATTTAATTTTTCAAACCCAAAGCCCCTTGCCAATCAAAATGCATCATGCAAAGCTTGTGGCACACAAAATACATTTTCTTCAGTCTTACAGTGTTATAGAATTATTTCTCATTTCTCACCTATCAGTGCATGCTCTGTGTTTTGGGGATAAAATCTGTAAAATGTCACATTTTGAATTGCCTGTAGAAGTCATGCTAATAAAGGTAAACCACCACCTACCAAATGGTTTGGCATAATTCTGTCTTCATGCAGGGCACTGCAGCCATGTCCTCTGATCTTTGGTACGCGACCAGCTTCCACATGCTCTGACATTTCACCAGGCTCAGCTTACATATGATCAAGAAATGTTCATTGCCATGGGAGCTAGGAAATGACTAACAAAAATGGATTTCTGGTAAAAGTTTATCCACATTTTCATTCATAAGCAAAATAAAAACAAAAACTATTTCAAGTTGCTAAAAGTAGGGAGACTATTTCAGTATCTCTACATACATTGGCACCTGCTCACTGTGGCATAGATAAGGGGGGTCAGGGGGTGCTCAGCCCCAGATGTCACACCTCCAGGGGGTGTCCTGGAGGCTTCCGAAAGGCACTTCTGGTTTTTGGCAAAAACTGGAACTGCCTGTTGGAGACCTCCAGATGCTCGGGAACGCAGAGGCGGCCTCCCCAGGCCTCAGAAGGCCTTCTTGAAGCCTCCGAAAGGCTCTTCCGGTTTTCACATAAGAAAAGCCCCTCTGGATCAGGCCAAAGACCCATCTAGTCCAGCTTCCTGTAGTGGCCCCACCAGATGCCTCCGAGAGCACACAGCCAACAAGATAACCTGTTTCCTGTTGTCACTCCCTTGCACCTGGCACAGAGAAAACCTATTTCTAAAGCCAGGAGGTTGCTTATGGCTTGTAACCTGTGATGATCTCTTTTCCTCCATGAATCTATCCAAACCCAGGGAAACTGCATACAGCTTTCCCAAGCCTCAGAAGCCTTTGGACACCCCATCTGGCACCCAGTGGGCCAACAATTTGAAACACCCACCCCATACCCCCCATCGACAAGGCCGAGAGGGGGGGTATGAGGGTGTTAAAATATTTGTGGCCCCAGATACCAAATGCCCTAGCTCAGTTGTTCTCAAACATTTTAGCACAGGGACCCGCTCTTTAAAATTACACTCTAATGGGACCCACCTAGCTTTACGAGACATTCAAACATTTATCTCCCTATATTTATACAAACTTGCAAATTGCAGGAGCTCAGCTGTTTGTAGGGTAATTAGCAGCTATCTGCAAGAGCTTAGCTCTTTGAAGGGCAACTATTAGCTACTGTATCTGATTTTTGAATAGCTTCTGGTCTTGTGGCAATTACTTATCTGATCTTTCCGTCACCTGGGACCCACCAGAAATCAGGTCGCGACCCACCAAGTGGGTCCCGACCCACAGTTTGAGAAACACTGCCATAGCTACGCCACTGCCTGTTTGCATATCCTGGGGAGAGTACCAAATTACTTCTGCAAGGATTACTCTCTAAACCTGAGGCTGTGGCATTGCCAGGGCATCGGCAACCAGGGTGGTGACATCATGACATCACTTCCAGGTTCTACAGGTTCTGGATTATCTGGATCCCTTTCAGTCTGGCTTCAGGCCGGGCTTTGGGACGGAAACAGCCTTGGTCGCCTTGGTGGATGATCTACGCCGAGGACTGGACAGGGGGAGTGCGTCCCTGTTGGTTTTGCTGGACCTCTCAGCGGCTTTCGACACCATCGACCATGGTGTCCTTCTGGGCCGACTGGCCGAGCTGGGGGTCGGGGGCACCGTTGTGCGGTGGTTCCGCTCCTACTTGGCAGATAGGTCCCAGATGGTGGTGCTGGGGGACGCCTGTTCGGCATCCTGGCCCTTGAGGTGTGGGGTGCCGCAGGGTTCTATCCTGTCCCCCATGCTATTTAACATCTACATGAAACCGCTGGGAGAGGTCATCCGGGGATTTGGAGTTGGGTGCTATCAATATGCTGATGACACCCAGCTCCATCTCTCCTTTCCACCTGA
The DNA here is from genome assembly GCA_026170595.1 of Plestiodon gilberti rubricaudatus. NCBI lineage: Eukaryota > Metazoa > Chordata > Lepidosauria > Squamata > Scincidae > Plestiodon > Plestiodon gilberti. The sequence goes on along the minus strand of JANXHW010000006.1, from coordinate 11,070,513 downwards.
TTCCAGGGTGGCTGTTGAGGTTCTGGAGCGCTGCCTGGAGGCAGTGGGGACCTGGATGAGGGCTAATAAGCTGAAACTAAACCCGGACAAGACAGAGGTTCTCCTGGTCCGGAAATCCACGATGCAGGTACTAGAGTATCGTCCTGCTCTGAAGGGGGTTGCACTCCCTCTGAAGGAGCAGGTCCGCAACTTGGGGGTCCGCCTGGATCCGCAGCTGCTCCTGGATTCCCAGGTGGCGGTGGTGGCCAGGGGGGCCTTTGCCCAGCTTTGGCTGGTGCACCAGCTGCGACCGTACTTGGATCGTGCAGACCTGACCACGGTGATCCATGCCACGGTGACATCACGATTAGATTATTGTAACGTGCTCTATGTGGGGCTGCCTTTGAAGACGGTTCGGAAACTGCAATTAGTGCAGAATGCGGCGGCCCGTGTGGTCACTGGAGGTAGGCGGTTCGACTCTGTCGGGCCGCTCCTCCGACGGCTGCACTGGCTGCTGATTCGTTTCCGGGCCCAATTCAAAGTGCTGGTTTTGACCTTTAAAGCCCTATACGGCTTGGGGCCAGGATATTTGAGAGACCGCCTACTTCTATATAGTCTGGCTCATCCCCTTAGGTCATCAGAGAAGGCCCTTTTGCGGGTGCCGTCGCCCAAGGAGGTGCGAGGGGCGGCGGCCAGAAACAGGGCCTTCTCAGTAGTGGCACCTACCTTATGGAATTCCCTCCCCTTTGATCTACGAACTGCTCCCTCCTTGGACACTTTCCGGCGAGGCCTAAAAACCTTCTTGTTTCAAGAAGCCTTCTGAGCCCTTGCCTTTTTTAACATCTCACTGGTATAGGTGGGGGTGCTACTGTTTTTATGCTCTTGTGACTGTCACCATGATCTTTTTAATTGATTTTTAGATATTGTTTTTATTAATTGTTATTAATTGTTTTTATTGTTTTAAAGTGTGATGTTTTTATATGGTATTTTTTGTATTTCTGTTGTGAGCCGCCTTGGGTCCCTTCGGGGAGAAAGGCGGGATATAAATATTGTAAATAAATAAAATAAAATAAATACAGGAGGAGGAAGAAGCGGTGGCTTCGCAATCTGGCTGCCGCCCTCCCCCCCCCCGGTTCCTTTTTTATTTGGAGACTCAACGAGCTGGTGCTGCTTGTTGTTGGTGCTGCTGATTCTCCTGCTGCTGCCATTTTGGCTGGGCCTCCCGTGGCACCCCCCTCCCCTTCTGGCCTGTCATCAGGAACGGACTGCCTTCCGCTGTTCACTCACCAACTCTGACCAGCTCGGTCAGAGTTGTGTTCGCGATCCACTTCCGGTTTTTGTGATGAAACCGAAAGTGGGTCATGATTGTATCGGAGGATCCCTACACCTGTCACCAGTAACGGACCACCCCCCCGCTGTTCACTCACCAACTCTGACCAGCTGGGTCAGAGTTGTGATCGTTTTTCTGATGAAACCGGTAGTGGGTCACAATTGCATCGGAGGACTGTTCTGATGCTTGGGGAGGCCTGCAGAGGGTCCGCAGACTCCACACACCTCCTGGAGGACCACCACAACCATCCAGGAAGGTAAACAAGGCACTTTTTGTCCGCAGCAGTGGTGACAGCGACGCGATCCTGGACACGCAATTGACATCACCTCAGGTCATCACTCCTCTTAAGGGAGTAGCAACCCTTTGTTCTCGGCTGGGGCATTGCGACGCCCCAGTTTGGGAACCTCTGCCCTAATGGAACAAATGGCAGCTTGAGGGGTGGTGGTGATTCAAGTTGGAGAAGAGTTGGCTGTGAATAATGAATGGAAAACAGAGCTGAACATATCCCTGGAGTCCAATCAGAAGGTCCCAGCTGCTTTGAGGGGATCACATTCCAGCCTGGCTGATTTCAGCACGATGCTCACAGGACAAGTTTGCCTTTTACAGTATTCCCTCAGTTCTAACTGTTCATACTACATGTAAGGAAGGCCGTGGGCAGTCTGCAAATGCAGAGTGCTGGAGTGGGAGGGAGTGCAATATTGTCAACTGTCCTTCTTGGGTGGGGTTTGAGAGAAATGTTTGGAAAGATGAGTGATTTCTTTAAAACCAACAGAATGTTCCAGAGTCTTGTAGTCAGTGGCGTTCCGAGCCCTTCCGGCGCCCGGGGGGGGGCGGGGGCTGGAGCGTCCCCGTCGCACCAGAGCCCGGCTGCCACCACCCCCTCGGAAGCGGCGCGTCACCGGCTTCCGGAGAGGCTTTGTTCCGAGGACGGGAAGCCCTCCACAGAGCGACCGCCCATTTGCCCTCAGAAAGGTTCTGCACATGTGCAGAAAAACCAAATAAAAGCCGTCGACGCGTTCAGCCTTCTCACAAAGCCCTCGACCGCCGAACTGGGCGGTCGCTCTGAGGAGGGCTTGTCCCGGCTTCGGAGTGGAGCCTCCGGAAGCCGGTGACGTGCCGAGTGGGCGCGCTGCTTCCGGGGGGCTCGGCAGCCAGGCTCCGGTGACGCGCCCCACCGTGCAGCCCCGAGCCCAGCTGCCGCGCCCCCCGGAAGCACCGTGCCCACTCGGCGCCTGGGGTGCAGCACCAGGGGCGTCGCTACGACGCGCGACACCCCTGAGCGGGGGCGCGCGTCACCCTTAAGGGGGAGGCTCCGCCCCTGCGCGTGACGTCACGCGCAGGAGCGGAGCGCCCTCCCCGCTCCGTTTTTGGCTCATTTTAGAGCCAAACGGACCCAGGGGAGGGCGGGCGGGCCCACCTTCACCACAAAAACGTAAGTAAGGGGCGTCGCGCGTCACCCCTATACGCGCGACGCCCCCCGGCGGCCCGCCCCCCCCGCTTCCCCCTGTCGACGCTAGTGTGCAGCACAACAGCTCCCCCATAGTAAAGACGCCACTGCTTGTAGTCAAGCACTGGTGCTTTTGCTTTTTAGTGTCAATGAAGTGTAAGCGTCCAAAATGTGAAAGGCTGTACTCCTATAGACACCTGGGAGTAAGGCCCATTGAACATAGTAGGACTTACTTCTGCATAAACTTACAGTACTCTTAAAACAATCATGAATGTCATTATAATTGACCGGTTAGCAACTGATGATCAATTAGTAGGAAAGTGTACAAGGAAACATTCTAGCCAATCAGATACGTATATGAAGATATGTGGTGAGGGTCATTATGAGAAAAAAAATATGTTTAGCCCTTCTGTTGCAGTTTTAAAGCACAGATGGTGTATAGCTACTTCCACTGGCGTCACTGCAGGGGGGCGGAGCTTTAAGTTCCTCCGTGATCGGAGCCTCCGTTACACGGAGGAACGAAGTGCCCCGCCCCCTGCGCCTTCCGACCCAGTCAAAGCAGTGAAAACAACTCGCAGGAGACCCTTACAGCTCCGCCCCGCCCTGCAGTGACACCAGTGGCTACTTCCTTGTTCTTCCTGGCTTTATTCTCCAAAATCCAGTCCACCTGGCCCTGTGGTGAGTGTCCTCCTATTTTCTGACCTTCCCTTCTTCAGTTGTCCTAATTGCGCATCTGTTGTCCTATTTTAACCCAATGTTCTCTTATAAAGTTCCCGTATAGATCAGCCATATTACATTGATTATGAATAACTGTAAAGCAGGCTACTTGCTGAGTTTCATGGATTACAGGCGAGGGGTCTTGCAGCGCAATCCTATCCAACTTACACCACCTATGTAACCAGCGGTGCAGCGAGAATGGGAGGCCCTAGAATGAAAAGGGGATTCAAATCCCCTCCAAAGGGGATTTAAATCCCCCCTCCCCTCCAAAGCCTCTCGCCCTGCCCTCCCCCACTGGTTACACTGGTGGTGTAAGTTGGATAGGATTGCGCTGTTAATCTGCTTCCCCAGTTGTTTCTCTGGTTTTCTGGGGGATTGAAGGCAAAGGAGGAGCAGTGAAGATGGCTACAGCAGTGGTTCTCAAACTTTTCAAATCTCAAATCTCGTGAAATTTCACGAGATCCAAGATGGTCGCCAACAGGAAAAAAGATAAGTTTTAAAATTACAAGCCTCGGAAAGCAGCTGTGGCAGCGGCGGAGGCTTCCACAGGCCTGGAACGATCCGGGACCCGAGCCTGGGTTCCGGGACTGTCCCGGAAATTCCAGGACGGATGGGAAGCCTGTGTAAGTTGGATAGGATTGTGCTGTTAATCTGCTTCCCCAGTTGTTTCTCTGGTTTTCTGGGGAATTGAAGGCAAAGAAGGAACAGTGAAGATGGCTAGAGCAGTGGTTCTCAAACGTTTTAGCACCGGGACCCACTTTTTAAAATGATTCTCTATCGGGACCAGTGGCGTTGCTAGCCCTAAATTTATAGGGGGCACCCCTCGAATTGGCGCCCCTTCCTTTTGTCACATTTGTACTCCTTGGCGCCGCCGCGCTCGGAGAGAGGGGTGCCAAATCCTCGATTTATTTATTTATTTCCCCCCTTCTGGGCGCGCGCTCGGGGAGGGGGGGCGACAAATCAGAGTAGGGCAGGCAGGCAGGCAGCGCTCCCCGCCCCAGCCCACGACCTGTGCTCCCGCGCGTGAGCGGAGCTAGTGATTCAGAGATGGGGACGAGTGATGGGCGAGCGAGCAGCGAGGGGCAGCGCTACACCGGTGATTGGATGGGAGCTGTTAAGCCTGTAAAATGAAGCCATTCCTGACTTCAGGCCAGGATTTAGACCGCTCTGTGTGCGTCAAAGATGAAGAGCCCATCCCGGGGTTTCTTTAGCAGAAAGCCTGAATATTTCTTTACCCAGCGTGTAATTCATCTGTGGAACTCCTTGCCACAGGATGTGGTGATGGTATCTGGCCTAGATGCCTTTAAAAGGGGTTTGGACAGATTCATGGAGGAAAAGACCATCACAGGTTACAAGCCATAAGCAACCTCCTGGTTTTAGAAGTGGGTTTTTCTCTGTGCCAGGTGCAAGGGAGTGACAACGGGAAACAGGTTACCTTGTTGTCTTGTTTACATGAGGCATCTGGTGGGGCCACTGTGTGATCCTGGAACCTGGACTAGATGAGGCATCTGGTGGGGCCACTGTGTGATCCTGGAACCTGGACTAGATGAGCTTTTGGCCTGATCCAGCAGGGCTCTTCTTATGTTCTTATGTTCTTAAGAGAGAAGTGGAGTGTTTGTGAATTTTGCCCTCCACCGACAAAGTCCCACTTTGTGGCTGCTAGGGGACAGGACCCCACGCCACATGCTCAGAGAGAGAGAGAGAGAGAGAGAGAGAGAGAGTGAAGGGCTGGGGCTGGGCTTTTGTGGGAAAGAGGCTGGGTGGGGCTGGGTGCTGATAGGGTAATTTTTTGGGTCCATGTCCAGAGTTATGCCACAACTATTCTGTCCTAACTCAGGCACAACTCAGGCGTAGGGTGTTAGAACTTTTCAGGAGAGGGCTGGAGTGGGTAAGGTAAAATGGCTCCTATGGGTCTCCTCAAATTTAAGTCCACCTTTTTTGTCGACCTAAATTTTGTGCCGGAGTTGTGCTCGAGGGGGCGTGTCGGAGCTTGCCAGTGTCTGGAATCCGACTCAAATTCGTAACCGCCCCCGTCACTCCCCCGACACGCCCCCAACACACGCACTTTTAGGCCAAACTTAGGACGGAATAGCTCTTATGCCGAGCTTAGGACTGAATTGGTCAACGTTCCTTAACCCGTCCTATGTCAGTCACAATTGCAGCACAAATTCGGCCTCTGCGGCACAATTCAGTCCCAACTCGAGCCTAAGGCGCTTAGGCTGCAGTTGTGCCTGAATTGTGCCGCTGAGGCCTTAGGCTGGACTGGGCTGTCAGATGCTTCTTAAACATTGCGGCTCTCAAACATCTGAAGTTTATCACATGTGGCTCTTACGTTAAGCAAGTTTGACCACCCCTGGTATAGAAATATGAATTAGTATGGACCCATTTCATAATACAAAACTGCACTCCCAAAACATTGTGCACAAATCAAATTGGCTGAGAGCCCAATCCTATACATGTCTACTCAGAAGTTCTATTATAGTCAATAGTGTGGATAGTGTAGTACTGGATTCCAGCCACTCGGTGTTTAATAACAGCACAGCAACAAAAAGTAGAAATCAGGATAGTTTTATTCCAGGAATAAAAGGCACCCAGTGGATTTTGGTTCCAAAGACTGAGGCTCCGAACACAAGGCATACAAAGATTTTATAGCAAACTAAACGTCATGCATAATTTATTTATTTACCATATTTCTATCCCGCCTTTCTCCCCACGGGACCCAAGGCGGCTTCAATAATCAACAATTTCTCCTCCTGTTTGCGGTGTTTTCTAGCCTATCACCTTCTCACCTCCATATATGCTTATCTATGAAATAGTGTCCAGTAATGTCCAGTTTCACAAAGCATAGCTTGTTCATGGCTGAGTCTGCATAGGAGGGGCTGTACTTTCTGATTAGGGTTACATATGTGCATCCAAGGCAAACCATTCAACATTACAGTAATCCAAGTGTATGCCCCAACCACTGATGCCGAAGAAGATGAAGTTGACCGGTTCTATGAAGACCTACAACACCTTCTAGAACTAGCACCCAAAAAAGATGTCCTTTACATCATAGGAGACTGGAATGCTAAAGTAGGAAATCAAGAAATAAATGGAACAACAGGCAAGTTTGGCCTTGGAGCGCAAAATGAAGCAGGGCAAAGGCTAACGGAGTTCTGTCAAGAGAACACGCTGGTCATAGCAAACACTCTTTTCCAACAACACAAGCGGCGACTCTACACATGGACATCACCAGATGGTCAATACCAAAACCAGATAGATTATGTGCTTTGCAGCCAAAGATGGAGAAGCTCTATACAGTCAGTAAAAACAAGACCTGGAGCTGACTGTGGCTCAGATCATGAGCTTCTTATTGCAAAATTCAGGCTTAAATTGAAGAATGTAGGGAACACCACTAGACCAGTCAGATATGACCTAAATCATATCCCTTATGAGTATACAGTGGAGGTGAAGCATAGATTTAGGGCGTTAGACCTGGTAGACAGAGTGCCTGAAGAACTATGGACGGAAGTTCGTAACATTGTACAGGAGGCAGCAACTAAAACCATCTCAAAGAAAAAGAAATGCAAGAAAGCAAAATGGCTGTCAGATGAGGCTTTACAAATAGCTGTGGAAAGAAGGAATGCGAAAAGCAAGGGTGAAAGGGAAAGATATAACCAACTGAATGCAGATTTCCAGAGAATAGCAAGGAGAGATAAGAAGGCCTTCTTAAATGAACAATGCAAGGAAATCGAGGAAAACAACAGAATGGGGAGGACTAGAGATCTCTTCAAGAAAATTGGAGATATCAAGGGAACGTTTTGTGCAAAGATGGGCATGATAAAGGACAAAAAAGGCAGAGACCTAACAGAAGCAGAAGAGATTAAGAAGAGATGGCAAGAATACACAGAAGAACTATACAAGAAAGATCTGAATGTTCCTGATGACCACGCTGGTGTGGTCACTGATCCAGAGCCGGACATCCTAGAGAGTGAAGTCAAGTGGGCCTTAGGTAGCATTACTAACAACAAAGCTAGCGGAGATGATAATATCCCAGCTGAGCTACTTAAAATCCTAAATGATGATGCTGTGAAAGTGCTGCACTCAATATGCCAACAAATTTGGAAAACTCAGCAGTGGCCAAAGGATTGGAAAAGGTCAGTTTACGTTCCAATTCCAAAGAAGGGCAGTGCCAAAGAGTGTTCAAACTACCGCACAATTGCACTCATTTCACATGCTAGCAAGGTTATGCTCAAAATCCTACAAGCTAGGCTTCAGCAGTACGTGGACCGAGAATTACCGGAAGTACAAGCTGGGTTTCGAAGAGGCAGAGGAACTAGAGATCAAATTGCCAACATGCGCTGGATCATGGAGAAAGCACGAGAGTTCCCAAAAAACACCTACTTCTGCTTCATTGACTACGCAAAAGCCTTTGATTGTGTGGATCACAACAAGCTGTGGCAAATTCTTAAAGAGATGGGGGTACCAGACCACCTTACCTGTCTCCTGAGAAACCTGTATGCGGGTCAAGAAGCAACAGTTCGAACCGGCCATGGAACAACCGATTGGTTCAAAATTGGGAAGGGAGTACGGCAAGGCTGTATATTGTCACCCTGCTTATTTAACTTATATGCAGAGTACATTATGAGAAATGCAGGGCTGAATGAATCACAAGCTGGAATCAAGATTGCCGGGAGAAATATCAACAACCTCAGATATGCAGACGATACCACCCTAATGGCAGAAAGTGAAGAAGAACTAAAGAGCCTCTTGATGAGAGTGAAAGAGGAGAGTGCAAAAGTTGGCTTGAAACTCAACATTAATAAAACTAAGATCATGGCATCTGGTCCCATCAATTCCTGGCAAATAGAAGGGGCAGAAATGGAAGCAGTAACAGATTTTACTTTTTTGGGCTCCAAGATCACTGCAGACGGAGACAGCAGCCATGAAATTAAAAGACGCTTACTCCTTGGAAGGAAAGCTATGGTAAATTTAGATAGCATAATAAAAAGCAGAGATATCACCATACCAACAAAAGTTCGCATAGTCAGGGCGATGGTGTTCCCAGTAGCAATGTATGGTTGCGAGAGTTGGACCATAAGGAAGGCTGAGCGCCGAAGAATAGATGCTTTTGAACTGTGGTGCTGGAGAAGACTCCTGAGAGTCCCTTGGACTGCTAGGAGACCAAATCAGTCAATCCTAAATGAAATCAACCCTGACTGTTCCCTGGAAGGACAGGTACTAAGGCTGAAACTCAAATATTTTGGCCACCTAATGCGAAGAGAGGACTCTCTGGAGAAGACTCTGATGCTGGGAAAGATTGAAGGCAAAAGGAGAAGGGGAAGGCAAAGGATGAGATGGTTAGACAGCATCACCGATGCAACGAACATGAAAATGAGCGAACTCAGGAAGATAGTGGAGGACAGGAAGGCCTGGCGGGATATGGTTCATGGGATCACGAAGGGTCGGACACGACTTAACGACTGAACAACAACAACAACATGTGCATACATGATCAGTGCGTGCAAGGACAATTACTTCTACGTGATTAGTGCTGGAATGCAAGAATTGGGGAGTAATACTTCTCACAGTTACAGGCCTCTACCTCAGTACCTCAATAGGTTTGCAGCCTCAGAGTGTGAAAAAAATGCAGAACGTTTTTGTCAATTTACTTCTCTCAATGTTAGGGCATAGTACGATATTCGTGTGAGCAAATTATCCTGTGGATTGTTAAAGCAGGAATTTTTTTAAAGACATCATTTGCTCGTATACTGTGAATTGGTCTTAAATGGCAGAGAGCATACATCGCTATTACTGGTAATTCACAGATATATGATAGTTGTATGTGTATATTATATAAGGGGTGTGCAATGGAATGAATACTGCATGGAAGGCAGGGTTCCTACAGCACATAGCTAATGTGAAGTAGAAGTCAATAAAACTTGCTATGTGTGATCAGCAAGGGGTGCAAGGTGAACTCATGCATTTCGTAGTTAGTTTGCATTTCTTGTAAATTTCCATACCACTGATAGTTCTTTGAAAAGAGCTGTTCTGTAAATGGAAAGAAGCATGCATTTGCATAGAGTGGTTTGTCCCATACAAGTTTGGTTCCAAAAGAAGCTTTTAAAAACTCAACCTATTTTTAAAAGAGGTGAGTCACCAGCGAGACGGGAGGAGGCGCCTCCTAGAGAGGCACTTCCTCTTCCTTCCTGATCACCCTCATGGCTGGTTTCGCCTTGCGCCCGGCCAATAACCCCCCCTGGGACTGGGGGTAGCGCCCGCAGCAGCACTGCTGGGGCCATGAGCAGACGAAAAAGGGGGCGAAAAGGGCAAAAATTAACGTAAGGATAATAATAAAACATCCCGGACCTTGTGCACCCCCTTACCACCGCTCCCAGAAGCTGGCACGTGGTGCCCAGGACACCAAGGCACCCCCCCTAACGACGCCTCTCCAAACAGCACAATCCTATACATATTTACTCAGATGTAAGCCCCATTGTATTTAGTTGGGCTTAAATACTAGTATGTATGTTTAGGGTTGTAGCCTTTACGTAACTGATTTTTTAAAATCTGCTTTAAATTTTAAAACATGTATTTAATTTTTAAAAAATCATCCACCCTGCTCTGAAATATGACTGTTAGCAAGCATATGGTATATTTGCAGCCCATTCCAACCCAACCCCTCTCCAAGTCAGGCATAAGTGTGGCCTAAGTGCAGCCTAAGTTAGGCAGAAGTTATGTCTGAGTTATGTCTGAGTTATGTCTGAGCTTATGCCCAACTCCAGGTCATTTATGAATAAGTTGAAAAGCACCGGTCCCAAGACCGATCCTTGGGGCACACCGCTTTTCACCTCTCGCCATTGTGAAAATTGCCCATTGACTCCCACTCGCTGTTTCCTGGTCTTCAACCAGTTCCCAATCCACAAGAGGACCTGCCCTCTTATTCCCTGACTGTGGAGTTTTCTCAGGAGCCTTTCATGAGGGACTGTGTCAAACGCCTTCTGAAAATCCAGATATATAATATCCACGGGTTCGCTCGCATCCACATGCCTGTTGACCTTTTCAAAAAATTCTAACAGGTTTGTGAGGCAAGACTTCCCCTTGCAGAAGCCATGCTGACTCTCCCTCATGTTCGGCCTTGTTCTGTTGAGCAGAGAGGCAAAGAATGTGGACCGCCACATTGGTCTTCTCCCTGTCTCCCTGGGTAGACGTAGAAGAAAGGATTAGGCCCTCTGGGCTCAATTCCCGCCACAGAATTGGCGGGAATTGGAGCATAGGCGCAAGGGAGCAGAAGCGGCAGTGTGCGTGCATCACTGTGCCCAGAGCAACCACTGCATCCTCTTGCTCATTCTCATTGCACTAGGGACCGGGCGCAATTGTTGCATCCGGGAGTGCTCACTTGCGGTGTCAAATCAACCACACAGCAACAAGAGCAGAAGCAGGATTTGTTTTATTCCAGGAATAAAGGCACTCAGTGGAATTGGTTCCAAAGACTGAGGCCCCGATCATGAGACATACCAAAGTTTTAAAGCAAATTAAACGTCATGCGTAAACCAACAATTTCTCCTCCTCTTTGCAGGGTTTTTCTAGTCTATTAACGTGGTGGATTCCTTTTGACTCCTTCCCATCACCTTACATGCTTATCTATAAAATAGTGTCCAGTAATGTCCAGTTTCACAAAGTATGGCTTGTTTATGACTGAGTCTGCATAGGAGGGGCTCCTCTTGAGGTATTGAGGTAGAGGCCTGTGAGAAGTATTACTCCCCAATTCTTGCATTCCAGCACTAATCACGTAGAAGTAAGTGTCCTTGCATGTGCTGATCACGTACGCACGTATATAACTCTAATCAGAAAGTACAACCCCTCCTATACAGACTCAGCCATGAACAAGCCATGCTTTGTGAAACCCATGTGCGTGTCACCTCCCCTGCGCGTGTCGCCCTCCGGAGGCTCCGCTCCAAGGAAAAAGGCCTTGGAGCGACTTCCCTGGCCGACGCGCCAGGGTCTTCTAACGCAGACCGTTCCTGAGGTGACGCGCATGACCCTGCTTTGGGGCGGCGCGTGCCCTAGTGACTCCACTGTAGTTAAGCATATATGGAGGTGAGAAGGTGATAGGCTAGAAAACACCGCAAACAGGAGGAGAAATTGTTGATTATGCATGACGTTTAGTTTGCTATAAAAGCTTGGTATGCCTCGTGATTGGGGCCTCAGTCTTTGGAACCTGTTCCACTGCTGCAAAGTGCGGTGCCCGCAAACTGGGGCCCTATCCCAGTCCATATTTGTTAATAAAGGAGTGAAGCAGGGATGTATTTTGGCCCCCCTATTGTTCAATTTATTTTTGAATGATCTTGCCCTGGCCCTGGAGGATGTAAACAGTCACTGTCCATGTTTGGGCAATTGTCAGGTACCGCTGCTTTTGTATGCGGACGATATGATTCTCCTTTCACGTACTCGTGTGGGTCTCCTGAGGCTACTTAATAGATGTGCTGAATACCTAACAGCCAACGAACATTAACTATGCTAAATCTAAAATTATAATTTTTGCAAATAGATACAAAAGCTATAACTGGACCTGCAAGGGTAACAGTATTGAACAAGTCCGCCAGTTCAAATACTTGGGCATCACATTTCATTACAGGCACTCTTGGGCTTTTCATCGCCACTCCAGTTCTAATTTGGCCAAAGTCTCATCTTCAGGAGTTGCAAGCTTTTATTTTACTCTGGGCAACAGATATGTCCCGGCTGCTCTGGAAGCCTATAAGGCCAAAGTTGTCTCTCAAGCTTTATATGGTGTCCCGATTTGGTTCAAGGCTTCAGACCTAGTCACAGAGCGTATCCAATCTAATTTCCTCAGGAAAATTTTGGGTATGCCACGTTGTGTTCCGTACTCAGCTCTGTGCCTTGAAACCGGTCTTATAAGGCTGAATACATTGGCGTGGCTAAGATTTGCCAAATTTTGGCTGGGCATTCTTTTTAAAGCGACAAGTGATAGCCTGATTTACCATCTACTATCAGACACATCTTTGCCTTGTGGGGTCTCTAGTCTGCTTACAAAGCTAAAATTGATGGGGCTTGACAGTGAGATGGTAGGCATGATGGGGTTAGCTGCAGCATTTAGAAGTATTAAGGAGAGAACTCTCGACATTGAGCGCCAAGAGTTAATCAGTGCAGCTGATACAACGTGTGCTCCATTGCATCTCCATTCTCCTATAAAGTTTGGGAAGCTGTCAACTTATCTATATCAGTTGCATAACCCACAGCTAAGAAGGGCTTTTATGCTGGCAAGGTGCAACGCTCTCCCTTCTGCCCTTTTATGGGGGCGGTACAAAGGAATACCTGTTTCAGCAAGGCTCTGTTCATGTGGCATGAAGTGTGTGGAGACATCTGAGCATATCTTTTTATGTATACATGCAGGTTTTCATGGCCAGTTGTTATGCTCAAAGTTACAATATTTAAGGGATTTTCAGCCATGTGATTTCAGCTCTTAAAATTGAAGAAATAAAGGTCGATCTTACAATTGTCAGTTGAAATTCCACTTCCTGGTTCTACCGCGACGTGGAGCGGGCAAGCGGGATGGATTATCCAAAGCTGACAAAGTTGAAATCTTTAAGGTCTTCTGCGCTGAAATCACATGGCTGAAAATCCCTTAAATATTGTAAAGTTGACAGCTTCCCAAACTTTATAGGCAGATGGAGATGCAATGGAGAACACGTTGTATCAGCTGCACTGATTAACTCTTGGCGCTCAATGTCGAGAGTTCTCTCCTTAATAGTTCTAAATGCTGCAGCTAACCCCATCATGCCTAGCATCTCACTGTCAAGCCCCATCAATTTTAGCTTTGTAAGCAGACTAGAAACCCCACAAGGCAAAGATGTGTCTGATAGTAGGTGGTAAATCAGGCTATCACTTGTCACTTTAAAAAGAATGCCCAGCCAAAATTTGGCAAATTTTAGCCACGCCAATGTATTCAGCCTTATAAGACCCTTTCCCCTTACAGGATCACGTTGTGTTCCGTACTCAGCTCTGTGCCTTGAAACTGGTCTTATAAGGCTGAATACATTGGCGTGGCTAAAATTTGCCAAATTTTGGCTAGATAAGTTGACAGCTTCCCAAACTTTATTGGCAGATGGAGATGCAATGGAGAACATGTTGTATCAGCTGCACTGATTAACTCTTGGCGCTCAATGTCGAGAGTTCTCTCCTTAATAGTTCTAAATGCTGCAGCTAACCCCATCATGCCTAGCATCTCACTGTCAAGCCCATCATGTCTAGCATCTCACTGACAAGCCACATCAATTTTAGCTTTGTAAGCAGACTAGAAACCCCATTCACAGATATATGATAGTATGTGTATATTATATAAGGGGTGTGCAATGGAATGAATAAAGACCTGGTTTTTTGAAATTCAATTTGGTGTCCTGTTTCTTTAACATGTGTAACTAATGCTGATTTTTCTTCTTGGCCATTTTTGACCGCTCTCAAATGCTCTTGCATCCTGATTTTAATGGGTCTTTTTGTATTTCCTATGTAAGAACTTGGACAATTTCCACAATAAATTTCATATTAAAGAAACAGGACACCAAATTGAATTTCAAAAAACCAGGTCTTTATTCAATGAGCAAAGAAACAGACAACGTGCAAACCTTGAAGCGATCTCTATCTCTCAACGACAGTCAAAGTTCCTTATTAATCGCCAACAGGAATTATCCTATGTTAATAAGGTATAGTTGCCTTTACTGCATAAGTCTTTTCAGCATCGCAGTGAAGCAGGAGAGCAGAACGCGAAGGAGAGTTTACTCCAGGAATTGACAGCTTCTGCATCTAATTAACAATCAGCGGGGCTCACGCTGGCTCACATGCTTTCAATGAATGCTTCTATATCTGCAGAGACTTCTAGGGCAAGGTTATAGACACCTTTCAGCTTGTAGCTGGGTTCTCTTTTTGCTTTCGAAGAAGCCCCTAATGCCTGGGGAGAAACGTCAAGTGCAGAAGACCTTAAAGATTTCAACTTTGTCAGCTTTGGATAATCCATCCCGCTTGCCCGCTCCACGTCGCGGTAGAACCAGGAAGTGGAATTTCAACTGACAATTGTAAGATCGATCTTTATTTCTTCAATTTTAAGAGCTGAAATCACATGGCTGAAAATCCCTTAAATATTGTAACTTTGAGCATATCTTTTTATCATGCTCTCTGCATAAGTGAGTCTTTCCGTCAAAAACACCTTAACTCGATACTGATGTGTTTTCAGGGCTGGATGGAGGTGGATATTCTCCGAGCCCTTCTGTCAACAGAAGATGATGGGAGACTTGATTATGTTGCAACTTTTGCTTCTGTGGTGGTGGCTACTCGGGAAATGCGTTTTGATGTATAGACTTATAGTGGGACAGTTTGGGGAGAAATTTTCTGCAGAATTGTGGTTGTTGTCATTGGATCTGTTGGGGGATTTTTATTTATTTATTTATTTTTGGTTGTTTGTTTATGTTTGTCTGTTTGATGTGTTTATGCCAATAAAGGTATCTATCTATCACTGTTCCACTGTGTGCCAAATTTATTCCTGGAATAAATCATCCTGAATCCTACTACTTGTTGCTGTGCAGTAATTATACACCGAGTGGCTGGAATCCAGTACTACACTCTTTGTCTGATCAGGGTTGCATGCCATGCGTGCGTGCTCAGCGCGTGCATGGTCACTTCCTTCTATGTGATTGACACAGAATATACTCATGCTTAGGGCTGCCAGATGTCCCGAAAAGAACGGGAGAGTCCCGGAAAATGTCCTGCATTTTCGGGAAAGTCCTGGTCCGGTTTTCCGCCATTCTCTTTTTTTCATGAGATTTGGGCGCCGACATCTTGGATCACGCGAGATTTCGTGATCCAAGGTGATGCCAGTGCCCGGGTAAGTTTTTCAAAAAGAAGGTGGCAGCGGCGGCGAGCCGGTGTCATCTGACCGCTCTCTCACCAGCACTGAGCCGGCGAGGGAGCAGGTGAATGACAGCCTGCTGCCCGTGCTGCGTGAGCCTCTGGCAGGCTCGCACGGCACGGGCAGCAGGCTGTCGTTCGCCTGGTCTCCCACCGGCTCCGTGCGGTGCCAGTGGGAGACCGGGCCGCACAGCCTGCTTGCTCCGTGCCACGCGAGCCTCCGGACGTGTGGAGCAGCGCGAGGACGAGGAGCAGCCCGGACGGCGACGATGGATGGGGTAAGTTAATTTATTTATTTATCATGAAAAATTAATTAAATAATTAAAAAAATTGGGCGCACTTCGCGTTTTCGCGACCCCTTTAGTTTTAAAATTATTTTTTATTAATTTTATGTTTAATTAATTAATTGATTGATTAATTGACTGGGGGCGGTCCCGGTTGGAGGTGGGGGAAATATGGTAGCCCTACTCATGCTGGAATGTAAGAATTAGGGAGGGATATTTCTCACAGTTACAGGCCTCTGCTTCACAATGAACGCAATTCTCTCGCCTCTCTGTTCAGAGAGAGAGGGGCGGTGAGCAAGCTGGAGCGGGTGGCCAGAGACGTAACGTGTGCCGGGGCGCCCTGGAGCACAGGGGTGGGAGGGGCGCCCCCTGGCTCCGCAACAATGATCTATCTGAGCCTGGATGTCGAATCTGGATTGCTATTTCTGTTGCTTAATACAGAGTTCTTCCTTCACGCTTCACTAGGCTTACCATCCGTACCGGTTTTTCCGGGACAGTCCCGGGAATCGGCCACGATTCCCGGTTTTGTCCCGGCCCGGTTCCGGAGGGATCGCCGCCGCCATCTTCTTTTTTTTAAACTTACCCGGGCGCCGGCAGCATCTTGGATCATGAAATCTCGCATGATCCAAGATGTCGGCACCCAAATCTCGTGAGGGCATGATGCCCTCACGAGATTTGGGCGCCGACATCTTGGATCATGCAAGATTTCATGATCCAAGATGCTGCCGGCGCCCAGGTAAATGTTAAAAAAAGAAGATGGCGCGGTGGCGAGCAGGTGTCGTCCACCCGCTCTCTCACCGGCACGGAGCCAGTGAGGGAGCGGGAGCGGGCGAACGACAGCCTGCTTGTACGTGCGGCGTGAGTCTCTGGAGGCTCGCGCCGCGCGGGCAAGCAAGCTGTGTTTCGCCCAGGGAGCAGGAGGCCGGGGAGCAGGAGGCCGGGGAGCAGCAGCAGCAGCAGGAGGCCGGGGAGCAGCAGCAGCGGAGGGGAGCAGCAAAGAATGTAAGGTAATTTGTTTATTAAATTTTTAATAATTAAATAATTAAAAATTCCGGTCGCGCTTTGCGCGGCATAAGGGGCGCTTTGCGCCCCTTTAGAAATTAAACTTTCAAAATAATTAAATAATTAAAAAATCCGGACGCGCTTCGCGCCCCTTTACAGTGATTTTATTCTACTGATTTTATTGTGCTTCTATTTCATTAACGTTATACTATTATATTTTAAACCGTTAAATTAATTGAATGTGGGGGGGATGTGTGTGTGTGGGTGTCACGGTTTGTGGTTGTCAAAATATGGTAACCCTACGCTTCACAGTCATGCCAATTACCCTTCCCAGCTGCATTTCCTAAGCAGAGTGACAAGGAAGAGAGGCTATATGCTTACAGTCATGCTAATTTTATGTCCTTGGGCTACCAGGTTTGATAATAAGAGATAACGATGTAACCTGAGGCTAATTAAAAATCAGACACCGGATGGCAGGAGGAGGAATTACCGAACAGCAGTTTTTATTAAAAAAAAACAAGTGATATCACTGGCAACGCAGCTCCAAGCTGAGATCAGCAACAAGGGGAGGGCTGCGGCCCTGAGCATAGCATGAGTGTGAACTTTTATACCTTTCAGTCATTACAAAAAACATGAAAAACACGTCACTGCGTTTGGAGTACATACATTGGTTGTCTCCACCCCATTGACCACCCCAATTAATTAGGTTTCATAACTTCCGTTTCCCAAATAAGTTTTGTTTACTAGATGAGCCTCCTTCCCCCTCCCTTACAGGCCTCTGCTGTTATCTTTATTCCTTGGCGCATCCCTACCCTGCTCCTAACCTTGGGCCTCTGTTGCCTTGCTACATTGTTTTCGCAGTGTCAGCTACTTTACAGAAGCCAAAACATGCCATTCTGACTTGGAAAAAACCAGGTTAGAAATTAAATATGTTATGCAGCAATCTTATAATAAGGAAAACACTCTTAACATGCTCAGGAATAACTCCCCTGCAGGCTACATTCCCTCCTCAAGAATCATTTATCATTTCTATATGATTCTTTAAAATAATATAATAAACACAAGCAATATAATTTTTATTTGTTCTCCCCCCCTTAGCAGGGTTTGATCCCCAAATGTCTCTTTTTGCTGCTTTATCATTGGGACGGCTGATGGTCACCACGTTCTTGACAACACAGCCTTTAAGACACAGCTGGTGGCAATCAATACAAGGCACAGCCTTGTTCACTTCTTAGGCAATGTTTTGTTTGACCACGATTCGTGCCACACAATTTCCCTGTTGGAGGAGTTTAAATGGCATCTAGCGACAGCAGATGACAATCTTTTATGTCTCTTGCACTTGCCCCAGGTGCTAGTCCAGCCATTGTTTTTTGTGTTCTGGTCTCCATCTTGATAACCACAAAGGAGCAGGGAGTTTGCATCTGCCAGCAGACAGCTCTTTGGGTTAGTTTGGATCAATGTTTCATTGATCCTGATCAGCAATCCCCTCCTTTAACTGGTAATGGATGCATAACCAAGTGTTACTCCCCTCCAAACCTGATTTGGGACACATATGACTGTGATCAAACAGACCCCACCCCCCAAATCTCAAGGAGGCAAACGGAGGTCAGTCCTTTTAAAAGTTTCTTCCTTCTTTGTGCCACTTTTGCCATGGTCAGTGGTCACAGTCTATATATTTGGCAGTCAATTTCCAGAAGGCACATGTTGAATTTGACAAGCCATAGATCACTGGCATGGGGCTTCTCCACACCGACAAATGGCACCAATACACATGATTCCTCACAAAGCTGGGGAACCCCTCCTTTTGGTGGCTCCATTCTCCTGGGATTCAATCCGTTGCAACTTCAAGAGAGAGAGTTGGCAACTCTCTGTGCAAGAGGAGTCTGAAAAATATAACTAAAAGAGTTTAGCTTCAGTTAGTACCTGCTTTTTGGCTCTTGACTCTTTTGGTTTTAAAGAGTTCCGGGTTCAGACCTATTAAGATAAATGTTAATACTTCCTTAGCTATTTTGCCAGTCAACCTGAAATATAAAAAAGAAAACAACAACATTAAAAATACAGCAGAGCTGAGACCTTTCTCCTGATCCTTTATATATGGGACCCAAACACCACATAAAATATAAACAAACAAAATAAAAACAATTTTCTTAACAATATTTCATAATTCTTTTATAGGGAAATTCCCTAACTCATCTTTTCCTCCTCGGGGTGACAATTCTCGGTCTTCCGGATTTTCATTTCCCCCTCCCATAACCTCAAAACCTTTCCTCGGACCCCTCCTTTACTATCCTAATTCCCTATTCTATCTAAAGGGGATTTATATACAAACAATATTTAAACCAATTTTCAATATAGAATTGACATTTTATAAATTGAGTTTTTATAACCTGAATCCTGATATACTTCATTCGATTTACATTGCTGCTGGTTATAATAGTCTTTGATCACTTTTAATATTTAAACCACGTTTCTTTGCTCTCTTTTTCTATTTCGGTGGTTGAAGATCATCAAGGCTACCTTGCAAGGTTGTTGTTGCATCAAACCTTCTGCACATGGGTATAAAACAACTTCTTTAAACAACAGAGAAAAGAAATGACATCATACACATTTTCAAATATAACAATACTCAGATAACACAAAACTTTGATTCTTATAACCACATATAACCAAATCAAAAGAACAATTAATTCAAACAATACAATTTAGGATTTTTTTATCCATGCCTTTCCAAAATACAACCATTGCCTATCAGTTGGCAATTTTTGAGTTGCCAAGCTCTTTGCGCAGTGCGCTGAGACAGTGCTTTTGCTCTTCAATACTGGGAGTATGCTGTGTTCCTGTTCACAAGGATATTACAAGATAACAGTGGGCTTCTGCCTGCCAAGAAATCTGAAGACAGTGTCCATTTTATAGCGTCCATTTTTTTTTAAAAAAAAAACAATGTACAAGCGACATGCTGCAAGGAAGGAAAAATAGCTGTTTGCTTTTAAAACCCAGGAATGTGATCTTTCAGCAAAAGGTAAGTTATAAGAAATCACAACAATATACAATGTCTTTAGTTTCATTACTTTGCTAGAAATAGTTCAAAAAAAAAAAATAGACAAGTGGCGTCCAACAAGTGGCTGAACTGGCCTGCTAGGCCCTGTTCTGATGAAGCAGCAAGCAGGCTCCAATTTCTGATCTTGCCTTGTGTAGGACTGTTCACAAGGCAGAGAGCTCTACTGTACGTCATACCTCTCACCTTGATAGGGACCTCAAATTCTGCTTTTTAGGCTTCTGGAAATAGCAATCTGTTGTGAACAATACAATGCAGGCTTTTGGGTTTCTCATGTGCATGTAAAGTGAAGGTTTACTATCCCGATGTTGGGGCATCAAAATAGGCTTACCATTCGTCCCGGTTTCGCCGGGATAGTCCCGGAAATCGGACCCGATTCCCGGTCGTGTCCCGGGGGACGAATGGGCGCCGCCATCTTTTTTTTTAATTTCAAACTTACCGGGCAGCATCTTGGGTCACGAAATCTCGCGTGATCCAAGATGTCGGCACCCAAATCTCGTGAGGGCATCACGCGAGATTTCGTGACCCAAGATGCTGCCCGGGAAGTTTGAAATTAAAAAAAAAGATGGCGGCGCGGCGAGCGGGTGCTTCTCCCGGTCGTCAGCGCCACTGGGAGAAGCACAGTGCTTGCCCGCGTTGCGCGAGCCTGCTGGAGGCTCGCGCTGGCCGGGCAAGCAGGCTGTGCTTCTCCGGTCTCCCAGCGGCTCCATGCGGTGCCGCTGGGAGACCGGAGAAGCACAGCCTGCTTGCCCGGCCAGCGCGAGCCTCTACCAGGCTCGAACAACGCGGGCAAGCAGGCTGTGCTTCTCTCCGTGCCGCTGGTCTCGCAGTGGCACCGGGAGAAGCACAGCCTGCTTTTTGCCCGTGTTGCGCGAGCTCCAGGGCTCGCGCAACGCAGGTGAGCAGGCTGTGCTTCTCCCGGTGCCGCTGCGAGACCAGCGGCACCGGGAGAAGCACAGCCTGCTTCTTACCTTGTGTTCTCCAGGGCTGCGCAACTCAGGCGAGCAGGCTGTGCTTCTCCCGGTGCCGCTGGTCTCGCAGCGGCACCAGGAGAAGCACAGCCTGCTTCTTGCCTTGCTTTGCCTTGCCGCGGCCCCAGCCTGCTTGCCGCGGCCCCAGCAGCAGCAGCAGCAGCGACCACGGACCAGTGACCAGCAGCGACCAGGTAAGCTTATTTTTAAATTATATATTTTTAATAGAAATATTAATTATTTATTTAAAAATTTCGGACGCGCAAAGCGCGGCATGAGGGGGCGCAAAGCGCCCCCTTTACTTAATTAATTAATTATTATAAATGGATTATTGATTTAAAAAATTGTGGACGCGCTTCGCGCGGCAGGAGGGGGCGCTTTGCGCCCCCTTTACTTTATTAATTAAGTATTTTAAATGGATTATTGATTTAAAAAATTGCGCCCACGCTTCGCGCGGCGGGAGGGGGCGCGAAAGCGCCCCCTTTCTTTTACATTTTATTCATTAAAAGGGTTTCTTATTTTTGGATTAATGCTTTGTTACGAGTTTTATTGGCTTTTTTATGCTTTTTCGTTGTGCTTGAGAATGGCTTTTTCGTTGTGCTTGAGAATGGCTTTTTCGTTGTGATTGTGAATGGGACTTTGGCCTTCGTTTGGGCTGCTTAGGATTGATTTTCGTTGTGCTTTAGAGTGGCTTTTTCCTTCTGGAGGGGACTTTGGCCTTCGTTTGCCCTGTTTACGATTGCTTTTTGGTTTACGATTGGTTGTGGTTCTTTGGCCTTGCTTTTTTGTTGCTTTCACATTAATTAATTAATTAATTACCTCGGGGGTGGGGGGGTGTCCCGGTTTGAAGTTTGAAAAATATGGTAAGCCTACATCAAAAGGGCCTTATTTTTTCAAAGGCTGTTTGCTGTTCAGGCCCCCAATTAAAAGGGTAGTTTTCTGCTCCCCTGGTACTTTCAGAAAGGGGTTTGGCTAGCAGCCATAGGAACAAAGTCAAAGACAGCAGTACCCACCTTTGGGGTAAGCATGTCCCAAGTTTATTGTGTTTTTCTGCCAGTGGTGGCATCCTCCCATTGAAATGTAAAAATGGGCTGACTGACAGGTGCCACCCAACAGCAAAAGAATGCATCTTTTAAGTCCAAAACAGTGAACATTTTTGCACTGTGGGAGTAAACTCAAAAGAATGTATGGGTTTGGGACACATGGGTGCAAAGTTTCTACCGCTTTGTTCACCATGCGTAAATCTTGTACAGGCATGTTTTCCTGAGTGTTCGCTTGGGTGCAAGGTTTTTTTTATAGGCAAAAGGGCGTTGACCATGCATTCTGACATTCTTTCAAAAGGCCATAGTGAAGCAGTCGATCTAAATGCTTTTGAATCCCTTCTTTGGCTTGCTTTGGGATGGGATACTGTTTTGATACAGGCTGAGCTCCTGGTTTCAAAGTTATGACAAAAGGTGCAATGCTTTTAGCCATCCCAGGTGGGTTGTGTTCTGCCCATACCCCTTCTGGCGCTTGCAATTCTTTTGGGGATGGGGGGTATTGGTTCACCCCTCACTTCTGCCAGAACAGCCAATAGTCTCCAGGCATTTTCTCGGGGCACTGTTATGGACAACATACGTGAGACTAGCCTGTCACTGGTGTGTTCCACTGGGGATGTATGATACTCAGGAGTACATCCCATTGTTTTTAGTAGTGCTTGCTCCCAAGGAAATGTGATTGGGATTTCAATTTGAGTTTTTACAAGTGGGGCAGGATTTCAATGGCTGCCCTTACTTTAGCTGGGACTTGTATATTTCCACCCATGTGTTGTCCTACTGAAAGAACATGTCTTGTTACTAAACATAAGTTTATTTACATGTTTAATTAATCACTATCCAGACCTCTAGGAGTTGACCTGTCCTGCAGGTGTCTGCTAATTCTAAGAATTTTTCTGTTCCTCTTCCTCTTCTTTCTCTCCGTCTTTTCTAGCATGGCCTACACGGCATGGCTGATGTCTAGGGTGGATTTCTCCAACACCCTTAACCTTCTCCCCCTCCTGTTTTCCTGGCAAAACACATTCTCAAGCTAAGGAGGGAGGAAGACCTGTCTTTTGCTTTTCTGGCCAGCGAATCTTTCCTTGGGTCTCCAGCCAAGGCTTGTCCAACATTACCTCTTACGCCTATTTTAAAACATACACATTCCATCATCTCGACTTGCCATTTTCTTTTGTGCTTCTGCTACAGTTCCGTTTACCACCACAAGTCAAAAACATACCACATTATTTTATCAGAGCCTGGGGGGGAAAAGGAGGCAAACTGGCCTTATGGAGCGTAAAAGATGGGGGCTGAGCCAACTGGAGGGCTAGGTCCACCAGACGTTGGGAAGCCTGGTGAATCCGGGCTCTGGCTCTAGCCACATTGCTGCTCCCCCCCCCCTAAAAATGAGTTCAAAATAAACTTTGTGCCCTTCCAGTAAAATTCCTTCCAGTGGCCCCGAGTGTTATAGGGCAAAAGAAACATGTACACACATTTTCCCATTATTTTTAAGTCATTATTCATTTCACATTAATTTCCCCATTAGCACTGGGAGAACCTTTGCATCAACAACTTCACCACTCCCTCCTTCTTGGAATGTCTTGCACACAATACTGGCTTCTGGAGCCAGAATTCCCTTGCACCAATTTAATTAAGTTCCACAGAATTGTCAGATCCATTACAAAGCTCCCATCATACATCCCTCTTTTAAGATATTTTAAAAAATGTACTCACTTTAAGTTGCAGCAAAAGGCTTTCATCCACGCATTTTTCCTTTTGTTTACCTTTTTTTTTTCAATTTTGCTAGGTTTCAGCATTCTTTCATCACAATCAATCCACATTTTTCCTTTGTTTACTAATTGTTTCTGGTAGAGTGAATCAACAACATATTTAAACACATTTCCCAGGCATTATTTTGAGTTTTGGGATACTGTTCAGACCAAACCAGACACCTTGTTTTCTTCTCATTATACTTAGAAATCACCTGAACACACTTAAAAATCACTATGCGCATTGGAACACTTTTTGTGGGATGGGAAGAAGAGCATACGCTGCCTGTTAAACAAAATTCCATGAGGGAACCCAGGGTGATCAGTCCGGAATTCCCCAGGGAACCTAACAGTGCATTTCTTCTTTTTCATCAAATATCCCACCCCTAATACTTAAATACTCACAAGGAGTCAAAATCAAGCCATCATAAACACAAATGAAATGAAACACGTGCATTTCTAAACTCTTATTCGTCGCAACAAACATCAGTCAGTTGATAATCATTCACACACAAGCTCTCTCTTTTGCACAAAGATCAACCATCTCTTTGATCAACCATCTCAGCCGGACACAACCCACGCTGCCTCCGTTCTCTGATCACATCGCTGGCTCCCCCACACACAGAACTCCGCTCTCACCTTTTTCTTCTACATTAAAAACACACTATTTGTCTTGCAAATCCACCTCTCTTTCTCTTGCAAAGCCACACCCTCTCCTTTGTTTAATCCTTTTACTTCCATACTTCCAACTTCCTTCTTCATAGCCATAGGCTTATCTGAAATCTACACCTGAGACCACGAAAACCCTAAAAACTAGTCGGGCACTCCTGACCTGAACCAACAAGTACACTCAAACGTCAAGTTCCCTTTTTCAATCTCCTCATATCCAGCTTCCCGTTGCCTTTCTTTCACAAAAAAACTCCCATCAGTAAACCACTCTTCTCCTACCGATCTCTGCCTTTCCATCTGCTTCTCCTTGTCCCTGTTTATGGCTGTTGCCATCATAAATCACTCTTCCTCTCTCTGCCTCAACTCCCTGTAACCAAACATCACGTGCTATTTCTGGCTGCTCCAATCTTAAATCTCCCTATAAAGATTTTTCACCATATAATCCAACAACATACATGTTAACTGGATGAGTCTCACTCCCACCCATAACTTAATTACAAAATAAAAACACAAAACATGGGCACACGCTTCGAGGCAATCTACTTATAAATGCCTCCACACCTTTTCACATTCACACTTCACAAAACCCCCATCTCCAATGTGTCCTGGGCTTACATTCCAGACAAACAAGACAACACAAAGGGCAAAATCCATGCCAGCCAGGAAAGGGTCTGGCTTGGCTAAAAAAAATGAGGAAAGACAATACACTCCAGTCACGCACCAACCCAACCTGTGGACCACGACGAGGTTGTGGGGTGTTGCCGCACCCCCCTCCGGTCCGAGCAGAAGTGGCTAATTTCTGCTACACCTAGGGACGTCCCTTCCTTGTGCACCCTATTTATACGATACCTGCCGCGGCGGTCCTCCTGCGCTGTCAACCTCGTCCTTAGAAGCCCGGTGATCAGCAGGCCCCCGCGGTGGTCTCCCGCAGCCAGAACCCCAAATCTCTCTCCAGAAAATCCAGAGTGGCGCGCCTGAGGTTGGGGTTCCCTCCGCGGAAGAGCCCAAACAGGGGTTCTACCGAAGGGCAGGCAACTGCCACTAGTCACCATCCGGGTCACGGCACCAGAAATGTAACCTGAAGCTAATTAAATCAGACTCTGGATGGCAGGAAGAGGAATTACGAAGCAGCTTTATTGGTAAGTGATATCACTGGCAGCGTAGCCCCGAGCTGAATAGCTACAAGAAGGGGGGCTACCGCGCTGGGCATCGCCTGAGCATGAACTTTTATACCTTTCTATTGTTACAAAAACATGAAAAACACGTCACTGCGTTTGGAGTACATACATTGGTTGTCTGTGCATACATTGATTGTCTCCACCCCATTGACCACCCCAATTAATTAGGTTTCATAACTTCCGTTTCCCAAATAAGTTTTGTTTACTAGATGAGCCTCCTTCCCCCTCCCTTACAGGCCTCTGCTGTTATCTTTATTCCTCGGCGCATCCCTACCCTGCTCATGCAGCTGGAACCTAACCTTGGGCCTCTGTTGCCTTGCTACATTGTTTTCGCAGTGTCAGCTATGGAAGCCAGAATGCCAGTTAATATTCTTGCTTAAAAGCCAAGTTCTAAATAGCGGTTATACATTGTGCTATTATAAGAAAAACAGGTATATTGTAAACTTAAAATTCTATCCTACATCTCACAGAAGAAAATAAAAGAAGACTGACCGGACCCAGCAAACCCTAACCACGAGGCTTGTTTCATATTGTAGCTGGCTTCCAAACTAAAGCAATGTCCATACATGATTCAGTTCTCCGGTTCAGCTTCTTGCAGCAGTCTTCCCGGTATTTTAAAGTATTGGCCATCCCCACTGGCTTTTTCCAAGCTTCAGTAGCTCCCTCCAGCACTTCCTTTGCAAGTTCAACCATGCTATGGTTCATCCCAGTTGATATAGTTAGACGCTGACCCTTCCTCCCAGATTTTACCCATTTAGATGGTCTCATTTCTCCAAAGTAGGGTTGTTAGTTGACCATTCCCAAAGCCTGCCTCTCAATTTTTTAAACAGTACTCTTGGGTTCTGTTTCCTGGGCTGACCTTTTATCCTTCTGCCTAAAGTTAAAGTGAACCTAACAAATTGTTTTCCCTCTAACAACCATTTTAAAACACACAAGAGAAGATATCAAGTGGAGTAAGCAGGTCCCTTCTTTTGCACTGGCCAGTAACTCACACTTTGCCCTTGCTATTCCAGTGAGAGGCTTCCTGCTCCCTTAATCTCCGTGCGTCCCACCTGGGGAGTCCCCCTGGGAGGAAATGCCACCATCTGCTGCAACAGCCTGTTCTTCCAGTTGCTGGTTTTCCATCTGGAGAAAGATGGCCTCAACGTCAGCATTGCCACAAAAGAGGATGTGGGAATTGCCAGTTTTCCCATCACTGGTGTGGCCAGAGAGCACGGAGGAACCTATAACTGTTACTATTATGACTCGCATCTGTTCCGGTCAAATCGCAGTGAAGCTGTGGAGTTGCTGATAATGGGTAAAGGAGGGATGCTACCCAATTCCTCCCTTGTTGAATTCATGATGGATGAGCATCAATGTGAAACAATGTGAAAACATTGCAAGGCATAAAATTAATCTGAAAGAGTCTGAATTCATTTGAATGGGGAGGACCATCACGGGATCCAATTTATCAAGTTAATGGGCTCAATGCAAAGGGGTAGGATGGGATGGGGCAGACTGCCCCCGGGCAGCAGGTGGGGGGCATCATACCGGTGGCGCAGGCGATCCGGGCAGCAGCGATCCAGGCGGCGGAACAGCTCAGAGGAGCCTGCAGTAGGCTCCTGCCGCCTCCGCGTCGCGTTTGTTTTGGCCCCTCCCTCCCGCCCAACCCCAAGGGACGTTTGGCTCCAGCTGATGTCACTTGGGGGCAGGGTGAGTGATGTCAGCATCACGAGGGGGCGGCTGGCACGACACCAGCTACGCTTCTGGCTCAATGAGGGCTTCATGGCACATTTTTTTTTTTTTACAACAGTGTTCTGCATTTGTAAAATGGTTGCCAATGGCCAGCACAGCGCTCCACTGGCAGCCATTTTGTGAATGTGGAGTAGATCCACCAGGCTAGGAGGGGCTTATGTTCCCTTGCCCCACCTTCACTTTGCCGCCGCTGCACTGCCGCATGCGGAGTTACGGTGGATTAGGTTGTAAGAATGTTTGGCAAAGGTCCTAGGATGCCTGGATAGCATGAGGAACAGTCATGTGGGAAAGGACAATAGTGGTTAGTGCACATCTGGATGCCAAGCTGTCTTTCCCACTGTTCAGAAGATCAAGCAATAGAATCACATTTCTAACTGCAGAATGGCTTCCTCGTGGGGCATGGCTTAAGATGGTGACATGATAATCACTACATTTTCCTGTATCTGCGTATAGATCCTGATCTACCCCGTCCCAGAATCTCGCTGACTCCTCGCGGGAGGGATGTTCTGGGAAGCAATGTTACTATTCAGTGCTGGGTCAGAGGTTTGAGAGCACGGCTCTATTTTGTTATGGTGGGAGAGGACAGCACACCGCGAGTGATGGAGCCAGCTGGAGATGTGGCCAGATTCTCCATCAGCTACCTTGACTGGTATCATCGAGGAAAATACTGCTGCAGCTACAGGCCCCAATCAAGAACTTTCATCTCAGAGCCCAGTAACACTGTAGAACTGTTGGTACGGGGTAAGGGTTAAAATTCAGAATTTTTGAGATAAACCGCCTTAGTGATCCAGTTTGGTCTACCGTTGCTCTCCAACCTTGCTCTGGCTTGGATTATTTATGCATAGCATTTCCAAAAGCATCTTGTTCACACCGAGGGCTGCCCAGACTCCATATTTATTTATTTACTTATTTATTTAAAAAAATTATACCCCACCTTTTCCTATGCCGAGGCAAATGCCCAAGGCGGCTTACACCAGTTAAAATACATAATTTAAAAACAATACATAAAATAAATGGCAAATGAGTCACAAATGGAAGCAGAAAACAGGTTTTGTAACACCACGCTTGAAAGTATGTGGACAGTGTCAGCAGTAAACTCGGAAACAAGATGGGTGACTGAGATTCCAGGAAAATTCTGGGGGCTCCTGGGCCCCCTTTTTGACCCTGGGCCTGGGTACAATTCACCCCCTTTAATCCCCCTCTCATGGGCCCTGTTCCTACCCTTCATAAATCATGAAAAATGGCTTAATTGATCCGATTTTGTATGATTTATCCTGTTTTTGCTAATTATGGGAAGGGGCAAGAAGTTTTGCATTGTTATTCTACTGAACGTCTTGCCACTCTGAGCACTGAAAATCCTCCTCTGCTCCACCGTTGGCACCTGAGATTTCAGAAGGCATTGTCTTGCTTTTGCAGCAGTGTAGCAAAACACCAACGTTGTTTCATATGTACATCAGCTCAGGGTATGGCAACTGGGCTAGGCATCCTTACAAACACCCTTGTTTTCAGAGAAGAGGCAGAGTATGAGTAGACACAGAGGCGTTTCCTGGTGTCTTCTCAGGCATTCCTCATTTTTACCACCTGATCTGCTCAAGTGCTCATATATCGCTGTGCTCTTCTTCCTCCTCTACTTTTGCAGAAAAATGTCCGTTTGGATAGAGTTGTCAGGACTGAGGTCCAAGAAGTAGTATCTCCCTCTCCTCCTGCATCTGTGTCTGCATAAAGTGCAGGGTGTAAGTGATATTTACCGTCCAATCTCTTGATTTGCACAGATCCTGCCTTAAAAAGACATCGCATCTCACTGGGCTCAATGGAGGCAACATCCTATTTCCAAAGTCAAGAGAAAGATATTGGTGTCTATCTCCAAAAGTTTGGCCCTTGGACACCACATCGGTTCATGGACACCGAAGAGTTTACATCTAAATTCACCAACACGAGTGCAAAAAAGGAGTTTCGTGTATGGAACTACTCTTGCAGTGAAGAACAAATATGTAGAGAAGGAATGATGGATTTTTGGGGCATAGGTAAAAGAGATGACTTCAAAGATGACTGTGTAAATTTTAAGATGCCCTATGCCAAAACTCAGTGCTGGTGCCAGATTGCTGGCAAAGCTTTGCACTGCCCCCTCCATTGCAACCCACTCCTGCTTTGCTCTGCCACTGTTATTGGTACTGAGAGTTCAGAGGTCAGCTCTGATGGCTATTGGTCTTTATCCAGTGCCCGACCTGACTGACCCCAGCTTGTGCCTCTGCTTGAACTTCCATTTCAAGAACTCAAAAGGGGGGGAGGAGCAAGCAACATTAGGCAAAACATTTTCGACGGGCTTATGGCCAGAAGTAGATTCCTATTTTGAGCACTATTTTGCTACCCTAACAAGCAACAGGCGAAGGAGAGTTTCTCAGTTGCAGTTCATGGCAGCATCATTCTGAGAGACAGGAAATGTGGGCTTCCAAACAAAACGAGTGGCATTTCACACTCTTGACCCTGGCTAGTTTTAGAGTCCTGGTACTGCAGTACATTGGCATGCAATTCAGGGTCAAAAGCAAAACTAATATTCATATTCCATCAGGGATTGCAAGTGATAGCAAAACTAAAACGATGATGAGTTTTTGGTTGGCACGACTGCATCAGTGCTGGAAAGTTGGATAGGATTGGGTCCTGTGTCCATAGGTGGTATGGACCTATGGCATGGTATGTACTTAACTATCACCTCTCTCTTCACAGGTATTCTACCCAGGCCCAATATCTCCCTGAGCCTGAGTGGGGTGGCTCCCATGGGAAGCACCATCACTATTCGGTGCTGGAGCAGAGGTCCAATTGAGATGTTCCGTTTTTTCAACAGAACATTCTATTTAAAGCTAGACTCAAATTCACTGGTAACAGATTATGTGGGCATACAATTAGAAGAGCCAGATGGGATAACGGCCATGTTCACAATAAACAACGTGAGCCAGAGTCACGCAGGAAGATACTGGTGCATATACGGCGTGAAGTCAGGATCCATAACTGCAAGTTCCAGTGACGTGGTGGACCTATTTGTATTAGGTGAGGCTCCCAAGGTGGCATACTAGGATTACATACTTGGTGATTACACACTACAATGCTATAGCAACCCTGTAAGTGTTAAATAGTTGTGTTGGGGGTGGGGGTGATTTTTAGTGGGGAAATGGTATGGAGGTAAAGGCCGAGTCATGTCATGGTTGGCATCTCACTCCCTATTTCCTTCCGTGCACAGATCCCAACTTACCCAGACCTGCCATCTCCATCATCCCCTATGGACCGGTTGATCTTCGGGGACAAGTCAACATCCAGTGCAAAATTGAAGATGGACCTGCAACGTTCTACCTCCATAAGGCAGGAGACCCAACACTGGTGTGGCGCATGAGGCCTGACTTCGATGTGGGCGAACATTCCATGAGCAACATCAGCTGGGAGCACCAAGGAAACTATAGCTGCAGATATGCATTTGATGAAAGACTCTTTGTACTCTCAGCACACAGTGGCCTTGTGGAGCTTCTGGTATCAGGTGTGGTGTATGAATTCATCTTTTTCATTCATTCATTCATTCATTCATTCATTTTCTCTCTCTCTCTCACTCACACACACACACACACACACACACACACACACACACACACACACACACACACACACACACACCATTCTACTATGGAGCTATGGGCACTGTATATGGCTCTTCCCCCTCCTTTTATCTTCCCCACTCCCCACCAAGTTTGGGAGGTTATGCTGAGAGACCCTGTGACTGGCCCAAAGCTTCATAGCAGAGCAGGGATTCAAACCCAGGTCTTGGGCCAAGTCCAGGCCTCTAACCACAATACCACACTGGCTGTTACACTTCTTTCAGGAGGACAACACCCTGTTAGGGTGTTGAGCAAGTTGGGGGACTCCTGCTGTGATGGGTACCCCCAGACAGTACTTGTATTTCCCAATCCTGCTGTTGCCAGGAGATATAAGTTTTTATCGTGCTACTGGCAGATGGGAGGTCTCAGAGCTGACCAAGGCATTCTGGTGCCTGCAGTAAAGGATGAAATGTACCCACAGAACATAAAACTGAAGATGCCTGTGCTGGTCCACAAACACAGATATCCACAACTGAAAGAAGGATGTTACATTGAGTTTGTTCTAAATGAGTCAAAGAACAAACTTTTGGGTTCTCCAAAACTCTTCATCAAGCAGATGATTAGCAAAAGGTCAGGGGGAAACACATGCACGTACTGTACATGTGTCTCTGAATGGAAGCACAGAGTACCCTTTCCTGGTGCAAACCTTCGATTAGCATCTTTCACTCCATCTCCTTCTGGACACTGATCCTGACAATCTCATCTCCTTCCAGATTACACCCAGATCAACATCATCCGTTTTGCCGTAGGAGGTCTCCTCTTTCTGCTTCTCACATACATTGTGAATGCGGATCTGCGCATCTGGAGGGAACATGGAGATCCATTACCGGTCAGCACAGACTAGTAACGTCACCGAAGTTTGTAATTTCTCAATCTCTAGAACATGAAAGTTGGTGGCTTGTAATGCATACCTTCAACTGAGATGAACAGTGCAGGCCCTTGAGCATTTTAAAGTAACATGCAGATTTTCATGGCTCGTTATTATACACACAAAGAGACAATGTTTATGGGATTTCCAGCCATGTGAAAGTTCTTAAAATTGAAGAAATAAAGAAAAATTCTTACAACTTGTCTGTAGAAATTCCCCTTCTTTGGTCCTACCGTGGTACAAGAGCAGGCAACCAGAGCGGATTATCCAAGTCAGACAAGAGGAAAAAAGCCTTAGATCTTCTAGCTTGCTTGACGTTTCTTCCCAGCACTCGGGATTTTTTCAAAAGCAGGTAGAGAACTCAGCAGCACGCTGATAGATGCACTTGAGCATTTGTTGTAATTTGTTGACTTATTTCACGCCAGATGTCAGACTATAAGGCAGCAGGACATGGTAACTCTTCTGCCTCAGGTCTTGGGAAAATCATAGTGATGAATGCTATTCAGCCTGCTGTTTGAAACGAGTTTGACACCCCTGAACTAGTATCTTTATAATGAGCATTACCAATGCCTATCAATAGGTAGAGATGATATATTGCTGAATGATTAGATTAGGGGCCAACAAGTTTTGGGGGTGTCATTTCGGGGAAATCAAAAACTAAATACATGTGTATTAAGTTTAACAAGCACACTGTTCACTGGTTATGCATGAGTATTACTTAATTACAGGTATATTCAATTAAAATGATGATGGGATGGTCTTTGTTGCTGTGAATGTATAAATAAAAGTGCACCTTTGTAAATGTGTGCACAACTTTACATCTAATCTGTGCACCGGGCAATTGCTTGTAAATTAAAGAGAAAAGAAATATATCTGAACTAGAAGTTGCTTGTGTTTGATCTTCTCCAGGTCAGAACCCCAGGGGAGAAGCTGATTCCCCAACAAATGTCATTCTACAGACTCTTTATGTCAAGGATCTGAGGACAAAACTACACGTGATATTTATAGCGCAATGCCGCCTAAGTTTAAAATGGCGGAGCAAGCGCTCCACCGTTCAACGCTGTCGCAAGCATGCCGTAAAAGCAGGTTTGCGATGACTTTCGAGTAAGTCATCTGCTGCCGGATCGTCCCCATGGCCGCCGGCACCGGATACAGGTAAGTGCAGCACCGGTGGGGCAGTCCAGGTGGCAAGGGAGGGGGGCCATTGGCTGAGCCAGCCCGGGGGGTGGGGATGGTGGCCGTCATATCCCCGTCCCCTTCCCGGGCTGGCGCAGCCTTTACATGGCATCTACAGACTTGCGCCAGCTAAATAGTTGGCAAAAATTCAAGGAGGCCCGTTACACCAGGGGAAGAGGACAAAAGTCCCCTTCCCCCGAGTAGACCTCTGGGCCGATCCCGGAATGGAGATAGTATCCGGCAGGCGGCCTGGGCCGCCCACCGGATACTTAGGCAGGATTGCGCTGTGAATTCATCATCAGCCTTGCCATGCCTCAATTTACTTAAATTAATTAATTTAAGTTAATTTAAGTTAATCCAGCTCAATTAATTGCAGCTGGATTGGGGCTGTGTTAGGGAGGCTGTAAGCATATTCTCTGCTATGTATCTGGCAGCGCAATCCTGTGTAACCTTGCACCAGTGCATCTACTGTTACACCAGTGCAAAGTTACACAGGATTGCGCTGCCAATCTAGATTGGACCTCTCTCATGGCTGCTATTTGCCAGAGGGGAAAGAACTCTCATTGGCATCAACAGAGGAGGCCCAGCCGGATCAGAACGATGACAAGAGTAGGGTTAAAGCTGCCCACCCCACTGCCGCAGTCCTGATCCAGCTGCTATTTACTTAATAAAATTGAAGGATGTCAGGACCAGTGACTTATTTCATGCCAGATGTTAGACTATAAGGCAGCAGGACATGGTAACTCTTCTGCCTCAGCCCTCAGAAAATCATAGCTAGTCAGAACAGATGCCACTGGGCTAAGTGGACCAGGGATTGGACTTGATAGAAGAAGTCAAGTTATCTCTCCAAGCCATCCTAAACTGTACGGTCCGTTTTGTCTCTTGGAAGTCCCCTTGGCGTTGCTACCAATATCCAAAGTACGTTGTAGGGATTAGGATTCCCCCAGGGTAGCCAGCTCAGTCCCATCCAACACGTGTGCCCATCTCCACCCCCAATCCTAGGGCCCAATCCATGGAACTTCCAAGCCCCCCCCCCAAGTCACCATTGCCATTTTTCCTGCTGCCTATATTTGTAGTAATGTACATTTATATTAAATCCTCTACTACACCACTGGCTAGGAAGCAAGACAGGATCATTTTATCAAGGTGTACAACTAGCTAGAATCTATACCAAGAGCACCACGACAAAAAAACACGTGGAGAAGCAAGCTGAAATCCCTGAGGAGGGTAGAGTGTAGATTAGCAATTTATTAGTGGCAATCCATATATCAATTATTTTGAGAGAGATAACTACAGATACTCCATCTGCATCAGAATGGCTTAATAGAGTCTGGTTTGTGGCAAAACGGACAGGCTCACAATGTACATAGGATTAAAAGGATTTTAAAAGATAATAATTATGCAATATTTGATTTGATTCTGGATAGCATATTATGAATTAAAGGCGATGGAAACCTATTTGATGTGAATCTTTGAGGATAATTAGTATTAAGGGTTCTTTATATCTATATAAGTAACCATTAATATATAATATAATTATGAAACAATATAATTACAACTTTATATATATGGCAACTTTATACTCTCTCTCTCTCTCTCTCTCTCACACACACACACACACACACACACACACACACACACACACACACACACACACACACACACACACACACACACACACACACACACACACACACCCTTATAATTACAACTTTATATATATGGCAACTTTATACACACTCTCTCTCTCGCTCGCTCTCACACACACACAACTTTATATAATATAGTGAGTGTTCTGTATCATTCAACAAATCTAAGGCAGTTTGTATAGGCACAATACAGGTGTCCCTGCTAACAACAGGGATATGTTCCTGACAGCGCAATCGTATCCAACTTACAACACCGGTGTAACCAGCAGGGGAGGGCAGGGCAGGAGACTTTGGAGGGGAGATTTAAATCCTCTTAGAATTCCCCTTTGAGGATTTGAATCCCCTCTCCGTTCTGGGGCCTCCCATTCTCGCTGCACTGCTGGTTACACCGGTGGTGTACAGTGGCGTCTTCAGCCCTCCTGAGGTGAGCAACAGTGTCCTCGTCTAGGCAACGCGCAGCGCGCGCCCAGACCCTGTGGCTGCGGGCGCGCGCTGTGCGCGTTGCCTAGACGACGAGGACGCTCTCCTCGGACTCAAAAGCTGGAGCGCCGCCTGCCTGTTATGGCTGCGGGCGGGCGCTGTGCTCCAGCTTCGGAAGCTCGGCGCCTGGGGCCCTGTACATCAGGGCCCACTACGTTACTACGCTACTGGTGGTGTATGTTGGATAAGATTGCGCTGTGAGTCCCCGTCATTAAGCGGCCCTGTCGTTAAGCGACACTATCTAAACCCTTTTGAAGTCTGAGGCTTCTCCAGATGCCTGCTCTGCGTTGCGTGCCTCTCCGGAGGCCTGTTCCTGTAGTGTTATTCTACTTTGCTGGGTACACATTTTGTCTTTTTTCTCCTCCCCCCCCCCTTTTTATAACTCTAATCTTGTGTATCTCTTTATATACAGTTGGCCCTCAGTATCCATGGGGCTTCCGTTCCTGGAACCCCCGTGGATACTGAAATCCACGTCAACATAAAAAAGTTGGAAAAAAAGGTTAAAATGGGGAGGGGGAGTTTTTAGAAGCAAACTGCTGCATCTTGTTGCTTAAACAAGCTGAATGCCTTCTGGAGGTGTTTTGGGAGAGGGAGTGGCGCGACCCGGAAGGGGTTTCCGGAGCATGATTTCAGCTTGTTTAAGTAAGAAGATGCATTGGTTTGCTTCTAAAAGTTTTAAAAAGCCGGCATTTTAACCTTCTTATTTTCTTGTCTAAGTTTTTTATATTGGCCTCCTGTATCCACGAAGCATCCGCGGTGAGACAAATCTGCGTATGCTGAAGTCACGGGTACGGGGGGGGGGGAGAACTGTACATGCATATTTTTATGTTATGTAATAATTATAAAATAATGTATCTGTTTTAAAGTGTGGAGCCACTATTGAGGACCAAGATAGCTCTTTCAATGTCATGTTGGGAGACATTTTGACTTGGTGCTAATGGCCTCTCTCAGGCAGGCCAGGTGGGATCATTTCCCACAAAACCTCCCTTCCACTGTTTTCTGGTAAGCTTCTGCTTTAAGTTATAGATTTTGGCTTTGAGCAGGAGCGCTGCTTTGGACAGGGGAGAGCGGGAGAGAGGGGAGAGATCAGATGGGATCCCAATCCATTCAGGCAAGAAAGTTGCTGAGGGCTTGAAAATCTTGAGGAAGGGAGAATCTGGGAGAGTGTAGTTGGCCAAATAGACAGTCTCCCCACCTGCCAGGTAGCCAGCCCAGATGCCAAACGTCCCAATGGTCATTATGGTGTGATTGCAATGAGCAAGGAGAGCAAAATCCCTCTCTGGGGATGACTCCTGCTCATCACCAGCAAAGTAAACATCCCCTGTGGAGGCATTAATGTTTTGCTTGCACCACTCCATCCCATTGCTAGTCACCAAAAAGATGGGGTTGCTGTACTTCTCTCTGAAGTAGTTCATGGCTTTCTCTAGGTAGCCTCTGTCAGCCACCACACCTTTCCTGATCTGGGGCATCACCCTGACATAATCCCCTCTCCGGACATGCACTCCAACATATGTCACGTCCTGGCGCTGTCCACGCAGATGCCGAAGATATCGGTTGACATTATTCTTGATGTGATCATGGAAGGAGAACTCCTGAAGTATCTCGTGGCGGATGTGGTGATAGAAGGTGTAAGAAGAAGGGTAGCCTGTCAGCCGGACGTACTTGCCCTGGATGTGACGATAATCCTCTGACATCCAATCATTCCGATAGAAATCTTTCCAACGGATCTTGCCAAGCACCTCATTATGAATCACGGGCAAAGTGATCCGGAATATTGATGCTAGATATTGATGCATGGATGGGAGGATGTAGGCTTGGTGCCCGTTGAGCTTGGCCAAGGCATAGAGGGTGGCATATTCTCCCATCTGGTTCCCCAAGCGCCCAATGGGTCTCACCGTCCACATACCTCCTATCTATGAATGGAGCAGATGTGCTGGAAAGAGTACGGGTCGTGTTAGGGAAAGAAAAGTGTTCTACCAATGAGCGATTTGATGTGTTTTTGACATTGAGCCTCCACCACTGGTAAGAGGTGTTGTACTGCAGGTGAAAATACATGGAGAGAGACACGAGCCCAACCAAGTACATGCAGACTACTAAAAAGGTGTTGCTGAGGATACGTCTTTTTGAGGGATTCATCGTTCCAGAACTGGGGCACCTAAAGAAAGAACAGAGTCAAAAGGTAGGTAGTATATTAGCCCTAACGTCTGTCAAATGACCGGAAACACATGGGTTTGTTATTGTTTTGATGGCCATGTGCTTCCGGTCAAAACAACAACAAACCCCACGTAACCGGAAATACGTCATAGCCGGAAATACGTCACAGCCGGAAGAGGAGGGGTCTATGTGACCCCTCTACGCTCCTCTCCCAGAGCCCCGGCCCAATAGGGGGTTCAGCACCCTAGGATCAATGGAGTTCAAGGGGGGTTCCACGCTCTGGAAGTGATTTGGGGGGCAAGTGACCCCTCTACGCTCCTCCCACAAGGCCCTGGACCAATAGGAAGGGGTTTCAGAACCCTAGGACCAATGGGGTTCAAGATAACTTTGAACGACCCCCGGAAGTGATTTAGGGGACAAGTGACCCCTCTATGCTCCTACCACAAGGCCCTGGACCAATAGGAAGGGGGCTTCAGGCTCAGGGACCAATGATGTCGAAGGGTGTTCTAAGGACAGGTCCCGGACATGCCCTTAAGAATAAGGCTGGGCATGTCTGGAGAAACTGGTATTTAAACCCCTGGGAAAGGGGAAAAACCACTTTTGCGCCAACCAAATGGAGAGACGCACAGAACTTCTCATGACTTCACAAGAAACACCAAAGAGACCTGCAGCTGAGTTCGAAAACCTACCTCAAGCCCCACAGAAGAAAAAGCGGAGAAGATATATATCTAGCGAATCTGACGACTATCCTAGGCCTGCACTGGGCCTTTTGTATAAATTGGCATGGGATGACCATGCCGTGTGTTCCACTATATTTACCTGTGAAGGGGGTTTCCAGAGCGACCTGCCAATGCCACCACTACTGCCAATAGTCAGTTATGCGTCTCGGATGTGTGGGGATGATTTGCTATATGGGTTAAACATGTTTTTAAAGGAAATGCAATATTTTTTTCTATAGGGGTCCCCTGAAGATCCCCATATAAAGCGAAGGATTTTTTCCCAGAAGACAGGCTAATAATGAAAAGAGAATGCAAAGCTGTGAACCCCATACATGTTTAAAATACCCCCCAGGCCCAGGCCCCGGAAACAGAAACCTTATTTTTCTAAAACCCCTTGCCCATGTGCTCCACATAATAGGGACTCAGGAAAAGCCAGCAAGCACATGGTGTCCACATAACAAGGGCCTCTTACGAAAAAACCCCAAGCACATGTCCGGAGCCAAACCGCCATTTTAAAATACCAAGCTCCGTATGTCCCAACAACAACAAAAACAGGCCCCAGATTTTGCCCCAGAACATGAGCTTTCCTCATCTCAAAACCAAAGAAGAACCTGAAAAGCATTGAATAATTAGCTAAAATCCTTTAAAAATCAGAAATGAAGCATTTACCCAGAGAAGCAGACTCTATTTCTCTGCAAGAGGGACCATGCGGCCAAACCAGGCCCATGCCAAAAAAAAAAAAAAAAAAAAAAAGACCTTCTAACAGCACAAAAATCAGTTTCAGGTCCATTTCCCTGGAAATCACAGAAAAAAGGCTAATAATATCCCCCCCCCCAGGCATAAATGCCCTCCTTCAAGAAAGCAGAACCAGATCCTGGCACATGGCCAGAAAACTTACCTAAAGCTGGAAATGAGGGTGTTTTCGCAGAGAGGATGGCTGCAAAGTGAAAGAGAGTCCACCCCCTGGGGTCTCCGTTTTATGGGGGGTCTCTGGCCCTGCCTCGCTGAGGGGGGTGTTCCTGCTTCTGTGTCCACCCCCCCTTCCCCAGAATTCCTAGGACCTTCTACAGCCCCTCTACCCCTATCTTACATATATGTTGCAATCACCCATTATGTTGTCATGGGGCTGATGCGGGCCCACCCTGCCAACCCTTTTGTTTGGGTAGATGGCTCCAGACAGACCTCTCACCCTTGTAACCTGGAGGCTTAGCAACCAAATGGCTGCAAGCTCTATTTACCCATCAGTGAGCAGGACCGACAAAGGAGGAGGATATTTCAGACGGTTTATTGATACAAAGTACAGATCTGCAGACTCACACAAGTGCTTAACAGCAGGAAAAAAACCGAGCGTGAGCCCCGACTGTGCGTGGAGGACTGATTTTTGTAGATTTGGTTACAAACAGGGCGTTAACATTTAGCCCATATGTCATTATACAATTACAATATGCATTTTAACACAAACCCTCTCACTCTCTGCCCCCTCCCATCCCTTGATTAAGGAATGCAGACACCTCTTTGAACCAAAAAGGGAGGCAGGCGTCATTCCTTCATTCATCCGTTGTATCGCATCTCCAAGGCCGTCTGCCTAGTTAGTTTCTCCGTTATCTGCATTCCCTGGTGTGAAGGCTGACCAAGGCCTGAGAAGAGTTATTGTTCAATCAAAGACTGTGAAAAGTGGGCCCCTGTGTTCTTATCTCTCTTCTCTAAGGCCAGCAGCTGGCTAACATACAGGGGTTTACACAAAAATGCTTGTCACTATGCGAAGCTAGAGTACAGAAGCTAGAATGAAAAAACTAGTTAATATACTGTAGTAAGCAAGCTACCCCTCCCCAAATATTTTTATTTCATTCTTCGCTTCCCCCAGAACCCCCACCTTTTTATCCCATCAAAATCCATCCAAGATTCACGGAGATACAGTAATTTTTGAACCCCTAGAGAAGCGGCAGCAGCAAAAGTTCACTCTGTACCTATTTAATCCTCATAACCTTCTCTCTCTTTGGAAGTTTCTAAAAAAGTGGTATTCCTTTAATTCAAAGCAGTGCATTATCCTAGGAAAATACTGTTTTCTTGAATTCCCTCCATGGTTATGGCACCGGATCCTTACCAGGGATCAACGGGGTGTCCCTGGGGAGGGGTCCCTCCACAGAAGGGTCCCCATCCTGACACTTTGGTGGAGTTATTCTTCAGCAGAGTTCAGAGACTCCTGGTACAGTGCTCATATTCTTGCAGCTGGTAAAAGGCGTGGGGGACTTCCCCACGTGCCCTCTCTGGGGCCCAGGAGGGGGATTGGTAAGTGTGTGGTTTAGCCCCTTTGCCACCCCCCGGCCTGG
Source organism: Plestiodon gilberti rubricaudatus (assembly GCA_026170595.1). Classification (NCBI taxonomy): domain Eukaryota; kingdom Metazoa; phylum Chordata; class Lepidosauria; order Squamata; family Scincidae; genus Plestiodon; species Plestiodon gilberti. The sequence continues at coordinate 11,030,450 of JANXHW010000006.1, read as the reverse complement.
GCACAGGAGGTTGACTGAAGGCCAGGCGCTGGGAATGCAAAAAGGCATTGGGAGCGGGCCTCCTGCCAAGAGTTTGCACAACCAGGAGTCCAGGGAAACCATTTTAAAACCATAACCTATAGCTAACAACAACCAGCTTCCATTCTGTGATGCTCTTGAAATGTCTTCCTTCTACCTGGGAGGCCATTCGGGGGCAGGGAAAAGGGGGGTCTCCAAGAATATGGGAAATCTTAGGTTAGTGTCACTGCTCCCTGGAAGCTATTACTCCCCTCTGTGTGTCTCATCCCCCACTATCAAATCAATCTTTTGTCTTTCACCCTGCAGTCCTGACTCTGGTGTCTCTCATGCAAATGTCTATCTCCTCAACCATTGTTCTATTCAAACACCTTTTTTCCATTTACATTGTTCCTGAACTGGCCTGCTACATTTAATCTAATCACTCGCCTCCCTTCTTCCTGACTGACAGCATTCACCTGGATGTCCTTCATTGTATACCTGGAGCCAGTGGGGCAGAGACTCATTGAATTGGCACTTTTTACCCATCAATCTGGAAATCCTGGCTTTTGTGTCAACATGCTACACAAAAGACCCCATTCATAAAACCCCGGAACACCACACCTCACCTGAGGTGGGGGCCTGATCCTGTCACCCCAGTCATCCAGCCTCCAGGCACCTCTTCCCATTGGCTACCAGTTCTCATCCCCATTGGTCCCAGCTTACACAAAACACAACACTTCTTATTGGGTCTTTTAATAAAGTTATCTTTTTATTGGCTAAATATTTCAAACACGCTGCTGCTGCTCTCATTGGTGCAAAACTTCAATCCGACCTTCCATTGGCTGTATCAACGTGCAACTCCTTGGATCCTCTCCCTTATTGGTGCTCCTTTGTAATGTACTTTGCCCAACAATGTATTCCATGTTTCCACCTGAAATGATGAAATGTATAAAACCTTCTGTAAATGATTTATGTGTTACACTTTCTGTCTTATGATCGTGTCCTGGGCTAGCCTAGTAAAAGCTTTCTTTTCCAACGTTGGTCTAATCCTGAGCTCATTTTGGCGCCTCTGCAGAATTGCAGATCTCTCTCTCTCTCTCTCTCTCTTTTCCGTTTTTGGGGTACCCTCTCCATCTCTGGAGCCTTGGTGTCAGCTCACCGAATCCTATGAACTAAAGTCAACTGTACCCTTGGGGGTGCTCACTACAATACTTTCTAATACACATATATATTGATACATATGATTTTTGTTATCTCATGCCACACCCTCACCCTCTTTCTTTGGCTCAGCCTTTTCCCATAACTACAGTTCTCAGGAGATCTTAAATTTGGTTCAGTTTCTCAGGTTACCACAACCAGGTGGTCATCATCCTTTCTTTTCCATAGCAATTCTCTGAGGATTTGAAGCAGTTCATTCTGTTCCCTCAGTAATCACTACAGCACCTCATTATAAAGTGTCCAGATCCTATAGGTTTTTTGCATATGGGATTCACTGCGCATTTCTAGCGCATGTGTGATTTAAGTCACTAACATCTAGGGAGCTAGTATCAGCTCCATTGGCTGGTTGGGAAGGATTTCTCCTTCCATTGTAATATCCACTAATGACTCTGCCCTGCCCCTCCCACTCCCCAGCTGTGAGGACAAATTTGTCCCCTGATTTAACAATGAAAAGTCAGAGGAGGTGGGGACAGCAGATCCAGTCCTTCCAATGAGCTTTCAGTGTTCCCAATATTGGGGGAGGATCTGCCCCCTGTGGAGAGCATTTGTCACTGCAGATAAATACTCTCCATGGGGAGGGGGACTTTGTGAGCATGCCGGACTGTGAACAGGGGTTTTAGGCATGTTTTTCTCCCCCCCCCCCATTGCGCAGATGCCATCCATGCTCTTACAACATCCAGTGAGGGCTTAGTCATGTAAAGAGATAAAGCCCTCTCTAAAACCAGAAGGGTCTCTTTGAAACTTGGATTAACATCCCCTTAATGCCCAGTTCCATCCACACATTCTTACATTGTATAGCAGGCTCCTTCTGAACACGGGAAAATGCTGAAAAGAAAAAGAAAGAGTCCTTACTCAGCAAGCCCCAGAGCAACACTGTCACACACTGCTAGACCGCAGCATCCCATTCTATCCATTCACACACCCCACAGGAACAAATATTTCACATTTTTATACCGCCCTTCCTCCAAGGAGCTCAGAGTGGTGTACATATTTCCTCCCCTCCTTTTTCTCCTGACAACAACCCTGTGAGGTAGGTGGGGCTGAGAGATAGTGACTGGCCCAAGGTCACCCAGGAAGCTTCGTGGCTGAGCAGGGATTTGAACCTGGATCTTCCAGGTCTAAGTCCGACTCCCGAACCACTACACCATCCTGGCTCCATACAGGCAGGGGTGGTTCATCACATGTGAGACAGAGCTCTGGCACACATTTTCAATGCCCGGACTCTCATTCACCAAAGATGTCATTCATAAGAAGTCAAAATCGAGCACTTCTGCGCCAGTACGAAAAGTGTTTACCGTCACGACGGATGGTCACCCCAGTCCTACAGCCGTGTCTCTTTGATTCACATGGAGCTCAGAGTTTCCAAGCCAGGCGGCCTGACTTCCAGCCAGCCCCGGCAACCACTCCTCGAGCAATTAAACACTACACAGCCATTGCTCTTGCACTCTCTCACACACTCACATTGCTACATTCCAGTCCCCTGTTGTAGGCACTCCTTGCCGTTTGTGGTTGTCATAAAAAGAGGATGGAGAGAGCAGGTTTCATGATGGACCAATATAATTGATGAGATCCCTTGAAACGATTCCAGAGCTTCTGTCTGAAGCTCTATTAGTGAATGTTGTTTTCTATTGGATCCCAGATTAAATCTGAAGCTACAGGAAACTGACATTGGTGTAATCACAATCAGCCCCCCCTCTCTGTTTCACTCAATCTGCAGGAAAGATCTCCTGTGGTTACAAATCAATTCAGGTAAGAAGCTAGCAACACATTTTAATTAATTCTTTTTTTCTTTCTTTCTTTTTTTAAAAATGAAGATGCAGACTACATGCCACTGGGGGAAATCACAAAACGTGAGTTTCTTTGCTGTTATGGTGAATAATACAAACACAGTTCTGAACAAGCAGAAAGGTTCCCCCTACGCAGCTTAGATTCTGAGTCCCTGTTCTTTAAGCAGTGTTGCCTACCATGCAGAGAGGGACAATTCTGGGAAACCAGTTATCTCATCTCTTTAGCTCATCAGTGCCAGTTCACGCTATCAGTGAAAAGATGCAATGGTTTGCAACTTGCTTCTTTTACAGCCCAATCCTATGGTTTACCTTGCCATCGCATGCAGCCGTACCAAAGCCGGCTGCACTGCATGCTATGATGGGGAAGGCAGATCTGGAGGCTTGGGAGGGGAAAGAGCAATTATTTTCCGTTACCTCTCTGTAAGCCTCCCACTAGCCAATGGTTCTCCTCAGACCTGCTCCAGTTCTTTAGCTGGCACAAGTCCGAGGAGACAAGAGAGAGAGGGGGGGGGGCTGTGAGGATGCCCATATCAGCTTCCTGTAGCCTCTGATATAATCTGATAGCTGACAGAAAAGAACGTCTACTAAACAGAGATTCAGACAGAGGCGCAGAAATCGGCTGTGAGGGAGCCCAGGTATTGGTCCATCATGAAACCTGCTCTTTCCATCCTCCTTTTTTGGTGAGAACCATAAGGGGCCAGGGATGCCCACAACTGGGGACTGGAGGGAAGTTAGCAGTGCAAGTGTGCATGATAGCAATGGATCTGTGGTGTTTAATTTCTGAAAGAACATTGCTGGGGCTCAAGCCTGCCAGAAGTCAGTCTTCCTGACTTGGAAACTTGATGCTTCATATAAGTCAAAGATACCTGGGAGTAAGATCGTGATGACTTAGTCATGAGGGTAAACGCTCTCTGTGCATTCTTAGAATGCTCCATTTTTATTTCCTGTGAACCACATCTTTGGCAGGTGAGACTCCATGCATGGAAAATATGTTCCAGAGCCCCATCTCACATTAAACTCCAACTTGCATGCAGTGACCATATTGCTCTGGGGCTTGCTGAATAAGGGTGCTTTTATTTTATTTTATTTTTCAGCTGTTTCCCTACCTCAGAAGGAAGCAGCCCTCAAAGGTAAGAATGTACTGAAGGACCTGAGCCTGGTGGGAACGTTACTCCAGCAATGTTAACCTGTGGAGGCTTCAAAGAGGCCCTTCTGATTTTAGAGAGGACTTTGTCCCTTCTATGGGCTGAGTTGCACGACTCTTTGGTACACGAGCTCCCTTCAGATGTTGTGGCAGGGTTGCTGAATGTGCTGGTATGAATCATTTCACCAAAATGGATTTTGGCAAAATTAATTTTCGAGGGAATGATGGGGCTTTGGAGGAGAGCCTTGACTATGTGACAAAGGTGACTGAGCTATTTCCCCAAGAAATTAGGAAATATTTTGCCGGAAAGCCACACATGCAAGGATGTGCTATTTAAAAATGCTTCCAACTGAAGGGTCTTCTTTGAGGAAACCAGCTGTGTGTGTGTGTGTGTGTGTGTGTGTGTGTGTGTGTGTGTGTGTGTGTGTGTGTGTAAACGGAGTTTTCCCAGGGTTTCTGACATCCACAGGAACCATGAGAAACTCCCTTTTGTTTCCTTGCACTTGATAAGCTGCATAGCAGGGAATAGACTTCCCTACCTTTCTCATGCCACTGGGACTTTAGCAAGAAGTGGGTGAGAGGAATGGAAAGGAGGCTGAAGGGTGGGTGAGTGAGCATTTGGATTCACATGGGTGGGGACAGTGCCAGATTAACAATGCAATCCTGCATAAGGATCCGGCGGACGGCCCAGGGCCGCCCGCTGGATCCTATCCCCGTTTCTTGCCATGCTGGCATGGGAGGTTTACTTGGGGAAAGGGGACATTCATCCCCTTCCCCTGGTGTAAACCGGGGAAGGCCCAATGGGTTAGGGTTAGGCTGGCTGAAGTAGGAAGAGGCCGTGTAATGGCTGAGTCGGCCCAGTGGGAGACGGGGATATGGCGGACGCCATCCCTGCCTCCTCCCGGGCCAGCTCGGCCAATGGCCCCCTTCCTTGCTGCCCGGACCGCCCCTGCACCCACTGGGGGATCCCCTACCTTCCTCTGGTGGCCGTGGGGATGTCCTGGCGGCGGAGTGAGGGCAGTCAGCCTTGCGCTGGCCTCCCTTACTCCTGAGGTGTCACGAACGTGCTTTATGGCACGTTCGCGACGTCTTGGAAAGGCGGAGCACTCACTCCGCCATTCCTCCGCTCCGCAGGACTGTGCTCTAAATCAACTGGAGGCCCTGGGCTAGGAGACCTTGGGGGCCCCAAACTTAATAGCATCAGATCATGAAACAAAACCTCATTCTCTTCTTTATCTACTCAATGAAAGTAGAACGTTGCTGAAATTTTAGCATTGATAAAAATATTATGTATACATTTATTACCTTTAATAAATTTACAAGTCAAGACTGCTTCTTTTGGTGAAATGATCTTGTGGCTCCTTCAGCGCCTTGTGTTAATTCTTTGGCTGTAGGTCCTGTCACTTCACTGTCACTTTCTCCAGAAATTTATCTTATAGAATGTATCTGTTCTGTATCTGAGGGGATTATGTTTATGTAGGGCTGTTTCTTCCAGCTGTACAAAGCCATTTAATGTGATTGGCTTTAAACGCTTGAGTATTTCCTTCTGTTCTTTTTGTCACTTTCATTTATTTTTTTATTTTATTTTATTTTTCACATTTTTATACCACCCTTCCTCCAAGGAGCTCAGAGTGGTGTACATATTTCCTCCCCTCCTTTTTGTCCTCACAACAACCCTGTGAGGTAGGTGGGGCTGAGAGATAGTGACTGGCCCAAGGTCACCCAGGAAGCTTCGTGGCTGAGTGGGGATTTGAACCTGGATCTTCCAGGTCTATGTCCGACTCCCAAACCACTACACCATCCTGGCTCCTACTTTCTACTTTCTTATTTACTAGCACCACTTTCATATCGCTTACTTATTATTTTCACAAAAAGTCCCAAAAATGCTTACAAAATGGAGCAGGAAGCGCTAACAGGAAGTGAGTTGGAGGACTGAAAACAACGTGACGCTAAACTCTATGAATATAACAGCCCGGTCCAGCCCAAGGCAACTGCGGTACAATTCAGTCCCAATTGCAGCCCAAGTGCTTTAGGCCCGAGTTGTGCCTGAATTGTGCCTGAGTTGGGCTGCAATTGGGACTGAATTGGGTTCAGGCACAATTCAGGCACAACTGCACAATTCAGGCACAATTGCAGCCTAAAAGTGGGCGTGTCGGGGGCGTGTCGGGGGTGTGACGGGGCGGTTACGAATTTTGGTCCAGTTCCAGACAATGGAGAGCCCCTGACACGCCCCCTCGAGCCCAACTCAGGCCCAAAGTTTGGGCCAGCAAAAAGGGTGGACCCAAATGTGAGGAGACCCATAGGAGCCATTTTACCTTACCCACACCAGCCCTCTCCTGAAAAGTTCTAACACCCTGGGCCCGAGTTGGGCCTGAGTTAGGACCGAACAGTTGTGGCCTAACTCTGGACACGGACCCAAATAGTTACCCTATCAGCACCCAGCCCCACCCAGCCTCTTTCCCACAAAAGCCCAGCCCCAGCCCTCCACTCACTCTCTCTCTCTCTCTCTCTCTGAGCACGTGGCGTGGGGTTCTGTCCCCCAGCAGCCACAAAGTGGGACTTTGAAAACTTTTCTAACACCCCACTTCTCTCTTCTCTTCTCCTCTCTGCCCCCCTCTACGGCAGAGAGGGCTGTTCTGCCTGTGGCCAAACTGTGTACTCCTGTGCCTGGGCAGCTGTCTCCATGCAAGTGTTTGCTAACCCATGTCTTTCTCCCAGCCCCTTCCCCCCCCCCCACAGGCAACAACACCAGCAGGTAAGTGCAGGTAAGTGCAGGGTTCATGCTGACATGTGGTCTGACATCTGCCTCTTTGCATAGAGAAATATAGGTAGGATACATGCCTCTATACCAATGTCTTGTCTCATAGCTGCCTGCAATGCCTGCCATGATATGCCTCTTTACCAATGTCTTGTCTCATTGCTGCCTGCAATGCCTGCCATGATATGCCTCTATACCAATGTCTTGTCTCATAGCTGCCTGCAATGCCTGCCATGATATGCCTCTTTACCAATGTCTTGTCTCATTGCTGCCTGCAATGTCTGCCATGATATGCCTCTATACCAATGTCTTGTCTCATAGCTGCCTGCAATGCCTGCCATGATATGCCTCTTTACCAATGTCTTGTCTCATTGCTGCCTGCAATGCCTACCATGATATGCCTCTATACCAATGTCTTGTCTCATAGCTGCCTGCAATGCCTGCCATGATATGCCTCTATACCAATGTCTTGTCTCATAGCTACCTGCATAGCCTGCCATGATATGCCTCTATACCAATGTCTTGTCTCATAGCTGCCTGTATGAATGTGAGCACACAATGCCATGAGTGTGGAACTGTAACCCATATGTAGCCACCAGCTGTCCCACCCCTCTTTTCTCCACAGGGTCTACTGACAGGTCAGTATTGCTAGGATTGCCATGGTTGTGACCCCCAAGTTGTGTTGTTGTCTCTCTCTTTGACCCCTTTCCCTTACAGGATCATGCTCACCTTACACCCAGGGAAGGAGCGCAGACCAGGCTATGTGTGTCACACCACTCAGCTGTGTTTGATTTCTCTCCCTGCAGGCCTTTGCAACCGGCACACTGGCATTTCTTCAATGGGGATTGCTACCACACAGCAGCTGCCATGGAACACCCCTGTGATTTATGTCTCCCCAGGAATGTCCACCACCACCTACCTTCTGGGGAGCACCCCTGGGCCCACAGTCTGGTTGCCCCATGGTCGTCTGCCTCGATGCTGCCAGAGGTCTGGGAGCCTGCCCTGCAACCCTCCTTAGCTGCTGCTGCTGCTGCTACATTCTGAGTGGCTGCTGTGCCTACCCCTGGCAGCCTCGCCTGGCCATCCCTGCCAGTGTTCCAGAACAATAAAGATGCCCCTTGGGCAAAGGCCCCTTGAACACCATGACCCCAATGTTACACAAGCACTGCCCCACACACAGAGAGACAGCGCCCACCACACAAGGCCCTGCATGAATCCCAGCCAGGGCCTGCCACAGCCAGCCCAGGGAGAACACAGCAGGGGGGCTGCCAGACCCTCAGGGCTCAGAGGGGAGGGGGGAGTTGGGGGGCCTCTCAGGCAGGCAAACAGTGACAGGTGACATGGCACACGTCCCCCACGTCCGTGAAGAGCCCTTTCAGCAACCGGGGCTCTCACCCACCCTCGGTCCGCCCGTCAACGGTGTCCGTTTCCGCCCTCAGTCCGCCCGTCAACGGCATCCATTTCCGTCCTCAGTCCGCCCATCAACGGCGTCCGTTTCCGCCCTCGGTCCGTCTGCATGAGAGGCGCCCGTTCCTGCATTGCCTCCATCTGCGAAGTGACCCCTGTGTCCCTATTGGTCTCTGCAGACCCCTCTCCCTGTATTCCTCTCCCACCAGCCTTGTTGTCCGTCTGTTTCTGACCCACCCGTGTCCCTCCCCAGCACCCCCTGTCCGCCTGCATGTGTGCCTGCCTCCCCTCCCACTCCCTGATGATGGACGCTTTCACCCCCCACCCCGCCAGAGCGCCTGCCGCGAGGCGCCTACGTTGCCCCATCTGGGGAGTGATGAGCTGCGTGAGCCCTTCCCGCTCACAGCAGACAAGCCCAAGGCATCTCTCGGTCTTGGCCGGGGCACGGAGCAGAAGGCATACCGGGATGCCTTCTTTGTGGGCATAGCCACGGCCCTGGTGGCCCAGGGCTTCAGGCAGCGCATGGGCATGTCATGGCAGAGGCGGTTCCAGACCTCATGAGACCCCCCTTGTGCGTGCCGTTCCCACCCCCTCCTTCCCTTCTCTCCCCCGCTCACCCCCCATGACTCCCACGTGCAGCCTCAACGTGGCTTGGGGGTGGCATCGCAGTCTGCAGGAGGGAGGGCAGTGGCACTCCCCCCTGCGGCAGGTGGCTAATGCCCAGGGTGCCCTGGGGCAGCTGGCACTGGCACAACCTCTGCCCTTCAGCTGACTGTCGCACGCCCAGTGCCTGCAGGCCCACCTGTGGCTGCCCATCTGCTGCGAACGCTGCAGCAGCTGTGGTAGGTGCACGCAGACGGGCTGAGGAGGGGGCTCTTCACTTCCACAAGACTGACAGCTCCCCACAGGGGCCTGCCTGCCTCTGCGGTAAGTTTTGCCTCGATCCTGGCCCACTGCTCTTGCCTCCTGCCTAACTCAGGCACAGTTGCAGCCTAACTCGGTCCTATTTTGGGCCCCAATTGTGCCACAATTGGGCCTCAACTGTGCCTGAGTTGGGCTGGACTGAGGCCTAAGTCTCATTCTACTTGCCTGCAATGGAGGCTGCTTCTCTGTTTGTTTTAAGGAAGAAACAAAGCTTACTGAAAGAAAAATAAGAGCTGGGGGGGCAAGCATGCCTGCCTGCAGGGGAGGCAGGGTGGGGGGGGGCCTCAGGAAACCATGGAGGGGGTGTTCGCTCTTATCCACAGTTTCAAGTATCCACGGAGGGGCCTGGAACATATCCCCAGCGGATATAGGGGGAGTACTGTACACATTTCCCCAATGTATCTGTGGCATAGATCAGTGGTGTCGTTAGGCCGTGGTGGTGGTGGTGTGAAACGTACACAGGATTGCGCCGCGACATGCACATTATTTACAAATATTGTGTTTACCTACATTAATTTTATTATATGTATATCCTGCCTTTCTTTCATCGTCGAACTCAAGGAAACATACATGTGGTTCAGAAGCAATCACCAATGCAGGAATTGACCAGTCCTAGACCTTCTTGACTTCAGCAAGGTGGCTATATCTTCAGACCATACAAACAGGGTTGCAAGCACGGGGGTCTCCAGAGCCCTGGGACCCCCCAGGTAGGTCCGTGACCTGGGTCCTTAGGCAGCCAAAATCAGACACCAAGTCCAAAATAGTTCGAATGCAAAGAATTTATTGGTTACTATGCGCATGAAGTGCACATAGGGTGCAAGCCCATTAGGGGCAGGCACGAAGCAAGTGCAAATAAGCTACAGCTTTTATACATTTTACAGAGGTATCCCCTTCCCACAATTAGCTTGTTTTTAACCACAAACGTAACCACAGGAGGCTATTTTTGAAGTCTCCCACTCCCTTGTTTTTCACAGGTGCAGGGTGTTTTTCCACTCCAAGTTCCTCTTTTTCTTAAAAGCATATATGATTATAATAGTTCTGCTAAGCAAACAAGCTGTACTCTGGCCATCACCTTCCAGCCCCCCCCCCCGGCTTGTGGGTGCTGAGATGTTCTTTTGGGTGTCCTGACCATTTGTTTGTTCTTGCGGTTTCTGCCAAGCGAGCTAGGTTGCTGCTGGGGGTGTAACTTAGCAAGCGTAAGCTGAACTTCCTCTTTTTGACTTTGGTTCAGATGCCTGTACTGATCTTTGGTTCACCTGCTCCAAGGAGCAGGGAAAGGCTCTGGACCAGGCCCAAATGGAGAATCTCGGGCCTCATGTGTTCTAGGGGGCCAATTACCCTCCCAGGGGTACCACAACAGGATCTAAAGGCTATATTTGAAATCTCTCTACTACTTATGATACGGAAATATTTTTAAACTGTCCTTATAAGTTAAACTGTGGGCAAATGGTTACCATAAATTGTTTTTTCTTCTTTAAATTCTAGTCCTCATGACAGCAAAGATTTCACCAGGGTGGCCTGGTGAATGTGGACTACCAAAGGTCATCAAAGAAGGTGTGACTTTTAGTATCCAACATATAAAAACCAAACCGCCACACAGAGGCGTAACTTCGGTGGAGCGCGTGGCCCAATTGGGCCAGGAGCCCCACCGACCGGGTGCAGCGGGAGCCGCGGAGCGTGGCTCCCCGAACCAGGGCGCCCGCACCGCGGCTCCGCCGCGTCTGAGAGCGAGAGGAGAGGTGAGCGAGCTCAGCTGAGCTCGCTCGCCTCTCCTCTCGCTCCGCCAGCTGCCCCCTCAATTGGCAGAGCCGGCTCGGGGACCTCCTCCCTGGCCGGCTTCCCGGGGCCTTCTGAAGGCCCGCTGCGAGAACGGCGTTCTCGCGCATGCTCAGACGCATGCGCAGACTGTTACTGAGGGAATTCCCTCAGTAACAGTCTGCGCATGCGTCTGAGCATGCGCGAGAACGCCGTTCTCGCAGCGGGCCTTCAGAAGGCCCCGGGAATTCCCTCAGTAACAGTCTGCGCATGCGTCTGAGCATGCGCGAGAACGCCGTTCTCGCAGCGGGCCTTCAGAAGGCCCCGGGAAGCCGGCCGGGGAGGAGGTCCCCGAGCCGGCTCTCCCAATTGAGGGGGCGATGCCCCCTCCGGAGGGCCGGGAAGCCGGCCGAGGAGGAGGTCCCCGAGCCGGACCCGGCTCTCCCAATTGAGGGGGCGACGCCCCCTCCGGAGGGCAGCGCCCTCCCCTCTGGGGCGCGTGGCGGCCTAATGGCTGCCGCCATCTTGAATCGCTCCAGGCGATTCTAGAGGCTGTAACGCCTCTGCCACCAGAAATCTGAAATTTATTTGCATGACTGATGGCCCAATCCTAGCAGGGACTTTCACGGTCATAAATAGCGTTACAGCAGCACAAGGCCATGTATGGCAGTGCAAGCAGCGTGCTGCAAGCAGCCATTTTGGGCCCAGCACCACAAGAGGTGGTGATGCCGGTGGCCTGCTCCCACAGCTGGCTACCCACAGAAGTGTAGGTAAGCCGGCATGGTAGGTAGAATGGGTTGGGAAGGGGGAGGAACGGGGTGGGGAGGGGAAGAAATACGGTGTCTTTGGGCAGGGAGGGGGTGGGGAGGGGACGGAATGGTGGGGAGGGGTAGCTCCAGATGCTTGCAGCTTGTGCTGTTTCCTACCCCCTTCCTTCCCCCCCCCCTCTTAGGCTCCTTGGTTCTACACCAGCAAAATGGCTGGTGCAGATCCAAGGAGACTCATAGGGTTTCCCCAGGGCTAGGGAACAAAAGTTCCTTTTAAGCTGATGAAACCTCTGTAATCCCCCCCCCCCCCAATGAAGTAGGTGCTCCATTGGCATGGCTACATCTGCGGAAGCTTTTTTCATTCTTAGGATTGGACTGTTATAAAGGCAGTTCAGAAAGTGCCTTGCCTTAGTGCAGAATTTAAACCTAAAATTAACAGCATATGCTGATGGATGAAAAACTAGTGAGAATTCTATAACACCTGAAAGACTAATGGCCCAAATTTCCAGCAGCCATAATGCAGCCCTTACCTTCTGGAAGCCACCGTGGCTGTCCCCCCCCCCCCACCAGATGCAGTGCATGGCTGCATCAGAGCTGGAAAGTTGGATAGGATTGGGCTCACTGGCATCTTCACCGCTTCGTTCATCCGTGTAACGGAGGGTCGGATCGCGGCGGAACTTAGAGCTCCGCCCCCCCTGCAGTGACGCCAGTGATTGGGCTGCCAGAAAATGGATGCCATAAGCTTTGACCGATCCTTTTCTAATTGGTGATTTGCTGCATATTGGTAAATTAAGCAGTTGATGGTGGGAAGGAGGCCAGGTTGTGCTTTAAAGAAAGTGGGAAATGCTGAGAGTCGCCATGCTTGGAAAATTTCCAGTCGGTCCTCTCTTAAGGGCCCTCTTGCTTCACAGCAACTAGTTCCTGTAATATTTCTGAAAGTTATTGTCATATGTTGCCTGTTGAGGCTTGTATTCTCTGCAGTTATGGCCAGTCAGATAGGGTCCACAGACTACCTCGTAGCTGAAATCCAGGTGCCCATGTGACAAGGACTCGTATTTCCGTTGCAGTTCCCCAGCTCCAATCTCCACCGCAAAACTATCTGTGATAGTTTCGCCCCATGGGTACGGGTTCCACTCCTTAACTGTTATGTATAATCTGTTAACGCCTTGTATTAGCGGCACTGCTCCAAAATCAAACTGCCTATTGAATACTGGGTTGTTGCTGTTCCACACATAATCTGTTCTCTTTTCATCTCCAAAGAGTTCCACTTCAACATAGGTATCAGCCTCGCTGAACCAGTCCCCGCGCAAACCATCGGCACCGTGAATCCACACCTTCACCCTGCTAATACCGATCTGTTTTGGACAACAGTCATCTTTGGTGAGGCCATCATAAACATCACATTTACAGGAACAAATTTCAGTCCACTTAGGTATGTCCCCTAATGGACAATAGTTTGTGCATGCCAAAGACATACTTCTCCTGTTTATATACCACTTCAACGCAGACTTCAAAAAAGGCCTCTGAGGGTCTTGCTCATCCAACAACAAGTGAATTGGTTTAAGTTTATAGGTAATCAGCCCAGGGGACACGCGGAGTTCTTTCTGCCATCTTTGGTAGTTTTCTGCAGTTCCTCCCATCTGACACAAATCAATATTCCGATTCCCACCCCAAGTGGTGGAGTTGCAGCCCTCTACCAGACTTCTCAACCTTACGCAAGTAGGATCATTAGTAGTGCTCATACCAAGAGCTGACCTAATATAATTTCTCAAGCATTCTCTGACCTCATGCATACTGAACCCATTCAGGGAAAGTTTACAATACCTTATGTTCACCACAGACCTCAAAACGCCACCCAATTCAGCCTCTACTAGATAATGAGTCCCATAGATTCTTATCAGGTCTAACACTTTGTCTGGATACTCTGAGGCATGGTTTGGGGGAAGTTTCTTTATAGCCTCTTTCAACGCCTCACTAATTGTTGGGTTTTCTCTGGTACGGACTCTGCAAGAGAAACAGGAAGACCATTCAGAAAGCTAAAATGGAATTATCTTATCATTATTACTATCATAATTACCTTACAATACTGTTTTGGACTTATCAGACCACCCAAAAGTCTATCAAGCATTTTATGATCAAGAGTGGCCAGTCGGCTTCCTCTGTGATTGGGAGGCTCACGAGCAGAGCAGAGCAGAGCGGAGACAACGACATCCTGCTACTTGCTTGTCTTTGACCTCTGGCAGTTAAAGAGATTCAGTGCCTCTGAAAATGGAGGTTCCACTCCCAGCTATCATGGCTATTGGCAATTGATGAGGGTGGATCCTCCACGAGTTTTTGGCATCCTTTTAAAGAACAATTTAAGCTAGTGAGCATCACCATATCTTACAACACGGGCAGCCCAATCCTGCTTAAGTATCCGCTGGGCGGCCGAGGCCACCCACCGGATCCTGAGCTCAGCCGCGGGCAGGCACCCCACGGCGGAAAGTCTACTCGGGGAAGGGTGCCTGAGTGTAACCAGGGTTGGGGCCGATTGGCCTCCTCGGAATTCCGCCAGCTATTTTGCGGGCGGAAGTTGGGGAGGCCGTGTAACGGCTCAGCTGCCCGGTGGGGGGCGGGATATGGTGGGAGCCATGCCCCGCCCCCACCCGGCTCCCAGCTCCACCGACCCTACCCCCTGTCCGCCGGATCCTATCTTACCTGGGTCTGGTGGCTGGGTGAGGGCTCCGGTGGCGGAGCAGGGAAGGCTGGCCTTGCGCCGTCCTTCCCTGCTCGAAAGTAGTTGCAAACATGCTTTACGGCACGTTTGCGACTACTGCGGGTGGCGGAACGCTTGTTCCGCTGCCTGCCCAACGATCAGGATTGCGCTGTGAATTCCATATGTTAGACATTAGTTGCCATTAGTTAGACATTAGTTGCCACCAGCTGGTTACAGGAATGGGCTCTTAGCTTGATTGGCCCTAGAAATGCAAGAGGTACATCATTCATTAAGGCCTTTTAATTGATATATTCAATTTAGGTTGAAAAGGTATAGGCCAGAGGTCCCCAACCTTTGTTGCCAAGTGTACCACCTGTCATGGTCAATTTTTTGAAGTATCACCTGCGGCAATTAATTAAATTAAAATTGATTTGTCAGGGCTACTTGTGTATTAGGTTTACTCATGTGATACTAATGAGCCCTGCAGACTCCTCCCTGCCTTCCTCCTCTCTCTCTCTCTCTCTCTCTCTCTCTCTCTCTCTCTCTCTCTCTCTCTCTCTCTCTCTCTCTCTCTCTCTCACACACACACACACACACACACACACACACACACACACACACACACTGCAGCCATGCCAGCTCCTTCCTACACACACGCACACGCACACACACCAGCCCTGCTTAAGCCATTTCCTGGTTGCTCAATGATTCCGAAGTGCTTCCAGCCTCACACAAGAGTGCGAAGAGTCCCGGCTGGGACAAAGATGCAGTGCATTAGCGCTACAGCGGGGGTAGTCCCAGCCGGTCACATCACATCAGAATGGGGTTCCAGTGGTCCAGCGGTCTGAGTACCACCAGCAGTACCAAAGTACCACTGGTCGTACTAGTACCACAGGTTGGGCACCGTAGACTTAAAATAGCTTATCCTAATTCAACTAGCCTAGACACTAAAATACATGAGGCACAAACACTGGGCAACAGGGGTCCAGAATCTTCTTTTCATTTTAAGAAAATCACTCATTTTTTCCATTCATTTCCCTCAAACTCTACCCAGCAAGAACAGTCAACTATTCCCGAATGCCTTCCTTACCTGTACTTTTTGCATTTGATTTCATAGTGGAAAAAAGTACCCTTGTCACTAGTACTACTTTGTCGGACGAACTTCATAATTTTGGAATGCGTTCCTGCAAAATAGTATATGCGATGTGGTTGATGCCTCGATTGAAACACTGGATTTCTGGATTTCCATTGTAAACCGAGGTCCTCATTCCACATGTGATGGGGATGTACATATGAATATTGTTTCGTGGCGAAATCGACTAGTGTTGATGGCATATTATAGCTGTCATATATGCAGCTCTCTTCAGTGATGTTCCATTCAGAGATAGCTAATGGAAGAAACTGGACTGGTTTCTCTTCCAGCAATGTATTCGTGCACACAGTGCAGTTCCCATTTGTGTCTTCCCACGAATTCATATCCAGCACCGTACCCTGTGTGTTCTCCATTGTGGTTATGTCAGTGCCCAAACCAACCACGTCAAAGCCAAGATGAGACACGTCAAAATGACTTGCCGCAAGTTGAGCCGCCTTGCATTCGACAGCTGTAAACCTTATACATTTTGGATCGACGGGGGTAAGAAGGAAAAATAAGAGAAATATGCCCAGGGCAGGGGCAGGTTTGCCGTTGTCCATGGCTGGTCCAACTGAAACGCACCCTAAAAAAAGAAAAGCAAGTTGGTTACCTGCTAGCCATTGTTGCCTGAAATCATGTTTCATTTCAAGCATGCAGGAAAACATGCGTATATGGACATGTCCTGTATGCGGTGCTGAGGGCTTGCCAGAAGAGCACAACAAAGGTCAGTCATACGGTTTCAGAAGCAGGACTGACTAGAAGAGGTCTCAGATTCACAGGCGAAGAAAGGCCACACTTTTGGTTGTCAGAACAGTGCCCCCCTCCTCTATAGGCTTACCATTTGGAGCACCCCCGGAACCTGGGACTGGCCCATTCAAACTGGGAGCCCCAGCTTTTCCCGGCCGGCCAGGTCTGAAGACTGCGAGGTGCGCCTTTCCAAGCTCCAGATGGAGCTCCCAGGCTGCGTTGTGCACCTGCGCAAGACTTGCCTCGCAGTCTTTAGACCTGGCTGCGTCCTCGCCAGGAAAGGCCAGGGCAAGCGGTGGTGGCAGAGGCGTCACGAGCTGGCGCGTCATCCTGGAGAGAGGTGGACCGGCTCGGCGCGTCACCCCCCCTGCTGCATCACCCCACCCCCCTGCCGCATCACACACACACACACCGCATCACCCCCCACTGCCATGTCACCTTCTGGTGCTCACCGCTTACACTGGGAGGGTGATGCACGGCACCTGAGCCGAGGCACCATGCGTCACCCACCCCGGTATCCCGGGGGTGACGCTCCAGGAGGCGGTGACACGCCGGGAGTCCCGGCGCATCACCCTCCTGCCGCATCACCCCCGGCGTACTGCCCCCTGCCACATGGTAGTGATGCCTCTGGGTGGCGGCAATCCCTGCCATGCCACCACCATGAAAAATGTGCTGCTTTGCGGCGAAGAAAAAAGGCTGGGGCAAATGGTGGTGGCGGTGGTAAGTGGTAGCTCCAGTTCCTGCCATGCCACAGCCACTAAGAAGGTGATGATTCGTGGCCACAAAACAAAACAAAAACACCCCTTTATGGCAAAAATATATAAGTAATTGCACAAAATGGAGGGCAAAAAGGGCAAAAATATTTTCGCAGTCTTCAAATTCGGCTGCATCCTGGCTGCGAAAGACCATGGCAAGCAGTGGCGGTGGCAAGCAGAGGCAGCAGTCCCTGCCACGCCACCACCACAAAGAAGATGCTGCTTTGCAGTGAAGAATAAAGGCTGGGGCAAGTGGTGGTGGTGGCAAGGGGCAACTGCAGTCCTTGCAACACCGCCGCAACTGAGAAGGTGCTGCTTCATGCCCACACAGCAAAAATACCAATCAAAAACAAAAACAAAACAAAAATGCCGCTTTGCGGCAAAAATATATATAAATAATTGCACAAAATGGGAAAAAAGGGCAAAAAAACTTCGGCCTCCCTAATGGGCAGCAAGCAGCTGCTCTGCAGCCACACACAAAAAAGGCAGGAAGACGGACAACGGAACTACTTGAGGACGACAGAACTGTCAGTTCAACTCATTAATTATTTTTAGATTATTTTTAATTAATTATTTTTTCCTTCTGGTAAGATTTTCCCAGCCAGGCATGCCCCTTTGGTGACATCACTTCTGGCCGCATGTCGCAGCGGCAGGACATGCCCCTTTGTGACATCACTTCCAGTCGCAGTGGCCGGACACCCCTGTGTTGTCACTTCCAGCAGATGACATCATGGGACCTTGTCCCGCCCCCTGTGATGTCACTTCCACCCCGGTTTGCCTCCCCAAAAGTCTGGTAAGCCTATCAATGAGGCTGGTTTGGATGGAGTCTTGCCTGTTCCTTAGAAATTCCATGGGTGACTTTACCTTGCTTGTACAGCACATTTTACTCTGTGAACAGCAGCTACATCCTAGGAGCTTCCTGCCTTGAAGCAAATAATTTGTTCACAAATCAAAAGAAGTATCCCCAGCCCTAACCTTCCTCACCAATTCAATGGCTAAATTCAATCAAGGGGCCCTGCCAATAGAGCAACCTGTCTCTTGAGCTAGCTACCACATTCTCAACAAGGTATAAGAAGAATAGAAGGACCTGTTTAGAACCAGGGATAATCTATCAGAGAGGAATCGAACCAATAGGCACAAAAACTTTTAATCCCTTGCTGACGTTTCCTCCCTCCCATGGTACATTATCAAAGCACAAGCAGCACGACTGGGCTGCTGGATGACACTGAACTCCTCCTAGAACAAAACAGACGTTTAACAGAAGTTTAACAGAAAAGAATGGAAGTGTCAATCACCGCATTAACCGGTCGTGTGCCGTGTGCTATTTCTCCCCTTCATACAAGGTACAACAGATAAGATAGCCCGGGTGTGCAGTCGTTACAACATCAAAACTTTATTTTCACCTACAATTAAAATTGAGCAGATGCTGCACAACCCAAAGGATGCAAGATCTCCCCTGTCAAATCCTGGAATGTATGAAATACCTTGTGCAGATTGTGGAAAAAGCTATGTGGGAAATACCAGTAGACCCATTACTATTAGAGTCCAGGAACATGAAAGAGCCTCGAGGTTGGCACAAGGGGAGAAATCAGCGATTGCGGCACACGTAATAACTACCGGTCACAGGATTTCCTTTAATCAGACCTGCAGTTTATTCAATGAAGCAAAGCTCAAACAACTGTGAAACCTGGAGGCTGTTGCTATCTCCCAGAGAAATCAACATTTTTTAATTAATAGGCAGCAAGAACTTTATTAATAAGATCTGACATCCGATCTTAAAAAGAGCAATGCAATTTCCAGCTTCTCGGCACACGACCGGTTAATGCGGTGATTGACACTTCCATTCATTTCTGTTAAACTTCTGTTAAATGTCTGTTTTGTTCTAGGAGGAGTTCAGTGTCATCCAGCAGCCCAGTCGTGCTGCTTGTGCTTTGATAATGTCCCATGGGAGGGAGGAAACGTCAGCAAGGGATTACAGTGAAACCTTGGATTGAGAGTAACTTGGTTTGAGAGTGCTTTGCAAGACAAGCAAAATTGTTTGCTCATTTATCAAGTCAAAATGTACCAATGTCTTGCAATACAAGTACATTGTGTTCTCCAAGATATCTCTCTGTGTGTTTGCAGAGTAACAATAGCGTCTCCTGGGCACCATCTGCCCTTATTAACTGCTCATTAACACTCTGTTCTCCTTCTGCTAGAGGCTCCTTGTGCAGAATAGCAGCTCAGACTTTGCTTTGCAACTTCCGTCTTGCAGACCTCATTAACAAGCTGTTTCCCCCCTCCCCCATCTGCCTCTAGCAAAGACGTTTACTCTGCAGAACAAGGCTCAGGTTTTGCATATCAGACGTTGAGGAGGACTCGGCAGGGCAGCTTCTTAATTAGCTGAGCCCAAGAGATAATGCAGACACACACAAAGATCTCTTGCAGAATAACGAATCATCTGAGTTTCCATTATTTCTTATGGGAAAATTTGCTTTGATATAAGAGTGCTTTGGATTACAAGCACGTTTCTGGAACCAATTATGCTCGCAATCCAAGGTTCCACTGTAAAAGTTTTTGTACCTATTGGTTTGATTCCTTTAAATTGTATTCTTTTAAAGAACTTTTGAACCACTCTGGGCATTTTTAAACCTTTATTTCCTCAACATTAAATTGTACATGGCTTCTGCCGATCTCTTTGAATATAGTTCTTTGATTCTTTGACCCCACAAAAGACCCCACAGAAATCTATGGTAGAAAGGGGTAGAAAAAACTGGGCCACAGAATTTCATGTGTCCTCACCTTCATTCCTCTTTTGCTGTCTTGATTTTGGTGTTATATTAACTGCCCAATACTAACTAATCCCCCCCTCTGCCAATGCAGGCAAGCCAATGTAGTGTGTGCTGCATCATAGGGTGGGGGGGGCAGTTGACCTAATGCAGTGGTTCCCAACCTGGGGGTTGGGACTCCCAAGGGGGTAGCAAAGCAGTTTCTGGGGGGTCATGGGAAGTTGACTGGATGGCCACACCCAAGGTGGCTGCTCAGTCCTCCCCCCCTTCCCACTGCAGAGAAAGAAGTGTCTGATGCTCTCTTGGGGCTTGTTTGCTCACCTATTTCACTTCCTGCTTGCCTTTTAGCATCTCTGTTAATATTAGCTCACTTCCCCCCCCCCAAAAAAATGGGGCTCCTTATGAGTACAACTTTAAAAATGTGATTTATTTTAAAAAGTGCGATTTATTAAACAGTGTAACTTGTTAAAAACAATGATATCACTTCCTGCTTACTGACATCAATTCCGGTCCTAGGGGGGTTCTAACAGATTATCATTCTACGAAAGGGGTCCCGGTGCTAAAAAGGTTGGGAGTCACTGTCCTAATGGGACTCCAGCTATTTTGCAGATGCAGAACCATGGTCTGTAATGGTGGTGGAAAAGGAAGGAGATAGGATTTGGCTGCGCACGAATGCTGCCGAACCCATCCACCAAAGCCATTCCTTCCACCACTCACCCCCACTGCCAACTCACCCACTCCAGAGGGCAAAATCTTCCCTGTTGGTCAGCGTGCCAGGCTGGCAGCAATTGTGCTGGACAGAAGCATAGGAATGCTGCCCCCGACCTGGGGCCACTGGCCGCGATGATGTCCCTGGGAGGCCCCGCCCATTCCGCATGATGTCACTGCATAAGCCCTGCCCCTGTGGTGACATCATGCGGCCTCTGAGTGGCCAGAAACGGCCCTAGGGGGTGGGCGGGAGGGCAGGGAACACCTTCCCAGGTGTTCCCAGGCCTCCAGAAGCCTCGGCAGCATCTCGCTGGCGCTGCCGAGGCTGAAGAATAAAAAGCGGTACGGAACGGAGCTGCTGTCGCCAATGTCTGGGGGTGCGTTGATGCTTCCAGGGCCTGCTGCCCAGGGGCAGACCACCCCACCCCCCATTCCTACACCCCTGGTGCCGGAAGCCTTGCAGAGCTCACCGCCAGAAGTAACGTTCTGCCAGCATCCTCTCACTTCAGTCAGCAAAACAGGCATTCCGCTGGCAAAAGAGTTGGTAAGGATTGGGCTGCCCTCCCAATGGATCAACTCAGAGTTATGCCAGCTATTTTGCTGACGTAGGTCCCAGTAGACCCAGGTTATGTGGATCGTGGCCAGGAAGGGGAATAGTATATTGGTAGAGTTGCCTCCTCCAGTAACTGCCTCCTTCACACCCCAACACACCCCTCTCTGCCTCATTCCCCACCCCATTGCTCTGACCACTCACCCCCTCCATACACCCCAAGCTGATGTACTGACACTGGGGTCCCTGTGCAGGCCACTGCAGCTTGCTATGACTGGCGGTGGCCGGGCCGCACTCTATATGCCTTATACTATATGGGTTCATTGCCCAAGAAAAGGGTCCCATGTAAGGGATAATTTTCCTCTTCTTCAGAGTGACATACACCTTTCCCAAAATCCTCATTCACCATGACAACAGGGGAGCTGTCATCTTATAAGTTGGTTGTCTCTATCACAGGGTGTTCCAACTTACCAAAACAGTTGGGCCACATGGAACTGGAAGTAAGTGGCAATGAACCCGGATGTAAGAGGCGATGATGTGAAACACGTCGCATGATGACGTCACTGCCACTTCCGGGTTCGGAGGCTCAGCACAAGCCCCCAAATAGAGATAAGGGGATCAGCAGGCGGGAGGGCCTTGACAAGTGCAGAAAACCTATAAGCAGCAGCTCTGCACTCTGCTCCAAGCCTCCTGCTGCTGTTTGGAGGCTTGCCCTGTGGTCTCACCAGGGGTGGGGGCTGATAGGGGGCGCTGGTGCGGTGAGCCCCAGGGCGTAGGGGCGGAGAGGCTCCAGGGGGGGCGGGAGCCTCCCCAAGTTCCGTGGGGTTTTTTTGCTTTTTTTTTTTTTTGCTTTTTTCGGCGATTTTTCGGCGATTTTAAGTCTTAAAAACAGGTATTTAAAAAAGTATGTCTGCTTTGCCGGCACTTTACTTGTATAGGACGTTCCCTCGACGATGTTCTTCCTGCTCCCGGGCGCACAGCTTCTTCGTGCACCCGGGCGCGGGACTCTGTACCGCCTCCAGCAGCACTTTCCGTAGTTTATATCCCACGGAGTCTCCAGGGGGGTCATTCCGTGTCAAATCAACCAATAAAAAAAACATTTTGGAACTTGACATCACGGATTTTGCTCATTTTCGGCACATTTGTACCTTACCATGAGATGTTTAAAAAAAAATTTTTTCAGATTTTTTTGTCCATCCGTTTTTGAGATATTGAATGTTCAAAATTGCCAAAAAAGGCCAAAATTCACTTGTCACCATACTTTCAAACGCCCGTTACAGGATAACGACGAATGCTACAGACATGAGACAGGTATCGTTTTAAAGCATATGAATAGGGCTTTCATTTGATATACAACATGACAAAATTGTAAATTTTCAAGAAATTCAAAAATATTCAAATAATATTAATTTTGAAATTTTGGAAAATCGAACTTTTTAAAATGTTCAAAAAAATCACACTTAAAGGTATATGTCTTGTAGTCAATCATTCAAAATTTCAAGATGGTATCTCAATGGTATCATACAAAAATTAAATTTTCTTGTTGGCAGTGACCAGGAATTAAACCCCTCAAGTCCATTTTTCTACAGTTTACATTGATAAAATTACGTGGTAAACTGAAATAAATCCAAAAATGTATAACAGGACTTATAAGGATAGACTTATAGAGAATGAATTCACTTTCTATTCTTTTACAGGATCAGCTTTTTGGTAAAACTATCAAAATCATGAGCTTTTTACTTCTGTTCGTAGTTTTAAAAATTTCCTTTAGTTGCTGAATAATTTCTGAATCAGCACAGTGACATTTTTCCTCATCTAAATCATCTTCAGAAGTAAAAAAATAATAATTCTTTGTAGGTCCTTTTAATCTTCCCCATCTTTTTTTTTTTGCACTTTAGATACTTTCTTCTTGACTCACCAAGGGAGGTCAAAGAGGCTAAGTGTCTTAAAGCTGTATCAGGGTCCAAATACTCATTTATATGACTAAGACCAGGAATCTCATAATTCTCAGGAGGATTTTCCTTTTCAAGTATATTGTTTTTCATCTGACAAGGCTTCTATTCATGTGTGGTTTGATTTCACTATTTAGTGAAACCATCCGATCAGTTACATTCCTCAAGTCTTTACTAACCCAGTGCCCCCTTTTTTCTAAAAGGGCTGCAACAGTTTTTTGACCACTTATTCTCCTCCATATTTCAAATCATGTAATTATCAAACAGTTAATGAATTAAACTTAATAAACACTAATAAAGCAGCTTCACAACAAAAAATATCCTAGAAAGCTTCACTAAAAACACACTGTCCAAACCCACTTAAATGCCTCTTTGACCTCCCTTGGTGAGTCTCCGGTGTGTATATCATGTTGTATATCAAATGAAAGCCCTATTCATAAGCTTTAAAACGATACATGTCCCATATCTGTAGCAAGCATTGTTATCCTGTAACGGGCGTTTGAAAGTATGGTGACAAGTGAATTTTGGCCTTTTTTGGCAATTTTGAACATTCAATATCTCAAAAACGGATGGACAAAAAAATCTGAAAAAAATATTTTTTAAACATCTCATGGTAACGTACAAATGTACCAAAAATGAGCAAAATCTGTGATGTCAAGGATTTTTCATTGGTTGATTTGACACGGAATGACCCAGGGGCGTTCTGGGCATGCGCAAACTCCCTGGAGCGTCCCTGGAGACTCCGTGGGTCTGCGCATGCGCAAACTAGGGAAAGTGCTGCCGGGGGCGTTACAGAGTCCCGTGGCCGGGCGCACGGAGGAGCTCCACCCAGGAGCAGGAAGAACATCGTCGAGGGAACGTCCTATACAAGTTAAGTGCCGGCAAAGCAGACATACTTTTTAAAATACCTGTTTTTAAGACTTAAAATCGCCGAAAAATCGCCGAAAAAAGCAAAAAAAAAAAAAAAAAAGCGAAAAAGAAAGGCAATAAAACTGTCAAAAATAGGTTTCGGTTTTTGACAGATTTATTGGGGGGGCTTTCCGTGGTCCGCCCCAGTAGCAGGGGCGCCTGGCGAAGCCTCTGGGTCTCACTGCTGGGCAGTGGCCCTGATTGGAGGGGGGAGCCACATTAGGGTTGCCAAAACAGTCCTTGTGGTCTGCATACAGCTCGTGGGCCTCGGGTTGGACCACCCTGCTGTATCACATCCCTGAGAGTCTCAATCACGTACCTCTCTGATGCTCTCAGCTTCTCCAGATCCACCACCACCATTCAAAGGAATGAACTTGCTCCCTTAGAGCCAGGAGCTTTTTATAGCGAGCAAACACCCATGGGTTATATCCAGTAGGCTTGGTATGCAAGAAATTAGAAGGCACCCACTCCCCAGCTGGCTTTCCATGTTCATAAGTAGCTATTTTTGGTGCGTTTGGGATTTTTTAAGGGCTTGTTTACTTGAACAGCTAAGTCAAGATTTAAGTTTTTAATGTGGTGTGCGTGTAACCACCTTCATCTTCTCTCCCTGTCGCAAAATAGACACAGGTGCTTAAGTTGCCTGACACATTCTTTTCCTTTTGTAAACGGGTTTCCTTTTGTAAATGGTAATTTTGTTTACCAGTTTTTTAATTATTTATTTAATCTTGCCTGAGAAGCCTTCCAAATGTTTTTAATTACTGTATTGTCCCAAGTTTAGGCCACTCCTGATTATAAGCCGCACCCTGCTTGCTGAGGCTAGCTAGAGGGCTTACTTACCATATCAGCAGGCTGCTGATAAGAGGCTGGAGACATAATTGTTTTCAGCCAGGCTGAATAGCATGGTATTGTAAGGCAGGAAAGTAAGCAAGGACTTGCTGTATTTTATTTAATGAAGACATTCTCTGGCTGCTGCAGACTTGTAAAAGCTTGAAAACAGCTTTGCAGTTTAAAAAAAGAAAACTGCAAACTGAAACTGCAAACTGAAACATTCCAAGTATTCTCTGGCTGCGGCAGACTCCGAGAGGCTTGAAAATGCTTTCAGTTTCGCTAATGCTCTGCTTTGCAGTTTCAAAGGTATTTTCATTGTGTTTTTTTTAACTTCCCGATTGTAGGCTGCACCCCTAGTTTAAAGACTTACATTAGGGGGGGAAAGTGTGGCCTATACTCAGGACAATATGGTATTTATTTTTCTGGCGCAAAGTTGTTTTTTTCCTTTGCTTTCTCCCGGCGGAAGTCAGAGACCAAAAGGCCATAGGGAAAAGGCACACGCCAGTGACATTTGGAAAGGGACACCATGCATTGGTGTTTATATGCAGACAATAGAAACTTTGAGCCAACATGGGGGAGCTGGAATGCTTGTTCTAAAATGAGAACATAGTAGGCAGAGTGGGCCTAATGGCAACCTGGTGGAACGGAGAGAGCTGGAGAACAGGGTGCAGGTGGTACAGCTCTTTATGTTAAAGAAGAATAGAGTCCCATAAAAATCTCTACAGAATCACGGTGGGTGGTAATGACAGGCTCAAGACATAACGATACTGGGGACATGCTGCTATTATCTACTTCAGGGGTTCTCAATGTCTTACCTGCCACATACCACCTCCAGCATTGCTCTCCTGCCACGTACCTCCGGAAGTGCTGATGACGTCATCGGCACTTCCGGATTTTCGCCACACTGGAGCCCAGCAAAGGTAAGCAAAGGGGCTTGGTCAGGCAGGAGGGCCTTTCCCAAATCTGGAAACGCATGCACTCGAGCTCTGCAGGCTCTGCAGAGCTCAGGGCGCCGGTTCCAGGACTGTGGCGTGAGGCTGTGTGGGCTCCCTTGCAGCCGCCATCTTGGAGGTCGGGGAGCTACATACCACCAGTTGAGAACCCCTGTCCTACACCAACCTTTATGACATGGACCTGCCTCCTTGGGATGACTTGACTCTAAGGGTGCAATGACCACCACCCTCCCAATACCAAGGAACCAAGTAATCATATTTCTTGGACTTTCAAAAATCATGCATACAGGCTGCCCATCAGCTCCAATTACTTTTGGGGCAAATGGCAACAACTACAGCTGCCATCTCCTTAGCACGCTTCCACCTGAGGCCTTGACTGTAGTTCCTGAACTATTTCAGATATGATATTGCATTCCCTTCACTGGTGGCTTCTTTCAGAGATTTTCTTTGGAGATTTTCATCCAAGCCACCTTCAAGAACTATAAGCATTCATGTTTCCATGTGAGGCTAGGGAGCATTTACATTTTACCAGGTCTCTGAAGAGCAGTGAAATCTAGTCTGCACAGAGAAAAGAAGTTTGCATCCACACCCTAGAGTTTCTCACCATTGTTGGAGCACTCAAGATCTTCCCTTCCATTTTTGAAGGGCTAAGAAGTACAAATACTGCCAGACAACTCTATAGCTATGTTCTACATACAACTAACAAGGGGGCACAGGGATCAGGGTACTATGCTTTCTAGTGTGTGCTACGTGGGACTGGTGCATTGAATATTATATCACTCTGATTGCCATTCACATGGCTGGAGCATTTAACAACTTTGCAGACTCCCTCACTACAGCAGGAGACAAGGTGCTGACTCATGAATGGAGACATGACTTAGATGCCTTATGATCTAAAATTCATCACTTACCCATGCTTCCATGGACCTATTTGCCAATAGTCAAAACGCAAATGAATGGGTCATGAACCTCATTCCACATAGAGCATATGTGCTTGATTCCTTGGAAAGAAGCCTGATATTCTGGCTCTCCTCCTTTCCAACAAACAACAAGGGTCTTCTTCAGATTGTACCCTGATAATACCATGGTGGCCAAGGTAGATCTGTTTCGCAACCTTACTTATGATGTCTGAGGGCAAATACCTTTACCCCCCCCGACTTCTGTCTATCATCACAGAACTGAGGTTGATTATTGCATCATAAGGCTCTAAATCTGATGGTGCGGAGGATCCAGTGATAGTTGGCATTACAGGAGAGGGCTAAAGAACACCCTTGGTCAGTGGTTCCCAACGTTGCCAGGGCCGTGACCCACCTTGCCCTTCAGCAATGGGTTGTGACCCACCTCCTGAAGCCTCTCACAGCAGCACTCCCAAAATAGCCACCAACAGAGCACTGTGCGCTCTACCGTCAGCTATTTTGCGACAGCGGAAGTGTCTTCTGCTGTCGCAAATGACTCCGAAGTACAGCCCAATCCTGCATAGGGTTGGGCTGTGAATATAATAATCGTTCATTCGTAAACCTTTATTGGCATAACATACAAACATTAACATAACAAACACAATACAAAATCTATCAGCCATCCCCACAACTCCCCCATGCAAAATTAGGGAAACATCATCTCCGTCGCTCGACCACCAGCTTTAGAAAGGCAGTTATCCTCGAGAGAACCTCAACATCGGTTACCATAAGAAGGTACTGTAGCCTATCTTGATCAGCCCATCCACTTATCTTTCCCAGGATCGGGCCCAGGTGGAGCAGATGAAGATTATTATATATAGGGCAAAGGAGAACCATATGCAGCAGAGATTCAACCCTACTATCCTGTATTCCCAAAAATAAAACCTACCCTGAAAATAAGACCTACCATCATTTTTGCATGATTTTTGCTGGAACTCGTCAATATAAGTCCTACCCGAAAGTAAGACCTAGCTAGGATCATCAGCCAGACGTGACCCCCCCCCTGGCACTTCTGCGACCCCCCCCCTAGCACTAACTTTGACCGATTTAAACTTTGTTATTTCCCAAGGGTGCAAGGGTCTGCAAGGCCTGCACTTGAGTCCTCACCATAGAGACGACGTGCTAGAGAGGCCAGCAAGGCCTGCAAGGAGGTCTCCAATCCCAAGCATGTCGTCTCCATGGTGGAGGACTTGAGTACAGGCCGTGCAGGCCTTGCACCCTCTGGAAAGAATGAAGCTTTAATCGGTCAAAGTAAGTGCCGGGGGGGGGGGTCGCGGGGTGTCACGCCACAGGTTGGGAAAAATAAGACCTCCCTGAAAATAAGACCTACTGCATTTTTTTGGAGCCAAAATTAATATAAGACACTGTCTTATTTTTGGGGAAACACGGTAGGTTCACATTGGCAGCACCTCTTGCTATATGGGATCCTCATATACCTGCCGAACAGCAAAGCAGAGGGCATCACATTGCACCTTGCAAGAGAGAATACCCTACAGTCATGGGGGTCTTTCAATAGGCTAAGAAAAGGAGCCATCTGCCTATAAATCAGGGGAATACAAAAGTGCATAGGAAAACATATCTTGTTAACAGCAGAATATAGTTCCTGTTGCTCAATGTCTTATATTCTTTGCTTAATAACACGATGGGCTTCCTTTAGACTTAAGGACCCCATCAAGTCCGTGTTGATGCCGATCGTCTTTATTTTCTTCAGAAGCCCAGCTAGCGGGACTGAATCTAGCATAAGCTGAGGAAATAGGCTATACTGAAGGGGATTATATAGAATTCTTAGCCAAAATTTAGTAACCCTAAACCATTCTATAGTCTCTAATCTAGATTGTCCAGTTTCAGTGCAAAGCACTGCATACAGAACACAAGCAGGAAGCCCCAATATTTTACGCAAGAATGTAGTTTGAATCTTCTCCACTGAATAATTCCACACACTTATCCAAATTGGTACTCCATATAGCACCTGGAAAACGATTTTTGCATTAAAAACTTCAAGTGCTGCAGGCACATAGCCATAGCCATTCCCAATAGTATAAAATAACCGAACAATCATTTGCATTGTGCACCTAGGTAACCTAACCAAAGAATTTCTATGAGTTGCCCAAGAAAATTTATAATGATGGTAATAATCATATAAATATTATTATTATTATTATTATTATTATTATTATTATTATTATTATTATTATTATTAAATATTAACACATAAATGGTAATGTAATTATGTAAAGTGAGCAACGTATTGTCTCTTAGGTAGTTCTTGGGAAATGTGATGGCCTAGACATTAATGTGTCCTTCTTGGTCACTTCAAAGGTAGCACCTGAGCAACACCTGAGCACTTTTCAAAGGCAGCACCTGAGCACTCCTGCTGATAGTATCACCTTTCCTGCTGTAGGAGAACTCCCTGATCTTCACACCCCCTGCTCTCCTGTTGCCTGATACGTTCCTTTCACTGATGTGTGACATATTTGTTTGTGTGGGTCCATGGTGCCGGGTTTCTGCCAGGGCAGCATGATCCAGGCCACTCTTGGCACTCCAGTCACCGCTGCTGCTCCAATTGCATCCGTCAGAAAAGTTGACAGGATGCTGCCCACTGTGGATGATGCTGCAGATCCCAAGGGTCTGCTCCCAGCCCTCATCATAACAGAAGCAGATCCTCTGCATCCCCCCTTACTGTCCCAGTCCTTATGTCTTCCCATAGGCATAGTCAGATAAAAACAACTGATAAGCAGAATTCCTAGTACACCTACAGAACAATAATGTGAGCTGATTGCCTTCCTTTGATCCTCGTCAAATCCTATCCTTAGCCAGGGCTATTTCTGCCGTAGTTTATAAAGGTCAGCCATCAAAAGTGAATTATTAAACTTGTTTATGTTCTCCCTGAAAGTGGGGAGAAGTAAACTTTTTTAAAATCTTTGATGTCAGAGGGTGGACCCTCAACCATTTATTTATTTATTTTAAAAATTTATATCCCGCCTTTTCCTATGCCGAAAGGCAAATGCCCAAGGTGGCTTACAACAAAGATTAAAATACATAATTTAAAATAATACATAAAATAAATTTAAACAATACATAACCATACATAAACAAATTTCAAAACAATAAAATCCACTAGGGGGGCGACAGTATGGAGCAGAGAAGCAGCATGGCACAGCATCTTGAGACACAGGAGGCAGACCACGACCCATCACCCAAACGCTAGACGAAACAAAAATGTTTTGGGCCCTCGCCAAAAAGTCATGAGGGAGGACGTGGTCTATCATTTGAAATAGATTCGTTTTCAGAATTTTGAGAGACTGTATTCAAAGAAGCCAAAGACAGGTTACATTTGCTAATGTTGCTTTTCAGTAAAATAGAAGCAACCATTTTACTATGTAAATGGCAAATCAATTGCTAACGTTATGATAATTTTTTTCTGCCGCAATAATCTGTATGAGTGGAAAGGCAGAATACAAATGTTGCAGATAAAACATATACAAGCATACAGTATACCCATACTAGCGTGATTCGCTATTGGATGTAAGTACTTTAAATCCATTTTGACTCCAATAAACTCTCCTTTGATTGCAATGAACCATTTAAATGTAGCACAGCTACCCCATGTAAGGCGACACCCTGCAATTATTAAAAGTAATGGTTCTATTGAATGATAGTTGTCCCCCTCGCTGTTGAGGGACATGATGGAGAACTTCTCCCAGTTGTCCACCACGTGCCTCACTATTAGCTCACACACCTCCCTAGCCATGAGGTGAGTGTCATACATGAGATAGCAGAGGGACCAAAACAGGCAGACTCCATCTCCTGTGATGGGGACAATTGTGTGAGGCACCATCTCCCCATTAACATTTATGGCCATATGGCCATACCAACTTCAAAAAGCAATAGAGTGACAGCGCAATCCACACTAACTTTAGACCGGCAGAGCGCGCGCTCCGCCAGTCTAAACTGTCACAAACATGTCGTAAAGCACGTTTGCGATGACTCTAGAGTAAGAGCCACCGGCACGGTGGCTGGCAGCCCTCACTCCACCGGCAAAGCAACCCAGCCGCCGCCGGAGAAGGTAAGTCATCTGACGGCAGTTGCAAGGGCAGGCCGGGCGGTGAGAGAGGGAGGTGGTTGGCTGAGCCAGCCCAGGAGGGGGGCAGGGATGTTGGCCGCTACATCTCCATCCTATTTCTGGGCTCAGCGGCCATTACACGTCTGCCTCAGACTTATGCCAGCTCTCGAGGTGGCGGAAATCCGAGGAGGCCCATTGAGGCCTCCCAGCTCTACACCAGCGGAAAAGAACAAACGTCCCCTTCTACTGAGGAGACTTCCGGTCCGCTCTGGAATGGACCAGAGCGAGCATAGGATCTTGTGGGCAGCCTTAGGGCCCCCTGAGGAACTTTAGGCAGGATTGCGCTGTGAGGGAGTGAGAGAAGGAAAACGCACTAAGAGGTGTAAAATAATCCTTTCCTAAATATATGAATTTAAAGTTTTTGGAGTCGGCACCAAATTTAACACAAACTAATTACATAAATTGTAAACCATTGTAAGAAGAAGAAATTTGGGCAGGTCAATTCAACATGGAAGGGTGCAGCATGCTAGGTAAAGGTGAAGGTGACCCCTGACAATTAAGTCCAGTCGTGTCCAACTCTAGGGTGTGGTGCTCATCCCCATTTCAAAGCCGAAGAGCCAGCATTGGCCAAAGACGCCTCCGTGGTCATGTGGCCAGCATGACTCTCCTTGCCGCAGCGCGTAGCATGCAGCTGGAACACAGAGCGCTGTTTACCTTCCCGCAAGCGGTACCTATTTATCTACTCGCATTAACATGCTTTGGAACTGCTAGGTTGGCAGGAGCTGGCCAAGCAACGAGAGCTCACCCCATCGCGGATTTGAACTGCCGACCTTTCGATCGACAGCTCATGGTTCAGCGGTTTAACCCGCTGCGCCACCCGCTGGCCTTACAGCATGCTACACCTGCCCAAATTCCATCTTCTTACAATTAAAGGCATAGGCACCCTGTCCCTTATTGAATCTGGGCACCCTACGCATGCAGATCCAACATTGAGATCCCAAATCAGTCCTAGCTGCATCACACACAACTCCATCTTTGCCCAAACTCCATCTTTGTATGGCTGTCAGGTCCGCTAACTTCTCATGTTGTTTTGCAGTGCTGTTGTTTGTACAAATCTGTGGTTGATGAATACAATGGACACAGTATTTTAAAAAAGCAAATTGTTTTTTTAAATGTGTAGGGTTGAATTACTAGTTTAAGAGCAACAGGTTTGCAGAGTAACTACAAAACGTTTTTCTCTTTTAACGCATGCTGATGTATTTAAGAGTTATCTTTTGGCAGCACCCATTCATAAAGCAGAAAGTGTTCCTGCAATAATAATGAATTCTCCTCTTCAATGAAATGTATAGCTCCTGAAACCTTTCAGAACACAGATAGGATCATACTGGGAACATAGATGTAGAAATGCCTTTTATTTTGAGAAAACGTCTACTACCCAAAGCCATAGTTCACATTCTGAGTTGAGGTCTGAGCTGCTAACTGCTGCTAACTGCTATCAGCTGTGGGCAAAGGCTTTGCTATCCAGCTACAAAAAGGCTTCTTTCAGGAGCAATTAAACAGGTTGGGAAAGGGAGGTATGCAGTGGCGGATCCATGTTCCCCATGGGTGGGGGCCGCCGCCTCCATGTCCCACCCCCACGGCCGCCACAAGCCACGCCCCTGGGGCATGTGATGGCAGCATATAACGCTGCCGCGGAAGCGGAAACACCCCGTGGCGCTTTTGGGCTCCTTTTTGGAGCCTAATGGCACCAGGGAGGATGGGAGAGCCGAAAGTTGTTCTCGGCTGTGAAGAGGAATCAGCGGTTGTTGTTCTCGGCTGTGAAGAGGAATCAGCGGGTCGGCGGGGAAACAGATCCAGCTGTAAGCACCACCCCCTGTGACCCGTGCCCTGGGGCCCACCGCCCCCACTGGTACGATGCTTCTGGAGGTATGGATTCATATGTTTTACAAGTTGCAAAATTCAAAACAATCCTTACCACCTAAAAACCTTACTTATGAAGAAGTTCCATTGACATGAAGGGGGTTTAGTTGCACCTTCTCCTTTCTTGGGTAATGTGATTGAGCGGGTGAGCGGGTGGTGGCGTCTCAGCTCCAGGGGATACTAGATGAAACGGAGTATCTGGACCCTTTTCAGTCTGGCTTCAGGCGGGGCTTTGGGACGGAGACAGCCTTGGTTGCCCTGTTGGATGATCTTCGCCGAGGACTGGACAGGGGGAGTGCATCCCTGCTGGTCCTTTTGGACCTCTCAGCGGCTTTTGATACCATCAACCATGGTATCCTTCTGGGCCGGCTGGCTGAGTTGGGATTAGGGGGCACTGCGTTGCAGTGGTTCCGTTCCTACTTGGCTGACAGGTCCCAGATGGTTATGCTGGGAGATGCCTGTTCGGCACCCTGCCCTTTACAGTGTGGGGTGCCACAGGGTTCTATTCTGTCTCCCATGCTTTTCAACATCTACATGAAGCCGTTGGGAGAGATCATCCGGGGATTTGGTGTTGGGTGTCACCGATATGCTGACGACACCCAACTCTATCTCTCCTTGCCATCTCACTCCAGGGAGGCTGTGGAAGTCCTGGAGCGCTCCTTGGAAGGAAATCTATGGCAAACTTAGACAGCATAATAAAAAGCAGAGATATCACCATACCAACAAAAGTACGTATAGTCAGGGCGATGATGTTCCCAGTAGCAATGTATAGTTGCAAGAGTTGGACCGTAAGGAAGGCTGAGCGCCGAAGAATAGATGCTTTTGAACTGTGGTGCTGGAGAAGACTCCTGAGAGTCCCTTGGACTGCTAGGAGATCAAAGCAGTCAATCCTAAAGGAAATCAACCCTGACTGTTCCCTGGAAGGACAGGTATTGAGGCTGAAGCTCAAATATTTTGGCCACCTAATGCGAAGAGAGGAGTCTCTGGAGAAGACTCTGATGCTGGGAAAGATTGAAGGCAAAAGGAGAAGGGGAAGGCCAAGGATGAGATGGTTAGACAGCATTACCGATGCAACGAACATGAAAATGAGCGAACTCAGGAAGATAGTGGAGGACAGGAAGGCCTGGCGGGATATGGTTCATGGGATCACGAAGGGTCGGACACGACTTAACGACTGAACAGCAACAATTCATCTGTGGAACTCCTTGCCACAGGATGTGGTGATGGCACCTGGCCTAGATGCCTTTAAAAGGGGTTTGGACAGATTCATGGAGGAAAAGACCATCACAGGTTACAAGCCATAAGCAACCTCCTAGTTTTAGAAGTGGGTTTTCTCTGTGCCAGGTGCAAGGGAGTGACAATGGGAAACAGGTTATCTTGTTGTCTTGTGCTCCCTGAGGCATCTGGTGGGGCCACTGTGTGATACAGGAAGCTGGACTAGATGGGTTTTTGGCCTGATCCAGCAGGGCTCTTATGTTCTTATGAAGTCACTGGGAACGGGAGCGGTAAGGAGACGGGAGTCCCGCGCGAGGGCGCAGCTTTAGCAAGACCGCAGTCTTGTCCGGGCGGGGTTGGGAAAACTTCTGCCGCTTCCTGTGGAGGGCACTGTGGTGGACCCAGCCCAGATCATCTGGGGGGAGGGGCTGGAAAAGAGCTGGCTTGACCTGGTTCAGGACAGAGCCTGCTGCTATAGCTTAATGAATGATAGACCATTTCCAGGGAGTGTTAGGAAGGATTCCTGTCTGCAGGAGAGGAGAGCTAAAGCCATTGCTCCCAGGGTGACCAGATACAATTGAGGACAAAGTGTGGCCCATACAGGGCCTCTGAGAGGGGGGTTAAGGGGGTAATTTGTACCCGGGCCCAGGGTGAAAAATGGGTCAAAAGGGAGGCCCTAGATCAAAAACTGGGTCAAAAGGGGGGCCCTGGAGCCAAATTCATATGTAGGGAAGGGGCCCAAAAGAAACTTTGTACCCCCTGATAAAATTCCTCCGAATGGCCCTGGCCCTATACCTTTAACCATTGTATAAAAGAGGGAATTGGGCAGGTGCAGCTCATCGTGGAAGGGTGGAAAAAGCTGCACCTGCCAAAATGCCCCTCTTCTATACAATGGTTAAAGGTATTGGCACTTTGTCCTCCACTCATATATCTGGTCACCCTGATTGTTCCACGACTGCAAACTTGCATCAGTTCTGTTCTGGGAAGAGCATATTTCCAGCCTTTCCTTATGTAAACCTCCTCTTGCCTGACCATGAATTTCCAAAACTAATTTGTTCTTCTTTTTGCAATAAAGATAGGCAATGAGGAGGAGTGATAATGAAAGATAAAAGAGCTAGAACTTAAATGTCTCCTCCTGTTTGCAGAGTATCAAGAAGATCCTTGGGAAAATGGCATGTGTGGCTTGTGTCGCAGCAACGAGGAGGAGGTAAGGAGCTGGAATGAGGCATACGGCACGTTGGTGCTTCGGAGGGAAACTGCTGGACTGGAATAATTGGCTTGCAGATCTGGGAATGTGGCCTCTGACAGCTCTGGGGGCGGCTAGCAGAAAGCAATTGCCCCTCACCACGTGCTTATTATTTATACTGCTGGACTTGCTGTTTTTCAACGTGTTGATGTTATTACACCCTCCTGCTCCACTTCCCCGAACAGTGAGCAGTTCCAGGGGCCACCACAGTATGACACGACTTCGAGCTTTTGTGAGAGGAGGAGAAACCACAGGAAGCTGGTGGTGTTGCTTTATTTTGACAGAGACACAGGTTTGAGCCCTGGCTGGCGTTAGGTAGTGCATGCTCCTGCAAGCAACGTCAGCGACATGTGTCTTCTAAGCATGCCTTGAGCTGCTAGCTGCCAGTGCCTTCTCTTTGGCTGCAATCCTGCACACACTTACCTGAGAGTAAGCCCTGTTGAACACTGTGGGACTTACTTCTGAGTAAACATGTATAGGGTTGTACTGTTTGCTTCCACTGCAACCCTCCCATCTCAGCCTCTGTTTCTTCTAGAAACTAAAATGGACTGCTGTCTCTGTCTTTCTCACAAACCACACAAAAAAGGAGTGAGTCACCCGCTGCTCGTACCTCAGCCTCTTCTGTTAGGCAGATAGATGTACAGGGCCCTGAGAGCCCCATGGAGGCTGCAGTTCAGGACGATCAGAGAGACATTAACTCGCCTCCAGGCTTCAGGTTCAATAGTCAGCTTTACCTGTTGTTCAGCAGTATCTTGGGCCCTTGTTTTCCAGCAGTAGCGTAGCCAGGGTGTATGTGTGAGTAAGTGCTGCATGGTGTTACACAGTGGTTAAGACACTCAGTGGTTAAGATGCTGAACTGCAGACCGGAAGGTAGGCAGGACAGCAGTTCGAGACCTGAGTGTCGCATGACGGTGTGAGCTCCCATCTTTGGCCCCAGCTCCTGCCAGCCTAGCTGTTCGAAAACAAGACATTGCAAGTAGATTAATAGGTACTGCCTCGGCGGTAACAGCGTTCAGTGAGCCTCAGCGTTGAGTCATGCTGGCCACATGACTATGGAAGCATATTTGGACATCGCTGGCTTTTCGGCTTTGAAACAGAGATGAGCACCGCCCCTAGAGTTGGTAATAATGACTGGCTTTGAGCAAGAACCTTTACCTTTACTGAAGTCCTAATGAACATAGTGGCACTTCCTTCTGAGTAAACATGTACAGGCTAGCATTCTAATATACTACATATTTTTCCAATTCTTATACATCTGTTGTAAACCTCTGCAACCCACTCCAAGAGTTTGGGTGAAGGAAATGAGCTAGATCTTTAAATGAAAAATAATGTGTCCAAGTAGAAACAAGTAGCAGGAGAAGAAAACGCACAAATGGATACATTTAAAATTGGCTTTTGTTTTAGTCTTAACGGCATGGCTTTGGGAGATGACTGGGGGTGGGGAGGGGTTCATGACCAGCTCCTGCATTGGTCACAGTAGGGCCCACTGACAGCGCAATCCTGTGTAACCTTGCACCGGTGTAACAGTAGATGCACCGGTGTAAGTGTCAGGGGATACCTTTACCTTTAACTGCACATACACCGGTGCATCTACTGTTACACCCGTGCATCTACTGTTACATCAGTGCAAGATTACACAGGATTGTACTGTGAGAAACAACAGTCCCATCACACCATGTTAATTATATAACTGCTTTGTTTCAGAATCCTCCGGAAAAAATCAGGCCGCAGGTTCTTTGCAATCCACAAGGAAGCCACCAAACCTACAGGTGAGCATATCTAATACATCTTTCAGAACAATGCCTTTCAGACTTTCTATCCTATTTTTCTGTACTGGGTTTTCTGCTGAGAAACCCCTCTGGGGAGTATGCTAAGGAACACAGGCCGTGGTACTGTGGGGAGGGAGGCCCTATAGAGAGTGCTCACCCAGCTTACCTCTGTGGCTGCACACTGTAGGGGAAGGTGAGTGGACAAGCTTTCTATGGGGAAAACAGTACAGAAGGTAAAGACCCTCTACTTCTGTGCCCTGGTCCCAAATTGGGTGAGGTCCCTGTGGCTACTCTTTTAAAGTGAAAATGAGCCCCAAGCTGGACAGTAGCAGCACCTATAGTGTCAGGTCTTGCTTGATCCTGGGCCTCAGGAGCTCTGTCTTCTCTCTGTCCAAGACCAGTGAGAGGGAGGGCACATGGGAAGCCGCCACCGCGTGATCCCCTCCCCTTCTCCCCTTCTCTCTCTGCTTCTTTCAGGTTATGTTCCACTGGGGCTGCCTCCCTCCACTGCTGTTTTACCAATCTCCGATTTGAGGTGAAAGCAGCTGCAACCATCACATACGAGTGTGAATCTTGGCATAAGCATCAGCAGAGCCTCAGTGCATACCAGCTGATGGCCGCTGGCCCGTTGCTCAACATCCACGCAGACCCAGCCGACGCTGTGACAGCTGCTCACTTCCCTCACTTCCTGTGTCTTGCAGGTACGGGGGGCGGGGGGGATGCTGCCAATGGAATTCCCGTCACAACAGGAATTCCACCCATGTGACTCAGTTTGCAGGTCATCAGTTAATGTGTCAGCAGTACTGATTGGATGGACCTGCACGAACCAGGAGTGGGGGGGGGGGTTGGCAAACAAACCTGGGTGCATACTTGGCCTCGATGACCAAACAACATGTGACCAGAAGCAGTCTTTTCTGATGGAAAAATCAACCATATGAAGTACTCCTGCTTTCAAAGAACTGAATAGAATAATCAATTGGCAGTTGGAATAACATAGAGAGCAGTCTAGCTCATGATAGCTCCTCGGCTGCTGTGTAGGAAGTTTCTGGTATGGAGGAGGACGTGGTTCTGGAGAAGAGGGGAAATAGTCCCGCAGTGTTAAACTCCTTCAGGAGATGTGCCTGAATCCACTCGCACTAAGGATGCTTCTCCGGAGAAGGGGAGTCAGGAGCTCCCTATAGTGAGTGGTTCTGGAACATAGGTAGGAGGGTCGGTTATGGATGTATGGACCACATGGTGACTTGTCTACCTGGTACGAAGGTTGAGGACATCACGTCTCACCTAAATAGGCTGACAGAGAGTGTGGAGGGGAGATAGCAGTTGTGGTGCATGATGGCACCAACAATGTGGGGGAAATGTAGTGAGGTGGTCCTGGACGCCAAATTGAGGCTGCTAGGTAGGACGCTCAAAGCCACAAACCCCAAGGTAGTGTTTTCCGAAGTGCTACTTGTTCTACACACACAGGTGATGAATTATTGCATTGTTTTGCACATCCTGCTTCCCTGAGTTGTGGGAAGTTTCTGGAGCAGCCTCCTACAGAGTCTGTTTTCTTGGAAGGAGAGAGTTCTGGAATTTGAGGGGGGGGGGCAGATCCACTCCCAGACAGATCATACCTGTCTTTAAAGCAGCATCGGCAAAACCTCTGTCTCTTACTTCCCAAATTCACACTGCTTTTGCCCTGCTTGCCATCTTACACACACACACACACACACACACACACACACACACACACACACACACACACACACACACACACTTCTAGTATCAGAAGTCATCCTGATTCCTCGGTGTGTGGCCTGCAACAGCCCTCGTCGGTTGCCACCAGTGGCCATGAATACACAATGAAGTTTGCACAGAAGCTTGACAAATGCTGGTTGCTTCAATTGACATGGCTCAGTAGCATTCCCTGATGGTTTGCTGAACCGCCTGGAGCCTTCAGGATTGGGTGAACTAAGTATCTCATGTCCTGCTGCTCATGTCCTGACCTAGTGCTTTAGGCCAGCTACCTACTATTGAACTATATTCCCCTTTGTGCTTCTTGGCAGGTAAAGAC
The DNA here is from genome assembly GCA_026170595.1 of Plestiodon gilberti rubricaudatus. Lineage (NCBI taxonomy): Eukaryota > Metazoa > Chordata > Lepidosauria > Squamata > Scincidae > Plestiodon > Plestiodon gilberti. The sequence goes on along the minus strand of JANXHW010000006.1, from coordinate 10,991,474 downwards.
AGTTCCCAGGTCCACATTGCCCATTTTGTTGAAGAGGAGATGAGCTTGGAGAAGCCGGATAGTGTGGGACCATCTCATGTTGTGTGGACAAACCCCAGGTTCTCTCCTTGTGGAGTTGTCCTCAGAAAGTCATTCTTTAAACGAAAGATAAAGGTCCATGCTGTGGCGCTGCTCTACCAAGTGCTTGGGATCTCAACCCCCAAATTCCACCTGTACCTCCTCCCCAACGACAGCTCAGTGAGAAAGGTAACTGGAAATCCCCAACCCTATTTGGTGCAGCAGATTAGCTAAATCCTCCTAGCGCTGACATGAGCAATTGTTGTATGCAAGGGACCCCTCCCCAAATATTTTTATTTCACAGATCACCCTCCCCTGAACCCCCTGCCTTTTACCCCATCCAAATCTGTCCAGGAATCACGGAGATACAGCCTCTAAAAGCAACCCGCATTAAGAATTCAGCTTCCTTTCTGGTTTGCGCGCATTCTGAGGGCTGGCGCGTGCCAGCAGAGGACAAGAGTTCACAGGCACGTGCCTGCCACAAGCCTTCCCAGGCCTCCAGAGAAGCAGCAAGCAGCAAAGTTCACTCTGTACCTACTTAATCCTTTAAGCCGCTTAACTAAGCCTTTAATCCTCTTTCTGGGCGTACAGCCAAGAATTGCAAGACGACGCGTGTCTCCTATTAAGAGGATTACTGACCCAGCTCCGAACTATTGCCTCTCCGTTCTGAACCTTGCTTTCTCTGCACTGGCAGCTTTAAAGCGGCAGTAACCTAATTCTGGGAAGTAGAGCTTTTCTGCAGAAATCACTGTGTCTTTTGGGTTCCCTTGAGAGTTATGGTTCCGGATCCTCCTTGAGGATCATCAGGGTCTCCCCAGGGACGGGTCCCTACACAGAAGGGTCCCGATCCTCCTGCTCAACTGAGGCTAGTCTCATATTGTGCGGAGAGGCTCCTGGCAGCAGTGCAATAGGTTTGCAGCCATTAAAAAGCCTGGTTAGAGTCCAGGCACCCTGCTTGGGGTGCCGGAGAAGCTTGGGTGAGTGTGTGAGAAAGTCCCTTCACCCCCTTTGGCCCGGACACAAGAGGCTGAACGCAGGTGACACCGGGGGTGCACCTCCTGCCAGAATCTGCACTGCAGGGAGTAAGGGAGACCACTTCAAGACCATAACTTAGGCCAGTTTACAACGGCCCATACTCTGTGATGTTCCCACTTGGTTGCCTTCTACCTGGGTGCCAGCTGGGGGCAGGGGAAGAGGGGAATTCCAGAAGCACAGTGAGGACTCAGACTGTTACCATTTCCTTGATTTCAAATCTTATCTCTTTGTGTGCCTTCTCTTCCAACCACCATCATCTCCTCCCACCAATCATTGTCTCTGCCTTGCTTTGTCACTATCATTCAAATGTCTATCAATATGTTTCCTCCCACTACGAGGTGCCACAGGGACGGGCTCCTTTGTCTAGCACCCATGGGCTATATGGTTGAAATCACTGTCTTTTGTGTCAAGCTGGCTTCACAAAAGTTCCCATTCATAAACACAGGAAAAACTCATTTCACCTCAGACAGGATGTATTGTGGGGGACCTAATCCTATTACCTCAGCCACACAATACCCCAGACCCACCACCCCATTGGTTCCCAGTAACACAAAGCACTACACATTTTATTGGTTTCTTAATAAAGTCTGTCTTTTTATTGGTTTACTGGTTACAAGTGTTGCTGCTGCATCACATTGGGGGGAAAACTTGAATCCATCATCTTATTGGCTGTATCAAAGTGTAACTTCTTGGATCCTGCTTTGTAATGGTGCCTCTTTCTTATGCATTCTTTGAACCATGTACTCCATGGTTCTCACTGTAATAATGAAATGTATATATACTTTTGCACCCATTTTGTATGTTACACATTGTGCCCTGCATTCTGTGTCCTTTGCTAGCAAAGTAAAGATCTTCTTTTTGCCCCAGTGCTGGTCTATCTGAGCTCTATTTTTGGTGCCTCCGTAAAACGCGGATCTCTTTCTCCTTCCCCCCCCCCTCTCTCTCTCTCCTTTTTGGGTACCTTCTCCATCTTTGGTGTCTGCTCACTGAATCAAAACGAGCTGAAATGATTTGTACCCTTGGGGTGCTTACAACACAATCTTGCCTCTGACGTGCTGTCAGACAATGCACAGAGAGTAGAGTTTACGGTACTTCAATAGGCAGTGGTGTTGTCACAATTGTGTAAGCAAATATTCACCACTTTCTGATTCAATCCTAAGCACATCCATCCAAAATTAAGTCTTCGTTGAAAGTGCTCAAAGTTACAATATTTAAGGGATTTTCAGCCATGTGATTTCAGTTCTTAAAATTGAAGAAATAAAGATCGATCTTACGATTGTCAGTTGAAATTCCAAATCCTGGTTCTACCGCGACGTGGAGCGGGCAAGCGGGATGGATTATCCAAAGCTGACAAAGTTGAAATCTTTAAGGTCTTCTGTGCTTGACGTTTCTCCCCAGGCATTAGGGGCTTCTTCGAAAGCGAAAAGAGAACCCAGCTGCAAGCTGGAAGGTGTCTAAGGAAGGAGTTTCGTTGAAACTCCTGAGAAAATATACTTTAAATACGGCTACAAGCCCCAAACTCAGTTGACCTCATGGATGGGCCAGCTCTAGAGCTGTCCATAATCCAACAGACCTGCCTTCAGCTTCCTACATGGCCAGAGTATTTAATGTTTCGCTTATCAGTCACTAGCCTAATAATCGTCACATCCCCTGGAAGTACTGAGAACATAGTCAGGCTCCAAAGAGAAGGACTTTGCTGCTGCTCTGAAGGTCCTCCGGTCCATTGGAAAAGGAGCAAATCTGTTTCAGTTGTAACTCATATCTGACAGCCCATTCCAACCCAACTCCTCCGCAAGTCTGGCATAAGAGTGGCCTAAGTTCAGCATAAGTTCGACATAAGTTATGTCAGAGTTATGCCTGAGTTAGGCAGGCTGCAGTTTCTGTGGCCCAGCACCACCCCAGGATCCAGGCAACACTTACCTCCCAGGCAGGCAGGCTCTTCTCCAGGCTCGGTATCTGGCTCGGGCATGTGCAGGCCTCTGTCTGCATTTGTCAGCGTCCATCCATGGCAGCTGCCACAATGTCTGTCGCAGCCCAGTCGCAAAGGGGCTGACCGCAGGCATGAGGGTTGCGCCAGTCATGTGGTGGGCACAGGGCAGGTGACAGGTGAGCGAGGTGCCTGAGCCAGCCACCACAGGGCACACTGTGCAGTAGCCGCCTGCTGCAGGGGAGAGTGGCCGTCCCCTCCCTCCTGCACAAGGCGATGTGACCCCCAAGCCATGTTGAGGCCGCACATGGGAATTATGGGGGGGGGAGCAGGGGAGGGAAGGGAAGGAGGGGGTGGCAACGTCACACACAAGGGGGGTCTCATGAGGTCTGAAACCGCCTCTGACATGACTTGCCCGTGTGCTGCCGTGGGCCTCCAGGGCCGTGGCTATGCCCACAAAGAAGGCAGCCCGGTGTGCTTTCTGCTCTGTGCCCCGGCCATGACCGAGAGATGCCTTGGGCTTGTCTGCTGCAAGCTTGAAGGGCTCACGCAGCTCATCATGACCCCAGTTGGGGCGACTACGGCGCCTCGCGGCAGGCGCTCTGGCGGGGTGGGGGGTTGCCAGCTGCCAGCATCAGGGAGTGGGAGGGGAGGCAGACACACAGACAGGCAGACAGGGGGTGCTGGGAAGGGGCACGGGTGTGTTAGAAACAGACAGACAGACAACAAGGCTGATGGGAGAGAGATACAGGGAGAGGGGTCTGCAGATACCAATAGGGACACAGGGGGCGCTCCACAGATGAAGGCGATGCAGAAACAGGCGCCTCTTATGCAGATGGACGTTGGGCGGAAGCCACACAGAAACGGGCGGGGACCATGGGCGGAAGTGGCTTTGTGACGGGCGGACCATGGGCGGACATGGCTTCCTGACTGTGGAATCGCAGCCTGCTCCATAGAAAGGGGAGGAACAGCAAGTACAACAGCCAGGGAGGTGGAGCAGCAGCAGCGCCAGCAGCTGAGGAGGGGTGCAGGGCTGGCTCCCTGACCTCTGGCAGCATCGAGGCAGACGACAGTGGGGCACCCTGCCTGGAGCCCCAGGGGTGTGCCCAGGAACATAGGTGTTAGTGGACGTTTCTGGGGAGACAAAAAACAAGGGGGTGTTACATGGCAGCTGGTGTGTGGTAGCAATCGCCATTGAAGAAATGCCAGTGTGTCGGTTGCAAAAGCCTGCAGGGAGAGAAATAAAACACAGCTGATAGGTGTGACACACATAGCATGGTCTGAGCTGCTTACCTGGGTGTAAGGCGAGCATGATCCTGTAAGGGAAAAGGGTCAAAGAGAGAGAAGACAACATATATATTGGGTCACAACCATGGCAATCCTAGCAATACTGACCTGTCAGTTGACCCTGTGGAGAAAAGGGGGGGGGGAGAACAGCTGGGGTCTACAGAAGGTTAACAGCACCGCACTCATGGTGTTGTCTGCTCACATGACAACAGGCGGCAATCAGACACAAAAGTGGTAAAGCGGCATGTATCCTATATATCATAGCAGGCATTGCAGGCAGGCATCAGACTACTTATTAGTAGAGACACATTTCAGGGAAGGCATTGCAGGCAGACATGAGAGGGCACATTGGTAAAGAGGCATTTCAGAGAAGGCACTGCAGGCAGCTATGAGACTACTCATTGGTAAAGAGGCATTTCAGAGATGGCATTGCAGGCAGACATGCGAGGGCACATTGGTAAAGAGGCATTTCAGAGAAGGCACTGCAGGCAGCTATGAGACTACTCATTGGTAAAGAGGCATTTCAGAGAAGGCATTGCAGGCAGCCATGAAAGGTAAAGAGGCATGTATCATATTTCTCATTGGTAAAGAGGCATGTATCATATTTCTATATGCAAAGAGGCAGACCACCTGTCAGCACATACCCTGCTCTTACCTGCTCTTACCTGCTGGTGTTGTTGCCTGTGGGGGGGAGGGGCTGGGAGAAAGACATGGGTTAGCAAATGCTTGCATGGAGACAGCTGCCCAGGCACAGCTGTAAACAGTTTGGCCACAGCCAGAACAGCCCTCTCTGCCCTTGAGGGGGGCAGAGAGAAGAGAAGAGAAGAGAGAAGTGGGGTGTTTGTGAATTTTGCCCTCCACCGACAAAGTCCCACTTTGTGGCTGTGGGGGACAGAGCCCCACGCCACATGCTCAGAGAGAGAGAGAGAGAGAGAGGGAGAGAGAGAGACTGGGGGCCTGGGGCTGGGCTTTTGTGGGAAAGAGGCTGGGTGGGGCTGGGTGCTGATAGGCTCCCTATCTTAGGCATAACTCTGTCGGTTTCCAGACCTAGCCGGCCCAACTCCGTCCTAACTCTAACTCAGGAGTAGGGTGTTAGAAAAATTTTCAGGAGAGGGCTGGCTTGGGTAAGGTAAAATGGCTCCTATGGGTCTCCTCGAATTTGTGTCCACCTTTTTGGTCGACCTAAAATCGAGGGGGCGTGTCTGTGCTTGCCAGGGTCTGGAATCCAACGTTAATTGGTTGCCGCCCCCGTTACACCCATGGTCCGCCCACGGTCCGCCCACTTTTAGGTAAACTTTAGGTCTGACTTGTGCTGCTTAGCCCTTGGGTTGGAATGGGCTGTTCTTAGTTCATCGGTCATACGTTCGACCTAAATTCGCCCTATCTTCGCCCTAAATGGTCGCGTTCCAGACCTAAAGTCGACCTAAACGACTTAGGCTGACTTTAGGTCTGACTTGGGCTGCTTGGCCCTTGGGTTGGAATGGGCTGTCAGAGTGCTATTTTCAAACCTTTGTCACTTGGAAGGGTTTTTGACAATCCAGAAATTTACACGTGGACTTATTTTATTTCACTCCTCGTCCCAAACCCTTGAGAAGCAGTTAGTACCGACATCACCCCTTCCACAGCACCCCGTCCCACCGCTGCCCCATATACATTCTCCTTCCCGTTCCAGAAATGCTTCCTCTTCTTTTAGTGGGAGCGCAAAAAAGACATCCTGCTTTTCCCTATGTAAAAGCTTCAGTTAGTCCTGGCCTCTTCTCCCCCCCTCGCTCGCTCGCTCCTCCGTCGCCTCCTACAACCCTCAAGACGGAACTACTCTGTCTGTGTCCGTGTCGTGTCCGCGTTCCGTGTGCATCTGGTGTCGCGCCCCCAGCCCAAACAATGGCTCTGATTGGCAGGACATAGCACGGACGGAGCAAAAGTTGAGGTGGCCTCGACTTTTGCTGCATCCGTGCTATGTCCGGCCAAACAGAGCCCGTTGTTTGACCTGGGGGCGGGACACCAGATGCACATGGAACGCAGACATGATGTGAATGTGGACAGTGTAGCTCCGGCTTCATGGCATGGGCACCAAGCCAGAGCTTGGAGAACTCTCTGGGCTGGGATAGCAGAAGGGGGGGGGGAGAGAGACCTACCTCACAGGGTTGTTGTGAGGACAAAAAGGAGGGGAGGAAATATGTACACCACTCTGAGCTCCTTGGAGGAAGGGTGGTATAAAATGTGAAAGATAAGATAAGAGAGAGAGAGAGAGAAGACCTGGCTCTTCAGTGTTGTGCATGGACTGTGGGTGTCCCCCCCAAGGGCTTGTGATAATGGGGTGATTGATAGCGTCAGGCGGTCACCCAGCCAGGTCCAGCACAGTCCAAGGCCAGCACCCCGTATTGAGCCCCTCACTATCCAATCCCCCCCCCCTTTCCTGACCAAGGAAGTCACTCCTCGACAAGGAGAAACAAACGGTAAGCTGCCACCATCTGGGTAAAAACCTCCTGACCCAGTCAGCTCCCAGATGCTGAAAGAGGTACAGAGTGCAGAGAGAACCATTGGCCACTGGACTCTCTGAACAAGGGCAGCCAGGGGGCTCAACGTGAGAGAACAACGGGGTAGCGTGTGGCCAACACAAAGGCTTCTAGATTTAGACTCCGTTTGATTCAATGGTAACACACATTGGATAAAATAGAGAGTTGTTTATTTAATTTCGACTACGCAAAAGGCATAGATGAGACAAAAGGCAGTAAAACTGTGAGATACATTTGGCAAACACAAGATATAAAAGTTACAGAATCAAACACAAAAAAGAGATAACTCCTGACTAAATACATTTCCCTAAGAACTCACCAAAGATGGAATAGGTTTCCAGCCACCCCCAGCAGGGATGCTGTGCAGGGCTTACCCCAACCAGGCCAGGCTGGGGAAGGCATCAGGGCAACTCAGCCCAGGAGGCTCTCCAGTAAAGTCATAACAGGCATGCAGGCAAGAATGCAAGAAAGAAAGCGGCGACCAAATGGATTCTCCAGGAGTAGTTTTTATACACTTTTGGGGGACAGGGGATGGACAAGAACAATTGATCAATCATAGACTGACACATGTCGAAGTATCCAGAAGATGATCTCAAACTCCTCACTCCCCCTCCCACCGGAGAATCGCATGATGTTAAACACAGGTGTCTGCAATAATGAGGGAATGAAGGACTAGCTCGGTTCCCATGCAGATAAGGCAGGCAAGGCATGACCAAGGCAGGGCCAAATTCAAAACTTTAGCTCGAGCAGCTGTTGGACACCTGCTAATCTCCAAAGTACTGCAGCCACAGGCAGATTTCACAAACCAAAGACAGAAATCAAAATGGGGAAAAACCAAAGGTTTTAGGCCTGTCCACTACAGGGCTCCCTTGCTGGGTGGAGCTGAGGTAGGCTTACCAGATCGTCTCCTTAAGGGGAGATCGCTCAGTCCCGGTCAACGATCTGGTAAGCCTAAGCTGAGGCCAGCAGTCAGCAGCAGCTGGCAAGCCAGGCAAAGAGTGGTGGGCTGGGGGGGCCATCCCACCGGACCCCCCCCATCTCCCGCAAGTGGCAGCCCCAGGCCTCTGACAGGCCCTGATAGGTGGTGGAGGATTTTTTAAGCCCAAGCCTATGCATGTCTACTCAGAAGTAAGTCCCATTGTGTTCAGTGGGGCTTACTCCTAAGAAACCGTGTACATTTTATCCTTCGTGAAACTTTGTTCCCCATGGAAGAAAAACTGGAACATCTGTTCGCAGCCATTTCCATGTTGAAGCCTCAGCCTTCGGCTTTCATTAAGAAAAGGCACAGGAAGGGTTAATGAGCCATGCGGGCTGTGGAAAGAGCTGCTCCAAATGAGAAAAACCAGATGTTTTTCATGAGAAACACCAGAATAGGGAGCGGCAAACATCTCCTCTCCTCTCCCCCTATCTTCCCCTGTAGTTATACCGAATCCTGTGTGTGAGATTTCAATAGTAAGTCACCATCATTGTGGCTGAAAAGGAGCAAGGTTTTGTTCTTAACAGTCTCCTTTGAGGAGATTTTTTGATATTGCTCATCATTCAGGACAGTTCCATACAGCATATCCAAGACCCCTTCCACGGTGCTAGTCCGCTGGATCAGCTGTTCCCGGTGTAGCTCGATGAAATGGGGCTCCAGTGAGAATCATTGTGGCCTCCACCGGCGTGGCCCGGGCTCACCTCGGGGGAAGGGGACAAACATAATAGTTACTTGCCCAAGATTTTGAGGGGCGTGGACCCAGAGCTACTGCTTTAACCAATAGGATTAAAGGGGAGTTCAGCCAATTGGTGCTCTCTTATGTTTAACGCAATCAGCGATTACAAGGTGAGACAATCGGGAGGGACTAATTGCAGGACGACACTGGCGGAGAGCAGGGCAGCACTTGGAGGCGGGCAGCCAGAAACCTACGCTCGCACGCCTCCGTGCCTGATCTTGTGCAGTGTGGGTCGGCCTTTAGGCTGGCGAAGCACTTGCTCCGCCAGCCTATAGATACGCACGATTGCACCGTAAATGTAGTCAGTTAAGCAGGAGGATTTCCACAGTCTCAATCATGTTCCTTCACTGCTTAGGTGCATCTCTATCTCTTTGTCTCTGGAAACAACGGTGAGTTTTTGTTTTTGTTAATGACCTTGCATCATCCATTGTTGCCAAGTGCCTCCAGAACAAATCTGCACAAAACAGATGTGTGCTTCTAGGTTAGTCTTTGAGCAATAAAATGGAAACAAAGAAAGCAATGCCCCCCAATGTACAGGATGGCATGGATTTTTATATGCTAACATCAATCTTTCACCAGCACAAAAATATCATATGTTCTCAGATCAGTTAAAGCTATAATCTATGATCCTGGAGCTCTGAACTACCCAAATGTACCCTGCACTGTGTTCTGGATTTGTGATTAGTGTGTTGTGTAGCAGACTTGAAACATGCATTATTAAAAATCTGTGCTATCATGGCATACAAACCTAGTTTTGAAGATCCTACATGGCATGCAGTTTGAGTTCATACAGTGCTATTTTTGTGCCACCTGCTGGCTAATAGTGTTAATGCCAACACAATATTTCTGTGTTAAACTTCTCTGTGTAATGTAATTACATGTAATTAAAAATAAGTAAGCTATATAATTAGAAATAAGTAAGCATTACTGTACGAAAATTAGCCAGCCAGGCCAGGGACGGAGGAGGGATCATTGGCGGCGCGCTCCGCTGAATCCTGCCCCTGTCCCGAGCCTGGCCAGCGTTACACGGGTCTCCCGGATTTGCGCCGGCCATTTTGCCATGCCATACCTGCTTGGGCTCTACCCGGGGTAAAGGGACAAACTAACGATCCTTCCCCCAAGGAGTGCTTCAGCTCCACCAGCGTGGGCCCAAACCTGACTAGGATGCAGCAGTCACCCTAGTTGCACCTCCGCTGCATTCTAGACAGGATTGGGCTGTTAATGTATTGTCTTAAGTGTCGGCCCAGTCTAGGGGCCTATTCTCACAACCACTGCAGTGTGTGATAACTGTATAAAAAGTCAAGGTCTATCCCATTTCACCCCATGGCAAGCAGGTGGTATATCACATGCTAGAATAAGATATCTTCTGGCATGCCACAACTAACCCACTTTTAAGATGCTTCATCATGTGCCATAAACTAAATCTAGACTATGACAATACTCACTGCTTCTTCAGCGTGAACTTGAAGGTGGCTGAAATCTGCCATTTGGGGATAGTTTTTTTTCTGTGCTTGCCATATGCTATAATTGTTGGGAGAATAACTGTGATTATTGCTCCTTGTAATGATTTATTTCACAGGATACTGGGCCATATTTTAAATCTAAGAAGCAGATTAATTTGGGGGTAAAGTGGGAAATATATTTTTCATGAACCAGAAGAATTGTGTCCAAAGAAGTTGGGTTAAAATCCTTAGTATTTTTAAATTACGGACTAACCAGCTGGCAGACTGACATTTGCTTTTCAAAAAGGCAATATTTTAAAATTAAACTACACACTAAAGATCCAAGATTGCAATTAATTGTTGCTAAACTGCTACCAACTGAGTTTGCCTAAACAGTTCATGCCAGCAGTATTATAACACTGACAGCGCAATCCTGTAAATAAAGCCGGAGACAGAACGAGCGATCCGTTGCCGGATAACATCGCGAATGTGCCGTAAAGCACGTTCATGACGCCTCGGGAGTAAGGGAGGCTGGCGCAAGGCCGGCCTCCCTCACTCCGGCACCAGACCAGGACGCGGATGGTGGCGGAAGGTATTGCAGTAAATCCACCTCCTGCATTCAACAGTTAGAGGCCAGTACCAAAAGCTTCCGCAAAAGTCAACTGCATATGTAGACTTTTTCACCTAAAATAAGATTGATAATTAGTTTTTTAGAAGGCGCTCTTTGGAGTTGGAGATCAAACAAGGCAAGTGTGGTGCATTAAAGAAAATATCTATCTCAGGATTTTGAAAAAGGACTGAATGACCAGAGATCTTTGTGTCATTGCCACATTAAGCATATCAAGTGAGACAATGATTCATGACTCAGGTATTCTTACAAAGTCATTGGGGTGCCCATTATATGAATCATGGTTAGCTTGACTTTGCAAAGAATGTAATGACATGTACCCTACCACACTGCACTTCCGTATGCCCACATATTTGGAAATTAATGAATGGGTACTCATAGTACATAAAGTACACACTCACAGCCCATTCCAACCCAACTCCTCTCCAAGTCAGGCATAAGTGTGGCCTAAGTGCAGCCTAAGTTAGGCAGAAGTTATGCCTGAGGTAGGTCAGAGTTATGCCTGAGTTAGGCAGGCTGCAGTTTCTGTGGCCCAGCACCACCCCAGGATCCAGACAACACTTACCTCCCAGGCAGGCAGGCTCTTCTCCAGGCTCCGTGTCTGGCTCAGGCATGTGCAGGCCTCTGTCTGCATGTGTCAGCGTCCATCCATGGCAGCTGCCGCAGGGTCTGTTGCAGCCCGGTTGCAAAGGGGCTGACCGCAGGCATGGGGGTTGCGCCAGTCATGTGGTGGGCGCAGGGCAGGTGACAGGTGAGCGAGGTGCCTGAGCCCAGCCGCCACAGGGCACCCTGTGCATCAGCCACCTGCTGCAGGGGAGAGTGGCCGTCCCCCCTCCTGCAGAAGGCGATGCCACCCCCATGCCACGTTGAGGCTGCACGTGGGAGTCGTGGGGGGGAGCGGGGGAGGGAAGGGAAGGAGGGGGGTGGGAACGTCACACACAAGGGGGGGCTCATGATGTCTGGAACTGCCTCTGACATGACTCGCCCGTGCGCTGCCTGAAGCCCTGGACCTCCAGGGCCGGGGCAATGCCCACAAAGAAGGCATCCCGGCGTGCCTGCTGCTCTGTGCCCCGGCCAAGACCGAGAGATGCCTTGGGCTTGTCTGCTGCGAGCGTGAAGGGCTCACACAGCTCATCACACCCCCAGATGGGGCGACGCCGGTGCCTCGCGGCAGGCGCTCTGGCAGGGTGGGGGGTGGCCAGCAGCCATCATCAGGGAGTGGGAGGGGAGGCAGACACACAGGCAGGCAGGCAGGCAGGCAGGGGGTGCTGGGGAGGGGCATGGGTGGGTCAGAGACAGACAGACAGACAACAAGGCTGGTGGGAGACAGATTCCGAGAGAGGGATCTGCAGAGACCGATAGGGACACAGGGGGCGCTCCGCAGATGAAGGTGATGCATAAACAGGCGCCTCTTATGCAGACAGACTTTGGGCGGAAGTGGCTGCATTACGGGCGGACCTTCGACGGAGGCGCCTGCATTACGGGCGGACCTTCGACGGAGGCGCCTGCATTATGGGCGGACCTTCGACGGAGGAGCCTGCATTACAGGCGGACGCCCTGGCTGTCACTGTTTGCCTGCCTGAGAGACCCCCCCCCCTCTGTGCCATGGGGGTCGCGCAGCGCCCCTGCTGGGTTCTCCCAGGGAAGGCCGTGGCAGTCCCTGGATGGGACTCATGTAGGGGCTTCAGTGCTGGGGGCTGTCTGTGTGTGCAGGGCAATGCTTATGTAAACACTGGGCACATGTTTCACTGGGGCTCTGCCCAAGGGGCGTCTTTATTGTTCTGGAACGTTAGCAGAGATGGCCAGGCGAGGTTGCCAGGGGTAGTCACAGCAGCCAATTTGAAAGCAGCAGCAGCAGCAGCAGCCCTGCCCCATGGACCTGGAGATGCAGGCTCTTCCCCTGTGGAACCACAGCCTGCTCCATAGAAAGGGGAGGGACAGCAAGAACAACAGCCAGGGAGGTGGAGCAGCAGCAGCGCCGGCAGCTGAGGAGGGTTGCAGGGCTGGCTCCCTGACCTCTGGCAGCATCGAGGCAGAGGACCGTAGGGCAACCAGACTGCAGGCCCAGGGGTGCTCCCAGGAAGGTAGGTGGTAGTGGACGTTCCTGGGGAGACAAAAAACAAGGGGGAGTTACATGTCAGCTGGTATGTGGAAGCAGTCACCATTGACGACAAGCCAGTGTGCCGGTTGCAAAAGCCTGCAGGGAGAGAAATAAAACACAGCTGATAGGTGTGACACACATAGCATGGTCTGAGCTGCTTACCTGGGTGTAAGGAGAGCATGATCCTGTAAGGGGAAAGGGTCAAAGAGAGAGACAACAACACAACTTGGGGGTCACAACCATGGCAAACCTAGCAATACTGACCTGTCAGTAGACCCTGTGGAGAAAAGGGGGGGAACAGCTGGTGTCTACATAATAAGGCTAACAGTTCCACACTTGTGGCATTGTCTGCTCACATGACTACAGGCAGCAATCAGACACAACAGTGGTAAAGAGGCATGTATCCTATATATCATAGCAGGCAAAGCAGGCAGCTATAAGACAACACATTGGTAGAGAGGCATGTCATGGCAGGCTATGCAGACAGCTATGAGACAACACATTGGTAAAGAGGCATGTATCCTTCCTATATTTCTAAATGCAAAGAGGCAGCAGTCAGACCACATGTCAGCACAAACCCTGCTCTTACCTGCTGGTGTTGTTGCCTGGGGGGGGGGGGAAGAGGGGCTGGGAGAAAGACATGGGTTAGCAAACACTTGCATGGAGACAGCTGCCCAGGCACAGCTGTAAACAGGTTGGCCACAGCCAGAACAGCCCTCTCTGCCCTAGAGGGAGGCAGAGAGGAGAAGAGAGAAGTGGGGTGTTGGTGAATTTTGCCCTCCACCGACAAAGTCCCACTTTGTGGCTGTGGGGGACAGAACCCCACGCCACATGCTCAGAGAGAGAGAGAGAGAGTGACTGGAGGTCTGGGGCTGGGCTTTTGTGGGAATGAGGCTGGGTGGGGCTGGGTGCTGATAGGCTTCCTATCTTAGGCATAACTCTGTCGGTTTCCAGACCTAGCAGGCCCAACTCCGTCCTAACTCTGACCTAACTCAGGAGTAGGGTGTTAGAAATTTTCAGGAGAGGGCTGGCTTAGGTAAGGTAAAATGGCTCCTATGGGTCTCCTCGAATTTGGGTCCACCTTTTTGGTCGACCTAAATTTTGTATCAGCATTTGTTTTGGAGGGGGCGTGTCTGTGCTTGCCAGGGTCTGGAATTTAACGTTAATTGGTTGCCGCCCCTGTTACACCCATGGTCCGCCCACGGTCCGCCCACTTTTAGGTCAACTTTAGGTCTGACTTGTGCTGCTTAGCCCTTGGGTTGGAATGGGCTGTTCTTAGTCAGTCGGTCCTAACTTTGACCTAACTTTGACCTAACTTTGTCCTAAATGGTTGCGTTCCAGACCTAACTTCGACCTAAATGACTTAGGCTGACTTTAGGTCTGACTTGGGCTGCTTAGCACTTGGGTTGGAATGGGCTGTTAGACGTTTATTGCTGATTTGGGCACATGCTCTCAAAAATGTTCACACATAATTTACACATAAAGCCACTTTTCAGGTGATTGTACTCAAGAAAATCTTTGTATGACTATCTTAGTTTCGATTCGTTTAATAGGAGAGACATAAGAGTGAGGATATGAAGAAAAGTCCCTTAGATAGGTGAGCTTGGTCCTATCTGTAGCTGAATTGCAACAGTGAGCCATTGGGGTTTGGGGGACACAAACTTTGCTGCAAACATTTGGTGTTTTTAATCTAGGCTATTTCTACAATCCTGAGCTCAATTCAGTCAGAAACTGGGAGAACCAGGACCTAACTTCCGCTCTGTAGATTATTAATCTAAAAGGAGAGTTATGAGATGAGCAATAGGTTGCTCTACTGGGCTTGGGACTGTCTGCTGAAGTTAAGAGCTCTGCTGCATTTTCTGGGAGTGGTATCTAAATGGGTTAGAGCAGGGGAATTGGGAAGATAATTCCTTTGATGTGTTGATCCCTTTTTTTCTTTGCAATAGCTGCACAACCATCACAGAGTTCAACAGCTGCTTCCCCATCACTGTATCTCCTTGGATGTTGATCAATGCATAGGGGATGGAGAGGGCATTGATTGCGGTTACGTCCAACAATTGCTCTTAGCCATGTTAGCAAATGGAGCCTCCAGGTTATTTCAGAGGCCGTTGCCTTTGAATACTAGTTGCGGGGGGGGGGCAGTAAGGGAGAGTGACTGTCTTTGTGTCCTACTTAATGGTACCAGGCTGGACACTGCTGGAAACAAGCACTGGGCTAGATGGTCCAGACCATCAGGGGTCATATGTTTTTATCTCAGTACTGAAAAAAGTTGGGTTCTGGCAAGGTGAAGGTAGAAATATTCCATTAAGACCTGAGAAAAGAACCAAATGATGCAGAATTTTTCGATTATCCTTAATCATCTCAGCTCTCCCATGAGTCCCTGGGTTTATCTTTCCATGAATGCCTCCACTATTCCCTCCTCCCAGGAACAACACGTACCCAGGCAGGTTCCTGGGAACGGGAATCTCTCCCTGTTTTAACACATTTCATTGTGTTTCAAACAGAGTGGTATGGAGACCATCTTGGGCCATTCAGTTCTATTGTGGGAATACCTCCTTGGAATGTCTTTAAGTAATGTAAATCTCTAGTCACGCTGGAGTCTGTGTTCTCTCCTGACTGTACACGTATCTTTCCCCTGTTTGTTCTGGCAACGTATAAAAAGCGTGCTCACATTTGGCAAGTGGTCACTGGTCTCTCATGCGGCTTGCACAGGAGGTGGCGCAGTGGGTTAAACCGCTGAACCATGAGCTGTCGATCGAAAGGTCGGCAGTTCGAATCCGCCATGGGGTGAGCTCTGGTTGCTTGGCCAGCTCCTGCCAACCTAGCAGTTCCAAAGCATGTTAATGTGAGTAGATAAATAGGTACCGCTTGCGGGAAGGTAAACAGCGCTCCGTGTTCCAGCCGCATGCTACGCGCTGCGGCAAGGAGAGACATGCCGGCCACATGACCACGGAGGCATCTTCGGACAGCGCTGGCTCTTCGGCTTTGAAATGTGGATGAGCACCACACCCTAGAGTCGGACACGACTGGACTTAATTGTCAGGGGTCACCTTCACCTTTACCTTACACTGGTCAGCACTCCGCTCCTCGGGTGCTGTCCGCTGCGCTGCGTAACAATAAACCCAATACTTTTTTCCTTACCCTCCAGTCTGTGTGGTCCATCCTTATTAATCCTTAAGTAATAAATTCAGCTGCACCAGCAATCCTGCATGCTTCAGCTGTACCTGCTGTGACTGAGAGACCCTACTCTTGAGAATCCTTTCCCATTAATCATGGGAAGGCAGTCCAGATCCCTGTTGAGCCTCCCAAACAATCCTCCTGGGTCCTAGCTCCCTTCTCATGGTCTCCCTTTCACTTGGGCTGTGGCGCTTCATCTTTTCCCTCCCAGCCCAAGTACTTCACTCTTTAGCCCAATGTGGGTAGGTAGACCCTCCATCCTTACCTTCTTCGGTCACTCTTCTCCCGTTTCGTGCTTTCATTTATTCCACAACTTTCAAGCTGTGTTTCTCTGGAGGGTTGTGGGTGAGAATCCTTTCCCTCTCCATTCTCTTCATGGTTCCATGTCTCCTGCCACCCTCCCGCCATCCAAGGCTGGGTTCCTTTGCTGGTCTGCCCACCCCTCCAGCCAACAAAGAGGTTCCCAACTGTGCCTCTCACTTTGCCCGCAGGGAAAGATTAACCTGGAGCTCTAGACTGCAGCCAGCCACTCTCTCAAGGTGCCTCTAGATATCTGGGCGGGATCCAAGTCAATTCAAACTAGCTTCATTGCCCTCCCCGAACACTGCCTTCTGGCTGTGCCCTGCTGTGACTTGATTTCAACAAGGAAGGACCAATGAACCAAGGGGATCAAAAGTAACGTATTAACAAAATGCCTCTATGGAAATTACGTCTTCTGTGCGGACTTGATGCAATCCTTTTCTTTGTGTGTGTGTAGATCATAATATGGCTCAAGTCATTGCATATGAATGTTTTTATTCCATACGTACAGGGCTGACCTCAGACCAAATGGCATTCCAGGCAAGGCATGTCTTCCACACTCTCCTCTATTTGTTCAGCGATTGAATACCATATATTGTTTAGTTGCATTTCTAGCCTCTCTCGTGACTTTGTTGCACAATCTGCATATGCATGATTTTTCTGGTTCTAGGAAAAAAGCCCACATGAAAATTGCACACAGAAAAAAAACCACTGTCATAAATGCACACAAGAAAAATACCCACATGGAAGAATGCCCATGCAGACGAATGCCCACATGGAAAAATGCCCACAGAGAAAAATACGCACGGATAATTGCTCATACAGAAAAATGTCACATGGAAAAATACGCACATATAATGGAACCTCAAAAGGTTTTAGTCAAATTTGAGAAGGCTTGTATGAATGCAGTGAGGATTGCCTTTCCACACGCTGAGGTCTAACAGCCCAAGCCTATCCACATCTACTCAGAAGTAAATCCCACTGAGTTCAATGGGGCTTACTCCCAGGAAAATGTGGATAGGATTCCAACCAAAGGGTGTTATTTTCATCTGTGTCAGAGTCTCATTAGGAAAATCAACAATGTTGGCTTGAAGACTGAATATGAAGCTAATGCGATCAATAAAGATGACACCGAAGTCTGTTGCTGCGTCCCAAATGACAATTGATGATGTGAGAAGTGTGTTTGATAAGCTTGCTGCCACATTTCCAGATGAAGATAGCTCACGTACTTCTTTTCTACATATACCGAGGGTGCACCAGGTAGAGATCCTCAGTTTCCTATAAGAATATGGAATCATTATGATGTAGCCCTGGAACGGCCGCCCCAAACTACAAACTGTTGTGAGAGATTTCATACCGCTCTAATTCCCTATGCTAACTGGGCAAGAGACACCCTTTTTCAATGGGTGCTCCTCTTTTATTTAGCAGGGGGAGAGTAACTGCTCCCCTTTCACCCCACCACAGTGTCTTTTCTGGTGGCTGTTGCTGGTGTTCTTCTGCATCTTTTTAGATTGTGAGCCCTTTTGGGACAGGGAGCCATTTAATCATTTGATTTTGTCTGTAAACCGCTTTGTGAACTTTTTGTTGAAAAGCGGTATATAAATACTGTTAATAATAATAATAATAATAATAATAATATTCTATAACTGCAGTCATCCCAGCGTGTGGTTTCTATGTGATGGTCTGCTGAGGGACCTGGCTTGCCACAAATTAACACTGGCTAATGCACAGGCAGGTTGCTTAGAGGTGAAAAACAGGAAATATGACGGACTACATGACTTGGTTGCCACTTCTGTGCAGCAATATGAGCAGGTGGAAGATAAACGTACAGCAAAATCCTGTGTAAGGATACTCAGCCGGCCTAAAGGGCTGGCCGCTGTATCCTATGCCACTCCCTGGCTGTCCCGGGGCAGCCCGGGAGCACCTTGGGGGAATGGAACATTCATCCCCTTCCCCAGGTATAGGCAAGCCCAGGGCCTATGAGCCTCCTTGGATGTACACCAGCTCTGAAGCTGACGTATATCTGAGGAGGCTGTGTAAGGCCAACCTGGGCTGGGAAGGGCCTTAGGATATCGGTGGAGCGTGCCACCGATATCCCTGCCTTCTCCCAGCCTGGCCAATGGCCACCCCCTGGCTGCCCCAGTCCTCCCTCCCCCCCACCGCACTCCGCACCGGTGCAGGAGTTACCTCCGTCAGCGGCCGCGGGGTCTGGAGGGCGGCAGAGTGAGGACTGCCAGTCTCCGCGCCGGTGGACTTTACTCCTGCTTCCATGTGGGCATTCTTCCACGTGGGCATTTTTCTTGTGCGCATTCATGACAGTGGGCTTTTTTCTGTGTGCAGTTTTCCTGTGGGCTTTTTCATTTGGGCTTTTTTTCTGGTCACCAATTTGTCCTTGTCACATAAGACAATCAAGGTCCTGTAAATCTGTATGCTATCATGGTGCATGTAAGCAACTAAAAATACACGTGTTTCTTCTACTCTTGGAGAAGCTTTTCAATTTTAAGAATGCTGGAAAGGCTCAGCACCACAAGCAGTTGCCTGGATTACCTGCCTCCACATCTAGCCCTGTGGGTTGTTCTAGCCCACCACTCTTCTCTCTCCCAGGCTTCTGTAGACCAGACCATAATCAGAATGCTTTCTTTATAGTAAACATCAAAATGTATTTTCTAAATACAAAACAACATAATCCCATACCAAGTCTCTGGAAAGAGAGAAATATACACCTGTTTATATCATGGCTTATGCTCTCATATACCCAGAAAAGCAAGAGCACAATATTAAGGTACATTTCTGTTCTGCAGTAGAATTATGACATACACAAGTTGGCCTTCTTCTAAAAGATAACATGCTGGTTGGGTGTGACATGGGCAGAAGCTTGCTGGCAGGGAGGAGCTGGAGGTCAAAGGGAGAAGCAAGCATGTGTGGGGTGAAGCTTTGGGTCAGCCCTACTCCTGTTGCTGATAAGGTTAACTGAACAGAAGAACTAAAGCGTCATGAGAATACGTAAATCTGATTCTAAGAATTATGTACGTCAAACCTCAGAGAATGACCAATAAGATATGTAACTTGTCTATTACATATGTTCCTGTATTTCTGTAACCAATAAGAATTGGATCTGTTTTTTCAAACTGCCTGCCTACTGAAAGTTGTTTTCTGTTGGCTATAAGAAGCATTGTAACGGAGAGCTCAGCACTGCTCCTCATGACTTTAGGACAAGAGTCCCATGGGAAGCAGTCAGCACATGTGCTTAATAAATAAAGATGTCCAAGTTTCTCTCATACCTGGTTGCTGATTTATTAATCAACGCGTAACAAATTTGGTGCCGTGACTGGGACAGAGCTTCCCCTCGAGTTGCCAAACACCTGGACAGAATCTCTCTTGGACCTCATGGCGCCATACAGCCAAAATTCAGGCTGGGAGGAAAGACAGGATCTGTCTACTGGCACAAGGCGAACCGATGGTAGGAGCCTCTGCGGTGTGGTGAGAAAGGACAAAGGTACGGAATAATTAAAAGATAAGATAAAACCTCCTGAATAAGTGCAGGAGAAGAGGTCTTGATCAAACCTCAAGGCTACACTGTCTTTGGCAGTGTAAGGCCATATGGCTCACTGATATACAAACAGGTGAGGCAGAATGATGCCACCTGGTCGGTGAGCCAAGTAGGAGAGAAGTTCTGTGTTTGTTTGTTTGTGTTTGACTTGTGGAGTCTGAATGAAAAAGCCTCAGTTTGTGTATTCCCTTTTGTGTTTTTTGTCTGATAAATGTTGTAGGTGGGAGTGAGAGACTCACCCAGGTTCACGTTTTGACTATACTGTATAGTGAAAAATCCTTACAATGAGAGTGTAAGATTTTCTTAAGGTAAATTTAAGAAACCGGAAAAGCCAAGCTCCTTTTGGGGAGCAGACCAAGCAAAACAGAGATCATGATGTTTGGTTTTCAAAGTCTTATCCTGGCATGCTTCCAACAGGATTGCCACACAGCATTTCAAGATCTTGCAGTGAGAACTGGTAAGAATGAATATTGCTTAGTTAGTGTTACTGAGACACTAAAAAATTCTGTTGTATGCCCATGGGAACTTTTGGCAGCAGATCATTTATTATTACACTATTACATTTATATTTTACAATTATATTATATATTCACTCTCCCTACATTTCTTTTAACAAGCATCTCCCTGCATTTCTTTTAACAAGCTTACCCAGTACTGTATCGCCTTAAAACAATTTAACGTTGCACTGACCATACTTTTTGGTTTCACTTCAGAACACCTGCCCCTTACGATCCCTAACATCGTTCAAATGTCACATGTCTTTTCCTTTTAGGGCAGAAAATGATTTGGTTCTCTAGTCTATGGCATACAGCCATGATACAACTGGGAACAGTCCTGATCTTAAAAGATTCTTGGGACACGACTTATGTTGACTGAACATTGCCATGCCTTGTATTAGTTTCCTGATTCCATCCTGTGAATGCCAGTCATTTGTTTTTACAAGATGTTGGAGTTGACCCACGAGTCACCTGAGTTCAGGCACGAAGCACCGCCTTCACTCTGATTTGCTCTTGTGACAATGCCAAGCTTCCATCCCTCCTGTTTGTACTCTCAACTTGTAAGTCCTAGAAAAAGGCAGGACTTTGAAAAGGGTGGTGAAGGGTGGGTGAAGTTTGGGTATGGACAAACAGTATTTTACTGAGCCCTAGTTTAACACATAGTATACAACATTGTTGCTCCCAATGTCTGTCTGTCTGTCTGTCTGTCTGTTTGTCTGTCTCTGAGAGAGAGAGAGAGAGAGAGAGAGAGAGAGAGAGAGAGAGAGAGAGAGAGAGAGAGCTGGACTGTGAAAGTAACATCTCAAATGAAGGGTTCTATGAAAGATTAGAACGTTATTATATTGTAAAAATCCTTAGGGGTTTAGAACAGCCTGCCCATGTACACCGCCTTGAATAAAGTCGGAGGAGAAATTCAATGACCAGAAAGGCGGTATATAAATACTGTATATTATTATTATATTAAATATTAAAAGTGAGTCACCTGACACTTATACCACAGCCCCTTCAGGGAGTTAAGAACCACTCACTAGTCTCCTGGCTTATTAGCTTGGGAACTCTAGTGAAGATGGAACAGTTCTGATCTACAAAGGGAGTCAGTTCCAGAGGTCAGGCACCACAACAGAGAAGGCCCTGTCACAGATTACTGCCAACTACTTCTAACAACAGAGCCTCCCTGGATGCCCTTACAGGACAGACAAATGCATACAAAGAGGGATGGTCTTTCACGTATTTAGTTCCTAAATTTTTACTAAGATTATTTACTACCTGGGAATTTAGTAGATTCCATTTATCTAATACTGTACAAGCTAGACAGAATGAATGGATTTTTTTTGTTTTCTTAATTTTGCTAGTAATCCTTTGACATTTGTTGTGTAATTTTATTTTTATATGGCGATACTCAGAAACTAGTGGGGTAGTGCTTCAGTCTCTGTAGCAGAACTTAAGGTCACCAGAATACAACAACAAAAGATTCAGGGGGAGATCCAGGTGCTCAATTTCACCTGTAGTTGTAATGCAGTGACAGATTCTGCCACCACACTAATCTGCTGCTCAAAGCAAGCCCTTCACCCTTGACTCATCGTATCATAGTCCTGCTTTTTAGTTCTCTAGAACTTTTCTCTAGGCTGATTCCAGTCCCTTTTACTCTTCTTTAAGAAGTGCCTCAGGATGACAGTACTTGCTTTCCCAGACAAGGATGGCTTGAGCATTGCGGGACCATGCAAGGACAATCCACCCCGGGAGCCAATGCACAAGTTGCTACGACCAAAACGGTCTGTTCAGTACATATAGAATTGTGCTGTGACTCTGTACTTCCTTAAAGGTCAGTTCTAGGCTGCTAGGATTCCTGGGGGCAGCAAGGCTTGCTGCCAGAGCCCCTGTGATAACGCAACCCTATTGGCCAGTGGAGTTCCGCCCATGCAGGGCTGCCGTCAGGGCAGGCTCTGGGATGGGGAAGGGGGAACTGTACCCCCCCTCCCAAACAGCTCAGCCCAGTTCAGCCTGGCCAATGTGGATGGCAAAGACAGAGAGGGAGAGGTGGAAGGAGGAGAGGAAAGAAAGGTGGGAAGGAAGCAAAGTGAGGAAGCTGCAGGGGAAACTGTGCAGGGAGGATCCCGAGCACACGCATGCACACACACACACACACACACACACACACACACACACACACGCATGCACACATAGGCGCCCCAACCTGTCACTTGTCCCAGGGTTCAGTGCAACCCAAAGCTGCTCCTGCCTCCCAGCTTGACTAACACCTCTCTTCTTCCATTGTCTTTCCTTATCCCCTTTTGCTCCCATTTCCATCATGTGTCTACCTATTTAGACTGTAAACCTGTGGGAAGGATCTTGCCATTGTTCATTTGAAGTTCCCTCACTTTTTCATTCTGGACCAGCAGCAGCCACAGGGACTTTGCAGCAGCGGCGGAACTTCGGTGGAGCGCGTGGAGCAGAAGCTCCAGGCACTCAGGCGGGCGGGGGGCACGCGCGGAGCACTCACCGAAAAGAAGCGCCGCGCTGTATCGCCCTCCCTCCCTCCCTGGAGCCCGTTCGGCTCCAAAATGAGTCCAAAATGGGTGGGGGGCGCAAATTGGGCAGGGTGGGGGTGCATCGACGCGACGCAGGCCCCGTCCCCACGCGCCGGGCGCCGGAGGGCATCCATCATTTCTGCTTTGCAGCACACTTTTGCCCCAATTCCCTGACTTAAATCACCACCACAAAAGCCTGGGCCCCTGCAGTCTCAAGGATATTAAGGATAGTGAAGGACTATCAGTTGAATGGTTGGCAAGAGCCAACATTCCGAGCCGTCGATCTAATATTGATAACACTTTCCCAAATCAGCTTCCTAATTCTGTACCAATTCTAAACAATGCCCATTCATGAAGTCGAATGAAGCTGTTCCATCAGGCAGCAGATTGGTGGGGGCGCTCTTCTCTGTCCACCTTCTTGCCTCCACTGCTCCTGCTTCTCCTTCCACACCCTGGATTGGAAAACGAAGAGAGGGACAGAGAAGAGGAGGAAATGTGGAGAGGAGGAGAGTGCTGAGCATTGGAGAGTGGCAGGAGCAGAGGCTGGTACGTCATTGGGTTATGAGGTCTTGAGCCAGCCTGAACCAAAGGGCATGGCATTGGAAAAATAATCCCTTGTTACATACAGCATGTTGATCCCACCTACCTTTTGACTCTACTCTGTTCTTTCTTTAGGTGCCCCTGTTCTGGAGCTATGAATCCCTCAGGAAGTCGTATCCTCAGCAAAACCTTTTTAGTAGTCTGCATGTACTTGGTTGGGCTCGTGTCTCTCTCCATGTATTTTCACCTGCAGTACGACACCTCTTACCAGTGGTGGAGGCTCAATGTCAAAAACACATCAAATCGCTCATTGGTGGAACACTTTTCTTTCCCTAACACGACCCGTACTCTTTCCAGCAAATCTGCTCCATTCGTAGATAGAGGTATGTGGACGGTGAGCCCCATTGGGCGCTTGGGGAACCAGATGGGAGAATATGCCACCCTCTATGCCTTGGCCAAGCTCAACGGGCACCCAGCCTACATCTACCCATCCATGCATCAATATCTAGCATCAATATTCCGGATAACTTTGCCCGTGATTCATAATGAGGTGCTTGGCAAGATCCGTTGGAGGAATTTCCATCTGCATGATTGGATGTCAGAGGATTATCGTCACATCCAGGGCAAGTATGTCCGCCTGACAGGCTACCCTTGTTCTTACACCTTCTATCACCACATCCGCCACGAGATACTTCAGGAGTTTTCCTTCCATGATCACATCAAGGAAGATGCCAACCAATATCTTCGGAGTCTGCGTGGGCAGCGCCAGAACGTGACATATGTTGGAGTGCATGTCCGGAGAGGGGATTATGTCAGGGTGATGCCCCAGATCTGGAAAGGTGTGGTGGCTGACAGAGGCTACCTAGAGAAAGCCATGAACTACTTCAGAGAGAAGTACAGCAACCCCATCTTTTTGGTGACTAGCAATGGGATGGAGTGGTGCAAGCAAAACATTAATGCCTCCACAGGGGATGTTTACTTTGCTGGTGATGGTTGGCAGTCTTCCCCAGGGAGGGATTTTGCTCTCCTTGCTCATTGCAATCACACCATAATGACCGTTGGGACGTTTGGCATCTGGGCTGGCTACCTGGCAGGTGGGGAGACTGTCTACTTGGCCAACTACACTCTCCCAGATTCTCCCTTCCTCAAGGTTTTCAAGCCCTCAGCAGCCTTCTTGCCTGAATGGGTTGGGATCCCAGCTGACCTCTCCCCTCTTCTGCCTAAGCAACCCATCCAGGTCACCTCTACTGCCCAGATCACCGCTGCTGCCCAAGTCCTGAAGCCATGAGCTGGAGCAGAAAGCTACTGATTTTGCCTAATTAGATAACATCAGGTCTATTTGGGAAGTGATCCCATCAGGCATCTGTGAGAGGGACCAGTGACACCGAGTCAAGACATCTTCTGACAGCATGATAAGAGACCTAAGTTGCTCTGCCACATTGACTCCCATGCTTTTGAAAACCATTTCACTTCATAGCGAAGAGACATGATAGAGGCCCCACCTCATACAAGTCCTCTCACTGACCATCATGTACTTAGGAGGATACACATATGGTAATGGGTTATATAGAAAGACAATCATGATTACATCTCATTACACTGAGTCATGATTAACTTGCCTCATTTCCAGCCCAATCCAGCACATATCCCCGCGTGGCAATGCAGTGCAGGCTGCGCTCGATTTTTGGCTGCTCGAGGTTGCTGGTGCAAGTCCACATTGATCCATGCAGGCGGATCAGATCCAGGAAGGGTGTTTGGATATGGCACGTGCTGGCACCTCCAATTCTGACCCCGTTGTCACCTTCCCCTGCCCCGTTCACCCCCAACCTTGCCCTCCAGATGCCCCTGCGCTGAACCTACCTAGTCTGGCGGGCATTCTGATGACTGCCGGCACACACGGGAAGGCGTTGGCCTTCCTGCTGGCGCGCCAGCTCCCCATAATGTTGCAAAGCGCTTTACAATGCTAGCATGTGCTGGCGGAACACACATTCCACTGGCACGTCTCCCAGTCAGGATTGGGCCGCTAGGCTAATGGTGATTAGTCAGGGTTCCATGCCAGGGAAAGCTGCACCTCTTGAAGTCCTGCCTGTTGTGCTGTGACAAGAGACATGGTCATGAAAAGGATGGTCCTGACCTAATGCTTACTTGAGAAAGAGAAGGGTGACAGGGCACTCCACAAAGAAAGCCCCTGCTGCATGATGGGGCTGTCACCTCTGTGGCTAGTAGAACCAATGGGTTGAAAATACAGTGTAGATGTAACTTATTATTATTGCTGTTAAGAATGTTTATATATCACTTTTCAACAAAAAACAGTTCACAAAGCGGTTTACAGACAAAAATCAAATAATTAAATCATGGCTCCCTGTCCCAAAAGGACTCACAATCTAAAAAGATGCAGGAGAACACCAGCAAACAACCACTCGAAAAGACACTGTGCTGGGGTGAAGAGGGACAGTTACTCTCCCCCTGCTAAATATAAGATTTTAAAAGTGTTAAAACTTTTCCTGTGCGACGCCATCTTGGATCTCACGAAATCTCATGAGATCCAAGATGGCGGCACCCAAATCTCATGAGGGCACAGGATGAAGCAGTACTACTTCCCCATTAAATCTCAGGATCACAGGAAAAGTTTTAATACTTTTAAAATCCTGGAAGCAGCAGAGGTGGCGGCAGACCCAGAAAACCGGGATTGCCCTGATGGCCGGGACCAGGCCCCGGAAACCGGGGCAGTCCCGGTTTTTCTGGGACGGATGGTAAGCCTACTTCCAGGCACTGGTTAGCAGTTGAGGGGGAAAAAGGAGAAAAGAACTACAGGGAACGAGATTTAATGGGGCATAGTTCTTCATTCCGAATCTTCATACTTGGGAACCTTTTTTCTTCCTTACAGTTCTTCGAATACGAAAAATAATGGAAGCTCAATGAGGAGTGAAGGGTAGCCATTGTCAGTGACAGAGTGTCACAGAGCTCTTTGGTGCCCCAAGAAAGCCCAGCTCAGGCACACTCACACTTGCCCTCTTCCAGTGTCATGGTCTGATCTCACCTGTTCCAAGGTACAAGCACGTTCCTTTTGCCTGGTCTTCATTTCTTTGGGAACCACACTAGTCCACAGTTCAGAATCACTCAGGGTACATGAGAAGGAACAAAATAGGAATGCCTCCCCTCAGTCAAGAGTGGAGTTCCCCAACGCTGACCAGCGTGCCATAGCTTTTGACAATTATGATGAAGGAGAAGGAAGCTGGAAGATAAAATGAAGCAGAAATACAATTTATCCTGGGTTAGAAAGACAGTGTCATCTAGTGTTCCAGTTCCTGGAAAGCTGGATCTCTCCCTGGTCTGGCCTCGTGCTGACCCAAAAACTACACTGATTATATTTGTGCTCAAATTCCTAATTTCTCCCCTTCCCTTTGGGATTATTTATGTGGTCTATTTATTTGGCCTCTTAATTCATTTCTACTGTCAAACTGGTTGCATCTTTCACTCATGTCTCTTTTACCTCTGCTACTGGATCAATAAACATTGCAGCCCACAGCAATGTGAAACCAGATGGATTGTTAACCAGATGTGCAGTGTGTGTGTGCGTACGTGCATGCGTGTGTATGTGTGTGTGTGTCCTTGAACAAATAATGAACGAAGGTGGCCCTGCCAGCAGAAATGTCCTCTTTGGAATCTATGAACCCAGGAGGGGGGTATGGGTGGGCACGTAAATGATACATTATTGAGGTTTGTGACACTGAATCCTGGAGTAGTTCAAATACTGGAGTGGCTTAGAAAAGAGGCGTGAGAACTAAGGGCCAACAAACATGTGATATTACACACATTAATAAATCTGGCTTGCTGAACAGTTTTAAATAGGAGCTGCATGAAGGGGACTGATCTGAAAGAGGACCATGGTGTGTGCGGGGGTAGCGGGATTTAACCATTCCCCCCCCAGCCGTTCCAATCGAGACTGTCCTCCTGGTAGCTATTTGATCTGGAAGCAAAAGCTTCCTTCGACACCAACAGGAACCAAAGTGTTAAAGACTGGAACTTTTGGGTTAAAACCATCCTTCCCCCACCCCAATGCCACAGTTCCAATTTGGGTCTCGCCCATTGCCCCACAACTCCTATGTAGAAAAGAGAACTTAAGCAACAGTTTAAATTCTGGCCCTAAGAGACCGTGTGGGGGAAGTGAAACGGGAAAGGGACTGCATAATAAGAAAGAAAGTGTATTTGCATTCAAATGCTTAAATATTCGGTATGAGTCAGAAACCTAAGACAAAGAGATATTTGTGTAATACATAGGCAAATAAGATATTTTTGATATGTGACATCTATGTAGTAGAAATATATAAACATTTAGCCACCCAGAAGATTTTAAGATTCAGACATTTGCGGCCCAATCCTATTACCTAGTTATGACAGAGGAAGTTGCCGTCTGCTGCTGTAAATGCAGTGGTGCTACCACAAATGGTGGGATACAGAGCTAGGGCGTTAGGGTGGCCGAAAGTTTCCCTATTATTTAATTATTTTGGCCCCCTTCGCCCCCACCATTTTTGCCACCTTTTTTGCTTACCTCTAGTACTTCATGCGGCTGCTGCTGCCGCCACCCGAACCCGATTCCTGGCTAGACAGCTGCATCAGGCCAGCCAGGACTCCCCCATGGGGTCAACTACACCCTCCTCCCGCCGCTGCTGCCGCCACCGCTACTTCCAGGATTTTAAAAGTGTTAAAACGTTTCCTGTGCGACACCATCTTGGATCTCACAAATTCTCATCAGATCCAAGATGGCAATGCCCAAATTTCGTGAGTGGGTGCCGCCATCTTGGATCTCACGAGATTTTGTAAGATTCAAGATGGTGCCGCCGAAAAAAAAGGTATGTTTTAGAAGTTGCGGCGGTGGAGCCCGGAAAGCCCGGGACTGACTCAGGACCGGACTCCGGAAACCAGGATAGTCCCGGATTTTCCAGGACGAATGGTAAGCCTAGTTAAGTGTTCACTCCCCCCTCCCCCCCTTACTCAAGCAGTGAGAAGAAGATCAAGCAGCACAGTGCTACTTGGATTCAGGCTTCCTCAGGAGCAGAGATCACTGGAGGCTTATGGTGGCTTTGTAATACCGTATTTCTTCGAGTCTAAGGCGCCATCAATTCTAAGGCGCAACTTTACTTTCAGTACCACCAGCAAGGGAAAAAAAATCTATTGATTGTAAGACTCACCTCCCTTCATTGAATCTACCCGCTCAGCACCAACTCTCCCCAGCATGTCTCCTGCAGCTGAGGTTGACTGAGTGCACTGCCTTTGCATAGCATTTCTGGCCCTGCCAGAAAGTGCCATTTCCTTCATTACCTGGGCTTGGGGGAGCTTCAGGGAGGCCTGCGCAACCCTCTGCAGGCCTCCCCGATCTTCAGTTCGGTGAAAGCGCTTTTTGGGCATTTCTGGTTTTCGCGAAAACCGGAAATGGCTGATAATCACCGTGTTTTGCCGAACTGAATATCGGGGAGGCCTGCAGAGGGTTGCGCAGGTCTACCTGAAGCTCCCCCCAAGCCCCAGTAAGTAAGAAGATAGCATTTGGGGGTGCTTTTTGGAGACCTTCGATTCTAAGACGCACCCCATTTTTTGAAATGCTTAATTGGGAAAAAACATGCGTCTTAGAATGGAAGAAATACAGTACTTGCTTGGAGTCAGATAGCATTCACTCCTGCAAACAATGGCAGGTAACATCCTGGGCCTTTTGCTTACTTTCCCCACCTCTGTTCTAGCCAGCCTCTGTCTCACACAAATCAAAATAAATTCTCAAACCTCTGTCGCATCCAGAAACTGGATGATGAATGAGCACCTATGATGAATGTGCCCAGAACTGCCTTCCATCTTGTCTGTCTGTCTGTCTTTTTAATCTGGCCTCTGTAGGCTAGCAGAGTGGCTTGAGTGTGGTGTTCTTAACTGATCTCTTCGCCCTTAGTTGAGATCTAGGCAGCTTGTGATCCAGAGATCTCTTCCACATTCGTCAGTCACTTGAGAGGCGTTCAATGATTGGTTGCTTGAAAATGAGGGTATTTGCCTAGTATCTGAGAGACTGGGACAGAAGCAGTATCTGCTTGGTACTGAAAAGGCCAGTCTGTCAGAGAACACGATACTCTGGATCTGCTAGGCCTCGCTGTCTCTGAGCTGATTTCAAAAAGAGTATTGAGAAGGTATTTCTTTTAAAAAGTGTGATGTCAGGGAGGCAAATATTAAGTCTGTGGAAGGCGGGTCCAAAGACCCAAGGCGGGGGGGAGAAAGAAAAATGGGAAGGAAGAAGGGATACTGGAAATGAACTGGCAGAGAAAATGGAGGGAGATAATAGGCGTGAGAGACATGAAGGGGAAGGAGGAAATACCTGGAAAGAAATGAACAGAAGCAAATTAAAACAGGAAGGAAGCGGTGGGGAAGAAATAAATGGACGGTGAAAGAAGGGGTGGGGGGGGCTGAGTGCCAGGCAATGTTGAGATGATACATATGAGGGCCTCTGTAATGTGTCACGCTGATGAGTGATTGACTGATCTCATGGAAAGCAGTAGGGCAGAAAAGTCTTGTAGGCTGCAGAATAACTCTATATACGACTACTCAGAAATAAGCCCTGTCTACTTGGAGTAGAGGGAGAGGACAGAGAGCCAGACGCCTCCGTCGCCCTGCTGAGACCAATTGTCGTCTGGCTCCTGCATTCCTATAACTGCCTGCCTGCAGCCATTCTGCCTAGCTGCAGCAGAGGGAAAAATCAGACAGTGGTTTTAGAGTGCCATAAAATACTCTCGTAAATTCTGACCTCTCATTTGTTGCCCCCAGAATTCAACTTCTTAATCATACTTGCTTTGACGTTTTAGTGTTTTCTTTGTTGGTGGGTATGAGAGAGACAGCACTAGACTAGATCAGCTTCAAGTTTATGTTCCAATCCTGGCCTAAAGAAAATGACTGAAGCTCAAGAACAGCATAAGAATAAAGTAAAATTGTTCCCAAATATGCTCGCCTGCTACAACCCCCAGGGAGACTCATATCAAGAGCGTGATGGGGGGAGGAGGGGAAAGAGAGCTCTGGGGCTGATATAGCTGGAGGTGGACATGCAGTAAACTACTGAGAAGCTTCCAGCCCAATCCCTGCACTGATGCAGCTGCAGTAGCGTCACTAGGACGCACGTCACCCCAAGGCGTCACCCTAGCGAGGTTCTGACCGGCGCGGCCATAGACCATGCCGCGATTTGGGGGGGGCGACCCGGCTACACCCTGCCCCGGGTGCCTCCCCCTGCCCCGCGTTGCCCTCCGGACGCTCCGAGGCCGGCCCGGGAGCCGGCCTCGGAGCGTCCGGCCCGGCCTGCACTCCAGGGCCTTCTGAAAGAAGGCCCATGCAGCGCGTTAATACGGGTATTTTTTCAATTTCCACGCATGCGCAGAGACTGTATTGAGGGCCACTCCTGGGCCGGCCTCGGAGCGTCTGGAGGGTGACCCCATGGCGCGTGTCACCCCCTGGTGGCCCGCCCCTCCCGCCATGCTCCAGCGACGCCACTGTGCAGCTGTGCCAATGGATAGGCTTACCAGATCTCCAACCGGGACAGAGTGCTAGACTTTTAGGAGAAGGAATGTGGACAGGTGTAGCTTGTTAAACCCTTACCCCTAGGCATGTCTACTCGGAAGTAAGCCCTATTGTGTTCAATGGGATTGTGCTCTAAGGTTTAAGAAGCCTAGGTTTGTGCTCTAAGGTTTAACAAGCTACACCTATCCACATTCCTTCTCCGAAATGTCTAGCACTCTGTCCCGGTTGGAGATCTGGTAAGCTTACCAATGGAGCATGTGCTGCATCCCACGAAGGAGTTTTGGATCCCAGAGGCTTCCTCGAGGAAAGGGAACATTTGTTCCCTTGACCCAGGGCAAGTGTCCACTGCCCCAATGGGTCTCCTTGGATCTGCACCAGTTACTTTGTTGGTAAAGTCTGAGTGGACCTGGGTCATTGGATCAAGACTGGGAAGGGGAAATAGGACATTGGTGGTGCCGCTGCCACTGATACAGCCCCCTTCCCGGCCTTGATCCGCCCCTCCCTGTCCCAGTCTCCTCCCAGTTCCTCCCTCCGCGCTGACTTACTGGCCCTGGAGCTTGTTAACAGGCTGCTGGTGTCCGGCCCCGGCTGCTTGCCAGTTGCAGCGATGGCCAGGCCGTATTATATAGCATGTTGCCTTTTGCTACAGCCATAAAGCACACTGCGCCACTGAAACACGAGTTCTGGTGGTGCAGCGAGCCGTTAAGATTGGACCCTTTTCATACTCAAGCCTAGTTACATTAGAGAAAGAGGATCAAGGCACGATGACCAAGCCATTATGGGGAGGGAGGGTTTGAAGAAGGGATTTGAAGGAAAGACGGGTTTGATCCTACCTGCCTTTTCATTTCACTTCACCTTACTTTTTCAAGGTTTGCCTATTGTGGAGTGATGTATCTCCCAGAAAGGCGTATCTTCAGTCAGCCCTTCTTCATCTGCTTGTACATCTTTGGCCTGTTTCTCGCCACACTTTTGCACCTGCAGTATAGTCCTTTCAACCGGAGGCTCAACTTTGAAATCACACCTCATTATTCATTGGTGAAACGCCTTTCTTCTCCCAAGAAGACCCATAATCTTTCCAGAACACCCTCTCCATCCATAGATAGAGGTATGTGGACAGTGAATCCCTCTGGGCGCTTTGGGAACCAGATGGGAGAATATGCCACCCTCTATGCCTTGGCCAAGCTCAATGGGCACCAAGCCTACATCCTCCCATCCATGCATCAATATCTAGCATCAACATTCCGGATCACTTTGCCCGTGATTCATAATTTGGTGCTTGGCAAGATCTGTTGGAAAGATTTCTATCGGAATGATTGGATGTCAGAGGATTATCGTCACATCCAGGGCAAGTACGTCCGGCTGACAGGCTACCCTTCTTCTTACACCTTCTATCACCACATCCACCACGAGATACTTCAGGAGTTCTCCTTCCATGATCACATCAAGAATAATGTCAACCGATATCTTCGGCATCTGCGTGGACAGCGCCAGGACGTGACACATGTTGGAGTGCATGTCCGGAGAGGGGATTATGTCAGGGTGATGCCCCAGATCAGGAAAGGTGTGGTGGCTGACAGAGGCTACCTAGAGAAAGCCATGAACTACTTCAGAGAGAAGTACAGCAACCCCATCTTTTTGGTGACTAGCAATGGGATGGAGTGGTGCAAGCAAAACATTAATGCCTCCACAGGGGATGTTTACTTTGCTGGTGATGAGCAGGAGTCATCCCCAGGGAGGGATTTTGCTCTCCTTGCTCATTGCAATCACACCATAATGACCATTGGGACGTTTGGCATCTGGGCTGGCTACCTGGCAGGTGGGGAGACTGTCTACTTGGCCAACTACACTCTCCCAGATTCTCCCCTCTTCAAGGTTTTCAAGCCCTCAGCAACTTTCTTGCCTGAATGGGTTGGGATCCCAGCTGATCTCTCCCCTCTCTCCTGTCCAAGGCAGCGCTCCTGCTCAAAGCCAAAATCTATAACTTAAAGCAGAAGCTTGCCAGAAAACAGTGGAAGGGGGGGGGGGGTTATGTGGGAAATGATCCCACCTGGCCTGCGTGAGAGAGGCCATTTGCACCAAGTCAAAATGTCTCCCAACATGACATTGAAAGAGCTAGCTTGGTCCTCAAGAGTGGCTCCCACACTTTAAGACAGACACATTATTTTATAATAATTAAATAACATAAAAATATGCATGTACATTTCTTCCCCCCCCCCCCGTACCCGTGACTTCAGCATACGCAGATTTGTCTCACCGCAGATGCTTAGTGGATACGGGATGCCAATACAAAAAGAAAATAAGAAGGTTAAAATGCCGGCTTTTAAAACCTTTTAGAAGCAAACCAATGCATCTCCTTACTTAAACAAGCTGAAATAGTGCTCCGGAAGCCCCTTCCGGGTCGCGTGACTCCCTCTCCCAAAACACCTCCAGAATGCATTCAGCTTGTTTAAGCAATAAGATGCAGCAGTTTGCTTCTAAAAACTCCCCCCCCCCATTTTAATCTTTTTTTCCTTTTTCTAACTTTTTTACGTTGACGTGGATTTCAGTATCCACGGGGGTTCCAGGAACGGAAACCCCATGGATACTGAGGGCCAACTGTATATAAAGAGATACACAAGATTAGAGTTATAAAAGGGGGGGGGGAAGGAGGAAAAAGACAAAATGTGTACCCAGCAAAGTAGAATAACACTACAGGAACAGGCCTCCGGAGAGGCACGCAACGCAGAGCAGGCATCTGGAGAAGCCTCAGACTTCAAAAGGGTTTAGATAGCGTCGCTTAATGACAGGGCCGCTTAATGACGGGGACTCACAGCGCAATCTTATCCAACTTACACCACCGGTGTAACCAGCAGTGCAGCGAGAATGGGAGGCCCCAGAATGGAGAGGGGATTCAAATCCTCAAAGGGGAATTCTAAGAGGATTTAAATCTCCCCTCCAAAGTCTCCTGCCCTGCCCTCCCCTGCTGGTTACACCGGTGGCGTAAGTTGGATAGGATTGCGCTGTCAGGAACATATCCCTGTTGTTAGCAGGGACACCTGTATTGTGCCTATACAAACTGCCTTAGATTTGTTGAATGATACAGAACACTTACTATATTATATAAAGTTGTGTGTGTGTGAGAGCGAGCGAGAGAGAGAGTGTGTATAAAGTTGCCATATATATAAAGTTGTAATTATAAGGGGTGTGTGTGTGTGTGTGTGTGTGTGTGTGTGTGTGTGAGAGAGAGAGAGAGAGAGAGAGAGAGTATAAAGTTGCCATATATATAAAGTTGTAATTATATTGTTTCATAATTATATTATATATTAATGGTTACTTATATAGATATAAAGAACCCTTAATACTAATTATCCTCAAAGATTCACATCAAATAGGTTTCCATCGCCTTTAATTCATAATATGCTATCCAGAATCAAATCAAATATTGCATAATTATTATCTTTGAAAATCCTTTGAATCCTATGTACATTGTGAGCCTGTCCGTTTTGCCACAAACCAGACTCTATTAAGCCATTCTGATGTAGATGGAGTATCTGTAGTTATCTCTCTCAAAATAATTGATATATGGACTGCCACTAATAAATTGCTAATCTACACTCTACCCTCCTCAGGGATTTCAGCTTGCTTCTCCACGTGTTTTTTTGTCGTGGTGCTCTTGGTATAGATTCTAGCTAGTTGTACACCTTGATAAAATGATCCTGTCTTGCTTCCTAGCCAGTGGTGTAGTAGAGGATTTAATATAAATGTACATTACTACAAATATAGGCAGCAGGAAAAATGGCAATGGTGACTTGGGGGGGGGGGCTTGGAAGTTCCATGGATTGGGCCCTAGGATTGGGGGTGGAGATGGGCACACGTGTTGGATGGGACTGAGCTGGCTACCCTGGGGGAATCCTAATCCCTACAACAGACTTTGGATATTGGTAGCAACGCCAAGGGGACTTCCAAGAGACAAAACGGACCGTACAGTTTAGGATGGCTTGGAGAGATAACTTGACTTCTTCTATCAAGTCCAATCCCTGGTCCACTTAGCCCAGTGGCATCTGTTCTGACTAGCTATGATTTTCTGAGGGCTGAGGCAGAAGAGTTACCATGTCCTGCTGCCTTATAGTCTGACATCTGGCATGAAATAAGTCACTGGTCCTGACATCCTTCAATTTTATTAAGTAAATAGCAGCTGGATCAGGACTGCGGCAGTGGGGTGGGCAGCTTTAACCCTACTCTTGTCGTCGTTCTGATCCGGCTGGGCCTCCTCTGTTGATGCCAATGAGAGTTCTTTCCCCTCTGGCAAATAGCAGCCATGAGAGAGGTCCAATCTAGATTGGCAGCGCAATCCTGTGTAACTTTGCACTGGTGTAACAGTAGATGCACCGGTGTAACAGCAGATGCACCGGTGCAAGGTTACACAGGATTGCGCTGCCAGATACATAGCAGAGAATATGCTTACAGCCTCCCTAACACAGCCCCAATCCAGCTGCAATTGATCTAAGTAACTTGAGGCATGGCAAGGCTGATGATGAATTCACAGCACAATCCTGCCTAAGTATCCGGTGGGCGGCCCAGGCCGCCTGCCGGATCCTGCCGGATCCTATCTCCATTCCGGGATCGGCCCAGAGGTCTACTCGGGGGAAGGGGACTTTTGTCCTCTTCCCCTGGTGTAACGGGCCTCCTTGAATTTTTGCCAACTATTTAGCTGGCGCAAGTCTGTAGATGCCATGTAAAGGCTGCGCCGGCCCGGGAAGGGGACGGGGATATGACGGCCACCATCCCCACCCCCCGGGCTGGCTCAGCCAATGGCCCCCCTCCCTTGCCACCTGGACTGCCCCACCTGTATCCACCTGCACTTACCTGTATCCGGTGCCGGTGGCCATGGGGACGATCCGGCAGCAGAATGAGGGCGGCCGGCCTCCACGCCGGCCGCCCTTACTCAAAAGTAATCGCAAACGTGCTTTTACGGCACGCTTGCGACAGCGTTGAATGGTGGAGCGCTTGCTCCGCCATTTTAAACTTAGGCGGCATTGCGCTATAAATATCACGTGTAGTTTTGTCCTCAGGTCCTTGACATAAAGAGTCTGGAGAATGACATTTGTTGGGGAATCAGCTTCTCCCCTGGGGTTCTGATCTGGAGAAGATCAAACATAAGCAACTTCTAGTTCAGATATATTTCTTTTCTCTTTAATTTACAAGCAATTGCCCGGTGCACAGATTAGATGTAAAGTTGTGCACACATTTACAAAGGTGCACTTTTATTTATACATTCACAGCAACAAAGACCATCCCATCATCATTTTAATTGAATATACCTGTAATTAAGTAATACTCATGCATGCTCAGTGAACAGTGTGCTTGTTAAACTTAATACACATGTATTTAGTTTTTGCTTTCCCCGAAATGACACCCCCAAAACTTGTTGGCCCCTAATCTAAGCATTCAGCAATATATTGTCTCTACCTATTGAAAAGCATTGGTAATGCTCATTATAAAGATACTAGTTCAGGGGTGTCAAACTCGTTTCATACAGCAGGCCGAATAGCATTCATCACTATGATTTTCCAAGACCTGAGGCAGAAGAGTTACCGTGTCCTGCTGCCTTATAGTCTGACATCTGGCGTGAAATAAGGGAACAAATTATGACAAATGCTCAAGGGCCTCCACTGTTCATCTCAGTTGAAGGTATGCATTACAAGCCACCAACTTTCATGTTCTAGAGATTGAGAAATTACAAACTTCGGTGACGTCACTAGTCTGTGCTGACCGGTAATGGATCTCCATGTTCCCTCCAGATGCGCAGATCCGCATTCACAATGTATGTGAGAAGCAGAAAGAGGAGACCTCCTACGGCAAAACGGATGATGTTGGTCTGGGTGTAATCTGGAAGGAGATGAGATTGTCAGGATAAGTGTCCAGAAGGAGATGGAGTGAAAGATGCTAATCCACGGTTTGCACCAGGAAAGGGTACTCTGTGCATCCATTCAGAGACACATGTATGTGCATGTGTTTCCCCCTGGGGCCCTGTCCTTTTGCTAATCATCTGCTTGATGAATATTTCTAGAGAACCCAAAAGTTTGTTCTTTGACTCATTTAGAACAAACTCAATGTAACATCCTTCTTTCAGTTGTGGATATCTGTGTTTGTGGACCAGCACAGGCATCTTCAGTTTTATGTTCTGTGGGTACATTTCATCCTTTACTGCAGGCACCAGAATGCCTTGGTCAGCTCTGAGACCTCCCATCTGCCAGTAGCACGATAAAAACTTATATCTCCTGGCAACAGCAGGATTGGGAAATACAAGTACTGTCTGGGGGTACCCATCACAGCAGGAGTCCCCCAACTTGCTCAACACCCTAACAGGGTGTTGTCCTCCTGAAAGAAGTGTAACAGCCAGTGTGGTATTGTGGTTAGAGGCCTGGACTTGGCCCAAGACCTGGGTTTGAATCCCTGCTCTGCTATGAAGCTTCGGGCCGGTCACAGGGTGTGTGTGTGTAATGAATGAATGAATCACGGCAAGTTGATCTTCAACTCCGAGAAGCATGGAAACTGCTACATCTCAGTCTGAGCTGGTACTTTATCCAGTATTGGTGCCAGGTTGCACCAGGTCCGTGGACATTTTGCATGCATGGAGTGTGTGCGTGTACACAAGGCCTTCAGAGATCTCTAAACCAAACCATATGGGAAGGCAGGGAGATTGAAGACAAGAAAAAGATGAAGTCATACACCACACCTGATACCAGAAGCTCCACAAGGCCACTGTGTGCGGAGAGTACACAGAGTCTTTCATCAAATGCATAGCTGCAGCTATAGTTTCCTTGGTGCTCTCAGCTGATGTTGCTCATGGAATGTTCGCCCACATCGAAGTCAGGCTTCATGCGCCACACCAGTGTTGGGTCTCCTGCTTTATAGAGGTAGAACGTTGCAGGTCCATCTTCAATTTTGCACTGGATGTTGCAAAATTTACACAGAGAGTCATCTTTGAAGTCATCTCTTTTGTTGTTGTTGTTGTTCAGTCATTAAGTCGTGTCCGACCCTTCGTGATCCCATGAACCATATCCCGCCAGGCCTTCCTGTCCTCCACTATCTTCCTGAGTTCGCTCATTTTCATGTTCGTTGCATTGGTGATGCTGTCTAACCATCTCATCCTTTGCCTTCCCCTTCTCCTTTTGCCTTCAATCATTCCCAGCATCAGAGTCTTCTCCAGAGACTCCTCTCTTCGCATTAGGTGGCCAAAATATTTGAGCTTCAGCCTCAGTACCTGTCCTTCCAGGGAACAGTCAGGGTTGATTTCATTTAGGATTGACTGATTTGATCTCCTAGCAGTCCAAGGGACTCTCAGGAGTCTTCTCCAGCACCACAGTTCGAAAGCATCTATTCTTCGGCGCTCAGCCTTCCTTATGGTCCAACTCTCGCAACCATACATTGCTACTGGGAACACCATCGCCCTTACTATATTTACTTTTGTTGGCATGGTGATATCTCTGCTTTTGATTATGCTATCTAAATTTGCCATAGCATTCCTTCCAAGGAGTAAGCGTCTTTTAATTTCATGGCTGCTGTCTCCGTCTGCAGTGATCTTGGAGCCCAGAAAAGTAAAATCTGTTACTGCTTCCATTTCTGCCCCTTCTATTTGCCAGGAATTGATGGGCCCAGATGCCATGATCTTAGTTTTATTAATGTTGAGTTTCAAGCCAACTTTTGCACTCTCCTCTTTCACCCTCATCAAGAGGCTCTTTAGTTCTTCTTCACTTTCTGCCATTAGGGTGGTATCGTCTGCATATCTGAGGTTGTTGATGTTTCTCCCGGCAATCTTGATTCCGGCTTGCGATTCATTCAGCCCTGCATTTCTCATAATGTACTCTGCATATAAGTTAAATAGGCAGGGTGACAATATACAGCCTTGCCGTACTCCCTTCCCAATGTTGAACCAGTCGGTTGTTCCATGGCCGGTCCGAACTGTTGCTTCTTGACCCGCATACAGGTTTCTCAGGAGACAGGTAAGGTGGTCTGGTACCCCCATCTCTTTAAGAATTTGCCACAGTTTGTTGTGATCCACACAATCAAAGGCTTTTGCGTAGTCAATGAAGCACAAGTAGGTGGTTTTTTGGAACTCTCAGTCTTTCTCCATGATCCAGCGCATGTTGGCAATTTGATCTCTAGTTCCTCTGCCTCTTCGAAACCCAGCTTGTACGTCCGGTAGTTCTCGGTCCACGTACTGCTGAAGCCTAGCTTGTAGGATTTTGAGCATAACCTTGCTAGCATGTGAAATGAGTGCAATTGTGCGATAGTTTGAGCACTCTTTGGCACTGCCCTTCTTTGGAACTGGAACATAAACTGACCTTTTCCAATCCTTTGGCCACTGCTGAGTTTTCCAAATTTGTTGGCATATTGAGTGCAGCACTTTCACAGCATCATCATTTAGGATTTTAAGTAGCTCAGCTGGGATATTATCATCTCCACTAGCTTTGTTGTTAGTAATGCTACCTAAGGCCCACTTGACTTCACTCTCTAGGATGTCCGGCTCTGGGTCAGTGACCACACCAGCGTGGTCATCAGTAACATTCAGATCTTTCTTGTATAGTTCTTCTGTGTATTCTTGCCATCTCTTCTTAATCTCTTCTGCTTCTGTTAGGTCTCTGCCTTTTTTGTCCTTTATCATGCCCATCTTTGCACAAAACGTTCCCTTGATATCTCCAATTTTCTTGAAGAGATCTCTAGTCCTCCCCATTCTGTTGTTTTCCTCGATTTCCTTACATTGTTCATTTAAGAAGGCCTTCTTATCTCTCCTTGCTATTCTCTGGAAATCTGCATTCAGTTGTTTATATCTTTCCCTTTCACCTTTGCTTTTCGCATTCCTTCTTTCCACAGCTATTTGTAAAGCCTCATCTGACAGCCACTTTGCTTTCTTGCATTTCTTTTTCTTTGGGATGGTTTTAGTTGCTGCCTCCTGTACAATGTTACGAACTTCCGTCCATAGTTCTTCAGGCACTCTGTCTACCAGGTCTAATGCCCTAAATCTATTCTTCACCTCCACTGTATACTCATAAGGGATATGATTTAGGTCATATCTGACTGGTCTAGTGGTGTTCCCTACATTCTTCAGTTTAAGCCTGAATTTTGCAATAAGAAGCTCATGATCTGAGCCACAGTCAGCTCCAGGTCTTGTTTTTACTGACTGTATAGAGCTTCTCCATCTTTGGCTGCAAAGCACATAATCTATCTGGTTTCGGTATTGACCATCTGGTGATGTCCATGTGTAGAGTCGCCGCTTGTGTTGTTGGAAAAGAGTGTTTGCTATGACCAGTGTGTTCTCTTGACAGAACTCCGTTAGCCTTTGCCCTGCTTCATTTTGTGCTCCAAGGCCAAACTTGCCTGTTGTTCCGTTTATTTCTTGATTTCCTACTTTAGCATTCCAGTCTCCTATGATGTAAAGGACATCTTTTTTGGGTGCTAGTTCTAGAAGGTGTTGTAGGTCTTCATAGAACCGGTCAACTTCATCTTCTTCGCATCAGTGGTTGGGGCATACACTTGGATTACTGTAATGTTGAATGGTTTGCCTTGGATTCGAACTGAAATCATTCTGTCGTTTTTGAGGTTGCACCCCAGTACTGCCTTTCCCACTCTTTTATTGACTATGAGGGCTACTCCATTTCTTCTAAAAGATTCATGCCCACAGTAGTAGATATGATGGGCACCTGACTTAAATTCGCCCATGCCCGTCCATTTTAGTTCGCTGATTCCCAAGATGTCAATGTTCAATCTTATCATCTCATTTTTGACCACATCCAGCTTGCCTTGATTCATAGACCTCACATTCCATGTTCCTAAGCAGTATTGCTCCTTGCAGCATTGGATTTTCCTTTCAACCTCAGACACATCCACAGCTGGACGTCCTATTGGCTTTGGCCCAACCGCTTCACTCTTTCTGGGTCTACTTGGAATAGTCCTCTGCTCTTCCTCAGTAGCATATTGGACACCTTCCGACCTGAGGGGCTCATCTTCCGGCGTCATATCTTTTAGCCTTTTGGTACTGTTCATGGGATTTTCTTGGCAAGGTTACTGGAGTGGGTTGCCATTTCCTTCTCCAGTGGATCACTTTTAGTCAGAACTCTCTGCTACGACCTGTCCGTCTTGGGTGTCCCTGCACGGCATAGCTCATGGCTTCATTGAGTTACGCAAGCCCCTTCGCCACGACAAGGCAATGATCCATGAAGGAGCATCTCTTTTACCTATGCCCAAAAAATCCATGATTCCTTCTCCACATATTCGTTCTTCACTGCAAGAGTAGCTCCATACACAAAACTCATTTTTTGCACTCGTGTTGGTGAATTTAGATGTAAACTCTTCGGTGTCCATGAACCGATGTGGTGTCCAAGGGCCAAACTTTTGGAGATAGACACCAATATCTTTCTCTTGACTTTGGAAATAGGATGTTGCCTCCATTGAGCCCAGTGAGATGCGATGTCTTTTTAAGGCAGGATCTGTGCAAATGAAGAGATTGGACGGTAAATATCACTTACACCCTGCACTTTATGCAGACACAGATGCAGGAGGAGAGGGAGATACTACTTCTTGGACCTCAGTCCTGACAACTCTATCCAAACGGACATTTTTCTGCAAAAGTAGAGGAGGAAGAAGAGCACAGTGATATATGAGCACTTGAGCAGATCAGGTGGTAAAAATGAGGAATGCCTGAGAAGACACCAGGAAACGCCTCTCCTCTGTGTCTACTCATACTCTGCCTCTTCTCTGAAAACAAGGCTGTTTGTGTAAGGATGCCTAGCCCAGTTGCCATACCCTGAGCTGATGTACATATGAAACAACGTTGGTGTTTTGCTACACTGCTGCAAAAGCAAGACAATGCCTTCTGAAATCTCAGGTGCCAACGGTGGAGCGGAGGAGGATTTTCAGTGCTCAGAGTGGCAAGACGTTCAGTAGAATAACGATGCAAAACTTCTTGCCCCTTCCCATAATTAGCAAAAACAGGATAAATCATACAAAATCAGATCAATTAAGCCATTTTTCATGATTTATGAAGGGTAGGAACAGGGCCCATGAGAGGGGGATTAAAGGGGTGAATTGTACCCGGGCCCAGGGTCAAAAAGGGGGCCCAGGAGCCAAAGGAGGGCCCCCAGAATTTTCCTGGGATCTCAGCTGGCCTTATGGAGAGTGAAAGATGGAGGCTGGGCTAACCAGGAGGCCAGGTCTACCAGGCAGGTAGACCTGGGTGCCACATCGGGAAGCCTGGCAGACCTGGACTCCGAAGACTTTTCTGGCTATTGCTGCCCTCCCCTTGCCCCGTTTTCCCCCTCCCCCTTTGAGAAGGGGCCCAAAAGAAACTTTGTACCCACTGATAAAATTCCTCTCAGAGGCCCTGGGTAGGAAAACAGTACCTAATTATTGGAAACATGACTCAGTCACCCATCTTGTTTCTGGGTTTACTGCTGACACTGTCCACATACTTTCAAGCGTGGTGTTACAAAACCTGTTTTCTGCTTCCATTTGTGACTCATTTGCCATTTATTTTATGTATTGTTTTTAAATTATGTATTTTAACTGTTGTAAGCCTCCTTGGGCATTTGCCTCGGCATAGGAAAAGGTGGGGTATAATTTTTTAAAACAAACAAACAAACAAACAAATAAATAAATAAATATGGAGTCTGGGCAGCCCTCGGTGTGAACAAGATGCTTTTGGAAATGCTATGCATAAATAATCCAAGCCAGAGCAAGGTTGGAGAGCAACGGTAGACCACTAAGGCGGTTTGTCTCAAAAATTCTGAATTTCAACCCTTACCCCGTACCAACAGTTCTACAGTGTTACTGGGCTCTGAGATGAAACTTCTTGATTGGGGCCTGTAGCTCCAATAGTATTTTCCTCAATGATACCAGTCAAGGTAACTGATGGAGAATCTGGCCACATCTCCAGCTGGCTCCATCACTCGCGGTGTGCTGTCCTCTCCCACCATAACAAAATAGAGCCGTGCTCTCAAACCTCTGACCCAGCACTGAATAGTAACATTGCTTCCCAGAACATCCCTCCCGCGAGGAGTCAGCGAGATTCTGGGACGGGGTAGATCAGGATCTATACGCAGATACAGGAAAATGTAGTGATTATCATGTCACCATCTTAAGCCATGCCCCACGAGGAAGCCATTCTGCAGTTAGAAATGTGATTCTATTGCTTGATCTTCTGAACAGTGGGAAAGACAGCTTGGCATCCAGATGTGCACTAACCACTATTGTCCTTTCCCACATGACTGTTCCTCATGCTATCCAGGCATCCTAGGACCTTTGCCAAACATTCTTACAACCTAATCCACCGTAACTCTGCATGCGGCAGTGCAGCGGTGGCAAAGTGAAGGTGGGGCAAGGGAACATAAGCCCCTCCTAGCCTGGTGGATCTACTCCACATTCACAAAATGGCTGCCAGTGGAGCGCTGTGCTGGCCATTGGCAACCATTTTACAAATGCAGAACACTGTTGTAAAAAAAAAAAAATGTGCCATGAAGCCCTCATTGAGCCAGAAGCGTAGCTGGTGTCGTGCCAGCCGCCCCCTCGTGATGCTGACATCACTCACCCCGCCCCCAAGTGACATCAGCTGGAGCCAAACGTCCCTTGGGGTTGGGCGGGAGGGAGGGGCCAAAACAAACGCGACGCGGAGGCGGCAGGAGCCTACTGCAGGCTCCTCTGAGCTGTTCCGCCGCCTGGATCACTGCTGCCCGGATCGCCTGCGCCACCGGTATGATGCCCCCCACCTGCTGCCCGGGGGCAGTCCGCCCCATCCCATCCTACCCCTCTGCATTGAGCCCATTAACTTGATAAATTGGATCCCGTGATGGTCCTCCCCATTCAACCCATGAATTCAGACTCTTTCAGATTAATTTTATGCCTTGCAATGTTTTCACATTGTTTCACATTGATGCTCATCCATCATGAATTCAACAAGGGAGGAATTGGGTAGCATCCCTCCTTTACCCATTATCAGCAACTCCACAGCTTCACTGCGATTTGACCGGAACAGATGCGAGTCATAATAGTAACAGTTATAGGTTCCTCCGTGCTCTCTGGCCACACCAGTGATGGGAAAACTGGCAATTCCCACATCCTCTTTTGTGGCAATGCTGACGTTGAGGCCATCTTTCTCCAGATGGAAAACCAGCAACTGGAAGAACAGGCTGTTGCAGCAGATGGTGGCATTTCCTCCCAGGGGGACTCCCCAGGTGGGACGCACGGAGATTAAGGGAGCAGGAAGCCTCTCACTGGAATAGCAAGGGCAATGTGTGAGTTACTGGCCAGTGCAAAAGAAGGGACCCGCTTACTCCACTTGATATCTTCTCTTGTGTGTTTTAAAATGGTTGTTAGAGGGAAAACAATTTGTTAGGTTCACTTTAACTTTAGGCAGAAGGATAAAAGGTCAGCCCAGGAAACAGAACCCAAGAGTACTGTTTAAAAAATTGAGAGGCAGGCTTTGGGAATGGTCAACTAACAACCCTACTTTGGAGAAATGAGACCATCTAAATGGGTAAAATCTGGGAGGAAGGGTCAGCGTCTAACTATATCAACTGGGATGAACCATAGCATGGTTGAACTTGCAAAGGAAGTGCTGGAGGGAGCTACTGAAGCTTGGAAAAAGCCAGTGGGGATGGCCAATACTTTAAAATACCGGGAAGACTGCTGCAAGAAGCTGAACCGGAGAACT
The DNA here is from genome assembly GCA_026170595.1 of Plestiodon gilberti rubricaudatus. Classification (NCBI taxonomy): domain Eukaryota; kingdom Metazoa; phylum Chordata; class Lepidosauria; order Squamata; family Scincidae; genus Plestiodon; species Plestiodon gilberti. The sequence continues at coordinate 10,946,951 of JANXHW010000006.1, read as the reverse complement.
GAATCATGTATGGACATTGCTTTAGTTTGGAAGCCAGCTACAATATGAAACAAGCCTCGTGGTTAGGGTTTGCTGGGTCCGGTCAGTCTTCTTTTATTTTCTTCCCCCATGCAAATAACAAACCCTATTGCACCCAGTACACTGGTAAAGATGATGAATTGTAAGCAAAAGGTTCCCAAGGTAGGGGGCTGCTTTAGCAGAGGCAGGCAATGAAAGAACGTCCACTTAGTGGCTGCAGGGAAGCCACCCAAGGAGAGGAGCAAGAAGGAGGCTAACAGCCCGTTCCAACGCAAGGCCTAAAAGACGCAACTCCGACATAAAGTCCACATAAAGTCCCCATAAGGCATTTAGGGAGAAGTTATGTTGGAGTTGCGGCTGTTAGGTCGAGTTTATGTTGAAGTTGTGATGGAGATACGATGGGTTTAGGACAGTTGGCCCATTCCAGAGCTATTCCATCCTAAATTCAGTGTAAAAGTGGGCGTGTCAGGGGTGTAACGTGGGCGTAATGGGGGCGGTTCTAAATTTACGTCTGGATCCAGACCCTGGCGAGCACAGACACGCCCCCTCCATCTCAGAAAGAGACACAAAAGTTATGTTGACCCAAAAAGTGCCCCTAAATTAGAGGAGACCCATAGGCGCCATTTTACCTTACCCACTCCAGCCCTCTCCTGAAAATTTCTAACACCCTACGCCTGAGTTATGTCTGAGTTATGATGGAGTTGCGGCAGCAAGGTCTGGAACCGGACGGAGTTATGGGACAGATAGGGAGCCAATCCGCACCCAGCACCACCCAGCCTCTTTCCCACAAAAGCCCAGCCCCAGACCTCCATTCTCTCTCTCTGAGCACGTGGCGTGGGGCCCTGTCCCCCAGCAGCCACAAAGTGGGACTTTGTTGGTGGAGGGCAAAATTCACAAACACCCCACTTCTCCTCTCTCCTCTCTGCCCCCCTCAAGGGCAGAGAGGGTTGTTCTGGCTGTGGCCAAACTGTTTACAGCTGTGCCTGGGCAGCTGCCTCCATGCAAGCACTTGCTAACCCATGTCTTTCTCCCAGTCTCTTCCCCCCCCCCCCCCACACACACAGGCAACAACACCAGCACGTAAGAGCAGGGTCTGGGCTGACATGTGTTCTGACTTCTGCCTGTTCCTGCCAATATGTTTGACTTCTGCCTGTTGTAGCCAATATGTAGGATTTCTGCCTGTTAGCACACATATATATAGGCTTACCAGATCTCCAACCGGGACAGAGTGCTAGACCTTTAGGAGAAGGAATGTGGGCAGGTGTAGCTTGTCAAACCCTTAGAGCACAATCCTGGGCATGTCTACTCAGAAGCAAGCCCCATTGTGTTCAGTGGGGCTTGCTTCTGAGTAGACATGCCTAGGATTGTACTGTAAGGTTTAACAAGCTACACCTGCCCACATTCCTTGTCCTAAAGATCTAGCACTCTGTCCCGGTTGGAGATCTGGTAAGCCTACATATATATGATAGCAGCCTCTTTACCAGTGTGTCCTCTGATAGCTGCCTGTTGCCATGTGACCAGAAAACTCTGTTTGTGTAAATGTTACTTGCCTGTAGACAAAAGCGTTTTAACTCTCTCGCACCCTTGCCCCCCACAGGGTCTACTACAGGTGAGTGTTGATAGGCTTGCCATGTTTGTAACCCTACAGTTGTGCTGTTTTTTGTCTCCTTCACTGTTGTCCTTTGCAGCATTATGCCCTCCTGACGTCCAGGTAAGCTCCTCACATTGTGATATGCTCGTTACACCTAGCAGCTGTGTAATCTGTTCTCTCCCTACAGGCTTTTGCAACCAACACACTGGCTTGTCTTCAATGGCGATCGCTACCACACACCAGCTGACATGTAACTCCCCCTTGTTTTTTGTCTCCCCAGGAACATCCACTACCACCTACCTTCCTGGGAGCACCCCTGGGGCTTTAGGCAGGGTGCCCCACTGTCATCTGCCTCGCAGCTGCCAGAGGTCAGGGAGCCAGCCCTGCAACCCTCCTCAGCTGCCGCCGCCGCTCCACCTCCCTGGCTGTCCTACTTGCTGTCCCTCCCCTTTCTATGGAGCAGGCTGTGGTTCCACAGGGGAAGAGCTTGTGTCTCCAGGTCCATGGGGCGCGTGTGCTGCTGCTGCTGCTTTCAGATTGGCTGCTGTGACTACTCCTGGCAGCCTCGCCTGGCCATCTCTGCTAACGTTCCAGTACAAAAAAGACGCCCCTCGGGCAGAGCCTCCTTGAAACATATGTGCCCAATGTTACACAAGCATTGTCCCCCACCACTGAAGCCCCTGCATGAATCCCATCCAGGGACTGCCTTCCCAGGGAGAACACAGCAGGGGGGCAGCTGGACCCCCATGGCACAGAGGGGAGGGGGGCGTTGGGGGGCCTGTCAGGCAGGCAAACAGTGACAGGCGCCACGGCGCCTGTAGCGGGTCCGCTCGCGGCCGCTGTGGCCATGTAGTGCCCGCTCAGCAACCCGGGATCACACTTGCCAGGGCATCCGCCCATCATGGAATCCGTGCCGCCCAAGGTCCACCCGTCATGGAGTCCGTCCCGCCCAAGTTCCGCCCGTCACGAAGCCACTTCCGCCCAAGGTCTGCCCGTTTCTGTGTGGCGTCCGCCCACAGTCCGTCCGTGTCGGTGTGGTTTCTGCCCAAAGTCCGTCTGCATAAGAGGCGCCCATTTCTGCATTGCCTTCATCTGCGGAGCGACCCCTGTGTCCCTATTGGTCTCTGCAGACCCCACTCTCTCCCACCAGCCTTGTTGTCTGTCTGTTTCTGACCCACCCATGCCACTCTCCAGCACCCACTGTCTGCCTGTCTGTGTGTCTGACTCCCCTCCCAATCCCAGATGATGGAAGCTGGCAACCCCCCACCTCGCTAGAGCGCTTGCCGCAAGGCGCTGATATCGCCCCATCTGGGGGCGTGATGAGCTGCGTGAGCCCTTCACGCTCATAGCAGACAAGCCCAAGGCATCTCTCGGTCATGGCCGGGGCACAGAGAAGAAATCACGCCGGGATGCCTTCTTTGTGGGCATTGCCATGGCCCTGGAGGCCCAGGGCTTCAGGCAGAGCACGGGCGAGTCATGTCAGAGGCAGTTCCAGACATCATTAGACCCCCCTTGTGTGTGACGTTCCCACCCCTCTCCTTCTCTTCCCTCCCCTGCCCCCCCCATGAATCCCACGTGCAGCCTCAACGTGGCTTGTGGTGGCTACGCCTTCTGCAGGAGGGAGGGGACGGCCACTCTCCCCTGCAGCAGGTGCCTAATGCACAGGGTGCCCTGTGGCGGCTGGCTCAGGCACATTGCTCACCTGTCACCTGCCCTGCACCCACCACATGACTGGCGCAACCCCCATGCCTGCGGTCGGCCCCTTTGTGACCAGGCTGTGACAGACACTGCGGCAGCTGCCATGGATGGACACTGACACATGCAGACACAGGCCTGCACATGCCCGGGCCAGACACCAAGCCTGGAGAGCCTGCCTGCTTGGGAGGTAAGTGTTGCCTGGATCCTCGGGTGGTGTTGGCCCACATGAGCTTCAGCCTGCCTAACTCAGACATAACTCAGGCATAACTTACGCCAAACTTATGCTGAACTTAGGCCACACTTATGCCTGACGTGCGGGGGAGTTGGGTTGGAACGAGCCCTATGTATCAGGAACTGGCCAAAAGCAGCAATCGTGGGGGATCAGGGGACAGGCCTGGAAAGCAAGCCATGGGTCAAGACCACACCAGGAGCAGCAGCTGGAAGTCAAACCAAGAGGGACAAATCAGGAGTAAATCAGAATCTCAGATGATGAAGCAAGCCAGAAGCCAGGATGCAGAGACAAGCTAGGAGCCAAAACCAAGTGCCATACATACATTGGGAGCCCTCCTGATTCCACAGCTACTCCTTGATCGCCAGATGGTGAGAGTGGCCAGGAGGGCTTTTGCACAGCTGTAGTGGATAGGCTGAGATTGAGGTACCCAAACGTATGTTGTAGTAAATTTGCTTGTACTGTATACATTGTTTTGTCATGGCCTGGGCCCCTGGAAGCCCTGGGGATTTTACCCCCCCCCCCATCCCACCTGTCCTCAGGCTTGTTAGTAACATTAAACGAAGTAAAACAATGCAACACTTACAGCCCGGTCCAGCCCAAGGCAACTGCGGTACAATTCAGTCCCAATTGCAGCCCAAGTGCTTTAGGCCCGAGTTGTGCCTGAATTGTGCCTGAGTTGGGCTGCAATTGGGACTGAATTGGGTTCAGGCACAATTCAGGCACAACTGCACAATTCAGGCACAATTGCAGCCTAAAAGTGGGCGTGTCGGGGGTGTGACGGGGGCGGTTATGAAATTTGGTCCGGTTCCAGACGCTGGAGAGCCCCTGACACGCCCCCTCGAGCCCAACTCAGGCCCAAAATTTGGGCCAGCAAAAAGGGTGGACCCAAAGGTGAGGAGACCCATAGGAGCCATTTTACCTTACCCACACCAGCCCTCTCCTGAAAAGTTCTAACACCCTGGGCCCGAGTTGGGCCTGAGTTAGGACCGAACAGTTGTGGCCTAACTCTGGACACGGACCCAAATAGTTACCCTATCAGCACCCAGCCCCACCCAGCCTCTTTCCCACAAAAGCCCAGCCCCAGCCCTCCACTCATTCTCTCTCTCTCTCTCTCTGAGCACGTGGCGTGGGGTTCTGTCCCCCAGCAGCCACAAAGTGGGACTTTGAAAACTTTTCTAACACCCCACTTCTCTCTTCTCTTCTCCTCTCTCCTCTCTGCCCCCCTCTACGGCAGAGAGGGCTGTTCTGCCTGTGGCCAAACTGTGTACTTCACATCCGTGAAGAGCCCTTTCAGCAACCGGGGCTCTCACCCACCCTCGGTCCGCCCGTCAATGGCGTCCGTGTCCGCCCGTCAACGGTGTCCGTTTCCGCCCTCAGTCCGCCCCTCAACGGCGTCCGTTTCCGTCCTCAGTCCGCCCGTCAACGGCGTCCGTTTCCGCCCTCGGTCCGTCTGCATGAGAGGCGCCCGTTCCTGCATTGCCTCCATCTGCGAAGTGACCCCTGTGTCCCTATTGGTCTCTGCAGACCCCTCTCCCTGTATTCCTCTCCCACCAGCCTTGTTGTCTGTCTGTTTCTGACCCACCCGTGTCCCTCCCCAGCACCCCCTGTCCGCCTGCCTGTGTGCCTGCCTCCCCTCCCACTCCCTGATGATGGACGCTGGCACCCCCCACCCCGCCAGAGCGCCTGCTGCGAGGTGCCTACGTTGCCCCATCTGGGGAGTGATGAGCTGCGTGAGCCCTTCCCGCTCACAGCAGACAAGCCCAAGGCATCTCTCGGTCTTGGCCGGGGCACGGAGCAGAAGGCATACCGGAATGCCTTCTTTGTGGGCATAGCCACGGCCCTGGTGGCCCAGGGCTTCAGGCAGCGCACGGGCATGTCATGGCGGAGGCGGTTCCAGACCTCATGAGACCCCCCTTGTGCGTGCCATTCCCACCCCCTCCTTCCCTTCTCTCCCCCGCTCACCCCCCATGACTCCCACGTGCAGCCTCACCGTGGCTTGGGGGTGGCATCGCAGTCTGCAGGAGGGAGGGCAGTGGCACTCCCCCCTGCGGCAGGTGGCTAATGCCCAGGGTGCCCTGGGGCAGCTGGCACTGGCACAACCTCTGCCCTTCAGCAGACTGTCGCACGCCCAGTGCCTGCAGGCCCACCTGTGGCTGCCTATCTGCTGCGACCGCTGCAGCAGCTGTGGTAGGTGCACGCAGACGGGCTGAGGAGGGGGCTCTTTGCTTCCACAAGACTGACAGCTCCCCACAGGGGCCTGCCTGCCTCTGTGGTAAGTTTTGCCTCGATCCTGGCCCACTGCTCTTGCCTCCTGCCTAACTCAGGCACAGTTGCAGCCTAACTTGGTCCTATTTTGGGCCCCAATTGTGCCACAATTGGGCCTCAACTGTGCCTGAGTTGGGCTGGACTGAGGCCTTAGTCTCATTCTACTTGCCTGTAATAAGCAGCCAGAGGCTGCTTCTCCTGTTTGTTTAAGGAAGAAAAGGAGCTTACTGGGAAAAAAGTAAAAGCCTGGGGGGGGGGGGGGGTCCCTGCGATCCATGGATAACTGAAACCATGGATATGGGGGCCCTCCTCTACAAGCATATATACATGCACTCACAATACATATGTTCAGAGATCTTTGACTATTCTAACAGATCCCCCCCAAACAGTTCTTCCCACCAGGACTCTTGAAACAGTTATTTTCCAGTACAAAGAACAACAGGAAACAAAAGCACGGAATCCAACAGGAAAAGTGCAACAAGTGAGATGGGAAACAAATTTGACACCAAATCTACCAGGAGTTACACACATATTTATGTGTCGCTGAACTGAGTGATGTTATCGCGTAGCCAACCACCTGAATTCTCCACTAATCTGCTACTGTGGATGCTCTGAGCCCGAGGACGTGTATATGATCATGAATACATTTGCCCACAACATGCAGGTCTAGGGAACTTTGAGTCTTGGTCATGATAAGGCCACATCTGGTCGATGGTAAGGCCACATCTGGAGTATTGTGTCCAGTTCTGGTCACCACACCTCAAAAAGGATATAGTTGAATTGGAAAAGGTGCAGAAAAGAGCGACCAGATTGATTCGTGGGCTGGAGCACCTCCCTTATGAGGAAAGGCTACAGCGTCTGGGGCTTTTTCAGTCTAGAAAAAAGGTGCCTGAGGGGGGACATGATTGAGACCTATAAAATTATGCATGGGATGGAGAGAGTGGAGAGAGGGAAATTCTTCTCCCTCTCGCACAACACCAGAACCAGGGGACATACACTAAAATTGAGTGAAGGGAGAGTTAGAACGGACAAAAGAAAATATTTCTTTACCCAGCGTGTAATTCATCTGTGGAACTCCTTGCCACAGGATGTGGTGATGGCACCTGGCCTGGATGCCTTTAAAAGGGGTTTGGACAGATTCATGGAGGAAAAGACCATCACAGGTTACAAGCCATAAGCAACCTCCTGGCTTTAGAAGTAGGTTTTTTCTGTGCCAGGTGCAAGGGAGTGACAACAGGAAACAGTTTATCTTGTTGGCTGTGTACTCCCTGAGGCAGGGCCATTCAGAGGAATTTTATCAGGGGGTATAAAGTTTCTTTTGGGGCCCTTCCCTATATATGAATTTGGCTCCTGGCCCCCCTTTTTTTGCTACAGGGCCCCCTTTTTGACCAATTTTTTGCACTGGGCCCGTGTACAAATTACCCCCTTAACCCCCCTCTCAGAAGCCCTGCCCTGAGGCATCTGGTGGGGCCACTGTGAGATACAGGAAACTGGACTACATGGGCCTGATCCAGCAAGGCTCTTCTTATGTTCTTATGGTGGATGCACTCTGTGGACTGATACCATAAGAGAGACAGCAGAAAAGAAGCAACCTGAAGCACAAGCTGGTACAACACAGTAGCAAAATTTGTAGTGAGGAACTAGTTACACTAGGCAGGGAATGGGGAAGAATAGCACATAAAATAACCTTGATTGGCCAGGAAGTGGGTGCTGCTCTAGAATCCCAAACTGAGTGGGTAATGGCATCTGTGGGGGAACAGTAAGGAGAGGCTAGCAAGGAGGTGCTCCAAAAATGCCAAGTCTCCTGGGGACACAGGGTTTGGAAGAGGTGCAAAGCTCAAGAGAGAGACCCTACAGAAGATGGAGAGAAAGAAGAGAAAGTTACTGCACTTGCCCTTAAACACATATGTGCATGTTTGTATGTGTCCTGAAACACTCAAGTATGTTCCAAAGTTTTGACCCTATGATATAGCATACCACCTGAGATTGGCATTCCAAAGAGCTAAACAACCCTGGGCAATTTAAAAAAACACGAGACATTGGGGTCACAACAATGTATTTATTGAAATGATTAAACAACAGCGGCGGCACTCTGCATGTGCTCAGAGGCATCGGAAAAGGTAAACTAAGTATTTAAGTAATCAGAGATCTATAATCCAAAAATAAGGTAGTTTTAAGTAACTGTCATAACATTTGGCTTGATGTCGTGTTCCATGTTATTTTCGGAAGAGTTACTGAGTTCTCCACAGGCACAAGAAGAGGCAAACTAACAGGGCGTTCAAATTCAACCAGCAGTATTAGGGGGAGATGAACTGGCAAGGCAAAAAGGTGAGCTGTTTTAGAAGAAGAATTATGGGTGTCGCACACAATGATATTTCCTGATTATCCTCCTGAGGTTGCTGCACAGCTCTATAAAATTAAAAAGGCACCATCTGCTTGCAAGAGGCATGAACCTCAAATATTATATTAATTTCTAGCCATGATTTGTGTAGATGTCAGCGGCACTATGAAGCATTTTCAGGTCCCAGAATCAGCTGAAGAAGCCCACCTCTCTGGGTTAAGCTATGACTGCCCAGTGGCAACTTCAACAAAGGGACAATTGGAAGTATCTGGAAATATATTTCTTGTGTAGACATCAAATTTATGGGATTTTCAGTCATGTTCTATATAGATAGAAGGATAAAGAAATACAGATACTAAAACTTGCCTGGAGAGATTCCTTGCAAAACTCGGTTCAAGGATATTATAATAACCGCTTCTCAGGATTATCCAAAGCCAGTCAAGCACAAATACTCCTTTAAAAATCTGCTGTTACGTTTCCCTGCTTCCAATTATTCAATTAAGCTGTTCCCGCCCATTTTCTGGACTTCTCTTTTGTTAAATGGGTGGTAGTGCTCTTGAGGTTCAGGTCCAGCTACCAGCATGCTGCTGAGTGTTCGTTAGCTTTTGATAAGGTCCCAGGTTGAGATGAAATGTAAAGCAGATTTTTAAAGGAGTATTTGTGCTTGACTGGCTTTGGATAATCCTGAGAAGCGGTTATTATAATATCCTTGAACCGAGTTTTGCAAGGAATCTCTCCAGGCAAGTTTTAGTATCTGTATTTCTTTATCCTTCTATCTATATATAACATGACTGAAAATCCCATAAATTTGTTGTCTACACATGTAACAAGTCATGAAAATCTACATGCCACTTTAATATATTTCTTGTTGGGCAGAGCAATCCCCCGTAACTTTAAAACGGCAGAGTGTGCGCACTCTGCCATTCTAAAGTGTTGCAAATGTGCCGTAAAGCAGGTTTGCAACTACTTAAGGGCTGCCAGCAGCCCTTACGCTGCCACCGGATCTGCAGCCACCGAAGACAGGTAAGGGATTCACCAGCAAGCACGGGGGCGGTCCGGGTGACGAGGGAGAGGGGCCATTGGCCGAGATGGCCCAGGGGGGCAGGGATGGTAGCCACCATATCCCTGTCCCCTGCACAGGCCAACACGGCCTTTACATGGCCTCCTCAGACTTACACATTAGGATGGCTCCTGGAGCCAGGAATTTCCTTGGACTAATTCAATGGGCAGCCCAATCCAGCTTAAGGATCTGCTGGGCTGCCGAGGCCGCCCTCTGGATCCCATGCACTGCCATGGGCAAGCACCGGCGTGGAGGTAAGTCTACTCAGGGATGCTCGTCCCCTTCCCCGAGTGTAACTGGGGCTGGGGCTAGGGCTGGGGCTGGGGCCGATTGGCCTCCTTTGAATTCCGCCAGCTATTTTGCTGGCAGAAGTCAGAGGAGACCATGTAACGGCTCAGCCGATCGGCTGGGGTCAGGATTCAGCCGAGGCCGATCCCCTCCCCGATCAGCTGGCCCTGCCGTTTGCTCCCGAACCGCCCGCCCTCCGCTGGATCCTTATCCGGGTCTGGCGGCAGGCGGAAGTCAGTCCAGGTAGTGGAGCAGGGCAGGCCGGCTTTGTGCTGGCCTTCCCTGCTTTTGAGTCATCGCAAATGTGTCTTATGTAGTGTGAGGAATAATTATAAGTTATAATTATTAATTCTACAAAAACCAACATTTAATAATTATAGTAATGTTTGATGCTTAGAAGCTAATTCAGTAACAGGAGGCTGAGACCAAAGGTCAAGAGGGCAGAATCTAAAAAGTTGAGACACCGGGCTTTCTGAACAAAGACAGTTGGAGAAGGATGTGGTAAAGGAGACAGACAGGAAGGAGACAGACAGGAAAAGGGACCAGAAATAGTTGGGACAGACAAATGATCCCGTGCAAAGAGGAAGTACCTACCAACGATAGCCAGCTTTCTGAATAGACACAGACGGTTGGGGGTGAGGGGTTCAGAGAAGGACTAGAATAACTGTAGGAGACTAGCAAACCAGAAAGAACCAGATGAGAAGGATAAACTGGTAGTCAGCAGAGGTCAGAAAGGGGACACAGTACCCAAGTAGGAAGACACCCCAAATAAGGAAAACGGATGTGTTGGGTACCTCTGATGGGTGAAGCGAACGGCGAGGTTTGGAAGGCCTCGTCCAAGCCCCCGCTGGCCGATTCTGCAGAGTCCAGTGCGCCACGTTCCGGGCCTAGCTGGAGGGAGAAAAGGGGGGGAAGGCCTCAGAGGTTATAGGAGGGTGTAGGTTCTGGTCACCTTGTCACACCTCTCTCTCTCTCTCTCTCTCTCTCTCGATGATGTACAGCTAGGATGTTTCCAGCACACTGACTAGCGCTCCTGAAGCTCTGGCTCGCTCTGCCTAGCCTCCTCATCACTGGCCAAAGGGGTTTTAAATAGGGAGGGGAGGGGGGAGGCCAAGCCTCCATGGACGCTGTGCGTCCAATCCTTGCTTGCTGATCCGTTTGTTTCCTGTAGCCTACAGCTGTTACCGCTTGTCATGCTCTTTCGTTTGTAGCATGGCCGAGCGCGGCCGGGGCGGGCTTCCCTGATCGTGATTGGCTTTCCCCTGGTCCAATCGCTGTTCTATTTTCTTTCAGGGTTGCAGTTTGCCGGAGCCGTTTGTTCCGAGTGTCGTCGAGTGTGGTCTGCGTCAGCGATTGCTGGTAAGTTGCTCGGGGGGGGGGGTTGTGGGGCTGGTGGGTGTGGGTGTTCCTCCGGGTTTGGGGAGGCTGCTCCGGGGGCCTGGGGGGGTCGATCTCTGTCTTTTTAGTGCTGGCGCAGCCTCCGAGGGGGCGTGGCCGAAGTCCGGGAGCTGGGGCCTGCTTGGCCATCGGACGTGTTGCCAGCGCGTCCGGGCGAGCAGCCGCCGAACCCGGACAGGATGGGAGGAACCACGTGAAATATACAATATGTTTGATAGGTTTTGGGAACCTAGCCAATCAAAGGTTTAGAGGAGGAGTAATGAAAGCAGGGGAGGGAACCATTTCCATACAAGGGAATAAAACTTGGTATTCTTTGTGTATCATTGTGCTGATCTCTTGATCAGACACCCATTTCTGCAGAAATATTTAATAAATTGTATTGTACTTCACTTCTGGAGTCTGACCTTCATCTTTTGGGTAAGCATATGTGATTAAGATGTATTTCTCACATGTAGGCTTACCAAATTAATTAATTAAATTGACTTGCCTGTACTGTCCCGCTGCCACCATTCTGCCACCATCTTTGCCGCCAGTCGTGGCTGCGGCCACCACCATCGTAGCTGCCCCTGATGCCCCGTCATCGTCAGCAGTCCCCAGCAGCAGGCCCCAGACCCCAGCAGCAGGCCCCAGACACCAGAGCCCCATCAGCAGCCCCAAGCCCACAGCAGTCAGCAGCCCCAAGCCCACAGCGGCAGCAGCCCCCAGGACCCATCCCGCAGCAGCCCCCAGTAGCAGCCCGCAGTCCCAAGACTCCAGCCCGCAGTCCCAAGACTCCAGCCCGCAGTCCCAAGCCTCCAGCCCGCAGTCCCCAGCCTCCAGCAGCAGCAGCAGCAACAAATTTTACAACTTACTGTTTTTGCTGTCGGTGGTCATCTTGGATCTCACAAAATCTCGTGAGATCCAAGATGGCCGCCGCCAGAAAAACGGTAAGTTGTAAAAAATTTCAAGCCTCAAAAGCGGTGCCGGTATCTATTTGCAATTTCTTGCTTTCAAGCTGCAAGATTTGCAGGAGCTGGGGCCTAAGACAGTAGCTGACTCCATCATGTGGCACTCAGTTCTTTGCTAAGTTCAGCCAAACTCACTAAGTAGTGTTTTCTTCCAATCTTTATTGCTGTGCACAAGAACGAGATTTTGACAAAAAGATAATAGCCTGCTCCAACGACCATAGACCTGGCGCCTGAACCATACCTAATGTACCTTCTTTTATAGTCCTTAGTAAACAACTGTACATCATGTAATCGCCAAGTTACCTATACTTGCCCGCAAGATGAGAAATTTAGGCAAAAACAGACCTGGAAAAGCTGCCTCATCTTTACATTGGGTCATTCACATTCACTTCAAATGACTGCAGGTTTGCAGTCAGCTTACTGAGCCAGACGTGTCCCTGTTTCCCTTCCCCCTTCTCTCCTCTTTCTCTCCATCACTCCCCTCTCTAGCCCTGCCCGGTGCCACTGGGGAGCAGGAGCAGGAGAAAATCAGCCTCTAAGGCTGGGTATCCAAACCATTATGCAGTACTGCTAACTTCATGGACTTCCACATTTTTTCTTTAACACAGGAGCCTGTGTTTATCTTAGTCAAAGAACAGAATGTCAGGCAATTAGCACTTGAATGGTTAAGATAAGCACTTAGCAAACATTGCAGAGAAGGAAAAAAAATGTCAAGCCTTGAGGGCTGAAGCAGTGATTTCTCTGCCTTTTTGTTTTGTGTTTGCTTTCTTAAAAGCAAGCGGAGCGAGTGGAGCACCCGCTCCGGGTGCTCCGGGCACAAACCTGGGTGGGGGCTCACCTCAGGCTCCACGTCTCCAATGTAGCTGGGAAGAGTGGCACGCGGCTCTTTATACAAACAGAACCATGCACGGTTCTGTTTGTATATGGAGCTGCACGCCTCTCTTCCCGGCTACAGGGCAGACTAGGAGACTCTCACCCGCCCGCCCTGTAGCTGGAACAAGGGGGTGCGGCTTCGTGCGCAAGCTGAAACAGCGTGTGCATGAAGCCGCCCCCCTCGTTCCAGCTACAGGGCGGGCAGGAGAGTCCCCTCTTCCACCCTGTAGCTGAAAGGAGGGGGCGGCTTTGTGCGCACGCTATTTCAGCGTGTGCACAAAGCTGCGCCCCCTCGTTCCAGCTACAAGGCGGGCAGGGGAGAGTCCCCTAGTCCGGATAGGGTGGTGCGGAGAAGGAGGAGGGAGGATTTCCTTGCTCTCCGGAGCTACAGCAAAGGAGCCTTTTAGGCTGCTGGGGAGGAGAGCGAAGACATCGCCTCGCTGCTGTGCAAGGTGAAAAAAGGATGGACGAAACGGCATGCGCATGCGGTGCCCTTTCACCTTCATCAAAGTCAGCAGTTGCCCAGGCTGGAGCAGGGCGAGAAGAAGGGGGATGCCCACCATGGCTCCTGCTGCTGCTGAGTTCCCCAACCCCGTTAAAGTAAGTCCCCCGCAAGCCACACCTGTACCCCCGCTGCTCAGTTCCCTGCCCTGAAACAGCATGCACACGAAGCCGCCCCTTCTTTCTGGCTACAGGGCGAGCGGACACGGCAAAGCCATGGCATTTCTTTCTTTCCTGCCTCCCAGCACAGTGCCTTGCATCTTGCTCCTGTGCCCTCCTTTTGTCTGGCAGTCTTCTCTGCGCTGTCTGGGAAGGCCCTGTAGCCAGGAGAAGCGGTGCGGCTCTGTGCATGCGTCAGAAAGCGTGCGTGTCACGTGAGGCACGTTGCGCATCACGTGACATGACGTCACGTGACATTACTTCCGGGTGGGGCGAGCCGCCCCAGGTGCTACAAGCGACGGGGTGCTCGTTACACCCCTGCTTAAAACCATTCAACAGCAAGAAATATTTAAAATGCACATAACAAGAGCATCTGCAATAGCCCTGTACACAACCTTTTGCATTACAAATATTGTTGTTAGAAAGTGCTGCCCTGAGAGTTTGCAAGTTCCCATTAATTTTGATCTACCAATAAGTGGCTGGACTGAGTTTGAGAAGGGGGAGGGGGGCTGAGAGTGAAACAGGGAAAGAGAAAATATTTTACCAATTTGCAAAACTGTGCAATGTTTTAAATGTACGGGAAAGGACGCCATGTAAGAAATTAAAAGGCTTGTACTTTAATCACATCCAGTGCCTAGACGGATCTCCTAATGGCAGCCGACATAGGCACACAAAAATAACTAAAATCCAAGGGTATTAGCCCAACGTTTCATTCCGGTCTCGGAACCTCTTCCTGGGGCGAAATCGAATAGATTGAGATGATGTTGTTCTTCTTTGCTGACTCCCTGTTCTTATATGTATCAACGGGTCACGAGGAGGAAGTAATTAATCAAAGTGAAAGTGCCTGCTGCAGCTGGAGCTGAGCTCTTGCGTCATTGCTGTCCTTGATCTAAAATTGGCAGCAGCTGTGAGTGTTTTTTTCTCCTCTTCTCCCTCCCTCCTCCGTAGGAGTGTGTTGTGATCGTAGTTGTTTTACTCGCAAGTAGTATACTTTCTGTTTCTTCTTTCTTTAGAACTTATTCTTTGTTGTACTTGTCCGATCTTCCTCCTTATCGTTTCCCCTCTCTTTATGTGTACCAACTCCTTTCGTGTTAAAGCTCTGTCCATTTCTTATAATTGGTAGCCAGATACGGTTTGCAAACGCCAGATCCTGTTGGCGATTCACCAGCTCTCCTGGTCCTTTTTTGCTTATTTCAAGAGCTTCTAGGTGTCTCAGGACTTTGTAGTTGTCTTCCTTCTGTAAGCATTTAGTTTCTTCAAAACGGATTGAATGTCCCTCTTTTATCGCATGCTCAGCTATCGCGGATTGTTCCGGATGATTTAATCTCCACGATCTCTCATGTTCTGCTATTCTAGTTTTAATATGTCTGTATGTCATGCCGATATAACTTTTATTACATTCGCATGGTATTGAATAAATGCCAGCGTTGGAGAGAGCCTGTCGTTTATCCTTGGGATTCCAAATTATTTGTTGTATTTTAGCAGTAGGTTTAAAGATTGTTTTTATATTGCCCTGTTGTAGTACTCTTGCAATCCTATCTGTTGTACCTTTGATGAACGGCAAGCTAATCCATATCTTTTCTTCTGTAGTAGTTTTATCGTTTTCGTTGTTTTTTTATCTCTGTACCTGTTCTACATGCTGTAATCTGTTTATATTGTTTAGTCCAGCATTTATTAAATTGATTTATTGAGTACCCATTCGCTTGTAATGAATCCCCTAGGATTCTTTTTTCTCTTTCGAGCGAATCCTTATCACATACCTTGATGGATCTGTAAACTAATGAATTTATCAGAGAGTTTTTTGTGCGGGGTGATGGTTAGACTCATAGTTTAAATATCTCCCTGTATGGGTGGGCTTTCTATATACAGAATGCCCTATGGTCAGGTCTTGTTTGCGAGACACTAACAGTGGCGTCGCTTCGGTAGGGGCGGGGCTGTAAGTAACGCTCCGTAGTAGTCTCTTTACCGAGCGAGCAGGAGACAGCCCCGCCCCCTCACTGTCGGAGCCAGTCCCCTGCGGAGAAAGGGGACTTACTTACAGCCCCGCCCCTACCGAAGCGACGCCAGTGGACACTAATACATCCAGAAATGGCAGGGACCCGTTGTTCTCCAATTCCACTGTAAACCGTATTTCCCTATATTGGTTGTTCAGATGTTCCAAGAAGATTTCTAATTCTTTTTCACCGTGTGACCACACGCAGAAAACATCGTCTACATAGCGGACCCAGAAGTCTGGTTTTAATGCGAGTAAAACAACTACGATCACAACACACTCCTACGGAGGAGGGAGGGAGAAGAGGAGAAAAAAACACTCACAGCTGCTGCCGATTTTAGATCAAGGACAGCAACGGCGCAAGAGCTCAGCTCCAGCTGCAGCAGGCACTTTCACTTTGATTAATTACTTCCTCCTCGTGACCCGTTGATACATATAAGAACAGGGAGTCAGCAAAGAAGAACAACATCATCTCAATCTATTCGATTTCGCCCCAGGAAGAGGTTCCGAGACCCGAATGAAACGTTGGGCTAATACCCTTGGATTTTAGTTATTTTTGTGTGCCTATGTCGGCTGCCGTTAGGAGATCCGTCTAGGCACTGGATGTGATTAAAGTACAAGCCTTTTAATTTCTTACATGGCGTCCTTTCCCGTACATTTAAAACATTGCACAGTAGTCGCGGGCCATGAAAGCTTTCGAACAAAATTTGCAAAACTGCGATGTGTCAGGATTTGGAGAGAAGCATGGGAACTGTGCACTTTGCAAGACCAGCAATTGAAAATGGTGAAAGCTGAGCAGGTCCTGCTCACAGCAGTTAATACGGTATTTGGCGGGAGACTACAGTGTTATGGCTCCTGATTTCTTCTGATCATTGCCTGAATCAACATTTTGTCAGCAGGTACAATGTGTGCATTGATTCCCCCCCCCCGGTTCTCTGCCTGTTTTTTTTTTAAGTGGCGATCTTTTTTTCAATGGTTCTCAGTCTTTTTGTGTGCGTTAGTGGTGCTCTGTCATAGGCTCTGCCATATTAACATGCTCTCTTCATATGGTCTGCAGTTGCAGTGTTAAATTCACCTCAATGCATCTCTGTTAACATGGTCTGTTGGGGGCTGTTTGCTTTCATGGCTACTGTGCCTCATCCCAGATATGAGTTGCAATGTTTGCATCACCTCCCCCTATTTGTTTATGCCTGATTTTTAATATAACCTGTAATTTCCTAAAAAGAGTAATTTATTTACAGTAGTAATATGACATCACTCAACTTCTACCAAACATTTCCCACTCTTTTACTATTATATTTGAATGTAGAGTTCTTAGGTAACAATTACTGGCAAAGTCATTTTAGCTTTACCAGGATCTGAAACCACAAGTCCTTCAGTTTTACCCTCGTCTTATCAAAGGGCCATAGCAAGTTCCAGGACTTTTGGCTCAAAATTGCCCTCGTCTTATCAGTGAGATCGTCTTATATGTGAGTATATACAGTATCTCTTTCAGACTCTTCCTTTTTTGATCAACACATATCACTTCCTTTTGTGGTCAACACAATAGTTTCCCCATCCCTGGACTTTGGCACCGTCACAAGGACTTTTTGCTCAAAAGGTCATTTTGACCTTTTGCAAAAGACATAAGTGTCAACATTATTATCCCTGGCAAACATGTAGATAGAACAGTGTTTCTCAAACTGTGGGCCGCGACCCGATTTCTGGTGGGTCCCACAGAGCCTCCAATGAAAACATGGGTGATGGAAAGGTCAGATAAGTAATTGCTTCAAGCTCTGAAGCTATTCAAAAATCAAATAGCTGCTAATTGCCCTGCAAACAGCTGAGCTCCTGCAGTTTGTAAATTTGTGTAAATATGGGGAGATGATTGATGGTCTTTTTTATGGTGTTTTTTCCCCAAGTTCCCCAACAACAGGTAGTGGGGGCAGGTGAAGACTAGGTCACATAACTAAGCCCCTCAAGCCTTGAGGCTATTCATTAGGGCTGCAAGCCAATACCATTACAATACCAATCAATTAGCGCAAACAGGCTATTGTTCTGTTAAGTGATTATTTCAATCAGCTGGGGTGTGATTGTGAGCCAACGCAGGGAATGTGCAATACATCCGGGTCTTATAGTTGTATTTTTAAGGTGGTCACATGTTAGTGCTGGGGATTTCTGAGAATGCCACAAATGTTTGCTGGCGAAACGTCAAAACCTATAACACCTGTTGAGTTTGTTTATTAAACAATTAATTTGTTTTAAACGGCGGAGTTTCCCACCAGTATGAGAATTTTTAATTCTGTAATCTGGTCACGTCGTGACATTTTTACGGGGATCTGCACTGCCTAGGATTTATTTTAAACGGATGAAATTATCATTCAATGAAGGGGGGGTTGGACTTTCTAATCCTAGTTTATCATTTTAATATCCAGTAACTATTGGGTTCACAGGCCAGCGGGTGGCGCAGCGGGTTAAACCGCTGAACCATGAGGTGTCGATTGAAAGGTCGGCAGTTCAAATCCGTGACGGGGTGAGCTCTCGTTGCTTGGCCAGCTCCTGCCAACCTAGCAGTTCCAAAGCATGTTAATGTGAGTAGATAAATAGGTACCACTTGCGGGAAGGTAAACAGTGCTCCGTGTTCCAGCTGCATGCTGCGGCAAGGAGAATCACGCCGGCCACATGACCACAGAGGCGTCTTCGGACAACACTGGCTCTTTGGCTTTGAAATGGGGATGAGCACCACACCCTAGAGTCGGACACGACTGGACTTAATTGTCAGGGGTAACCTTTACCTTTTTTAACTATTGGGTTGGCTCCTGCCAACCTAGCAGTTCCAAAGCATGTTAATGTGAGTAGATAAATAGGTACCGCTTGCGGGAAGGTAAACAGCGCTCCGTGTTCCAGCCGCATGCTACGCGCTGTGGCAAGGAGAGTCATGCCGGCCACATGACCATGGAGGCATCTTCGGACAACACTGGCTCTTTGGCTTTGAAATGGGGATGAGCTCCACACCCTAGAGTCAGACATGACTGGACTTAATTGTCAGGGGTCACCATTACCCTTTACCTAACTATTGGATTAAATAACATACAAATGGAGACTCCACCTTGGACTATTTTAGAAACTTCTGCAATGATTCCTTTGTGGAAATGGACTGTATTAGAGTCTACATATGGCAAAGTGAACATAAGAACATAAGAGCCCTGCTGGATCAGGCCAAAAACCCATCTAGTCCAGCTTCCTGTATCACACAGTGGCCCCACCAGATGCCTCAGGGGGCACAAGACAACAAGTTAACCTGTTTCCCATTGTCACTCCCTGGCACAGAGAAAACCCACTTCTAAAACCAGGAGGTTGAAGGAGATCCCATTAGTATTGTTTAAATTTAGGTCCTTGTGGAATATGATGGCACAGAAATATGGATTTGATCGATACTCGCATGCTAAATTAACATTATGGGCCAATCCAGAATGGAAGATTGGGAAGGAATCCTTTCTGTGGAAGACCTGGATTGATGGGTCAATTTTTACTTTAGATCGGGGTGGCCAACCTTTCAACATGAATGCTCCTGGCCCTTTAATGGTTGTATAGGTGAGGGCATTTCAGCAGGTGCAGCTGCTTTAGCAGCACCATCAGCACTTGCAGCTGCCAAGATTCTGTGTTCTACACAACTCTTAAGAGCACAGAGGCCCTAATGGCGGAAGGTTGGCCACCCCTGCTTAGATCAATTAATTAATCAAGATCAGGAGTTTCTTTCAGCTTTAAGGCTGATGGCTAGATATAAATTGCCATTGTCTGCTAAGTGGAAATACTTGCAATTGCGGCATCTATTGGTGTCTCGTGTCCAGTTTTCCCTTCTTTCTTTCTTTCTTTCTTTCTTTCTTTCTTTCTTTCTTTCTTTCTTTCTTTCTTTCTTTCTTTCTTTCTTTCTTTCTTTCTTTCTTTCTTTCTTTCTTTCTTTCTTTCTTTTTATGTTGGGGTATTTTGAGTGTCAGAGCATTTCACACTTTTTTAAAATTGTTATTTGAGGTTGTATTTCTTTGCACACTTTTGAGAGTAAACCCCACTGAACCTCAGTGGACTTACTTTTGAGTTAACATGCATAGGATCAGACTAGAAGTTTGCTAAATGCTAAAGAAATGTAATATTCTAACTGTTACTATCTGGACCCATACTGCAAAAAAGTTTTATTGGGCAGGGCATAAACAAAGCTCTTTGGTGACATCTAAAATCCTTGCAGACAATGTGCAGGTTGCTCTGCCCACCCCCGAAACTCAGGGACCAATAAGGTGCTAGGATTTTCATGCCTCTGTTCAGTGTGAAGGTGAGGACTGAGCAAGAGTGGCTGATGAGCAACAAGCTCACGCCACCATAATTCCTATGAGAGTTTAGGGAATAAAAAGCTGGGTCATAGACCCCTCATGATCTTTATTTGTTCATTCGCCCCTGTCCGTTGGTCTCTCGTTCCTTCATTTTACTTGCCATTTGTTGTATCAAGTACTGCCACTCCATCTGCTACCCAAAAACGGCTGTGCCAACCAGCATCCAGAGAACATATCAAACTGCTCTCTTTCTTTCCAGTCTTTCTCTCTTCTTTGGCTTTCCATGAATGCCACCACAAATTGCCTCTCCAGGTCTCACTGAGCCAGCTCACAGCACACCTTCTACCCTGGGAGACCAACGTTGGCTCCCTTGTTTTGCTTCCCTCCTTGGAACTAGCTATGGCTACTACTTAGCCCCGGCCCCTCAAGTTTGCTTTTGAGCCCTTCTCTGCCTTTCTCCCCATCTTTGCTACAGATCACTGTGCCTTGTGAGTTGTGATCACTGAAATATGTTAATGATTCTAATATTAAATAATTTAAAACAATAGTACCTGGGGGGGGATTGGTGTGGAGGTGGCTGAGCTGTTGCCCTGCCAGAAGCTTGGGTCATGCCTTTCAGTGGGAGACCGGAAGTCGCTGACAAGCCATTGTAAGAGGGTGGAGGAGTGTAGAGGAAGAATGGATAACAACATGAGAACCTGCCTGGGCTTGATTTGTAGCTGCTGCCTGCGGAAGCTCAGAAGGCAGGAGAGCTACGCAGCCAGGAACGATGACCGCACTGTAGAAGGGAAACACCTGGAGAACTAAAGGGTTCTATGAGCCTCCTCATAGAGGAATATTTGTCCAAAACCCATTGGGGGTTTATGACCAGCCTGCCATTATAAACTGCCTTGAATCTGATAAATATCTAAGAGAAAAGTGGTATATACTGAAATAAATAACATCTTTGATTTTATTGTAAGCCACCTTGTGCAGTTTTTAACTGGAAAGGTGGGGTATAAATTCATGAAATAAAATAAACAAAATGTTTCCAACTCAACAGGGCAGATACGGATTGGATAGGTATCTTTGGTTTTTGGCAAGCCTGGCTATTGAACTACAACACCCCTTCTATCCCATGTGCTCCATGTGCCGTCAATTGACAACATTCTTAATGCCTCTGCCTTTTCCTCCTTGCTGTGAGCACTGTGCACATGCTTGAAACTTTAGGACAAGTTGTTTATTTTTAACTGCTTCAGAGGGAGATCAGCCCCAGGGCTTCATCAAGCTATTCTGCTTAACTAATCCATTGCAGACACTGAGAATAGGGGATTGTGCATCTCTCCCATGCTCTTTGTCATCCTTGGAGGTACAGCGCATTGGTTAACAGACATTAAACAATGGGAGAGGCAAGTTCCTACTCATTACCAGCAGTGCTTTTTAAACACAAGTAACATGACCACACAAGGGGAGAAAAACAACGTTGTGTGAAGGTTCATGCATAGTGTCCAGTAGCACAGCTATGCAGTCCGGTGGGAAAAGAGAAAGGGAGACATAAGTGAATGGTGCAAACGAACAGGATTTATTAGAGTGAATAAGAAAAAACAACCTGGGGCCTAACTCAACTGACTCACAGCGGAATCCACCATAGAGATCTGGCCAGCGGCCCAGGGCCACCCGCCAGATCCTATCCCCATTCCAGGCTGCGCTGCTGCAGCCCGGAGGTCTACGTGGGGAAGGGGTAAAGCAGTGTAATCCGGGGAAGGCCCAATCGACCTCCTCAGATTTCCACCAGCTAAATAGCTGGTGGAAATAAGAGGAGGCCGTGTAATGGCCGCATTGGTCCGGCAGGGGCCGGGGATATGGTGGACGCCATCCCCACCCCCTCCTGGGCCGGCTCGATGAATGGCCCCCTCCCTTGTCACCCAGAGCGCCCCTGCGGTGGGAGCCTTACCTTCCTTTGGCGGCCGTGGGGTCGTCCCGGTGGCGGAGTGAGGGTGGCCAGCCTTGCGCCAGCCGCCTTTGCTCCAACGTGCTTTCCGGCACATTTGCGACATTTTAGAACGGCGGAGCACGTGCTCCACCGTTCTAAAGTTAGTCAGGATTGCGCAGTCACTCATAGTCAAGAGGAAACTATTATTATAAGTTATGTGTTTTTTCTTTTATTCTTTGTGATCAGTTTCTTTGTATTCATGTACTATGTTAGCAATTACCAGTACAGCATCTCAATTGCATATGCAACTAATGCCAAGCTGCACAGCTCTAATCAACTCTGCATGGATTCGTTGTCATTAGCATTGCATCCTGGACTATTTTCCTGAAGTCTCTGTATGCATCAATGGACTATAATAGATTATGAACCAACTATGGACACTGCTTGCAGAACTGTTTTCAAAGCTCCATCTTGACCTCTGTTTGCTACTAAGATACTAGGTCATGTGTTTCGTGTACTCTGGGGAATGGGATGAGGTTGCAAATTCCTATCTCATTGTGTTGTGAAAATCTCCTGTTGGTAAAAGACTAAGCTGTTGTAACTGGTTCAAGCAGTCAGTGATAGTCAGTTGCCCAAGCTTCCAATGTCTAACATAACTAAAGGTACACTGTCATCAAATCAAGATGTCAATCTGGAAGCAGTCATTTCAAGGATTTCTGGGGAAGCCCTTGAATCTCTGAAGATGTTAGCCAGCAGGGGCTAACGAAACGTTGGAAGTTCCCATCTCCTTTAAAGTTCCTTGGCTTAATAAACCTAAAAAAATGTTTTTGTATTGTTCCAGCCAAAAAAATCTCAATACACATCATATTAATGCTTGTTTAAATTCTTTTCACACACATCTCTTTATTTAGTTTTCAATAGCCTGCAACCCTGTGTCCACCGTGAGACATCAGTGCCTTTGCAATGTTCTCTCCACGAATCCCTAGAAGTTAGAAAGAGAGGAAACAAAAGTTACAGGTCATACAAGTTCTTTCGACATCGTTAGATGCAGGAGGCATCTCTTGCTGGGTGTTTTTTTAATGTATAAAAGTGGGATCCCTCCACAACTCTTATGAATGCCCCCCTCTAAAGTCAAAATTCTCCCCCAGTATTTTTTTCCCCAAGCTGAGGACTTTTTGCTCCTCTGCCCGTCTTGCCTCTCCTGTGCTCCCCCTCAGTTAACTCATAATTCCCACTCTGCAGAAGTGGAGAAACCCCCTAAGAACTTTCACTTGTGCTAGAGAAATTCACTGGTTCCTGCTGAAAATCCCCAGATGTTTCTCCTCCGGAGGGGGCCTGGAACTGGCATAGCATTTCACTTTGTGGGACATTGTAATGCCAACCTTAAGAATGGGCAGAGAAAATTCAAGGCCAACCTTTCCCTCGTTGGAAGATGGATAAGGTACAATAACTCTGCACAAGCATCCTGCACTTCAACGGGCCAATATAGCTAGTTAGCTAGCTAGAGATTTACCTCTCTTGTTTTTGGTATTCTTTTCCAGTAAGTCTCCTTTAGTATGCAGATTGCTATTCTCAGGCTGACTTCCAACCACCTCTGTCTGTCTGTTTGGCTGTCTATCTCAGAGCGCAATCCAGTGTAAAGATCCGCGGGCAGCCCTAGGGCCACCTGCTGGATCCTATCCCCATTCTGGGCCAACTGTGAGCGGCCCGGAGATCTCCTTGGGGGAAGGGGACGTTCATCCCTTTCCCTCAGTGTAGCACTGGGAGGCCCCAATGGGCTTCCTTGGATTTCTGCCAGCTATTGAGCTGGCATAAGTTTGAGGAGGCTGTGTAATGGCCGCGCCATCCCGGGAACAGGCCGAGGATATAGCAGCCACCATCCCCGTCCCTTTCCCTTCCAAATCCTCCCATTCTGCCCTCCTCCACTAGCTGCACTAGTGGAGGAGCTGGGTAGGGTTGTGCTGTTACTCATTCTGCTGCCAGCAGAGTTTTCAGCTGGTGGTAACACAGCGGTGGCAGCACCCTGCATATGAAACTTCCTCCCTTGCAGATCAAGAGGGCCCACTCTCTGCCATCATTCCAGCAGCAGCAGCAGCAGCAGCAGAAAAGTTATTTATTTTCTCTGCCGGATGTTCTCGCAAGAGTGCTCTTGCTCTTGTTGATAGATTTTTATTTATGCTGATTTTGTTGTTTGTTATTGTTAATGCGTTTATTGTTTTGCTATAAGCAGCTTTGGGGAAAGGGGTAAAATTATTTTAAATAATAATAACTAATAAATGTACTCCTAAAACAACCTTAGCCATAGCACTGAGGGGCAGCACAATCCTGCCTAAAGATCCGTGGGCAGCCCTAGGGCCACCCGCTATATCCTATGCGCATTCCGGGCCGATCCCGAGTGGCCCGGAGGTCTCCTCGGGGGAAGGGGATGTTTGTCCTTTTCCCTCAGTGTAGCACTCGGAGGACCCAATGGGCCCAAGGTGGCCGTGTAATGGTCGCCGAGCCCGGGAACGGGACGGGGATCTAGCGGCCGCCATCCCCACCCCCTCCTGAGCCGACTTGGCCAACCCCCACCCTCCCTTGCCACCTGGCCCACCCTTTCCCCCACTGGTGGGTAACATACTTTCCCTGGCGGACGCTGGATCGGTCCAGCACTGGAGTGAGGGCTGCCGGCCTCTGCACTGGCGGCCCTTACTCGAAAGTCATTGTAAATGTGCTTTACGGCATGTTTGCAACACTTTAGGGAGGAGCACGTGCTCCGCCGTTCTATTGTTACACAGGATTGTGCTCCCATTTCATTAAAAACCACTTGAATTAAAATAACAGGTTCCTTCCCCACCCCTGAGGGATGCTGGTAATTGTCCTGCAACCAATCAGCCTTGTCTAACTTCTCAGCATCTCCCCCATTTGCATTTTGGAGGTTTTGAATCTAACCAAGAATGGAGAAACTCACCAGATTTCCATCCCAAAGGTTGCAGCAACCAGCTTAGCACATCGAAAGTCATCTCTCATGTCCATGTTCAGGAACACTGGCAAAAGATTTGTAATAAAGGAAAGGATATTATTAGGGATTAGCATAAACAAATGGATTCTCTGCAACCCTATTCATTATTATACACCTCTTGGCCCTTACTACTTCATATTTGTTCCAGTAATCTTAGATTTCAACAGATATTGTAAGACATGGAGTCATGATTTTGCTGTGTGAAAATTTTGCAAAATATACGAGTAACCACAAGGTACCAAAAATATATACAGTATTAAGCCAACATTCAAGTTAAGAGTGTGTGTGGGAAGAATTGACTTACTTCACATTTCTGGGGGCTGAAGAGATCGTTGGAAGTGCTGCTATCTGGAATAAGGTGGAACTGGGCACCTGATTGGTGCCTGAGCAAGCAGAGAGCGGGGCCAGAGATGTGCAGTTTGCATGTGACCTCTATTGCTCAGCATTCCAAGGCCGGAGCAGCTCATGACCCAGCTCACCCACCCATCTTGAGAGCCTGGGATTAGCTGGTCACCATTTTGGTGTAGTGGGTTAAACTGCTGAACCATGAGCTGTCGATCGAAAGGTCAGCAGTTAGAATCTGCGACGGGGTGAGCTCTCGTTGCTTGGCCAGCTCCTGCCAACCTAGCAGTTCCAAAGCATGTTAATGCGAGTAGATAAATAAGTACCGCTTGCGGGAAGGTAAACAGCGCTCCGTGTTCCAGCTACATGCTACGCGCTGCGGCAAGGAGAGTCATGCCGGCCACATGACCACCACGGAGGCGTCTTCGGACAACACTGGCTCTTTGGCTTTGAAATGGGGATGAGCACCACACCCTAGAGTCGGACACGACTGGACTTAATTGTCAGGGGTCACCTTTACACCTTTACACAGGAATCTTGCTTCATACCTGGTTTGCTGTTGGTGTGGAGTTTTTTCACCTACACCAGGCTGTCTTTAAGGTGTGGTGTTTAGCTAGGGTGGCCTGACGAGCTGGTATAGTGTGGGACAGGAGTAGAGACCAGGTGTGTGTACCCTTTGGAAAGTGAAAGTCAGAGGAAGGACCAGGAACAGTCTCAAGAGGCTGTCTGGCTTGGGGTTCCAGGCAGGTGATGCTTTGGACTGAATTGCTATGTTCATCTCACAGGCAAGCTGCCTGCCTTGGCGTATGCAGAGTGAGCAAGGGCGTCACTGAAGCGTGGTGGGTGGGGCGGGCCCCCGGGGGGCGACGCGCGCAAAGGCCGGCATTCCAGGGCCTTCTGAGGAAGGCACAATGGCTCAAAACGTGAAGTTTTACATTTTTTCGCGCATGCGCAGTACATTTCTGAGGGCAAATGGGCAGCCCTTCGCCCTCAGAAAATGTACTGCACATGCGTGAAAAACGTAAATCTTCACGTTTTTAGCCATTGGGCCTTTCTCAGAAGGCCCTGGAGCGCTGGCTAAGCTGGCCGAATGAAGAAAGGAGCCAGCAGCAGCAAGTACACAGCCGTGCTTTGGGGGGGTGTTTCGGGGGTCACTAGGGTGACACGCACCGAGTCACCCTAGGGCAGGGGGTGACGCGCTCCCCCCGCCTTGGGGTGACGTGCCTCCTAGTGACCCCACTGACCGAGTCACCTTCCAGAGCGAGTCAGCTTTCCAGGAGCTGCTGTTGAAAAGCTGAGGTCCCTGAGAGGTGACCTCAGGTTGCAGCCAGGGTGGAGTCGCCCAAGGGGGTCTGGACAGGGTAGGTTAACAGGTCTGGACAGGCACTTAATGAGGAAGGAGTTTGTGAGGATAGGACCCCCTACAGTTGTAACTCGATCACTTATTATAGATGAATTAATGTGGTCCATTTTACTCCAAATCATGTAATCTCAAGCCTTTGTGGTGCGTACCTAACAACACATGCCAGGAAATATAGGTGTCCCCTGGTTAACGACAGATTGTTTAATGCATATACAACAGAGATCCCCAGTGCATCAATGCCCTTATCTAGCGCCAAACAGCTGATAAGGACTTTGAAACTAAGCTGGGGCTTTCAGCACAGTGCTAAACATCAAAGCTCTTATCTAGCTGATCCAAACAGCTGATGGGTTTGGGATTTAAAAAGACGTGTGCCTGAGCAGGCACTTATCCCTTATCTAGCAAGCCCTTATCTAGCAAGCCACCATCAGCACCATTAGATGGTGCTGAAGACTCACTTAATGATGGATTCACATTACATCTGACATTTCTGGTCATTAACCAGGGGACACCTGTATTGGCAAAAAACAAAACT
Source organism: Plestiodon gilberti rubricaudatus (assembly GCA_026170595.1). Lineage (NCBI taxonomy): Eukaryota > Metazoa > Chordata > Lepidosauria > Squamata > Scincidae > Plestiodon > Plestiodon gilberti. The sequence continues at coordinate 10,920,133 of JANXHW010000006.1, read as the reverse complement.
GCAAAAAAATGACCTAAAAACATGCTTTAAAAGGCCTCTTTTAGGCCATTTCTTGCAAAAAAAAACAAAAGGCATGGGGGAATTTTCGGTGCAGCTGGGGGTGGTGGTCCTCCAGCCAGCGAGACTAAGGGAGCTAGAGAGGCTGCAGCAAGTTTGTGCAGGTGCAGCCTCTCCAGCATCGTCTTTGCTAGTGCCAGCCAGTCAGGAAGGGCACGTCTAGCCGGCCTCCGCCCAGAGGTGTGTGCACGAACGAACGTGGTATTTGTTCGTTCCAAATCGGCAGGGCAGTAGCCTTTCCCTCCGGCTCGCGGTGCGAGCAGGAGGACCCGCTCAGCCACACCACAGGCCGAAAAAGCACTTTTTTGCCTTTCGGGGGGTGCATTTTGGGGAGGGGGTACGCAGGGCTTGGGGGTCAAGGGGTGCTTGGGGAACCCACCCACGGGGTACGCGGGCCCCCAAAGGTTGAGGTACCCTGAGTTAGACCAATACTTAAAAGTTACTTACTCGGACAGGATGATCTGCATATGTTAAATGATCTACCGCAACCACTAGAACAATGAAAGTAGGAATTCAGCTGAAACACTCCGTAGAGTCTGAGCCCACTCAGGGATTTCCCCCTATATCCGGAATTGAAAGCACTTCCATAATGAACCATACAAAGCCCTGAAATAGAGGGAACAGAAAAATCACTATACTGGTGAATGAAGCAAAGTGGGGGGGGGGGATGTGGCATTTTCATAAAACAAATACTGTAATTTGCAATTGCTTTCAACATTTTGAAAGAGAAAAGGGGTTTTCCCACATTCCTTAAATCATCTTTAAAAAAAAAAGCAAGCAAACCCCATGCTATTAAGAATTTCTTAAAATATATACTTTTTCACACAATTGAAACATTGCATTGAAATCATATGTTGCCCCAGGCATATGTAAGGAAATTGCACCATTGCCACCATGGCAGAAGTACTTTACAGCCCAATCCAGCATAAATTCCCGCACAGTGATGCATTGACAACGGCATTGCTTGTGCTGCATCCTGTGCGAGAATAGTGGCTGCTGGAGGTCTCCGTGGGGTAAGCCCCAGCAGCCACTATGGGACAACTCAGACCTGCAAGAGGTCTGTCCCATGCCACTAAGGGACCAGCTTGAAAAAGACCAGTACAATCTGGTTCGAAACGTTGATGTAACTTACCAGTCTTTAATACAGTTTTCAACATGTTTTTACACAAGTTTTGAACGTGTTTTATACTTTGTTTTACTGTGTGTGTTTTTAACGGTGTTTGTTTCTTTGTTGCCGTGGCCATTTATCCCGTACATTCTAAACAATCTAACAGAAAATATATGTCACAGACTGGGGGCTCACATAATGGAACACTCCAAAACTGTTTGTTACGGGGTTAAAACCAAGATAAAACAATAAAAACAAGTTAAAACTGTTTAAAAACAGTTTTAAAACAGTTTAAAGAAACAATAAAAACAAGTTATAAGAACATTTCGTTCGTTATACGATGAACTTTCGTTCGTTATACGATGAACATCGTTATACGATGAACAGGCACGACAGGCAGCAGTGCGATGGTACACCCAGAAAAGTGAAACATTACTGTTTAAGAAGACATATGCCTTGTCGGCCTGCTGATGTTGATAACGAGCGGAAGAGCCAGTTCCTAGCCGGATCCTGCCTGACCAGGAATAAACTCAGCCACAAACAGCAGGAAGATGAAGGATAACTAGGATCATTAGGATAACATTTAAAATGCTTTCAGAGCACAGGTATTGGAAATCAACAGCCCAATCCTAACTAAACCACCACCACCACGCCAGTTGCAGCCACGCCACCGGAGCACACACTATATTCAGCCACGGGGGGCGGGGGGTAGTCCAGAGGTCTCCTCTAGGTAAGGGAACATATGTTCCCTTACCCAGAAGTAAGCACCAGCCGCTTCAATGTATTACCTCAGATCTGTGCTAGCTATTTTGCTGGTACAAGTCCAAGATGAAGAAGAGAAAATGGTGTCTAAAATAGGTTAGGATACCAGCCAAAGTCGTGCAAGAGAAGGCTTACCAGATTTTCTGGCACCTCGAAAGGGGTGGAAGTGACATCACGGGGGCGGGTCAAGGAACTGTCCTGTCACGTCTGCCGAAAGTGAGCGCGTCCGCCGGAAGTGGGACACGCAGGGGGCGAGTCCATGGATGTGAGCAGGTGATGTCACAGGGGGCGTGTCCAGCTGGCTCAACATTGTTAATACAGTTTTTAACCTTTTCCCCATGCCTCTGAGCACGTGCAGAGTGCCACTGCTGTTTTTGTCCCGGCCAACCGGCTTCGTTGTGGCGACCAGGAGTGACTGCCGCAACAAAGCTGGCTGACCGGGATGAAAACAGTGGCGGCACTCTGCACATGCTCAGAGGCATGGGAAAAGGGTTAAATACTGTATTTATTTAATAATGTTGAACCGCTGGAAACACCAGCTGGACTCCCAGACGTCTGGGACTTGCCCCCGCTGCAGCGGTAATGCACTGTGTCTTTGTCCAGCCTGAGCAAGGCTGGAGGCATTTGGAAAACATTCGAGTTCACTCGGACGTTTTTATAGACCTTCCAGCCTCGAATAGCCTACCTGCGCGAGGCTAGAAGCACTCCGAAAAGATCCACGTGAACTCGGACCTTTTCGGAGCGCTTCTAGCCTTCCGCGAGTATGCGACAAGGCTGGAAGGGCTCTGGAAACGTCCGAGTGAACTTGGAAGTTTTCCAAGTGCTTCCAGCCTTGCACAGGTGTGTGAGGCTGGAAGAAGATGCAGCTCATTAGTGCTGCCGCGGGGGATGTCCGAGGAGACTGGCCGGGAGCCCGGGATTTGGGCTCCCAAACCGGGATTGTCCCAGCTGGATCCAGGACTATGGTAAGCATATGCATGAGGAGCAGCACGATTGGCAGAGGAGCAAGAGTCCTTCCTCCTTTCCCCACTCCTTTTTCAAGCATATGGCTCCTTTATTTTCCCTATTGCTGGCAAATCAATCAATCAATCAATAAACCTTTATTGGTATAACACACAAAAACAGACATAAAAACTTAAAAAACAATGATAAATATACATAACACAGTAAACAAGCAAAGAAAAATAACACCCAAAGTTATGGGGAGAAGGGGGGCATGCCGAAATAAACAGATAACAACCTTTACCCAAGTTCCCTGATGTTGGACACTATAGCCACTCTGCGTTCTGTGGCTAGATGAAAAAATTTAGCTAACTGATCAATGGTCCACTTGTTAGAAGATGAAAGTAAGATCACGACAATGTCAGAATCCGACCTCCCTTGCAAATTGACTAGCATAGAGTTAAGGATATTGTGTTGGAGGTCGTTATACCAAGAACAATGTAAGAGCACATGAGCCAGGGATTCTGGGTCTGCCTGGTTACATAAACAACGGCCCTGAGCCTTGGAGGAACGATCGAATCTGTGTTCCATTAAGCTGGTGGGCAAGGCGTTACATCTGGCTAGAGAGAATGTGCGCCTTGCTTGTGGGTTATCTATTGTAAAGAGGTACCTGGAAGTTTTACTGAGAATACATGGGAGCTGCAGATATAAAGGCGATCAGGATTTAGCCACTGCAGCAAAAACTTCCTGTCTCTCGATGTCGATTAATCTGTTCAGGGAGATCTTAATAGCAGCAGTCGAAGTGACCGACCCTAAAAGGTCTGGCTGGCAAATCATACTTGCTCCCCATGGACTTTCTGCATGAGGAGCGAGCAATTTAAGAAGCAATTTAAGCAGTCATGACTTAAGAAGATCAGTTGAGAAGAGTCTGGCTCAGTTGGGAGAGCTGCCGTCTTGCAAAGCCCAAAGACCTGTGAACTAGATAAGTTCGAGACACGCCGCCGACAAAAAGCTGTGAAAGCCTCCAGGAGGAGAGATAAGAGTTCCCAGCTGCGTCGGTCAAGTGTGGGAGGCGCCAGCCAGCAGAATTGTCAGACTGTACCACCTGGAAAGTAGCCGTTCATGAAAGATTGGACATTTATATATATTGTAAAAAAAAAAAAACCAAGGGGGGTTAGGACAGCCTGCCAATGTACACCGCCTTGGATTAAGGTCGGAGGAGAAATCCAATGACCAAGAAAGGCGGTATACAAATACTGTATACTATTATTATTATATTATTATCATCACTTCACTGCTTCCCCATGTAAAAGTGGGTGGGGGTCAGGCATTGGCCAAGTGGTCCACCCATTGGCTCCTGGTGGTCTTGTGAAGTTCTCAACCTGATCAACCTCAGGTGCTGACCCTAACTCCTCTAAGAGTGCCTGCTACTTGTCAAAACATTGTTATTGTTTCCAGAAAGATCATACATCATAGATCCCTGGATGTACCTCTCCCACTCTACCTGAGAGCTAGTTTGACTTAACCTACACCTCCTCTGTTCTCCATAACTTCTGACCTGTTGCCACACTATGGCCATGGAAGAAGACATCAGTAACCCTCTAACAGGGTGACCAGAAATGTCCTACATTCTAGGTTTCTGTTGGGGAAAAGAGCAAGAATGTCCTCAATTAGCACTTTCAAAGGACTCAAGGAGAGCTTTCCTTGTCATTAAAATATCAAGCCCTTGAGCCCAAGGAAACCCAGCCTGGAGGCATGCCTGTGGGGAGAGCTCAGCAAAGAATGCTATCAAAGGAGGCTTGTGTGGAGCCCATATCTTCAAAATAAAAGCCTATATCTTCAAAAATAAATAAATCTTTACTTCTTGCACTCATTTCTGTCAACATTCCTTACTTTTACTGGGTCACTAATTTTACTACTTTTACTGGGTCCTGTGCTGAAAGATCTAAAAGGGAAGTGAATTACAGGCAGTTGTCTACTCAGAAGTAAGTCCCACTATAGTCAATGGGGCTTTGTTGTTGTTGTTCAGTCGTTAAGTTGTGTCCGACCCTTTGTGATCCCATGAACCATATCCCGCCAGGCCTTCCTGTCCTCCACTATCTTCCTGAGTTCGCTCATTTTCATGTTCGTTGCATCGGTGATGCTGTCTAACCATCTCATCCTTGGCCTTCCCCTTCTCCTTTTGCCTTCAATCTTTCCCAACATCAGAGTCTTCTCCAGAAATGTGGATAGGATTGCAGCCTTAAATACTTTTTTAAATAACTTAAAAATACATATAAATTAAAGAAATAGCTGTCCTTTGAAGAACTTGATGGATCCAGTGATATGAACAACTTGTTAGAAACTGGCTGATTTTCTGATACATCTAAAAGTACTGGATCTTTTGCTGAAAGATCTAAAAGTAAATGAATTTAAATCCATTTAAATAAATAGCTTGCACTTGTACTTGCTGTAATGGAAAATGTCAAATGATGCCATTAAAGGGCACTACGTTCATGAAAACATTCCTGAAAACTGCCGTTTTTCACCGAACTGAAGATCGGGGAGGCCTGCATGACCTTCTGCAGGCCTCCGCGAAGCCCCCACAAGCCCCAGTAAGTAATAAGGTAGCATTTTGGGGGGACAATTTGCACAGGATTTTCCCCCCAGGATTTTTTTCCCTTGCTGGTGGCAGCAGAGGCATAGCTACGCCCCCCCGAGGTAGGGGCGGCCCCCCCGATGCCCCCAGAAATTAGCATAAAGTAGGTTTCGGTTTCATTTTCACTTTTTTCGCGGTTTTTAAACTGTTTTTCGGGGGGGGTAATGGTATCGGGGCTTCTCCGCGTGTGTGTATGCTTTTTCCCCACTTAGCTTTTGTATAGGAGCCTCCAGCGACGACAATCTCCAGCGACGACGATCTCTTCCTCTGCCTGCGCCCGGGGGCGCGAACTCTGTAAAGCGCCCAGCAGCGCTTTCCACAGTTTCCGCAGGCGCAGAACGTCAATTGGAAACATCATCATTCTGCGCCTGCGCAAACTGTGGAAAGCTCTGCTGGGCGCTTTACAGAGTTCGTGCCCGGGGCAGACAGAGGAACGATCTGCACCCCCGGGCGCAGGCAGAAGAAGAGATCATCATCGCTGGAGATCGTCGCTGGAGGCTCCTATACACAAGCTAAGTGGGGGAAAAGCATACACACACGCGGAGAAGCCCCGATACCACTAACCCCCCCGAAAAACACTAAAAAACCTTTTTAAAAAGCTGAAATAAAACCGAAACTTAAGGTGGCCCGTGCCCCCCCAGAGCCTCAGCGCCCTACGCCCTGGGGCCCACCGCTTCCTGCCCCATATCAGCCGACGGCCTTGGGTGGCAGTGGAATTAAAGGTGCGCCTTAGAGTCAATGGCACCTTAGAATCGAAGAAATACGGGTATATATATTAAGAGCACTTGGAAAACGTCCGAGTTCACTCTGACGTTTTCAGAGCCCTTCCAGTCTTGTCACGTACTCGCGTGAGGCTAGAAGCACTCTGAAAAGTCAGTCTCTCTCTCAGGACCTTTCTTCCAACAATCTGTACTAGCTTTTGCTTTTAAATTTTAAAAGTTACGCAATATTTTTTCCAGTACAGTTATCTAAAACTCACATAGAATATTTTGTAATGTGTACATTTGAGTTTACATTTATTAAGAGGGAGATAATTAAATTGATTCAAAGTTCTTTAATCAGCTGACAACCCTCATATATATATATATATATATATATATATATATATATATATATATATATATATATATATATATATATATATATATATATATATATATATATATATGAATAATCTGTTTGCAGCCTTTGGAAATCTCAACCAATTAGGTATCTTCTCTCAAAAAGCATCTGCACTTCTAGTAAAAAGAAAAGTGACACTTGATAACAGCACATGAAATTACAAGGATTGAGAAGGAGGAGAAGAAACATATAAGCTCACAGTCGCCCACAGAGTACTTCTGTGCAGAATCCAAGCCAAGATCCGCTGAAATGTACTTAGCCAGAAAACATCTTCTAAAGTTTCTGGTTTCAGTCACTACAGGAAATAGACAGAGGATAATGACAGCTGTAAGCTTCATTGCTAGTTTTGAAGAAGCGGTCAAAAATTCATCAGTTCTCACTATGGCTTTTATAGCACACAGTTCTGGGAGGTGATCCACATAGCTCTCTCTCTCTCTCTCTCTCTCTCCCTCTCTCTCTCTCTCTGAGAACAAGCCATGCTTCAACCCCCTCATAGCAGAGCTTGTGCAGTATGATGAAGATATTCTTATCAGGGAAAATGAGAACATTTGCTACTTATTTCAGAAGGTTGGGGTAAGACAAGATGGCTAAACTCACCCAAAATAGCCTGGAGAACGGAGCTTGACTCGTGCTACCAATTAGCACCGGAACTCAGGTGTGTGCCTCTGACCGCAGGTGACCTCAGGTTGAATAGGAAGCAAGAACTCGCCTACGTGGACAAAATTTGGATACCAACATTGAATAGATTGGCTAACCGTAAAATGTAGTATCAGATAGGAAAAGTGAACTACTCAGTTTGATTTTTTTTTTCTGTTTCCAGCACCACCTTGTGGCTGTAATTATGTTGAGACAACGTACCTCAGGCCACCTGCGGTCAGAGGCACACACCTGAGTTCCGGTGCTAATTGGTAGCATGAGTCGAGCTCCATTCTCCATAAAACTAGGCTGCTTTATTCGTTCTTTTAACATCTTAGCAGCTTGATGCTCTAACTTTTCACTTGAGAATGTTCATGGAATATGAAGGAAACATCGTGACCACTTGTTTTAAAAAAAATCGTTCAATCCTGTGGAAGATTTGTCACAGTGCACTAAGTGTGTTGAGCCGGATCCTGCGCGGGACTGGGCTTGTGCCGGCAGAGCTGAGGCACACCTCAAGGGAAAGGGACATTTGTCCCTTTCCTCCGGGGAGAGCCCTAGTGGCCCCAATGGGCTTCCTTGGATGTGCACCAACAAAATGGGTGGCGCAAATCTGGGGAAACCATGTAAGTCCAGCCAGACCCAGGACGGGGAACAGGATATCAGCAGAGCACTCTGCTGTTTCTCGTATACAATGGTCCCAAGCTGTTTAGGTTCCATGTCACACATATGATCCTCAAGTTCAAACTCAAAACCCGATAGTTAGCATGTCAGAGATTTCTAGGTCAACACACTGGCGAGAATGTATTTGAAATATTTGAAAGCATCTTTTAAAGTGAAAGATAAAATTTGATACGTTGTGACTGACAATGCAGCAAATGAGCAAGGCATTTACCGCTGAATTTCCTTCGGCAGATGAATTGTCTGCAAGCCAGCAAGAGTCGGCAGAAGAAACCAGTTGTGACTTTGAGGGAAGCACAGTGGCGTCCTATAATGGGGGGACCTGGTGCGCTGCACCCCAGGCACCGAGTGGGTGCAGTGCTTCCAGGGGGCGTGGCAGCTGGGCTCGAGGCTGCACGGCGCGGCACCGGAGACCGGCTGCCGTGCCCCCGAAAGCAGCACGCCCACTCGGCACGTTACCCAGGCGTTACGGGCAGCCCTTGCCCTCAGAAACGTTCTGCACATGCGAAAAAAATGAATAAAAGCTGCGTCGATGCCCCGGATCGCTGAACTGGGCAGTCGCTCTGAGGCATTGTCCCGGCCTTGGAGCCTCTGGAAGCCTGTGTGACGTGCCGAGTGGGCGCGCTGCTTCCGGTGGGTGCGGCAGCCGGTCTCCGTTCTCAGACAGGGCAGACGCTGCGACGAGGGCGCTCGGCCAACTCCCTCCCCCCCAGGCGCCAGGAGGGCTCGCAACGCCACTGGGGAAGCACTTCTGTGGAGCAGCTGTGTCGCTACCGCATGGAGGGAGGGAGGGAGCCGGGGTGACGTGGCGGGAGGGGTGACACGTGAGGAAGGTGACACGCCAGGACTCCCGGGGTGTCACCCTCCTGGCGCCATGTGTCACCCCCTCCCAGTGTGTCACCCCCGGAAAGGTGACACGCAGCACCGAGGCCCTCTCGCCAAGCTGCGTCTTCTTTGGCAGCTCGGCCACTTCTAAGTAGACCGGGCAAGGCTGAAAGCGGCGCATGTGCACAACGCCGCTTGAAGCCTTGCCCTCAGAAGGGCCGAATGAAGACCCAATCGCGTCTTCATTTGGCCCTTCTGAGGGCAAGGATTCAAGTGGCATTGTGTGTATGCGCCGCTTTCAGCCTTGCCCGGTCTACTTAGAAGCGGCTGAGCCACGAAGAAGACGCAGCTGGGCGAGAGGGCCTCGGGCGCCGCGCGTCACCCTCACGGCGCGAGCAGTGAGTACTGGGGGATGACGCGGCAGTGGGGGTGACACGGCAGTGGGGGTGATGCAGCAGGGGGTGTGGTGACACGCTGTGCCGGCCCAACTCCCGCCGGGGGTGACATGCCGGCTCGTGACACCGCTGCTGTGGAGAACTCAGAATACTGGGAGGATGTGGGTGAGGAAGTGGTCATTTCCTTTGTGCAGCAGGCCAGTTCTGCAGACCAAACCCAGTAGCCCATGAAGAGGTTTGCTTGCTTTGTGCACACCCTGCAATTCTGTGTGAATGCCGGCTTACAAGAAGCAAAAATTTACACCGCCCTACCCAACGTTTACAAAATCTGTAGTTTGCTTCACAGAAGTGCTGTGTTCAAAGATGCCTTTGAAATAAGTTTTGTGCCAAATATTACTATTTCCCAAATAATCAGCACTAGATGGAGCAGTACCCTGCACCACATCGATGCATCCCTTGAGCTTGGAGAAGAACAGCTGAAGAAGGTGCTGGATAGTGAACTGGACCAACCTGAAACCTTCCACAAGGGAGTGTTCCCAGCTCAAGGAATTGAGCAAAATTCTGCAGCCACTTTTAGAAGCCACAAATACAGTGCAAGCTGACAAGGTGACAATTTCAGCTGTGGTGCCATCAGCTGTTGGACTGTATCACACCATTTGCAACATATGCCACCTTTACATCTGGGAAATATGGTTGCAGTTTTGAGGAAGAGCGTTGAAACCAGATTTGCTGGCATTTTGGCGATTGCTGGTTTGCTGCCCATGCCACAGGGCCAGGGTGAGAAACCTTTGAGTTTCCATGACTAATTATACTTCATTGGACCCGAACCTTTACTTTTGGTGGCTACAGAAAACTAGCAACAATGAAGATGAGACTGCTGCACGCAAAGAAAAGGTTTTAATCTGAACTTCTGCAGTTCTGCACCAGGATTAATCAAGATCAACCAAGGTTGCTGTCTCAGTCTTCAAGTGCTGAAGGAACTAACCCTGAAGTTGCTCCCAGAAAGAAAGCCTGTGTTTCTTCTCTCTTTGCTTATTTTAAACCTAAAGCTGGGAATAACACTGACTCTGACCAAGCTTATTTTGATGTGAGATTTTTTTTACGGTAACCTCGTAACTCAAAGTGTTGAGTGTGGCCCAATTAACGTGTTAGTTTCCCAATTAACGTGTTTTGGGAAAAACATTGCAAAGAGCTACGATTACTCAATGCTGCTGCTCGGGCAGCCCAATCCTGGGCGTGTAAGATACGGCGCCCAGTCTAAAGGGCCGGGTGCCATATCCTATCGCAGGAATTCTAAATCTTTGGAGACCCGCGTACCCCTACGCAGGCCTCCGGTTGCCTGTTTACAAAAGCCACATCCTAGGAGCTTCCTGACTTGGCATCAACAAAGCCACAGGCGACACAAAGGAAAGGTCTCCAAACCCAGCTCACCTCGCCTACTCATTGGCGAAATTCAACCAAGGAGCCCATGTAAATGAAGCAACTGGCCTCCAAAGTTAGATACTGCACCTTTGGTAGAGTGCAAAGCAATAGTAGCTCCTATTTAGAGCTAGGGGTGAGCAATCAAGGGCCATCAAGATACAGAAGAAGGTTCCTTGGTAAACTCACCTCATTTTCAGGAACAGGTGCACAGTTTGGGGGTACTTCTGGATTCACAGCTCTCCCTGGAAAGCCAGGTGGCAGCTGTGGCCAGGGGTGCGTTTGCCCAGCTTCGGCTTAGTGACTTCAAGACTGGATTACTGTAACACGCTCTACGTGGGGCTGCCCTTGAAGATGGTTCGGAAGCTGCAATTAGTGCAGAATGCGTGGCCCAGGTGGTCACTGGAGCTAGGCAGTTTGACTCTGTTGAACTGCTGCTTCAGCGGCTGCACTGGCTGCCCATTCATTTCCGGGCCCAATTCAAGGTGCTGGTAATGACCTTTAAAGCCCTTCACGGTTTGGGTCCAGGATATCTGAGGGACCATCTTCTCCCATACATTCCGGCCTGCTCTCTTAGGTCATCTGAGGGGGCTCTCCTGCGTGTACCACCTCTATCGCAAGTTAGGGGAGTGGCAACACGTGGGCGAGCCTTCTCTGCTGTGGCGCTACAATTGTGGAACCCCTTGCCAGGGGATTTGAGAACAACCCCCTCCCTCATGACTTTTCAGTGGGGGCTCAAAACGTTTCTGTTTCGTCTTGCGTTTGGGTGATGGGTTGTTGTCTGCCCCCAGTGCCTCAGTATGTTCTGCCTCGCTGTTTTTCTGCTCTACATTGTCACCCCCCAGTGGATTTTATTGTTTTTTTATTTTTATGTATTGTATTAAATTATGTATTTTAACTTGTTGTAAGCCATCTTGGGCATTTGCCTCGGCATAGGAAAAGGCGGGGTATAATTTTTTAAAATAAATAAATACATTTTCTCCATAAGAGAAAAAGGTATAAAAAGTTAGGTCACAGGACCCCACATGTCTTCTATCTTCATTGGTTTACTCTCGTTTTGTTGTTATATCACTTCTGGGTTTTCACCGCCCCATTTTTTTACTTTTTAAAACAAATTTTTATTTTGTGCCGAAGCTACCGCCACTATCTGCTTTGCCACCTAAACCGCAACCGCTGCAAGCTGGAGGACATATACCATGTTTTCCTGAAAATAAGTCCTCCCTGAAAGTAAGACCTAGCTAGGATCATCAGCCAGATGGACGCGACCCCCCCCTCCGGCACCCCCGCGACCCCCACCCTGCACTTACTTTGAACAATTTAAGCTTCATTCTTTGCAGAGGGTGCAAGGCTCTGCAAGGCCTGCACTTGAGTCCTCCACCATAGAGATGACGTGCTAGAGAGGCCAGCAAGGCCTGCAAGGAGGCTGCAACCATGGTGGAGGACTCAAGTCCTCCACCATGGAGACGACGTGCTAGAGAGACTCTGCAAGGTTGCAGTCTCCTTGCAGGCCTTGCTGGCCTCTCAAGCACATCGTCTCTACGATGGAGGACTCAAGTGCAGGACTTCCAGGCCTTGCAGAGCCTTGCACCCTCGGTAAAGAATGAAGCTTTAATTGCTCAAAGTAAGTGCCAGGGGGGATGCAGGGAGTGCCGAGGGGGTCGCGCCACAGGTTGGGAAAATAAGACCTCCCTGAAAATAAGACCTACTGCATTTTTGGAGCCAAAATTAATATACGACACTGTCTTATTTTCGGGGAAACATGGTACATGCTGGTGCTGAGCTGGAGCTGTGAAGAAAGCCTGGAGCACTATGAGGCAGAGCTGTAGGTGCTGCAGGGGCTTGAAGGGTGCCTCGGCCGGGAGAACTTGCAGAAGTTGCGTGCCCACAATGAGCAGAGCCGCCAACAACTCTAAGTGCTGCATTGCTGCTGCCAGGAGCTGAGCGCTTCTTCCCCGGGCAGGAACACCAAGAGGAGGTGCTGGCGGCTTCGCAATCGGCCATGCAGCTTTTGCAGTTGTCAGCAGCTCTGCTTGTCAGAGGCGTCGCTCCGGTAGGGGTGGGGCTGTAAGTTTTGCTCGGTCGGAGTCCCGTTTACCGAACGAGCAGGAGGCGGCCCCGCCCCCTCACTGTCAGAGCCATTCCCCTGCGGAGAAAGCAGCAGGCAGGGTCTCTTGCCTTCTGCTTTCTCCGCAGGGGAATGGCTCTGACAGTGAGGGGGCGGGGCCGCCTCCTGCTCGTTCGGTAAACGGGACTCCGACCGAGCAAAACTTACAGCCCCGCCCCTAGCGGAGCGACGCCTCTGCTGCTTGTTGTGGGTGCGCAGCTTCTGCAAGTTCTTCCTTGTAGTGCTCCAGGCTTTCTTCACAGCTCCAGCTCAGCACCAGCGCACAGGTGCCATCCAGCTCGCAGCAGAGGCAGCAAAGCAAGAAGTGGTGGCAAAGCAGGCAGCTTTGTAGCGCACTGCCACGCCTTCCACAGTCACCCGTGGTCGACCCGCACAGCCATTGGGCTATTACGCTAGCCAGTTTCAATATGATACCATCAGGAGTTCCGGTAGGGAGATACTTAATAATCCCTTATTATTTAGCCCCTAGATGCCCTTGTAGTTTAACTGAGGTGGAGTCCCTCATTCATATTTTTTTTATATTGAGGAAGGGGGGAGGCAGCCAGATCGCGAAGCCACCACCTCCTCTTGGTGCTCCTGCCCCACCACTGCCATCTTGGCTGGGCCTCACATGGCACGGCCTGGTACCCGGGGTGGCCAGCCCCTGCTTGCTGTGCCACTGTCTCTCTTCCTTTCTCCTGTCTTCTCCCTGCCTCTTCTTTCCCTCTTCTGATTCCTACCACGGCCTTCTGTGGACAAATTTATAGCAAGCAAATAGGGGAAGGACTGAAACTACAAAGATACTGCAGCACCTTTCCCAACGGATACCTGTACTTGCCTGTTGTCTTTCCACCATTGCCCTTTTTCTATTATCTGAAAATATTTCCCACTGCTAAACAGCTACCCTGAGGACATCAGATAAGCCCTGCTGGATCAGGCCAAAGACCCATCGAGTCCAGCATCCTCTCTCTCAGTGGCCCACCAGCTGTCTTGGGGAAGCCCACAAGCAGGAGAGAAGGCACACCCCTCTGCCATCTCAGCTTCTCTCTGCAGCTGGTATTCCAAGGCAAACTGCTGTTGAATCTGGAGGTAGCAGCACACAGCTATCGTGGTCACTGTCATGGCTATATGCACGGCTTCCAGGTTCAGCAGCAGTATGCCTCTAAACACCCTGAGAGCACAATCCACTGCATGTTTGCTCAAAAGTAAGTTCTATTGTGTTCAATGAGGCTTCCTCCCAGAAAGGTGTGTACAGGATTGCAGCTTGATTTCCTCTACTTAAGCTTCTGATACAATTCCTTCAAATGACAGTACAGTCCTATGCATGTTTATTCAGAAGTCAGTTCCACTGAGTTCAATGGGGCTGACTCACACATAAGTGTGCATAGGATTGCTGTCCTAAACGCTTACAATTTTGAGTCTAGAATTAAAATCTAAGTTGAAGTTAGAATTTTTTTTACAAGAAACTCTTTGCAATATTTAAATGTTTCACTTTGAACTGTTTAAGGTAGAATAAAAAGAAAAGAAAAAGAAGAAATGCACACAGATTACTAAACAGACTTTGCAGTCTTTACTAATGATTTTTGAAAATTAAGGTATTTGACAACAATAATTTTAATTCTTAACTTTTGACCAGTTATAGTGGGAAAATGGTGGAGTTTGCTATTAGTGCTGAATTTTCATCAAGGAAGAACAGTCATCTCAGGATCATTCTTGTGCTACTTATTATGCAATTTCTGTTTTGCAATAACAGGTGGCTTGGCATGACTTGACCATAATGTCTTCATTACAGTGGAATTGTATTTTCAGTTGTTCACAGTCCCAGGCATAATCCACATACATGCATGGGTTGGCTGAAAGAAACCAAGCCAAAATGAGGTTAGATGGGAAAGAGAAAGCCGCTCATTTCACTTATCGTGTTCAGTGTTCACTACTCTAGTTTGTAGAGTTCATTATACTTCCATCTCAACAGTCAGGCTGATTTATGATACTTCAACTATTCAACTTCAACTTCAACAGTAGATACATCTACTGGAAGTCTGACGGACAATGCAATCCTGCGTAAGAACATAAGAACATAAGAACATAAGAAGAGCCCTGCTGGATCAGGCCAAAGGCCCATCCAGTCCAGCTTCCTGTGTCACACAGTGGCCCCACCAGATGCCTCAGGGAGCACACGAGACAACAAGATACCTGTGTCCAGTCGCCACTCCCTTGCACCTGGCACAGAGAAAACCCACTTCTAAAAAAAAAAGGAGGTTGCTTATGGCTTGTAACCTGTGATGGTCTTTTCCTCCATGAATTTGTCCAAACCCCTTTTAAAGGCATCTAGGCCAGGTGCCATCACCACATCCTGTGGCAAGGAATTCCACAGATGAATCACATGCTGGGTAAAGAAATATTTTCTTTTGTCTGTTCTAACTCTCCCTCCACTCAATTTTAGTGCATGTCCCCTGGTTCTGGTGTTGTGCGAGAGGGAGAAGAATTTCCCTCTATCCACTCTCTCCATCCCATTCATAATTTTATAAGTCTCAATCATGTCCCCCCTCAGGCGCCTTTTTTCTAGGCTGAAAAGCCCCAGACGCTGTAGCCTTTCCTCATAAGGGAGGTGCTCCAGCCCACGAATCATTCTGGTCGCTCTTTTCTGCACCTTTTCCAATTCAACTATATCCTTTTTGAGGTATGGTGACCAGAACTGGACACAATACTCCAGATGTGGCCTTACCATCGATTTGTACAAAGGCATAATGATATTGGCCGTTTTATTCTCAATCCCCTTTTTAATGATCCCGAGCATGGAATTGGCCTTCTTTACCGCACACTGGGTCGACACACCGCCGCACATTGGGTCGCCGCACACTGGGTCGACACTTTCATCGACCTGTCCACCAGCACCCCAAGATCTCTCTCTTGATCCGTCACAGACAACTCAGAACCCATTAGCGTATATGTGAAATTTTGGTTTCTTGCCCCAATGTGCATCACTTTGCACTTACTTACATTGAAGCGCATCTGCCATTTTGCTGCCCATTCTCCCAGTTTGGAGAGATCCTTCTGGAGCTCTTCACAATCCCTGCTGGTCTTTACCACCCGGAAAAGTTTAGTGTCATCCGCAAACTTGGCCACCTCACTGCCTATCCCCAACTCCAGGTCATTTATGAATAAGTTGAAAAGCACCGGTCCCAAGACCGATCCTTGGGGCACACCGCTTTTCACCTCTCGCCATTGTGAAAATTGCCCATTGACTCCCACTCGCTGTTTCCTGGTCTTCAACCAGTTCCTAATCCACAAGAGGACGTGCCCTCTTATTCCCTGACTGTGGAGTTTTCGCAGGAGCCTTTCATGAGGGACCGTGTCAAACGCCTTCTGAAAATCCAGATATATAATATCCACGGGTTCGCTCGCATCCACATGCCTGTTGACCTTTTCAAAAAATTCTAACAGGTTTGTGAGGCAAGTCTTCCCCTTGCAGAAGCCATGCTGACTCTCCCTCAGCAGAGCTTGTTCTTCTATGTATTTTAAGATTTTATCCTTAATGAGACTTTCCACCATCTTCCCTGGAACAGATGTTAGGCTGACCGGCCTGTAATTTCCCGGGTCCCCCCTCCTTCCTTTTTTAAAGATTGGCGTGACATTAGCTATCCTCCAATCCTCTGGCACATTGGCCGTTTTAAGGGACAAGTTGCATATTTGGGTCAAGAGGTCAGCAACTTCATTCTTGAGTTCCTTCAGAACTCTTGGGTGGATGCCATCCAGGCCTGGTGATTTATTGATCTTTATTTTGTCAATTAAGTCTGAGACATCTTCTCTTTTAACCTCTATTTGACTTAATTCTTTAGTCAGGGGAGACCGTTCCGGCAGTGGTATTTGCCCGAGGTCTTCTGCCGTGAAGACAGTAAGTCGCGTAAGGATCTGCGGCCAGCCCGGCCCAGAGGGCCAGCCACAGAATCCTCAGCCCTTCCCAGGCTGCTCCAGCGTGGCCCAGGGTCTCCACAGGGGAAGAGGACATTCATTTCCTTCCCCCAGTGTAGGACTGCCTGGCCCCAATGGGCCTCCTCAGATGTACGCTGGCTCTCAAACTGACATACATCCGGGGCGGCGGGGTAAGGGAGGCCCAGTCTGGGAGAGGGGTGGGGATATTAAGAACATAAGAAGAGCCCTGCTGGATCAGGCCAAAAGCCCATCTAGTCCAGCTTCCTGTATCACACAGTGGCCCCACTGGATGCCTCAGGGAGCACAAGACAACAAGATAACCTGTTTCCCGTTGTCACTCCCTTGCACCTGGCACAGAGAAAACCCACTTCTAAAACCAGGAGCTATGATATTGACATAGCTCACCACCGATATACCCGACCCCTCCTGGCCTGGGTAGTCCAACAACTGCCCTTTCCCACACCGTCCGGTCCTCCTTCCCCCGCCCCTTCACCCGCCGGTACAAATCCTACCTGCTCCAGTGGATGCAGGGTTGGTCTGGAGGTGGAGTAAGGGCTGCCAGCCTGGGCGCTGGTGGCCCTTACTCCAAGGCTGCTGAAAAACGTGCTTTACGTTGCGTTTATGGCACACTCAGCCTGCGGAACGCGCACTCCACAGGTGGGAAGCTATGCAGGATTGGGCCATTAGCTAAGACAAAGTTGTCAGCAAATTAAATCAATTATTGACTTGATTTTCTGATAGCAGAGGTGTAGGAAGGGGCCTGCCTCCTGGGGGCGGGAGGCCAAGATGATGCCCCCAGGAGGTCACGCCCCCACTGCATGATGTTAACTAGAAGCCACGCCCCCAGGTGTGACATCACGCGGCCCCTTGCAGGCTGAAAATGATCCCAGGGGGCAGGCGGGAGGGCTGAAAACGCCTCCCCCGGCCTTGGCAGCGGCGCCACGAGTCTCGCTGCCGCTGCCAAGGCCCGAAAATGGCTGAAGAAAAAAACGGCACGAACGGAGCTGCCGTTGCCTAATCGCTGCCGAATGGGGGTGAGTGATGTCTCCTGCTGCCTCCCCAGGCCCTGCTGCCCAGGGATGGACTGCCCCCCGCCCCCCCCCCCATTCCTACACCTCTGTTCAGAAGGTGGAGGAAAGAACAAGGGGCTCAGTAGCAATAGGGAAGAATTGGTTGATTAAACCGTTATGCCTTCATTACAGTTGAATAGTGGTTTTAGCTGTCCACAGTCCCATGCATAATCCTCATACAAGCATGGGTTGGCTGAAAGGAATCAAACCAAAACGAAGTTAGATGTGAAAGAAAGAAAGCCACTCATTTCACTTAACATGTTCATCATTCTCTCCTCTTGTTTGCATGGTTCATTATATAGTACTTCCATCTCATAACAGTCAGGCTGATTTATCTTTCTTGATACTTCAAGTATACAGACATCTGGTAGAAGTCTAATGGCGCAATCCACCAGACGTCCCCAGCAATGGAACAAGTGTTCCATCGGCAGAAGCTATCGTAAACATGGCATAAAGCATGTTCGCGACAACTCTTGAGTAAGAGAGGTCGGCGCAAGGCTGGCCTCCCTTCGACGTCGGACCAGGACTTGGCTGCCGACGGAAGGTAAGAGCTCCTGCCGGCGGCCGCATGGGCAGTTCGGCAGGCAAGGGTGGGGGCCATTGGCCTAGCCGGCCCAGGAAGGGATGGGGGATGGTGTCGGCCATATCCCCGTCCCCGCCGGGCCGGCTAGGACATTACATGGCCTGCTCTACTTCCACCAGCTGTTTAGCTGTGGAAAATCCAAGGAGATCTATTGGGTCGGCCCTGGTTTACGCCCGGGGAAGGGGACAAGTGTCCCCTTCCCTGAGTAGAACTCTGGCCCGCCATTAGACGGGCAGCCCGGGCGCAGGATCATTTCAGATTTCAGATATAATTTCTGAATAAAATTATAAAATGTGGCCTAGATGATACTAACTTTAGGTGGTTCAACACTGGTTGAATGGCTGTTCCCAACAAGTGATAATAAATAACTGGAGAGAGAGGCTCTGCCTTGGGCCATGACCTGTTACAACATTTTTACAAATGGTGGGGCAGAGGCGATGCTTATCAGATTTACAGATGACACAAACCTGGAGCACAGTGGACAGCACTCTGGAAGACAAAAATCAGGATTCAAAACAATCAGGCTTAGTTATTAGGCCCATACCAACCAGATGAAATTTAACAGAGACAAATATAACACTCTGCTTGTAGGCACAAACAAAATTAGAGGTGCAAGTACAAAATGGGGGATATCTGGCTGGGCAGCAGCACAATCTGGGTGCTTTAGTGGACCACAAGCTGAACATGAACCAGCAGTGTGATGAATGCAAAAAAAAAAGAAAAAAGAGTAGAGAATGAAGGCGGGTCCAACTCCACCATAGAATCACCGTGGGTTAAATTCCCAGGTTCAAGGAGTGATGGAGTGGGGGCATGCTATCGTCCTCCAGATCAAAAACCTGAAGGGGACCTTAAGATGAGGAAACAAATCAGGGAGGTGTCAATGAAAGACAGGGTTGAAATCATGGGGGGGGGGGCTTCAAGTATCCTCATATCAACTGGGTCAATTCATGCTCTGGTCATGAGAGACTGGATCTCTTGATATGCTAAATCTTAGAGCAGCTTAGCTGCCTTAGAGCAGCTAGGTGACTCTGGATTTGATATTGTGTGGTACTCAGGACCTGGTCAGGGATGTAAATCTCATGGAACCGAGACCATGCTGCAATCTGTTTCACCATGCATGTCAGAGGAGGAGCGCCAAGCAAATCTGACATGAAAACCCCTGACTTCCAAAGGGCAGACTTCCCTCAAATGAGGAGTTAGGAAGAATCTGAAAGGGAAAGTAAAAAAAGAGTCCAATCTCTCCAGAATGCATGGAGGCTGTTTAAAACAACAGTAACACAGACCCAGCTGAAGTGTATCCCACAAAGGAGGAAGGGCGCCACTAAATCCAGGAGGGTGCCGGCATGGCTAACAAGCAGAGTTAAAAGAGGCTATAAAAGGCAAGGAATCTTCCTTCCGTAAATGGAAGTCTTGCCCGAATGAGGAAAATAAACAGGAACACAAACTGTGACAAAAGAAATTTGTGGCAGAAGAATGCTCTTGGGGGGGGGGCATGATTAACGGCGCATTAACCTGCTTACCATAGGCTGGCGCTCTACCAGCCCAAGTAGTTACAAATAAGCACGCTTGCGGCTCCTTAGGAGTAAGTGGCGCCAGTGTGGAGGCCAGCGCCGCTCACTCCGCCATGGACCCAGACCCACGCCAGCCGACGCAGGTAAGGCCTGCGCTGTTTGGTGCAGGGGTGGGGGAAGGGCAGGCACAAGTGGTGAGGGGGCCATTGGCCGGCCTCGCCTGGGATGGGGCGGGGATATCGGCACTGGGTTGCACTGATATCCTATGCCCCTTCCCAGGCTGGGCTGGCCCTACACAGCCTCCCCGATGCGCACGAGCTCCACAGCTGGCATACTTCCAAGGAGGCCCATTGGGGCCTGCAGTGCTTACACCAAGGGAAGGGGATGAATGTCACCTTCCCCTGAGGTGAGCCTGGGCCATGCCAACGTGGTCCGTAATTGGCCTAGGATGCAGCGGCTGGCCCTTCAAGCCAGCTGCTGCATCTTAGGCAGGATTGGGCTGTAAGACATATAAAATTATGCATGGGATGGATAGAGGGATGTTTTTTCCCTGTAAGACTAAATGGCTAGGTTCAGTCTAAGTCAGGGAATACTCTATCCCACAATGAACTCCCTGGCTGTAAAGACAGACCCAAGAGACCTTGCTTAGGATTCTGATCCCACAGGATGTGCCCTCATAAATTGCTCAAAGTATGGCATTTTTGTGGTGGTACCCAACTACTGTCACGAGGAACAGTGGCATCGCTTTCCTGAATTTTACCCAGTGCGGTGTGGGAGCCAGAAGAAATTGGCATGATGTGACGACATCATCGCATCAGGCCAATTACTTCCTGCTTCAAGCACTAGCCAACCTGGCAGTAACTGCCGCTCTGAGCGAGTTGGCTCGGAGCGGCTGTTGGCAGTGGGGTAGTCAGGCTCCCCAGCAACTGGGGCGGAAAAGCCCGCCGCCCCATTATGCAAATTAAGTAAGTAATTTGCATAATAAGTTTTCGGAGTTTTAAAAAGTTTTTTTGCGGTTTTTCCGCAAATTTAAAGTGTAAAACAGTGATTTTCAACGTGTGTGTGCAGCCACTTATCTGAGCTCCAGGACGTTCCAGCAGGCTGGCAGCAGCAGCAGCGACGATCTTCTTATTATCGCATTCGTAAACCTTCCAGACTCGGAGTTTGCGCATGCCCATTCCGTCCTTGCAAACTCCGTGGGTTTGCGCATGCGTAAACTCCGGAAACTCCTGTGCCCGGAGCAGGGAGAGGCTGATACTTGCGCAGCATCTGGCCCAACGTTTGATTAGCCCTCTCGACAAGCCCATGACTAATCGAATGGTGGATCGTGGAGAATCTCTGGTCAATCCCCGCCAGTTGGCATAGCCGCTGAAGTAGGGAGGCTACAAACTGTACCCCTTGATCACTGGAAATTTTGCGGGGAAGGCCCTGAATTGAGAAAATCCCCAGCAGTGCCTGGGCAATACTTGTAGCTGTGATGGAACGCAAAGGTATAGCCTGCAGGAACCTTGTGGCTCTGTCCACACAGACCAGAATGAACTTAGCCCCAGACTTAGCAGGACGGAGCGGGCCCACCAGGTCTAGCTGGAGTTCCTGGAACGGCTGACATTCCACAACACAAGGTTGTAAAGGGGCCTTGGTCTCATCACGGGCACGGCCTACGATTTGGCACGTTGCGCACGAGCGTAGCCAGGCACACACCGTTTCACGAACACCAGGCCACCAAAAGGATTGCGTAAGTCTAGCCAGAGTCTTTTTAACACCAGCATGCCCAGCATAAGGGTGTTCATGAGCCAGCCGCAGGATCGTGTCCCGGTAAGCCTCTGGGACGACAAGCTGACGCCTTGGGGAACTCCCCACAGGTTGGCCAGCAATCGGAGTAAGACGGTAAAAGAAGCCATTTTCCACAATAAACGTATCCGTCACAATTTTGCCAGTAGATGGCGCTGGTACCACAGCTTTGCGAACTCCTTCCAAACTTTTGCAGGAGACACTCTCCACTGCAAAGCGGCTTTTGTCAGGGATGTAAAACTGAATGAGGGACGGTTGCTCCAGCGTCTGCTTTACAGGGCTTTCAACCGGAGCCTCAGCAGCTGCCCTCTTCGCCCCCGCTCGTGTGAGCACCGCCACCAGCAGACTGCCGCCCACATCGGCATCCCCAACAGTAGTAGAAACAACAGGAGCAGTGCTAGCCTTAGCGAGCTGCTCTTCAGCGGCCACTTCACTCCTGATGAGCAAGTCCAGCCCAATAAGCACTTGCGGAGTCTCTTCAGCATCCTCTGTGGTCACAATGAAGAGATGGTCTCCCCTGTACTGTTCAAATTGCACGGAAATGACCGCGCAGGGGAAGTATCGCTTCGCCTCCTTAAAGGAGTGAACCGGCATGCAGAGTTGGTCAACCACGGTCCCAGGGGGGAGGAATCTAGCTGGCAATACACTCACATCAGCCCCCGAGTCCTTGCTGGCTGGCACTTTCTGCCAAACCGCCCCCCCATGAAAGACAGTCAGTTCAGTATCACGATGGGAACTTACTCGGTCTCTGAGGTGGAGAGGGAAGATTTCTTTCATGGTGACGACTCGCGTTCCAGGTAGAGCGGACGATGACCAGTCCGGAACACGCAGGCGAGGAGGAGCAGACTCCACCGAGATGGGTGGCAGCCGCTCGACTCCAGAGCCCGCAGACACTTTAGCGATACGACCTCCCGCAGCTTGGGAAGTCCCAGGAACAACAGCCAAGTGAATCGGGGTGGTACGGTCGTCATCTCTCTGGGCCAACGGCTGTGTGGGAGCCGAACTGGGTCTGGGTGGTACCACATCCGGAGGCTGCAGCACAGCACGCTCCATAACCACATAGTCCGACCCACTGTCGTCTGACTCCCAGCTCTCCGGCACATGTTCAGCCTCATCCTGGTACTGGCACGACGCGCGTACAGACTTAAGTTGGCCCCCTTGCGACTTAGAGCCAGGCTTGAAAACGGCAAAGCCTTTCTTCTCCTTCCCACATTCTTTTCTGATGTGTCCTTTCTCTCCGCAACCATGGCAACGAATCTCCCCTGCCCCCGACTGTTGGTGTGCTGCTTGCGAGCGCTGAGTTGAGTCGGGAGGGGACGGACGGCTTAATGGCTGCTGGTTTCGATTTCCCCCGGCCGGCAACGAGCCTGACCGGCGCTGTTGCTGTTGCTGCGGCTGGCCTCTCCAAGGCCGCTCCTTCCCCCTCTCCCCGTCTTTGGGCTGTTGGCCGCCCCCCTGCTTCACAGACTTAGCAGGCTCGGCGGAGGGAGATTGCCGGCGCCGTAAAGCGACTAGAGCATCCAGCTCCCTTCCAGCTTCCAGCAAGTCCTTAGGGTGTTTGTCCATTAGAAAAAATAGAAATTCATTAGGAACTAAATCATAAAATTTGTCCAGAAAGAAAAGATGAAGGGCATCAGCATAAGAAAGAGCATTCGCAGCCTGAACCCACTGTAATCCAAGTCGCTGCAGTTGCGACGCACACTCCGCCCAGGAATCTCCTCCTTTCTTCCGAAAGTTTCTGAACTTCTGCTGCAAGGAGGCAGGCGTCAGAGCAAGGCGACAATGGACCATTTGACGGAAAAGCGAATAATCGTGCATCCGGTCAATCGGCAGGTCATTAAGAATGCGTTGAAGGACAGAGTCCTGCACCAAAGTGCGCAGCAGCCGACACATCTGATCTTCCGGCACTTGCTCAGAGAGGCACAAAGCCTCGAAATTTTGCAAATAACACTCGACCGAAATTTTGCCATCGAATTTTGCGAAGACCGAGCGATCGAACCCCCATTCCCGGCCTCTCTTCCCCAGACAGTCAGTCAGCAGTTTGGTTTGAGCCAACGCAAAGTCCAAAAAGGGGTTAGAAGCAGGATTGGATCCACCCGGGGCTTGATCCTGGTCATCAGCGGGGCGAGTGCGCCGCGGTGCAGGAACAGGGCGGGGAGGCACAGCCGAGTACGAAAGTCCATGGTAGGGCGAGCTGTCTTCCCTCGGCATGAAGGGGTTGGTACTCGGAGCTCTGACCTGGCCAAGGCTCTCTCGATAAGCACGCACAGCCGACGGGGCAGCTTGAAACTGCTGGAGCCCATGGGAAAGATAAGGGCTCGGCGGACGCAGCTGCCGCTGTGCCCGCTCTTGCTGCTGCTCTCGCCTCGCAGACTCGGAAAGCCAAAAGTCGCCCGTGTCTCGCACCTCCTCCTGGCGCACGTAGGTGGCTCCCTGCCGTTCAAGCTCAGCCGAAGCAGGACGGTCCCAGCCAACTCGCCTCTCCTTCGCGGTGGTAGTTCGACGCCGCACCACAGGCTCAGATGGAAACACCCCCGAGGCAGAGTCCCCAGCCGGCTCCCTTTTCTCAGGAATGTCAGACCTGGCAGCTTGCTCCTCCACCGCAGGCGAGCGCCGGTCCTGCCGAATTGGATGACTGAGGATGCGGTACTCCACACGCTTAAGCGCTTCCGAGAGACGTTGGTGCTCCTTCAAATCCTCTTCCTCACGCCGCTGCCAGTCAATCTTCGACACTCGGTCGTCCCAGGAACTGAACGTCTCATTCAAAAAGCCAGTCTGGTCCACAGTCACATAACTGTGAGGGGCATCAGCTCCCTCAGTGTCCCCAGAGTCACCAGTCCAAGGCTGTGTCTCATCAGCGTCCTGGTGTGATGGAGGACGTTCTTCTTCGTCTTCGGAACCGGACCCACATGACCGGGGCCATTCCTCTGCCATGCTTACTAGCCTAACCTTCGTATCCCGCAAGGAATACGAGTCCCTCTCTTCACAAAACAACAAACTGCGTGCACTCAGTACTTGCAGTTATGCCAGCCAAATCATGCCCAACAATTTGACCAAAAAGGAATCAATGGAACCCAGGGTACGAAAGACCACTGCCACCATGTCATAGGGAGGTTCACCCCCTCTAGCCTCGATGCCGGCACAAACCAAGGCCGGCCACCTTAGCCAGAGAAGGTTTGCTCTCTAATCGGTTGGTTGTCCACTCCTAGCCAAGGAGAGAAGGCACCCCTGAGCCACAGGGGGGTAAAAGCAACTAACCCCTGACCAAGGGGATAGTACAGGTAGACTGCCACCAGCACTGGGTGCCTCCTAGCCCTTCCTGTCCCAGGCTACTGGGAAGGGGTACAGAGTGAACCGTTGGTCCCAGGTCGGCTGACCAAGCCAGACAGGGGATACAACGTGCAACACAGGTAGTACGTGACTAAGCAACAAGGCTTCCAGGACTTAGTTTCCAAGGCTCCAAAGAAACACTCTCTGGTGAAATAGATAGGTGTTTATTAAGTTTAGGCTACGCAAACCAAGCATAGTGATACAAGTAAAAAGGTACAAGCAACTAAGTTGCTGCAAAAAGGCATAACTTCCAATTACTAGAATACAGCAATAAAATAACAAAGAACTAACTCCTTAGCTAACACATTTGTCCCTACACACTCACCATGATGAGAAAAGAGAATAGCCATCCCAGCAGGATGGTGCAGGGCTGACCTGCCCAAGGCAGAGCTAAGTCAAGCCATAGAGTAACAGCAGATAGGAGGACTGTCTCCAGCAAAGACTAGTTAGAGAGAGAATAATGAGAGACAAGATGGATCCCAGAATAATAGCTTAAATAGACTTTTTAGGGTAAGATGATTGACAGGGGGGAGCAGACCAATGAAAGGGCAACACGCAGGGGAAAGTTCCCGAAGATGAGCTCACTCCTCGCTCCCCCTCCCAAGTCTGAGAAGCTCGTGATGTCCAGCACAGGTGCAGCTAGTTAATTGGGAGAAGTTGTGATATCAGGGTTCCCATGCAGATAAGAAATAACAAGGCAGCTTGAAGCACAGCTCCCAAGGCCTCTGGCCAAGTGCCAATCACTGGGGCTACAGAAGCAGGCAGGCAGAAAACCAAGACAGGAAACTCAAAATGGAGACAGACCAAGGATTTGAAACAGATCTGCATTACAGTGGGCAGAAAGGGGTGATACCCACAAGTCGCTTCTTTGGATTCTCACGAGAAGCCAAAGAAGTGACTCATGGTGGCTGAAAATGGCCCAGCAAGGGTGTCAACGCTCCTGAGTACACAAAGAAGTGACTTGGAGCATCTGAAGAAGACCGCTGAGCCTGGGTGGCAGAGGCCATGTGCACCCCTAATTTGGTTTGCACCCAGTGCACTGCTCACCAGGAGCACCCCCCTAGTGATGCCTGTGACAAGGAATTTCACATGTCCAGAACATGACACAAGGAAACTAGCTTCACAGGATATTCCAGTTTACTACGTTTATCCCAATCCAGAAGAAGATCCATATCATCCAAAAGAATTGGTTTAAACTTTAGATAGTAACTTACTGCAGAGTTTATCCAGGCAGTTGTCAGGGCAGTCTCCACATGGCGGGCCCTTTTTATAGGGCATCAGCATTTGTTTTGGTACATACCCCTTGAAATCACAGAGTAATATGTTCATCATCAACATACTGTTCTTAAGATAGGTAAGATTTAATGCAGATTGAGTTTATTAATTTTATAGCTTGATCATTTTGAGGTGGTTACTCCATTGAAACAAACAGAGCAGCCACAGCCCATATGAGTTCTGATGATGTGTGCAAATCAGAGAGCACATGGGGCTCTTGAACAGAATTAACTGAGAACATTTTGTCGGAAATGATACTTACGCAGGGCAGAAATGGCAGACATAGAAGAAAGGGTCCCTACTGCCTGGGCAGAAAGCCTCTGCACATCCAACCTGGTATGTATTGTACAAAATAAGCTGTGAACATAAAGCGGGGGTGTTAATGCAGGTCTCAAGTCATGGTAAATTCACAATCATGGAATGAGTTATGATGACACAGAACTGCCTGTATATTGAAGTGACTCTCTTTTTATCATTCAACCATTATAAAATTGAATTTATGTGAAAAAGAGAATTCTATTTATCATAAAATCAAGACTTTTGTCGTATCCATAGGATGTTTGACAAGGAGAATCTACATCATGAGATGTATAACAAACCAATTTTTAGCACATGTTGATGAAGAATGACTCAATTTTGTAGCTTTCATGGCCTGCTATGATGTAGACCGATTCCAAGTTTGCGGGATTAAAAGCCATGTATATCCCTGAAAATATTTTGTGTTTTAAAAAAGTCTGAACGTCAAATGTAAAAAGCACTTTAAAAACAATAAAACAGTACGTAGTGTGTAAAACACACACTAAAAACACAACATTTCATCCACACACTGCGGACCAATGGGGAATCTGCTCAGTCCAGTGGTAGCCAATCTGTATATGGAACAATTTGAGAAACAGTCGCTACTGTCAGCCAATAAACGACTGGAAATTTGGCTGAGATATGTACAGTAGATGACGTGTTTTGTATCTGGGAATATGGGGAAGCAGAATTATTGACGTTCTTGGAACACCTCAATAATCAACACCCAGCCATCCAATTTACCATCGAATGATAAAAGAATGGCTCTCTCCCTTTCCTGGATGTGATGGTCTTTCAGAAAAAAGATCTTACATGTGGTCACACCGTGTACAGACGTTACCTACATCAAACCATCACACGGCACGCTAATTGTCTGCCTGCAGCTTCGTGCACTTTCCTGCTCGGACGCTTTTCTCCGCTACAAAAGCTTTCCCAGCATGCTGGGCAGTAAACATCCTTGTAACTTTTGTTGCCTGTACACCTGAGGAAGTCCGCAGTGTGCGGACAAAATGTTGTATTTTTAGTGTGTTAGTACGTTTTATTGTTTTTAAAGTGCTTTTTACGTTTGACATTCGGACGTTTTAAAAAAATATTTTCATGGATATACATGGCTTTTAATCCCACAAACTTGGAATCAGTCTACAAGAATGACTCATAGACATGCTTAAATTTTACTCTAAACCAAATACCTTCACTTTGTTTGCAACTATTTTTGTGCCCCACCCTCGCAAATTGTAAGTTTCTTCTTTTGAGCCATTTCTTTGTAGTCAAGAAAATCCATTGTGCAGTTTTTAAGTGATGGGGCTTTTAAATTCTTATTTTAAATCAGTGTTTAACTGATGGTGTCAACTTGCAACATGTGTCTGGGGTATTGAAGTGACCCTCCTTGGTGAACCAAGCTTCCCAAAACAAAAATGGCTGTTGCTGGAGTGACTTAGCTGCAGCTATGTGTACTAGTAGATGGAGACAAGGAACTGTTGCATCTGTTTGTGTTTGCTATGTGTAAGACATGTTTTTGCATGTATTTGTGTTTGATGCACAACATGGTGTGTTTGTATGTAGTATGCGAGCTTGTGTGTGACATGCAGCAGATATGGTTTCCTTTTAATATGTGCTTTCCTTTTAGCCTATTTACATTTTGACAACGATTGCTGCCATAAGCTGTCTTATCAATTACTCCAGTTGAAAGGGCTTGGAATATTATTATACTACTTCATCTGGTTATAATCTGCAATTTGGGATCTAGCCAAGATCCTGGGAATCACAGAGATATCTTTGTAGGATTCTTGCTGTTACAAGCAACATGGTTTTCTGGAGCTGAGCTGGTGTAATTTGCTCTAGGCCAAATTGACGAGGTGTTTCTTCAGACTTCTAGGCACTGCTCCAAGGACTCCAATGACAACTGGCACAATATTGACCTCCTTCCAGAGATACCCAAGTTCTACTTACCAGTCTTACAGTGCAATCCTATGTAAGGATCCGGCCGGAGGCCTAGGGCCGCCCACCGGATTCTGAGCACCGTCGGTCAGGTTGCTGCCGGGCCGGAGGTCTACTCGGGGAAGGGGACACTCGTCCCCTTCCCTGAGTGTAAATGCCAGCCGGCCCGACCAGCCTTCTCAGATGCCAGCAAAACTGGCAGGTGCAAGGGAGTGGCAGCAGGAAACAGGTTATCTTGTTGGCTGTGTGCTCCCTGAGGCATCTGGTGGGGCCACTGTGAGATACAAGAAGCTGGACTAGATGGGCCTTTGGCCTGATCCAGCAGGGCTCTTCTTATGTTCTTATGTTCTTAAGTAGGAGGAGGCCGTGTAACGGCCCAGCCGCCCGGTGGGGGCCGGGATATAGCCAAAGCCATCCCCCACCCCCTTTTGGACCGGCTGGGCCAATGCCCCCTCCCCGCCCGCCGGATCCTTACCTGGGTTCAGCGACAGCCACAAGGGTACTCCGTCACCGGAGCAGGGGAGGCTGGCCTCTGCACTGGCCTCCCTTGCTCACAAGTCATCGCAAACGTGCTTTCCGGCACATTTGCAACGTCTCACTCATTCCGGCGCCAGGGGCAGTCACAGGATTGCGCTGTTAGTGACCAAAAGTGTAGCAATAAAGGGTGGAGAGAACCTCATTCTTATGAAATTCTC
Organism: Plestiodon gilberti rubricaudatus; assembly: GCA_026170595.1. Classification (NCBI taxonomy): domain Eukaryota; kingdom Metazoa; phylum Chordata; class Lepidosauria; order Squamata; family Scincidae; genus Plestiodon; species Plestiodon gilberti. Next base: position 10,891,021 of record JANXHW010000006.1, on the reverse strand, counting down.
TTGAATCTGAGCTCAAGTGTCAGGGGTGTCCTCCTTTTTCTGCTTCATTTTCAACAAAAAGTAGAAAAGACTTGCCTAAACTGAACAAATTTGTCACATAACTTTACAAAGGGGACCTTAAATTTCAGCAGTAGATTTTCGGGGTCATCCTCTGTCTGTCCTCCACTTTCTGACCAGAAACTGCTATTGACAAAAGTCCAAAGCATATGGAATTTGGAGAGAAATTTCTCTTGTAGCAGATTGATCAGACATAAGAGGCCATAATGCGGTGGGTGGGGAGAAGCCAAGATGTGTGCAGAAATTATTCAAGGTCATTCCAGCCGATTTACATTACAAAGCATCATACAAGTAGGGTATAAGAAGCGTTGCTTAAACATCATCAGAGGCGAAAATGTTCTCCACATTATAATAATAATAATAATAATAATAATAATAATAATAATAATAATAATAATTATTATTATTATTATTATTATTATTATTATCCACAGTGCTATTATTTGTATTCCTAAAATATGTTACATGCCAAAATCTTATGGTGGTTCTGTTTATACCTGAGTGTGGGACGACATGAACTTCATTGAGTAAAGTGCCCCAGAGGTATAGTGCTGATCTGTTAAATTAGAATACCATATGAAAATTACTTGTGTCCAGGATTGAAAAGAGTTTGATTTCAGTGTACTCTCATAGCAGTAAATTCCTGCAAAAAAGAAGAAATTCAAATATCAAAAAATGTCTTTGATTTAAGATTATATTTAAGGTGCTTTCACTGTTCAATGTTTCAAAAAGGGGGTCATCTTAAATTCTGCACCATGTACACAGTAAAGATTTTTTATAGTCTTACATATTTTACAAATTAGTCTCCATCCAGCAAACCTTTGACTTGATCTTTCAACTCAACACTGGATTGGGGAGACATCAGTGTTCACACAGAAATTCAAGAGGTGAAGTTTCCCCAATCTCTTGCTAGAGATGCACCTGATGAGTGCCTACCTGATACATCTCTAGAAAGCATGATGCTTCTCCAAAATGCCACCTACTGCTCTAGTAAACGTCCAGGCATAGCCCAAAATCTTGACTAAGGCACTGCAGGTGTCCCCCAGTTAACAACGAGGATAGTTCTGGAATCTCTATTGTAAAGTGGACCAGACATTAAGTGAGTCTTCAGCACCATCTACTGGTCGATTTTGGTATAACATGCAAAGCCTATATAATGTAATGCACTGCAGCGCAGTTGTAATAGAGAGTGAATGGCAAGTACTCCAGACTCATCTTTTTAAATCCGCAACCCATCAGCTGTTTGGTGCTAGATTAGTGTTTTGATGTTTAGCACCTAACAGCTGATGGGCTGGGGATTTAAAAAGACACATTAAAAAGGATTTGAAAAGAGCTGTGAGTGCTTCCTGCCTCCATTTTGTAATCAGCAGCAGGCTCAGGGACAAGCAGCAGCAATTTTTTATAAGGTACTGTACTGGGGGACCACCATCGTATATGCAGATTGTCGTTAAACAAATCGTCATTAACCAGGGGACACCCGTAGGTGCCAACATAACTGAAGACAGAATTAAAACTACTCAGATTAAAACAGGGGATCGCCACCTATGCCGCCGAAACCACCATTACAGCACTTACTGGCGCTTTGGGGAGCTTCGGGGAGGCCTGCGCAACCCTCTACAGGCCTCCCCAATCTTCGCATCGCTGGAAAACAGTGATCTTCGGGCGCTTTCGGTTTTCACGAAAACTGGAAGTGCCTGACGATCGCCGTTTTGAAGCGATCCGAAGATTGGGGAGGCCTGCAGAGGGTCGCGCAGGCCTCCCCGAAGCTCCCCAAAGCCCTTGTAAGTGCCACAACGGCCGTTTCAGGCACTTTTGCAGCGGTGGCAATCCACTGGATCGCCATGCTGTCCCCGCCCCTTAAGGGGGCAGGGGGCAGCTTTTGTTCTCAATGGTGGGTCGCGACCCACCAGCGGCGGAACGTCGATGGAGCACGTGGAGCAGGAGCCCCAGGCAGGAGGGAGGGCGATTGGGTGGGCGCAATCGGGGGAACTCACCGAAGCGCAGGATCGGCCCTCCCTCCCTCCCTGGAGCCCGTTTGGCTCCAAAATGAGCGGTAAACGGGCAGGAGGGCGCGTCGTCATGATGCGCGCAGGCCCGCTCCCACGCACCCGGGCACGCGCCCGTCATTTCTGCGACCCACCACTTTGAGAACCACTGCTATAGATAGTCATAGCCCAATCCTATGCCAGACTGGGCTACCGGCTGGAGTGCTTTGCGGTAGCATCAGTGGCAATGGTGCATGCTGGATCCTATCCCCTCATTTTGCAGCCTCAGGCTGGATCCTATCCCCTCACCCGTTTCAGGCACTTTTGCGGCGGTGGCAATCCCCTGGATCGCCATGCTGTCCCCGCCCCTTAAGGGGGCAGGGGGCAGCTTTTGTTCTCAATGGTGGGTCGCGACCCACCAGCGGCGGAACATCAATGGAGCACGTGGAGCAGGAGCCCCAGGCAGGAGGGAGGGCGATTGGGCGGGCGCAATCGGGGGAACTCACCGAAGCGCAGGATCGGCCCTCCCTCCCTCCCTGGAGCCCGTTTGGCTCCAAAATGAGCGGTAAACGGGCAGGAGGGCGCGTCTTCATGATGCGCGCAGGCCCGCTCCCACGCGCCCGGGCACGCGCCCGTCATTTCTGCGACCCACCACTTTGAGAACCACTGCTATAGATAGTCATAGCCCAATCCTATGCCAGACTGGGCTACCGGCTGGAGCGCTTTGCGGTAGCATCAGTGGCAATGGTGCATGCTGGATCCTATCCCCTCATTTTGCAGCCTCCCACCCCCTTTCTCTCCTTGGACTTGTGCCAGTTACAAAGCTGGTGCAACTCTGAGGAGACCCATTGCAGAGCAGGAGGCTTGCAGAGCAGGTAAAGGGGATTTAAATCCCCTCTGAAGTCTCCCAATCCACCCCCTCGCTGGATACAGCATGCTCATTTTCAGTGCAGCTGCACCAGTAGGGGGATAGGACTGGGCCCTCTGGTATAACCAGTCCAAAAGGATATGTATCAGGAAGGGTGATGTTGGCAGCTGGTGGAACCTTTACACCCCTCTATCATTCACAACCCCACCTGCTGAAGGATAATGGTGTCCATCTGATGCTTGAAGGTTCTGATATCTTTTTGTTAGATTTGCAGTGGGGTTTGCAGGATTTTATTATTAATAGGCAGGGCAGGGGGTGCTAAGCTGTCCCCTTTTTGGCAGGAGAGGTGAGGGGCGATGATGACGCCCCCTATCATGTTTCTAGGGGGGGAGGGGGAGGAGCCGTACCTTTGGGTTGGCTCCGTGCCCCACTCTTCCCATTCTCACCTGAGCGCAGCAATGGTTAAGGTAAGTAAGGTAAGTGGTTGGGTGGGGGATATGGGTCTTTTATTTTGGCATGGGTGGGGGTATGGGTCATAAGGTAAGTGGGTGGGGGTATTGGTCTTTTAATTCCTTGTTTTGGTGGTTGTTTAATTTGGGCTCGCACAGGGGCTGGTGGGGGGGTTTGGGCACGTTTGCCCAGCGCCTGCCTTTCGCCATGCTTGCCTGGGGTGGTGGTGGTATGGGTCTTTTAATTCCTTGTTTTGGTGGTTCGTTAAATTTGGGCTCGCACAGGGGCTCGGGGGGGGGGGGTTGGGCACATTTTGGGCGCGTTTGCCCAGCGCCTGCCTTTGCCATGCTTGCCTGGCCGCGTGTGGCAACATGGCCGCGTGTGGCAACATGGTGACGCCCAGCCTCTCCTTCACCATGCTTGCTTTCTCACTTAACAGCAAACGGTTTGTAGACAGGCTAGATGCTGACAGTGAAATACAGCACAAGAAAGTTTTGCTGTGACTCTGAACAGTTTGGGAGCCTCTAGCGAGTTTCACCAGATTTTGCTCTTATAATAAGGCTTATAAACCTTCATCAGAGGCTTTCCGTTCATTGGGAGGCTTTGTTTTACGAGCGGCGAGGGGCTTTTTTGTTACCGGCCGGCAGGCTGCAGCTGTCTTGGTGGCGGGCTTAGGTTTTTACTGTAACGTAGGGCAGCGCCGGGGCTGCTAAGTTCCCAGTGTGCGTGTGCATTGAGGCTCTGCTTAGTTAGTGCGTGGCCCCGTTTGGAAAGAAAAAAAAACACATTGCATTCTGGGGGATGTAGTTTTTCCGGTGATAGTTTCACTTCTATTGCTTCTTTTATGATGTGCTCTCTCCCAGCCTCTTTTGTCCCCTCCCTGGCATCGTGCCTCTTGGTGGCTGGGGGAGCCGTGCAGCGCTGCCCAGCTGGCGCTTCCCCTCTGGCTTCCCGCAGGATTTGTTTCCCTCTGCTGCCTGCTTGTTTGGGTGGCCGCGAGCGCACCCGTCCGCTTTGTGCCGCTTGGGCTCGAAGCCGTGCAGCGCTGCTCAGTCGGAGCGTTCCTCCTGGCTCACCGCTATACAGTGGAACCTTGGATTGCGAGCATAATTGGTTCCAGAAACGTGCTTGTAATCCAAAGCACTCGTATATCAAAGCAAATTTTCCCATAAGAAATAATGGAAACTCAGATGATTCGTTATTCTGCAAGAGATCTTTGTGTGTGTCTGCAGGGCTCCTGGGCTCAGCTAATTAAGAAGCTGCCCTGCCTTTGCTCTTGCAAACTGTAGCTCACTTTGCAACGTCCGATATACAAAACCTGAGCCTTGTTCTACAGAGTAAAGTCTTTGCTACAGGCAGATGGGGGAGGGGGAAACAGCTTGTTAATGAGGTCTGCAAGACAGAAGTGGCAAAGCAAAGTCTGAGCTGCTATTCTGCACAAAGGGAGCTTCTAACAGAGGGAGAACAAAGTGTTAATGAGCAGTTAATGAGGGCAGTTTGTTGCCCAGGAGACGCTATTGTTACTCTGCAAACACACAGAAAGATATCTTGGAGAACACAATGTACTCGTATTGCAAGACATTGCTCGTTTATCAAGTCAAAATTTAGAAAACAATTTTGCTCGTCTTGCAAAGCACTCGCAAACCAAGTTACTCGCAATCCAAGGTTTCACTGTATATTTATGGGTGGGGGGGCGCCTTCTGCTGCCCGCTCGTTCGGGTGGCCGCGTGCATGCCCGTCCGCCCGCCATTGATTTTTGAAATTTAAACGTCATGATTAAGTATAATTAATATAGCTGGATTGCTGCAGCATAATAGTATGGGAATGAATTAAACTATAAGTGGCGAAATGGCATGTCCTTAATGAAATTTAAACCGCTTCAGGATTATATTGTATATAGCTGTATATAGCTGGCTTGCTGCATTATATTAGCACAGTATAATTATATAATGGAGAGTATAATTGCCAGGATGGTGTAGCGGTTTGGGAGTCGGACTTAGACCTGGAAGATCCAGGTTCGGGTCCCCGCTCAGCTTACTTTAATTATAATAAGCTTCCTGGGTGGCCTTTGGCCGGTCACTGTCTCTCGGCCCCACCTACCTCGCAGGGTTGTTGTGTGGACAACAAGGAGGGGAGGAAATATGTACACCACTCTGAGCTCCTTTGAGTAAGGGTGGTATAAAAATGTGAAAATAAAATAATAATTGATCAACGTTGAAATAATAATAATTTAAAAAAAAGTTAAAAGCCAGAAACAATTCAATGACCAGGCAGGCTCTAAGTAGGCTTAAGGATTGGCTATCTGATGGATGCGGAGCAGAATTTGCCTTGTTTTATTTCACAGGCCACGGTGTCATAGAGGCCACTGAGGAATGGTTGCATTTACCCCTCTTTTAACCTGTTTTTATTTGTCAGGTTAATTAAAATGGAATACTTAATAAGTTAAAAGCAGTATTAACTTAGTATAATTAAAGTAAGGAATTGAAGCATAATTAATGAATTTAGCTATACTTAATGAACTTAAAATATTAACATGATTATATTGTGTATATCTGAATTACTGAAATATTAGAAGCAAATGAATGGAGCTATAATTGATTATAATTAAGTTCATATGAATTTCAATTATTAATCTATGGAGTTTAAGCTTAATTTAAATTATAATTAAGTTGAATGATTTTCAAATATCGATTTATTGGTGGGTTTAATTTGTCCTGATTGGGCCTGAGAGCGGGCTACCCTGAGGGTGTGGAGCCTGGGTTGGCCTTGTTTTGCTTCACAGGCTATGGTGTCGGAGGAGCCATTGGAATTGGTTCCGATTCCTCTGTTAACGTGTTTGGATTTGTCGCCTTACAGGTTCTCTTTCCCAACTCTTATAGAGGTTCCACTCCATTTTCTCCCCCCCCCTCTTTTTTCCTGAGTGGAGGAGGATCATCTCTCTCCCTGGTGCAAGCAACCGTTCAGGGCCTGCAGGCTTGGCAGCGGATAATGGCGGCCCAGTAGGGGGCTGCGGCAGGCTTACCTCTGAGTCTGCCGCCATTCCGCCCGATCGGCTTTTTCGCTGCTTGGGAGTGTGTTGTTGATGAATCTATACCAAGCTACTTTATAATCAAAATGGTTGGAATGAATTTATTCAAAAAAAAAAAAAAAGACGAAGAAAAAAAAGGTGGGCAGGAGTTTATGAATTTAATTGATTGAATTTTATGAATGTATCCTCTCAAGGTGGCCTATTTCTACCTGGGGCTTTCTAGTTTTGGGGTGATGGCAGGGAAGTCCAACCTTCCATTTATTTCTACTATAACCAGTATGAAGCGAAGAGCAAAAGTGTTGTTGCCAACTGCGGGGCACTGCTGCCTCCCCATTTTTTGCTTTTCAACATCCCTTCTGAGATCAATTTCGCATTACTTATTTCTGTGGATTATTTCTTTTGCAGTCTAGGATGCCCGGGATGCAGCGGACAAAGGGCTGTGCCCCTGGACAGCCGCACCGCACCAGCTGTGTACACTGTGCTATACCACTATGCACATGGTTGGGCCGCTGACGACGCATCTTTTTTTTGGGGGGGTGCAATTCGGCACGCTTTCCTGGGTGTAAGGTTTGACCTCTTTCAGGTCACAGCTTGGGTTACTCACCTCTCTGGTGTTATTTTGGGTTTGTTGTCAAGGGACTCCCTGGTGATTAGGTTCTTACCTGTCAAACCCCCTAGATGAGCAGGCTGGGCAGAGGCTCGGATGGAGCGTCTCTCTTCAATTCTACTAAATGCATTAAATTCCAGCGTGGGAATATTTTACAGCATCCCGCAGGGTGTGTGCAATAGGGGGAAAATGGAGTGCCCATGGTTTCCAATTTTATTTGTTATATTTATGTTAGTTTAATTTCGCGACATGCTGACGCCAAGCCCCGCCCATAAATAGATCGGGAAGCTGATCACACCTCGGGTGTGCAACGCATCCCTCCACGGAAAGTGGCTTGTGGGCTGGCTAACCGGCAGCAAGTTCAGGGCGCAGTGTTCCAGGCTCACCTCCTTTACCATTTCGCGGCACTTCTCGTGCCAGTCATTTTGAAGAGACGACAAGGTGGGCAGGGTGGCCCCAGACATTTCTGCACCACGCGCTGCCTGCGGCACATTTATTTATTGGCCCATTTCTCACGAGAAAGATGGTGTATTTCTTAACCACAGGGCACACTGGTTCACTGTTAGCCCGGTAGCCGGGCAATGAATCTGGTTGTGGTAGCTTTATGTTAACCCCCTCACGGGATTGTGACAGGGAGAGGTCACAATCGGACTCTTTACTGTTATTCCCCCGATATGGATGGGGTTCGCGTATGCCTGCATTCTCCCTTCGGTGTGGGGTAGTTTGCCTGGCTTTGGGCATTCACTATCTGCCTCCTTATTGTTGATTATTTTCAGCCTTCAGTCTGGAGATATGTTTGGCTAACTCATTCTCTTCTAGGAGGATGGGCCCGCTAGCCACTGCAGCCTTCTACGCGTCAGGTGCTCCATTCCAACTGGACTGCAGGCCTGAGAGACGCCAGGAGCAATGGGCTTCGCCATGGCCGCCAACCTTTACTTTGATCCAGCTGAGGTTGAGTGGTATGGATGGGGCACGGGGTATTCCTTGAGGCATGTCTCATGCTCTAGGACATCAGCATTACATGCCTGTAAACAGAGGGGAAGCCAGGGCAGAGGTACCAGTAAAGTAATACTCGTCCTGCTGGCACTTTGAGATGGTTCCCTCTCAATCTTTCCAAAGCTACGTTTAACCCATAATTAAGTTATGCAGGTAGTCTGGTAGAGGGGTGAGGGGTACGGAGGATTCCAGTTCCATCCTGTGCACCTGTTTCCCCAGAGCACCTCATGATACTCGAGTCACGGGCCCCTAGGAATTTCGTTTCTGTAGTCATGGGCTGTTTCCCTTGGCCTGGCTGCAAGGGGCAGAGGGGGATTGGCCAGGTGCAGTCCCTGCTGAGTCCCCGAGATGCTGACTTCCTTCATATCACAGCAGCTGCTGTTATCGTAGCTATATCTCCAAATTGCTACGTTTCGCTTTACGTGAATGTTTCTTGGGGGCCTGTGCCCAGTGATTTATGGCCTTATTAAAGTGCCTGATTGGCTGAGGGCAGCTTCTGCCCATTGTACCTAGATCTCCAAATTGTTGAAGGGCTTGCACCTAGCTATTAATTCGGATCAAAATGCCCCCGACTGGCTGAGGTCTGCTTCTGCCTAGTGCAGCTATATCTCCAAATTGCTCTGTTTTGGGTGATGTGCACGTTTCTTTGGGTCCTTTGCATTCAAGCGCTATGCCTGCTTTAAATGCATCTGAGGGGCTTGCGCCTAGCTATTACTGCGGATACGGGCAAATGCTCCTTACGGCCGGCATTAAAGTGCTTCTTTACATTCAAGCGCTATGCCTGCTTTAAAATGCGCCTGAAGGGGTTGGACCTGGCTAGTATTGCGGATACGGGCACATGCTCCTTTTGGCGGCTGGCGCCTAGCACTTACGGCCTGCAGTCAAATACTATAGCCTGCATTGGAATGCTCATGAGGGGCTGTGCGCCTAGCTGCTATGGGCCTTCATTCAACTGTTTTTTCTGGGCTTGCGCCCAGCGACTATGACCTGCAGTTAAATACTATGGCCTTCTTCAAAGGGCTCCTGAGGGGCTTACACCCAGCTATTATTGGCTTGGTGCTCCCCTGGGGGCTTACGGTCAAGTGCTCCCCTGGGGGGCTTGCGGTCACCAATCATGGCCTGCATTCAAATACCATGGCCCGCATTAGCAGGCTCCTGTGGGGGTAGCGCCGTGGGGGCTCGCGCCCAGTGATTATGGCCTGCATTTAAAAGTTGCTTTGGGGCTTGCGCCCAGTGACTGGGGCCTGCATTCAAATATTGTGGCCTGCATTGAAATGCTCCTTTGGGGCTGGCGCCGAGCTCTTATTATGGCTTGACGTCGACGTACTTCTTCGGGGCCTGCGCCAAGCGAGTATAGCCTGTCTGCAATTATTATGGCCTGCATAGAAATGCTCCTTTGGGGCTGGTGCCGTGCTATCATGGCCGTCGGTCAAATCTCCCTTGGGGGCTTGTGATTAGCGATTATAGCCTGCATTCAACTGATTCTTGGGGCCGCCTCCCAGCGAATACTGCCTGCATTCGTATATTGCGGCCCGCTTGGCATATTAATGCTCCTACGGGGCTTGCGCCTAGCTATCAGGGGCCCGCTTGTAAGTGTTTCTGTAGTTAGTGGGCTTGCGCCCAGTGGTATGGCCCGCGTTCAAGGGCTCATTTGGGGCTGTCGCCCAGCGATATTGGCCTGCATTTCACGGTGCCATGACGGCTGCATCCCTCGAGTTGGCAGTGCAAGTATGTCAGCACCAGGACGGTGATCCACTGACTCAGTTTCGCTTTTGGGCCCTGCATTCCTTGCACATTGGGGCAGCCACCGCGCTGCAGCGCTGAGTTTGGCCGGGCAGGTCATTCAGCGGATTGAGCATAGGCAGTCAACCGCCTACAAGGGATATATCCGGAAGTGAAAGGTCCCACATGGAGGTAGTGGGTCAGATGGACGGTGTGTCCTATGCCCCCCCCCTGGCTGGGGCGCATCCCGTACTAATTCCCACTGTCTTATATGTTGTCATGCTCACTGTCCGGATAGGTTATGTTTGTGTTGCATGCTTGTTGCTGCGTGTGGTCTCTCTATCCTTTGGGGTGCAAAAAGGGGCATCTTCTTGTGCAATTGGGACCCAGCTTGGATTAGGTGGACAGGTATGGATCCCCTGGACTGCGTAGAGGAGTTCGTCGCAGCCCACGGATCCCCCTGATGCGCTCACTTAGACCTGGGAGGAAACGATTTGCCCGCAATGAAAGGCTAACTCTCCGACGGAGGATGGCAAAGATCTCGAAATCCTCTGGCACCGAATCCCGGGTGTGGTGCCGATGGGGTCCAATCTTCTCCTGCGGAGGGTTGGGCAGGGGGCACGTAGTATTCCCGGGGTTGACTAGGCCCGCAGGCAGGTTAACAGTGTCGTGGGCCGATACATTCACCAGTGCGGTAGCCTGGTGATCCGACACCCTGCCATCGTATATTCCGCGGTGCCTCCTTTTAGGGGGGAGGGGGTGCATCTTTTAGAGTTTGGCAATGACACCTTTTGGGAGATCTGCAGGCTGGCCTCCAGTGCCTATTGTCACTGTTTGGGCGGTGAGGGCCAAGCGCTAGGCTGACCCTCCCTGGTGGCTGGGGGTCATGGGTAAGAAGGCCGAAAGCAGGGTTGAGGGAGTGAACCCGAGGGCAGCAAGGTCGAGGGATGCACCCCCCACCATCCATCTCCCCTTTGCTCTCCGGCATGGGGACCGGTGGGGGGGCTCTTGGCTGGGATCACGTGAGCTTCCCTTGCCGGCTTGGGGAGGTGCAGCGATTCCTGCTGCCCTGACCTGCAGGGGTCAGCGTGGATGAGTTGGCTTCCTCAGGCGACGGGCGACGGCTCGGAGTCCGGGTTGTAACTCCGCCCGGGGCAGTCCTTAGGATGTATGCCCGTGTCAGCGCCTTCTCACGTGCGCATGTAACACCCTGACCCCAGCCTGTAGATCTCCTCTTTTACCTATGATCTTGCTTTCCTGTATTTTCAATAAAGTGACCCTTTTTATCCATATCATGTCTCATGTGTTTTATAGGGCGTACTCGGGTAAAGACATACTTTCCCTCCCCAGTGGGTACAATTGCAGGAATTGGGCTGTTTAAAGGACTCGCTTCAGCTGCTGCACTGAAAGGGGAACCAGACCTGAAAGGGACATGCACTGCCCAGCTAGGGGGGCCTGCATGGAAGCCACGTGTGTAGTGTCCCCGGCTGAATCAGGGTGAGAACATTTATTTATTTACAATATTTTTATTCCGCTTTTCTCCCCGAAGGGACACAAGGCAGCTTACAAGAACAAGAAAAAAACCAAATACAAAAATCCATCACATTTAAAAGCAATAAAACAGTTAATTAAAAAGTCATATACACCAGCTAAAAATGATAAAAGAGACCACTATTACAATTTAAAAAACAAGAATACAAGAACAGCAGCACCACACCTGTAACCACTGGGTGTTGAAAAAGGCCAAGACTCAGAAGGCTTCTTCTGAAAACAAGAAAGTTTTCAGGTCTCACCAGAAAGTCTCAAAGGAAGGAGCAGTTTGTAAGTCAAAAGGGAGGGAATTCCATAAAGTTGGTGCCACTACTGAGAAGGCCCTATTTCTGGCCGCTGCCCCATAAACCTCGCTGGGCGACGGCACCCACGAGAGGGCTGTCTCTGATGACCTAAGGAGACGAGCCAAACTATATAGATGTAGGCGGTCTCTCAAACATCCTGGCCCCAGGTTGTATAGGGCTTTAAAAGGTCAAAACTAGCACTTTGAATTGGGCCCGGAAACGAATTGGCAGCTAGTGCAGCCGCTGGAGGAGCGGCCTGACTGAGTCGAACCGCCTACCTCCAGTGACTACACGGGCTGCCGAATTCTGCACTAATTGCAGTTTCCGACCCATCTTCAAGGGCAGCCCCACATAGAGCGTGTTACAATAATCTAACCGCGACATCACCGAATATAGCACTGAATTATTAGCACTGAATACAGAAAAGAGATAGAGGAGGGAGAAGGGGGAGGTGGCGGGAGGGGATGGATCTGGCAGCAATGGTGCACACTGGATCTTGTCCCCTCCATTCCAAAGCTCCCAGGCCCTTTTCTCTCTTCGGACGTACGTCACCAAAAATAGTGGTGTATTTCTGAGGAGATCCACAGGCAGCCCTAGGGTTTACTGGACGTCTGGCTCAGATGGTAGAGCGTTTGTCTCTCACAAATGCCTGAAGATCTTCAGGACAGCAGTTCAAGATGGCCGGAAGTCTGTCGGAGAGCTGCTGGCACGCCGAGCTGATAAGCTGCAGAGCTCTGTGGGGGAGTGAGCTGCAGCTGAAGCACTTGAGTGGTTGTCAGCTGAAGCGTGCTGAGGCGAACGTCAGAGAGAGAGAGCTGGATTGTGAAAGCAACATCTCGAATGAAGGGTTCTACGAAAGATTAGAATGTTATTATACTATAAAAACTCTTTGGGGTTTAGAGCAGCCTGCCCACGTACACCGCCTTGAATAAAGTTGGAGGAGAAATCCAATGACCAGAAAGGTGGTATATAAATACTGTAATATTATATTATATTATTATTATTATTCATAACCCAGACAGGGATCCCTGATTTTCTTAAGACATCAACATCCTGCTCCCACTCTTTCCCCTGTCTACGTTGACACCAGTACACACACCTCCTCCTTCAAAGAATTTCTCCTTTCTCCTGCCTAGAAACAGTTGATGCTTAGGACCTAGTAATGCAAGTTATTTTTGCACAGCATTATTTCCCCCCTTCCCAGTTACTGTACTATTATCTCCTCAATAAAAGTTTGATAAGGGTGGTGGGCAGGAGCTTCCAGCTGAGTAAACCTAAACAGCCTGCACAGCAAAAGCACAAAACAACTGGTGGCCAAGGCTGTTCCACTGGAGGCACATCTGTCACTAAAAAGAATAATCACTCCAACACAAGGCAGTATTCCATCACTATGCAAATATATTGTGAAGAGATATTTACCCCATTCCACCCAACTCACTGACTCACCTCCATAGGTGGGCCTTCAGGGCCTCCACATCATCTCTGGCAGTGGTCCAGAATCACACAGCTACATGTGCTTCTTGATCACCATTTACAACAGCTGGAAAGTGTGACAATGGCCAATATGATTGGGATGTTAGTATACTACCAAAGGGGAGCAGGAACTACACATAGCAATAGCCAGAACACTGATTCCGCAGCCATAAGCTGCACACTAGGGTGTGGCTCTTGGTCTGCTTTATATTTTAGACACCTTGTCTGCACCAATCAGGGGAGGCCTGCCTGTAATTAGGTGCACACCCAAGCTCAGGTGTACATACTTGGCACTGGCAGTTAGGAACACTTGCCACATAGGTGCAGAACAGTACAACTGTATTATACAACACACAGCGCCGCAGCATATTTCTCTTGTGCACAAGACATAAGAACATAAGAAGAGCCTTGCTGGATGAGGCCAAAAGGCCCATCCAGTCCAGCTTCCTGTATCCCACGGTGGCCCCGCCAGATGCCTCAGGGAGCACACAGCCAACAAGATAACCTGTTTCCTGCTGTCACTCCCTTGCACCTGGCACAGACCTGAGGGATTTCTAGTCTTTCAGACCTCAACAAAGTTATATAGTGCTGCACCTATATCCTTGCCTCCCTTCTCATTTCAAGCCAGGCCCTAGAGTAGTGTAATGAGCCACTGCGCTTGGTCCCTGCACATGTAGTAGATTTCCCCTGAGTGTTAGAACACACCTAGTAACAGCGGGTGAAGGTTGTACTGTTGTAAGCACCCCAGGTGGGACAAGTGATTTCAGCTCGTTTTGATATCGGTGAGCAGACACCAAGCTCCAGGGCAGGAGAAAGCACCCCAAAAGAGAGAGAGAGAGAAAGAGAGGGAGAGAGAGAGGGAGAGCAAATTTATATAAAAGACACGAGGTAGAACCAGCAAAAATAAAGGAATATTTGGCAAAGCAAAATTTACCAAAAGTATTGGAAGATACTTTGGAAGTATTGGAAGATCAGAAATTAATTTTAAATGAAAGGATCATGCCTAGAGAAGTGGCAGATGTGATAAAGAGAGTTAAGCTGAATAAGGCACGAGGTCCAGATGGTTTGACTGGGAGATTCTATAAATGTTTAGAAGATGTAATAAGTATTCCATTACAACAGACAATGAATGATATTTTACAAAATGGAAAAATGCCAGATTCATGGAAAGAGGCGAACATAACTTTGATACCAAAAGAAGGACAAGATTCAAGTTGTATAAAGAACTATAGACCTATATCATTGCTTAACAATGATTATAAGATATTTACATCAATTTTAGCGGGGAGAATGAAGAAGATGTTGCAAAAATTCATACATTAAGATCAATGTGATTTTCTACCAAAAAGACATTTGAGGGAGAACGTAAGAATTGTTGTAGATATGTTGGAACATTTTGACAAACATATAGATAAGCAATTAGCATTAATATTTATAGATGCTGAAAAAGCTTTTGATAATTTGAACTGGTCTTTTTTATTAGAAGTTTTACAAGAAATGGACTTTGGCGAAATCTTTAATAAATGGATAAATTCAATTTATGTGACACAAACTGCAAGAGTATTAGTGAATGGTGAGTTGACTAAGACATTTGAAATTCAAAAAGGTACGCGACAAGGATGTCCGTTATCACCATTGCTGTTTATATTGGAGTTAGATGTTTTGAATAGAAATATTAGACAAGATGAAAGAATACATGGTGTGAAGATTAAGAAAGAAACATTCAAGGTAAGAGCCTTTGCAGATGACTTGGTATTAATGTTGGAAAATCCGTTAAAAGATATAGAGTTGTTGATGAGTAAATTAAAAGAATTTGGATCTCTTGCAGGATTTAAAGTTAATAAACAGAAGACAAAAATAGTGACTAAAAATATGAAGATTCAAGATCAACAGAAACTGATGAATAAAACAGGATTTAAGGTGGAAAAAAAGTTAAATATCTGGGAATTGTATTGATGAGTATGAATTGTACACTATTTCAAAATAATTATGTTAAAGTATGGAATGAAATTAAGAAAGATCTGTTAAGATGGGAAAGATTTCAACGGTCTTTATTAGGAAGGATATCAGTGAATAAGATGAATGTATTGCCAAAAATTATGTTCTTATTTCAAACGATACCAGTGATTATATCTGATGCACCATTTAAAGAACGGCAGAAAGACATTTCTAAATGTATTTGGCAAGGGAAAAAACCAAGGGTGAAATATAAGATCCTTCAAGATGCAAAGGAGAGAGGAGGATTGGGACTACCGGATTTGAAAGTATATTATGCAGCATGTTGTTTTGTGTGGTTGAAAGACTTCTTAGTCCGTCGGTGGTAACTTCGACCTAACTTTGACCTAACTTCGCCCTAAATGGTTGCGTTCCAGACCTAAAGTCGCCCTAAATGACTTAGGCTGACTTTAGGTCTGACTTGGGCTGCTTGGCCCTTGGGTTGGAATGGGCTGTAAATTACTTTGCTACACAACAGGTACTCACAGAACCCATCAGAGGGGAGGGAATCCTACCAGGCATTGAGAACCTAGCGTAGTGTTTCTTAAACTGTGGGACCCACACATTTGATGGGTTGCAACCTGATTTCTGGTGGGTCCTGGGTGATGGAAAGATCAGACAAGTAAGTCAGGAAATTACAGAGATAGTCACTCAGTGGTATATAACTATATTTACAGCCCCATCTTATGCTGGGCTTATAGTCTCGAGTCAGTGGTGCAGCAAATAGTCATTGGCCGCAGGTGGGCAATAGCAGCCTACTGAACTTCTGCTGTCCTCCACTACCACCAGTAAGTTGGTGGAGAGTGGCAATTCGGTGGAGGGTTGTGGGTGGTTGAGTGCAGGGAGTGGGCCAGCATGGGGGTGCACAGGAGGGAGAGGAATTCAGTGGCAGTGACAAACGCCAAGATCCTATCCAAGGGGTCCTATCCCCCTTGCGGACCCAGACCTGGCGTCAAGAGTCTCCTTGGACGTACACCAGCAAAAGAGCTGGCATAGGTCCAAGGAGACCCATTGGAGGCCAGGCAGCCTACGGAGAGGTAAGTACAAAAGATTTTTACTTACCTCTCCTGAGCCGTCAAGTTGCCCACACCCACCATAGCATGCAACATGCTCTATTATATATGATATATAAATTAGAAAGATAAGGAAGAATTTTTAAATGGTAATATGGCACTTCAGTTTTAACCACAAGCAATGTTTTCCATATTGATGCTAAAAACTGGAAGTATAGATGGAAAGCTTTCCGAGTGTCTGCTTCATTAGCAAAACAAGAGAGAGAGAGAGAGAGAGAGAGAGAGAGAGAGAGAGTGAGAGAGAGAGAGAGAGAGAGATATGAATAATTTCCCCCTTGCTCCTATTTCCCCACTTACTTCCCTTATGGAAATCCTCAGTGCGAGATACAATAGGAAAGAAGCTTCCCTGAGCCACATCGGAGTAATTCCTGTCTTGTTCATCAAGGTCCTGCTAAGACTAGGTTTGCCATATTTTCCTGACCTTCAACCACGACACCCCCCCACCAGTTAAATAATTAAAAAATAATTAAAAAATAATTAAAGAAATAAAACACATATAAAAATACAGGGGGGCGCAAAGCGGCATTATTTATTTATTTAAGCCAAGAAATAAATAATTAAAGACAGAAGAAATAAATAATTAAAGAAAGAAGACAAATTTTAAAATACAAGGGGGCGCGAAGTGCCCCCCTTTGCCACGTGAAGCGCACCCGCATTTTTATTTATTTATTTATTTAATCTACTATCTGAGTAAATAAATAAATTTAATTATTGCTGCACAAAGCGCAACCACATTTTTTTATTATTTATTTATTTTTCACTGAAATAATTAATTAAATTTACTTACCCCGCCATCGTCGCCATCGTGCTGCTGCTCCTTGTGCTGCTCCTCATGAGTCGTGCTGCTGATCCGGAGAGAGACTGCCTGCGCCACGGGAGCTTCCCGGAGGCTTGCGCGTCCTGGGCTGTCTCTCGTTCGCCCGCTGCCTCGCCGGCTCCAAGCCGGTGAGAGAGCGTGTGATCTGGAGAGAGACTGCCTGGGCCGCAGGAGCCTCCTAGAGGCTCGCACGGCCCGAACAGTCTCTCGTTCGCCCGCCGTCTCGCCATCTCTGAGCCAGTGAGAGAGCGGGTGAATGGCCTACTCACCCACTCGCCGCTGCCACCATTACTAAAGGAACATGCCTTGTGTCGGCAGCTCTTGACTTGCAAAATCTCGCGAGATCCAATATGTCGGCGCCCAAATCTCGTGAGGGCATGATGCACTCACGAGATTTGTGCGCCGACATATTGGATCCTCACGAGATTTCACGATCCAACATGTCAGCACCTGGGTAAGTTACCTAAGTAATTTTCAAAATGGCGGCGGTGGCAATCCGGGATCACGGCATACCTCCTGGGATGCTGGGACCTGAGCCCGAAATCCAGGAGACTCCCTGGCATTCTGGGACGTATGGCAAGCGTAGCTATGATAAGAGTGTTGCCTGACGACCTTCTATTTCTTGAACCCAGGATGCACGACATGATTCAATACACATGTTTGTGGCATGCTTTCTAGGAGAACAAGACCCAGGCCAGTAATCTGACACTAAATAGTCTAATGGAAAGAGATATCCAATCTCTCTCTCCCCCTCTCTCTCACACACACACAGAGAGAGAGCTTTTTGGCTCCAGAGAAGCTTTGCCTGGCTTTTGTTTCCATGAGCGGCCACACCCTCTTTGCACAGCATATTTGAATGTGTAGGCTTACCAGATCTCCAACCAGGACTACAGCTTTGCCCCACACTGGACTACAGCTGCTAGAGCAGGGGTGGCCAACCTTCCACCATTAGGGCTTCTGCGTTCTTAAGAGTTGGGTAGAAGACAGAATCTTGGCAGCTGCGAGTGGTGATGGTGCTGCTAAAGTAGCTGCACCTGCTGAAATGCCCTCACCTACACAACCATTAAAAGGGTCAGGAACATTCATGTTGAAAAATTGGCCACCACTGTGCTAGAGGTATAATTTGAACCATTTTAACATGCTGCAGAAAACAAGAGTATTTTCTCTGTGATTTTTTGCCAAGAATACAACCATCTTAGCCCATCTTCCGCTATTAATGCAGAATAAAGGAAACTACAGCAGAGCATTTAGCAGTTTGCAATAACGAGGTGGATAGTGGGGATGGGAAGCAAAGGAATCCTCCTTATAAATTTAGGGGCAAGCAAGTCCCCATTGTTGGTCAGAAAATGTGATAGCCCTCCCCCCAATTATTCAGTTCCCCTCCCAAAGAAGTCCTCTTGCCAGCTCTGCCAAGTTTCTCACACTTAGGAAGTGAGCTAGGCTTACCAGATCTCCAACCGGGACAGAGTGCTAGACGTTTAGGAGAAGGAATGTGGGCAGGTGTAGGTTGTTAAACCTTAGAGCACAATCCTAGGCATGTCCACTCAGAAGCAAGCCCCACTGAACACAATGGGGCTGGCTTCTGAGTAGACATGCCTAGGATTGTGTTCTAAGGTTCAACAAGCAACACCTGCCCACATTCCTTCTCCTAAACGTCTAGCACTCTGTCCCGGTTGGAGATCTGGTAAGCCTATGAATGTGTGAACAGAAGGCATATCCTGGGAGCTTCCGAAAACAAATTCTCTAGCAACACAAAACAAGCATCCCTGACCCTCCCTATCCTGATCAACTCCACAGCCAAATTATGTCAAGGAATTCATGCTAATGTCACAGCTTGGCTTGAGAGCTTGTCTCCAGTTCTTTGTCACACCCTCAGTAACAGCACCTATTTAGGGCCAAAGAGACACAAATAAGGGCCATGAAGTTACTAAAGAAGGTTCCTCGATGAGCTCATGCCACAAACGATCCCTTTGGATTCTGTGGGAAGAAAAAGCATAAACAGCTGGTAACATGACCCTCCATGATGTTATTCTTTGTCCCTCCTTTGACTTCTTTGCTGTTAGTTTTGTCATTTGTTGACCCAACTGGGCCACTTGAAGCACCCACATTCTAGCCACTACCAAAGAACCACTATGCCACGTCAGAATCGAGGATGAATAGTCTCCCATTCTCTTTGCCTTTTCCAGCCTTCTTCCTGACTTCTATCCTCTAGGACAATGGAAAACTGTGATGCTGGATAGCTATCCATTGCATAATGCACCCCTCTCTTGGGGAGCAATTTGGGCTCTCTTGCCCTCCTTGAAGTCAGCTTTGGCTACAGCCTAGCCTCGCCATTTGTTTTCAGGCCTTTCACCATGTTCATCCTGCTTTCGACCCAAAAGGTGGCTTGCATGTGATCTTGGTCCTTGATGCAGCCTCACCATTGACCCCCCAAACCCATTCTACCTCTTTTGTCTCATGTGCAATCAAAATGACATACTTATTGCCTCCATCCTTTTCCCCTAGTATGTGTGGTTGAGTATCTTAGTCTACTTTTAAACTGTTTTCAGGGAGGTCCAAGAATTTCTACCCCGCCTTTCTCCCAACAAGGGCAATCAAGGCGACTTACAGATAAAAGCATGTTAAAATACATAATACACATTAGAAATAATTAAAAACAAGTAATTAAAACAATTAAAACAGACAGCCCCAATGGGTCACCTATATATACATTTGTTAAAAAGCCAACCTGCCATGTCAGTCATCGAATGCCAACCTGAATAAAAATGTCTCGAGGCCCCGCCGAAAGGTCTCTTAGGACGGAGCCGTTCTTAATTCCAGGGGGAGGAAATTCCATAATTGGGGCGCCACTGCTGAGAATACCCTAATCCTCCCCGCCATCCCCCTCACCTCCATCAATGGCGGCACGGTTAACAGGGGGCCCCCTGATACGGGTCGGATTATAACGAAGGAGGCGGTCCTTTAAATACCCTGGACCTGAGCCATTCAGTGTTTTAAAAGTCAAAACTAGCACTTTGAATTGTGCCCAGAAACGAACTGGCAGCCAGTGTAGCCGCCGAAGCAACGGTCCAACTGAGTCGAACCGAAAAGCCCTGGCAACCACCCGGGCAGCCGTAATTCTGCACAAGTTGCAGTTTCCGAACAGTCTTCAAAGGCAGCCCCACATAGAGCGCATTGCAGTAGTCTAAGCTAGATGTCACTAGGGCATGGGTCACTGTGGCCAGGTCTGCACAATCCAAGTATGGTCTCAGCTGGCGCACCAGCCAAAGCTGGGCAAAAGCCCCCCTGGCCACAGACACCACCTGGGAGTCCAGGAGCAGCTGCGCATCCAGGAGAACCCACAAGCTGCGGACCTGCTCCTCAGGATCAGTCTCAGGTCTGTAGTGAACAATTCCCCTTCCAGTCGCGTCGCTAGGACGCGCGTCACCCTAGAGCAGGGGCGCACGTCACCTTTAAGGGAGAGGCTCCGCCCCCGCGCGTGACGTCACGTGCAGGAGCAGAGCACCCTCCCCGCTCCGTTTTCGGCTCATTTCAGAGCCAAACGGACGCAAGGGCGGGCGGGCGAGCCCAGCTCCACCGGCAAACTGTAAGTGGGGGGGTCACGAGTCACCCCTATGCGTGCGACACCCCCCCGGCGGCCCGCCCCCCGCGCTTCCCCCTGTCGACGCCCATGTCCCCTTCTATGATCAATCATAAGCAAAGAACAATCTAACTCTTCCCTTCCCTTTGATCCCACTCTGTGCTTTGGGCATTGGGTATGAGGAAGCATATGGTGGGAGAGGCCATCCCTCACTCTGCAATGCAGCAATTTCATGTCCCACAAAGAACTTGCTGCTTCCCTGCGGCACTCCTTTTAAGCTATGGAGAACTACTGTAATTCAGCCACAGCCTTTTGCCACAGCCAGAACCTGGAGAACCTCTCTCACGACTTTCCCCTCTCTCTCCCAGCTCGTCTTCTCTCCCCCTGCTACCTTCTTTCCTTCCACCAATTGCCCAGTTGTTCAGCCCCAGTTTTCCCAGGTAACCCCCCTGATTTCCCCCCTGGCTCGTGCCCTTATGCACCCCTTTTCCATTCTGAGGATTTCCTTCTCTCTCTCTCCCAATACATGGTACAAAGTATTTACTTACACATGGTCATTGCTTACATTTTGTTCTTAGTCATCATATGAATGGCTAAGGAACATTGCATTACCTTCGACTTTTGATTCCCCTTCTGTGTAATTGTAAAATTCTCCTCACAGTAAAGTCCTTATTGCTGCACCTTCCCCATCACTTCCCTCTTCCTTCCCCACCAAACTGTTGGGCTCTGCCATTGGCCTCTGCACAAGGTCCCAGCACACAGACTAGATTTGCCCCATGTTCACATATTCATGCATGTTCTGAAAAGCACACCTGGTAACCATTTTATTTAAATTTATTTATTTAAAGGATTTATACGCCACCTTTCTCCCAGCAAGGACACTCAAGGCGGCTTACAACAAAACATTAAAATACTTATATACATTAACAATAATTAAAAACAAGAAATTAAAACAGTTAAAACAAACAACCCCAGTGGGTCACCTATATTTACATTTGTTAAAAGCCATTTGTTAAAAAGCCAGCCCACCATGTCAGACATCAAATGCTAATCTAAATAAAAATGTCTTAAGGCCCCACCGAAAGGTCTCTAAGGAGGGAGTCGTTCTTAATTCAAGGGAGAGGGAATTCCATAATTGGGGCACCACTGCTGAGAAGGCCCTATTCCGTGCCGCCATCCCCCCTCACCTCCTCACCCCTCACAATGGCGGCATGGTTAACAGCCCCCCCGATGACCTTAGAGTACGGGTCGGATTAAAAGGAAGGAGACGGTCCCTCAAATACCCTGGACCCGAGCCATTTAGGGCTTAAAAAGTCAAAACTAGCACTTTGAATTGTGCCCGGAAATGAACCGGCAGCCAGTGTAGCTGCCGAAGCAACAGTTCGACTGAGTCAAACCGACAAGCCCCGGTAACCACCCGGGCCACCGCATTCTGCACTAGTTGCAGTTTCCGAACAGTCTTCAAAGGCAGCCCCACGTAGAGCACATTGCAGTAATCTAGTCTAGATGTCACTAGGGCATGGGTCACTGTGGCTAGGTCTGCATCCAAGTATGGTTGCAGCTGGCGCACCAACCAAAGCTGTGCAAAAGCCCCCCTGGCTACAGCTGCCACCTGGGAGTCCAGGAGCAGCTGCGCATCCAAGAGAACCCCGAAGCTGTGGACCTGCTCCTTCAGAGGGAGTACAACCCCATTCAGAGCAGGACGATGATCCAATACCTGAGTCATAGACTTCTGGACCAGAAGAACCTCTGTCTTATCAGGATTTAATTTCAGCTTGTTTGCCCCCATCCAGCTCTCAACTGCCTCCAGACAACGAATCAACCATAGCTCCAGGTTGTCCATTGTCCATCTGCTGGGACTGACTTGCACAAATTATATAGGCACCAAAACCAGCAGACCAATCAGCACTCAGCAGGCAGGTGAAGATGTGCAGTTGGTCTTAAATTACCCAACCAGATGGACACGACAGCATCGCTCCTGGCCTTTTCATGGTCAATCAGAAGGATGCCTGTGTGTGATCTAGCCTGGCTTCCTCTGAGATCACACCCATGTATGGACAAGGTCTCAGCCGCTTCCTGGGAATCAGAGAGGTGTGATGCACCTTGGAGTAAGTTCCAGAGAAGGAATAGTGAGATTTACAGTTGTAGTGGAAATCGCGGAAGATCGGCGAGGAGTTAGTGGTGTTAGCAGTGGTCCCCTGTTTTGACAGGTCCGGGAAGGAAGGGGTTAAAGGATTGCCTGTTTGACAGGACTGGGACACGAAGGGTTACCACCCAGGACTGCGTGGGTGGAAGCACACCTGCAAGTAATTGGGTGTGGCCCACAGGTGTTGCTGTTAATTGAGATGAAGCTGGGACTTTGAATGCAGTGGGTGTGGCTTGCAGCTGCACTCAATCAGCATTGATTGGAACTCTCACAGCTGTGGGCAATAATGAGGGCAGTGATTGGAAGCCCACAGCTGTAGCCAGTAAAGAGTTGATAGGGACTAACAGTATAAAAGCAGCAGCAGTTGGAGCAGGAAAGAGCCTCACCAGCTCGCCACGGGGACATGCTGCCAGACTGCCGAGCGACAACGACGACAACTCTGCTCCAGACGGGGATACTCTGCCGGACCGACTGCCCACCTGGATTGTATGGTATTGGGAGACGCTCTGCCTGACTGGAAAGTTGGAGAGACCGGGATTGATTGGACTTTGTGCTACAAGACATTTTGCTGGACGGGATAAAGGCAACAAGGAGATTCTACTGCCGTGAAGTAACGAGCTGGACTTCTCTATGGAAACGGACCCTCGTTAGCTAAGTAGAATCTTATCTGCCCGGGAAGGGCTAATGGACATTTATTGCTGGAAAAGTAATAAATCTTGTAAATAGTTGCCTTGGAGTTCAGTGTTTTCTTTGACACACAATTGCAATTGAAAGGGGAAAGGAGCTAACTTTGCCTAAAGTGGACATTGGACCTAATTAAAGGGAATACTAGTTTGCTCCCCCAGGAGTAAAGTTTGGGGTGCAACATTTGGGACACAACAACAGTGCAATCCTGTCCAACTTATGTCACCTGTGTAACCAGCGGCACAGCAAGAACGGGAGGCCCCAGAACAGAAAGGGGATTCAAATCCCCTCCAAAATGGGAATTCAAAGGGGATTTGAATCCCCTTTCCATTCTGGGGCCTCCCATTCTCGCTGCACCACTGGCTTATTATTGTTGTACTTGAGAAAATGCATTCCCCCCCCCCGTCTCTCTGATTTTGTGTTGGGCTTATTAGTTTTGTAGTTGAGAAAATGCAATTGCCCACCCTCCAACTCACTCACTCAAACACTCACAGTTGCTTCGGCCACACTCACACTCGCACACAAAGTCAAATAAGACATTTTTTTTCAGATTTAAAATTGTTTTAATACTTTTTATTTGCCAAGTATTTAATTAGCTAATTAATTAATTAATCTAATTAATTAGTTTATTAATTAGCAATTAAATAGCAGGGGTACTTCAGGAAATTGGACCGTGACTGGGGGTACCCGGGCCTCCAAAGGTTGGGAACCCCTGCTATATAGCACTATGTAGCCTTTCTAGCACTACGTAACCCAGGCAGAGAAATGTGTTATCTTATGAGAAATACAATACTTTGGCTGTAACGCTACGGTATATACACATACATCGGGGGTAAATCTAACAGTCTAATCCCACCTCTCCCCCCACGTGGCAATGTAGCAGTGCTAACACAGTGATCCTGCAGAGGAGTATTGGCATGTTGAGGCCTCCTCGGGGTAAGGGAACATTTGTTCATTTGCCCTGGGGTATAAGCCCCAGCAACTGCCCTGGGTCAACTGGAATCTGCACCAGCGATATCGTCACCGAAACTGCCCCCTTCCTGGTCCTGATTTGCCCTCCTCCCAGCCATATCTTCTCCCTGTTCCACCCCTCACCACCTCCCTCCCACCCCTTCCATGATTTTACCTGCACCGGCAGGCGTTCCCAGCCTGTCAGAGCCGCTCACCATGCTCAGTGGCTTTGTAACATTTGCAAGAGCTGTAAAGAGCGTTACACTGGTGGGATGTGCCTTTTGCCAGTGGAATGCACAGATTGAACTCAGGGAGTCTTACTTCTGAATAAACATGTGTGGGATTGCATTGTTTGAAACGGGCAGCCCAATTCTGTGTAAGGATACCCGGCAGGCCTAAAGGGCTGGCCGCGGTATCCTAGCCAGGTCCTGGGGTGCCCCAGGGCACCCCGGGTGCATCTCGAGGGAAGGGGACAATCGTCCCCCTTCCCTTGGTGCAACCCGGCCTATGCCCTATGCGCCTACTCAAATGTACACTATCTCAGGAGCTGGCATATATCCGAGGCCTGGGTGTTGGGGCAATCCGAGCCGGGAGAGGGCTTTGTATATTGGCAGAGCTTGCCACCGATATCCCTGCCCTCTCCTGGCCCAGAGCGGCCAATGGCCACACTCTGGGCTACCCCAGTCCGTTCTCCCCCTGTCCCTGAATTGGCCGGTGCAGGACTTACCCTTTCTGGCGGATGCAAGGACGGTTCGCATGGGGAGAGTGGGCTAAGGGCTGCTGCCGAGGCAGTCCTTACTCTTCAGGTGTCGTGAGCCCGCTTTACAGCACTTTCACGACACTCAGCACCTGGGGAGTGCATGCTCACTTGGTGCTTTTTTGCACAGGATTCAATCCTTAGGCAGCAGAAGCCATTGTGGATTGTTCCCTTGAAGAACAACAGGGCAGGCTGCCAATCCCTGTGGTTGAGCCTAAAGAAGGCAGGAAGATTCCTGGAGGGGGGAAGGAAGAGGCAGCACATTACGTGGAGGCAATTCAGTCCAGGCAATTCACTCACAATTATTTTAATGGTGCTGATTCCTGTGGAATCACACAGGAAGTAGTCACACAAGAATCACACAAGTAAGCACACTTACCCGAGAGGAAGCCCCTTTGAACTCAGTAGGGGTTACTTCTGAGTAACCATGCATTTGATTGCAGTTAATTCTGTGGAGGTACAGCAGAGAACCAGAATTTTGAACATG
Organism: Plestiodon gilberti rubricaudatus; assembly: GCA_026170595.1. NCBI lineage: Eukaryota > Metazoa > Chordata > Lepidosauria > Squamata > Scincidae > Plestiodon > Plestiodon gilberti. The sequence goes on along the minus strand of JANXHW010000006.1, from coordinate 10,865,510 downwards.
TAATGGAAGAGAAAGCAAAAGCCTTCTTGTTTGCCTCCTTGTTTCAAACTGGTATGTGTGTTTGAAAATCAACTCATCCTTGGGTCAAATCTAGAGACAAAGTCTGGGATGGGTCATTGTTTCCCTCATACCACCATTTAGAGGCAATCAGACTTCCTCTTAGGTATGGCAAGAAAACATCAATGGTCTAAAATTAGAGGGGTATTCATGGGCAGGAGTTCTGGCTCTCTTGGTATAGCGGCCATCTCATATGTCTGAAGATCTTGAGGATGGCAGATAGGGATGGCCGGAAGTATCTGTGTCTGTTGGAGAGCTACCGGCATGCCACTGATAAGCTGCAGAGCCATTGTGAGGAAGAGAAGTTGCAGCTGCACTTTGAGTGGGAGTTAATTTTGCCTGTCAGTTGAAGTGTGGTGAGGTGAACGACAGAAAGAAGTTGGACTGTGAAAGAAGCCATCTAGGATGAAGGGTTCCATGAGAGAGTAGAACATATTATTGTATTGTAAAAACCCCTCGGGGTTTAGAAAGCCTGCCTGTGTATTTTTATTTTTTCAAATTTTTGTTTGTGTTATTTTTGTTTTGATTGCTATTCTTTTCACTAATAAAGTGGAAAAGTCACCCTAAGCTAGCAATCACCCCTACATCTTGTGACACTCACAGCCCGGTCCAGCCCAAGGCAACTGCGGTACAATTCAGGCACAATTGCAGCCCAAGTGCTTTAGGCCCGAGTTGTGCCTGAATTGTGCCTGAGTTGGGCTGCAATTGTGACTGAATTGGGTTCCGGCACAATTCAGGCACAACTGCACAATTCAGGCACAATTGCAGCCTAAAAGTGGGCGTGTCGGGGGCGTGTTGGGGGTGTGACGGGGGCGGTTACGAATTTTGGTCCGGTTCCAGACGCTGGAGAGCCCCTGACACGCCCCCTCGAGCCCAACTCAGGCCCAAAATTTGGGCCAACAAAAAGGGTGGACCAAAATGTGAGGAGACCCATAGGAGCCATTTTACCTTACCCACACCAGCCCTCTCCTGAAAAGTTCTAACACCCTGGGCCCGAGTTGGGCCTGAGTTAGGACCGAACAGTTGTGGCCTAACTCTGGAACGGGACCAAATAGTTACCCTATCAGCACCCAGCCGCACCCAGTTTGAAAACTTTTCTAACACCCCACTTCTCTCTTCACTTCTCCTCTCCTCTCTGCCCCCCTCTAGGGCAGAGAGGGCTGTTCTGCCTGTGGCCAAACTGTTTACTCCTGTGCCTGGGCAGCTGTCTCCATGCAAGTGTTTGCTAACCCATGTCTTTCTCTCAGCCCCTCTCCCCCCCCCCACAGGCAACTACACCAGCAGGTAAGTGCAGGTAAGTGCAGGGGTCGTGCCGACATGTGGTCTGACATCTGCCTCTTTGCATAGAGAAATATAGGTAGGATACATGCCTCCATACTAATGTCTTGTCTCATAGCTGCCTGCAATGCCTGCCATGATATGCCTCTTTACCAATGTCTTGTCTCATAGCTGCCTGCAATGTCTGCCATGATATGCCTCTATACCAATGTCTTGTCTCATAGCTGCCTGCATAGCCTGCAATGATATGCCTCTTTACCAATGTCTTGTCTCATAGCTGCCTGCAATGCCTGCCATGATATGCCTCTATACCAATGTCATGTCTCATAGCTGCCTGCATAGCCTGCAATGATATGCCTCTTTACCAATGTCTAGTCTCATAGCTGCCTGCAATGCCTGCCATGATATGCCTCTATACCAATGTATTGTCTCATAGCTGCCTGCCATGATATGCCTCTTTACCAATGTCTTGTCTCAGCTGCCTGCATAGCCTGCAATGATATGCCTCTTTACCAATGTCTTGTCTCATAGATGCCTGCCATGATATGCCTCTATACCAATGTCTTGTCTCATAGCTGCCTGTATTAATGTGAGCACACAATGCCATGAGTGTGGAACTGTAACCCATATGTAGACACCAGCTGTTCCCCCCCTCTTTTCTCCACAGGGTCTACTGACAGGTCAGTATTGCTAGGATTGCCATGGTTGTGACCCCCAAGTTGTGTTGTTGTCTCTCTCTTTGACCCCTTTCCCTTACAGGATCATGCTCACCTTACACCCAGGGAAGGAGCGCAGACCAGGCTATGTGTCTCACACCACTTGGCTGTGTGTGATTACTCTCCCTGCAGGCCTTTGCAACCGGCACACTGGCATTTCTTCAATGGGGATTGCTACCACACAGCAGCTGCCATGGAACACCCCCGTGATTTATGTCTCCCCAGGAATGTCCACCACCTTCTGGGGAGCACCCCTGGGCCCGCAGTCTGGTTGCCCCATTGTCGTCTGCCTCAGCTGCTGCCAGAGGTCAGGGAGCCAGCCCTGCAACCCTCCTCAGCTGCTGCTGCTGCTCCACCTCCCTGGCTGCCTACTTGCTGTCCCTCCCCTTTCTATGGAGCAGGCTGTGGTTCCACAGGGGAAGAGCCTGCGTCTCCAGGTCCATGGGGCACGCCTGCTGCTGCTGTTGCTGCTACGTTCTGAGTGGCTGCTGTGCCTACCCCTGGCACCCTTGCCTGGCCATCTCTGCCAGTGTTCCAGAACAATAAAGATGCCCCTTGGGCAAAGGCCCCTTGAACAACATGACCCCAATGTTACACAAGCACTGACCCACACACAGAGAGACAGCGCCCACCACACAAGGCCCTGCATGAATCCCAGCCAGGGCCTGCCACAGCCAGCCCAGGGAGAACACAGTAGGGGGGCTGCCAGACCCTCCGGGCTCAGGGGGGAGTTGGGGGGCCTCTCAGGCAGGCAAACACTGACAGGCGACATGGCGCACGTCTGCCACATCCGTGAAGAGCCCTTTCAGCAACCGGGGCTCTCACCCACCCTCGGTCCGCCCGTCAACGGCGTCCGTGTCCGCCCGTCAACGGCGTCCGTGTCCGCCCTCAGTCCGCCCGTCAACGGCGTCCGTTTCCGCCCGTCAACGGCGTCCGTTACCGCCCTCGGTCCGTCTGCATGAGAGGCGGCCGTTCCTGCATTGCCTCCATCGGCGAAGTGACCCCTGTGTCCCTATTGGTCTCTGCTGAACCCTCTCCCTGTATCCCTCTCCCACCAGCCTTGTTATCTGTCTGTTTCTGACCCACCTGTGCCCCTCCCCAGCACCCACTGTCTGCCTGTCTGTCTGCCTCCCCTCCCACTCCCTGATGATGGATGCTGGCATCCCCCACCCTGCTGGAGCGCCTGCCGCGAGGCGCCGACGTTACCCCATCTGGGGGTGTGATGAGCTGTGTGAGCTCTTCACGCTCGCAGCAGACAAGCCCAAGGCATCTCTCGGTCTTGGCCGGGGCACGGAGCAGAAGGCATGCCGGGATGCCTTCTTTGTGGGCATAGCCACGGCCCTGGAGGCCCAGGGCTTCAGGCAGTGCACGGGCATGTCCTGGCAGAGGCGGTTCCAGACTTCATGAGACCCCCCTTGTGTGTGACGTTCCCCCCCTCCCCCCCATGACTCCCACGTGCAGCCTCAACATGGCTTGGGGGTGGCATCGCCTTCTGCAGGAGGGAGGGCAGTGGCACTCCCCCCTGCGGCAGGTGGCTAATGCCCAGGGTGCCCTGGGGCAGCTGGCACTGGCACAACCTCTGCCCTTCCGCTGATTGTCGCACGCCCAGTGCCTGCAGGCCCACCTGTGGCTGCCCATCTGCTGCGAATGCTGCAGCAGCTGTGGTAGGTGCACACAGACGAGCTCAGGAGGGGGCTCTTCACTTCCACAAGACTGACAGCTCCCCACAGGTGCCTGCCTGCCTCTGTGGTAAGTTTTGCCTCGATCCTGGCCCACTGCTCTTGCCTCCTGCCTAACTCAGGCACAGTTGCAGCCTAACTCGGTCCTATTTTGGGCCCCAATTGTGCCACAATTGGGCCTCAACTGTGCCTGAGTTGGGCTGAGTTGGGCTGGACTGAGCCCTCAGCTCCATTAACTAAGCATGCATTGGGTGGTGCATGTTTTCATGCAATGCTGCAACACTCTGGTTCTTCTTCTGTAGTAACATGCAAGGCGTTCCGCTGTTAGCAAATCAACAGCCTTTTTCTTTCTCTTTTTCTCATTTAGGGCGTTTTCCTGTTGGACCAACCATGCCGAAAGAGAGCCTTATCTTGGCTTCCTTCCTGCTGTTCTTCTTTCTCTTTCTCACTCCTGTGTCTCCACAATGCCGGACAGCCACAGCTTATGAATGCTTCAGTTCTGTACGTGTACCAGGCACTGAATTCACCAGGTGGGGCATTGATATAACCACATTGATACCAGCTAATGAACCATTGATGAATACGCATGAACGGGAGAGGGAAGACAACTGCACCTTGTGTGAGAATCCTTTGCTGGAAGATAAGGAATTCCAGTTACTCCCACCAGCCATCACTGACTGGAAGGCCAACATTTCATGCCAGCAGAAAGTGCAACACTATGTAACCGAGTCAGCCATTTCAATGGCTAAGAAGATGGCAGAATTAAATATAAAAAATAATTGGAAGGAAGAGCTGGATGTGGAGGTGAAATCCAGTGTTAACGGCCAATGGATTATTGCGGGATCAGATTCCAATTTGACTTCATTCATCAAGAAGAGGATTTCACGGGACAAGTACATTTTCCTTCTCCACCATGTCTCCTGCTCATACTACAAGTGAGGAAGGTAGTGGGGAGTTGTGCAATGCAAAGGGCTGGAGTGGGAGGAGGGCAGGGCCAGCAAGTCGACTATCCTTGCTGGGTGGAGTTTGAAAGACCTGAGTGCAAAAATGAGTGATTTCCGTAAAACCAACAGTAACTTCTAGGCAGCAATTTTCAACTGGTCTGCTGTGGAAGTTTGGGGGAGGGTAATTTATTAGTAGGTCCTTTGGGGATGTGATCCCCCACTGGAAGCATGGTGTGCCAGTGCCTTGTCAGTTGTCAAAAATCTGATGTTGTGTCCTGAAAATGTTATTGCCCTGTCAGTGTGCCATGAGATGAAAAAGGTTGAAAATCGCTGTTCTAGAGCCTTGTGGCCAAGTGTGATGTCTCACCTGACCTAACAGACTCATGACTCAATTTGGCTTTTGTGGGCTGTTAGTATCTAATATGCCAATTGAACGAGAATCATGCTGCATAAGTCCAGTACCTCTAATCTGCATACGTGCCCTCACGAGATTTTTTGGGAGATGATTTTTGTGTGATTCTCTTATCTCCTCCTCTCTCCTCTCTGCCCCCCTCAAGGGCAGAGAGGGCTGTTCTGGCTGTGGCCAAACTGTTTACAGCTGTGCCTGGGCAGCTGCCTCCATGCAAGCACTTGCTAAGTCTTTCTCCCAGTCTCTCCCCCCCCCCCCACAGGCACCAACAACAACAGGTAAGAGCAGGGTCTGGGATGACATGTGTTCTGACTTCTTCCTGTTCATGCCAATATGTTTGACATCTGCCTGTTGAAGCCAATATGTATTACTTCTGCCTGTTCATGCCAATATGTATGACTTCTGCCTGTTGTAGCCAATATGTAGGACTTCTGCCTGTTCATGCCAACTTTTGACTTCTGCCTGTTGTAACCAATATGTAAGACTTCTGCCTGTGTTTGCCAATATGTAGGACTTCTGCCTGTTGTACCCAATATGTATGACTTCTGCCTGTTACCACACACATATATATGACAGCAGTCTCTTTACCAATGTGTCCTCTGATAGCTGCCTGTCACCATGTGAGCAGAAAACTCTGTTTGTGTAAATGTGACTTGCCTGTAAACAAAAGCGTTTTAACTCTCTCGCACCCTTGCCCCCCACAGGGTCTACTATAGGTGAGTGTTGATAGGCTTGCCATGTTTGTAACCCTACAGTTGTGCTGTTTTCTCTCTCCTTCACTGTTGTGCTTTGCAGAATCATGCCCTCCTTACGTCTAGGTAAGGTCCTCACACTGACATGCTCGTTACACCTAGCAGCTGTGTAATCTTTTCTCTCCCTACAGGCTTTTGCAACCGACACACTGGCTTGTCTTCAATGGCAATTGCTACCACACACTACCAGGAATATCCACTACCACCTACCTTCCTGGGAGCACCCCTGGGGCTGCAAGGATGGTGCTCCACTGACATCTGCCTCGAAGCTGCCACATGTCAGGGAGCCAGCCCTGAAAACTTCCTCAGCTGCTGCTGCTGCTCCACCTCCCTGGCTGTCGTACTTGCTGCCCCTCCCCTTTTTATGGAGCAGGCTGTGGTTCCACAGGGGAAGAGCTTGCATCTCCAGGTGCGGTTCTGCTGCTGCTGCTGCTTTCAGATTGGCTGCTGTGACTACCCCTGGCAGCCTCGCCTGGCCATCTCTGCTACAGTTTCAGAACAATAAAGATGCCCCTCGGGCAAAGACCCCTTGAAACATATGTACTCAGTGTTACACAAGCATTGCCCCCCACACAAAGACAGCCTCCAGTATTGAAGTCCCTGCATGAATCCCATCCAGGGTCTGCCACTTCCTTCCCAGGGCAAACACAGCAGGGAGGCAGCCTGACCCCCATGGCACAGATGGGAGGGGGGAGCTGGGGGGCCTGTCAGGCAGGCAAACAATGACAGGCACCACGGCATTCATAGCGGGTCCGCTCGCTGCCGCTGCATCCGTGTTCTGCCCGCTCGGCAACCGGGGGTCTCACCCGCCAGGGCGTCCGCCCATCATGGAGTCCGTCCTGCCCAAGGTCCGCCCGTCACGAAGCCACTTCCGCCCACGGTCCGCCCATTTCTGTGTGGCTTCCGCCCACAGTCTGTCCGAGTCGGTGTGGCTTCCGCCAAAGTCCGTCTGCATAAGAGGCACCCGTTTCTGCATTGCCTTCATCTGCAGAGTGACCCCTGTGTCCCTATTGGTCTCTGCAGACCCCTCTCTCTGTATCTCCCAACAGAACCCTCTGCAGACCCCTGCAGACCCCTCTCTCTGTATCTCTCTCCCACCAGCCTTGTTGTCTGTCTGTCTGTTTCTGACCCACCCATGCCCCTCCCCAGCACCCACTGTCTGCCTGTCTGTGTGTTTGCCTCCCCTCCCAATCCCCAATGATGGAAGCGGGCAACCCCAACCCCGCCAGAGCACCTGTCACCTGCCCTGCGCCCACCACATGACTGGCGGAACCCCCATGCCTGAGATCGGCCCCTTTGCGACTGGGCTGCGACACACTCTGCGGCAGCTGCCATGGATGGACACTGACACATGCAGACACAGGCCTGTACATGCACGAGCCAGACACCAAGCCTGGAGAGCCTGCCTGCCTGGGAGGTAAGTGTTGCCTGGATCCTGGAGTGGTGTTGGCCCACATGAGCTTCAGCCTGTTAACCCTGACATAACTCAGGCATAACTTACGCCAAACTTATGTTGAACTTAGGCCACACTTATGCCTGACTTGCGGGGGGCTTTTGGAGTGAGCCCTATATCACAAAACCAAAAGTAACTATTTATAAAATAAAAAAATGCTATATACTCAGATGTATTATCATTTGACTGTTTTTAAATAACAAACATCTAAAAATTTTGAATTCGATGAACAAATGTCTAAAAATATAATGTAAGGTATGTAATTCAAGGGAATTTCAACATTTATTTATATTTGTATGGTGTTTAAAAACCTCAGAATCTACCATTTATATCTATCAATGCGAAATACCACTCTCTGACTGACTGGTCACTATATCTCCGAAACCCTTTGCCCTTGAAGTTGGAATTTTGCAAGGAAGTTATTCTGGGGTCCTAGGTGCTCACTAACAGCCCAATCCTATCCAACTTTCCAGCACTGGTGCAGCCGTGTTAATGGGGTGTGTGCTGCATCCTGTGGTGGGAGGGCAGTCACGGAGACCTCTTCAAGGTAAGGGAATGTTTGTTCCCTTACTTTGGGACTGCATTGTGGCTGCACTGGTGCTGGAAAGTTGGAAAGGATTGAGCCCTAAGAAAGCTTTTTGAAAATTCATCCCCAAGGGGTTCAACTGAGGGATGAACCCCCAATAATGAAATTTCCAAATATTTGTCTTCTTGAACTCTATAAATGTAATGTGAGGTATCAAATTGAAGGGAATTTCAACCTGAACACGAATGTGGTGTGGGTTCATTGCAATCAAAGGAAAGTTTATCGGAGTAAAAATGGATTTAAAATAGTTAAATACCATGCGAAGCACAGGTATCAAGCTATTTAGTTTACACTAGTACTTGACCCTCTGTGCTTTGCAATGTTATTTAACTACTTTAAATCTATTTTGACTCCAATAAATATTCCTTTGTTTGCAATGAACTGTTTAAATGTAGCACAACGACCCCATGTCAGGGAATACCCTCTAATTATTAAAAGTCATGGTTCCATTGAATGACATGACTGAGAGCATGTGGAGGCTGGTGGCTTTCCAAAGATCAGTGGGCAGGGCTGCAGTGCCTTGAATGAAAACAGAATGACGTCAAGACACCAGACACGTGAAATTCACCTTTATTTGCATGACTTCTACAGGCAATTCAAATTGTGACTTGGCCTTTGCACAGGTTTTAGCCCCAAAATTGAGAGCATACACTAATAGGTGACAAATGAGAAAGAACTCTATAACACTGTAAGGGCTAAGAAAATGCATCATGTGCCACATGCTTTGCTGGATGCATCCTTGATTGGCAAGTGGCTGCAGGTTTGAAAAATTAAATGGTAGCTGTTGGGTAGGAAGCCGGGAAAAGCTCCACACATGGACAGGGTTGAAAAATTCCACCGACTTCTCCATTTACTTCACAGCTTTGCCCACTGGCAAAGCTAAGGTGGGGCAAGTGGACCCCAGGCTCCGGGGTCACATGTCAGGGATTTGACACCACAGGGGCAGCTGAAAGGACCCACTGCTGCGATCAAACTGCTTGTGGTGGCTTTCAGCTGAGCAGAGACTGGCGTGGCAGTAAAAGAGGTATATTGGCGCTCTCACTGCCCCTTTGCTCCTTCGGTGGGGGTTTTGTCAGGGGGGCGGTGAAAGAGCTGGGGGCTGAGGGGGGAGATGAGTGGTGGAGGAGGACAGCACTCATGCTCACATACCTCTTTCGCTGGTGCTGCCACCTCCACTCTCTCAAAGATGCAAGAAAAAGATGCGGCAGTTTTTTGCTGCTTTCAGAGAGTAAAGGTGGCAGAGATGGCAAAAACGTCTCTGGGGAGGGGCTGGGCATGACGGGGAGGTGACTGTGTTGGAAGTGATGTCGAGAAAGATGTTCCTTCTGGTGGTGATGGGGGATGTCAGGAGGATGAGGGCCCTGGGTACCACGGTGGCTAGCGATGCCACTGGCTTCCACTGGCAAAAAGTGATTTTTTTGGCCGCAGAGGGATATACCCCAGGTAGCACAGTGGCTAAGTATGCCACTGGCTTTGCCCATATGCTTTCAAATTGATTAATTTGACCGCAGAGGGATATAATCACTGCAGAGAGGGCCTCCAAGGTGGGGGCCACAGGCCAAGCGGTACTTGTAATGGAGGCTCCCGTGACTCAGATAACATACATAATCAGTTGAATCCCAAAGTTTCAGAGGCACAATGCATCTCCCCAAAACATCATCATCCCATCCAAAGTCCTCATCCCAGACGTGTATTTCTAGCTTCAAATCGTCAGTGACCTGGAGGATTCCAAAATCAAGGTTCTCATTCCATTCTGGGTTATTGTTGTTCCAAACAGTGGATGTGCACATTACCTTGTCTTTCAAGAACACGTTGACATAGGCGTCAGTACGTGTGATGTAGTCCCCCCACAAGCCTTCGGCATGTTGAATTGTCACCGTCAGCTTGGCCATGCCTCTCTGTTTCGGACAGCACATGGAGGTGGTGAAGTTATCATTGGGACATTGACAGGAGCAGGGGTCCGAGGCACTCAGTTGGGCCCCTGGTGGGCAGGGGGGGTGCAGTTCATCAACAGAGCTCTTTCTCTCACATACTCGCTCACTGCCTGTCGCAAGCCCTCTCTCCGAGGGTCGCCCTTATCCAGCAAGGTATGGAGTGGCTCTAGGGAGTTCGAGAGCAGGCCGGGATGAGATTTGGCATTTTCCAACCATCCTTTGGGGTCTGTCCTGAATCCAGTGTCAGAAAAGTCTGAACTATAGGAAAATTCCCCACCTTCAATGTATCTTAGCTGTTCCTTACGTAGCCACTTGTAATGTAGCTTTCCTAGTTTCTCTTTGCACTTCTGGAAGTCTGGATTCTTGGTCACATTAAAACCAATAATTTTGCCCACCTCAATTTCCAGGCAATGACTCATCTCAGAGACAGTGATGCCATCTAATGCCATGTTGCACACCGGAAGGGCCGTCAGAATTCTGACACGTACCCCCAAGTCGAGTTCTGTTACAACGTGAGTCCCATAGGAAGCAATTAGGTCACGGTATTTCAGCTTTGAGCTGGGGTCATACTTTTCCGGAAGATCCTGTACATGTCTTCTGAAATCCTCGGTAACTGACTTGTTTTTGTTGATACTGATCCTGCAAGAAACACAAGAAGACCATTCAGAGAGTTGAAGGGGAATCATGTCATCTATTATGTGCTTTTCCTTACACTCCTGTTTGGAGTTTTCAAAGCACTGCAATTCTGTCTTTTTAAAATACTGGACCAGAATATGTTTTGTTGCTGACTATGACCCCCTGCTTAAGGGTGTTCTCACTGATTCAGTAATTACCTCTGGCCTGGCCTTGTATTATAAAAAAAATCCAAAACAGCAGACCTAGATATCTGCTCTTTTTAGACAGCTCCCAAGAAAGGCGAGCATTTACGCTAGCACGCTGTAATGCTCTGCCCTCTAAAGTTCTACTAGGCAGATTTAGAGGCCTGCTTGCTGTGGACCGCCACTGCAATTGTAACTTAGGGGGGCTGGAATCCCTACTCCATATCTTGCTCCACTGTACCTGGTTTCATGATTTGCGTTCCCAATTCCTTAAACCATTGCTGTCAGATATAACGTGTCAGTCAGATAATGATGCTATCCAACAACTATTAGCAGGGACTGATGAGACACGTACTAGGCAGGTGGCCAAGTTTCTAACAGCGCAATACAACTTAACTTTTTTACTGGTGTAACCATCGGCTCAGCGAGAACGGGAGGCCCCAGAATGGAAAAAGAGATTCAAATCCCCTCCAAAAGAGGAATTAAAGGGGATTTGAATCCCTTTTCCATTCTGGGGCCTCCCGTTCTCACTGGGCTGATGGTTACACCGGCAAAAAAGTTAAGTCGGATTGCACTGTGAGTCTGTTTCTTCAGAAACGCCTAACCATGCCGTTTAACGACTAATCTGAGGACAATATTTCAAAAGGGGACAGCTAGCGTGAAGCAGTAAATCCTACTAGAATACTATTCTCTATTATCTATTTGTAATATCCAACTAAGCCAAAATATCTCCAACATACTACTCATTAAAGCCACATATCATCACATCATTTTTTTCTCTCTTTTTTTTAAAAAAATCAATAAGTGGTTTCCAATTATTCAAGAAAAAAAGATTAAATGACTTTTCCTTAATTAAAATTCCATTTCAGTTCATCCATTTCAGCATAGTCCAAAACATTTATCCACCAATATACCAGTGAAGGTATTTCTGAATTCTTCCAATATTGTGCAAAAGCACTACAATTCTGAGGTGATCATAAGAATTGTTTTGCCAAACCGGACCACCCAAATATATCTACCTAGTCCAGTGGCGTCACCCCAAAGCAGGAGGTGTGTGCGTCACCCCCCGTCACCGTGCGTCACCTACCGGGTCTTTGGACATCATCGGCAGGCCGTGACTCGGACTCTTTGGCAAGTGGCTTGTTGTGTGCCTGCGTGCATTTTCGCACATGTGCACAACGCCGCCGAGGGCAAAAGGCTGCTCTCTTGCCCTCAGCGGTGTTGTGCACATGCGCGAAAATTCCGTTGAGGGCTTAATCCAAAGAGGCCGAGCTGCCGGCCGGAGAGGACATGTAGAGGTTCTCTCCCGGACCCGGCTCTCATACCGGGCGGCAACAGAGGGTGGCAGCGGCATGCGTCACGCCCTTGGCGTGCGTCACCCCCAGCACCCCGCCACGGCCCGACGACGCCCCTGACCTAGTCCAGCATTTTATGGACAAGAGCTGGCAGGCAGATTCCTCTGTGCTGGAGAAGGTCTCCAACAGGCCAGGTCTGATAACCAGACCCTGCCACTTTTTTTCTGACTAGTTTCAGGACACAAACGGGGGCCTAGCCTAAGCCTTGCTTAGCCAAATCCCTGTCATTTTTAAGAATCGTTTCCTAGTCTGCTCTTGCTGCAGTTTTGAGGAGATCCTTGTGTGCTAGCTAAAGCAAACTGAGAAGGACTGAGGGAGATATTGAAACCAGAGAAGGCTTCAGCTGTTGTAGTGGAAATCGCAGAAGATCGGCGAGGAGTTAGTGGTGTTAACAGTTGTCCCCTGTTTTGACAGATCTGGGAAGGAAGGGGTTAAAGGACCTAGCTGACAGGACTGGGATACCAGGGGTTAACACCCAGAACTGCATGGGTGGAAGCACAGCTGTAGGCAATTGGGTGTGGCTCTACCACTGTGGACAATTAGAAGGACCTGGAGTGCGCTGATTGCCAGCCCACAGCTGTGCCCACTTATGCTTAATGAAGACTTAGAGAAATGAGGCCAGCTACAGCACCAAATAGGCTTACTACCTTGTCAGAGGGACATGCTGTTGGATTGCTGCATGACGACCTCCTGCCAGATGAAGACTGCTCAGACAGGGAACCTCTGCTGGACTGACTACTTAGCTGGATTGACTACCTACCTCGAGTGACCTATATGGGGAAGAACTCTGCCTTAACAGCTGTCGAAGAGGCTTCCCTAATTGCTTGGACTACAGGACTTGATAAAGAGACCAGTTAGGGGGGATTTTTTGAAGGGAGAATACAGCAGGGACTGTCTTATGGAATTTGTGAAAGACTGGGTTACTGAGGGACTGCTTTCAGATTGGGAAATTTATAGGTGATAAGTATGCTTACCAGCGGCCAGGAATCGATGCTGGCTTCGGCCTAGAGTGGACCCAAACCGCTCCCATGTGTTCACCGCAGCTGCCCAATGGGGTTCCGGCTTCTGTCGTGTCATTGACTGGAGGTTCTGGAAGCCAGAAACCCATTGGGCAGCCATGGTACCCTTGGGAGCAGCTCGGGTCTGCTCTAGGCCAAAGCCAGCGTCGATTCCAGGATGCTGGTAAGCCTACTGATAAGGGTTGTTTGAAAAGCAATAAAACGTGATAATTGTTGCCTTGAGTTCAGCCCCTTCTATGTTTTCTGGCACAGTAAAAGCATTTATTTCCCTTGGTTTTTGAGGGGGAGTGATGCCCCTAGGGACCCCATTTTATTATTATTATTATTATTATTATTATTATTATTATTATTATTATTATTATCATCAGTATTTATATACCACTTTTCAACAAAAAGTTCACAAAGCGGTTTACAGACAAAATCAAATGATTAAATGGCTCCCTGTCCCAAAAGGGCTCACAATTTAAAAAAGATGCAGAAGAACACCAGCAAACAGCCACCAGAAAATACACTGTGCTGGAGTGAAAGGGGGCAATTAGTGTTGTCATGGCTAAGGGCAGGCTTACCATTCATTCCGGAAAAACCGGGACAGTACCGGTAATGGCCATCCATTAACCGGGATTGTCCCAGGAAGGTGTTCCGGGCCTATCAGTTAGTTCGCCGCCGCTGCCATCTCCATGTTGAAAATGGAGAAACTTAGTCGGGCGCCGCCATCTTGACTCCCGAAATCTTGCAAGATCTGCGATTTGAGCACCCAAATCCCGTGAGGGCATGATGCCATCACGAGAGCTGGGCTCCGAGATCTGGATTTCGAGTTCAGGAGTCAAGATGCCGGCGCCTGGCTAAGTTTCTCCATTTTCAACATGGTGACGGCGCTGGTGAGCGGGTGAGTAGGCCGGCAAGAGCAAGCCCGCCAACAGCTGGCTTCCGCTGGCTCACCCGGTGTCTCACCGGCGAGCGGACGCCAGCGACCGCGAGCCCAGAGCTGTGTGAACCTCTGCAGGGCACGCGCAGCTCTGGGCTCGCTCCCGCTGGCTCGCCCGGTCTCTCACAGGCGAGTAGATGCCAGTGACAGCGAGCCCACTGTCACCGGTCTCTCACTGGCTCCCTCGGAGCAGCAGGAGGAGCGGCGGCAACACAGAGGAGCGGTGGTGATGCAGAAGAGCGGTGGCAACGTGCGACAATGGGGTAAGTTAATTTAATTATTTTATTGTGAAATTAAATAAATAATTAAAAATGCCATGCGGAAATTGCTTTCTTTAGTTCAGGCATGGGGAACCTCCAACCCGCGGGTCGGATCCAGCCCGTGGGACGATCAGGTCCGGCCCGCGTGGGTCCGGACCGATCCGGTCCATGCGGGACCGGACCAGAGGCTCCGCCGCCGTGGTGTGCCTACTCCTTTTAAGATCGGCCTTCCTGGACATGCGCAGAGCACCGCTGAGGTCGAGAGGGCAATCTTGGCCTCAGCGGCACTCTGTGCAGGTCCAGGAGGGCCGCTTTTAAAAGGAGTAGGTGTGGGAAGGCGGCGGTGGCCCGGAGCCTGAGGTAAGATGGAGAGCGGAGGGAGGGGGTTTGGAGAGCGGTGGGTGGGTGGGAGCGAGCGAGCGGTCCGTGGGTGGGTGGGTGGGAGAGTGAGTGGTCGGTGGGTGGGAGAGTGAGCGAGCGAGCAAGCGAGCGGTCCGTGGGTGGGTGGGTGGGAGAGCAGTGGGTGGGTTAGAGCGGTAAATTGGGAAAATGGCCCCCCACCACAAATAGGTTCCCTAACTCTGCTTTAGTTAATTCATTTATTTTGAAGATTCACGACCCCTGTTCACTTTTTTATATTAAATTGATTTTTATTTTTAAAATTGATTAATTATTTTTAATTATATGAAAAATTAATTAATTAATTAATTGTGGGGGTGCCCCGGGTTGAGGGGCCACAAATATGGTAAGCCTAGCCAATGGTGGGGAAGATTTTCAATAGTAGCTCTGATGCTACCAGCCCAACAAATGGAGGGGTTCCCTGGAGGCACAATTGGCAGATTAAATATATACTTAAAAGCTATATAAAACAGCTGATAAAACTCTCTAAAATACTATAAAGTCTTGCTAAATCTACAGACCTCTTTGACTAGTCAAATATCCTCATTTCTTTTAACCCACAGTCCCCAAGCGTTATTCCTGTCTCTCCAACAATATCCAAATGAGAGAGTCTCAGGTTTCCCTTCCCTTGAGGAATGTATCCTTCTTACAATGAGGAGTCCTTCTGTTTCCAAATAGCAGCATTCCTTCTCCAATTAATTACCCCGCTACCTCTAACATTTTACACATGAGGAGTCCTACTAAGGTGTGCTGAAACTGTTACAAAGGGGAAAAGAACCTCACATGAACCAACAGTTCATGGCAAGTATATATGTTTTGTTATTGTGTGCTGTTTTTAATGTTTTTATTTTTGCTGTGACTAAATGTTTGTTACTGTTCCTGTTTGTTACTGTTTGTTAACTAAATGTTTGTTACTAAATGTTACTAAATGTTTGTTACTGTTGCTATTTTTGCTGTTACTAAATGTTAATCATTCTAATTTTACTAACTCTAATTCAAATTTTACTGCATTTATTTTTGTTTTCAGATAAACCGCATAACATGAAGCTGTATAAGGAAAAAGACCCAAATAGTAGAGACATACTATTGATACAAATAAGATTTGTATGTACTTTAGCCAGTGGCATTGTTGAGGGGGGCGTTGGACCCCCAGGCGTTGGGGGCGACATGCAGTTCAGGGGCACATGAGCTACCGATTCAGAGGCTTGTGCACCCCCCATCCACGTGTCGCCCCTGTCCCGGGGCATCCACAAGCCGGGGGGGGGGGGGGTGCACAAGCTGGCAGCACTGGGGCAAGGGCGAAGGCAGAAATGGGACATACCCAGCTTTCATGCCCACCCCCAAGCCCGGATGCAGCCTTCTTGTTGTGCAGGCCCAGCTAGTCGCTAGAAAGGCTGGCTGTGCCTGCACAACCTTGCTGAGAGCCTTTCTAGCTCCTAGACTCGTTGGTGGAGCGAGACTAGGAGGTAGAAAGGCTCTCAGCAAGTTTGCACAGGAGCAGTCAGCCTTTCTAGCGACTAGCTGGGCAACGCAATAAGAACGCTGCATCCAGGCTTGGGGGGGTGCACGAAGGCTGGGTAAGTCCCGTTTCTGCTGCAGCCATCACCCCAGCGCTGCCGGCTTGTGTATCCCCTGGTTCGTGGATGCCCCGGTGGCTTTTTAGGTCAAAATCTGACCTAAAAGGGGGGTGCCGCCAATTTGCCGCCGGGTTTCAGTGGCAGAAAAGTGACATCACACTCGCAGGAACGGGGCTTATGACGTCACATGGGGGTGTCTCATTGGCACCCCCCGCTGGGGATGTAGCTACGCCCCTGACATTAGCTGCATCAGGAAGGACAGTGAGGGATGTGTTGGAGGTGGAGTGACGAGCAGCGAGTGGCCTCACGGGAACGAAGTGGCTCACGGGGACAAAGTGGCAAGATAAAAAAAAAGACACAGCGAGTTAAGCAGCTGGGCGAGGAGAAGGTAAGCAAGGAGAAGGTAAGTGAACTCTCTCAGTTGTGCAGCTTTGCCTAACTTTAATTTACCATTAACTGTTAAGGACTTGGCTAAAGCTACCTTAAACCTAAGATAGAACTAAGCCTAGCTAGGAACTAAGCCTAGCTAAGTAGAACTAAATATAACCCGAGGAGGGGGATTGTAAGGTCCAGTAGCTAGGACACAGGCACAGAAGCTAGGTGGGAAATTAAATAGATTCAAAACACAAACAAGCACCTATCTAAAAGACAGGGGCAGAAACTGGACAAGCCTGGGAGCTGGTTCTAAAGAAAATTGCAGTCCAAATCTAAACAGGTCTACTCTGAGTAGATTCTACAGCTGATTCTAAAGAGAATTGCAGTCCAAATCTAAACAGGTCTACTCTGAGTAAAACCAGTGTTTACTCGAGAGTAAAAAGCCCAGGGCAGAGACCTGAGTCTACTTTAGAGTAGGAGCCTAAAACAAAACAAGAGGAGGCTAAAAGAAGGGGAGAAAGCAAGCTAAACTACACCTTAAGCAGAGTTAAACTTAAGCAGAATTTAAAACATACAGTTTAAAACATACAGACCGCATGGTATAGAAGGCCACATGGTAAATTAGGGTGACTCAGAAACCATAGCAACACACATTCCTGCCAGCTGAGTAGGTCAGATGTAAATTGAGGCAGCAGCAGGAACAATAGCAACAGGAATTTCCTGCCAGTAAACCACATCAGGCCCTGCCCCCCTTAGAGGCCAGTCTTTTCAAACTTTCAGGTAGGCAGGGGGAGGAGCTACACAACAGTTTAAATCTGGGGCTGGCTTGCGAGTGAGCCCTTTCACGAGCAGCGAGTGGCCTCACGGGAACGAAGTGGCTCACGGGGACGAAGTGGCAAGATAAAAAAAAAGACACAGCGAGTTAAGCAGCTGGGCGAGTTCAGCAGCAGGGTGAGGAAGCCAGGCCCCACACACTGCCCGGCACGTCCCTTGAATAGAGGAGAGCTCCAGCAATATTAAGGTACCCAAACTTTGATAAATCCATAACTTACACTCAAAAGCTATGCAGTCAGACAGCCAGCAGAAGGGTGGGGGCTATCCAGTGTTTTGCACTGAGTGTCACATGTATGACTATCTGCCTCTTGGGCAGAAGTCATGGGTGTGTGCTCGGTGCAAAGAGCTCCAGGCTCTCAGGGAACGGGTTCGCTCCCTTGAAGCCACGGTTGCTGACCTGGAGAAGCAGAGACAGGTAGAGAGGTACCAGAGTGAGACTTCTAGGGACGTGGAGGCATCGTCCTACCCTCAGTTGGCCAGCGCCTCAGCTGCCAGGAAAGGGAGTCTCAGGGCTGGAGGACATTGCTCTGGAAAAGAGGGAAACAATCCCCCAGTGGGGACCCCTTCTTCAGGTGATGGGCCCGTATCCAGTCGCACTATGGATACTCCTCTGGGGAGGGGGGGAAGGGGGCTTCTTGTAGTGGGTGACTCTATAGTCAGGAACATAGAAAGGGGGGTCTGTGACGGATGTGAGGACCGCACGGTGACTTGCCTACCTGGTGCGAAGGTTGCGGACATCACCTCTCGTCTAGATAGGCTGGTAGAGAGTGCTGGGGAGGAGGTAGCGGTTGTGGTGCATGTTGGCACCAACGACGTGGGGAAATGTAGCCGGGCGGTCCTGGAAGCCAAATTTAGGTTGCTAGGTAGGAAGCTCAAATCCAGGACCCCAAAGGTAGCGTTCTCAGAAGTGCTACCTGTTCCACGCGCAGGGCCAGCTAGGCAGGCGGAGCTCAGGGGTCTCAATGCGTGGATGAGACACTGGTGTCAGGAGGAGGGGTTTAAGTTTGTTAGGCACTGGGGAACGTTTTGGGACAAGCCAGGCCTGTACAAGAGGGACGGGCTTCACTTGAACCAAAACGGAACCAGACTGCTGGCGCGTAACATTAAGAAGGTGGCAGAGCAGCTTTTAAACTGACTCCTGGGGGAAAGCCGACAGGAGCCGAGGGGCATCCGGTTCGGGACTCCTCATCCCTCGGGAATGAGGGTGCAGAGGATGGGGAACAGTCAAGTAATAACAGAGTAAGAATTGGGAGTGGTAGCGTGATGGGACATGACAGCCAGTCTAGCAAGACAGAAGGCTGCAGGAATAAGGGGGCAAACATGCAGCCCTTCTTGGGGGACCAGGTATATAAGTGCTTTTATGCAAATGCCCGAAGTCTACGGGCAAAGATGGGAGAACTGGAATGTTTGGTGGCTAGGGAAAACATTGACATAGTAGGTATAACAGAAACCTGGTGGAATGCGGAGAACCAGTGGGATACTGCAATTCCAGGATATAAACTCTATAGGAGGGACAGAGAGGGGCGTGTTGGAGGTGGGGTGGCCATCTATGTCAAAGAGGGGGTAAAATCCACCAGAGTAGAGCTGGAGGGGGGCTCTGACTCCTCCGTAGACTCACTGTGGGTTAGATTACCAGGCTCAAAGAGTGATGTAATAGTAGGGGCATGCTACCGTCCTCCAGATCAAAAACCTGAAGGGGATCTTGAAATGAGGAAGCAAATCAGGGAGGTGTCAACGAGAGACAGGGTTGTAGTCATGGGGGACTTCAATTATCCTCACATCGACTGGGTCAATTCATGCTCAGGTCATGAAAGAGAGACTGGATTTCTAGATATGTTAAATGACTGTGCCTTAGAGCAGCTTGTCACGGAACCGACCAGAGGACAGGTGACTCTGGACTTGATATTGTGTGGCACTCAAGATCTGGTCAGGGAGGTAAATGTTACCGAACCATTGGGGAACAGTGACGATGCTGCAATCTGTTTCGCCATGCATGTCGGAGGGAGAGTGCCGAGCAAATCGGACACGAAAACCCTTGACTTCCGAAGGGCTGACTTCCCCAAAATGAGGAGACTAGTTAAAAAGAAGTTGAAAGGGAAGGTAAAAAGAGTCCAATCTCTCCAGAGTGCATTGAGGCTGTTTAAAACAACAGTCATAGAGGCCCAGCGGGAGTGTATCCCACAAAGGAGGAAGGGCTCGACCAAGTCCAGGAGGATGCCCGCATGGCTAACAAGCACAGTTAAGGAGGCTATAAAAGGCAAGGAAGCTTCCTTCCGTAAATGGAAGTCTTGCCCTAATGAGGAAAATAAACAGGAGCACAAACTGTGGCAAAAGAAATGTAAAAAGATGATACGGGAGGCCAAGCAAGACTTTGAGGAACGTATGGCAGGCAACATAAAAGGGAATAATAAAAGCTTCTTCAAATATGTTAGAAGCAGGAAACCTGCCAGGGAAACGGTGGGTCCGCTGGATGGTGAGGGAGAGAAAGGGGTGATAAAAGGGGACTTGGAGACTGCAGAGAAATTAAATGAGTTCTTTGCATCTGTCTTCACGGCAGAAGACCTCGGGCAAATACCACTGCCGGAACGGTCTCCCCTGACTAAAGAATTAAGTCAAATAGAGGTTAAAAGAGAAGATGTCTCAGACTTAATTGACAAAATAAAGATCAATAAATCACCAGGCCCGGATGGCATCCACCCAAGAGTTCTGAAGGAACTCAAGAATGAAGTTGCTGACCTCTTGACCAAAATATGCAACTTGTCCCTTAAAACGGCCAATGTGCCAGAGGATTGGAGGATAGCTAATGTCACGCCAATCTTTAAAAAAGGAAGGAGGGGGGACCCGGGAAACTACAGGCCGGTCAGCCTAACATCTGTTCCAGGGAAGATGGTGGAAAGTCTCATTAAGGATAAAATCCTAAAATACATAGAAGAACAAGCTCTGCTGAGGGAGAGTCAGCATGGCTTCTGCAAGGGGAAGTCTTGCCTCACAAACCTGTTAGAATTTTTTGAAAAGGTCAACAGGCATGTGGATGCGAGCGAACCCGTGGATATTATATATCTGGATTTTCAGAAGGCGTTTGACACGGTCCCTCATGAAAGGCTCCTGCGAAAACTCCACAGTCAGGGAATAAGAGGGCAGGTCCTCTTGTGGATTAGGAACTGGTTGAAGACCAGGAAACAGCGAGTGGGAGTCAATGGGCAATTTTCACAATGGCGAGAGGTGAAAAGCGGTGTGCCCCAAGGATCGGTCTTGGGACCGGTGCTTTTCAACTTATTCATAAATGACCTGGAGTTGGGGATAGGCAGTGAGGTGGCCAAGTTTGCGGATGACACTAAACTTTTCCGGGTGGTAAAGACCAGCAGGGATTGTGAAGAGCTCCAGAAGGATCTCTCCAAACTGGGAGAATGGGCAGCAAAATGGCAGATGCGCTTCAATGTAAGTAAGTGTAAAGTGATGCACATTGGGGCAAGAAACCAAAATTTCACATATACGCTGATGGGTTCTGAGTTGTCTGTGACGGATCAAGAGAGAGATCTTGGGGTCCTGGTGGACAGGTCGATGAAAGTGTCGACCCAGTGTGCGGCGGCTGTGAAGAAGGCCAATTCCATGCTCGGGATCATTAAAAAGGGGATTGAGAATAAAACGGCCAATATCATTATGCCTTTGTACAAATCGATGGTAAGGCCACATCTGGAGTATTGTGTCCAGTTCTGGTCACCATACCTCAAAAAGGATATAATTGAATTGGAAAAGGTGCAGAAAAGAGCGACCAGAATGATTCGTGGGCTGGAGCACCTCCCTTACGAGGAAAGGCTACAGCGTCTGGGTCTTTTCAGCCTAGAAAAAAGGCGCCTGAGGGGGGACATGATTGAGACTTATAAAATTATGCATGGGATGGAGAGAGTGGATAGAGGGAAATTCTTTTCCCTCTCGCTCAACACCAGAACCAGGGGACACACACTAAAATTGAGTGGAGGGAGAGTTAGAACAGACAAAAGAAAATATTTCTTTACCCAGCGTGTGATTCATCTGTGGAACTCCTTGCCACAGGATGTGGTGATGGCACCTGGCCTAGATGCCTTTAAAAGGGGTTTGGACAAATTCATGGAGGAAAAGACCATCGCAGGTTACAAGCCATAAGCAACCTCCTGGTTTTTAGAAGTGGGTTTTCTCTGTGCCAGGTGCAAGGGAGTGGCGACTGGACACAGGTATCTTGTTGTCTCGTGTGCTCCCTGAGGCATCTGGTGGGGCCACTGTGTGACACAGGAAGCTGGACTAGATGGGCTTTTGGCCTGATCCAGCAGGGCTCTTCTTATGTTCTTATGTTCTTATGTTCACCTATGTCGAAGAAGGGGTAGAATCCAGCAGAGATTGAAGGGGGGGGGGTCCAACTCTACCATAGAATCACTGTGGGTTAAACTACCAGGCTCAAAGAGCGATGTAATAGTGGGAGTATGTAATCGTACTCCAGATCAAACACCTGAAGGGGACCTCAAGATGAGGGAACAAATCAGAGTGGTGTCAGTGTGAGACAGGGTTGTGATCATGGGGGATTTCCATTATCCTCATATCGACAGGGTCAATTCAAGTTTTGGTCACGAAAGATAGACAGGATTTCTGGATATGCTAAATGACTGGGCCTTACAGCAGCTAGTCAGGGAGCTGACCAGGACATAGGTGACTCTGGATTTGATATTGTGTGGTACTCAGGACCTGGTCAGGGATATAAATATTACTGAGCCATTGCGGAACAGTGACCATGCTGTGATCTGTTTCTCCATGCATGTCGTGGGGAGTGTGACAAGCAAATCTGACACGAAAACCCTTGATTTCCAAAGGGCAAATTTCCCTAAAATAAGGAGACTATATAGAAAGAAGCTGAAAGGGAAGGTAAAAAGAGTCCAATCTCTCCAGAGTGCATTGAGGCTGTTTAAAACAAGAGTAATAGAGGTCCAGCTGGAGTGTATCCCACAAAGAAGGAAAGGCTTGACTCAGTAAAGGAGAGTACCGGCATAGCTAGCAAGCACAGTTAAAAAGGCTATAAAAGGCAAGGAAACTTCTTTCCGTAAACGGAAGTCTTGCCCTAAGGAGAAAAATAAACATGAACACAAACTCTGGCATAAGAAATGTAAAAAATGATATGGGAGGCCAAGAAAGATTTTGAGGAGCGTATGGCCAGCAACATTGGGAATAATAAAGACTTCTTCAAATATGTTAGAAGCAGGAAACCTGCCGGAGAAGTGGTTGGCCCACTGGACATTGAGTGGGACATGGGAGGGAAAGGGGCGATAAAAGGGGACTTGGAGATTACAGAGAAATTAAATGAGTTCGTTGCAACTTTCTTCATGGCAGAAGATCTCGGGCAGATACCGCTGCCCGAACGGCCATTCCTGACTAAAGAATTAAGTGAAATATAGCAGGCGTTCCCAACCTGTGATTGCGTACCCCAAGGGGTACGTGAACCGGCGGCCAGGGGTATGCGAGAGGCTGTCTATTTTCAGTTGCTGAGATCATCATCAGCTGGTAACTCCCCACCTGGAAAAAAAGTAGGGCTGGATCCTTCCCTCCCGGGCCACGGAGCCACTCGGAGCCCCCGGTGATTTTGGGGGGCCTGCAGCACTTAGTTTTAGCGTGGGAAGCTTCGTGCACCCACCAGGCCCCAGAGGAGCAGCCTCCTTGTTGGCCTCTCCAGCGAGACTAGGTGCTAGAGAGGCTATGCAACCGAGCCTGCAAGAAGGCTGCTCATCTGGGCCTGAGGGGTGCATGAAGCTTCCTATGTGAAAAGTAAATGTAGCAAGGGGGTCAAAAATGCAGGGGGGCTTCGGGGGGCTCCGCGGCCCAGTAGGGAAGGCTGCAACCCTGCCAAATCAGCAAGACTGGAGCCTTTCTCTCCGGACTGCAGTGCACACAGGAAATTCTCCAGTACGTGCTGCAACCTGGAGAGAAATACTCCAGCCCTGCTGATTCGGCAGAGCTGCAGCCTTCCCTCCCGGGACACGGAGCACATGGGAATGTCCTCCTCTGCACGCTGCAACCTGGAGAGAACGGCTCCAGCCCTGCCGATTTGACAGGGCTGGAGCCTTTCCCTCTCAGACCACACAGCCCCTCCAGATTCCCCCCCCCCTGGAATTTTTCTTTAAAAAAACCCCACGGCACCTTTAGTGTGGGAAGCTTCGTGCATCCCCAAGGCCCCAGATGGAGCAGCCTCCTTGCAGGCTCGACCCTGAAGTCTTGCACTCCTCAGTCCTCCTTTTGCTTCATTGCACTCCTCCTGGCTAAGTGGCCATGTGGGCCAGAATTTGGATGAGGGAAACCAGGGGGGGGGAGGTACAGCCTGTTTTCATTTTTAGTAGCCCACCATTTTTAAAATATTTCTTATTTTAAAAGTAAATAACTAATTAAATATTAAGTAGTTTAATTGACAATGTTTAAGGATATGTTTTAGAATGAAATTAAGTAGTTTAACTAATTAAATATTTTTCCTGTAGGGGGTACTTCAGATAATTTCACCGTGAGAGAGAGTACACCTGGTGACAAAGGATGGGAACCCCTGAAATAGATATTAACAGAGAAGACATCTAAGACTTAATTGACAAATTAAAGATCAATAGGTAACTGGGCCCAGATGGCATTCACCAAGGAACTCAAGAATGAAGGTGCTGATTTTTGACAAAAATATGCAACTAGTCCCTTAAAACGGCCACTGTATCAGAGGATTGGAGGATAGCAAATGTCACACTAATCTTTAAAAAAGAAAGGAGAGGAAACACAGCAAACTACAGCTATCTATCTATATCTATATCTATATCTATATCTATCTACTGTATGTAAAACAAGTCCTGACTGACTGAGTGATTCACTGACTCATCACTGCCCTGTCCCAACCAGGTACGTGAAATTCATACACAACTGAAATTTGGAGAGCACGTTCCGTCCGTGACAAAAGCACCCACTAAGAAGGGATTTTTAGAAATTCCACCCCTAAGGAGGCGAAAGGGGTGCACTGCGTTTTCAGGGATTCCTTGATATATCTCAGGCCCGATGAGATAGTCGCTTGGTTTTGGCTTACAAAAGTTACCCATCCAAATGCTGAAAAACATATTTCAGAATGTTGCCCTAATTAACCTTCAAAAAGGGTGAATCTCGATTAAGGGGTCATTTCGAAAACCCTTTGTATCTGCTACGTTTGTGGAGCTAAAACATTCCTTTTTGGCAGGCGGTTGTCCTTGTATCATCTTTAGAAACTGTTTTAACATTTTTTTTAATTCACCCCTAAAGGGGGAAAAAAGAGGGTAAAAGAAAAAGAGGTGACATCACTTACCAGCCCCAACCGCTGGGCCTAGAAACATGAAATTCAGGGAGTATGTTCCATCCATGACTTAAGCACCCGCTAAGAAGGGATTTTTAGAAATTCCAGCCCTAAGAGGGTGGAAAGGGCTGGTGCGATCCTATTCTCCATCACCTGGGAATAAGCCCCATTGACTAGAATAGGACTTACTTCTGAGACACGCCGAGGCTTGAACTCGCCATACGTTTTCACAGATTGCTCAAGATCCCTTAGGCCCCAAAAGATACTGACTTGGTTGCAGTCCCTGCTGCAGGTCCCTGTTGGCATCAGCCGTGGAGAGGTGAATCGCCTCTAAACAGGGCTGGCAAAGTATAAACCATACCAGGGCGAGTGGGAGTCACTCCACCCTGTGAATTGAAGACCTTCCTCATGTAAATGTCACCATGCACTTAGCAACGTCAAGATGGCACAGGTGAAATGCCCCGTGCCAAGCTCTGCATGGCAGCGTGTGGGATCAGAGGATAACAATCCCCGGAAGGCAACCCCTGACTAGACTATGACAGAGGTGTAGCAAGCCCCTGGGGGGTGGAGGTGGGAGGAGGGTGATGCACCCCCCAGTGATGTCATTGGCCATGCCCCCTCCAGGGGTGACATCACTTCTTTACCTTTTCCGGCCAAAAAAACACCCACCCCGGCACTTTTCAGTTGGAAAAGGCCTGTTATGGGCCTGGGCCGCTATTCGCCAGCGGTGTTTGCTGCACCCTCCCTGCCATGCTGCCTGGGACAGGGGCCCGCTGCCCGTGTGTGGACTGCCCTTGCTCCCATTCCTACGCCTCTATATGGTGACCTATACTCTGAGGAGAACATTGTGGAAGGCCTACGATCCCTCAGTCTCGCCCCGCCCCAGAACACGTTGCAGTCAGTGGGCTGCTGGCATTTCCCTGCCTCTTCCCAGCACAGAGGGGGTAGCATGGCAAGCGGGGGTGCAGCGTGAAATGTGCCACCCCCATTTTTGTCTTCAGGTATTTTTTGTGTCCCCCAATCTATCATCCCCTTAGGGGTGGGATTTCTAAAACTCCCTTCTTAGTGGGTGCTTACGTCACAGATGGAACATGCTCCCAGAATTTCACATTTCTAGGCCCAGGGGTTGTGGATGAGCGGCGATGGCTCAGTCAGTCAGAACTTGTTCTTTTATAGAGAGAGAGATAAGAGAGATAAGAGTTACTGAACTTATGAAAGATTATTCTCATTCAATTGGCATATTAGATACTAACAGCCCAGAAAAGCCAAAATGAGTCATTATCCTGTTAGGTCAGGTGAGGCATCACACTTGGCCACAAGGCTCTAGAACAGCGATTTTCAACCTTTCATCTAACGGCACTCTGATAGGGTGCCAAATTTTTCAGGGCACACCATCAGATTTTTGACCATTGACAAGGCACACCAGGCTGCCAGTGGGGGATCACATCCCCAAAGGACCTACTAATAAATTACCCTCCCCCAAACGTCTATGGCAGACCAGTTGAAAATCGCTGCCTCAAAGTTACTGTTGGTTTTATGGAAATCACTCATTTTTCCGCTCAGGTCTTTCAAACTCCACCCAGCAAGGATAGTCGACTTGCAAGCCCTGCCCTCCTCCCATTCCAGCACTCTGCATTTCACAACTCCCCACTACTTTCCTCACTTGTAGTATGAGCAGGAGACATGATGGAGTAGGAAACTGTAGGTGTCCTGTGAAATCCTCTCCTTGATGAATGAAGTCGGATAGGAATTTGATCCCGCAAGAATCCACCGGCCGTTAGCACTGGGTTTCACGTCCACATTCAGCTCTTTCATCCAATCATTTGTTAACTCTAATTCTGTCATCTCCTCCGCCAGTGAAATGGCTGACTGGTTTACAGAGTGTTGCACTTTCTGCTGGCATGAAATGTTGGCTTTCCAGTCAGTGATGGCAAAAGCAAGTTTGTGGATTTCCTTCCATTGCCCCCATTGCAGCAAGGGATTCTCGCACACGGTGCAGCTGCCATCTGGTTTTTCCGATTCATGCAGATTCATCACTTCATATTGTCCTAATCTCAATGTGGTTATATCAACGCCCCAGTCGGCCATAGAAACACCTGGTACATATTCACTACCCTTATGGCATTCATCAGCTGTGCCTGTTCGGCATAGTGGAGACACAGGAGTGAGAAAGAGAAAGAAGAACAGCACGAAGGCAGCCAAGATAAGGCTCCCTTTGGCCATGGCTGGACCAACAGGAAAACACCCTAAATGGGAAAAAGAGAAAGAAAAGGGTTGTTGACTTGCTAACAGGGGAACGCCTTGCACGTTACTGCAGAAGAAGAACCAGAGTGTTGCAGCATTGCATGAAAACATGTGCCATGTCAGAAGGCAACACCAAGGAATGTTAATGTGCAGAATTTGCATTTTCACTGTTCCTGGTATCATGCCCAGGGGCAACATCCCCTTTCACATTTGATTTGTTTTAATGGTGGGTCAGGAACAGACAGATTGTTTACCTATTCAAAAGCCATTTACACAAATCAGGGTTCTCCAAACTTCTGGTATTTTCCAGAATTGCACTAAGTGTCTTAAAAACAGGAGTTTTAAAACAGAATTTTGTAACTCTTCTGAGTTTCCAAACCACTGGTCTGCTACGCTGACAAGGCTCTCTTCTTCAAGACAGGTAACTATGAATAGCTGAGAACTTCTTCCTCTTCCCCCCTTTCCCTCTCTATTCCTTAGCTGTTTAGAAATGGGATTGGAGAAGTAGGGACTTCCAAACTTCACTCCTAAAACCCCTTTTTTCTTTCATTTGCACCAAATACACTTTGCATCACACACAACCACCATAATAAAACAGGAACATACTACACTGTTAGTTAGGGTAAAAGGAAACGTATTTTCTATTAATCCTCTGTATGAACAATTTTACCCTTTTTGTTCAATTTTTAATAAATCCTTACTCCTTTATTTGAAGTTATGTCTCTCTTTGCTAAGTTAAAAGGGAAACTCTGCATTACACTGATCTGTATCTAGTCTAAGATCCCATGTTCCATAGAGTTGGGTGCATTCCCCCTAAGAACCAGCTCTTTTGGTAACAGGGGGGCCGTGGGCCCCAAGGCATCAGGGGGGGGCGTAGTTGCATCCGGGATGCGCCCCCTCCGCCACAGCTCCTGTCATCATCTTTGAGCTGTTCCGGCTTGGTTTTGGGCCCTCCCACCCACCCTGGTCCCGTTTGGCAGACCAAAAAGGTAAGCAAAACGGCAGGGGGCATGACTTGCAGCGTCACGTGGGGGCGTCGCGTCGGCAAGTCCCCCCCATGTCGGGGGTATAGCTTCATTTCTGCAGTGGGGGAGGAAGGGATGGGCCTTGTGCTGTTACACGCACTGGGGGTGCCAGAGAGGCTAGAGAGGCCTTTGAGGTGTGGGAGGAGGGTAAGGGGTGGAACGAGGAGGATATGTGGGAGGGAGGAGAGCAAATCGGGACCAGGAAGGGGGCAGTTTTGGTGGTGATAGATTCCAGTTGACGGATGGCAGTTGCTGGGGCTTAACCCAGGGCAAATGAACAAATGTTCCCTTACCCCAAGGAGTGCTCAGCATGCTGATACTCCTCTGTGGGATACAGTGACCACTGCATTAGCACCTATGCATCGCCACGCGGGGGGAGAGGTTAGATTGGACTGTTAGATTTATCCCGGATTGCAGCCAAAATGTTGTATTTCTCATTTGATAACAATTTTCCCTGCCGTAAATGCAAGGTTACATAGTGCTATATAGGGTTGCCAGGTTGGGTGAGATTTCTGAAGTGAGGTCAATGACATCACAAGGTTGGGCCTAGTGACCAGATGATGAAAGATGACAAGAATCTGATACCCACCAGAGACTAGTGGTTATGGGATGGAACCCTATTATGTGAAGGCTCAGCCAAGGGGTGGGAGGGTTCAGACAATGTTTTCCTCTCAGCATTTGGAGGAAAGAACAAAACAAGGTAGCTTAGCAAATGGCTTAGGTGCTGGCGATGCCCAGGTATGGATATGAGCAAATAATAAAAATAAAATCAGGAGCGATGCTGTCATGTACATCTGGTTGGGTAACTTATGACCAACTGCACATCTTCTCCTGCCCGCTGACTGTTCTGCTGGTTTGGGTGCCTATTTAATTTGTGCAAGGCAGTCCCAGCAGATGGGCTATGGACTACCTGGAGCTATGGTTACCAGGTGTGCTTTTCAGAACATGCATGAATATGTGAACATGGGGCAAATCTAGTCTGTGTGCTGGGACCTTGTGCAGAGGCCAATGGCAGAGCCCAACGGTTTGGTGGGGAAGGAAGAGGGAAGTGATGGGGAAGGTGCAGCAACAAGGACTTTATTGTGAGGAGAATTTTACAAGTACACAGAAGGGGAATCAAAAGTAGAAGGTAATGCAATGTTCCTTAGCCATTCATATGATGACTAAGCACAAAATGTAAGCAATGACCATGTGTAAGTAAATACCTTGTACCACGTATTGGGGGAGAGAGAGAAGGAAATCCTTAGAATGGAAAAGGGGTGTAAAAGGGCATGAGCTAAGGGAAGAGGGGAGAAAGTAGGAGGGTTACCTGGGGAAATTGGAGCTGAACAACTGGGCAATTGGTGGTAGCAGGAAGGAGAGAAGGTAGCAGGGGCAGAGAAGAAGAGCTTGGAGAGAGAGGGAAAAGAAATGAGAGAGGTTCTCCTAGTTCTGGCTGTGGCAAAAAAACTGGAACTGAATTAAAGTTTTCTGTTTCACCGCTTTTCAGAGGTGTGCGAAAGAATGAAGATGCCCCCACAGATGCCTGGGCCCGTAACAGGCCTTTTGGGGGTGAAAAAACACCCGGCTGCAGGGACAACTGCTTTCCTCCTCAGGATGGTGAAAAACGCCGCATTTCACCGGTGGCTTTTGCTGCACACCCCGCTGTGCTGTCCAGTATCGTCGTCTGAAGTGGGGCCCAGGCGCCATGGGCCACAGGCGCCGCTTCAGGGGGGCACAATTTTGTGGGCCGCTTACCTTTTTTTCTTCTCTTTTTCACAGCCGAGACAGCTACGTTTTGGCCCTCCCACCCACCCGGGCTCTGTTTGGCTCCAAAAAGGAAGCCTAATGGTGGGGGGTATGATCGGAGCTGCGCTCTGACGTCATGTGGGCGGCGTTGCGTCGGCGCCCCCCCACATGGGGGCAGAGATCCGTCGCTGGTGCTGCCTAGGGCGGGGGGGGCCGCCGCACGGGAATAGACTGCCCCGCCCACCATTCCTACGCCTCTTTATGGTGACCTGCAGCCTCAAGGACAAGGAAGTACTCTGAGGGGAATATTGCGGAAGGCCTACGATCCCTCAGTCTCACCCCACCCCAAAACGAGTTGCAGTCAGTGGGCTGCCGGAATTTTCTCGCCTCTTCCCAGGGCAGAGGGGGTAGCAAGGCAAGCAGGAATGCCATGCACGATATGCGCCACCCCATTTATTCTCTCAGGTATTTCTCGTGTCCCCCAATCTTTATGATCTTTAACTAACCATTCAACTCCCAACTGTCACTTTCTAACATAACTTCCTCTACAGGTAAAAAGCCTTTGGCTTGCCCAGGGGAAGGGAACTGCTCGGGAGTGGAGATTGAGAACACCAGGGAGCCTGACTCTGCCCGCCTTTCTCTACAGGCAAAAAGCCTTTGGCTTGCCAAGAGGCGCAAGCCGAAGGGCGCGAGCCGAAGGACGAGAGCCAAAGTTCTCTTGTTCCGTGGCTCTTCACCCAGTGGATCAAGCTGGGATGTCCTAGCTCTTATCAGCTGGCCTTGTCATCTGTTTACCATCTACCTGAGAGGAGGAGCCATTTGCAGGAGCTGCTGGTTTTTGTAAAAGCTTTTTGCCCTGGGGCCCCTCTGCGTTTCTACATCACCTCCCCCCTTCTGGCTGGCTTGGACAGTGTTCTACAGTCAGCCAAATGCAAGTAGCACAGTAGTTGCAGCAGCACAAGGGATGGACAACATTTTATATACGCCATACCAGCTCTTCATTCAGCATTAGGGTCAGCCACCTTTATTACCTTGTTACTGGCCCTGCTGAACTGATAGGCCTCGCCGGGTGAGTATGTGTTTCATCTTAGGAGGGAGCTTGGGGGAGGGGAAGGGTGCCACCATCAAGGCAGTGACGGGCCATGGAAGATATGGTGGTGGGGGTCAGACAAGCCGTTCCATGAGAAGGAGGGTCCATCATAGGAAGATTGTCTCTCCTTCTGGTCCTTCTCCCAACTCTTGGATGACTGGTACTCTTTGGCAGCAGTGGTGTTCCTGCGGTAGGGGCTCGACAGTAAGTCGTGCCCCGACCAACTACCACGTTCATGAACCAGAGCGAGGAGGCCCCGCCCCCTCTCCATCGGAGCCATTCCGCGCAGCAAAGCCAAATGGGCAGGAGACCCTGCCCGTTCGGCTTTGCTGCGCGGAATGGCTCCGACGGAGAGGGGGCGGGGCCTCCTCGCTCCGGTTCATGAACGCGGTAGTAAGTCAGGGCACGACTTACTGTCGAGCCCCTACCGCAGGAACGCCACTGCCTGGCAGTGATTCCTTGAACCTGAAGCTGTTGCTTTTGAACGCCAGGTCGGTAAATAATGAAACCAATATCATCCGGGACTTGGTCCTGGATGAGAACGCTGACCTGGTTTGCATCACGGAAACTTGGTTGGCCTCTCCTACCTTTGTCCCCCAGGTTTCCAGGTGGTGCAGCAGCCACGGTTACAGGGACGGGGAGGAGGAGTTGCGATAATCCATCTCCCTTACCAGATGCCCTGTTCAGCAGTTCAATGGGTTTGAATGTCTCCATGTTGTGTTGAGAGGGCTGGACAGGATTGGGATTCCGTTGGTGTACCGCCCGCCTTGCTGCCCAACAGTCTCCCTGCCTGAGCTGACTGTGGTGATCTCGGCAGTGGCGTTGGGGTCCCCCCGCCTATTAGTGCTGGGGGACTTTAATGTTCATACGGAGGCCCCTGGGGTTGGTGCGGCTCAGGATTTCATGGCCGCCATGACAACCATGGGCCTGTCCCAGAAGATCTTGGCCCCGACACATGAGGCGGGACATGTATTGGACCTGGTGTTTACTGCTGAGCAAGGGGGCAGTGGTCTGGATGTGGAGGAGATTAAGATCACTCCGTTGTCATGGACAGATCATTTTCTGGTAAGGTTTAGGCTTGTTGCAGCATACTTGCTCCGCAAAGGTGGGGGACCGCATTCTATGGTCCGCCCCCAGAGGCGGATGGATCCAGAAGGTTTCCTGAGGGCTCTGGGGGCTTTGCCACTGCCAAAACTGGTGACTCGTCGGAGGCCCTGGTTGACCTCTGGAATGGGGAAATGACCAGGGCAGTGGTTGAGATAGCTCCTGAGTGACCTTTGCCATGCTGCAGACTCAGAGCGGCTCCTTGGTTTACTGAGGAGCTGCAAACGGTGAAGCGACGTTGGCGGAAAACTTGTGCCAAGTCCGACCGGACACGTAGTAAGGCCCATTATAGAACCTACTCTGTGGTGGTGATAGCAGCAAAGAGAAATTTCTTCTCTGCTACCATTGCGTCTGCAGGCAATCGTCCAGCGGAGCTGTACCATGTCGTGTGAGGCCAACTTCATCAGGCCCCTCCAATAGATCAGGAGGAACACACAGTGGCCTGCTGTGTCATGTTTGCTCAACATTTCACAGATAAAATCGATCGGATTCACCATGACTTGGATGCCTCATTGATAATATCTGAGGATGTCCCTTTGACACCTGCTGATCCGGTGATGTGGGATTATTTTCAGCTTCTACAGCCTGAGGATGTGGACAGGCTCCTCTGGAGTGTGAGGTTGACTGCCTGCCTGCTTGACCCTTGCCCGGCTTGGCTAATCAGATCTGCCCAGAAGGGGCTGGCCGAGTGGACGGGGAGGGTGGTTAACTCTTCTTTGAGAGAGGGGGTACTGCCACTCGCTTTGAGGTAGGCAGTGGTTCAACCCCTTCTGAAGAAGCCCTCCCTTGATTCCACAATAATGGACAACTACCGGCCAGTTTCAAACCTCCTGTTTTTGCTCTAAACTTAGTGTGAATTATATTGTCACTCTATTGCTTTTTAAGTTGGTATGGTCCTTGAGTTTTTCAATATTACTGGGGAGATGGTGCCTCACACAAATGTCCCCATCACAGGAGATGGAGCCTGCCAAGAGGTGTTCCTACACCTCCCGTGGGGGGCCGCCAATGCCTCAAGCCACGTGATGTGATGCCTCAAGTGATGCCTCAAGCCACGCACCCTGGGGGTTGTGACGTCATTTTCGCATGCAAACACACAAACACCACTGTTTGTCGATCGGCTCCATGACGAATGCACAGGAAAATACAGTCAGCAAGAAAAGACGACAGGAGCAGCTGTCAAGAACAACGGGTGACTCATCACTGCCCAGCCCCAATCCCTGGGCCTAGAAGCATGAAATTCGCAGAGTACAGGGAGTACGTTCCTTCCGTGATGTAAGCACCCGCTAAGAAGGGATTTTTAGAAATTCTATCCCTAAGGGGATGAAATGGGATGCTACGATCCTATTCGCAATTACCTGGGAGTAAGCCCCATTGACTAGAACAGGACATGCTCCTGAGTAGACACGCCTAGGCTTGAGCACACAATGTGTTTTCCCAGATTCCTCAAGACCTCTCAGGCCCGATAAGAGATCGACTTGGTTTTGCTCACAAAAACCCATAAAAATGCTTAAAAACATATTTCAGGACTTTATCCTAATTGACCCCTATCTCCTGTGTTTGTGGAGTTCTAACATGCTTTTTTGGCACATGGGTGTCTTTAGAAACTGGTTTAACGTTTTTTTTTAAAGAAATCACCCGTAAAGGGGCATAAAGGGGATAAAAGTAAAAAGGGGTGTTTTTTATTCAATAGAGGACACTTATTTGTTTTTGAGTCTACTTTGTGATTCAGTTATTACCTGTGAAACCTCGTAAATAAACACAATAGTAAAGGGTCTCTATTAAATGCTAATAAATGTATAAAATCTGCAGAAGAGAAAAAACTCAGTGTGTGGGCACTAGGTGGGGGAAAACGGTGCTGCCCGTATGTTCCCGCTGCTACCCTCAGGCGTGACACTCTGACTCCAAGCTCTGCCCGTTATTAATAGATTGTTCGAGTACATTATTTTTTTCACTACAATCTTCTCTGTTTTATTTCTTCGTCAAATGTTATATTTCAAATTGAATTTTATCATTTCTCTGCATCAAGATGCTTCACTTTTTTCAAACTACCGTACATATACTTTTTCTATAAATTTCAATTTTTATTTAAAAATGTCTAAAAAGATAATGTGAGGTATCACATTGAAGGGAATTTCAACCTGAACATGAATGTGGTGTGGATCATGTCGTTTGATGGAACCATGACTTTTAATCATTGCATGATGTTGCCTGACATGGGATAGTTGTGCTATGTTCAAATAGTTTGTTCCAATCAAAGAAAAGCTAATTGGAGTCAAAATGGATTTATAGTACTTACACACTGTAGTGAGTGCCTCACTGGGAGTAAGTGCCTCATTGGGAAGAAGTGCCAAGATGCAAGTTTAGCAGCTGTGCGAGTTCAGCAGCAGGACGAGGAAGCCAGGCCCCAAACACTGCACTGCACATCCCGTGAGAGGAGGTAGAGGCCCAGGTATATCAGCTGTCTAGGTAAACTCAAATCAAATACACTAACTAAAACAACTAAATTAAACAAAATTAGTAAGCCAGCCAGCAGCATGGTGTTTTGCACCGAGCGTCACATGTATGACTATATGCCTCTTGGGCATAAGTCATGGGTGTGTGTGAGGTGCAAAGAGCTCCAGGCTCTCAAGGAGCGGGTTTTCTCCCTTGAAGCATTGAATACTGACCTGGAGAGACACACACAGATAGAGAGGGACCAGGGTGAGACTTCCAGGGATGAGGAGGCATCATCCCACTCTCAGTTGGGCAGCTCCTCCGCTGCCAGGGAAGGAAGTCCCAGGGCTGGAGGACATCACTCTGGAGAAGTGGGACACTATCCAGTAGTGGGGACCCCTTCTTTTGAAGGTGGGCCCGTATCCAGTCGCACTACAGATACTCCTCTGGGGAAGGGGAGAAGGGGCCTTCTTGTAGTGGGTGTAGTCAGGAACATAGAGAGGGGGGTCTGTGACGGATGTGAG
Source organism: Plestiodon gilberti rubricaudatus (assembly GCA_026170595.1). Lineage (NCBI taxonomy): Eukaryota > Metazoa > Chordata > Lepidosauria > Squamata > Scincidae > Plestiodon > Plestiodon gilberti. The sequence continues at coordinate 10,830,680 of JANXHW010000006.1, read as the reverse complement.
GACCACATGGTGACTTGCCTGCCTGGTGCGAAAGTTGCGGACATCATGTCTCGTCTAGATAGGCTGGTAGAGAGTGCTGGGGAGGAGGTAGCGGTTGTGGTACATGTCGGCACCAACGACGTGGGGAAATGTAGCCGGGCTGTCCTGGAAGCAAAATTTAGGCTGCTAGATAGAAAGCACAAATCCAGGACAGCAAAGGTAGCATTCTTGGAAGTGCTACCTGTTCCACGCGCAGGGCCAGCTAGGCAGGCAGAGCTCAGGGGTCTCAATGCGTGGATGAGACACTGGTGTCAGGAGGAGGGGTTTAGGTTTGTTAGGCACCGGGGAACGTTTTGGGACAAGCCGGGCCTGTACAAGAGGGATAAGCTTCACTTGAACCAAAAGGGAACCAGACTGCTGGCGAGTAACATTAAGAAGGTGGCAGAGCAGCTTTTAAACTGACCCCTGGGGGAAAGCCTACAGGAGCCGAGGGGCATCCGGTTCGGGACTCCTCATCCCTAGGGAATTAGGGTGGAGAGGTTCAGGAACGGCAAGGTTACGACAGAGTAGAAATTGGGAGTGGAAATGGGACGGGACGAGACAGCTGGTCCATCAGGAAGAGAAGCTGCAGGAGAAATAAAGCAAACAAACAACCCTTCTCAGGGAACCTGACATACAAGTGCTTTTATGCGAATACCCGAAGTCTCCAAGCAAAGATGGGAGAATGTTTGGTGGCGAGGGAAAACATTGCCATAGTGGGCATAACGGAAACCTGGTGGAATGCGGAGAACCAGTGGGATACCGCAATCCCAGGCGACAAACTCTATAGGAAGGAGGGAAAGGGACGTGTTGGAGGTGGGGTGGCCATCTATGTCAAAGAAGGGGTAGAATCTAGCAGAGTAGAGATTAAAGGGGGTCCAACTCTATCATAGAATCACTGTGGGTTAAATTACCAGGCTCAAGGAGTGATGTAATAGTGGGGGTATGTTATCGTACCACAGATCAAAAACCTTAAGGGGACCTTGAGATGATGAAACAAATCAGACAGATCTCAGTGAGAGACAGGGTAGTGATCTTGTGGGATTTCATTTCTCCTCATATTGACTGGGTCAATTTAACTTTGGTCGTGAAAAAGAGACTGGATTTCTGGATATGCTAAATGACTGTGTCTAAGAGCATCTAGTCACAGAGCCGACCAGAGAACAGACGACTCTGGATTTGACATTGTGTGGTACTCAGGACCTGGTCAGGGAGGTAAATGTTACCGAACCGTTGGGGAACAGTGACCATGCTGTGGACCCTGCGTTCGTCAAGGGTGCCAAAGCTGAGTGTACACGCACGGTTGTAGATGTGGTGTACACAAGTCACGAACTTGAGTTGTGTCTGCTGGACATGCGTGTGTCGAGGGAACCCAGAGCAACTAAGTTTGGTGAAGGCACTATGTCAAAGAGGGGGTAGAATCCACCAGAGTAGAGCTGGAGGGGGGCTCTGACTCCTCCGTAGAACCACTGTGGGTTAAATTACCAGGCTCAAAGAGTGATGTAATAGTAGGGGCATGCTACCGTCCTCCAGATCAAAAACCTGAAGGGGATCTTGAAATGAGGAAGCAAATCAGGGAGGTGTCAACAAGAGACAGGGTTGTAGTCATGGGGGACTTCAATTATCCTCACATCGACTGGGTCAATTCATGCTCAGGTCATGAAAGAGAGACTGGATTTCTGGATATGTTAAATGACTGTGCCTTAGAGCAGCTTGTCACGGAACCGACCAGAGGACAGGTGACTCTGGATTTGATATTGTGTGGCACTCAAGATCTGGTCAGGGAGGTAAATGTTACCGAACCATTGGGGAACAGTGACCATGCTGCGATCTGTTTTGCTATGCATGTCGGGGGGAGAGTGCCTAGCAAATCTGACACGAAAACCTTTGACTTCCGAAGGGCAGACTTCCCCAAAATGAGGAGACTAGTTAAAAAGAAGCTGAAAGGGAAGGTAAAAAGAGTCCAATCTATCCAGAGTGCATGGAGGCTGTCTAAAACAATAGTAACAGAGGCTCAGCTGGAGTGTATCCCACAAAGGAGGAAGGGCTCGACTAAGTCAAGGAGGGTGCCGGTATGGCTAACAAGCACAGTTAAGGAGGCTATAAAAGGCAAAGCAGCTTCCTTCCATAAATGGAAGTCTTGCCATAATGAGGAAAATAAACAAGAGCACAAACTGTGGCAAAAAGAAATGTAAAAAGATGATACAGGAGGCCAAGAAAGACTTTGAGGAGCGTATGGCCAAAAACTAAATAATAATAAAAGCTTCTTCAAATATGTTAGAAGCAGGAAACCTGCCAGAGAAGCGGTTGGCCCGCTGGACAGTGAGGGAGGGAAAGGGGAGATAAAAGGGGATTTGGAGGTTGCAGAGAAATTAAATGAGTTCTTTGCATCTGTCTTCACGGCAGAAGACCTCGAGCAGATACCGCTGCCTGAAAGGCCACTCCTGACTAAAGAATTAAGTAAAATAGAGGTTAAAAGAGAAGACATCTTAGACTTAATTGACAAATTAAAGATCAATAAGTCACCGGGCCCAGATGGCATTCACCCAAGAGTACTTAAGGAACTCAAAAATGAAGATGGTGATATCCTTGACCAAAATATGCAACTTGTCCCTTAAAATGGCCACTGTGCCAGAGGATTGGAGGATAGCTAATGTCACGCCAATCTTTAAAAAAAGGAAAGAGGGGGGACCCGGGAAACTACAGGCCGATCAGCCTAACATCTTTTCCAGGGAAGATGGTGGAAGGATAAAATCAGAAAGCATATAGAAGAACAAGCTTTGCTGAGGGAGACTCAGCATGGCTTCTGCAAGGGTAGGTCTTGCCTCACAATCTAGTGGATGCTCATAGCCCAATACTCAATGCATCAAGTATTCCCATTCTCCTATATGCTGGTGACATGATTCTGCTCTCACGGACAAGAATTGGCTTAAAACACTTGTTAAATGGCTGTATTGACTATCTGACCAGAATGAAACTGTGTATGAACTTTGACAAAAGCAAAATAATGGTTTTTGGGAATTCGCACAAGACCTATAGTTGGACCTTTGTTGGGAAGCCCATCCAGCAGATATTTGAATTCAACTACCTGGGGATCACATTCCACCATAGACTTCTGTGGTCTTCGCACTCCGCAGCGGTGGTGAATGCCAGCAAGCTGTCTATGCAGGCCATAATGCACTTCTTTGTAACAAGAGGTAATTTACATATCCCCTCTGCCCTTAAGGTCTTCAATGCCAAAGTTATTGCTCAATTGCTCTATGGAATTCCAGTTTGGATGCTAGCATTTACCCAGATGGTAGAAAGAGTGCAGGTAGCTTTTTTATATCAGATATTTGCTGCCCCACATTGTAGCGGGACAGCAAATTATTTGCTGTACCCTATGCAGCATAGTGTTTAGAGGTAGGTCAACATAAGGTAGAGACAGTTTCCTGGGTGAGATTTCTTCTATGCTGGTTAAACATCTGCTTTCTAGCAGACAAAGATCCTTTCCTTAGTGAACTTTTGTCAGATCCCTTCGCTTCCCCAGGGCTACAACAGTTTTATACAAAGATACAGCAACTTGGGCTGTCAGTGGATCATCTGGGTTCTGTGTCATTACCATCCGCCAAGGCTATGCTAAAAACTGTGGGATATTGAACACCAGGAAATAATTGCAGGAGCACAGAAAACATGTTCCCCTCTCTGTTTTCAACTTTCTTGGGCACATGAAATTTAAAACAATTACTTACAATTTTTGCTCAACCCGCAACAAAGAAGGGCATCCTCGCTGGCTAGGTTCAATTCTAACCCATCAAACCTCCTTTGGGGTATGTTTGTGGGTAGGGTAGAAGGAGAAAGGATTTGTCCATGTGATGGTTACTTGGTGGAAACCTTAGGATGGTGACTGTACATATTGGTATATTTAACTTGTATGTTTGCTTGTGATGCCAATAAAGGTTTGATTGATTGCCTCACAAACCTGTTAGAATTCTTTGAAAATGTCAACAGGCATGTGGATGCGGGAGAACCCGTGGATATTATATACCTTGATTTTCAGAAGGCGTTTGACACGGTCCCTCATCAAAGGCTCCTGAAAAAACTCCATAATCAGGGAATAAGGGGGCAAGTCCTCCAATGGATAAGGAACTGGTTGAAGACGATGAAACAGAGAGTGGGTGTCAATGGGCAATTTTCATAATGGCGAGAGGTAAAAAGCGGTGTGCCCCAAGGTGAAGACTAGCAGGAATTGTGAAGAGCTCCAGAAGGATCTCTCCAAACTGGGAGAATGGGCAGCAAAATGGCAGATGCACTTCAATGTAAGTAAGTGTAAAGTGATGCATATTGGGGCAAGAAATCAAAATTTCATATACACGCTCATGGGTTCTGAGCTGTCTGTGACGAATCAGGGGAGAGATCTTGGGGTACTGGTGGACAGGTCGATGAAAGTGTCGACACAGTGGGCGGCAGCTGTGAAGAAGGCCAATTCCATGCTTGGGATCATTAAAAAAGGGTTTGAGAATAAAACGGCCAATATTATTATGCCGTTGTACAAATCGATGGTAAGGCTGCATCTGGAGTATTGCATCCAGTTCTGGTCGCCGCATTTCAAAAAGGATATAGTGGAACTGTGCAGAAGAGAGTTACCAAAATGATTAGTGGGCGGGGACATCTACCTTATGAGGAAAGGCTACAGCATTTGGGGCTCTTCAGTCTAGAAAAAAGGCGGTTGAGGGGGGACATGATCGAGACGTATAAAACTATGCATAGGATGGAGAGAGTGGATAGAGAGAAGTTCTTTTCCCTCTCACACAACACTAGAACTAGGGGACATCCACTCAAATTGAGTGGAGGGAGGATTAAAACAGACAAAAGAAAATATTTCTTTATCTAGCGTGTAATTGGTTTGTGGAACTCCTTGCCACAGGAGGTGGTGATGGCACCTGGCCTGGATACCTTTAAAAGGGGATTGGACAGATTTATGGTGGAAAAGTCCATCACAACTTACAAGCCATGATGGGGATAAGCAACCTCCTGGTTGTAGGAGTAGGTTTCCTTTGTGCCAGGTGCAATGGAGTGGCAACAGGATACAAGTATCTTGTTGTCTTGTGCTCCCTGAGGCATCTGGTGGGGCCACTGTGTGATATGGAAAGCTGGACTAGATGGGCTTTTGGCCTGATCCAGCAGGGTTCTTCTTATGTTCTTAAGGGCATTGTGTGTGTGTGTGTGTGTGTGTGTGTGTGTGTGTGTGTGTGTGAGAGAGAGAGAGAGAGAGAGAGAGAGAGAGAGAGATGAAGTAGAGGAGTCGCAGTGGCGTTTTAACGCCTTCCGGCGCCCGGGGGCGGGGGCTGGAGCGCCCCATCGCGCCAGAGCACGGCTGCCGCCCCCCTGGAAGCGGACCGTCACCGGCTTCCGGAGACGCTTTGCTCCGAAGCCGAGAAGCCCTCCTCCTTGCGACCGCCCAGTTTGGCGGTCGAGGGCTTTGTGAGCCGGCCGATCGTGTCGCAGGCTTTTCTTTGGGTTTTCTGCACATGCGCAGAACCTTTCTGAGGGCAAATGGGCAGCCCGTTTGCCCTCAGAAAGGTTCTAAGCATGTGCAGAAAACCCAAAGAAAAGCCGGTGACGCGTTCGGCCGGCTCACAAAGCCCTCGACCGCCAAACTGGGCGGTCGCAAGGAGGAGGGCTTGTCCTGGCTTCGGAGCGGAGCCTCCGGAAGCTGGTGACGCGACGATTGGGTGCGCTGCTTCTCGGGGGCTCGGCAGCCAGGCTCTGGTGCCGTGCCCCCCGGAAGCACTGTGCCCACTCGGCGCCTGGGGCGCAGCACACCAGCTCCCCCAGCGTAAGAATGCCACTGTGTAGCGGCGTAGCTGGCCCAGCGGGGACAAAGTTATGGCAGACGCCATCCCCCTTCCCCTCCTGAGCCGGCTAGACCAATGGGCCCCTCCCTCCCAGGCCGGAATGCCCATGCGGCCAGCAGCGTACGACTCACCTTCTGCTGCCAGCCACATGGAGATCCGACGCCGGAGTAAGGTTGGTCAGCATCGTGAACGTGCTTTACGGCACGTTCACAATGTCTCCCGACACCGGAGTGCTCGCTCTGGCGCCGGAAGACTGCTCTGGATTGCGTGGAAAATAATATAACTAATGATAAGTTTGCTTTGTGATGACTTGCAGATGAAGTCATCTTCATCTGTTGATTGTGAAACATATGGGGGTGAAGATTTAGGAGTGAAGGAGGAAGAAAAAGGAGTAGATTACCACTTAGAAAAAAGCAAAAGGTAGGAAAGGAGAAAGGAAAAAGCAAGGGGATGTATCTTTGCAGTTAGGGGATGTATCTTTGCAGTTATGTCACCCCCAAAAGTGCTTTTATTGAAATTCCTGTGATTCATCAATGTTGAAAAGGTACAGAACTTCAAAACATATCATGTAATCCTGTTTTGCTATAATGTTAGCCATCTCACTGCAGAAACCACAAGGATGGGGCTGTGTTGGGCATCATTAATATAAGACCCTTCATTTGGAATACCTTTACACTGTTGAAAACAATCTTCCCTGTACTAGATTTCTTTGGCAGTTTTCTAACTTCCTACATGCTACATTTCTCAGCGCAAGTTCAGTAAATAAAGTATTTGCTGATTATGAAAGCCTAAATTCTCGTACTGTGCTCAGTGTAGTGGTGATTCTGGGGGGGGGGGCGTTGACACAACGCCCCCACATGATGCCACAAGCGACATCAGTTTCGCGCACACGCGTCACAGCTCCAATCACACACACACACACACGCCGTTTTGCTTACCTTTTTGGAGCCAAACAGCTCCAGGACGGGCGGGAGGACCCAACACCAGCATGAACGAGCTGAAGACGACAACGGGAGCGGCAGAGGAGACGCATCCCGGAGGCAAGTACGCCCCCCGCCGCCATGTGCACCCGATGCCTTAGCCCTACCCTGACGACAGAAGCGTCAGCTGATGTGGGGCGGGGCCCCCCAGGTGCAGGGCACAGGGCCCCGGGGGCGGGGCTCCCTAAGTTTCGGTTTCATTTTTCCCTGTTTAAACATTTTTTTACCTTTTTCTGGGGCTTTTCTAGTGGTATTTTAGTATGTGTGTGCTTTCTCCCACTTATCTTGTGTCTTGGAGCCATTTTCACGCTTCCAGCGTGAGCTTCCAGCGTTTCGTGAACCTCGGAAAGCGCAGTTCAATTGCGCAGGCGCAGAACGATTGGAAACTTCATCGTCCTGCGCCTGCACAAGTCCTCCACAGTTCGCACAGGCGCAGAACGTCGATTGGAAACTTCGTCATTCTGCGCCTGTGCGAACTGTGGAAGACTTGCACAAGCACTGAACGACAAAGTTTCCAATATTTCTGCGCCTGCGCGATTGAACTGCGCTTTCTGGAGTTCACGAAATGCTGGAAGCTCACGTTACGGCTCCAAGATACAAGATAAGTGGGGGAAAGCATACACACACACACACTAATATACCACTAGAAAGGCCCTGGTAAAAGTAAAAAAAATAAAATAAAAGGAAAAATGAAACCTAAACCTAAAATTTTATTGTTTTATTGGGGGGCACAAGGGGGCCGCCCCAACCTTGTGGGGGCATAGGAACGCTCAGTGTTCCCTATCAGTTCCACCACATTTATATCTTGCACTACAAGGTTCTCAATGCCTGTTAGGATTCCCTCCCCTCTGATGGGTTCTGTACCTGTTCTGTAGCAAAGTAATTTAGGGTATCTAGACAGTTGTTCTTTTCATCAAAACCTGAAGATGATCTTACCCAAACCATGTCAGGCTAGCAGAAGTCATCTATCTTTGCAACACCATACAACACATATTCATCTGCCCTATTTTCTTTTTCCAACTCAAGATCACCTTCAGCACTTTGATCCAATGGATGAGAGCATGTCCCTAGGATCAAGTTACTTTTTGAGCCTGTTATTACCACCCACACACTTTTTCTAGGGAGATGTTTCATCCCTTATGTTTTCTACTTTGTTGGATTCTATACCTCTTAGACAAACAGAGCTACACCAACAGCACCTTAGTCTCTGTGCCACCAGGTTGGAATTCTACCCATTCTATCTATATTTTCTATTGAACAAGTATTCCAACACCCCATGTTGGCTCGTAGCCTTTTCCATTTGCATATAAACATCAATATACGGTGTCCTTTTCCAAATGTCATTGGTCAAATGTCAAAGGCCTTTCCCCTGGGGCTTTTGGTCTCTGACAGTCTGTCAATCATGCCACCCGTGTGTTCACAACCTTGACAACAAGAAGTCAGGTCACTAGGTAGTCAATTCACCTGCCATAGGTCCATTTCTCTATGTTTCTAATGATCAAACCACTCATCATCACCCACAGAATTTCCTCTGCTCAAGAGGATTTGGGTTCATCCTCCAAGGAATGAGTCCTTCCCAAAGGATCATTTCCCTCTTTCCCCATCATTCTCCACGACAGCAAAGGAGCTGTCAGACTGGGAGCAGGACACCTCTGTCACACACCCCGAAGGAGTCCTTCACATACCTCTCTGCTGTTTCAGCTTCCCCTAGTCAGCTGTGCAGACTTCAAGGGAATGAACGTCTCCCCTGAGAGGCAGAAGCTTATAGCTCCAAGCACCCCGCCCCCACAACTGATGCCCAATAGGCTGCGAGTTGGACATGTGGCGCTCCATGAGATACACCTGAGAGCAGCCACTCCCCTTTTGGCCTTTTGCCTCTGTTAATTATTTCTTTGCTTGTGTTGTATACATGGTACGTTCAGCCTTAAGAAGGTTTTTTCTCCAATTTCTTGTATAACTGAAACAGTTTTTTCTCCAATTTCAAAATGTATAACTGAAACAACTGAAACCAAAACGTAGGAAGACTGACTATACAATTCTAAAAAATCCAAAATGACATTGTCATTGAAAGTGAAGTCTTTTGCAAATGAAATGAGAAACAAGAATGCCAAATACATATCCAATTCTAAACCTTTAATAACTCTTAAACAAGATTTGTGTGATAACAGAAAACATATATTAATGCTAGAAAAGTTTGCTATATAATCTCTATAGCCATATGGTTATTCCAACAAGAAATAAACAATGTCCAATGTGGACAGAAATTCAGACTCTGCTTTTCTGCTCCCTTGGACATTTGTATGCAGCCATCTTAGTCTCCAACCAAACAGTCCCTTCTTGTCTAACAGCCCAACCCTACCTCACTCCCTGCCCAGAGATGCAGTTGCATTAATATCGTGCCCGCTGAATCCTGCCGGGGGAGTATTGGTCTCCATGGGCCTCCCTTGCCCAGGGTAAGCCCACACCAGGCTGCTGGGTCTATCTGGAAATGCTCTAGCTATGTAGCTGGCACAAGTCCACATGGACTCAGGTCGGGGATCAAGGCTGGGAAGAGGGTTAGGATATTGGCGTGTGCCACTGCTACTATCGCACCCTTCCCGGACCCGATATGTCCTCCTCCCTGCCCAGTCTCCTCTCCGTTCCCCCATCCCTGTTGCATTCTTACCCCTCCCTCCAACCAGAGGGGTACCCTGCCGATTTTGCGTGTGGGGCCGTGTCCTCGCCACCCCCATAAAACTAATTAGCATAATTTATGCTAATTAGTTTTTCCCGCTTTTTTCGCCGATTTTCAGCGATTTTAAGCCTAAAACTGGGGTTTTTAGTAAGTATGTCTGCTTTTACCGGCACTTTAGTGATATTGGACGCTCCCTCGACGATTAATAGCCTTCTCCCGGGCCCGCAGCTTCTCCGTGCACCTGGCCCGGGTCTCTGTACAATCTTCGTAGTTTGCGCATGCGCAAACCCACGGAGTCTCCAGGGACGTTCTGGGCATGCGCAAACTGCTCCCTGGAGCGTCCCTGGAGACTCCGTGGGTTTGCGCATGCGCAAACTACGAAGATTGTACAGAGACCCGGGCCGGGTGCACGGAGAAGCTGCGGGCCCGGGAGAAGGCTATTAATCGTCGAGGGAGCGTCCAATATCACTAAAGTGCCGGTAAAAGCAGACATACTTACTAAAAACCCCAGTTCTAGGCTTAAAATCGCCGAAAATCGGCGAAAAAAGCGGGAAAAATTCAAATTTTTCCCGCTCTTCCCCAGAGCCTCCCGCCCCCCCAGGAGCCTCTGCGCCCTTGCGCCCTGGGGCCCACCGCCCCAGGGCCCCCCATCTGGGGACGCCTATGCCTCCAACTCCTTCTGCCAACTTACCAGTGCCGACTAGCATGTGCAGTCTGCTGGCACATGGACCCATCCACTCTCCACTGGCAGCAGCGGCCAGGTAGCACTGAATGGCTTGTTGCCTTTTTCGGCAGCCGTAATGGGCTTTATGTCACCAGAACAAGTGTTCCGGTGGCGCAAGTCTCAATTATGATTGGGCTGTAAGTCAGATTTCAATGACTGTAAAAGTTGCTTTTTTCGGTTTGGGTCCACCACAATTCTAGCCACTATCAGAATAATATAATCTTAATTGCGTGGTGCACTGGCCACTGTTACAGCAGCCGCTCTGTTGTTCTGCAGAGCGCTGCCGCCAGTGTGAGGCCCAGAAGGCCACACGCCACTGAAAGAGACCCACAGATAGACCATTGACAGACCCCAGTGTTGGAGGGTTCAGGTTTTTTGGGGGGGTTAGGGCCAGATTGGAGGCCAGAGAGGGGGAGATATTGGTGGCATTGGTGCATGATGAATTCTATACCCCACTTCATGCCTGGGCATATTCCCACAAGGCAAAACTATCACCCCGCGCCACCACAGGCAGCGCCGTAAAAAATGAACCTGCAAACAAAAAGCATAAAAAGAGGCTTTTAAAAGGCTTTTCTTGCATCCTAATGGTTCCTGTGTGCACTTGGGGGGAGGGGTGGCACATGACTTTCACTATGAAACCGCTTTCTGAGCGCAAGCTCATGGGGGCGCCAAAATGTCTGCGTTTTTTAATTAAGGTCCGGGGTGTGTTTACAGCTTCTGCCGCTTGCATGCACCCCCAGGACGGCAGCTTCTTCGTGTACACCCCCAGGCATGGGGGGGGCATTTTCGGCATGGCACGGGGGCGACATTCAACTTAACTGATCTCTCTGGTTCATTAGGAACTTCGGCACTGCAGTCATCGGCAGCCATGAGAGAGTCTAGTTGCCGGGCAGTGCTTCTCTAGCACACACGTGTACCTAGTCTCGCTGGTCGGTCCTCCAGAGCCTAGAGAGGACTGACCAGTGAGACTAGGCACACGTACGTGCTAGAGAGGCTTCACCTCGCTGCTCACCCTCATGGTTGCCCTCATGGCTGCTGACTGCAATGCTGAACGGAATGCCATAGAGTTCAGTTAAATTGAATGTCGCCACAGCGCAGTGCCGAAAACGTCCATGCCTGGGGGGTGCACACGAAGAAGCTGCCACCCTGGGGGTGTACGCAAGTGGCAGCAACTGTAAAAAGACCTCAGACCTTAATTTTAAAAACAGACATGTTGGCGCTCCCCTGAGCTGGTGCCCCCCTGCGCCCAGGGTCCCGTGTATTAAAAACAATACAGATGTGAAGGAAAGGCACAAACATCCCCCCGAGGGTACCCTGCTACACAGAACTCCCTCCCCCAAATCTCTCCCCAAACTGGACAACTGCTTTCTATCCCCCCCTTTAAAGGATACAATCAGGGATAAAGTCCAGAGACAATGGGGAACCCTCACAAACAAGCCCACAAACACATGTGCTCAGGTCAGCCAGCCAAAGCACACGGAGGCAACAATCAACAAGCTGGCCAACAGCTGAGAAAGCCATGGTGTGGGTTTGAAGGATATGGGAGAGAGGTCATTGGGTCGGTTTCTTGAGGAAGGGGCAATAGGGATGTCTTCTCTTTCTTGACAGGATTACCAGGTGCTGTAACTGCAACATTTTTCATTAGCTCCTAGAAACATTGTCTCAAATAAGTTGGGGCATGTCCAGGTCGGATGGTTTTATTTTAGAGCACAATAATATTTGCTGAAGGGCCAAATATCACAGTGTTCCTGCCACCGACTTGAGGATCTATACAGGACTCAGCACAGCTGCTTCCACCCTGTTGGGAACAATTTCGTTCTGTAGCTTTCATGGCCTGCTATAGTCCAACAATGTTTCAAATATACGGGTTTAGACGCTATGTGATTAAAAGCTTGTATTTTAAATATATCCACCACCGTAAGCGGGTTTCCTTGTAGGCAGCCGCTTGCGGAACAAAAACACAAATAAAATCCAAGTTACTGTCCCAATGTTTCGTTCCGTTCTCGGAACATCTTCCTGGGGAAGGAATCCAAAAGATTCAGGTGATCTTGTCCTCAGTTGACCCCCTGTTCTATATATCCAGACCAGATGTCTGCAAAAAGAAGACAACTTCAAGATCTTGAGACATCTGGAAGTCCTTGAGATAAGCAAAACAGCGGTAGGGCAGCTGATGAACCGCCAGCAAGACCTGACATTTTCAAACCGAATTTGGTGGCCAATTATCCATGGAAAACAACATACGGAAATAAGATCGTGTATGAGAGCGATTGGAAATGAAGAAATGAGTGTAAGTAGTGATGTGGATGCGAGTAGTACTCCTCAGAAGAAAGGAAGAACAACAACAGATTGCCTGTGAGTAGGCAGATTAGAGCTCAGACTCCATACGCAGCTGTGAGCAATGAACAGAGTTTGACAACTAACGCGCTACCGGACTAGCCGCTTCCGCTTTTGTTTTTCCCGCGCTTTCAAGGATATATAGAACAGGGGGTCAACTGAGGACAAGATCACCTGAATCTTTTGGATTCCTTCCCCAGGAAGATGTTCCGAGAACGGAACGAAACGTTGGGACAGTAACTTGGATTTTATTTGTGTTTTTGTTCCGCAAGCGGCTGCCTACAAGGAAACCCGCTTACGGTGGTGGATATATTTAAAATACAAGCTTTTAATCACATGGCGTCTAAACCCGTATATTTGAAACATTGTTGGACTGTTGGGAACATTCCATTCTCCCGGAAGAGGAAGGGGGCAGAGAGATTAAATGCTAAGGGAGAGGAAAGAGATCCTTCCCTGGAAAAATACATCCCTTGAAACTCCCAGACCTACATCTTCTCCCCAATATATTTTTTAAAAAAGGAGATTTTCTACAAGCATGCTGAGAATGCTCAGCTGTAGCTCTCCTTTCCTTCTGGTATTAGGGAGGGATTACATGTTTTGAACTGCTGGACTGAAATGAAGGACAGTGTATGAGTTACAGCCTAATCCTGCATAGGATGCACCAGCCGCCACTGCATCCTACGGAGTAGCTGGGGCACACCTCAGAGAAAAGGGACATTCATCCCATTTCCCCAGCATCAGCCCCAGCGACCCTCAATGGCCCTACTTGGATGTGCATCAGCTATTCTGCTGGCTCACATCCAAGAGGCCGGTGTACGGCTGGCCAGGCCCGGGAAGGGATGTTGGATATCGACAAAGCGCACTGCCGATATCCAGCCCCTTGCCCCGCCTGGCCAATCACACCCTACCCACCACCGTGGTCCTTCTCAAACCCTCCTCCTGCCAGACAGCCTTTGAGCTGTCATTGCCATTCAAGCCAAAGAGATCACCAGCCTGCATCACAGCAGTCAACCTCTTGACATCAAGATTCCGCTGGATCTCCCTCTGACTGTCACTTAGCTAAAGCTAGACCCCAAATCCCTTCTCCTATTCCCTGTCCCACACTATTCCTGATAGTCATGGCCACCTGGCTGAAACCACTTTAAGGAGAGTCTGTGATAGGGGAAAAAAACAGGAGTGGGGTAAAAAAACTCCTTGTTGTTCAGTCGTTAAGTCGTGTCCGACCCTTCGTGATCCCATGAACCATATCCCGCCAGGCCTTCCTGTCCTCCACTATCTTCCTGAGTTCGCTCATTTTCATGTTCGTTGCATCGGTGATGCTGTCTAACCATCTCATCCTTTGCCTTCCCCTTCTCCTTTTGCCTTCAATTTTTCCCAGCATCAGAGTCTTCTCCAGAGAGTCCTCTCTTCGCATTAGGTGGCCAAAATATTTGAGTTTCAGCCTTAGTATCTGTCCTTCCAGGGAACAGTCAGGGTTGATTTCATTTAGCATTGACTGATTTGATCTCCTAGCAGTCCAAGGGACTCTCAGGAGTCTTCTCCAGCACCACAGTTCAAAAGCATCTATTCTTCGGCGCTCAGCCTTCCTTATGGTCCAACTCTCACAACCATACATTGCTACTGGGAACACCATCGCCCTGACTATGCGAACTTTTGTTGGCATGGTGATATCTCTGCTTTTTATTATGCTGTCTAAGTTTGCCATAGCTTTCCTTCCAAGAAGTAAGCGTCTTTTAATTTCATGGCTGCTGTCTCCGTCTGCAGTGATCTTGGAGCCCAGAAAAGTAAAATCTGTTACTGCTTCCATTTCTGCCCCTTCTATTTGCCAGGAATTGATGGGCCCAGATGCCATGATCTTAGTTTTATTAATGTTGAGTTTCAAGCCAACTTTTGCACTCTCCTCTTTCACCCTCATCAAGAGGCTCTTTAGTTCTTCTTCACTTTCTGCCATTAGGGTGGTATCGTCTGCATATCTGAGGTTGTTGATATTTCTCCCGGCAATCTTGATTCCGGCTTGCGATTCATTCAGCCCTGCATTTCTCATAATGTACTCTGCATATAAGTTAAATAGGCAGGGTGACAATATACAGCCTTGCCGTACTCCCTTCCCAATTTTGAACCAGTCGGTTGTTACATGGCCAGTCCGAACTGTTGCTTCTTGACCCGCATACAGGTTTCTCAGGAGACAGGTAAGGTGGTCTGGTACCCCCATCTCTTTAAGAATTTGCCACAGTTTGTTGTGATCCACACAATCAAAGGCTTTTGCGTAGTCAATGAAGCAGAAGTAGGTGTTTTTTTGGAACTCTCATGCTTTCTCCATGATCCAGCGCATGTTGGCAATTTGATCTCTAGTTCCTCTGCCTCTTCGAAACCCAGCTTGTACGTCCGGTAGTTCTCGGTCCACGTACTGCTGAAGCCTAGCTTGTAGGATTTTGAGCATAACCTTGCTAGCATGTGAAATGAGTGCAATTGTGCGATAGTTTGAGCACTCTTTGGCACTGCCCTTCTTTGGAATTGGAACGTAAACTGACCTTTTCCAATCCTTTGGCCACTGCTGAGATTTCCAAATTTGTTGGCATATTGAGTGCAGCACTTTCACAGCATCATCATTTAGGATTTTAAGTAGCTCAGCTGGGATATTATCATCTCCACTAGCTTTGTTGTTAGTGATGCTACCTAAGGCCCACTTGACTTCACTCTCTAGGATGTCCGGCTCTGGGTCAGTGACCACACCAGCGTGGTCATCAGGAACATAAAAAAAACTCCTACTTGGCTCCTAAAGGTGATCAGCTAAGCTCAGGTTGTTCCAAAGTGTGGGTGGGCTGCATCACAAACTTTCCCAGCTGCAAATACCAGGGACAGAGGCTGCATACTCAATGTTCCTTCATGACCCCACTCTTTTTGCCATCCCAGCACTAACTGAGTGCTAGTCACGTCCCTGCCCACGCCAGAGGTGGGCAAGATGGCAACGTTCAGTGTTATGCTTACTTAGTTTCCTAGTTCTCTGTATGATGTGTATGGTTGCATTTTTGTATGATTCTTGCCTGAACTATTTAGTAAATATTGGAAAACAACCCATGTTTGTCCTCAATATTATTTAAAACGGAATTCTGTGAAGCTGGACTCTGGTATACACGGGTATCAAGATCCTATACATGCCAAATTGCCATATTTAAAAGCTATTCCCCTAATTACAAGGGCAATTTTGGTAACAGTGGCCAGCAGCTGATGTCAGGCCTGTGCATACTGGTTGAGGCTTTCCTTAACTGATGCTGACTGGCCCCTGCAGGCTGAAACAGCCGTGGGGCTCAGAGCTGAGAGCAGACCGGCAATCCAGAAGCTGACAATCGGGAGGGATGTTAAAGCGGCGTGTGCAGTGCACCCAACTATCGGCTATTCCCGCTGTTGCTAATTGGCGCTGCCATCTTTGTCTCTGTCCATGCGGCCTCTAGGGCGCCGCCATCTTTGATCAATCCATGCGGCTTCCAAGGGCGCAGCCATCTTGGTGAGGACAATAGAGGACAAAGGAGACAAGCGGGAGCGGACATTTTAAGGAGGTCGGGACTGGCAAGGGAAAACAACATAATCAGCGGAGTTCCAGTGAGCATGCAGTTAGCGGACACCGAAGGGGCATGCCCTATATCTAGGATGACTGGTGGGCCCAGGGGGAGGTTCCCCTTTTTCATATACGTGCCCATGGAACCTCAGAGAGCCTGAACCCTCGAAAGGGATCGAAAGCCCTGAAGGCGATGGTGCGTAGATTGGAGGAATTCCGCGACATTTCGTTAAGGAAAATCCAAATCCCCTTGCCCCATGCGCCTTACTGCAATCACTGAGACCAGATTTGGTGTAGCAGAAGCGAATCCGATGAAGCGGAGCAAACTGGCACAGATCAAGTCCGATCAGGTCAGATGCTCACAGGAAGGTCGAATGAATCCCGAGGCTCAGTACAGCCATTTAGCGCCTGGGCTGCCCCGCCGCCCTGTAGCCCAGCCCCCCAGATGGATCGTCATCCCTGAACTCCACCTTCTCCTTCCTTCCAGTGTTTCCAGAGAGACTGTGGCAAATTCGCACCTGGTGCTATTGGCGTTGGTCCGGCATTTACCCAGTGGTCTGCTGCCACAGACACCAGCTAGAGGCTGTCCCTCTCACAGCCACCTTGCCAGGGCATGACAGATGCCCACTGCTGTGCGTGGCTATGGCCGCCCATTCTCCACCCCCTGCTTGGGTGTCTTCATGCTGTGTTCTCCCAGGGAAGGTATTGGCAGCTCCTTGATGGGATTCGTGCAGGGGGGTGAGTGGTGGGGGCTGTCTGTGTGTGGGGCAATGAGTGTGTGACTTTTTGCACATGTTTATCAACCAGGCTCTGCCTATGGGGCATTTTTATGGTTCTGGAACCAAAGTGGAGTTGCCCAGGCGAGGCTGCCATGGGTGGTCACAGGTCCAGCAGCAGTTCTTACAGCAGCAGCCCAAGGACCTGGAGGCACTGGCTCTTCCCCTGTGGAACCGCAGCCTTCAAAACAAAAGGGGAGGGGAAACAAGCATGAGAGCCAGGGTGGTGGAGCTGCAGAAGCAGTAGCAGCACAGGAACCTTGCAGGGCTGGCTCCTTGGCATCTGGTAGCATCGTGGCAAGTGGAAGTGGGGCTCCCTCTTTGCAAACTCTGGGGTACTCCCACTAAGGTAGGTGACTGAGGATGTTCATGTTAAGACAAAGGGGGGAGTTGAGAGACCGCTGGTGTTTGGTTGCCATAGCCTTTGAGCACATACCTATGTGTAGGTGGTGGAGAAAAATTCTGCAGGGAGAGAGAGAGACAGCTGTTGAGTGTTATTGACATTGCATGGAAACAGATACGTACCTGAATGTAGCCAGAGATTAATCTTGCAGGGAGAGAAGGTGTGTGAGAGAGAGACACAACTGTTGAGGGTTACAGGCATTGCATGAGATCAGACGTTTACCTGGAAGTAGCTGAACAAGAAATCTTTGTGGAGTCAAAGGGGAGAGATAGACAGCTGTTGTCTACAAGCAAGTAACATTTCTGCAAACATGGCAAGTAACATTTCTGCAAATTCCCTCTTCTTACCTGCTTGCTGTGGCTGGAGCCAGGAATTGCCTGTGTGAGGAGAAAACTGGGAGGCAGACATGGGTTAGCAAGAGCTTGCACAGAGAGAGCTGCAAAGGCACAGTTCTTAACGGTTTGGTAGCAGCAAATAACTCTCTCTGCCCTTGAGAGGAGAAGAGAAGAGGAGTGAGGTGTGTAGTGGAAGAAGATCCAGCAGACTGGCAGGAGCCAAGTGTGATGTCAGCAGTGGACCCTTGTTGACAGATCCGGGCAGCAAGGAGTTAACAGATGAAGACTTGGACTTTTGACAGGACTTTGACAGAACTGGGCAGCAAGGGGTTAACACCCAGGACTGTGTGGGTGGAGGCACACCTACCGCCCATGCAGGGTGTGCCCCCCAGGTGATACTAATAATTGGACTTTGGATTGCATGATACTAATAATTGGACTATTGGACTTTGGATTGCAGCCCCCAGCTGTGATCCATGATGGACTAATGAAGATAAGGGAGTATAAAAGCAGCAGCAGTAGGAGCAGGAAGGGGCCTCGGGCCTCACCAGTTCACTACGGGGATACGCTGCCAGATTTCCGAGCGACGACGGGATGCGGCTGCCTAGGACCAGGAGGAGGACTGCACGTTGGACTTCTGGAAGGACAACGCCCAGCTGGAGGACACTGAGCTGACGGAGAAAGGAAGAAGCCAGCCTGCTGCCTGCCTGGACCGGACGCCAGCTGAAAGAGCCCGGGTTTGAGAGTGACTTGTTGGGTGAAGGAAGACAGCAGGGGCTGTCTCTTTCTGTGGACTGAGTCACAAAGGGATTGCTTGGATTTTTGGGAGATAGACTGTTTCAGTTTAGCAGAAGGGTTTCTGCTTTGGGATAATTTATGGTGTTAGGGAGATAAGGGTTGCTGTATAGCAATAAATTTTGGTTAATCGTCCATCTGAGTTCGGCTTTCCTTTTTACACACGGCATTAACTATTTGAGGTGTTTTTCAGTCGAAGCGGGCATCTAAAGGGAACAAACTTGCTCCTGGAAGGAGAACTTGGGTCATTACATTTGGGTCCCCAGAGTGGGGTGATTCCCAAAGCAAGGCAAGGTGTTTGTGATTTTTGGAGCCAAGTGCTCCCCTCCACCAAAGTTGCTCTTTGTGGGTGTATGGGGACAGAGCCCCATGCCATGTGCCCTATGCATTGAGAGAGAGAGGGAGAATGGGAGGGCTGGGGCTGGGCTTTTATGAGAAGGAGACTGTGGGCTGATTGGGTGGTGTGCTAGGCTGTATCAAGAGCTCCCAGCCAATCTGGCAGCCTCCTATGCCAGTGGACCTAAGGCTATGGGTGTTTGCAGTGTACTGGTGTTTGCAGTGTACTGGGTAAGGTTAACATGGAGTCTATGGTTCTCCTCTAATTAAGGACATCTCTTTTTGCCAATATAAATTTTCAGAGCCAGAGGGGGGGTGTCTTAGCTCTGCAAGCATCTGGGTACAGCACAGGGGCAGGAACGCCCCAGAACACCCCCGGAATTCCACTCTCGTACCGGCCGACCTAACTGCGACCGCTCTGCACATGTGCAGTGCAAGATTTGCATCTGGCCGATGCAACTACTGCATCCGCCAGAATAACACCGCTATTCCGGCGCAGCTAGCCTTACGCTGGAATAGTGCCCGTTGCGCCAGCATAAGGGATATGTTGGATTGCGCTGTTAGAATTCTCTATGTGGCACTCTTGGGACTTATATACTTGAGCCCTCCACTTGCCATGTGCAGGTTAAGATGATCATTTAATTAATCACACCTGCCTGTGATTAAGTCTGAGGGCTGGAGTCTGAGGGCTGGAGGACATCACTCTGGAAAAGAGGGAAACAATCCCACAGTGGGAACCCTTCTTCAGGTGATGGGCCCATAACCAATCGCAGTATGGATACTCATCTGGGGAGGGGGCGAAGGGGGCTTCTTGTCGTGGGTGACTCTACAGGAACATAGAGAGGGGGGTCTGTGACGGATGTGAGGACCACATGGTGACTTGCTTACCTGGTGCAAAGGTTGCGAACATCACCTCTCGTCTAGATAGGCTGGTAGAGAGTGCTGGGGAGGAGGTAGCGGTTGTGGTGCATGTTGGCACCAACAACGTGGGGAAATGTAGCCGGGCGGTCCTGGAGGCCAAGTTTAGGTTGCTAGGTAGGAAGCTCAAATCAAGGACCCCAAAGGTAGCATTCTCAGAAGTGCTTCCACACGAAGGGCCAGCTAGGCAGGCAGAGCTCAGGCATCTCAATGCGTGGATGAGACACTGGTGTCAGGAGGAGGGGTTTAAGTTTGTTAGGCACTGGGGAACGTTTTGGGACAAGCCGGGCCTGTACAACAGGGACGGGCTTCACTTGAACCAAAACGGAACCAGACTGCTGGAGCGAAAAATTAAGAACGTGGCAGAGCAGCTTTTAAACTGACCCCTGGGGGAAAGCCGACAGGAGCCGAGGGGCATCCAGTTTGGGACTCCTCACCCCTATGGAATGAGAGTGCAGAGGATTGGGAACAGTCAAGAAATAACAGAGTAAGCATTAGGAGTGGTAGCGTGATGGGACATGACAGCCAGTCTAGCAGGACAGAAGGCTACAGGGATAAAGGTGCAAACATGCAGCCCTTCTTGGGGGACCAGGTATATAAATGATTTTATGCAAATGCCCGAAGTCACCAAGCAAAAATGGGAGAACTGGAATGTTTGGTGGCTAGGGAAAACATTGACATAGTAGGTATCACAGAAACCTGGTGGAATGCAGAGAACCAGTGGGATACTGCAATTCCAGGATATAAACTCTATAGGAGGGACAGAGAGGGGCGTGTTGGAGGTGGGGTGGCCATCTATGTCAAAGAAGGGGTAGAATCCACCAGAGTAGAGCTGGAGGGGGGCTCTGACTCCTCCGTAGAATCACTGTGGGTTAGATTACCAGGCTCAAAGAGTGATGTAATAGTAGGGGCATGCTACCATCCTCCAGATCAAAAACCTGAGGGGGATCTTGAAATGAGGAAGCAAATCAGGGAGGTGTCAACAAGAGACAGGGTTGTAGTCATGGGGGACTTCAATTATCCTCACATCGACTGGGTCAATTCCTGCTCAGGTCATGAAAGGGAGACTGGATTTCTGGATATGTTAAATGACTGTGCCTTAGACGGCTTGTGTCCAGGGTATTTGAGGGACCGCCTCCTTCCTTATAATCCAACCCATACTCTGAGATCATCAGGGGGGCCCCTGTATACCGTGCCACCATTGACAGAAGTGAGGGGGATGGCGGCGCGGAATAGGGCCTTCTCGGTGGTGGCACCCCAATTGTGGAATTCCCTCCCCCTGGAATTAAGAATGACTCCCTCTTTAGAGGCCTTTCGGCGGGGCCTTAAGACGTTTTTATTTAGGATTGCTTTTAATGTCTGACGTGGTGGGCTGACCTTTTAACAAATGGCTTTAACATATGTAAATGCATCCCACCGGGGTTGTTTGTTTTAACTTAACTGTTTTAATTAGTTATTTTAATGTGTTTAATGTGTTTATACGTATTTTATGTATTTTAATATGTTGTAAGCCGCCTTGAGTGCCCTCGGGAGAAAGGCGGGCTACAAATTCCTTAAATAATAATAATAATAGAGCAGCTTGTCACGGAACCGACCAGAGGACAGGTGACTCTGGATTTGATATTGTGTGGCACTCAAGATCTGGTCAGGGAGGTAAATGTTACCGAACCATTGGGGAACAGTGACGATGCTGCAATCTGTTTCGCCATGCATGTCGGAGGGAGAGTGCCGAGCAAATCGGACACGAAAACCCTTGACTTCCGAAGGGCTGACTTCCCCAAAATGAGGAGACTAGTTAAAAAGAAGTTGAAAGGGAAGGTAAAAAGAGTCCAATCTCTCCAGAGTGCATTGAGGCTGTTTAACACAACAGTCATAGAGGCCCAGCGGGAGTGTATCCCACAAAGGACGAAGGGCTCGACTAAGTCCAGGAGGGTGCCGGCATGGCTACCAAGCACAGTTAAAGAGTCTATAAAAGGCAAGGAAGCTTCCTTCCGTAAATGGAAGTCTTGCCCTAATGAGGATAACAAACAGGAGCACAAACTGTGGCAAAAGAAATGTAAAAATATGATACAGGAGGCCAAGAAAGACTTTGAGGAACGTATGGCTGGCAACATAAAAGGGAATAATAAAAGCTTCTTCAAATATATTAGAAGCAGGAAACCTGCCAGGGAAACGGTTGGTCCGCTTGGATGGTGAGGGAGAGAAAGGGGTGATAAAAGGGGACTTGGAGACAGCAGAGAAATTAAATCAGTTCCTGCATCTGTCTTCACGGCAGAAGACCTCGGGCAAATACCGCTGCCGGAATGGCCTCCCCTGACTAAAGAATTAAGTCAAATAGAGGTTAAAAGAGAAGACCTCTCAGACTTAATTGACAAAATAAAGATGAATAAATCATCAGGCCCGGATGGCATCCACCCAAGAGTTCTGAAGGAACTCAAGAATGAAGTTGATGACCTCTTGACCCAAATATGCAACTTGTCCCTTAAAACGGCCACTGTTCCAGAGGATTGGGGGATAGCTAATGTCATGCCAATCTTTAAAAAAGGAAGGAGGGGGGACCCAGGAAACTACAGGCCCGTCAGCCTAACATCTGTTCCAGGGAAGATGGTGGAAAGTCTCATTAAGGATAAAATCTTAAAATACATAGAAGAACAAGCTCTGCTGAGGGAGAGTCAGTATGGCTTCTGCAAGGGGAAGTCTTGCCTCACAAACCTGTTAGAATTTTTTGAAATGGTCAACAGCCATGTGGATGCAAGTGAACCCGTGGATATTATATATCTGGATTTTCAGAAGGCGTTTGACACAGTCCCTCATGAAAGGCTCCTGAGAAAACTCCACAGTCAGAGAATAAGAGGGCAGGTCCTCTTGTGGATTAGGAACTGGTTGAAGACCAGGAAACAGCAAGTGGGAGTCAATGGGCAATTTTCACAATGGCGAGAGGTGAAAAGTGGTGTGCCCCAAGGATCGGTCTTGGGACTGGTGCTTTTCAACTTCTTCATAAATGACCTGGAGTTGGGGATAGGCAGTGAGGTGGCCAAGTTTGCAGATGACACTAAACTTTTCCGGGTGGTGAAGACTAGCAGGGATTGTGAAGAGCTCCAGAAGGATCTCTCCAAACTGGGAGAATGGACAGCAAAATGGCAGATGCGCTTCAATGTAAGTTAGTGCAAAGTGATGCACATTGGGTCAAGAAACCAAAATTTCACATATATGCTAATGGGTTCTGAGTTGTTTGTGATGGATCAAGAGAGAGATCGGTCGATGGTGGACCGGTCGATGAGGGTGTCGACCCAGTGTTTGGCGGCTGTGAAGAAGGCCAATTCCATGCTCAGAATAATTAAAAAAGGGATTGAGAATAGAACGGCCAATATCATTATGCCTTTGTTCAAATCGATGGTAAGGCCACATCTGGAGTATTGTGTCCAGTTCTGGTCACCACACCTCAAAAAGGATATAGTTGAATTGGAAAAGGTACAGAAAAGAGCAACCAGATTGATTCGTGGGCTGTAGTACCTCCCTTATGAGGAAAGGCTACAGCATCTGGGGCTTTTCAGTCTAGAAAAGAGGCTCCTGAGGGGGGACATGATTGAGACGTACAAAATTATTCATGGGATGGAGAGAGTGGATAGAGTGAAATTCTTCTCCCTCTCACACAACACCAGAACCAGGTGACATGCACTAAAATTGAGTGGAGGGAGAGTTAGAACAGACAAAAGAAAATATTTCTTCACCCAGCGTGTAATTCATCTGTGGAACTCCTTGCCACAGGATGTGGTGATGGCACCTGGCCTAGATGCCTTTAAAAGGGGTTTGGAGAGATTCATGGAGGAAAAGACCATCGCAGGTTACAAGCCATAAGCAACCTCCTGGTTTTAGAAGTGGGTTTTCTCTGTGCCAGGTGCAGGGGAGTGACAACGGGAAACAGGTTATCTTGTTGTCTTGTGCTCCCTGAGGCATCTGGTGGGGCCACTGTGAGATACAGGAAGCTGGACTAGATGGGCTTTTGGCCAGATCCAGCAGGGCTCTTCTTATGTTCTTATCCCTCATCGTAAAGCTGTCTTAAGTACTGCTAGGGTTACTGCCTAAGCTATTATACATTTTCACTACACCAGAGGGAATTCTTATGTGCCAGCAGCTCTTGAGGTCTTCAATGCTAAAATCCTTCCTCAGGTCCTATATGGTGTCCCTATATGGATGTGTGCTATGAACCGTTCTCTAGAGAGGATTCAGGCGTCGTTTCTCTAGAAAATCTTTGGGTTGCCAGGTTGTGTGGCCTATGCCATTCTCTGTTTAGAAGCTGGTCAATCTCGGGTAGAGACTGTGGCATGGATGAGATTTTTAAAATTTTGGTTACGAGTTTTCTACGATCTAGACCAAGATACATAGAGAAGTAATGTTTATGGGATTTTTTGCCAATGCCATGTGAAATCAGCTCTTTAACTAGAAGAAATAAAGAAAGTTCTTACACTTGGTCCGTTGAGATTCCTATGGCTTTGATCCTACCAGTATTGAAAGCGGGCAATTCAGGAAAAAAATCCGGATTATTTTACAGGGTGTAGATGCTGTATTAACAGAAATAAGTTGCAACCTACTTAAGGCAGATTGTAAAGAGTCGTAGTGCGAGTCATATGGGTAGTGTATGCTAGGTTTAGGACTCTTCACCCCTATTTATGGTTATTGTTGTTAGGTACTTGTTATATGTTTATGTTGTATGTTATGTATGTTGTCAATTATGCCAATAAAGGTTCTGAATCTGACAAGGTGTATTTTCTTTCCAGATTAGAGGCCCTTGAGTGCCCCTCCGCCATGGTTCCGCCTGCCAGGGCTAGTAATCCCGTTGCCCTCCCTGTGGTTCCTAAGCAGCAGCCACCGCAACCGCAGAGTCACCAGGTGAGGTTCCCCCGTTTGACCAAAATCAGTCACCGAGGTTTGGGAGGAAAAAGGTGGGAACGTTAGCGTGGGCCTTGGACGTGCGTATCCACAATACTGGGCACCACTATATTGGGGCTGGCCAGGGATTGGCGGTATGCCTGTTTGGCAGCAGGCTGCAGCCCCCCAGCCGAGTGTGGATCCGGGGCATGTCCAGTCTTCTGTGCCTCTACAGGAGCTTGCACCTACCGAGGGTTGTCTGCCTCAGCCTCATCAGTGGGGTGTCTTGCCTCCCCCGGGGTTTAATATGGGTCTGTACACTGGGTGGGCACCTCCCCCACGGTGGGGCTATTCCCCTCAGCCGGTCGAAGACTTGGAGAACGCACCATCCTCTTACGGGGACATGGCTCTGGCGCTTGGTGGGCACCTTGCGCTGTCTGTAAAAGAAAAAATATGGCGCAAGGAATACGTCGATATCTTTGCCCTGCTTCATGCAGAACTGGAGCCGGTGCCACGGGTTGCGGACCCCATCCAGGATCCCGAGTCAGTTAAAAAGCATAAGATTGATAAAAGCTGGCCTAATTGGCTCAGTGGCTTTTTAATCTATATGGTGGTTATGGATCAGATGCATCCAAAACGCACAGGGCATCTGATCAAATATCTTGATCTGATCCACAGGGCATCCAGGGATTATGCGGAGATGGCCTGAATTTCCTATGACCAGCATTTCTGCCTGCGAGCCGCGCATAATCCCTTGATGGATTGGATGGTCCCACAGTGGGA
Organism: Plestiodon gilberti rubricaudatus; assembly: GCA_026170595.1. NCBI lineage: Eukaryota > Metazoa > Chordata > Lepidosauria > Squamata > Scincidae > Plestiodon > Plestiodon gilberti. Next base: position 10,805,342 of record JANXHW010000006.1, on the reverse strand, counting down.
ACTGTGGAACCAGCTGGTGGTACCGTCTCGCCCTGTTGTGGGCGACAGGGCTGACAGCAGTCACCTGATCTTCCGAAATGCTGCCGTGGCGCCAAAGGGGGCCCCTGGGAGCACAGGGAGTTCAACCCACCATGTCTGTTTCGAATTCAATTCGTCAGGCAGATGCTCCTGGCCCTCCTGCTCGTTTGTGCACGCCTGTGCAGTTTGTGCACGCCTGTGCAGCAAACACGCCGTGTCCACCTGTACGAGTGAGGGAGGCGGCAGACAGGGTGCCCGTCAATTTGGTGGGGGAAAGAAAGGTGCCCCTCCCCCAGCAGCTTCTGTAAAGGGGACCAAACACGATTAAGTTGGGTCCCCTTACAGATCTTCTACATCTTTAACCACTCAAGGCAGCGGCTGATTGTCTGGTTCAGGGGTTCTCTGTAGGCTTCTGGATTCCATGCCCCCCTCCTTCTTCTCCATTCTGGGCTAAGAACGTACACTCGGTCCAGGGATTGGAGGAGGTCGTTCGGCGCAAGGTGGGGAAGGAGTTGGAGGCCGGCAGAGTTGCCGGCCCATTTCCTTCCCTTCTTTTGCCCAATTTGAGAATATCACCTTTGGGTGTGGTCCCCAAATAAGTGCCGGGGGAGTTTTGTCTAGTTCATCATCTGTCCTACCCTAAAGGGTCGTCGGTCAATGATGGCGTCCCGCAGGAGTATTTCTCCGTGCGGTATGCGTCATTAGATCAAGCGGTAGCAACTTTGTGTGGCAACTTTGTGTGGCTATCAAGTCTGCTTTCAGAGTCCTCCCCATTCACCCTGACGATTTCTGCCTTTTGGATTTTCAATTTGGGGGCCACATGTATGTTGACAATTGTTTACTGATGGGGTCTGCGAATTCCTGTTTTACCTTTGAAATTTTTAGTTCATTTTTGCAATGGGCCATTCAGTTCAGGACGGGCATCCATTCAGTCATCCATTATTTGGAAGTCTTTTGGTTTATCGGCAGAGCTGGCACCGGTGAATGTGTTTCCCTAATGTCTGAGTTTTCTAAGCTTTGCGAGGACCTAGACGTTCCCCTGGCTGAAGAGAAATCCGAGGGCCATACCACCAGGCTCACCTTCCTAGGCATAGAGCTGGACTCAGTGGCGGCCTGTTCTAGGCTGCCAGTTGATAAGTTCTCTACCTTATGTAACCTGCTCTCCGCCTCCAGATTGACACTTAGAGAATTGCAGGTGCTGGTGGGCCACCTCAATTTCACTACTCGCGTGGTTACTCTGGGGCGTACCTTCCTTCGGCATCTATGCGACGCCATGGCGGGTCAGAAGCTCCAACACCACCGCATCAGGGTTTCCAGTTCCATGCATGCAGATTTGCGCATGTGGCTGGAATTCCTACATGAATTTAATGGCATCTCTTTTTGGAGATCTTAGCAGCTTTTGGAAGCGGGGCTTCAGGTACACTCCGATGCTGTGGGGAGCTCAGGTTTTGGGGTATTTTTTAGGGGTCGTTGGTGTGCTGCACCTTGGCCCAACAGTTGGATTTCTGCGGGGGTCACAGTTGACTTCACTTTTTTTAGAGTTTTTTCCTATTGTGGTGGCAGTCCATATTTGGGGCAGGCATTTTGCTAACTCCACTGTGCATTTCTGGTGTGTCAACCAGACGGTGGTCCTTGTTATCAACCAGCAAACGTCCAAGTCTAAGAGAGTGATGCACCTTGTATGGGCTTTTGTTTTGCGCTGTCTTGGCTTGAACACCCTGTTTCTCGCTCGGCACTTTCCTGGGGTGCATAATGAAATTGCTGATTCGCTTTCCCATTTCCAGGAGGAGCGTTTTCAGGAACTCACCCCCTGGGCTTGCCGCGACCCAGAACCCATGCCGCAGTGGCTCTGGACCCTCAGTTTTCCAGAGCCTATGATGCCATCTGGTCTGCACTAGCTCCCAGAACGTGCCGCAGTTATAGGGGTAAGATTCAGGCTTTCCAGTTTTTCAGGCAGTCCGAGGCATTGGGGGAGGTCTGGCCCATTCCCTTGGACCATCTCATGTTATTTATGCTCCATCTTCATGAGACGGGTCTGTCTGTCTGCTCTTTAAGGGTCTATTTGGTGGCCCTCGCCTTCTTTTCTAAGGCGTGTGGTTTTGCTGACCATACATCCGAATTCAGAGTACAAAAAAATGTTGGAAGGATTTAGGAGGAGACGTCCTCTGGTCGCGGATTCCAGGAAACTTGTAACGCTTGAAGTGCTTGAGTGCCTGCTGAATGTATACTGTCAGGAGTGTAGCTCTCCCTACGAATATATCCTTTTCAGGACAGCCTCCCTTGTATTGTTTTTGGGGGCCTTCCGCCCTGGGGAAGTCCTGTGTTCCTCCAGGTCTGACTGCTCAAAGACAGCTCTGCAGTTGGATGACGCTGTGATGGCACACACCATGGCAGTTATCTGACTGCATCGATCTAAGACTGACCAGCTGGCAAGAGGCCAACTGGTGCAGCTCCGGCGAGTATGGAACCCTCCTTTGCCCATTCAGAGCATTGGAGAATTTCTTGCACATCAGGGGTTCTCGGCCAGGTCCGCTATTTTGCCATATTGACAGGACACCCTTGTCAATGTTCCAGTTTAGGGCTGGAACATCCACAGGGCGTTACTCCAGCTCGGTCTTTCCCCTACTGAGTATGGATTGCCCTCCTTCCATATTGGACCAGCCTCTGTTGCAGCCCATGCGGGAATGCCGGCTGCGGTGGTGCAGCGCATTGGCCGATGGCGCTCTGTTGTGTTTAAGGGCTATATCCGTAAATTGTGATCATGGCTCAGTTAATTGGCCAGTGGTAAGTTTGTGGAATTGGCCAACTCAGGTAAGTTGGCCAGTGGGCCATGTTCACATTCAGGCCTGTGGCCTCTGTGTTATGTGTTGCCACAATGGCTCCTGTTTGTACCAGCAGTGGCTGGATGGCCTGCGGGCCTGTGTTACCAGCAGTGGCTGGATGGCCTGTGGGCCTGTGTGTTGCCTACGGGCACTGGTACCTATGCTGCACAAATTTTTGGCATTCAACCCACCTCCTCACATTCTTTTGATTCATCTGGGGGAGAACGACCTCTGTCAGAGGACCTCAGTGTCCTTGAGGCTGCAGGTCCTAGGTGATCTCACTCAGATTAGGTGCTGGATCCCGGGGATTGTCATCCTCTGGTCCAGCTGGCTTCCCAGAAAGGTGTGGCGGGGGCAGTGAACCCCCACAGGGTCGACTCGCTAGGCAAAAACTGAACGCGTTCCTGAGGCGTTTCATTTTTCAGACCGGGGGCAGCTACATCACTCATCCCCTGATTGTTTATCAGGCTCCACACCTTTCCCGGGGAGATGGTGTACACCTCTCCTCTGCGGGCACTGACATCTACCTAACTGATCTGCAGCAGGGCAACTGTTCTTTTTTGTGTAGTTGGGCGGAGGGGGTCATGTGCTAGGCAGACCCCCGTGTGGTAGGTGGTGTGCAAGAGGGCTAGCCAGGGAGGGCTTAGTTGGCATACATCAGGGTCAGGGGGCAATCCAGGACCGCTCAGACAATGCTGTAACTGGTCAGTGAGGCAGGCTGGCAACCCCCCCCCCAGGCTAGACAAGCAATGATGGCCTTAAGGAATTTCCTGAGGTTGGTCAGCGCTGTCCAGCTGCCTCAACCCCTTTGGGGGATGGCAAGGAGAGGCAGCTTGGTCGTGGACCGAGTGGGCCTGGAGCCAGGATGTCCCATGCCCGATTAGATCTTGGGGGAGGCAGACGGCTAAGTACCGTTTTCCCCATCCTAGCCGCCTGCACGCCAAGGGGGGTGTTTTAGTTAGAGCCCTGCTGCAGTTTTTTCTGGTTGTCTAAGTTTTAATAAACAGCCCATAATCCAAGCACCTGTCTGGCGTTTTCTTTGGGGGGTCCTGGGGTAATGGGCCTGGAAAGGGGGAGGAACTGGCAGAGGTCACGCCGCCAAAACCTATCCACCTTACCAGGCCTGTTTCGCTTTACATGGGCCTCTCAAATGTATGCCGGCAAAATGGTTGGCGTACATTTGAGTCGAACCATTGCCGCGGCTGGGGCTCTACCCAGGGGAAGGGGTCAAACAGAGCTCCAGCTGCGACAGTCGCAAGCGTTTTCTGCCGCCTGCCCCACATCCAATGTAGACAGAATTAGGCTGTAACCTTCTTTTTTTTACCCTTAATATCAAGAATTCCAAGATGATGATATGATCATCTGTATGATCATACATGATATGATAAGATGATATGATCGATTCTGCCCAATTTTCCTCCCCGTCCTTCCTGTGAGGAGAGTCAGATATCGCCTATATGTTTCTGCCATATGTTCTTACACTGTACTATTGAATTAGGTGCTTGTAGAGTGTTCTATGTAATGTATTGCTGTGGTGATGGGATGTAGAGAAACTTTATAGCTCTTCTTTGAAATGTTGATTTACTATGGAAAGTGTGAAAGTTAGAGACAGCAGTGCGGGAAGAAAACCAGGCCTCCTTTGAAACAGAATCTCAAGGACAGAGATAACACAGAATAGCTGTTGCTGGGGCAATTTAGCAACAGGAACAGAGGAAGCTGTTCACTTGAAAGTGAAACTATAACATCTCTCTCAGGTGTTAGAAATCAGCAGAAGATAGAGAAGAGACCTGTGTACGTGCAAGGCTTATGATTGGTTAGTTTAACCTACCCGGATCACTCCACCTTTTGGATTTGGAACGTTAGAAATAGGGTATATAAGAAAGCCCCTTCCTGGCAGCATCTCTCTCTCTCCACCTGGCTTGCTGCGGGAAGCTCTGCCCAATTTGCATCAGAATGCCTGCAGTCTCTGATGGTATGTATCAGCATAGATTTAGATAGCTTTGTTATTTTGATGTGCCTTACTGTCTGTAACTTTCTCTTCTTGCAAGACTCTTGTTCAAGCCTGCTTGGGGCTGAGGTTTTGCACCTAAAACGAAATCTTAAGTATTAAAATAAATGCTCTTATCTTCTAAAGAGGACTATGTGTGTGTGGTATTATAAGACGAAACTGGAGTAAACATTGGGTTATTGTAGGGAAAAGAGCGGACATCCTTGTGTTGGTGCGACCGGGGAGGGGAAAATCCGGGAGGTGTGATCCGAGGAGGGAGCACCGAGGAAATTCCAAGAGCGCTGGGGAGTTAAATCAGCGGACCAGGTTGGCTTCTGAGGAAGGCTGTACATAAAACGCATCCCTTAGGCTTCATGCTACTGGGGATAAAGTAGCTTGCTGTAGATAAGGCCAGGCAGTTGGACCCTTTTGGCTGTACCTCAGAGGCTAAACTCCTGACACTCCCCATTTTCATGTCCTCAACCAAGTCTTACCTATTGTGACCTGATTGGTTACAATTAAGTCCAGGATACCCTTATTCTATCCTCCACCTTCTGAATTATAAAGGTGTCAGCAAATCAAGTCAATTCTTGACTTGATTTGCTGACAACTTTGTCATAGCCAAGTTAGACTTCTAGCACATTGCATGTGTCACCAGAGGCGTATCAGGAGCGGATGCCGCCTGGAGCACAGCTCCTGATACGCCGCCCCAAAGGGGCGGTCCCGCTCCGGGGGGGGTGGCCCAGCTTACCTGGCGCTCCAAGGCCTTCTCCCCCCGGCCTCAGAGCCGGAGAAAGCCCCGGAGCGTCCACCCCGACCGGTGGACAGGGCTTTCTGAAGGCGGCGCGTAATGTAAACGGTCTGCGCATGTGCAAAAAAGGCTAAATAGCGCGCTGCCTTCAGTGGACAGGGCTTTCTGAAGGCGGCGCGCTATTTAGCCTTTTTTGCACATGCGCAGACTGTTTACATTACGTAAATGGTCTGTGCATGTGTAAAAAAGGCTAAACAGCGCGCCGCCTTCAGAAAGCCCTGTCCACCGGTCGGGGTGGACGCTCCGGGGCTTTCTCTGGCTCCGAGGCCGGGGGGAGAAGGCCTTGGAGCACCCGCCCTCGTCACCAGATGGAGGGCGCGCGTGCTTGCTCGCTCGCTCCGTGGAAAGACTAGAGCAAGCGGAGCAGCGCCGCCCAGCACCGCGGTGCCGCCTGGAGCCGCTGCTCCGCCCGCTCCAGTCTTTCCACGCCTCTGCGTGTCACTATAGTTGAAGAATCATAAATCAGCCTGACTGTTGTAAGATGGAAGTATAAAGAACTATGCCAACAAGAACAGTGAATAATTAACACGATGAGTAAAATTAGTGGCTCTCTCTTTTTCACATTAAACCTCATTTTAGCTTGATTCATTTCAGCCAACCCATGCAAGTATGTGGATAATTCCTGGGACAATAGACAACAGAAAACACGATTGAACTGTAATGAAGACATAATGGTCAAATTGTGCAAAGCCACCTGTAATTGTGACAGAGAAATTGTATAAGTAGCAGTGGATAGATCCGGAGATGACTGTTCTTCACGGATGGAAATTCAGCATGGGCAGCCCGGTCCAGCCTAAGGCCTAAGCGGCACAATTCCATCCTAAAAGCAGCATAAAAAGCCTTAGGCCGAAGCTAGGACGGAATTGTGCCAGTTAGGCCGAATTTAGGCTGAATTTGTGACGGACATAGGACGGACTTACGACGGACATATGACGGGCGGAACGTGCATGCGCACCGCAGACACCAGCACAATTCCATCCTAAAGTCAGCCTAAGAGTGGGCGTGCCAGGGGTGTGACGGGGGGTAACGGGGGCGGTAACGAATTTGGATCCGGTTCCAGACACTGGAGAGCTCCTACACGCCCCCCTCGAGCTCAGAAACTGACCAAACTTTAGGACGACCAAAAAGGTGGTCACAAATTTGAGGAGACCCATAGGAGCCATTTCACCTTACACCTTACACACTCCAACCCTCTCCTGAAAAGTTCAAACACCCCACTCCTCAGTTAGGCCAGAGTTAGGACGGAATAGCTGTGGCACAAGTCTGGAACCAGACACAACTAGTTACCCTATCAGCTCCCAGCCGCACCCAGCCTCTTTCCCAAAAAAGCCCAGCCCCAGGCCTCCATTTTCTCTCTCTCTCTCTCTCTCTCTCTCTCTCTCTCTGAGCATGTGGTGTGGGGCCCTGTCCCCCAGCAGCCACAAAGCGGGACTTTGTTGGTGGAGGGCAAAATTCACAAACACCCCACTTCTCTCTTCTCTGCTCCTCTCTCCTCTCTGCCCCCCTCTAGGGCAGAGAGGGCTGTTCTGGCTGTGGCCAACCTGTTTACAGCTGTACCTGGGCAGCTGTCTCCATGCAAGCATTTGCTATCCCATGTCTTTCTCCCAGCCTCTCTCCCCCCCACCCACAGGCAACAACACCATCAGGTAAGAGCAGGGTCTGGGATGACATGTGTTATGACTTCTGCCTGTTCATGCCAATATATGTTTGACATCAGCCTGTTCATGCCTATATGTAGGACTTCTGCCTGTGTAAGCCATACTGTAGGACTTCTGCCTGTTTTTGCCATAATGTTGGACTTATGCCTGTTCATGCCAATATGTATGACTTCTGCCTGTGTTTGCCTTTATGTATGACTTCTGCCTGTGTTTGCCTTTATGTAGTACTTCTGCCTGTCAGCACACATATATATGATAGCTGCCTCTTTACCAATGTGTCCTCTGATAGCTGCCTGTTGCCATGTGAGCAGACAAATATACGTTTGTGTAAATGAGCCATGCCTATTAACAAAAGCGTTGTAACTCTCTTGCACCCTTGCCCCCCCAGGGTCTAATACAGGTGAGTGTTGATAGGCTTGCCATGTTTGTAACCCTACAGTTGTGCTGTATTTTCTCTCCTTCACTGTTGTCCTTTGCAAGATCATGCCCTTCTGATGTCCAGGTAAGCTCCTCACACTGTGACATGCTCTTATACCTAGCAGCTATGTATTCTGATCTCTCCTTGCAGGCTTTTGCAACCGATACACTGGCTTGTCTTCAATGGCGACTGCTACCACACACCAGCTGACATGTAACTCCCCTTGTTTTTTCTCTCCCCAGAAACATCCACTACCCCATACCTTCCTGTGAGCACCCCTGGGGCTGCAGGCAGGGTGCCCCACTGTCGTCTGCCTCGATGCTGCCAGAGGTCAGGGAGCCAGCCCTGCAACCCTCCTCAGCTGCTGCTGCTGCTCCACCTCCCTAGCTGTCTTACTTGCTGTCCCTCCCCTTTCTATGGAGCAGGCTGTGGTTCCACAGGGGAAGAGCTTGCGTCTCCAAGTCCATGGGCCACATGTGCTGCTGCTGCTGCTTTCAGATTGGATGCTGTGACTACCACTGGCAGCCTCGCCTGGCCATCTCTGCTACCATTCCAGAACAATAAAGATGCCCCTTGGGCAGAGCTCCCTTGTACCCAGTGTTACACAAGCATTGCCCCCCCACACATAGACAGCCCCCAGCACACAAGCCCCTGTATGAATCCCATCCAGGGACTGCCAGGGTGACCACAGCAGGGGTGCTGCCGGACCCTCAGGGCTCAGAGGGGAGGGGGGAGTTGGGGGGCCTCTCAGGCAGGCAAACAATGACAGGTGACACGGCGCCCATACTGGATCCGCTCGTCTCCATCGCGTCCGTGGAGAGCCCTTTCGGCAACCGGGGCTCTCACCCGCCAGGGCATCCACCCATCATGCAGTCTGTCCCGCCCACGGTCCGCCCCTCATGGCGTCCATTCCGCCCACAGTCCGCTCGTCATGGTGTCCATTCTGCCCACGGTCCGCCTGTCATGGCGTCCGTTCCGCCCAAGCTCTGTTCGTGTCAGTGTGGCTTCCGCCCAAAGTCCGTCTGCATAAGAGGCGCCTGTTTCTGCATTGTCATCATCTGCGAAGTAACTCCTGTGTCCTTATTAGTCTCTGCAGACCCCTCTCCCTGTATCCCTCTCCCACCAGCCTTGTTGTCTGTCTGTCTGTTTCTGACCCACCCGTGCCCCTCCCCAGCACCCACTGTCTGCCTGTCTGTGTGTCTGCCTCCCCTTCCACTCCCTGATGATGGAAGCTGGCAACACCCCACCCCGCCATCCGGGGGCTTGATGAGCTGTGTGAGCCCTTCACGCTCGAAGAAGACGACCCGAAGGCATCTCTCGGTCTTGGCCGGGGCACAGAGCAGAAAGCACTCCAGGATGCCTTCTTTGTGGGCATTGTCACGGCCCTGGAGGCCCAGGGCTTCAAGCAGCGCATGGGCGGGTCAGGTCAGAGGCAGTTCCAGACATCATGAGACCCCCTTTGTGTGTGACGTTCCCACCCCCTCCTTCCCTTCCCTCCCCCACCCCCCCATGAATCCCACGTGCAGCCTCAACATGGCATGGGGGTGGTATCGCCTTCTGCAGGAGGGAAAGGACGGTCACTCTCCCTTCCAGCAGGTGGCTGATGCACAGGGTGCCCTGTGGCAGCTGGCTCAGGCACATCGCTCACCTGTCACGTGCCCTGTGCCCGCCACATGACTGGCGCAACCCCCATGCCTGCGGTCGGCCCCTTTGCGACAGGGCTGCGACAGATACTGTGGCAGCTGCCATGGATGGACACTGGCACATGCAGACACAGGCCTGCACATGTACAAGCCAGACGCTTAGCCTGGATAGCCTGCCTGCCTGGGAAGTAAGTGTTGCCTGGATCCTGGGGTTGTGTTGGCCCACATAAACTTCAGCCTGCCTAACTCAGTCATAACTCAGGCATAACGTATGCCTAACTTATGCCTGACTTGCAGAGGAGTTGGGCTGTACCGGGCCCTGAATACCCATTTGGCCCCAAGGTCAGATTTTCCCACAATTTCCAAATGTCACTGTCTTCAACATGTTTAAGGGACACCCAAAGAGACATAACCACCTGCAAAAAAATCCCCAGGTGTTCCAGATACTTGTAGCAGAGGCATTGCATTCACCACTCATTTGGATTTAAGGCATAACAAATTTGTCCATTCATTCCTATGTAAAGCATAGACCTGACAACACAATATCTCAAACAAACGCATACTTGTGTTGTGCACACAGCTAATTGCTAGTCTCTTCCTCCCAGTGTTTTTTTATGACCCTTCAAATCCTTGAAATGTTGTAGCTTTAGATGTGAGATCAGCACAAAAATGCACAAAAAAATATATGTGTTTTACACACAACTTCTGTGCTTTAGGGGTTTTTATGGGTATGTCTCAGCAAAGTGTACCCCAAGTTTCAAGTCTCTTCCTCCCAGTTTTTTTATGACATTTCAAATCCTTGAAATGTTGCAGCTTTAGTTGTGAGTTCAGCACAAAAATGCAAAAAAAAACAGATTTGTGTTTTACAAACAACTTCTGTGCTTTAAGGTTGTGTAGGGTCATGTTTCAGCACAGTGCACCCCAAGTTACAAGTTCCTGGGTACAAAAGGTTTGTTTTTATGACCCTTCAAACACTGTAAGTGCTGCAGCTTTAGCAATATGATGAAAATGACTGCATTAGGTCTAATCTGTTAACCATGCACTCCAATGAGTGTTTTGAGCAACGCCTGGTGTTGCTCCTGCTTACAGCTGTGTACAGCTGTTCACTTGCACCTGAGGTGCTCAAAACAAAGTGGACTCAAAAGCCAGGGCCCTGGCCATGAAAAAAAAGCCAAAGTTTCATTTCTATTTTCAACGAGGAGGGGGTACCCTGTAACCAATTCCTGCACCTCATTTCCCCTAAAAACAGTGATCTTTGCTCTTCTAGGGGTGGCAGTGGGGTGACCCTAGAATTCTGAAAATTGTTTTAAAACATAGCTTTACCTGTCTAATTACCACAAAAAAATACAGAAAAATTGGGGGAAGCCCTTTTTTAAAAAAAGTATTTACTTTCAGGCGTTGCTCAAAACACTTATTGAAGCCAAATGGGTATTAATAGCAACCTTCACAAATTTTCCATGATAACTGGTCAAAACCTAATTAATATTTCTGTATTGTCAAAAACTTTAATTTCAAAAAATCAAGACATCAAGGTACGTTTAGGAAATCTATCTCCAATTTTTCTTTCATTTCCTCTTTTTGTTCTACTTTAAAAAGCTTAATGTAAAGCAGTTAAATATTGTAAAGTGTTTCTTTCAAAAATATCTAACTTCCTCTTAGATTTACAGCACTGCATTTACAGCAGCACAACGGACTGCCAAGATTTTACATGTGCCATACCAGCTGTTTGTCCAGCATTAGGGTCAGCCAGTCTTCATCTTTGTTGCTGGCCCTGTTCGATGACTGAGCTGAGAGGCTGGGCTCAGAAAGGTGGCCTTGCCGGGTAAGTTATGTGTTTCATCTTGGGAGGGAGCTTGGGGGAGGGGAAGGGTGCCACTACCAAGGTAGTGACGGGCCATGGAAGATATGGTGGTGGGGGTCAGACAAGCCGTTCCAGGAGAAGGAGGGTCCATCATAGACAGATTGTCTCTCCTTCTGGTCCTTCCCCCAACTCTTGGATGACTGGTACTCTTGGCAGTGATTCCCTGAATCTGAAGCTGCTGCTTTTGAATGCCAGGTCGGTAAATAATAAAACCAACCTCATCCGGGACTTGGTCCTGGATGAGAGCGCCGACCTGGTATGTATCACGGAAACCTGGCTGGATGAGGCGGGAGGGGTAGGCCTCTCCCAGCTTTGTCCCCCAGGTTTCCAGGTGGTGCAGCAGCCACGGTTCCAGGGACGGGGAGGAGGAGTTGCGATGGTCTATCGTGAATCCATCTCCCTTACCAGGTGCCCCATTCAGCAGTTCACTGGGTTTGAATGTCTCCATGTTGTGTTGAGAGGGCCGGACAGGATGGGGATTCTGTTGGTGTACCGCCCGCCTTGCTGCCCAACAGTCTCCCTGCCTGAGCTGACTGGGGTGATCTCGGCGGTGGCGTTGGAGTCCCCCCGCCTTTTAGTGCTGGGGGACTTCAATGTTCATGCCGAGGCGCCCAAGGTTGGTGCGGCTCAGGACTTCATGGCCGCCATGACAACCATGGGCCTGTCCCAGAAGATCTTGGCCCCGACACATGAAGCGGGACATGTACTGGACCTGGTGTTTACAGCTGAACAAGGGGGCGGTGATCTGGATGTGGAAGAGATTAAGATCACTCCGTTGTCATGGACAGATCATTTTCTGGTAAGGTTTAGGCTTGTTGCAGCTTCCTTCCTCTGCAAAGGCGGGGGACCGCATTTTATCGTCCGCCCCCGGAGGCTAATGGATCCTGAAGGCTTCCTGAGGGCTCTGGGGGATTTTCCCACTGCCAAGACTGGTGACTCGTCTGAGGCCCTGGTTGACCTCTGGAATGGGGAAATGGCCAGGGCAGTGGATGAGATCGCTCCTGAGCGACCTTTGCCACGCCGCAGACTCAGAGCGGCTCCTTGGTTTACTGAGGAGCTGCAAACGATGAAGCGACGGGGTAGATGTCTTGAGCGACGGTGGCGGAAAACTCGTGCCGAGTCCGACCGGACATGGAGTAGGGTCCACTATAGAGACTACTCCGTGGCGGTGGTAGCAGCGAAGAGAAATTTCTTCTCTGCTACCATTGCGTCTGCAGGCAATCGTCCAGCGGAGCTGTACCGTGTGGTGCGAGGCCTACTCCATCAGGCCCCTCCAATGGATCAGGAGGAACACACGGTGGCCCGCTGTGACATGTTTGCGAAACATTTCGCAGATAAAATCGATCGGATTCGCCATGACTTGGATGCCTCATTGACAATATCTGAGGATGTCCCCTTGGCGTCTGCTGGTCCAGTGTTGTGGGACTCTTTTCAGCTTGTACAGCCTGAGGATATGGACAGGCTCCTCTGGAGTGTGAGGCCGGCTGCCTGCCTGCTTGACCCTTGCCCGGCTTGGCTAATCAGATCTGCCCGGGAGGGGCTGGCCGAGTGGACGGGGAGGGTGGTCAACGCTTCGTTGGTGGAGGGGGTGCTGCCGCTCGCTTTGAGGCGGGCGGTGGTTCGACCCCTTCTGAAGAAGCCCTCCCTTGATTCCACAATAATGGACAACTACCGGCCAGTTTCAAACCTCCCGTTTTTGGGCAAGGTAATTGAGCGGGTGGTGGCGTCTCAACTCCAGAGGGTCCTGGATGAAGCGTATTATCTGGATCCCTTTCAGTCTGGCTTCAGGCCGGGCTTTGGGACAGAAACAGCCTTGGTCGCCTTGGTGGATGATCTACGCCGAGGACTGGACAGGGGGAGTGCGTCCCTGTTGGTTCTGCTGGACCTCTCAGCGGCTTTCGACACCATCGACCATGGTGTCCTTCTGGGCCGACTGGCCAAGCTGGGGGTCGGGGGCACCGTTGTGCGGTGGTTCCGCTCCTACTTGGCAGATAGGTCCCAGATGGTGGTGCTGGGGGACGCCTGTTCGGCATCCTGGCCCTTGAGGTGTGGGGTGCCGCAGGGTTCTATCCTGTCCCCCATGCTATTTAACATCTACATGAAACCGCTGGGAGAGGTCATCCGGGGATTTGGAGTGGGGTGCTATCAATATGCTGATGACACCCAGCTCCATCTCTCCTTTCCACCTGATTCCAGGGGGGCTGTTGAGGTTCTGGAGCGCTGCCTGGAGGCAGTGGGGACCTGGATGAGGGCTAATAAGCTGAAACTAAACCCGGACAAGACAGAGGTTCTCCTGGTCCGGAAATCCACGATGCAGGTACTAGAGTATCGTCCTGCTCTGAAGGGGGTTGCACTCCCTCTGAAGGAGCAGGTCCGCAACTTGGGGGTCCGCCTGGATCCGCAGCTGCTCCTGGATTCCCAGGTGGTGGCGGTGGCCAGGGGGGCCTTTGCCCAGCTCCGGCTGGTGCGCCAGCTGCGACCGTACTTGGATCGTGCAGACCTGACCACGGTGATCCATGCCACGGTGACATCACGATTAGATTATTGTAACGCGCTCTACGTGGGGCTGCCTTTGAAGACGGTTCGGAAACTGCAATTAGTGCAGAATGCGGCGGCCCGTGTGGTCACTGGAGGTAGGCGGTTCGACTCTGTCGGGCCGCTCCTCCGACGGCTGCACTGGCTGCCGATTCGTTTCCGGGCCCAATTCAAAGTGCTGGTTTTGACCTTTAAAGCCCTATACGGCTTGGGGCCAGGATATTTGAGAGACCGCCTACTTCTATATAGTCCGGCTCATCCCCTTAGGTCATCAGAGAAGGCCCTTTTGCGGGTGCCGTCGCCCAGGGAGGTGCGAGGGGCGGCGGCCAGAAACAGGGCCTTCTCAGTAGTGGCACCTACCTTATGGAATTCCCTCCCCTTTGATCTACGAACTGCTCCCTCCTTGGACACTTTCCGGCGAGGCCTAAAAACCTTCTTGTTTCAAGAAGCCTTCTGAGCCCTTGCCTTTTTTAACATCTCACTGGTATAGGTGGGGGTGCTACTGTTTTTATGCTCGTGTTGTGACTGTCGCCATGATCTTTTTAATTGATTTTTAGTTATTGTTTTTATCAAATGTTATTAATTGTTTTTACTGTTTTAAAGTGTGATGTTTTTATATGGTATTTTTTGTATTTCTGTTGTGAGCCGCCTTGGGTCCCTTTGGGGAGAAAGGCGGGATATAAATATTGTAAATAAATAAATAAATTAGATTTAAATTCTAGCCTCAAAACTGCAAGGGTTCAGGACTGCAGCCTTATGCACAGTTAAATACAAATAAGCCTAGTTGAGTTCTTTGGAACTGTTGTTGTTGTTGTTGTTGTTGTTGTTGTTGTTGTTCAGTCATTAAATAGTGTCCGACCCTTCGTGATCCCATGAACCATATCCCGCCAGGCCTTCCTGTCCTCCACTATCTTCCTGAGTTTGCTCATTTTCATGTTCGTTGCATCGGTGATGCTGTCTAACCATCTCATCCTTTGCCTTCCCCTTCTCCTTTTGCCTTCAGTCTTTCCCAGCATCACAGTCTTCTCCAGAGAGTCCTCTCTTCGCATTAGGTGGACAAAATATTTGAGTTTCATCCTCAGTACCTGTCCTTCTAGGGAACAGTCAGGGTTGATTTCATTTAGGATTCACTGATTTGATCTCCTAGTAGTCCAAGGGACTCCCAGGAGTCTTCTCCAGCACCACAGTTCGACAGAATCTATTCTTCGGCGATCAGCCTTCCTTATGGTCCAACTCTCGCAACCACACTCTCCTCTTTCACTCTCATCAAGAGACCCTTTAGTTCTTCTTCACTTTCTGCCATTAGGGTGGTATCGTCTGCATATCTGAGGTTGTTGATATTTCTCCCGGCAATCTTGATTCCGGCTTGCGATTCATTCAGCCCTGCATTTCTCATAATGTACTCTGCATATAAGTTAAATAAGCAGGGTGACAATATACAGCCTTGCCGTACTCCCTTCCCAATTTTGAACCAATCGGTTGTTCCATGGCCAGTTCGAACTGTTGCTTCATGACCCACATACAAGTTTCTCAGGAGACAGGTAAGGTGGTCTGGTACCCCCATCTCTTTAAGAATTTGTCACAGTTTGTTGTGATCCACACAATCAAAGGCTTTTGCGTAGTCAACGAAGCAGAAGTAGGTGTTTTTTTGGAACTCTCATGCTTTCTCCATATTCCAGCGCATGTTGGCAATTTGATCTCACAGCCAACCCTGAGGGGTTTGAGGCAGCTGGGCAGCGCAGACCCCCCTAGGCAAGCCATGTGGTGGTCTTTGCTTACTCAGCCAAAGGGGCTTGCTAGACAGCCTCACCGACCTGGGTAAGTATCATGTGAGCGGTCCTGGCTCACCCCTTAATCTTGCTACCTCAGAATGCATGCCAATGATGATCTGTATGTGCATGACATGTGCCACCCACATATTTTTCCTCAGGTATTTTTGTGTCCCCCAATCTTTAGGATCTTTACCTTTCCTTTCAACTCCCAACTGTCACTTTCTAACCTAACTGTCACTTTTCATTGGCTAGCTAGAGCCTTCCTTCTATCTGAATTAGTTCTCTTCAGAACTGTTAGTAATATTCCACAACAATTACATCCGCCAGTCTAATGTGGATTGCGCTGTCACTGTATTGCTTTTTAAGTTGGTATGGCCATTGAGTTTTTAAATGTTAATTTTAAATGTTAAATGTTACCCCTGCTAACTGGGCAAGAGGCACTATTTCAATTGGTGCTCCTCTTATATTTAGCAGGGGGAGAGTAACTGCCTCCCTTTCACCCCATACAGTGTCTTTTCTGGTGGCTGTTTGCTGGTGGTGTTCTGCACCTTTTTTTTTTTTTAGATTGTGAGCCCTTTTGGGACAGGGAGCCATTTCATAATTTGAATTTGTGTGTAAACTGCTTTGTGAACTTTTTGTTGAAAAGCGGTATATAAATACTGTTAATAATAATAACAACAATAATAATAATGTTAAAGGGGAGATGGTGTCATTTGGCACCTCCATGGGGAGATGGAGTCCGCCTGCTTTGGTTCCTCTCCTATCTCATGTATGACACTCATCTCATGGCTAGGGAGGTGCGTGAGCTAATCGTGAGGCACGTGGTGGACAACTGGGAGCTCTCCATCGTGTCCCACGACAGCGAGGGGGACAACTATCATTCAATGGAACCAGGACTTTTAATAATTG
This sequence comes from Plestiodon gilberti rubricaudatus, assembly GCA_026170595.1. Classification (NCBI taxonomy): domain Eukaryota; kingdom Metazoa; phylum Chordata; class Lepidosauria; order Squamata; family Scincidae; genus Plestiodon; species Plestiodon gilberti. The sequence goes on along the minus strand of JANXHW010000006.1, from coordinate 10,788,908 downwards.
CAGGTTGTTGCCTGACTTGTGGTGTTGTGCTACATTTAAATGGTTCATTGCAATCAAAGGAAAGTTTATTGGAGTCAAAATGGATTTAAAACACTAACAACCTTGAACAACCTTCAATTTATGATTATATTCAAGAAGGTTTCAATCTTCACATCTCCTCCAAAAATTACAGAAATTTGGAATTCAAGGTGGTCCTTGGAAGTAATGGGCAGCCAAATCCCATTGGTTGGTTATGTATGTATATGCCATTAAAGGTGTTTTGGATTGGATTGGATTCTAGTGGAATAAACTTGTTATTTCATAAATTTTATTCTACATTTTTTTCTTGTCTTGATGTTCCCATTCTGCATAGCAACATCTTTTGGTGGCACCATTATTCATGGATAAAATTAATAGCCAATCCTGCCTAGAATGCACGGGCAGCGTGTCCACATTGCCCATGCATTCTAGACAGGAATGGGCCCACATCGGTGCAGCTGGGACTCTCTTTGGAGGAAAGGAAAGTTCTTGATGGAGGCACAATGAGCCTCATTGGATGTGCACAAGCAAATTTACATGGGGAGGCCCATGTAAGTACAAAAAGGCCAGATCTGCAGTCGCAAGGCCAGATCTGGGGAGAGTATGCCAGCGCCAGCCTCAGTGCTGGCATGGCCTACTCTCCAGGAGTCAAAAAGGTGCTGTATGGCACATTTACGACACCCTAGAGTAGCAGGACTATAGTCCCACTGCTCTACATGTTAGACATGATTGGGCCATTAGACTGCTATTTAAAAAAATAAGCAAATTCCCTGGACTTGATAGATTTCTTATGGAGTGAAATAAAATTTGTTTGGATGTTTTTTTGTTCCTATGCTGCATCAACTTTATACTGAGATTTTTGGAATAGATGTTCTTTTTTGCCATCTTCAATACATAAAATGTATATAATATTGATTCCTAAATCTAACAAATATCATACTAATTGTGCAAATCTCTTTCAGTAGCATGGCCAGAGGGGGTGCGGTGCTGTAAGTAGTGGCCAGAGCCACTCAGTTGAGCGACGGCAACATGCAGCGCTCCCCACAGCACAGTGTCGCTCCCCGAATGGCTCTGACAGTGAGTGGGAGGAGGTGCTTAGTGCTGTAGGAATGGCTGGGGCAGGATGGATGGGCTTACATGCGGCTGGGGGCATCAAAATGGCAATGGTGTCAAAATGGCTTTGGCGAAGAAGAATGCGGCAACGACTAACAGTGTGGCAATCAAGGTGGCGGCAGAACAGCTCGGGGGAGCCAGGAGAAGGCTCATGCCACCTCAGTGCCGCAGTTTGATTCAGGCCCCCTCTCTCCCAGCCCCTGAGGGACATTTGAATCCAGCTGTCACTCGTGGGCAGGGCGAATGAGGTCAGCCGTAACGGGTGGGCCCGCATTACTATGACTCTGCGCTTAGTCGCGTGTTGCAACAGGTGGTTTGACCTAGGACTGTAAATTATCACACTGACAGCCCAGTCCTATGGGCTCTTACTGCTGGAGGAAAAAGAAAGGGGCAAAAACAGAGGGGCAAGGCTGCTTGTAAAGTACATTCCAGCAGCTGAAGGCACAGAAGTAAAACTGTCCCAAATACAGAAAAATAGGCACAAAATAGTTAAAAACACAAAAAACAGCAGGGAACACAGAGAGTCATCACATGTGTCATGTCAGAGGCTGTGTGGGGAGGGAGATCCACCTGGCCCAGAGTCAACCCCATGGTGGAATGGACCACCTCATATATCTGGGTGGGCAGTACAAAGCCTCTCGCTGAGTCCCCTGAGCCTGGAGGAGCAGCATCAGGATAGGATTGGGCCTTGAGAGTTTTTAGACTCTTGGTTGTGTTGACAGAACCTGCACAAGAACCTCCCCATCCATGTGAGGGAAATTGAAGTGATCTATTATTTCTGCCTTGGATGCCTGATTTCCTCTTCCCAATGTAAGATTCAGTACTTTGGTCACGTAGATCATAACAGTATGCCCCCAGTATCGTTACGTTTTGAGCCTGTCATTACCACACACCGTGATACTGTAGAGATTTTTATGGGACTCTATTCTTCTTAAGCATACAGAGCTGCACCACCTGCACCCCATTGTCCAGCTCTCTCCGTTCCACCAGGTTGCCATTAGGCCCACTCTGCCTATGTTCTCATTTTAGAACAAGCATTCCAGCTCCCCCATGTTGGCTCAAAGCTTCTATCGTCTGCATATAAACACCAACGCACTGTGTCCCTTTCCAAATGTCACTGGCGTGTGCCTTTTCCCTATGACCTTTTGTTCTCTGACGATCTGTCAGTCATGTCCTCTTTATGTCCACAACCTGGGCAGCAGGAAGCAAGTCACCATGCCCACCACAACCTATGTCTCTATGAATCTAATCTCCCATGACCAACTTTAGGCAATATTCCCTCTATTCCCTCTCTCTCTCTCTCTCTCTCTCTCTCTCTCTCTCTCTCTCTCTCTCTCTCTCTCTCTCTCTCTCTCTCGCACACACGCACGCACGCACTGTGCAGAACAGTTAACGACTTTTCCTCCAATAAGATGCAGCATTGACATTTGTAACCAGTAAACCAATAAAAAGACAAACTTTATTAAGAAACCAATGAAAAGTGTGGTGATTTGTGTTACTGGGAACCAATGGGTTGGTGGGTCTGGGCTATTGTGTGGCAGAGGTAATTGGATTAGGTCCCCACCCAAGACATCCTGCCTAAGGTGAAGTGAGGTTTCCTGTCTTTATGAATGGGGACTTTTGTGAAGCCAGCTTGACACAAAAGACAGTGATTTCAACCATATAGCCCATGGGTGCTTGACAAAGGAGCCCGCCCCTGTGGCACCATGTAACCTGAGGTAGAGACATGACAGACATTTGAATTACAGTGGAAAAGTAAGGCAGAAACAATGATTCCAGGATTGGAGGGAAATGGTGGTGTTTGGAGGAGAAGACACACAAAGAGACAGGTTGAAATCAAGGAAATGGTGGCAGTCTGAGTCCTCACTGTGCTTCTGGAATTCCCCTGTGTCCCTGCCCCCCAACTGGCACCCAGGTAGAAGGCAGCCCAGAGGAGACATCACAAAATAGGAGCCGCTATTACTGGCACAAGTTATGCTGTTGAAATGGTCTCCCCTACTCCCTGCAGCACAGATTCTGGCAGGAGGCCCACCCCACGGTGCTGCCTGCATTCAACCTTTTGTGTCCTCGCTGAAGGTGGGTGGAGGGGACTCAAACCGCTCCTTTCCTATGCTCCCCGGGACCCCAAGCAGGGCGTCTTGACTCGAACCGGACTTTTTAACAGCTGCAAACCTATTGCGCTGCTCCCAGGAGCCTCTCCACACAACATAAGACTAACCTCTGTTGAGCGGGAGGATCAGGGCCCTTCTGTGTAGGGACCCGTCCCTGGGGAGACCCCAATGACCCTGAGTGAAGATCCGGAAACATACCTCCTAGGGGAACCACCAAAACACAGTGATTCCTACAGAAAAACCCATTCCCGAGAATTAGGTTCCTGCCACTTTAAAGCTGTCAGTTGGAAGGAAAGGCAAAAGTTCAGAGTTAGATCAGTAATCCTCTTAACAAGCGGCACACTCTGTCTAGCAGTTCTTGGCTGTGTGCCCAGAAAGGGGATTAAAGGCTTAGAGAGCTAAGCATCTTAAAGGATTAAAAAGGTACAGGGTGAACTTTGCTGGCTGCGGCTTCTCTTGCGGCTCGGGAAGGCTTGCGGCAGGCGCGTGCCTGTGAACTCTTGCCCTCTGCTGGCACGCGCCTGTTCTTTGAGTGCGTGCAAACCGGAAAGGAAGCTGAATTCTTAATGCTGTTTGCTTAAAATGGCTGTATCTCTGTGATTCCTTGACGAATTTGGATGGGGGGAAAAGCGGGGAGTTCAGAGGAGGGTGCTCTATGACATAAAAATATTGGGGGGGGTCCTTTGCATACAACATTGTCACTGCCGCAAAGTTTTTCCAGTGTCAGGAGCATGTCTGTTATTTGAGGGCTCTCGAGATATGGCATATGTCAACCCCTGCTCATCCTAACCAGGTCCCTCCCAGAGGCATAGCTAGGCCGGTCAACACCAGCCTGACATTGTCGCCCTTCCCCCGGCAAATGTGGCCTGCCCCCAGCCGATGACATCATCGCTGACGTCGCAGCCCCTAGGTGACCAAAAATACACCCAGGGGGGCAGGCGGGAGGGTAGGGACAACTCTCCCGCCCTCCAGAATCCTCTGCAGCAGAGCTGCAAGGCTCGCCGCCGCCGCTGCAGAGGCCCTTGTAGTGCCGTGAAATCAGCACGAAAACACTTGTTGCCACCGTAAGGGCACCCTAAGGGACCCCCGTACACCCCCTGCCAGCCGGGGCCTAGCAATGCCTCTAGGCCACGGCCACAGGGTGAGCCTCCAAGAAGGTAAACAAGAAGCTGTCAGGCAACTTAAGCACCTGTATCTATTTTTGAACAGGGAGAGAAGGTGAAGGTGTTTACACACACACCACATTAAAAACTTAAATCTTGACTTAGCTGTTCAAGGAAGCAAGCCCTTAAAAAATCCCAAACGCACCAAAAATAGCTACTTATGAATATGGAAAGCCACCTGGGGAGTGGGTGCCTTCTAATGTCTTGCATACCATGGTACATTGGATTGGATATAAGCCTATTGGATATAAGCCATGGGTGTTTGTTCACTATAAAAAGCTCCTGGCTCTGAGCAAGTTCATTCCTTTGAAGCCAAGGTAGCAGATCTGGAGAAGCTGAGAGCATCAGAGAGGTATGTGAATGAGACTCTCAGGGATGTGATAGAGCAGGGTGGCCTAGCCCTAGGCTCACGAGGCCTGTTTTGGTAGCCCTCCTTAGGCTGGGATCCCTCCCCTACTCCCTCCTCCAGTCAGGGCCACCGCCCAGCAGTGAGACCACAGGGCAAGCAGGAGGCGTGGAACAGCGGGCAGAGCTGCTGCTCATGAATTTTCTGTACTTGGCAATGCCCTCCCACTTGCTCTGATCCCCTTATCTCTATTCGGAGGCCCATGACAAACCTCCGAACCTGTCTTGCCACTGCCACCACAAAGTTTTCTGACACGGAGGAAGGAGGAGGGGATGGGGGAGGCGGTGGTAGCGCAGAGCCCTCTCTGTAGGAAAGCGGCATGGCAGCACCTCAAGAGGCATGCAAGGAGTTGTTCTGGTGGGGTCCCCTGCTTAACCCACCCAGGGAGGGTCAAGAATGTGAGAAGAGGGTCTGGGCAGTGGCAACGAAGGAGGAGCTCCAGCAGGTAAGCACGTGGCTGGCCTGGAGGAGCATGAATGGGGAGGGGGAAGTAGAAGATGGGGGCTGAGTGTGTTTGATCTTTGCAACAATTTCCAGTTGTGCAGAAACCAGTGGGGCTCCATGTGCTCGGGCTCGGCAGAGCCGGAGCGCACGGAACTATTTCCCGGGCTGCAGGGAAACAGCAGCGCAGGCTCTGTGCGTTTGGGGAGCCCACGCCGCTAAGCCAGAAGTGACATCATGTGACTTCACTTCCGGGGCGCAGCAAACTGCCATGGTGTTACGCTCCTGGGTGGGAGTCTTGGAAGCCTTTCAATCCTCTTTGGGATTTGAGTTGCATGAAGGAGCAGTGGCTAGCAGAAGGCTGTGGTTTTTGTGAGGGGGCATAGAGTGGGGAAAGGGGAGAGGTCTGAGAATTAGAATTTGAAAGTGGCCATGCAGGTACACAACATCAGAAAGTGCTCAATCAGTGGCCATTTTACGAGGAGGCAATGCCAAATGACTGCCAAGGGAGCCCGCTTCCCCCCCATCGAAGCCAGTAAGCCAACTGTGGGGGTGGGGTGGATTTGGTGGCAGGGATTGGGGCCTTGGAGGGGCATGTCATAGGTGGGCGGTGGGTGAGTATTGGCGGAGCGAACTCTACTGATATCCTGACCACCATTTGGCCCTCAACAAGCCCCCTTGTGTCTGGTTGAACTTGCACCACCAAAATACCTGGCACAGGTCCAAAATAGACCCATTGGAGACCATGTGGGGGTGGAGTAGGGTAGGTAAAAAATTGTGTAACTTACCTCTCTACCCCCGCATGGTCTTCAACTGCCTGCAGGATGCAGAAAAGCCTGTGCTGACTCTGTTATGCCCTGTAAGCAGCATTTAGTTAGGATTGGGCTGTAGCTGTTTTTATTTTTAAATTTCCAATGTTGTTTTGAATTATTTACCTATTTCATTGAATTAATGGCTGAACAGAGAAAATGGATTCTTCGTGCCCTTACTTTAGCTAAAAGATTCAGATTATAATGTTGGAACAATACATGTCATTCTATTTTAGTTAATGTGATTCACAGCCCAATCCTGTATAAGGATCTATGACCGACCCATAGGGCCGGCCACAGGATCCTCAGCCATCCTCTTCTGGCAGGTCCTCAGCACCACATACAGGACATGTCCTCCACATACACAGGTTTTCCTGCATGCTTGAAATGAAAATGATTTCAGGCAACAATGGCTAGCAAGTAACCAACTTGCTTTTCTTTTTTAGGGTGTGTTTCAGTTGGACCAGCCATGGACAACGGCAAACCTGCCCCTGCCCTGGGCATATTTCTCTTATTTTTCCTTCTTACCCCCATCTCTCCAACATGTAGAAAGTTCACAGCTGACGAATGCAAGGTGGCTCAACTTGTGCCAGGTCATAACGTGGTTGGTTTGGGTTTTGACATAACCACAATGGAGAGCACACGGGGTATGGTGCTGGATATGAATCTGTCGAAAGACACAGATGGAAACTGCACTTTGTGCAAGAATACATTGCTGGAAGGGAACCCACTCCAGATTCTTCCATTGGCTGTCACTGAATGGAACATTACAGATGAGTGCAAGCAAGAAGAATATGAATCATGGTCACTGTCATTCACCTCTTTAGCCATGAAGATAGCATCAACTGTTTATGGTGTATGGGATAAGGACATCAATTTATTGCCGCTGTACCCCTACGAAGCAGTTAACGCAACCATTGTCATAGGATCACAATCCAAAATTATGACGTTCGGCCAATATAGAAGTGCTCAGGACAAGCATCTTTTTTTTCTCCATAAGATCATATGCAAAAAGTACAGGTGAGGAAGGCAGTTGGGAATAGTTGACTCTGTATTTTGAAAGATAGTAGAAAGGTTTCACACCGCCCAGGGCCTTTGCTAACACCATGATTGTAGGAGTAAACTAAGGAGCAGCAAACAGGCTAGTGCAGCCACTAGCGCAGGAGTGGAGAACCTATTTGGGGTGGGGGGGGCCATTTTCCCATGGGGAAAATTGGGTGCGGCCAGCCAGTTGGCCGGCCGAAATGTTTTGGGGGCCCCCACTGCAAATTTGACCCCCCCGGTGAATTTACCGCTCCCACCCACCGTATTTAGGGGAGATCATTACCATGGCTTTCAGGGTGGAATGCATTGAATGAGAAGATGAAGGAAGAAAAGAAGGCTCTCCAATCTCCAACATCTCTCCTTCTGAAATGGCCAGCCTTCTTCCCTATCATACTTCCTCTCCACTCACTCAAAAGTAGTTTCGAGTAAAGATCTGGATCCCAATGCATGCATATAAAAAGGGCACAAAAATGATCAGAAGGGTTGAGCATCTTCTCTACAAAGAAAAGCTTTTTTATGCCTCCGCCCAAGATAGGGACCAATGTGGAGGAGGGAGAGAAAAGGAGCAGAGAGGATTTACTGTCTGGCTCTCCAAAGAATAACACTTGGAACAATCTAATGAAATTGATTGATAGAACCTTCAGCACTAACAAAAGGGCATTGTTTCTTCATGAAACACACAGCTAACTTATAGAATTCAGTGCCTTAAGATATGGTGATGCTCACTAGCTTAAATTGTTCTTTTAAAGGATGCAAAAAAAACTCATGGAGGATCCACTCTCATAAATTGCCAATAGCCATGATAGCTGGGAGTGGAACCTCCATTTTCAGAGGCACTGAATCTCTTTAATTTGAATCTCCAGAGGTCACGGACAAGCAACAGGATGTGGTTATCTCCACTATTCCCTGCTCGTGAGCCTCCCAATCACAGAGGAAGCCGGCTGGCCACTCTTGATCATAAAATGCTTGATAGACTTTTGGGTGGTCTGATAAGTCCAAAACAGTATTGTAAGGGAAAACCCATAATGATAGGATAATTCCCTTTTAGCTTTCTGAATGGTCTTCCTGTTTCTTTTGCAGAGTCCGTATCAGAGAAAATCCACCAATTAGTGAGGAGTTCAAAGAGAGTGTAAAGAGACTTCCCGAACACTATGACAACACCTCAAAAAAAGAATATTTGGACCTGATTAGAACCTATGGGACTAATTATTTATTGGAGGCTGACTTGGGGGGCATTATGAGTTCCGTGACAGCCCTAAGGTATTGTGAAATGTTGCTGACTGGGTTCACTACCGATGAGATCAACCACTGCGTGACAGATGTGATTAGGTCTGCTATTGGTTTTGGCACTTCGAAGAATGATATTTGCAAAAGGTTGGACAGTCTGACAGTTTCAAATTACGGATTTAAGTCGTGCACACACATCACTCAGGGTGGGAATCAGCGTATTGAGTTGTGTGATAGGCAACCAAAGGGAGATAACTACAAAATGTGGCTGGCAGAACTCCCCATTTTCCCTGGGCTGATTACCTATTCCATGGAACCAATTCACTTGTTGGTGGATAAGCAAGACACTCGGAGGGAGGCCTTGAAGTTAGCACTGACTGACTATATCAAACTTAGATCTGTGGTGTTAAGATGCACAAACACATGTCCAACAAAGCACAGTCCCACAGCTTTCCAGGATTGTGCCTGTAAATGTTCCAGTCATGGCCTCACCAATGATGACTGTTGTGCAAAACAACTCGGCATTAGCACACTGACGGTGTGGGTTGACCGTGCCCATGATTTGCGCGGGGACTGGTTCAGTGAGGCTGATGCTGCTGTTGAAGTAGAATTCTTTGGAATGAAAATGAGAACAGATTATGTGTGGAACAACAACAACCCAGTTTTCAATAGGCGATTTGATTTTGGAATTGTGCAGCTAGTAAGAGATGCTAACAGCATCCAAGTAAGAGTTAAGGAGTGGAACCCATTGAGTGCATTTTTCACAGATAGTTTTACGGTGAATATTGGAGCTGGGCCAGTGCAAAGCAAATTCTATTCCTTGAAACATGGGAACCTGAGATTAAGGTACCAGGTAGTCTGTGGACCCTATCTGACTGGCCATAACTGCAGAGAATACAAGCCTCAAGAGGCAACGTATTCAAATAACTTTGGTCTAAATTTTATTTATGATTAGGTCAAAATAGATGCTGTGAAGCAAGAGAGCCCTTAAGTAGGCTTAGCATCATCCCGGAATCGATGCTGGCTTCGGTCTAGAGCGGACCCAAGCTGCTCCCAAGGGTGCGCCGTGGCTGTCCAATGGGATTCCGGCTTCTGGCACTTCTGGTCAACAACGCGACAGAAGCCGGAACCCCATTGGGCAGCCATGGTGCACCCTTGGGAGCGGCTCGGGTATGCTCTAGGCTGAAGCCAGCGTCAATTCCGGGACGATGGTAAGCCTGCCTACCCTTAAGAGAGGATTAACTGGAAATTTTCCAAGCATGGAGACTCAGCATTTTCCACTTTCTTTAAAACACAACCTGGCCTCCTTCCCACCATCAACTGCTTAATTTACCAATATGCAGCAAGTCACCAATTAGAAAGGGATTGGTCAAAGTTTATGGCTTCCATTTTCTGGCAGCCCAATCCTATCCAACTTTCCAGCTCTGATGCAGCCATGCACTGCATCTGGTGGAGGAGGGCAGTCATGGAGGCTTCCAGAAGGTAAGGTCTGCATTACGGCTGCATCGGTGCTGGAAAGTTGGTTAGGGTTGGTCCATTAGTCTTTCAGGTGTTATAGAATTCTCACTAGTTTTTCATCCATCAGCATATGCTGTGGATTTTGGGGTTAAATTCTGCACTAAGGCAAGGCACTTTCTGAACTGCAATAACAGTCCAATCCTAAGAACAAAATAAAAAACAAACAAAAAACTCTGCAGATGCGGCCCTGCCAATGGAGCACCTACTGCATCTTGGTTGGGGGGATCACTGAGGTCTCCTCCTCAAAAAGGAACTTTTGTTCCCTTACCCTGGGGAAAGCCTCTGCTTACTCTATGGGTCTCCTTTGATATGAACCAGTTATTTTGCTGGTGTAAAACCAAAGAGCGTAAGAGAGGGGGAAAGGGAAGGGGGTAGGATATAGCACAAGCTGCAAGCACCTGGAGCTGCCCCCCACCATTCCATCTCCTGCCCACCCCCTCTCTGCCCAAAGACACCATATTTCTTCCCCTCCCCGCCCCTTTCCTCCCCCTCCCCGACTCATTTCACCTACGGCGCCAACTTACCTACGCTTCTATGGGTAGCCAGCTGTGGGAGTAGGCCACCTCTTGTGGTGCTGGGCCCAAAATGGCTGCTTGCAGCATGCTGCTTGCACTGCCATACAGGGCCTTGTGCTGCTGTAACACTATTTATGACAGTGAAAGGCCCTGCTAGGATTGGGCCACCAGTCATGCAAATAAATGAATACACAGATTTGTGATGGTTTAGAATCTTTATGTTTTTATATGTTGGTGTCACCCTATCCTGCGGTGGCCTAGCTAATTGACACAACAGCCCGGTTTGGTGGAGAGAACCAGAGAAACGACGTACTGCTTACCGGCTAATATTGGGCCACTAAGTGGTCACAGAATCACCTCTAGCCTTAAGCCCTGGCCAGAGTGGGGGTGGGGGTGGGGGTGGGGTGGGTGGGACAATTGGCTGGGCAAGAAGGCTCTGACCCCAGCTGGGCCTCATTCTTGCAAGACCAGGGTGACCAGATACAATGGAGGACAAAGTGCCTATACTTTTAACCATTGTATAGAAGAGGGAATTTTGACAGGTGTAACTTTTTGCACCCTTCCATGATGAGCTGCACCTGCCAAAATCCCCTCTTCTATACAATGGTTAAAAGTATAGGCACTTTGTCCTCCATTGTATCCTGTCACCCTGCGCGAGACCCAGCCCTGGAAACATAGCAGGAAGGGGCAGGGCTGGGGAGAAGGAGATGGGAGCTCATAAGGAGGCCAGTAGCAGAGGGGAGAGGTGGCTTACACAGGAGCTCCCACCCTGGGAGCGGAGTTGGACTACCACCTTACCTTAGCAGGCCTGTCCCTCACCTGGAGAAGGGGAACCTTTTCCCCAGCTTCAGCCAAGAGGCAGGCTGTCTGCCAGAAGGCAGATCAGCATTCGGAGCTGGGAAAGCAAGTGGCCTGAAGTCACCTGAGGGCGCCCCAGACAGGCCCCAGGCTCAACCCCAGCCGAGGGGATAATAGCCTAGCCCAGTGGTTCTCTAATTCCTTGGAAGGCCCTTTGCTGCCCTAAGTGGCAGCGGGGCCTTCCCCGGGGTTGCGATGGCACGTCCAGGATCGCGACGGGCCACCACTGCCGTGGACGAAAAGTTCTGTTTTACCTTCATTGGTGGCAGTGGATGTCCTCCAGGGGGCATGGGGAGCCTGCGGATCCCTCTGCAGGCCTCCCCAAGCATCAGAGCGGAATCTCTCAGAATGGCCCTCTAATGGTTTTCTAATGAAACCAGAAGTGGGTCGCAATCACATCGGAGGGCCATTTTGAGGCACAGGGAGGCCTGCAGAGGGGTCCGCAGGTTCTCCGCACACACCCCGGGGACCAGCACATCCATCAGGGAAGGTAAAAAAAAGTAATTTTTCCCCTTGGCGGTGGTGGCATGATCTTGGATGTGCTGTCAATGTCACCACGGGTCACTACTCCCCTTAAGGGAGTAACAACCCATTGTTCCCGGCTGAGGCATCGCGTCACCCCAGTTTGGGAACCTCTGGCATATTGAATCAAAACCTTAATTTCTTTCCTTCATTTTTATGGGGATCTGCACTGCCTAGGATTTATTTTAAATGGATGCCATTATTGGAATTTCTGATCCTAGTTTATATCATCAATCTTATCTTTTAACTTCCTGTAACTATTGGAATAATGTACAAATGGGGACTCCATCTTGAACTATTTTACAAACTTCTGCAATGACTACATATGGCATATGTAGACTACAATGGTCTACATATGGCAAAGTGAATATGTCTATTGTCTATGTTTAGGTCCTTGTGGAATATGATGGCACAGAAATATGGATTTGATTCTTACTCGCATGCTAAGTTAACATTGTGGGCCAGTCCAGTATGGAAGATTGGGAAGGAATCCTTTCTGTGAAAGACATGTGAAAGACAAGGTTTGATAGGTCAATGTTTTTTACATGAAATGGGTAATACGGGTGAAGATGCCATGTCAGGAAAAAAGCCTGGATGAAAATGATATCCTGCGCCGAACGCAAGTTTCCAAAGAACAGCTGGCAGTCGCGATCGGGATGATATAATTAAAATCCAAGGTTTAATGCAGTAGATCAATTTTTACTTTAGATCAGGGGTTCTCAACCTTTGGAGGCCCAGGTACCCCCAATGAAGGTCAAAATTCTTGGAGGACCCCCAGCTAATTAGCATAATTAGCTAATTTACTTAAATTGCACAAAAATACACAAAAATGCCAGGATCTCTTTTTAAAAAAACACAGCAATAAGACACATGCACAAAATGCACAAAAATACCAGGATCTCTTTTAAAACACACACAAAATGCAAGCTGAAATAGATGCTGAAAAGACAATGAACCTTACAAAAAGTAACTCAGACCTGTAGTCACAGAAAGGAGAGGAGGACCCAGAAACAGGGTTTCCAAAATAAAAAACATAAATCCCAAATAGAAATCCCCCCAAACTCAACTCTTTCCCCCCACCCCACCAGTGCACAGTTTACAAAGTCTCCCCAACTAGACCAGAAGCTAACCCAAGTGATGTCTGGCTCTGTGATAGCAAAGTAAAAAAAAAAAAAAAAACACGCTCATCCTGCAGCAAGAGCTGAATTCATTCAGAGGCATCGGCTGATGGGGGGCAGGGGCCCCTGGGTGCAGGGCGCAGGGCCCCGGGGGTGGGGTGGGGCTCCCTAAGTTTCATTTTTGTTTTTTTGCTTTTTTTTACTGTTTTCCGGGGGGTAGTGTTAATGGGGCATCTGTGTGTGTGTGTGTGTGTGTGTGCGTGCTTCTTCCCCACTTAGCTTGTATATAGGAGCCGAATGAGAAGCTTCCAGCAACGTTCTTCTGTCTGCGCCGGGTGCAAATTCCATAAAGCGCCTGGCAGTGCTTTCCACAGTTCGCGTAGGCGCAGAACATCAACTGGAAACTTTGTTGTTCTGCGCTTGCGCAAGTCTTCCTCCGCTTTACGAAGTTCACGCCGGGCGCAGGCAGAAGAACGTCGCTGGAAGCTTCCGATTCGGCTCCTATATACAAGCTAAGTGGGGAAAAAGCACACAGAGAGAGAGAGAGAGAGAGAGAGAGAGAGAGAGAGAGAGAGAGAGATGCCCCGCTAACACTAAAAAACCCGGAAAACAGTAAAAAAAAAAACGCGAAAAAAGGGAAAAACGAAACCGAAACCTAAAATTGTTGATAGTTTTATTGGGGGTATCGGGGGGTCCACTTTGTACAGTTTTTAACTGGAAAGGTGGGGTATAAATTCATAAGATAAACAAAATGCTTCCAACTCAACAGAGCAGATAGGTAACTTTGGTTTTTGGCAAGCCTGGCTATTGACCTACAACACCCCCTCTATCCCATGTGCCCCATGTGCCATCAATTGACAACATGCTTAATGCCTCTGCCTTTTCCTCCTTGCTTTGAGTACTGTGCACATGCTTGAGACTTTAGGACAAGTTGTTTATTTTTAACTGCTTCAGAGGGAGATCAGCCCCAGGGCTTCATCAAGCTATTCTGCTTAACTAATCCATTGCAGACTCTGAGAATAGGGGATTGTGCATCTCTCACATGCTCTTTGTCATCCTTGGAGGTACAGGGCATTGGTTAAGAGAGATTAAACGATGGGAGAGGCAAGTTCCTACTCATTACCAGCAGTGCTTTTTAAACACAAGTAACATGACCACACAAGGGGAGAAAAACAACGTTGTGTGAAGGATCATGCAGCATGGCCAGTAGCACAGCTATGCAGTCCGGTGGGAAAAGAGAAAGGGAGACATAAGTGAATGGTGCAAACGAACAGGATTTATTAGAGCGAATAAGAAAAATAAATAAACCCTAACTGAACTGACTCACAGCACAATCCACCGTCGAGATCCAGCAGGCGGACAAGGGCCGCCTGCCGGATCCTATCCCATTCCGGGCCATGCTGCTGCAACCCGGAGGTCTACTCAGGGAAGGGGATGTTCGTCCCCTTCCCCCAGTGTAAACTGGGGAAGGCCCAATCGGCCTCCTCAGATTTCCACCAGCTAAATAGCTGGCAGAAGTAAAAGGAGGCCGTGTAACAGCCGAGCCAGCCCAGCAGGGGCCAGGGATATGGCGGACGCCATCCCCGCCCCCTCCCAGGCTGGCTCAGCCAATGGCCCCCCCTCCCTCGCCTTTGTGCCCACCGGCGGGAGCCTTACTTTCCTCTGGCGGCTGTGGAGTCATCCTGGCGGCGGAGTGAGGGCAGTCAGACTTGCACCGGCCGCCCTTACTCCAAAGTAGTCACAAACATGCTTTCTGACACATTTGCGACACTTTCAATCGGTGCAGCACACGCTTCACCGTTCTAAAGTTAGTCAGGATTGCGCAGTTACATTGACAGGAGGAAATTATTATTACAAGTTATGGTTTTTTTTCTTTTATTCTTTGTGATCAGTTTCTTTGTATTCATGTACTATGTTAGCAATTATCAGTACAGCATCTCAAATGCATATGCAACTAATGCCAAGCTGCACAGCTCCAATCAACTCTGCATGGATTCGTTGTCTTTGGAACGTTGCATTGCATTGCATCCTGGACTATTTTCCTGAAGTCTCTCTATGCATCAATGGACTATAATATGAACTATGGACACTGCTTGCAAAACTCAGGTCAAGTTTTCAAAACTCCGTCTTGACCTCTGTTTGCTACTAAGATACTAGGTCATATGTTTCATGTACTCTGGGGAATGGGATGAGGTTGCAAATTCCTATCTCGTGTTGTGAAAATCTCCTATTGGTAAAAGACTAAGCTGTAGAAGCACTGGTTCAAACAGTCAGTGATAGTCAGTTGCCCAAGCTTCCAATGTCTAACATAACTAAAGGCACACTGTCATCAAATCAAGATGTCAATCTGGAAGCAGTCATTTCAAAGATTTCTGGGGAAGCCCTTGAATCCCTGAAGATGTTAGCCACCAGGGGCTAATGAAATGTTGGAAGTTCCCATCTCCTTTAAAGTTCCTTGGCTGAATAAACCTAAAAAAATGTTTTTGTATTGTTCCAGCCAAAAAAATCTCAATACACATCATATCAATGCTTTTTAAAATTATTTTCACACACATCTCTTTATTTAGTTTTCAATAGCCTGCAACCCTGTGTCCACCGTGAGACATCAGTGCCTTTGCAATGTTCTCTCCACGAATCCCTAGAAGTTAGAAAGAGAGGAAACAAAAGTTATAGGTCATACAAGTTCTTTCGACATCATTAGATGCAGGTGGCATCTCTTGAGAAAGAAGTTTGCTGGGTGTTTTTTAATTTATAAAAGTGGGATCCCTCCACAACTCTTATGAATGCCCCCCATTAAAGTCAAAATTCTCCCCCAGTATTTTTTTCCCCAAGCTGAGGACTTTTTGCTCCTCTGCCCGTCTTGCCTCTCCTGTGCTCCCCCTCGGTTAACTCATAATTCCCACTCTGCAGAAGTGGAGAAACCCCCTAAGAACTTTCACTTGTGCTAGAGAAATTCACTGGTTCCTGCTGAAAATCCCCAGATGTTTCTCCTCCTGGAACTGGCACAGCATTTCACTTTGTGGGACATTGTAATACCAACCTTAAGAATGGGCAGAGAAAATTCAAGGCCAACCTTTCCCTCGTTGGAAGATGAATAAGGTACAATAACTCTGCACAAGCATCCTGCACCTCAACGGGCCAATATAGCTAGTTAGCTAGCTAGAGATTTACCTCTCTTGTTTTTGGTATTCTTTTCCAGTAAGTCTCCTTTAGTATGCAGATTGCTATTCTCAGGCTGACTTCCAACCACCTCTGTCTGTCTGTTTGGCTGTCTATCTCAGAGCGCAATCCAGTGTAAAGATCCGCGGGCAGCCCTAGGGCCACCTGCTGGATCCTATCCCCATTCTGGGCCAACTGTGAGCGGCCCAGAGGTCTCCTTGGGGGAAGGGGACGTTCATCCCTTTCCCTCAGTGTAGCACTGGGAGGCCCCAATGGGCTTCCTTGGATTTCTGCCAGCTATTGAGCTGGCATAAGTTTGAGGAGGCTGTGTAATGGCCGTGCCATCCCGGGAACAGGCCGAGGATATAGCAGCCACCATCCCCGTCCCTTTCCCTTCCAAATCCTCCCGTTCTGCCCTCCTCCACTGGCTGCACTAGTGGAGGAGCTGGGTAGGGTTGTGCTGTTACTCATTCTGCTGCCAGCAGAGTTTTCAGCTGGTGATAACACAGCGGTGGCGGCACCCTGCATATGAAACTTCCTCCCTTGCAGATCAAGAGGGCCCACTCTCTGCCATCATTCCAGCAGCAGCAGGAAAGTTATTTATTTTCTCTGCCGGATGTTCTCGCAAGAGTGCTCTTGCTCTTGTTGATAGATTTTTATTTATGCTGATTTTGTTGTTTGTTATTGTTAATGCGTTTATTGTTTTGCTATAAGCAGCTTTGGGGAAAGGGGTAAAATTATTTTAAATAATAATGACTAATAAATGTACTCCTAAAACAACCTTAGCCATAGCACTGACGGGCAGCACAATCCTGCCTAAAGATCCGTGGGCAGCCCTAGGGCCACCCGCTGGATCCTATGCGCATTCCGGGCTGATCCGGAGTGGCCCGGAGGTCTACTCGGGGGAAGGGGATGTTTGTCCTTTTACCTCAGTGTAGCACTGGGAGGACCCAATGGGCCCCCTCAGATTTCTGCCAGCTCAAGAGCTGGCGTAAATCTAAGGTGGCCGTGTAATGGTTGCCAAGCCTGGGAACGGGACGGGGATGCAGCGGCAACCATCCCCACCCCCTCCCAAGCCGGCTTGGCCAACCACCACCCTCCCTTGCCACCTGGCCCGCCTTTTCCCCCGCTGGTGGGTAACATGCTTTCCTTGGTGGATGCTGGGTCGGTGAGGGCTGCCGGCCTCTGCGCTGGTGGCCCTTACTCGAAAGTCATCGTAAATGTGCTTTACGGCACGTTTGCAACACTTTAGGGAGGAGCACGTGCTCCGCTGTTCTATTGTTACACAGGATTGTGCTCCCATTTCATTAAAAACCACTTGAATTAAAATAACAGGTTCCTTCCCCACCCCTGAGGGATGCTGGTAATTGTCCTGCAACCAATCAGCCTTGTCTAACTTCTCAGCATCTCCCCCATTTGCATTTTGGAGGTTTTGAATCTAACCAAGAATGGAGAAACTCACCAGATTTCCATCCCAAAGGTTGCAGCAACCAGCTTAGCACATCGAAAGTCATCTTTCATGTCCATGTTCAGGAACTCTGGCAAAAGATTTGTAATAAAGGAAAGGACATTATTGGGGATTAGCATAAACAAATGGATTGTCTGCAACCCTATTCATTACTATACTCCTCTTGGCCCTTACAGTGAACTACTTCATATTTGTTCCAGTAATCTTTGACTTAAATTTCAGCAGATATTGTAAGACATGGAGTCATGATTTTGCTGTGTGAAAATTTTGCAAAATATAAAAGTAACCACAAGGTACCAAAAATATATACAGTATTAAGCCAACATTCAATTTAAGAGTGTGTGTGGGAAGAATTGACTTACTTCACATTTCTGGGGGCTGAAGATATCATTGGAAGTGCTGCTATCTGGAATAAGGTGGAACTACAGCAGAAAGTTGACCCACCCACCCCCATGGATGTGAGTGAGGGTGTCCTTGGCTTGGTCCAAGCCTGCACATGGCATGGATTAGGCTGGGCACCTGATTGGTGCCTGAGCAAGTAGAGGGCGGGGCCAGAGATGTGCAGTTTGCATGTGACTTCTATTGCTCAGCATTCCAAGGCTGGAGCAGCTCATGACCCAGCTCACCTACCCATCTTGAGAACCTGAGATTAGCTGGTCACCATTTGGGACCAGGTAGGAATCTCTTGCTTCACACCTGGTTCGCTGTTGGTGTGGAGTTTTTTTCACCTACACCAGGCTGTCCTTAAGGTCTGATGAGCAGGTATAGTGTGGGACAGGAGTAGAGACCTGGTGTGTGTACCTTTTGGAAAGTGAAAGTCAGAGGAAGGACCAGGACCAGTCTCAAGAGGCTGTCTGGCTTGGGGATCCAGGCAGGTGATGCTTTGGACTGAATTGCTATGTTCATCTCACAGGCAGGCTGCCTGCCTTGGCGAGAGCGAGTCAGCTTCCAGAGCGAGTCAGCTTTCCAGGAGTTGGTTTTGAAAAGCTGAGGTCACTGAGAGGTGACCTCAGGTTGCAGCCAGGGTGGAGTCGCCCAAGGGGGTCTGGACAGGGTAGGTTAACAGGTCTGGACAGACACTTAATGGGGAAGGAGTTTGTGAAGATAGGACCCCCTACAGTTGTAACTATGGTCCATTGTACTTCAAATCATGTAATCTCAAGCCTTTGTGGTGCGTACCTAACAACACATGCCAGGAAATACAGGTGTCCCCTGGTTAACGACAGAGTTTAATGCATATACAACAGAGATCCCCAGTGCATCAACGCCCTTATCTAGCGCCAACCAGATGATAAGGGCTTTGAAACTAAGCTGGGGATTTAAGCACGGTGCTAAACATTAAAGCTCTTATCTGGCTTATCCAAACAGCTGATCGGTTTGGGATTTAAAAAGATGTGTGCCTGAGCAGGCACTTATCCCTTATCTAGCAAGCCCTTATCTAGCAAGCCACCATCAGCACCATTAGATGGTGCTGAAGACTCACTTAATGATGGATTCACATTACATCTGACATTTCTGGTCATTAACCGGGGGACACCTGTATTGGCAAAAAACAAAACTGCAAAAAATGACCTAAAAACAGGCTTTAAAAGGCCTCTTTTAGGCCGTTTCTTGCAAAAAAAAAAGGCATGGGGGAATTTTCGGTGCAGCTGGGGGTGGTGGTCCTCCAGCCAGCGAGACTAAGGAAGCTAGAGAGGCTGCAGCAAGTTTGCGCAGGTGCAGCCTCTCCAGCATCGTCTTTGCTAGTGCCGGCCAGCCAGGAAGGACACATCTAGCTGGCTTCCGCCCGGGGGGGGGGGCAGCTTCCTTACAGGCCTCCTCACCAACAAGACTTCAGTGCTAGAGAGTCTCAGCAACCTCTCAGCAAGGTTGCTGAGACTGTCTAGCACTGAAGTCTTGTTGGTGAGGAGGCCTGCAAGGAAGCTTCTCACTCAGCTTTTGAAGAAAAAACAGAGGTTTCTCAGAGAGTCAGAGTAAAAGTAAGTGCCTGGGGGGGGTTGTGGAGGGCACAGGAGTGTCACACCGGCCCGCGGGGGTGGGTGCAGGGGACCATGAAAACCACAGAGGGGGTGTTTGCCCCTTTCCGCGGTTTCAGGTATCCACGGTGGGGGGCTGGAACGTATCCTCTGCGGATACAGCGGGGCCCCCTGTACATTATTGAGAGTCTCATTGAGTTCAGTGAAGCTCTCTCCCAAATATATGTCCACAGGTTTGCAGATTTAGTTAGACCAATACTTAAAAGTTACTTACTCGGACAGGATGATCTGCATATGTTAAATGATCTACCACAACCACTAGAACAATGAAAGTAGGAATTCAGCTGAAACAGTCCGTAGAGACTGAGCCCACTCAGGGATTTCCCCCTGTATCTGGAATTGAAAGCACTTCCATAATGAACCATACAAAGCCCTGAAATAGAGGGAACAGAAAAATCACTATACTGGTGAATGAAGCAAGGTGGTGGTGGGGGGGGGGGATGTGGCATTTTCATAAAACAAATACTGTAATTTGCAATTTGCTTTCAACATTTTGAAAGAGAAAAGGGGTTTTCCCACATTCCTTAAATCATCTTTTAAAAAAACAAACAAAAGCAAGCAAACCCCACGCTATTAAGAATTTCTTAAAATATATACTTTTTCACACAATTGAAACATTGCATTGAAATCATATGTTTCCCCAGGCATATGTAAGGAAATTGCACCATTGCCACCATGGCAGAAGTACTTTACAGCCCAATCCAGCACAAATTCCCGCACAGTGATGCATCGACAACGGCATTGCTTGTGCTGCATCCTGTGCGAGAATAGTGGCTGCTGGAGGTCTCCGTGGGGTAAGCCCCAGCAGCCACTACGGGACAACTCAGACCTGCGAGAGGTCTGTCCCATGCCACTAAGGGACCAGCTTGAAAAAGACCAGTACAATCTGGTTCGAAACATTGCTGTAACTTACCAGTTTTTAATACAGTTTTCAATGTGTTTTTTAAACATGTTTTGAATGTGTTTTATACTTTGTTTTACTGATTTTTTAAATAGCTTAAAAATACATATAAATTAAAGAAATAGCTGTCCTTTGAAGAACTTGATGGATCCAGTGATATGAACAACTTGTTAGAAACTGGCTAATTTTCTGATACATCTAAAAGTACTGGATCTTTTGCTGAAAGATTGAAAAGTAAAGGAATTTAAATCCATTTAAATAAATAGCTTGCACTTGTACTTGCTGTAATGGAAAATGTCAAATGATGCCATTAAAGGGCACTACGTTTGTGGTGAGGACTTGAACTTGTTAAAGCCTAGCTTGTTAAAAACTACACACACACACACACGCGCGCGCGCGCGTGTGTGTGTGTGTGTGTGTGTGTCCTACATTTTTTTTTTGAATGTCCTCCATTTTGGGGTGCCTTGTCCTCCTTTGCGGTTATGACATCTGGTCTCCCTGCTGACAAAAGATAGTGAAGCTGACAAAAGAATCTGTGTGCAGCCTTTGTAAATTTCAACCAATTAGGTATCTTCTCTCACAAAGCATCTGCACTTCTTGTAAAAAGAAAAGTGACACTTGATAACAGCAAATGAAATTGTAAGGATAGAGAAGGAAGAGAAGAAACATATAAGCTCACAGTCGCCCACAGAGTACTTCTGTGCAGAATCCAAGCCAAGATCCGCTGAAATGAACTTAGCCAGAAAACATCTTCTAAAGTGTCTGGTTTCAGTCACTACAGGAAATAGACAGAGGATAATGACAGCTGTAAGCTTCATTGCTAGTTTTGAAGAAGTGGTCAAAAATTCATCAGTTCTCACTATGGTTTTTATAGCCCACAGTTCCGGGAGGTGATCCTCATAGCTCTCTCTCTCTCTCTCTCTCTCGCTCTTGCTCCCCCTCATAGCAGAGCTTGTGCAGTATGATGAAGATATTCTTATCAGGGAAAATGAGAACATTTGCTACTTATTTCAGAAGGCTGAGGTAAGACAAGATGGCTAAACTCACCCCAAATAGCCTGGTTTTATGGAGAATGGAGCTTGACTCATGCTACCGGTTAGCACCGGAACTCTGGCATGTGCCTCTGACCGCAGGTGACCTGAGGTTGAATAGGAAGCAAGAACTCGCCTACGTGGACAAAATTTGGGTATCAACATTGAATAGATTGGCTAACCGTAATATGTAGTATCAGATAGGAAAAGGAAAAGTGAACTACTCAGTTTGATTTTTTTCTGTTTCCAGCACCACCTTGTGGCTGTGAGGTGATTATGTCAAGAACCTGCGATCAGAGGCACACACCTGAGTTCCGGTGATAATTGGTAGCACGAGTTGAGCTCCGTTCTCCATAAAACCAGGCTGCTTTATTCGTTCTTTTAACATCTTAGCAGCTTGATGCTCTAACTTTTCACTTGAGAATGTTCATGGAATATGAAGGAAATGTTGTGACCACTTGTTTTTTAAAAATTGTTTTATTAGTGTTTTTATGTTTTTATACATTTTTTTAATATAAAGTGTTTTTACATGGCTTTTAACCCGAATTTTAAACGTTTTTTTGTTGCAATGGCCCTCATCATTGACACTACCTTTACTTGACAAGCAAATAGGCTGTCAATGCACTGTGATGTGGCAAGACTGCAGGACTGAAGGCAGGACAGAGCAGCTGACACATCTGCAATCTCTTGGTCTGTTCCACCATCCACCACCATGCTAACTGCAGCTGCAAGAATTGCCCCTAGTTGATCCAGGAATCAGCAAAGCAGTTTGTGGTTGGACAGGGCAGTCTGGTGCAAGAATGATGCCAAGTAATCGATCATATAAGTTCTTTCAAAGGGCATGTGCTTGGGGGAGGTCATCAGAATCCATGCATACCCAGCCACAGGATAGCTGTTGGAAGAAGAGAAGGGGAGAGAGGAACTCCTTAAAAAGAGGAAGGGCAGACCAGAGAGGGGAAGAAAATGGGGTGGGAGGGGCATAGGCAGATTAGGTGGGCTCCTCAGAACCCAAATTGTCTTGTGCCATGGATACTCTGTGGTGGGGATAGGCGGTTTGATCATTAGAGCCATTGAGAAATGGGTGCAAGTAGACTGCATGGTGATGTGCCTTCTTGCAGCCAAGGTTGTGGACATACAAGGAGCTCAAGACTGGAAGGTGATAAAAGAGACCTCACCAAAAGACCACAGGGGGAAAGGCACGTCAATGACATTTGGAAAGGGACACAGTGTATAGGTGTTCATATGCAAATGATAGACGTTCTGAGCCAGTATGGGGGAGCACGACTGTTTTGTTGCAGATGAGAACATAGAGTGGGCATGATAGACACCTGGTGGAACAGAGAGAACCTGTGAGATACTGTTATTTCTGAAGACAACCTCTACAGCAAGGTCAAGGAGTGGGCATTGGGGGGGGGGCATGTTGTCAAAGATGACATAGACTCCAACAAACTAAAAAACAGGGGGAGCACCCTCCTCCACAGAATTGCTGTGGGTAATTTGGCACTGGGAACATGCTATCACTCTGCTGATCAAAATGCTAAGGGTGATTTTGAGTTGGAAAAGGAAATCAGGGAGGCATCCAAGGGAGATGGTGGGTATTAATGGGCGGTTTCAAATTTATCCTCACTTAAACTGGATAAATTCAGATGAATTTTTCCAGATACCTTAAAATGTCCTCGAATAATTGGCTTAGAATTGACTGGAGGGGAGGTGACCCTAAACTTACAGCCCAATCCTGCGGAAGATTTGCCACAGTGCACTAAGTGTGTTGAGCCGGATCCTGCGCGGGACTGGGCTCGTGCCGGCAGAGCTGAGGCACACCTCAAGGGAAAGGGACATTTGTCCCTTTCCTCCGGGGAGAGCCCCAGTGGCCCCAATGGGCTTCCTTGGATGTGCACCAGCAAAATGGGTGGCGCAAATCTGGGGAAACCATGTAAGTCCAGCCAGACCCAGGACGGGGAACAGGATATCAGCGGAGCACTCTGCTGTTTCTCGTATACAATGGTCCCAAGCTGTTTAGGTTCCATGTCACACATATGATCCTCAAGTTCAAACTCAAAACCCGATAGTTAGCATGTCAGAGATTTCTAGGTCAACACACTGGCGAGAATGTATTTGAAATATTCGAAAGCATCTTTTAAGGTGAAAGATGAAATTTGATACGTTGTGACTGACAATGCAGCAAATGAGCAAGGCATTTACCGCTGAATTTCCTTTGGCAGATGAATTGTCTGCAAGCCAGCAAGAGTCGGCAGAAGAAATCAGTTGTGACTTTGAGGGAAGCACAGTGGCATCCTATAATGGGGGGACCTGGTGCGCTGCACCCCAGGCGCCGAGTGGGTGCGGTGCTTCCAGGGGGCGTGGCAGCTGGGCTCAAGGCTGCACGGCGCGGCACCGGAGACCGGCTGCCGTGCCCCCGGAAGCAGCGCGCCCACTCGGCGCATTACCCAGCCATTACGGGCAGCCCTTGCCCTCAGAAATGTTCTGCACATGCGAAAAAAATGAATAAAAGCTGTGTCAATGCATTGGGCCTTCTCAGAAGGCCCCGGATCGCCGAACTGGGCAGTCGCTTTGAGGCCTTGTCCCAGCCTTGGAGCCTCCGGATGCCTGTGTGACGTGCCGAGTGGGCGCGCTGCTTCTGGTGGGCGTAGCAGCAGGTCTCCGGTCTCAGACAGGGCAGACGCTGCGACGGGGGCGCTTGGCCAACCCCCACCCCCCCAGGCTCCGGGAGGGCTCGCAATGCCACTGGGGAAGCACTTCTGTGGAGCAGTTGTGTCGCTACCGCATGGAGGGAGGGAGGGAGCCGGGGGTGACGTGGCGGGAGGGGTGACACGCGAGGAAGGTGACACACCAGGACTCCTGGCATGTCACCCTCCTGGCACCATGTGTCACCCCCTCCCAGCGTGTCACCCCCGGGAGGGTGACACGCAGCACCGAGGCCCTCTTGCCAAGCTGCGTCTTCTTTGGCAGCTCGGCCGCTTCTAAGTAGACCGGGCAAGGCTGAAAGCGGCGCATGTACACAACACCGCTTGAGGCCCAATAGTGTCTTCATTTGGCCCTTCTGAGGGCAAGGATTCAAGTGGCATTGTGCGTATGCACCGCTTTCAGCCTTCCCGGCCTACTTAGAAGTGGCTGAGCCGCGAAGAAGACGCGGCTCGGCGAGAGGGCCTCGGGCGCTGCGCGTCACCCTGACAGCGCGAGCAGTGAGTACTGGGAGATGATGCGGCAGTGGGGGTGATGCGGCAGGGATGTGTGACACGCTGAACCGGCCCACCTCCCGCCGGGGGTGACATGCCGGCTCGTGACACCGCTGCTGTGGAGAACTCAAAATACTGGGAGGATGTGGGTGAGGAAGTGGTCATTTCCTTTGTGCAGCAGGCCAGTTCTGCAGACCAAACCCAGTAGCCCGTGAAGAGGTTTGCTTGCTTTGCACACACCCTGCAATTCTGTGTGAATGCCGGCTTACAAGAAGCAAAAATTTACACCGCCCTACCCAACGTTTCAAAAATCTGTAGTTTGCTTTACAGAAGTGCTGTGTTCAAAGATGCCTTTGAAATAAGTTTTGTGCCAAATATTACTATTTCCCAAATAATCAGCACTAGATGGAGCAGTACCCTGCACCACATCGATGCATCCCTTGAGCTTGGAGAAGAACAGCTGAAGAAGGTGCTGGATAGTGAACCGGACCAACCTGAAACCTTCACAAGGGAGTGTTCCCAGCTCAAGGAATTGAGCAAAATTCTGCAGCCACTTTTAGAAGCCACAAATACAGTGCAAGCTGACAAGGTGACAATTTCAGCTGTGGTGCCATCAGCTGTTGGACTGTATCACACCATTTGCAACATATGTAACACCTTTACATCTGGGAAATATGGTTGCAGTTTTGAGGAAGAGCGTTGAAACCAGATTTGCTGGCATTTTGGCGATTGCTGGTTTGCTGCCCATGCCACAGGTCCAGGGTGAGAAACCTTTGAGTTTCCATGACTAATTATACTTCATTGGACCCGAACCTTTACTTTTGGTGGCTACAGAAAACTAGCAACAATGAAGATGAGACTGCTGCACGCAAAGAAAAGGTTTTATCTGAACTTCTGCAGTTCTGCACCAGGATTAATCAAGATCAACCAAGGTTGCTGTCTCAGTCTTCAAGTGCTGAAGGAACTAACCCTGAAGTTGCTCCCAGAAAGAAAGCCTGTGTTTCTTCTATCTTTGCTTATTTTAAACCTAAAGCTGGGAATAACACTGACTCTGACCAAGCTTATTTTGATGTGAGATTTTTTTACAGTAACCTCGTAACTCAAAG
This sequence comes from Plestiodon gilberti rubricaudatus, assembly GCA_026170595.1. NCBI lineage: Eukaryota > Metazoa > Chordata > Lepidosauria > Squamata > Scincidae > Plestiodon > Plestiodon gilberti. The sequence goes on along the minus strand of JANXHW010000006.1, from coordinate 10,763,147 downwards.
TGTTGAGTGTGGCCCAATTAACGTGTTAGTTTCCCAATTAACGTATTTTGGGAAAAACATTGCAAAGAGCTACGATTACTCAATGCTGCTGCTCGGGCAGCCCAATCCTGTGTAAGATACGGCGCCCAGTCTAAATGGCCGGGTGCCATATCCTATCGCAGGAATTCTAAAACTTTGGAGACCCGCGTACCCTTATGCAGGCCTCCGGTTGCCTGTTTTCAAAAGCCACATCCTAGGAGCATCCTGACTTGGCATCAACAAAGCCACAGGCGACACAAAGGAAAGGTCTCCAAACCCAGCTCACCTCGCCTACTCATTGGCGAAATTCAACCAAGGAGCCCATGTAAATGAAGCAACTGGCCTCCAAAGTTAGCTACCGCACCTTTGTAGGGTGCAAAGCAATAGTAGCTCCTATTTAGAGCTAGGGGTGAGCAATCAAGGGCCATCAAGATACAGAAGAAGGTTCCTTGGTAAACTCACCTCATTTTCAGGAATGGGTGCACAGTTTGGGAGCAGGGGCGTAGGCTGATGTGGGGCCGGGGGGCGGTGGGCCCCAGGGCGTCAGGGCGGGAGGGGGTGCGGGGGGGCGGGAGACATCCTAGGTTTTGTTTTCTTTTTTTGTTTTTTCGGGTTTTTTGCTATGCATGCGCATAGCAAAACAGCCATCCCGCTGCGTGATTCACGGAGGAGATCGTCGGAGGACATCGTAGTCCAGCCTGGAGGCCCTATAAACAAAAGATAAGTGGCGCAAAGCAAACATATTCACCTAGAAGCCCCGTTACCCCTAAAAAACCTTTTAAAAAAGCAAGAAAAAAACCCGAAAAAACGAAAAAAAAGAAAGAAAGTAATTAGCATAATTATGCTAATTAGTAATTATGCTAATTACTTTGGGGCGTCGAGGGGTCCCCCCCCCGTTCTGAGGCTAGCTACGCCACTGTTTGGGAGTACTTCTGGAGCTCTCCCTGGAAAGCCAGGTGGCAGCTGTGGCCAGGGATGCGTTTGCCCAGCTTCAGCTGGTGCGCCAGCTGCGGCTGCTGTACTTGAGTCGACCGGACCTGACCACGGTGGTCCACGCCTTAGTGACTTCAAGACTGGATTACTGTAACACGCTCTATGTGGGGCTGCCCTTGAAGATGGTTCGGAAGCTGCAATTAGTGCAGAATGCGGCGGCCCGGGTGATCACTGGAGCTAGGCAGTTTGACTCTGTTGAACCACTGCTTCAGCGGCTGCACTGGCTGCCCATTCCGTTCCGGGCCCAATTCAAGGTGCTGGTAATGACCTTTAAAGCCCTTCACGGTTTGGATCTAGGATATCTGAGGGACCGCCTTCCCCCATACATTCCGGCCCGCTCTCTTAGGTCATCTGAGGAGGCTCTCCTGCGAATGCCATCTCTGTCTCAAGTTAGGGGAATGGCAACTTGTGGGCGAGCCTTCTCTGCTGTGGCGCTACAATTGTGGAACCCCTTGCCAGGGGATTTGAGAACAACCCCCTCCCTCATGACTTTTCGGTGGGGGCTCAAAACATTTCTGTTTCGTCTTGCGTTTGGGTGATGGGTTGTTGTCTGCCCCCAGTGCCTCAGTATGTTCTGCCTCGCTGTTTCTCTGCTCTACATTGTCACCCCCCAGTGGATTTTATTGTTGTTTTATGTATTGTATTTAAATTTTGTATTTTAACTTGTTGTAAGCCGCCTTGGGCATTTGCCTTGGCATAGAAAAAGGCGAGGTATAATTTTTTAAAATAAATAAATACATTTAAAATAAATAAATACATAAAAAGGTATAAAAAGTTAGGTCACAGGACCCCACATGTCTTCTATCTTCATTGGTTTACTCTCGTTTTGTAGTTACATCACTTCTGGGTTTTTACCACCCCGCCCCATTTTTTTACTTTTTAAAACAATTTTTTATTTTGTGCCGAAGCTACCACCACTATCTGCTTTGTCACCTAAACCGCAACCGCTGCAAGCTGGAGGACATATACCATGTTTTCCCGAAAATAAGTCCTCCCTGAAAGCAAGACCTAGCTAGGATCATCAGCCAGATGGACCCCGCGACCCCCACCCAGCACTTACTTTGACCAATTTAAGCTTCATTCTTTCCAGAGGATGCAAGGCTCTGCAAGGCCTGCACTTGAGTCCTCCACCATAGAGATGACGTGCTAGAGAGGCCAGCAAGGCCTGCAAGGAGGCTGCAACCATGGTGGAGGACTCAAGTCCACCATGGAGACAACGTGCTAGAGAGACTCTGCAAGGTTGCAGTCTCCTTGCAGGCCTTGCTGGCCTCTCTAGCACATCGTCTCTACGATGGAGGACTCAAGTGCAGGCCTTCCAGGCCTTGCAGAGCCTTGCACCGTCGGTAAAGAATGAAGCTTTAATCGGTCAAAGTAAGTGCCAGGGGGGTTGTGGGGGGTGCCGAGGGGGTCGTGCCACAGGTTGGGAAAATAAGACCTCCCTGAAAATAAGACCTACTGCATTTTTGGAGCCAAAATTAATATGACACTGTCTTATTTTTATTTTTGGGGAAACAAAATAAGGTGCTGAGCTGGTGCTGAGCTGGAGCTGTGAATAAAGCCTGGAGCACTATGAGGCAGAGTTGTAGGTGCTACAGGGGCTCGAAGGGTGCCTCGGCTGGGAGAAGTTGCATGCCCACAATGAGCAGAGCCACTGACAACTCTAACTGCTGCACTGCTGCTGCCAGGAGCTGAGCGCTTCTTCCCCGGGCAGGAACACCAAGAGGATGTTGTGAGCACCCAAGGGTGCTAGTGATTTCAGCTCGGGAGATTCGGTGAGCAGGCACCTGAGCCAGAGGTAGGAGCGGGTACCCAAAAAGGAGGAAAGAAAACAAAAGGGAAAGAAAGGATCTGCAATGTGCAGAGGCGCCAAAAGAGCTCAAAAACCAACGTTGTAAAAAGAAAAGATCTTTACTAGGCTAGCCCAGGACACGATCATAAGACAGAAAGTGTAACATATATGATTAATACAGAAGCTTTTATACATTTCATTATTTACATACAGAATCATGGAGTACATTGTTTGAAAGAATACATAATAAAGAAGGGCCAATGAAGGGAAGGATCCAAGAAGTTACACGTTGATACAGCCAATCAGATGGAGGATTGAAACTTTGCACCAATGAGAACAGCAGCAGCAGATGTAAAATGTTTAGCCAATAAAAGACAAACTTTATTAAAAGAACCAATGAAAGTGTTGTGCTTTGTGGGACCGGGGCCAATGAGGATGGGACCAGACAGCCAATGAGAGGGAGGGTGAGGGTGCCGGGCGGCAGGGGTAATGGGATTAGGTTTCCCCTCCCAGGTGAGTGAGGTGTTCCGGAATCGGATGAATGGGGTCTTTTGTATAGCTTGGTGACACAAAAGACTGAATTTCCAAATTGATAGGCAAAAGTGCCAATACAATAGGTCCCTGTCTCCCCTGGCACCAGGTATACAATTGGGGAGGTCTGAGTCCGTGCTGTCAGTCAGGAAGAGCAGGGCAAGTGATTAGATTAGCATTTGAATCAATTGTAGCAAGCCTGGGAAGGAGCAGTGTGATTAGTTTCGAGAAATTTGAATGATAGACCAGGCAGCTAGGGAACAATGGGTGGAGAGATGAAATCAGAGCATGCACAGAGAGACAGGCTGGGCTCAAAGAAATGGTAATGGGAAGCATACATCTGAGGGATAGGCAGCAGGGTGAGGGGTGTGAGAACCGATGGAGAGAGAAGCCATTCAAGCGATACGTTTTCAGATCAGGAAATGGGGCAATCCAAGCCTACCTGGCTGATCAAGAGTTCCCATGGTTCCCCTTCCCCCCAGCTAGCCTCCTAGGAAGAGGAAGCCATTTGGGGGCAACACAGAATGGGAGCAATGATGGTTTGCTTAGGTTATGTGTTTTTAAAATGGCTTCTCCCACTCCCTGCAGTACGGATCTATGGCAGGAGGAGCCCCCCTCCCGGGGGCTCACTACGTTCAACCTCTTGTCATCTCGCCGAAGGTGGGTAGAGGGACTCGAACCGCTTGTCATTCCCAGAGCCTTCCCGATTGCCCAATGAGGGTGCCCCGACTTGAACGGGGCGTTTTACCGGCTGCAAATCAATTGTACTGCTCCCAGGAGCTTGCTCACTGAGCCTGGGCAGACCCTTGCCAAGTGTCAGGATCGGGACCATTCTGCGTGGATCCCCTCCCTAGAAGAAGCCCCGTTGACCCTAGTAAGGTTCCGGACACATAAACTCCCAAGGGACCCCCAAAACAGCCACAAATGTCCTGGAAAACCTACTTTCGCTGAAATAAAATGCTACCGCTTTAAGAGAAGCTGTCAGATACAGAGGTTAAATAAGGTGAAAGGGCTTTCCCCAGGCTCGCAACGAGCGGCACGCGCCGGTCTCCCGGAGTTGGCCGAACGCCCAGAACTCGGTGAAGCGTGAAATAGGATTTAACAGTTCAGTGGGTTAAGAGGGTTGTAATAGGATTAGACAGACACAGAGTGAACTTTTGCTGCTGCCGCTTCTCTGGGGGGGTTTCGGAGGCACGTGGCGGACGCGTGTCCGTGAACTTTTGCCCTGAGAGACGCGTGTCCGCTGTCAAATGCAGGGAAAAGCGGAGAAAAGCCGAATTTTTAATGCGTTTTGACAAAAAGGGCTGTATCTTCGTGATTCCTGGACTGATTTGGATGGGGTAAAAAGCAATAGGTTCAGGGGGGTCGGGCGGATAACATAAAAATAAATGGGGGGCTGTTTCCTCACAAGGAGGTGCTGGCGGCTTCGCAATTGGCCATGCAGCTTTTGCAGTTGTCAGCAGCTCTGCTTGTTGTGGGTGCGCAGCTTCTGCAAGTTCTTCCTTGTAGCGTTCCAGGCTTTCTTCACAGCTTCAGCTCAGCACCAGCACACAGGTGCCATTCAGCTCGCAGCAGAGGCAGCAAAGCAAGAAGTGGTGGCAAAGCAGGCAGCTTTGTAGTGCACTGCCACGCCTCCCACAGCTGCCCGTGGTCGACCTGAACAGCCATTGGGCTATTACGCTAGCCAGTTTCAATATGATACCATCAGGAGTTCCGGTAGGGAGATACTTAATAATCCTTTATTATTTAGACCCTAGATGCCCTTGTAGTTTAACTGAGGTGGAGTCCCTCATTCATATTTTTTTTATATTGAGGAAGGGGGGAGGCAGCCAGATCGCGAAGCCACCACCTCCTCTTGGTGCTCCTGCCCCACCACTGCCATCTTGGCTGGGCCTCACATGGCACGGCCTGGTACCCGGGGTGGCCAGCCCCTGCTTGCTGTGCCACTGTCTCTCTTCCTTTCTCCTGTCTTCTCCCTGCCTCTTCTTTCCCTCTTCTGATTCCTACCACGGCCTTCTGTGGACAAATTTATAGCAAGCAAATAGGGGAAGGACTGAAACTACAAAGATACTGCACCTTTCCCAACGGATACCTGTACTTGCCTGTTGTCTTTCCACCATTGCCCTTTTTCTATTATCTGAAAATATTTCCCACTGCTAAACAGCTATCCTGAGGACATCAGATAAGCCCTGCTGGATCAGGCCAAAGACCCATCGAGTCCAGCATCCTCTCTCTCAGTGGCCCACCAGCTGTCTTGGGGAAGCCCACAAGCAGGAGAGAAGGCACACCCCTCTGCCATCTCAGCTTCTCTCTGCAGCTGGTATTCCAAGGCAAACTGCTGTTGAATCTGGAGGTAGCAGCACACAGCTATCGTGGTCACTGTCATGGCTATATGCACGGCTTCCAGGTTCAGCAGCAGTATGCCTCTAAACACCCTGAGAGCACAATCCACTGCATGTTTGCTCAAAAGTAAGTTCTATTGTGTTCAATGAGGCTTCCTCCCAGAAAGGTGTGTACAGGATTGCAGCTTGATTTCCTCTACTTAAGCTTCTGATACAATTCCTTCAAATGACAGTACAGTCCTATGCATGTTTATTCAGAAGTCAGTTCCACTGAGTTCAATGGGGCTGACTCACACATAAGTGTGCATAGGATTGCTGTCCTAAACGCTTACAACTTTGAGTCTAGAATTAAAATCTAAGTTGAAGTTAGAATTTTTTTTTACAAGAAACACTTGCAATATTTAAATGTTTCACTTTGAACTGTTTAAAGTAGAATAAAAAGAAAAGAAAAAGATTACTAAACAGACCTTGTAGACTTTACTAATGATTTTTGAAAATTAAGGTATTTGACAACAATAATTTTAATTCTTAACTTTTGACCAGTTATAGTGGGAAAATGATGGAGTTTGCTATTGGTGCTGAATTTCCATCAAGGAAGATCAGTCATCTCAGGATCATTCTTGTGCTACTTATTATACAATTTCTGTTTTGCAATAACAGGTGGCTTGGCACGACTTGACCATAATGTCTTCATTACAGTGGAATTGTATTTTCAGTTGTTCACAGTCCCAGGCATAATCCACATACATGCATGGGTTGGCTGAAAGAAACCAAGCCAAAATGAGGTTAGATGGGAAAGAGAAAGCCGCTCATTTCACTTATCGTGTTCAGTATTCACTACTCTAGTTTGTAGAGTTCATTATACTTCCTTCTCAACAGTCAGGCTGATTTATGATACTTCAACTATAGTGACATCTACTGGAAGTCTGACGGACAATGCAATCCTGCGTAAGGATCTGCGGCCAGCCCGGCCCTTAGGACCAGCCACAGGATCCTCAGCCCTTCTCAGGCTGCTCCGACGCGGCCCAGGGTCTCCTCAGGGGAAGGGGACATTCACTCCCTTCCCCCAGTGTAGGACTGCCTGGCCCCAATGGGCCTCCTCAGATGTACGCTGGCTCTCAAACTGACATACATCCAGGGCAGTGGGGTAAGGGAGGCCCAGTCTGGGAGATGGGTGGAGATATTAAGAAGAGCCCTGCTGGATCAGGCCAAAAGCCCATCTAGTCCAGCTTCCTGTATCACACAGTGGCCCCACCAGATGCCTCAGGGAGCACAAGACAACAAGATAACCTGTTTCCTGTTGTCACTCCCTTGCATCTGGCACAGAGAAAACCCACTTCTAAAACCAGGAGCTATGATATTGACATAGCTCACCACCGATATCCCCAACCCCTCCTGGCCCGGGTAGTCCAACAACTGCCGTTTCAGTCCTCCTTCCCCCGCCCCTTCACCGGCCGGTACAAATCCTACCTGCTCCAGTGGATGCAGGGTTGGTCCGGAGGTGGAGTAAGGGCTGCCAGCCTGGGCGCTGGTGGCCCTTACTCCAAGGCTGCTGAAAAACGTGCTTTACGTTGCGTTTATGGCACACTCAGCCTGCGGAACGCGCACTCCACAGGTGGGAAGCTATGCAGGATTGGGCCATTAGCTAAGACAAAGTTGTCAGCAAATTAAATCAATTATTGACTTGATTTTCTGACAGCAGAGGCGTAGGAAGGGGCCTGCCTCCTGGGGGCGGGAGGCCAAGATGATGCCCCCAGGAGGTCACGCCCCCACTGCATGATGTTACCTAGAAGCCACGCCCCCAGGTGTGACATCACGCGGCCCCTTGCAGGCTGAAAATGATCCCAGGGGGCAGGCGGGAGGGCTGAAAACGCCTCCCCCGGCCTTGGCAGCGGCGCCACGAGTCTCACTGCCGCTGCCGAGGCCCGAAAATGGCTGAAGAAAAAAATGGCACGAACGGAGCTGCCGTTGCCTAATCGCTGCCGAATGGGGGTGAGTGATGTCCCCTGCTGCTCCCCCAGGCCCTGCTGCTCCCCCAGGCCCTGCTGCCCAGGGATGGACTGCCCCCCGCCCCCCCCATTCCTACACCTCTGTTCAGAAGGTGGAGGAAAGAACAAGGGGCTCGGTAGCAATAGGGAAGAATTGGTTGATTAAACCGTTATGCCTTCATTACTGTTGAATAGTGTTTTTAGTTGTCCACAGTCCCATGCATAATCCACATACAAGCATGGGTTGGTTGGCTGAAAGGAATCAAACCAAAATGAAGTTAGATGTGAAAGAAAGAAAGCCACTCATTTCACTTAACATGTTCATCATTCTCTCCTCTTGTTTGCATGGTTCATTATATAGTACTTCCATCTCACAACAGTCAGGCTGATTTATCTTTCTTGATACTTCAACTATACTGACATTTGGTAGAAGTCTAAGGGCGCAATCCACCAGACGTCCCCAGCAATGGAACAAATGTTCCATCGGTGGAAGCCAACGCAAATGTGCCATAAAGCACGTTTGCAACAACTCTTGAGTAACAGAGGTTGGTGCAAGGCTGGCCTCCCAGGACATGGCTGCCGGCGGAAGGTAAGAGCTCCTGCCGGCGGCCGCATGGGCAGTTCGGCAGGCAAGGGTGGGGAGCATTGGCCTAGCCGGCCCAGGAGGGGATGGGGGATGGTGTAGGCCATATTCCCGTCCCCACCGGGCCGGCTAGAACATTACATGGACTCCTCTAATTCCACCAGCTATTTAGCTGTGGAAAATCCAAGGAGGTCTATCGGGCCGGCCCAGGTTTACACCTGGGGAAGGGGACAAGTGTCCCCTTCCCTGAGTAGAACTCTGGCCTGCCATTAGACGGGCAGCCCGGGCGCAGGATCATTTCAGATTTTAGATATAATTTCTGAATAAAATTATAAAATGTGGCCTAGATGATACTAACGTTAGGTGGTTCAACACTGGTTGAATGGCTGTTCCCAACAAGTGCTAATAAATAAATGAAGAGAGGCTCTGCCTTGGGCCCTGAGCTGTTACAACATTTTTACAAATGATCTGGGTGATGGGGCAGAGGGGATGCTTATCAGATTTACAGATGACACAAAGCTGGAGCACAGTGGACAGCTAACACTCTGGAAGACAAAAACCAGGACTCAAAACAATCAGTCTTAGTCATTAGGCCCATACCAACCAGTTGAAATTTAACAGAGATCAATATAACGCTCTGCTTATAGGCACAAACAAAATTAGAGGTGCAAGTACAAAATGGGGGATATCTGGCTGGGCAGCAGCACAATCTGGGTGCTTTAGTGGACCACAAGCTGAATGTGAACCAGCAGTGTGATGAATGCAAAAGAAAAGAAAAAAGAGTAGAGAATGAAGGCGGGTCCAACTCCACCATAGAATCACCATGGGTTAAATTCCCAGGTTCAAGGAGTGATGGAGTGGGGGCATGCTATCGTCCTCCAGATCAAAAACCTGAAGGGGACCTTAAGATGAGGAAACAAATCAGGGAGGTGTCAATGAAAGACAGGGTTGAAATCATGGGGGGGGGCTTCAAGTATCCTCATATCAACTGGGTCAATTCATGCTCTGGTCATGAGAGACTGGATCTCTTGATATGCTAAATCTTAGAGCAGCTTAGCTGCCTTAGAGCAGCTAGGGGACTCTGGATTTGATATTGTGTGGTACTCAGGACCTGGTCAGGGATGTAAATCTCATGGAACCGAGACCATGCTGCAATCTGTTTCACCATGCATGTCAGAGGAAGAGCGCCAAGCAAATCTGACATGATAACCCCTGACTTCCAAAGGGCATACTTCCCTCAAATGAGGAGACTAGTTAAAAAAAAGCTGAAAGGGAAGGTAAAAAGAGTCCAATCGCTCCAAAGTGCATGGAGGCTGTTTAAAACAACACTCATAGAGGAACGGCTCGACTAAGTCCAGGAGGGTGCCGGCATGGCTAACAAGCAGAGTTAAAAAGGCTATAAAAGGCAAGGAATCTTCCTTCCGTAAATGGAAGTCTTGCCCGAATGAGGAAAATAAACATGAACACAAACTGTGGCAAAATAAATGTAAAAAGATGATATGGGACGCCAAGAAAGACTTTGAGGAGTGCATAGCCAGCCATTAAAGGAAATAATAAAAGCTTCTACAAATATGTTAGAAGCAGGAAACTTGCCACAGAAATGGTTGTCCTACAATGAGGGAAGGAAAGGGGCAATAAAAGGGGATTTGGAGATTGCAGAGAAATGAAATGAGTGTTTTGTATCTGTCTTCATGGCAGAAGACCTCAGGCAGATGCTGCTGCCCAAACGGCCCCTACTGACTAGTCAAATAGAGGTTAAAAGAGAAGACATTTTGGACCTGACAAATTAAAGATCAATGATTCACGGGACCCAGACGACATCCATTCTTAAGGAACTAAAGAATGAAGTTGTTGATCTTTTGACTAAAATATGCAACTTGTCCCTTAAAACAGCCACTGAGCCAGAAGATTGGAGGGTAACTAATGTCACACCAATCTTTTAAAAAAAGGAAGGAGAGGGGATCCAGGAAACTACAGACTAGTCAGTCTAACATCTGTTCCAGGTAAGATGGTGGAAAGCCTCATCAAAAATAAAATATTAGAACATAGAAGAACAATCTTTACTGAGGAAGAGTCAGCATGGCTTCTGCAAGGGGAAGTCTTGCCTCACTATCCTTTTAGAATTCTTTGACAAGGTCAACAGGCACGTGGATGTGGGTGACCCCAATTATATATATCTGGATTTTCGGAAGGCGTTTGACACAGTCCTTCACTTCCAAAGGTTACGGCATTAGGGGCTCTTCAGTCTAGACGAATGCTCCTGGGGGGGCATGATTAACGGCGCATTAACCTGCTTACCGTAGGTTGGCGCTCTACCAGCCCAATTAGTTACAAATAAGCACGTTTGCGGCTCCTTAGGAGTAAGTGGTGTCAGTGTGGAGGCCAGCGCCGCTCACTCCGCCATGGACCCAGACCCACACCAGCCGACGCAGGTAAGGCCTGCGCTGTTTGGTGCAGGGGTGGGGGAAGGGCGGGCACAAGTGGTGAGGGGGCCATTGGCCGGCCTCGCCTGGGATGGGGCGGGGATATCGGCACTGGGTTGCACTGATATCCTATGCCCCTTCCCAGGCTGGGCTGGCCCTACACAGCCTCCTCGATGCGCACGAGCTTCACAGCTGGCATACTTCCAAGGAGGCCCATTGGGGCCTGCAGTGCTTACACCAAGGGAAGGGGATGAATGTCACCTTCCCCTGAGGTGAGCCTGGGCCATGCCAGTGTGGCCCGCAGTTGGCCTAGGATGCAGCGACTGGCCCTTCAGGCTAGCTGCCACATCTTAGGCAGGAATGGGCTGTAAGACATATAAAATTATGCATGGGATGGATAGAGGGATGTTTTTTCCCTGTAAGACTAAATGGCCTAGGTTCAGTCTAAGTCAGGGAATACTCTATCCCACAATGAACTCCCTGACTGTAAAGACAGACCCAAGAGACCTTGCTTAGGATTCTGATCCCACAGGATGTGCACTCATAAATTGCTCAAAGTATGGCATTTTTGTGGTGATACCCAACTACTGTCATGAGGAACAGTGGTGTCGCTTTCCTAAATTTTACCCAGTGCAGTGTGGGAGCCAGAAGAAATTGGCATGATGTGACAACATCATCGCATCAGGCCAATTACTTCCTGCTTCGAGCACTAGCCAACCAGGAAGTAACTGCCGCTCTGAGCGAGTCGGCTAGGAGCGGCTGCTGGAGGAGGTGGGCAGAAAGGGGTGATACCCACAAGTCGCTTCTTCAGATTCTCACGAGAAGCCAAAAAAGTGACTCAGTGTGGCTGAAAATGGCCCAGCAAGGGTGTCAACACTCCTGAGTACACAAAGAAGTGACTTGGAGCATCTGAAGAAGACCGCTGAGCCTGGGTGGCAGAGGCCACGTGCACCCCTAATTTGGTTTGCACCCAGTGCACTGCTCACCAGGAGCACCCCCCTAGTGATGCCTGTGACAAGGAATTTCACATGTCCAGAACATGACACAAGGAAACTAGCTTCACAGGATATTCCGGTTTACTAAGTTTATCCCAATCCAGAAGAAGATCCATATCATCCAAAAGAATTGGTTGAGACTTTAGATAGTAACTTACTGCAGAGTTTATCCAGGCAGTTGTCAGGGCAGTCTCCACATGGCGGGCCCTTTTTATAGGGCGTCAGCATTTGTTTTGGTACATACCCCCTGAAATTACAGAGCAATATGTTCATCATCAACATACTGTTCTTAAGATAGGTAAGATTTAATGCAGATTGACAGCCCAGTCCAGCCTAAGGCCTCAGCGGCACAATTCAGTCACAAAAGCAGCCTAAGTGCTTTAGGCTCGAGTTGGGACTGAATGGTGCCGCTGAGGCCGAATTTGTGCTGCAATTGTGACGGGCGTAGGACGAATTTACGACGGACGCATGCGCACTATGGGCGCCGGCACAATTCCGTCATAACTTCGGCCTAAGAGTGGGCGTTCCATGGGCGTCACGGGGGCATGACGGGGGCGGTTACGAATTTGAGTCTATGTCCAGACACTGGCGAGCTCTGACACGCCCCCTCGAGCACAACTACGGAAAAAAAATTAGGTCGACAAAAAAGGTGGACTCAAATCTGAGGAGACCCATAGGAGCCATTTTACCTTACCCACTCCAGCCCTCTCCTGAAAAGTTCTAACACCCTACTCCTGAGTTATGCCTGAGTTAGGACGGAATAGCTGCGGCAAAACTCTGGACATGGACACAGAGAGTTACCCTATCAGCACCCAGCCGTACCCAGCCTCTTTCCCACAAAAGCCCAGCCCCAGGCCTCCATTCTCTCTCTCTCTCTCTCTCTCTCTCTCTCTCTCTCTCTCTCTCTCTCTGAGCAAGTGGCGTGGGGTTCTGTCCCCCAGCAGCCACAAAGTGGGACTTTGTCGATGGAGGGAAAAATTCACAAACACCCCACTTCTCTCTTCTCCTCTCCTCTCTGCCCCCCTCTAGGGCAGAGAGGGCTGTTCTGGCTGTGGCCAAACTGTTTACAGCTGTGCCTGGGCAGCCGTCTCCATGCAAGCATTTGCTAACCCATGTCTTTCTCCCAGCCCCTCTCTCCCCCCCCCCACAGGCAACAACACCAGCAGGTAAGTGCTGGGTCTGGGCTGACATGTGTTATGACTTCTGTCTGTTCATGCCAATATATGTTGGACTTTAGCTTTTTCATGCCTATATGTAGGACTTCTGCCTGTGTGAGCTATACTGTAGGACTTCTGCCTGCGTTTGCCATAATGTTGGACTGCTGCCTGTCAGCACACATATATATGATAGCTGCCTCTTTACCAATGTGTCCTCTGATAGCTGCCTGTTGCCATGTGAGCATAAAAATGTTTGTGTATTTGTTTGTGTAAATGAGCCATGCCTGTTAACAAAAGTGTTGTAACTCTATTGCACCCTTGCCCCCCCCCACAGGTGAGTGTTGATAGGCTTGCCATGTTTGTAACCCTTCAGTAGTGCTGTTTGTTCTCTCCTTCACTGTTGTCCTTTGCAGGATCATGCCCTCCTGACGTCCAGGTAAGCTCCTCACACTGTGACATGCTCGTTATACCTAGCAGCTGCGTAATCTGATCTCTCCCTACAGGCTTTTGCAACCAACACACACTGGCGTGTCTTCAATGGCGACAGCTACCACACACCAGCGGATATGTAACTCCCCCTTGTTTTTTGTCTCCCCAGGAACGTCCACCACCACCTACCTTCCTGGGAGGACCCCTGGGGCTGCAGGCTGGGGGCCCCACTGCCGTCTGCCTCGATGCTGCCAGAGGTCAGGGAGACTGCCCTGCAACACTCCTCAGCTGCTGCTGCTGCTGCTGCTGCTGCTGCTGCTGCTGCTGCTCCACCTCCCTGGCTGTCCTACTTGCTGTCCCTCCGCTTTCTATGGAGCAGGCTGTGATTCCACAGGGGAAGAGCTTGCATCTCCAGGTCCATGGGGCACGTGTGCTGCTGCTGCTGCTTTCAGATTGGCTGCTGTGACTATCCCTGGCTGCCTCGCCTGGCCATCTCTGCTACTGTTCCAGAACAATAAAGACGCCCCTTGGGCAGAGCCCCCAATGTAACACAAGCATTACCCCCACACACATAGACAGCCCCCAGCACACAAGCCCCTGCATGATTCCCATCCAGGGACTGCCACGTCCTTCCCAGGGAGACCACAGCAGGGGGGCTGCCAGACCCTCAGGGCTCACAGGGGAGGGGGGAGTTGGGGGGCCTCTCAGGCAGGCAAACACTGACAGGCAACATGGCGCCCATACTGGATCCGCTCGCATCCGCCGCGTCCGTGGAGAGCCCTTTCAGCAACCGGGGCTCTCACCCGCCCACGGTCCGCCTGTCAACGGCGTCCATTCCGCCCACGGTCCGCCTGTCAACGGCGTCCGTTCCACCCATGGTCCGCCTGTCAACGGCGTCCGTTCCGCCCACGGTCCGCCCATCAATGGCGTCCGTTCCGCCCAAGGTCCGTCTGCATAAGAGGCGCCCGTTCCTGCATTGCCTTCATCTGCGAAGTGACCCCTGTGTCCCTATTGCTCTCTGCAGAACCCTCCCCCTGTATCCCTCTCTCACCAGCCTTGTTGTCTGTCTGTCTCTGACCCACCCGTGCCCCTCCCCAGCACCCACTGTCTGCCTGCCTGTGTGTCTGCCTCCCCTCCCACTCCCTGATGATGGCAGCTGGCAACCCCCCACCCCGCCAGAGCGCCTGCCGCGAGGCGCCACCGTCGTCCCATCTGGGGGCATTATGAGCTGCGTGAGCCCTTCACGCTCGGAGCAGACAAGCCCAAGGCATCTCTCGGTCATGGCCGGGGCACAGAGCAGAACGCACGCCGGGATGCCTTCTTTGTGGGCATTGCCACGGCCCTGGAGGCCCAGGGCTTCAGGCAGCACATGGGCGAGTCATGTCAGAGGCGGTTCCATACATCCTGAGATCCCCCCCCCTTGTGTGTGACGTTCCCACCCCCTTCCTTCCCTTCTCTCTCCCACTCCCCCCACATGAATCCCACGTGGAGCCTCAACATGGTTTGGGGGTGGCTACCCCTTCTGCAGGAGGGAGGGGACGGCCACTCTCCCCTGCAGCAGGTGGCTACTGCACAGGGTGCCCTGTGACGGCTGGCTCGGGCACATCGCTCACCGGTCAGCTGCCCTGCGCCCACCACATGACTGGCACAATCCCCATGCCTGCGGTCGGCCCCTTTGCGACCGGGCTGCCGCAGACACTGCGGCAGCTGCCATGGATGGACGCTGGCACATGCAGACAGAGGCCTGCACACGCACGAGCCAGACACCAAGAGAGCCTGCCTGCCTGGGAGGTAAGTGTTGCCTGGATCCTGGGGTGGAGTTGGCCCACTGCTCTTGCCTCCTGCCTAACTCAGGCATAGTTGCAGCCTAACTCAGCCCTATCTTAGGCCACAGTTACGCCACACTTGGGCCTCAGTTGTGCCTGACTTGTGCTGAGTTGGGCTGGACCGAGGACTGAGTTTATTAATTTTATAGCTTGATCATTTTGAGGTGGTTACTCCATTGAAACAAACAGAGCAGCCACAGCCCATATGAGTTCTGATGATGTGCGCAAATCAGAGAGCACATGGGGCTCTTGAACAGAATGAACTGAGAACATTTTGTCAGAAATGATACTTACGCAGGGCAGAAATGGCAGACATAGAAGAAAGGGTCCCTACTGCCTGGGCAGAAAGCCTCTGCACATCCAACCTGGTATGTATTGTACAAAATAAGCTGTGAACATAAAGCGGGGGTGTTAATGCAGGTCTCAAGTCATGGTAAATTCACAATCATGGAATGAGTTATGATGACACAGAACTGCCTGTATATTTAAGTGACTCTCTTTTTATCATTCGACCATTATAAATTGAATTTATGTGAAAAAGAGAATTCTATTTGTCATAAAATCAAGACTTTTGTCCTATCCATAGGATGTTTGACAAGGAGAATCTACATCATGAGATGTATAACAAACCAATTTCAGCACATGTTGATGAAGAATGACTCAGTTCTCTAGCTTTCATGGCCTGCTATGATGTAGACCGATTCCAAGTTTGCGGGATTAAAAGCCATGTATATCCACAGAAAAATTTTATGTTTTAAAAAACGTCTGAATGTCAAACGTAAAAAACACTTTAAAAACAATAAAACAGTACGCAGTGTGTAGAAAACACACTAAAAACACAACATTTCATCCACACACTGCGGACCAATGGGGAATCCGCTCAGTCCAGTGGTAGCCAGTCTGTATATGGAACAATTTGAGAAACAGGTGCTACTGTCAGCCAATAAACGACTGGAAATTCGGCTGAGATATGTAGATGACGTGTTTTGTATCTGTGAGTATGGGGAAGCAGAATTATTGACGTTCTTGGAACACTTCAATAATCAACACCCAGGCATCCAGTTTACCATCGAACGAGAAAAGAATGGCTCTTTCCTAGATGTGATGGTCTTTCAGAAAAAAAGATCTTACATGTGGTCACACCGTGTACAGAAAACCAACCTTCACAGGACGTTACCTACATCAAACCATCACAAGGCACTCTAATTGTCTGCTTGCAGTTTCATGCACTTTCCTGCCCGGACGCTTTTCTCTGCTACAAACGCTTGCCCAGCATGCTGGGCAGTTAACATCCTTGTTGCCTGTACACCTGAGGAGGTCCGCAGTGTGTGGATGAAACGTTGTATTTTTAGTTTGTTAGTACGTTTTATTGTTTTTAAAGTGCTTTTTACGTTTGACATTCGGACGTTTTTTAAAAATATTTTCATGGATATACATGGCTTTTAATCCTGCAAATTTGGAATCGGTCTACAAGAATGACTCAGTTATAAACATGCTTAAATTTTACTCTAAAGCAAATACCTTCACTTTGTTTGCAACTATTTTTGTGCCCCACCCTCGCAAATTGTAAATTTCTTCTTTTGAGCCATTTCTTTGTAGTCAAGAAAATCCATTGTGCAGTTTTTAAGTGATGGGGCTTTTAAATTCTTATTTTAAATCAGTGTTTAACTGATGGTGTCAACTTGCAACATGTGTCTGGGGTACTGAAGTGACCCTCCTTGGTGAACCAAGCTTCCCAAAACAAAAATGGCTGTTGCTGGAGTGACTTAGCTGCAGCTATGTGTACTAGTAGATGGAGACAAGGAACTGTTGCATCTGTTTGTGTTTGCTATGTGTAAGACATGTTTTTGCATGTATTTGTGTTTGATGCACAACATGGTGTGTTTGTATGTAGTATGCGAGCTTGTGTGTGACATGCAGCAGATATGGTTTCCTTTTAATATGTGCTTTCCTTTTAGCCTATTTACATTTTGACAACGATTGCTACCATAAGCTGTCTTATCAATTACTTCAGTTGAAAGGGCTTGGAATATTATTATACTACTTCATCTGGTTATAATCTGCAATTTGGGATCTAGCCAAGATCCTGGGAATCACAGAGATATCTTTGTAGGATTCTTGCTGTTACCAGCAACATTGTTTTCTGGAGCTGAGCTGGTGTAATTTGCTCAAGGCCAAATTGACGAGGTGTTTCTTCAGACTTCTAGGCACTGCTCCAAAGACTCCAAGGACAACTGGCACAATACTGACCTCCTTCCAGAGATACCCAAGTTCTACTTGCCAGTCTTACAGCGCAATCCTATGTAAGGATCCGGCAGGAGGCCTAGGGCCGCCCACTGGATTCTGAGCACCAGCGGTCAGGCTGCTGCCGGGCTGGAGGTCTACTCGGGGAAGGGGACGCTCGTCCCCTTCCCTGACTGTAAATGCCAGCTGGCCCGACCAGCCTTTTTGGATGCCAGCAAAACTGGCAGGTGCAGGGGAATGACAGCAGGAAACAGGTTATCTTGTTGTCTTGTGCTCCCTGAGGCATCTGGTGGGGCCACTGTGAGATACAAGAAGCTGGACTAGATGGGCCTTTGGCCTCATTCAGCAGGGCTCTTCTTATGTTCTTATGTTCTTAAGTAGGAGGAGGCCGTGTAACGGCCCAGTCGCCCGGTGGGGGCCGGGATATAGCCAAAGCCATCCCCCACCCCCTTTTGGACCGGCTGGGCCAATGCCCCCTCCCCGCCCGCCGGATCCTTACCTGGGTTCAGCGACGGCCACAAGGGTACTCCGTCACCGGAGCAGGGGAGGATGGCCTCTGCACCGGACTCCCTTGCTCACAAGACATCGCAAACGTGCTTTCCGGCACATTTGCGACGTCTCACTCGTTCCGGCGCTGGGGGCAGTCACAGGATTGCGCTGTTAGTGACCAGAAGTGTAGCAATAAAGGGTGGAGAGAACCTCATTCTTATGAAATTCTCTTGAATCTGAGCTCAAGTGTCAGGGGTGTCCTCCTTTTTCTGCTTCATTTTCAACAAAAAGTAGAAATGACTTGCCTAAACTGAACAAATTTGTCACATAACTTTACAAAGGGGACCTTAAATTTCAGCAGTAGATTTTCGGGGTCATCCTCTGTCTGTCCTCCACTTTCTGACCAGAAACTGCTATTGACAAAAGTCCAAAGCATATGGAATTTGGAGAGAAATTTCTCTTGTAGCAGATTGATCAGACGTAAGAGGCCATAATGCGGTGGGTGGGGAGAAGCCAAGATGTGTGCAGAAATTATTCAAGGTCATTCCAGCCGATTTACATTACAAAGCATTATACAAGTAGGGTATAAGAAGCGTTGCTTAAACATCATCAGAGGCGAAAATGTTCTCCACATTATTTTCACAGTGCTATTATTTGTATTCCCAAAATATGTTACATGCCAAAATCTTATGGTGGTTCTGTTTATACCTGAGTGTGGGACGACATGAACTTCTTTGAGTAAAGTTCCCCAGAGGTATAGTGCTGATTTGTTAAATTAGAATACCATATGTAAATTACTTGTGTCCAGGATTGAAAAGAATTTGAGTTCAGTGTACTCTCATAGCAGTAAAATCCTGCAAACAAGAAGAAATTCAAATATCAAAAATGTCTTTGATTTAAGGTTATATTTAAGGTGCTTTCACTTTTCAATGTTTCAAAAAGGGGGTCATCTTAAATTCTGCACCATGTACACAGTAAAGATTTTTTATAGTCTTATATATTTTACAAATTAGGCTCCATCCATCCAACCTTTCACTTGATCTTTCAACTCAACACTGGATTGGGGAGACATCAGTGTTCACACAGAAATTCAAGAGGTGAAGT
Source organism: Plestiodon gilberti rubricaudatus (assembly GCA_026170595.1). Classification (NCBI taxonomy): domain Eukaryota; kingdom Metazoa; phylum Chordata; class Lepidosauria; order Squamata; family Scincidae; genus Plestiodon; species Plestiodon gilberti. Next base: position 10,744,236 of record JANXHW010000006.1, on the reverse strand, counting down.
TTCCCCAATCTCTTGCTAGAGATGCACCTGATGAGTGCCTACCTGATACATCTCTAGAAAGTATGATGCTTCTCCAAAATGCCACCTACTGCTCTAGTAAACGTCCAGGCATAGCCCAAAATCTTGACTAAGGCACTTACAGGCGTCCCCCAGTTAACAACGAGGATTGCTGGAATCTCTATTGTAAAGTGAACCAGACATTGAGTCTTCATCACCATCTACTGGTCGATTTTGGTATAACATGTAAAGCCTATATAATGCAATGTAATGCAGTGCAGTTGTAAATGGCAAGTACTCCAGACTCGTCTTTTTAAATCCCCAACCCATCAGCTGTTTGGTGCTAGATTAGTGTTTTGATGTTTAGCACCTAACAGCTGATGGGCTGGGGATTTAAAAAGACGCATTAAAAAGGATTTGAAAAGAGCTGTGAGTGCTTCCTGCCTCCATTTTGTAATCAGCAGCAGGCTCAGGGGCAAGCAGCAGCAATTTTTTATAAGGTACTGTACTGGGGGACCACCATCGTATATGCAGATTGTCGTTAAACAAATCGTCATTAACCAGGGGACACCCGTAGGTGCCAGCATAACTGAAGACAGAATTAAAACTACTCAGATTAAAACAGGCATGTCCTGCACTACACTCTCATCAGTCCATCAAAGAAAGGCAGGGGTGGCCAAACTGTGGCTCCTGACGCTCTCGGAACTATGTTAGCTGAGATCCTTTTTGCATCACAAGTATTATATAAAAGCTAAATAAGACATTTTCAAGCTTTATAATTACCCTATTGAGCAGGTATAAACTGAGAGTCCACTGGATTAAAACGTAAGTTTAATGTTAATGGTGAGTAAATATATTTAAGAATTTAAATGCTTCTTAAATATTGCGGCTCTCAAACATCTGAAGTTTATCTATGTGGCTCTTATATTAATCAACTCTGGCCACCCCTGGCATATTGGCTCCCATTAAGTGCCTGCTTAGTACCCTCTTAAGCCAATCCCTTTTTAATGGTTGGATTTCCTAGCGTTTTGACAAGGAGCACAGAGGGGCACTTGTATGGACTTCTGTGAAATGGGCTAGTAAATACTTACTGAAATACTTACAACTTACATAGTACCTTACGGTTCCCTCAAGAAGTGAGGCAAGTGATTTTTTTAATTGAGGGAAAATGAAGAGAACAAACATAACCCATTCAAAGCAAGTCACTAAAGGAACTGAGCAAAGTCCTATTTGTTTAAATAAAGAAAACTCAGAATCTGTGCCAAGGAAAATGCTCAAAGAACTGAGTCTTGCCTCAATGCAGTCTGTGAAAGCCAGGGAAACTCATCAGAAAACAGATCACACTTGCTACCCTCACGCAAGCTTCAGTCACGCCATTCACTCTCATCTTCCCCCCAGACTCAATCACTTTAGTATTGGTCTGAGTATAAGCGTCTTATAATCAGGCATAAATTTAATGCCAGTGATTTAATTAATTTTTTTAATAGCACCAAACTTTAAGGGTGCGTCTTATAGTCAGGTGCGTCTTATACTCGGGACAATACGGTAATTATAAATGAAAACGTATGAACAGATTCCCTTCCTCTCTAGTGAGATGCTATAGATCAGCGTTTCTCAAAGTTCTCCCTGTAAGGCGGAGAGAACTTTGAGTGTTTGTGGGGGCAGCCATACGCTCCTTGAAGTCTTTCTTGGCCTCCTGTATCATCTTTTTACATTTCTTTTTGCATTGTTTGTGTTCCTGTTTATTTTCCTCATTAGGGCAAGACTTCCATTTGCAAAAAGAAGCTTCCTTGCCCTTTATAGCCTCTTTAACTGTGCTTGTTAAAGTTAAAGCTTGCCATGCCGGTACCCTCTTGGACTTAGTCGAGCCCTTCCTCCTTTGTGGGATACACTCCAGCTGAGCCTCTGTTATTATTGTTTTAAAAAGCCTCCATGCACTCTGGAGAGATGGGACTCTTTTTACCTTCCCTTTCAGCTTCTTTCTAACTAGTCTCCTCATTTTAGGGAAATCCGCCCTTTGGAAATCAAGGGTTTTTGTATCGGATTTGCTTGGCACTCTCCCCCCAACATGCATGGCGAAACAGATTGCAGCATGGTCACTGTTCCCCTATAGAAGATTGGGGAGGCCTGCAGAGGGTCGCGCAGGCCTCCCCAAAGCCTTTATAAGTGCCACAATGGCTGTTTCAGGCACTTTTGTGGCGGTGGCGATCCCTTTGATTGCCGCCGTCGCCATGCTGTCCCCTCCCCTTAAGGGGGCAGGGGACAGCTTTTGTTCTCAATGGTGGGTTGCGACCCACCACTTTGAGAACCACTGCTATAGATAGTCATAGCCCAATCCTATGCCAGACTGGGCTACCGGCTGGAGCGCTTTGCGGTAGCATCAGTGGCAATGGTGCATGCTGGATCCTATCCCCTCATTTTGCAGCCTCCCACCCCCTTTCTCTAATTGGACTTGTGCCAGTTACAAAGCTGGTGCAACTCTGAGGAGACCCATTGCAGAGCAGGAGGCTTGCAGAGCAGGTAAAGGGGATTTAAATCCCCTCTGAAGTCTCCCAATCCACCCCCTCACTGGATACAGCATGCTCATTTTCAGTGCAGCTGCACCAGTAGGGGGATAGGACTGGGCCCTCTGGTATAACCAGTCCAAAAGGATATGTATCAGGAAGGGTGATGTTGGCAGCTGGTGGAACCTTTACACTTCACCCCTCTATCATTCACAACCCCACCTGCTGAAGGATAATGGTGTCCATCTGGTGCTTGAAGGTTCTGATATCTTTTTGTTAGATTTGCAGTGGGGTTTGCAGGATTTTATTATTAATAGGTAGGGCAGGGGGTGCTAAGCTCAGTTCTGTCCCCTTTGTGGCAGACACAGTGCAGGTAGAATTGAGAAATGACATATTAAAGATTGGTGAGCACCCTGAGGCATCGGATTGGGGAAGGGAGCATCTCCAAACTAATCCCCAAGACTGAGTAGTTTGAGGGAATCTGGGTGGGGGCTGTTTGGGGCTCTGGTAGCCTCACTAACCTGAAAGGCTTGGGAACTTGAGGAAAATGATGCTGCCAGGAGGCTCCTTGACCTCCTGATGGGCTTGTTCATGAAGAGCAGGGACCACGTTTTTCTGATCCAATGCTTAGAGCTAGGGTGGAATCACCTGAAAGGATGGCAGCTGGGTTAAAGCTTTCTATCTCTCTCCTTAGGGAAATACCAATATTGTACGGGGAGGTGGGGGATGGAGTTATGGAGTAGTTAAGACTGTTGCAGATGTTTTATATTAATAAAAGTTGTGGCCCAATTTTAAAACCATATTTCAGTCTCATGTTTGCACTGAGTATGGGGTGATGCCTTACCAGGGTGACTTGGGCAAACATCGCTATTTGCAAGGCAATGAGTAAACAGTCCTTAATCACATACCATTTATAATTCTCTTATCCGAAGAACTGTGTCCTATACATGTTCCAGCCCAGTTTTTAGCAGTCTTGGCAGCTTCCTTACTCCAAATCTTAAGAAAGTAACAAATGTAGCATTTTAGTTACATAGAGACAGATGTCCCAGTAGAGCATGCATAGAGCAGCTAAGCCCCAGATCCTTTTCACAGACAGACAGACTTTCCCTCCCCAATGAGTACAATTGCAGGAATTGGGCTGTTTAAAAAAGGACTCGCTTCAGCTGCTGTACTGAAAGGGGAACCAGACCTGAAAGGGACATGCACTGCCCAGCTAGGGGGGCCTGCATGGAAGCCACGTGTGTAGTGTCCCCGGCTGAATCAGGGTGAGAACATTTATTTATTTACAATATTTTTATTCCGCTTTTCTCCCCAAAGGGACACGAGCTGGCTTACAAGAACAAGAAAAAAACCAAATACAAAAATCCATCACATTTAAAAGCAATAAAACAGTTAATTAAAAAGTCATATACACCAGCTAATAATGATAAAAGAGACCACTATTACAATTTAAAAAACAAGAATACAAGAACAGCAGCACCACACCTGTAACCACTAGGTGTTGAAAAAGGCTAAGACTCAGAAGGCTTCTTTGAACAAGAAAGTTTTCAGGTCTCACCAGAAAGTCTCAAAGGAAGGAGCAGTTCGTAAGTCAAAATGGAGGGAATTCCATAAGGTTGGTGCCACTACTGAGAAGGCCCTATTTCTGGACGCTGACCCTCACACCTCCCTGGGCGACGGCACCCACAAGAGGGCCTTCTCTGATGACCTAAGGAGACGAGCCAAACTATATAGATGTAGGCGGTCTCTCAAATATCCTGTCCCCAGGTTTTATAGGGCTTTAAAGGTCAAAACTAGCACTTTGAATTGGGCCCGGAAACGAATTGGCAGCTAGTGCAGCCGCTGGAGGAGCGGCCTGACTGAGTCAAACCGCCTACCTCCAGTGACTACACGGGCTGCTGCATTCTGCACTAATTGCAGTTTCTGAACCATCTTCAAGGGCAGCCCCACGTAGAGCGTGTTACAATAATCTAACCACAACGTCACCAAATATAGCACTGAATTATTAGCACTGAATACAGAAAAGAGATAGAGGAGGGAGAAGGGGGAGGAGGTGGGAGGGGATGGATCTGGCAGTAATGGTGCACACTGGATCCTGTCCCCTCCATTCCAAAGCTCCCAGGCCGTTTTCTCTCCTCGGACGAACGCCACCAAAAATAGTGGTGTATGTCTGAGGAGACCCACAGGCAGCCCTAGGGTTTACTGGGTGGTAAATATAAATGTTTTATATATAATCTCCCATTTGCCCTCAGGTCACCCTCCTCAATGCACCGTTTTTGGCACAGCTGCATCGGCAAGTCTGGCAGGGTATAGGATTGGGGCAATAATCATTGAAACAAGATAACGACCAGAAGCCCATGATACACATTCATCCTAGATACCAGTGTATACAATTGGTGGTCAATTACTGTAGGACAGATTTTTGTTCTTTGGAAATTCGATAAAGATATGTTTGTATAGAATCTTTTCTAGCTGCATGTTTTAACCGATCACCTCCTCTATTACAATCCCTGTTAGTGACTGCTTGTTGTTCCTTGTTAGTGGTGATCAAGAGAAAACACAGCCATGGCAGGGGGAGATGGGAGGAGTAGAGGAAGCCCCAGTTGAGTGCCCTTCAAGGTCGCAAAGGCTCTCTACAGGGAGGGGGTGAAGGCCACTTCTTTGGGGCCCATAGAGACCTGTAGTCAGTCCTGGGCAGTAGGACAACTTAAATGGGGTGGGGCAGGAAATGAGAATTAGAATACGCCACGGTCCATGATTACAGGAGAAGTGACTGCCACAGGGAGGAGGGAAGAAGGAGAGGAATGAGAAAGAATCAGCAGATGGATGCTGTGAACAATGATCAGGACCATCAGGGCTGAGGAAAGCCATTCACAGCTGTTTACAGTTGGGGGAAAATAGTCAAAATCTGGCTGCATTTCAGAAACACTTCTTGAAAGAGTGTTCATTTCTGACTCCAAATGTACCAGGAGAGCTGTATACAGGTGGGCCCCCATATCCACGGATTCGCTATCCACGGTTTCAGTTATCCACGGATCATGGGGACCCCCCTCCAAGCTTTTACTTTTTTCCAGTAAGCTTTGTTTCTTCCTTAAACAAACAGGAGAAGCAGCTTCTGGCTGCTTATTGCAAGCAAGTAGAACGAGACTAACAGCCCGGTCCAGCCCAAGGCAACTGCGGTACAATTCAGGCACAATTGCAGCCCAAGTGCTTTAGGCCCGAGTTGTGCCTGAATTGTGCCTGAGTTGGGCTGCAATTGTGACTGAATTGCAGCCCGGTCCAGCCCAAGGCAACTGCGGTACAATTCAGGCACAATTGCACAATTCAGGCACAATTGCAGCCTAAAAGTGGGTGTGTTGGGGGCGTGTCGGGGGTGTGACGGGGGCGGTTACGAATTTTGGTCCGGTTCCAGACACTGGAGAGCCACTGACACGCCCCCTTGAGCCCAACTCAGGCCCAAAATTTGGGCCAGCAAAAAGGGTGGACCCAAATGTGAGGAGACCCATAGGAGCCATTTTACCTTACCCACACCAGCCCTCTCCTGAAAAGTTCTAACACCCTGGGCCCAAGTTGGGCCTGAGTTAGGACCGAACAGGTGTGGCCTAACTCTGGACATGGACCCAAATAGTTACCCTATCAGCACCCAGCCCCACCCAGCCTCTTTCCCACAAAAGCCCAGCCCCAGCCCTCCACTCTCTCTCTCTCTCTCTCTCTGAGCACGTGGCGTGGGGTTCTGTCCCCCAGCAGCCACAAAGTGGGACTTTGAAAACTTTTCTAACACCCCACTTCTCTCTTCTCCTCTCTCCTCTCTGCCCCCCTCTAGGGCAGAGAGGGCTGTTCTGCCTGTGGCCAAACTGTTTACTGCTGTGCCTGGGCAGCTGTCTCCATGCAAGTGTTTGCTAACCCATGTCTTTCTCCCAGCCCCTCTCTCTCCCCCCCCCCCATACAGGCAACAACACCAGCAGGTAAGTGCAGGGTTTGTGCTGACATGTGGTCTGACGTCTGCCTCTTAGCATAGAGAAATATAGGTAGGATACATGCCTCTATACCAATGTCTTGTCTCATAGCTGCCTGCATAGCCTGCCATGATATGCCTCTATACCAATGTCTTGTCTCATAGCTGCCTGCATAGCCTGCCATGATATGCCTCTATACCAATGTCTTGTCTCATAGCTGCCTGCATAGCCTGCCATGATATGCCTCTATACCAATGTCTTCTTGTCTCATAGCTGCCTGCATAGCCTGCCATGATATGCCTCTATACCAATGTCTTGTCTCATAGCTGCCTGCATAGCCTGCCATGATATGCCTCTATACCAATGTCTTCTTGTCTCATAGCTGCCTGTATTAATGTGAGCACACAATGCCATGAGTGTGGAACTGTAACCCATATGTAGACACCAGCTGTTCCCCCCCCCTCTTTTCTCCACAGGGTCTACCGACAGGTCAGTATTGCTAGGATTGCCATGGTTGTGACCCCCAAGTTGTGTTGTTGTCTCTCTCTCTTTGACCCCTTTCCCTTACAGGATCATGCTCACCGTACACCCAGGGAAGGAGCGCAGACCAGGCTATGTGTCTCACACCACTCAGCTGTGTTTGATTTCTCTCCCTGCAGACCTTTGCAACTGGCACACTGGCTCCTCTTCAATGGCGATTGCTACCACGCAGCAGCTGCCATGGAACACCCCCATGTTGTTCGTCCCCCCAGGAATGCCCACTACCACAAACTGTCCGGGGAGCACCCCTGGGCCTGCAGTCTGGTTGCCCCACGGTCACCTGCCTTGATGCTGCCAGAGAGGTCTGGGAGCCTGCCCTGCAACCCACCTCAGCTGCTGCTGCTGCCCCACCGCCCTGGCTGCCTACTTGCTGTCCCTCCCCTTTCTATGGAGCAAGCCGTGGTTCCACAGGGGAAGAGCCCGCATCTCCAGGTCCATGGGGCTCGCCTGATGCTGCTGCTGTGGTCCTAGAGGCTGCTGTGCCTACCCCTGGCAGCCACGCCCGGCCATCTCTGCCACTGTTCCAGAACAATAAAGATGCCCCTGGAAACACATGTCCCCAATGTTGCACAAGCACTGCCCCACACACCCACACAGGCAGGCCCCAGCACACAAGCCTCTGCATGAATCCCAGCCAGGGTCCGCCACAGCCATCCCTGGGAGAACACAGCAGGGGGGCCGCCGGACCCTCTGGGACCAGAGGGGAGGGGGGAGTTGGGGGGCCTGTCAGGCAGGCAAACACTGACGGGCACTGTGGCGCACGTCCGCCACGTCCGTGAAGAGCCCTTTCAGCAACCGGGGCTCTCACCCACCCTCGGTCCGCCCATCACCGGCGTCCGTGTCCGCCCGTCACCGGCGTCCGTTTCCGCCCTCTGTCCGCCCGTCACCGGCGTCCGTTTCCGCCCATCAACGGCGTCCGTGTCCGCCCTTGGTCCGTCTGCATGAGAGCCGCCCGTTCCTGCATTGCCTCCATCTGCGAAGTGCCCCCTGTGCCCCTATCGGTCTCTGCAGACCCCTCTCCCTGTATCCCTCTCCCACCAGCCATGTTGTCTGTCTGTTTCTGACCCACCCGTGCCCCTCCCCAGCACCCCCTGTCAGTGTGCCTGCCTCCCCTCCCACTCCCTGATGATGGACGCTGGCACCCCCCATGCCGCCAGAGCGCCTGCCGCAAGGTGCCGACGTTGCCCCATCTGGGGGTGTGATGAGCTGCGTGAGCCCTTCCCGCTCGCAGCAGACAAGCCCACGGCATCTCTCGGTCTTGGCCGGGGCACGGAGCAGAAGGCATGCTGGGATGCCTTCTTTGTGGGCATTGCCACGGCCCTTGAGGCCCAGGGCTTCAGGCAGCGCACGGGCATGTCCTGGCGGAGGCGGTTCCAGACCTCATGAGACCCCCCCCTTGTGCGTGCCGTTCCCACCCCCTCCTTCCCTTCTCTCCCCCGCTCACCCCCCATGACTCCCACGTGCAGCCTCACCGTGGCTTGGGGGTGGCATCGCAGTCTGCAGGAGGGAGGGCAGTCGCACTCCCCCCTGCGGCAGGTGGCTGATGCCCAGGGTGCCCTGGGGCAGCTGGCACTGGCACAACCTCTGCCCTTCAGCTGACTGTCAAACGCGCAGTGCCTGCAGGCCCGCCTGTGGCTGCCCATCTGCTGCAACCGCTGCAGCAGCTGTGGTAGGTGCACGCAGACGGGCTGAGGAGGGGGCTCTTCGCTTCCACAAGACTGACAGCTCCCCACAGGAGCCTGCCTGCCTCTGCGGTAAGTTTTGCCGCGATCCTGGCCCAATGCTGTTGCCTCCAGCCTAACTCAGGCACAGTTGCAGCCTAACTCGGTCCTAGTTTGGGCCACAATTGGGCCACAATTGGGCCTCAACTGTGCCTGAGTTAGGCTGGACTGAGCCCTTAGTCCTAGAGAGGCTCTGCAAGGTTAACAGAAACCTTGCAGAGCCTCTCTAGGACTTAGTCTCGTTCTACTTGCCTGCAATGGAGGCTGCTTCCCTGTTTGTTTTAAGGAAGAAACAAAGCTTGCTGAAAGAAAAATAAGAGCGGGAGGAGCACGCACGCCTGCCTGCAGGGGAGGCAGGGTGGGGGGCCCTCCCCCTCAGGAAACCATGGAGGGGGTGTTCGCTCCTATCCACGGTTTCAAGTATCCACGGAGGGGCCTGGAACATATCCCCAGCGGATATGGGGGGGAGTACTGTCCCAGTTTTATATCATCTTCTTGGGAAACTATGAGAGTGGAAGGTTTGCCTGCAATACCACACTGAAAGGAAACTTTTCGGCAGCTTACAGTGAATTAAAAAGGATCGAAAACTGTTATGGTATATTACAGTGAATTGTCTCTTACCATTCTCAGCATATTGCTGGCAGTTGGCTCTACATTGCTCCTGTGGGAATTAATGGCAGCAAGAATTTCCTCCTGTGTCTCTTCAGAGATATCATTCACTAGGACCACCCTCTGTTAAAATAAAAAAATACAAGCAAGTTATGCTATAGATTTCTTTGATATGAAAAATTCCACTTGCCTCCATCGATCACGAGCCAAGAGTATGGTTATTATGCCAGTAGTACCAGAGTGCCTGTATGTTTAAGGCAAGCATGTTTTTAGCATCTCGTAAGACCTGTTCATCATAACATCAAGACAATTCGTCCTATCTGTAGAACATTTGGCATGGACAATCTACCTTGTATACAGTAATCTGACAAAATTTCAGAAAATTCTGATGAAGAATGTCTGAGTGTAACAATTTTAAAATGTTGCTCTGAACCAGACTGTTTGCAACTGTTTTTTACTTACCAGAAACATATTTCAAAGTTCTTCTTTAGACAGTTTAGATTTTGTAAAAAAAAAAAAAAAATCAAGGCCTTGGATTCAAGATAATCAGTTGTGTGCGTTTTAAGTTATGAGGTTTTAAAGTTCCAATTTAACTCATTTAACTAAAGGTACACTTACAGTATACAACACATGTCTGTTTGGTGGTCATTCTCCAAAAGGAGATTTGCTCCACCTCTTAGAGGAGCAGGAGGTTTGAGCAGAGACATCAGATGCCCTACCGGTGCCAGGGCGCATGGGGGTGGGGCCTGCGTCGCGTGACGTCAACGTGCGCCCCCCTGCCCATTTTTCGTCATTTCGGACCCTAACCGGCTCCAGGGAGGGTGGGAGGGCCCAGAGAACACGGCGCTTTGGTAGGGTGAGTTCCCCCAGCGCGCCAACTGTGAGTTCCCTGAGTGCGCCCCACACCCGCGAGCGCCTGGAGCTCCTGCTCTACACGCTCCACCGTAGTTTCACCGCTGGTTTGAGTGGAGTGAGGAGAAGTGGTGTCATGTGACCACTGGGCCGAGCAAACACCCAACAGCTTGTTCTGGCCTGAAGCAGGAACAGGAGGAGATGGATGTCTTCCCTGCTGCACTCCATTGGGGCTAGAGGGGGGGGGGGTCTGGCAGTTTCAATGCCTGACACGGTTCTGATGGTGGGGATGGTGTTGCTGCACCACCCATATGGGGAAGTGTCACTCCTGTTGGAGGATCACCTCTGGTCTGCCACAAAAGAACAATATCTGATGGAGGAAGTACATAGACATCTTTGTTATTCAGGAAGCCCAAGGTCAAGAACAAAGAAGAGGGTAAGGCGAGCGAGGAGGACAAGGTCTAGAAAAAGCAGTTCGACAGGAACTGCTTTTGACTGCCTGCTTTCACTATGGGCACTATTTATTTATTTAGAAAAAAATATTCCCCCTTCCATCCCAAAGGTACCCCAGGGTGGCTTAAAAACATTGTTAAAACAATAACATCAACAATTAACAATAAAACACTAAATTAAAATAAGTAATTTTGATAACACAACCAAAAACATAACCAAAAGGGGGAAAAAAAGAGAAGAGACCGAGATGTAATTAATACAGAGCCAAGCAGGACAAGTGTGTCTTCACCACACACTTGAAAATGAGTGTTTTTCATTTTCAAACCAGCCAGGTCTCCAAGGGAAGAGAATTCTAAAACCTAGGTGTCATCACTAAGAAGGCCCTGCTTTACATTCTCACCAGTTGTACCTGTCCAGGAGGCAGGACCTGAAGCAGGTTTCTGGCTTCCTTTGAAGGAGCAATCACCACAATCACCTCTTCCCATCCAATTTTGCCCCTGCCCCATTCCGCCCTCCCCCAACCCTCCCACCTCCCCTGACCTTACCTCCTCCTCCAACAAGCGGGAGAGCTGGCAATGATGCAAGCGGGAGGGCGCAGGATTTCTCATCCACAGCACGCCAAGTGGCGCACTCTAACAGCACCTTTTGCGACTGACACTGACTGCTTTACAGCAGTCAGCGTCAGTGCAAGAAGAGAACCAGGGATGCGCGTTAAGAGTTGGATTGAGCCCTAAATAACTGTAGATTCCTGGCCCAGCCATGCCTGGCGCATATTGTACTTTGCTCTTTAGGCTCATCATACCTCTTCTTCCTGTCCTGGAAATAGTTCCAACCCAGCTGCCAAGGGCACGAGGATGATCAGAAGAATCATTTCTGGGGGAGGGGAAACAATTAGAATTTTATCATAGAACGAAAGCTTTCATGGCCAGCTACTAGAATACAAGACACAAGTTTTATGGGTGAAGTAGCCATGTAATTAAATATAAAATACAAAGAACTCCAGGCACAAACGTATAAGATTTTCAAAAAGCGCCACTCATAACAAGCAGCAAAACAATGAGTGCGGAGAAGTCCGATGTTTACAGGAACCGAAGTTTCGTCTTATTTCCTAAGACATTATCCAGGTTAAGACAACTTGGCTGTTGGGATGATATTAACCCTGAAATAACCCTGCAAGGTTGTAGCTCAGAGGTGCCTGAGGCCATGCTGTAACTGCTAGGAGTGCTCTTTCTTATGTAATATGGGAAGCCAGATTTTATCTATGAAAGACAGTTCATGTTGTCTGTTCATGAGATCTTGGTTTTTTTCATCTGCTTATTTGTATTGCTTCATGGTTAAATCTTTGTCTATTCTCAGAAACATTGAATAAACACTTTGTCTTCTCAAATAGTATGACCTGTATTTTTTGCGTGGTCTGCCACAGCTGATTGTTCTGCTTGAAGCAATCTGGTGGCTCTCTTGTGCTCTGTAACTCTGGTGGCAATCGGGCGTTTAGTAGTGCCTATATAATCCTTTTACAATTTCTAGTTTCATAGTAAACTGTATTGCTGGGCACAGACTGTTCAAATGATATAAAAAATTCAACAGTTCAGCATCTCCATACTCCCAAACGCAAAAAAATGTCATCAACATATCTTAACCAAATTTCAGGCTGATTCTTAGCTGTTTGTAGAGCCTGTTTCTCGAAGGATTCCATAAAAAGATTCTCTCTGTGTTATTATGCAACACTTGCTCTTAGGGAGATAAAACTGCCAAAGAGTCAGGGCTACAGTTCTTAGCTAAATAAACCAAATTGAGAGTATGTGAATAAACAGGCAGGGAGTATTCCCTCCTCCAGTAGGCTACCACTACCTGGGCTAAACGCCAGACTCTGAGGGTCCCTAGACAACTTAGGGCCTGTAGCTCCTGGCCTTCCTCAGCAGGAGGATGCCAGGCTCCAAGGCTCTGGTATCCAATTCAGACATTAGTAGCAAGGTCAAGCGGTTAGGCCAGATTTAGCTGACTCACGTTCCCAGTACTCGGTGATAACAACGTAGCTGTAATATAATTGGTTTATTTTAAATATACTGTATATTATGGTTACAAAGATATAAGAAGGCACTTATGATGTTTGACAGGAATAAGAACTGACGTACAGGAATAAAACAATAAACTATTTCCTAAAAGCTAATACATTCCTAACACTCACCATTAGTTTCCAGGCCTCTGGGCCAGATAGAGGACAAGCTGGTTCTCTTACCAACCCATGGCTGGGGAAAGGAAGTGTCCATCTTGGAAATTCATCACGAAGCAAAGCATGGAAAGTAGGATGGATCCCAAGAAGAGCCACAACGCCCCCTTAGCTCTAGGACCTAAGTAGTTTTTTGGGAAATGCTTTGAGTGACGGCTCTATTGCCCTATGTAGGAAGGCAGATCGAAGTGATCCTTCCAGGAGGATTTTGTAACCGTGTTCTCACCATTCCCAACTGGGGATTCACAGGTATCCCAATCAAGTCTCCTTAAGCAGCTGAGTTGCTAGGCCAGTTATCTGTCTCTGGGCAGATCTGTGAGCTCGTTAGCGTGCTCTGGCGGAGCCGTTTGCCATTTCACGATAAGAAGTTCTCACGTCCACCAGCTCAGTCTCTGTGAACCAGCACAGTGAACCAAATACTTGCTGAGACAAACAGGATGTCAAAGATGGAGTCAGAAGGCAAACGGATTCCTCTTAACTTCACACCCTCTCCCACCAAAGCAGCTACACCAAAACAAACAAACAAACAAACAAGCATGCTGTATCCAGCAAGGGGGTGGTGGTGGAGGGGAAAGGGAAATTATTTCAAAAGGGAAAGGGGATAGGATCCGGTGCACACCATCACCACTTCCTCCCACAGCCTCCCTGCCCTGTTCTTCCCCCTCCCTGCCCAGTTTCATCCCTCCCCACTCACCCCTACTGCTGCCTTACCTGGTCTGGCAGGCACAGCGGGAACTGGCCACAGAAGCGGAGCGCTGCCACATGTTGAGGCAGCACTCCCAAAATGGCCACCGACTGAGTGCTCTACTGAGTGCACCGACTGAGTGGCTATTCTGTGACAGTGGAAGTGGCTCCAGCATGCTCCAACATGCTCCAGCCAGCAGCCCTGAAAATCTTTATAATTGAATTATGATTAGGTACCATATTTTCCCGCCCTCGACCCGGAACACACACACCCCCACACCAATTAAATAATTAATTAATCTAAATAAATAAATACATAAATAAAATGTAAAAACCGCAGCCGCAATCTTTAATTAATTATTTACTTAGGCCATGAATTAATTAATTAAATAAATAAATAAATAAATAAGATATATTTAAAAATACAAGGGAGCACAAAACGTCCCCCTTTGCAGCGCAGAGTGTGGCTGCATTTTTAATTATTTATTTTTAGGCCTTGAATTAAATAAATAAATAAATAAATAAAATATATTTAAAAGTATTCGCATTTTTAATTATTTCTGTATTTTTACAGTAGAATAATTAATTAAATGTTAATGCTCAAAATCCTACAAGCTAGGCTTCAGCAATACGTGGACCGAGAACTACTGGAAGTACAAGCTGGGTTTCGAAGAGGCAGAGGAACTAGAGATCAAATTGCCAACATGCGCTGGATCATGGAGAAAGCACGAGAGCTCCAAAAAAAACCTACTTCTGCTTCATTGACTACGCAAAAGCCTTTGATTGTGTGGATCACAACAAACTGTGGCAAATTCATAAAGAGATGGGGGTACCAGACCACCTTACCTGCCTCCTGAGAAACCTGTATGCGGGTCAAGAAGCAACAGTTCGAACCGGCCATGGAACAACCGATTGGTTCAAAATTGGGAAGGGAGTACGGCAAGGCTGTATATTGTCACCCTGCTTATTTAACTTATATGCAGAGTACATTATGAGAAATGCAGGGCTGAATGAATCGCAAGCCGGAATCAAGATTACTGGGAGAAACATCAACAACCTCAGATATGCAGACGATACCACCCTCATGGCAGAAAGTGAAGAAGAACTAAAGAGCCTCTTGATGAGGGTGAAAGAGGAGAGTGCAAAAGTTGGCTTGAAACTCAATATTAATAAAACTAAGATCACGGCATCTGGTCCCATCAATTCCTGGCAAATAGAAGGGGCAGAAATGGAAGCAGTAACAGATTTTACTTTTTTGGGTTCCAAGATCACTGCAGACGGAGACAGCAGCCATGAAATTAAAAGACGCTTACTCATTGGAAGGAAAGCTATGGCAAATTTAGATAGCATAATAAAAAGCAGAGATATCACCATACCAACAAAAGTTCGTATAGTCAGGGCGATGGTGTTCCCAGTAGCAATGTATGGTTGCGAGAGTTGGACCATAAGGAAAGCTGAGCGCCGAAGAATAGATGCTTTTGAACTGTGGTGCTGGAGAAGACTCCTGAGAGTCCCTTGGACTGATAGGAGATCAAATCAGTCAATCCTAAATGAAATCAAGCCTGACTGTTCCCTGGAAGGACAGGTACTAAGGCTGAAGCTCAAATATTTTGGCCACCTGATGCGAAGAGAGGACTCTCTGGAGAAGACTCTGATGCTGGGAAAGACTGAAGGCAAAAGGAGAAGGGGAAGGCAAAGGATGAGATGGTTAGACAGCATCACCGATGCAACGAACATGAAAATGAGCGAACTCAGGAAGATAGTGGAGGACAGGAAGGCCTGGCGGGATATGGTTCATGGGATCACGAAGGGTCAGACACGACTTAACGACTGAACAACAATTAAATGTACTTACCCCATCATTGCCCGTCACCGCCATGATGCTGGCTCTCGCTCGCTGCTGGCTCTCGCTTGCCCGCTCTCTCGTCTGCTCCGAGCCGGTGAGAGAGTGGGCGAGCCGGAGAGAAGCCTGCCCAAGCCGCGCAAGCCTCCGCGAGGCTCACGCGGCCCGGGCTGGCTCTTTCACTTGCCCACTCTCTCATCAGCTCCGAGCCGGTGAGACAGCGGGCGAGCCGGAGAGAAGCCTGCCCGGGAGGCTCGCGAGACCCGGGCTGGCTTCTTGCTGGCCTGCTCACCGCTCGCCAGCTTGCTCACTGCTCACCACCGCCATTTTAAAAATAGAATTACTTACCCAGGCACCAGCATCTTGACTCGCAAAATCTCACGAGATAAGATGTTGTTGCCCAAATCTCATGAGAACATCATGCCCTTACGAGATTTTGGCGCCGACATCTTGGATCTCACGAGATTTTGCGAGTCAAGATGCCATTGCCTGGGTAAGTAACTCTATTTTTAAAATGATGGCGGCGATGGCAGCCCGGTAATCCGGGATGGCGCCATACCTCCCGGGATGCCGGGATTCGACCCCGAAATTCAGGAGTGTCCTGGGCAATCCAGGATGTATGGTAAGTCTAATTATGATTGATGTGACTAAATTAAGACCTAGGGAATATTCTTATGATGGCACCTTTCTATGTTATAATTGCTTTGGTCCCATGAACACCCAAGAGTCATACTTTTACCCAAGGCAAGTCTTTGAAATTACAGTGGCTCCCTGAGTTACAGCTGTCTGACAGCCCATTCCAACGCAAGGGCTAAGCAGTACAAGTCAGACATAAACTCAGCACAAGTCGCTTATGTCGAAGTTATGTCTGGAATGTGACCATTTACGTCGAAGTTAGGACGAAGTTAGGTCAAAGTTATGTCGAAGGACATAAAGTCAAAGTTACGTCGAAGTTATGTCGAAGTGAGGACAAAGGACATAAAGTCAACATAAAAGTGGGCACTCCAGGGGCGGACCGTGGGCGTAACGGGGGCGGAACCCAATTAACATTGGATTCCAGACCCTGGCAACCACAGACACGCCCCCTCCAACACAAATGCTGACACAAATTTTATGTCGACCAAAAGGGTTGACATAAATTCGAGGAGACCCATAGGAGCCATTTTACCTTACCCAAGCCAGCCCTCTCCTGAAAATTTCTAACACCCTACTCCAGAGTTCGGTCAGAGTTATGTCGGAGTTGTGTCAGCGAGGTCTGGAAACCGACAGAGTTATGCCAAATTTATGGAGCCTATCAGCACCCAGCCCCACCCAGCCTCTTTCCCACAAAAGCCCAGCCCCAGACCTCCAGTCTCTCTCTCTCTCTCTCTCTCTCTCTCTCTCTCTCTCTCTCTGAGCACATGGCGTGGGGTTTTGTCCCCCAGCAGCCACAAAGTGGGACTTTGTTGGTGGAGGGCAAAATTTACAAACACCCCACTTCTCTCTTCTCTTCTCCTCTCTGCCCCCCTCAAGGGCAGAGAGGGCTGTTCTGGCTGTGGCCAAACTGTTTACAGCTGTGCCTGGGCAGCTGCCTCCATGCTACCATTTTCTAACCCATGTCTTTCTCCCAGCCTCTTCCCTCCCCCCACAGGCAACAACACCAGCAGGTAAGTGCAGGAAAGAGCAGGGGTTGTGCTGACATGTGGTCTGACTTCTGCCTCTGTGCAAATAGAAATATATGATACATGCCTCTTTACCAATGTGTTGTCTGATAACTGCCTGCTTTGCCTGCTATGATATGCCTCTTTACCAATGTGCCCTCTCATGTCTGCCTGCTTTGCCTGCTATGATATGCCTCTTTACCAATGTGTTGTCTGATAACTGCCTGCTATGATATATAGGATACATGCCTCTGTACCACTGTTGTGTCTGATTGCTGCCTGTAGTCATGTGAGCAGACAATGCCACAAGTGTGGAACTGTTAGCCTTATGTAGACACCAGCTGTTCCCCCCCCCCTCTTTTCTCCACAGGGTCTACTGACAGGTCAGTATTATTATTAATTATTAACATTTATTATTAACAGTATTTATATACCGCTTTTCAACAAAAAGTTCACAAAGCGGTTTACAGACAAAATCAAATGATTAACTGGCTCCCTGTCCCAAAAGGGCTCACAATCTAAAAAAAGATGCAGAACACCACCAGCAACAGCCACCGGAAAAGACACTGTGCTGGGTTGGAAAGGGGGGCAGTTACTCTCCCCCTGCTAAATATAAGAGGAGCACCAATTGAAAAAGTGCCTCTTGCCCAGTTAGCAGGGAGTAACATTAGTGCTAGGTTTGCCATGGTTGTGACCCCCAAGTTGTGGTGTTGTCTCTCTCTTTGATCCTTTCCCCTTACAGGATCATGCGCTCCTTACACCCAGGTAAGCAGCTCAGACCATGCTATGTGTGTCACACCTATCAGCTGTGTTTTATTTCTCTCCCTGCAGGCTTTTGCAACCAACACACTGGCATTTCTTCAATGGCGACTGCTTCCACACACCAGCTGACATGTAACTCCCCCTGTTTTTTGTCTCCCCAGGAATGTCCACTACCACCTACCTTCCTGGGAGCACTCCTGGGCTTGCAGTCTGGTTGCCCCACTATCATCTGCCTCGATACTGCCAGAGGTCAGGGAGCCAGCCCTGCAACCCTCCTCAGCTGCCGGTGGTGCTGCTGCTCCACCTCCCTGGCTGTCGTACTTGCTGCCCCTCCCCTTTCAGATTGGCTGCTGTGACTACCCCTGGCAGTGTCGCCTGGCCATCTCTGCTAACGTTCCAGAACAATAAAGACGCCCCTCGGGCAGAGCTCCAGTGAAACATATGTGCCTAGTGTTACACAAGCATTGCCCCACACACACAGACAGCCCCCAGCACTGAAGCCCCTACATGAGTCCTATCCAGGGACTGCCATGGCCTTCCCTGGGAGAACACAGCAGGGGGGCTGCCAGACCCCCATGGCACAGAGGGGATGGGGGAGTTGTGGGGGCCTCTCAGGCAGGCAAACAGTGACAGCCAGGGCGTCCGCCTGTAATGAAGGCGCTTCCACCGAAGGTCCACCCGTAATGAAGGCGCTTCCGTCGACGGTCCGCCCGTAATGCAGCCGCTTCCGCCCAAAGTCCGTCTGCATAAGAGGCACCTGTTTCTGCATTGCCTTCATCTGCGGAGCAACCCCTGTGTCCCTATTGGTCTCTGCAGACCCCTCTCTCAGAATCTCTCTCCCAACAGCCTTGTTGTCTGTCTGTCTGTCTGTCTGTGACCCACCCCTGCCCCTCCCCAGCACCCACTGCCTGCCTGCCTGTGTGTCTGCCTCCCCTCCCACTCCCTGATGATGGCTGCTGGTCACCCCCCACCCTGCCAGAGTGCCTGCCGAGAAGCGCCTTCGTCGTCCCATCTGGGGGTGTGATGAGCTGTGTGAGCCCTCCCCATCACAGCAGACAAGACCAAGGCATCTCTTGGTCTTGGCCGGGGCACAGAGCAGAACGGACGCCGGGATGCCTTCTTTGCGGGCATTGCCCCGGCCCTGGAATGGCCCCCTTGTGTGTGACGTTCCCACCCACCCCTCCTTCCCTTCCCTCCCCCTCCCCCGCTCCCCCCATGACTCCCACGTGCAGCTTCAACGTGGCATGGGGGTGGCATCACCTTCAGCAGGAGGGGGGACGGCCACTCTCCCCTGCAGCAGGTGGCTGATGCACAGGGTGCCCTGTGGCAGCTGGCTTGGGCACCTCGCTCACCTGTCACCTGCCCTGCGCCCACCACATGACTGGTGTAACCCCCATGCCTGCGGCCGGCCCCTTTGCGACCGGGCAGCGACAGACACTGCGGCAGCTGCCATGGATGGACGCTGACACGTGCAGGCACACAGGCCTGCACGTGCCCAAGCCTGGAGCATGTGCCAGGCCTGGAGAGCCTGCTTGCCTGGGAGGTAAGTGTTGCCTGGATCCTGGGGTGGTGCTGGGCCACATAAACTGCAGCCTGCCTAACTCAGGCATAACTCTGACATAACTCAGACATAACTTATGTCAAACTTAGGCTGAACAGGCCACACTTATGCCTGACTTGCGGAGGAGTTGGGTTGGAATGGGCTGTGAATTACCGACAGCTGCACTGGTGCTTTTGCACAGGTGAAGTACATCCTTCAGTGGTGCTTTTGTACAGGTGCAATAGCACTGAGCCAGCCAGAACAGTATTTTTCAACTTTACATTTTGATTTAAATACAGATCCCTGGAACCTAACCTGTACCTGAGTAGGGGACTTGCAGCCCAATCCTATTCCCGCCATTGGCAACAATGCAGCTGCACCAACAGGGCATGTGCTGCAACCAATTGGGGGGGGGGGGCGATGATCAGGAGGCCTGGGAGAAGTAAGGGAAAATATTTTACCCCTATTACTCTGTAGGCCTCCTAGTGGTCTATGGGTCCCCTCAGACCTACACCAGCTACACAGCTGGCATAAGTCTGAAGACCAAAAAGGGGAGGGATGTGTTCAAAAAGAAAGGTTAGGGTCCTGATACACATTGATGCTACTGGGATCCACCAGAACCACCCCCTGCCCTCCCCCTCCCTACCCTGAAACTTCCCTGCCCTCACCACCCCTACTGCCAACTTACCAAGGCTGGCTGAAACTCCAGGAGCTGCTGCTGTGCATGTCACGCCTCTGCCCATTTTCAGCCGACTTTCAGGCTGCCACAAAGGGGCTTGTGCTGCCAGAACGCAAGCTCCAGCAGCACAAGGCCCAGGTAGGATTGGGCTGTTAGCGTACTCTCCTTCATCAGTCTCTGCTTCTGGCCTCTGTGCTGGCATTGGTGTACAAGTTATGCTGAGAAAAGATATTGCTGAGCCAGTCTGCAAGCCCATTACATATGATGTTATATCCCTACTTCAAGTCCACATTTCCAACATAAGAGACTATATGTCTGTTATTCTAAAAAGCTTCTGAGGAATTACTCTATACCATCCTGTTCAGAACTGTAAAACAATTGTCCTGTAACATCACACAAGTTTAAACTGTAAACGTAACACATTTTTAAAATACATTCCCATTTTTAAATTCAATGTTCTTTCTGCCCAAGAAACCTTGTAATTTTTAATATTTCATTTCAAAATTGTATTCCAGTATTTTGTATAGATCTTTGATATTATCTTTCTTCTATCTGTAAGTAACAATATTTCACATTTTGTTAATTCCCTGAACTGGAAGTTCTGCTAATGTAACCTTTCTATACAATTGCTCAGTTGAAAGTCCTCAAATCATTTTGCTTTAAACATTTAAAATAGTGATTTCATCATATGATAAAATACGTTCAAATAGATCCATTTCCTTAACTCATTTTTCCCCATTGCCAAAACTCTCTCAAATGACTTGCAAGATTAAAATCTACATCATAAATTATAGCTGCAGTGAGGCCCTTGTTGGAGCCAATCTATTCTTGAATTCTCCCAAACCCTTAAGAGTATACTACTCATATATTTATATCCTCAGTAGAGCAATACACGCACTTCAATACGGTATGTAAGTACTTTAAGAGTGTGATCTTCTCTAAGTATCGAGCGATGGAGCGAGCACTCCGCCACTCGAAGCCATCACAAACGTGCCCTAAAGCACATTTGTGATGACTTTAGAGTAAGGGTGGCCAGCGCGGAGGCTGGCAGCCCTTACTCCGCCGTCGGATCAACCCAGCCGCCACCAGGGAAGGTAATGCTCCCACCGGCGGGTGCAGGGGCAGGGCAGCGAGGGAGGGTGGCGGAAGTCGGAGCAGGACCGGGAGGGGGCAGGGATGGCAGCCGCCACATCCCCGTCCCGCTCCCAGGCTCGGTGGCCATTACACAGCCTCCTGGGACTTATGCCAGCTCTTGAGCTGGCGAAAATCTGAGGAGGCCCATTGGGGCCTTCCAGTGCTACACCGGGGGAAGGGGGAAAATGTCCCCCTGAGGAGACATCTGGGTCGCTCCAGATCGACCCAGAATGGGGATAGGATCCAGCATGCAGCCCTGGGGCTCTACACTGGATTGTGCTGTAAATCCATTTTGACTCCAATAAACATTCCTTTGATAGCAATGAACCATTTAAATGTAGCACAACTACCCCATGTCAAGCAATTATTAAAAGTCATGGTTCCATTGAATGACATAGTCCACACCATATTCATGTTCAGGTTGAAATTTCCTTTAATTTGATACCTCACATTATATTTTTAGACATTTGTAAATACAACTCTTCCCAATTGTCCACCACATTCCTCAAGATTAGCTCACACACCTCCCTAGCCATTAGGTGAGTGTCATACGTGAGTTAGGAGAGGGCCGGAACAGGCAGGCTCCATCTCCTGTGATGGGGACAATAGTGTGAGACACCATCTCCCCATTAACATTTAAAAACTCAGTGTGGCCGTACCGACTTAAAAAACAAAGGGGGGGAATGCACTAAAAAGTAACCTATTCCTAAATATATGAATTTAAAGTTTTTGGAGTCAGCGCCAAATTTAACACAAACTAATTTAATTACATAAATGCTCGATCACATGATAAGCCATGTAATTGTTGTGGAATATTACTAACAGTTCTGAAGAGAACTGATTCAGATAGAAGGAAGGTTCTAGGTAGCCAATGAAAAGTGACAGCTAAGTTAGAAAGTGACAGTTGGGAGAAAAGTATCTGCAGACTCAGCTTTCTCTACCTTAGCAGAATCGTCTAGACTTATTCCCAGCTATACTCGTTTTTTAATGTTCTAACAGGATTTGCCTTCAACCTCACTCTACAATGTACCAAGATAAACAATTTAATACTTTAATTATAACCAAACTGTTTGCAACTAAACTGCCTTCATATCTAGGCTTACCAGATCTCCAAACTGGGACAGAATGCTAGAATGTGGGCAGGTGTAGCTTGTTAAACCCTTAGAGCACAATCCTATACACACTTTCCTGGGAGCAAGTCTCATTGAACACAATGGGGCTTGTTTCTGAGTAGACATGCCTAGGATTGTGCTGTAAGGTTTAACAAGCTACACCTGCCCACATTCCTTCTCCTAAAGGTCTAGCACTCTGTCCCGGTTGGAGATCTGGTAAGCCTATTCATATCAATGGAACTTCTTCACAAGAAAGATATGTAGGTGATAATCATTGCTCTGAATTTTGCAACTTTTAAAACATACGAATCCATACCTCCCTTTCCCAAGCTGTTAATTGCTCCTGAAAGAAGCCTTTTTGTAGCTGGATAGCAAAGCCTTTGCCCTCAGCTGATAGCAGTTAGCAGCAGTTAGCAGCTCAGACCTCAACTCAGAATGTGAACTATGGCTTTGTGTAGTAGACTTTTTCTCAAAATAAAAGGCGTTTCTACATCTATGTTCCCAGTATGATCCTATCTGTGTTCTGAAAGGTTTCAGGAGCTATAAATTTCACTGACGAGGTGAATTTATTATTATTGCAGGAACACCTTCTGCTTTGTGAATGGGTGCTACCAAAAGATAACTCTTAAATACATCAGCATGCATTAAAAGAGAAAAATATTTTGTAGTTATTCTGCAAACTTGTTGCTCTAAAACTAGTAATTCAACCTACACATTTAAAAAAATAATTCACTTCTTTAAAATACTGCATCCACTGTATTCATCAACCACAGATTTGTACAAACAACAGCACTGCAAAATAACAGAGAAGTTAGCGGACCTGACAGCCATACAAAGATGGAGTTTGGGCAAAGATGGAGCTGTGTGTGATGCAGCTATGACTGATTTGAGATCTCAGGGTTGGTGCGTGTACTTCAGAAAATTGGACCGTGATAGGGGGTACCCGGACCTCGAAAGGTTTAGAACCCCTGTGCTAGACCTTTAGGAGAAGGAATGTGGGCAGGTGTAGCTTGTTAAACCCTTAGTGCAGAATCAAGGGATCCAAATAGAGAGAGGTGCATGCAGCATTTTCTGATTGTTTGGAATGAAAGGCTTTACAAGCTAATTTGTGAAGAATGGGGAATTGCCTCATTTGCCATAATAATTAGGCTTACCAAATTCATACCGGGATAGAGTGCTAGACCTAGGTGCTAGGCATGTCTACAAAGACATGCCTAGGATTCTGCACTAAGGGTTTAACAAGCTACACCTGCCCACATTCCTTCTCCTAAAGGTCTAGCACAGGGGTTCTAAACCTTTCGAGGTCCGGGTACCCCCTATCACGGTCCAATTTTCTGAAGTACCCCCTGGTAATTAACTGATAATTAATTGGATCAATCAATTATTTAATTAGGTAATTAATCATTGAATAAAAAGTACTAAACAATTTTAAATGTGAAAAATGTCTTATTTAACTCTGTGTGTGTGTGTGTGTGTGTGAGAGAGAGAGAGAGAGAGAGAGAGAGAGAGAGAGATGCAAGGATCTATTTTTTTCTCCTAGTCACACTTCCCAAAATCAGCTCCTCTCTCCCCTACCCCACCAAAGTACATTTTCCAAAATACAAAAATAATCAGAGACAGAAGGGCTCCAAAAATAATTACAATTTCAAATCTATGTTAATTAACACTTAATTTGTTGCGAAAGGTTTCATGGCCAGCAATGATTCCACAATGTTTTGGCTGTACGGGTGCAGACGCCATGTAGTCAACAGTCTCTTTGAAGTTTAATATACTTTCAAAATACCGCACGCGGGTTTCCTCTTGCAGGCAGCCACGCACGGACAAAAAGATTAAAATCCAAAGTAGAAGCAGTACCCCAACGTTTCCTTCCGTAATCAACCCGGAACCTCTTCATAGGCAATTTATTTATTATTTATTTATTTATTTAAAAAAAATTATCCCGCCTTTTCCTATGCCGAGGCAAATTGCCCAAGGCGGCAATCAGATAGATTGAGATGTGATTACTGAAATGCCCCCTTCCTGATCCTTTTAACTGTCAAAAAAGCGCGGGAACAGCCGTTACTCTGCAGCGGACATAATTTGGTAAGCCTATTCCAAAACATAGTGGAATTAACACTTAATTAGCTGCTGATGGGGCAGATAAGGGGCAGGGCTTGGCATACCCCCAGCAATAGGTCCGCATACCCCTAGGGGTACCTGTACCACAGGTTGAGAACCTCTGGTCTAGCTGTCCCAGGATGGATCTGGTAAGCCTAATAATAAACATCTTTTGGAACTGATTTTATTTTCCTGGAAGCAGGCCTGGATGACAAGAAGGAGTCATTGTGAACATCAGAGCACTAGCACACAGGTATCGGTGTGTGTGTGTGTGTGTGTGTGTGTGTGTGTGTGTGTGTGTGTGTGTGTGTGTGTGTGTGTGTGTGTGTGTGTTATCTGCAACATTTATATTCTGCCTTTACACTCATACAGATCCTTGCAGCATCTCAGAAAAATATCATTATAACATTAGCAATTGATTCGCCATTTACATGAGTAAAATGGTTGCCTCTAGTTTACTGAAAAGTAACATTCGCAAATGTAACCTGCCTTTGGCAGTCTTTCAAAATTCTGAAAATGGATCTATTTCAAATGATTGAGGGTCCACCTTCTGACATCAAAGCTTTATCCAAAGTTTACTCCTCCCTACTTCTAGAGAGAACAGAACATTCACATTTGATGTCTGACTTTGGACATTGGTCATGATAAGGATAGAATTTGACAAGGATCAAAGGAAGGCAATAGGCTCACATTATTGTTCTGTAGGTGAACTAGGAATTCTGATTATCCGTTGTTTTTATCTGGAATATTAAGAACATAAGAATATAAAAAGAGCCCTGCTGGGTCAGGCCAAAGGCACATCTAGTCCAGCTTCCTGTATCACACAGTGGTGCCCACCAGATCCCTCAGGGAGCACACAAGATACCTCATGTATCCTGTTGCCACTCCCTTGCACCTGGCACAGAGAAAACCTACTCCTACAATCAGGAGGTTTCTTATCCCCATCCTGGCTTGTAAGCTGTGATGGACCTTTCCTCCATAAATCTGTCCAATCCCCTTTTAAAGGCATCCAGGCCAGGTGACATCACCACATCCTGTGGCAAGGAGTTCCGCAAACCAATTACACACTGGGTAAAGAAATATTTTCTTTTGACTGTTTTAATACTCCCTCCACTCAATTTTAGTGGATTTCCCCTAGTTCTAGTGTTGTGTGATTGGGGAAAGAACTTCTCTTTATCCACTCTCTCCATCCCATGCATAATTTTATACGTCTCAATCATGTCCCCCCCTCAGCCGACTTTTTTCTAGACTGAAGAACCCCAAACGCTGTAGCCTTTCCTCATGAGGGAGATGCCCCAGCCCACTAATCATTTTGGTTGCTCTCTTCTGCACCTTTTCCAGTTCCACTATATCCGTTTTGAGATGTGGTGACCAGAACTAGACGCAATACTCCTGATGCGGCCTTACCATCGATTTGTACAAAGGCATAATAATATTGGCCGTTTTATTGTCAATCCCTTTTTTAATGATCCCAAGCATGGAATTGGCCTTCTCCACAGAAAGATTGAAGGCAAAAGGAGAAGGGGAAGGCAATGGATGAGATGGTTAGACAGCATCACCGATGCAACGAACATGAAAATGAGCGAACTCAGGAAGATAGTGGAGGACAGGAAGGCCTGGCGGGATATGGTTCATGGGATCACGAAGGGTCGGACACGACTTAACGACTGAACAACAACAACAGCCGCCGCACACTGGGTCGACACTTTCATCGACCTGACCACCAGCACCCCAAGATCTCTCTCCTGATCCGTCACAGACAGCTCAGAACCCATTAGCATGTATGTGAAGTTTTGATTTCTTGCCCCAATGTGCATTACTTTACACTTTACACTTACACTTACTTACATTGAAGCGCATCTGCCATTTTGCTGCCCATTCTCCCAGTTTGGAGAGATCCTTCTGGAGCTTTTCACAATCCCTGCTGGTCTTCACCACCCAGAAAAGTTTAGTGTCGTCCGCAAACTTGGCCACCTCGCTGCTTATCCCCAACTCCAGGTCATTTATGAACAAGTTGAAAAGGTTGAAATATTAGCCATTTATTCTTGGCCAAACTGTTGCTGCTGCAAGATGGGAGTAAATTCATACACCAGTGGCAGATTTCAAATTCCGTTTAAGTAGCAGGGCCAGAATGGGCCTCTTCCTGAGGGCCTGAAGATTTGCCTCTAGTCAGAATAGACAATGTCTAATTTGATATGACAGCTTGCTTTTATTTATTGCATGTATATACTGTCTTTCTTCATCATGGAGCTCAAGTTGTCTTCCTCACCCACCCTGGCACTGACCAGACCTAGAGTCAGGTAGCTTCAGTCAGGTGTCTATCGCATGTGCCCTCAAGCCGTGCCCTGGGACCTATATCATGTGATCTTCTGATTCATAAGATTGCGTTAAGAACGGTTTTCACCTTACACTCCTTCTGCATTGAAGACCTAAGATTTCTTCCAGGGTCAGAGGCATACAGTACACTTACCATGGCGAGGCCAAAAAAATGGCCTCCGTGTCTTGACTGACACCTGCCCAGCCTGCAATACCTAAGAGTATTTGGTGCGTACAGGTCAAGAACACACTGACAGTGCAATCTGGTCTACAAATAGACCAGTGGTCTAGGGTGTCGCAAAGCACATTTGCAGCACCCAGTGAGTAAACTGCCCTGGCAGAGAGGCTTGCGCAGCTCCTCCAGCACTGGATCGCCGCCGCAGAGGAGTGGTGAGTCCCCACCGGGTGGCAGAGGAAAGGCAGAATGGGGTGTTCCGGAGGGGTATGATTGGTCAGTCAGGACCAGGAAGGGGGAGAGGGATAAGTGGCTGTTACATGGGACTCTCAGACTTGCACCAGCAAAATAGCTGACACACATCTGAGTAGTCCCATCAGGGCTGCTGGTGTGTTACTTGGGGTAAAAAGACAAATGTCCCTTTACCCTGGGGAGGTCTCCGACTCCGCCGAGGTAGGCCCAATCCTGGTTCGGATGCGGCAAGTGCCTTATGTGCGCTGCCACATCCTGCTAGATAGGATTGCGCAGCCCGAGTCTTTTCCCCAAGCTAACATGAATGCTAGGAGCTAGAATTCTGCAATCTGCTCCCAACCGGGGCAGTAAGGGGGGGGGAGGGCAGAGGATCAGCATCTGCTAGGATCAGGATCAGCATGTGATGAGGACTGGGAGCAGACCCTTAGGATCAGCAGCAGCATCCACAGTGGGCAGCATCCTCTCAACTTTTCTGACAGATGCCGTCGGAGCAGCAGCGATGACTGGTGTGACAACAAGTGGCCTGGATGTTGAAAGGTTGGCCACCTCTGGTCTAGGGCCTTCACCTTTCCCAAGTTACCTAAGAGACAATATGTAGCTCATTTAACATTATTACATTACCATTATTACATTTATACCATCCAATCCTACTCCCTGGCTTGTGACCTTCTTTTGTGAAAATAGTCACAAGGAATCAGATGAAAAAACGTCTTTCATGAAAAAGTCGCAAGGAATCAGATGTATCTAAGACCATTTGCTCTCCCTCTTCCTTTTTGGAGGAGTCCAGGTAGTTTCTGGTCCTCCATGGACATACTCTGGCAGGTTGAGAGGTGGCAAAGCTATGTGAAGTCACTTGCTAGTGAGAGTTTGAGGGTTAAAAGCGGTCCCTTTGCTATGGTACTTCACATGGATCAAGGGAGCCATCTGCTGGTTCTTCTAAGAAATGCACCTCTGAAAGTTGGAGTTTGTTCTAATTCATGGATGGGGAACCTCCGGCCCGTGGGCCGCATCCGGGCCCCGAGGCCATCCGGTCCGGTCCCCAGAGAGATTGCCGGGAGGTCACCCAACCGGGCCCTGGAGGCTCCGCTGGGTCCGCGCGTCACCTCCGGAGGCCAGGAGAGGGCCTCCACACGTCCTCCTCAGCCGCTGGCTCGGCTCCTTCTGACCAGGCCTTCGTCGGCGATTTTGCACATGCGTACAATGCCGATGAGGGCAAGCTCCCGGGTGACGCGCACAGGGGAGGTGACGCATGCACGCGCGCGCACCTCACCCGTCTCCGCTCGTCACCCTGGGGCGCTCCGCCCTGACCGCCACGCTACAGTGATGCCCCTGTGTGTGTGTGTGTGTGTGTGTGTGTGTGTGTGTGTGTGTGTGTGTCTGTGTCTGTGTCTGTGTCTGTGTGTGTGTGTGTGTGTGTGTGAGAGAGAGAGAGAGAGAGAGAGAGAGAGAGAGAGAGAGAGAGAGAGAGAGGTGCAAGGATCTATTTTTTTCTCCTAGTCACACTTCCCAAAATCAGCTCCTCTCTCCCCTACCCCACCAAACTACATTTTCCAAAGTACAAAAATAATCAGAGAGACAGAAGGGCTCAAAAATTATAACAATTTAAAATCCATGTTAATTAACACTTAATTAGCTGCTGATGGGGCAGATAAGGGGCAGGGCTTGGCGTACCCCAGCAAGAGGTCCACGTGCCCCTAGGGGTACCTGTACCACAGGTTGAGAACCTCTGGTCTAGCTGTCCCAGGATGGGTCTGGTAAGCCTAATAATAAACATCTTTTGGAACTGATTCTATTTTCCTGGAAGCAGGCCTGGATGACAAGAAGGAGTCATTGTGAACATCAGAGCACTAGCACACAGGTATCGGGGTGTGTGTGTGTGTGTGTGTGTGTGTGTGTGTGTGTGTGTGTGTGTGTGTGTGTGCAGAGGCGTCGCTGTGGCCTGGCGGGGTGTGCGGGGGGCCCCAGGTGACGCGCACGTGTGCACGCGCAGAAGGATGACGCGCACACGCGCAGAAGGATGACGCGCACACGCGCGTGTCATCTCCCCCCCGCGCACGCGCGTCGCCTGGGGGCCTCCCACCCGCCTCGCCAAGCCGGCTCCAGTAACTCCGGTGCCCTTTTCCCACAGTAACAGTCTGAGCATGTGCAAAAAGAACGGTATAAATATCGTTCTTGCAGCGGGCCTTCCTCAGAAGGCCCCGGGCAGCCGGCCGGGGAGGACGTCCCCGAGCCGGCTCTCCTGATTGAGGGGGCACCTGGAGCGGGCGCCTGTTGGGCGCCTGGAGAGGCGACCCGTCGGGCGCCTCCCCCCCAATACGAGGGGGGGTGTCGGGGGAGGCGTCACTAGGTGACGCGCGCGCCCCGCTCTGGGGCAGCGCGCGCAGAGGCGTCGCTCCGGTAGGGGCGGGGCTGTAAGTTTTGCTCGGTCGGAGTCCCGTTTACCGAACGAGCAGGAGGCGGCCCCGCCCCCTCACTGTCAGAGCCATTCCCCTGCGGAGAAAGCAGCAGGCAGGGTCTCTTGCCTGCTGCTTTCTCCGCAGGGGAAAGGCTCTGACAGTGAGGGGGCGGGGCCGCCTCCTGCTCATTCGGTAAACGGGACTCCGACCGAGCAAAACGTACAGCCCCGCCCCTACCGGAGCGATGCCTCTGAGCGCGCGCCCTAGTGACGCCACTGCGTGTGTGTGTGTGTGTGTGTGTGTGTGTGTGTGTGTGTGTGTTATCTGCAACATTTATATTCTGCCTTTACACTCATACAGATCCTTGCAGCATCTCAGAAAAAATCATTATAACATTAGCAATTGATTCGCCATTTACATGAGTAAAATGGTTGTCTCTAGTTTACTGAAAAGTAACTTTAGCAAATGTAACCCGCCTTTGGCAGTCTTTCAAAATTCTGAAAACGGATCTATTTCAAATGATTGAGGGTCCACCTTCTGACATCAAAGCTTTATCCAAAGTTTACTCCTCCCTACTTCTAGAGAGAACAGAACATTGACATTTGATGTCTGACTTTGGACATTGGTCATGATAAGGATAGAATTTGACAAGGATCAAAGGAAGGCAATAGGCTCACATTATTGTTCTGTAGGTGAACTAGGAATTCTGATTATCGGTTGTTTTTATCTGGAATATTAAGAACATAAGAACATAAGAAGAGCCCTGCTGGATCAGGCCAAAGGCACATCTAGTCCAGCTTCCTGTATCACACAGTGGTGCCCACCAGATGCCTCAGGGAGCACACAAGATACCTCCTGTATCCTGCCGCCACTCCCTTGCACCTGGCACAGAGAAAACCTACTCCTACAATCAGAAGGTTTCTTATCCCCATCCTGGCTTGTAAGCTATGATGGACCTTTCCTCCATAAATCTGTCCAATCCCCTTTTAAAGGCATCCAGGCCAGGTGCCATCACCACATTCTGTGGCAAGGAGTTCCACAAACACCGGCACCGCTGCATCCGAGCGTGGGACTTTAGGATTGGACTGTGAGTGTGGTCATTTAGGGAATCACAGTTTAAACCTCCTCTTGGCTTATAAGCACCTTAAGTACAGTTAGCAGTGCACTTTTAATTTGGTCTTAGTCATCCTTTCGCCACTGGGTTACACAGACGGGGGGGGGGGGGGAGAGAGAGAGAGAGAGAGAGAGAGAGAGAGAGAGAGAGAGAGAGGAGTGTAATCAGCATACTGATGAGAGCTGAATTCCAAATCTCTTAATGATTTCTCCTCGCAATTTCAGTTAGCTTCAGGACTGTTAGGAGAGCCTCCTCAGCTGAATGAAGGGGACAGGCTGGACTGAATGGGTGGGGTCAGTCCTTTGGAAGAACTATTTCCCAAAGTATTGAGGGCTTTTTTTAAAAAACCCAAGATCACACCCTGGATGGCTATGGGTTTTGCTGTTCACCAGTCTGGCATTAGGCAGAAGCACCTTTAAACCAAAGCAGGGGGTCATTAGCATGACTACCAGGAAGAAACACATTCGACAAGAAGAAAGCTCTCTAATGTCCCCCTTTGTCTGGAACAACCAACCCTCCTTCAACCACCATTCCCCCCTCCGTCCTCTGCTCTCTCAACAATGCCCCCCAGTTCAGATCCACTCCCTGTCCTACACTGCAGAAATACTCCAGCCCCCAATCACAATTCCAGCCAAACAGAAACAAATGCCAACCCTCCTCGCAAAGGAGACAGGAAGCCACCAAAACAGACCACCAGCAAATAAAACAATGATGCAGGCAGCAACTTCCTTCAATGAATAATCTGTGTGACAAAAAGTCACTCAATCTGCTCTTTCACCACAGTTAAAGTGGGTCCTTCTGTTCCCACAACTTCCTTCATCACTGTCCCCAAGATAGAGCTCTTCCCAAAACCAAGGATGTAATGAAGGCACCCTCATGGCAGTCCAAAGAGACAACATCTATTTAGCGTCAATCCCTTCATTCATGAAAAGTCATGAAGGCTACTTTCATTTGTAGACTTTACTTGGTGAGGCTAATTTTAAACAAAGCATTTCTGCACTGGGCCATGGCACTGACAAGAAGTTCTGAAGAGTGCAGCTCAAGGACTGAGCCCTGGTTGCATGCCTGCACCAACAGGCATTAGCAAAGGTGTGAATGTCAGTCGCCTTCTCCCCACCCGCAACATTTCAATAGTGAGACAGTCCACTCCCCAATGTACGTGTGATGCGTGGAAACCTCAAAATCACACCCTCTATCTATTTTTCAGCCTCCTTTTATCGGTGACTCTGTCACATCTGAGGCTGAGTTTCGCTTTCCCCCTTCTAAACTGTGACATCCTGTCACTGAGACACACACATCAGCCCCAACCATTAGGCTGTCACATAAGCACGCACACAGCTCAGAAGCTTGCATCCTTCTTTCTACTGCCAAAGGTATGTGTTTGTGGAGGGATATAGAGGAATGTTAGATTGGGTTGTGTGTGTTCTGGGGGTAGGGGAGTGAAAGTGGGATAAGTGGCCTACATCATTTTTTTTTTCTGTTTCGGCTTGCAACGGGAAGGGGGGGCTATTATGCAGGATACTGATGTCCCCTCAATGCCAGAAAATCCTGGTCAGCCCCCAGACCCCAGATTTCAGCAGGCATTCTCCATAGGGTTAAGGAACAGAACAGTGGTTCCCAAACATTTTAGCACCGGGACCAACTTTTTAAAATGACACACTATCGGGACCCACCTAGCTTTACAAGTCTGAAAAAAAAGTGATCTAGAATAGATAATATTTATTTATTTACAAGTAATATTTTATTTATTTGCATAAAAACTTCAATCCATTCCTTGTAATGAGGCATCCCTAATGAAAGGCCTCAGGCCTTGAGAGGCTTAGGGCGCAATCCAATCCTACTTACACCACTGTTGTAACCAGCGGCGCAGCGAAAAAGGGAGGCCCCAGAACGGAAAAGCACACCAAAAAAACAACAACCCCTCAAACATTTATCTCCCTATATTTACACAAACTTGCAAACTGCAGGAACTCAGCTCTTTGAAGGGCAATTAGCAGCTATATGATTTTTGAATAGCCTCAGGGCTTGTGACAATTATGTATCTGATCTTTCCACCACCCAGGACCCACCAGAAATCAGGTTGCGACCCACCAAGTGGGTCCCAACCCACAGTTTGAGAAACACTGGACTAGAACCTTGCTCTGTTTGTAATGAACAGCTGAGATTCTCAGGATGCACTCTCTGCCCTGTGCTGCCTTCTTACCTAGTGTGATCGCTTTTACCAGTAAAACACAATGGGCTGTATTTCTGGGACGTCAACTAGTTATGACTAATTTATCTCATAGATTTCAATGTTGATGCCTACTCAAGATTCGTTTTCTTCGGGTACCACCCCTATATTCATGTTCAGGCTATTCTGCAATTATTTCCTATCCCCTAACTACAACATTTCTGGCCTGCACACAATGCTAATCTGGTTACCTAGGAGTAAACCTCTCACAGAATAGGCCCAATGTAGATGATGAAAAACACTCATTCTTTAACTATGGGCGCAATCCTGTGTAAGGATCCTGCCAGCGGCCCAGGACCGCCCACTGGATCCTGTGCCCGAGGGTGCCCGCCAAGTGGCAGGCCAGAGGTCTACTCAGGGAAGGGGGCACTCGTCCCCTTCCCTGGCTATAAACTGAGGCCGGCCCGATGGGCTTTCTTGGATTTCTGCCAGCTAAATAGCTGGTGGAAGTCGAAGGAGGCCATGTAACGACCTAGCCACCTGGCAGGGACAGGGATATGACGGATGCCATTTCCGCCCCCTCCCGGGCCGGATAGGCCAATGTCCCCCCTCCCTCGCCCACCGGCCTGCCCACAGGGGGAGCACTTACCTTCCTCCGGTGGCTGCATCCTCGTTCCGGCGTTGGAGTGAGGGAGGCCAGCATTGCGCCGGCCTCCCTTACTCCCAAGTAGTCACAAATGTGCTGTACGGCATGTTTGCTACACTTTAGAACGGTGGAGCATGCGCTCCGCCGTTCTAAAGTTGCCCAGGATTGTGCTGTACAACTCTTAGTTTATACCTCTCCCACATAGTAGAGGGCACACCACCCTAAGCAGAGCTGCCATGCTCTGTTTGCCTGAAGTACCCAAGAAAGTCAGGCAGTGTGAGAGAATTATCATCTTGCACAATCCACTTATTCCAAGTTAAAGGGTTCCACTGAGGATTTCTTGTCCAAAGGCCCCCTAAATCTCAGAGCCTAATGCAGGACTTGGGGTGCTGCAGGGAGGGGATCTGCCCTTGCTAAGAGACAGCCTGAAACATCTATTCACCAACAATGGAGGGACATCAAACAGAGACACAGGTCCAAGCCTTGCTGCAACATACCTCAGTGCCAATCCTGACCCAATATCTACTTGAGCAACACCAAAAACAGTAGCCCTATTTTCAAGTTTATTCATCAGGCAACATGATGCAGGCCATCACTTGTCCACAATGCCCTTTCTGCTGTAGGCAGAGATGTGTAAGTCTCCACACAAATGAGACATTAACAATGGCTACATTCACTCTTTGCCTGTAGCCCTTGGTTCAGACTACAGAGAACAGTCACAGTATTTTGCTGTGACCAGAACATTGGAATCTCTTTAGCATTTCTCCCGTTCTTTCCTGGTTTTCCTTTCTCCCCTTTTTCTCCTGCTACCACAAAATCTCCAGTCTTTCAGCCCCAGTTCCCCCAGGTAACACTCCAGATTTCTCTAGTCAATCTATACCTCCTCATCCCACTTTTTCCCCTTCTCGCTTGCACCATCACATGTTCCTGTCCCTTGGAAGGACTTTCTCCTCTTTCTCTCTTCTATCTGTGAACAGCTTACGTTTAGGGCCTAGTCATATGAGTGAGTAGTGAATATTCATTGCATTGCCTTTTATTTTTCATCCCCCCTCCTTGCTCCTGTATTATCCTCGCAATGTAAGTTCTTTGTTGTGCCAACTTTCACCCTTGCTTTGCTCTTTCTTTTATGCTGTTACACTGAGTTCCTCCACATACAACAGATTTCCTCCACATGTGTATATTATGCATGTTCTAAAAAGCACACCTGGCAACAGTAGGGAGATGTGTGGGGGAAAGAGTTCCAAATGGAGAGGCTGAACAAGGCAGGTCTGAGCTGGGCTGCTTCCATTTTAAACACAAGCTATAGTTTTAACATAGGGTGATGGCTTTCTATTCATCACACCCCTAAAGCCTTTAAACCAGTGGCCATCACAAGATCTTCTGGCTGCAAAACTCATAAACGTAATACTGCACTGTGTGAAGAAGTGCTTTCTTGAGGTATTTCTTTCACCCAACTCTTCAATAGACTAACATGGCTCTACGTCTGACGTATCTCTACAATCATCCTCTTCTCTTTTTCTCTTCTCGTTTTCAGAGTCTTTTCTGTTGGATGAACCATGCCCAAAGGGAACCATACCTCTGCTGCCTGCAAGTTTCTCTTATTTTTCCTTCTCATGCCTGTCTCTCCACAATGCCGGACAGGCACGGATGACGAATGCCAGGAGAATGGGGACTTTGTGCCAGGCTATAACTTGGCCGGTGAGGGCATTGACATAACCACACTGGAGAGGAAGGGGGCAAAGGTGTTGGATATGAATCAGTGGCAAAAACCCGATGGGACCTGCACTTTGTGCCAGAACCCATTGCTGGAAGGGAAGCCACTCCAGAGGCTTCCATTAGCCGGTGCTGACTGGGAGGCTAAAGTCTCTTGCCAGCGGAAAGTGCGCACTTCCCTACAGGAGTCAGGGATCGCTGTGGTTCGGGCGGCAGGATCAGATGTGAAAAATGACTGGAAGGTGGGTCTGGATGTGCAGGTGAAGCCCCAGGTTCACACCCAAGTGGTGTTGGAAGGATCACACTCCAAGATGGCCGATTTCAGCGCAGACAAGAGTTCACAGGACAAATATAGTTTTGCTAGCCATGAAGTCTCCTGCTCCTACTACAGGTGAGGAAAACATGGTGGGCTGTGAGGAAAAGGCAGGAGGGCTTGAGAAAGCTACATGGAAAATCAGTCATTTCCTCACAACCAACAGACACTTCTAGAACCCTGTCGCCAGTGTCAAGCCATGTCACTATGTATTTTTGTCTCTATAACTAGTTAGTTTCAGAAATGCACAAACTGAACAAGAACAACTACTTTTAAGTTCAAACTCAGTTGCCTACTATATGGGTCATACTTTTCTTATTAGCAGTCCATTTCCAGTGGAGTTCACCTGCCTAAGGCCTTAAAGCTCCCTCAGCTTCAACAGTCAACCCTGAAGAACATGCAGAATAATAATTATTCTCCAGAGATACAGGAGAGAGGCAGCATTTCTTCTTATTTAGAAAAACAACACCTTGTGACTAATTATTGAAAAACTGGTCAGACATTGTCTTAGTAATCAATATATTGGACCGTGTGCGAATAACGCATAATCAGTTCATCGACTATTGTCATAATTTCACAGTCTCCTCCTCTCCCTCTCTCTCAACTGCCTCAGAACCTCTATTCCTTCTCTCAACTGCCTCAGAATATTCACCCCTTCCTTAGAAGGTGGGCTCTTTTCAAATCCCAATTCAAATTCTAACTCCCTCAGTGGTTGCTAGGCATGCTATGCTACACTACTTATAATGAGAACCTTCCTTCAGTTAACAAGAACTTGCTTTTATATTTTTTTAAGTACCCTGTCAGGCTCACAGTCAGAGCAACTAAGGGGGAGGGTTTTTTCCACACTCACTGAAGCATAAGGATGGTAATGATCTTTTTAAAAAATCTACACTGAGATGTGGCTTGGGGGGCAATGATGGTTGGGTCGGGTGGGTTGAGTTTGGCCCACGTTCATTCATGTCTAATCTAGTCTTTTGTCTAGTCCTTTGAAAAGGGCAATTGAACTCTGTGTCTTCACCACATTTTGCAGCACTGAGTTCTATAAATTAGTGGTGTGTTGCATGAACAGAAAACGTCTTTTTGTTTGTGCTGAAGGTTCTACCAGCCAATTTTGTTGGATGGACCCAATTGTTATTGGGGTGTGTGTGTGTGTGTGTTTGGGGGAGGGAGAGAGAGAGAGAGAGAGAGAGAGAGAGAGAGAGAGAGAGAGAGAGAGAGAGAGAGAGAGAGTAATTTAATAAATTTCACCCTCATCTGATGTAGTGGGGCTATTCTTATGTTCTCTCTCTTTCTCTCTCCACATTGTTCATAATTGTATAAGCTTGATAAACAGAACCGTCAGCAGCTATTGATGGCTAGGAATACAACTACAGTATGGATATCAGGAAGACATTCTTAACAGTAAGGGAGGTTCGGCAGTGGAACAGATTGCCAAGGGAGGTGGTGGATTCTCCCTCACTGGAGATTTTCCAGCAGAGGCTTGACAGGCACCTGCTGGAGATTATTTCCTGCTACAGGCAGGGGTTTGGACTAGATGACCTTGTGGGTCACTTCCAACTCTATGATTCTATGTATATTCAGAGGCACTATAGCTCTTACTACCAGATGCTGGGGAAAAGCAATAGGACATTGCTATCTTCATCATGTTCTACTTCTGAGCTTGCAAAAGACATTTGGTTTGCACTGGGATAGATGGAAGGCTGGATTAGATGAGACTTATTCAGCAAAGCAATTCTTATGTTCTTTGTGCCTATGTTCATAGAGCTTTGATAATAGGATTATGAGAGGAAAGTCTGTAGCAAACACTCTTCCCTTCCAGCTCTCTGCATGATCTTCCTGCTTTGTTTTTTTCAGGTTCCGTATCGGCCATCATCGGCCACTCAGCCAGCATTTCAAAAATGCTGTGAAGGTCCTTCCCAAAAAATATCACCGCGGCTCACAGCTGGAATACCGCCAGCTGATTGAGACCTACGGGACTCACTTTATAACCCAGCTTCACTTGGGGGGACGTGTGAGGGATGTGACGGCTGTACGAGTGTGTGAGGCGGTGCTGGATGGGGTGAGTGCTGATGAGGTCAAAGACTGCCTGAAAATTGAGGCAGCTGTCAGTATCGGTGAAGGCAAAGGGAAGGTTGATGCCGCCTACAACAAGTGCGAAGAACAGAAAAAGAAGAAAAGTTTCAAGGGGAGCTTTCACCAGACGTACAGTGAACGGCATACTGAGATTGTGGGTGGGAACCAGCATGTAGACTTGCTCTTTTCTGATGGTCAGAGTACGGAAGGCTTCAGAGAGTGGGTAGACAGCCTCAAAGCTATGCCTGGCCTGGTCTCCTACTCCCTAGAGTCAATCCACACCATGGTGGTCAAGGAGGACCCAAGGAGAGAAAGCTTGAGACTAGCGGTGAGTGAGTATGTGCGAGAAAGAACTCTTTGGAGGAACTGCACTCAGCCCTGCCCACCAGGGACCCAACGCAGTGCCCGGGACTCCTGTTCCTGTGTGTGTCCTAGTGACAGCACCACCAATTCCATGTGTTGCTCACGACGGCGAGGCCTGGCAAAGCTGACAGTGATGATTCACCGGGCTCAAGGTCTATGGGGGGACTATTTCAGCCGTACGGATGCCTACGTCAAGGTGTTCTACCAAGGGAGGGAGATGCGCACCTATACTGTGTGGAACAATGACAACCCAGTATGGAAGGTCCACTTGGATTACGGAAACATACAGCTTCTCGGGGAGACCAGCAACCTCCTAGTACAAGTCTGGGATGAAGACAACAAATGGGATGATGACCTTCTGGGAAATTGTGAGGTGCCTTTGGAATCTGGGAAGCCACAAAGCAAAGTGTGTTATTTGAATCACGGGCGCCTGGATTTCCAGTACCACTTGGTCTGCGGCCCCTACCTAGGTGGCCCATATTGCTTAGATTATATCCCTCAGCAGCCAAGATATGGGGGAGACCTGTTGCAACGTAAAGGTAAAGCAGAGGCCATGAAGCAAAAGAAAACCTGATGGATCACACACACACACACACACACACACACACACACACACACCAAATTCTTCAAACATGAATGCTCTTGATCTTTCCTGTGAGCATTATCTGTCTAATCCAGATTAGACATCAAGTATAATCCAGCTTTCTTATCACCCATGAGCTATTGTTTACCTGATCAAGGTCATGGCCAATCAGGGATACATCTCATCAGGGATACATCTCATCAATGCTAATCAATGCTTAAGTCTTTAAAGTGTCCATAACACTTTTTTTCTTTTTCACCTTCCGTGAAAATTAGCAATTGCACTTTCAACAACGAAAACATTGTACACCAAGGGCAGCCATATTTTGCAACAGAATGCTGGCAGAAGTCATGCAAATAAAGTGGGACATTCACATACCTGTTTGTTTTGTTTCAAGCTACACCAGTAACTTGCAGGAAGGAAGGAAAATAAGTTTCAGCGCAGAGTGCTGAAGCCATGCCTGCTGACCTTTGATAATCCAGGAGCCTTCAGGTGCGCTGACATTTCACTAGCCAGTCACTTATGTTTTCAAGAAATCTTCACTCCCATGAGGCCTAGAAACTCAAGGCCAAACTGCACATGATGTCTTACAGCAAACTGGCTTCAGAAGAGTCGCGGGGGTTGGTGCAGTGCTGCGGTGGGCCCCAGGGCGCAGGACTTGCCTTTCGTTCTTCTTTCGTTGCCTCCGCCAGTTTCGCCACGCAGAGGTTGGACCCTTCCGCCCGCCCTGGTGCCGAACGGCTCTGAAATGGCCTGGAAATCGGCGCGGGGGGGCGTGGTTGGGGCCAACGTGACATCACGCCCGCGGTCACGTTGGGGCATAGCGTAGGCGGCCCCAACCACGTGGGGACGCAGCCGCGTCTCTGACTGGCTTGTTTCGAATTGAGTAACAGCACAGTCCTGTCAAAGTATCTGGCAGGCAGCCCAGGTCACCTGGCAGATCCTATCCGCGTTCCGGGATCGACCTGAAGGTCTTCTCGGAGAAAGGGGACGTTCATCCCTTTCCCCGGTGTAATGCGGGGAGGGCCCTCCTCGAATTTCCACCAGCTATTTAGCTGGCGCAAGTTCCGCCAGCTTTTTAGCTGGCGCAGGTTCGAGGCAGCCGTGTAAAGGCTGCACCGACCCAGGAATGGGTCGGGGATATGGCAGCTGCCATCCCCGCTCTCCCCGGGACAGCTCGGCCAATGGCCTCCCTCCCTCGCCGCCCGGACCAACCCTGCACCTGTCCCTGCTGCACTTACCTTCTCTGGCGGCCGCAGGAATGATCCGGCGGCAAAGTAACTCTAGTACTCTAGAGTCATCGCAAATGTGCTTTACGGCAGAGTTCTCGCTCTGCCGACAGGATTGTGCCCTAATTAAGGGGCCCCCTCCACTGTTGAACCTGATGTTCAGTGCCAAAGCTATATGTTATGCTGCAGCAGAATGCACTGAAGCTCTGATAGTCCATTCTCTCCCATTCCATCTCTAGCCCAAAACTGTCACATGCCAGTGTACCAACATTTTTCACAGATGAAAATAGGTACATGGATGCTTATGGTCCTTATTCTTACGTCAAAGATCACTTTGTGAGCCCCCCTCAGGGTCTGAACAGTTCACATGGTCAAAGACTTGACTCTGTCTTCTGTACGTTATATTCATTTCTAAAGCAAGGCCACATGGACCACTATTTAATTTTTTTTAAAAAATGGAGATGCTTTCATGCTTCTTCGATATCATGACCAGTTTGGCCCACTGGTACCTTTAGTCAGAGAGAGTGAGGGTTGTCATTAGGCCCCACCAGATGTATT
This sequence comes from Plestiodon gilberti rubricaudatus, assembly GCA_026170595.1. NCBI lineage: Eukaryota > Metazoa > Chordata > Lepidosauria > Squamata > Scincidae > Plestiodon > Plestiodon gilberti. Next base: position 10,703,982 of record JANXHW010000006.1, on the reverse strand, counting down.
TGACTTTGATCTTGTGCCAACTGGGTTTTTGGAACTGGGGTCTATGAGGATGGTCAACCAATTATTACATTTTTTAAAAAGGATGGCAAGGAATTGAAGGAACACATCAGAGAAAGCTGCTACATCAGAACCTTGGTCCACCTAGCTCAGCACTGTTGACACTGACGGGCAGTTGCTTGGCAAGGTTTCAGCCAGGAATTGTTTTCTGCCCTAGCTTGAGATTGAACCTGGGACCAAGCAGAGACTCTGTCTAATAAGCAACACCCCCTGGCCCAAGTACAACGATCTGGTTATTATATTTGTTCTGCTTAAGCAAACAGTGTATAATGCATAAATTGGGGTCAGTTCATTCAGTGGCGTCATTGGGGGGGGGGGCGATGGGGCGGTGGACACCAGGCGGCGGGGTGCCAAGTGGGCAGGGGGTGCCTTACCTCCATGTCTGTTGCCCCCGCCGCTGCTTTTCTTCTCTCTTTGCAGCCGTTCACCACTTCAGTCCTGGGCCTGTTCAGCCCTCCCACCTGCCCGGGCTCCATTAGGCCGGAAAAAGGCCTGAAAACTGGGGAGGGGGTTTGTTTTGCAGCACACTGCCACCAAATTTCAGCAGCAGCACGCTAGACTGACGTCATGCCCCCAGGGGTGGGGCTTGTGACATCACGGGGGTCGCGTCAGCCCCCCTCCCCCCGCAGAGGACATAGGAACACCTCTGAGTTCATTCCAAATGTCCTCAGGGTTCTTCACATATAGGAATTTTGCCTCTCTGGCCTGTCCTTAACTGAGCATTTTAATAAGCAAGAGAAAGGGAGGAAACTAGGGATGGACAACTCCTCCCACCCCCAGTCCGGTCTGTGTTGGGTCCATTCTAAATTAAGCCCCCCACTATCTGGCAGTGCGCCAGCCACTGCCTCACTCTGTCACTCCTGCTTCTCCCATCCCCTGGATTCAAAACAGAATTGAGAACGGGGTGGAAGAGGAAGTGTAGATGAGAAGAGAGTTGTGGGCTAGAGCATCGGGTTACAGATCCCCCTCCAGTCTTCTGCCACTAACCACCTCAGCTTTATGGAGGACAAGTCCACAGGTTACAAGTCATGACGATATGCAACTTCCACTTTTTAGAGGTAGCCTACCTCTGAATGCCAGATGCAAGGGAGTGGCAACAGGATACAGGTATCTTGTTGTCTTGTGTGCTCCCTGAGGCATCTGGTGGGGCCACTGCGAGATACAGGAAGCTGGACTAGATGGGCCCTTGACTTGATCCAGCAGGGATCTTATGTTCTTATGACAGGTCTTCCCTGCCCAGGGAACACTTTCTACCTACCTGTCTCCGCTCGATTAGATTGAACCTATTCCATCCCAGAATGCAGCATGCTACTGGCAGTGTGCAGCTGTGTTTCAACAAAAGTGCGCACAGAGTTCATCTTATGAGGTGACTCACACAAACAAACCAAGCCACATGCTTCACTCCTGACACAAGCACATGCAGCAGCAGACCTCTCCCAGGTCTGCCTAGCTAAATGCAACTGACTGGCCGCATGTGGCAGTGGATGGGGGTGGGGGATAATATTCCTGGTTTTACTGGGATTGCTATAGAAACAAAGTGCCAGGCACTTGGAAGGCATTCATTTAAATACATGGCCGATGGGCTATCTTGGCTTGGGAGATCATAGACCTGGCCTCTTATGCACGTAAGTACAAACAAACGCAGTTAATAAATGTAAGAATTTATTATTTTGAATAATAGCATTATATTAGCATAAGAATGAATGCAGTGCCTTTGAAGTATTCAAAGTAATTATCACACATTTTCTATCTGCAAGGTGGTTCCGTATTAATACCCCCTCTTTGCAGATGGAAGACCTACAGCACAAGCCTATGCATGTCTACTCAGAAGTAAGTCCCATTATATTCAACGAGGCTTACTCCCAGGAAAATGTGCATAGGATTGCCGCTTAAGGCTGAGAGAAAATTGCTTAGTCAAGGCTGCCACATAGATTCATGGCAGAGATACGATTCTCTGCCAGGCAGGGACTTACCAATTCACAGCTCAGTTTCTTGACCACTAAGCTACACTCGTGTGTGTGTGTGTGTGTGTGTGTTTGCGCGCGCGCATGTGTGCACATGTATGTCAACAAAATCCACGCTGTTTGCTCAGAGACGCTGGCTGTGATGAAGGTGGAAATAAAGTGGATATTTCAAAATACTTTTTTGATTTGGATTTTAAGTGTCGAGTAGTGGTCAGGAGACTGAGTTGTGAACTGGGGAGTTCTGAGTGGAGCGGGGCCCTTTGAAGAAAATCAGTCCACAACCAAACCATGCGTCTGGGAACTCACAGTTAATAGCTGTGATAACAACACAGGTGGCACATTTCCTCTAAAAGAAAGCTTCTTTGCGCGTTCAGGAGGCCCTTTCTAGGGAAAATCCATTTCCGTTAGAAATAGGGTTGCTTTAAACATATAACTCTCTCTCTCCATGACAAAAACACACCCGCCCTCTCTTGTGCAAGGGGCCTCCCTCTTCTGGCATGAATGGTTATTGTACTTCGTTCGCCTTGAATTTTCAGTCTCCGAAGATAAGGCACTGAAGCTGTAATCTCAGCCTTGCCAACCTCAAGGATTCCTCGCTGGCTGCTGCTGGACTCTACTAAGGGTAACAACGCATTATACCTCCCCACATACATGGACCTTTCTGGCTCTGTGATCTTGGCAGTAAAGGGCCTTTTTCCCCCCAAGAGGACTGGGATTGAGCAGGGAGTGGTATTTGGAGAAAATTCAACTTCTGTTTGATGGCAGATGCCTCCCTTCGGCATTTACAAAAACAGACCGGATCATGCTAAGATGGCACTGGCTTCACATAGAGGGGGTAAGTCTCTCTCCCCATTTCTCAAACAAGTCAGTGGGAAAGGCCTTTCTTCCCTTCCCCATACTGTATCCATTTCCCATATAATTCAAGCCAGGGACCATTGAGATGGAGGTCGGTCGGCTACAAAGATGCCAGGGTCATATTTGCAAGCGATCCCATTGGGAACTGCCCTGTTGTCTTTAAATGGGGGGAGGTACGAATGTTCAACATTCAAAGCTTTGTTTCAAGAATGAGAAAGTGGGTCAATGGGAGAGAGGGCGGGATCAGGGAAAACAGAGAGACCGTCGGAGATGAAAAGGCTGCTTGGTGAAAGAAATGGATAAGATAAAGAGGCAGAAGCTTTGAAATGGTGGGGAAATTGATCATGTCATGTGGTGTTCCATTGTAGTGCGGCAGCTATGGCTCAGTAAGGTCAAGAAGATTTTTCATCCCCAAGCTGCAGATATGGAAACTGAGGCTGAGAGGAAAGTGGCTTGCAGATGAATTTGTAGCTGAAGCAAGTTTCAAGTGGGGGTGCCGTGGTTCACAGCACAGTCTTTTAACCATCTTAACCATCACTCTTTTTAAGCAGTACAGGCAGAAGGGCAGTTATGAAGGAGTCGGTTGCCCAAATACTTGGGGTGTGGGTAAGATGGCTTTGTTTGGAGATGAGGACTTTTAATTTCTAAACTGAAGTTCTGCCTTCTGCCCTTGAAGCCCTAACCTCCGATGGTAATCATTGTTTAGTGATATGGGAAATATACTCTTCACATCCTCAGAGGCACCCTCACTGTTATGCTATACCAGGACCAAAATAACATAGTAAACAAATTTCAGGAGATAACCTGGCAGAAATTGACTCTGGTTTTGAAAGACAGCGTGGGTGATTTGTGGTTGTAGGAAATGTGAGGGGACTACAAGACTGCTTCTCACAAACAACACATGAAGTCAACCTGTTCTGTGGCTGTACCTTTGTTGCACACCGTCTCTTTAAATTAAACAGAAAGTTCCTGCATTTCCTGGTTTCAGAAAACCATGTGACGGCGCAAGGTAAGGGGATTTCGTTTTGGAGCACACTGCAGGGGAGGCGTCTGTGGAGGGTCAGGGAGTTGCACCGTCCCTGCAGCATATCATGGAAAAGGGTAAGATATATCGCTAGCATCTCATTTTCTGTGTGCAAGGAATTATTTTGTACAGAAGGTACAATCCAGCAGCAGGTTTACTACCACATGTGCTGTTTGTGAAAACTAGGCCTGCATTGGGAGGGACTGGAGATGACCTGGCTGCAGAAGGGCTGCTGGATATTGTGTTGTCTGCTGAACCTGAGAACGGAATTCAGGTTTCACAAAGGTGTTAAGTCACCTAACTGGTTTAGGGTTTTGTGCAGCTCTCTGGCAGGGCTGTTTAATGCAGGCCTGCAGCAGGAGTTCTCCTGATTCAAGGGAAGAGGGAGAGAGTGCCTTTCCTCTCAGCCAACAGGTGTACACGTTTGACTCCAGTTGCTTATACAGCCTTGGGTAAAAATGCCTTGGCTTAAGCGAACAGTGCACACTGTCTGAATAGGTCACAGACATTTTGGGGAGCAAGAAATAAAGGCAGTGGTGGCTCTAGTTTTGGGGGAGCCCTAAGATGAGGACCCTCTCTCAGTGGAATGCATTCCCACATTTTGGAAAGTGCCATCTAGCCCGTCTGGAAGTGTCACTTGCACCTGTGGCAATCCCATAATCTCACACAATAATTTGAGATGAACTCTGAACTGCAGGAAATTATTGTGATTATCATTTCTGTCCCACCCTTCCTCCTAGGTGCTCAGAGCAGCTCTCCTTGCTTGTATCCTCACAACAACCCTGCAAGGTAGGTTAGGCTGAGAGTGACCAGTCCAAGGTCATCCAGTGTGTTTTATGACTGAAGATTTGAACCTGGGACCCCCCAATTCTAATCTGACACTCTAACTACTTCCAGGAGCCACAGAGACATGGGACAATCTCCAAAACTTGATTGCTTAAACAGGTCCTCTGTTTTTCCCACAGGGACATTTAGAAGTCAACAAGCCCTCCAGGGTAAAAAATTCCATTCAAGGAATTATGTCCACACTGCACCTGTTCCTGGCTACCTGCCTTCTCTTTTTTTCCCTCCTCCCAGCAAGGGGCTCCAGCCACTGCCAACTCTTTCCCAAGTCCACCTGTGAGCAGCACACTGCCTTTGTGCCTGGACATAACTTGGCTGGCGAGGGGATTGACATAACCACTCTGGCCAGAAAGGGAGCCTATTTGGTGGACACCAGCCAGTGGCAGGGTCGAAACGGAACATGCACCTTGTGCCGGAACCCTCTGATGGATGGGCAGCTACAGAGACTCCCTTTGGCTGGTGTGGACTGGCGGGTGCGCGTCTCCTGCTATCGGCAAGTGAGCGGCTCCGTGGAGCATTCGGACGTGGATGTGGCAAAAGCAGTGGCTGGGGAAGTAAAAAATGACTGGAAAATAGATCTAGGTTTACCCAAGGAGTTGGAGTCCATCCTGAAAGTCCGCGTGGCATTTGCTGGATCTCAATCTGAGCTGGCGATTTATGCGCATGAGAAGGCCCAGCAGGACAGATACAGCTTTGTGAGGCATGAAGTCTCCTGTGAGTACTACCGGTGAGTGTTAGCTTGGGGGCAGCCTTACAAGTGAGAAAATTGAGTTAATCCAAGAGGAAAGGGGGAAGTGATGGTTGTGAAAGAAGTCTTAAGTTTAAGCTGGCCTGGGCCACCCTCTCGGTGTGAACTTTGGCAGAGGAAAATATGTGCTATATCAGTCTTGCACATATGGGCCCTGCTATTCAGGTACCGCTTGCGGGAAGGTAAACAGCGCTCCGTGTTCCAGCTGCATGCTATACGCTGCGGCAAGGAGAGTCATGCTGGCCACATGACCACGGAGGCGTCTTCGGACAACGCTGGCTCTTCGGCTTTGAAATGGGAATGAGCACCACACCCTAGAGTCGGACAGGACTGGACTTGTCAGGGGTCACCTTTACCTTTACCTATTCAGTGCTGCAGCACCACATCCTTTAAAACACAGAAAGTCTAACTGGTTTCTAATCTTCGGTTCCTCCTGTTCTCTCCCTGAGCAGGTTAAGGCTCCTGCAGAGGCCTTCGCTGCTGACCTCTCACTTCTCCCACGCTGTGGGGAATCTACCGAGCAAGTATGACCCTGAAGAGTACCAGCATATCATTGACACCTATGGCACTCACTACATCAGCCAAGTACAGCTTGGCGGGAAAGTGCTCAACATGCTGGCCATGCGGACGTGCGAGGCAGTCTTAGCAGGCCTAACAGCTTCTGACATCAAGGACTGCCTGACCATGGATGCCTCTGTAGGCCCTGACTTGCTGTCACAGTCGTTGAGAGCAAAGTGTCATGAGATGTGGAGGGGCCAAGCCAAAGGAAACTTCTGGGATGCCTATGGCCAGCGGCGCACTGAGGTAGTGGGAGGGGACAGTCAGGCAGAGATACTATTCTCAGAAGTTGGAAACATCCTGCTGTTCTCAGAATGGATGGAGACCCTCAAGACCAGCCCTGGTGTGGTTTCATACTCCCTCTTACCAATCCATACTTTGATAGCCCATGGAGACCCGAAGAGGGAAGTGCTGAGACAAGCTGTGAGGGACTACATAGCACAGAGGGCGCTCTGGAGGAACTGCACACAGCAGTGCCCCAATGGGAGCTACAAGAGTTCAACAGACCCCTGCACGTGTGTGTGTCATGATGAAAGCATCAGTGATGCCATGTGCTGTGCCCAGAAGAGGGGCATTGCCCGCCTCAAAGTCCATGTGCTGAACGGAACTAATCTGTGGGCTGACCACTTCTCTGCCACTGATGCCTACGTTAAAGTCCTCTTCCAGGAACGGGAATTGAAGACGAGGGTAATCCGGAACAACAACAAGCCCTTGTGGTTTGAAACCCTGGATTTCGGGCCTGTCGTGTTGACAGGCCTTGACTATATTAAGGTGGAGGTCTGGGACAAGGATGTCAGGCAGGACGAGCTGTTGGCAACATGTTTTGAGCCTCTGGTGGCTGGGCATGATGAGTCAGTGAACTGCTATCCAAAACATGGATATGTCAAGTATTCTTATGAGGTACGGTGTGGTCCCACTCTTGGCGGCACAAGCTGCCACAACTATGTCCCCCAGAGGCCACCTTAGAACGTTCCAATCTTGCTCTGCAGAACTGGCCTCCCAAAACAAGGCCCCAAAAAGCAGTTCCTTATAAACAACTATAATTGTGAGTCAGGAAATATCCCCATTTCGCTATGGGTGAGAGCAAATCGGATAGAATTTGCTCACACATGTATCATAGGGGGCTTGTTGTTTGGGAATCTCTCCTATCTCTGACCACAGAAGAGATTACATTTTCCCCTATAGTCCAAATTAAACCAGTTTAGCTATCATGTCTCTCAAGCAAATAATTGTAGTCCTGTTAAGAGGCTACAATTTCCAGAGACCTTTGTCAGGCACCATGGCAGCAGAACTTCCTGCAAAACAATGCAAATATTCTTTAGATGTGGAACTTGTACAAATTTCAAACATGTTTTAATTAGCATGGATTCCTTGCAAGAAACCCTAGAAATGATAGTTTTGCGAGAGGAGTGAAGTGACCCCTATTAGAATTACTTAGCAATTGCACAGAATGCCTGTACTTTGTGTTTTGCAGTTCACAACAACTTTTGTCATAAGCGGGGAGTCATGTCCACCAACATGATCTCTATTATTGTTTCCCACTTCCCCTGCTATGGATCTTTTAAAGATGAAATTACATCTGACAATACTGACATGCTTGTATGCTATGCCTTTTAGTTTATAGCCGTTTCCTGAGAAATCCCACAAAGGTTCAGCAGAGTTCTTCTCAGGTGCTAGTTGAAGGTGGTTGTAGGAAGTGTAACTTACAGCCCAATGCCATTGAAGAGTTACGACAACGGAACCCACATTCCGCTGCTATAAATCCTTTACAATGGCGGGAAAAGTGAGCCACCATCAAGTGCTCCAGAGTTGCTGGCGCAAATGGCCGGAGGCTCTCTGCCCATGCCAACAGCCCAGCCAGGTCACAACGGAAACGGTACGGTGGCAGTGGTGGTGGGACATGGGAAGGGGAAGATCGGGGTGTTTTGGGGGTGGAATTTTAGGGGGGTTGGGGGGAGGGCGTGGATCCAGCACCAGTCGTTCACTTAAGATCCTGCGGTCACTCTTAGCACGAATTTCTGTCAATGCCTATAGTCCCGGCAAAAGAACATGCACTTACATCTGCTGTAATTCATTTGGCAAAAAGAAATTTGTGAATGTATATGTACTGCTTATACCAGGTTTTTTTTTTTTTTTTTGGTAACTTCAGCATATTCTAGGATTTACTTCAAGTTAACATAAAATACTTCTCAGTAGACTCAATGTAACTGGATTTCAATTTTAGGAAGGGGAGATAGTGGGAACACTTGAAACGTGATTAATTAAGGCATTTTTACCCAAGGGTGTATATATGCAACTGGAGTCAAATGTACACACCTGTGGGCTGGGGAGGAAATGGGTTTGGGACACAAAACCTCGGGGGAGGGGGGGAAAGGACCATTTGGGCATGTGGCCATAAGATAGTCTCCTCTATTTACAAGATCCAGGAATATCAAAAGCTTGGTGAGGGAACAGCATAAAATGCTAGACCCAGATGAACTGAGAATCAGGACTGCATGAACATATTAGGTTGCCTTCGTCAGCCCGAGATTCCCAGGAGAGGTCTTGCCCTGTCCTACCTGCAGATGCCAGGGGCTGAACAAAGTCCTTCTGCATGCAAAGCATCTACTCTGCCACTAAGCTAGCTGGGGGTGGGGAGAAAGAGGGCTTCTGTCTTCTCACGGCTGCATGTATACAAAGGAACGGAATAGGGCCAACAGTGGGAAATAACCACCCATAAGGTCAGCCAAGATTTCCTAGGTAGGTTCTCTCATGAAGTGTGTGTCCGTGGCAGGGAGGGCAAGAGTCAAGTTGCATAACCGAGTTGATAATTCTCTGCTGATAAGCTTCTCTCTTGCTAGGCCAGCACTAACTGAAAGCACTGTCCGAAAGCTCTGTGTGAAAGGTTGTAAGGCTCTTCTGACTGTTTAAACAGGAAAGGCATACGTCATCTTTGAAGTCACGATACCAAATGTTCACCCACAAGTATCATTTGGCGACCATAGAGCCCACATCACAGCTCAGTCCCCTCTACCACAGTCTTTCCAGTAAAAAGGGCAGAGGCAGGAAGTAGGGAAAGATTGAAAAGCAAATGAGTCAAATCAACTAGTGGAAGAAACAGCCCTACCTCAGAATTTTAAAGAAGGCAACTGACAAAAAAAGAAATCTTGGCTTCCTTTCTCTCTACTCTTCTTTTGCAGGGCTATAGAAAAATATCAAAAGCAGGGTGTTTTAAGCCCTGCTTTTGGTATTTCATCAAGCATTCAGGCCTGCCTACCCACCACACACTTAATGTTTGAAACTTTGCATGTCTCGGTGTGCGTGTTAAGATTCCCAAAATGCTGAATTGTGCCCAGTACTACTTTCTACACTTATACAGAATTGCAGGACATGCACTGCTCCTGGATGAGAGCTGGAAGGGGGGGGGGGGGGAAGAAGAGATGCATTGCAAGCTTAACACAAATCCTTTGCTTTACAATATCAGAAGTGCAGGAGACCACCCTCTGTTGGTCGACACAAAATCTTACCAAATTATTTTGTTCTAGAAAAGTGGCGGGGTCAGTTCTCGTCACATGCAGGCAGACCTCCCAAAGAGGCCAAGTTAATTGCTAAGACGTGCCAACTTCTCCAAGGAGCCAAAATCCTTTATATTAATCCTCAATACAGAGGCTGTCTTGAATTGCAGCCCCCTTTCCCAGTATCGTGCCAGGAGGAGAATGCGTTCTACTTCCACCCTCCTTTCAAAGGCCTAGAAAATCTCCTTGGTTTCAGTCTACCCCTTAGCCAACCCTCATTAACACTTAATCCAGATGACTTAACTGTAATGAATCCAAGGACCTTTCAATTGTGTATGCCATGGCAATTATAAAAATGCAACAAACTTAAGGCTTCCTAACAAGTTTTGTTTAGCAATACGGATTTTCCCTTCAGGTTCTACAAGAGTTTTTTTTTTTGGGGGGGGGAACACAGCCGTATAATTCAGCTGCTCTTTAAAATGGCTCATGGATTACATTTGGAATAGGTGATCAAGCCTGAACTGCCACCAAATTTAAGAGACCCTTCAAGGCAAAGCCCGATGGCCCTGTTCTAGAAGATTCCCTTGAAATATGCCTCTTCCCCAACTCTGCCGTGTATCATATGTAGACATTCCCCATAACAGCAGGGGCAAAAATACATCACCCACTACTGAAACTACAGCTTCTTCTGAGGGCCAAGACAATGGCAGTAATATAACAAGTCATGCAGAAATGCTGAACTAGGCTTCAGGATCAGAAGTAATTTCCAATACCAAGACAGAGGCCCGGAATGTGCAAAAAAGAATAAAACAATGTGTACTGGGTATGGGCCAAGTGCTTCTCCCTTCCTGTTCAGTTACCATCGCTGAACCCTATCAGTTACCAATCAAGGATCCCAACTCCCCAAGGTTGACACATGGCTTCCATGAATGTTTGAGCCCCAGCACCCTGGCTTTGAAAACTAAGAACTGGGAGACCATTGCTTTGCAAACATTTTTAAAAGTGCTTTTATTTTTATATTACAAAATAATTTGAGTCAGGCTGCTTTTTGTATATACATTCAATCTCCCAAGGCAACTGGAACATGTTGCTTGATGCTTTGATTCAGGCAGTTTCTTTTTTCCAAAGTAGTAAAATATCAAACCTTCCCAGGAGTAAGACCAAAAGGTTTTGGCTTCTATTCCCTCCATGATTTCCCCACCCAGTTCATCTAGAACTGAAGACAGTCCTCAGGTATTCTATTATTCTTTTGCTATAAACCCCAATCCCCAGAACACAACTCTGGTTCTACCAGGTGCCTTGGTCATGCTTCCAAGCCCACTAGTTCAAGGTCTGCATTCTGGCTTCAGACCAAACCATCTTAGGGTGGCACTGGGATGTGTAGCAGTTCATTGCCCAAGGGAGAAAGGGATCCAAAGAACAGAGGAAGACCACACATAGGCTCATGGAAGGTGAAGAGTGCGATTCCCAAGGCACCAGAGACAAGGGGGGGGGGGGAAGGGTCAACAGAAGGGTGGAACACAATGCTTAAAAAGGACAAAGATGACACAAATGAACTAGGCATAGAGAAGGCCCCGTCTTAAAAACTGGAGGCAGTAGGAAAACAGCTTGGCAAAAAACAGATCAATATTCAAAACACCTGTGAACTCAGAAGTCCTAGCTTGCAGCCCTCTGCTTCAATCAAGCAACCCCCCCCCCCCTTTCTATCAAAGATGGGAAGGATTCCTTCAAAATCCCAAAAAAAAAATCTGCTAAGGATGAAGGCAGTAGGTGTGAAAAGTTACAGATTCAGGGTTTTGATGCCTCCCTCGCAGGCACATCACATAGGGATGGGTCTGTGGGGTATGACAAACCAAGCAAATGTTGCAGAATATCCATCTACCCCCTTGCTTTCTAGTCAAGGCACACAATACCATGTGTGGGGAGAGGGAAGCTTAAGAAAATAAGCACACCAAGCATGGTAGGAAGAGAGATAAATAAATACAGCAGGCAAAGAAAGTTGCCTGCAACAGTGACTAGAAAAGAGACAAAAAAAGAAAAGAAAAAAACAGCTGCCATGATGAGGCTAAGAAGATGGGAGAACTGGTGCTGGCTCAAGATGGCGCTCTGCAGGTTTGAATTCACAGGGAAAAATGTATACTAGGGAAAACACTGTAAAGGAAGTGGCCGAGGCAAGAAATAATGTGTATGTGTGTGTGTGTGGGGGGTCAAGGCCATAGAACACTCGGGGCGGGGGGGAAGAGAGTATACCAAAAAATGCTGCGAAGATGCACATAACAAAAAGACAGCTAAATCAGGAAGCCAAAGGCAACGCAGCAAAGAGTTTGCTTTAGATCTTGGGGCATCTTGAAAGCTTTTCAGATGTGGGAAAAGGAGGGGATCTTTGATTCAGGGAAATAGGCAGCTTGTGCTTTCAGGACTGGGTAAAGGCAGGAGGTGCCTCCACCAGCTGTCCATCAGTGCAAAGGCCTCCCAGCAGGGGGCAGCAGTTCCAGGTCAGAAACTAAGCCAGAGATTGAAATCCTGAAAATTTAAAACACAGAAAAGGAGGAGCAGAGTCACTATTTGCATCAGATCCTACTTAAGGAGCTTCACTTACAAAGATACTCTCCCTCACCCACGCCAGCATCACAAAGTCATTTTTTGGCCAAAGTGCCCTTGCAAGAGGTATAATGTGCTCGTGCAGGTAGCAACTTCCTCCTGCACCTTTATTAGCTGCTGGCAGCAATATGTGGACTATATTCCTGGGTTCTGCTGCATAACGTGGGCCAGACTATGTTAGAAAGGGGTGAAACTGATCAAGCCCTGCACTTGTTCTAGGGAAGCAAGGGCAACAGACTGTTGCAAAAAATGCAAATGCAAGCAAGGCACAACACATGAGTAAGAGATGCCTCACCATTACGAAACTCCCCTGTACAAGACAATGCATTTTTTAAGAAGGCCCACCAAGTCCAGCTGACCAGGTTTTTCCTCAGCTACTTCCCACCTCTTTGCCCTCTGCAGGTTAAGTGCAATACATACCATCAAACTCCGACAATGCAGCATTAAGGGGGAAGCAGAACCTGGTGCCCTTCTAACCAGCCGCAATTGCTGCACCAATGATGATGATGATGATGACCACTGTGATCGTCAGGCAGATGCCGATCATGAACTTCTTCTACCAAGTCCCAAAAACAGAAAACAGGCAAAAAAACATTGTGGCAGATGGGCAAGGAAGCAGCCTGAGAAAAGGATGTCTGTTCCTGCTATTTGTATTTTCCTTCTGCTAGCCATGGGAGAAGAGCCAAGAAAAGCATTAACCCCACCACCACCGGAAGTCTCACTTATCCCCTCAGATCCTGTAATTTCACTAGGTGCTGCCCACATTCTCAGACATCTCTCTAATCATAAGAGTCTGAAACATACCCCTACCCCTTAAATGCAAGCAAAGAGGGTTTCCCAGGATGCTTAGTTCTGTCCAGGCATGGAGCAACTGTAGGTATAATGCAAATGAATTATTTTTATTCTAAGGAGACGCCACTTAAATAATTGCCAAGAGCACAGGCAATTTACCTTGCGGGCTTTCTTCTGGTTCTCCTGGGCTGTATGGAGATGTTGTTGACCTTTCTTGACATAGTCCTCAGAGTCCAGAATGTTCTTCTCTATTCTGTCAATCATTTCTCCCTACAGTCAGTCAAAGGGGATGGGATGAGGTTCAGGTAAGGAAAAGCCTTTTAGATGAATCGGTGAACAAATGGCAACTTGACAGACAGCAAGAGCAGACAGCCAAGGAAAGAGAAAGAGGCGGCTAAGAGGATCCAGAACGGGGAGGAAGGCAAAGGGAGTTGGGTGTATGTAGGGCCACTAGGGGTGAAAAAAGAGAATATGGTCAAACAATGACGTTCAAAGGGAAATTATTCAATACAGGAAAAGAGGAAAACGAAGGTGTAAGCACATGACCGCACTATAGGAGACACCTCCTTTCCCTCCAACTCCACAGTTAAGATAAAACTAACCTCACATTAATTCCTAGTTGAAGCTGGCACATATAATTGACAGGAAGGGGACAAAAGGTTAATAGGAAACCAGAATAGGGAAAAAGAGGAATCGGAAGCCATTGCTCTCGCCCCATTTACCTGCAGCTCTACTTCTGTGGCCAGATATGTGAACATTTCATGCAGCTCCTGGATGCTGCGCTCCAGCTTGAGTATTTCACTGTGCCGCGTCTCAATTTCATTCAGAGCTTGCTTTGTCATTTGCGTGTCCTTCATGATCTGCATAGAGGTGGCAAAAGAGGCTACAAGTCTCATCTCAAAAGATTGCATGCACCCGCCTATCTTCCCTCTTCAGAGGCCCCACCTTCCAGTACTCACATTGGAGACAAACACCTCAGTTTGACCACTCTCCAGCATCTGGTCCAGCTCTTCATCCGACACCCCTCCGCTGCCAGCTGAAGCCAAACAAGAGCACAGTCTCAGCACAATGTAGAGACTCTCTACTCAGAAATGGGAAACAAACCCAGGCACCCATGCTCTCATGAGCCTTCATAACACTGGTCCTATCCTGGAAACGTCATCGAAGATCTCTGCCCCTCAGGATTGCTGCCCCTTAGTCTGATGCACTAGACATAAGAACATAAGAGCCCTGCTGGATCAGGCCAAAAGCCCATCTAGTCCAGCTTCCTGTATCACACAGTGGCCCCACCAGATGCCTCAGGGAGCACAAGACAACAAGATAACCTGTTTCCCGTTGTCACTCCCTTGCATCTGGCACAGAGAAAACCCACTTCCAAAACCTCTAAAACCAGGAGGTTGCTTATGGCTTGTAACCTGTGATGGTCTTTTCCTCCATGAATCTGTCCAAACCCCTTTTAAAGGCATCCAGGCCAGGTGCCATCACCATATCCTGTGGCAAGGAGTTCCACATCCTGTGGCAAGGAGTAGACCTCACACTCGTCCCAAAATAAAACCCAAGGGTCACACTAGAGTATCGTAGCCAGGGTCCCTGCTATGGCAACACAATGCTCCCTACTGATGCACTGCATCACTTAAGAAAAAGCTCAAATAAAACTTTTTCAGCTGACGTGTAGGCCTCAAATTCTGTGATCCAAACACCAGCACAATGCAACCAGAAAAAAACATGTTCTATATATAACGAAGCTATTTTTTTCAGAAGAGAATGCTAGAGACTCCAGTTACCCAGTGAGCCAGACACCAGGTGAAACATTTTTACCCTTCCGGGGAACCTGGTAACAGATAAAAAGCCTATTGCCTGCCCAGTGTGATGCAGTTCTAGAAATATAAAACGAAAGAGCTCTCTTACTATTCTGGACTGAGGATTGTGGCCAGCTTGGCTGCAAAATTTCTGACACTTGATGCTCTGACTGGTAGCAAACAGATCTAGACACGCGAGACCAATGATGAATTGTAGAATGAAAGACATGGATATTGAGATTCCACTTGTGAGTAACTGCCATGTCTTTCCCTCTGCTGAAGGCATCTGCCAAATTGTTGGACTGTCTTAAGTGAACAGCTATCAGAGTGATACAAAACTTGATACATCAGTTCCAAATTGTGCATGACAAGGTGCAAAGCATTTTCAAACTCATGCTTCCTTGTTTGTGTTGGACACGGCCATTGTGCTGCCGATATCAGTACTAGAGAAATACTTCAAAGACAGAAGAAAGGATTTCAGTACCTTGAAGATAAACCAAAAACCTCTAGAATGCCAATACAGTGAAACCTTGGATTGAGAGTAACTTGGTTTGAGAGTGCTTTGCAAGACAAGCAAAACTGTTTTCTAAATTTTGACTTGATAAACGAGCAATGTCTTGCAATACAAGTACATTGTGTTCTCCAAGATATCTCTCTGTGTGTTTGCAGAGTAACAATAGCGTCTCCTGGGCAACAAACTGCCCTCATTAACTGCTCATTAACACTCTGTTCTCCTTCTGCTAGAGGCTCCCTTTGTGCAGAATAGCAGCTCACACTTTGCTTTGCAACTTCTGTCTTGCAGACCTCATTAACAAGCTGTTTCCCCCCTCCCCCATCTGCCTCTAGCAAAGACGTTTACTCTGCGGAACAAGGCTCAGGTTTTGCATATCAGACGTCGCAAAGTGAGCTACAGTTTGCAAGAGCAAAGGAATATTCTGCAGGGCAGCTTCTTAATTAGCTGAGCCCAAGAGATAATGCAGACACACACAAAGATCTCTTGCAGAATAACGAATCATCTGAGTTTCCATTATTTCTTATGGGAAAATTTGCTTTGATATAAGAGTGCTTTGGATTACGAGCACGTTTCTGGAACCAATTATGCTCGCAATCCAAGGTTCCACTGTATAAGCTTCCCTCTGCTGCACTGTCTAGGCTCCAGTGACTTCAAACCAGCCAGCCATAGTGAGTTCCCCCACTCTACATCAAAGGGTTTGTGGGTTAATGAGAATTCAAGTTGAAAGAGGACACCCTCAAAAAGATTTAGAAAAAAATCACCAAAGTAGTTACTCTA
This sequence comes from Plestiodon gilberti rubricaudatus, assembly GCA_026170595.1. Taxonomy (NCBI): domain Eukaryota; kingdom Metazoa; phylum Chordata; class Lepidosauria; order Squamata; family Scincidae; genus Plestiodon; species Plestiodon gilberti. The sequence continues at coordinate 10,687,956 of JANXHW010000006.1, read as the reverse complement.
CCTCACATTTGTTGGATACTGAAGTTTTGAGCTGCACATATCAAAGAAGCATGGGATGGAGGCCATTACGTGGTATCAAATGTGAGACTGCTCAGAAATCAAAATTAGGTATCAGACTAAAGTATTAAAGTGCTGAACTGGGGGCTGTAGTTCTGTTTCAAAACTTGGGCAACTTATCACAGGACATAAATACTGAAGTACGAGCTAGATACTTAGATCTTGGACTAGTAGATATCAAGGGAACTTAGTATGGAGGCCATTACTTGATATCAAGGTTGAGACTACCTCTGAATGAAGAACTACGTACGGAGGCTAGAATTACCAAAGGAACAAGCCACTCATACTGAAGAGGCTAGGTACAGAAAATGTAATCCAATGTTTTCTGGTCGTTTATTATAAACCTGGATTATATTGTGTTGAATTCTAAAGTTTGTACCGGTCGTGAACATCTAAAGACGTATACCAAGAAAGCTAGACCATAGCTTGGGATCAAAGCTTGTGGTGTTTATAAAGTGACAGTAGCTACCAGGGTTAAAAGGCAGGTACCAAGGTGTTGAAACTGTCTACTACAGTATATACCGTATTTTTTGCTCCATAAGACACACTTTTTCCTCCCCCAAAAGTAGGAGGAAATGTCTGTGTGTCTAATGGACCAAATATTGTTTTTAAAAAACCTTTTGCATACCTGTATTTATCAGCATATAACATGCTGAGACTGCCCCTGCTCAGCAGCTTGTGTTGCTCTCTGGAAAAAATAAGCTCCCCCCACCTCAATTAACAAGTTAAGAAGGTCTCCAGGACAGAGTTCAGGGAGTGCAGCAGCGTTTGCTCCTGGGTCCTTGTTTTGCAAATTACAGTAAATGCGGTCTGCCCTGGAGCACAAACCTGCAGCCAGAGCTCAGATGGGGTGTGAAAAGCCTTATCAGTGATTTACTGGAGAGGGGGAGGGCAGCAGAGGTTGCTTAAGCTTTAAAGAGACAGGATATTCAAATCGGCTCCTTGTAGCTTTGTGTGCAGTTTAAAATAATGCCGTTTTCAGCAGAACGCGAGCTGAGGGAGAGGTACCCCTCTTTGCAGTGTGAGGTTTGCCCTGCTCCTGGTGTGTGGGTGTGTGTGTCTCCTCTTTCAGATGCATTCCAAACCATATAACCTAGACAAGAAGGCATAGATAAGGGGGGGGGGAAGAACTGATCTTGGGAAGTAGGAGAGGGAAAAGAGGAAAAAAAAGATGCTGGCATGTCTTTTTGCACAGCAGCTTAACATGACATCAAGTGTGTGTGTGTGTGCGTGTGTGTGTGTGTGTGTTCTTTTTTCTTTGCACTTTTCAAAAATAATTTCAACAGGGGCTGGGAGAGCTTATTTTAAGTGTCATAATTAGGAGGGCTGGCTGCATTTAGCTCTCTTCCCCCACCCCTTTAAAACATTTTTTTCTGAAATGGGTCAATTTAGTTCACCATTTGGTTCAGAATGTTTTTCTTGTTTTCTTCCTCTAAAATCTAAGTGCGTCTTAATGTCCGGTGCGTGTTATGGAGCGAAAAATACGGTAAATGGAGTTTGGCACGGAGATCACAGCTGAGGCTTGGTGTGAGATGAAGATTGGATCAGAACCAATCCCATGGAAAATGAAACTGGTTAGGGTGCTCCAAGTCAGAAGACTTCTTGTAAGCATCAGTATCTGAAAATCAGTGCATTGTTGGGGCAATCAGGCTGTTAATTCAGTCACAGAAGATTTAGAGCAAAAAAAAAAAAAAAAACTGATTGGTGGCTTGTCTGAGCCAAAGAGCCCAATTTCCTTCCAAGATGGAACCCTGCAGCAGAAGGCTGATGCCCAGATCAAGAAGGCATGGTTCCCACATGAATCTGAATGCTACTATCCCTCCCTGATGGGATGGAACCTGTTTAGTCAGCTTTGACACCAAAGGCTTATACCCAGGACTCAACTTCATGCTTTTTCCACAAGTCTGAATGCCAGAGTCCCTCTGATCAAGCTGCTTTGGTTCACAAGACGTATGCCCAGGCCTTAGCAATATACAACCCGCACGAGACTGAAAATTAGAATCCCTTTCTAATGAGTATGATCAAGGTCACTCCAATTTTATTTTTATATACCGGTACTTTTTTAAAAAAGCAATGAGAGATTCAGAAGTACATGGAGGTAGAAGACGTTTTGTTCTTCCTTGTTACAGCAACAGTGACATCACTTTGCCTCCAATATTTCAATTTATGTTATTTTTTAACTCTGCCTTCTCTGAATTTCAACGGTAGTGAATGGTGTAGTGGTTTGGGAGTCGGACTTAGACCTGGAAGATCCAGGTTCAAATCCCCGCTCAGCCATGAAGCTTCCTGGGTCACCTTGGGCCAGTCACTATCTCTCAGCCCCACCTACCTCACAGAGTTGTTGTGAGGACAAAAAGAGGGGAGGAAATATGTACACCACTCTGAGCTGCTTGGAGGAAGGGCGGTATAAAAATGTGAAAAAAATAAAAATAAACGCAAAATGAGACACCAAGAACACTGGGGATGAGGAGCAAGCCAGGATCAAAACACAAGAAGAAACAGGGACGGTGCTGAGTAATGAACCATCATTTCTTGGCTACTGAAATTTCCCTGCAAGAGCATCTGTAATTTAAAGCTTTGCACTACTATACCAAGATGCGGAGAGTTTCATGCCAAAATTGGAAGTAAGCAAACAACTCACCCCCACTTAGTAGAAAAAAGGTAGAAGTGGGTGAGTTCTCCAGAGTAAGAACTTGGGCTACCTGCCACACATTTTCTTCTATTGGAGAATACAAGGATAACAGAGGGGAAGCAACATTCTACTCAAGTCTCCAGCTAGATCTTGTGCTGTGAATCTTCTTGGCTTGCTCCAAACCCTGCTTAAACACAGATGGAGCCTTTAGTGTACAAATGGCCACCCAAAATTTGTAAGTAGGACTCACACATCTTGTGCAGATCATCCATTTCATGTTAATATCACAGACACATCTATGGAACATTTCAGGACACCTTTCAACAAACTATCACCATTCAATACCGTATACATACAACTGTTATATTTTTAGGATTTTGAATCTACTTGATAGTGGACATGAGGATCTTTCTGGATATTCACCTTACCTACACTTGAGGACAACCCATCTTTATTTGTTGTTGAAGACTAGCAGAACCTGCTTGTCAGGTATTTCAGATAATGGTTTGTTTTGGATGATCTAAGGCTGGCTGTGCTATCTGAAGAAAAAGAGGGTATTAAAAAGCCTTTCTCCTTCCATCATCTACTCATTTTGGCTGTAAAACACCAAGCCAGGTGCATTTGTGCAGTTTACCTTCCAACTCTACAAGCCTTCAAGGTCATCTTCCTCTAAAAGGACAACAGCAGTCACTATCAGTCTCCACAGGAAGATGACTTGGCTAGCATACAAGTAACAGTGCTTCACTGAAGCTTTTTAAAAATCTCCACTTCCAAGGCACAGGATTTTACAACAGTAGCAGGGGGCGATTTAGAGCTAGGAATGTAAATACTCCCCCCCCCCCCGAAGTTGTTTGAAGTTTCTTTAGGAAGAGAAACATGCCCATTGGAATACAGCCAAGAGGAACTCAGGCCCCTAGAATGAACGCATTTCCAAGAGATGAATTAGATTTACACCTATAGCCTCTCTTCTTCCAGGCCGCATGTCTCCCAATTCACATCCCACACAGTCCTCCAGAGAGATGCACTGTATGAAGTCACCTGAAGGCAGGTGCTCCTGCCGTACTTTGCTCAGTCCACATCTGACGTTTGGCATAGGAGAGAAAGAATGCAGCAATTCTTTTCCTCAGGAAGGTTAGCAATATTCTCAGCTGCTGGAAACTTGGTCACATGACACAGCATCAAGAGCCATCACTGTGTCCTGTGTTTTTGGAATTTTAAGGCCTCCACAAAGCGGCTATTAAATAAGCAGCCTCAAAGCGGCACATAGCGGCTACATAAGCGGCACAAAGCGGCCTCCATAACGGCCGTTTCAGGCACTTTTGCAGCGGTGGCGATCCCCCGGATCGCTGCTGTCGCCATGCTGTCCCTGCCCCTTAAGGGGGCAGGGGACAGCTTTTGTTCTCAATGGTAGGTCGCGACCCACCACTTTGAGAACCACTGCTCTAATTAAAAGGCCAAAATAAAGGTCTGGCTCAGTTGGTTAGAGCATTCGTCTCACAAATGCCTGAAGATCTGCAGGACAGCAGTTCAAGACAGCCAGAAGTCTGTCGGAGAGCTGCTGGCACGCCGAGCTGATAAGCTACAGAGCAGATGAAGCGTGCTGAGGCGAACGCCAGAGAGAGAGAGATGGACTGTGAAAGTAACATCTCGAGTGAAGGGTTCTATGAAAGATTAGAACATTATTATATTGTAAAAACCCTTTGGGGGTTAGAACAGCCTGCACATGTACACCGCCATGAATAAAGTCGGAGGAGAAATCCAATGACCAGAAAGGCGGTATATAAATACTGTGCGCGTGTGCGTCTTCTGCACCATGAAGAACAAGATTTTGCACCTAAAATATCACACAAATAAAATATTCATGCTAGTTGTTCTGCATACTTTCTTCCACTTCTGCTAACCTGAAAGACATGGGGATAAACATCACTTAAAGCCTACCCCCAATCAGTGGAAATTCTATTCAGCTATTGCCCCCTTGGTGTCTGAGATATCATCAGGTATGTCCAACACACATTTTTGAACATCTGCCACACTTTAGGAGTAGTAACTAGCCTTAAAAATAGAAAAAATAGCTCAATACTAACTGTATGACACAAGTGCAGATACAGGAAACACATACAGCCCTAAACAGCATATTCAACACATTCCAACCCAAACAGAAACAGTAAACTTGGGCTGGGGAGATCCACCTGAGCCACAAAGCAAATTAAATAGATAAGAGGTTAGACTGTCATGGCCAGAGATAAGATAAAATGTGTATACAGGGTGTTGAAGCCATGACTTAGATTTTTTTATTACATTAGAGGATGTTGCGAAATGTAATAGGATTAACAATACAGGTGACGTTTTGATCATCTTTTGAAGATCATCAGATTCAGAGCATAACTGACAGTTGCAGAATGTTGGCCTCTAATGTTGGGGCTTGATTCCATTAGAGACCAACATTTCGCAACTGTCAGTTATGCTCTGAACCCAATGATGATCTTCAAAAGATGATCGAAACGTCGTCTGTATTGTTAATCCTATTACAACTGAGTTGCAGCAAACAATGGTACTAAAATACAGCCGTCTCTGGAGCTGGTGAGAAGCAAGGAGATATACTTACTGATCTGCAGTTGTCGTCTGATGCGCTCCAGGTTCCGGTCTCGGTACTCTGACTGCGTTGAGTTGCATTTGTTGATAAGTTCCAAGAACTGCTGGGACAGGATTCCATGCTGAGATAAACAGAAAAGGAAAGAAAGGTTAAGCCCACCTCACTTGCCTCTCCACCAGCACTCCCCCCCTCCCAAGCTAGCCAGCCTAGGACTGTGTCTAGGACTGTCTCTCACCTGTGTCCTCTTCATACGAGTGTTGACAGAGTTTCTGTTCTCATCTTCTTCATCCTTTGTGGGCTCAATTCCTAATTAAAAACGATAGGTCATATTATCTCCTCGCAGAGCTAGCAATGGAAACCAAGAGCCCTAGTTCTTGTCATGTGCTCACCCCGAGTTGAAAAACAGAGCCCAGGTGGCTTGCCAAGCAGACTTACTCCCTTTCATCCATTAAAGTTCCCTCCCTCCTACCACACTCACTCTTCAGGCGAGTCCGGATATCCTTTGCCAGGACCTTGATATCCTCACGTAGCTTCTGTAGGTCTTGCTTCATGCCTGAAAACAGAAGGTTAAAAAGTCATGGTCTGGTACAACAGGAGGGCGAGGGGAAATTTGCATGGTGCCTCTTCTTTTAGGAAGTGTGGAATGTGTATAACTCACAAATGCTTCTTCACCACATCCAATTCCTGCAAGCCTTATGTGCTCACTCTGCAGTAGCGCCCCCCTTTCAGAGAACGAGACTTAATCCATGTATTTAACGGTAACCAAGCTTTAAGTACATGTAACAGAGTTTGCCCGCTTTCTTCCCTCCTTACGTGTATCCTTCTTGCTGCCTACTTTAGATTATGAACTCTTTGGGAGCAGGGACCCATTTGTTTTGCCTGCACGTTTGTGAGGCACCACATACACCAATGGTGTGCAGTATAAACTGATGCAGCCTGAGGCACAGTCTGCCAGGAACCTTGCAGAAGCTAAGGAGGACTGGGACTGGTAAGTGCTGGGATAGAAGACCAGCTGGGTACCCTCCCCCCTCCACGCATGGCACCTTGAGTTCTATCAAAGGCAGGATACAGATGCAAGACATACGGCTACTTGAAATCTCTCTTGCCCCCAAACACTCCTCTGCCCGTAAGCTCACTGAGCTTCTCTGTTCAGGCTTATCCTTCCCTAGTTAATCTCTGCATCTTCTCATCCACCCTACCCTGCAAGATTGCAAACTTACTGTCCTCAGGGAGAGGTGTGGCCAAAATTGTAGTCTGATGTTTTTCTAGATCTTTCACTTTGCTTTCTAGCATCTTCAAGGCCTCACGGATGCCACGTGTCTGAAGGGATAAGATGAGAAGGGCCAATACCAGTTACTGAAATCTTGATGTCATCCTGTAGATAATCCGGAATGTTTTGACACCTGTGTGAGTCAGTCTCCTCTTTTTTTTGGGGGGGGGCCTGTTTACTGACACCAGATGAGAATATACATGTACTTCCTTTCTATCTTCTGTGATCAACATCTTTATTCCAAATCAAGCTATCCGAACAGCCAGCCAGTTAAGATGCACCTCCCTAGTACAAAAGTCACTTCATCTCTCATGGCGGCTCACTGCAAACCATCAGCATAGCAAGAAGTTGAATATATATTACACTGTATAACAGTATATCTGATTACATAAGCAGAAACTGTCACCTGTTCCAAAAAAATGCTGGAAATTGCTTGAGCAATTTGAATCCACAAGACATGGTGTGAAAACTTCAGTATGTGCAGACTATACTTATGCAGCTTACAGCATACACCCAATACATGCTTGTTCAGAAGTAAGTTCTATTGTGTTCAATGGGACTTACTTACTCCCTACAAAGTGTGTACAGCAGGGGTTCTCAAAGTGGTGGGTTGCAACCCACCACTTTTCCCAGAAGTGGCCGATATTACTTTAAGGGGGGGGGGTGACCAGCCCGAACGACAGCAACACTCTAGGATTATGCCCACCCCGACCCAAAAACACTTTTTTCAAAGTACATGGTTGTCCTGCCTGCTCCCCGAAGGGTCGGGGGGGGGGAAGCCACCGCCTCTGCAGACCTCCCCAAGGCTCCAAAGAGTGACGATCACATCAAAACCCCCACAAAACCGGAAGTGGGCTTTTTGACATGATCACCGCTGTTTGGAGCCTTGGGGAGGCCTGCAGAGGTGGCAGCACACACACACACACACACACCCCTGGACCCTTCGGGAAGCTGGCAGGACAACCGGGTACGTTGAAAAAAGTGTTTGGGGGGCAGGCACAATCCTGGAGCGCTGCCTCTGACATCGCCCCACCCCCGCAAAGGCTTACAGGGGACTAAACTCCCCTGTAGGACTTTGAGCAATGTTGGTGTACAGGATTGCAGCCCTAATTGATCAAAAATGCTTCGTAGATGTTAAATTCAAATTCTAAGGCCTCCTTCTCCTCATACCTTGGTTGTATAGCCCAAGGTTGCCTGAACCCTCCGATACATCAAAGCAGCTTTGGGGTTGAGGGGTGAATCCCTCTGCCTGCCTATGCCTACTGCAGCATCAGAAGAGATCAGCCAATTGCATCAAGAGAAGGGGTCAGAGGCAAAGAAAAAAAATTACTGGAGAATAGACACAGCCTACTGTGCTGATGAATGTGTGTGCGTGCGTAAGAGAGAGAGAGAATGCACAAGCATTTTCACACCCATGGAAGATTCAATTCCCAAGTGCTTAGAAAGGCCACGGTACCGTTCGGAAGAATTCATCAGTGGGATCTGGGGGCTCATTGGGCTTTGCTGATCCTGGCTGCACGACCAGAGCCACGTGTTCAGCCCTCTCACTGTCCGAGTCGTCATCATTCTAGAAAGGAGAGAGGCAGAGGGGAAAGAGCAAATATACACAAGAAAGCACTTGCTACACATGTACTGAAGGGGAGAGGAAGAGGCACAAAACAGAATCCATGTTCTTCTCAGACTGGATTTTATTCAGTATGGAAGAAAAAAATGTTACAAAATGAAGCATATCAAAGCTGCTTGAAAAATGACACGGCACAAAATGAGCTGATATCAAGTTGACAGTTGTGACGAACAGATGAGACTGCTTTGTACCCAGTACCTGCATGTTCCAATTTTCCTTCTTGCATTATTAGACCAATATAGAGGGCAGTAGGTAATATTTCAGTGTCAAGGTAAGCACTAGATGTCAAAGTGTCACCAAATGCCTATTGGATGTATATGGAAAATTGTACGTGAAAAGATACCACATAGATTTGAGTAACTATTTGCACTAGTGTTGAATTACCACTGGTTGTAATAATGAAACACATAACCAGGCAAATGTTAAACCTATAATTGTCAATGACATTAAGCTTGAAATAATTACCACTCATTTTCCAGTGTGAAAGCCAAATTAGCCACAAAGTCTTGCCTGAACAAAGTCAATTCACTAATTTGTGCTTTTATGGGTCTGTGCAAACAAAGACCTGTAGATAGGGGAACTGGAATAAAAGTCAGGCACCAAGGGCCTCCAGCTTGACAAACACTGTTGCCTCAGCCTCTTAAATACTGTTATATACATGCTAAACAGGTACTTGCTGCTACCAAATCGGAAATATTTGGTTTAAAATCCAGCTTCCAGAGAATGTCAACTTTTATTTAAATAAAACAGCATGTTTCTAGCCCTTATGGTTTCAGTGGCAGGCTTGAAAGCAGCAGTCAACCAGTGGAGTCACTAGGGTGCGCACCACCCGAAAGCGGGGGTGCACGCGCCACCCTAATGATTCTTGGCGCGGCCGTCAGGCCGTGGGCCGTTTTGGGGGAGCGACCCGATGGGACGCCGCCCCGGGTGTCCCCCAGCTCTGCCCCCCCGTTGCTCTGCCCTCTCCCGGCCTTGGAGCGGAGCCTCCGGAGGACGACGCGCGCAGGGGAGGTGACGGTGCGTGGGTTCGTGCATTGCCCTCCACACGCGTCACCTTCCGGCAGTCCACCCGTGTGCGCATCACCCAGGGGCGGGGCGCCTCGCGCTAGCGACACACCTGCAGTCAACAAATTTTGGCTGATTTTGGTGGCCAATCAAACATCTGCAATCATTAGACACCCCTCCTCCTCGAAGGGGCAAAGTCTTATATCTGACCTAATATGCAACTCTAAAACATGGTAAGAGATGAGGGACAATTACCTGCTCCCTAGCTTAGAGGTGGTAGAATGCTGAAGGACCATTCCTACAACTCTGCAGTGCAAAAACAAGCCCCAACCCTCCTCTCTTGAGCTTGGAGCTGTGTTACCTCACAGCTGTGTTGCTCTGGCACAATGGTAGACATGATCCTTGATCTCCTCACCAGCTACCAGCTGAAGAAGGATGTGACTTGTTTTGTTACTGTGTTCCTGAGGAGTGTGGGGCACCTTACCAGAGCAGCAATGACACTACCAGTCCCACCTTTTGTCTCCAAATAGCTTGGGAGTGCAGCAACAAAAACAAGCTGACCCCTCCTATCTACTATGGAGCCAGGTACTGTTGCCACAGTTGCGCTTCACACAACAGCAAATGTGCACTATTCTGTGCCACAAAGAGCTCAATTATGCCAGTTGCAGAACTTTAGTTCTTTTCTGAAGACTTTTAACTGCATGTGTCCTGTAAGAAACAATTATAAAATTGAGATTTCAGAGAAACATACAATTCTGGAAGCTGCCAAGAACTGTGGTGACAATTCCAAAACGAACTACCGTATTGTCCCGAGTATAGGACACTCCTGATTATAAGCCGCACCCTTAAAGTTTAGTGCAATTTTTTAAAAAAATACATTTTAACTTTTTTTTTAACTTAAATATACACATTAGTACAACAGTAAAACAATACAGCTTTAGTACAGTTAAGGGCATAGGCACCCTGTCCCTTATTGAATCTGGGCACCCTAGTATTAGTAGCCTTCCAGATCCAAAGGGGGACAGAGTGCCTACCTTTAACCTTTGGAATTTGGGCAGGTGCAGCTTGTTGCACCCTTCCATGATGATGAGCTGCACCTGCCCAAATTTCAATGGTTAACAGCACAATCCTATGCGTGTCTACTCAGACGTAAGTCCCATTGCATTCAATGGGGCTTACTCCCAAGAAAGTGTGCATAGAATTGCAGCCTAAAGGTAGGCACTCTGTCCCCCTTTGTAAGCCTATGCAGGATCTCTTGCTCTCATCTTTCAAACTGCACTCTCAACTTTTAAACTGCAAGATCAATAAATATCTTAGTTTCCACAGAGTCCTGGGGCTGGAACTTAAGAGTTAATTTTTTCAAATACTTCCAAAGGCTAGAGGCTGCTGAGAGATCATTGTTTTTGGCCATTTAGCAAGTGATTAAGAGCTGCAAGGAAAGGCTTGAAAACACAGCACTTTGCAGTTTAAAAAGAGAGAGAGAAAAGCCCTGTTTTACCTTTGAAAAGGGACTCGGAGAGGCTTGGCTTGAAAACGCCTTTGAAAGAGATTCGGAGAGGCTTGGCTTGAAAGCACTTTGCAGAAAACACTAGGCTTTGATTGTAGGCCACACCCCTACTTTAAAGATTTGCCTTAGGGGGAAAAGTGAGTCTTATACTCAGGCCAATATGGGTAAATTTAATTTGCAGCATAACCTTATGAAGACCAATTGCCTCCTTTAGCAGATAAATTTTCAAAAATAGCAGAAATATTATTAGTATTTAGCTACAGCTTCAAATTTTAGCCAGTTAAGCTTTAGCCAGATATTCAGGTCCAACTAATTTGGTGGAACTGAGTCTGACGAGCACACCATCACACATGGCATACAGATGTACCACCTCTGTCCTTCCTGTGTCAAGTTTTACAAGAGATTATTTTTTCCTTCCAGTTGTACACCAAAAGGTAGCAGTTATTTTGCACCTCCCTGTGAAACCACTATGGCTTCTAGCAAGAACCACATAAGCTGACTGTACTCAGTGAAACAGAGGATAATAGGTCTTAAATCTGGATTTTTCTACAATATTGATAAACATTAGGAGGTGAGAGGATGAGTTCTATCCTGCACCTCCTTGAAGCAGCACAGCATCCACATGCGCTGTCCCAGGTTATCCTCAGAGAAAGTCTGCAAAGTACATTAGGCTTCACAACAGTGACTGACTGAAGGCCAAGCAGACCCAGATATCACCTAATCAAAAATCAGATGCTATCAACTACTACCCTAATACAGGTTCCCCTCCTCAAAACACATGCTCTAATTTGTTGTTGTTGTGAGTTAAATTCATATAACATTGCCTTGACAACTAAAAGAAACATCTCCTCCAACCTCTGGAAATCCTAGACATAGCCCTAAAATATTCTCCACTCTAACCAGTTTCCCTCCACTATGGGGTATATGTGCAAAAGCTATCTAAAATGACCACCAATAACAAGATTGGGGGGGGGGGAATAGAAAGGATAACAGAGCTGTCTTGAGGAACACTCTGCAAAGGTGGTGCTGCAAAAGGCAATGGGGCAGCGAGAGCAACATTTAGAGAAAGATCTTGTGGGGCCAAGGCAAAAGGTCTGAGAAACAGAGGTTAGGCTCAGGAGCAGGGAACACACGATTCAGCAGGATGGGCGTCTCACAGAGCAGGGGGTGATGGTGATGTGGGAGAAGAGGAGGGGAAAGTAGGTGGCAGTGGATAAGGTTTTTCCCCCTTTCCTTGACCTTGCTTTAATACCCACAGCTCCCAGATCAAAAAAAGACAACCACCGCTTAGCAGGCAAAGCTTCTCCTGGCAATACAAGATGTTGGGTGAAGCTTCCTCTCTTAACAAGGAGCAGGAGGAGGCCAGTTCAAAAGAAAAGTGACAGCTCGGGGGGGGGGGGTGAGCGATGTTTGTGTAGGTGGCGCAATCTACGGAAAGGGGAGAAAAGAAGCAATGGGGCTACGAACTGATGAGAGGAGACTGGGTGAAGGGAGGGGAAGTGACCCAGAAGGGTGGGGGAGAAGTGGGGTCAGGCGGAAGGACGAGGTGGATGGAAATAAGTGGTTGTGTCAGCTGCAGGGAGAAGAGTCACAAATAAAAGGGGGGGGAGATAACAGCCGAAAAGGGGAGGAAAGTGGGGGGGGGAGTGGAGCAAGGAAGGAACGGAAAAGGGAGGGGCAGAGCGACCGTTGTGGGCGTGGCCAGCCGCGCGAGGAGAACTGCGGGGAGGGCGACGTTCTCACCTCTCTGAACTCGTGTGTTCGGTCCCTCATGGCTCTTTTTTAAAAAAAAAAACCTCACACCCCGGGGACGAAGTCACGCCGAGGAATGGAGGGTTACAATGGAGGGGCTGGAGCAGACTGCGCAAGCGCACAGGAGGCCCGCGCGGTCGGCCCCTCCTAGTTCCTCGCGGGTAGGTTCTTGAGAGGAACATCCCCTTTTGCGGTCGGAGGAGGGCTATGTAGCGGGCCTGCTCACACTGCGCATGCGCTCACTGCTCTTCTTGCCGCCCCCTCCAGAAACGCATAGGAGGCTGCAGAGCGGAAGTACTCGCCGGCGCTAATGTTTTCAGTACGCAGTCCTATGCTCAATTACCTGGGAGTAAATCCCATTTAAACCTGTTGGGTTTATTTCTGAGTAGACATGCACGGGATTGCACTAGTCTATTAGCACCTTTTACGCAGCCTATCCCCCTCCGCCGGAAGTTGCTTCAACACCGGAATTATTTTTTAAAAAATAGGAAGCGAGTCCTGCCTCCTTTCCGTCCCCCCTTTGCTTTCTTGACTTCAGTAGGGCCCAGGTGGTGTACCAACGTAAGAGCTAATTGGTGTTGGAATGGCCCAGGCTAAATAGGACCCGATAAACTCACTATTTTTGTACCACCGTTTGTTTTTCGTTATCCTCTATTCAAGATTATAGACAATTTATGTTTGTACGTTTTTAAAATGAATTCACATGAGCCAAAAAGCAATAGCTTTCATTTTCCTCTATGGAAGGTGGAAGTCTTTTTTTCCTGGAAAAAAAAAATCCAGCCGGTGAAGCTTTTGCTGGAATGCAGATATGCTGTGATGGAAAAAGCCTTCACCTACTTCTGAATGAAGTCTGTGCTTGTCACTCAACTCTTATAGAACCTCTGCCAGGAAAAAAAAAAAGCCAGCCTCCATTTGCAAATTGGAAAAGAGTGACTACCCCAGCTCCCTCCCTCACTCCCCTTTCCTTTGGACCTAGAAATGTTGCAAATACTGTAGTGTTGTCAACCTTCCAGGAATCAGCATCAATCTCTAGGAGAGTATTGAAAGCAATCCTAGAGATCTTAACAGAGCCTTCTTGACATCATGTCATGTATGTTGGAATAAAAAGCCTCCCGGAAAAACTTCAGTCAGAGTTGGCTACCTTAAACTCTCCAGTCACAGTGGCTTGCTTTGGTTAGGTATGTGACCACATTTGGAATACTGCATACAATTTCAAGGAAATTGAGAGCTGGAAAAAGATGATGCAACCAATGATGAACCTGGAGTTGGTGCACCTTCCTTACAAAGAAAGGTGGATGTGTGTAAGGTTGTTTGGTTTATGAGGAAGACAATGGAGGGAAGACTCACAACAGGTATACATGGTGGTGAGAAAGTGGAGGGAATTTTCTTCTCTCACAGTAATAGAACTGGATACCCAATAAAGTTGATTGATCAGTGATTCAGGACAGGGAAAAGAATACTGTCTTCACACAGTGCATAATTAATGTATAGAATTTGCTGCCAGAAAATGTGATAATTAGGAGGACTTAAATATGATTAGCCAAATTCATGGAGCATCGATCATTCAGTGGCTTATTAGGGGCATGCAGGACTGTATGACTGAGGATGCCACGCCAGACCTACCACTGCCATGGCACACTAAAAAATAAGCCCCTCGCTATGCTCTGTCGCACAGTTTTTTTGCGAACGAGGAAGTGTGGAGCGTCTGGTTTTGTTAAAGGGACCACACAAACGGAGGATTTAAATAAATATTTCAAATCAATAAAATAGGAATTCCTGCACTTCCTGCTGTGCAAAAAACATGTAACTTACAGAGTAAGGAAGCAGAGCAAAGCAGGCTGGAGGGAGGCTGTGGCAGCCTCAGCATGAACAGCACCCAGAATCCACCACCTCCCTTGCCTCCACATCAAGTCACATCAGCCCACTTCATGGCTGGGCTGGCCCTGGGGGCATGGTCTGGGAGCATGTGATGGAGCCACCTTGCTGAAGATAAGCATGTCTCAGTCAGGTGAATCCTGTGAACACTGCTGAGTTCCATGATGGAAAAAAGGTGGGCTACATAAATATAGTGTAAATAATCAAAATGAGGGCTAAATGAAACCTTGGGTTTAGAAGCAGGAAGCCACTGAATACCAGTTAATGGGAAGCAACAGTCGGAGAGGGCTAATATCTCCAAGTCCTGCCTGCAGGCTACCCAGAGGCAGCTGGTTGTCCACTGGGATGCAGGATGATGGACTGTATAGTCCTTAGGTTTGATTTTGCAGAGCTCTTATGTGAAGGCTAGAAAGTACCATGTTTTGTGAGCTCAATACAGAAGTCTCATTTGCACCTCCTACAGAGAGGGGAGAGTATCGTGGGTACTCGCAGGTAGGTGTCCCAGTGCTTCTATCAGAGAACTTGTGTTGTCTGTTCCCCAGTGCAGATGGACAAGCCTCATCTCTCTTGGGTAAAGCTGGCCAGTAAAAGGCTTTCTTTTACCCCCTCATATATTTTAAATAAGCTGCCCAGTTGATACAACAATGCTTAATGCACCACAGATGACCAGTTGAGTGTCTATTATTACCAATCTTCAAACAGTAAGCTTGCTTTCATAAGAACTCTCTTGCTTTTTTGGTCTGATGAGCTGCATTTTAAAAGTGCTAATTTTTCCTCAGTTAACTGAAACATATTTTAATCTGTTACCTTAACAGTGTCATTTGTACCTTGTTAACTGATACATTGGTGATATATACCTCTATACTATGCTATAGTATGCTCTCTTCATATTTCTTTTTTCCCTCTTTTCAGAACAGAGTTACCAACCATCTTGATCAGGAATAGCATTGTGTTGCCTTGGATATATGATGTCTAGGATTTTGTACATCATTACGATTGGAAGTATCATTCTGCCTTTTAACCTGGTCTTTGGTGCATTTGTGTGATTCTTATGTCAGAAAAGGACCCTGGCCCTTTAGGAATTGGAAGAGGAGAAAGAGTCCACTGTGGCTGCATGTGCTCAAAGAGTGGATCCCTCAGAAGGTATGCCAGAGAACGTGTAGTTTGTCTTCCTGAGTTAACTTTGCTGGCAAGCAGTTGGATAGTCAATGGCACAGTTAATTATGTCCCTGAAAAAAATGGAATAGACCAGTTTTAAAACATTATGAGCAGTTGTTCATGTGTTTTACTGGCTCACCCCTCTATAAAATACATGTATAAGAATTCCAGCAAACAAATTCCATTTACTTCCAGGGGTGTATAGCAGTGGATCTCAAACTGGATCGCAACCCACCAGGAGAACCGCTGTTTCTTGTTGGCTCCTTAAGGGGCTGGGACAGTGGGACAGCGGCAGCAGTGATCCCGGGGATTGTGCTGCCACCGGAGGGGAAAGTGTTCTTCCTTTCCTGTAATCCTGTAAACTTGGAAATGATGTGTGTTCTTCCTTAACTCACCGTGGGTCCTGACAGCTTCCGGAGGCTGCAGGGAGACCTGTGAACCCCTCTGCGGGCCTCCCTGAGCTTTAGATCGCCACTCTGCGGTGATTACGACCACTTCGATCCCCGGGATCACTGCTACAGCTGCCCTTGTCCCCACAAAGACTCAAAGTTCTCCCGTCCTCGCGGGGAGAACTTTGAGAACCACTGGTGTATAGCAGCGGTCCCCAACCTTTTTCACCCCAGGGACCGTTTTTGTGGAACACAATTTTTCCACGGACTGGTGGGGGGAGGGGGTGCACACTGAAACAAGCCGCGGCGCTCCTTCGGGCTGCACAGGACGGGAGAGGAGTCCCCTCAGTTGCAGCGGGGGGGGGACCACCAAATGCTCGTGGCCCTTTCCGTACTGGCCCGCGGCCCGGTGGTTGGGGACCCCTGGTGTATAGGATTGTAGCCTTAGAATGCCCATTCTGAATCAAAAGGATAAATGAATTAAATGCCTCTCTTCCACATTTGTGATTCCATGTAGAGGCGGCCCATCCATTAGGCAAGGTGCTATGGGTTGCATCAGCAGCAGGTTGCAAGGAGGTGAGAGGGTGACAGATTTGGGTGCCATTCACCCCGGGTCTGCCGCCACCTCCCTCCAGTCTGCCGCGGATACAACCTGCACTGTCCGGATTCCATCCGCTAAAAGCAAGTGGAAAGTGGATTACCCACCTCCTTACCTTACTCCAGGTGCAATTTCTTCAAACATGGAAGTGCAGACTACCAATTTGATTTACAGTCACGTGCAGAAGAAGGAGCTCCTTCAGTTGCGTGGTTCCTTTAAATCAAACAGAAGGCCTGCACTTCTGCATTTGAAGAAACCACTCAAGGAACACAGTAAGCGACTGCTCCCCCCCCCATTACTGCAAAGGCAGTGGATTCCAGGTCAGTGGCATAGTTAAGGAGGGCAGTGGGGTGGACCGCCCCAGGGAGGCAGGCCGCCCAGATGGGGGGGGGGCAACAAAAAGGCAGTGACTGGGGAAAACGTTTAAGCCTACTGTACCCCCTACTCTAGCACTGGAATAGCTGATCAGTGCTATACATCAAAGCACTAATCTAGCGCTGAACAGTTGATTGGTGGTGGGGTTTAAATCCCCAGCACAAATCAGCTGTTCAGCGCTAGTTTAGCACTTTGATGCATAGTGCCGATCAACTGTTCCAGCTTCAGAAGGGGGGGGCTGGAGATAGGAGGAAGGTAAATCGCCCCCTGATGCCCTCTTCCAGCTCCAGCTCAGTTGTTTGGCGCTAGGGTAGAGGAGTGGTGGTGGCTGGAGCTGGGGGGGACAACGGGGGCTGTGGGGTGTCAGCCTACCTTTTCGACGCCTCCTCACTGCCACTGCTGCTGCTTGTGTTACGAGCCGCTCTGAACAGCCCCCCTTTCCCCCTTTTTTCCTTCGCGTTTGAAGAAGAAGAAAAACGGAGGAAAGGGGGTTGGCTGCTCAGGCGGTGCCGGTGCTCAACCTGGAAGTAATTGGCGGTGATGTCATCAGGTCACCACCAACTGGGTATGTGTGTGACATCATGAGTCACTGCCCCGGGCACCAGAAGACCTAGCTATGCTACTGTTCCAGGTTGTGCCTCTGCTGCTTCCATATAATCCCAATTCAACAGTCAATTCAGTTGCGTTTGCTTAAAACAGCATTATCACAACACCATTCTGAAGTGACTCTTTGGTTTCCAGGATGAGCCAGTCACTCATTTCAACAGTAGTCACAAAAAGGAAAGCCAGCAGCAAAATATAAATCCATCAACTGAAATCTTTGCAGCATTATGGCATGTCACTTTTGCCTGTTCAAAGCATTTCATGGGCATTATCACATTGAAGTCCTTACAGTAGCCTTTTGAGATCACAGGCTGAGGCTGAGAGAGGAATGGCCATGGGAAAAGATCATGGCAGAGGCAAGATTTGAACCAGGAACCATTTGTTTTAATGGGCAACCCCCTGAGATCTGTTCTGCCAGTGAGGATAGGTGTGGCTGCATCCAAAAAGAAGCAATTTGAATTTAGGTGAGAGAGAGAGAGAGAGAGAGAGAAACAAACAACCGTGGTGCAACCTGTAGCCTGGCTGTGTGTGCTGTGCTGCAACCGTTGTTGAGTGAATGTCTGATGCAGGATTGTGTTGCCTGTCTTGAGAATCATAGGAAGGTGCAGTATACTGAATCACACTATTGGTCCACCTAGTCAGTATTGTCAGTACAGACTAGCAATGGCTCTCCAGGGCTTCAGTCAGGAATTTTTCTCTGCCCTACCTGGAGATGCCAGAAATCGAGCTTGGAGCCGTCTGCATGCAAAGCAGGTGTTGCTGCCACTGAGCTTCGGCCCTTCCCATGGGCCAGTACAACCCAGTGCTCGCTCCCTCGCTCCCTCCCGCAGTCTCCTCCTATTCAAAGGAAACAGATCTGGTTAAAAAGGTGAACCTCTTGACTGCCCTCCCTCTCAGGAAAGCACACTTTTTGGTAATATCTGTGGTGTTCAAGGTTGGAGGGGTTGCTGCTTTGCAGGTAGAGGGGCTTGGCTATTTGTTGCTAGGAGAACCAAAGGAGTGTTGGCAGCTCCAGCCGTGCGTCAGGCCAGTCCCTTTGCTGCCTGCCTTGGCAGTGTGCCCTGGCTGTCTGTGTCAATAGCGCAGCCAGTGACTCAGGAGGTTGCAAAGCTCCGTGACAGGAACAGGGATGAATGGAACCCTGCAGCCAAGGGTGGGGGAGGGGGGAGGGGGGAGGAGGAGGAGGAGATGCACCAGCCCAGCTCAGACAGGCAGGATATGAAAGATTGCATCCCACAGTGGGAGCCATCTACCTGTGACATCGGACTTAACGGGAGAAGCAGATGGTGTCACGGCTGTGTGCTGGCTAAGACTGGCCCAAATCTTTGTGTATCTGTGTGCGCAAGAGGGAGGTCCAATCCAGACATGTTGGTGTCCAAGGTGGAGCATCCAAATGGCACCACCTGCCCCACTTTCATTATCATGGGGCTGAATCCAGGGGGAAGCTCTCCAACATGAGCCTTCCTCAAAGACAGCCACTGCACTCTTGTGCAGCTCCCTATAGTTTCAGTGGCGTTTATACAGGAGAACTGCTTTTTGGGGAGGGGATTGTGCCTTATCAGTCAGATCTTTCTGTCTTCCCACAATGCAACACACTCCAACTGGCCCTGTTTACCAAGGGCAGTCGCTCTCCTTCTTTTACACTCACTTTATCACTCTCCTGATTTTTACTGGGAGGAGGGGGGATTTTAAAAGGTTTAGTTTGAGCTGCTAGAATATTCATTCCTTAGGGTTCTGCTCACTGTCCAGAGTATCTAGAATTAGATGAATTTCGGGAGGGGGGGGAGGTAGAGAAAGGGATGCATCTTGTCTCTAGTACAAGTCCATGTAAGAAGTGGATATGCATGAACACTAAACCTTCATGCAGTGCAGAACCTACTGTTCTGGTAGATTTTGAATGGTTAAAATCCTTTTGTAGGTCCATTTTTCCCTAATTAAGGGAAAAATTGTTTTTAACCAAAATAACAAACACCCTTTCATCTTTTAAATTGGCAGGTGACAGGCAATTGCAAAGTAAATGAATACACCAGCATTGTGAAATAGTGCATGGGGTTGACTCAAGAGTGCTCTTTGGTATGTGAATTGGGGTGTTATGCCTCATTTTAAGCTAGGCAGTGTTGGAGACAATGCAGTGCCTCCTTTAGCAGCCCCCCAAATGTGCTGTCCAAGGCAACAGCTGACTGCTGCTCTTGCCATTGCAGAAATGAAAGGGGCCGCCTTCTTCTGGTGTCCAGCTGCAATCCCTCTGCATGAGTTGTGCCTTTTTGGCACCCAGCCTATGTGCTGTTTCATTTTCAGGAAATTAATTTCTGGCAAGTTGGGAAGTGTGACATGTCTTCTCGCAGCAGTGGAGCCTTCGTGCCAGCTGGGGGTAGCCCAGGGAGCTGAATGTGCCGACTTGCAGTGGATTCCAAATCACAACCCATCCTCCTCCACTTCACCCCAAAAATCGCAAAACAGAAATCATGAGCTTTTATTTAAGCCATAATCCCCTTGGGGTTCCTTTGACTGGTTTGGTAGTTAGCCTCTAATTTTAATGGATGGTCACTCTAAGGAGGAGCTCAGGTAGATTTGTTTATAGTAGATTTATACCAAATTTATTTTTAAAAATATTGGTTTCCCCACTATATACAATCAATATAGTACAGTATTAGATATTAAACTCACTAATATTTCTAATCTAGGTTTAGGTTTACAAATATGTAAAATATTTACTCCTTGTAGAGTATTATGACATTCTGTGGTATTTGTTACTTACCTACTATACATTGGAAGATGCATCCTTCTTGGGACCAGATTTGGAAAACAATGAAATTAATCATCTTTTGAAGTTTTTTTTTGAAGTTCACACAGACAGTGAACATTCAGCAGAATCTTATGCATGTCTGCTCAAAAGTAAATCCCATTCAGTTCAATAAGACTTACTTCCAGGTATGTGTGTATAAGATTGCAACGTTTTGTCAACTGATTGATTGCTTGATTTTGAAGGCCAAAGTATGAACTAGATTTTTTGCAATGGACATTCCTGAGTTTCTTCCATCATGAAACTCAGGGCAGCAGCTTACATGGGGTTCTTGGCTGGTCACCCATTTGGGCACTAACCCTATTTAGACCTGCTTAGCGTCAGCAAGATGGCTGTGTCATGTGCCTGGAACCCTATCGTCTTTAGAACCTCTGATGCCCTTTAGTTGTTGATGATACAGCTTATATGGGTGTGCATAGCAGTGTTGTGTTGCAGCTCCTGGAACTTCTTGCTACGTGGAGAAGTGGGGCACCAGCACATCTCAGTATCTTGTGTTAGCCCTCTTGGTCATTTTTAAAGGAAAATTCTTAAAACAAAAATTAAATGTTCACTGTCATTCAAAGACTGTGGAGCTATTAGTTCCATTTCTCTAGCAGCTACAGGTAATATTCCTAGAAAGTTAGAAAGCATTTTTTTTCAGGGGAGTATGTAAACCCAGTCCATCCCCTCACATCCCAAGGATATGCTCCCTTATCCACTGCTGCCAGTGTCCCCTCATGGACTGAGAACAGGTTCTGGAGCTGACTGAGCCCTAGAAAAAACTTTGCTTCTGCTCAGTTCCTCATAGGATTTGCCTTCTGGCCCATCTATCCGTTTGCTGGTGCATTTTTACACATGACCCCCTTTCTCATGTCATGCTTCTGTTGCATGCATAACCATGCAAGGATTATGCAAGCAGTGACCTTTTTCCCCCACCCCAATTTCACAGCTGCACGATCCCAATGTATTACAAGCTCGTTCACATCGGTGTGCTTTTGTTCTCCCCAGCAGGGGGCAGTGGTGCATTCTCATGCAGCACGATACAACCATGACAAGAACACTCCTCCACCAGAGAACATAATCGCACAAGCACACTCACAGTGGCACATACTAGCAACACAGATCCCTTGGTACACAAGCAATACATGCTCAGGTGGGTTTGAAAGCATTTGGCTTGCTGCCATTCCCTCAGGTCAACTATATATGACCAAACACTTCCAGATAGCAGTGGAATATCACCAGTGGTCTTTTTGAATGCATTGCAGTTATCTTTACACGTCCAAAGATGTGGCTTACTCCACCATACTAAGATTGTCATTGGTCAGTAACTAGCGTTATGGCCGCTTTGAAGTGGGGATGGAGGTCAGTGGATCAAGTCCCTGGCCCCATCAAAGTGGATGGCCAGCAAATCCTCTTGCCACAGCCTTCCTCTTTCTCTGCTCTTCACATACTGCTTTTGCTTTGGGTTGGCAACTGTGGGGCTAACTGGTGGCACAGAAAGGGTCGGGCAGGAACGTAACTAGGGTGAGGCCTGAGGGCAGCTCCCCCAGGCACAGCACCAGGGGAGGGTGCAGCCCTCAGGCTCCACCACCTAATGGCTGCTCTCGTGTTCGGCTCAGAATGCTCTGAGCCAAACACGAGGGCTTGCCGATTGCCTGTTGCCTTCTCATGCCTCCCCTTCTCCTCATGATTGTGAAGAGAAGGGGTGGCGCGTGGAGGCAGCCGGCAATCGGCAGCCCTCATGTTCCACTTGGAGCGCTCTGAGCCGAACATGACGGCTTTAAGTCCTCCAGTCTCCACGCGTCAACCCTTCTCCTCACGATCGTAAAGAGAAGGGGTGGCACATGGAGGCAGCAGGCAGCCGGCGTGTTCCGCTCTGTGCGCTCTGAGCCGAATGCGACAGCTGCCGATAGTGCCCAAACCCAGAAGTGATATCACGTGCTGTCACTTCCGGGGCGCAGCATGCTCCAGTGCTCCAGGCGGCACGGGAGCTTGTTACACTCCTGGGGCCAGGTGTAGCAGAGCAGTTGGATATATTTTTTTACCTTTGTATCCTGCCCTTGCTCCAAGAGAGCTTAATTTTTATCCTCACACCTCACATGCTCATATCCTCACATCAGCCTTGTAAAGTAGACTAACAGCACAATCCAATCCAGCCGCTAGGCTAGGCAGTAGGACCCCTGCACAGGCCCAGGATTGTTGCAAAAGCTGCCGTAAGGCGGTTGTGTCAGCCCCAGGCTGGTGCAAAGGCCTGCACTGGCCCCTGTGGCCCAGATCCTGACGGTGTGTGGCCCAGGTAAGCTGCGCTGGGCCGTGCGGCGCAGGGTCGGGAAGGAGAGTGTTTTGGGGCGGGGAGGGCAGATCGGGCCTGGGAGCAGAGCGGGACTTATAGACCACTTCTACATAAGTTTTCCAATGATCTTCCAGTCCATTTTCTGATCAGGGTTTCACCTGTTTAGTTTTACCAGTGCTACTGCATCAGGTTCCCTCAGAACGCTCATTCTCCCTCCCTGGAAGTAAATCTGTGTTAAGTACAGTAGTCTTAAGTGAGTTTCCCAAGAGGCAGCAGACATTGCTGAAGCTCTCGTGCAAGCAGTGTGATGGTGTGAATGTGGCACTTGACCTCTTAGAAACCAATCTTTCCCTCTAATGCCCCCTCCCTGTGGCAGACTACAACTCCCATAGCCCCTTGGGTGGGAGGGGGTGCAGTGAGCATGCCCAGCCTCTTGGTTCTGCTTCCCCCTCCCTCTTTGCTTCTCTCCCTCTTCTGCATCCTCCCACCCTGCTCTGCTGCATCAGCACCAACCTCTCCTCATCCTTAGAGCATCTTTCTCCTCCCAGCTTGACTGAGCAGTGAAGCTCAGTTTATCTGTTACTGCAATTATCAGTAACCTTCCTCCCCCTCCTCCTCCACCACCCCAGAGAAGAGGGGTCCACGCCAGCCACCGTGTCTGTCTGCTGTGCCACAGGGAGGGGGGGAGAAAACCCATTGAGGACACGCAACCTCACAAGGCAGCGCAATGAAGGATCGTACCCAGGAGTTACGAAGTGTAAGATGCTATTTTCTTTTTCTACCTCAATCTAATTCATAGGAGTCTTACCTTCCAGTTCTCCCCCCATTTCCCCCATTGAGTGTTTCTTACTCGTTTTCTCCCCCCATCACATAAAAATGATCCTTTGATTGCAGTATCATGAATAGCCAAGGATTTTATGGCAAGGGGAACCCTAGACAGCTACATTAGGATGGCGGGGGGGGGGGGAGAGAGAAACTGTCAGATTATTTGGAGAAAAGAAGGGCTGGACTGCAGAGTTATGGTCTCCCCAGGATCTGTAGTTAAGGATGTCTCCAATTTTCAAGATGGGAAGGGGAGGGATTTGGCTTGAGGTAGGGGCTTATCTCTTAGTAGCCAAGGAAAGGCAGCTGGTTACATTTCCAAAGAGATGAAGAAATCTGTCCAGTGTTATATTAGTATAACTGAAAAGTGTGTGTGTGGGGGGGGGGAGGCTTTTAGTAGGTCATTTGTGTTCTCCAAAAGTATGCGGAAAATTCGGAGAGAATAAAGATTTTAAGAGACATTAGGCTTCTCATGAATAAGAGGTGTGAAATCTCTAATTCTAAACCCTCGTCCAGCTAATGCATGTCTGTAAAAGGGGGGGGGGGGCATTCTTAATTTTTATAGGTCATTCAGTCCTTCCCCTCCCCAAGGAGGGGGGAACAGAAAGAGGAATAACCCTTCAGGCAGTCAAATATTTCAGGAAGTACGTGAGTTGGGGAGACAAGAGGAGGAACTTTCTCCCCCCCCTCCTCCCGCTTGTTAGAGAAGGGTTGATACATTCGTCTCCTACCACCCCCTTTTTGGAGGGGCGGCTGAAGGCTAAGCCCAGTTGGATTTGATAGATGCTCTCTCAAGGGGAGAAGCTCTGGAGTGAAAAGGGGGGGGGGAGAGTTCTATATCTCATTGAGTTAATGTTATTTTCCGCTTAGCAGGGAGTGATTGTGTATCTAGAGGTCTAAGGGGGGGGGGAGGCCAACTGAAATAATTTCTAGGAACCCCCCACTTCTTATAAGCTAGCACCCTCCACATGAACCACTGTGGGCCCCCCCCCCACACACACACACATTCTGGTTTGCTCAGATAGGACGTGACTCTGATTTCCATTTAAGCCTGGAGACACATAGCAAATCTTTGGCTCTAGTCTCTCCCTCCCCCCCTCCACCCCAGGGGATGGAGTCATTCATATACGTAAAGCAACCAGAAAGGGGAGGGTGGGAGGGCTTTGCTCTGATCAGGGCAGGAAAAGTGGGGTGACCCTATGGGAGGGATCTGGTTTCTTAAAGCAATGTAATTTTTTTGTAGATCTCACATTGGGATGATTAGTGATCTGGAAAAATAAAGATTTTATTTCATTTTATTTGCAACTCCCCCCATTCTGGTTTGCAACTCCCCCCTGCCCCCCCCCCCACATTCCTCTCAAAATGAGATATTTTGCTGTTATATATTTTTGTCTCTTTAGATTTCAGCTCCTGTGGTTTTTTCTGACCAGTTTCAATATCTTTTGTAGGAATATGAGAAAATATGTGTTTTAGAAAGTGTGTGTGTGCGTGGGGGGAGAGATATTCCCTCTGAATGCATCTGTGTGTGTAGGGAAGAGAATTTGTGTTACATTTTTTTTCTCCCTGTGTCTAATAGATTTGTGCAGAGCTGGGGGTGAGGAAGGGCTAGCCAATCAGGTAGCCTTTTCTCCAAATGTTCTGGGTTTTTTATGCTTGTGTGCATTTGAGGGCTTTAGTGGCGAAAGAGTGTATCTGTGGCACCACTTTCCAAAGATTGAGAAGGGGGAAAAACAAAACCCTCGAACGATTTAATTGCTACACTGGTGAAAATTCAGTGACCTTTCCAAGGCTTGGTAGATTTTTTCCCCTTTTCTCTTCTCTCCCCCCCCCCCTTTGTGCCTTTCTTATTGGAGTGGAGGACAGAGAGATGGGTAATAATCACCATTCCATACGCTTCCATCTGCAGAGACAACAACATTGGGCTATCCCCCCCCCCACCTTTTTTTCTTTTTCTTTTAAATAACAGGGTGAGGGTAATTTATGGTAGATACAGCTGACATCAATGGAATCCTGGTGATTATATATATATATATATATATATATATATATATATATATATATATATATATATATATATATATATATAGGTGTGTGTATTAAAATATGTGCAGCTCTAAACCCCCCCCCCTCTTCCCTTTGATTCTGCATGGATAAAAAACAGACAGAAAATTGTTAAACTGCAATCCAGGTTATATCTTTAATGGATCCTTGTATGAGGTGATGGTGATGAGGTTCGCTTCAGATCTGCTGTAGGCACATTTGAAAATTCCTTATCACAACCCCCACCCCCAAATCTTCTCTCTGCCAGCGGGCAAAGAACGAGTTCCAGCATTCCTGCCTATCCTTCTGGCCAGGCAAGAGAAAATGGCATTGCTTTATCGTTGGCGCATTATACGTTTGGGGGGGGGGGTTATGATGGAGGAGACAGTTTTGCTGCAGGAGCCAAAGGCTTGTGTGTATGTGTGTGTCTCTATCTCCTCTCTTCTTTTCTTTCTACCCCCCCCACCTATCGGTGTTGATAGTGTTGGTAGCTGAATGCAGTAGCAAAAAAGGAATGAGTGTGCGCGCACACACACATACACATACGTATGTAGAGTGCTTTTTTGCACGGGGGGGGGGTTATAAAGCAGGTTTGCTGGCAGAAAAGAGCGGGTGGTAAGAGCAATGTGGTGGCAGTCAGTCCTGTGGGGTGAAGAACCCATCAGCTGTGCAAGCTTACAAAAACATGCAATCTTAAGCTGGGTTACTAAACCCACAGAAGTCGGGAGATTTCTTTGCAAATCTGGTTCACTGGAGAGGTGCAGGGTGAGAACATTGCCCCCCCCCCTTGTTGTAAGACTTTTTTTTTAATTTTATCTTTTCTGGTATTTCATTCCACCCTCACTTCAGCAAAGGGAAAAGGCTACATTAAAGGATATCAACAAGATAAATCTAGCTGGTACTAAGCCTCTTCCTTTTGATGCTGCTACATTGTTCTCCAGCCAGTAAAAGTCAGCTGAGATTTGCCTTCTGTTTTGAGGAGGAGGAGGAAAGGTTGGTCTTAAATGCTCGAGTTCAGGCTTTGGATAGTCCCCAAGGAAAGAGAATTCCATAGTTGTGGGGCTGCCACAGGTTCAGTGCAACTACTTAGGTGCAGTGTAGTCAATTGCAGTGGGCAGGAATTGAGAGTGACTCTAGGGAGGTGCAGACCCCCCCCCCCCCTTGAAGACAGCTATGCCTTCAGTTCCCCAGAGGCCCATAAAACAGACGCCATGCACAGCTCCCTAGATTCTAGCTATTTATTAAGTGCCGGCAATGTTCTAGGAGCGATATGAAGCATACCCAGAGGACTTACCATGTTCGTTAAATGGACACGACAGGGCTGGAGAGGTTCAGGGACTGAAATGTGAGCATGAGGCTGAGGAGGGGAGAATTGGGTAGCAAGTGAAGATGCGGGTAAGCTGAGCCTAGGAAAGATTTTGCTGAAGGTCTTGAAGAGGGATTTGAGGGAGAGAGACTGAAAGCTGTTCTGGAGTATGGCAGAAAGAGTGGAAATAGAAGTGGGAGAAGATGACAAAATGGGGCCTTCCTGCAGGTGAGAATGGGGAGAATGAAGAACATGAAAAGTCCCATAAAATGAAAGCCTGTTGAAGCAGTAGAGTCAGGGTTGAAGGCTTTCAGGATTGGTCTTCTGCTTCCAATTGCAAATTTCTGTCCTCTGGAATTAGGAGGAGCTTTGAAAATAAGGACTAGCAACTTAAAGGATCCAGTGGTGCACTGTGGAGAGCAACTGTGGGGTAGGGGGGTAAGGAAGAGGGCAGGCTCTTCAGTGGTTTCTTTTGTGACACTGAGCTTTAGAACCACACACAAATGAGTAGTGTGAACAGGGAAGGGTCCATGCAACAGGCATAGCAATGGGTCTGTGTGGAGGTGGGGAATACTGTATATTATTTTTCTCTCCAGCTTCTGAAATGGGAACTCGCTTCTGCCGTGAATTTACTAGATGGCCTTCAGCAAACCACTCAGCCTCTGTTAAACCCACCTGCAGTATGGGTTTAACAATGCTGACCATCCTTACAGGGTTGTTGCAAGGATTCCTCAGATAACATGTGCATTGCAGCCCTGTGCTTGTTTATTCAAAGTCCCATTTAGTTTCAAGGGAGCTTACTCTCAAGTAAGTGTACAGAGGATTGCAGATGGGAGGCTGATCCTATGCCGGCCCCTGCCAGCAGAACTAGGCTCCATGCCGTTGCAAACGTGCCGTAAAGCACGATGCGTCGGCATGGAGGCCAGTGCCGGCAGAGCTCCGCCAGCATAGGAATACCACCCGCCAGGGCCAAGTGAGCTCTGCACCGGGAAGCTGGGGGAGGGTAGAACAGGGGTGGGGAGGAGGGCGGAACAGGCCCGGGAGGGGGGGCTGGCTTGATGGAGGAGGCCTTTGCCAAATCCTATCCCCCTTCCCAGCCTTGGAAGTCCGACACGGGGCTGCTCAGATTTGTGCTGGCCATTTTGCTGGCGCACATCCGAGTAACCCCATAGAGCGAGGCGGCTGGGGCTCGACACAGGGTAAGGGGATGAATGTCCCCTTACCTCAAGGAGACCTCCAGCAGCCTCCAGCACCGTGCTGGATACAGCAGAGCCTGCCCCAATGCTGCTGCATCCCAGCGCAGGACTTTGACAGTATAGGATTGGGCTGTTAGATACTCAAAAACACAGTATAAATGCTAAGTTTCTTGTTATCCTAGTGAGCTTTAGGGTGGAGGAGAGATTTGAACTCAGCCTCCTCAGTCCAGTGTTCTTTCTGCTGCACTATACTCTTTTGACTTCATTGATATTTGGAAGTCATGAATTCAAACGTTCCTGAATGTGGAGGGAGGAGAGAGACATTGTTCAGTTTGCTGTGCAACATGCTGTGTAGGCAGTACAGTTAACATGGGAAGGTCCAATTGAATTTTCTTTCTTTCTCTCCCTTTTCCTGTGCCCTCAATCAGGAGCAGGAGGAATATTTTTGTGAATCCCTTATATCCTGTATCCTGAAGGCAGTGATTCAGAATGAGTGCGATCCTAAGCACATATGCTAGGGAGTAAACTCCATTGAGCTCAATGGGACTTATTGTGGAGTAAACATGGTTACGTGCACTGTAAGAGCATGTCTATAGTATATAATAATAATAATAATAATAATAATAATAATAATAAATAGTATTTATATACTGCTTTTCAACAAAAGTTCACAAAGTGGTTGTGAAAGCGGTAATGAAAGCAGATTAGTGGGAATTTGGGAGATACAGGTCTTCAAAGGGTGCAACACTGCTCCCATCACTTCTCAAAAACCTCAATTCCTAATGTTCCTTTGAAGGGAGAAAGCCATGACATTCCATCTGATTTAAAAGACATTTAAATGTATAGTGTGGATGTGCCTCAAGGAAAGACTTGTCCTTGCACCAGATTAGTGCCTGAGTCACTCAGATTTAGCCAGGGTGACCCATGCCCTAGTGACACATTTAGATTAGATTACTGTAACGCATTCTATGCGGGGCTGCCTTTGAAGACTGTCCAGAAACTGCAGCTAGTGCAGAATGTGGCTGCCTATGTGGTCACCAGGGCTCGTCATTTCAACTTGTTCGGGCCGCTTCTTCAGTGGCTACACTGGCTGCCAATTCGTTTCTGGGCATAATTCAAAGTGCTCGTTTTGACTTTTAAAGCCATTTATGGCCTGGGACCCCAGGTTATTTGAGGGACCGCCTCCTTCCATTTAATCCTACCCACCTCTTAGGTCATCAGAGGGGGCCCTTTTAACCGTGCCACCGTTGATGGAGGTGAGGGAGTTGGCAGCGAGGAATAAGGCCTTCTCAGTGGTGGCGCCCCAATTATGGAATTCCCTCCCTGGGGATTAAGAACCAGGCTCCCTCCCCCTGGTGACCTTTTGGCAAGGCCTCAAGACCTTTTTATTCATCATGGCCTTTGATCGCTGACATAATGGGCTGGCATTTTTAATGAATCGCAAATTTAATTAGTGTAATCATGAATTGCAAATTTAATTAGTTTAAGTGGTCCATTGGGCTCTGTTTGTTTTACTGTTTTTAAATTTATATTTGTATTGTAAACTGCCTTGAGTACTCTGACTGTGGGAGAAAGGCAGGGTAGAAATTCAAATAAATAAATACATAAATAGCTGTTAATCTGTGGAACTCATTGCCAGACAATAGAAGATATAAACAGGTGGAAGGAAAGAATAACCACTCTGTGTAGCTTATATCTCCCTGATTTTTCCTGCTAGGCCTACAGCATGCTTCACCCTACAGTAGGGTGAAGAGGGATGGATGATAGAATATTTCTATGTCGTGTTATAGGAATTTAAGAAGAGAGTTTTAGAAGGAATAGTGGATGGGGTGAAATCCTACAAATCCTTGAGAGTTGCAGGACCTGTTGCATAGGGAGATACTATTGGAGACAGGTGACTAGGCTTAAGTGGGCCACAGAGGAAAGCCACATTCCTCTATTCTGGAAGCTTTTCTACTTCATCTTAGTGGAGAGGGGGAAAGGCATCCTCCTCTTCTTGATTGTCTTGCCCTATGTTCTGAGACAGTGTCCATGCCGATGCTGGAGCTAAATGCTTTTATTATTTATATATACAGTGCCATCAATATGCACTCTCTGTAGATTGAAAAGGCAGGTCCCTGCCCCAAAGGCTTACAATCTAGACATTGACACCAGTGAGACGAGGGAGGGGGAGGAGATAGGCGTAAGCAGGGGAAGCATATGAGATTGTTTCCGTTACGCATGCTTACCTTAGTTACAGTAGGGAAACGGGGACTAAGGGATGGTGCCAAGGACTGTGGAAAGAGTAGATTTTAAGAAAGGATTTGAACAAAGTGAGGAAGCAGTTCCAAGCATAAGGGGCAGCAAAGAAGGAAGTTGTCTGACGGAACAGGAGTCCTTCAGACAGTTGAGAGTGGTGAAGCTGCAGGAGCAAAGGGCACAGGCAGGATAGCGGGATATGAGAGGTAGGGAGAAGGGGGCCAGGGAGGGCTTCGAAAGCCCAGGCAAGTTGCTGTTGAGATCCATTTCAAAATTAAACCCTAGTCAGTGCTTGTCCATTCACCCATCTCTCCCAGCTTTGCAATTAATACACAAAAGTGACACACCAACTTGCTGATGGGAAATAAGAAGGTGACAAACATTCTCTGTGAACCTTTTCAGTTGCAGCTGAACCTGGTCCCTTTATATGTCTTCCCAATGATGTTAAAAGTATACCAGTTGTAAATATTCCACAGCATCTTCTTTTTAAGTTAATTGTAACTAGAATAATTTCTGCAAACCATTGGAAATCACAATTAAAGGAAAAGATTGGATCAGTAAAATCTGGGAGCTGCTCACTTTTAAAAAACGATAAGCTTATCAAAAATCATGCCCTAAACATAAGAATGTTTTAGAGGAATGGAAACCAATATGTTTCCGTATATGTTAAACTTCCATGTTATGTATATGCTAAACTTTTCAGTTGCCTCTATAGACTTGGGTTATTTGAATTCATTATACATTTTCTTCCCTTTATCTTTTTGGACTAGAAATTATTATTTTGGTTGAGCAGTGGTGATGAGATGGGAGTACTGCAGCTTGTGCGGATGGCACCAGATGAGGAGGATATGCTTCCTGTTGCACCGCATTGTGCCTCTGCTGGTCATGAGGAAGGGCACGGTACTATGCAGGGCACAGAGTCCCCACCCTTGGCCCATGGGAAATTCTGATCTTTTCCCCTTTGGATTTTGACCTCCTGCTGGCCATTGTCCATACACACTCACACACCCAAGCCTACCTCTGTAGCCTTAAGAACCAGAAACATTCAGAGACCTTTTCCCTGCTGATGAAATCTGAATTCCTTTGAATGCTGTGCTCAGTCAGTACCAAATTTCATGTTTTTGCAATGCAGTTCCAGAACTGAGGACTACACACAGCCTTGCTTATTGTACAGAAAAGATAATGAAGGGGGGGGGGGGTTGGGGGGGAGGACTGACTCATTATTTCTATAACCCTCTTGCCCCCTTATCTGTTCTATACCATTCATTACCATGTCTGCTGACATTCCTCCCTTCTCCTCACAAATGCCTCTGTGCACATACATGTGTTGCTGTAATCAACATATGCATTCAGTTCTCACAACAGGTAGCAGTCTGTCTCCTTGCAGTAGCAACCCTACTGGATTCTGAATGGAGAACGCATACATTCTTAGGACCTTATGCCAGGCAGCCACCTACAGTTATATCATGAGACTCTCGCTTGAACATGAGGCTGGCTTTTAAGTGGTCATGATGAGTTCCTGTCTCGTTTGCTTTAATATCTAAGCCTCTCCAGGGTCTGCTTCAACCATATTTGTTAGCATTTCCAGGAGGAGTAGAATTTTCATCAAAGCTCTGTGGGGTAGCTTCTGACGTCACCTGGAAGCAGCTAAAAGAGGATGCTTAAGTGGCAGGTGTGTCCTCTTTCCAGACTTCCAGGTAATGTCTGAAGCCACCCTGATGGTCCCAGACTAGATGTGACATGGGAGAATCCCCCTTTAAAAAAAAAAGAAAGGGAAAAAAAAAGAAAGGTTGTAGTCCAAATTGGGGCTGCAGTTCTGGGGAAGAAGGGATGTAACCTCTCGTGCCATTTTCTTAATTAAAATTACCTCTGTGACTGCTCTTTGCTGTGTGGGGCATTTATATAAGCTTCATGGGAGGATGGTTCAACTCAGGGCCAGCTTCAGATTTCAGGGGGCCCTCAGCAAACTGCCCTCCACAGGCCCTGTCCTATGTGCGTGTGTCCCAGGAGAATTGCTTCACCAGTGCCACACAGAAGCTGTGGACGCAGAGGTGGTCTCAAGGATCAGCAGTCAACCCTTCTGAGTCAACCCTCGCAACCCCATTGCTGCTACTAACAATGGGGGGGGGGCTAGTCACAAATTGTGTACAGTGCATCTTTTTCAGTCAGGAGTATCTGTGGAATTCCTGCTCAGACGGCTGAGTTTGCTGGCTGTCGTGGAATTTAGCATCCTCAGACACTCAGCATTCTTTCTTAATGTGCTTTAAGTCTCTAGGCCTCAAGGGTGCAGATAATAGCTTATAAAACTCACCATGCACTTCCTGCCCCTCCGGTCGTCTCTGCCTTCCCATTCCTTGTCAACAGTTTTCCTCAAAACATTCAACCAATTTGAAAACCCAAATCCTGGGAGCCTGGTAAGTTATCCAAATATAGTGCATAGCAGTGCTGTCACAGCTGAGTGCACAGCGTCTGCTTGACTTAAAGGGCCACAATCTCACTTTGGTGGTCTTTCAAGATTGAGGAACAGAACAGATTGAGGCTTTTGGAAGGAGGTACTGTACTGCCAGATCTCCAAGAAACTTACTTGTTTGTACTGTAGTACAGTACTTCTTTTTTTCATCCCACCTTTTCTCAGCTCTGGGCAGTGTACAAGATATGCTCTCCTATTCATTTTATCATGACACCAACCTTGCAGGGTGTCTTAGGTTGAGAAGTAATGACAAGGTCACCCAGTGGGCTTTTTTGCTGAGTCAGAATCTCCCAGTCCCAGTACGACTTTATTCCACCACATCACACCAGCACTTGACATCAGTGGAACAACTGCTTCTGTTCAGTCTTGAATGACACTGGAGAACCTTCTCCGAAACTGCTATTGAGGAACTGCTGCATAGCAAGCATTGTGTTTGGCATTCAGCATCCTGAGAATTTGAGCTTTCATACTTTAAAGCGTGTTTCTAGTCCTTATGGCTGCACAGATAGGTTCAAAAGGACATTGGTGACGCCTTGTAGCATTTTGTGTGTGTGTGTGGGGGGGGGTGTCTGACATTACAGTACCTCAGTAGTTTGGGAGCTCTTCCTGAACTGCCTCAGTTATGTAAGAATCCCCACGGGGAGGAGCCTAAACTGTCGTAGACTCCTCCCACATAACCTGAGGCTTCAGATTTTATCAGGGTAGTATAGGAGGAAAGATTCTGCAAGCAGTTCCCACACCAAAGTATCATTGCCAAAAAAAACCCACAAAAAAAAACACAGAAGGGCGAGGCAGGATCAAATCCTTGGGCAGGAATTGGTAGTGGGTGGCCCTTCTGCAACACTCTAGCACAATAAATTATGAAAAAGCAAGTACAGTTGTATAATTGATGCAGGTGACACCATGCAGCCTTTTTCTTGCTGGAGAATTTGGCACAGAACACATCTTCATATAATCTTCGCTTCTCACTGTTTATTTTTGCCTTCCTCTTCTTGTTTCCCCTCCGCTATCCCCCCAAAACATCACCTCTCCAGCCTTGCATACACTTTTAAGGTGACAACTGTCCATCCATCAGGAAAACTGACAGCTCTGAATACATGAAAGAGAAAAAGGGATAAGACACACCGCACCTATTGATTGTCCCCTCTTTCAGCAGCTGAGATTGGATAAGCGGAGCCTATGGGGAGACAGTTAAATTTTCTTCTTGTGCTTTCTGTGCCTTCGGGCATAGGCGACTACAGTCTTTCAGCCTGTCTCTTCAGTGCTGAAGAGAAATGCTATATTCCTTCTTTTTGCTCTTAAAAATAAGAGAAAGGATTTCCCCCCCCCCCTTTAAGCTTTGATTATGTTACAGTGAAGAAAGTTAGAAAACCAAGGCACCATTATAGCATTTCAGAAAGAATCCTTGTCCTCTCCTTGGCTGCTGCCCCCCCCTTCCCCATCTTCATGTATCCAGTCACATAAATAGGCACCAACAGCCTCAACATGGTCTTTCACCTGCATGTAGTGACAGGGGGGAAATGAGAAAACAATCAACGAGTAAATAAATGAATTTTTAAAGGAGAAAAAGAGAAGGGAGGAGGAAAGGGATCCATTTCATTCAAATCATTCAAGGAGCGGAGCCTGTATCTCCTTTTGAGAATCATGCTTCTCTCTTTGATTAAGGGTCTGTGCCTAGATTGGCACATGCATTTTAAGTGTGTTTGCAACTGGAATACACACACACACACACACACACACACACACACACAAGGCGTCTCAAAATGTACACACTATCGTGTCAAATTGATTATACTGTAATACACACATATACTATGATACTATAATTCACACACATACTGCATATGGTGTACACAGAAGCAGTCGCGAGGCGTCATGCCGCGTGCGTCACCCTAGAGCGGGTGGGCGCGCATCACCCCCCTGCCTGCCCCCCAAAGGCGTGCGTCATCCCGTGACCCCCCTGCGCACCCCCAGAAATTTCCTGGGGAAGGCCTCCGTGTGTCCTCCCCGGCCGGCGGTCCGGCCCCACGTGACTAGGCCTATGCGTGATTTTTTAGTATTTTGGCGCATGCGCACAACGCTTCTGAGGGCAAAAGGCTGCCCTTTGCCCTCAGAAGCTTGTACGTGTGTGCCAAAATGCTAAAAAACCATGCATAGGCCTAGTCACTTGGGGCCGGGCCGGCGGAGGCATAGGCGTCCCCAGATGGGGGGCCCTGGGGCGGTGGGCCCCAGGGCGCAAGGGCGCAGAGGCTCCTGGGGGGGGCGGGAGGCTCTGGGGAAGAGCGGGAAAATTTGAATTTTTCCCGCTTTTTTCGCCGATTTTCGGCGATTTTAAGCCTAAAACTGGGGGTTTTAGTAAGTGTGTCTGCTTTTACCGGCACTTTAGTGATATTGGACGCTCCCTCGACAATTAATAGCCTTCTCCCGGGCCCGCAGCTTCTCCGTGCACCCGGCCCGGGTCTCTGTACAATCTTCGTAGTTTGCGCATGCGCAAGCCCACGGAGTCTCCAGGGACACTCCAGGGAGCAGTTTGCGCATGCCCAGAGCGTCCCTGGAGACTCCGTGGGTTTGCGCATGCGCAAACTACGAAGATTGTACAGAGACCCGGGCCGGGTGCACGGAGAAGCTGCGGGCCCGGGAGAAGGCTATTAATCGTCGAGGGAGCGTCCAATATCACTAAAGTGCCGGTAAAAGCAGACACACTTACTAAAAACCCCAGTTTTAGGCTTAAAATCGCCGAAAATCGGCGAAAAAAGCGGGGAAAACTAATTAGCATAAATTATGCTAATTAGTTTTATGGGGGGGCGAGGACCCGGCCCCACACCCCAAATCGGCTGGGTACCCCTCTGGGAGGTGAAGCGCTGGTGATGCGCGTCACCCCCGGCGGGCCGCCCGCCGCGCTCCAGTAACACTACCATTGGCTAATGAGTTAGACCAAGTGCTCAAAATGCTCCCCGTTGGCGTCTATACACTGCTGACATTGTTGACTGTGGGATCTGCAGACATCCACCAATGCGTGTGCTGAGATGGTTCTTCCACACATCTCTTCAATGGCTTCCCTGAGATGTTTGAGTATTGCAGGTCTTCTACAATGAAGTATGCATGAATTATGGGATCACGAAGGGTCGGACACGACTTAACGACTGAACAAAAAAAAATGTATTTACATTTTGTTGAGACAACGTGTAAATAAAAACTGACTGATTAGGGGGACCAGGCTGTATGGTGGGGTTCACTCTCTCCCTCCCATGCCATTGTAAAGACAAAACTGCCTGCCTGAAGCATCAATTGGCTTTGGAAACAGAGATTTGAGAAAATTACAGTTCAATTCTGTCTAGAAAAAGACCGACGGGGCATTCGCTCTGCCAGTCTAGGGTGTCACAACGTGCCATAAAGCATGTTTGCGCCACCCTGCAAGTAGGCAGCACTGGCGCAGCTCTACGCACCACAGTTCTAGAGCTGCGCCCACCAGAGAAGGCGAGTTCCCTGCTGGGTGACGGAGGGGCGTCAGGAGGACAGAACAGGGTGTTGGGGGGGAGGGATTGGTCAACCAGGCCCGGGAAGGGGGAGGGATCCTCGGAGGCCTCCTCCGCCCTATCCTATCCTCCTTCCCGGGCCTGGCTGCCATTACACAGGGATCTCGAATGTGCACCAGCAAAACAGCTGGTAGACCCATCGGGGTGGCTGGGGCTCTACTCAGGGTAAGGGGACAAATGTCTCCTTTTCCCATTTTCGAGTAGATTTAGAGATAAAACCTGTACTTTCAACTGGTATGGTCCAGGAAATCCTTTACTGCTTCATTCTGTTGCATGTATAAATTAGCCCCTAGTCTATATTAAACTTCTTTTTCCCCCAATAAGGCTGGATTCAGGTCTCTGTCCAAGATTCTTTGGGTACGTATAGCATATCTTGCATTGAACATTTCAAGCACTTGGTTTAAATGACATGTCGGACCCAGAATTACGATTCTACGATTTTTTCACTTGTTTTCAGTTTCTACATTATTTTATTCTGCTTATTTGTCTCCATACAACCCTCCATACCCAGTCTTTTTACTCCAAAAGGACATTCCAAGCAGTTTACAAACATTTTTTTCAAACAATTTCATACAGGTATAAAAATATATAAAAACAAAATTAAAACAAATGGAACAACCCAGAAAAATACATTACAAATATCCTTATTTCTAGCAGCAGCATAACATTAAGCCCGACCCACACCGCACGAGAACTGGCGCAGAGGTGAGCGGAGGTGCCTGGACGCCCGCCTCCCAGCGCTGACCTCGTCTCCACAAGCGTCTTCTTGCAAATAGTCCCTCCTGTTGTACTGCCTTCTTAGAAAGCGCAACGGTGATTGGCTAAGCACAAGTGCGGTCCAATACACGAGAGAAGAGAGAGAGGGGCAGGAAGGAGAGAAAACTAACAAAACAATTTGTGCCGGGAATACAATTCATCTTGCTAACTTTTGTGAGAAGGAGAAATGGATCCAAGAGAAATCGGAGACTCAAGTGAGTTCCGATTGACTGACAACCCCTTTCATCCCGCCCTCTCATCCGATTGGTGGCTACAGTAGCTCCGCATCCCCGCCCCCTCAAAATCATGGGCAACAAACTATTCTGCTTGCACAGGAACTCGGGAGAGCGCAGCTCTCCCGCGTTCAGCTGCTCTCTCTGGAAATGGTGACCACACAGCTCGGCAAAGCTCCGCACGCGACTGGGACGTGCCAGAGCTCGTGCGGTGTGGGTCGGGCTTTAATGTGCCCCAACGCAATTTATTTTGTACATGCTTTTGTTGTATGCAATGTTTTAAAAAAATAACTTGCCCAAAAATGTGTGTGTTTCACAAACCATCATGTCTTAATTGTGTTTTTCCCACTGAAAGATAAGCAGGGATTAAGTGAGGCAGACCTCCCTCAAGAGGCCATTCAGTAGTTATGGTGCCACAACCTAAAAGGCCCTGTGTTGCAGGGTTACCTTACCTGCCTTCTGAGGGTGAGGGAACATAGAACAAGGCTTCACATGTTGATCTGAGCACACAGGTAGGATGAGCCAGGCCATCAGGTGTCCTGGTCCTAGAGTGTTTAGGGCAGGGGTGGCCAACCTTTCAGCCTAAATGCTCCTGACCCTTTAATGACTGTATAGGTGAGGGCTTCTCATCAGGTGCAGCTGCTTTAGCAGCACCATCAGCACTTGCAGCTGCCAAGATTCTGCCTTCTACACAACTCTTAAGAACACAGAGGCCCTAATGGTGGAAGGTTGGCCACCCCTGGTTTAGGGCTTTAGTACTCAAAACCCAGTTCCAGCGAATTCATGCTTGTGGTCACTTCCTGCTCACCTCCACCACACCTGCCACCCCCTGTATTGGAAAAGGAAGAGAGGAAAGGAGCAGAAGAGGAAATATGAAGGAAAGGAGAGTGGTGGGCTAGAGTGTCTCTGATGGAACCCTGTCTTCCATACTTCTGCTCAGTCCAAGGTGGTAGGACTGGCAGATGCAGCAGCTGGTAAGGGGGGTAGCATTTGGCATACCACCTCAGGCATCAGGAAATCGTGGGTTGACCCTATCAAAACCAGCATTTTGAATTAGTACTAGCAGCAAATTATTAACCAATGCAGATAGAATAATTTGGAGTTATATAATTCATGCAGGGAGCAGTTAGAAAACTGGCTGCTGCATTTTGGACCAATGGAAGCTTCTGAGCACTTTTCAAAGACAACCTCATGTAGGGCACATTACAGTAGTCTAGGCATGAAGACAGCCCTTCGAATGAATGAACATATTCCATCACAACCACGCACATATTGAGAAATGTTTCCATTGATACAATAACAACACAGAAGTTACTTTCCTACAGAATTATATACTAGCATAACAGCCGAGGAAAAGCAACGCCAGTCATTTTTGGCACATCAGTGGGAGAGAAGGACCCATCCCCATCCAGTTTTTGGGTTTTTTTTAGTAACTCTCCACCTTGTTTGCCTGGGGGCAGTGCTTACCGTGGGCCAGTTGGTGTGCATCTGTTTACAAGCCTGCCTGAATAACCCTGCCATTTTAGACGTCACAAATTGGAGTTATATGAGAATGGGGAGAGGACTTCCTGGTGGATTATGCCCCCCCTTCCCATCATCTCTTCTATTCTGACAGTTTTATGGCGCCCAAAATTCCCCACCTGAGGCAGCTGCCTCAGGTGGAGTATTTTGGGTGCCATAAAGGCAGAGTCACCTCTGGGGGTTGAGGACTTCTGGGTGTATGTGGGATTGAGGCCTCTGGAATAAGAATGTGGATTGTGTGTGGGGGGAAGCAGCTTATTGTTGTTGAAGGAGGACAGTCTGGAGGTGTAACTGCAGAAATGTGCAGTGCATAGAAAACGCTGAAAGAGGAACCCACACACGGGAGGAAAAAAATATTGTAGCCTGCTATCTGGGTAAGAGAGCTGTAGAGACAGATAGATTTTTATGTAACTAGGATAGCTCTGCCACTGTATGCACTGAACAATAGAGATAG
Source organism: Plestiodon gilberti rubricaudatus (assembly GCA_026170595.1). NCBI lineage: Eukaryota > Metazoa > Chordata > Lepidosauria > Squamata > Scincidae > Plestiodon > Plestiodon gilberti. Next base: position 10,648,871 of record JANXHW010000006.1, on the reverse strand, counting down.
CCAGAGAGGCAGAATTATATAAATCTTCTATCTGTCGTCGGTCTCTATTGCCTTGTGAATTTCAAGAGATCTGGATTTGCACAGGAAGGTGTCTTTCTAAACCAGCCATTTCTGAAGATATGGAGAGATAGGGTTACTAGAAGCTTGGTTTTCTAAAAACCCTGGGCTGTGGCCTGCAAACACATGAATCCGGCAATTTGGGCGCAGAGTCTGTTTGTCCTATAAAGCAGCAGATGAAGTTGCTTAATCAGGCCCTTGCTCCATCCAGCCCAATGTTGTTAAAATCAAACCATGTTGGGGATTTGAGAAAGGACTGAGTCTGAATCAGGGACTTGTCAGGACACACAGTCCCAGAAGCAGGGCCGGCCCATTCATGAAGCCATTCAGCAGCAGATAGGTGAGGCTCTCTAGCCTACCACTCTTCTCTCCTCCACATTTCCTTTTCTGCCACATCACTCTGTTCTTTATTCAAGCCAGGGAATGGGAGAAGCAGAGGCTGGCACATCACCAGGTGGGTGGGTGTTAATATTTGGCATGCCACCCAAGGTGCCAGGAGGTCTTGAACAAGCCCTGCTAAGGGCAGAGGCCAGGGAATGATGCAAACTAAAGTGGGAGTGCCTCTGAGCATATGCAGAGTGAATTTCTTCCCCTTCACCATTGAGAAAGCACAGCTGCCTGTTGCACATCAGGGCTTAGGAAGCAGGGCTTCTACAGCTAGTTTAGGTATAGTGTGCCTTTTTAAAGTCACACGTTCAAGGCACACTCTTTACATGGATGCCACATGATAGAAAGAAGGGTTATAAGCATACATAAATAAGCACAAAACTCTGTCCTCTATAGTATGGCCTCCTGGTAGAGTCATACGAAGCTGGCTTATACGGAGTCAGACCACTGGTCTGTCTTGCTCAGTTTGTCTAGTCTGTTTTGGCTGGCTCAGTGGCTCTCTTTGGAGTCTTGGGAATTGAGGTCTTTTCCATCATCTGCTCCCTGATCTTTTTGACTGGGGGTGCTGGAGATACATTCTGGAACCTTCTGCATGTGAGGCATTTTCACTGAGCATTTCCCCACCCCCAATTAGATAGGGCAGCAATGTATAGTGGGCTTAGACCATGTTATGCCTTCCCCCAAAGATTCCTTCCTGGAAAGTATATTGGCAAAAGTGCAGAGGATTCTCAGTTGAAGATCTCTAACTACCCCCTCACAGAAATACATTTCCCAGGAGACAGAAAATGTCATTAACAGCGCAATCCTGTCTACATTTAGACCGGTGGAGCAATCCCTCCTCCAGTCTAGGGTGCCCCAAACATGCCGTAAAGCACGTTTGTGGCACCTGACGAGTAAGCAATGCCAGCAGAGAGGCTTGCGCCGCTCCTCTGGTGCTGCGGGATGGATTGTCGCTGCGGTGGAGAGGTGAGTCCCCTCAGTGGTCGAAAAACTGCTGGGGTGGTGCATTTTCACCGTGCCACCGCCAAATTGCCGCCGAATCCGGCAGTAAGTGCACCTCCCCGGTGCTTGTTGGGTGCGTGCCGGGTGCACCCCCCCCCCCAATGACGCCTTTGGCCTGGCCAGAGTTACACAGTTGGCTCGAATGTGTGCCAGCAAAATAGCTGACACACATTTGAGTTGTCCCATTGGGGTGGCTGGGGCTTTATTCGGGGTAAGGGGACGAACGCCCCTTTACCTCCTGAGACCTCCAGCTGCACTGGTGCAGGCCCCATCCTGCACGGGATGCAACGGGTGCCTTATTTGTGCCGCCGTGTCCTCCTAGACAGGATTGGGCTGTCCATCTGTAGCGTAGGAATGCCATAGAGTTACACTGACATGGGAATCCTGGACAGCCCATCTACTTGAACAAAAGCCACCTGAGATGATCCAATTCATAGACAACATTTTCTTTCCCCTGTGAGAAGCCCTGGCCATCTTCAGGCACCCACTTGTGGACCATGGATGCATATGTCAGTACACCCCCACCCACCCCCTGATCATGGCAAGTGGTAAAAAGTGCCCTCATGACCAAGGGAATTGTTTCTGGCTGTTTGCACAGTCAGATAGCTCCCACATTACATTGTCTACACAGGTGCCTGCTTGAGAATTGTAGGGCTTCTTGCATGTATGAACCAGCCTTGCTATCAAGTTATGCTATGTAGCGCAGTCAGTGCTGCCAGCCTTGACTGCTAGGGCTCAGTTCCTGGAACAGGACAGTGGGCCCCAAACGCTGTTCTGTGAGACTTCCAGATAGATTCCACAGTGTTGCGGTCCCCGTGCAATTCCATCAGCACTTCCTTTACCAGTTGAACATGGCAACTACTTTATTGATGACCAATGACAAGCAAATAGGGTATTATTGCCCTTAGATATGCCAGATCAACTCCTCTCTCTGTAATAGTCCTACAATCTAAATGGTGACTTTCATATGGTATGGGAAATGAGCTGTGTGTTACCCTTATGCATGTTTGTTTTTCTTGTCTTCTCCTTAGGTCAATTAACACCACCATTTTCTTTTACATGGCGAAGACTAAACAATGTGAATTTTTTCAGTGTTTTTTTTTTTGGGGGGGGGGGTATGCTGAGTTGGTCAGTTGACAAGATGGCACCCCTTGAGCAGAAGCTGATTTTTAGCAAAACATGCATATATTGATGTGCATGCAGCTAAGGTTGTTGTCATCTTGGGAAATCAAACATTCTGACACATGAGTGGGGCATGGGTTGGGCCTAGCAGTTTTGGGCAGGTGCAGTGGTGAAGTCCAGCTGACAGCTGCCTGTTCATCCAAAGTGTAAAGCCAAACAAACAAAAAACCAAGAAGTATGTATGTGTGTGGAGGGGGGGAGACGGAAATGACCGTGCTCCTTCCTTTTCTGGCAACTGGCCTAAAAGCAAAAGAACCCTGGCCAGGCTGCTTCATTGGGCAACTTTGCATGCAATATGTGCTTATTTGTAACAGCCACCTCTGTCATAATTTTTATCATCAAGGATTTGAGTGTACATGAATCTTTGCTGTCTCTTGATTTTCTTTTGCTCATCTCTTTTTTTATATCTGTGCTTTCTTTAGATTGTAAGCCTGTTTTTTGGCAGGAATTCATCTGTTTTTGTACCTTTTTGCATATCGCATAATGTAATTTTGTGCTTAATGCAAACAAGCACAACAAGCCAATAGTGATATGATGCAGAGTTTTATTTAGTGCCAGTGAATTAACACTGGTAGTGCACCATCTCTAGTGGCACCAGTTTACCTAGTATAGTACTGACTTTTTGGCATAGGCTATTTAAGGGATGCTCTATTCAGTGGTGGCCAACCTTTCAACCTGAATGCTCCTGGCCCTTTGGTGGCTGTATAGGTGAGGGCATTTCTGCAGGTGCAGCTGCTTTAGCAGCGCCATCAGCAATTGCAGCTGCCAATAGTCTTCTACAACTCTTAAGAACGCAGAGGCCCTAATGGTGGAAGGTTGGCCACAATACTGTATTGTGCTTCCACTTGCCCAAGTGGTAAGAAGTCCAGAGCAACCTTTATAGAATCACTGCTCTTTGAAGAAGACCAGAATTTAAAGTGCTTGATCCCTTAATCAGGGATGCAGAAGCAAGCTCGCAGGTGGGCGAGTGCACAGCACTGCCGGCATCCTATTCTCCCAAGTCCAGATTAACCTTTGCCCGGACACTTCTTGGCACCTTTGCCAACCAACTCCAGCTGATCCTGTCCAGGTCACTCTTACACACTTTTATCTCCAACTCAACTTCTTTTCTTCTGGGCATGAGTCACATTGCAGGCTGGCTTTTTAGATAGCATAATAGCCCATCAATGACCACTACAAGTGACTAAGAGTCACTGTCGTGATATCCATGCAGCCCTGCTGTCCATTGACTCATCTAGCCCAGTATACACTGACTGCAAGGTCTCAGGCAAGGTCTTTCTCAGCGTTTCTACCAGTGATCCCCTTAATCAGAGATGCCAGGATGCATGCAAAGAATATGCTCTGCCACTCAGCTATGGCCCATCCATTCCTCACAGCACAGAATAATTACAGTATGTTTTCAGTATGTTGTTCGCCATGGATGTGGGGCGACAGAGTCATAAATGGAAATCAGCAGTCCGTTCCAGTTCTGCAAACTAAGGACTCTTTTGTCCAGGTGTCTCAAACTAGACTCTGAAATCTGATTCTGACCCTCTCCATCTCCTTTAATAGCTTTTTGTTTGAAGTTTCTCTCTATTCTAGACAACCTTGTTTGGTGAACTAATTTTGATGCCCTCTAGATGTCTGGAGAGGGTGACTTTTCCTGTGAAAGAGCAAAGCAGGTGACTAGCAAATATATTTTCAGACACCAGAACAGGCAGATTTTTCAATGATGATTTCATAGAGAGATACCCTGTGATAGCAAGCTTACTCTTGAGAGCTGCATATATTATGCATAGGGCTGCAAGCTTTAATTGGGAGATTAATCAACTCAAGCTTTAGTTGATTGAAAATGGGCCCTCCCACTGATTAATCGGTATGGGCAGATTTTAATTGGTCAGGCTGCAAGTTAAGGGCACATATGTTTGTTTTCTGAGACTATTTTGGCTCTGGTAGGTTCCTGTAAAAAGGAATTAAAAAGCAAATACTGAGTAGGGTCTTTATGTTTAGCAGTGAGTCATAGTTTTCCCTGAGCGTTGCAACTTACCTTGCATTTCTCTCAATAGCTCCCAAAGCATCTACACTAAATTTTGGGAGAGATGTTGTTTTCTTTAAATTTATTCAATTTATTTATCAATTAAAAGGCTGATGATTAATCTGTTAAAAACACTTTTAATTGGCCAGCATCCCAGACTATTTAGTAATGGATAAAATAATTCTAGGTTGTGTAAAATAATTGGGAGAAAAGAAATTCAAGGCCCCACTCTGGACAAACCTCATTGCTGAACGTTGCCACTTCCATTCCCCAATAGATATCTGTCTTTGTGACAGACTGTCCTTTCCAGGGGTTAATTACTAACAAAGAGGTACAAGAGTTTAAGCATGCCTAGAAGCCATAGTATGTGATTAAGGAGCCCTGCTGGGACTGGTTGTGTTTTCTCAATAGTAAGGGAAAGGCACTTTTCCACTGTCTCTGAGTGTGGACAAAGTTCCTTCCGCTTACCAGGGAGAATTTGTGGACTAATAAAGCAATCCTATGTATGTCTCCTAAAAAGTCCCATTGTATTCAGTGAGACTACTCACATGAAAGTGTGTATGGCAGCTGTTCTCAAATGGGTGGGTCGCAGCCCACCAGGTGAGCTAGATGCTTCCCCTGCCCCCTTAAGGGACGGGGAAAGCATGGTGACAGCGGCAGCGATCCTGGGGATTGCTGCTGGGGGGGGGGAATGTGTGAAAAAGGGATTTCCATACTTCCGGAGGGTGCAGGAAGGCCTATGGCCCCCTCCGTGGGCCTCCCCGAACTTTAGATCGCTGCGGAGCGGCGATTTACGATCAAAAACTGGAAGTGGTCGTAAATCGCTGCTCCGCAGTGATCTAAAGCTCGGGGAGGCCCATAGAGGCCCAGGTAAGTACGGAGACCCCAGTAAGTACAAAACCCCCTTTTTCACACATTTTTCCCCCAGTGGTGACGGCAATCCCCGGGATCAACGCCGCCACTGTCCCCACCCCCGCAAGCACTCAAAAGTTCTCCCCACCTCGCAGGGAGAACTTGAGAAATACTGGTGTATGGGATTGCAGATTGAATCCTGAATTTGAAAAACAATTCTGGGGCGTACCGTATTTTGAGACTATTACACTCTGGAGAAGGGCCCTGGCTCGGATTAAGCCATGGGAAAATCGCCATATCTGTTGACCCCTTTATTTTATACATATGCTATGCATGCCTCTCTGTTAACCTGTCTTTGCATCCTTTTCTTTTATCAGCTCTCCTTTCATTCATCCATCGGGCATTATCTGCAGCCCTTGGTATCTATCTATCCACCCACCCACCCACCCTGACATAGACACTCTCATTCTCTCTAATTTCCCCCTTTCTCTTGTTTAAATTTGCTCACTCAGTCATTATTTATATGTCTCATATCTGTCTGTCTTCAGTTTCATCAATCCATCAATCCCATAGTAACTATCTCTCTGCCTAATCTATCCCCATAAATACCCCTGTCTCCATAGCTTCATATACACTACTGTCTGCTCATCTCTGTTTACTTTCCTCCGCTGCATCATAAGGATCAACTGTTTTTACTGGGAGATTTCATTCTATGTCTGCCTCCCCAACAGTAGCAATGTGGGGTGCTTGGATTAGGAGCTCCTCTCCAGATTTCAGCAGCCTGTGTTTATATGAGAGGGAGGGTGTCTTCCTGGTTCTCCCTTTTCCCTGATACGATACCTGCATTCCTTCCCCAAACAGCTGCAATGCAGGAATGATTGTGTGAGTGCTGGAGATGAACGTGTGCTCGCTTGCTGTCTCTCTCCTCTTCCTCTCTCTCTCTCTCTCTCTCTCTCTCTCTTTTTCAATTTCCAACAAAAGCCATAACTCATGTCAGCTGGAGTGGTTTATGGGCTGCAGGCAGGAGGCTGGGCTGTGGTGGGGTGAGAGGTGACGTGGGGCTCTGGCTTGCTTGCTTAAAAAGACCAGATTTCTCTCTTTCACTTCCCTCTCTTGGCAACCCTTCACTTTCACTCTCTTGGCTTCAGCCCTGCAGTGCTCAAATTATAGTTGTTGTTATTGTTAGTATTGTTATTATATAATATGCCCCATCTGCAAGACTGCCTATCTACCTCTTCCTTCCAAGCAGCTTTGTTGATGTGGGTGGGAGAGATACGGTTAGAAAGCTGGGGGGGGGGGTAAATAAAATATTGTATTAGGAAACGCAGTGACCTTCCAACAGGGAGAAAGCTCTCCAAATACCCCGTTCCCCTCAGAACTGCATAATGAGCTGATTTAATTTAGTGGCTAAAAGACTGGACTGCAAGTCAGAACTTCCCTGTTTTAAATCTTGCCTCTGCCATGAATTCTCACTAGAGAGAGGGTCTTAGGCAAGCCACTCTCTCTCTCTCTCTCTCTCATCCTGGTTCAGGGGTTGGCTCCTGGCCAGTGCTTGACCTGATGGACACCATCCTGATAGCTCTCTGGACACACAGGGGTTCCTTGGCAGGGTTCCTTGGCAGGAGGAGAGTTAGAACAGACAAAAGAAAATATTTCTTTACCCAGCGTGTAATTCATCTGTGGAACTCCTTGCCTGTGGTGTGGTGATGGCACCTGGCCTAGATGCCTTTAAAAGGGGTTTGGACAGATTCATGGAGGAAAAGACCATCACAGGTTACAAGCCATAAGCAACCTCCTGGTTTTAGAAGTGGGTTTTCTCTGTGCCAGGTGCAGGGGAGTGTCAATGGGAAACAGGTTATATTGTTGGCTGTGTTGCTCCCTGAGGCATCTGGTGGGGCCACTGTGTGATACAGGAAGCTGGACTAGATGGGACTTTGGCCTGATCCAGCAGGGCTCTTCTTATGTTCTTATGTAAATGCTGTTGAAATGTCTCCCCAAAACATAGAAAGCCTAAATGTCACTGCTTGAACAAAAGATGAAAGGCAGAGGATGAAAACACTATGATGGAAAATGTGGAAATAACACGGGTATACACAGAGGCGTCACTAACTCCGCAACTTACACCAGGATCCTATCCCCCAAACCCCATCTCGGAATGCCCCCTTGGCTCTCCTTGGACTTACGCCAGCAAGATGGCTGACATCCGAGGAGACCCATAAGCAGCCCATAGGGTTACGTAGAGGTAAGTAAATTTTTTTACTTACCTCCAGTTTGCCTTCAGGTGCCCCCCCTAGCATGCAGCATGTGCCTTTTTGGCTTATTATTATTATTATTATTATTATTATTATTATTATTATTATTAACAACAGTATTTATATACCGCTTTTCAACAAAAAGTTCACAGAGCGGTTTACAGACAAAATCAAATGATGGCTCCCTGTCCCAAAAGGGCTCACAATCTAAACAAGATGCAAAACACCACCAGCAAACAGCCACCAGAAAAGACATTGTGCTGGGGGGGAAAGGGGGGCAGTTACTCTCCCCCTGCTAAATATACGAGGAGCACCAATTCAAAAAGTGCCTCTTGCTCAGTTAGCAGGGATTTGCCTCTTGTCCAGCAGTTAGCATAGCTGCATGCTATAGCATGGTGGGGATAGGATTGGGCTGTAAGGCCTTAGCATTCTAAAAAGTCTTAACCTGCTGTAAACAGTCAATAGTCAGCGACTGTATTCCAGCACTCAAGGAAATCTTACTACTAGGCAGACCTGGCCTTACTAGCAGGTAATTGCTTCACATGCCAGATTTTGGGCTCCATTAAAGAGCGACAAATTGTCAGCTATTTAATTTATCATTATCTTGTTCAACTGCAAGGGATCACCAATCAGATTTTCTGCCTCGGGCACAAAAATGTCTTAGTCCTGCCCAGCCCCTTCACAGTTATTATAGGCAGCTCCCTTAAAGTGGCATTTCTGTGCATGTTTTCACCTCACGGTAACAGAAATGGGAAATGGAGCCAGACATGTTAGCCAGGACTCGCCTTCTTCAAGAGGTCATCAGAAGGAGTCACTGCGGTCTAGAAGACGATGAAAGAGAAAGGCTGTTGCTTCTGCGGGAAACCAAACTCGTTCATCAGCTTCTTGGCTGGTGCAGCTTTTGTTTTGTTTTGTTTTCCCCTCCCTCATTCCAATTCTCAGTCCACCTTTGTTCTCTTTGCCCGACATCTTTTGCTCTTTTTTAATTAAAAAATGTAGTTATGCAGCAGTTGCTGTCAGCAAGCCTGTCGGAGAAGGCACTACCCCCTTGTTGCAGTGTAGCTGCTCTAATAAGGAGATTCTGCGTCTGTCTAGATGTCTGTTATGCTCCCCAGTAAGGATCCATATCAAATGTGTGGGGGATGTTCTTCTAAAGTCAGGCTTGTATAAGTGGGGCTGGGGCCTCATATGTTGGCAATCTTCATGGCTTTGAAAAAAAATTCCACACAAAAGAGAGAATCTTGACTATAAATGAGAGCTATGGGATGTGAGCATGGAAAGTGGGGGATCAGGTGGGTGGCAGAAATCCTGGGATTCTTGGCAAAAGGAAAGGAGTGTGAGATCTGAAAAAGGCCAGCGGGCGAGGGACAAGGCAGACCTAAGGAGAGATTGGGAGGATGTGTGCGTAAGCCATTAAACTAAGTGCCTCTGTATTTGGGCAGCTGTGTTTTTTTTTAGCCTGTTATTTTGACGCTGTTGCAATGGGTTTTCCTCTGTCAGGAGAGTGGAAGCTGGGGATGCTGAATGTGGCAATTGCCTGTAGTCAGCTGTGTGTGTGTGTGTGTGTGTGTGTGTGTGTGTGTGTGTGTATGTGTGTGTGTGCAGTGCGCGTGCGTGCACGTGCGCACAAGAACACAAAAATAACGCTCATTATCATAATCTCACTGGATTCCAAGATCCACGTGCATTGCTGCGTATTTGAGGATCATTTGCCTGCGGCTCAAGAAGCCCTTCTCTTTCTCTTCTTTGACGTTGCTGGGCTGCAGCCCTGGAGCTGAGGCTAGAGCCAGGAATCCTGACCTCTAGACATTCTGTTTCTCCTTCACAAACGAGGCCCCAGAAACAATACAACACACATGGGAGTTGGATCCTGGAGTCTTGGCTCACAGGTTGAGGAGGGGGCAGGACCCTGGCTCAGTGGCTGAGCATAGAACTTTGTCTGCTCTCAAGCTGTCTCCTTATCCTTAAACCATTTTTGAGGTTGGGAACAGGATCCAGCAGCCCAGCCTTCATTGTTACTTTTAACTGACTGTATCCTACTGCATCTGTTCCTCAATGGACCAGTGACCCTGGGAATCCTGGCTCTAAAGCACCTCCCAGCCAATATCCACAACTTCACTGCAGCTATCTTTTTTTTTTTCCCCTGACAGAATCTGCTGTGCCTTAAGTGCAGATGCTGTGAGGATGGAAAAACTGCACTTGAATGTTTGTTGTGGTTTGTGTTCAAGACTCAGGATCTCCATACGAGAGCAAAAACCTATTGCATTCTCTCTAAAAGATGGAGCTGGAACCCAGCTAGCCAGCATTGCCACCAGTCTGGTACCTGACCTCTATGATTGCTGTCTCATTGGCTAGAAATCAGCTTAGTCACTCAGATCGAGAGAGACTTATTGGCCAAGAAACCAATCACACTTGAAGGAGAATGGTGGTGTGAGGCTTTTTAGGCATGCAGATAAGGACATCAAAAGCAGCAGCCCTTGGAGGAGCCTGGTACTCAAATGAGGCAAACTAGCCCCATGGTCAGCCCCTCAGAGCAGTAGGATGTAGCTGAAATTAATACGTTTCTGTTAGCATCAGTAGCAACAAGAGCTACTCTGGAGTAAATGTGGGATGTTGATGTGGTGGATGAATACTGAAGTGATGGATGAATACCGGGGAATAAATTCTGTTCCCCAGGTCATTTGGGCAGCTTTTTGCTCGACATGGAATCCTTTAAAACTGAGAGAGATAGCATCAAGAGCAGAATGTTCCCAAACTTTAGACTGCCAAGAGGCACAAGCTGAATGACAGTAGATAGATAGCCCCATAAATGCCCCTTGGCTTCTTGTGAATCATCCAGATCTTGCCACTGTGGGAGATGGATTGGCCATTTGTGTGACTTGATAGAGCTTGCTCATCTGTTCTCCCAAAAAACATGACCTTGGCCTGCATCTTCTCTCATGATGCAAATTAGCAAATGGAGCAGTCAGTCACATTCAAGAATCAGAGGATGCCAAGCATCCAAACTTAAGGTAGGTTAATGATCTGAGCCAGCCGGGAGTGACACAGAATGCCTTTGTAAATGTCTCTGGAGAGCAGCCAATCAAGGGGAGAGCACCCAATCAAGGGCAGAGGCCCAGTGGAGCAGTAGGAGGAGCTAAGAGGCTGTCTATAGATAGAACCTTCATATGTGAATGAACAGGACACAGAGCTAGGAATGATTGGTTGAGTCTACTACAGTGCTGCTTAGGTAGTGTGGTTACTCATGGAATTGCTGCTTTCCACTGTGGTCTCGCAACTTCCATACTGAACCTGCAGTGATTCTGTAAAACAAGCTTCTAGTCCATACATTTGCAGAGAAAACCCTTAGTCTCTGAGAAACATTATCACAGCCACAACCTATGATATCCTCTGCTTTGCTATCCCGAGTCTTTCCCATTCTATCAGTTCCTGGTTGAGTGGGGCAAGTAAGTCCCCTCCTTCAGTCACCACTTGGAAAGAACAGCCACTCTTCCTTCCCATATCTTTATCTCGCTTATCCTTTTCTCCTACCCAGAAAAGAGCACAGAGTGAATTGTAACACGACAGGAGGCCAGAATTGGTCTGCTGATTGCTGACCACAACTGAAAATCAGCAGAATTGTTTAAAGAAAGAAACCAGTAGCCAGCACTGTGTCCTCTGTGAACTGTGTAGCCAGTGCTGTTAAGAAAAGTAGACCGAAAACATCCACTGCAGAGGGGAAAGGGAGATGTGTTTGATGGTTGTTGTTTTTTTCCTTTTGTCCTCAGCAGCCTGGCTGGTTATTTTGGGGATAATGGTTTTCCTGGAAGGAGAAAAGGAATCTGATAGTCTCCTGAAGTTATGTGGTACTGCCCTCTCTCTGAATGTGCACGCACACGCACACACGGAGTTTGTGTGCATGTGTTATTATTATGTCACTGTTCCGGCTCAGTTAGCTGTGACCTTGGACAAAAGGAGAATGCAATGCGAGCTTCGTCACACAGTGCCCTCCAGGAGACGGAGGCAGGCACAGGTCCAAAACCCGGCTTCCTCCCTCCATATCCCTCTCTCCAGTTCCTTCCCCCATGGCAGTGGGGACAGCCTTCTCCATTGCATTGGTCTCTCTACCCTGGTACTGGGTCTGTCCAGCTCTGTGAAGCTGTGCAAGTGGCGTGCACCTTGGGCAGGGGGGGACAGAGCTTTCCAGCCGACTGAACCTTCTAACTTGTCACCTTAGGTTAAATCAAGTTGTTTGAGGGGGTGCATTTATATAAGAAGGAATACTGTGTGGGCCTCTCTGCTGAGAATGCAAGGTTTCAGCCCTGACAGCTGGTGCAAAGAACTATCGGATATGGAACTGTGGGGTGCGGGGAAGAGAGAGACCATGATTTAACTTAGTGGTACTAAAGCCTGTTTCACATGAACAGCAGATGAGGTGATTAACCTGGTTTTCCACTTCACACTATAAGTGAGGGTCATATGGCTGAGTACTGTACTCTTCCTTCCAAAAAAAAATAAATTGCCTTGCATATAGAAAACTAGCTGTCAGGGAGAAGGACTGTAGCATAACCTTGCTCTGACTACAGATTTTCTGCGTGCAGAGAATTTTTTCCATTCAAAAGTGTTCAACCATGAGATTCCTCACCAGTAATCTGAAGTAAAACAGTCCAGAAAATGGTTTACCTACCTGATCTTCTATTGGTATGAACTGCTAGGCCATAATATGTAGTTAGCTGTGGGTGGTATTATCTCTCTTGGATTCTTTGGAGTGAGGAGATGGTAGAAACCAGGATACATGGTTCTATTTCTCCCACCCTATCTGGATGGAGAATGAGACTCATGTGAGTTAGAGCAGGGAACTTGTAGGGATCCAGATTTCTTGGGTTTTCTCCTCACCTTTGAGAGCAGGAAATGGGCCTAGTGAGTTAGATCAGGAAGGCACTAGTCTATTCCTGGATTCTGTTGCCAGCTCTGGAGGATAAATTTGCCAATTCTTCTGCTTAGAGTTTCAGACAGTGCTTAATTTTCAAAATGTGTGTTGGCCAAGGATCATGCCTCCTTAGAATTATCATAGTCTCTGTTCTGGAGCTCCTTACACTTAATCCCAGATGTCTAGGAGTTGGTTATAATCAGAAGCTAAGGAAAGGTCTCTCTGCTCATGGTCAATAGAAGTGTTGTCGTCATTATCATTTCATTAGTTCCAGGGCTGAGCCTTCATATTAAAAGAAACAGATGTGAGCTATGACTAAAATGCATCTAAAACAGACAAGAACAAGAACAAAAATCACACTCATCCTGGCTTAATAATGTGTATTCAAACTGAGTACATACAAACTGCATTCGGTAAACACAGATGCATTCCTGGCTACTCCTAGAATATAAGAACATAAGCCCTGCTGGATCAGGCCAAAGTCCCATCTAGTCCAGCTTCCTGTATCACACAGTGGCCCCACCAGATGCCTCAGGGAGCACACAAGACAACAAGATACCTGTGTCCAGTCGCCACTTCCTTGCACCTGGTACAGAGAAAACCTACTCCTACAACCAGGAGGTTGCTTTTCCCCATCATGGCTTATAAGCTGTGATGGACTTTTCCTCCATAAATCTGTCCAATCCCCTTTTAAAGGCATCCAGGCCAGGTGCCATCACCACATCCTGTGGCAAGGAGTTCCACAGATGAATTACACGTTGGGTAAAGAAATATTTTCTTTTGTCTGTTTTAATACTCCCTCCACTCAATTTTAGTGGATGTCCCCTAGTTCTAGTGTTGTGTGACAGGGAAAAGAACTTCTCTCTATCCTCCCCCTTTCCTCCCATTCTGAAGATTGCAGAGGGGGAACTACTATAGTTCTCCATTCTGTTGTGTGTGGGGAAGATTCCTGGCTCCTGCTGTAAATATTCCCTTCTCTAAGAGACAACAACAGTTCACCATTCTTATTGTATGTAAGGTATATTTCTGGCTTGGTTTGTAAATCCCACCCCATCTAAGTGTGTAAAGATGGAAGGACCTCATTTATGCATTCTTCTCAGAACTGTGGCCAGCCTTCCCTGTAAGCTGTGCGACCGCACGGTCACGCAGCTCTACAGCTTCCTTCTCAGAGCTCAACGATGATGATGATGATGATATCATTACTGAGTGCTCCACAGCCATCCCTGCACAGCCACCATAGGGTTCCACACACTCTAGGGGGAAATTAGAGGAAACATTGACTGTGGCTTGGTTTGTTTTCTTCTGGAGTAGGAAGTAGATTTTGCACAGTGAGTTTCAGGAGGGAGGTATAAAAATGCTCCTAGTCAGAAATCAGGCTATTTTAGACTAATGTGTACCAAATTTTAGCTCTTGGGTAAAAACCTTAACAATACTGGGATGACTGAATGAGGTCTTTATATGGTGTGACGCATTGGGATGCATTGGCTAGGAAGAAACTGCTGCATTTCTTGCAGGAATATGTTTGTGTAATCATAAAGGGAATGTAAGAGGGCTGGCAAGTTGCAGAGAAAGTAATGGAGGGTGTGGGGATCCTAGGAAGGAGATACAGAAGTGATGAGTGGTGAAAGTGTTCAGCAGCCCATCTCTCGCCTTCTGATTCTTCCCATTGACGCTGCTTTGAAGCAGAGAAGCTGCACCCCAGGGTCTGGCAATACAACTTGGCTGTGTCACTTGCCATTCCAGCCTTAGTTTGCTTGCAACAGCCAGAGCAGCAAGTGTTGATGAAGTCTTGAAGAGTGTGAGGTGGTTACTCTAGTCTAACATGTGACCATGTTGTCTGTTGGGCAGGCCAAAGACAGTGACGATGAGGAAGAGGTGGTGCATGTGGATCGAGACCATTTCATGGATGAATTCTTCGAACAGGTAAGGTGAGGGGGGGCCATGAAGGGGTCTGAAATTCTTCACAAAAGGTTCCCCAAGCCTGCAGCTAGAAGGTTCCCGGCTCCCTAATTACACTGCCTGAACTGAAATATGCAGATGAGAACTATTTGCCTACTATTGACTGCTCTTGTTTATTTTGTTCAGAGTGTTCCATTCACATCCTTCCTAGGAATCGTAAGTGCTGGAGAGGATAGAAACTGTCCATTTGAAATGTCAACAAATGCCCTTTGGAGATCCCACTCAAGCTGTCCTCATTGCATTTTGAGCATTTATATGCTCAAGCTCACCAAAAGAAGCTGATATTTCCTGTACCCAAATATGTCATACATCTCCAATTTGGAGTTTTAGATATTCTCAGCAAAATCAAAATCTGGTGATCGGAGTGAAAATAGCCTCAATTTGAGAGTGAGAGTTTCTCAAAACAGTAAAGGAAGCCTTCTGGACAGGGAAGTGTTAGCCATGGCTTATGTCTCCTCCTCCACCTGCCCCTTTTGGTCTTAAAGTCAGGCGCACACATGTTAGTTATTTATGACGTTTTATACCCTGTTCTCCAGCCAGGTCAGGCTTCCAAAGTGGGTTGCAAGTTAAATGATCAAGAAGAAGGTACAGTATATCAAGTCCCATATGCAGTGGAGTCACTAGGGCGCGTGCTGCCCCAGGGCCGGGTGCGCGCGCCGCCCTAATGACCCCCGTGCCGCCGCACAGCCGGCCGGAGAGGATGTCTCCGGAGCCGGCAGCAGCGGAGCCTCCGCTGCTGCCGGCTCTGGAGACATCCTCTCCGGCCGGATGTCTTGGGCCTTCTGAGGTAGGCCCGATGCGCGATGTCATATTTATAAGGTTTTCGCGCATGCGCAGTACGTTTCTGAGGGCAAATTTGCCCTCAAACGTTCTGCGCAGGCGCAAAAACCTTATAAATATGACGTCGCGCATTGGGCCTCCCTCAGAAGGCCTCAGAGCTCCGCCGAGGGCGGACGCTCTGAGACCTCCTCCTGGAGCGGGAGGCGACGCGCAGGTGCGCGCGCAAGTGCGCACGCGGGACCGCGCATCACCCTTTGCACATGTCGCCCCCAGACGGTCCGCCCACCGCGCTCCAGCGACGCCTCTGCCCATATGTGAAGTGGAGCTGCTTACAGAAGTCTTGTTGCAGATGGACATGGGCTATGCCAACCCCCCAGAAGCAGCCCTCTGCTGCTCCGCAACGTTCCCCAGTCCCTGGGAACTGATGACATCATCTTGGCTCCGGCCTCCTCCCTCAGAGGGTGGGGGCAGAAGGAGCTGCACATGGGTGGGGGGGGGCAGTTGGCTGGCTGATGGCAAAGATACCAGTCATAAGCATTGCTCAGATGCAGTGGGGCAGACCCAAGCTTAAAGACACCGTTCTGCAGTTGTCATGCTATTTGAATGTAGGTTTAAATTCTGAGGAAAATATTCAAAAGCTCTAAAAGGGAGAAAGTTTATTCCCCAGTTCTGTGTGATATCTTGTGCCTCCATAATTTTCTGTCTCTCTTTTTTTCTACACAGCCAGGATAATATGAGGGGCTTATAGCAAAGTACATTCTGAGACAAGTTTGTTACAAATAATCCATAATCAGACTGATGAAACCATGGATCACAGACACCCCTTGGTTTCATTCAGTTATTCAGCATCAGTAAAACATACTACTGTACAGCTGTTCTTGCAATACAGAAACCTCAACAATTGTATCAGTCCTCTTGATATCTATTCAGATAATACAAGGCTTCTTGCAGGTCATCATTTGGTAAGACATCCATCTCTGGCAATCTCTTCTATAGTTCCAGTTTTCAGAAATCTATTGTCCACACTTATCACTGAGGCAAATGGTCCAAGACAGTAAAAAAACCAACACCCACCTGCAACAATTAACAGTATGTTTCACGCTGTGTGTCAAAATAGACAAAATTATTTGAGAGCCATTTTTTTTTACTTTTACGTTTAACTTTACTGAGCCAAGCATCAAGGTTTAGGATAGGGCTCATTCAGAGAATATCCTTTGCTCGCTTTTGTCTGTCCCTTCAGACACAGACCTGCAACTGCAGCTCCACCTGCAAAGTGTGTAAAAGTTAAAACAGAAGAACATAAAACAAAGACCCACTGAGCACGTGCACTCCAGGCTGCTCCTTCCCCCTCCCTTTTCTAAACGTAGAGTGGACATACACTTGGCCTCGGCCTCATCAGTGACGCTCCTTTCTGCTAAAGAGCACTGGATTTGTTATAGAATCTATGATGAAATTGGTTTGTGCTGCTAAATATACTTCCTGCCCTAAAACCATTGTGTGGAAAGGGAAAAGAAATTAGGAGCTGTTCATTCTGGCTCTTATGCTCACTCCTTTCTATTCGCTGCCTTTGTACAGGAGATGGCAGTGTGTACCGATGATGGCCTGAATTAACACCTGCTTGCACACGTGCTTAGGATCTGCATGAGAGCCAAGCTCATGAATATTCAATGGCATGCATTTACTATGCAACAGCATCTCGTTAATGATGACGCCAGCCAGGAGGCCTTCGTAACGCGCAGGCGTCAGAGCCTGAGAGATGCAGGGAAGGCCATTAGGACAGAAACCACCAGGAGCTGAAGGGTCCATGTTTGTCTGTTGAGTCTTGTTCACAAATAGCATTCATGGTCAAGATCATTGCAGGCAGCTCACCCTATCTTGTTTCTCTGAAACAATATAGCAGCATACTTGCAATGGTTTGTGGTAAATGTATGATGCAAATATTTTTGCAGTTTTAGAGAGTTTTTCGTTGTGATAACTGAGCCTATTTGCTTTTCACAAATGCAGCATTTGATGTGAAATGCGTGGGCAGAGCCTATATTTGGTGTGGAATTTTTAGATCCTTGGCTTTCTCCCTCCCCTTAATAAACAGGCAGCCTGATCCTGCCTAAGATGCAGCGGCCAGTCTGGTACTTGAACAAATCCTTAAGTTTGCAGTTTTCCAAGATGGATGGAAGTCCAGGAGAGGGTTGCCAAGGGGACTCTGGGTCTTGATTAAGAAGTATTGGTGAAGTTACTGTCTGTCGTGGGAGCTGGCTGCAGGTTTCAGGACCTTGGAGAGAGTCATCCAGTAGTTAGCCTGAGGGCTCTTTCCATGGCAGTGTCCCCTAGTGCTTGTGCTGAGACACTGCAGCGTTTTTTGCAGCCTTTAAAGAGCTACGGTTCTCCAAGATTTGTCATAGTAAACATCCTAGAAGACTATTGTTGAACATGTCAAAAGTATTGGGGGAGCACACATGGCCAGCAGCCTCCAAACATCCCAGAACTGATACAGATTGGAGAGTTCCAGGTGCCAGACAAATGTGTAAGCCCTCGATCAAGGATACTGTCCTCACCTTGGGAAAGATCTAGTTCAGGCATGAGGCCAGTGTAGAGGAGCAGCAAGAATGCATTCTTTCCTTCACATTGGTGGAACACCCAGAAGGTGCTCCAGACAAGACCTCCCTCCTAGACTGTGGGAAGCACACTGACCACCCCCAGGAGAGGCCCAGGTAGTCCAGGTCTAGAACACCAAGGGGAGGGGTTGTTACTGCGTGGTGCAACTATGCTTTGCATGCAGAAGGTCCCAGGTTCAATCCCTGCTATTTCTAGGTAGAGCTGGAGAGTTGCCACCAGTCAGTGGAGACAATGTTGAGCTAGATGGGCCAATGGTCTGACTCTGTAGAAAGCAGCTTCATATATGCCTAGCTTAAGAGACAGGGGAGGGTACATCACACCCATTAACTTGTTCCTAACCATCACTTCCAGCGACAGCCAAGAGGAGGCTCAGCCTTCCCTGCCCAGCATTCCAAAAGCTACTCTTATAACTCTCAGTAACTGGGGTTCCCTTCCCCCCCACACACACACCAGATGTCACCCTGTGATGATATTACCAGCTGACTTGGTGCTTCTGTCAACTGCCCACTACTCTCACGTGAGATGCCCTGCAGATCACAGCCAACATAGCAGTTTATTTCTTGAGGGTTGCAGAGTGTACTGCTTCACCTCGTCTCGTAGGATGGATCGGCTTGTTTAAGGGTAAAAGGCAGTTCTTTAGTAAACTGCCACTTGCAGTCCACATGTGTTGGTGGATTCATTTCATGCTTGTTATCTGCCCTCCCACATCACTCATGCAGGAGTTACAATGACAAAAACCATTTGTGCCATGCGGTCTCCATTACAGGCTTAGCAGAGTGGGCATTACCGGTATATGTTCTTAGAAGAAAAGGACACTTTATACTCAGTTGCTTTTAATAGCGGCCTAAAAAGGAGCATTTCAGCTTATTTGTCTACTTCAGCAGCAGTTTCTGGGAGGAGACGTTGCATCTACAGAAATTCCCGCTTCTATTCACCTTCTTAAGGAGATTGTGAAATCTCCTTCTTGGTGGGTTTGCAAGTGAAAGTTGGACAGGGATGTCTGTATAGTATATTCCTCTTTCATCACTGTAGTTCTATGAATCCCATGATACCCACAGACGTGATACCGCTATAGAAACATTTCCAGATTCCAACTGAATGTGATCAGCAACCAATGCAAAGAAATGGGATAGGACATCGTAGAGATTTGGAGATAGAATGGCTCCCCCCGTTCTCCATTATGCTTCTACCCCTGCATATAGTAGTGTTCTAATGGAAACTGGAAGTGCAAATAATTCTCATCTCTTTATTGGTGGATTAGAAAGTTGGCTAATCCACCAACTTTCTTCCAGCCTTAGAAGTCTATGGCTCTATGGTCTGTTTAAAGCACAGAAGCTTTGTCCTATATTGACTCACTGTGGCCACCTTGGACTGCCGTCTTGGTTATTTGGCAGTATGCATTAAAGACATACCACAGTCTGAGGCATACCACAGTCTTAGGAACCACAGTCTGAGGGTGAGGGGGATCCAATGTGTGCTTCTATATGTCTCTCTGCCCAGGTGGAGGAGATCCGTGGCTGCATTGAGAAGCTCTCAGAGGATGTGGAGCTGGTGAAGAAGCAGCACAGTGCCATCTTGGCTGCCCCCAACCCGGATGAGAGTGAGTAGGACACAGACTCAGGCCCTCCCTTGTAGGCCCATGTGTAGGCCCATGCCATCCCCTATGTTTACACAAGGCTGTTCCAGCCACAAACCCTGTGCCACACATGCATGTGTGCAAAATACTCTCACCAGGTTCCATGGAAGGGGTGAGGCATGCATGTAGCGCATACTCAGGTGAACATTTCAGTCCCCTTCTTGCTCTCCCTGCAGAGACCAAGCAGGAACTGGAGGACCTTACAGCTGATATCAAGAAGACTGCCAACAAGGTGCGCTCCAAATTGAAAGGTGAGAGCTGGAGCCGGAGCCATGTGGATTGGGTCTGTTGCTGCTGTTGTTATTAACATTTATACAGTGTTCAAAGTGTGTCCCATGCATTATCTCTGCAATCCTTACAACAGCTCTGTAAGATAGGCTAGGCTTTGTTAGATAGGGACTGGCACTGAAAGAGAGATGGTGGCTTGCCTAAGGCCACCTCGTATGCTTGTGAATTAGATTATACAGTACTAGCATGATGCCCGTGCTTCGCTATGGGATGCAAGTACTTTAAATCCATTTTGACTCCAATGAACTTTCCTTTGATTGCAATGAACCATTTAAATGTAGCACAACTACCCCATGTCAGGCAACACCCTGCAATTATTAGAAGTCATGGTTCCATCGAATGACATGACCCATACCACATTCATGTTCTGGTTGAAATTCCCTTTAATTTGATAGGTCACGGTATATTTTTAGACATTTAAATGAAGAAATAAAGCAGAGAGGATTGTATTGAAAGAAATAATTTGCAAAATACCTACGACCTCTTTTTCCTCTATATGAGAACCTCTTTGTAGACCACATTGGTGGTTTTCTCCTCAGGGGCTAGGATCACCAGGCTACTGGGTGAGCTCACTCTGGAGCAGGCCACGTAGAACTGGCCATGTGAGAAGCAGTCCTCCCTCACGTCAGTCCCTGCCACTTTCAGTGACTGACCCTGGGACTTGTTGATGGTCCTAGCAAAGGAGACCTTGAGAGGGAACCGCAGCCTCTTAAACTCAAAGAGAGAAGGGGCAAAACACAGTAAAAGCTATGTAGTTGTTGAATATTACTAACAGTTCTGAAGAGAACTGATTCAGATAGAAGGAAGGTTGGAGAGTGACAGTTGGAGAGTGACAGTTAGAGAGTGACAGTTGGGAGTTGGAAGGAAAGGTAAAGATCATAAAGATTGGGGGACACAAAACAATACATGAGGGGAAAAATTACTGAAACACAAAATAGTCGTAAGAACAAATAGTTATTCACAGAAAATATTCTGTATCAAGTAAAAAACACCCCTTTTTACTTTTACCCCCTTTTTACCCCTTTAGGGCTGAAAATTTCAAAAAAACATTAGAACAATTTTTAAAATCTTTACACCTATATGCCATACACCTATATGCCAGAAAAGAATATTAGAACTCAAAGAAGAATGGAGATTTTCATGGCTTGTTACAGTCACTAGAGAAGTACAATTTATGGGTTTTCCAGCCATGTATTTAAAATCAAAGAAATACAGATATTTCAAAGCTTGTTGACGTTTCGTTCCTCACTCGGAACCTTATCAAAACAATGAACAAACGCGGCGACAAGCCGGTAGCTGTTAATACTTTCGAAGAACATCGTTTCTATTTCTGTAGCTGCGGTACATGAAAGCGTGAGAAGCAGTGATTGAATAATTAAAGGCGGAAACGGTTTGTTAGCCTAGATTGCGCGTCTACCATGTTGACCTTTAAAGGGATGTTGCTGCATGAGACGAATACCAGGATACAGAGTCCAAAGCAGGCTGTCAGTTGAGTGTCTGTCAGTTAAACGTCTACTATGTTGACCTTAAAGGGATATCGCTGCATGAAACGAATACCAAGATACAGAGTCCAAAACGGGCTGTCAGTTGAAAGTAGAGGCAGGTTGTTGCAGATTGGCCAGATGTGATCTCTCCCTCGTCATGCGTTCTTTTGTTTGTCCAAATGACCTATTGAGTAACGGAAACCACACTTTATTTACAAATGACAGCTCCTGTTGCCGGTTCAGGAGGTTCATTGATCTTCGTTGTGATATGGCAATAGCCTCCAAATTAAGCCTCTGTCTGTTGTTAGCCTCACTAAAGAGAGAACAGGTGTCCTGAAAGGCAATTTTATGTCCAGATTCAACCACATGTGTGGCAATGGCAGATTTTTCCATTGAAATGTTGGAAATGGTGTGGGAACTGCAATTAAAAAAGAAGAACCATATTTCTGCTCCTGAGGACATCAGAAAAGATGAAGGGGCACTGCCTGAAAAGAAAAAAGAACTCAAGTGGCTGTCTCTTCCCTTTGTTAAAGGGACCACAGATAGGATAGCACATGTATTCAGGCGGCATGATGTAAAAACCATTTTCACACCAACGCAGAAGATACAACAAATGTTGGGGAACCCAAAGGACAGAAGACCTGCACTCTCCAATCCAGGGGTATATCAGGTACCATGTGGGGATTGTGAACGTGTGTACGTGGGGAATACAAAAAGACCCATAAATGTAAGAATACAAGAGCACATGAGAGCCACGAAGGCACTTCAGGAGAAAAATCTGCCATTGCCACACATGTGGTTGAATCTGGACATAAAATTGCCTTTCAGGACACCTGTTCTCTCTTTAGTGAGGCTAACAACAGACAGAGGCTTAATTTGGAGGCTATTGCCATATCACAACGAAGATCAATGAACCTCCTGAACCGGCAACAGGAGCTGTCATTTGTAAATAAAGTGTGGTTTCCGTTACTCAATAGGTCATTTGGACAAACAAAAGAACGCATGACGAGGGAGAGATCACATCTGGCCAATCTGCAACAACCTGCCTCTACTTTCAACTGACAGCCCGTTTTGGACTCTGTATCTTGGTATTCGTTTCATGCAGCGATATCCCTTTAAGGTCAACATAGTAGACGTTTAACTGACAGACACTCAACTGATAGCCATACTCTCAACTGACAGCCTGCTTTGGACTCTGTATCCTGGTATTCGTCTCATGCAGCAACATCCCTTTAAAGGTCAACATGGTAGATGCGCAATCTAGGCTAACTAACCGTTTCCGCTTTTAATTATTCAATCACCGCTTCCCACGCTTTCATGTACCGCAGCTACAGAAATAGAAACGATGTTCTTCGAAAGTATTAACAGCTACCGGCTTGTCGCCGCGTTTGTTCATTGTTTTGATAAGGTTCCGAGTGAGGAACGAAACGTCAACAAGCTTTGAAATATCTGTATTTCTTTGATTTTAAATACATGGCTGGAAAACCCATAAATTGTACTTCTCTAGTGAATATTAGAACTCCACAAACACAGGAGATACAAAAGGTTCTATAATTGACCCCCGAATTTAGATTTGCCCCTTTAGGGGACGATTAGGGCAAAATCCTGAATTATGTTTTTAAGCATTTGTATGGGTAACCTTTGTAAGCAGAAACCAAGTCGATATCTCATTGGGGTATGATATTGAGGAATCCGTGAAAACATATTTGACTCTTTTTGACCCCCTTAGGGGTCGAATTTCTAAAAATCCCTACTCAGTGGGTGCTTACGTCATGGAAGGAATATACTCCCCAAATTTCATGTTTGTAGGTCCAGGGGTTTGGGCTGGGCGTTGGCGGTCAGTCAGGACCTTTGCTTTTATACAGTATATATAGATTTGAACTGGCAATCTCCCTAATCACAGCTAATTTTCTAGCCACTACATCATCTTAAGTCTTGGTCACTGGGCTTATGTGGGGTGTACAGTACTGTTAGGATGTTGAGCTGAAGAGGAATGTAGAGAGCCAGCAGAATAGAGGAAGGAGGCAAAAGTACCCAGGTCTGAAGCTTCAGGGAAGGCAGTCACAGACATTGTAGACAATGGACAAGATTGACACATGTGAAGTGTCTGTTTGACCCAGAGGCTTTTATAGCTCTAGTGAATCAGGGAAAACTAATGGGCTGCCTGAGTGTGCAGAGGCACCTTGGAGGATGTCAGAGCACCGATCGTGAGTTTCCTGGTTCTGGCCCAAGCAGCTCCTGACACATGTCATAACTTTGACCTATTTGTTCTTTTTGCCTCTACAGCGATTGAGCAGAGTATTGAGCAGGAAGAGGTGCAGAATCGGTCCTCAGCTGACCTGCGGATTCGGAAAACACAGGTACTCTGCATTTCCTTGCCTTGTAGATTTGTTTTGACCAAATGTTATTTTTTTTCTCTTTGTGTCCTTCATTTATTTTATTCTGTATTTGTTGGGGGGGGGGAGAGAGAGATGTTGCCTTTCCCTGCAACATTATACATCTGGAATTGATAGAAACAAATGGGCAGCCCAATCCTACCTGATTCCCCATGTGACGATGCAGCGACGCCAACGGGGGGGGGGGAGTTGGCCAGAGGCCTCCTCAGGGGAAGGGAACATTTGTTCCCTTCTCTGGGGTAAACCCCTGCCATCCCAGTGGGTCAACTTCGACCTGCACCAGCGATATCACTGGCGCAAGTCCATGTTGAATCATGAAGGCAGAGCAGGCCCGGGAAGGGGGTTAGAATTTGCTGCTTCCATCAGCGGCCAGCCCACATGCTCTGGCGTGTCACGTTTGCAACTGCCGGAAAGCACGTTACACCATTGGAACGTGTGTTCCAGTGCCATTATTCTTCAATAGGATTGGGCTGTTAGTATTACTAATTCACAGGGGCAGGAGAAAATGGTGATAACAAAATAAAAACACATAACATTGCTTTCTGCTAAAAAAAATTGCAAAAAAATAAAACCATGTAGTTTTGCATCATTCTTCATGTGCTGACACTGTACAACCTATACCGCCTATCTAGTACACTTTTAAAGTGGTTACAACTGATACAAATGGGGGAAATTGGAATAAAAACATATAACACTGCTTTCTGCTATTTCATTTTGGTTAAACATCAAAATCTGTGAAACAATAAAACCATTTTCTCCCACCTATACTAATTTATGAATTTTGGAATATTGGTTTGACATCAAGAGGGATATGCTGACTGCAGAATGAACCCTGCAGAAAGGAGATTGGGGGTGGCATCCACTAGAAAGAAGAACTTTGTACAGTGATTTTGCTGTTATTATCGTGTGTATTGGAGAGTCTTTTCCCACCAGCTACAGTATGTGGCCTTCTGCTCTCCTTGCTGAGCCAATAATCCTAACTAGGATTTTCACCCTATTAAAAAAATACTTAGGGCCAGTCCTATCAGATGTTGTGCTTTCATTCTCCTTCTCCATACATGACTGTCCTTTCATTTCATTCTCCAGCACTCTACCCTTTCCCGCAAGTTTGTGGAGGTGATGACAGAATACAACACAACCCAGTCCAAATACCGAGACCGATGCAAGGACCGTATCCAGAGACAGCTAGAGATAAGTGCGTTTGTTCACCTTTGCATTTCGTGCAAATGCATCCACAGTGTTGTAGCTGTTTTTTGTTTTGTTTTGTTTTTTAAGAACTCATAAATAGCTCAAAACCTCTCTGGTTTATCACATCCCTTCTAAAATGCTTGCTTGTTTATATACGATTTCAGGTTTTCACGACTAGTGTAGATAACTGAGTTAAACACTTCCATATTCCAGGAAATATGTTGTTTAAGAGAGGTGACAGGTTTATTAAAACATTAAAAACAATTGACCTTTCGCCACGTAAGTACTCTTGGCTTCATCAGAATAACAAGAGCAAACAGCTGATACAAGCATCCGTTGGTGTCCTTAGAACATAAACTGCCAACTTTAGAATCTGACCAGAGATGACATGGATGCAACCAATAAAGCTCAAAAGAGGGGTGCAGACTGACAACACGTGGATGTCTTGGGAGCAACTTGCTAGTAAAGACTTATAGCTAAAACGAATGTAGAAATTAAAAGCACAGAAAACAAAATAAAAATTGCTAAAAATTTTAGCAAAATTTTTAGAGAGTTCCTTTCTTTTTAAACACCAGGATGCTATCAACAAAAAAGAAGAATCACTGAAAGTCAATAACGTCTGGCTCCCAGTCCTAAAGAAGACTCAAATTAGTTAACAGCAGACACGTAAAAAAGAAAGGAATTATCTCATGAATTTTAGCAATTTTTATTGTTTTGTTTTCTGTGCTTTTAATTTCTACATTTGTTTTAGCTAGAAGTCTTGACTAGCAAGTTGCTCCCAAGACATCCACGGGCCGGCTCAGCTAATGGCCCCCCTCCCTCGCCGCCTGGACCGCTCCCGCGCCCACCAGGGGATCTTTTAGCTGCCTCCGGTGGTCGTGGGGACGTCCCGGCGGCGGAGTGAGGGCGGCTGGCCTTGCGCCGGCCACCCTTACTCCCAAGTCATCGCAAATGTGCTTTACGGCACATTCGTGATGGCTTCCAGCAGTGGAGCACTTGTTCCGCCGCCGTGAACTTGCGCAGGATTGCACTGTTATTCTGGTAGCAGCTGCCTTTACCTAATAGGAGAGAGTCGCCATGTCAGACTAAGCTAGACATGGCTGCTTTTGAAAGGCTAGGTGCTGCTGCCCAGGGTGAGAATAGGTCCATTTGTAGCAGTTGCTCAGCAAGTAGCTAGTAAGCTGGCCTACAAGTCTCTTCTTCCTCATGTATTGGTACCAGAGAATCAGCTCCCTTTTACAGACTTTGGAACACAAGTATTTATGCATTTCATCCTCAAGAGAGTAATGTGTGAATCTGCCTGGAGTCAGAGCTGGCTTCAGTACCCCCACTGCAGCATTAGGGGCCATTGTTCTGCAGAGTGTGGTGATTCTTCCTAATGGCTCTGACCTTCTCTTCTTGCAGCTGGCAGGACAACAACCAATGAGGAGTTAGAAGACATGCTGGAGAGTGGCAAGTTGGCGATTTTCACTGATGACGTATGTATCATGGCCACAGTTGCCTGCCTCCCATGTTGTTTAGCATTTAGGGCCTGGGTTAGGGCGGCAGTGCAGCTGAAATGTGGTTTGGAAGGCAGGTGCAGCTTGTGAGCATTTGAAGCATGGTTCTTCTGTGGCTCAAATCCCAGGAAAAGGCAAGAGCACTGCTCTTAGAGCAGCAAAGTTCCAACACTGCCAGAAATTATTGCTGAGTGGCTCTGGAATTGAAGGATCAGGCTTGGGTGGGTGAGAAGACAAGGTTGGTGGGGGGAATGGCAGTTGAATCCACCTGCTGAATATTAAAAAGTCCTACCCCCCACCCCACTGCCCTTCAGGTTCAGAGAATTCATTAGGCACTGCCCACATATTTTCAAGCATCCCCCACAGCATACGGGCTAGAAACTTGACAACAGTTTAAAATAAAATGTACAGTTCTCAGGGTGTCAGTGATCATAGTCCACAGCTGCATAGGCTGTACATATAATGTTATGTTGACCTCAGTCAGTTTAGGTATATCATTTAATCAAATTGGAGACTTAAAGGTTAGGGATGCTGGGTGGCGGAATTTATGATTTGCACTGAGTTCTCTCTCCCCTTACCCCTCTGATTTACTGTATGCCTGTGTTGTGCTGTTTTCTTCAGATCAAAATGGACTCACAGATGACAAAGCAGGCCCTGAATGAGATTGAAACCCGGCACAATGAGATTATCAAACTGGAAACCAGCATTCGGGAGCTGCATGACATGTTTGTGGACATGGCTATGTTGGTGGAGAGCCAGGTATGGATGGCAAAGCAGGCAGGCTGACATTGGCTGGATGGTCTCATTGGAGATTGCTGGAGTCCCCCACAAAACCAGTGCAAATACCAGTGATTCAGTGTACCAGCAGGTGGTGCTGTGGTTCAACAAGCGATGTCAGAGCCCAAGCTATCTGCAATACTTAATTTCTAAAATGAGAGGTTCCAGGACTCAAGACTTCCTGGAAGTTATGCTCTCTCTGTCACCAGGAAGCCTTTCCCTCTAATCTCAGGTGAGTGGGCATCTGAAGCTATTCAGTAATGCGTGAAAGGAACTCTGCACATACTCAGGGGCACATGCCAGGGTTGAGATCCAGCAGTAAAAAAAAGTATGATCTGGAGCTCAGTCTTTGTGTCCCTTTGCTCAAATTAGGCCATAGCTATCCTAACGTTTTTAGTGGAGGACTTGAGAGCCACAGATGTTACATTTTATTTTTATGTATAGATTTCTATCCTGCTGTTTTGACCCTGGTCCCCAAAGCAGCTTACAATATCAGAAAAAAGTACCATAAATACATTGTACTTCCACTTTAAACCAAACCAAACCAGGACAGTTGTTGATAAATATCCTTGTGAGGTGGGGAGGAGCAGAAGGTACTATGAACCTAAGCAGGGCAGGTAGCTGATGTATTTGCCTGGCTGCCACCCTCCTTTCTCTCTCTCTGCCTCTTCTTCCTCCACAAGGCAGATGTTGTTAAATGGCAAAACAAAGCCATTGAGGCAGTGTTGGTTACTGGACAGATTGTTGGACAAACTAGAGAGACCTGGAATAAAGTCTCCACTCAGCTACAGAGCTGAGGAGGTGTCCTCAGACCCTCAATATCCTCAATCTATACCAACCTTACCGGATTGTCGTGAGGGTGAAATGGGATGCATCCATGTATGTCAACTAGAATTCCTTAGGGGAAGGGGGTGAGAATGTTTTATCATCCATAAATGTTGAGTCATCAACCTACCTTAGCTTGTCTATTTCTACTTTTGTGACGTCTCTTTCTCTTGTTACAGGGCGAGATGATTGACCGCATTGAATACAATGTCGAGCACTCTGTGGATTACGTGGAAAGAGCTGTCTCTGATACCAAGAAAGCTGTAAAATATCAAAGCAAGGCTCGGAGGGTGAGTGCAAGGGGGCTGGGCATAGGGAGAGAGACGAACAGAGGACTCCTTCCTTTCTGGCTAGGGATCGGGGCCAAGTAGCTGCAGTGGGCTGAAAGAAGCAAAACAGAGACTGGAAAAATAGAGGCATCAAGCCAGGTCAGAAAAAGGGACAGAGTTAAGGTAGGTAGATGAGTTAGGTCTGGGATCTAAAAAGAGGGCAGAAACCAAGGCTGCATTCATTTTTCAGCTTCTAGCACTAGAAGCACTAGAGAGCTTTGTTTTTTTCACCTCCTAGTACACTAGGGTCATGTTCAATTTTCACATTCTAGCACGCTCGCCCCACGCTAGCAGTTTGAACAAGCTCGAAGCTAGAAAACATGGTGGCCTCATGCACCCATAGGAAGACTGTTCAGCTGCAAAGAAGCTTGGGAGATGTAGTGTGAGGGACGAGGAAATAATCTTTTCAGTGGGGGCTTATGTCGACAGGATTCATTCAAAACAGCTAAGGTGGCTTGCAACAACTCTTTGTCATCTTCAGATTCCGCATCCAGCTCTTGTACACAAATATGTAACTCCGCGAAAGCACCCTGAAGTACAGTAAGATGCCATCTTGTCATTTTTTAATGAATCAGAATTCTAGCATGCTAGAGGCATGCTAGAAACATCACTTCCTGCTACTTTCTACTTGAAAAACTAACGCAGTCCAAGAAAGAGAGCCAGGTTGTGGTCAGAGGTAAAAAAAGCTGAATCTCTCCCTCAGCTTCCTTTCTCATGCTCAAGCCTTTTATGATGTGTCCTGACCATGGGTGGAGTCTGGCTTCTGTAGCCAGTCACCATTTCTGACTGAAAAGAGGGGGTCATATCAAGGTTTGAGGCCTACTGGTCTTCTGGGTTTTTTGGAGATTTGCTGTGCTGATCATTGGGCAACCTGGTAGTTGCTACATTTCTTCACTGGTTAATTTGCCACCTGATGTGATGGTCCATCTAGTCTCGTACTGTCTGTCTCAACTAGCAATAGCTCTCCAAGGTCTCATGTGTCATGTCCAGGTCTTGTAACTGGAGATGCTGAGGATTGAACCTGAGGCTTTTCATTTCCAAACTCTCCAGTCTCAATTCTAATGTGTGAATGCAGACTTGGTACTTATGAAATAAGACTTCACATGGAGCTCCCTTGATTTAAATCTGATTTTTTTTTTGAAGATCCAGATCTGTAGCTGGTTTCCATTGGTCATTGCTTTCTATCGTCCTCTCCTCTTGCGCCTTGTCTTTTGCCTTAGTTCCTTCTCATGACAATACTTCCAAACGTTATTGTGTAACAGTAGCTACCGGTACTACTTAGTAGATGGGGGGGGGGGGAGTTGAGATTTGGATCTCAGTTCTGATCCTAAGATTCTTTGCCATGGTCCCTGTGTATTTCCATATTTGAGACTGCACCTGTCTCAAACAGCCATTAGCAAAACCTGCTGGTAATCTCCTGCTTTGTCCATTGTTGACTGTAGCATCACATGATAATTCAGAAGCATAAAGTTGTCCTTAATTTGAAGACCCAGACTCCTTCTCCACACTTTCTACCAACTGCATCTGTGGGACGGCTCCATGACTTTTTCACTCCACTAGTTTTGTTTGTTTATTATGTTATCAGGGTTCATGACACTCCACTGAGTTTCAAAGGCAAAAATCAATTACCATCTAAAACAGAGAAAGCAACTGGGGAGGAAAGAAAAAGACACCAGTAGGGAGGGATGAATGTGGGTAGGCAGCAGCTTGTACTTACATTGTGATTTCTGTGGGAATTAAAGGGATAAGCCAAAGGCTTGTTTTGAGGAGGAATTTGAAAGGGGGGAGCACCAAAAGGCAGTCCAACGGACAGTGGCATCAGACACCTTCTGTGATGGGACACTCCTCCCCATTCCCAGTCTTGCTTTCTACCTATTTATTCACTTGGATAACTTTAAAAGTAAATTAGACAAATTTGTGGTCTTTCGCCAACTACTAGTCATGTTGGCTCTATGCTATTTCCAGGCAGTGTGCCTCACAGGGGAGCAACCTTGGGAGAGGGGTTTGCCTGCACCCCCTGCTTGTGGGCTTCTCAGAGGCAACTTATGTGAACTTGCTATGGGGAAGCTGGTCTAGATGGATGGGCCTTGATCCCGATCCAGCAGGCCTCTTCTTATGTTCACCACCTAAACTCCATAGAGCAGTGAGTCTACTGCTGACTGATAATTGCCTTGGGGCTTTACGGCTTCCTTTCCCATATCCCTGCCATTTTTGTCTGGCAGCATGTGGACACAGCCTGTCCTGATTGGCCACTGTGCAATAGCGAACATGATGGCACCCTTTAGAAAGCCCAGTTTAAGGCTCCCCACATCTTATCCAAAGTCTTGTCCAGCACCCCTTTACTAACACTTTTTTATCTTTCTTTTCCTCTTTCTCTCTTTCTTTTGCTTCCTGGATTCTCTTGGGTAATGTAGAAGAAAATTATGATTATAATTTGTTGTGTGGTTCTCGGTATAGTACTGGCCTCCTCCATTGGGGGCACGCTTGGGTTGTAAATTAAAGCAAAAAATTAATAATATTATTATAATAATTTAAAAATTGTACATGCAGTGGATATAACAGCACATGTTCCAGCTACCTATAGATAAAACAACTTTATCGGGTCAGCAAATCTAAGTTTATTGTTCAACACCATCTCTTCATCCATTTTATCATTTTTGCTAGATGTCAGGGTTCTGCCCAGAATTCTCAGAGATTCTGGGCCTTAACCAGGTGTCTTGAATCTGCGCCTCTCCTTCCCACTGCACCATGGTCCAAAATGTGTGATTCCTGCCCACCCCACCCCACCGACTTTCCCCTTCATACCAGCAGTTAACCCTGAGGGAAGAAATGGTTTGTGATATTCTTTTTCTGCTTTGCATGGGAGTGGATGTAGCCAGGAAATAAGCAGTCATCTCTGATGGGTCATTCTTTAAAATGCTATAATACTGTACATGAAAAAGAACAAAATATTTCAGTATTATTAACACTAGAGTGTCGAGCAGTTGCGAGAGCTGCCCTAACTGTTTGAACTTACTTAATTGCACGTTGTAGTAGTGCACAAGTTGTCTACAATTGTCTGTGGAAAGGAAAAAGTGAAGGCGCCAGGGCTGGATCTTTTCCTTTTCATACCTGACAATGCAAATGATATGCTCACCATCTTTGGGAACTGGAGGCATTGTTCCCAAGAATAGCATTTGAGACAGTATTCAGAAATATTCACGTTTGCATTCTTAGGTACTGTACAGTACTTGGAAACATGACCTAGTCATCTGCTGCCTCTTCCCCAGCCCTCCCCCTCCCCTATGCTCTGCTTTACATGCAGAAGTTCCCTGCCCCTGACTACCCCCCCCCCCACTCTGGCAGCCCTCCTGCAAGCAGAAATCTGCATTTGCAGGAGGGCAGTGTTCATCTAATGGCCCACAGAAGGACCAACTGGAGCAGGCCCTCAGATATCACGAGGTTACGTGGTACTCAAGAACACTCTGGTATCATCAGTATTCCAGTAACTACATACAGAGTTACAAGTGCTGTAGCTTTCAAAAATATACAACGTGAAATACAACCATTGGAGTGTTGATACTATCATGTGGGGGGGATTGCCATATCAGTACTGATTCATAATGTTTAACAATATTATGCAAATATTATGTTTGCAGCAAATATTGCAGCAAAATATATAATACTTCATATCAGTGCAGTATTATTAAGCAATATTGCAATACCCAGGACTATGGTTTCTGGGTCTTAGAAAAAGAAAGCCCCACTCCAGACCACTAAGAACGCAAGACCATTACTACTATATTATTCCAAACTCTCAAAACTAAAGTGCATTAGCTAGAAAATTGAGATTAGCCAGTAACACCACACACAAAAAAAATGGACTATTAATTCATAATTGCAGCAAGCCATATTCTCATTATTCCAGCATTCACAGAGCCAAACAAGTGATTTAAAATTCTTTTGTTCATATCTGGCAATGTAAGAAGATTCAGACAGACTGTGTTTCTGTAGCCTTGCATATTAGAGGACCAAAAAAGTACCGTAGGGCTGTACTATATGTGCAGAAATACATAAAATAGCAGGGGGGGGGGGGAGAATCTCTATTGTTTTGAATACTTCCTGTAAGAAAACCCCCTCTCTGTACATGGAAAATTAATACCTTTGTTACCTACCCTTCTCCTGGATATGCTTTCTTTTATTTGCAAACAGAAGGCAGGTGATGGGGAAAACATGCAGCTATTTCTAAAGTGGTACAGCCCCAGGAGAGCCTTCATCACATGATGGTACCTCTAAATAAGATGCAGTTTGGCCTTGAGTGATCTACAATTAGAAATGGATAATACCTTTTTTTTAAGGCTTTACTCCCACATTACTTGTTTGGGTGTTACATTGCCAGAAATCAACCAGAACAAAAGGAATCCTAATAACATTAGAAAACTGATTTGATTTTCTAACAACATTTCAATATTCTAGACTTGTTGGAGGGTGATTGTAGGCGTTTCTTGAGCAAAAACAAATGACTTCAAAGTATACTCGATATCAATTGATGCTGCAGTAGTCTAGACTTATATGGAAGTTCATCTTATAGGCTGATCCTAAATATGTCACTAAAATTGGCAATCATTTGGAGGCATTAAGAACTATTCCTGGCAGCCACGGGTACTAGCAAGGAGTGGCACTTAAGGCCAGTTTATTCATTCAGGAGAATCTAGTGATAAAGTTTTTTTTCCTAGACTATGCCATTTCAGAATGTGAGGGCGAGGTTGCATGTTTGCTTCCACACAAAAACAGAACTGTTTTCATGACAATGAGAAGAGTTCAGGCTAGCATTTTCCTGATATGCTAGTTTTCTATGCGCATGAAGGTTTCTTTATATTTTTATATAAAGACTCCCCATTATTTATAGGGAGCATTAAAAAATACAGTCCCCCCACCTGCAACCCAAAGTGGTACAGTCCAGGAAATGCTTTACCACTTGGTTCTATTGGCTATATAAACTGCCCCCCCTGTTTTCAAATGCATATACAGATGGGCCCCCATATCCACTGATTTGCTATCCATGGTTTCAGTTATCCACGGATTGTGGGGACCCCCCCCCCCCAGGCTTTTACTTTTTTCCCAGTAAGCTTCGTTTCTTCCTTAAAGAAACAGGAGAAGCAGCCTCTGGCTGCTTATTGCAGGCAAGTAGAACGAGACTAAGTACTAGAGAGGCTCTGCAAGGTTAACAGAAACCTTGCAGAGCCTCTCTAGGACTTAGTTTCGTTCTACTTGCCTGCAATGGAGGCTGCTTCTCTGTTTGTGTTAAGGAAGAAACAAAGCTTGCTGAAAGAAAAATAAGAGCTGGGGGAGCAAGCATGCCTGCCTTCAGGGGAGGCAGGGTGGGGGGCCCTCAGGAAACCATGGAGGGGGTGTTCACTCTTATCCACGGTTTCAAGTGTCCACGGAGGGGCCTGGAACATATCCCCAGCGGATATGGGGGCCCACCTGTACTTAGACAGAATCATAGCTTTGGAAACTGTTTGGGTATTTTCCTTTTTTTTTTCCTTTCTACAGAAACAAGTTGTCCTGATCTTGTGATCTTCTTCCATATGTGGTTGGGATGTTACATACAGAGAGCAGCAATTCCATGCAGGCCATGTGCTATGTAATCCTGCTGCTTGTGGAAAACAAGAGCAGATAACTTGCTCTGCCTTCCATGCATAGAAACAGACATAGGCTACTACTGCAGGCTGGAAAAAAAGAATTCCAGAAATATCAGCAGGTCCATTTCTACACCTGCAGAGCGTTCCATAGCCTACCATCCTTTTAGATTGACTGTCCACATCTTAATGCACAAGTGAATGCATATCCACATCAATGCACCATGTGCAGTACTAGTCATGGACAGCACATGGCTAGCTTTTTATTTGAGCCTGGTGCATGTGAACTAAGAGCAGGTGCTAAGAAAATATACTGCAGCCATGCTAGGGTATTTATTACCCACCCGAGACAAAAATAATGACATGAGCCACAACAATATCTCACTTGCATTAAAATACTCCCCCTTTGTTCCACCACTTGAGTACCCTAGAGTTACAAAGCTGTACCTTCAAAGAAAAAAAAACACAAAACAGATATAGTCAAAAGAAACAGCAATCGAACCCTTACCATACATGCCACAGTACTGAGAGAAAATTGCTCCCCATTATGTATGGTGCAGCAGTATTCTAAAGTAATATAATACGATCCCATTTTGTAAAGTTTCGCAAAATAGCTTGCTCTCTTCCCAGAAAATAAAATGAGCAATATAGTTGTGTCGGCAACTTTAGCACCCTATCTATGCATCCTTTTCAAGGACATTAGGTTGATGCTTGCTCCTTTTAAATGGCATCTCTATAAAGAACAGAACATTCATTGCCGGACTCTGGTGGAGTCTAGAACATTAGCTGCTTCCAGGTCTGCATTTTGTATGTCCCGAATGTTCTGAAATAAGTACAGTACTAGTATTCTCAATGCAATAAATTCATGATCCCCAACTACCCAGTTATAAATGATGAGTTGATGTATTGTGGAATCATTATTCCAAAACATTAAAGCATTTATAAACATGTTTTTATCCAGAATATTACGTTTTTCTAGGATTGTGTTGGGCAGTATTTTCCAAACTAGCCGAGGCACACTTTATTCATATTTGAAAAGGTTTGTTTGTAGAGTATGTAAGAGTAAAGACTACCTGCACTCAGAGGAGCATCCCTTTACGTTTTTGAATGAGTCACTGTTCTATGCATGCATTCTCTGGGGGCAGGTAATGGTATGGAGTTTATGTCTGTGCGCACCGGTCACATCCAGTGCAGGGGAATTGCCTACTCCTAGTGGAGGTTGATTGGAAGGAGGCAGTGCCAGAGCAGTAAATCATGCAGATGCACACTGGTCAACCTCTTTTGTGGGTGATTCACAGGAGCCTGTAGTTATTTCATGTTTTTTTAATTGTGGCATACAGTTTAGGAATTAATGGCATATTGAAGAGTTCCTCAAAATTGATAACAGACATTCAGTGGCTAGCTCCATGAGAAACCCTTTAGTGGACAAGTATTTCATCTTTGCATGGTGACAGTGCAAGGGAAGTGGGCTGTACATGAGATGTGATCCATCCTTCCTTGAGTGCTCTTTGTCTTAATGCACAGAGATCAGGGAAGTGTGTGACACCCCTCCCCCCGGGTACCCCTCCACTAACCTTCAATCAATCCACACCTATTATTGATCACCTTCTGACTTTGTACTTCTGTAGATGGCAGTGATGGTGTTCATTGTGTGCCCTTTAAAACATCTCCTTCCAACAATTTCCTTCTGCTACCTAATTGGATTGAGGATGAATTTGTGCTAACCTCAGTAGACCCAATCTTGGATGTCTGGGGTTTCAAATCTTTGAATAAGGAGAAATCAAAGAGAATACTGAGCATCATCCATACTGGAATATGAGCCAGAGGTGATGAAGACTTTCAGAGAAATGTCCGACACCCTTGGATATGGAAGGTCACCAAAGGGAAAGAATTTAGCCAGACAAGTAAGAGGAGAATGCAATACCAGAGGAAAAATGGCCAATTGCTTCATAGTGCCCAAAATTCTGCCCTATTAGATTCTGCCTACCTATCCTTGAAAAGTTGCACCTGCAATTCTATTCCTCAGGCTCCACCTTGTCCAGTGTTGTAAACAAAAGAGCCCCCCCCCACACACACCCCTTTTCCCTTGGGGTGGGGCACACTGTGTTTTATCTGCCCCAAAACTCTAATTTCCTTTACCCATTTGCACATCTGCTATTTCTTCTATCACTTTTGATTGAGAATTTATAAAATGTGTGTGTGTGTGTGTGCGCGCGCGCGCGCACGCGCACGCGCACGTGTACATATCTGTATAGATATGTTGTACATACATTCTGTGTGGCACTGTACCTATATATAAATGAAGTGACAAGGATATAGGTATATGTATATAAACACAGAGGTGGTATATACTTTGGGCAATATGCAATGTGTGTTTGCATATCTGTGTGTGTGATTGTATTTCTTTGCGTGCTGTATTTCTGGTTTTGTGCATGTGCATACTGGCAGGCCTTTGCCCTGCTCACTTCAGAGTTTGACCCACTCACTTCAACGGAAATTTCAACAAGATTGCTCCAGGGCAAAGGGTTTTGAGGAGCTACCAGTAGGTGTAGGACATTGGTATGTGTATATTACTTTTGCTGTCACAATTTATAGGAAGATTTTAAGGGCACATTTCAAAAAAGCAATGGGTAGCCCAATCCTAACTAAATACTCCCTCCCCCGCACCAATGCAGATGCACCACTGGAGCACTCACTGCAACCTATGGGGGGGGGGGGAGTCCCGGAGGTCTCCTCTGAGTAAGGAAACATTTGTTCCCTTCCCCGGGGATAAGTCTTCACTGCCCAAATGGGTCTACTTGTATCTGCGCCAGAAATTTTGCACAATTCCAACTGGACCCAGGAAAGTGGATCAAGGCCAGGAAGGAGGATAGGATATTGGCAGCGCTGCTGCCACTGATGCCTCCCCCCATCCCGGTGTCCACCACCCTCCCCTTCCCTGCCCCGTTCTGCCTCCCCTGCCCGCCCCTGACGTACCAGCACCAGGGCTCCTTGGTGCTTGCAGTGGTAGGAGCGTTCAATGGCATTTGCAACAGCCACCAAGCACACTGCGTCACCAGAGCACAAGTTCCAGCGGCGCAACAGCCCAATAGAATTGGGTCCTAAATTTTTAATGTTTCTATACTGTTGTTGCATTAAAAATTTCAGAGCAGTCTGCAAAGATAAAATGAATTAAAAAATGCATTTGACCAATTAAAACTAATAAATATCATCAGTACAAAACATAGTTTATATGAACAGCTCCTTTCCTAAATGGTCAACCAGATTGTTCCAGATTGTCTTTTGGGGTGTTTGCATGATCACTTGATTGGAATTAGTTGACACCACAAAAGGCCACACAATCGGAGCCCTTAAAACACAGCCAGAAGTGGTCTTCCAAGTTCCAAAGAGTGTTTAAAGGCCAGATTAACAACACAATTCTGATCTACGTTTGCACTTGACAAATGCCTGGGTGACAACCGTGGTCTCCTCGTGAGGAGACCGCGGCTGTTTGCCCCCCCCTTGCCCCATTGCAGCTACGCAAGTGCCCACATTAAACATTTGTAATGTGCATGTGAAACTTGGACAGTTTTTATGTCTTTTCATGTTGTGACGGTTGTAGTATGTCAGTTCATTTAAGAATAAATCAGATTTACTTTTGCATCATCCTTTTTAAATAACCCTATATAATCTGAGTCCATTAATCAAGACAGAGATTTTCACCGCCCATTTTAAGAATGTGGCAGTTATGATATGGCAGTCTGTCATGTGAAGCTCACACGACATGGCCATCTGCAGTGGTCTTGTCAAATGCAGATGGGACTCGTGGTACATCCTTACCATCAAATAATTCCACCCCAAGCAGTCTTGAGGAGGCCTCTGTATAATCTTTGAAAGAGGCCTGTGCTTGGAGCCAAGCTGCACAGTCTTCAGAGCTCACGTAAGGGATCAAAAGTTTGAACCCTCGCCTATATTAAAACATGTTCCCTGCACATAAAAACTAGCATGTCTTCTCCCTGATGTTTTATATGTGCTAGCAGGTTGTTTTTTTCCTATATGGGGGAGCATTCAAACGTTCTGTCCCCTGACATCCCATGAATCTGCTGATTGTGTCACTCAGCTCACAAGGAGACCATACACAGCACAATGCTGATGTTTATAATGTACTTGGAGAGCTGATTTCTTCCCATGCCCTTGGACAAGGAACCAGAGTTCAGAGTGTGGCAAATGTCCATTATATGTTGTTGGCATGAGTAAGTATGCTTACATGCATACATGGTACTATTGATACCTTTGTCTAGCTTTTAATGTGGCTAAATATTCTACATTATATTTATCTATCTATAATTGTGAGTGTGTGCGTGTGTGCATGTGTGTGTGTACGTCATTGGTTCTCAAACTGTGAGGTGGGGTCTACCAAAGAAGGTGCAAATAGTTGCCAGGGGAAATGGGATCTCCTCTGTGACTCCTTCCACCCTGTCTCTTGATTGGGCCATTTCTCCCAGCTGATGCAGAGCCAGAGATCATGTGCCCTGTTTCCTGAGTTGATGATCAATGCTAAGGAATATTAATACTGCCCCTCTAAAATTTGCTAGGCTTTCCAGTCTCTGGGAGCAAGTTAAAATTTTTGGTTTTGACTTGGCTGACTTTGAGGGAGAATTCAGTTTTAGTCCCTGGCTTAAAATAGCTTCTTATGACAGTTTGAGAATCACTCTCCAGTACAGATAGACTTCTATCTATATTCTATTCTGGAGAGATAGTGATAACATTGTTATCTATATACTGGTATAGACAATGTATTTGCTATGCAATGGGTCCTAGCATGTGCATTTTAATAAAAAAAAATATCCATAATTCTGAACAGGGGCTAGGACCCAGTCAGAAAGAAACTACCATAGTAATAATTTCCAGCATGGTTTGGATACGGAAAATAAAATTGGATGTGAATCATTGTGTTGGGACATCTATAAGCCATTGCAAATTCAGTGGCTAAGCTATATCAGTATATTAATGTCCGTGTAACAAGTGTGCAAATTGAACATGTGGGTGTGATTTACTGGCTTGAGTGTACCACTCATCCTTGTGTATATGCATATATTCACGCACACGCGCACACACACGCGCGCACACACTCTCAAACACAATTCGACATGAATAGACACATATACCTTAAAAATGTGAACTGAACTGTAATTACCCTCAACCAAGGTAAAAGTTCCCATGGAGTATCTAGGGTGTGTGTATTGGGAAAATTATGATAGGTAGGGATGACCCAAATTATGTGTGTGGTCTGTGTTCGGAGATGTATCCATTATGCATGGTCTGCCCCCCAAGGCAACCAGCTGTGAATGGGCTTCTTTTCAAGTTGTCTTGGAAAACTACAGTTATAACATTGACTGCACTGCCTTACAGCGCAATCCTAACCAACTTTCTAGCACCAGTGTAACCGTACCAACAGAGTGCACACTGCATTTTGCAGTGCGGGGAAAATCACAGAGGCCTCTTCAAGGTGAGGGAACATTTGTTCCTTTACCTCAGGGCTGCATCGCAGCTGCATCGGTGCTGGAAAGTTGGTTAGGATTTCGCTGTTAGACTCTTTCAAGATCCCTCTTTAGGTTCAAACCAGTATATCCATTCACATTCATTGCCCATGTTAAATCTAGGTACATCTTGGTTTGGAGGTAAATGCAGTATATAGATATTCTAGAAAATATTCATTCTGCATCATTTTCTCTGTGTACGTATATGTGCATATTTTTCTTATTTTCTGTTTCTAAAGCCTTCATCCTGTC
The DNA here is from genome assembly GCA_026170595.1 of Plestiodon gilberti rubricaudatus. NCBI lineage: Eukaryota > Metazoa > Chordata > Lepidosauria > Squamata > Scincidae > Plestiodon > Plestiodon gilberti. Next base: position 10,609,050 of record JANXHW010000006.1, on the reverse strand, counting down.
ATATCTGCATAAGAGACCAAACATAAGAAAAGAAAGAACAAAGAAAACTTAGATTTTTTGATCTTTTTTACAAACAAAAACCAATTATAACACACAAACCAACAAAACCAACTGTTTAAAAGATACAACAGCGCAAAGACAAAAGACAAAACCTATGAACGTGTCAGAATCCCCTTGACTTTCCATTTTGGGTATTGATCTGTGTATTGTTTCAATGTAGGCGGTTTATTGTAGTCTGTGGCGTATTTGCTAAGAAACAACTTTAAAAAACCTTTATTTTAAAGAAAAAAATCATATTTTTTTTTCCATTGGCATGTCCTTTTCCCTTCCTCTTATAGTCCCCTTCAGTCTCTTGCTGAAATGTATGGTATTTTTGTTCTAAAAGAAGGGGGTCAAACTCTGATATATGTTTCCATTTCACCTGCCAGTTCATTTTATGAACAGCAAAGGGTGGGGGGATTCTACCAAAAGAGCTCTCTTTCTCTTTCCCTCTCCTCCAGCTCATAACAGTCATACCACAACTCAAGACCCTTTAAGGGAGAAACATTCCCTCCCTTTCCTGTTCCTCATTTCTCCATTGCTTTCAGTTTTGGATCTAGGGAATTCAACTGACTGTTGTCAGTCAGTAGTCAGCATAGAGATTCATGGACACTGTGATGCATACGTGAATCTCTTGCATGCACATGGCTCCCTCCCTGTTCATTTCAGTGCAGGAATCCTGCCCCTTGTCTTCAAAGGAACATACTGCATACTGAAATGAATGAGAAAGTTAAAGTGGGTGAAGAAGCTCGGTATGTGAGTCAAAGCTCCCCCAAATAGAGGCAAATAGTGTTTGGCTTGGTGGAATCCATTTACCTTGCCCTACCCCAGCCCAAGCCCACTCGAGCCCAGTCGTCCCACACTCCCACTGACAGGTTGAAGGTTGAAGTCCACCAAGCAGAGGCGGGCTTTTTTACATATAAGCAGTGCAAAAGCTTGGAAAGTCAGGGTGATGTGATTACATCATCACACACTCCCCGAAATGTCCTCTTCTGGGTAAGCTCCGCACTGGGTGTGACCCATCCCAGTGATGCCGCTGACCCCATGTCCTACATACTCAAATTCTGCCAGGGCTAAGCAAGGGTCAGGCTCCAGGCAGTTGGGCTCCAGGACTCAAGGCAGGGGACCTGGCTGTCCATCCAAGTGGGCTAGAAGCAGTTGTCAATAGTTGTCATACATGCCTGGAGTCTGACAAACAACTAAGGAACGATGTCAGGTTTCTCTCTTGTTAAAAGACACGAATTAAACACAGTTTAATTCTGTGGATTTGGGATTTAATTCAGGATTTGGGAGGACTTTGAGCAAGGCACATGTAGTGAGTTGCATTAACTAGTGTACAATTGGAGAATTGTCTCATCCTGTTGCCTCTGACTTCTTGGGTGTTCCAATCTTGTTGGGAAGGATGGCACCATTCGGACAGTCCCAACCTTAATGACTTCTGAAGCCAGCCCTGATGAAACTTTATCCCAGGAAGGAACACCCTTCTCAACCAGCTGTATGAGCCAAGATAACACTCAAGAAGGTTGTGCAGGGTAGAGGACTGACCCAGGAAAACGAAATCTAGGCAGGGGGGGGGGGAGGTAAGGTGTAGACTGATTAATGTTGTAAGAAGACAATAATCCCCTGTTGGAAACGTAGTGAATTTGTGCAGAATTCACTGACCCAATAATAATAATAATAATACTAATAATTTCTGCCTCTTTGGGATTGTTTTCCTACTCACATCTGAAAGAGCTCCCTTGGTCCAAAATAAGGAGGAATTAGTTTGGTAATTCACCCTCTCTCTCTCTCTCTCTCTTGAAATGATTCTTCTTTTTTGTTTCCCTCTCCAGTCTCATGTCATGTGGGCTTGCGAGCCTTGATTGCACAAGGATTCACACAGTTGCTTAACTTGGTATGGAATCCCACCTCTCCAAGTCTGCAGGGCCATTTTAAAAATGCTTGGCAGGATTCTGCCCTGTTTAGAAAAATGGTTTGGTCATTCATTTGAATGCGTAAAGGTCCAATCCACTGAAAGGTTCTCTCTCCTGCACACATCTCATTGAAATGAATGGGAGCTGCACAGGTGCACAGGAGAACCTCCAAGTGGATTGTGCCTTGAATCCCTTTTGAACCACACGTAGGTTGCAATCCTATACACACTTATCTGGGAATAGGTCCCATTAAACTCAGTGAGGCTTACCCCAGAGGCCTGTAGGAGAGCCACCAGTCATTTTCAGTACTCTAGTTATCTGACTGTTTGGCTTGCTCGTCTTCTATATGCAAGATTTTTTAAAAATTAAATTATGCTTTTAAACTAAAAACACTTTTAACTTCCACAGCATCCCTGAAGAAGAACCCTGGGAAATGTAGTTTGATGAGGATGCTGAGAATTCTCCTTTTGAGATCTCTGGTCCCTTTCTAGGACCACAGTTCCCAGAATTTCTGGGTTGGGAGCCATGGCAGTTAAACTGGTTTGAAACTGGCTTGCATTTGTCATATATACATGACTTGAGATACGTACTCAGGAGTGACTGGTAAGATTCACTCTGTCTGCCAAAAATAATTACAACCAGAACCAGCATTTTACCTTTTACAACTGCTGGCAATTGAGAATAAGGGTAAGAAAGTATTTTTGTCCCTCCTAGGTTTTTCAGACACAGTTGAAGTTTCCTGCAGAAAGGAAGCATTTTTGCAGCTAGTAGATAGCGCCCCCACCCACTGCTCAAAACACATTTTAAAAATGAAGACTTGAAATATTCCTGGAAGGAACTTTTACAGACAAAGCCAGGAGGTCCCATTTAGAAGCTTGTGCGATTACCAGTGAACATGTGCACAGAGCTGCCTCTTCTGTTGAAGTGGATTGGAAAACCCCATGGGGCAAAGCATACGCACCCGCCCTAAACCACTGCATCAGGGCAACAGTTACGTTAGTGTTTTGTGGATGGACAGATCAGCACGGAGTTCAGTCAAAGTTAGGTTGCAGTGTGAAACTTGGCAGAATTCAGGGCCCAAATTTGTTAAAGGAAACTTCTCCCCATCTCTCCTCCTTCATCTTTCTCTTCCTCCTCTCTTCTTCAAGAATATTTTTTCTCCACTCTTTAGTTCCTTCCCCGCCTCCGTGTGTAAATACCAGCTGCTGTGCGTGACGGGTGATTTCCCTTCCTTTTCCTTCTATCCCCCTGTTTTTTCGTGAAAAAAGTTGCGTTTGTTTTGTTCTGAATGCGCTTTACTGGCTGACTTCGGAGGGTTTGAGTGTTTTTCTGGGGAAGTTTCTTTTGATATTTCTTTTATAAATTCATTTGTGTGGCTCTTTTATTACTATTTTTAAAGTCTTTTTCATTTAAAAAAACAACAACCTTTTTTTTTTCAATGTCTGTCCGAATGTGCTTAGTTAAAGCCAGTGACTAAATGCTAAACCTTTCCAAATGCTCGATGGCTTGCACGCTCTCACCAACGGACGTTGGTCTAATAAAAAGGTATCACCTTTTGCCTGCCTTGTGTCTCTCCATGTGTGTTTAAAACAGTCCCTCTCTCTCTCTCTCTCTCTCTCTCTCTCTCTCTCTCTCTCTGGTTTTAATTCTCATCAGATCTTGCCTGGCCAGAAGCTTGGCATAAGAGTTGACCACTCATGTTTTAGGTCCTGCAACTCTCAAGGGAAGTTGGGCGTCTCTTGCTAACTCAGTGTTTTATTGTTGGAGTCAAAGTCATAACAGTGAAACCTGTTCAATGTAATACAAGCCACCCAGTGACAGACATTTTTACAATACCTCTGTATTGAGCAAGGCCAGTCCAAAGCAATAGGCAGTACAGGCAGGGGTCTGGAGTGTCTGAATTCAAGAGTTGGTGAGTTACTCTAGAAAAAAACAGAAGGAGGGAATCTCATTTCTCCCCCACCTCACATCCTAGAGACATGGGACAATAGACTTGTGGGGGGGGCAGGTATATCCCACCCCACATCTCACCCAATAATACTCAATTGCTGCCCCTTGCCCTTGGTCTATGGAACTAGCAGCCCAATCCTATGTAACTCCCCATGCGGCTATGCAGTGGCACCAGTGTGGCTTCCACTGTATCCCACGGGGGAGTTTCAGCATGTTGAGGCCTCCTTGGGATAAAGGAACATTTGTTCCTTTGCCCCAGAGTAAGCTCCCCAGCTGCATTGGGTCAACTCGGAACTGCACCAGCTCTATAGCTGGCGCAAGTCTGTGTTGACCCGTGAAGGCGGATCAGGCCCAGGGAGGGGGTTAGAATTCGGCAGGTGTCACTGCTGATGAACCTGCCCCCTTCCTGGGCCTGATCCGCCCTCCTCCCCACCCCATCTCCTCCCTGTTCTGCCCACCCCGTTCCATCCCTTCCCCACCTCACTCCCGGCCCCTGTGCGAACTTACCAGTGGTGGTGGGCATCCACTTCCCATCGCAAAACAGACCCGACCACTTTTTCACTTGTGGTGGCGGCCAGGCCGCACCCACTGGCGCTGTCGCAATTGTGACAGCCATAAAGCTGTTTATGCCACCAGCGCACTCGTTCCAGTGGAGTAAACAGCCCTTAGGACTGGGCCGTAAGAAAATGAACTATAAGGAGAGATCACCCTGGAGAAGGACACACAGTTCCTACCTTCCTTCACACACTGAAAATACCAAGTGGGGGATAGCAAAACTTAATTCTCACCTAGAATAGCAAGATTGTTTGAGCCAGCCTTGATACTCCGCAGTAAATAAGAAGGGCAGAACACAACTAAAACAAACCCCCAAAATTGAACCCAGCAGACCTCAACGTTCTGTTCTACTTACAACACAGGCTGCAAATTCTTGAATGGATTTCTACCAAAGCCTGGCTGCGAGAAATGCAAGTGGACTACCCTTGACAGAAACTGAGTGGTTAGCTACCTTTTCCAGGAAAGGAGCCAGGTGTTTTCTTCTTAGGGTGTCCTATACAGAGCAGCATTTACTTTCAGCACCCAAAGGAAAACCAATCTGACAGCGCAATCCAGTGTAGGCGGTGCGCCGGGACAGCACATGCTGCCCCGGCACAGGGTGTCGTAAACACACCGTAAAGCGCATTTCCGACACCCAGCAAGTAAGGACTGCCGGCGCAGCGGCCAGTAGCCCTTATCCGGCCGTTCCCCCGGCTCTGCGCCCACTGGAGTAGGTAAGCCCTATGCCAGTCAGGGAAGGGGGGGGCGTACCAGGTATGCAGGGAGGGCGGCCATTGGCTGGCCGGCGCCTGGAGGGGGCGGGGATACACCAGCACGGGCGGCACAAATGTACGCGAGCTCTAGAGCTCACGCACATTTGAGGAGGCTCCTGCCGCTTATACTGGGGGAAGGGGACGATGGTCCCCTTCTCCTGAGTTGTTCCCGGGCAGCCTGAAAACTCGATAGGATACGGCGGCCGGCCCTTTAGACCGGCCGCTGTATCCTACACAGGATTGGACTGTGAGACTCCCAACCTCAGGCTTGAAAGAAATGGTTGACCTCTTTATTGCTTTCTTACTTGTTGACCCCACCCATCTTTCAAACAGCTCCCAATAGTGCACATGGTCTCTCGTTCTGCAACTTTTATCTGCACAACAATGCCGCGTGAGGTAGGTTGGGCTGAGAGGTGAAGAACAGCTCAAGGTCACCCAGTGATCCTCTTAGCAGAGTGAGAATTTGAGTCTGGGGCTCTGCAGTCCTAGCCCAGAACTCTAACCACTACACCATGCCGGTCCTTTTGCTCTTTAGAAGTCAATATATCCTCCCTGATGGCCTCAGTACAACCTTAGGGGTAGCTTGAGAGAGACTTTCATTCACAAGCCAATCAAGGAGAGCTCACCACTGAGGGTTGCGCCCAGCATGGGCACCTCCCCATTACTCAGCAGTCTTGGATTGGTCATGATGAGTTTTCCAAAGATTGCACTTTCTTTGGCCATTTATGGCTCCTCATTTTCTCTCTCACAATCATGAAGAGGTCAAAAATCACTTACAAAAAAAAATAGAAAAAAGATAACGTGCTAGAAATAACCCGCCAGAAGCAAAAACAAAGTTGCTGGAACCCAGTAGTGTTTTGAGGGGAAAGTCACAGTCAAGGGCTGCTAAGGAAGGAGGCCATGCAGAAACAAATGTGCTTCAGTCCGTGAGGGCTGTCCATTTTTCTGTGCTACTCGATGACCAAGCTAAGCTTGGAGATGTGACTCGCATGTCAGATGCTACCGCGGAGTGTAAGACGTGCACCAGCAGGAGCATGTGCAAGGAGAGGGAAAGAGTATTCAGAAAGAAAATGGATGATGAAAAGTTGGAAGTCCTTGTGAGTTTGTTCCTGATGAAGTGAAACAAAGGCTGAGATGTTCAGTATAGGTTATCAGATCAGAGGTGTCACTAGGACGCGCATCACCCCAAGGCGGGGGCGCGCATCACCCTAGTGATGCCCTTGGGGGGCACCCGGCTGCACCCCCCCGCCCCTTCACATCGCCCTCCGGACGCTCCGAGGCCGCCCCAGGAGCCGGCCTCGGAGCGTCCGGTCCGGCCCGGCCGGCGCTTCAGGGCCTTCTGAAAGAGGCGCGCAGGGGTGCGCGCGTCACCCCGTGGCGGCCCGCTCCCGTCGCTTGACGGGAGCGACGCCACTGTATCAGATACAAATGAATGATATCCACTCTATTACCTTTCACAATGGAGAGAGATGAAAAGCATTGTCCCGAAGGATCAGTCTTGGGACTGGTGCATTTCAGTTTGTTCATAAGTGACCCGGGGTTGGAGATAAACAGTGAGGTGGCCAAGTTTGCAGTTGACACTAAACTTTTTCGGGTGGTGTAGACCAGCAGGGATTGAGAAGAGTTCCAGAAGGATCTCTCCAAACTGGGAGAATGGGCAGCAAAATGGCAGGTGCGCTTCAATGTAAGTGAGTGTAAAGTGACGCACATTGGGGCAAGAAATCAAAATTTCACATATACACTGATGGGTTTGAGCTGTCTGTGACAGATCAAGAGAGAGATCTCGGGGGGGGGGGTTGACAGCTCGATGGAAGTGTTAACCCAGTGTGTGGCGGCTGTGAAGAAGGCCAATTCCATGCTCGGGATAATTAGAAAAGGGATTGAGAATAAAACAGCCAATATCATTATGCCATTGTATAAATTGATGGTAAGGCCACATCTGGGGTATTGTGTCCAGTTCTGGTTACCACCTCTCAAAAAGGATATGTTGGAACTGGAAAAGGTGCAGAAGAGAGCAACCAAAACAATTAGTGGGCTGGGGTACCTCCCTTATGAGGAAAAGCTACATTGGTGGTTCTGCAGTCTAGAAAGAAGGTGCCTGGGGGACATGATTGAGACATATAAAATTATGCATGGGGTGGATAGAGGGAAGTTATTTTCCCTGTCACACAACTCCAGAACCAGGCGTCATCCACTAAAACTGACTGGCAGGAGGGTCAGGGCAGACAAAAGGAAATATTTCTTTACCCAGCCAGCGCACAATTTATCTGTGTAACTCCTTGCCACAGGTTCTTGTGATGATACCAGGCGTGGATGCCTCTGAAAGGTAATTGGATGGATTTATGGAGGAAATGTCCACCTCAGGTTACAAGCCATGATGACTTCTATGCAACCTCAGGGTTTCAGAGGTAGCCTGTCACTGAATGCCAGATGCCAGAACACCTTGTTCTCTTGAGCGCTACTAGAGGCATCTGGTGGGGCCACTGTGAAATACCAGTAGCTAGTCTAGGGTGTGGCTGCACCACTGCTTAGGGAGTTAGGTAGGACTGGGCTGTTACAATCAATGCATGAGTCAGAAGTTATCACCATATATTTTCTCTCTCTCTCTCTCTCTCTCTCTCTCTCTCTCACACACACACACACACACACACACACACACAGATCTAGTGACTCATGTGCACTTCTGGACCAAGGAGGTTTCCTTCTGATAATGGCAGTTCTGTGCTGTTAGCCTGCAGCACGAAGAGACCTAGCCACCCTCCTTTGCAGTCAGTGGGGAAACCCCTGGCCCCATAGGGGATTCTTGTCTTCTGGCATGTGGCTGTCCTCACCTTGTATGTGAATGTCAGGGCTGTGATAGGGAAAAGGTGGAACACATCCATCTCCTCAACAACGGTCCTCTCTGAAATGGGCCTAACCCGGCAGCCTCCCCATGCACTGGGACAAGCTTCTTGTCCTTGCCATTAGTACTACGTCATGGATGAGTCTATGTACTTACTGGCTGCCCCATCCACTGAAACACAAGCAAGAGCTGTGGGTGCCAGCAGACCCAGCTGGAGCAGTGTAAACAAACTTGACCTCTCTTCCCCCTTGCTCATCTCCCAGCATGGGTGGCTAATAGGTAAACATGCTGTTGCTTGCAGAAAGCAAAAAATGGTTTGAAAATGGTTCATTCCAGTAGTATGCAATTGCAATGTAGACGTGCCCTGTGGGAGGAGATGAAAAACACAGTTCTTGTCTCTGTATTTGTTTGAGTGTGTGTGTGTGCTTTCCCTTCTCCCTGTTCCCAGTTTCAGTGGCAACAGCGCTAGGGGACCCTGTAGAGTTTGGAGATTCAGGGTACCACCTCAGTGTCTTTGCCACCAGCGTGCTCTAACTGAGCAGTTTGGCAAACCAGCAGCAGAGATGTCATTATCTAAGCGGATTGCATGCTAAGCGGGTAGGGTGGATAATCCTAGATCGTTAAAGGGAAATCTCGTTAGAACAATCCCATTTTGAACACTCGGTAATCCCCCTCTGTCATAACAGCTGGACAAGACCTGTGCAAACCCTGCCTCTGTGATAGCGATTTGAATGCTTGTAGAGTTCCCACTCTTTGCTCTTCTCCAGGTAATTTAAAAAATAAATTGGAGTTTGCCCATAATGCCATAGCTCATAATGCACCTGATAATAGTTGTCAGCTTCCCTCCCCCTCCGGCAGAGCCCCCAAGCCTTTAACACCTCCATGAGAAGCAGAAACACCCCTATTGTTCATGGCATGGCGATGCAAACGGCTTCATCGCTTGAATTTCTATCTTGAATGCTTCTGTTAAAAGCACAGCGACCTTGGCAGGAAAACCCTATGTCAACTCTCACCGTGAGCCAACACCTGGAGTGCCAGATGCCATCCCCACACTTTTCTCCCAGAGCCCTGAGGCGATGTCCATGGGCTAGAGCCAGATGCAGAATGGCAGCTGAGGAGGAGGAGAAGGCACATGAAAAGAGCTGGGTCAGGGCAGGAGTCAATGATCCCCTGCACCCCACCAGCCCTACGCTGGGAGAACAAATCTATAGTGGAGCTCTTCAGGTCAGGAATTCCAATAAAGAACTCTTTTTAAAAATGGCCATCAGAGCAAACAACCATAATCCTTGCAGCATGAGAGCATTCAAGATTATCCAGATTAATTTAATGAACAGCGCAATCCTGCGCAAATAAAGGTCGGCGGAGCAAGCGCTCTGCCGGCCTAGGGTGTCGCAAAAGTGCCATAAAGCACGTTCATGGCACCTTGGTGTAAGCAGCTCCAGCACCGAGGCCTGCTCCACTTGCTCCGCCGCCAGACCCGGATGCAGGTACGTGCTGCACCAGGCGGCAGAAGGGCGTGAGGAGGGAGGGCCAGGTGGCAGGGAGAGGGCAACTGGCCAGCCAGGCCAGGGATGGGGGAGGGATTATCGGCGGTGCACTCCGCCATATCCTCACCCCCTTCCCAGGCCTGGCCACCCTTACACAAAATAGCTGGTGCCTATCTGAGGAGGCCCATTGGGGCCAAACATCCCTTTCCCCCAAGTTGTGCCCCGGCTCCGCCAGTACGGGCCACATCCTGCGTAGGATGTAGCAGCCTGCCTTTTAGACCGGCCAGTGCATCTTATACAGGATTGGGCTGTAATAGTCATAATACAGCAGTCAGGTATAGCCAAACCCACTGACTTCATTTCACATAGGTCACAGAATTCAGGTTTCCTTAGATTCAGAATTTGTGTTACCTTCTATAACATTTCTTCATCTTTTCAGTGCCGAGTGGCACAAGCAAGCAGTCCCTTGGGTATTTGTCTTGGCAAAGTAAAGGTGGGATATACATTTCTTAAGTGTAAATAAATAATACACAGCCTTGGTTTATAGCCCACCCCTCCCTGGCTGTGTCTCTTTGTGAGCTCTGCAGCCAACTGAGAAGCAGACCTGCACCCTCGGTTCCTTTGCAGTGCTAGGGATGCCCCCCTTGGGGGCACACTGACTGCTTCATTTATCTGTACCCTCCCAAATATTCCTGCAACAAGTGATCAGGTGGGCTGTTTGTGCCCAATCCTATTCAACTTTCCAGCACTGATGCAGCCGTGCCAACGGGGCAAGCACTGCATCCTGTGGTGGGGGAGCAGGCACGGAGGCTTTCTCAAGGTAAGGGAACACTTGTTCCCTTACCTCGGGGCTGCATTGCAGCTGCATTGGCACTGGAAAGTTGAATGGGATTGGGCCCCTCCAAAGGTTCGACCGATACAAAGGACTGCCCCAATAGCCACCCCTGCTCCTCCGCCTCTAACAGCAGCTTGATAAGTAGACATTAGCAGGTGCTAATGCTGATCTCTGTGCTGGGAACTGTGCCCACAGGCTGATTTCTGCAGATCGAGCTGTCATTAAAATAGGCACAGGGGCACGCCAGGCTGATTTGGTCTGGTCAGGTGGTACCTGCCTTCACATCGCCATTCAGTGTCCAATCTAAAATGTATCTATTTCTGAATATTCAGGCAAGCCATACAGGGAGACACAGCTCTCATGTGGGGGAGGAATGGATATCTGCTTCAGTAGTGAAGGTGCATAGGCTGCCCTCAAAGGAGTAATGCGTTTAGGAAGCCCAAAAGGTAGTGGAGCATTCTGCTGGCGGCTGTAGTGTTCCACTGGCTTCAGTATTTTCCTTATTATTTCTAGAGCCAAGTGAGCAAACACGCATAAAAAGAGAGGGAGAGGCAGGCAGATGCAGCTGCTGGCTGCTGCAGAAAGCCCCCTTTCCTCTCAAAAAAGCCAGCACTGCGGACAGTGCTGCAAGCTGTCCAAGGAAGAGCCGTGGACCGTCTGAGCTGTTGTCTCTGCTGCGGCAGCCATGGGGGCAGCCGGACTTCTCTGATCACATGCATGGAGCTGCTATGTCTGTCTGCTCCATTCTAGTCTGACCTACTGCCCTCTGGCTTTAATAAACATGGTTTAAAAATATTCCTGCCTTTTCACTGTTTTTTTTTTTTCTTCCTTTTTTCTACCCTGCCTCCTTGCAGACGTGATTTTATTTTTAGGCTCAGAGGCCTGGAAGCCTAGTTTCTTAGTGCAGCTGTTTGCTGAAAATAGTGCCTTATTGCCCTCTGGTGGCTGCTAATCAAGCCTTCATTTTATTTTATTGAGGCTAGATTCAGGGTCTGATCTTCCCAACCTACTCCAAGGGATGCTAGAAGTACCGTAGTTTCAGCTATCTTCTGGATACAGATTTTTTAAAAAATTAAAACTCCCTCTTAACCCTTTGCCTGTGGACTGCCAAATTATAGGATTTTTTTTAAGACACCACAATTCCAGGGTAAACCAGCAGACTAGGGTTGCCAACTTTTGGACCAACCTCAGCTATGTTTAACAATGTAATCTTCAGTCATTAGGACTAAGCCCATCTATTTCTTTCGGAATAGTTGGCCACCCTACAGCAGCAAGGAGATGAGAGGGTTAGAGGGATCTCAGCCAGGAATAAAAACATGCTACAAGAAGGGGCAAGTCTTGAACTTATGGTCTAATATTTTTATCTCTTGTGTAATATTGTTTTTATTGTCATTTTAGGAAATTTGTAAACCACTTTGGGTTCCCAGGTAATGGGGGGGAGGGGTATAACTGCTTTAAATATATAAATAAAAGCACAGCAGTCCTGCCAGTCGACAACCATACACCTCTCAGTCACATTGTTGTCAGTCATGCAGCTGTTAAAGGTCCCAACACCCCTGTTAAGTCCAGTGAGGTGCTTCTATCCCAGCACTAAGCCTTGAGCTCAGTGTCACACAGAAACTGTTGTGGCTGGCCCAGAGTGGATCAAACCCTAGCTCAGGGTTCTTAGTCACTGCTTAAGAATGAGTCTCAAAACACAAATGCTACCGTTAAACGTTTTGGTTACAAAATCATGAGATTGATTACGTTCGTCTGCCACTTTGCCCCCCTCCAATCCTAGACACATAGGCATACAACCAGAGAGGCCAGCTCTAGCACAGCACAGGCTTTGGGGGCAGAGTTTGGACGCACACATCATCTGTCTCCATCTCTATTGAAGAGCTGAAATTTGGGCTCCCTTTGTAACCTCTTCCTGCTGGCTCTGCTCTGTTACTCCGTACATCACCTTCTCCTCTTCCACCATCATCCATCTGCCAATCTGGTGTTTCAAGGCAATAATGACGAGAAAAGGGCTTCTGAGGTTGCACAGAGTGCCTCCTCTCTTGTTCCTGAATCACAGCAGTCAGCTCGCTAACTAGCTTCTACACATCACTTGAGTGGAGGGAGAGTTAGAACAGACAAAAGAAAATATTTCTTTACCCAGTGTGTAATTCATGTAATTCATCTGTGGAACTCCTTGCCACAGGATGTGGTGATGGCACCTGGCCTAGATGCCTTTAAAAGGGGTTTGGACAGATTCATGGAGGAAAAGACCATCACAGGTTACAAGCCATAAGCAACCTCCTGGTTTTAGAAGTGGGTTTTCTCTGTGCCAGGTGCAAGGGAGTGACAACGGGGAAACAGGTTATCTTGTTGTCTTGTGCTCCCTGAGACCATGCTGCGATCTGTTTCGCCATGCATGTCGGAGGGAGAGTGCCAAGCAAATCTGACACGAAAACCCTTGACTTCCGAAGGGCAGACTTCCCCAAAATGAGAAGACTAGTGAAGAAAAAGCTGAAAGGGAAGGTAAAAAGAGTCCAATCGCTCCAGAGTGCATGGAGGCTGTTTAAAACAACAGTCATAGAGGCCCAGCGGGAGTGTATCCCACAAAGGAGGAAGGGCTCGACCAAGTCCAGGAGGATGCCGGCATGGCTAACAAGTACAGTTAAGGAGGCTATAAAAGGCAAGGAAGCTTCCTTCCGTAAATGGAAGTCTAGCCCTAATGAGGAAAATAAACAGGAGCACAAACTGTGGCAAAAGAAATGTAAAAAGATGATACGGGAGGCCAAGAAAGACTTTGAGGAACGTATGGCAGGCAACATAAAAGGGAATAATAAAAGCTTCTTCAAATATGTTAGAAGCAGGAAACCTGCCAGGGAAACGGTGGGTCCGCTGGATGGTGAGGGAGAGAAAGGGGTGATAAAAGGGGACTTGGAGACTGCAGAGAAATTAAATGAGTTCTTTGCATCTGTCTTCACGGCAGAAGACCTCGGGCAAATACCGCTGCCAGAACGGTCTTCCCTGACTAAAGAATTAAGTCAAATAGAGGTTAAAAGAGAAGACGTCTCAGACTTAATTGACAAAATAAAGATCAATAAATCACCAGGCCCGGATGGCATCCACCCAAGAGTTCTGAAGGAACTCAAGAATGAAGTTGCTGACCTCTTGACCAAAATATGCAACTTGTCCCTTAAAACGGCCACTGTGCCAGAGGATTGGAGGATAGCTAATGTCACGCCAATCTTTAAAAAAGGAAGGAGGGGAGACCCGGGAAACTACAGGCCGGTCAGCCTAACATCTGTTCCAGGGAAGATGGTGGAAAGTCTCATTAAGGATAAAATCTTAAAATACATAGAAGAACAAGCTCTGCTGAGGGAGAGTCAGCATGGCTTCTGCAAGGGGAAGTCTTGCCTCACAAACCTGTTAGAATTTTTTGAAAAGGTCAACAGGCATGTGGATGCGAGCGAACCCGTGGATATTATATATCTGGATTTTCAGAAGGCGTTTGACACGGTCCCTCATGAAAGGCTCCTGCGAAAACTCCACAGTCAGGGAATAAGAGGGCAGGTCCTCTTGTGGATTAGGAACTGGTTGAAGACCAGGAAACAGCGAGTGGGAGTCAATGGGCAATTTTCACAATGGCGAGAGATGAAAAGCGGTGTGCCCCAAGGATCGGTCTTGGGACCGGTGCTTTTCAACTTATTCATAAATGACCTGGAGTTGGGGATAGGCAGTGAGGTGGCCAAGTTTGCGGATGACACTAAACTTTTCCGGGTGGTAAAGACCAGCAGGGATTGTGAAGAGCTCCAGAAGGATCTCTCCAAACTGGGAGAATGGGCAGCAAAATGGCAGATGCGCTTCAATGTAAGTAAGTGCAAAGTGATGCACATTGGGGCAAGAAACCAAAATTTCACATATACACTAATGGGTTCTGAGTTGTCTGTGACGGATGAAGAGAGAGATCTTGGGGTGCTGGTGGACAGGTCGATGAAAGTGTCGACCCAGTGTGCGGCGGCTGTGAAGAAGGCCAATTCCATGCTCGGGATCATTAAAAAGGGGATTGAGAATAAAACGGCCAATATCATTATGCCTTTGTACAAATCGATGGTAAGGCCACATCTGGAGTATTGTGTCCAGTTCTGGTCACCATACCTCAAAAAGGATATAGTTGAATTGGAAAAGGTGCAGAAAAGAGCGACCAGAATGATTTGTGGGCTGGAGCACCTCCCTTACGAGGAAAGGCTACAGCGTCTGGGGCTTTTCAGCCTAGAAAAAAGGCGCCTGAGGGGGGACATGATTGAGACTTATAAAATTATGCATGGGATGGAGAGAGTGGATAGAGGGAAATTCTTCTCCCTCTCGCACAACACCAGAACTAGGGGACACGCACTAAAATTGAGTGGAGGGAGAGTTAGAACAGACAAAAGAAAATATTTCTTTACCCAGCGTGTGATTCATCTGTGGAACTCCTTGCCACAGGATGTGGTGATGGCACCTGGCCTAGATGCCTTTAAAAGGGGTTTGGACAAATTCATGGAGGAAAAGACCATCACAGGTTATAAGCCATAAGCAACCTCCTGGTTTTTTTTTGTTTTTTTTTTTGTTTTTTTTTAGAAGTGGGTTTTCTCTGTGCCAGGTGCAAGGGAGTGGCGACTGGACATAGGTATCTTGTTGTCTCGTGTGCTCCCTGAGGCATCTGGTGGGGCCACTGTGTGACACAGGAAGCTGGACTAGATGGGCTTTTGGCCTGATCCAGCAGGGCTCTTCTTATGTTCTTATGAGGCATCTGGTGGGGCCACTGTGTGATACAGGAAGCTGGACTAGATGGGCTTTTGGCCTGATGCAGCAGGGCTCTTCTTATGTTCTTATGTTATGTTCACTCTGATGAGAGGCAGAGGTTTCTGATCAGGGCTTCCAGGTTGGCCTTGAGAGCAACAGTGTCGTCGTCTGAGCCCATCATTATAGACATCTCTTTAATACAGTTTGATCTGTAGTAATCAGCAGGTAATCATAGGGCTGGGGGACCCTGTAGACAATTCATAGCTAGAGAACAACCAGGAGATGGCTGAGTGTGCAGCCTCTTGTTGAAGATCTCCAGCAAGGGGGAAGGCCCCCATGTGGGGCAGCAGAGAACCAGTCTTGGCCCTTGTCTATGCAAGAGCCCTTCAGATATTTGAAGAATGTTACCATGTCTGTCTGCTTCTCTTCTCCCAGCTAAACATACTCTCTTCCTTCAACACTTCCTCTTAGTGGTTTGTTTTCCAGACCCCTGACCATCTTCATTGCTCTCCCCTCAATCCATTCCTACTCTGTCAACAGATTTCTTAAAATGCGACACCCAGAACTAGATGCAGGGCTCCAGCGTAGCTTTTAACTGCCTGCTATGAAAAGCTGCAACTGCTCACTTCTGCAGAGCAACCCTCTGTTCAAGGGATGGGATCAGGAAAGGCTGTTTTCGGACCAAGGGGCACTTTGCCTCTTAGGCATTCAATCCTTGAATTCAAGACAACCTCTTCTCTAGAACTCTCTCTACTCCACTATGATGATGGAGAGAAAACCCAGCTGCTGGGGTATTTCGTTCTTATGTTGCATTAAAGGTTAATCAGCAATAGTCTCATCATCATTCTCCACAGCAGATTTGCTCCACCACACAGCCACACCTACCCCTTCCCTTGACAAATGAGGCAGAGGCACAGAGAGCGATGCCAATGCTTCATGAGACAGGCTTGCTGACATTTTAGCAATGTTTCCACCCATGTGGTTGGGCCAAGTTACACCCTAGCATCAGCACTGTAAATCATCTCACTTGCTGTCTTTTGCTGGTCATTGCTACACCCTACAAAATATTTATCAACTAATATCATTTGTTTGCAAAAACAAACCTAGAAGCGTGGACCAGAGGAATGGAAGAGACCTAAGACACTCTCACAGAAAAGGCTAAAACAGGTCAAGTGCACTTGAGGGGGAAGACAAACTCCCAGACTCTATATGTGAAATCCAAAGAGCAACTAGGACAGTGGGCTTGTATTGGCTTTGCTGTATATGCATGCAATTCATACAATGCAGAATTTAGCATGCCGGAAAAACTTTTTTTCCCCCCACGTTTCTAGCCCTCACAGCTGTGGAAGAAATTTTGGAAGCCAGTGATCCTGTGCTTTGAATTTCTGACAACAACTTTGAAGAATGTGGGCTCCTACATTCTTGGGTTTATGCCCACCCTTAAGTGCCTATTTGGGGTCAAGGAAATAATTTCCCCTACCTGCTCATATTGGTTAGCTATATGGAGAGGAGAAAGCTTCCCTTCTGATGCGAAACGTAGAGCGCAATCCTGCGGAGAGTTCGGGCGGTTGAGCAAGTGCTCCGCCGCCCTAAGCCAGGCCCATCGCAGACATGCCGTAAGACCCACCCCTATGCATGTTTTTCAGGAAGAAAGTTCCAGCAAATTAAGTTTTCATTGCCATCCAAATCAATGAGTTCAGGAAGGAGATGCTAAAGATTGCACAGGACAGAGAGAAAGCCACAAAGGACACTGAAATACAAGCCTCTGCATGGTGGTCCTAGATGTATGGATTGCCAATTACCTTCTCCACTCATAAGGACTAGAAACTGTACTGTATTTTATTAAGAGGTCTAGGAATCTGTACCTAGCCTATCCCAGATTCCATACAGGATTCTGGGTAGTCTGTCCATATTTTTCCAATATGTCCTTCTGGCTAAATGTCACTCCAAAATGTCAGGATTACTGCAAGTTCCTGTGTGGGTGGAGAGGAGGAGATACTAAAAGGCAGATGGTACCACCACCCAGAATGTGACAGCTTACGTATTACTTGACAAGCAGCCAGAGGTGGTCTAGCGCTCTCTATGCAACAACGCCTTGTCAACAGCCTGAGAGCTATTTCCCCGCTTTCCTTTCATCCTCAAAGCTACATATGGCTTCTTTGGGTTCAGTTGTTCTTTTCTGCCTCTGCTCTTTGATTTTTAAAAAGAGAAGGTTAACAAACCCCTCTCAAGTGTCCCCTGCCGCTGCAGTTTTGTGCCAACAGAGAGCAGCATTCCCCAGGTCATGATGCCAGAGCCATTCAGGACACAGCAGCTGGTTTCCAAACTGTGTGGGAGAAGAAGCCCATTGGGGTTCTTCAATGAGATCAGTAATGATGGCTGACCGTTCCTGAAAGGCAACTTGGACCACTACTGACAATCCTCTGGGACATGCCATCATAGGGAGAGTGTTGGGTGCGACTTACATTACTCCGTTCAAGCAGAGCAACCGTGAGGCCAACAGGGCCAACTCGCTCGCTTTCTGTGATATGTGCACCCATGTGGGGGGGGCATGCCCCCACAACATGCCCCAGAACAAGGAACCATTACAAATGTGGGTCCAGGGCACGGTTGAATGTATCCGTTGTGTTGTTTTTTAACTTTCTAGTGCCACTCCAGTTCAGATGCTAACTTTAAAAATGCGATTTTTTTAAATCCCAAAGTGATTTGGGAATCAGTTCAAACACTTTGAGGCAGTTTAGACAGATTTCATGCAGAATGAGATTGAGTCCTTTTGCTGGTGATGTGATGTGCTGTAGTTAAATTATAAGGCACTGTTCTGTATTGGGCTGGACCAGCCCTGGCATGAACACAAAATGCCCCGTGGTCTCTTCCATCCACAGAGGCTTGCAGCAATAGGATTCCAAGAACGACCACAGTGTCCCTGGTGGTTTGTGGTGTTCGGAGTTACAGCAAACACCCACATTTGCCAGCGGTGGTTGGAACTGCCATGTTCCGCACCATTTGCAGTCAGTCAGGATTTTGGTTTTGAAATATGAAATTCCATCTCACCTCTGAGAGAAGGGGAGGGGGCAGGCACTGCCCGGGCACTGGGTTCCCAGACTAGGTCAAGTGTTAGCAAACAGCCATGAAAGGTTTGCTTGAAGCAACGGCTAGGATATTTCTCCAATATGCTCAGGGTAGCATCCAAGCTTCTCCTCAGACCAGACCTGGCCTGCTCCCACACTGCCTGAGCCACCTCCAAAACGCCACTTTTCTCCCAAAATCCCATGCAGATACTAGTGGCTAAGGAGGTAGCTGAGCCAATCTACGCACCCCTTTCCCTTTGCTGCCCTGGGCACAGCCTCCTCCCTTGGCCCAGGTCCGGTTTGGTGACACAGAAGAGAGAAGAGTGCTGGAAGAAAGGGGGGGGCTGCTTCTGCCCAGATCCTTATCTTGCTTGCTCAGGGATTGGTGCTCCGAGTAGAGCACCTCCATCAGCAGCAGGGGCCCTCGGAGCCTGCCACTCAACACGAGACCTTCAGGCAATATCATCAGTGGGCGGGCCCTGCCCCTTACCTGCTGTAGCCTCGTAACAAGCCTGTGAGATTGTATGTTGGACCGGCTATTCTCTTAGGGCCCAAGATGATCAACCAGCCTTCGTGATCAAGTGGGGGGTTGAACTCAAGCCTCTCAGCTCCTAGTCATCTCCCGACATTGGCTCATCCTGAGAAAGGCCCAGGAGCTCTTGACTTGCAGTTGGTGCTCCTAAAAGGGATCGTCACCCCCATGCGGAGAGCCTGGGTTTAATAGTCATAACTGGCGTTCCAATGGCTAATTTAAGGCCTCCCAAGTCTCCCTGAGCATTAAAACATAAAAAGAGCCCTGCTGGATCAGGCCAAAGGCCCGTCTAGTCCAATATTCTGTTACCCACAGTGCCCCCCCGCTAGAGTGCCCACAAGCAGGAGAAAAAGGCATACCTCCCCCCCACCATTGCTCCACTACAATGAGTATCCAGGGTCATCATGCCATTGAACCTGAAGGTAGCAAATAGCCATCATGACTAGCAGATAAGAACATTTTCCCTGGCCCATGGCTGCCCAGCCCCCCCATAACCCAAAGCAGCTGAACATCTGCTACTGATGTTGCAGGAGGCTTATGTAAACACTCAGCCACCAGCCTAGAGAAGCGGGGTCGGCAAAGAGGGCAGAGGTTCCAGAAAGAGCACCCAAGAGCAAAAAACGGGCAAGAGGCGGCAAGGAAGAAAAATCTTATACAGGAATGATAAATGCAGCCCAAGCTCCTTGCATGCACCATCCCTGTACTGTTCCTGTTTATTCATGTATCAGGGCATTTATATACACCACCTTTCCACCTCCTAAGAAGCCATCCCAGTGGCTTGCATACAGTTCTAAAACAGTTCAGCTCTAAAAAGCACAGAAGGCGTTGGCAGCAATCGCGATTCCTGCCTTGCAGGCTTTCCAGTCACTACCACCACCACCACCTCCCCAGAAAATAACCACCAACATGAATCCACAATGCTATAGATATAATTTATTACCATCATATCATAAATCAAAACACTCCAATAATATTAACAATTAATATTGGCGTTGCACAGACCACCATGCACAGGCCCTATGGCTAGGCATTTCCATTGGACATGAACTTCAGAATTTTACATTAAATAAAGGTGAAGGTATCCCCTGACAATTAAGTCCAGTCGTGTCCGACTCTAGGGTGTGGTGCTCATCTCCATTTCAAAGCCGAAGAGCCAGCGTTGTCCGAAGACGCCTCCGTGGTCATGTGGCCGGCATGACTCTCCTTGCCGCAGCGCGTAGCATGCAGCTGGAACAGGAAGTGAGGGAACGGGTTACTTTTTTTCTTTAAGAAAACAAATTAGTAGTTATTACTTCAGTGTGGAATGTGCTCACACACCTACATATGTGATGTCCATCAAAAAGATTTCTGTCATTTAGAATCAACATATGCCCCCCTTTTGTATTGTTTTGTAGCAATAGTTTATTATATATGTTCTCTCAGGTTTTCTAAATGGAGAATTTTCCCATGCTAAAGTGCTCTCCAGTCATATTCCCCACTGCACAAACCCTAAAAAAAAACTCGTGACAAAAAATATATCATGGGATTTGAGTCCTGACAGTTGGAGCGGTTACATTTTCCTCGTACTTAGGACCAGACAGCGCGTCATGCTGAATGCATGACACTGCCCTGGTTTGTTTCTTCTTTTGCTGTTTTTGGGTAAATACTGTGCGGGGGAAAGAAATGGGGCAGAAGGGGGGTAGGTGAACTCTAAGACTTAGCCCCAATCCCAGTTAGCCCCCTCCCCCATGCTCTTTTTATGGAACAAAAATATGTTTCCATTGAAAGCTAAATATATATTTTTATACATTTAAATAACAGGGGGAAATAATATGTGGAAGTGCAAGCAATCAGGGTCAGAATTGTTGCAGGGCAGTCTCCCTAACCCCGCCACAGTTTTGCCCTATTAAACCCTGCACAATATTTACCACCAAATAGCCAAACACACAGGGCCATGTTATGCATTTGCTGGGATGCGTAGTTTGGCCCTACGCCAAGTCTGCCCACTGGCTGGAGGAACTTATGAAGTGGATACAGATCCTGATTGCACTAGATCCAGATCCTCTGGAGTAGAGATTGTGAGGTAGGATGAAGAAAAAACTGGATTTAGAATTATAGTAGTACAATTGTGTGGAATGGATAGACAACCCTTTGGAGGTTTCCATCTTGCTACAAGGAAGGAGCCATACAATACCAGCTTCCCATTTGTGGAACACGAAATCGAGATGTGGCAACAGAAGGATAACACTGTAACAAGTGGCTCCCTCCCCTCAGAAAGGCGTTTGGAATGTGTAGCATCGCATCACCAAACCTGGATCAGGAAGGTATCCTGATTGGATTATCTGCTTCATTAGAAAAAAGGCACATAGCTCATGCTGCAGAGAAGCTTAACTTGGTTTTACATATATAAAAGAGTCGCACTGTGAACCCAGGAACCTTGTGTTCTGTGTTATGGCACCGTTGTCCCTCACTCAAGATAATGCAGGCAGGTGAGCCACATCTAAATTGGTTCAGTTTGCTTTCCTTGAAGGACATAAGAGGAAAACAGTCTCCTGAATCAGAGCAGAAGGACCATCTTGTTCAACTCCTCATTTGCCACAGCGGCCAATCAGGAAGCCCACAAGCAGGACAACAGTCCTCTTCCGCTGTTCATCTCCACCAGCACCTGACACTCAGAGGTACACTGCCTTCATACATTGAAGCTTCATTCAGCCTTGCTGATTAATAGCCATTGGCATTTGTCAAATCGCCTTGTAAAGTTTTCTAAGCCTGTGGTCATCACCATGTCTTGGTTTCTTGGTTTGCAAAAGTTGGTTTTTTTGAAAAAAAAATATGGAACCACGTGGTGGCAGGAGAGATGTGGGGACATCATGATGTGTGCCTGAAAGCAGAATTACACAGAACACCAAAACCAGAAGAAAAAGGAAGTCAATGGTGCTTTTAAAACATATCCCCACAGTCATGAGGACTAGACACTTGACTTTTAGAAGCTTTTTTTGTTTCCCCCTTCAGGAATTTATACCACTAAATAATTTGATTTTGTGCAAAATTATGCAAGTGCAGAATCATAGGAGACAGTGACGTCCCCAGCCCAGCGGCTGCTCAGGGCGGGGTTGACGTCACGACGCCTTGTGTCACACACACCCCCAGTGTTGCAACATCACGCACTGTCTGCATGTTAAGTCCTCCGCCTCCGGAATGGCTCCATTTGGAGCCAAACGGAGCCGTAAGTGGGACGGAGGACACATTTTTGTGACACGCCGCTTCAACTGGCGAGTGCAGCATACCCCCTCCCCAAGCAGAAAACCGCTGGAACACTGTGGGGGTGGGACCACCTCCACTGCCTCACACCAGCTACGCTACTGATAGGAGATGAATAATTCTTGCCTACAGGCAAAAATCATAAAATAGGATCAAAGTCTAAGAATAAATGGAACCATCTCTTTGGCAATGAGAAACGTCACTGAAAAGGAAACACGGGAACCAGATTCCATTGCAGCAGTGGCTGAACATAAAGCAAGACAAACATGGACCACGTCTGCATCCCAGGGACATAGGACCACAAACATTGCACCACATCCTGGTGCAAATCACATTCTGGAGCTGGGTCACCACCACAGACTTGGATCCTCTAATAATTCACTTTGGTGGTGGCGGCGGCAGCAGCACCTGGCCCCGTCCTCTAAGAGAACCAGTTCCTCGTGACCCACGTCTGAAGCAGCTCCAAGACCAGCATTCAGGATCTGTGCTCCAAAACAGGTGGGTGGTGTCAAATCCTGGGGCAGATTCCCACAAATCTAGCTTCAAAAATCAATGCACTCAAGGGAATGCATCTTGAGACAATTCATCTGAAATTAAATCATCTGGATGCAACATCATCTCTAGATTTTGCAAGGACTTGGAAAAAAACACAACCCTGTGTACTGAAACATTCAGGCGACAGCAAAACATGAGGTTAGATAACTTAGGTCAGGGGTGGCCAACCTTCCACCATTAGGGCTACTGTGTTCTTAAGAGTTGAGTAGAAGACAGAATCTTGGCAGCTGCAAGTGCTGATGGTGCTGCTAAAGCAGCTGCACCTGCTGAAATGCCCTCACCTATGCAACCATTTAAAGGGCCAGCATTCATGTTGAAAGGTTGGCCACCACTGACTTAGGTGAAGGCGATAGAAGCATCCTCAGGCCTAAATTCCCTGTCCTTTTCCACTGGCTGGTAGCTATTTCCCAGCATGCCTCTGGGCATCAATTTCCTGGAGCCACTTGATGGTGCGGGCCTTGCTCTCCTCCCAGGCGTAACGGGGCTGGTAGCCAAAGTGGCGCTGGGCCTTGTCAGTCTGAACCGTAAAGGTGGTGCTAGCCACAGCCAGAGTGTAAGGATTGAGGATGGGGGCATAGGTGCAAAAGGGCTTCAACAGCCATCGCAGTAGGAGGTTGAGCATAGCCAGGAACTGGAGGAGAAAGAAAGGCAGAAGAGGCCGGGAGCCCAGGAGGCGGAAGCCACAGGCCCCCAGAAGCTCCATGTTGAAATCCTCGTAGCTCTTGTACGGAGAGGCATCATAGCAGAAATAAACCTGGCCCCCAAGCGACAACGGGGACTCCTGTATCTTCTGGGCTGCCAGCAGGTGCATCCAAGCCACGTTGCCTGCAGAGGGCGCACAAGACAGAAGGGGAGGCAGGAGAGAAAGAGAAGGGGAATTAAAGCAGAAGAAGGAGGATTCACTCCAGCTTAGGAAAACTGTGTGTGGGGGGGGGGGGACAGACGGACAGAGGGGACATGCTCGACAGTGAGCAACTAACCTTGCCATGGAGATTGGCAAATGAATAAGTCATATTACTTGGCCTTCTGAATCCATTTCCCAGAAAATATTGTCAGGAGTATTCCAAGTAACCTGCCTCTGCCCTGTCTGTCTGTCTGTGTGGGTTTGTTTGTTTGTTTCCTCTCCCTGTACCAATAGTTGCCGCTAAATGGTATCTTTGTTTTATTAAGTGATTTTACTCATTGTTTTTCATTCCATCTTGTTATGAAATCTTTGTCAGCCACCTTGGGCGTATGCTTCAGCATAGGAAAGGCAAGATAGAAATTCTTTAAATAAAATAAATAAAACTGATCACCTTCATTTGTTACTATGGGCATTAATTTAAGCATACAGTCTTGGTGCGACATGTTAGTACACAGGCTCAGGTTGCTTAACATACCCTCCTTGGTCAAATGGCAAGGCCTCCGAGAGTGGGGGAAAGGAGTTTAAAATACTTCTTCTCTTTCAGATTTTTGTCAGAACTTGATGCAAGAGTCACAGGGTACAAGTTGCATATGAAAGTGACAATGTTCAGGCCAAGACAGGGGTCAGGGAGGCGCCTGTAACTCACCCACGTAGACTCTGCCGTGCTCAGTAGAGGCTGGGATGGCCCGGATCATACAGCGTTTCATACTCAGCCCTCTCTCGTAAAACTCCTTCATCAGAACGTGGTTCTCCCCGTAGATGCCTGTGGGCCGCAGAGCACAAGTGACCAGCCGCCTTCCACCCTTGATCTGGCAGGCAAAAGGGGGAGAAGTTTCTTAGCTTCCCTGGTGCAACTGGGCTTGCAACTGCCACTCCATTCTAACCTTTGATAGTGGCAAATTCCAGTGGATTCGCCATGCTGGCCTTTCTTTTTTGTTGTTGCAACAAACAGATTTCTTGTGGCATCACCTTTTGCAGACTAGAGCCCATTCCAGTGGATGCATGAAATGCATCTTCAGTTGGCTAAGGAGGACAGTCCACAAACGCTGATGCCACGAGAAACCTGTTCATGCCACAGAACTCTTTGCTCTATTTTAGCCTTCCACGGGAGGAGCATCTGGCTTACCAGTTGTCCATTGGCTTCGATGATCAGTCGCTCGGCCTTGGCTTTGCTCACTGGGTAGGGCTCCTCATGAATGGACTCGTATTTGGTGTCTTCGTTCCCCCTGCAGCAAAGAGCAAATCCACATAGGCAATCTGAGCCTGACGCTTCTCTCCCGTCTCCCAGACCTCTCTCATCCCTGATTTGCTATGGATATGGGTTAATAATGTACAGTAATGATGTGCAATCGACTCCCGTGTGCTTTGGATACGACTGCTCACGGAGACTCCCGGTGATGCACTATCCTGAGCAGTTAGTAGGATGTATAGAAGTGGGAAGAGTTTGGGCAAGTTCTGTTTCTCCCATGACTACATAAATATTATGGGGAAAGCTGAGGTTGCCGAGTTTTTCTTTTCACATATCTTTTAAAAGAACAAGATCCCTGCTGAGTGTTGAATCGAGCTAATCTATTAATCCACACTGAAACACATACCATCCCAATGACTGGATAAGTAAGATGTATATCAGAACAAGCTCCTTTCCTTCACAAGAGCAGGAAAGTCGCACATTCTACGCTGCAGGTAGTAGTGTACCAAGGGCAGGGCGGTAGTCCGCCCTGGGTGTCAAATGCACCACTGTGCGGCTAGTAGACCTGGCCTTCCCCCTCCCCCCCCCCGGGTAATTTCAAGGTGGAGGCCAGGTCTACCCTACACTTTGAGTGACCATTCGAAGCCATGGGTAGACCTGGCTGCCACCTCGGTACCCTCTTGTGGAGCCCAGGTCTACCAACCGCACAAACCAAAGAGTAACCCTAACCCTCCCTGCAAACAATGGCTGGGTTTTTCAATCTGTCCCCAGTTCATCACTGAAACAGAAGCCACTGAAAAGTTTTTTAATTGGCATACACTAAAGTTCTTTAGCATATGCATATAGCATAGCAGCCAGGGGCCCCTTCCCACCCCCCTGCTTGAACAGAAATTGCAGTGTAGAAACAATGCCAAAGGCACTGCTTCCTCAAGGAAGACTCTTTCCTTACTCATCTCCAGGGTTACTAGTACAATGTTTGGCAGTTGTCATGGTGTTGCTGCTAGGGAGAACCTCAGGGGAGGTCCTTGAGCAAAGCCAACTCCCCCACCCCTGCAGCTGGAATGGCCCAAAGCCAGGGGAAATCCCTGTTTAGATACCAGCTACAGGGAGGGATAATTGACTCTTTAGGTGCTCAGCCTGACTGAAAGTGGCTCACAACTACAGCAGCTCCAGGAGTCGAGAAGACACTGTTCTGGCCAGGCCACCCGCCTCTACCCATCACAAATCTTTGCTTGCTGTAAAATGACAGATACAGGCCTGGTCTCCATATGTACCAGAAAGAGATGGGAGATTGCTAGGTGGGGAAGAATCATACATTACTTTTAGAATTCCCTGGCCCCACTACATTCAAAGCTCCCTGTCATTAGAAAATGAGTGCCGCAAACAAAAGGGCTGTGCAAGGACCTCTCTCCCAGGCATGTTTCCTTTCTATTTTTAGGAAGTTTGCAAAACATTTGAGGTTCTATCCCAGAGATGCTGCCTGCACACGGACCTATTGAAAGACACCACTAGAAAAGGAAAGGAGAAATATTTGTCCCACCCGTCTGTCCGTCTCCACCCCCAGCCACCAGCTCCCGCAGGCACAGGCCTGTTCAGACATTTGCCACGTCCCATTCTAGTCTACTACTCTCCTTGCACCAGCAGCCTCCTCCTGTTGGTGCCGTCACGTGTTCATAATCAGAATACCGACTACTACAGCTAGGGATGCCTATGCTCAGATCCCCAGTATCGTCTGAAAAACCAGGGCACAGCGCTTCATCGGCTCCAAAGAAACAGTTGTGCTGTGGGGCGTAGGGAGGGCAGGTGTCAAATGGGGACTGGAGCAGATCACTTTGCTTCCCAGACTGGCTGAAGAGATACCTGTAAAAAGGGTCGCCCTTGGTGTTGGGGCCCACCACTTCCATGCTACTGGTGTAAACCAGATACTGAGTTCCTTCCGTCACACATGCTTCAATTACATTTTGGGTTCCTGTGTGGAAAGAGAGATGCAAATCACATGCCATTCACCTCGTCCCACACTGTGAAAGCGAGAGATCACACCTCTCTGCACCTGCTGAAACACATTTCGCCCACAGACTCCGTTGCAGGGGGTGGCCCTGTGCCGAGAAGTTCACCCACGTCCAGGTTACTTGGCAGAACTCGAGGCTACCTTGGCCCCGCTGAACTTCCTTTTGCAAACAAAGACATTCTTCTGCATATTTTGGCTTCCGTGGGCACCTCCTGCTGCTGCAGTTTTCACTTTGGCAACAAAGAGGGCCAGAAACATGCTCGTTTGAAAACTAGGAGTTGCTGCACATCAAACTTCATGCCATACAGTGTGACTGTTGGGCAAGAGTGGGAGACAGTGTTGCCTTGAAGCTCTGTTTCTGGGCTTCCTGGAGACCAGCATAGGAATGAGATGCTGGACTAGATGGATCCAGCAGGACTGCTCTCATGTACCAATACATCTCCTCCAGACAGTGGCTGAAGATTGCCAAAAGGACAGGGCATCTGGTTCTTCATCAGCATTGCTGGAAGGAGATTAGAGAGCACAAAACAGAACGTCTTCAAGTTGAGGGACAACAAAAGAAGAGCCAGGATGCATAGGTTATCTGGGATCTAGTAGGCTAGGACAGTGGTTCTCAAACGCACCGGGACCCACTTTTTAAAATGACACTCTGTTGGGACCCAACTTTACGAGGCACTCAAACATTTATCTCCATAGATTTACACAAGCTCAGCTGCTTGCAGGGTAAGTAGCAGCTATCTTGCAAATTGCAGGTGGCCAGCTCTTTGAAGGGCAATTAGCAGCTATCTGATTTTTGAAAAGCCTCAGGGCTTGTGGCAATTACTTATCTGATCTTTCCATCACCTGGGACCCACCAGAAATCAGGTCGCAACCCACCAAGTGGGTCCCGACCCACAGTTTGAGAAACACTGGGCTAGGACACTGCAGGTTGAGTCAGGAATCTTCGGTGACAAGTCCGACCCAATGAGTTAGAGCCATAGTTTCAAAAAAAAAAAAAAAAACTCCTTCAAACTTCCAGGAACACTTTCCTCCTCACTTGGCCTTCCAAGGAAGCTCCTGTATACTGCAAAAGACTCTGCAGCACATTTCCAGGGAGAGAGCACATATAGTTCCCTGGGAACCCTGGCCAGAAGCACACACTAAACACTGCTCTGCAACTGCCGACTGCAGAGGAGCATCCATGACATCAGCCAGCTGACTCTCTGGAAAGTCCTCTGCCACTACTGAGCTGCTCACAGAAGAACCCCAAGAAGCTTCCAAGAAAGCCCACGGATATCAGCTGCCTTATCTCAAGTTGCACCACTGATCCATCCACCTATTGTCTCATCTGGGGGCAACAGAGGCAATCCAGGTCTAAGGCAGGGACCTACCTGGAGATTTAACCTGGGATCGCATGGTTCACATGCAGAAGCTCTGCCACTGAGCTACAACCCCAGCATACACTTTGAAAATCAATGGATTAAATTAAGGGACGCTCTTGGATAAGGAATGGCATAGTATTTAGAGTGTCAGGCGAGGGCTAGAAAGACCTGGGTTCAAATCCCCACTTAGTAAGGATGCTCACTAGGCAACACAGAGGTAGTCACTCCCTCTCTGCCTAGCTCAACAGGAAGACCAACGCACTTTGCGTGCAGAAGGGTCCAGACAGAACTGGAGAAAGACCCCTATCTGAACCTGCTGCTAGTCAGTGTCAACAAGAGACAAATGGATAATAAGATGGTTTCCTGAGTTTCTAACCTACCTCACAGGGTTGTTGGGAGGATAAAGTGTGGTGGGGGGAGGACTGAGTACATCACCCTGAGCTACTTGGAAGAATGTCATGTAAAAATGAAACAAAAATGAGGAAGGAGCTGGGGAGCAAGAGAGCGCCGTCCTGGTTCCCGGCATACTTCACCAATCAGAGGCCGCTCCCCTTTCAAAGGAGCCAGGAGTTACAAAACAGGGATTAACCCACGACAACAGGAACTTGTTTTGTCTTGGGAGAAAATGCGGATGTGTCAAGGATAGCACGTTGCAGAAGTTTACATACCAGACCTCCTACAACAAATACAACGTAACCAAAGGAACACCCACATGTGGAAATGGTTATCCCAGCTCCCGACCAGCTCTCTCTCCATTGGCTTCCCTTCAAAATAGGCAAAAAGGGATCTTCTAAAGTCTCAACACGTTTTCAAGAGTCAGAGCCCACAAGTGTTTTTGGCACATGAGTCACACTTACCAAAACAAACAAAAATAGTAATCAGGGATACTGGAAAGGGATGGCCATGGAGGCTGCAAAGGATTGGCGGGGGACGGGACGGGACTGGACTGGAGATTTTCCTACTGTACTGCCAAAGGCAACAAGCAAGTGTGTGATGCTTCAAGTTGGAACACCAGCTCCCTCCAAGATTAGAGACAAGCATGCCCAGAGGCCAGGCTTGAGCCCCAACACCTATAGTTTTAGTCAGGGTTCAGCACAGCTGCCAAACCTTTTTGCACAATGCCGGAACTCAATCCATGAAGTGAGGAAGCAACAATAAGGGCAAGAGGCTCACTGAGCATGTGCAGAGTGCTTCTGCTTCCCCACTAAGTCACCAGAGCCTGCTCCTCTGCGCTTGGGATCAGAGGCAAGATTCCCACACCACACAGCAGTTTCCTGTGCCCTTCAGCACCTTTCCCTTTAGGGATGACACACTTGTTTTAGAAGGAAGTTCGATACCTCTGTTTCAGAAGAATCTCTTTCTGTTTTGGTGCATAAGCAACACAGCCAACTTCCCCTTCCTCAGCCCTTTCCCAGATTCAGCTTCCTGACAGACTTTATTATTAACATTTCCTGTTATTCCACACTTTTTCTTATGGAAGAAAATTGCCCCACCAAAACTGGCTACTAGTAATTTGACACACTTTGACAGTCCTTTATTTTTCAAAAAGAGACAAACTAAGTGACATAGTGGCGCATTCCATCACACACTTCTACGCATCTGCGAACACACACCCCAACAGCTGATTGGTTGCAATGGTCAACCTGTGTTTGAGTCATACCATTTGAGAGCATTGCTTTAAAGACTGCATCATTGAGCACTTCTGCACAATCACATGTTGAAAGCAAGCACATCAGGTGAACACTAGGGCGAAACCCTCATTGCCAGCGACTGCTTGTCTAGGGACCCCTTTTAGAATGGAGTAGAACTCGCTCTCTAGGACAAGCATCCATCAGCAGTCTGAAGCGGTACAGTCCAGACACAGGTTGGCACTCTGCTGTTTACGAGAACTAGGCCCAAGAAACCTCACCTCCTCCAGCCTGACCACTTCCAACCAACCATCATTGCCTGGCAAACTGGAGCTACCTTTCCCCTTTTTCACTGGCTTGAGCAACCTCCTGGAGCTTCCACCTTTCTGCCATGGGCCAGTACTTGTAGTGGGGGAGGGGAGGAGTCGAGACTCGGGCCTTCCAATTCTCACCAACTCGTACCGAGCACGTTGACTGCTGTGATTTTCTCAGGCGGCACCCGGCCCCAAACGTCCACCAAGCTGGCAGTGTGGATGACCACGTGGGCTCCTTTCACAGCTGCCCTCACATCCTCCGGGTTGGTGATGTCGCCCTGTATCAGAGTTACTTTGTTTGCTAGACAAACAAAAAAACACAGGCACAGAGAGAAAGAAGTTAGTTGGGACTTTAAATGGATACGCGGAGAATAGCAAAGCCTACTTAACGGTGGCTGTGAAAGAGGGACAACAGAGTACAGGACAACAGGTTAAATCAGCCCTACTCTGGTTTGTTACCTTTACCTGGATACAGAACATCCCAAAGCACTTGGGCAGCATGTGGGGTCAGTCAGGTTGGCCACTGGCCGAGGATCCACGAGTGTCCATCTGCCTGACCCTGAAGCCTCTGGCAGGCAGGCAGGAAATAGTCGCCGACTCATACAGTTGCTGTTTTCTCCCGCCCTCCCTATCCACAACTGGACTTCCTCAGAGGCCCCTGCAAATTGCAGTGACGCAAGAACCCCTAAGGATGTCCGTTTGCCAGAAGGCAGGAGAGGCAATTGCTGCATCTGAATGCTTCTCCCTCAGCACCCCTGGGTCCTGCAAGACCCTCCTCTGTTTCCTCTCTAGACAGCCAGAAAGGTAAAAGGAAAAATGTCTCTCACTGCTCCTCTCCATTTCCTGTTTGACACAAAGGCCCAGGAGGTTCCCGTGGCCCCCTGCAGTCTCCAAAGAGGCCGCAAGTCAAAGCCAGAGAGGCAGGAGGGCCCTTCTGCCCACCCAGGAACTGGTAGGGAAAGGAACAGGGGAAGCTGCCTGCAGGAGTGGTCATCTGAAGTGCACTCGCAGCCTGGGCACCACCCCAGCACAGCCTGGCCCTGGCCTCCTGCCCCACACCGTCACTGGCCATCACAGTCAGACAACACTGAGCAGGCAGAGGAGGAGCAAGATGGCTCCCCAGGGACATAGGAATGGCAACAAGAACATTGTAGGCAGGAGCCACAGCAGAGCTTAAACCTCTTAGGCATGCAGCCCACCTGTTCAACCCATCACCGTGTAGGAAGCCAGGACACAGAAGGGCAAAAAGATTGCCCTTCTTCCTTCCTGCAAATTCATATTGTGAATTGTATCCTCAATCTATATTTTCATTCACAGGCTGCAAGTACGATTTTGCCCTTGCGTGCCCCGTGCTCATGGCCTTGTCTCATTCCAGAGGCTGAGGAAATCCTACTAACAGATTTGATCACTAATTACCGACAGAATTCTTTTGAGAAGGAAGGAACAGAGTCCAGGGCCAGCTACCTTCTTGCATAATAAGGACCTCTGGCCATAAATAGCACAGCCCTGTGTTGACCAAAAGCAGTGGATGGGGTGCAGCATGAGGGGAAAGGGGTAAATGTCCCCTTTTTGTGCACCCAATTAAAAAAAAAAAAGATGAATGCACAAGAACCCATTTAGTGTTATGCCTGGTTTGACCCCAACACCAACACCCAGAGAAGTAAAGTACAGTATTGTGAAAAAAAATCCAGCCTTTTCAAATGTAGGACCTCTCCCTCTGGCCCTATCCGGCAACAGGAGTCCCATTTGAAAATTGGACTGTGGGCCCATGTGGGATCAAACACAGATGCAACATTTAGAGAGATATCAGGCTTCGCACCTGCTTCCCGCTCACTCTGTGTTTAAGATAACGGCAAAGCCCTGCTTCAGAGGAATTCCGCAGCCACCCGATTCTGGCACTTTGGGTCTGCTGTCTGTCTAGCTCGACCATGAAAAAAGGTGTCATAAGATAAGGTATTATGTGGGGGGAAAAAACTATGCTGTGGACAGCACTGGCAGGGGTTGGACTTGATGATCTCGTAGGTCCTTTCCAACTCTGACTCTGCTTCCCCCTTTGTCTCCACACAGCAAGGGCACAAAAGCAAAGGAGAAAGCAATTAGAAAATTACAACGCAATCCACTGTAACGTTCGAAAGTGTCGCAAACGTGCCGTAAAGCACATTTGCGACTACTATAGAGTAAGGGCCGCTGGTGTAGAGGCCGGCAGCACTCACTCCGGTGCCGGATTGACCCAGCTGCTGCCAGAGGAAGGTAAGGTTCCCACCGGCGGGCAGGGCGGCAAGGGAGGGCGGTGGTTGGCCGAGCCGGCCCAGGAGGGGGTGGGGATGGCGACCACCTCGTCCCCGTACCGTTCCCGGGCTAGCACGGCCATTACACAGCCTCCTTGGACTTGCACCACCTCGAGAGCTGGTGGAAATTCGAGGAGGCCCATTTGGGCCTCCCCACACTACACCAGGGGAAGGGGACAAACGTCCTCTTCCCTCGAGAAGACCTCCAAGCCAATCATGATCACCCTGGAATGGGGATAGGATCCAGCGGGCAGCCCTAGGATCTTTACAGTGGATTGCGCTGTTAGTTTGTCAACTTTCTAGCTGACAGGTTAATTTGATTTAGGTCTCTTGAAATGGCTAACTTAGGAGCTCATACTTAACCCTTGTGCTGGAGCTTGAATATACAATATGCTACAGGAGTTCTTATGGAACTGGGGGGGGGGGGATTTACAGCCCAATCCTATTTGGCCACCACACAGTCCTATGTGGCCACCGCAATGAGAGCACAGGGCCATTAGTGCAATAGCCACTGAATCCAACCCGCTGTCCTGGTGGGGAGGCCAGTCAAGAGGGGCAAGACTTACGTTGCATCCCAGTTGCCACATAGGCCCCATCTTCAGAGCTACACCAGCTCTGTTGCTGGCGTAGCACTGTGGAGCCACTGGGGTGGGGGGTCCAGCTCAGGAAGGGGGCTCAGGAACTGGTGGCTGCCGACTCCGGCTTGTTTTGCTCCCCTCCCATCATGCTCCCTGCCCCTTTTCTGCCTCTCAGGTGGTAGGACTCCGCCAGCAGCCAGTACGTGCCCCACTGCCGGTGGCGCATAGCTGTACAGAACCGGGGGGGGGGGGGCTTCTGTGAAACAGAGCTGTCTTTGCGCTAGCGTACCTGGTGGTTCGCCAGCATTTGCCAGGGATAGCATTGGGCAGTTAGTGCCCCACCACCACCATTTGGTGAATACGCAGGAGAGGGCCTTCTCCATACTAGGTTCCAGACTCTGGAATTCCTTGCCCCAGAATATCCATCTGGATGTCCCTGCTGGCATTTCAACCACTGGCATCACTCCCGCAAAGCGGGGGTAGCGGGTCGCTACGGGTGACGCATGCAAAGGGGTGACGCGCGCACCCCCGCGCCCGCCACCTCCGTCGCCCTAGCCACCTCCGTCGCCCTCCGGACGCTCCGAGGCCGGCCCGGGAGCCGGCCTCGGAGCGTCCAGAACGGCCGGCGCTCCAGGGCCTTCTGAAGACCCAAGTGTCAATCCGGGTATTTTGTTTTATATCCGGGTATAGAGTTTTCGCGCATGCGCAGAAGCGACGCAAAGGGGCGGGGGCGGCACCCCCCAAAATCGGGGCGAAACTCGGGCGTCACGGGTGACGCGCGTTACCCCGCCTTGGGGTGACGCGCGTCCTGGTGACGCCACTGATTTCAACACCAGATAAAAACTACTGTATTTAATTTCAAGGCAGCCTATGTAGTCATTTGATCTCTGGAACCTAATCTCCCTCCTAGTTGTTGCTTTGTTTTACACTGCAATTTTGTGCAAAGGTTTTTTATTATGTGGATCGTACGCCACCCTTGGGTGCTGCTATATGCAAACAGAAAGGTGGGACATAAATGCTTTAAATTCAAAAAATAGAAGCTCAATCCCTGTCATCTATCATTCTAGAAGATTGTGCAGTTGATGTTCATTTGGGCAATTTTGCTGCTCTGTTTCTGGAGGAAGATATGGTGTCCCACTTCCTGTTCTAGGTTTCTAATAGATACCGCCACCTTTTAAGTAGACATTTGTTTATTTATTTATTTTTCACATTTTTATACCACTCTTCCTCCAAGGAGCTCAGAGTGGTGTACATATTTCCTCCCCTCCTTTTTGTCCTCACAACAACCCTGTGAGATGGGGCTGAGAGATGGGGCTGAGAGATAGTGACTGGCCCAAGGTCACCCAGGAAGCTTCGTGGCTGAGCAGGGATTTGAACCTGGATCTTCCAGGTCTAAGTCCGACTCCCAAACCACTACACCATCCTGGCTCTTTCTTTGGGTCTTTCTTTGAGAAAACAACAAGAATCATAAATAGAACAAGAATCTATTAGGTTCACCAGGTGTAGAATTAACTGCAAAAGAAAACAGGACCTTGTGGCCTGAAGACAAATTCAAGCAGATCATTGTTCTAATGAAAAACATCCACACACGCACACACACAGTCATTGCAGAGACGGTAACACTAGGGAATTCCAACAACTGCTCCAAGCGACACGATACGGGAAAGGCAACTGCCCCACCAAGCTGTCGGTCAATCGCTTCCTGACCCTCCCATACAGTTGTCATGCAAACCCATTAAAACGTATGGATGCTCTCTCTCTCCTTTCTCACTTAGAAATCCATTGTCACTCTTTCAGGAAATCCTGCGGTGAGCACATTTGGTGTGACACGCTAGCCAGGAATTAACCTGTCATGTTACCAATCACCCTTCCTTCCGCCCTCTCACAGGCTTCCTCTGTCAGTCCGGAACTCGGGTCATGTGGTCCACTCCTAAAAACCTCCCCTCACGTCACGCCTGGCCTTGTCAAGCAGTGTTTCCCCCATTCGAAGGTCTTCCTGCCCAGATGTTTTCTGGCCCATCTGTCACTAACCTGCTGTTCAGAACGAAGTGGCCATTTCCCAAAAATAAACAAATGTGGTGTGGAAACAAAATTCTCTGTAATTTGAAAGAGCCAGGATTTCGTGGGAAAGCTCAGAATGGCTCCTGGGCTGCCTCCCATCCTTGCGATCAGGGTGAGGCCTAAGGCCTACTTTGCACCAACAGCATAGGAGTACCACAACACCTCTGACAGTTCTCTGGGCCCAGGTTGTCAGGCAATAGGTTCTTCTTACCTAAGGCTGCTTTGTTCAGAATAGCAGTCTTGCACCAAGATCATGGCCACATGGGAAAAGAGCTTATTTCAGTACTAGCAGACAGGATGGGGCCAGAGGCCCTTAGCAGCTGCCCAGGCAGAACAGACATGAGGTAAAGCCAACTCCCATGCATATCTGGTTGGGCCACCCCAAGCCGTTGGCGAGTTCTGCAACTAAAAGATACCACTTTTCCCAGTGCCCATTTGCCTCCAAGCTCTGCCAACTGGCAGAGGGGGGAGAAGAAAGGACAGCCCCTAGGCAGCCTCTCCCCAAAGTGCCAACTTGCCCAGAGGGTCTCCACCTGCTGAATACACCAAAATCCTTTTGTAACAAAGGAAAAGCCTTCTAGACATGTTTAGGGTACTCTCTTCTTTTATCTTCACATGCTGTAGGTGAGCCTCAACTTCCATTTAAAACCAAGACCATAATTTTCCTCCAAAGGCTTTGGCTTAGAATTAGATTATCCCCCCCCTTCCTTTAACACTAATAAACCTACTTTTTACAGATACAAAAGTAATGTGGTTGGAGGGAGAGCAGTTGGTGCTTAGCAGGGAGGTGTTTGGTCCTCAGCAACGTTCACCTCAGAAGTGATGTGCTGCACCTTGTTGGGCAACTACTCTGCCCATATGCTCCGCACCCGTCACCACAGGCATTTTGCTAGCATTCAACAGTGTTAAAGTCGCCATTCAAGTTTGCAGCCGTCATGCCGTCACCTCCCTGTTCAAAATTTATGGCATCGCTTGCTATTGTAACCCGATGGCTTCTTAGAATCCAGTTAGGTTCATTTGCAAGGTCAGTCATTGTTTAACTGGGACCGAAACCAAAAGCAGGAGGAATCTCAGCAAGAACAATCCATGCCCTATTCCTCATAGGCAGCTTTCCCAGCAGTTCTAGGCAGATCTTTCGTTTTCTCCACTGACTCAATTCCTATTGCATTTCACCTAGAAGGGCCGTGTGCTACCGTGTACTAGTGACACTCAGTCAAGCCAAAACTATTTTGGCAGAGAAGGAGGCGGTTGGAAGACACAGCCAGGCATGTGGCCAGGAGTGAGCTGCAGTGGGGAAGATTCTTGGCTCGGACCCTCCCTTGACAGCAGGCTTCACACATTCCCTTTGCAGTGAGCCTGGGACGGCACGCGCTCTCATCCACGTGTGGCTCTCATCCATGCCCACCCCAACAAACTCCCTCATTTTGGGGAGTTTTCACACAGACTGCATCCATCCCGGGTGAATTTTCTGCCATTCAGCCACTGCTCTGCCACAGTGAGAACATTAGACGCAGGCCTGTGCACTCAGAAGCTGGCAACCAAACCTATGGGCCACATCTTGCTCTCCAGAGATCCCCGCTGCTTAATGACAGAGCCGAGCCAAGACTTCCCCCCTCCACATGATATGGCTTCCAGCCCCAATTTGGTTCTGGATTGGTTATTTTGAGATAACACTAATGCAAAGGTTTTCAACCTTTGGAGGCCCGGGTACCCCCTATCATGGTCCAATTTTCTGAAGTACCCCCTGCTAATTAACTGAATCAATCAATTAATTAATTAGGTAATTAATCGTTAAATAAAAAGTACTAAAACAATTTTAAATGTGAAAAAATTTAAAAATTCTCTTTTCCACATGGCATCATTACCTGTACTACCTGGTACATGCATGAAGAATACCATGTTCTAGTCAAGGGCAGCACAGTGGCCAAGCAGCTGCTTTGCATGCAGAAGGTCTCCGTTTCAATCCTTGGCAGCATCCCCAGGAACGGCTGGGAAAGACCCTGCCCGTAACTCTGGAGGGCCACTTCCTGGCAAAGGGGCACATCACAGGATCCTCAAACTCCCCCCCCCCCACTGCAGGAGCAATGGAATCTGGAGGACCTTTGGCAGCTGAGAGTGGCAACCCTTTCGGGGCAAAAGAGTAGGGTTGCTAGATAGAATGGGGTACATTGTCATAACCACAGGGGTCCTGTTGGTCAGTACTGGATTCAGGTGGGCATTTCTGCAGGGAGATTTTGGCTGGTCTCAAATGCCTCTGCTCATTCCACCCATTGATGACCCTCAACGATGGGTCTTCAGTGGCTTCACAAAGGTTTCAAGGATGCCGCCAGAGCTACTCCCTCTGTTGACCATCTATGCACTCCTTACCTCTGTCCAGGGCACGCATGCTTTCATCCAGTTGCACGTCAAAGACACGCACTTCCGCCAGTTCGGGCTCCTGATCCAGAAGCAGCTGCACCAGATGCTTCCCCAGAAAACCACAGCCACCGGTCACTAGGTAGATCTGCTTTCTGCTTGTTGGTGCCATTTGTCCTGGGTGCAAGAGGATGGAAGAAGAGTATGCTGTTAGGGTAGGAAAACTTGAGAGGCACACCAGCTGCAGAAGGGCAAGTGCACGAACATCAAGATCCAAGACTCCTCCAGGGTGGCGGCAGCAATTCAGAATCACATTTCTAGAGCAGTTGCGCAAAACTCAAAGACAGGAAAAGAGGCCCTGCCCTCAGGCTTATGATCAAGACAGATTAGGCAGGCAAGTGGAAAAGGGGGGGAGTGGTGAAGGAATGACAGCTCATCCAGGCCCCTGGAATGCAAAAGGTTCCATCCCCAGGAAGGCACTGAATTTTCAAGTGGCCACAGGAATGCATTGAGCTAAGGAGTGATTGGATGCATGGAAACAATGGTTTCTATGAACCACTTCCAAGCAGCCAAACACAAGAGATACTTTGCCCTCCTTCTGAGTGGCCGTTGAGAGACACTGAGATGGCCAAGGGGTGACCTACATCTACGTGGAACCTCCAGAGCCACACACACGGTCTTCAGCTTCATACTTGCTGCATACATTTTCTCAATAGCACTTACAACAACCTTGTGTAGTTGGCTATAATACAAGCTGCACGGTTGCCTGCTGGAAACATCAATTGCCCTACATTCAGTCACAGATATACAGAGGAGGAAAGCTTGCTGTCTTTGCTCTCCTGTGGAGCATTCCTAGAAGGTGGGCATGTTTCCCCAAAACTCATCCTATCACCATTTTGAGGGGAACATGCGGAAGCAAGAAAACAACAACATTGAAAAGGTGAACAGGAGAAGTTTCATCCATCAGTGTCAAGTAGCATTCTCATTTTATATTACGGTCAGGTCTCCTCTGCCTTTAGGAGCTGCATAGCAGGCAAAGACCCAACAGGTGCTCAGGAGCCCTGCCAGGAAGGAGATGGAGGATCATCCTAAGCAGGGCGAGGGAGAACCTGGCACCCAGGATTCCCCAGTTCCATCCGGGACCAGGACAGAGGATGGGACAAGGCTGGGCGCAGACAGCCGCAGAGCATGGCGGCCAGAGAGTTTGCTTTCTTGCAAGGTGGGCGATGTAGCCATCTTGGCTCTGCCAAAAGCCTTACCACCAGGAAGTCATCCCCAATCTGACAGGAAGGTAAAGGGAGATAAATAAATATACTTTTCTCCCACTAAGGAAAGTCTGAGCAGCTTAAAAAAAAACCTCAATTAAAAACAACTCCTGACATATCATTAAGTATAAGAGGCTCAGTTAAAATCTCCAGGATTGCTTTCAGTTATCACCTGGGGATCAAAGTCAAGCCCTGTAGATGTCAGCCAGTTCTGCAGGGTTGGCAACCCTATACACAATCCCAAAAACAAACAAACCCAGCAGCAAAAACAAAAACTCCCAAAATATCAACAGAATAATCAGAAGGGATTAAAAAAATACATTTTAAAAAAAATCAGAACACCCAGAAAATGTCTGCAGAAAACCAGGTCTTTAGTCTCTACTGAAAAAGCAGCAAGAAGGGGCTAGACGGACATTAAGTAGTAGAGACAGTGCTAGGGCCAGTTTGTTGGGATCGTGGGGAAAAGCCCTGTGCTGCTCCCTGATGCTACAATGGACACTACCACTGGTAGTCCTGAACCTAGACTGGTTCTCCAACCAGTGGGCCCTCAACCAATGCCTGACCTCTGACACCACCCTTGCACAGTTCCCCAGGGCGGGGGCCACCACCCAGACGGCCCCTCTCAAGTGCCACTGTCAGCCTAGCCTCAAAAGGCAACAGGACATGCAAGACAGCCTCCCTTCAGTCTTAAATTCATGTGGATTTGTATTGCTGCCAGGGGTGGTGTCAAAGGTTGGGCAGGTTAGGCACTGGCCAGGAGCTCAGGCCCATCAAAGGGCCCACCTGGCCAGAAAGACCCCTGAACCCCCAGTACCCCAGCAGTGCCCGATGTGCCTTCGGGGGCATTTGGGAGGGCAGTACAGGGCACATTGCCCCAGACACATGGTGCGGGCACCGTCTATTGCTGCAACACCACCGTGCCTTTGAAGTCTTCCCTGGCCTGCTTCCAGTGGACACAATCATTAAATGAGGAGGTGTGACTATCACCTACTTGCAATTTAATTGGCAAAGAGAAAACAATTCCAAGGAGGTGGTGTGGGAAAATAGCTATGTCTCAGACTCTTGCCCAACATGGTTGTAACAATGCCATTACTTACAGCACTTTTGCCACTTGGGAACTCAGAATCTCATTTAGGATTGTGTTATTTCAGGGTGCATGCCGCTTGCAGGACTCCAAGGAGTATATTGCACAAGTTTTAAAGACCTGCTTCTAGCTAACCTTAAAAGTAAGTTGCTAAAAAAGGGGGGGGGGGCACTTCTATTAGCGTATTTCTTTCACTAGGATTTCTATTATTATTTCAAAACTGCTATATATAGCAACATTGTCACAAGTCAAAAAGAGCCAGCCTCCCATTTTAGGCCACTAGATTTGTCAACATATGCCCCTAGTTAGTATACAAGTCTCATTTAATTAGTTTAAGTAGGTCTACTGCACACTGAAGAAGGATATACCTAACAAGCTGGCAGCTGATAGGGGTAGGATAGATATTCACACAGCTCAAAAACACAGCAGCATATTTACATATGACAACATATTTACTCAGCATATTTACTCAGGAGGAAACCAAACAGGTTCAATGGGCCTTATTCATAAGTAATCTTACACAGGGCTCCAAGGCACTGCAACCTTACTTACAGTCCAATCCTATGCATGTCTACTCAGAAGTAAGTCCCACTTAATTCATTTTTTTATTATTTTTCACATTTTTATACCACCCTTCCTCCAAGGAGCTCAGAGTGGTGTACATATTTCCTCCTCTCCTTTTTGTCCTCACAACAACCCTGTGAGGCAGGTGGGGCTGAGAGATAGTGACTGGCCCAAGGTCACCCAGAAAGCTTTGTGACTGAGCGGGAATTTGAACCTGGATCTTCCAGGTCTACGTCCCAAACCACTACACTACTCCCAGGAAGGTGTTATAGGATTGCAGCCTTAGTATCCCCCCTTCTGTTGTCTCTAGAATCCCTTTTCTAGATCTGAAGCTCATTGGGGCAAGATCCTGCCCTCTCAGACCAAGAGATTCAAACCTACCTTGAAGGAGGTGTCCCTGGGGCTACCCTGGATGGGCAACTTTAAAATGTTGCTCCCCCTGCCCCCCCCAAAGAGATCCATCTTAGTCATTATTGTAAAAAATTGTATAAATTAAATAAGCTCCAGCATAACCCTAAAGCATATTTTGTTGGGTTATTTTGGAGCTTAATTACTAAGTAAAATAATTACTTACCGTATTTAAGTACTACGGGTAATTACATTTCTATGCACTCCTATAAAACACGGGTTTGTTTCCGCCCCCCTCCATGTAAATGTTTAAAATTAAATACCAAGTAGATCCCATTAACAAAAAGATATTTAAATTGCGGGTTTTACACACTTGTAACAGAAACTTGTAAAAATCCTTTTATCATGAGCCTATAGCATAAGTGCAAATACAGCCTCCCATTGAAATTCAATCATGTAAATTCTGCTCTGGGAATTGGTGCAAGTTCCTTGCCAACGTCATGGCACCAGCAGAGCAGCACCTGTGCACAGCTGGCTTCCAAT
Organism: Plestiodon gilberti rubricaudatus; assembly: GCA_026170595.1. Classification (NCBI taxonomy): domain Eukaryota; kingdom Metazoa; phylum Chordata; class Lepidosauria; order Squamata; family Scincidae; genus Plestiodon; species Plestiodon gilberti. Next base: position 10,568,034 of record JANXHW010000006.1, on the reverse strand, counting down.
TCAAAACTTGCAGACTGACTTTTCCTTGCCCAGAAGAAACTTTTTTCTCTCCCAGACCTCCTCCCTGGAAAGAGACAGGCCTGACAATGCCGAAGTTGGTTCCTAGTTGACACAGAGCTACAGCAGCAGCAGCCTGAATAAGGAATGAAGTTTTCATCTCTATCTTTGTCCATGTAAAGTGTTGCACAAGACACAATTCTAGCTGTCTCCTGGGAGAGAGTCTCTTCATTGCAAGGATGTATGATTTGGGGTGTAAGTGGTACTCATAAATACTCATGTACTCAGTACTCAGTACAATTCAGTACTCATAAGTATTGCCTGGAAGCACCTTTGTGCACAACCAACCCTTTAGCACAGATTGAATGCTGATGTGCAAGATAAGCCAGATATAATCTGCATTTAAGCGTCACAGAGAACAGTCACAGATTGCACCTCTCACACTCTATAATCATCTGGTTTCTCAGTGCACACAGATCTAGATCAGTGCATACAGATCAATTTTGTTGGCATACATGCCAACAAAAGTTCGTATAGTCAGGGCGACGGTGTTCCCAGTAGCAATGTATGGTTGCTTGAGTTGGACCATAAGGAAGGCTGAGCGCCGAAGAATAGATGCTTTTGAACTGTGGTGCTGGAGAAGACTCCTGAGAGTCCCTTGGGCTGCTAGGAGATCAAATCAGTCAATTCTAAATGAAATCAAGCCTGACTGTTCCCTGGAAGGACAGGTACTAAGGCTGAAACTCAAATATTTTGGCCACCTAATGCGAAGAGAGGACTCTCTGGAGAAGACTCTGATGCTGGGAAAGATTGAAGGCAAAAGGAGAAGGGGAAGGCCAAGGATGAGATGGTTAGACAGCATCACCGATGCAACAAACATGAAAATGAGCGAACTCAGGAAGATAGCGGAGGACAGGAAGGCCTTGCGGGATGTGGTTCATGGGATCACGAAGGGTCGGACACGACTTAACGACTGAACAACAACAACAATACAGATCACAGATCTAGAACTCTCTTCAGGTCAGCCAGGAAGAGCTGACCTGAAGAGAGTCAGGTCAATTGTGTGTAAACTCACAATTACAGTTGCCTCACAGTTATCTTCTGCTTTCTATCCAGCGGGTGGCGCAGTGGGTTAAACCATGAGCTGTCGATCGAAAGGTCGGCAGTTCAAATCCGTGTGAAGGCTCCTGCCAACCTAGCAGTTCGAAAGCAAGAAATTGCAAGTAGATTAATAGGTACCGCGTCAGCGAGACGGTAACAGCATTCCATGCGCCTCGGTGTTGAGTCATGCCGGCCACATGACCATGGAAACGTCTTCGGACAGCGCTGGCTCTTCGGCTTGGAAACGGAGATGAACACCGCTCCCTAGAGTCGGACACGACTGGACTTAATTGTCAAGGGATACCTTTACCTATCTTCTGCTTTCTATCTAGCTTACATTACAAATGGAAAGGATCCATGGCATGGGTAATGGAATGTCTTGCCTCCCCTTCTCTTTACCTGCACATGACATTATGTATTATTCCTCTTCCCTCAGCACATACCCATCAACTGAGTGCATCCAATGAAGTGGGCCTTCTTCCACAAAAGTTCTGCTGAAATAGGTTTGCCAGCCTTTAAGGTGCCCCTTTGGTTGATTTTATCCAAATAAAGAAATCTTAAACCAATTAAATCTTCATTTTGTTACCCGCTTGTGCCCCATTTTTCCGAGTGGCGAGAAGGCTCAGCAGCTGCAACACAACCCAGGTTTGGAAGAGATGTTTCGGAAGGCTTACTTACAGTATCTTCGTAATATTTGTTTTATTTACAAATACAGTATATGTTTGAGGTTTGGATTCCTGGAAGCTCTTCAGAACACAAGGGTGGAGTAGTAAATATTTTAAATAATATGTGTTCAGTCCTAAATTGAGCCCATGCAATGAGGGGCCGGAAGAGAACCAACCGGAGTTTCTTTGGCTCTGGTAATTAGCAGTACATTTTGGTTCAAACATCCTAGGGACAGATGGGTAGAGTCTGCGTAGGAGGAGACAAAAAGGCTCTCAGTGAAGAGGTGAACAGGTGCTGAATGAGTCAAAAGGAGGCTTAGCAACTCCCACTGAGACAACAGTAGGCAAACAAGCCTGAAGGCTGTAAAAGAAAGCCACCTTCTACAGTGGGTGTGCATCTTACAAATCAGGCTCATCTGACAGAGCTTTGCATAAGCTTTATGATGATGCTTTATGATGCTGCTCCCAACCATCAGAAAGAACCACCTCTCCATCACTGGAAATCCTACTCTGGCTCAGCCACCCCTACATACTCACCCTTCCCCATCTTTCAACATTTGACCAGGCATTGCTTTTGTTCAAAGCCAATCTTTGCAACCATAAGGTCTAGAAACTTGAGACTTTCAATTTAAAGATGGTAAGGAAGCATCCACTTATTTTAAATGAATCTAAGTCACAAGATCCACATCCCAGGTTCCTGAAGAAGACTACAGATGTTATCTTGGAGTCACTGAGAACTCTGGTGAAGATTAGATAAGCAAATGTCATCCTTACAGCATCTTTAAAAAGAGAAAGAGGATGATCCTTCCAGGACACTACATGGACCTGGATAGCTGGAAAGATCCTGGAACAGATTATTGTGGAATGTCTGTGAGCACTTAGAAAATAGGGACGGATTTCTAGGCACCAGCCAAATTGACATATATTTGTAAATCTAGACAAGAACAAATCATGCCAGTCTGTTTCACATAGGGACTAGACTGTGGGAATGCCATGGACATCATGTGCCTAGATTTCAGCAAAGCACTTACATCATTTCCCAGGCTATCCTTGTGGATAAAATGGTAACACATGAGCTAGATGGCACTACCGGTAGGTGGGTTCAAAGCTGGTTGAACAACCATTCCCAAAGAGTGCTATTAAATGGCTCCACATCAGCCGGGGGGGGGGGGGGAGAGAGTATTGAGCAGGGCTCTGTTTTGGGTCCCATGCTGTTCAACATTTTTATAAAAGACTTGGGTGAGGGGATAGATAGATGATAAGCGGGGCCTTTGATTGTGTGGATCACAACAAACTGTGGCAAATTCTTAAAGAGATGGGGGTACCAGACCACCTTACCTGTCTCCTGAGAAACCTGTATGCGGGTCAAGAAGCAACAGTTCGAACCGGCCATGGAACAACTGATTGGTTCAAAATTGGGAAGGGAGTACGGCAAGGCTGTATATTGTCACCCTGCTTATTTAACTTATATGCAGAGTACATTATGAGAAATGCAGGGCTGAATGAATCACAAGCCGGAATCAAGATTGCCGGGAGAAATATCAACAACCTCAGATACGCAGACGATACCACCCTAATGGCAGAAAGTGAAGAAGAACTAAAGAGCCTCTTGATGAGAGTGAAAGAGGAGAGTGCAAAAGTTGGCTTGAAACTCAACATTAATAAAACTAAGATCATGGCATCGGGTCCCATCAATTCCTGGCAAATAGAAGGGGCAGAAATGGAAGCAGTAACAGATTTTACTTTTCTGGGCTCCAAGATCACTGCAGACGGAAACAGCAGCCATGAAATTAAAAGACGCTTACTCCTTGGAAGGAAAGCTATGGCAAACTTAGACAGCATAATAAAAAGCAGAGATATCACCATGCCAACAAAAGTTCGTATAGTCAGGGCGATGGTGTTCCCAGTAGCAATGTATGGTTGCGAGAGTTGGACCATAAGGAAGGCTGAGCGCCGAAGAATAGATGCTTTTGAACTGTGGTGCTGGAGAAGACTCCTGAGAGTCCCTTGGACTGCTAGGAGATCAAATCAGTCAATTCTAAATGAAATCAAGCCTGACTGTTCCCTGGAAGGACAGGTACTAAGGCTGAAACTCAAATATTTTGGCCACCTAATGCGAAGAGAGGACTCTCTGGAGAAGACTCTGATGCTGGGAAAGATTGAAGGCAAAAGGAGAAGGGGAAGGCCAAGGATGAGATGGTTAGACAGCATCACCGATGTAACAAACATGAAAATGAGCGAACTCAGGAAGATAGTGGAGGACAGGAAGGCCTGGCGGGATATGGTTCATGGGATCACGAAGGGTCGGACACGACTTAACGACTGAACAACAACAACAAAGCGGGGCGGGGGAGTATTGCTAGCACTCCAGAAGTCCACATCAGAATTCAAAATGCTCTACAGGCAACCAGACCAACCCGACTAAATTCAAATGTAAAGTCCTTCATGTTCTCCATTTATTCAGAGGGAAAAACAGAATATAGATCATTTAAATAAATAAATGGTGGGGGTCCTGGAAACCAAGTCCCATGAGGAACAGTTGAAAGAGTTTGGTATGTTTAGTCTACTCTTCTTCAAGCTAAAGGGAGATAAAGATATGGCCATCTTCAAGTATCTGAAGGGCTGTCCTAAAGAAGAAGATGCTTTCGAACTGTGGTGCTGGAGAAGACTCCTGAGAGTCCCTTGGACTGCTAGGAGATCAAATCAGTCAATCCTAAATGAAATCAACCCTGACTGTTCCCTGGAAGGACAGGTACTGAGGCTGAAACTCAAATATTTTGGCCACCTAACGCGAAGAGAGGACTCTCTGGAGAAGACTCTGATGCTGGGAAAGATTGAAGGCAAAAAGAGAAGGGGAAGGCAAAGGATGAGATGGTTAGACAGCATCACCGATGCAACGAACATGAAAATGAGCGAACTCAGGAAGATAGTGGAGGACAGGAAGGCCTGGCGGGATATGGTTCATGGGATCACAAAGGGTCGGACACGACTTAACGACTGAACAACAACAAAAGTGGTTGCCTGCACTGAGCAGGGTCTTGGACTAGAAGACCTCCAAGAACCAACACTAACATTCTACGATCCTAAAAAAGATTATAAAAGTTGCATAATTCTGCACTCGGCACCTTCACTTAAAAATACAACTGCACAATTGCTAAATTCACACAGCCCTCCCCCAGTGTAGCAACTATAACAGCAGATCACCCTATATAGCATTTTTTTTGTTTCTGCAGTTTTTTTTGGGGGGGGCACATATGATCATTAGAATAATGATCTCCTGTAGAGTTTGTTCGGTCCACATTAGAGTAAATGGCAATTTTATTTTCTACAATGTACGCTGTATTAAAATATCAAGTTCTCCAAAGATCTATTCTGGTTAAATCATCTATTCCAGGGGTTCTCAACCCATTCCCGGCCGAGTACCTCCTCTGGCAATACTCTCCTGCTGCATAACACTGGAAGTGACTGGCGATGACATCATCGCCAGTTACTTCCAGGTTTTCAGAGGCCCAAAAATGCAGGTAGGAGGCTCTGGGTGGGTGGGAGGATCCTTCTCAGCGTTCCTGAGAGGCTTGGCCAAAGGCAGAAGTCTCTCAGGAGTGAAAACGCATTGTGTCGGAGTGGGGTTCCGGTGGTCCACCTACCACCAGCAGTCGGCCAAAGTCCCACTGGACACTGGTGGTACTAGTACCACTGGTTGAGAACCCCTGATCTATTCCAATAAATTCTATTTCAGTTCCAATCCTCATAATAGCTTATTATCCTCCTCACATTTGCCCTACCTTCTCAAACCCTAACATCTACTAAAGAACCTTTTCTTTGTAGGGACTCTCATTTATTAATTGCAGCGACTCTCATTTATTAATTGCAGCAAGTATTTAACAAGAATTTCCTAACATTTAGTTTGGCCAGAGTCTAAATGCAAGTTACTACTTTGAAGTTTGACATCATTCTTGTCCCACAACATCTGCACAAGCAATGATCTCAGCACACAGTGCTGGATCAGAATCAAGAGAAGCTTGCCAGCCACTGGTCTTTTTACGCAACCAGGGGTGGGCAATCCCAGGCCAGCCAGCTGAAGCTTCCTTTTTGACCACTTCCCTCCACTGTTGGTTTACACAGTGCTGAGAATTGCCAGTTTCAACACCGTATGCTTTGAAAATTTAGAAAAGGGTTTATTAAAAGAAAAAAATAGGCAAAGTACAAAACAAGGAAAACAAGAGACTTCTGGCCAGAGGTAACGCAAAAGAAATCCAAAAAGAGTTTCTGACTACACAGTCCCTGCACCAAAAAGCCCATTTACAGGGGACAGCATGTAGAATCTCCTCCATCACCAGATGGAGGGCAGGTCACCTTGGCAGTTGGCTCTGCTCTCCAAATCAACCAGTGCACCATTCCTTCAAGTACTGTAAGCGCCATCCTTCACTTTAAGTTGTACTGGGGGACTGGGTTTCAGTCTCTCTCATTGACTAGTCTTGAGATGGGGCAACGAGCCCAGCTGGTTAACTCACTTGCCTTTCTGATGGGCTGTCTAAAGGTATTATTAACAGGTCAGTGTAGGCACAGATGTTGGGAGTAAAACGTTCATAATGGAGGGATTGAACCAGATAGGCTTAAATCAGGCGAGCTTTGTTTTGAACACAGACTGTAGTGCTCGCAGACAGTGAAGGCTTCCCGTTGAGCATACATATACTTGTTGGTCTGTTAAATTTTTGCAATACACTTCCTTTGCTCTTAAACTACTCCACCCATTCATCCTCACTGTGCCTTATGCCGCCCTGGATTTCCCTTCTAGAACACCACTTCTCACATTCTTCAAACCTCAACACACTCAACACCCCGTTTCTTCAGTAACAACTTTGGCTTAACTCCATTAGCCCATCATCAATCTGCTGTGGAGGCTACGACCAGGCCTCAGCCATTGGGACTCATAAGAACATCAGAAGAGCCCTGCTGGATCAGGCCAAAGGCCCATCTAGTCCAGCTTCCTGTATCTCACAGTGGCCCACCAGATGCCTCAGGGTCAGGGAGCACACAAGACAACAAGATACCTGCATCCTGTCACCACGCCCTTGCATCTGGCATTAAGAGACTAGCCTCGGACAGAATCTGGTACAGTATCCCTTGCGTGCGAGAAGTGGCTTTGACCTGCTTTTATACTATGATGCAACAAATCCCACCCCACAAAACTATAACAGGTGGAGGTAGATACTAAGAAATTTGTCAACTATTCCCTATAACACTGGCTAGAGCCTACTCAAATTGGGAAGTCAGTTATGAAGCCTCTCTTTCCAATACAATTGACGAATGGCTGTTTCTGGGCGAAGAGACACCTTCTACTTAGGTGCTAAGTGTACATGTTAGGATAACAACCCCTTGTGGTCATCCATCTGATGATCTGGAAGTCCAACACTTCCAAGCTGATCCCCTCCATTATCTTAACTGGGTCAACAGAAGAAGACTCTTCCAGGTATAACGATGCTTATACCTTTGTGAACAATTCTTGATACATTAACTCTATTGCAGCCCAAACCTATTCAGATGTCGCACCAAAGTAGTGTAGCAAGTGGGGGGCGTTCCACAGCAGATGCCAGGCTAGAAGGGGATAAATGAGGCCCAGCCAAGATGGTGGTGGTGGAAGAAGTACCAGCACCAGCCGTGGTTGCCACTGCCGTCGCCTCGTCGTGTTTCGGCGACCTGGCGACCTGGCCACCGCCCACCCCATAACCCTTTCCTCTGGAGGCTCTCAAGTCTCCAGGGGAGAAGGAAGGCGGGAGGTGGCAGACAGATCACAAAGCCTCCTCCTCCTCCAGGGGAACCCGGAAGTGTTGTTGCAATGTCACCACTCCGGATACCACTGCCCCTGGCAACGCCACTATCGCAGTGACATTGCACAGATACTGGCACAACGTCTGTCATATATCCCCAGTCTATCCTGATCAACAACAGCAGACAACATTCATGTCCAAGGAGTGTTTGGTGTGTTCTAGAGAGTGCATTTAATCCACACAGATAGATGGGGAAGCTCAGTGAAATGCTCTGCGTGTGCCTTATATATCCCAGGATCCTCTGCAGCGCAAAGAGGTTCCATGGCAGACATAAGTAGGCATATCCAAGAGGAGGCACTCTCCAAAGCATGAAAAATCATCATATTAAGTCAGCTTATCTACTGTAGATTTAATGCTTCAAAACTGTATACAAAACATTCACTTGGTAGCCTTCTAAAAACACACACATGCCAATTACGTGGAACAGACCCTCATTTCCTACCCCTGCAGAACTCACACAACCTCCTCTACACAGAGGCACCCTCCTCTCAGAGCATCTGAGGATTCTTAGGGGTGGAGAACGAGAGAAGAGCTTAATTCGTATTACCAGAGGCGTCCGCTGACATGGGGCGGTGGGGCGGTGGGCCCCAGGGCGTCAGGGCGGAGAGGCTCTGGGAGGGGCAGAGAGGCTCGGGAGTGGGGCGCGGGAATCCTTTAATTTGAATATTTATTTGCGGTTTTTCCACAAATTTAAAGTGTAAAAACAGGGATTTTCAAAGTGTGTGTGTGCTTTGCGGCCACTCAAAGTGTGTGTGTGCTTTGCGGCCACTTATCTGATCTCCAGGACATTCCTCCAGCAGGCTGGCAGCAGCAGCGACGATCGCAAACCTGCCGAGTTTGCTTGTGCATACGGTATTACTTTTGAAACAATAGGCCAGCTCCAGGTTTGAGGAGCCTCTGGTCAAGTGCCCTCGGATAGGCTCCTCCTTGTAGCTCAGCGGGCCCCCTCCCCTTCACCTCACAGTGGGTGTGGCAGCAGATGCAGATGTTCATTTCCCCCCTGCATTGACAGCATGCCCACCGCCAAGGGTCATGTGCCGACACCCACTCAGCACTATCAAAAGATACCAAAAACCTTGTCGGGCTGCACAGGAACCAGCAGGGTGGAGAGGGTCTTCAGACATCACCAAGCAACTGCAGAGTAGCTAGAGGCTGTGCAGGGTCAGAAACAAGTCAGGAGAAAGCGCTGCCTATGGGGGGGGGAAGCAATCAGATAATAGATGGGATGCAGTATAGACTACAAACATTTGGGGAGGGAGTTCTGTTATACAGTGAAGAAGCAGTCATTCAATGGGTTTTCTGAGGGGCATTTCAAAATGCTCACCTGAAGGACCACAAATACGGGACTTCCAAGCTGATCCCCTCTGGAGGTGATCCACTGGTACCAATTGGCTGGTTTGGGTGATATCACAGAACTTCAATTCCAGGAGCAAGACACAGGACAATCCTGGCAAGGGAGGGGGAAGTTATCACTTTAGCTGGGACTAAAACCTTACAGCAACTCCAGAAATAGGAGAGGCCAGATTGAGGGAAGGAGCAGGCAGAGGCGTATCTGCAGCTGATGCTACCTGGAGCACGGCTGCTGCGGCGCCAGGCCGAAGGGGCTGCGGCGCTGCTGGGGGGGCGGTGCTGCTCCAGGGGGGGTGGCGCCGCTCCGGGGGGGCGGCGCCGCCGCTTACCTGCGCCTGCGCACCCGCCCAGTGATTCGGGTGGGCGCTCCAAGGCCTTCTTGCCCGGCCTCAGAGCCAGAGAAAGCCCCGGAGTGTCCACCACGACCGGCGGCCAGGGCTTTCTGAAGGCGGCCGACTGCGGCGCCATGCTATTTATCCTTTTTTCGCACATGCACAGAATGTTCTGCGCATGTGCGAAAAAGGATAAATAGCGCAGCGGCGCAGTCGGCTGCCTTCAGAAAGCCCTGGCCGCCGGTCGTGGTGGCCGCTCCGGGGCTTTCTCTGGCTCCGAGGCCGGGCGAGAAGGCCTGGAGCGCCCGCCCGCATCACCGGGGTGGCGCGCGCTCCGTGGAAAGACTGGAGTGAGCGGAGCAGCAGCATCCGATGCTGCCCGAAGCCGCCCGGAGCTGCTGCTCCGCTCGCTCCAGTCTTTCCACGCCTCTGGGAGCAGGCGAGGGAGCGGAGGCGCAGAAGACCACAAGTGGGAGCTGAGAAAGGGAACAGAATAGGCCGTGGATTAAGAAAGGGGAACCTAAGAGAGTGGGGGGGGGGGAGAGACATTTATTTAAATGGTGGGGAAGGATTTCCTCTCCCCATGCCAGCAAGAGGTTTATCTGTGCCGGACCCTGTGGAAGCTGGCAGCACTTCCGAGCAAAGCTGTGGATGAGGTGCCAAGGAGCCTCAGAACAACTCTGGAACATCGCTCTGTGGCAATTCACATCAGAGACAGCGCTGCTCAAGTGCGTCAGATGATACCAGGTTCAAAGGCTGTACTTCAGGCATTTCTGGTTGTCGAGGGAATCTGTCATTTCCCCAATTCGAACGAAAGGCACACTTGACTCAGAGCCAGCATCATCATTAGTGTTCAGGCTTACCATAGAAAAGCAGGTTGAAGAGTTCCTTCACCAATTTTTTCAAAACAGAGTTCAAAATAGCCATGGATGGAGGCCCCAACCCAGCTGGGAAAAGCATCAGGGGAGAGGGGAATGTTTCCCACTGAATATCCCCTGCAAAGTCCCCAAAGTTACTGTTTGCTACAGTCTCACAAATGGCAGTTTTGGGTGGGGAAAATGGCATGAGGAAGCCTACTTCTATATAGTCCAGCTCGCCTCCTTAGATCATCAAATAAGGCCCTTTTGCGGGTACCGTCGCCCAGGGAGGTGCGAGGGGCAGCAGCCAGAAATAGGGCCTTCTCAGTAGTGGCACCAACCTCATGGAATTCCCTCCCCTTGGACTTATGAACTGCTTGTAGTGGAATCTGGGGGTGGTTATTCTCAGTTTTGATTTAATGTCTTTAGTTTTGGGGTTTGTGTTTTGTCTAAAATGGTGTCTGAGAGTTGGCTAAATTCCAACAGCAATGATTTGCAGTTTTGGTGTCTTCATGACTGCCCCTTATCAGCACGAGAGCTGGAGCTGACCTTGTGATGCCAATTATTCTAACCAGCTGTGGGCCATCACAGGATCATCTTCCAAAGGAGGGGGAAAGGAGCATTTACTTTCAAATTCCATCTCCTGGGACCTATGATTGGCCAAAGAAATAGGTCACTCCCCTGACCCCCAAAAATGTATTTAAGTTATGCAAAGAACCAGTATTCTCTCTCGCCTCTCGCCCTTCAACGTGTGAGTATTCTGTGCAACCTCTGTAGCCATGGAATCCACCTGCAGACTCATGTAGTTCAGAAATGGCTCTCAATCTGTGCTAGGCTGAGAACAGCCTTTATTCTATCCTGGTGAGTTCCTTTTAGGGAAAGTATTTAGCTATGGAAGTTAGCTTTGTTGTTTTCTATGTCCTGTTTGTGTGTATTGACTGTTATGCCTTGACTGTGCAACTTCAGTTGCTCACAACCTTCTATGCTCTGCATAGTCTAACCAAAAGAATAAATGTTCTATGTCTCTTATCAGAGTGTGGTTCATTGAACTAAGCAGCTAAATCCAAGAAGCCTTATGCTGGGTCACACGCTACCCCCCTTGTTTCTGTTGTTCAGGGTCACTGGCTGCCTTGGTTAGGGAGTCCAGTTGTCCCATTCCCCTTATGCACTCTGTACCCCTGCCGGCATCTGGGAGCTGGCTGGGGCAGGAGGTTCTATCCCAGATGGTGGCAGTCTACCTTCAGTTAGAGCAACCCCTGTGGTTCAGGAGTTGTATCTAATGTTCTTTCTCTCACTCCTTGGCTAGGAGTTGTGTTCTCTAGAAGATAAGAGTGGCTGAGGGGCTCATTCTCGGGGGTGCTGGCCTTGGCTTGTGCTAGACCTGGCTGGGGTGACCGCCTGAAGCTCTCTAAATCTTCAACCCCCATACTCTCTCGCTTTGTGACACTGCTCCCTCCTTGGACACTTTCCAGCGAGGCCTAAAAACCTTCCTGTTCAAAGAAGCCTTCTGAGTTCTTGCCTTTTTTTACATTCTGGTGGTACAGGTGGGGCGCTGCTGTTTTTTATGATCTGTTTTAATGTAATAATGTTTTAATCAATTTTTAGATGTTTTTATTAGTTTTTGTAGCATGGATATTTTCATGATCAGACATATTATAAAAAAGGTAGAGATTTATGGGTTAAAAGATCATGTAAAAAAAATTTTAATATCAAACAATTACAAGGAATTCCAGTTTAAAATATATAAAAATATATAAAAACACAAAGGATCCACATAAAATGTCAATATCAGTCCCAACGTTTCATCCAGACTCTGGACATTTTCAAGGGAAACACAGGCATACTGTGCAGAATGAAATTGGCTGCTGGAACAAAAACGCAAGTTAGCACAGGGAAACCATGATTGTCAGTTGACAACAGAACTGACAGCTGCTCCGTAACAAAGGAGAGCGCAGCTCCAATGAAGACAATCTATTGAAATGAGAGCAGTGCACTTAACAGACACAATGGAGATTACATCTCCAGCGTATTTTTTCGTTCCTTTCTAGCAAAAGCATCTGATTAAAGTGAAAGCAGTGCGTTCAGACAGAGTCCACAAAATCCACAAAATGTCCAGAGTCTGGATGAAACGTTGGGACTGATATTGACATTTTATGTGGATCCTTTGTGTTTTTATATACTTTTATATATTTTAAACTGGAATTCCTCGTAACTGTTTGATATTAAAAAATAATTTACATGATTTTTTAACCCATAAATCTCTACCTTTTATTATTAAAAAAGGTAAAGGTAAAGGTATCCCCTGACAATTAAGTCCAGTCGTGTAGTTTTTGTTAATTGTTTTTATTGTTTTGAAAGTAATTATTTATGCACGTATTTTGGGGGGTATTGTTTTTTTCCTGCTGTAAGCCGCCTTGGGTCCCTTCAGGATAAAAATATTGTAAATAAATAAATTAAACCCTCCTTCCATGTGCACTGCAATCCTGAGCTGGGTCAGGCCCCATCTTTTCAAAATTATTAATAAAGGGACACTTCTGGTCCAATTTTTGTGTTAGTCCATCAACCAGCTTAGCATAATGTACAATTTGGTCCACCCACCAAGGAGCCCGCCTCATGCCTTTCTGTGTGCCTCCCAAGCAGAAGGCAGCAAGCCCAGTGCAGCAACTCACTCAGAGAAGCAACCGACGGGGGCAGATTTCCCGGTCCCCTGCTGGAGGTTTGGAAACCTCCAGTCAGAGGCAAGAGAAGGCTGAAGGGAACTATATAATCCAAAACCAGACAGTTTAAATACACTGTACTAGTCATGATCTATAATTCAATTTTGTACAAACCGTAAGAAGGCCGTTTCTAACTTGGGTAAAACACCAAAGACACGTTTGGCAACGTTACGTACCAACTCCTGTCTCCACTTGTTTGGACACACACCACACAAGCCACCTGAAAGGGGCTGCAGGTTTCAGCATTAATTACAGGGTTTCCAAACACGACAGCGCTGCTGGCAGCAGGCCAAGCGGCTGATTCGGCAAATGCCACTTCTCTATAGTAGCACGCAGAAAATAGAAAGCATTGGGAGAGCCGCTCATTTGCTCTCCCGGGTTCAAGGCATTTAGTGTGCATGCATGCATTCAGGTCTCCAGCATGCATCAGCTCAGGTCTCCAGTCTGGAGCACATCAAAACAATGATCTCTCCCTCCCAGGACACACAGACCATCTCCCCCTCCATCAGTGCTCTGAGTAAAGATGCAACTGCTGAATGGTTTGCCTCCTCCCATGCTGCTGTTGGCAACGACAAGAGGGCCCCCTGCGAAGGTGATGCCAACCCCAAGTCAAACGTAGCATGTACAAAGGACAGAGCCGATTGCTTCGTTGGCAGCAGAAGGCTGGCGAATGAGATCAAGAGAGGCTGCTCTTTTCATGATTCTGCTGGGGTAAAAGATCATGGCCACAGGTCCCTCTATCACTGTGCTTTACCTTGGATCAAGGCCACCTCAGCAGGGAGGCACCTGCTGCAAGGTCACTATAGGTGGGGAAATGAGCCCGTCAGAGCTGGATAAGTCAGCAAACAGGGCAGGAGGGACAAGGTACCAAGAAAGCTGCAGCAGAATCCCAAGCTGAACACTAGGAAAGGGAATAAGCAGGTGCAAAAGGAAGACAGGGGCCCTCTCTTTTACACAGGTGGGCAGAAGGGGGAATTTTGGCGGATGATGCTTGTCACGTCAAAGAGACGAAAAGCAGCACCAGCCAGAATTCTCCCTCCCCTGCAGTTATTAAAGATAGAAAGGTCTCTTGTTCTCCATTATACTAGGTTACCTGACAAAGTATAATCACATTGTTATGGGTAGAATTCTTTCAATTTCTGGTTATGTTGCCACATAATAATGATGGCAATATGGACTCCGATACCAAGCAATTTTACTACCAGTTTCATATGCCAACATCAATGGATGTCAGTTTACAAGATGAGCTGCGCACAAACTGGACAGTGAAGACACTTCTTCTCTGACACACCGGCCATGTCTCTAAAGGACTGTGTGTCAGAATGAGAGGCTCTCCTAACCCCTCCCAAGAGGATTACCGCCCCTCAGATTTACACAAGAGGAACGGGGCATACCTACAAGGGTAGCATCAGGGCAGGGTCAACCAAGATGACCCACCAGGCTGGATCAACCTCAGCACTCTCAATGGTGGCAACTTTCCAGCACTGATGCAGCCGCCTTGCAGCACCAAGGTAAGGGTACAAACGTGACACACACACACACACCCGCAGGATGCAGCACACTCCCCGTTGGTGGCATGGCTGCATCAGCACAAAAGTTGGATAGGATTGGGCCCTCAGTTCTCGGAAAGGAATGACATTCCACTGCAGAAACCAGACCCCAAAAGCCAGCAGCCCCCAAGGAATGGAGAGCCAGCTCATCCACCCAGCTGGGATGGGAGGGAAATGACGCATGGAAGGGAGGCTTGCAGTTTCAGCCCGGATCCTGATTTTGACACCTGGCAGTGTTGTCATAGGTTTGGTTTACTATCAGATTTGTGGGGGAGGGTTATAGCCTTGGTATGGATTTTTTTTAATTATCAGAGGTCAATTTTAAAAGAAAAGACAGCAGGCCCAATGACAAGGCTTCACAGCCTCAGTGAGGACAGAGAGCACATTTCCCTTCTACTGCAACTGCTGGGAGGGCAGAATTTCAAGCCAGCTGGGCTCCCCAGGAGGGGAAGAGGAGACTCACTCGGGCAGCAGGTGAAATGCGACGCTGCAGCACTGCAACATTCCATGGCTGGCTGCCTGTAAAGCGGCGCTTGAAGCTTGGGAAACAACACACACCGGTCTGTGCCAGTTGCGAAACAGCAAGCAAGGGAAGGAACGTTGCCAAACTAAATGCTGCACACAATTGCAGGTTTCTTTTCCCAATGAAAAGCAGCCTTGGAGGCTGCTGCAATGGGGAGGGGGGCTGCTTAACCCTTTCCCTTCCTGTCATTTGTCCTCTCAAAAGCACACCTCCCTCAGCCGTTTCTCCTCCCCCTCATGAAAAATATGGGCACCCCTCAAGGCTGCATTCTGCTGAGACGGTAAACCTGCACCTGGCCTGTGGACTTCAGACCACAGGGGAAGAGCTCCTGTAATTGAATATTTCTCCATGCACAACATATTCCTGCACCTAGAAAGCAAACATGTCAAGAAAAGAGCTTTGGCATCAGTGACCACTAAACTAAGCAAACTCCGACAAGCTCAAGTCTGCAATCTACCTGTGACCTGACCAATAGTTCAGTATTCACCTCCCTGATTTCCTTTCCCCACCATCTGAATTAGGATCTTCCCAAGAAGAGCCCCTTTTCAGGGCCAGGCTTACTCCTTGGAGCATGTGTACATGACAGTGTAACTTTTTAGCTGCAGATACAGAGGACATTTTCCTTCCCCACAACCTTCCACTACTACACCGTTCGGAATGCGTACAGGTTGCCAGTGGTTTTCCTGGCAAGGTCCCCGTGTCCTGAAGACCTACACCTCAGACCCAAATTCAACAGGTGGGTGGGGCATGTCCTATCTGACCATCGCATTGGCCAACAAGACAAAATGCTTCTCCTGATGAATTTCTGTTGTCACGCTGAAGCAGGCAGTGTTTACCGAAGACAACCCCAGTCAGAAAGTCAAAGTCTGATGCTTTACTCAGGAGTTTGGCATCAGTCTGCATTTTTCCTTTTTTTTTTTCTCCCCGTCCTCCTCTGTCTGGAACACCCAGCACCCTTGCCACAACAACTCCTCTCCAAATTAGGAATGGCAAGACTTTTCACCCAGAGCTGTCAGCCGTTTACAAAAATCCACACACACCCCATAGTGGGAAGAGAACCAGCCGTCCTACAAGTATGAGAAGAACGTTCCACTCCAAACCCAGCAAGGTACCAGGCTTGCCTGTGTTACTCCAGAACAGTCTCCTCCTCACACTACTCAAAAGGGAGTCAACTGCAGCACCAGGAGAGAGCGCCCAGGAGACCTGGCTACCACCCACTGCCAACACCTTCCTCCCCAACCAGAGAACCCACCCACAGTCCCGCATCCATAGCAGCACCCTTTGCTTGACCCGGGTTCTTTTTCAGAAAAGCTCAGGAATTCTTGCCCTTCACTCACAAGGCTCAGTTCTCAGAACATATGAAGAAATTAAGGGCTCCTGTGCATATGCAGAGTGTTTTCCCTCTTGCCCTAAATCAATCATGTGTTTCATTTATACCCCCCTTCATCCAGGGCAACTCACAACATTCAAACTCATAAGCAAAGCACCTCTTGCACACAGTGGATTAAAGGTGAAGACTTCAGCAATAAAAAGGTGCAAACTTCAATCCTTCTTGCCCAGTTCTATTTCCCCACCCCCTTCACGGTTTCCTCCCAAAGTTCTGCCTTTGGGGTTATAGACAGATTAAACACCCACCTCGGAACAGAGCTTCTGTGCCTCTCACAGCTGTATGACAGGTAGAAGCAATTCAGCTGCTGGTGACGCTTTTCTGTCACAGAGGTGCCGTGCAAGGCTAGGAAAAGTTGCCCGCACCTCTTGGACTGCAGCCTGTCACAAGCCATTAAAAGCACAGGGGCCTTACCCGCCAGAAACAGGGCAACAACGCTCAACAGAAGCCAGGCACCCTGCAATCCAGCCTACAGTTGGCGGACTGCAAGTCAGCTCTAAATAATAGTTTCCACAGAGCAAGCCTGCCTAGCAAGCAGAATGGTAAACAGCTGATGTGTCACCTTAGGAAAAAAACGAACTCGCTGCTCAGCTTGCACAGAGAAGCTGAGTGGGGCGCCTGGACGAGGACTTGGTGCTATAGGAGCCCTTTTTTTTTTTTTCCTGCGCAGGGCTTCGCTTCCACGAGAAACAAGCTACTTAGAAGCAGCACCCTGCAAACGGGAACCCCAGCTCCCTAGTCCCAAAAGCGCGGCAAGCCGGCAAAAATGCACTCTGCGTGTAGTCAGGGGCACCCTCACCTTCGCGTGTAATTCACACCGCCATTGAGTCAAATTTTGGGGGTGCCCCTCTTCAGGTTGCCCTAACAGTGGGAATGGAGAAAGGGAGGATTCCAGCCCACCCATGTGCTCCTATCCTCCCGAGGGGCGGGGAATACCCACCTGCTAGACTGCCTGAGCTTACTGCCTCCGCTTTTCTGCCCGATCCTCCAGCCCCATGCCGGCCGCCGCTGCCTTTGTATTGGGGCAGTCCGAGACTCCCCGCCCATTCACTGGAGTTCCCTCAGGTCCTAGTAGGGGTTGGATTGCAGGCAGCCCGCCAGCTGGTGTTAGATCAGAAGAGCTGCGGTCGTGACACGCTTTGAAACTGGGGTTTCAGGAACGATTTGCTTTCAACAGCCAGGCAGGCAGAAATTCAACATCCTGGGAAACCCTCCAGTGGGGTGGGGAGATGATGGGTCCTTTTTGTTCATCTTCGATCTCCCCATAATCGAGAATGTGATGTGTCTGTTGGGAAACGCACGCCGCGTCCCCGGAACCTGGCACGTTGCCCCAGCGTGGGGGAGAGTATCTTGCTCTCTGGGCTCTTTTGTTGTTGTTCAGTCGTTAAGTCATGTCCGACCCTTCGTGATCCCATGAACCATATCCCGCCAGGCCTTCCTGTCCTCCACTATCTTCCTGAGTTCGCTCATTTTCATGTTCGTTGCATCGGTGATGCTGTCTAACCATCTCATCCTTGGCCTTCCCCTTCTCCTTTTGCCTTCAATCTTTCCCAGCATCAGAGTCTTCTCCAGAGAGTCCTCTCTTCGCATTAGGTGGCCAAAATATTTGAGTTTCAGCCTTAGTATCTGTCCTTCCAGGGAACAGTCAGGGTTGATTTCATTTAGGATTGACTGATTTGATCTCCTAGCAGTCCAAGGGACTCTCAGGAGTCTTCTCCAGCACCACAGTTCAAAAGCATCTATTCTTCGGCGCTCAGCCTTCCTTATGGTCCAACTCTCGCAACCATACATTGCTACTGGGAACACCATCGCCCTGACTATGCGAACTTTTGTTGGCATGGTGATATCTCTGCTTTTTATTATGCTGTCTAAGTTTGCCATAGCTTTCCTTCCAAGGAGTAAGCGTCTTTTAATTTCATGGCTGCTGTCTCCGTCTGCAGTGATCTTGGAGCCCAGAAAAGTAAAATCTGTTACTGCTTCCATTTCTGCCCCTTCTATTTGCCAGGAATTGATGGACCCAGATGCCATGATCTTAGTTTTATTAATGTTGAGTTTCAAGCCAACTTTTGCACTCTCCTCTTTCACCCTCATCAAGAGGCTCTTTAGTTCTTCTTCACTTTCTGCCATTAGGGTGGTATCGTCTGCATATCTGAGGTTGTTGATATTTCTCCCAGCAATCTTGATTCCGGCTTGCGATTCATTCAGCCCTGCATTTCTCATAATGTACTCTGCATATAAGTTAAATAGGCAGGGTGACAATATACAGCCTTGCCGTACGTACTCCCTTCCCAATTTTGAACCAGTCGGTTGTTCCATGGCCAGTCCGAACTGTTGCTTCTTGATCCGCATACAGGTATCTCAGGAGACAGGTAAGGTGGTCTGGTACCCCCATCTCTTTAAGAATTTCCCACAGTTTGTTGTGATCCACACAATCAAAGGCTTTTGTGTAGTCAATGAAGCAGAAGTAGGTGTTTTTTTTTTTGGAACTCTCGGGCTTTCTCCATGATCCAGCGCATGTTGGCAATTTGATCTCTAGTTCCTCTGCCTCTTTGAAACCCAGCTTGTACTTCCGGTAGTTCTTGGTTCACGTACTGCTGAAGCCTAGCTTGTAGGATTTTGAGCATAACCTTGCTAGCATGTGAAATGAGTGCAATTGTGCGGTAGTTTGAACACTCTTTGGCACTGCCCTTCTTTGGAATTGGAACATAAACTGACCTTTTCCAATCCTTTGGCCACTGCTGAGTTAATTTGTTGGCATATTGAGTGCAGCACTTTCACAGCATCATCATTTAGGATTTTTCTTGCCATCTCTTCTTAATCTCTTCTGCTTCTGTTAGGTCTCTGCCTTTTTTGTCCTTTATCATGCCCATCTTTGCACAAAACGTTCCCTTAATATCTCCAATTTTCTTGAAGAGATCTCTAGTCCTCCCCATTCCGTTGTTTTCCTCAATTTCCTTGCATTGTTCATTTAAGAAGGCCTTCTTATCTCTCCTTGCTATTCTCTGGAAATCTGCATTCAGTTGTTTATATCTTTCCCTTTCACCTTTGCTTTTCGCATTCCTTCTTTCCACAGCTATTTGTAAAGCCTCATCTGACAGCCACTTTGCTTTCTTGCATTTCTTTTTCTTTGGGATGGTTTTCGTTGCTGCCTCCTGTACAATGTTACGAACTTCCGTCCATAGTTCTTCAGGCACTCTGTCTACCAGGTCTAATGCCCTAAATCTATTCTTCACCTCCACTGTATACTCATAAGGGATATGGTTTAGGTCATATCTGACTGGTCTAGTGGTGTTCCCTACATTCTTCAGTTTAAGCCTGAATTTTGCAATAAGAAGCTCATGATCTGAGCCACAGTCAGCTCCAGGTCTTGTTTTTACTGACTGTATAGAGCTTCTCCATCTTTGGCTGCAAAGCACATAATCTATCTGGTTTCGGTATTGACCATCTGGTGGTGTCCATGTGTAGAGTCGCCTCTTGTGTTGTTGGAAAAGAGTGTTTGCTATGACCAGCGTGTTCTCTTGACAGAACTCCGTTAGCCTTTGCCCTGCTTCATTTTGCGCTCCAAGGCCAAACTTGCCTGTTGTTCCGTTTATTTCTTGATTTCCTACTTTAGCATTCCAGTCTCCTATGATGTAAAGGACATCTTTTTTGGGTGCTAGTTCTAGAAGGTGTTGTAGGTCTTCATAGAACCGGTCAACTTCATCTTCTTCGGCATCATTGGTTGGGGCATACACTTGGATTACTGTAATGTTGAATGGTTTGCCTTGGATTCGAACTGAAATCATTCTGTCGTTTTTGAGGTTGCACCCCAGTACTGCCTTTCCCACTCTTTTATTGACTATGAGGGCTACTCCATTTCTTCTAAGGGATTCATGCCCACAGTAGTAGATATGATGGTCACCTGACTTAAATTCGCCCATGCCCGTCCATTTTAGTTCGCTGATTCCCAAGATGTCAATGTTCAATCTTATCATCTCATTTTTGACCACATCCAGCTTGCCTTGATTCATAGACCTCACATTCCATGTTCCTAAGCAGTATTGCTCCTTGCAGCATTGGATTTTCCTTTCAACCTCAGACACATCCACAGTTGGACGTCCTATTGGCTTTGGCCTAACCGCTTCACTCTTTCTGGGTCTACTTGGAATAGTCCTCCGCTCTTCCTCAGTAGCATATTGGACACCTTCCGACCTGAGGGGCTCATCTTCCGGCGTCATATCTTTTAGCCTTTTGGTACTGTTCATGGGATTTTCTTGGCAAGGTTACTGGAGTGGGTT
The DNA here is from genome assembly GCA_026170595.1 of Plestiodon gilberti rubricaudatus. NCBI lineage: Eukaryota > Metazoa > Chordata > Lepidosauria > Squamata > Scincidae > Plestiodon > Plestiodon gilberti. Next base: position 10,547,450 of record JANXHW010000006.1, on the reverse strand, counting down.
GCCATTTTCCTTCTCTGGGCTCTAAGAAGAGCCTTTTGGCGAAGCAACGCGGAGAAGGTGTTTGGAGGCTGCTGCAGGTTCCGAACAGAGAGCCCAGCCCTTTCCTTATTTTCAACCTCAATTCATCACAATTAATAGTAATGTTTTCATATTGATATTCTTATAATATGCCAAGCAATTCAGACGCATTGGCAGCCCCCAACTGATCGATCATAGAATACTAGAGCTGGAAGGGACCTTGAAGGTCAACTAGTCTAACTCCTAAATCAACAAAATTAGATTGGTGATCTTTTGAACAGCCCTCAAGGTAGCCCATTCCCCCCATATTGCAGATGGAACACTGAGGCTGAGAGAAAGGAGCTTTCCTATAAGTCACCTGGCAAGTTCATCATGGCTCCTGTGAGATTCAAATGAGCCCCTAATTTGACTAAACATGGGGGGGAGTCAGGGGGGGAGCTCAATAAGTGCCCCCTCCCTGGAGGTTCGTATATGTGTCACCTCACTAACTACTGCTGGCGCTTTTTGCTCAGCTCCGAGGATCCGCGTCCAGGCCCGGAGCGGAGATCAAGTTCTAGGACTGCCTGAAACCTGGCTGGGAGCCCCGTTTTGTAGAAGGGGCTACGGCTCAGTAACACTCTTGCTACTCCGTCACGCATTCAAAGGCGGCTTCGAGGCTGCGCCACCTCCAGTGAGAAAAATTGCCCTGACAAGTAGCCAGAAAACCACAGCCCGAGAGACCCCTCCCTCCATTTCTGCCCTTTTAACAGATCAGAGTCCGGTTGCATAGATCAGTTGTGCTGAGCCAGCGCTGAACTAACCCTCAATTTCGTCAACGGCCTTGCAAGGCTGCTCTTTGCTCTCATATTCCTGAACCATGATTGACACCTACTCCCCACCACCACCGGGGCTCCTGAGGCTTTAACAAAAGCGGACATTTACGTGGTGCAGTTAATTTTCCCATATTGCTGCAGGAAAAGCAGCATCTGCTGAGTTTCTGCCTGTGATGCAACTGTTCAAGAAGGTGGAGAAAGCTGGCAAGGCTAGTACAGTTAAAGAGAAGCCCTGCTTTATTTCTGCACACTGCATTTCATATTTCATTGGCTATACATTTACATCACTATACATTCATTTGACTAAGCCGCCCTACGGTAAAACACAAGCTAATAAAGAAAAAGGACAGCGTCTGCTGTTGTGCCTGTGCAGAACAGCCTGTGCTGCTGAATTCAGCTAGTGACGCTTTCCTCCAGGCATGGCAACAACTAACATGAGCACCTGCTGCTTATGTCTACCCTTCAGGTGCAAGAACCAGCAAAAAGACAGGGGGGGGGGGAATGGCAACCCTCCTGGGTGTTGAGATGGGAGCCAGTTAGAAATTACACAAGCAATATAATGTTAAAAAAAAAATATGAAGAAACACCTAGGTACATTCTTAGGTTTTCACAACATGTCCAGATTTTAGAGTTTAAAACCAACATTTTACCGGGAAACTCCGTCGTATAATCTAAATTTTATTATTATAATCAGAGGGTAAAAAACCAATTACATATGATCAGTTACAATTTTCTGATGATGCCTCCTATATTGGAGGCGAAACGTAAAGTTTTTTTTTTTTACCATCTGATTATAATAATAAAATTTAGATTATACGATGGAGTTTCCCGGTAAAATGTTTGTTTTAAACTCTAAAGAAGAAACACCTGTTTGCAAGGAGACAGAGGTATGGAGTCTGAAAGGGCCTTTTTGGAGAGATGATTTCCTCTTTCCCTCTTCCTCCTATGAGCCAGAACCTGTTTTATTGTCTCTCTGATCAGCCAGGTTAGGCATTGGCCAAGGACCTCTAGCAGTCAGGCCACCTCTGAACCCTCAGTAGTAGTTGCAATTATTGCACCCAGTGCAAGGCTAGCCAGTAGCGCGCGCGCACACACACACACACACACACACACACACACACACATGATGCAATGCAGCTAGCTAGCGGTGAAAAATCTGAGGCGATACTTCTCACCTCAGTCGCAGACTGACTGGGTGCCCTTGGGCAAGCTCCTCTTCTCTCCCCAGCCCCTCCCCACCTGCGATACAGGGATAACAATGCTGGCCTACCTTACCAGGTCGTTGTAAGGATCACCAAGATAATGTATGTAACCAGCATTGGAAAGTTTGAAATAGATATAAATGCTAAGAATGATTACTTGACTTCTCTGTTATGAAGACCAGATGCACTAGCAGTAAAGCTTGGGTTTGGTTTTTTTCCCCATATGGGGGAGAATCTGAAAGTGGTATCACTTCTAGTGGAAAGTAGGTCATTCCACCCCAATGTTCAACTGCCTCATTCTGCTGTGTGGATAAACCCAGCCTAAGCTAACGACCATACCCTGCCACTATCATGTGGCAATGAGTTCTATAAGTTAATGATGCTGTGGCTCACCCTTCTCCTGTTCTCTTGAAGTAATAGTTCTATTGGTCTTTGGTACAACCCATGATCTTAGGCAAGGCAGCAGCCCCATTGTGAGTCCCGACCAGGTGAAGACCAATGCAACAGAGAGAAGAAAGAGCTCCTATATCTTTAACAGTTATGTAGGAGAGGTGATTTTGGTTGGTGCAGTTACTCTCACTCTTGCATGACAGCCTACACCCGCTAAAAATTCCTTACCTACCCTTAACATGTGGTGTTATTTAAAGGCAGCCAATGCAAACAGTTAACTTCAATCCATTATATGAGATATTAAAGTATTGGCTCTTGATCAGGACTAATGCAAATATAGCATTAAGCAGGAAGTTTTTCCTTCTCTAATCAGCAGAAAATGTGCATTCATCATAGCCCAAGAATGCATCTCACCTCATTTGCTCCTACTGAAACTTAGCACAGTGGGCCACCTAGTGGCCAGTGAGCATCATGCTTCTCTGCGAGCAAAAGATTTTAAAGAAATCCATTTTCTCACCTTGAACAATTAAAATATGAACGTTACACCTCTAGGAACACCTTGTGACCCAAGGGTCCTGACCTCTGCCACAAAGCCTCCTCCCTAATCTCACAGAGAAGTCTAGAGTTCAAGCTCCTCCACACACCCAGCCTGCTCCCTACCTGCTGAGTGTTTACATGGGCATTTATATGGCATAAAATTATGCTCTTGGTCTCATTTGGTAACTGAAGGTAAAAGGGATATTTTAAAATAACATTTTGTGGGTCTGATCTGAACAGGGACCCAAGGAACTATGATGTGGGGGTTAACCCTTTGTTCTTGTGGAGGTCTTGATCCAATTCAGGGTCCCCCACAACTATTTGCCCCAAGAGGAAACTCCCATTGGTGCATATTAACTTTGCTCCTGGAACCAGTAGCATTCCTCGACTCATAACACAACAAACTTCTCATTTTCTGCTGCCACCAAAGCATTCAGTTATGTAAGAATGACTCTGAACTTCAGCCCTCAGTGTTATCAAGGCTCAAACTAAATCAAGGCTCAACAGGTCTTATTTTCAACTAAATGTCATTGAACCTCCTGCATTCAACTGGGACTGCAGCATGGCTGAAGATTTTTTTCTTTCACTTACAGAGCAAGCAACCCCACCTTTACATTAGTTGAGGCAGATGAAAATGAATCACATATTCCGCCTCCCCCCCAACTCCCATAATCTTACCTTGAAATGTTAAATTCCGGGATGAATGTAGATGGCACTTCTTCTCAGTTCTCTGCGTCTTGTGTGTCCTCAACTACTTTTATCAACAAGCTGAGCCAGCGGTCACCTTAAGACAGATGGCAGTGACAATAGAGGGATAAAGATCTCATCAAGATCAGCAACAGAGAAGTCTTTCCGACTGCAAACTTCCAGAACTGAAGGTGTTTTGAACGAGGAATTGCTGCATCTGGTGGGTGCACCACTTTCACCTCCCATAAACAGTTTCCGGCATGGTTCCAAAAAACAATTTGACCAGAAGCAACAGGGGAACAAAGAAGTACATTACCGGAAGCAAAACCACATCCTCAAAAACTATTGTCTGTCTCCCACTTCTGTGATCCTTCAGAAATGGGTCTAGTGTTTCCAATTTAGCAGAAACTTTTTCACTGAATACATTAGGCACCCAGATAATGTTTTAATAAATGAGGGATTTCTACTGCTGCTTATTAGAGACATAGGGCCACTTCAGGATGTATATATTGGGAATGCTGTTGAAGTCAGGGAAGAGATGGGCAGACAGTAGTTTGGTCCTAGGAATGGAAGGAAAGTTATTCATTATGATACATTGCAGATATTAGGACACTAGAAGAGCAACACTGGTTGCGAGGAGGCAGGTACTGAGTAAAATTGAGTCAGATACAGATACCGTATTGGAGCTAGTGGGCCTGGCTATCAAGGAAATATGTAGCACATGAAAATTAAAGTTTCAAAAAAGTTTTAAAAATTTGGGGAAAGTTATGAAAATATATGCAATGTAAAATTGTTTGAGGATTACGCCACTTTTGGGTGACTAAAACGTAGACTCTCTTATGTGAATTAAGGGGGGTTGGTTGATTATTGGTTGCTTGATGCTCCATCCAGGCAAAATTTGTATTTCTTTTACATAAACTCTGGGTGGAGCCCCAAGTCCTCAACAGGGTGAGTACAGAACAGCCTTATAACTAACTAGTTTGATACCTGTGTTTCATTACAGTACTTAACTACTTTGAATCCATTTTGAATTCCATAAACTTTCCTTTAATTGCAATGAACCATTGTAGCACAACTACCCCATGATGGAGAACTCCTCCCAGTTGTCGACCACGTGCCCCACGATTAGCTCACGCATCTCCCTAGGTGTCATAAATGAGTTAGGATTGGGACTGAAACAGGCAGGCTCCGTCTCCTGTGATGGGGACAATAGTGTGAAGCACCATCTCACCATTAACGTTTAAAAACTCAATGGCCATACCCACTGAAAAAGCAGAGGGAGGGAGGGAGCAAAATGCACTAAAAATGTCCAATACCGGTAATTCTTTCCTAAATACCGTACTGTATATGAATTTAAAGTTTTTGGAATCGGCATCAAATTTAACGCAAACTAATAACATAAATTTTCAATCACATTATAAGCTATGTAATTGTTTTGGAATATTACTAACAGTTCTGAAGAGAACTGATTCAGATAGAAGGAAGGTTCTAGCTAGCCAATGAAAAGTGACAGTTAGGTTAGAAAGTGACAGTTGGGAGTTGAAAGGAAAGGTAAAGATCATAAGGATTGAGGGACACAAAAAATACCTGAGGAGAAAAATAACTGAAACATGAAGTAGTCCTAAGAACAAATAATCTCACAGAAAATGTTCTATATTGAATAAAAAACACCCCTTTTTACTTTTGCCCCCTTTTAACCCTTTTAGGGGTAAAATTTCAAAAACATTAAAACAATTTCTAAAGATTTTAGAGACATCTATATGCCCGAAAAGAATGTTAGAACTCAAACACAGGAGATACGAAGGGTTCTACATCTGACCCCGGAATCTAGATTTGCCCCTTGTTGATTAGGGCAAAATTCTGAATTGTTTTTAAGCATTTGTATGGGTAACCTTTGTAACCCAAAACCAAGTGGATATCTCATTGAGCCTAAGAGATATTGAGGAATCCATGAAAACACATTTGACCCCTTTTCACCCCCTTAGGGGACTAATTTCTAAAAATCCCTTCTTAGTAGGTGCTTACGTCATGGAAGGGATATACTCCCCGAATTTCATGTTTCTAGGTCTCCAGGGGTTTGGGCTGGGTGTTGATGAGTCAGTCAGGACATTTGCTTTTATACACTGTATATAGATATGTAAACCCTTTTGTGAATGTTTAGTGATTTTACAAGCAGTACATTAAGTATTGTTAATTCTGCACAAATTACTAGTCCACAATGTTTTTATTAGCTCACAGGTGTTGCATGAGCAGGTGTTGGGCCCACTTATGGCCCAGAGGACAGACGCTACCAACTTCTGTATTGCTTTGAGCTTGGTCACAAGGCAAGCTGGATTTGTCACAGGCAACCAGGCTTTGAGGGGGAGTTGACCAGCCATTCTGTTGTCTAGATTTGTCTAGATTTTATTTAGGACGTTTTCATCCAGTTCTTCCTCCAAGTAGTTCAGGGCAGCACAATATGTTTCCCCATCATTTTATCCTCACAACAGTCCTATAAGGTAAGTGAAGCTGAGAAATAGTGGCTGATCCAAGGTCCCCCAATGAGATTCATGGCTGAATGGGGACAGGAACCCAGGTCTCCTTAGCCCTAATCCACAATGCTGGTCACTACCCCAACATTGCGTCTCCATGCTAGTGGTGCACAAGCATCCCAGTGTTTGAACTGAAATCAAGTTGAGCTTTTGTGCGTTTTCCAAGCAAATGCACACAAAAGACTGAAGGTCTTTGCAAACCACCAATATGACATCTCACAAAGGCTCTAATGTACCCCATGGAAGGTTGAGCCTCTGTGAGAAATAGCTACCTGCAAAAGTCTGAGGGGGGGAGGAGAACTCTTGCGAGCAGTTGATTCACTCACAAACGTTTGATCTTTTGCAGGCACATTTGTATCTTCTTGATTTTACTTGCAAGCTCCCAAGCAGGCAAGTTGATACTGATTTCGGATTCCCCTGGTAGAATGCTTGCAACAGCTCTACTCTGTGTATGATTCAGAACATGCAGGCTGGGTTTCTTTGTTGTCGAAATCCAGCCTTTTTTGGCGTGATACACACTTAGCCTTGCACAGAGAAATGAGGACAAAGATTAAGCTCTGGTTTCTTTTTTGTACAATAAAAGTTTAATGACTTTTATAAAAATGTGCTATCTGGCACCAAGTAATGAATCCACAAATTATTAACATATGTACAAGTAGGAAGCCAATAAGATCAAATGAAAATATATTTATATATATATTTATATATATATATATATAATATTTATATAGACAGACAGAAGAGTAGGTATGCAAGTTTAAAGGGACCCATCCGCTGGGCAGCTAGGGAAGAAAAAAAGAAAGCCGGATCCATCCATCGCACGTCCCACCCTCTGCAGTTAACACAAAATCCTCAGCAAGCTGCCACTGCTGCTAGAGAAGGTTAAAAGCATAACCCCTCCCTGGTATAGAGGTTTTTTTTATATCTAACATATTTTTATACATATATCTACACAGATAAAATACACATAAAGAGGTGGGGGAGCAATATTAGAACCTTTCAGTGCTACAAGCTCACAGGGGGAGTCAGCTCTGAAAGACAGTAAGAACTTTTTTGTTTCTTTAAATAAAGCATCTGGAATCATTTATGCAGGTTAATTTTTTTCTCTTAAATAAAAAACATTCATCTCCTGTTTTATTTGAAAGTGTGTGATCAGAACAGGTGCAGGATACCACAGTTGACAAGATTACTGCATGTAGAAATGTTGGGGGAGATAGAGATTCCAGTCCTTCTAGCTTTGGTGTTGTAACGAGTGGAAGACAAAAACTGGAGTAACCAGAACTTCTAAACTTTCAGGATGGGGGGGGGGGGGGAGAGAGAGAGAGAGAGAGAGAGAGAGAGAGAGAGGTGTACACACACACACACACACACACACACACACACACACACACACACACAAAAGCTGGAGCAGAGAACTCTCAACAAGATCAGGGGTTAAGATCATTGACTAAATTATCAATCCAAGAAATTGCCTGACAACTAGTAGAGAGTGAGCAAAAAGTGATTTCTGTTAACAGTCAGAGAATGGCCTGCTTGCTTCTGCAAAGGAACACCAGAGCACGTTTCTTGCAAGACTCAATACAGGAGAATTAAATGCTTTAAACATTAAAACTGTAGAAGCACCTAAAAATGTACTTTGTCAAAGTAGAGTAAATCCACAAAGAACTATTCCTCAGTATTCTCTGTTTCAAATGAGGCAAATCAGAAAAATATACACATCTTATATTTCAGCTGTGTTTCACTTAGGAATGTTTCATACCTACAAGTCTACAAGGGGAATCGGGTTCTAAAAACAGCTTAATCTACCCCTAAAATATTTGGAATGGGTGGGGGTGGAACAGTGAATCACTTGTGGGCATAGTATGAAAGTCTTGTATGAAAGTATGAAACAGAAACAATTTAAAGAGGATGAAGGCAGAAATTGGATACAGTATGTCATGCCAATTTGCAGAGGTTTAGTCAGCTTTGCAAATGCCTGCTGCCAAACACAATCCAGAGAAACTATGTGGTTTAATCTTTTCTTCCTCCCTGCCTCCACCCTGTGCATGATTAAAAATGGCCCTTATTTTGGTTAAAACTTGCAACATTAAACTGAGGATATCAACAAGTGAGTCAGAACCAGAACCCACCAGTACCCTAAAAATCTTGGCACGTTGAGATGCTAAGGGCAAACAAGCTACTGGTAATTGTTTGTCAAGGTTTGAAAGTGGTTGTTAGTTTAACTCAAGTAAAGGAGACTTGGAAGGTTCTCATTACTGAACCCTTAAATTGATACGGTTTTTAATGGATTGGAACTATTAAAACAACAGCCTTGGACAAGCCAATCCAACAGATTCTCAGAAAGTTATTTCTGAAGAAATCCCCAAGGAAGAGGCATAAAAGGTCTTCAGCCAAATCCTGCCATCTGATTAGTCAAATGGCAAGAACATGTTTTGCTACAGAATGAAATGTACTCAAAATGGGAAAAAAGTAGTTTTAGGGGGGAAATATCCCAGGAAAGTAGGTATGTGAATTGAATTCCAAAGATCTAAATCACTAAGAATTAAAGTGTGTGTATGCAAAAGAAAGAGAATAATTTTAACATGAAACAATTAAGAATCTTGGAGGGGAGACATTTCAAAATAATGCAATAATTAAAGTCAGGAGACCATATTGAAGTCAATGTTTCTTTAACTGCCAGAGACTTGAGGAGTGTAAAAAGGGAAAGCCTGAAAAAGGACTGTCCCCTTTTAATTCACATTTTAATCAGGAAGGATTCATTTGTCTTTCATTCATGTGATTATCCAGCTGAACTGAGAGAGAATGGACTGGAAAATGACACACTGTGGGTAGGGGAAGAAACACTGCTGGCAGAGTTTCTCACTAAAAATATAAGAACTTCCTTTTTGTTTTTTAATCCACAAGCAGATGTTAAGTACAGTTTGTCTATATAAGACGATTGTTGGTCACCAACATGCGGACAGGTGGCAATTCCAGACACAGAGAAACCAGACATGCAGCAGCCTTCAAAAGGAAGACAGATTCTGCTTTGTTACATAACAACATGAACCTGAAGTGAACTTTCATAGGCAAAGGATGTGACAACCAGCAAAATGAGAGACTCAATTCAGAATGAAACCAGTATAAACAAGAAGCCCCCTTCAGGCCTTTGGACGGGCAGCACTTCTGTTTTTCCAGTTATTCAACAGCATACAAAACTAGTCCCTCTATGTGCGATGACCTCCCATTTTCCCTTCAAGACACATTGCTAAGACTAGAGTTCCACAACTTCCTCTCTCTCTACTTTCAAAGATAAGGGAGTGCTGGGGAGGAAAACAATTGTACCAGCTTCTGTCAAGGACAAAACTACTAGGTAAGAGTCACAAATGAACAATCAAGTTCAACAAGCCCTGACGCTTCTCAGAAATGGCAAAAAAAAAAAATCTCATTTTCCCCCCAAAGCTTCTACTGGGTCAGCTCTGCCAGAGCTTTTTAAAGCAAGAGATCAAACCTTACATTTCTTTGAAACAACAAAACGAACACTACAAAACTGGTGAAGGCTTTTAGGGGAGAGAGTCAAGATTGCATGGCCTTGGAAAGGAAGTCCCTTTGATCCTCCCCAAAGGAGATGGTTTTAAATCTAGAGGGACTGACGTAGACCAATCACAATATTCTGGCAGCCTTTCACCTGCCCCAAGAAGATATGCCAAGGAAACGTGAAGTGAGAAAATGTTTCTGTGTCGAACCAAGTGAGAGAACCAATTCCCCTTTAAATACTGAAATGTTTTGAGTGGAACTACATGTATCAGCCGACATGGGTTTCCCAACCATGTCTGCTGAGTAGCAGCAACATGGAGGGGAAGGGGGGGCATTTTCAGTAGAGAAGTAGAGTAGACTGATGGTTCATGTGCCCCTCCCCTGGGCTGGAGAGAGAGAGAGAGAGAGAGACTGTGGTGAAGCAGCAGTGAGGAAGAGGGTTAAGCACCCTCTCTCACACAAGACTTTTATCCTGAAAACGCATCACCGCTTGCACTCCCCAAGCATCCATCTTATTCGGCAAGCACCAACTGGGAACCCCAGATTATGGACAAGATAGTTCCACCCTCTGAAACCAACACATTTGACTGTGTAGTTCTGCAGTTCATCCCTGACATCTGAATGGCTTGTTGGATCAACACGAGATTTCTCATGTGGGCTGTCTGGGAGAAAGCAGCGGGGGAAGAAGAGTGATAGCAGCAGACACGGGACAGCTTCAGTATACATCCTCTCATCTCATTTCTTCCCTGAAAATAACCCCTCTCACTTTCATTATTCAGGAAGCACAAAGGGAAACCATTGCTTGCTAATATTCTGCGTAGTTCCCTGTCAAGGGTTCTTCACTGATTGAAAAGCTGGTTCAGAACAGGGACTTTTGAAGGCACCCAATTCCTCACAGCGCTAGGAAGGTCACTGAGTAAACACATGTCAGTGAAAAGTATTCTCAAATGGAATTACCCAAATCAGTCCTTTTTTAAACACAAAAAAATTCTCACCAATACCACAACAGGATGAAGACAGAATTTGTTTGAAGTAACAAAACAAAAACAACCTGCTAAAAGATTTCCAAATGCCCAATTTCAAAGTCTTTGAACTTTGAAAACTGACTCCCATTTAAGAAACACACACACACACCTTTTTGACCCTTCCAATCCACCATCGGAAGGTTGTATGCTTTATCCCCGGGAAGGGGAGGGGGGAATCCCACTTTGCATCAAAGGAATAGGGTAAGTGCAAGTGTGGATAAAAACAGGAGAAGGAAATACATTGCAACATTATTTACAGTTTTCTTTTTAGTATGAAGAGGAAAACAAAATAAAATATTTACATACCAATAAACGTGTGTTTCTACAAGAAACAGCCAATCCATCTGGAATAGATATATACACAACTTTCTTCTCCTAAAGAAAAATTATGAGGGCGGGGTGGGGTAAAGCAGGATGGGGGGAAGCCTTAGCTTACGTTGTAAGTCAGCTTGGTTGAGGACAGAACTGTAGCAAGGGAACTCAAACCCTTTTCATTATTAGGTTTAGTTTCTTTTTCTCTCCCCTCATCTTACTACACGTTACAGAACAGTCTTGGGAAAGGGGCAGGGAGACTGTAATGTCAATGATGCATTCCAATAGCTTTCAAGACCTCTATTTGTGTAGCTTCAAGTGCTCCAAAGGAGGAAGGATTAAACAAGGTGGTACTTAACATCAGAAGAGAGATTCTGAAGGAAGGAGGTTCAAGTCTTGGATCATGACGACAAACATAGCCCAAGACATCCTGGACATATGGAACAGTGTTTCGGGGGGGGGGGGGAGCTCTTCTGAGGCATTGCTACATACCCTAAGCCGCCTTTGTACCTGGACACCAACGCCCTGAACCCCACAGCAGAGGCCTCTGGTGGAAAAGGCTTGCGGCAGCTGTGTCCTCAAGAACACTGAGCATCCCGCTGTCTCAAGAACAGTCACAGCTACAAGCGACCAGTTTTGCTATCAGCAACTCTGTGCTGGAGACTCTAAATTGAAAGCAACATTCTGACAGAAAACCTTCTCCTGCCTTCCTCATCAGCACACACACACACACACAAGCTATCCTCCAACTGTGAAAAGCAAAGTAGGCTGGTCTTGAAAAATTAACCTCATCTAATCCACAGGCCTTCATAAACTCAGAAGGGAAGGCGTAGGGTGGTGGCGGCGTCAATTTCTGCAAAGGCTCAAAAAGCTACAGGTTCTCTTTCAGTCTAAATTATTTTCCCAGGGAGAAGTTGGGTGTGGAATCGTTAATGAAAATGAATACAAAAAAAATATTGCCAGCTAGCTGAAGAGGGGCGGGAGGAGAGAAGCATTTCTGATTGCTGGGAGGGAAAAAAAGGAAGCTTCTCATTGATTAACACCTGAGAAGAGGGAAGTGCTCTCTCACTGGCTGGGATCTAAAAGGTGTCTCAATGGGTCTTAAGGCGACAGAGTTTTTCCACCACAACTCTGTGGGGAGAGAAAATGAGTTATGGGATAAAGGGGAGTAAAGGATGCAAATTGCGTAAGGGTAACACACAAAATAAATATGAATGCCATAGATATGTGTCTCAGTTCAGGGTGCCCCGGCAATTCTCTGTGCCACATAGGCAAGGAATCTTGTTTTCCTCAATGGGGAACTTGTAGTCGTAAGTGATCTCCTCGTTGATGCTGATGGGCTGCTTGGAATAGATTACAATCTTCTTCTGGGACTCTATGGTGATGACTTTGGCATAGCAATTGGGCTGAGGAAGGGAAAGATGCACAGAGGTAAGCTGGCCACAGTGGTAAACGGTTAGCCCTACACGAGTGCAGGTATCACCCCCCTCTCATCCGTTTCACCATTACCTCCCCAGAAGATCTATTTAGCAGCCCCCACCACCACAATATGTCCCTTGCTCAATACATAGGAATATCAAAACCATTTTCTGTGAAGCTAAAGGAAGCTGGGAACGAAGAAAGAGAAGGTGGGAGGGATTTGTGTCTCTGCTCCCACACCAGGCCCATTAAGTCTCTTGCCCTGGAGCTTTTTCTGCTGTTCAGATGCTGTTCTGCTTTAACCTCACTCCTGGCGTGGTTTTGCTTAGGGTATTGTGTAGGTCAGAGATTCTCAACCACTTCCCGGAGAAGTACCACCTCTTGTGCTACTCTCCTGCTGTGTACCACCGGAAGTGACTGGTGATGAAATCATCACCAGTTACTTCCAGGTTTTCAGAAGCCAGAAAATGCAGGTAGGAGGCTCCGGGCGGGTGGGAGGGCAATTCACAGCGTTTCCGAGAGGCTCGGCCAAAGGCAGGAGTCTCTCAGGAGCAAAAATGCACTGCCGAAAGCACCGTGTTGGAGTAGGGTTCTGGTGGTCCAGCGGTCTGAGTACCACTAGCAGTCACCCGAAGTACCACTGGTGGTACTAGTACCACTGGTTGAGAACCCCTGGTGTAGGTCATGGGGTGGGCTGGTCTACCTCAATATTTAATTGAATAAAACTGATACTGAATGGTAAGCGACTGGGACAGAATCCTGGGATTTTCTTTCTTTTTTTTTTGCTGATAGGACCCAGGCAGCTGCCTTCTGTTGAGCCAACCAACTGTCCACTGAACTCAGCATTGTCTATCCAACTGGCAGCAGCTATCTAAGGTTTCAAGCAGGGGTTACTCTACAGTGCAGTGTATGTAGACCAGGGGTGGCCAACCTTCCACCATTAGGGCCTCTGCGTTCTTAAGAGTTGTGTATTAGTCAGAATATTGGCAGCTGCAAGTGCTGATGGTGCTACTAAAGCAGCTGCACCTGCTGAAAGGCCCTCACCTATACAACCATTAAAGGGCCAGGAGCATTCATTTCGAAAGGCTGGCCACCCCTGAAGACCATACCACCATAGAGACCATGCCACCACCATATAGAACCCTACATTTAATAATGGCACAGGGATAGTAACTGAAATAGCGTGAAAGAGAATCTCTCTCTCTCCCCCACAACTCACCGTGCAGCAATGGTTGATGAAGCGGGCCAGGTTGCCACATTTGGTGGCATCAATGATTGTGTCATGGTCCACACGGAAGAGGTAGCTGCTCCCTATGCCCTCCTGGGCATACCGCTTCTCACGCATGTCAGCCACCATCTGCAGAGGAGAACGAGTGGTCAGGCACAGGTCAGGTGACAAACATAAAGGCTGCTGGAGCGGAAGGCAACATGGGACGGAGCCAGCTTCTGGAGTGCAAGAGCCACAAGTGTTTCACAAGGGTCACTGAGCTGCACTAAGACACGGAGCTGCAAATCAGGACTTCCCCGGTTTGAATCTTGCCTCTGCCATGAATTCTCACCAGGTGACCTTTGGAAAATCACTTCCATTCATTTGACGTCAATTGTGCACAGCCATGAAAATATACAGCCATGAAAATATGCACGCAACACTTCCACTCAGCCTCAGCTCCCCAGCTGCAGTAGGGAGTATAATAATATATACTTACCCTATATGGCTGTTGGAAGAACAACATGATAGTACATGTAAAGTGCTCTGAATACTCTAAAATGCTATACAAATGCTATTATTTCTTTCCAGGAACAAAATGCAGCTGGACAGCCATCACTACAAAGCTTTTCAGTAGCATGGATTAAAAGCCATCTTTTATCCCCCCCCCCAAAAAAAAAGCCTCAACCTCTCCAGGGGCTGCAAAAGGCTGGGATTTACTGAATTCATTGCCTGTGAAATAAATAGGGTTTCCCAAGCAGCACTGAAAAGGTTCCCTTGCTGGCAGTCTCTACAGCACCCCCTAGGGCAGTGATGGCAAACATTTTGGGCTTGATGTGTCAAAAATTCAGAAATTGACTCTGCTGGTGTGTCAACCCCCCACCCCCACCCCGAACAAAAGAGAAACAATTGTTCTTGTTCACGTGAACAAAGACAGCGAATATAGGGGGCCATTTAAAAATCATTTTAAACAGTAAAAATAAGGCAGAAAAAGCCTTGTGCGGCAAAACCACGCTGTTTGCAGGCCTGCAGGGCAGTCTTCTGCGTTCCTGAAAGCCACTTCTGGGTCGCGTGATAGCCCCCCTTTGCCCTGGCTCGCCCATCGCGATGTATTCTGCGGCAAGCAGAAGACTGCCCTGCAGGCCTGCAAACAGCACGATTTTGCCGCATGGTGGTAGGGAAGGTTTTTTCTGACTTTTAAAAATGTTTTTTAAAGGTTCATCATACCCGCTGCCTCCATGGATACTGAAATCCTGTAGTTGTTGTCAGGTGTTGGTGAATGCTGGTGTGTCACCCAAAACATCGTGGTGTGTCACCTTTGACACGTGTGTCATAGGTTCGCCATCACTGCCCTAGGGCCAAATGTTTGCATAGGCTTCAGTGCAGACACCACTGTCACTTCAAAAAGTAACGCCTGTGACACACCGAACGCGGCCGCACAAGTTTCGCCCTGGTGCGTCTGCGTTCAGCATGTGCCATGTTTGTGTGCCTGTTCAGCAGCCGGAACGCCAGCCACGTCGGAAGGTGCGGTCCTCATCTCATTCGGATTCATCTCAGCCGTGCTTCTGGAAAGCTCAGCCAATGAGAGCCGGAATTGTCAAGTCTAGGGACGGGACGTGGAGCAGCTTGGCAGCCAATGAAAATCCAGGGTTTTCCAATCACTCAAAATCCAGCATTTCAATCCACTTTCTGGCCTTGCTTCTTAAAGAAACAGGATCAAAAAAGGAGGGATTGGAGCCACCCTGTATTTTTTAGATCATGATTGGAATGCATTGCCTGAATGTTAGAAACTAAATTGAATCACCTTCAACTCAAATATTGTAGCATGCTCAGCTCACCAGGCCTCACCGCCCCTTTCCAAACAGCCAGGTGTCCAGCTGGGCTGCGGAAGAAGGGAACCTGACCAGGGCTGTCCAGAGACTTGCTTGGTGCCAGCAGTCCACTTCCTCCTGCCTTCCTATCAGCAGTTTCACTTACAGAGCTGCCTCCTTTCTCTCGGTTTTGGCTAAGCATGCGCTTTTATGAGCGTCCGTGGGTTTAGCAATTAAAGGCGAAACCCATTTCAAAAAACCCCAAGCCTTTTTTTTTGTCTGATTGAGTCCCGTTTTCGAAATGGAGCGTATATTTTGACATTTCTCCTCTCTCGTTTTGTGCGTATATACACACACGCTGTGCTCGCTCAGTGCTCTTCCCCCACCACAAGCGACCAGTCACAGGGGGCCAGCAAGTGACCAAACGAGGGAGACCACAAGCCACAGCCCGCCCTCCCCTTCCCCGTGCTTCGGACACCTCGCGTGGGTCGGCCGCTTCCGCGACACCTCTGGATGAGGCGAATGCAGGTGCGGGCAGTCTGCCACAGGCTTAAAGGGTGTCTTCAGCAAGCAAACTCACTGAGTCCAGGCTTACACCCCATCGTGCCTATGGTAATTGGAAGCAGAAGTCAGGTGACCAAGAGGATGTTGCTGCTTGAGGATGTTTCTAATTATGGAAATGTGCTTCTCTTTGTTTAAGTTGAACAGTTGCAATTTTAATTACAGTGGACCCTTTCTATGCACAGATTTGACTTACCGTGGGTGCCGGATCTGTGGGTTCCACCTTCAAAATGCTGTAAAAAGGGGGGGGGGGGAAAGCCCTCCAATCTCCATTTGTACCTTTGCACAGTGAAATCGCACCGCTTTCAAGTCTCCGCAGGGCTTCTGCAAGCTTAACAACCCACATCCCTGGGGCAAGGCTGAGAGGAGAGAAGAGAAGAGCCTTCGCGCGACTCAGAAGTGGGTTGTTAAGCTTGCAGAAGCCCTGTGGAGACTTGAAAACGGTGCGATTTCATAGCGCAAAGGTACAAATGGGGATGGGGGGCTTTTTTCTTCCTTTTTACAGTGTTTTGAAGGTGGACCCCAGTATCCGCAGATCCTCGCTATCCACACAGAACAGATCCCCCGCGGATAGCGAGGGTCCACTGTATTAGTGAGAGCTTCCTTAAGCCTAGGATGAAGCAGAATGTGAATAATCTTCATAACTAAATAAGAAACTGCCTCCTTCGCTGAGTCTGGGGCCAATCGCTGAAATTATGACAGGCACTTTCAGACAGACCAAGCGACTTACAGAATGGAGACTTTCACTACTATGTTTCCTCAGAACCCAGTCAAAGTGGGAACACTTTCTGAAAGATGCAGAAAGGCATTTTTAACATTTTGGTTGTTTTGGTGCAGGGAGGGGGGTACACAGGAGTTACTTTGAGACAGAATCAGAGGGTGCTATTGGGGAATTATGGTTCCTCCTGGTCTTACACACTGCATTTTATCTTGCTTTAAAAACAAACAAACAATAAATCAGGGCAGGGATAACTCCCGAGTTACAGCTAAGGTGGTCTTCTATGTTGCTATGACACCCCTGCACAAGATAGCAAGACAGCAACAACAAAGCCCTATCCCAAGGCCTTGCCCTGCTGTTGCTCACCTGCCGGATGTTCTGACCCACATACTCAATGACCATTTCATCAGCAGCTATGGGCTCCATGGCAAAGAGGCCCCATTCATGGATCCGACTCCGGCCAAACCGTAGCTTCTTCTTGCGGAACTACAGGGAAGTAAGGGTGGTAAAGAGAGGAAGAACAGATACAGGAGAAGTGAGATGCTTACTGTGCTTGCAGCGAGACAAGGGAGCCTTGGCTATGCCTAGCTTACGTGCGCATCACCAAACTACCAGTACATTGTACTTGACCCTGACCATCTCATGTCTTAATTTTGTTAAAAGCCAAAGTTGATGTTCTTGTGATTATAAAGAGAGGTTGAAAAACAAGCATCATGGAAAAAACTGCTGCTTTGCCAACAACAAAAACAGAAACTAGAACCACTTGGGGCTTTTTCAGGAAACAGCAGGGGCATTTCAGCTAAAGGTACAAATCCACAGGACAAGTTGAGAGACTACCACTGCACGGGGCAGAGCAGCAGCCCCTACTGAGCAACTCTCAGCACAGCATCAATTCTAGGGAGCCTCAGCATTGGAAATGCATGCTGGGCCGATTGCACTGTCCCTCTCTTTCCAAGGGATGTACTGGGAACCCGCATTTCCACAGACTGTATCTTCTGCTCTATGCTTTTCCGTTTGCTTAACAGAACCTGGGTACCTTCAGCTGGTTAAGTTTCAGGAGGTCACTATCGAGGATGGCAGAGGAGCCGATGGCACTCAGCAGTCGCCTTTGTTCAGATCGCCGCTCTGACAGGATGCGGTTGGTGCCCTGGGGGGGGAGAGGGGAGACAGTAAAACTGACCTCAGTCCCCAGTGGGAGGGAACACCGCACTGGGCAACGCTGCTGCACACACAGAAGAGACAGCTCCATCAGATGTCAGTCTATCCACATCACAATTAGGTGGCAAATACACTTCCCGACTTCCGTTCCAGACACCCTTACATAAGCTGGTTTTTCTCAAGTCGAGCCACCCATGCTTGCTGCTCTGTAAGCAAAGCTGGGATCACTCCCAGCATGCTCCATATTTCCTCTTTTGTTTAAACAGCCCATGCACCGGGAGGGGGGGGGGGAGATTGCTGTGCTCCAGAATGCTGAGGTCTTGCTACTTCTTCCACACAGGCTTCTTAAACAAAAGGGGAAACGTGGAGCAAGCCAGGAGCGACCTCAGCTTTAGCTTTATTATTTACAAAGCAGAAAGCATAGGTGGGTCCCTCTTGCCTCTCCCAATGGTTTCCAAGGCTCTTAGTCTGAAACTGAGATAGTGTGAGACAGAGGATTTGCAAATTATGTAAGTTGAGCCTTACGCAGCAGCGGAACTACGGTGGAGCAGGAGCTCCAGGCGCTTGGGCGGGCAGGGGGCGCGCGCAGAGCACTCACCGTTGGAAGCGCGGCGCTGGATCAGCCCTCCCACCCTCCCTGGAGCCCGTTCGGCTCCGAAATGAGTCAAAAACGGGCAGGGGGGCGCAAATTGGGCGGGGTGAGGCGCGTCGACGTGACGCTATGCAGGCCCCGCCCCCATGCGCCGGGAGGGCGCCCGTCATTTCTGGCCTTACGTAAGTCAGGGAGTGCCTGTACAAGGCTAGCCAGTGTCCCACAGTGAGTGTGCTCGAATTTATCACATCTATGAAAACTGAACAGTCACACTGACCAGAACGTACTTTCAGTTTTGAAGAGAAACATTACTGGATTAGCCAAGAGTCCCAGACCCACCCCTTGCATTGCTCCCTCTAACTCTGCCCCCAGTGCAGCTGGTGTCTCCCTTTCATCCACAGCTGCCTCCAAGTCCATTACAAATTGTTGGCCAGCTTCCTGCTTCTCTCCCACTGTTTCTCTTGGTTTCTGTGGGACCCCTTCAAATTATAATAACAAGCCTAGTTATTTTTCAACTCCCAGTTCCCTCAGTGTACAGAAAGACTGAGAAGGGGACAAGTGAGATGTCCTCAGAATGACCTGTCTGCGAGACTCACACTGCTCCCAAGTTACAGTTTGGCCACACACAGCACAGTCAACAGATAATGTACATACCTATTACAGAAAGCTGCTTTTATAGGAATAAAAGATAGAAAATCATTTCTATGATCAAAGACTGTTTGCTATTTCCAATACCTGGGCAAAACGAGTTTGCAGCAATCTGTCTTGTGTAAAGAGAGCTTTTATCAAAGCTACTGCCAGGATTTGTGTGTGCTGCAGAAAAATCAGCAAAAGCCAGCTAAATGTCATGCAAAATGAAGAGAAACCAGGCAGATTTCCTTGATCAACAGTCTACACAATTCAAAAAGGCCACAGAACCCAGCTTTTTTTGTTTTGTTTTACATTACTGATTATTGTGATGTAGGATTTTTACATTAGTGTGGAATATACACAGTCCTAACTATTTCCCATTTGTAAAATGTGCATTTGCCCAATAACAGTCTTTATGCATTGTTCCCATGTCATCCCTGTACTGCCAAATGAGCATGCTCAGTTGCAGGGGCGGGGGGGGGGAGAAGAGAAGGGAGATGAGAGGCAAGGGTGACACACATCACAACAACATGGTTGGGACTCTACCTGTGTATCAACAGCATCCAGCTGCTGCACAATGACTGGGCATACATCGAGATACTTGTCTTTCTCCTTCTTACTGATGTGATAATAGCCCTCACTGCGGGCACATCCTGTCTGGTGCTCCCGCAGGTCCGACAACTTCCGCTTTCGCTTGGGGTTTGCAATATTCGTGAGTGGAGACGGGCAAAGTTAAGGAGAAAAAGAAAAGGGGCAGCAAGCAGAGACTGAAGCCAGGAAACAAACACAGATTAACATTTCTGACTCTTCTAGCTGAGCCAAGCAGCAACTCTCCCACCTTAGAGAGCTCAGGCTCTAGGGGAGTTGAGGACAACTCTCCATATGATATATACCTTCTTCCCTCGTCTAACAGAACTGGAACGAGTGCCTCATGAAGTACATGACCTGGGAATTTTTGGGGTGGGGTGGGGGAACGGGATGGGAAGAGGAACAGAAAGAAATAGCCTCCTTAGTTCTCAGTTCACGAATGTAACTGCTCTCAAATCTACCCTCTCAGACCCCTTCCCTCCTTATAGTGGCCACAGAACCACCACTGCTCCATAAGGAGAAGCCAGTGAGTCATGTCCTCACCCCTTTTCTGTTGCAATTATGTCTCATTGTTTTGATTTAATGGAAGCCTTGTTGGCTGAAAGCTGGGAAACAAAGAAACAAATCTTTTGAACAAACCAACCAACTAACCAAGCAGCCTTACAGCAATGCCACTTTCTGTATGCTAGTCAATCTGTTGCTCTTTGCATTCCTAGACATTACTGCATGTTTATGTTTTCTCCATTTTGCGATGACACCTTCCAAAATCTTTGGGGTGGAGCAAAATGATGATTTGCAAACTGAAATGTGCAGCATTCACAAGATGTCTTGCAGAATCCTGCCACTAACCATAAGAAGTCAGATACTAGGAGTCTGAGCAGCTACGACAGACAGTGGCCCGTAACGACCCACATATGGACCTCACCCTGCTTGCCTTGCAAAGCCAGCACCACTGTTTTACCAGTTGCACAGAAGCCACGGTGGGAGAGAAGCCTGCCTTTCTCTTCTGCGTGTGGGCTTCCCAGGGGAGCTGGTGGACCACTGTGGGAAACAGGACGCTAGACAAGATGGGCCTATTCTTATGTTCTGCAGCTCACGTTTGGCAGAATTCCATTAACATGCACAATATAGACTAGTTATAAGGACTTCATGTTTTTGGACACAGACTGTGGCTTTAGATTCTTTTTGTTTTAAATGCAGAACAGACAGGGCATATCAACATGCAACCTCCTAAACTAAGGTAGAAACAACACCTCCTAAACACACACATGAAAAAAAAGGTTGGGAACTACACATAAAACTGATTTCAGAGACATTTCCTCTCCCACGCTCACCCTGGGAACAACAGCTGGGGGGGGGGGGGGCTAGAAACCCTAAACAGGGAATTCTCAGCACCTCAACAAACAACAAATCCTAGGAACCTTGACAGGGTGGTAGACAACTGATATAAGCTTCCCCTCCACAGTATATCTGCTCCAGGAAGGATATTGGTGTGATGGACCCAGTGGGTGTCATTCAGCCAGTCTGTACTGTTGTCCTCGTGTAGCAGGCGCTCGTACGTCAGGCGCAGATACTTCATGTCCTCCAAGTCCAGCCCTGAGTTCCAGATATCATATAAGATGGTCATCTGCTCAAACTCACTGCGCGTCTCAAAAGCAGGGGGAGGTGGCGGCGGCTGGGATGGGATGTGCTTGTGCGAGTGGGAACGTAGGGATCTCCTGCGAATCTCTCCTTCATCGCTGCTGTCTGCGCTCTCTTCCTCATCTTCCTCATCCTCCTCGCTCTCTGAAGGAAACAAATCCTCAGGCCCAAAGGGCAATGACCCAGGGTCCTTTACTGCCGCCTCTTTGAGCCAGTGGGTATGTTTCTTGACCTGCTGCTGCTGCATGGCTGGCTTGGGTCTCTCCAATGATGGGGGAGGTGGAGTGGGCAGCACAACGTCCCCCACATCTGGTTCAGCTTTGACCTCACTGGCATCTGCCACCACCTCCTCTGGAGCCTCCAGGACTTCGCCAATGTGCTCACTATACAAATCGACCTGCAACAGATCAGCAGAGCCCAGCAACACCGCACGGTCGGGCTTGCGGGGAGCGCTCACTGGCACTGCTCGGACAGCCATGGCGTAGTTGTGCTCCAGCAGAATGCTGCTGGCCTCGAGGGACAGCACAGAAGGAAGAGGTGGGGCCCTGGGCTCCTCCGCCTCATCCGAAGTCTCTGTTTCCTCAGAGTCTTCACTACCCGCACCAGCAGGCATCTTGAGAGCTACGTCTGCCAGCACGGCCAGGTTGGGTTGATTTGCCAGCTCTAGCAGCGAGGATGCACCCATTTGTTCACGTATTCGTAGTCTGTCTTCTTCTGGGGGTTGCGGCACCCGCAGGGGCTCCGAGTTCCGGGAGCGCGAGCGGCTCCGGGACCGGCCAGCTGGCAGCAGCTCATCTGACCAACATTTCACAAGGGAGGCATGGTCGGCTGGCAGGTTGCTGATTGTTCTTTGGCTGGCTTTGGGGGGCTCCCGCTTGCGACTAACAGCAACTGCTGGCTTGACAGGGGACGTTGTGGGGAGCAGGGAACAGGCAACTGGAGTTGGGGCATGTGAGGTTAAGGACACTTGGGGCAGCAACGTCGGTTCCACAGGCACTAATGGGGGCTGTGCTTCCTCTGTGGGGGGAGGAGGAGGGGGTGGTGGGGGCAGAAGAGCTGCGGGCGACAGTTCAGGCGACTTCTCCAAGGCCCCCTTGATCTCCTCATCCTCACCAAGGGCGGAGAAGGAGACTGTTTTCCGGCGTTTCTTGGGTGGTGGCAGGAGCTGGATGGGAGACGAAGACCGCTCTTCAAGCCTTGGTGCTATTCCAAGGCCCTTCTCCTCTGGCAATGGGGCTGGTGTACTCTCCTGACGAGCAGGCTTTTCTTCTACCACATGGCCTGAGTGAGGGAGATAAAAGAGACATTATCGGCATGTGGGATTCTTCAGCAACGTTCTTGAAACCCTTCCTTGATACAATGGTAGGCAGCTAGACTGTAAAGCCTCATACATCTTGCTGTAGGTACTGTATGTACCTCACTTGAACCTGTCTCCTGCTCTACTCTCTAAGCAACTCAGACAAGGAGGGGTTAAACATTTCTGTCATTTGCTTATCTCTAGTGGGTTCACTACACCAGCTCTGTCCCTAGTATCTGGAGCTATTAATTAGCCACTCCTTCAGCAAAAACTCCCAGAGTGACATACATTAAAAAGTTTAAATACAATTAGAAAGGTACAAGAAAAAGAGCAGCCTGCAGATAAAATGCCCAGCCTAAGAATTCAATTAAGAACTAGCTAAAAAGACCTGAGCAAATGAAAAGTCAAGGGTAGGAGATGCATGGAATTTCCCCTCAGCAAAAGCAAGAGGAAAATGCGCGACAAAGCTCTGGAAACATCCAAGGTAAGCTCTGTGCATGTGCAGAACTCCACTATATGAGACTGCACAGACGCCTCAAAGAAAAATGCAAGAAAAAGACATGTCAAGAGACATTACATTGTACACATCCACTCCCATCCACTTACCCCAGGTTAAAAATAGGCAATATAAACATAAGGTGACTTAAAGCTTTTCATGCATCTAAACATTTCCATAACTCCCAAGATTTCTACTCTTATTTCTATTTAAACAAAAGATTACTATTCCACCAGAGAGAAGGGTCACACCATCTTCTAATTAAATTGTCAACATTTTGACTGAAAAACCGGCAATAACTGCGGTCACTCTTACTTTTCAGATACAGCAGGCATGCAATGCTAAATTTTGTGGATTGATAAGGGGTCCCTGATCAATCAAACAATGCCTTCAAGCTCAAGAGAAAAGCAAGAGAAACTCCCACACTCACACTGAGCCACAGAGCTCAAAAGAACGGGAGCAGCAGATATGCAAAAGTGAGGGGAAAGTGAAAATATTGAGCAAACGACGGACAAAACAATCCTATGCATACGTTCGCAAGTTGTCATAACATGTCCAGATTTCAGAGTTCAGAATTAACATATTGCCGGGAAACTCCGTCATTTAAAGGCTTTATTTCAAAGATAAAACACGATGTTAAGAAACGGACTGTCACAGGCGAAATGTAAAGTTTCCTAACATCATGTTTTATCTTTGAAATAAAGCCTTTAAACGACGGAGTTTCCCGGCAATATGTTAATTCTGAACTCTGAAATCCTATGCATATTTACTCAGAAGCAAGTCCTACTGAAATCCATGAGGTTACTCCCCAATGTGTGTGTTTTGAACTGTAACCTGCCTCAAGTCTGGAGCACGAAAATAAATGCTGCAGACCTGTCTACATACAGGTCTGCATACAGGTCTTCACTGCAACTAGCAAAAACAAACATGGGTTTTACTTGGGTGAATTTATCCAAATTTCACTTCAATATCATGCTTAAATGCTTGAGTAAAAATGTCACTCGCTCATAATACCGAAATTACCGGTACTGACTTGCATTCATTTACATCTTACCACTGCTGTTCTGTCTCTTTCACTACGGATGGAAAAACAATTAAATTGAAAAGTTCCAAAGAACATTAAAGCTCACATTTCTCCAGAAATCTTGGTCCTCTCATATTTTATTAGATTTCTTCCTGCCTTTCAACCATCATAGAACATAAGGCAGCATGCACAGGACTCCAGGCACCTATCAGACCCAGAACTAGTTTGCTTCCCTTGTGTACCCTCAGATCAATGTGAATTTAATTGATTAGCTAATCCAGTGCTTCCCAAACTCTGCATTGCGGCTCCTTGGGGCGCCGTGGCAAACCCCCAGGGGCGTAACGGGACACTTGCCGACCGGGTTGCTCGGCAGCGGGAACATGACGTGACCGTGAAGATTGCGGAGCAGAGGCTCAGCAAGCAGAGCTCTGTGTGTGATGTTTCCATCACCTGAATAGCCCGCCCACCCGCCCTGAGCCTCTTACCACGGTTTTCAGGGGTGCGTCGTGGTCCCGAACTCGGAATGGCGGTGACATGATGATGTCATCACGTCATCGCCATTACTTCCACGTGCCGAGCTCCGCGTCTGCAGCGGTAAGGGCACTGCGATGGTAGTAAGTTTGGGGAGCACTGAGCTAATCTATTGATCAACTGAAATTCAGGTAATCAAATCAGCAATTTTTTTTAATCAATGACAACCCTAACCAAGTAACATGTCCTTCAACCAGCGCTTTGCTAGCCCCAATAACAAGAGTAAACACATCTACACCTCAGTCTCAGAACCGTGACATGTCCAGATGCTCTCACTCTTTCCTATCCTCCAACATGCTGCCTATGGGGGCTATGCAAGATTGTACGTCTCACCCTGGATCACACCAGCTTCTGACTTTTTCTTGCTTAGTTCAGCATCCATTTGTCGCACTCTCTCTTCCGTAGCTCTCAATGGCTCTGTAGGGCACCTGTCCGTGGTGGATTCATCCATTTCGTCCATGCTCTCAGCCTCCTCCTCCTCATCAGAGGATGATGATGACAAGGAAGACGAAGAGGAAGAGCTGCTCTCTGAGTCAGATGTGCTGTCACTTTCTTCAGTATCATAAAGAGAATACTTGGAGGAACCATCACTCTCACCTTCATCTGGACAGAGGAAAAGGGGAGAGAAAGAACTACAATGAGGGTTGGGCACATGCCACATTTTCACAAACAGCACAAGCAAAGTGCAGAATATGGTCCTGGCATTAGCTTCCTGAAGATGAAAATGGCAAAATTATGCAAAATAAGAGAAATTACGTAATTTTGAGTATTTTATGCAGATTTTGGAATTCAGCTTTCCCTTTTGAGGCAAAATATATTTAAGCACAGCATACACAGAATCTTAGCTATAAAGGCACAAACACTCTGCAAAAGATCACAGTTCAGCCAGCTCTGTGGCACAGGAAACAGAATTATTCACACATTTACTCCAATAATTTCAGCAGAGCAGAGCAATTTTTGACTTCTACATAAGTCAATAGCCTGTGATCAAGGACAGCATGAATGCTACAGGCACTTCCATCAATTCTGAGTGGTGAACACCAGCTACTGAACCCACTGCCAGCTGGGAAATACCTTCAGATTCTGCACCTTTTACACTGCGGTCCCTGGCACCTTCTTCCTCCCTCCTTCGCTCTTCCTCCTCCTCCTCCTCCTATGAAGACAGATGTAGAAAGATTCAACCTTTGAGAAACTATAAACAAGCCCAAACTTAAGGAAAGAGTACACTTAATGAAGGACTGGCTGGCGGGCCTGAATCCCTGCACTATAGAGTGGTTGGAAGTAGGCAAGAGAATCAGCTCCAGGAAGGGAATTTAAACCTGTGGAAGCGTTTGGAACATAGAAGCCCATGAAAAGGATTCCCCTTCCTGCCACTAAAGAAGAATGGTAGGAAGAAAAAGACAGCTGGGAGGAAACAAAGGGCCAGGCATTCCCAGCAGCAGGGATTGCCAAGCAGGCCAATATGCCCAGAACATGGACAGGCGAAAGCAGCAGCAATCTGGGTTCACTGATAGGCACAGAGAAGAGGTATAAGTTGAGGAGCAAAGCAAAAGGTGGCCGCTTAAGACAGCTGTACAAAAGAAGGGGTGAAGTTCCTTGTCAGGGCTCAACAACTGACGCAGCCAGCCAAGGGGCACTCCAGGATCAAGCCTCTCTCAGTCAGCATTTTACGTCAAAGACCTCCTTGGTGCTCTCCCCAACACTCTTTCCCAGTTGATCTGCATGGGAAACAGAACTGAAAGGGAGAGGCTGACCTAGCCAGAGGTCTGGTTTACAACTCTGTGGGAAACAGATGGTCCTAATGCTGCAAGACCCACCAAAGTGGAACGTCTTCCTCTCACCTTCTCAAAGGACGAGTCCTCAGATGCCTCCTCCCCTTCACTATCCAGGCAGAAAAGTTTCCGTCGCTTTCCTGGACCTTTGATCCGCTCATCATCTCTCTTGGAGGTCTTGGGTATCTGTGAGGATTCCTTATCTGCAAATGGAAAGGAAAAGATGGAGTTCATTAAAACAAACACTAGGTGTCTTAGCCAATCACAAAAAATTAAGAACTATTCAGAACATTGCAGGGGGGCAGAGCAAGGCATCTTACCCTCCTCATCCTCTTCGGCAGCTGAAGGCCGGGGCTGTTTCACATCACTGTCTTCTGAGATTTCAGACGGTTCTTTCCTTTTCACCTGCAACAAGGAGCAGGAGATTCCTTGGGGTCAGAAGGGCTCAGAACTGATATTTAAGGAAGCATTCAACACAGTGCCCTATTTAATAATAGGCAGGATTATTTCAGAGCCAGGATGGTGTAGTGGTTTGGGAGTCGGACTTAGACCTGGAAGATCCAGGTTCAAATCCCCGCTCAGCCACAAAGCTTCCTGGGTGACCTTGGGCCAGTCACTATCTCTCAGCCCCACCTACCTCACAGGGTTGTTGTGAGGACAAAAAGGAGGGGAGGAAATATGTACACCACTCTGAGCTCCTTGGAGGAAGGGTGGTATAACAATATGAAAAATAAAAAATAATAATAAAATAATAAGGGATGTGGTCTCTCTCCCACCCGTGGCCTCCTAAACAAAGCAAGATTCCAGACTTTAAAGCTTAAAAGGTGAATCATAACTACAGCCAACCTAAGAGGATACACAATCCTCACCTTGAAGGATGGGAGCCTGAGAACTCCTCGAAAGCCAGTCCCAAAGCCAAAACCTTCCAGGCCACCCGTACCACCACTTTTGGCCCAGTCAACTAGGGAGAGCAAAGCAGGATCCTTCAGTTTGGTTTTGTCCTTCTCCTCCTCCTTGGCAGGCTGTTTAACAGTACTCTGGAAAGGCTGAAGACAATGAGACTTTGGCATTAGTGACAGTATTTGAGGAAGGGGGGAGGACTTAAGGCGTAGAATTTGGGAGAACTTTTAGCACTCAGATGCTTTTAGTGATCCCACGGATGGCTGCAACCCATTCTTTTTGGAAACGTTCGGCCTTCACTGTATGTACTTCTAGGAAGACATGCAGAACTGTTTGCAGCCCACCTCTGGTGACTTACCCCCCCCCCTTTGAGAAAATAGACACTCCAGTCTTTTGCCTTAACATACCAAAGCATTTCATTAACTGTTACAAGGTAGGTCTCACAGCTCTGCTACATCTACTCGTTTCACCCCCCCCCCCCGGTTCCATAGTTGGATTAAGATATAAGAATCCTGCCTCAAACATACCAGACACCAACCACACCCCCTCCCTGTACTGGGCACCTTTCCCTGCACCCCATCACCTTGGCCTTCTCTTCTTTGCGCCCCCACCACTTGTCAAAAGTGTTGAAAGCCACGTTCTCCACCATCTTGCGGTTGAGGTCACGCTGCATGATGTTCTTCATCTCCTGCATGAGTGTCGCAAGGACGCTATCCACTACAGAGGAATGTGGGTCCTTGGGGAGAGGTGGTGGTGGAATCACTTCTTCCTGGTAGCCCCATGGGGCTGCCCGAAAATCAAGGAGGCGCTGTGGAGGTGGCAGAGGGGGTTGCTCAGAAGAATGCTGCTGCTCTGTGGCACCCACCACTGACGGTTGCTGCATGAACAGCTGGTCTCTCTGAAAGTGGCGGCCGCCCTGATCCAGTAGATAGCCATGGCCATAGAGGGGCCGGCCACAGAAAGCTGCCGCCTCTCGGTGGTAAGGGAAAGGGTCCTCAAACTGGCCTTTGCCCTGGCGTAACTGCTGCAGGCGGCTCAGCATCTGGGTCTGCATCTGGAAGGACATGGGCATCCCTCCCCACTGGTTTCCCAGCCGGTTCATCAGCTCCATGGAGTTGACAAAGTCATAGATGTGGGGAGCGCCTCGGCCCCCACCCACCACACCTGCCCGCCCCCTGAAGTCTGACAGGCGGTGAGTGTGTCGTGGCCCAAC
This sequence comes from Plestiodon gilberti rubricaudatus, assembly GCA_026170595.1. Lineage (NCBI taxonomy): Eukaryota > Metazoa > Chordata > Lepidosauria > Squamata > Scincidae > Plestiodon > Plestiodon gilberti. Next base: position 10,518,862 of record JANXHW010000006.1, on the reverse strand, counting down.
TTGGCCATAGTTAGCCAGCGAATGAGTTTTACCCGTGAGATGCGGGAGGGAGACAGACATGAGAGGCTGTAAAGGGTAGGAGGGGGGCGGGGGCTCCGGTCGATGGTGGGGAGTAAAGGAGGACACGCCCAATGGCATGTGACCCAAGGCTGACGGCATCACAGAAAAATGAGGCTCAGATACTCCTGCCACAGGGGTTGGGGGCTCGACCTCTGCTTCATCTTCAGAAATTTCCATGTCTTCACCTGACGACTGTTGAGATGCCTGATTTTAGTTTTGAGGGGGGGAGAGAGAGAGTGGCAGAGTGAGTTAATTGTCCAGCTTTTGCAAAATAAAATCACCTGCTTCCCAGAGTACCATCCCAACAACCACTTTCTCCAGCCCAATAAATGCTATCCTCATTTCAAAGAGTCTCCTCACCTGTCCCATTCACATATTAAAACTTGGTTATTCCCATCTTTAGACACAAGAACTAGGTTAAAAACAAACAAAACCCAAAACCTCCTATAAGATTTGCCAGACTCCGTTGTTCACCACAGAAGAAGAGCGTCTGACCTGATTCCCTACTTTGAGCTTCTCTCATTTTCCAAAATATACAAAATACTAACCAGACTCTTCATACCATACTATTAATTCAATAAATATCTGCAACACTGTTATTGTGCCACAAATTGTAGAAGTATGTCTGCATCAGCGGAGCGCTGAGATTGTTTTTGCCTTAAAAACAACAAAAGAAACATTTTCCTAGCTCTCATGGTTATGCACAACATTGTTTAAAGCAGGAAGCCTCATCTGGGAATCATGTCCCAAGAGGTGCAACGATTCCTATAGTAAGGAAATGAGCCTCTGCCCATGGTTCCTCATCTCTGTATTCCTGACATTATGCTATCCCCTGCCTTGTCTAGCATTTCCAAGGATTATTCAAAAATAAAACATTCCAAAATCTTCAACGGCAACAAAAGGAGACCTTTATGACAAGCATGCAAATTAAGTTTGTGCAACTTGCATAAGTGTTCTCCAAGTACAGAATTTGAGATTATTATTTTTTAAATGCACACTTCAGATCCCTGATCTTACTCTATCTTGTCCATTGGCTTTGGGGGATTCTGCTCCTAATCCCAGGTCCAGTGCTGGCACAACATCTTCAAAACTGACTGGAAGGGGTGGTGGTGGAGTGCAGGGCCCATGAGACTCCGCCCCCTTGGGCCCTCCCTTCTCGTCCTCTTCCTCTTCTGTGTCTGAGTTGAGGAAAGAGAACTTGGACCTCTGCTCCTTTAGCAGCATCTCTATACGGGAGTCCAAACTGCTGTGCTGAGCAAAAGGGACGCTCTCATTGGTAGTTTCAGGTGCCGGAGAGCCAGAGCGGGCTGGTGAGGTCTGCATGGCAGGAGAACGGGACCGGTCATCAGCCCCTAGAGCTGTTGTCACTGCTGGGCTGATGTTCTCTTTAATTTCCTGAGCAAGAAATTCTGTGGGAGGAAGAGAGTTGGCAGCAAACGTCTCAGCCGTGGGGAGCAGTCGGTAGTCCTGGTCCACGGCATGAGGCTCAGTAGGTAGGGAGAAGGGCTCCGGAGTGGCTGTGTAGGGTGGATAGAGAGCACTGGGTGCTGGGAAATGCTCTGCACTCTGTGGAGCAAAACTGTGACTGTTCTGGAATTGAGTGCTATCTGACACGGTTGCCACAGGTAAAGAGGAAGAAGTGGTGGTGGTAGTGGTGGTGGTGGTGGAGGAGGAGGAAGAGGAGGAGGAGGAGGAAGAAGAAGAGGAAGGAGTAGCATCCTCCCGCTGGGAGCGCTCTCTGTGTCGGGAATGGAAGCCAGAGTCCTCTCTTTGGTGGGAGCGATGAGAGGTTGAAGAAGAGGAGCGCCCTTCTGAGGTGGATGAGTGGCGCTGGTATCGGCTGCTGCTGGCTGCGGTGGCACTGTTGCTGCCGCCATCAAACTGTTGACTGTAGGGTGGATAGTGATGGTCATTGCTGCGGTAGTGGGAGGACGAAGAGGACGAAGAGGACGAAGAGGAGGAGGATGAAGAAGAATAATGGCGGCGGGAGTATGAGTCCGAAAAACTGTTCTCATGCCGGCGGGATTTGTAGGATGTGGTCTCAGGCTGGTAGCTAGAGTAGCCTGGTGTCCCTTGCCTTGGAGAGGAAGAAGAAAAATCTTCATGAGTGCCTACTCTTCAGTCTCTTAACACTGAAAGGAGGGTAGCTCAAGGGCACAGCCCCTCTGAAGTCACTTTCCCGCTGCATAAGCAAGCCCCACCTACCTGCTGGAATAGGCAGAATCCTGGGAATATGGTGTCCCTCCACGGGGGGTATACGGAGTCCCCTGCGACGACTGTGGGGTATACTGGCCATAAGAAGAAGGTGTGTCTTGCCGGCCACTGGAATAGGGAGTGTCCTGAGAACCGGGTGTGCCATTGCCAGGTGTTGAAGGCATCGTATTAACAGGGTAGGAGGAATCCGCAGAGTGGCGCCTTCGGGACTCCGACTGTGGAAGAGAGAAGAGAGCAGCTCAATCCTCATGCAGCAATTCCTTGCCTGCAACTGAAATGCAGAACAGGAAGATTCCAGAGGGGTTAATTCCCACTTGCTGAGAATGTGACCACCTCCCGAGTGAGTACCATTCATTTAATAACTCCCCCAACTGAGAACAAAGGAGCAAGATTAGGCCATTGCCTTTTGACTATGTTACTCAGGTACATAAAGTGTGCAAGTGGTTGACTGGAGACTTCACGTCAGTTTAAGACCTCAACAACAGCAGGTGGCGGGACCCTGACAAACGAGCAATGAGGTAGTGCAGCACACGAAGTGGAGAGGCGTGGTAGGAGAGTTGAAACAAAGATGATTCGTTTTCTTATTAAGAATTTGGGCGATCAAACAAGGCAATGGTGTATCCATGCTCCTCCAAAGTGGGAGCTCCATGGAGAAGCAACTCTGTTGGAAAGTCCTCGTAAGATACCAGATGTCTCAGACCAAGGACTCTGGCCCTACTACCTGCGTCACCAAGTGAACTTCCCGGCCAAGAGAGCTATCTGCCTGGACTCTACTGCACTGCATAGATTAAACAAGTATTGCTACTCTTCAGCCCAGGTGACCCGAGGAACTGCTAGGGGTCTGGCTGGTACTATATAACAATTGTTCCAGGCATGAGCAACTCATCTGAGCAAGTAGCACAACAGACGTGACTCAGAACCTGACTATTAGCCTGTCTTCAACCATGCCTCTGGTTCTCCCAATACTCATCCACCTAATCTGGTTTCTGACGTATGACTACATCTTCCACCTCTGGCTCTTTAACCCTTGTCTGCTTAGACAGAGACTGGACCTCAGTCCATTCTGGGTCCTTACAGCTCTCTTGCAGAACAATGGCTCCCAAGCCTTTAACTAACTCTATTAGGCCCATATTACAGAACTGAAAAGGAACCAGAATACAGTATCTGCCCAAAATCCAGATGAGGCACCCACCCACCCCCATCACCTTATGCAGTGTGCCAAGAGCAGGTGCACTGTGTAAAAGCCCCACCCCCACAACTTCTGATAATTCACACAAAACAGCTTAGGAGCCACTTACCAAATCTGCTGGGAACTTCTCATTCAGTGTTTTGCCCCCAGTGGGGACAGTCTGGGGTGTATAGGAGCCATTTACTATCAGATCATAGTACTTCATTCGCTGCTGACCTGTAGCAGGCAGGGAGAAAGATACTTATGGGAGACGTCAGACAACTTTGAACTAAGGTGGAAAGAGAGGAGGCAAGACTGAACCAGGATGACTAAGAGAGAACAAGACCTACCTTTAATGTCAAGCTGGGCGTGAATGATGTTGCCCATGACCGAAGTGTTGTGGAGGTTCTTGACTGTTTCCTTGGCTCCCCTTGTGCTGGTGAAGAGCACCTTGGCCAGGCCCAGATGCTTGCGGTTCTTGGGATTATAGAGGATCTCAATCTCCTCAATGTCTCCATACTTCTTACACATCTCAGCTAGGAAGGGCTCCTTGATGTTGTCATTGAGCCGGGCAAAGGTCACCTCCTTCAGAGGGATCTGGCCCACATAGAATTCATCCAGCTGCCGTAAAGACAGAAGAAGGGGTGAGGAGAGCTACCACACTCATGCACCCCAATAATGAAGGAAAAGCATCTAGCTTTCTTGGTAATGAGGAAAAGCTTGGAAACAAGATAGCAGCAACAAGTTCAGAAATCACAAGAGTAGCAGAGTAGAGTTTCTACCATTCTTGTTCAGATCCCTAACCATTGAATTCCATACTTCTCCTCCCTGACCAGAACAGACTATCTCAAGCACACCTTGGGTTTTTTGTACCAACTAATATTGTTGTTCAGCTTTTTACTTTCCACATAAACATTTATCATCCACTCAAATTTCATTTCAACATATTCAGAGGAAAAACAGCACCATTAACAGGAACAGCAAATTAAATACACACACTTTGCCTTCAGCTTTCCCCATAAAGTCACTTTACCCCTTTCCTGTCCTCCTAAATTATTATTATTGAGTATTTAGATGTCACTTTTCAACAAAAAAAGTTTACAAAGCGGTTTACAGACAAAATGAAATAGCCAAATCTCCCTTCCATAGGAATTTCTGCTTTTAAGATGGGATGTGGGAACCTTTCTTCTCTAAGAAATGCTGAGTATTTCTCAGCCCCAAGATCAAGGGGAAATAGGCCTTTGCCTTAACTTCCAACAGGAACTTGAATTCCTTATATATACAGCTCTCAGAAATCCCACCACCCTAAAATATTTCCTCCTCTCTACTTAGATGTCTTAGGAAATGCAAGAAAATCCCAGGGGAAATTTTTAGGGTAAAATTCAGACAGTCAGTATATTTGCCACATAACATACAACTACATTTACACATGAACACTCCTGAACATTTAGTGGGCTTCCAAATTAGGAGGTTGTAGTACAGATATGTGCTAATGAACATGGAGACTGGAAACCAGAGAACTGGAGAAGGATGCACAATCAGGTGAGTATAACATACCTTAAACTTCGGAACAGGGAGGGAAAGGTCCCTGTTTTTGGACCATATTCTGCGCCTGGGATCCCGCACAGCACCCACAGGGGCATGGCCCGAATCCTTAACAACAAAAGTGACTGTGTTAGATAACAATGACAATTCAAAAAGCTTTTGGAAAACCAAAATACTCGAAGCCAGTACTCTTCGGTTTTGTCCCCAATGCTTAAGCATCTTAGAGCATGCAAGTTCTAGATTAAGAACGCCTGGATTCTTCAGGAAAGTGGAGGTAGGGGGAGAAACCAAGCAGATAAGAATACAGATAACACAGTACAGTATGAATCTCTTTCGCATCATGTGTTTGATAAAGTAGACCACAGCCCACAAAAGCTTACACTGAAACAAATGTGTTTGCCTTTAAGACACTGCAAGATTCTTTATTGCAGTGGTTCTCAGTTCTCCCCATGAGGCAGGGAGACCTTTGAGTCTTTGTGGGGGTGGGGACAGTGGCGACAGCAATCCCAGGGATCATGCTGCCGCCGGGGGGAAAAGTGTCCATTTTATACCCACCGGGGTCCTGACATCTTCTGGAGGGTGCGGGGAGGCCTGCGGACCCCTCCACAGGCCTCCCCAAGCTTTAGATCACCATTATGCGATTTACAGCCACTTCCAGTTTTTGTGAAAACCAGGTCATAAATCAAAACTTGGGGAGGCCTGCGGAGGGGTCCGCAGGCCTCCCCGCACCCTCCAGAAGATGTCAGGACCCCCAGTGAGCATAAAACGGACACTTTTCTCACAGTGGCGGCAATCCCTGGGATCTCTGCTGCCGCCATGCTGTTCCCTCCTCTCCCCTTAAGGTGGCAGGGGACATCATCTGGTTCCAGTGGTGGGTTGTGACCCACCACTGTGAGAACCAATGCTTCATTGTATTTGCAGTGTACCAACTAATACAGCCACCTCTCGAAAAGTTAGAACTCTCCACACCGCCACTGGAATACAGAAGTAGTATGCCCTAACTAACTAGTCAATTCAAACACTCCTTAATTTTGGATTAAACAGAGTTCAACGAGAACCCCAGATCTGGCACGATAGGTGAAAACATCGGCTAAAGTTTCTGAGAAGAGCTGGATGGAAGGAAAGGAAAATGTAACACAAAATATCAAAACATGGAAAAATAAAGGCAAATGTTTAGAAAAATACAACTTTAAAAATAACATATAAAAAGGAGCATACGTAGGTATGTAGCATACCTGTAGCATACCCACAGAACAAAAGTTGAGATTCTGGACAAAACATATGAGAAAGACCATGTAGAAGACTCACGAATATTACAGCTGTTAAGATGAGGGGGACCACTCTACCCACCTCAGTAGGAATCAATCAATTCTCTCTTCTCCCCACCTCTATCCAAATAAAAATCCAGTTCTGTCCACTTACATTGGTGCTGAAATGAACCCCATCATAGCGGTAGATCTTGTGCGGGGCCCGCTTGAGCACAGGGTCAACAATGAGTTTGAAGTTTCTCCACTGAAAGTCACCCCCACCTTCCTGATGCATTCTGACTCATTTACACTAGAAGGATGAAAATGGAACCAGACAGAAGCACACAGTAAGTTAATTACTCCCAACAAAATGACTTTACCAAATGGAAGCCTGCTCTGAACAAACTCCACACACAATTCTACAGGAGTGTAAAAAATTATCATAATATGGTAATGAGTGTAGAATTCAGTTTCTTAGGAATCTCAGTTATCTCTCTCTTTAAAGCAAGTTTCTAGTCCTTGTGGTTGTGAAGAAATGTTTGAAATCATGAGAGAAATCCATAATCTCAGAAACCAAAGAATTGTCAGAATAAGATTTTCAAAAGTCAGTGTGGGATTTTCTTCTTCTTGCCCCTCTCATGATTAGGAAATTATGCAAAATAGGGGGGAACTGTAGAATTATCCAAAAAAAGTTGAACAATGCATTTGTTATATTTGCAGAATTTATAAAGGCCCAAAATTCAGCAGTTTATGATGCACAATTTTCATTTTGAGTGGGTACTATACAAATGCCTTGTTCTTGTCCCAAGAAGCTAAATGGGATTGGTGATTTTAAGAACAAACAAACTAGTACCAGGTTGCTTTTGTAAGAATTCCAAGGAATGAAAAATTATGGTGCTATGTAAAGTCTCTTGTTGTGTATAGATTACATTCTCAGAAACATAGTAGCACTGTCCAGTCTAATCCACTCCCTGAAACAACCTAGAGAAATGCCTGACCACCATTCAGGGGGGTTTCAAAGAAGCAGATTCCACAAGCTCCAAAGGCAAGGTTTTCCATTGTTCAACTGTTCTGATTAGTAGAAAGTTTTAAATCTCTTCTTACTATAATTTCAACTCATTCCATCTTGGAAGTTAGCCTATCATCCATGTGATTCTTTTCTTCTCCCTCTTGCCTCCGATACCCTTCAAACGTTTGGAATCTGTAAGTTTATACACACTCTCCGTTCTCTCCCGCATTCATATTCTGCCTCCACTGAGAGCCAGGATGGTGTAGTGGTTTGGGAGTCGGACTTAGACCTGGAAGATCCAGGTTCAAATCCACGCTCAGCCACGAAGCTTCCTGGGTGACCTTGGGCCAGTCACTATCTCTCAGCCCCACCTACCTCACAGGGTTGTTGTGAGGACAAAAAGAAGGGGAGGAAATATGTACACCACTCTGAGCTCCTTGGAGGAAGGGTGGTATAAAAATGTGAAAAATAAAATAAAATAAATAATACAAATTAAATAATTACTTGAGCCAAGTACTCGTAAGTAGCAATGCAAGTATGGAAAGTATCCTGATTTTAAGCACTACATTTGTCAGCCTGTACAGTTGGGCCAGGGGTATCAATCTCAGTACCAATGGCAACACAAAGGCATAGTAAGAAAGCAAAAGGCAGGAATAAAATTGTACCTATTATAGATTATCTCTTCTGTAGTCAACCTATTGGCAAAACTCAATGTATAGACACAGCACTCTTCTTTTTTCTTCCTTCCCAATATGATCTGGTTGGGGTTAGTTCAATCCATAATGTGAAACACAATACTTGAGAAACTAGGAAAAGAGCAAAGAAACTTAAAGTTAAAAGGCAAGCTGTTAGGAGAAAAAGTATATACTGTATACAGTATAGATCATCTATAATTTTCATCCAAATTAAATTGTACATTGATAATACAGATTCAGACTACAGACTACAAATTAGCTACAGACTACAGACCACAAATTAGTCTGTAGTCAGACTACTGTAGTCAGACTACAGACTACAAATTAGCTGTAGCGCTGAAATAATTTTTGGGATTACGTGCAAAATTCTAAAAGGAAAAGAGGTCTGGGTCTATTAGAACATGGGATTCTGGGAGTCAGAACTCAAGGTCAGCTCCTACAGACAGCTCTCCTCCTCACATATAGAAAAAGTTACTGATGTTGCCCAAAGATTAAATGTTAACTGAGATTATGCAACAATTTATCGCCCTAGAACTTGATGCCACAGATGTACAACATAATCTGATGATTAAACAAAATGGAGCAATCTGAATTCAGATGCATCCAATTATACGATAGCACGCTGCAAATTCAGATTCTGAAATATCCCAAAAATCCCTTATCCAGCTGTACTCAGAGGTTGAATCCTACCAATTAAATCTCAAACTCAAGTTTAAGGAGTCATTATTTCCTCCCTCCTGGTGGCAGTTTCCACTCTCAATAGATTTCCTGCCAGAGTCCTGCCCACTGAGAATTCTGGCCCGTCTACATCCCGATCCCTCTCAAAAGGTCTCCCCAGAGTTCTTACCCCTGCTTCACTCTGCATTTGCGTAGCTTCCTTGCCCTACCTTTAGTACTTGCTATATAGCTTAATGTTGCTAATTTCCAGATTCTGCTCCACCCTTAAAGGGCCTTATCGCCCTGGCAACACTATACATTTCAAACCTTCTACAACTCTCCAGCTCATCCCAATTATTGCTTCCCATGCTTGTGGGGTCTCTCTCACACTACATGCCCCTAGCATATTCATAGCACCTTCTGTTCCCTTTGTCAACTTCACAGAGTCCCATTTGTACAGAAAATCTATCTGTACAAAGCACCCACTTCTCCCACCCAACCAAGCAAGGAGAACTCGCTCCTTTCATTCATCCATGCCCACACCCTGCCACATTCTTTTTCTTTTCCCATCATTAATTCATTGTTTTATTTCTCAGGTGTCTGCCTTTTGCCAAGAGACCCCATAAGCGGCCTGATCACGCTCCTTCCTCTCCCAACCACAGACACATCCCAAAGGCCTTCCCTTCTTCAGGCATCCTCACTGCTGCCAAACAGTCCCTTGCCCCCACAGAATCCCCCTCCCAAGAAACCCCAACGGAGCAATCAACTTCCCTTCTTGTACTACTGATCCCGACAGCCCCATATCCTCTCTTCAGCCTCCCCAAATCTTCCCTTATACTTTTTGGTGGGAGGAGAATATCAGCTCTCTCCTTCCCCATCCAGAAAACACACAAGTACATATCCTGGGGGAGAGGCCTCCCACTCCTACCCTTCCAAGACCTCTCCCTCCCCCCCACTGTCAGTGTCCTCCCCCCCCCCACTTCCCACATCCTTTCTACTACAGAGCCTTCTTCTCAGGGCTCATTTTCTAAGCACCCAATTCCCTCTCTTCAGCCCACAGCTTCTACTCCCTTTTCTTCATCACCTTCCCCCCCCCTCAAGATTTGCCCCATCCACGCTCCTCCTCTCCCTCCCCATCAGGTGTCCTGGTCCCGCCCACCAAATTCACCCTGCGCTCCCAGCGCTCACTCACCCCCCCCCCCCAAACACACCCCCGTCACTCACTCCCCGCGGCTCCCCTTCGGCTTCCTAGCACGAGCCGCCGCCGCCTCCGCCCCCCGACACGCAAAGGGGCGCTCTCGCTCCCCGCTCTCGCGTCACCTGCTCCTGCCCGCTCCTCCTCCCCCCTCTCAGGGGGCGCACGCGCGGCCCCCTCCTCCTCTTCTTCTTCCCCTGGCTCGGGCTTGCGCTGTCTCCCTCGTGCACGCGCACTCCGTCTCCCTTCGGGCCTTTCCCTCGCGACCTGTGACGGGGGAGGGAAAAGGAAAGAGAGGGAAGGGAAGAGGTTGACAACCCGCTGCCGCTGCTGCCGCCGCCGACAGGGACCCGGGGGCGGGGCCAAAGCACTCGGGCGAGACTCTCGCGCGAGATCTCGCGAGTTTTTGATTCTCCTCCTTTCCCCCATACTCCATGGCGACGGTTTTTTTACATGGCCTTTTTTTTTTTACTATCGGCACTTTCGACGCAAGAGTGATGGGTGGAAAATTAGCCGTTCTCATGTTCTCGCTAGAGAATAATGACAGGACTCATCCCTGCACATTTGAGCAATCCAGGACGCGCCAGAGAACTTAGGCGTTTCCCTCCTTTCTTTTCAGAGCGCCCCCTCGCGGCGAATCTCTAAACTCGAAACTGCAGCTGCCCTTGGAGGGCGGCGGGCGGCAATTTTCTTTTCGCACTTTCCTGCAGTGCTTCCCGACAAAGGAAACAAAAGCACCAAGGCAGGCGGCTTAGCTTGAGGTTGCGTGATTTAAGGGGAGCAGGCAGCCTGCACCGCCGGCAGCTCTCCAAGCGGCGAACGACGCCGGGCGGTACAGGCGAATCTGCGGCCGCGAAGCCTCAGCCGCTCTAACGGAACATGGCAGTGTTGCGCAAGGGCCGCGAAGCCGCCGCCGCACTTTCGTGTGTAAAGGTCCCATTTTGTGTGTGTAAATATCGTAAAGCCAATGGATAGTAATAATGTCAGGGAGCGCGGAATATCCGCGGCGGCGCTGTAATTTGGTGGGAAAGGGTGGCCGGGTAGGCAAAGCAACACGAATCGGCTGAAGGTAAATCGCAGCTGCTGCGCCCGCGCCGCCGAGCCCAGGGAAACGGCAGATTCGCCTCCACGGAGCGAGGAGGAGAGGACGTGGTTGCTCCGGAGGGGGTGGTCGTCGTCGCATTGTTGCCGGTGTCTGCATCTTTTTATACTGTTAGCCCTTTCCAGGCAGGGAGCCATTTATTGAATAAAGCCGAGGAAAGCGCGGTTTTGTGGATCTTTTTGATGCTGAAAAGTGCTGTATATATTCATCATCATAGGAATGTTTTGCTGGTTTTACTATTGTTCACCGCCTTGCGTGGCCCCTTTCCCAAGGGGAAAACTTGGGAAAAATATTTTAAAATAAATAACGTTATAATTTCCTGTAGCTTTTTTGTATGAATATGGTTTTCTTTCTCTCTAAAACACTCTGCGAGACGGGGTTGAATCTGCTCAGGCTAAAGGAATGGCTGTGGAGAGGCACCTAAGCCAATGGTTTACTTTTGACCGGTACAACCTCTTGCTCACGATTCTGTGACTTGGTTGGTTGTCTGTCGATTGCCGTCCCGACCTTTCAAAGCGGTTTATGTTTATGTACAATTAGAAACTACAAAATAAACAGGTTCCCCTGGCTACACTCTGTTTGCTGGAGTGTCGCTGTTACGTAGTTCATCATCATGGCTATTGTGTCGTCTCTCCCCCCCCCCCTTAACAAACTTGACGCTTCCCCTAAGTGCCAGTTAGTGGGGTGGAGGCCAGTTGTGCAAATGAGGTGAGTCCACAGCTCCTCCTCTCTTTTTCCCAGTGCTCTTGCGTGCTCTTTTCGAAAATGCCCTCGAAAGTCCATTACTTATTTATTTTACTTTTATATATTTATTTTGTTTAGAGCGTTGACAGGCTTCCAGAGTGCTTGTGTAGTTTTCAATACGTTTTTAAGAAATCGTGGTTTGAACGGAGACTGCCTGCACCTCAATGCAAGGTGTACACCCTTCCTTGATCTAGTTCATGTTGTTGACAAAAAGAATAACGGTAATAAAATTATGAATAGGTTATTCCGCCGCCGCAAGGTCAAGACTGTAATCCTATGCACTGTTACTTAGGAGTAAGTCTCGGTGAACTTGGTGGAAATTACAACTTGAACTGACAACTAGAAAGGCGCTTGAGATGCGCTTTTGTTAGTTCATGTGATGGGTGGATCCTGACTAGCAAATTCCAGGGCTGAATTCTGGCTCAAATTAGCTACTATAGTACATACTTATAGTATGTGATCTTATTGAAGTAGATGTGAGTCAGGACCAATGTGATTTATAAATGAGCGAACTCAGGAAGATAGTGGAGGACAGGAAGGCCTGGCGGGATATGGTTCATGGGATCACGAAGGGTCGGACACGACTTAACGACTGAACAACAACAACAATGTGATTTATAAGGGTTAATTGCTGATAGCTTTTGGAGTACTGTATATAGGAAGGAAGCCCCTAGTTCTTTTTGTTGCAGAGAGAAGGCTGAAAATATGGGCATCTGGTGCATGTACAGAAGGTACATTCCATTCTGACGGAGGTCCATGGGGGTGATGCCATGAGTTCTCACACCGGGTGCAGCAAACCGTAGTGATGATGGCGCCTCTGCATTTCGCTTCAAGTCATCTTTGTTGATGACAGAATCAGTATTTTTGATCACCTGTTGATCAGCAACAGAATTGCCTGGCTCAGAAAGCAATTCACCTTCTAGGTTTCTGGGGGGAAAATAAGAATTACAGAATCTAGCAGGGCAAGGGCATGATTCTTTTTTCCTTTTCTTGCATAGGGAGCAAAGAGGAACCCAAGACTAATAACTATTTCAACAGCCAGGGGATGTAGCCCAGCATTTTAAAATGGGTTGAGGTGGAGCTACTGATCTTGGGTGTATCCTGAACCTACTACCCCTTTCTGCAGATGGCTTGGCTCACTTCCGTGAGTTATCTAGAACTGATCTCTAAAAGAGGTGTCTCTTGGATAAAAATGTGCTGGACACCATTCTAGGCCAATGGGGGCTCATGTGCAAAAAGGAAAGCTCAGTCCTCAACCTATATTGTAATTCAAAACTGTACAATAAAAGAAAAAATATATAATAAGAGGTTAAAATTTACTGGATCTAGGGAGGGTATCAGTGGTCACCCAGGTTGGGCCAATGGCAGTCAGAGAGACTATCTGGCCAGACTGACCACTGAATCCTCAGTCCCTGCAGCAGTGGTCATGCTTAGGGTGCCCATATCCAAAAAGGGAAGGGTGCCTATACCTTTAACCATTGGAATTTAGGCAGGTGCAGCTCATCATGGAAGGGTGCAACAAGAAATTCCCTCTTCTTACAGTGGTTAAAGGTATAGGCACCCTGTCCCTTTTTGGATATGGGCACCCTAGTCATGCTGCCCAGTGCGCCATCGGGGTGGGGGGGTGGGGTGGAGAAGCACCAAGTGCAGGGCTTTGCAGTATGGAGACCCCCGGTCCTGGAACCAGTCCTAACTTTTGCTTTCATGTAAAACAGTTATTTGTACATCTTTCTGGCACCGATGAAGATCTATTTTACCAGACTAGAGCTTTCTAGAGACTTCAGTGAAACTTCTCTAGAGAAAGTGCCGGGAGGGGTTGCTTGCAAATCTCTCTTGCACGCTGGCTTTGGAGCATGCTCTTTTCACCCCTTGCTCATCCCACCCTAAATCGCTTAATAATTTCATTCTCCCAAGGCAGAACGTCTCTGAACGTCAAGGAGATCAGTGAGCTCAGGAGCTCCTGCAGCATCTGTGCTGGGAAGTTGGGATTTCCTGAGAATAGCATGGCTTGTGTTCTGTGTGGCTTGTGTTCTGCCAAATATGTGATGCCGAAGAATGTAGATGTGGACAGCTGACCAGATTGATGCACACCTTCAGTGTGTCGAAAGGCGGTTAAATCTGTTTTCCCCAATTGTGAATTCGGTTAGCTTTCATTCTAGGGGTGACTGGCAAGTTGCAACTCTATGAATGGCTGCCATTCCAGGGAGACATTAGGGGACTTTCTGTTTTTCCATAGTTGGGATTATTCCTGATTATTGAACAGTTCCCTTAGACCTCTGTCATCCCCCTGACGTACTCGGGGGGGAGGGAGTGTTCCCCATCATCCATCCGTGCATGTTTATGGGTGAAATTGGCAGCCTAAGCTATATAAGAGACAGTGAACGGACCCAGGTAGGGTGGCATTTTTTCTGGACAATGAACTCAGACTGCGAGGGGTGATACACAGTGGAATCCTAAGCAGTTTTCCAGCGCCGGTGTAGCCGTGCCCAGAGGCGTCGCTGAGGGGTGGCGGGCCGCCGGGGGTGACACGGAGGAAATGGGTGATGCGCCCGCTGCCCCCTCTCCCCCCTGCTGCCGCCAAACAAATGTTCCCTCACCCTCACAAGGCGTGCAGGACGGCCTCTGCACTGCAAAATGCAGTGTGCACCCTGTTGGCACTGCTAGTGGTTCTAGTAGACGCCACTAGGGTTCGCGTCACTTGGGGCAGGAGGTCAGCGCGTCACCCCCATGTTGCTGCTGCTGCTGCCGCCCGGTACAAACCAATCGCATCTTCTTTGGCTGCTTCTGACTAGGCCAGGGCAAGGCTGAAAGCGGCCTTCTAGACATGCGCACAACGCCACTTGAAGTCTTGCCCTCAGAAGGGCCAAAGAAGACGCGATCGGGTTGCACCGGGCGGCGGCAGCAGCAACATGGGGGTGATGCGCTGACCTCCTGCCCCAAGTGACACGAACCCTAGTGACGCCACTGGCCGTGCCAACAGGGTGCACACTACATTTTGTAGTGCAGAGGCCGTCCTGCACGCCTCTTGAGGGTGGGGGAACATTTGTTCCCTTACCTCGGGGCTGCATTGCGGCTGCACCGGCGCTAGAAAGTTGATTAGGATTGCACTGACAAAAAGGGGACTCAAGGCTGTCAGCCCCAAAATGTTTCATATAGCATCCCTGTTTGGGACTAAGCCCCACTAAACTTAATGGGGCTTGTTCCGCATCAGCGCATATCGGATTTAACTGTGAACCAATAGGCAGCTAGCGCACTGGTGCAAAGTAATCCGGCACGCGTCTTTTGCAACCTCACAAGCGTCGCTGTCCGAAGCTCTGTGTTTTTATTATTATTGTTATTATTATAATGTTTGCTAAGGGAGAGGGTCCTAATGGAGCTTAGAAACAAGGCGCTGTTGTGGGATACTCGGCTGATGCGGTGCCCAGCGCTTAAGCAGGAGCGGGGTGGCAACTGCGCCCTACCCGCTGGAGAGCGGCTTTCTCAGCGTGCTCTCCTGGCCTCCCCTCTGCCTAGCGTGTGCCGACCTGGAGAGGACCCCTGGCGGTGGGAGTGGGAGCCATGGCTCTGCCTAGTGCTAGCTAGCTGCCTTGGGGCATCCCTGGCTCTGGCTGGACCAAGTGTCTCCTGTCTGCCTCCGCACACTGCCCAGACAAAGTGTCGCCGCCTGCTTCGGACATCCGAGGAGGAGCGCGTGGAAGTTTTCCTTTTCTTGCTTGAGTGCATTCTGCTCCCAGGGCCGCTCAGTGCCGTTAGTGCCGCGGGTTGATCGTTTCCCTCGCCCTCCCTCCATTTCTAGGACTTTGGCTACACGGTGCCCATCGGGGAACAAGGCAACACTCACAAGCCTCTCCACAAAATCATGACAGAGGAGATCGACCTGGTCGATTGGGATCCTAAGCACCTCAGCGACACTGTAGTTAAGGTAGGAAGTCCAGAAGTTTTCTACCCCCACCCCCACCCCAAATCACCTCCAGGCTCCAGATTCCCTCAAAAGGGGATCCTGACATGCCAAAGGGTGGAGGTTGCCTGGGTGGTGTGGGTGATATAGGGGCTGTACAGTACTTGTTTTGATCTGGAAAGTCAACAGAGAAAGCACAGGGACTCTCCCAGGAAACTGGTATCTTTTATGACAGTCTCTTAACCGTTTTCCTGCATTCTCTGCTAGAATGTTTCATTCTGTATAGAGTACAGTCGGACCTTTTTATCCACGTTTTTTTTTAATCCACGGATTTGACTCAACGCAGATGGCAAAACTGTGGAAGAGGGAGTCTAGCCACATTACATTACCTCTTTTTTTCAGCATTGTCAGGGGGCCTGCCAGCCACTTCCAGCTTCCTGCGCGTGTCCAAACCGCTGAAAAATGCAGCTGGGAGTCTCTGGCGCCATTTACAGGTTGCTTCCAGTAGTGGCTTTTGTTTTTTCAGTCAGTTTAAACAAACTCAGGAGGAGGGAAGCAGCAAAAATGCTGTAAAAAAGGTAATGTAGCACGGTTCCCGACCCCTCCCCCCGGATTTCATTTAACGCTGTTTTGGGTATCTGCAGGGTCCCAGAAACAGAACCCCTGCAGATACCAAGGTCCCATTGTGGTTAGAATTTAAGGTATATCTAGATAGGCAGAGAGAGAGAGCGCGAGCGAGCGCCAGGATGGTGTAGTTGTTCAGGAGTTGAACTTGGAAGACCCAGGTTCAAATCCCCACTCAGCCATGATGAAGCTTCTTGGGTGACCTTGGGCTAGTCACTATCAGCCTCGCCTACCTCACAGGATTGTTGTAAGGACAAAAAGGAAGGGAGAAACTATGTACACCATTCTGAGCTGCTTGGAGGAAGGGTGGTATAGAAATGTGAATAAATAAATAAAATACAGATGTTTGAATACCTTCTGGATGTGCTGTAACATTTACCCTTTGGGCTGGGATTTGACAGCCAGAGCTAACAGGCGCAGAGTAATTTAAAATTCTTATTTATAAATTGGGTGTTCTGTTTTCATTATATTTCCACCCTCTGAACCTATTGCTATTCATCCCAGGCCCTTGAGAAGTTGGGGAAGGGAAGATAGAAACGGAGTAACAATAAATAAGAATTGGCCTTTTATAGAGAGTAATCATTACAAGCGATGCTTCAGTTCAGTGCTTGGCCTGTTTGTCTAACAAGAAACAAAAAGATAGATAAAATTCCCTTTGATGTACAAACCCCAGTTCAACGTGTGACTGGAACTCCTAAGCCAGGCAAAGAACTGTGTGTAGCTCAAAAGTTTACTTCCAGGGTCTTAAAGAGCTAATACTGTATATCAAATTTCAGCAGAGCAATTTCTTTTTACTTTCCAAAATAGGCTTTGTACTGTACTTTATCCAGGCTTTGGGGGTGGGAAGCATACTAGTCATTTTGTTTTCCACCAGAGGGCAGCACATGCTCAGGTCTAAAGTTTAACCTCTGGCTGGTCTCTCCTCTCTATAAAGACTGATGCAGGCAGGAGCATTTTTAGCTAGAACTTTGGCTTCCATCCCTCTGCACAAATCAATGTTTCCACTTTTCAACTGTCGTCCTGCTCCTAAACTTCAAAACCACACCTGCCATTGGTCCCCCACTATGTCTATTAGGATGTGCACAGGGCTCAGTTGGGGAATTTCCAAAATCTGTTTTGTAAGCCCAGCTCTCTTCGTTCCAGCTACAGGCTAAGCGTGCCGCAAAGGAGTGTGCTTTGGTTCACGTGCAGTGTGTTTTTCACTCCTGCTGCCAAGAAGCCACAGGCAGTCTCAACACAAAGGGATGCTTGAACCTTGACTCTATCCTCTGCGAGCATCCAGGTATGCACAACTGTGTGTTTGGAGGCAGAATTGGGGTCACTCCTGCAATGCCCTTAATCTAACAGGAGGACACCTAAGCCTCGGGGCGGATTTGCGTCACACCCCTGTCCCCCCTTCTTGCCCACCTCTTGCTCCCATCCAGTCGGGAGCACTCAGGAACTGGTCCCCCTCGGCCAGAGCTGCCCTTGACCTTCTCTCTCTCTTTCCCAGGCTGCCTTGGCTGCTTCCCAGCTGGGACGATGCTATGTGCATATTCCCAGACAGCATAAACATTTCACCAACCTTGGAGCACAGCCAAGGCTCAGGAGATTATATATAGCTTTACTCCGTCCAGAAAGGAGGGGAGGCAGCCAGGACATGCATGTATCGTAGGATCGAGACTTGTCAAGGCCTCGAGAGGAAGATCAGACAATTCCAAAACAAGACAGGAGTGAGGAGAAGCAAACCAAGGCTGGCCAGGCAGCAGCAGCAGACGACAACCTTTTGGTGCCCAAGTGAGCTATCCAGATAGCACGTCCTGTCTCTCCCCTAAGAACCACCCCAGGGGATCAGGCTAAGAGGTCGCTTTGGTCCAAGAAGCTGCTTCCCACAGCAGCCAACTAGATGCCCCCTGGAAGCCCACAGAGACCAGGAAGGTGGTGGCCTCTTGCTCGGTCACTCCCAGCACATGGCATTCCTTGGGGTGTGGTGCAACCAGGATGCCATGACATAATACCCCCGACAGAGCCTCTCTTCCTGTGTATAATCTCCTTTTAAACCTAGGTCAGAGCTGGTCCAGACCTGCAAACTGAACAAGGTGATAAAATGAAGCGCACCACTTCTGACTGCAAGCAGACAACGCCATTCCTGAATGCTGGTCTCTCTTGAAAACACCCTGAAAACCAAAAACTAGCACCTCAGAGACAAAAAAAAAGAAAAAAAAAGCTCTCCCTACCCTTTGCCACAACTGCTGTGCTGGTGGTTTTCAATCTGCTGGGAGTTTTTGACAAAAGGACGCATTCAAAAATGGTCTGCCCCCCCCCCTTGCACAATGGTCTTGCACAATTTGCAGTGGTGCCCCCTGAGAACTCAGCCACCTTATGTTGCTGCATGCTTGGAACAGACCTTAGCTGACGGCCATTAGGACCTCTTGAGGCACCAAATCCCAGACATTGATTTGTGTGCTGTGTGAAGCAGGGTCAGCTCAAGACCTCCTGGCCCCTCATGTGGCTGTCTGATGCTGCCCCCCTTCCCTGGTGATGTGCCAGCCTCTGCTTCTTTAACAATGACACCCTGGGTTGGAGGGGGGCATGTGGGCATGGAGGAGAGGGCCTTGTCCCAAGGTATAGGGGGGGCAGTGGAAGCACGGCGGTAGATGGAGGTGGGCAGCCGATTAGTTGCCTCAGTCCACCCAACTTTTAAAAATCACATCAGTGTCATCCCAATTCGCACCTGCTTTGTGGCCCCCTTGATTGAACAAGATGGTGAACAGCCTGGCTTGGCAGCCTCAATGTGCACAAGTGCACATTGGTACATGCAGCTCCCCCACTTGCTACCTGTGTTTTGAAATCGTACTGCCTGGAGCCTGTTTACTTTTGTCCCAATCCTATTCAACTCCCCACACGGCGATGCAGCAGCAGCAGTGTGACTTTTGCTGCATCCCGTGGGGGGAGGGAGTTTTGGCTGCTGGAGGTCTCCTCGGGTTAAAGAGACATTTGTCCCCCTGTGCCACGGTAAACCCCAGCAGCCACACTGGGGCAACTCATACCTATGCCAGTTCAATCGCTGGTGCAAGTCCCCATTGCCCCAGGAAGGCGGATCAGGCCTGGGAAGGGGGTCGGGATTCAGCATGCACAGACACCAATCCCACTCCCCTTCCCAGGCCTGATCCACAGAGGGGTGGGATGGGGCAGGGGGGCCAACTGCCTCTGGGCAGCAGGCGGGGGGGTATCAAACCAGAGGCGGGGGGCATCATACTGACGCCGGTGGTGATCCAGGCAGCAGAGCAGCTTGGAGGAGCCTGCAGAAGGCTCCTGCCGCCTCTTGTTTTGGCCCCCTCCCACCCAACCCCCGAAGAACGTTTGGCTCCGGCTAACGTCACTTGGGGATGGGCGGGGGCATCATCGCAGGGTGCGGTCCCACCTCCTGGGGGCGTGGCTACACCACTGCTGATCCACCCACCCCCTTCAGCCCACCCCTCCCCCATTTCACCCACCACCCTCCCCCCAACCCCCTGCACTAGCTTACCTCCTCCAGCAGGTCTCCATAGACCTGCCAGCATGCGTGGAAAGGCGCTCCGGCCTTCCCGCTGGCATTCCAGCAGTATGCGCTGCCAGAGTGCGCTTTATGGGTGCTTTATAGCAGACAGAGCCAGCGGAACATGTGTTCTGCCAGCACAGCAGCCCAACAGGATTGCTGTGAAACACAAGAGAACATCCAAGCTCAAGTGCAGGATTCACATGTCGTTGCACACCCCACCCCACCCTGGCATTCAGTAACTTCACTTTGACAACTTTTTTTCCTATACAAAAAAATTGTTTTTAATTTTAAAAATAGATACAGCATAAAAAGGACCAGAAACTGGTATCTTCGCCCCATGACCTCCACCAGTAGAGGGCAGACCAGAAAAATACAAAGTGTACCAAGCACATACCACAGGTGTGAAACCCCAAGTCCCACATGGATATGGTTAAAATGTAAACTAAGGTAGTTTCCAGCTAAGGGACATAAAAAGCATAGCCAACACTTGTCCTGAGACATAAAAGCTACTGAGCCAGTTTACACATGCATATCTTTCATCAAAGGGCAATATCACTGCAGTCTTGCCATCAGACTGTACAGGTGGGCCCCCATATCCACGGATTCACTATCCACGGTTTCAGTTATCCACGGATTGTGGGGAAACCCCCCCCCAGGCTTTTACTTTTTTCCCAGTAAGCTTTGTTTCTTCCTTAAACAAACAGGAGAAGCAGCCTCTGGCTGCTTATTACAGGCAAGTAGAACAAGACTAAATCCTAGAGAGGTTAACAGAAACCTTGCAGAGCCTCTCTAGAACTTAGTCTCGTTCTACTTGCCTGCAATGGAGGCTGCTTCTCCGTTTTAAAGGAAGAAACAAAGCTTGCTGAAATAAAAATAAGAGCTGGGGAGGCATGTATGCCTGCCTGCAGGGGAGGTAAGGTGGGGGGCCCTCAGGAAACCATGGATGGGGTGTTCACTCCTATCCACGGTTTCAAGTATCCACGGAGGGGCCTGGAACATATCCCCAGCGGATATGGGGGGAGTACTGTACAGAATTCGAGGCAGGCAGGGCCTGCATTTCCACATCCCTGTCAATCTGATGTGACCTTCCCTCCTCCACACCGCAGCCGCTTGTAGGATGTCATTGGCCCCCCACGGGAGTTGAAGCAACTTTACTAGAACATTGTGATTCTGCGATTCTTCCCCCAACCCTTCCCGAGGACTCTCTTTTCTCATCGGGTAAAGCAGAAGTGGCTCAGACTGAATGGAGGACATGCGGGGAAGAGCAGCTTTTTAACATGTTTCTTCCCAGCCGCAGCCATTGGTCCACTCAGAATCACACCCCAGCTATTTTTCTCCCCAAGAGATACAGGAACTTGCATCTTTTCTCTCACAAGGAGAAAAGCAGCTGTGGGGAAGAGATTGCGAACAAGACAGATGGCCAGGAAGGAAAGAGATAAACAGCACTCCAGCAGTCTTCCGCTCATCCACAAGCTACTTGCAAGGCTGCTTTACCTGATAAAAACTAGATGCAATGCATGGTTCCATTCTAACGTTATAATAGTAATATTTTGCATCTGTACAGTGTTTTCTGAGTGTGCAAAGCAATTTGCATGTATTATTTTGATATAGTCCTTAAACAACACTGTGAGGTACATACGGTTCACCCCATAGTGCAGGTGGGGAGTGGGGGCCGAGAGGGTGTGGCTTGCTTACAGCCACCACCTAAGATTGTGGTAGTGGCTGGACTCAAACTGTAGAGTTCTGGTTTGCCTCCCACCCCCACCTAGCATGACCAAAAGACCCAGAATCTTGGGCAGAGTTTTGCAGATGTGGACTGGTTTGGTTCTCAGTGGCACCCACTGTATTCTGTGCTGGAAAGTAAGCGGGCTATAATGTGGGGAAAAGATGGAGGGGGGTCCATTTCCTCTGCTCCAGCCAGCGGGTCGTCAAGATTCACCTTTGCTTCCACTGCAGCAGTATTTTGGAGTGGGCCCCTTAACTCATTCACTTCTTCAGGAAGGAGAAAAGGGGCGTGCTTGGGGGGTCAGCGTTGTTTGGAGGGGTCAAGACTGTGGTCTGGTCTCCATCAACAGGGACTCCATGGGTGTGTGTGTGTGTGTGACAGGGATGTGTCTTTTGCATAGCCAGTGCTGTGCTTAGAGACAACCTGCACTGCCCAGGTGCCCGTGCCAAAAGGCCCTCTGTCTTAGTGACAAGCACTTTGCAGGTTGTATAAAAAGGATGAGCCAAACAGGGTTGTACAAGCTGCAGAGAGCTTTCCCATGGCTGAGCCTTGGCTTTCAGCCAGTCAAGGAAGGCGAACTGAAACAGAATGAAAGGAAGCTGTTCCCCAGGATGCCCCAAACAGGCCTACTGCACAGACCAGCCTGTTCTTTCCACCACCCACACTATTGGGGACACGGGGGACTCGAGCACAGAGGGAAGTGGAGCGAGAAGCAACACAGTTTTCCCAGGCCCAAGTGAGCAGGTCCCAGGCTGGAAACTGCAGACTAGGCTGGGGCAACATGGCAGCAGCCTTAGCCAGAGGCTCACACCAACAGGTTACGCCCCGTCCGTTCATCACAAAGAATGTGGTGGGAAGCCTCGTCAGTCATGTCATTCCTGCCCCCCCCCCAGCAATCTACATGTTTACTCACAAGGGGCTGTTCCAATGAATGATACAGATGCAAAACTAGAGGAAATGAACAATCACTGTCGTGTGATGTTCAGCCCCAAGACTGAGCCTCTGCCCTCTGCTCCCTCCTCGTCCAACAGAAAAATACCATTTCCCTTCAGCCCGACAGCGAGGAATGAACTGTCCTTCTATAGAAAAAAGAATTGGACTTCAAAAGCAGCAAGAACATGAGTCATCTTTCAAACATTACCCTGCTTGATATCTTGAAGGGAAGGCTGGCTCTGAACGTTTTACTGACCAGGAACAGGGTGTTGTGCCCCCCCCACTAGAATCACATGTGCCCAGGCCAGTTGCCAAGTTCCCCATTGCTGGGGGGGGGGGGCTTCATTCAATCCTAGTTGTGTTGTCAGTACCGGGGGAAAGAGAAGACTTCGCTGTTACCTAGCGACTGCAGCACAGGCTTCCCTATGTTGAGGAAGGGTTCTTGCAGTTGCTAGGCAACTGCAAAGTACCTCCCACCCCTGTTCCACCACCTGGTCCTTTCCAGAGTTGCAGTGCGACAGCCATTTCAAAGGCACGGTGGCAAAGGAACATAGCACAAAAGTAGCGGCAATCAGTAGTTTTTAATAAGTCCAACACTCTGGACCCTTTAGCTGGCAATTACAGAGATGCCTTCTTCAGTGAACATGTGGAATGAGTGGGACCACTCCCACCAACTACACACCTCTGTTGCACAGCTCTGTCACGCTTTCACATGTTCAGCTGAATGCAGAGACACTGGGATGCATAGCACAGTCCCTCTCCCTCCTGAACACTTGCGCCCTGAACATACAGAGGGGACCGACTGAAGAGTGTGACAAGGAGATGCAAAAGAGGCAGCAAGAACTGGTGAGTTCTTAAGCCGTTTCCCACTACAGACCAGCCTGCCACCCACAGCCCAGCTGGTCCTTCCCATTCTTTTAGGCTTCCTGAAACGCTTGGGTTACTGGCCTGTGGGAAAGACAGAACCCATCAGGAAGGGTCACAGATGTGGGAAGCTGCAGCCAAACGTGGACCCGGAGGGCAAGAGTCTCCGAGAGCCAGACAAGAAGAGACAATGGCAGACACACATTTGTCCCATTCACAAACAGAGGGGTGGGAGGGGGTTCACTTTGACTAGTAAGAGGCGCATCCCTCCCTCATGCGCCTGAGCTCCCCTCAGTCCAGCCCATTGCTCCTGGCTCACACCCATGCTCACGACACACTCCGCTTTGCTTGTCATGCTGTTAAGCTCAAGACACGAGTGAAAAAGCAAGACTTGCTCAATCCCTGTGACTGCCTGGCACCCCTCCGAATCGCAGCATGGCAAAGTGTGCAGAATGACAAAGCCAAGACAATGCTGTGTGAGTAGTACTCCCCTAGATACCTTAAACCGATCACGAGCTGGGGGCCTCACTTCTGCGACCAGGGCCAGAAAAGGAGCTGGGGCAGCCAACTGCAGGGAGTCAAAGCATGGAAGGGTTCAGCAGGTTCTCCTTTCTCCATTTTAACACCACCACTCATGTGAATGGCCGGGGCAGGCAAATGGACGGCACGGCAGCCACCTGACACCTGGCTGGACCCAAAGCAGGCTCTCTGCGGTTGCTGGATGGGAGACGGGGGCTGGAGCCTGAAGCACAGCAGGCCAAAGGTGCTGCTCTAGTTGGCCCAGCAAGGGCAGAGCTGGTATTTATGTCAGGCCGGACCAGCTCAGAGGCTTCATGCTACCCGACAACCACAGGAGCAAGTGTTGCAGTTATCACCTGTGCCTGAAGGTGCCTCTGGGCCCTAAACACAGCCAGGCAGCTCCCCAGCCGAAGGCTCGGAGATTTCTGGGTCAAGAGTTTCAGAGATTGACAACAACCCCTTGAGGGGAACAGACGTGCCTGAGCGATGGCCAGGTTTTACCTCAGACACCTTACTTTTACCTCAGACACCTCCCCACTTGATGAAGAGTACATGAGGCAGAGGAGTGGACAAATCAACTGTGTAAAGAAAACTTGCCCACCCTCTTGTTCTAAGTTAACTCCCAGGCCAGGTGAATAAAACCCTCAAGGCCTCCCCCCACCCTTGATCTTTGGGGAGCTGCAAGAACGAACGTAACCAAGAGGCACAAACGGCATTCAAACATGTCATTCCCCCAGTGGACAAATCCCACCTCTTTTCCTTCAAGGCAGCTCTGAGTAAACATTTCTTTGCATTGCCAAAAGTCCATCAAACAACATGATGGTGAAATTTAGACAGCGTTCAAGTTTTCACAACTCCTTTTCAAGAAGCACCCATTTCAAAAAAACATTCCATGTTGAAATATCCATTTTCCTTTTTTCTCCAGGAAAGATAAGAATGAATTAGTGAGGAGCGGGGTTGGGGAGCAACCAAAGCCCAAAGGAGCATTTTGGTTAGTAGTACTGCCATTTCTGACTGCACCAGCTCTTTGCCGTGGCCCCGCTGTGCACAAGTCAGATCCTCAGTCATCCCGCTGCCCTTGCTCTTACTCAAACCAGCATCTCCAGAGCTGTCCTGCTTAGCCAGGGCAGGGCAGGATTGGAGTGAGGCCGCCAAACCTCACACGACCTGCAGTGCTGAGGCTTCTCCATCCAGCTGATACTTGATCTGGTTGAGTTCCTCCAGCTCTTGCTGGTGTCGGTCAGTTTTGTGGCCTACCAGGGATCGGTAGAAGTGCAAAGCAAAAATGATGAAGACCACACCCACAGGAACCATGATGATGGTGGAGGCCATGGCAGCATTCCAACCAGGGCTCTCCAGCGAGGCGGCTGCTGCAGTTGGGTCCGTGACATTCCCATCCAGGGCCGGAGCAGATGTGCAGCACTTTCTGGCAGGGGCAACACTGCCGACAGGCATAAATTTGACCCAACAGATCAGCACCACCTCGGTCAGGAAGAGGAAGATCCCCAAGGCGGTGGAGAAGCCCCAGGCAAGCTCGATGTAACGGTGCATGCGCTCATGGGGCGACTCGTTGACCGAGTTGAGGTTGTGGATATTGCTGACAGCCTCGATGTTCGGCAGGATGCAGGTGCTGACCATGAGGGCAAAAAGGTGGACGGCCACCAGCACGGTGGTGCAGGCACTGAAGGCAACCAGCAGCTCCCGGGGGTAGTCATAGTCCTCCAGCTGCACCTCCACCATGGCCACCTGAAGAAAAACAAGCAGGATTACCGCCTGTGTCTTAATGCAAACATATTCCGAAGCATCAAATGTTAGGATGAGCACTTCGAAGCAATGAGAAATTTCAGGGCAGCCGTACTGGGTTTCATTTCCTCTGGACACCTACAGGATCTTGGTAACACAGGTTTTCTTTACAAGTGTGCAAGGAGAGCATAGGGGAAGCAGGGAAGCACTCTGCACTCCTACTGCAGGCAGAACATCTTGCCGCAGAGCTCCAGCCCAGAAAGCCCCAGTATAATTGGATCAGTAGCTCCAGTTTCCAACTAAAAGTGGTCATTTGCGGGGCAGTCAATGCCAGGCAAATATGGCTTGCCCTGCAGAAATTCTGGGTGGGCAGAGTAACGTCTCCGATCTGGACCCAGTGGCAGGAGGCCCTCGAGGCTCCTCTATGCTAAGGAATAAAGAGGCACAAATTTGATAATAAAAAATGACAACATTCAAAAACTAGTGGGAGAATATTTCAGTCTCCCAGGACACACTGCTCCTGACTGCAAAGACTTGAAAGCCACTGCCTATCGACAAGAGAGCTTCAAAGGGGGACTGCCAAATTGGACTGTATCCAGAGGTTTGATTCCAAGTGTTCAGACTTGAATCAGAACAACAGTTTCCTGTCAGATGAGGGGGTGTTAATTTAGCAAGACTAGGAAGATTTGATTACCAGTGTTGTGAATTATCACTGTGCTTCTCTTTTTATGCATTTAAGCTGCACAGGCCATTGTTTACACTTTTTCTCCTTCAGTGCTTGAGGCAGAGAGACATCATGGCTGGCTTTAGAGCAGCATTCCTCTTAAGCCCCATCTTGGCACGGGGACCCTCCTCAGGGACGGAGAAAATGCCCCATATTCTGCTTTGACCGGTCACAGTCCAAGCTCTGGCTCAGGTCCCAGTCCCTTGGCAGTTTCTCCAGAGAATTGGGGGTGGGGAAGGACGGACTTAACTCAAAACAAGATAGTTCTCACTTGCCTGGCTGGCTGGACACCAGTACTTCTGGGATGCAACAAGTAAGAGTTTAAGGAGCTTGAGAAGGGGGACTCACACCACTACTGCCGGTTGACCGGGTTCACCGAAGCAACGACTTACACCATGCTGTGTCACAGTCAGCTAAAATACATGCACACACCAACCTTTGAGGCACTGAGTCAAGTTACTTGGGGGTGTGGGGGGAGGAGTTGGCCAAAGCTTATTTTCAGAAAGTGGGCCACATGGAACAGAGCAGTGACAGCTGGTTGGCACAGGCCCCATAAGCTAGCACGTGCCGGAGACTGGGCTAGAGCTGTCAGGGAGTGAATGGAAAGGGTGGGAGAAGGGGCACAGTCCACGTCCCCAGGACACAGCCCCGCCACCTCAGCCTTGGCTCCCAACCTGGGAGAGTCAGCCACGGCTTTCTTTCCAAAGCTTCTGGCACAAAAGAGGCAGTGCCCCTGAGCGTAGGCAAAGTGTATTCTACACTCTCTCCCCTCCCAAGAGAGAGATGGGATTTTATTTTTGAAAGATAGACGTAAAGGACCATGTACCCCCAAGTGTCTCTCCCTCTTAGGATGTAGTCTCTGCACATATGCAGGGTGTGCCCCAAGGGCAGAATGGAATGTTATGCTTGAGAAACTGATCTAAGGCCAGGGTGCCTCTTAGCATACACAGACTT
The DNA here is from genome assembly GCA_026170595.1 of Plestiodon gilberti rubricaudatus. NCBI lineage: Eukaryota > Metazoa > Chordata > Lepidosauria > Squamata > Scincidae > Plestiodon > Plestiodon gilberti. The sequence goes on along the minus strand of JANXHW010000006.1, from coordinate 10,491,721 downwards.
TCCTTTTCAAAAACATATGGACTCAGGTAGTCAGAGCTGGGCAAGACTCAAAGAGTTGGACAATCAAATTCTAGTTAAGATTATCAGCTTGCTGGACAGGTTGCACTTCTACCCCTCCTCAGCCCTGAAACCTATGACATGAGTATCTCTGGACAGATGTAGAGTGCCTCCCACCTCCCAGTGGGAAAGAAAAATGGCTGAATACAGACAAACCTGTGGTGGAGAGTCTGCAACATCTCCTACCTATGGCTGAAAGAAGAACCAGGAGTCCTGGTATAGTTTCCTGCCTCGCAGGGTAACCATTAGGCTCTTCTCCCAGAAACCCCAAACCGTTGGCAGCCAGCATCTGCTGCTCGAAGCATGACCCAGATGACAAGCAAGCCCAGGCTGTTCTTTCCTCCCTCTGAGCCTCATTAGGAGGTCCCTTTGGAGAGAGATTGGCCGACAAACCCAGAATATCCGCCCAGCCGTGCCGACAGCTCGGGGTCATTGAAGGATTTTGACGGAACATTCAACTCTTGGCTCCTGCTACCAAGAGAGGGCCTCATGCCAACACCTGCCCCTATTTCCATACGCTGGAGGTTGTCCTTCTTCTCGATGGTGCCCCGAGAGAAACAACAGCCTCAGTACCCGCTTTGTACATTTCCTGTATGGATCTCACTTCTTTTTAGGAAACTCATGTAGAAAGTATGTACAGACCTCCTGCACCTGTTTTGCCACAAGTATTCACTCCTCACCTGGAAAGCCAGGGCCAAATGCCTCTTCCTGCTGCGTATAGCTCTGTGGCAAAATACAGACGGGTGCGTTTGTCACATGAACTGCGGTATATATAACAGCAAAACAAGACTAGATGGAAAGCCCAGGGTGAATTTCCAAAATAAAAAAGAGAAGGGAACTGCAAGTTGAATCTGCCTGGAAGTATGAGCAGGCCAACTGCACTTGCTCTGATCAAAGTACTCTCTGCGCATGCTCAGTTGCGCTTTGCTCCTTTATTGCTGACCTGGCATTGAACACAGATTTCAGGCCTCTGGTGAAGTTCTGTTTTACCCTGGCTCTCAAACAACCTCAATTGGAACGAACGAACGAACGAACGAACACACACACACAGAGAGAGAGAGAGAGACCGAGACCTCACAATAATAATCAAGCATATGTGAAGTGTTTTGAACATCCCAGGAGTGTTCCTGTAAGAGAGGACAGCAATTTCATCATGTTACAAATATATGTGGCAGAAGAGTAAAATTAACTTCCCTACTCAGCCCTGGATGAAGTCATTATTATAGGGGCTTATTTAAGGCCACCAAGCAAGAGTGTGTGGCCAAGCTGAAATTCAAACTGGAGACTTCCCATTTCACAGCTTACATACCACAATGCCCAGGATCAGCCCCTGCCCATCCATGAGGCTGACCGAGGTATCGCCTCAGGCAACAGACTGGTGGTGGGGAGCCTGCCTCCATCACTCTTCCATCTCCTGCTCCTTGGATTTAAAAAAGAAGAAGGGAATGGAGGAGAAGAAGAAATGTGGAGGAGAGGGGAGTGATGGGATAGAATGCTGGAGACACTCTAGCCTTCTACTCTCCTCTCCTCCACACTTCCTCTTCCTGAACTTGAAAGGGAAGAGGGGGACCAAGCAGAAGACAACCGCAGAAGCAGTGGCAAGTGCGCTGCCAGTCAGGGGGCAGCATTTGGCACACCACCTCAGGCACTGAAGGTCTTGGGCCAGCCCAGACAACGCCCCCCCAAAAAAACCTGCCATCTTTCCTGCTCCCCAGTACCCCACCCCCCAAACCAAATGGCACTGCCTTATGGGGAAAGCCTTTGCAGTTTGTTCATTCTGAAATAGGCCTTGCAACCAGTCTAAGTTCCCACATCCTCCCGTCGTTGCCTAAGCCTCTGTTGCTTTGGTTACAGGCAAATGAGATCACGCAGCATGGAATGCAGTTCCGCCTTGGGACCTGGCTGGGCAACAGGCAGCGGAGCGAATAAATAAATGGATGACTTTGCTTTTTCCATCCCACCTCACCTCCAGGAAACGCAGGGTGGTCACCATGGCTGCCCCCTCCCATTTTATCCTCACAACAACTTTGCAAGGTGGGTTAGTCAGAGAGAAACATGCGACTGACTCAGTCCCCCAATGAGCAAGCCCTACTAAAGATTTCTCTCCAGGTAAATACACCCAGAATTGGGGTGCATGGAGACTAGCCTATGAAATCAGGAAGCCCACTCCCCCCTTAGCCTGAAGTCACAAGGTGGCCTTCTAAGCTATTTTCCCTCTCAGCCCCAAGTCCCCATCCCCTCCCTGCAATATGAAGAAAAATACGGATTACTGAATAATTGTAATACTGTAAGTTGAATAATACAACATACGTGGTGGTTGTAAGGAGTATAGCACGGAGATTAATGTGAAGTGCATTGAACACACTCTAAGATGTGTTCTACACATCTGACACATTGCTTCACATCTGACTACAAGTGGTCTTCAACCTGCAATATGAGACCCTCTTTCAAGGGCCCAGTGAGTAAACATGGTTCCTCTTTTCTTCCCACCCAGAGGCAAGTCCATCAGCATATGCTGCTGTCATGTCATTCTGCCTCCTCTTTCCCACCCACTCAATTGGGGGGAGAGGCGCTGCAGAGACTGGCACAGTACAGCCCCCCCACCTGGTGATGTGTCAGCTTCTGCTCCTCCCTCTCCCCAAATGAGGAGAGGAAGAGGGGGGTGGAGCAGACAAGGCCGCCTGCCACGCTCCTCTTCACACTTCCTTTTCCCGCTCCAGCCCCCTCTTCCAGTCCAGCGAGTGGGAGGAGGAGCCGTGGAGGTGGGTGCCCCGCCAATCTGCTGCCCAAGGAGGTGGGTGGCCCAACTGATGGGTGGGCCAGCCCCGCTCCCAAAGTTGGGTCACAACTCATTTCTGGATCCCAACTCACCTGTTGAAGATCACTGCTCTATGAAATATATACTTCATATTGCTTTCATCAACTCATGCAGGGACAGGACACAGGAAACTATGCAACTATCTAGGGCAGCCGATATGAAGACATAGCAGCCAAGGGAAGCAATGTGTCAGAACTCCTAGTAGTCAGAGAGGGATGAAGTGCATGGCGAAGGGGGGGGGAGATTCAGCATGGTGGGATGGGGGGGTCTCAACCATGGAGTGCTTATTACCTTTGAAGGAGAGATTCATTTATTCAGAGCAGGGCCTTTTCAGTGGTGACCCCAATGCTTTCAAACTCCCTTCCATTGGATGTCCCCTACTCTCCTCACCTTGGCACCAAGTGAAGATCTGGCTGTTTCACAAGGCCTTCTGGATTGGACAATGTTTTGAGTTTGCTCTTGTGCTGTTTACTAGTTGATGATCGATTTTCCATAAATGGGGCATGGCTTTCACCGCTCTTTGCAATTGTTCTCCCACTGTAATAAACTGCTTGTATTGTATGCCTCTTTTTGTTTCTTGTTCATGTGAGCCATTTTGAGGGGCTGTATGGCATGAAAGGTGGGTGTGTATATTTTAACAAGAGAATAAGCATGAGCAACACGGCAAGTGAAGGCTACAACAGGCCCTGGATGGGATGAGTAGTCACAGCTGGTGAAGCAGGGGGAGTTTGAGCTGGGGGTGCTTAAGTCGATTTAAGGCCTTCTCCTTTCAGCAGGCGGGCACAAGTCTTTGCTGAAGGCTGACAGAAAATATGTACAGTATTTCTCTTTTGAGGATAGTGTATTAGGTATCTGTTTTAATAGGAAGATGCACCTACTGAAATTGTAACCAGCCTGGAGCCTCCAGGCAGGGTGTGGCATTATTGAAGCAAAAGTTTACCTAAGCCTAAAACTGACGGTTGGATTGGGGTGGCAGAAACCCAGGACTTGAGGAGGAGCTCCCAAGCAAATGTAAGAAAAACATGTTTGGGAAACAAAGAGCCCTGGGGTAGATCCATGCAAAGCCCACCAGGAGAAAGGGCAGCATCCAAAGTGTGGAAATATTAATCAGAGATGGGCAAAAAAAAAAGCCATAGATATAATGAAACCTATTTAACTACTTATCCCAAAATAATCCAGTACTGCTGCTTAAAATGAACCATCTTGAATGCAGTTTAACCAGAACGGTCTGAAAAGGGGAGCCGATCAACACCCCCCCTTAAAGGCTGCAAAGCAATTGCCTAAATGCTATTCATTTCTCATGGGTGGTCTGGATGGGAATCTTACCAGCGCACGTTTGTGCAGAGTTGCAAACCTGTGTTCACAAATTCCAGAATATGACACTCATAGGGCTTCTGAATGTCTTCCCATCAAAGCAAAAAGTTTCCTCCCTTACCTTCCAAAGAGACTTAGAGGTAATGTGTCCCTGAGCATGTCCACAGTGCCTTTTCATTGTGATTTTTAAAAACTGGCCTTAAGGCAATTTCCTTGAGATGGGAAGCAACTACCTTTGCAAAAATCAGTGAACCTCTGAAGGGGAAGATTTTGTGCATCTGTGTAAAAAGCACCCAATATATGGTTTTTGTGTGGCTTTATGTCCCTTTTCCAGCAAGGTTAGAAAGAATCATCTGTGGCCTTTAGCAGTAGCCCGGCTTCCCTTTCCACACCATTCTGGTTCAACTGCATTCAAGATGGTTCATTTTAAACAGCATCTGCCTGACGGGAGGCCACCAGAAAGGAGGCATGCAGATCAGACAGCAACCCAATTCCTACATTTTTAACCAATGCTGTTAAATTCCAGACCTCGTTTTTGATCATTTTAAGAAACAAGGAGGCATCGGAATGTTTGAGAATACATGAACATCCACCTTTTCAAAGAATTGTTCCCCTATGTATTGATCACATCTGCAGAAGTTTCTTCAAATTTTTTCTTCTTGCTTTTTAAGCATGTCAGAGAAGCCAACTGCTCAATGATCCTCTAGGTCAGCATCCCGTTTTCCATAGCGGCAGTTAGAGCCTCTGGGAACCCCATAAGCCGATACAGAGGCAATCACTCTCCCTTGCATTTGCCCCGAAGCAGCTGGTATTCTGCTATCCTGCCTCTGAACATGGAGGTTTTGCAAGACTAGGAGCCAGGGACTGGCCTCTTCTCTATGAATTTGGCTGATCCCCTTGTAAAGTCACCCATGTTATGGGGTCATCACCACATTCCATGGCAGCCAATTCCGTACATCAATTATGCAATCAAAGTTGGAAGGGACCTAAAATATGATAGAGACCAACTCCCTGCCAATGCAGTCCATCCACGACTACAATATCCCATTAGATGGTTATCCAGCCTCTGCTCAGATCTCCAACGATCAGAGCACAGCTGTAGTTCCCCTCTCTGTCCCTACGTCTCCTGTCAATCCGTTTCACTGGAATTCTAATAATAGGAGAGAGGGAGCTTGCTCTGTTCCACACATTTTATAAACCTTGATCATTCCCTGCTTTAAGTCATTTTCTCCTAAATTAAGAAGTCCCACAGCTTGAGTCTTGGTGTTCCAATCCCTGATCCGGTTGCCCATTTCTGCACCTTTTCCAGCTCTCCTTTTCCTCCCTCAGCCTATTACATTCCCATTTCCAGCAGTCAAAGACTGATCAAACATTGCCAACTGCCTCCCTTGTTGACCACAGGCAAATACTCCCAGGATATTCACGTTCATAGTTTTTTTTTTATACAGATGGGGCATTCTGCCTAAAATTAATAGAATATATTTATTATGGAGTGAGTTCATTCTTGATTTTGGTGCGTGTCCAAGACACTTTCTATCAATCCTGTCTCCAGTTTCAAAAAAATATGTTGTTGTTTTTTTTTGGGGGGGGTTGGTTAGCAAAAAGCCAGAAAGTCTGCTTTTTTAAAAAAAGGCTAAGATATTTTGCAGCGATATCACGCAACATGATGTTCATTTTCTTCACCCTGTGCACTCTGAAAACAAAATTGCTGAGTAGGACAATCAGGAGCCAGTTCTTAGCTGCATATAAAGAACTAAACACACAATGGCAAGGGCCAAGTTATGACCATCATCAGGCCCTGCTGAGTGAGGCCCAACTCAGTATTTAATAATTCAAATGATCTGAATGGATCCTGAGATTATAGTGGGGATGTTGCAATAATCTTCAGAAATTGGAACAGCCAGGTAGGGTGACCCAAGGCCTGAAAAGAGTCCACTGGCCCAACTGCACCACCAGGAGGCAAGAGCGTTTGCCCGTCCTCACCCTAAGAGGTCCCAAGGTAGGGCCAGGATGCACACTGCCCTGCCTGGAGCTAGATTCAGCCCACCTTGGGGGGGGGGTCCCCCCCAGTCTTTTAATTTGCAACATGACAGCTTGCATTTAAAGAAGGAAAGCTTGTTTTTAGAGGAGGAATATTTCTCATTAAACAGATTGCCCCTCTAGGGTTGTGAGCCTAGCAAGGTGCTTGGAAAGGCAGTAAAGGAATAGTAACTTACGGAAGTTCTTATTGATTTAAGAAAGTGCTCATTAGAAGCAGGTTAAAGCTTCTGACCTTAAAACTAGGCATTCCAATTCCACATTAAGATTTATACTAAGTGTTCTAGCTGCATGCTACGCGCTGCGGCAAGGAGAGTCATGCCGGCCACATGACCACAGAGGCGTCTTCAGACAACGCTGGCTCTTCGGCTTTGAAATGGGGATGAGCACCACACCCTAGAGTCGGACACAACTGGACTTCATTGTCAGGGGTCACCTTTACCTTATACATACTACAATGCACAGACAAATTTGAGTGTACTGACAGGATTCTAGAAAGTTCTGTTGGTTAGATGGTAATCGCCAGGTCTCCTTTCATGACTTTGGTGCCTTTTGGAAACATGGCAACCTCTGCCCAGCAAAGAAGAAAGGCCGACAGCCCTGTCAACCTTTGAGGGCCCTCACAACCTTGGAGTGGGCACCGATAGTTCCTCTTGATGTTCTACTCCATTGCACCACTGACGTGGCAAAGGGCTGGACATGTCCATAATCTGCAGGGTTCAGAGAAGGCAACCTTACATAATCCATGAAGCAGGGGGGCACCATTTCAGAGGGGTATGGAGGGACAGTGTAGGGGGAGGGGGCTGCACATGTTCAGCATGTTCCCTCTCTACTTTTATGTTTGGCAGAAGCTCTGGTCTTTTGATATAAAGCCCTCTGAGTACAGGGTATTGTAGTGGAGAACCTGCAAAATCAATAGTGCCAGGTGGCTCCAGTCAGTAAGCCAAGTGCCACAGTAGAGGGGGAATGTAAATACAATCTCCCAGAGCCTTTCCAGACTACATGGGTAAAATGGATCCCTTTCTAAGATACTCAATTGTATGCATCCGATGAAGAGGCTCACCAAAAAGTAGGACACATTTGCTGACCTGTTAGAAGTTAGGAAAAGGACCGAAGGGCTGTGGCGCCAGCCAGTCTTCAGTTACCATCAGTTCCTGAGCTAGTGAAGACTGCACTGGTGTGAAGCCATCTCTCTCTCTCTCTCTCTCTCTCTCTCTCTCTCATGTCCCCTCCTACACTCTCACTCATACAGCACTAAGCAGCCACTAGGCTAGAGGTCTCATAACTTTCCACCATATTTGGGGAACTTGGGAAAATAAAGTGCCACTCAGACATGGGCAGCGGATTCTCCCCCCACACACACACACACCAGTAGCAGTCATGCCAGTCCGTCCTTCAGTGAAGGACCTTCACAGCATCTCATAAGAAGTCACTACCCTGGAAGTACTTCGCGAGTGCTCAGTGCTGTTCAAATCTTTTAAACAGTAGATGTGGATCAGATGGGGGGGGCTGTAAATCTGGGAGGGGTGTCTAGTGCAGGTCAGAAGCCACATCTGCAGGAGGTAAAGAGGAGTTGTGATAAACCAAATCCGTTACACTACAGCACAGCACAATCCTATGCATGTCTACTCAGAAGTAAATCTCATTTGGTTCAATGGGGCTTACTCCCAGGAAAGGGTGCATATAGGATCACAGCCTAGGCTCTGGGGCAGGGAATAAAGAAGCAGCAACGTCTCCGACATTCTTTGGAGAGTGAACGTGGGAACTAGTGGTTACATCTATGAGACATGAGCTCTTGCTTCTGGGTCCTCTAGGGTGGAAGTGGGGGGGGGGGTGAGGGATCTGAGATCTCAAGCAGCTGCTCAGAACTTCTGGATACTTTCTTGGGAAGAGAAAGGCACTACTAGGGCATAGCAGCGCGACGATGAAGGAAGAGCTTCCCAACAGTTAGCGCCACAGGTTTTAGGCAGCGACAAGCCAAGCGACTCTTCGGGAAGCAGGTGATGCCTCCTGACTTACCATGGCGAAGCCGGAGAGCAGGGCTGAGGTCCGGCTGGAAGCTTTGAGCTTGGCTCGGCTGAGGTAGAGTCGCCGCCAGTTGAGTGCATGCAGGGAGTGCTGGTTGGCACTCATCAGCTCCAGGTAACTTCGCCGGACAAACTCCCGGTACGTGGCAGAGACGCCCAGAGTCTCCGAGGATTCGGGGTTCAGGGGCTCCCGCTCCCCTTCCGTCCCCTCGCCTTCCGCCGCCTCAGCTCCTCCGCCTGGCTTCATCGGACCAGGAGTGGCGAATGGTGGACCAGGCTGAGGAAACGACGACCCGGCTGGGGGTGGGCGGGGAGGGGGCAAACAAGGACGCTTGCAGGAGGCCAATGGGACCGCGAGCAAGCGGGGCCCCCAGGGACTAGAGGTGAGCCGTCTTCGGGGCAGGGAGTCGCCTCGCCGGCGGAGGAAGCGGGCTTGCTTCTTGGAGCGGGGGCGGACAGCGGGAGGATGCAGGAAGCAGAGGTGGGGAAACGCTGGCCGAGCGGGGAGGACCCCGCTGCAATGTGGCGCCGGCGAAGGTCGATGCTGCCCGAGGAGAGAGCGGCGCGGAAAGCAGACCGCGGAGTCCCCCGAAGATCAACGAGGGAAGGGGTCGTGAAGGGAGAGGGGGATGCGGGTGGTTGCGAGACGGTGCGGAGCGAGCCCGGATCCAGCTCTGCAACGGAGCAAAAGTTGCGATTCGCGCAGGCAACTGGGCTGGGCAAAGAGGGGAGGGCCGGAGTGACAGACCGGGCGGGCGGGCGGGCGGGCGGGGAAAGAGAGAGAAGTTTGCTTTGGCGGCATTTAAAGGGGAAGCTGCGAGAGAAGACGGACAATCAGGGAGGCGGGCGGAAAAACAAGAAGAAGGATGGCAGAAGTGAGAAAGGAAGGCGGGCGGAGGAAGCCGAAAACGAGGACGAGTTGCGGGGGCTACCAAGTAGATCAGAAATGTATTTAAAGCTCCGATCCTGTGCACGCTTACGCCCCCACACAGATCCTCGGGAAAGCGCTTGACTTCCGAGTAAACGTGCATTGGGAGCGGTTTGCAATGCTTAGAATGATCGGCAGGTGAAGGGTGCACCTCAACGGGAAAACTCATCCTGCGCGTGGAAAGCACGGCGGGGAGGGAGAAGGAATAGGCATTAAATAAAACAACATGCAACGCAACCCACCCCCTCTGCAGCCTGCTGAAATGGTACAGTCCGCCCGGGAACAACTTCGCGGGAGCTTCATTCAGCTGAGGGACAGGGTACAAACTGGCTCTGGGAAGCGAGAGACGCGTCTCCTGCGTTGTGAGAATGCGCTGCCACGCTTGAAAGTGCCACGTGCACAAACACAGAGCATCGACATCGCCGCTGGCGGGGGCCCCTCCCTCGCCCGCTATTAGTGGCCCTCTGCAGCAATCATATTCGGCGAGGGCGCCACCATCGCTCCGTGGTGGAAAGGCCCTGTTTTGCCTTCGGAAGGTCCAGGTAGGTTCAGCCTGTGGCAGCATCTCCAGGCAGGGCTGGGGAAGAAAGACCCTAGGCTCTGCTTGACACCCGCAGCGAAGACAACACTGACCGACTCAGGGGGGCTCGGGCTAAAAAAGGGCAGTTTCCTCAGTTCATACATACTCGAATCACGTCTGGGTTTTTTTTTTCCTTCCCTTCCAGCGCAGGGTCTGAGAGCTTCCGGGGGAGAAGGCTGCAATCCTAAACATACGTACCTAGGAGTAAACCCCATTGAACTAGATGGGTCTTACTTCTGAGTAGACCTGTATACAATTGTGCTCTGAGACTTTTCAGCGTCTGTGCGAACAGGCAAGGCCTGGGTTCAACTGGATCAGCTTTCTGTCTCCCACAGTGGCACATGCAAAGTCGCCATATATACTGTATAATGTTTTAATAATTGATTACACAAACCCAGCAGTTTCTAAATTCTGGGTTGTGACCCAACCAGTTTTGGGTGGATCGCGAAAAAGTTGCAGGCCACCACTGGCTGTAGCACCGCAAGGCATTCTGGCCCACAAGTCACATGTGGGCATACCTGGCCCACAAGTCTACATAAAAAGTGGCATGTGGTGGCATGCTGTGGGTTGGCCACTCCTGCTCTCTAACATCTGAGGGAAACCATTGAAGAGATGTGTGGAACCATTGGTGGATGTCAGCTGTGGGGAACACATCAACAATGTGGGGAACATTTTGAGCACTTGGTCTAATTAATTAACCAATTAATTAACTGGGTCACCATATGTGTTCACCATATGCAGTATATGTGTGAATGATAGCATAATAAATTTGACACTATGAAGTGTGAGTACATTTTTTTTGAGACGCCCTGTACATGAAATAATCACATATTCTTCCCCATTCACCCTGGCACTGCTCTTCCGCTGTCATCTTCCTTGTTTCTTTTAGATTGCCAACCCCTTGGGGCAGGGACCTGGCTTTTCTTCTGCACATTGATGGCATGATAAAGAATCCACGCTAGTGACCTGTCACCACATCTTGGGGCAATAAATGCCATACTGTGGTGCGAGAGGCTTTCCTTTCTCTTGCTTGTCCCAGATCTGCCAGTCAGTTTCATGGGATGACACCCTTTTATATATTCACCATTTAAACCTCAAAGACAAACTCCGAACAGTTGCCCAACCGCCACCAGCTCATATAAACCACCGCAAGTAAAGGGTCGGGACATGTGAGCTGTCATGGGACATGATGGAGAACTCTTCCCAGTTGTCCACCATGTGCCTTGCGATTAGCTCAAGCACCCCCCTAGCCATGAGGTGAGTGTCAGTGAACATGAGATAGCAGACGGACCAAAACAGGCAGGCTCCGTCTCCTGTGATGGGGACAATAGTGCGAGACGCCATCTCCCCATTAACATTTAAAAACTCAATGGCCTTACCAACTTAAAAACAAACAAAAAAGAGAAGGGGCAAAACACACTAAAAAGTGTAAAATAATTATTTCCTAAATATATGAATTTAAAGTTTTTGGAATCAACACCAAATTTAACGCAAACTAATAACATAAATTTTCAATCACATGATAAGCGATGTAATTGTTGTGGAATATTACTAACAGTTCTGAAGAGAACTGATTCAGATAGAAGGAAGGTTCTAGCTAGCCAATGAAAAGTGACAGTTAGGTTAGAAAGTGACAGTTGGGAGTTGAAAGGAAAGGTAAAGATCATAAGGATTGAGGGACACAAAAAATACCTGAGGAGAAAAATAACTGAAACATGAAGTAGTCCTAAGAACAAATAATTATTCACAGAAAATGTTCTATATTGATTACTTTTGCTCCCTTTTAACACTTTTAGGGGTAAAATTTCAAAAAACATTAAAACAGTTTCTAAAGTTTTTAGAGACATCTATATGCCCGAAAAGAATGTTAGAATTCAAACACAGGAGATACGAAGGGTTCTACATCTGACCCCGGAATCTAGATTTGCCCCTTGTTGATTAGGGCAAAATCCTGAATTGTTTTTAAGCATTTGTACGGGTAACCTTTGTAACCCAAAACAAAGTCGATATCTCATCATGAGGCCTAAGAGATATTGAGGAATCCATGAAAACACATTTGACCCCTTTTCACCCCTTAGGGGTCGAATTTCTAAAAATCCCTTCTTAGTGGGTGCTTATGTCAGGGAAGGAATATACTCCCTGAATTTCATATTTCTAGGTCCAGGGGTTTGGGTTGGGCGTTGATGAGTCAGTCAGGACATACGCACGCAACAGAAAGGCGGGATAAAAATACTGTAAATAAATAAATAATCCCCATCGAACACAATGGAACTTCTAACTACACATGCATAGGATTGTGCTGTTAGTCTTTTTTCTTCTTCTAAATACCGATATCTTACTACTGTACAATCCTATCTTTGTTTACTATGGAGTAAATTCCACTTTGTTCAATGGGGCTTACTCCCAGGTATGTGCATATAGGCTTGCAGCCTTAGGAGAGTGAGTTGGCTCGGCAAGAACATAATGTAATGTCAGCTGGTGAAATAGCTGCTTTGAAACAAATGGGTGTGTTGAAATGCTTTCATGTTGTAGAGCACCCTGTTGCTTTTATTATGAGTGCCTCTAAGATGCTGCGGAAAATATTTGTAGAGTACACCAATTCTAGGAATTTTCTCTGATCATATTGGTATTGTTTGAACAAAGACATTTCTGAATATTTGCAGGACAAACGTGTTTTTGGCAACTGTTCACCCTGACATTTATAGCTACATGTGATGTTCCTCAGTTGGTGGTTAGGGGAAGTGTGTCCTTTTCTGTTTATTACATATTCTTCCCTGTGGCATTGAGGCTGTAATCGCAACTGGAGCTCCCTGCAACTGTGCCAACATTAACAAATAAAAACAAATGTGGAAATGTGATCAAAGTTTCCCCTGCTGCATCAGTTTCAGCCCCAAAGATACACAGAGCTGGAGTAACCCGCCCTGTGTAGCACTGCAAACATGACACAAAGTAAAGTGCCAGTTAAGACATTACCAGCCATATAAAAGGGGCAAATTTGCATGGAAAATATAAGACTGTTGTCTGGGCAGGCCATGGCTTCAGCTGCAGCTTTGTGGCCATGGCTTTTCACAATTGTAACTGGACTTTTTTTTTTCAGTTGCTGCAGTTCTGGAAATCTTAGGGCTGCCAACTCTGAAGGTATCCCTGGAGATTCTTTTTCTCAACAAGGATATCATGTTGGAAATTCCCGGAGGCCCTTTTAAAATCTCTGGGATTGCTTTTCAGTAGTCACAAGTCAATTCTGGCAGACTCTAGGCCAATCCTGGAGAGTTGGCAACCCTACTTCTTGGGAGGCCTGGTATACAGATCTGCAGGATGAGATGGTAGAATGGGGGGAGAGGCTGGAGTGGACTGCACCATTTCAAACAAACAGCGCAATCCTATCCAGTTCTCCCACTGGCTGCACCAGTGGGGGAGGGCAGAACGGGAGGCTTTGGAAGGGAAGGGGGATTTAAATCCCTTTTACATCCCCCTTTAATGGGGATTTAAATCCCCTTTCCCTTCCAAAGCCTCCCATTCTGCCCTGCTCCACTGGCTGCACCAGTGGGGGAGCTGGATAGGATTGCGCTGTGAGTTAGGGATACCATTTGTTCATTCTTTGCTATGTTAAAAACTCCTTGCATACAAAAAATCAGCACAGCAGAGAAATGCCTAGGCCAGAAACATCCTCCTTGATATGTCATCTTCTGTTTGCAGGGAGCTCTTAAAATATGTATATGGGGGACTCGGAGGCAGTAAAATTAGTATTGCGCACCTGCAGTCTGAAGTGGTACAGTCCATTCTATCACTCAGTGGTTCCCAAAGTGGGAGGCGTGGCTCCCAGAGAAGCTGTGGAAACCAGCTGGGGGAGCTGCGGAGTGCCACAGAATCCTCTCGGAAAACAGTGCAATGCCAGTTGGCAGGCATCTACGTAATGTAATGTAGCCACAAGGATACTTTGCTTTTGTTACCTGCAGATCCCCTTTGTCTCTCACCTGGCCCCCTCCTCAGCTTCATGCGTCTGACACGTGACAGGGGCAGAAAGCTAGGTGTGAGACCACAGGAAGCTGCCTCCTGCTGAATCAGCCCACTGGTCCACCTAGCTCAGTATTGTCTCCACTGACTGGCAGCAACTCCCCGCATTTGCAGACGAGGGTCTGGAACGTTCTGCATGCAAAGCATGTATTCTCCCACTGAACTATGGCACTATCCTGACAAGGTGGGTGGCCTAGGAAGCGAAAGGGATGCTAGAACCTGGGAAGGGTTGAACAGGGTGCTGCTATTGGCTCTCAAGGAGGGAAAAGTTGCAACATCTGACAAGAGGTTGTTCCTCCCCCCCCCGTATCCCACTGTAGATGTGGGTCCCTTTACAGACAGTCTCATTAATGTTGCGGGGGGTGGGTGGGTGTCTGTGTCTGCCACTGCTCCTGCTCACCCCACCCCCCAAGTTCTGGAATTCTGTCATCTAATTTGCAAGTCATCTCATTTCATGTCACCAGCTTGCAGCCCTTTCCCAATGTCAGTGAAAACCTCCACCAACTGTAACCAACAGTTTTTCCCCCTTTTATTTTGCTCTGAACCTGCAACCCTGCAAGAAACATCATATGTAGCAAAGGGTTATTATGCAATCTGGCTTCAAATCTCAGCTGAGCCACCAGCTCATTAGGTGATCTTGTGCAAGTCTGTTTCGGCCTCAGCACCCCATCTGTAAAATGAGAACTACTCATGACATTGCTCAGAGGATGAAACTGCTTAGAAGCTGCTTTATTTAAAAATACGACGATTCTTTAGCAAGAAAGAATTTGGGTTTTTGCTGAAACCAAACCCTTAGACCAGGAGGGGTGTTGCACACACTCGAGGCTTTACAAACAGCAGCCCTGCGTGTCACACTTTTTGACACTGAAAGAGTTTCACAACCAGTTTGTGATATGGGGTGGGGGGTGGCAGCCTAGGATCATGTGTCAACTATTTCCTCAGTTAGTGCAAACTCCTTGTCAATAGTTATTCAGCGCTTTGAAGCCCAGACCCTTATTGATGTAGCTACAGTACATCGATTCAACCCCAACATAAGAGCTGCACAACTGACATAGAAAACATAACCAACTGAAATGTTGATTAGATTTTCATAAGGCAGGGGTGGGGTGGAAAAGGACTTGCATTGAGTACATCATTGGCCTGCCACACTGAACATTTGTTTACTAAATAGCTGAAACAGGTAAACAGACATGACTGCCCAAACTCTAGCAAATCAGACAAGTCGGTTCAAGCTCATGCTCTCCTTTCTGGGCCAGTTTTCTACTTGCAGGTGGCCAGGTTTTTGGTTTTTTTTTTGCACAGGGTGATCATTACTACAGAATATGAGCCCCCTTTTGCAATCTGAAATGGTACAGTCCATACCGCCATCCCAGAGTCCTTCCACTTCACTTGGGTGCATGTGGCAACCACATCTTACACGTTCAGTTACACCACTGGGATAGTGACTCAGAGCTGGTCTATATGTGCAGCAGAACAAGGTGGGCCAATTCTGATAGGAAGTAGACTAAACCACTTCAGACAGAAGGAAGAGGAATAATATCTGAGGTCCACCTCATTTTTTTTTTTTAAGTCAAACTCCCTGCAAGCCAAACATTAGCGTATCAGGTAGAAAGGATACAGCCCAACCTCCTCTCTGTGATACTAGTTTTCTACTTGCAAGGTATTGCTTAAAGTAGGGCAGCATTCATTAGTGCAATTATATACCTTCAGTTTGAAGTGGTACAGTCATTTCTTCTAGCTCAGGACTCTTCCACTTTCTTCTGCTGCACATACAGAGAAGGCCTTACACAGAAACATGACAGCGGGTGGGTTCCTCTGAGGGGTGGCAAACACTCCTGATTTGCAAGAGTTTGGGCAGTCATTACCTGCAGAGAAGATTCTATTTTTTTTTTTTAGTATAGGTGAATCATTCAAAGATGGCATTTTTTTTTTCACCTCCTGTCTGAAGTGGTTTGTCCCTTTGCGTTGCTGTTTGAGTAGACCAACCAGGCTTAATCTTGGTGTGTGTTCTCACTGGCCATGATTTAAATGCACCAAATACAGCCAGTGCAGAGACAGGCCAAAATGACCTCTGTGAGTGGGTACTTTGGGCTCACAAGTGGCTTCAAGAAGTGGTTCAGTGTCCCCACCATGCTTTACTGGGGGGGGGGGGAAGACTGATCAGACCAGAACTGCAGCAGGGAGAAAAGGGTTAAAGCTCCCTCCGCCACAGCTGCAGTCCCAATCCAAAGCTTCCCCCCTCCCCGCCACTATTTAATAAGTAAAACTTAAGTGTGGCAGACCAATGATGCCATTCTCACTGCAAGACACGGTCAAAGGACACTTTTTTTGGGGGGGGGGGTACAAGGCTGAAGTGTTCCTATTGTTTTAGTTTTTGGAAACAGTGAACCACGAGCTATTCTCAGAAACCTGGAAGACGCTAACCTCAGCGCAGTGTATTACGGTGCAATCCTATCTCTCACGGGCGCCAGCACTGAGACCTCAGCACTGGTGCTGGGTGTCGACACCCTGTGAGTAAACAGCGCCAGCAGGAAGGCTTGTGCTGAATCCAGACCCTGCAGGCCAGAGAAGGTAAGGCTGCTCCGAGTGGCGCGGAGAGCGGGGAGGGATGTAATGGGGTGGGGACGGCGGGGGGTGGCTGGATCAGGCCTGGGAGAGGCCAGGACACCAGCATCCATGTCAAACGCCGGCCACGAGCCTCAACACAGGGCTGCTTGATGCCCCGCCAGCTAAAGAGCTGGCGGAGAACCGAGTAGCGCCCCATTGTGGCGACTGGGGGTTTACCTGGGGTAAGTGGGTACATGCCCACTTACCCCGAGTAGACCTCCAGCCAGGACCTCCACCAGATAGGATTCAGCGTGGGCTGCGCGGCCCACACCCAAAAAGCCTACGCCAGGGGAGGATAGAATTGGGCTGCCCATCTCACCCACCCTCAAATCAGAATGCAAGGGGCATTGAGCTAACGCAAAAGAAAAACAAAAGAAAACGTTTGAAAAAACCAAAAGGAAAGTTTATAAAAAAAATATATCTAGAAACCATAAAATAGAGCCCGTTAAAAATAAAACAATAAAAAACCCAACATTTTTATTGCAACATTTCTTTTGAAAGCAAAATAAAACCACTGGCGGTGGGGGGAGTGGGGAAGAAGAGATTTAAAAAAAAACAGGCTTAAGACCAAAACACATTTTTTTGTTTTTGTTTTATATAGCAAACAGTTATTGTACAATAATAGAACCCCTGAAATTGAGATTGGAACCTGGTCTCACGCCCGAGCAATCCCACAGGGCCGGGATGGGGGTGTACAGGTTGAACACTGCAAAAAAGACACGTTGCTCCAAAAACGTGTTTTTTGTTTTTGTTTTTTGCTTTCTCCCCCTTACTGTCTTTGTAACAATGGATAGGTGGTGGTGGAGTGCAGGAGGAGGAATAAAGTGGGCATATGTGCGATTAAATTGTAGCCAAAGGATGAGAAGAGGGCATGGGTGGTGGTGGCAGAGAATATAGCTTTGGTCCGCTAAATTGGGTGTGTGTGTGCGCGTGCGAGTGCCCAAGAGACCGTTCCATGGTATAAGCTGGGGGTGGGTGGGGGAAAAGGGGTAGCAATCCTTTGGAACACCTTTTATGAAAGGCTACATCTGTAGGGCCAGGACTTGTGGGGGTGTATGCTCAGGGTTGGACGGGTGGCATTTCACCATGTTCTTCTACTTTTCCAGGAGCAATCCATTTGGGTTTGAGAGACAGCTGCCTACGTACTGACGTGAGTGTATGTCTTTTGAGCGATTGTGGGTGTGAACAATCAAGGGGGGGAGCAGAGGGGGGGCTCATCACCTGTGACCATCTCTGTTCAAAGCAAATGTCTGGCTGTAGCTCCCTCTCATGGTCGGTCGGTCGGTCCAGCTGCCTTCCCTGGTTCTTCCCACCCCCACATCCACATTCCCCAAAAGCAGCAGTCTATAACACACACCCTTAGATGATGTTCTCAACTTTTCTTTTCTTCACCATTTCTTTTAAACCTGAGGTATTTTTCTTTTTTTTAATAGTTAAAACATCCATTAAAAACATAAAACAAAAATAAAAATCCTAAAAGATATGTTTGAAACAGCACCTCCTTGCCCATTAACACCCTTGAAAGAAAGCTAAGAATGGGGTCGCCATGGCACAAGGAGAGTGACCCCCTCCTTTTATATTACCCTTTTGTGCCCCCCCCCCCCCATAAAGCACGCAGATCCATAGATGGCCATTTCTTAGTGAACAGCCTCCCTTGGCAGGAGGAAGAGAAACTGTGATTGGAGGCCTGAAGCCAACCAGGAAGGGCTCACGCTTACCCCCCTTGTTTGCGCCATAAAGTGTGCAGACTTTTTTAGGGGGAGGTACTACATCAAGGGAAGGGTGAAAGTCATACAGTACATATTCATACCACCTGTGCCAGAAAGGGAGTTAACATTTTAAGGATATGAAGGAGGTCTGTTTATAGTCTCCCCCTCCATAAATGTGGAATATTGACCCCCCCCATCCACCTCCATCATATAGCTCCCTTCCTCAATTTTTGGGCTTACCTGCCACCCCAAATCTTTAATACTTTTTCTTAGGAGCTTCTAATGGATGACAAAGGAAGGAGGAAACTCCTACATGAAAACAAACTCCAGAAAGGGGGAAGAAAATCATATACCTTGGCCCTCTTTGGCTAATGGAGTGAGAGGGAAGGATTTTTTTTAATCAGACAAATGAAAAAAATAAAACAAACCAACAACAAAACAGAACCAATTTTCTTAAAACAATAAAAAAGCACCCAACAGAACCTTAAAAAAAACACCAAGAAACCTCGCCTCCGATTCCACAACCTATCGCTGCGTTTTTTCAAGTAATGCTTTAGTAATAAATGAACGTTCAAGTATATATTAAAAAAAAGTTATGGTTACCAATTTTAAAATTCATCTCAGCCCACCACCGCCACCCTTCCCAATGCGCACGGCAGAGGTGATGCACTTGTGCCCTGTGAAGATCCTGATCAAGATGTTTGGAGGCTGGGTGAGCGGGAAGCAGAGAAGGGAGGGGCGAGACTCTGGGAAATCTTTTACAAGACAGAGATTTGGGGAGGGGGCCCTCCAGAAAGGATGCGAATCCAAACCACCTCCCCTCTCTCGCCACTTACCACCCTTCTCCTCAAACTAACAGAATCTCACCCCTGCCTCTTCTAGTGAGTCAATAAGAAAGCAAAAGGGGGAGATGGAGAAAGAGGAACTATAAAGGTTGGAGCAAAATCAACTCAGCGGGCAGAGCTGGACATCCTTAGGAGGGCACCATCCCTCCTGGGACGGGGTGGGAAGGAGGGAGGAGTATTCACCATGTCATCCCTACCTCCACTTGGAAGGAGCAAAATGACCGATAGCAGGCGCCTCTTCGGTCTGCAACATTCTTTTTGCACCTTTTTCTACAGTATTCCCCCCCCTTGAAAAACAAAAAACAAAGAAAGAGGGAGGGAGTTCAAGTCTGAATCTGTGGGCAGGGGAAAACCAGAATTAAGACAAGGCCCGGCCTAACAGGCCCAATGTGTGGAGCACTGTGGAGGAGAAATGCAGCTCTCTGCTTCTTTCCCCCGCTTTCAAAAAGTGGTTATTAAAGCTTATGGACCAAAAAAGGAAGGGAAGGAAGGGGACAGGGTCAGAGTTGGCTGCATTTCCTCCTGGGAGGGGGGGGGTTAAGAAAAGAATGTACAGTGATACATCATCACCTTGCTCCAGCTGCCCCTTCCCAGCCAGGGGAGAGGAAGAGCGTTTGGTACAGCGGAGCCGAGTTTGGTAAAGAGCACTGGCCCAATCACACATCATTTGGGGGAGAGGCAACAGAGGAAGCAAGCTGTGGGTGGAGGGAACAGGAGGAAGGGAAGAAGACATTTCTAGGAAGAACAAACATTCTTGTAGGACAGCTTCCAGGACTAGAACTAAGGGACAGAGAAAGAAGGTGGGGGGGGGAGCATGAGGAGGTGGGTGAACATATGGCGTGCGTGTACATGCACTGGTGCATAAGGCTGTTGCTCAATGTGGCAATTTTTTCTATTGTCTTGATATCAGCACCTAAAGTCTCCCAATTCATGGTTCCTCCCACATGGCCCAGGGATGTGGACATGGAGCTCACGGTACGGGAACAAACTTCACGTAAGAAGGGGTCCTCGGAGCAGTTCTACACATGTAGCAGAAAGAAGTGGTGAAGTATTGATTGAGATGGGGCAGTCCATTCTGACTGCAGGTGTGGAGGGGGCAGATCACATTCTCACACGCAGAAATATCTCCCTTCACACCTGAGCTGAGTTACAGAAAAACAAGAGAGTCATGTGTCAGCTTAGAGACGAACAGACTTAGACCAATCCTGTCTAGGGCTGCCGCAGCGTGCGGGATCCTAGGCAGGATTGGGCCAGCGCCAGTGGAGCTGCAGCACACCTCGGGAGAAAGGGACGTTCATACCTTTCCCCTGGGGAGAGCCCCAGCGGCTCCTATGGGCCTCTTCAGTTGTGCACCAGCAAAATGGCTGGCACAAATTCAAGGAGCCGGTGTAAGGCTGGCTAGGCCCAGGACGAGGGACAGGATTCAGTGGAGTGTGCCACCGATAATCCCCTGGCCCTGGCCCAGTGGGCCAATTGCCCCCTCACTTTCTGCCCCAGTTTGCCCTCCCCACGCCCCTGCCTCAACTGGAGCATGATTTGCCTGCGTCTGCTGATGCTGGCCCCTCTCCACCAAGATGTCAAAAATGTGCCTTACGGCATGTTTGCGACACCTGATGCTGGCGGAGCCACTGCTCCGCCGGCGGATATTTAGACAGGATTGCGCTATAAGTGGGACATAAGCGTCTTGTGCACCAATTGTGTCACTCTCTAGGTCACAAAAGCTGATGCAACAACAAATTGTTAAGGTGACAAAAGACGTTGTTTTCCCTGGAATAGAAAAACTAGCACACCAAGGAAAAAAAAGACTGCTGCTCAGCCCTTTACTCTTGTTGTGCTGACTTTCTGATTTGCAGAGCATCTTTTCACATAGATCAGGCATTTAAAATTGTGATTTTTGTATTCTTCTGAAGTAGTACATTATGTTTTCCCACCTCAGGACTCTACCATTTCATTCTGCTGCATGAGTAACACAAAATCAGTGGTAGGATTCTGGACTGTACCACATCAAACTGCAGGTGTGCACACACACAGGGTTGGGGCTATATTTTTTAGAAAACTCCCTGCATGTATTGTATGAACACACAGGGAGAAACGTTTACCATTCCTCTTTCCCAAATGTGCCCATTTACTACATGCAAAGAGCTTTCTACATGGGGGCGGGGGGGGGGGCTTCACAAAATACTGTATAACCCACAGTATACCCTCTCTTTTCCTTAATTTAGTTTGTGTTTTCACGTATTGCTGTTGAATGGTATATGTAAGATGGTAGAATCTTGGGACAGTTTTATTTGTAGATAGGGAAATGCTTAATGTTTTTTAAATGCATTAAAATGTTTCAAATCATGGTGTGTGTGTCTACACACATATACACTTTTTAAAACCTCTCTGTGGTGTACAGGGTGTTTTTTTTAGGTGCAGGGAGCTTTCTACATGGGTACATGTCCAATAGTATGTGATATTCCCTCGCCCC
This sequence comes from Plestiodon gilberti rubricaudatus, assembly GCA_026170595.1. NCBI lineage: Eukaryota > Metazoa > Chordata > Lepidosauria > Squamata > Scincidae > Plestiodon > Plestiodon gilberti. The sequence goes on along the minus strand of JANXHW010000006.1, from coordinate 10,470,315 downwards.
CCACTCCTCCCTTGAAATAGTACAGTCCAGAATTCTGCTACCTCAAGTCCAGCCAGGATCTCAGTTCTAGGTTGGTTTTCATTTGTCAGAAGTAGAAACAGTGCACCCTGCTGCTTGACCCGGGGCTCAAGGCAGTTTGCAGAGGTGTGCAAAGTTGCAGTTCTGTTCACGGTGAACAAGATGCACACTGGCTCTGTGTGCGCCCACACATGTGCACAAGATGCATCCACAGAGGAAAGAAAGGTGGATCTCTACATACAAAAGTGTTTCTGGAGCGTGCTCATGCAACACTGCATGTACAAGGCAGGCTTCTGTATAAATACATGGGAAAAATGTGAAGAGATGTGAGAAAGGGTGGGGACCAAGGACAGTGTGCGAGCGTGGAACATTTGTTGGGGAGCAGGAGGCTATCTGTGCATGTGGGCTTCCGTGTGTATGTAGGTTGCATGTGTAAACAATACAGCAGCGGAGACAGTGTACATACAGATTGCAGCGTGTGCGTCTAAGATTTTGGTGTCCAAGCGCAACCTGTGCATGGGTTAGGCACACGTGTCAAGATTCTGGGATGGACATGTCCACAAGGGATCATCTGCACATACAGATCAGCTGTGGCAGGGCGAAAAGGAGAAGTAAACATGTAAGGAAGTCTGTGGAAGTCTCTGTGCATGCAGCGGGGGGGGGGAGGCTGCGTGTATGCAAAGAGCACACCTTTGAAGCAGAACATGTGTGTGCGTGCGTGCTAACTCAAAGTCTACACGCTGCAATGGCGGTAGGAGGGTGGACGGAATTTCAGCGGGCGTGTAGTGAGGCGGGGCAAGGGGAATATAAGTACGTATCAGCTGCCTGGATCCCCACCCCCCTTAAAACCACACTGAAAGTGAACAACTGAAGAAGGATGGGAAGGAAAGGAGGAATGAAAGAGACACGCACACAGACACACATACACTCTTAAAATCATGAAGGCAGCATGTGGGGGATAGATGAGGTTGGAGTGCACATTTGTGTTGGGAAAGGGGTGGGGAAAAATAATCTGACACCATACAATAAGCTGCCTTCCTCCTGAGCCAGCATTTCAAGGCTGAGCATCTCCCCTCCCCCCGGCCCCGAGAGGATGGTACCAACCGTGGCACAGACTGATGAGAGGGGGAAGGGACAATGCAGTGCATGGTGGGAGGAATACACCTTTCCCAGCATCATAAAGCGACAAGGCTACCCCAGGCCCCACTTACTCCGTGGCTCTGTCCTGGAACGAGGGGATGGAGCAAGAGGCAGCCAGCCCCCTAGCAGGCCAGGTGGGGGGAGCACAACCCTCCACCCTCTTTGCTGCTGCACACGTTGAGGGGGTGGAGACGCCACTCCGGTTCAGTGCATGGCTTTAAGTAAAAAGGTTCGTGTCTGGACGTCTGATTGGTGAGGCCGAGTCTCCCTGTGCCTCCACCCCCAGGGCGGGTATTAGCTGTCCTTCAGCAGTAATTTCTCCTCGGGGCAACGGAAAGGAGGCCCAGGGGGTGCTGAGCCAGAGGCAGGGGGGACAGAGGTGCTGTTGGAGACAGAGTCCTCGGCAAAGCGGGCACAGGCCTCAGGTGTGACGTGGTGGCAGGAGCGCAGGTCAATGCGGGAGAGGCGCAGGCAGCGGCGGAAAAGGGGCAGACACTGATCCGTCAGCCGGTTACACCCTAGGGGGCAGAAAAAATGTTTATTCAAAGGCCTGTCTGCTTCAGAAGGCAAGGAGAGCTCACTTCAGAAGGCCCTACTGTGGGGTGGGGCACATCAAGACCAGAGCATTTGGGATGGGGCCGCCTTCTTCCAAGCACTTGAGGATTTACAAGATCGCGGTCTCAGCATGAACCAAGCAATAGGCAACTTTTGAGACCTTGTGAATGCCAAGAAATTTGAAAACATGGATTCTGAAGACTCAAAAAAAAAAAACCCCAAGAGAACTTGGACTAAGATTTTCCATACCAAAGAGCCACTAAAAGCGCATGTGGCATGTAGGTTAAAATTATAGCATGTATAAGGTTGGCTTATGCTATGGGTGCCAGACATATCTATACTAAAACCTTTAAACAGCTTAAGATCCCCCTTTTCCCAGGGAATCCTTGGAATTTTACTTCAGAGATGGGGGGGGGGGGCAGATGAGAGACCTTTCAGAGAACTCTCAGTCTCCCTACATAACCAAGATGCCCAGGATTCTTTGGGAGAATCCATGAGAAATATACTGCTATAGAACTAATACATGCTTGTAGGGTAGACATGTTCTGTATGGTTCTCTGGCTGCCATTTCTGTTCTCCTGAATACGAGCAGCAGAAATTCTTGCTGGATTCAACAGCAACACCTGGAAGTGCTGAGGTGGGGCTAATCAATGCCAGAGCCAAACTGACGGTTCTGCAAGGAACTTTGTTGGCTTGGATGGGTGGGGGGAAATCAAGAGGTTTTCGGAAAACGCTGCAGCCACTCAGTCACTCTCTGAGTTGTGCCCAGATGCAGCTTCTTTCAAAGACCCTTCCATTGGTTCCTTTCCAAAGAGGAAACTCTGCTTGCTTCTTTCTGTCCTCACTCAGAGATATCCTGAAGCCAAACCAGAGTGACAGCAAGGGCAGGAAGCAATACATCCTGCCTGGAAAAGGAAGGAGCAAGGGGGGGGGGGAGGGAAATGGTCCTCAGCAGCAATGGGGCAAAATAATGCTGGTGGTGATAAGTGGCAAACTTGGGGAAGGGGGCATTACGGCACACCAATACGTATAATGAATAATATAGCAGATATAAAATAGCTACCCCTTTCTGTTTTCTTAAGATTCTCTGCAACAGATCTGCACAGTGCTAGAAACAGGAAAGGGAAGATGTGATGAATGCCTCGGTTTCCTCCCTATTTTATGCTATTTTGGGGACACTTCTAACTCCCCAGAGGCTCCTATGCAGGTTCAGCAGTCTTAGAACTGCTGGAAAATCCTTCTGTAGCATTCATTGTTTGGAAACGCCATTATTCACTAGCCGCATGCTGGAGGTCTGGGGTAGCTATTCTGCCTAGTGATAAGCCTGCCTTGTCCACTGGGCAGCAATGAAGGAGTCCCCCACTCACCGGCAAGGTTGAGCTCAGCGAGGGTCTCTCGGAGTGGTGAGTTAGCAGCGGTCAGCAGGTTAACAGACTGGTCGCCTACGTGGTTGCAGTGGCTCAGGTCCAGTTTGGCAAGCTGGGGGGTGTGCCGGATCACCAGGCGCAATGAGGAGTCCGTGATATCCAGCCCGGAGAGCCGCAGCTCAGAGACATTCTGGAGCCGGCCCCGACTGTCAGTCTGGCCTGGACAGCAGGGGAAAAAGGCACATGGGTGAGCCAGGGCTGGCCTGTTAATCTAGCAGGTTGAACAGCCTACCTCCGGTCGCAGATTGTAATTGCCAGCGAGGAAAAATAAAACAGTTGCAAGGTGACAGTGTAGTATTGTAAAAGTGTACCCTGACTGTGACCAAGGAGGAGCTGAAGCTAAGGTGGCCAAATCGTGTACACTTTGGGACCCAAGGGCTCTACACACTTGGCACCATGAGACAAACACCAGGACAATGAAGGGGACAAACTGTCAACTGTAAGCTCATTGGGACTCCTTAACTACTCTGTTAAGTGCCACACACATTAAATGCCTTTACATGGATAAGAACTTGGAAGCAGGATTCCAGGTAGATGAGGCAGGGAACCACAGTTATTTCAGCTCAGCATCGGTTTTATCATATTTGCTCTGGAAAAGACTATTGTCCTGGCCCGAAATGCTGCAGACTGTTCAGCCCTTTGCAGTACACATCTCCAGGAAGACTAAAAGCAACGTCAATACAATTTTGCACAGTCTGAACTCGGTGGTTTACAGAGAGCAAAGCCTCATTTGCTGGGACATCATGAACTAATGACAACCTTCTGCTGATTAATTCAAGCAAGTCTGGTTGTTTTAAAACTCTCTTAAGCTGCCTTATATCTTAGGCTACTTAGGATGCCTCTCCCCCATTTTTGCCAGCCCATTCTTAGGTGAAAAATGTGGGGGCCATTTTGGAAATTTTAAGGGAGAAGGTATAAGAATTTCTGCAAAAGATTCGTGGGCAACTGCTGGTTGGCAGAAGCTGTGTGTTTTGTTCTTTTAAATTGTTTTGTTCCATCATCCCTTTGGCAGTGGTAGAGCTCTTCTGAGCAGCTAGTTCTCACCAGTTGCCAGGATTATTCCCTGGGAATGGTGCAGCATAAAAAAAAAACAACCCAATTTATGAGGGTGAAACACACTGCCACTGAAAACCAAGAGAAAGCTGCCCACAAATTGTTTGTAGAAATTCTCATGCCCTACTCCTGTCCAAAACTGTCCCCAATTCTGCACCTCCCTGAATTTCAAGTAACACCCCAAATTCAATACCAAAAATTATTCTCAGAGAATGTTCAGATCAGCACTACTAGAATCCCAAAGGGGCAGATCGTCAAGCTTAGGCAGACGCCGCTCCATAAATTGAGAGGGCTTTGATGGTTTCCTCTGGGGACGGGGGCATTAAGGCCAATGAAAGACAAGGAGTCAAAACAGCAGCCTCTAGGAGCCAAGCCTACACAACATGCGGCCCATCAATCCAAACATGGATCCAGCCATGCACCAATGCTTACCAGGCATTTGACAATATGCTCACTTTTGCAGTCCTGGGCAAGTGGCAAAATCCAGGAGGCTGGGTCCCTGGGCAGGGAGCCACACACAACTGCTAAACTGTTGAGCCTGATGGGTCACCACTGGTTCGGTAAGTCTGTCTGAACAGCAGCACTCGAGGCCAAGAGAGCCAACTGCTCCAGGCAGCAGTGACTTTTAAAGGGAGGTAAAGGCTGGGCAGATGGAATCACTCAGCCCTCGCTCAGGGCAGACAGCAAGGCTCCAGGCACAAGGGACTATGCAGCAGTAACCCAGCCCTCCTCTTGGCCCAACAGTGCTGAGAAAGTGACCGAAAGTGCAACAATCTGACATGTCCGGGAGGAATTAGGGCAGGGGGGCGACTCTTACTAGGACGCTTTTGCTGTTCACATTCAGCCTGGATGGGACCTGCACCCACTGCCTGCCTTCCCCAAGCCTGTCTCTGCTGCCTCACCCTACCTGGCTTGGCGTCTGTGGCAGGCAGCAGCAGCTCGCGGAGGTGAGAGTCCTTGACATCCTCGATCCAACGCAAATCCAGGAGGCGCAGGGAGGGGAAGTTGGCTGTGCTGAGTGCTGACACAGAGCACCAAGAGCAGCCCGTCAGAATGAGCTCCTTGAGGCCTGTGCAGACGAAAAGACAACACACAGGAGAATGAGGGAGAGAACCTCAAGTACTCACTGCTCCCCCCCTTCTTAAGGATGCACTCAGTCTTTCCTCACTCCGTGCCCCAACCCCCAGAAAATCTCGCTTCCCAGGAACCTGGAGTTCGGGGTCCCCCCCACTCCCCATAGAAGGCTTCCTGGGTCTCTGCGCCTCTTTCAGATCCAAGTTACCCCTCCCAGCCCTCTAACACAGGGAACCTGGGCCAAGATCCGAAGGGCTGTGGAGAGCGCTGGGGTCCATTTCACACTGTAGCCCCTTGTGCCCCCTGAAAGTCGAGGGATCCTCTAGAGTGGCACACAATGAAGCATGGGCTGCTAGACTGAAGCAACTTTCCCCACCCAGAAGTATTTTTCTGCTCATGCACACGACGGCCCTGGCTCCCAATCCCTCTGTGCCATTAAACCATCTCTTGCTTTAAATCTAGTTCCCATTAAAATGGTACACCTGAGTCTGTGCCGTACCACTTCAGACCAGTGAAGATGCCTCTCACAAAAAAATCCCTGCTCACTGAATATGGGACATCAGGGAGGAAGGATCTAGGCCACCTTTCTCCGACATCTTGGCAGGAGGTATGGTCTGGTGGTTGAGCTGTCGCCCTGCCTGAAGAAGCTAAGCGGGATGAGCTCGGGTCGTGCCTTTGGATGGGAGACCGGAAGCCACTGACAAGCCGTTGTGAGAGGGGGGAGGAAGAATGGATAACAGCGTGAGAACCTGCCTGGGCTTGATTTGTAGCTGCTGCCTGCGGAAGCTCAGAAGGCATGAGAGCTACGCAGCCAGGAAAGATGACCGCACTGTGGAAGGGAAACACCTGGAGAACTGAAGGGTTCTATGAGCCTCCTCATAGAGGAATATTTGTCCAAAACCCATTAGGGGTTTATGACCCGCCCGCTGTTGTAAACCACCTTGAATCCTAGAGAAATCTAAGAGAAAGGCAGTATATAAATACTGAAACAAATAAATAGAATCTTCATTGCTAGTGTGGAACATTCACATTGTTCCACATTGCCCTCTGTGGACTTGGGGCCCCTGGCCAGAATCTGACCTGGCCATGCCCTGCCAGGAGTCCTACTCCAGTCGTAGAAAAACCCAGGACCACTAGCCTTGACCCCCATGAAGACCTCCTTCCCGACTCCCCACCAATACGTACACAACGGCCCCCACTATTTGAGAGGTTAGGTTCTGGAGAGCCGATTATAAGTTGAAACCGACATAGGCCAGAACAGCTGGTTCTTGCTGGCCCAGCACTATCACAGCGCCTGCACAGAAGCACCAGTAACAGACTGCTGTGCCTGCACAAAAGAGTCGACACAGCTGTCCATAACGCTGAAATCCGTAACTCAGGGAGCACGTTTACCTTGTAGCCTGTTGAGAAGCCACATGAGTTGCTTCTTCGAGATGTTGGTCCAGCTCAGGTCCAGACTGGCTGGTTGCCGACGGATGATACCACTCAGCATGGAGGGGGTGATGGATTTTCGACGGCTCAGGTCAATGTGCGTCCAGAGCCGCTTGTCACAGCACCTGGGTGGCGGGGGGGATGGAGAAAGGGTGAAGACAGGCAAAAAGGAGAACAGTCGTTCAGGCCAGCAAGAGTGGGAAAAAGCATTGGCCAGTCAGGCTGAAAGGGCACCTTGGCACCTCAAGTACAACTTCCATTCAGAACGATTCTGCGGTTCCCCAAAAGTAGGGCTCTTGTCCCATTAACAAAATCTCAGGTGATCAAAGGAGTTTCAAGCTTTGACTAATCAAAATAAATTAAATCTGGATATGCCAAGAATGGCAATTCTGAAGAAAAAGTGCCTACTTCCTGTGTGCTCAGATGGCGCATGTGTACATCACACACATGCTTCTAACTCACAGTAGGTGACACCAAAATCTGTTTGCCCTGAAGGTGAGGGGTTACAATGCATCGAGCATTCTGTATTCCCCAATCTTTTTTTTTTTTAAACCTCCAGTTCTCCTTGGTGGTGTCACCCCTTTTTTCTGCTGTATCACTTCAGACACCTTCTAAGACACTCTCCCGTGTCTCAGGAAAGAGGGGGAATGCTTTTTCCAAGAAGTTGCTTATCACCTTGTTTTTTTTTTTTAATACAAGTACTTAACATATTTTAATGCTGAGCTGCCCAATAAATCAGAAATGTCTCTTTAGTCTATTAAAAAGATTCTTAATCAATTAGCCACTGATGTATTGATTCAAGGTCACAGCCTGACCCAGAGGCTTACCATGAATTCCTCCCATCAGAAGAGGAAGTCACTTTGTGGCAGACAAATGTCCCAGAAAGACAGCTTGCTCACTGCTACGTACCCAAGGACACTGATTGGTGAGACAAGTCAATCTGAGGTTTAAGAAAGTTACTCATGGGCCATTGAAAGTAATGGGACTTAAGTTGGTCATGACTAACTTGTCTCACTAATTCCCAGTGATGTCTAGGCAGGATTCACCCAGTGAAAAGACAAGACAGTCCACCTCCAGTTTATTAGAATTAGGAGACAGCCCAAAGAGAACCAAATCCATGATTGCCTTGTAGCTTTGAAAATTCAAGTAAGCAGCAGTCGAGAACAAGAATGACAGGATGTCATGCAAAGGGCCCTTTTTTCCTTAGCTGTGGGAATGGCCCAGGGTTCAAAACGTTCTGTAGTACTTGTGATGATTTGTATAGTGTGTTCAAGGTATATTATGTGTATTAAGTGTAAGTATTATAGCAACAGCTCTGTAAGGCACATTTTATGATCCCCATATTGCAGCTGGGGAAGGCTGAGGCTGAGAGGGAGGGGCTTGCCCAAGGCCATCTAGTGAGAATTCATGGCAGAGATGAGACATCAACCAGGGATGTCCTGATTTGCGGCTGTCTCTTAGCTGCTGGGCTACACCAGCTCTCCATCTTCAAAAGGTGTCTCCTAAAAGCCACTGCCACTTTTCAGGTCTGTGAATGTATTTTGCTGTTTTAAAAAGATCCAAGATCTCAGGCAGGGATCTGTCCCAAGCCTACTCCCTGAAACTCTCTTGACCAGCAATGCTGGGGTCCAGTCCTGGGACCTTGTGCTCGCAAAGCCTGTGTTCTGCCACTGAGCTACAGCTCCCCCCCCCCCCCATCATTTTAAGCATTTTTTATATGAAGCAGAATTCTGCAACCAGTATCCATTATGAAAATGTGCATACGTATATCTGGGCTTGTTTCATAATTCTGCTTGTTTTGCATGAGGAGGGGCAAGCCCACTTTATACAGCACCTGGTCAAGTGATAAGCTGCTGTTCCTGGCTGCCGACTGACATGCCAGACATGGCCCGAAGATGCTCAAGGAGTTGCACTTACGCTTTGGGGAACAGGGACAGGAGAAGAGCGGATGGGTTCAGCAGCACAGGTGTTTCCTGCGTCGGCCAAGAGAAAGCAAACCAAGGGAGATGGCAAGATAACAGAGGAAGCCCCCGTGGTGTTTCTCTGGCTAGAATCCGTGTGCGCATGAGGGCTGTCATGCAGGGAGAGCAGAGTGGTGGCTGCCTCCACGTGGCAAGTCAGGTGTGAATAGCAGGCCACCCTGTAGAGTTGCGAAGGATTTGCTGGGTGGGGGTGTGAAGAACCCCCACCCACCCGTGCGGTGAGCTGCTTTGTGCCAGCAGCTCACCAACTGGAGACCGCAATGACCCCAGGGAAGGGTTTCACTGTGGCAGCTGTTCCGCATTTCACCCCAACTTGAGAGTCCCTCCACGGAGGGCCAGTAGCTCAGTGGCAGAGCACAGGTACCATCCCCGGCAGCTCCCAGCAGGGCTGGCAAAGACCCCTGGAGAGCCAACGCCAGTCAGCGCAGACAACATGTGAACAAGAACAAAACGCGGAGCCAGACAGACTCGGAACCAGGCCACTTCACACAGGCGTCTCCACCATCCCCACCCCGACTCCTGAATGGCCAAGGCGTCCCGTAGACGGGTGCAGGACCGTCGTTAACCCCCAGTCCGCATTCCCAGATCCAGTGAAGACCATCACTACACTTTAGCCTCACTTTCAGCCCTCAGCATCCTTGCCTCTCTTTGTCAAAAGTTAAATCACATACGTCTTCGGTTGCTTTACTACTCTCTCCAAAATGCCTTGCACAATCTCTCCCCAAAACAATTCCCAACATTTGATCACCAGTCAGTCTTCACAGCGACTCTCATACTCAGGCTAGTATTAGTCTTGGAAACCTGCGTTCAAACCCTGGCGTAGCCAAACAAATACTTCCTGAGTGATCTTTGGCCAAGTACACCCCATCCTACCTCACAGAGTTCTTCTGAAGACAAAAGGTTTGTGGGGGTGTCCTTGAGTGCACCCCTTCACTGCCGCCCATATAAACAGCCACCCACTCCTACAGGGTAAAGCAAAGCACTGCACTTGGGAAAACATGGCCTCCTCTCTGGATATGACAGGGAGGGGTGGCCTCAGGAGGAAGGATCATGCACATTTGCACACAGAAACACACTGCACACTCCTGACACGTGCAACTCCTCCCTTCACAGCACCTATCATAAGGACAGACATTTTGCTCGTGTTCTCGCAGTCCTTCATCGCTTGCTCTGTGCACAACTCACCGTTTTTGCCCTGCTGTCGTCTTTCTTCAGAGATCTTTGCAGCAGCTCAAAGTGGAGCATGAAGCAGCCAAACTGTGGGACACGCCCTGGCCGCAGGAGCCCACAGAGCAACAAGGCTCTGGACAGCTGAAGCCAGGGAGTGGGCCTAACGCAGAAGGCAAGGGTACAGACTGGGGAGCAGCCCTCAGGAGGCCATCCTTCCATCCATTTCCCTCCACTCAGAATACCTCCTGCACCTCCCAACAGGGCCCCCTGCCATCTCTCCCGGGGCAAGCTTGCCACTGCGCCCACTCACCAACGGCTCCATGTCCGGCACACCCTCATGCAGACGCACAGCTCCCGATAGCTGAGGTATTGGAAGACGGCCAGCCAAACATCCCGCTGCATGATGTGGTCAGAGCCGCTGTCCAAGGGCAGGGAGTCGGGTTCAGGGCTGTCGGGGGGAGGTCGGACCACGTGCCTCTCCAGCTGCAGCAGGGGCTTGGGAGGGGAGGGCACTAGAGGCCAGTTGAGGAACTGAGTCCGGGCCACCATGCGGAGCCCTGTCTGCCCGGCGGGCCGGCCCGCCTTACGCCCGCCCACCTGCTGCTTGGCCCGCTCACTCCCCCTGCTAGATGGACGGTGATTGTTCTCCTTCTCCTGAGAGTTCCCCCGAGCTTTTGGCTGCTTGCCGTTGCGGGCCGTCTCTGAGCTGCCATTGCGCCGCCCTCCCTCCTCTTCCTCCTCCTCCTCTTCTTCCTCCTCCTCCTCGCTGGCACTGAAGCCCAGGGCAGCCAGACGCTGGGAGCGGGTGGCTGGGGATGCAGCTCGGCTCGATACGCCCCCACTGGAGCCGTCCGAGCCCCGGGAGTCTGTGTCAGAGTCTGAGTCCGAGCTGGAGCTGGAGCTGCTGCTGTTCTTGACCCGCTCCAGCATCTGGCACATCTGCTTGAAGCGCTCCAGCTTCTCCCGCTGATGGGATTTCTCCGACTGGGCCGAGGGCTCTAGGGAGCCTGGAGGAACCTTTGGCTTCTGGTGGGAAAGGAAGGAGGCGTGGTTAAAAGGCGCTTACCCTGGAACACTTAGCCTATTCTTAGTTCTTTAATGCTGTGACATTCCTTCAGGGACAGGTTTACAGTTGGCAGAGCTACACAATCCTTTTAAAACAAGGAATTCTAGCCACAAGGCAAAAACTCTATAAAACCCCTAGCTTTGCTTGCTCTTGTGACATTCCTTCACGTGTGCAAACGAGACACATGACCGAGGCCAAACACACTGTCTTGTTCCATTACAACCACCCTAATCACCCGAGTACACTCCCTTAAGTCTACCATCTGTATGATCTGGCACCAGCTATTCAGGCCTTGATCATGTCCAAAGCATTATTTGTGGAACCTCATGCAAAGAGCATCAAGGCTCCTTCCATTGGCCTGGCAAGGGCCAACTGTCATCTGGTTCCTCCCTTCAAAAACTGTTTTCCTGCAGCCATTTCCACCTATCTGCAGCAGACAGAGAGAAGAAACACTAAGGCCCGCCTCCCCCTCCATTGGCCTGGCAAGGACCAGTATGATATTGTAACTAAACGGAAGTACATAAACCTCAAGTCATCACATATTTGTCCCCTACTTTTGTCTCTTTTTAGATGGTGAGCCCCTTTGGGTCAAGGAGCCTCTTTGCATTCTATGCAAAGTGTCAGGCGCACAGAGAGAGGATGCATCATCGTAATAGTTCAGAAACTTCAGGTGGTTCAGAACACAGCAGCTCAGCTATCCATTGGGACAGGTCGAACAGGGGACATCATGCCAGGGTTAAAAAGATCTTCACCTGCTGCCTGTATGTTTCTGGAAGCAATTACAAGTGCTGGTTTGGGCCCAGGTCACTTTCCAGCAGTGTCGCTAGCTCTGGTGTCACTCTTTGCGGGACCTGGAAGTAATTTCTGAACCAGAAGCATTCACAGTAACGTGATGACGTCACCATGTCACCGTAAATTACTTCCGGCTTGCCGAGACACGAAGACAGAAGCGGCCGAAGATGGGCGAGTCAAGGGGGTGTCACCTCTCCCTGCAGCCTGCAGGGAGGGATGACACCCTTGGTAGCTCCGCCTCTGAACCGAAGCCAAGTAGTTGCTTCTTTGCAAAGAAGCTACTCGGCTTCGGCTCAGAGATCGAGTTGCCCAAAACGGGTGGAGCCAAGGGGGAGTCACCTCTCCCCCTTGCTTAGTGTGCGAGAACACAAAGAAGCGACTTGGAGAAGCCAAAGAAGACCGCTGAGCCTGGGCGGTGCAGCGGGCACGGTGTCACCCCCAAACTTGCTGTCATTCGATGCACCCCGCACCAGCCGCACCCCCCTAGTGATACCCCTGTCACTCTCACATGAACCTGCCCAACTGTTAAAACCTTTGACAGAGGCCCAGCTCCTGCCTTTGGAGGGAAGGTAGAAAGCCATCAGGGACAGAGCCTTCTTGATAGTGGTGTCCGCTTTATGAACTCCCTTCCCAAATCAAACCAGCAGGCAGCTACTTTACCAAAAGTCTGCAGTGTAGTGGTATTTGACGGAATACTGTTTTATACTGCTCTCCCTGCCCCCAGCCACTAGCGTTTTTAGTTATGATACTGTTTCAAATGATGGTTTGTAAGATGACTTGGAGACTGCATGGTCAAAAGGTGAAATGCACATTTTTTCAGCATGCAACTTTAAAAAAACAACTGCCAGGGATGAGGCTCCACAAGGGTTCAGGATCAGTATTTGCAAGAAGCTTTTATATTTTGACCCCACGGTTACCAGCCTTGAAGCTTTGGGATGGGGCAAGCAGTTAATCAAATAAACGTCAAAGGATCACAAAACCATGTCATTCTCATGCAATTTAACAATGCCAAATAGCTATGGCTGTAAGAGTCTTTTCATAGTGCCCCATCCCCTAAAAATGGCTAGCACTGCAAACATTTTATGTTGCATGACTACAGTTCCACCTGGTGGTTAAAATAAAGTATTACCAAAGCACATGAGAAAGATACTGTTTAGGATACACCTACATACACACACACACACACACACACACACACACACACACACAATTTAGTTGCTAACAGTGGTGTCACTAGGGGGTTGCGGACCGCACCGGGTGACAACCTCGGTGTTTGTGTGTGTGTGTGTGTGTGTGTGTGTGTGTCACCACTCGTGGCCAAAATTGAAAAAAAAATGGAAACTTTGTATTTTTGAATACTACCATCATGTTATATATCATTGGAAAGGTAATTTAATGCTGAATATAATGAAACAAATTTTCCTGAATTATCTGTATTTTTTCAAACATTATGGCCAAATAACCGGGAAAGGAAAACACAACTGCCTTCTGTAACAAAAAGTGGATTTCCTTAATTCCAAACTGACCAGTGAGACCTATTGTTCTGAGAGCCAATGAGGTGCTGTTATGACACAGCATGAAACCAAGAAGGTGTTAAGATGAGTCAGCTCTCATTTCCATGTATCAGAGCTAATACTGTATTAGAACTCTTATTCAGTTGTGTGAAGGTCATCAAGTTGGTCACTGGTTTTTTGTTGGCTACTGATTTGTTGGGTGACCTGTACTGTTATCTATTAAGTAAATAAATAAAGTTAATGGGGCGGACACCATGAGTTACTGCACCGGGTGGCACCAACCCTGCTTGGAGTGCACCTCAGTATAGAAAAGCTGGTTAAAAATGAAAGATGATGATCATTAGGAGTACATCAGAATGCTGTGGAGCACATGGTGTTCTACAACAACAAGAGTGCGTCCATGGGGTTGATGCGATGAGCTCTCGCACCGGGTGATGCAAACCCTAGTGACGTCTCTGGTTGCCAACATAGATTTTTGACAAGAACTTGGGGGTAGCACATGCACACTGCCCACCCAAAGTCAACCGTTTTGATCACTGCCTTGCATAGAAAAAGGAAACTGTGAGGCAAATGCTGGATTTGCCCCAAGGGGTGCCAGGTGCCTGCCCACCTCTACCCTGATCACTGGAACACACCCCGATTCCTTCCCCCTTTGCCTCTCACCTCCAAGTCACTGGCCGTGATCTGGTTCAAGTGGATGGATGGGTGAGAGATGGTGCCCTTCACCTCAAAGTCCCCGCTGCCCATGCGGCTCCAGGTCTGCATGGATTGCAACTTGCTCCCATCAGGTGGCTGCTCAGTGGCCTGAAGGAGGAAAACAAAGCCCAGGTGAGGCAGGACAGAGAGATGGAAGCCTGTTTCTAGAAGTGGGGGTGGGGGTGTGTGTTTCTGAAATATGGAGAAACATTCAGTCATTTGAGCTCCTGCCTGCAGTTTGAAATAGCAGCTTAGGAATAGTTGCAACATCACTGGGCCCGAAAGATGCTCAGGGTATCAAATGCCACTCAAGTGCAATGCTGATCAACTTAGATGGGGCTATCTTGACCAACGAACTATATTACCAACTATTTATTAGAATGGTATCTTTGTGTAGACTACAAGCATAAGCTGCTTTGCAAGCTAATTTTACAAACAAGCAAGGTATGAAGATAAATAAAATGTCCTGCTTAGGCGTGATTAACGGCCACGCTGGAGGAGGACTCTGAAGGACTCCAAGTCAGGCAGGACGAGCTTAGCTCATGGCTTGCAAACTGAAGAACCTGTCCCAAAAAGCAAGGGAGACATTTCCCCCACAGCAGCCACCCAAGGCCCACCCATTCACCAGTTGGCGCATCTCCCCACCCTGCCCTCCAAAACCAGCTGGGAGAGAAAACTCAAGAGCACTGACCTTTTTCAAATGCTTTTCCCGTGTGCCTTTTAGCTGAAAGAGAAGAACATTGGAACTTGAGGCCAGGGGGCCCAGTGAGATACACGGGCCCCTGTTGGCTACAGAAGCACTCGTGCGTTCCATGCTGAACTATGGGTGGGAAGGAGGCCCAGTGAATGGCGAGAGGGAAGAAGATGTAATGACATCACAGCAAACAGTGGGTGGTGTTGCAATACCATCTCCCCCTTGCCCCATTACTAGAATAAATGACTGCGTTGCTCCAATCAGGGAAGCAGCATCTTTCAAGCAGAGATGGAAGCCTTCACCTTTTTCTTGGGCCCCGTGTCCGGGGCTGGCTGCTCCTTCTCCTTCTTGCGCTTGTGGGCTCCGGCCTGAACCTGGGTCTCCTCGGCGGATGGCAGGGGCAAAGGTGGGGCCGGCGCCAACTTCTTCTTGTTCTGAGTAGGCTCATCTGTCAGCTTCCACCGGACACCATCCTCGCCGTTGTCGGACCGTCGCTTCCCCATGCCGTCACCAGAGTCCTGAGAATGCAAGGACGGATGCAGTCACCTGAAGCCTGCGGTTCTGCAACTGGCAAGTAAACGGAAAGGGAGGGTCCCAACCCCACCTACTCAACATTCCCAAACACAGGGTGGAGAATTTCATGGTACAGAGAGAGGATCACTGGGTCACTGGGGAGCAAAGCGACAGTAACTATAACGGAGACACCTGCACTGAGTGTATGGTAGACAGTGTGTGGTGGCCACGTAACACACTGAGAGTGAATTTTGAAACCGGTAAAGTAGATACTGCTTGCCCCTTTGAGCATGGAAAAAAAATAAAGCACGTTTTCCAGAGAGCAGCTGAAGAACCACATACAAGCACACTGCCATGGGATGCTATGATGGTCACTAGCGTAGGTGGTTTTAAAAGGTGACAAAGCAAATTAACAAGGGAGAAGAGGTCTGTTGCTGATGACATGGAACCTCCGTGGAGCCTCACAGGGTCTGAGAGCAGGCACTTGCAAAACAACATGTCATTCTGCCCTCTTTGAGGATGTAGGCAAAGGACAGTCAGGGTGTTTTTTTTTTCTTTTGGGGCAAAATAGCTCCAAATAAGAGCAGTCTATCTGAGCACAACTATCCTTAAGGGTCTAAAATCTTCATTAGCTTACCCTGGTGGTGGTTCAGTGTGTGTGAGGAGAGAAACGTAGAAAGCTGGGAGCCAGCCGTTCCTTCACGCAGACATGCCAAGCTGTGGCACTGAGCCAAGGATGGCAATCTCACACCCCCTGATATAACACCCAAACCTGGCCCTTGTGCATCAGCCTTCCTTCACCCCCTCCTGTGAAAGCCTCCAGGCAAGACCTTCCCTGCTGGACACTCTTTCAGGGTGGGGCTCGTTGGCCTTGCAACCTTCCAAGCCACTCCCTCCCCAAGCGCACTGCAGCCTCAGCCACATACTTTCAGCGATTTGCCTTCTCTCTTGCATTTGGGGCATTCCCAACAATTTGGAATTTCATTGTTGATGACCCCTTCAGCTATTCCCATCTGTAAAGAGAGGGACAAACACAGGTTAGGCATGAGGAATTATTCGGGCCGGCTCTAGTCTCAGCAGCAACATATACACCCAGCGTCCAGGATGCCCACCGCTTCTGCCCGCCCTCGCCCCCCCCCAAAGGAGGATTAGACCCAGCCACCCCATAATACTCCACAGTGGTGTTCTGGGACAACTCAGAAAAAGTTTTCTGGGGAAAATGGCAGCCACCTCGAGGAGCAAAAGAGACTAACCCTGGCCACTGCTGCCCAGGCAAGCCTTTCCATGGACCTGAGGGGGTCCCCATCTACAGTGAAGGGGTCTCACTCGAGGACACCTTATGGAGGCCCTTTCTCAAACCTGGAGCCAGTCCTGCCAGCTCACCCCCAGCCTTACCTTCAGGCAGCCTGGATGCACAATCTCATTGCAGATGGTACATTCCATGAGCGACAGGTTGAACTTCTCCTCTTCGCCCTCCACCGTGTCTTCTTTCCCGGCCTCACCACACACCAGGCAGACGGCCGTGTGAGGTAGAACTGGCTGCAGTGGCAAGAGAGGCAGGAGGTGAGCATTGGGAAGAGAGAGGGAAGTCCCTGGCTGACAAGGGTCTCCCGATTCCCAGGGAGGGAAGCCATCAACCCATCGATGTCTCACTCAGGGATTACCCTGCTGTAATGGAACGAGCAATTCCTACATCACCACCACCGGACTCTGACACGGGGCAAGCAAGCAGGGCCGGCTTGAAGCCAATTGGACCAATTTCGTGTCAAATACACACAACACCACATTGCAGGTTTATGTATTGCAGGCTTATATTCAGACTCAAGAATTTAGATCTATTTGGTCCATTAACTCACATGCACTTTTTAAGGAATTTGATTGCTTTCCATTCTACCATAGAGATATAAAGTCTATAATATTCTATCTCTAAGATTCTACAGACCTGGGCTGTGAACCTGGGGTGCCGCAATTCCCCCCCCCCCAATTGGGCCCCACAGCTCCTAATGCCGGCTCTGCAAGCAAGGACAATGTAACACCAAGTATGGGGAAACCAAATCCGTCCATTCTTCACTGCTGCCCCTTACGCCTAGAACTGCCTCTCCAGTGTTTCCGTGATGCCACTTGCTTCCAGCAAATCTCTCAAAACCCATTTCTTCTGTGAAGGCCTTGGCACAACCCCGTAATTCACCCTCCCCGGACATGTACCTGAAAACACACGTTCTTCCCCCAATGACCCGTGCTGGCATTTTTATCCCCCTCCTCGGATGTCTCCCTGTGTTGTATTGTGGACTGTAAGCCTCTCGAGGCAGTGGCCCGATTCTCTCGTACTCCGTAAAGTGCCATGCATGTAGATGGTGCTACATGCCAAAAAGCAAAGAGGACAAGGAATGCTATGTGTTCTTCAGCAAGGGAAAAGGTGTGAGGTGAGAGGCACCCAGAACTGAAGCTCGCAACATCCCAACAGAGGATCACGTCTACTTTGAATCTGGCAAACCCCGTAGGAGTCTATGGTGGCCAGCAGGGAGTTGATTCAAACATGTAGAAAAAGCTTATACTCATTCCTAGTCTGTATCATTTCAGGGTGAAGCTGAGGAGAAGTGCATAGCTAATATGCACCCATGGAAAAAACACCACCACCACCCCGCACACGGAATAGGACCATGTTTTTGACTAGCATTTGCTCCAACAGGCTGGCTTTCCTTATGCAGGGAGCTTTTGTTGGTTTAAAAACATGGGGAAATATTCACACATGCAAGTCTCTCCCCTGCCACATCTGCATCATGATTTTTTTTCTGCATGTTTGAATCAGCTGAGGGCTGCAGGCAAAGCCAAAACAAACAAGAACCCACAGCACGAATGAGCACACTGCAAAGAAAATACACCAGATTTTTAATCTGTCCCAACTAAGGACATTCTGGGAAATTGGGAACACTCCAGAGCGCCTCTTTAACAAGCTACACCACATGGCCTCCTCTTTGCTATACAGGGACGGAAGAACCAACACCAAACCCCAAAGGAAATTCCTCCCTACCAACCACCCTCAGCCTCCCCTACCCAGACTCCCCCCTCACCGCTGTGCATTGCCTCTGGAGGCAGGACTGCTTCATGCGCCCGGGGCCCCCAAACTTCTTCATGTCCTTGCAGAAGTGGCACTCCCCACACTCCGACCGCAGGCAAGCTTTACACTTCCGGCACCGCGTCCGCCGCCGGCGAGCTCCAGCCCCCGCCCCTTTGCTGGACGACATTGGCTACGTCCCGCTTCAGCTACTCTCTGGGCTGCAGGGAAGAGAAGTGAGAGAAAAAAATTGAGAGGCAAACTGATGAGTTCAAACAGGCTTTTGGTGGTGGAAAGGAAAGAATGAAGACCACTCTCAGTGGCAGTGAGAGAAAACCCTTAAGCACATGATGCGATTGAAGACATTATGGGGAAGGTGTGGAGAGCAAGACATCTCCCAATCGAGGACCGAACGCAACTGAACCCGGGAAGTGGCCTTATGCCGAGGCAGACTGCTGCTCCATCTAGCTCAAGATCATCGAAAGAGGCTCCATGGTAGTAAAACCCACCAACTCTGGGACCAGGAAAATCACACTCTTAATGGGAATAAATAATTCACATTGGGAAATACCATACTAATTTGCTTATCTTATTCATTGGCATAAAAACACAGCCCACTCCTACACAAGGGCGAGGGAATGATGACGTTAGTGCACAAAACTGAAGCACTAAAATTAGTTCTAGGACAGGAGAATCAAGTCTCAGTGAAAGCAGAGTGACCTGCTCCATTTCACAGCTGGTGGGGCTGGTCAGGAGGACTCTTGTGTACAATCCTTAGTTCTGGGTGAACCAAACGTCATGAGGCATCCAGTGCTGACAGACACATGGAACCTGGCACAGATGGCAAACTTGAATCGGCAGCAGACCTGGGGAGGTCAGGCAGAGATCACCAGACACCTCCAGAGAGAAGGGAACTTTAGAAAGGCAAACCATATCCCCGAGAGTCACCCCAACAGTAGGCACAGCTGGCCACGTAACAAACCCTGCTGCCCTCAGGCCAGGTGCTTTGGGCTGAACCACTACAGCACCTAGCTTGCGACTGTTTCCCAACCACAGACTGCCTTGTCCAGCTTCACCCGTAACAGGCCACTGGCTCAAGTCAGACAAGGCTAAACTATGGTTGAAGTGCACCACCGTTTGGAACCAAACCTACAGGTTGAGCTTCGGCACATATTCATGCCTTGCTTTCTGTATCTGGCAAACTCATGAATAAAATAAAAATGAAACAAGCATACCACAAAATAAAGAGCCATAGTTGGCCTAACTACAGTTTGCAAACCAGCTTCAAATCATGGTTTCCTATCTTTGTTTGGCAACCAACTGCAAACCCTGGTTTTTCAACACAGACGTCACCCAAAACCACAGTCAAGTTTCCTGAACCATGGTCTGATGCAATGTGTGAACCCTCACCTCTACCCCAACTGCCACAAAAACTCTGTTAACACAGACAGCATCTGTATGAAAAGCATTTGTTTCATATGATATTCTACAATTTGCTTAAAAAGACCATTACACAACAGAGAAATGTTGTATAGCAGTAAGGAATGAATCTAGCTTATAGCCTCAGTATACTGTGTATCCTCAGCAGAATGCATGGCAAGCCTGTCTTTACCAAATAGCTGAGCAATGACATTCACAGATCCTCCAAAACATATGAAACTTCCCTCTATGGAGACAAACCATTGGTCCATCTGGCTCATTGAACCTGGGACTTTCTGGAGGAAAAAACATGTGCTCTTGTCACTGAGCTACGCTCCCCTCCTCAAAAGAAAATAAGTTCATATAGATGAACAACACACTCTTCCCTGGCATTTGCAAACTTAATTGTTTTCCTTATTAGATCTGAGGGAACACAATCACGGCAGTGCTAGAACTACAGCCAGGATCCAAAGAACTATGGAGCTAGTTCTTCATGCCAGGGAGAGAGGTGGGTGGGTGTTGCCCTGGCTTTCTTGAACATCAGTCCCCACATCACCAGCCATTTTTAAATCGGAGGGTTTTTTCAAAAACATTGCGATACAGCACGGGGGTCCACTGTTCAAAGTCCAAATTCACACTAAGCCCCCCTCCCCAGGCCCCTGGGTGGATCAAGTGTTGCTCCCTGGGTCCCAGTATACACTGATCAAGACAGACAGAAAAGGAGCGCTTCGGATCGTGTCGTCCTCCCTTCCTTGGGTTTATGGTGCCAAAGCATGGGCTGCAGGCACAAGACACGGCAACCTTCCTGGAGCTGAGCAGACTCGCATCCAACGCCTGTGTGTGTCGCCCCGAGTCCCAGCATGAGAGGAAGGAGAGACAGAAAACAGAAGAAGTAAACCAAACATGCATCAGAGATAAAAGGAAACCAGCCTCACGATTCTTTATCATATTTACACACTGCCATTCAGCAAAAAAAAAAAAAAAGTTGTCAAAGCAATTTACACAAATAATAGAGTTCCTTGTCCCAGAGGGGCTGGCACTCTGCAAAAGAAGACACAAGGGAGGCACCCAGCAACAGCCACTGGCAGGGGTGCTGTGCTGGGCTGAAGAGGGTCAGCCGCTCTCCCCCTGCTAAACAGAAACGAGGCACCACTTTAAAAAGGGTCTCTTTGTCCAGTTAGCAAAAGGATCAAGAGAAAGTCCTCCAGTCGGCCCTAATCGCTTGCAACTTTTCACGGTGCACTAACTCTCCCCCTCACACACATCAAGCAAAAAAAGACAGTATAAGCCCAAAAATAGATGACAACATTTCTATGCTAAAAAAAGGGTAACACCAAGTAGCCATGATGCCACAGTTGTAACAGACCAGACTGTGCCACAAAATATACACATCCAAATTCTGCACT
This sequence comes from Plestiodon gilberti rubricaudatus, assembly GCA_026170595.1. NCBI lineage: Eukaryota > Metazoa > Chordata > Lepidosauria > Squamata > Scincidae > Plestiodon > Plestiodon gilberti. The sequence continues at coordinate 10,449,310 of JANXHW010000006.1, read as the reverse complement.
CCTACAATCAAGTTCTGTAGCAAGAAAAGCCCATTTTGGCAAACCTGCATAAATGATGCAAAATGTATCATTTTGTATACATGTGTTTAATCTGCACCATTCATCCTGCTTTTCCCAGTCATAGGAAGTTTTCTGTCAAGGCTGACCCCCACCTCTTAGTCCCTATCCCCTACTGTATGTAACCAAGCCCAAGTGCATAAAACTGCAACCATCACACATTCTTCCCATTTATCCTGCCTTCATCTGCCCTTCTATTCTTCCTTCTCCCTAGTCGTTCTCTGAACTGTAGGCACCTTAGGGCAGGGACCTGTCAACTCACTCTCTGTAAAGCAGCGAGTATATGAATGGTGCTATATAAATATATTATTATTTATTAAGAGAAGATGAGGATCTTCCACCTCTCCTCATCTCCAGACGCCCTGTTCACCTCTCCCGTCCCCATCACTTCAGAAATTTCACAAAGCTGAATTCTACATACATCTAATACCAACTTCTGCACTCCCAGAGGACAATCACTGAATGTGCGCAGCTCCAGATACAATCCATATGCTGTAGCAAAAAAAAAGATTGAAGCAAAGGATCCTCGTGGTGGGCCTTAGTGTTACTGAAGAAAAAAAATCCCCAGTGACTATATATTTTGAGGGGAGGGTTAAGTGCAACTTTCTTGAAGTGGAGAGAAAACCACCGGTGCAGTCAACCGCCCCGATCCACTTCATCCTGTTTGTCGTACTGCACTTTCCCTCAGCCTCGGTCCCCACCTTTAGAACAGGAACATGGCTGACCTACCTGACAAGGTTGCTGCGAGGGCGATAAGAAGCAAAGAAACCCTTGCAAGTTATAAGGGCCACATAAATGATAAGCAGTAGGGGGAGAGAGTGAAGCTGAATTTTAATAAGGCTACCAGACAGGGTGTATTAGGTTAACAGCCCAATCCTGTATAACTCTTGCACTGGTGTAACTGTCTGGACGCCCCCAGAATTCCCCCTTGCGCCGGCAGAGTTGCGCCGGTGTCTGTCCTGCGTCCAAACTGCGAATGCATGGCATCTGAGGGGGGGTTACACCGGTGTCCGACCTGCGCCCATCGGCATACAGCAAATTACACTGACATAAGTGTTCTTACACCAGTGGATCTACTGTTACACCGGTGCAAGAGTTACACAGGTTTGAGCTGTAAATCAAGGGATGGGGTTTACTGCATTTGTCTTGTATAGATACTCTGGGTCACAGATAAGATACTTCGGGTCATAGCTGCTCTAATTCCAGGTGTTCCCAGCATTAGGGATGCAAGTTCTCTGTTTTACAGAAGAGTCCAAAAGAAAGCAGGCCAATCTCCCCCACAGCAGACGCTGGAAGAAGGGAAAATAAGGGCCAAGGGACACCAGAGTCCTAGTTAAGTGTGGAGACTTTTAACACTAAGAGTAACACCCATGTTACTTTTCCAGAAGTGGTCTTTAGGATGGCCCTCTTTTAGGATGGACAGGTGCATATCAATTTCATGTGCTCATTTCTAGGGAAAAATCTGGAAGCAGGGCGTGAAAGATATTTCAGGCTTTGAGAAGTTAAGGTCTGATTTTAAAAGATGACGATGATGACACCAGCTCTGCACAAAGAGCTGAGGAAAACAAGTCCAACTCTTGGGTACTGAAATGATTTAAAAAAAAAGGAACTCTCCAGTTCTTTTTGGAAATCTGTTTGCCAAGCTAGTGCTCAGAAGTGAAACCAACACAATACTGACATGAAACCAACACATGTCCAAAAGCGATGCCAGGAATAAGGGCAGGGATTCTCCCCCAAGGAAATTCAACTGAAAAAGCATGAGGAGTAAATAGGAAAGTGAGAGGACTCCAAAGCTGAGTGGGGGGGGGGGCACAAGCACAGCAGAAGAGAAAGAGGATCATAAGCCTTGTACAATTTCTTCTCATGGCGCCTTGCACAATATTACACAAACCATCAAAAACTCACTAATATTTTTTTTCATAAGCATGTGTTCTGAAATGTGGAGAGGTGGGGGGGGGAAGGACAGCAGAGGAGGTGGGTGATGTTTACAGGTGCAATGCGGACACGAATCGAGTTTTCACATGAGCTATGGAAAGGAAATGCCAAAAGGGAAGGGGCTCCAAGCACTCTGCTACTGTCAATGAGAATCATAGTATTCCAAATTATCATTATAATAAATACTGGTACAGGTGGGCCCCCATATCCACTGATTCGGTATCCACGGTTTCAGTTATCCACGGATCGTGGGGACCCCCCAGGCTCTTACTTTTTCCCAGTAAGCATCGTTTCTTCCTTAAAGAAACAGGAGAAGCAGCCTCTGGCTGCTTATTACAGGCAAGTAGAACGAGACTAAGTCCTAGAGAGGCTCTGCAAGGTTAACAGAAACCTTGCAGAGCCTCTGTAGGACTTAGTCTCGTTCTACTTGCCTGCAATGGAGGCTGCTTCTCTGTTTGTTTTAAGGAAGAAACAAAGCTTGCTGAAAGAAAAATAAGAGCTGGGGGGGGGAAGCATGCCTGCCTGCAGGGGAGGCAGGGTGGGGGGGGCCCTCAGGAAACCATGGAGGGGGTGTTTGCTCTTATCCACGGTTTCAAGTATCCACGGAGGGTCCTGGAACATATCCCCAGCGGATATGGGGGCCCACCTGTACATCATGCTTTCCACAGGAACATCAGCAAAAGGCAACAGGTCTCTGCCCTGAAGAGCTTACATTCCAAGAGCCACCAATGTCTCCTCCACAGCCCTAAGGGCTAAAACAAGGTGTTATTTGAAAACGTGGCCACCACATGCCGAGTTCCCTTCCGACCTGCCCCGTAATGTCCAGCAGAACTCACACCTTGTGTCACAACGTTACAGCATTTTGACAGCAGCAGCCAATGACATGGTGCGGAAACACAGAACGTCACGATGTCAGAACATGGCTAAGTTCTCTACCAGACATTACCAGGGAGGGGACGGTGCAGAGGCACAGCTGCCATGAATATGACTGAGCACATGTACACTTTAACTGTAGTTGGGTTGTTTTAAGCTGGGGTGAGGACACAAATGTCAGATCAAAGGTTTCAGGGCACAAAGTGGGTTCTGAAGAGCAATTTAAAGGCATACAAGGGTGGCACCACAAAGGTGTTGTGGCCTTTGAAAGGTGGGGAAATGGAGGACATTTACAGAGAAGCGAAGAGACTCTGTCTACAATGGGCTTACAATTTATAGCAGGGCTTTTTTCGTTCTCTAAAGTGGTGGTGTGGTGGGAAGAACTTTGGAATCTCATCACCCAGATGTTTAAAACATTTGAATGTACTGTACATTATTGCAAAACACCATCGCTCTCAACTTCCCCTTCATTTTTGAAATGCTGTCTAGGGTAGGGGGGAGTTAGGGGGCTTGGGCTGGGAGTGTGGGGGGGAGCAGTTAGCTGGGATCGGTGACTTGGATTGTAGGGGGATCATGAGATTGAATGGCTAGTCTGATCTCACTCTCTTTCGCCCTCTCTCTCACACACTCACAGTGACAACTGTCACCAACCCAATACACACACACACACACACACAAACACACACACCACACAGATGTAAAATTCTGTGACTCCCCCCCCCATTTCCCCTACCCTGCTTCACCGTTCGTGATTCCCCCCCCCCCTTTTCCCAAGCATGCAAGATCAGGTGCAGCATCAACAGTCAAGACGTGCTATAATCTATGGGAACTTGGCTCCAATACCTCATCGTGTCCCAGCTTGGCCTCAGAGCCGATGGCCCGGTCCTGGCGAGGGATCCCACACACTTCAGCATGGCCCTCCATGGTGCTGGCTGCTGGATCCCTCCCGAATCTTCTCTGCCAACTGCAGCTTTCTTGACACATCTCTTTTCCTCTTCCACCTCTCTAAAAGCTTTTATGTCCGGGCAGTTTTCGGGGGCCAGCTTCCTTCAGCAGATCCCTCTGGAGCCCACAGCTCCTTGGGGAACAGGACCAGAGCCATTCTGCACACCGCCCCCCCTGAAATCGGCTGACACGGCCCATCCCTTTCCCCCCCAGGTTAAAACATGAGAAACACACAGAGGCAAGAGGGTTTTACGGCCAGTAATTCCTTCCCCTGGAAATCAGAGAAGAGAAACTTTGGTTCCACGCTTGCCCCCGCACACACCAAAAGCCACCCTGCTTCGCTCCCCCCTTCCTACCCATCAGCTTCAGTCCACCCAGAGGTGGCCCCTCTTCCTCAAATCCACCTGGCAAAATGATGCACCCTGATGTATATTTTGCCTTTTCCCTCCTTTTAGGAACAAAAACCCCCAAACAATCCAGTCCAAGGTGACAGAACATAGGGTGGAAAGAGAATACCCAAGAAAACAAAACAACAAAGGAGATAGAAAGGAATGGGAAAAGCAAGGAAAACACAATAGTATACTTTGCATTTCAAGGGGATGGGGGGCAGCAGAGGTTGTGGACCCCAGATGATACATTCTTGCAATCTGCCTGAGAGCTTAGCTGCCCTCCCCCTTCTCTGCATCTGAGTTGTTGTGGTGTTTTCACATGCTGTGTGCGTTCACACGATCTACCCCGTATAGACCTATTTGGGGAATGTGGATTATTTTACTAAGCAACTGCTGTCCCCCTCAAAGCATCATGCTTAATGGGGGAGGGATAATTATTTTTGAATGGGGAAATTTGGGGGAGGGGAAAAAGAGTTTGCTTCTGGAAAAAAAAAAGACAAGGATGTATTCCTTAAAAAACATTCTTTGCAAAGCCAAGAAGGTGGGGGGGGGTGAAGGAGGAACTTACCTTTTGGAAGCGCATCCAGTCGCCGAAGATTCCTCCTTACCCATCAGCAGCCTCCGAAAGAGAAAAGATGCTGTACGTCTCACAATCCCTCTACACACACACACATACACACACACATCCCAGACAGGCACCAGCAAAAGGTGCCTAAGGATGGGAGGAGATTGGAGGTGGGGAGGACACCCCTCTTTAAAATCCATGAAGGGCTGAGGGAAGGGAGAGATGGGTTACTCACCTGCTGTGTGGCCATGGGGTGGACGGCGATTCTAATGCTCGATTTGTTGTCATGGTGGGGGGGAGAAAAAAGGAGATCCAGCCAGTTGCTGAAGGATTTGTGTGTGTGCGTCTATCTCTCTTTGTCCCCCCCACAAAAATGGGGGGGGAGAAGATGATGAGGGGCGGAATGAACTCCCCGAACAGACTATTATAGATGCATGGCAGCAGTCCCCCCACACCTCACCCTCTCTCCTGTTTTACCCTCCACTATTTCCTTCCTTGCCCTTGGGAGAAAGCAAGGGGAGGATGTGCAGGAAGGGGGATTTTTCCCCCCTGTACATTTAAAAAGGGAAATTAAAAAGGACCCCACTGTACCACACACCTACTGGGGGAGCCCCTGCACCCCTAACTTTGCATGGATCCTTGGCATTGCCTACGCGCGGTGCAACCTCCAGTCACCCCCCCAACCCTCCTTGCTTCCTCTTGACTCCTCCTCCTCTTCTGCCCACCACTGAGATTTTCCTCAGTTGCCCAAACACCCACCCTCCCCTTTTCAAATGTAGGCAGACCACTCCCCTCTCTAAGCCCACTCCCCACTCTTTGGGTTTACTGGAGGAAGAAGAGGAGGAGGGAGGGGGGCTTCACCCCTTCTTTGCTTGTTACTCCAACTACATCGCCATTCACTTTAGAACAGGAGGAGGGGGGAGTTAAAGGGGCCAGGAAAATGCTGCCCCTTAATTGTTTTTAGATCTTCCCTTTAAATTAGGGGCACATCTCTTGCCTCACTCCCCCTCTCCTGTGCCATGAAAGGGGCCCAGACCCTTCCTTAACGATCTCCCAATGCTTCGTCCCGGTCCCCGTCCCCCCTCCAAAGCGATGAAAGGGGAAAGCTGTTCACCTTGCAAAACCCTTGCTTATTCAGTGGGGTGGGGCCCTCCACACGCCTTCCCCACTTCTAGCCTCCCCCTCCTACAACCAAGGAGGGGGGTTGGTGCCCCCTCCGCTCCTTCCCTCAAGGGGGCTCTGAGCTGCCCAGCTGTCCCTTCCCCCACATAAGGGAGGGCTTTAAACCCACCCACCCCCCTCCAAATTTTCAAATCTGGCAGTGGGGTTCAGAACACCCCAAGGCTCCTCAGAGGAGAGAAAGCTAGGCCCCACGGTGCTGGTGGAGCGCCCTTCTCCAGTCTCTCTCATTCTCTCCTCTTCCTCCTTCCCTTTCACGTTCACTCACTCACACATACATACTGATACACACACCTCACTCCCATATACACACACACACACAAAACCCATCATGGCGGCCCCAGGAAGCCCAAAAGAGAGCACTCGCTGCGCGCAGGTTGATGGGAAATATAGTTTTTTCCACCACCCCAGACACATCCGGCTGTATGGATACCTCGGGGAAGTTTGGACTACAACTAAAATGGTTGCAAAGGCCGCTGCGCAATGCAATGTGGGAGTTGTAGTCTCAACCTGTTTCTCAAGGCCTTGGATCCGTTGGTCCCTATGGCCAAAAAGATGTGTTTGGACTACAGTTAACATGGCAGGAGAAGACGGAGCTCCCAATGCATCATGGGAAATGTAGTTTTGCTCACCCATCGACTGGGAGCGATGAGTCTTGCTCTCAAAAAAAGGGGGTGTTTGGACTCCAGTTAAGATGGCCGGCTGGGGCGACGAGAATCATGGGAAATATAGTTTTATCTTCATGGCCTGTGCCATGGTTTTCCTCCTCAATGTTTTTACCATTGGCCTCTAGGGGCTTCAAGGAGAATGGTTGGACTACAACTAATATGGCTGGCAGGGGCGGGAGGAGGAATCCGTAGAAGGTAGAACGGCATTGTGGGAGATTGATTTTTCCCCATTTCAATTACAGTTCGTTAGTAAGTATAATAATTCTCACTGAGCGCTCCACTTGGCTTTAAATTAATAGCTTTCATTTGCCATATTGTACAACCGTGGTCAGCAAGGCAAACCAAGATCCTGACCTGACCTCTAGTCTACGGGGATTGCTATCTTTTTTGTTTTCACCTCAGCTTGCATAGCTCTGAGCATGTGCAGAGTTCTTTTCCTTCAAAAGAGAATACCTGTACATTGTTTGTGTTTGGCTCTGTCCCTCTGCCAAATGTGTTCTGTTGTGAAAGGAATGCTCTTCTATCTGTTCAGAGATTGATTGGGCATTTTCTAGCTTCTGGAACCCTGTGCAGATCAGCATGTTGGAGCTTAATGCACATAGTGTGTTCATTTTCACTACATTTGCACTACCGTTACGAATGCAGCCATTCTTGTGACATCTTAGTGTGTGTGCATATACCGTATTTCTTCGATTCTAAGACGCATGTTTTTTCCCAATTAAGCATTTTAAAAAATGGGGTGCGTCTTAGAATTGAAGGTCTCTAAAAAGCACCCCAAAATGCAATTTCCTTATTTACCGGAGCTTGGGGGAGCTTCAGGGAGGCCTGCGTGATCCTCTGCAGGCCTCCCCGATCTTCAGTTCGGTGAAAAACAGCGATTGTCGGCCATTTCCATTTTTCGCGAAAACTGGAAATGGCCGAAAATCGCTGTTTTTTTTTTACCGAACTGAAGTTCGGGGAGGCCTGCAGAGGGTCGCGCAGGCCTCCCTGAAGCTCCCCAAGCCCCGGTAAGTAAGGAAATTGCATTTTCTGGCGGACCGCAAAGGCACTGCTCAAATGCAGTGAGGAGATCATCAGCTGCAGTGCAGGGCATGCTGGGGTGAGTTCTCAGGTTCAGGCAGAGGGGGCAAAATGTCGCGGTAAAAATCGGACTTCCGTGGCAGGCAAGCTGGGGAGAGTTGGTGCTGAGCAGGAAGGAGGTGCGTCTTGCAGTCAATGGTTTTTGTTTTTTTTTCTGCTGGTGTTCCTGAAATTAAGATGCGCCTTAGAATCGATGGCGCCTTAGACTCGAAGAAATACGGGGTATGTGCATATTCACCAAAATCAGCAAATGACTGGTGGATTTTATTTGGCTTAGCATCCTCCAGTTGTGGCAACAGGCCAAGGACATAACATTCTGGTCAGACCGTATATGACCACCCTACCTCCAAGTATCAACAAGGGAAGGCAAACACTGTACCCTCACTGCGCATCCCAGGGGGAGCAGTTGTAAACCCCGAGACCCTGCAAACATTGCAAGAAAATGATTGAGGCTAAAAACGGAGACAGACATCCCAATTTAAAATAGAAACATCAAACTGACACACAGAAGAGCTGCATTCAGATCCTCTCTCAAGATTATCATAAACAGATATCAACACACTAACACACACACATTTTTTAACCTTTTTTCTTTATGACTTTGGTGGTATGGTTTATTTATTTGAAAAACATATACAGACAGTACCCTGCTTTTCTGCCCTTGCAGGAGCTCAAGGCAACTTACAAACAGTACATAGATAAGACAACAGATAAAATACAATAAAAGCAATAAAGCAATCAGCAAAAACACTACCGTACAATAAAAAGCAGCTATAAAACAAGCCAAATACCCCTAGTTAAAAGCAAGTTGAAATAGAAACGTTTTAAGACCCCCTGAGGAAGGACAGCAAGGAGCGGGCAGTCCAGGGGGAGGGAATTCCACAGGCCAGGCGCCACCACAGAAAAGGCCCTGTCATAGGTTGCCACCAGCCAAACATCAAAATGTGATGGTGCCTGCAGCAGGATCATGAGATTACCTCACAGGATGGGCAGATTCTTGCAGAAGGAGACTGACCTTCAGGTACCTGGGTCCTAAACCATTTAGGGCTTTGTAAGCCATCACCAGCACTTTGAACTGTGCCCAGAAACCCAATTTCCTGGGCGGCATCCTGAGAGGTGTTTGTGTGGGCCACTGCCACTAACTTTGTTGTAGCAACTGTCAGCTCAGAGCAATCTGCAAGGTGAAGGGCAGATGCTAACAGACAGGAGCCAGTGCCCCTCCAAAGAGCTCTGTGCCGACTGGTGTGGCTCCCATCAATAGCATGTCCCACTACAGGATAATGCTTTTCCTTGAATAGCATGCAGCATCACCTGGGGGTACTTGACTGTAGTGTGCACTTCCGTCATTAGTATCTGATACTTCAAAAATCACTCAGAAATTCAGTGGCAACAAAAGGATAAGACTCTACAAAATTAAGAGAAGACACCTGTCAAAAAACCACATGAATGTAAGTGGGCGGAAGGGTGAAGTTGTATTTAATTTAGCTAAAATTCATGCAATTAATAATGTTGCGTATCTATAGAATAAGAGTCTTAGAGAATCTATAAGACTATAGAGTCTTAGAATCTATATCAATGTTGTATATGTAAGAAATATCATGCTTACTTATGGAACTCCTATGAGAGGCCCGTTACTGGGGTGGGGGGTTAAATGGGCGGTGGAAACGCCTTTATTTTGGCTGGATTTCTGTTGACGGTACTGTACTCTGTTTTTGTTGCTTTTCAGCTGTTATTTTATGCTTTGTCTTTCATTATTATTGCTTTATTGTGGTTTGCTATGTTAAGGATGGGATACAAATATTTTAATATATTAATTATTATCATTATCATTATTATCATTATTATTATTATTATTATTACTTCACATGTTTATACCGCCCTCCCTCCAAGGAGCTCAGGGTGGTGTACATGGTTCCTTCCTTCCCTCCATTTGTTCTCACAACAACCCTATGAGGTAGGTGAGACTGAGAGATAGTGACTGGCCCAAGGTCACCCAGGAATCTTCATGGCTTAGCGGAGATTTGAATCTGGATCTTCCAGGTCTAAATCCCAAACCAGAACCACTGCAGTTTACCCAGATAAAACCTCACAGAAATGCAGGGGCCAGTTTTGTGGGGCAGGCTAAGGACTGAGAAGAGAAGACAGGTGAGCCCAGATACAAGGGGGCTGAAGAAGGGGCAAAGGACTGAGAAATAGGAACCTGGGGAAGGAGAAGTGGATGAAGAGGAGGCCAGAGAAAAGGGCAGAAGAAGAGACAGGGAAGTGAGTCAAGAATGGACTACTGCGTCAGATCATAAGAGGAAAGTGGAGAGTCACAGCACAATCCTGTCTAGCTAGGCTGCAGCATGGGCATAGCGTCTAGATAGGACCCAGCACTGGTGCGGCTGGAGTACTCTTCAGGGGGACGGTTGGCCCCTTACTTCGAGTAGAGCCCCAGCCACTCTGATGGGTCTACTCGAATGTGCGCCAGCTATTTTGCTGGCGCACATTTGAGTGGGCCATGTAACAGTGACCAAGCCTGGAATAGCCAAATGGGGGATAGGATTTCGGCAGAGTCGCTGGTGCCGATCCCTCCCCCGTCCCAGGCCCGGACAACCAATTCCCCCCCCCCGGAATGTCCCGTTCTGCCCTCCCCCTGCTGCCTGGCGGGGAACTTAACCTTCCCCGGCAGGTGCTCCACTTGCGCTGGGACGAGTAGAATGACCACGGCCTTGGTGATGGTGCCAACTACTTGCCGGGTGCCGCAAAAGTGCTGCTCACCGGTCTAAATTCTACACAGGATTGCACTGTCAGTTTTCTATATTAATTTCAACCAATTAGAACCAACTAGATCAGTGTTCTTCAACCTTGGGGTCGTGACCCCCAATGGGGTCGCGAAGCCTCATTTTTGGGGTCACGGCAACTTACAGGAACCAAAATAGCTGGCAGGCTTCCATGGCTGCAGAAGGGAACCCGAAACCTGCTGATCAAAAAGTCTCCCCATCCCTAGAGTTTACAGGCAATCTCTGGTAGGTGTGGGTGGCAAAGGTCGGTGGGGCCTGGCCTTACAAAGGTGGCCCAGTCTTGCATAGTGGACACTGTGTGCAGGAGTTTTTATCAGAAGAACCTTTTTCCGATCGCCTTATAGGGGTGGGAGGGTCAGGTTCCTGGAGGGGGGCAGGATCAACGGTGGGTCCCCATCTCATTATTTATTTATTGGGGGGGGTCGCGACACAAAAAAGGTTGAAGAAGACCACTGAACTAGATGCTTCTTTAGTCCTCTAGTTTTATTTCATCAGGTGACTAGGTGGTGAGCCTGCTGACTGAGCAAATATGCTGGAAAATCCCTGATTCAAATCTCACCGTAGCCAGAAGCTTTCTAACCTCAGTGCTACTATCTCTCAGCCACACCCTGCATCTGGAATTTTAAGATTAATGAGATTGATCTACTTTACAGAGTTGTCAGAATTGCTCAGATTTTCTATGTGAGATACGGTACTTTGATTATTCCAAAGCTACCATCATGAGCTCACGCATCACAACATGCACACTAGGAGACACTCCACTGCCGTGATAACTGCAGCAAAGCCTCCATCTGTTGTGCCTGCCTGGGTCACTCACCAATGTGTTCTGATGAGCCCTTCTGTTGCACAGACTATGAATGCAGCTTTGGCCCACATATCCACACCCTACCTGAATGGCTGCCTGTCCCCTCATGAACTCAAACCAGATCATCTTGGGAGACCCTTCTGCAGGTCCCCTTGCCTCCTGGGGTTATCTGGGTGATGATGGGCCTTCTCTGTCATGGCACCCTGGCTGTGGAAGGCACTCTCAGCTAGCACGGAATCTCATGTCTTTCTAGCATCAGCGGAAGACCTTTCTAAATATAGGAAGCTGTTTTTTGCTGGGTCCAGCCAGTAGCTGCCTTTTAATGATTGGCAGCAACTCCTGGGGTTTAAGACAGGAATCTTGCCCAGCCCTACATGGAGGTGCCAGGGATTGAACCTGCCCTGGGACCTTTTGCATGCAAAGCATCTGCTCTACCACTGAGCTAGTCCTTCCCCCTTTTTATTTGCCCACCAGACCACCTAGTATTTTACCAAAAATGGTTTTAAGGCTGTGAAATTGTATTCACCCTGCTGTTTTACAATTGCTACGTAATGCGTGTTTACTGTTTTAATTTATATTTTGATATGTTGTCCTTTTGTTGTGTTTATTATTTTTTATTTTTACATGTAAGATTACTGGAAGCCACCCTGGAGGTTGTAAAGCTCATGATTTACATATGGTATATGGGATTTTAGTAAATAAATACTACTCCCCCAGCTCTCAGAACGTCCACCTGAGAGTCCACATCAAAATAGGGGTCAAATGTTCCAAAGCCGGGCACTATTCTGGAAGCATCATTTCTGGGGAAGTGACCCGGCTTTGGAGCATTTGTGATCTACCCTAGCATAGACACTTCTTGTCTGTGTCTGTCCAAGCATTGCATTGAACACTCCCAGCTTATATTCACTCTCCTCTCACCCCACCCTCCGTTGGTTCCATGTCTGATCATTGTGGTGTGTCTTTTTGTACCAAGTGTAGTAGGCTGAATTGTACACAAAAGACATTCCCACCGAGCCCACAATAATACACTGCAACACTATATCAGGGAGAAACTGAGCCTACAAAACATTTACATTCCTCAGAGCTCTTAAAATAATCAAAACCTTTACTTTGGGAGATTAGACTAGGATTAGGATTAGCAATTCTTTGGAAGGATGGGAAATGCGTGGAAAATTGTGCATTGTGGTCAGTGTGCTAACTGTTGGGAACTGGCATCCTCATTGTTACAAACCAGGGGTTGGCAATTTACAGCCCGTGGGCCATAGTCATCCGGCATGTGCGGAGCTCGGGTTGGGAGGCAATTTGCCCCGCACTGGACAGGGAATGGTAGATCTGCCTGCCCAGGCTCGTGGAGTTCCTGTGCCACTGCACAAGCAGCTCTGCCATTCCCTGTCCGGCACATGGCAAATTGGGCGAGAGCTTCGCCTCCCAATCTGAGCTTGGCACAGCCACTTCCCAGTTTGGCAACCCAGAAGTTCGGTGATGACGTGACTGATGACATCATTGCCAAACGCCCAGCCTCTTTGCCCAAAAAGGTTGCCAACCTCTGTTATAAACATTTTTTCTAATAAAGTGACTGTCCCAATTTTTTAAAATATACTTTTCTTTTCCCTTCATGGTAATATCTTCTGCCCTTGAATAAGACTCGGCATCTTGGACCAGCACTAGCAAAGCGCTATTCACAAATGTCAAGTCCAGACATTGGGCAAGTGGTCTCCCAGTATTGCCATGGCAATGATGTATGTCGTTGCAGTGTCAAAGTAGCTTCCCTCCTATGGTGGTGTGTGACCCGAGTTGGTGATGTTGTTCAGAGTGTCCCAAAGGAGACCCAGTTCTTCCTGGCTTCTTTGCACCCCATTCCCCCAGTCCTTTCAAGAAAAAAAATCCAAATTATTTGAAAGCTTGGTTCTTGGTTATTATTTTAAACATAAATTAAAATAGAATTTTAATTAAAATAGAATTAAATAGAATTTTAATTAAACCTGGAATCAATTAAAATCAGTTAAAAATGGAAACTGGATAAAATAAACATAGAGGTAAATTGATTCCATTGCGAGGTCATTTTGGGTGACACGCCAGTGTTTCCCCCAGGGCCCCCAACACACCTTACATTTTATCAAAAGTTTTACAGGCTTGTCTTGAACATTTAGGGCAGAGATTTTTGGCAGACTTCTTTTATTATCTAGTAAAACTCAGCAACAAAAAAGTCACTAACTGATGTTAAATAAAATGCAATGTGTTCTATAGTTGTCTTCAGTACAGTTCAATTCAGTTCAAAATTACTATTAAAAGTAGCAATAGTCAAGTTATTGGGGGGGGGGCGTGACACACCAGCAGTCTCAAGTTAGGCATTTTCAAAAATTTTGACACACCAAGCCCAAATGGTTTGCCATCACTGCATAAGGCCTCTCAGAGGTGAGACTTGCACAGTATAGATGCTACATCATAGAATAAGAACAAGGGGTCCCTGAAAAGTAACCTGTTCGTTGTAGCAGGAGCTGTAGGCGAGGGCCAACTTATGAAGATGCAAGTGGATACTTAGAACCTGGACTGTAAGAAGCAGTGGGGTATAATGGGTACAGCGTTGGGTCTTAGAGCTGGGTGTCCTGCTATTACCTAAATTCCACATCTACCACGGTATATGTGTTCCTCACCCCCACCCTCAGCCTCTCATCTTTAAGATAAAAACTGAGCAGCATAAATATCACATCACAACCAGAACTGTAATAATCATCACCAGACATCACCTCAAGCACAATGTCTGTCAAAGTTGGATCACACAGTCATCAGCCAGTCGTCATCAAATTCCAGTTATCAGCAGTAGAGAAATTAACATCTGAGCATGCATGTCTGAACGCGCTCTTGCATTTTTAGCCTAAATAAAATACCTCGTAGGAATGCTGTAAGATTGTAAACTCCTCAGGGCAGGGACCTGTCGTCTTGTCACATTATGAAGCGGTATGCTTACTGGCAGCACGATACATAATAAAGAATGCAAATAAACTCCTACCGTAGAACTCTTATGGCAGAACATAGCTGCTAAACTTGGATGTGTTTAGATTTTTAAAGCATTTTTGCCGATAGGATTGTTTGTTTGTATAATACTATAAAAAGCAAAACATGGAAAGCCTTCTGCGATCTGAAAGAGGAGTTAAAGCGATAGAGCTGCGAATTCCTCCAAATCCTAGAGAGCGAGCGAGCGAGCAGTTGGAAGGGAGGGACGTGAATTGTGATGGGAACTTCCTGTTGGCTGCACACAGATACACACGCACGCACCCCAGGCTCTTGTGCGCGTGTGTCTACTATGGCTTCCACCAGCTGGGGGTGGAGAAAGGGGCTGGGCCCCTGAGTCCCATCCAACCCCCCCCCCCCGTCCCTCTCCTCCTCCCAGAGCTCTGAGAGACTTGGATTCGCTCCGTCCCAGAGGAGAGCGCTGGTGAGTGGCTTCCCCGGGCAAGCAAAGCTGCATGTGCCTGAGCTGCGTCTACTAGGCAAAGGGGAGGACCAGAGGGGGAATGAATGCCCTTCCCGGTGGGTGGGAGACTCTCCGTGGATTCGCCCAGGGCAGCTTTGCGGAACCCCCTCCCTGGCTGGCTCGAAAGGGACGCAGGCAGCGTGGATAGTTGTGCCCGCTGTGTCAGTGAAGCGGTTGGGGTCCTGGAGTGCTCGAGACCGACCGGTGCTGCAGAGGTCGGTGCCAGTGAGAGAGGGGATTGAAGAAGCCTCCTCTCTGTCTGCCCTCCCCCCCCAAAGAAAAATTGCCCTGCAGCCTGAGAATATGGGCTGGGGCTGCCCCACATCTTCTGTACCCCTTTTCTGGTCTCTGCCAGTTATTCCTCCTGGCTAACATTTCCATGAGGATGGCACAGGGATGGGATGGCGTGCTTCTCCGACCCCTCTGTCTCGGTGGCGTTGCTGGAGGGGGTGGGGCACCGTAAGTGGTGCAAGGCGCTACACCGCGCCTTGCAAACCGGTGTAACGCGGCCTCTCCCACCCGCCCGGCGGCGAAGGCAAGGTGCTGTGCGTGGGAGGGGCCGCCGCGTTACACCGGTTTGCAAGGCGGGGTGCAGCGCCTTTCGCCACTTACGGTACCCCACCTCCTCCAGCAGCAACTATTAGTAATCTCCTTCCCTTTCTGTCAGAGCCTTCTTGCTCCATGTCTCTGATTTCTCCCTATTTCTGCTCTCTCTTTGCCAAAGCTACTCAAAGATCTTCTCAGGGTGCAAACAGAGCCACTGGTGTTACTGACACCTATGTTACAGTTTGCAAGCAGTGTGAGGTTAGTGAGAATTATGGGTGCTGCAGATCTGGTAGTGGTGTGGGTAGTTATGCTGGATACATTAATCTGAAATAGAATAATGTGTCCTTGTGCTAGAGTCCTCATGAACCTTCTTGGTGCCTGCCCTTCCTCATGAATTCTGCCTTCACCGGTCTTCTGACTCTGGGAAGCAATCAGGGCTCACTAGCAGAGCCCGTGCATTGCACACAGAATGGTGCCAGGTTCAAATCCTGGCATGCCACATGAAAAGGTGCCCGTTTGAGAGCAGCTGCCAGTCAGTGTACTGTATACAATTCTGGGCTCGGGGATCAATGGTTGACTTGGTCTAAGGCAGCTTCATATGTTATTTCTAATGATAGCCCATCCAGCATTTATCGCACTTCCCACCTCAACTTGTGATCATGTCTCTGTCGCCTTCCACCCCCCCCAGGATGTTCTGCAACTGAAATTCCTTGTGTAATTGGAGGATTCCTGTAACCTTGGGGAGGGGGTTATTTCATTTCAGCCATGGTGCCCCACCCCCTCCAGCAATGCCACCGAGACAGGGGGGTCGGAGAAACACACCATCCTCATGGAAGCCAGGAATGTAGCTATTCTACATTTACCCCGCACATACAAACAGCCCATTAGGAGAGTCAATGAAGGATAGTTTTGGGTAGCATGTTGAGCTTGGACCAGGGAGACCTGACATCAGACACCTGCTCAGCCATGAAACCCTTGGGGATCTTGGGCCCATCGCTCACTCCTTGAGGACTGCTGTGAGGATAAAGCAGGAAATAGAGCCATTTGATTTGCACCATCACCCTGAGCTCCTTGCAGAAAGAGTGGGATACAAATGGGATCAGCAAGACTTCCATTGTTAACCGAGTACGGGGGCAGCATTTGAGTATGGCTAGAGAGCCGTGGGAATGCGGAGTGTGCCCAAAATTCAGTCTCGTATCCTTCAGTCAGAATCAGTTTGGCAGATGTGGGTATGGCCTGTGGCTCAGCGGTAGCATGTACACTTTGCGTGCAGAAGGTCCCAGGTCTCTAGGTAGAGCTGGGATAGAAGGGCACCTTCCGGTCCGAGACCCACCGCCAGTCACCACAGACAGCCCTGCACTAGGTGGATCAGTGCTTCTGAAAGTGACTTTCTTTGGGATTCATATTATGTTCTGATGATATTGCACAGGGCTTTGGGAGGGAGCGCTGGGATTCAGTGACCTTTAAGGGGCTGTAGAGGAAAATGAGCTGAGATAGACTTGCATGCTGTTTAAGATTATTTGTTGTTACTGGGGTGGCGGGCTGCAGTGGAGGAGTGGGGCATCTTGGACAAACAGCAGAAGGAGCTCTACAGAGATGTCATGCCGGAGAATTACGGGGATGTCATATCGGGTAAGGCGCCTGATCTCACTGAGCACGAAGTGCTTTGAAATAGCATTAATGTACGAGCAGGTGCCTAATCTTGATTTAAATGCGATGCTGTTCTAATGGAGTGGGGAGCTAGGGCTTGATACTGGTCACTTTGAGTAGAACAATCTTTGGGGTAATTTTTTTCCTGTGCTGTTGACAACGCACACTCTGTATACTGTAATTCTGTATCAAGCTGAAAGTAGAAAAAAGCCAGTAAAAATAATTCTCTCTTTTTTTTTTTTCCTGAAAGAGCTGGCATGTAGGATTGGGATCACGGTCCATCCATCCCATCCCAGACACTAAGCAGCAGCGAAGCGACAGAATGGCAGGACTTTAGTGTCGGATTTCACAGTCTGCTTTTTCCCTGTGGACAGGATTCCCCATAAATAAACCCAGCATGATCTCCTGGATGGAGCAACGGGAAGAACCGCGAGTCTTGGACCAGGACTTGGAGCAAGGACTAGAGGAGAGGGAAAGCCCCAGAGATGCCCACACAGGTGAGGGAGCAATGAGACCATGGTGGAGAAGGGAGAGGCCTGAGTGCGCCACCAAAACACACACACACACACACACACACACACACACACACACACACCATATCAGTGGCCATCCCTCCTGTGCTGCTGTCCTGTGTTGATGCCATTTCCATTAGGATTATGGGGAGAACGGGTAAAGGGCAGAAGTGTATTGGGGAGAAGGGACAGTAATGCTGGCATCAGCAACTGGCTGGGAAGGGATCAACTGTTGTGTCTCTTACCAGGTAAGCTGTGTTCAGCTGCTAACTGCCTTGAGGGCATTGGTAGAAAGGTGGAACACGAATGTAGTCCATGAACGACAGAGCAATCAAGAATGGAAACTGGGCAGATAGTTCATCGAGAAATACTACAGAACTGGCTCGCCACAAGACTGCTGTTCAAGGAACAGACTCGCAATGCCCCCTTGGGCAGGCAAAGCTAGTTGCACAGTTCTTTTGGATCCGGAACTACATTTAAAAGACAAGCCGTTTACACTGGCTTGATGTGGAAAAGGTAGACCTCTAAAAAAATAACAATAATTGCAGTGTGCAGAAGTGAATGGTGCTTAAAGAGGAGCCTCAGACCCCCTTTGTGGTGTGGGGTTGAGTGTCAGTTTGGATTTAGAGAGAGATTTATTTATTTAACTACTGTATTTATATCCTGCCTTTCTTCTTGGTGGAACTCAGCAAAGCTCACGTGGAGTTCCTAAGCAGTCATCCATGCAGGCCGTGGCCGGACCAAGACCCGTTTAGCTTCAGCAAGGTGCCCATGACAACTGCCTTCAAAATTCCCTGGCACCCAAATTCATAGCGGTCACTAGTGATGTCCGGGTCCTTTTCAAGCTGGCTTTTGGGATTGAAAGTGCTTTGGTTGCCTTGATGGACAAGGGACTGACCAGGCAGAGTTCATCCCTGTTGATTCTGCTGTACCTCTTGGCCGCTTTTGATTCCATCTGCCATGATAGCCTGCTGGGCTGGGGCTGGGAGACACAGCGGCAAACTGGTCCCAGTCCTACCTGGAGGACAGGTCCCCAAGGGTGCTATGGGGGAGTGTTGCTTGACTCTGTAGTTTTTGACCTGTGGGGCTCCTCAGGATTCCATCCTCTCCCCATACTGTTTAACATCTGTCTGAAAGGGCTTGTTTGCAGTCTTGAGGTGCTCCTCGACTGTAATGGACTGGGTGTGGATGGTCCAGACAGAAATCAAATCTGGACAAGACACAGCTTCCACTCAATAGGAAAACCAGACGGAGATTACATATGAAATGCATTCTGGATGGGGTCGCATGTCCTGCAGAGGGTCATGTTTGCAGTCTTGGGGTGCTGCTGGATGCTTAGGTTGCGGTTGCAGCTAGGACTGCTTTGCACTGCTTCGGCCAGCTGTGCCCTTGGAGACAGCAGATCTGGCCAGTATCACCAATATCCTGGTCACACTGAGACTTGATAACTGTAACGTGGTCTGCATGGGGCTGCCCGTGAACGGTATTTGGATACACCAACTGGTCCTGAATTCTGCAACCAGAATACTCTTGGGGTCTGATACAGGGATCAAGTTTTACTCCCTTGCTTTTCAGTCTGAACTGGTTCCCGATTTGTTTCTAGGCTCAATTCAAGGTGCGGATTAGTGCACCTTTCTAGGTGCATCTTTCTAGACATATACAATTTGGGACCAGGGCATCTTGGGATTGCCTTCTCCCCTATGAACCTCCCCACACGTTAAGATCTTCAGCAGGGATCTTCTCTGTGCCCTGCCACCTTCAGAAACGTGGTGGTGGTCTTGCAGTAATAGTGCCCTTTTTATGGGACTCCCTCCCCCAGACGTTTGTGTGGCCCCTTCGCAGCCTGTCTTTAGCCTGTGGTTCAAACATCTCTGTTTCAACAGGCAGTCTCTGTGAGATGTGGAGTGGACTCTTAAGATTTTCAGTGCCATCTATTTAATTGGTTGTTACAATGTATAATGCATTTTTTTAAAAAAACACATCATATTGTGGTTCTTTTTTTTTTTTGGTGCCATCTCTCTGTGTCTCATCAGATGATGATGGAACAACCAGTGAAAATGAAGAATGGGAAGAGGAGGAAGCTCCCACTGCACCTGATCGCACCCGTCCGGATGATCCCCCCGTGGTTGCCCCACCGGTCTTGGACTGGGAAGAGGCCTGTGAGGCCCTGCAGGGTAGCGGTGGCAGCGGCAGTGATGATGTCACCAGTGTCAAGGCTAGAGAGGGAAGACCCACCCGAGGGAGGCGTCCCTGGGGCAGTCGTCACTGTCGCCTAGGTTACCGCCGTGTGGGTGCCACCCCCCCAAGGTTTTTTGACTGCCCTGACTGTGGGAAACGGTTCACATTGAGCTCGCACCTGATCCGGCACCAGCGGGTGCACACAGGAGAGAGACCATTTGGGTGCCGGTCATGCACCAAGAGCTTCTCCCAGAGGTCGGACCTGGTACGTCATGAGCGCACACACACAGGCGTCAAGCTCTACCGCTGCACTCAGTGTGACAAGTCCTTCTCTGAGAGTTCCCACCTCATCCGCCACCAGATCATTCACTCAGGCGAGAAACCTTTCAAGTGCAACGTTTGTGGCAAGCGCTATGGCGATAGCTCCTACCTCACAGTGCACCAGCGGGCCCACACAGGTGCCCGCCCTTACCGCTGTGCTCGCTGTGGTAAGAGCTTTGGCCGGTCATCCACCCTCATTCGCCACCAGCGTGTACACGGCGACCCTGCACCTGCTCCTGGGGACAAGCCTCGCCCCCGAGGCATCTGGACGGCATTTGCCCACCTGCCGAGCAATGGGGATGGGGACTCAGAACAAATTCTGTCCCCTCAGAGATCACCAACATCCTCTGGGCCGTCCCTCACATCGTCCATGCTACCGCTGCCGTCTCCATCTCACATGGACCCACGCTCTATGAGGATTATGGGGTGGCAGTGGGGGGTGGAATAAAAGGAAGAAGCATGGTCAGGAGGAGGGGCAGTAATTCTGGCAGCAGCCATTTCCAGGGAAGGGATTGGCTAATGCATGGGATTGAGGGATTTGGTTACCAGGATCAGATCGGTCATTAAGGGGAAGAACTGGTGACAGGTGATTGGTTGCTAGGGAGGGAAATGGTTACCAAGGTGACCAAAGAACTCATTGATTTTATACTTAAGAGTTTATTGAACGGTAGGTAAGGAAGTTGACTGGGGACTCTTAATTATTAAGGGGGGCTGGGTAAGACACTGGGGGGGTAACACTAATATTTGGGTTACCAGAGGTAATTCCATTTTAGGGATGAAATGGCACAGGAAAACAATGTGCTAGAACAGTGCATTGGTTACCAGGGCAACTGAGCAAAGTTGGTTGGTTACCATCAATGGCTAGTTGCTAAGGAGAAAGGGTGAATTGGTTGCCAGGGTGATTCAGGGAGCGGTTTCTCAGGCAGCAACAGAAATTGGTTGGTAGAGCAGTCAAAGTTAAGTGTAGTTACGGGGTCAGCTGTTCCCTAAAAAAGGAGCGTATTGTTAGGATTGTTGTTGAAGGCTGCTCGTTGCTAGAGAAAGGAATGTTGGTTTGGCATCCAGATGACTAAGTTACTGGAGACTTTAGTAACTCCTTGGTTGTCCAAGGAAGATGGTCAAGTCAGTCACGTCGTCATAAGGGCCGTTTCCACTGTCTGTGAAGAACAGTGTTTGGGCTAATGGTAAATGGAATGGGAGATTGATGGCACAGTCTGATGCCTATTTACCCAGAAGTAAGTTCTACTTGATTCAGTTGAGATTATTCCCAGTAGGTGTGCACAGGATTGCTGCTGGTGAGCTTTGCCAATAATCTCTGTAGCTATTGCTACCCAAGGAAGGATAAAACATGAGTAACAGTTGGTGGAGAGGTGGCGTTTGTGGTTTAGTGCTTGCGTTTGGCATTGTTAGTGAAAGCGCAGCAGCTTGTTTATCGGATGGGCCAGTGGCTGTGTGAGGAAAATTGTTTTCTTGAAGGGGTTGGCTGGGTTGGAAGCCAGGTATGGTTAGGAATGGACATGGATTCAGAGTAGTATTACAAGATCCCATTTAGGCCTAGTTCACACAGAGCTGATTAACGTACGCCATTTTAGACAACATGTGGGAGCTCAGATGACTGAATGCTCCCCCCACTGAATGCTCCCCCCACAAAACAATTTCATCTACATAGAAAACCAGATGCTTTCCTGCCTAGCTTAATCATACTGATAAGCTCATTTTCTGTTTGACGGCAGCTCCAAACTTTAATGGAGGTCTATTCTGTCACCTGGGCCTTCACTTGCTGGCTGAGGTAGAGTCGCATAGGTTCGCTATCGCGGTGAGAACTGGGCCCTAGTTGAGAGAAAATGTCAGGGCTGGTTCTTCGGTTGCTGGGGCCAGTTGGTTCCTAAAGGGAGGAAGAGCAATAGCACCAGTTGAATGCTTGGGGAGGAGTGGATTCTATTTATTTATTAGAGCCAGCTGGCTCAAAGGAAGTGGGGTTGGCTTGGCTACCAGGTGAAACTGGTTGCTTGTGAAGGGAATGGGACTTTTGCTTCCTGGAGTGGGTTGGTTGGTTGGTTGCTTGCTATGCGTGTAAAGGAAGTGAGAGAACCTAACTTCATTCTGGAGACTTTTGGTTGCTATGTAGCTGAGGACTGGCTGCTTGGGACAGTGGTTTATTAAGAAAGGAGAGGATTTGCAGTTTGGTTACTGAGACCGTTGGTTGGTAGGTGAGGGGGTTGGTGGTTTTGGTTGCCATCTTTATCATGTCCTCCGTGGTTTCTTTTTTTCATTTAAGCATCCCAACCTGCACTCATGAAGATGCCCCAAGCCATTTTCATTCAGTGTGATTTCTGTTTGGTGTCTCATGCTCACCAGTAGGCAGCCATTTCCAATGCTTCTTTTAGACCTTCAGGCCTTGGCCTCGGCTCCACCTCCAACTTCCCATTTGGGCTTGCGCGGGGGGGGGGGGGAGGAGGAGGAGGCCGCTTGGGCATAATCGGCCACTAGCTTAGAAAGAGCTAAACTTGGGGAAAGTGGGGAAGGGGAGGAGTGTCCAAAAATGTGTACAGGGAAGGTGGAGAGACGAATGGCACATTTTCACTGGATTCTTCCGATGCTGGATTGACTCCTGGAAGACATGATGTTTTGATGGGAAAATGGACAACCAAGGAGGCAACCAAGTTGCAGAAGAACAAAGTTGAGGATAATTAAAAATGATTTATTGGGGCTGGAACCCACATTGGTATTAACTCCACTTTTCTTTTCATTGGTGGTGTATTCCTATTTCAGAGGGAGGGGTTTGGGTGTTTTTTTGGGGGGGATTTCTCAGTTCTATAAAAAATGACAAATGTATTTATTGATCTTCTAGGTCTTTGCCCTCCCCCCCCCTCTCCCATATCTGTGTCCTAGAATTATCTAATTTATATTTCAAGTCTGTTACAGGTGGGGACCTTTTTTATTAAACAAGTAGTAAAAATACAAAGGGGAGGTCTGTAAGAAGTCCTGAGAGGACTCGGGTGCAATGGAAATACTATCAAAAATAAAACGATGATTTTTAAATTGCCACCAAGCATCCCAAAAGACCCAGCCTTCAGTCTGAGTTAGCATGACTCGTGGCATCCTCAGGAACGGTCTAGTCTCTCATTCCCTACTGCTGGCCTTTCACCACAGAAAAACAGGTGCAATTTGGCATGCATACAGCTCAAGGTATGTTGATTTCTAGAAACCTCCAACTATTGTATATGTAATAGGTTGAAACTGGACATGAAGCATACAGTACTTTCTCATCGTAGGAAGCACTCTGGTGGGGATCAAGCCCTGTGATATAGAATGGAAGGATGGGGAATTACCCCATCAAACATTTAAGCCAGCCTCTGTTTGGAGTAGGAGGGAAATTGCAGTGGCGACCAGGAACATAAGCCTGAAAAGGGGGTGCAACAGAGCATATACAAGATGGGCCTGGGAATTCCCCCTCACCATCCTTAGAATGGGAGAGAAGAGATTTGCTATGGCAGGCAGGAAAGCACCTGTGTTCTTGTTGATGCAAACATACTCGCCACTTTCTCTTTCCCCGTTAAACTTCTAGTTGTCACTTTGTGGCTCTTGGTTTCCATTTATGAGATTGCTCTCTGCTGCTACACTGTTTCTTTCTGATTGGGCTTTCCCTTAGACCAGCGGTCTCCAAACTGCGGCCCGCTGTCCATCCAAAAATGGTGTCGGTGCATGACGCAGTGGTGGCGGAGCCTTACCGTTCCGCCCTGCAGCCTCCTATCTTCGCACCCGATCTTTGCAGAAACCTGCACTGGGCAGCTGCTTCCCCTGGGAAATCGGGGCGCAGAGCCGTATGGGGTGACATGCAATGGAAGAGGCTGCCTAGCGTGAGTTTCTGTAAAGATCAGGCGCGAAGATAGGAGGCTGCAGGGTGGAATGGTAAAGCTCCGCCACCACTGTGCTGCACCCAGACACCATTTCTGATATGTTGGATCCAGCCCATGGGTCGGAGTTTGGAGGCCCCTGCCCTAGACCAGGCATGTCAAACTCATTTCATACAGTGGGCCAAATAGCATTCATGGTGCCTGATGAGGGCCAGAAGTGACATCATAAAGCAGAAAGTGATGTCAATAAGTGGATGAGGGCCAGAAATAAGCACTTTGTTCTCACAGAGAAACTCATTAGTTGCAAATGACAGAAGAGAAAACGTGCAAATCTTGATCATGTTTTCAAGATATGAGAGAGCCCAATTATCACGGTGGCCACCCTTTCAGCAGTGCCGCTTCTGTTGAGGTGTCACTTTGTAGTTCAGCAGCTGAGAGGTGGTCTGTGAAGTGATGCCTTGGCAGAAACGGCGCTGCTAAAGGGCAGTTCTGGGAGAGTCCAATTATCACGTGGGCTGAATAAAGAGCTTCCTTGGGCCACTTCTGCAAATTTCATATGCAAATTTAAGGAGGGAATGGTAAGCAGGGTCAGTAGAACCTCCTGCTTGTCCATGGAATGAATGCTTTGGAATATTCTCACTACAGACAGAAATGTGGAGGCTGATTTCAGGTGTCATTGGCAATGAAAATCTCTAACTGCTGTGTGGCCACAAGGTGGCAGCACTGAACCACCACCAAGGACTGGGCTGGGATGTTGTGGCAAGAGTTTCCTGTCAACCTGGTGGCATGGGGGGGGGGGAGCCCTGGCAGAGCAGGGCCAGATGAAATACTGTATTTGCATATGTGATAAAGAAGTGCTTAGACTTCCAAGATGAAGCTGGGATCCATACTGGAGCACTGAGGTCAGCCTTACTTCAAAGGTGGAATGCCCCCTGCTCTTTCACAACCTAAGGCCAAGTAGCCTCTTTGGGCAGAAGATTCTAGGAGGGGTATCATTTTTAAGCAATTGGCGGCGGCAGCTGCAGCAGCATTCAAATCTGGACCTGGGAGGTGCCTTCTCCAGCTTAGGGGCCATAAGGCCATTGGCCTCTGAGGGCTTCAAGACTGCAGCAATCAAAAGGGAAACTCCTCAGTTGCGCAGGTAAAGGCGGCAGGGCTGGCCAAGCAAGAGGCTTCACACCGCTGGGGCAAAAATTGCTGAAGTCTCTGCACACACAGTCGATGGTAGTTCAATCACCTTTTTTCACTAGCTCTTTCTCCTTTTAACAGCTGCTTGAGCTGTGCACATGAGCAAGTGATGATAACACTCCTTTCCATACCATGAAAAGCTGCACTTGCTGATTTCTACCCTGGTCAGTTGCAATCCTATTTACCTCTGACCGTGGCCAGTCCATCCATGAGGCCAACTGAGGCAGATGCATCAGGCAGCAGGAGGGGAGGGGCAGCTACTGTACCTCCATCTGCCTACTTGCCTCCACTGCTGCTCTTCCTCCCATTCCCTGGATGGGAAAAGGAACATAAGAGCCCTGCTGGATCAGGCCAAAGGCCCATCCAGTCCAGCTTCCTGTATCCCACAGTGGCCCCACCAGATGCCTCAGGGAGTACACAGCCAACAAGATAACCTGTTTCCTGTTGTCACTCCCTTGCACCTGGCACAGAGGAAGGACGAGGGGAACTGAGCAGAAGAGGAAGTGGGGGGGGGCAGAGGAGAGTGGTGTGGTAGGCTAGTGTGCAAGCCCACCACTCCCATCCAGAATTCCTCTTCCACTCCTGTAGCCTGACGTTCTGTGACATGGTTTGCACATGTACATGATGCTGGGAGTGTGCCAGGAGAACAGGATGCAGGCCGGTCTTGTGTCATTTTGAATTGGACACACACATACCCTCCCAAGCTGACTGGCTTAAGAGAAGCCTCGCCCTTCATTTCTTTTGGAGTGACTGCAGTTTGCCTTATCTGGCAGATTTGAACCTGTAAACAAGCCACGTCCTGGGAGCTTCCTAACTCAGAACAGGGTCACTAGTGACACAGAAGATGGGGGCCCAACCCTGGCTTCCGCTGCCTCCAATTCCATGGCCAAGTGCAATCAAAAGTTGCATGCTAATTGAAAGAACTGGCCTCCAGAGCAAGAGTTTGTTGCAGAACCCTCGGCAGGGTGCAGAACAAGAGAGGCCCCCATCCTGGGCTGGCAATGGAGAATTCAGACCACTAGGACACAAAAAGAAGGTCCTTGATGGGTTCACCTCTATGAAGGTGAACCATCAATAGCCTCCGTGCTTCCCTATGGGAATATAAAAAGGATATAAAACGCAGGGTCGCAGATGGGATATAAACCTCATCTTTATCTTTCCTTTGGCTTTATTACTGTTACTGTCACTTGTGGACCTGCTGGTGCTGCATCAAGCACCCTGATCCCCTCTGCTCCCCAAGAGCCTCTGTGCCAGCACCCAGGCCAGGCATCATGCTGCCCTCTTCTTTCCGACCTTTCTTCCTTCGTCCCCAGCACCCTTCCCTCAAGTGCAAACTGCAGCTCCAGTGCCCACTGAGCGGCCTCCCTTTTGTGAGCTCCCACTCCGGCACGACCGAGCCACCTCTCAAGAATCCCCCCCCCCCTGGAAAGCAGTCTAGGCTCCCTTGCTTTCCTTCCTTCCCTGAAACCAACGACTGCCTCGCCTTCTTGGATTTGCTTTGTGAACCCTCTTCTGCCTTCTCCCCACCTTTCCAACAAGAGGAAACCACTGTGCCTTGGCACCCCAGCCCTATGATCTCTACTCTGCGCTGCTTCAGAGTCACCTCAGCAGATGCGGATAGGTGGTAACCTTGGTCTTTGGCAACCCTGACCATTGGCCACAACCCCTCAAACTGACAACACGCTTAGCGCTTCTGTCTTTTCCTCCTTTTGGGTGAGTGCTGTGTGTGAGAGCTTGTGAGTCTAAGACTCGTTGGTCTATTTTTCACAAGTTTGGGGGAGGGAGCCTGAAGAGTAGCCCCAAGCCTCCAGCATATAATTTCCTCTAACTGATCCACCAAGAACTCCAAGAACAAGGAAGGTCCCCACTTCCATTTGATTCCCTTCTTCTCACAGGTCTGGGACATTGGCTCAGATCAGGCTTGTGAGTGAAGTGATTTCAAGCCCACTGAGGGGTTCACTCCTTGCCTGTAGCTCTGGTTCAAGCTACAGAAAACAAAGACTCGGCCTTAAGTTGGCCAGGCACTACGGCTGGAAAAGCTTGGTGGTTTCCTGCTTCTACCTCTTCTTTCTCCAGTCTTTCTCCTCCCTCCCTCCTCTCTGCCCACTATCACAAAACCCCTGGTTCTCCATCCCCTAGTCTACCAGGAAGCCCTTTTGCTCCCCTTCTTTCCCCTCCTCCTTTCCTTGAACCATTACACACCCCTTTCTACTTCTCAGAATTTCCTGTCTTTTCCTTTCCTAGAAACCACTTTCGTTTAGGGTTTAGCTGTGAGAGTGATTGTTGAATACATGGTATTGCATTTTATTTTTGATTCTCCCTCACCATTGTTGGAGTATTTTTTTCCACAATAAATGTTATCCTTGCACCTTTAATTTTGCCTTCCTTCTCCTTTCCTGACATTGGTCACTGCGTATCTATCTATATATATATATAAGAGCAAATGTTCTGACTGACTCACCAACACCAGCCCAAACTCCAGGACCTAGAAACATGAAATTTGGGGACTGGGAACATATTCCTCCCATGATGTATGCACCCACTAAGAAGGGATTTTTAGAAATTCGACCCCTTAAGGGGATGAAAAGGGGTCAAAAATGTGTTTTCACAGATTCCTCAATATCTCTTAAGTCCAATGAGATATTGACTTGGTTTTTGCTTACAAAGGTTACCCATACAATTGCTTAAAAACATAATTCAGGATTTTGCCCTAATCGACCCTAAAGGGGTGAATCTAGATTTGAGAGTCAATTATAGAACCCTTCGTATCTCCTGTGTTTGTTGAGTTCTAACAATCTTTTTGGGCATATAGGTGTCTTTTTAAAATCTTTACAAACTGTTTTAATGGTTTTTTTTTAAAAAAAAATTCACCCCTAAAGGGGTAAAAGGGGGGTAAAAGTAAAAAGGGGTGGTTTTTTTTATTCGCTAGAGAACATTTTCTGTGAGTAATTATTTGTTCTTATGACTACTTCATGTTTCAGAAATTTTTTCCCCTCAGGTATTTTTTGTGTCCCTCAATCCTTATGATCTTTACCTTTCCTTTCAACTCCCAACTGTCACTTTCTAACCTAACTGTCACTTTTCATTGGCTAGCTAGAACCTTCCTTCTATCTGAATCAGTTCTCTTCAGAACTGTTAGTAATATTCCACAACAATTACATAGCTTATCATGTGATTGAAAATTTATGTTATTAGTTTGTGTTAAATTTGACGATGACTCCAAAACACTTACATTCATATTCAGTATTTAGGAACGGATTATTAATTTTATACTTTTTAGTATGTTTTGCTCCCTCCCTCCCTCCCTCCCTCCCTCTCCCTCTCCCTGCTTTTTCAGTCAGTATGACCATTGAGTTTTTAAATGTTAACGGGGAGATGGTGCCTCACACTATTGTCCTCATCACAGGAGACGGAGCCTGTCTGTTCCAGTCCCTCTCCTAACTCATGTATGACACTCACCTAATGACTAGGGAGATGTGTGAGTTAATCGTGGGGCACATGGTGGACAACTGGGAGTTCTCCATCATGGGGTAGTTGTACTACAATTAAATGGTTCATTGCAGTTAAAGGAACGTTTATGGGAGTCAAAATGGATTTAAAGTACTTAAATCCCATAGCGAAGTGGGGATATCAAGCTAGTACTGTATAATATAGATTCCCCTGCCTGTGTGCACATGTTACACGTGTCCTAAAAGCACACCTGGTAGGTGACACTCCACCCCTCTCTTCTTTTTCCAGTCCAGGGACTGGGAGGAACAGAGGCTGGCATATCACCAGGTGAGGGCGAGGGGCAGCGCTTGGTTGGCATGCAGCCTCAGTTGCTAGGTGGTCTTGGGCCGGCTCTGCCGCTGACCTTGAGGTTGCCCTGCCAGTTGAAGACCTCCATTCACTTTGACATCAGGACTGGGGCCACCTAAATGGCCAAACATAGGCTATCTGCACCTTCTTTAAGCCAAAGTCCAGCCAATGGTTCATCTAGCAGCACGCTTCTCCGGGGACTCAGCGGGAGGTCACTGTTCCCAGCACTGTCAGACATCTTAGGGGCTGAACTGCATGCAAGCACACCATGCGCTGTACCGCAAATAAATGTATTATTCCCTCCGTCTGTGGGCTAAACAGAGGACCTCTTTCTCATGTGCCTAGACTACAAGGCCAAGGCTGGAAAACCGCCAGTAACATTGCACTATAAGACTGAGGCATTCCCCCCCCCCCCCCCAATAACCTGCCTTTCTGATGAATTGTATTTATGCTTCCTTATACAAGCACATTTTTTCCAAAAGATGTAATGATTCATTCTGGTAAAAGGAAAGTCTATTTTTAGCAGACATGAAGTTGCAGTGAAGGACTGAGGACACTTCAGTGGTTTGTTTATCTATTAAATCATTAGATTATTTCCGGCTTTCAAACAACCAAGAATTGTCCGCCACTGCTGGTTCTATTATTTATGGAGAATGTGGAAGTTGCTGGACAGTGAGCAGCTGTAGCTCGGCGCTTTGCCTTGCAGCAAGTCCCAGGAAAGAAGAGCCAGGCCTGAAACCCAGGCAGGCAGCATACAGGCTAGTGAGCTCCATGGGCCAGCAGAAGTCAGGTTGGTCAGGAAGGCTAGGCACTGGGTGGGGGCCTCCATCCTCCAGAGAACCCACCTGGCCAGGCTGACCCCTCCATCCTCAGTACCGGTGGCCTGCAGGTGGAGGATGCCATGGGGCCCCAGTGCAGGGCTTGGCCCCACAGGGCCCCCAGCAACCTGGTGCCAGCACTGCAGCTTCTATATGGAATGGGCTCAGGAGATTCTCAGCTACCTTCCTCTTGCATTTTGGCCCACACACCAACCCCATAATCCTGATCCCACAAATTATGACCACCATCACCAACAGAGCTACTCTAACCTCCTACACCACCATCACTACCAACAACTACATTGGCCTCGTTTTTGCCAAAGTGACTGGGCAGTACCACTTCAAACTCCAGATGGGGACTCATGATTGAATGCTCTATGAAATACTAGTTCTGTTCACATACAGAACTACATGCCAGCAAAAAGGGTTCTAGCCTAGGCTTCTCCTTGATATTGGCATTTACTATGCTCAAGGGATGTTTCTTTTATTATGGGTTTTTTGGTATGGAGGATCATTTCATAATTTGAAACCCTGCCAGCTGTCTGAAGTGGTACAGCCCTGCAAGAACTAGGCTGTTGTCATCAACAAACTAAGATCAACACAGCAGTTACCATCAACGTTATCACCGCCATAACTACCACCACCAATGCCTCTGTAACCAGGTTTGGTACAAGACTTCCCAGTGTGAGACAGTGCAGGCAAATAGGCGAACAGAAGTGGTTGCCCACTGCTGATCTGCTGCCAGTGACAACCACCTCAGTTGGCCTCATGGGTGCCCTGTCTTTGCCTGAACCAATGTTACTATCGCTTCCACAAATCTCACCATGGCCACCATCTTCATCAGAAACTCTATAACTGTCATATTCTTGTCATGTTCACTGTCACCATAACTGCAGAGAAAGACAGAAACCAATTCTAGACAGAAAAATGGTTCCAGGAAAACAATAAACCAGGGGTGGCCAAACTTGCTTAACTTAAGAGCTACATACGAGAAACTTCAGATGTTTAAGAGCCGCAATATTTAAGAAGCATTACATTCTTAAATGTATTTACTCACCATGAACATTAAACTTACGTTTTAATCCAGTGGGGCTCTCAATTTATACCTGGTAAATAATTTTAAAGCTTGAAAATTTATTGTTTAACTTTTATATTTTGATGCAAAAGGGAGCTCAGCCAAAATATTTCCGAGAGCCGCACATTATACGTCAAAGAGCCGCATGTGGTTCAGGAGCCACAGTTTGGCCACCCCTGCAATAAACAAATAAAATATTTAATGGATTGTTTGCTGTTCATGTTGCCAAAGCACATCTTTCTTTCCTCCTTGATGTGGTCACTGCAAGTCACTGTTGACATCTGATATGACAATAGCATGATGAAGAAAGGCTGGAAACGTTTTACTAAAACTCCCTCTTGGTACCCAGTTAACTGCTCTTCTGACCACACTATGGTACCAAGGAGACCCCAGCAACTGACCAGTGTTTGTTGGGGTAACATTAATTCTTTGTTTCCCTCAGTCTCTCTGATTCTTCCCTCCCCTTTGTGTTGTCCCCTACAAATACTATTGAAATTTAGATTGTAAGCTCCTTGGGGCAAGGACCTATTTATTCATTTATTTCAGATATTTTAAAGCCACTTTCCTTTTAAAAAAGAAAATGTCAAGTGGAGTACAATAAAAGTAATTCAAAGTAACTAGAATAACACATACAACATGATTAGCTACAGCAGATTTAAACAGCACTAAATGGTTTGAAGGACTTGGAAAAGTGTAAAAAGCCCTTGGCTGGTGCCTGGAAGACAATAGCATAGATGCCAGGCAAGCCTCCCTGTGGAGAGAATTTCACAAGCAGGAGCCACAACCAAGAAGGCCTTTTCCCTGATTGCTACCTGCCTGCCTCACCTCTAAGCAGGGTTGTCTTTAAGCCAATTGAACCAATTGTTCCCAATTGGGCCCTGCGCCTTAGCCCCCCCTCCCCGCGTTAGGATAATTTACTCTAGTCTTGTCAAATACACATGACAATGTGCTTTAGGCCTATTAACTCACATTCACTTTTTAAGTGCACATTTTGATTGCTTTCCATTCTACCATAGAGCTATAGAGTCTATAATACATTTTATTTTTATCTCTTCGGTTCTACAGACCTTGGCTGTGAACCTGGGACCCTGCAAAAAAAATGTTTCCAATTGGGCCCCGGCCCCTGCAGCTCCTAAGGCCCGCTCTGCCTCTAAGTGCAGGTACACTCAGAGAGAGGGTCTCTTGAGGTGACGTCAGTCCACGGTAGGAACCCCGATGGTGTAACAACAACAACAACAACAACAATGTATACAGTAAGAAAGGGAGCCACAGCCAATCACATCCTCTTGGTGCACGTCCTTGCAGCATCACTGAGTGTTTGGGGCTGCACATCTCTCACTTTGCACATGTACCATAGTCCATACCAAATAGCAGCCAAACGCTGGTGTGGCCACAGTAATATAATAATATAATATACAGTATTTATATACCGCCTTTCTTCATCATTGGATTTCTCCTCCAACTTTAATCCAAGGCGGTGTACATGGGCAGGCTGTCCTAACCCATAACTTGGGTTTTTTTATGATATATAAATGTCCAATCTTTCATGAATGGCTACTTTTCAGGTGGTATCCTTTTTACAGTCTGACAATTCTGCTGGCTGGCGCCTCCCACACTCGACCGACGCAGCTGGGAGCTCTTATCTCTCCTCCTGGAGGCTTTCACAGCGTTTTGTCGGTGGCGTGTCTCGAACTTATCAAGTTCACCGGTCTTCGGGCTTTACAAGACGGCAGCTCTCCCGACTGCGCCAGACTCTTCTGCCCAGAAGTACCGATTGTAAAATAGAAACTGGCCCTTACCCAAGATTCAACACGAAGGCCTCCACCCTGGGTTTCACCCTCCCACAGCAAAGCAGAGTTTTCAGAGATCCCACTATCCTTGCTTGAATTCACTTGAACCTATTCCATGATTAGAACCTGGGAGATAATCCAGGAATCCTAATTCCCAGCCTTGGTTACATATTTCCAGTGCCAGTTGTAAACATTTTTGTGATGGCAGCACAAAGTCAAAATGACCGTACAATGCAGAGAATTTTATTTATTTATTTATTCACATTTTTATACCACCCTTCCTCCAAGGAGCTCAGAGTGGTGTACATATTTCCTCCCCTCCTTTTTGTCCTCAAAATAACCCTGTGAGGTAGGTGGGGCTGAGAGATAGTGACTGGCCCAAGGTCACCCAGGAAGTTTCGTGGCTGGGCGGGGATTTGAACCTGGATCTTCCAGGTCTAAGTCCGACTCCCAAACCACTACAGATAGAGATGGGAGGCAGGAAAAATCGCCCGCCTCTAGAATCTTCTGCCAAACACGTGAGGCGAGTCCAGTCCCTACACCCTTCTTTGCCATGAGACTGTTTCTCTTTCTGCCCCATCATGTCTTGCTTCGGATGCACAGACACATTGAGGAAATCGCCAGCACACTGTGCCTTTCTGACGTCAAGGCACCCTTGACTTAGCATCACCTTGGGAATAAGCCCAGACATGTACATGAAATGCAACTTTGTATAAAGCCACCCCACAGCCGGCAACTCTTGGTATCCAACTATTTCCTTAACAAGCAAAAATGAAAGAGAAGTTAGTCACCGGGAAAGGGGATGTGTGGCATTTCCTGAACAAGTAATAATTAACTCTTAGAACGAGAGGGAAAGTTGAGGATGTACAGAGGGACAAATATTTACTAAAATGAATGTATGAATGTTTATATTTCTAGTACACGTCAGACTGGACAAGTTTAAGTGGAAACCAGAAACAAAACTATCAAGGCTATTCTCCTAACTCAATTATGCTTGCAGAAAAAAAAATGGGTTTAAAAATGGGTGTACTGCCGACAGTGCGACAGATGCATGCTATGGTAGGTGGGTAACCAGTCGGCCCAGGAGAGGTCTAGCCACCAATGGATCACTTTGGACCTATGCCAGCTATTTAGGGTATTTAGCTGGCATAAGTCCGAGGAGCCTCAGGGGGCATGTTGGGCCAGAAAAAGGGGGATAGGATCTTGATATGTGTTGTTGCCACTGAGATCCTCCCCCTCCCACCCCTGAACCGCCCCTGGCTTGGCCCACTTTTTGCCCCAATCCTCCCCTGAACTGCCCCTGCCACCACCTTACCTGCTCCAGCGTGGGCTGGGTGAGCCACTGGCATGTGTGCAGGGTCTCCCTCCAGCTGTTTGTGCTGGCGGTCCCGCAGTACATAACCACAGTGTGGCTTTTAGGACGCCAGCCCAGGACTTATGACAGCGGATCACAAGATCTGCATCCGTCATAGGCCCTCAATAGGATTGGGCTGTTAATGTGTGTTTGTGGGAAACATATGCCGATAATGTTGTTGTGTAAAGTATTGACAAAAGTGAAGCTTCAACTGCTTTTTGAAAAGTATCTCTCAGAATCGAATTTTCAAAGCTCATCTTGAAAACATTTGAAATGGAAAAAGTCACAACTGAATCCTGCCATTTCTGCCGAATTCTGAATTCACATGAAGTTTAAGTTGAGCTTGAGCTTTCCACCACCACCCACAACTCCAGGTCACACATTATTAGCACTGATTACGTTTTTAGCATGCCTGTAGCCTAAGCAGCTCAGGTAGTCATACATAGCTTTCCTCCCCCTTTCATCATTACAACGGCCCTGTGAGGTATGTTACGCAGGGAGATAGTGCCTAAGGATTGGGGGCTGGGTAGATTACCGGGGCTGGGTCTAGGATGCAATAACAGAGGATATCTTAGACAAAAGAGAGGATTTCCTCAGGTGAACATTTTCTCATTGGAGCAACCTTGTCACATAACATGGGCACCAGCCAAAGTTCCCTCTTCTATGCATTTATCGCACATTTTTTCCCTCGGAACTCAAGGCAGCATTTATAGTTCTTATAGCAGCCCTGTGGCTGGTCTGAGAGCAGGTGGGTGGTGAGCTAACCAGTAAGCATTATGGTTGACCGGGGAATCGAACTCAGGTCTTATTTTGGCATGCTCACCACAATGCCAACTGGGCAGAAGCCTTCTCCTGAGGGTGTGGGCTTGGGCCAGAAGGGCTGCCTGCTCTAATACACTAGACTCCACACCCCTCTCAGATCTGGAATAGGACCCAGTAGGTCTGGCTCCCTGCCCAGCTCATCGCCTTCCACTCCGCTTTCTTCTCCTTCTTCAGTTTCTTTGCAAAGAGTAACCTGATGCAAGGACGTGCCAAGAGGCCTGTAACAGGCAGGTGGCACAGCCTGGGTATTAGTTTATTTGTTAATCTCAGTCACCATTTCCACTGCCCACCTTGTTGGCCCAGAGATTCTTTCCTACACAAAGCTAAGCTCCTGGTAGTGGAAGCTGTATATGGCCTCCCTGGCTCTCCCCTCCCCAGTAACATACATGCACTCATGTGCGTGTGTGCGTGCATGCGCGTGCGCACGCACACTGAACCCTAACCCACAGGGAGTGCCTGGCTATTGGCACCAGCTGTGCCCAAAAATGCCACAGTGGAATACGGAGCATAATGCCAGTTTACTGGAGTTGTGGCAGGAATAAGGAATGAAAGGTTCTGCCATGCTTTTTTCTGGCAGTGCTCCTGTGCCTTTAACAGCAGTGCAGGCAGAACTTCAACAAGTGTAGTTTCCCCTCAGTGCTGGTGTCAAATTGCTGTGTTCCCGGGGTCAAAGCCTGGCTCTGCCCCCCCCCATGGTCACTACTGCCACTGGGTACTGGGGCTTCAGAGGTCAGCCAAGTGGGTCCTCTGATGGGTGCAAGTCCTCAGCCACTGCCCCACCTGCCTGCATGTTGGCGACGCCCATTTCCCCTACATAGGGATGCTGCTGCAATGAGGAAGCTTTTACCTATTGCATTTCAGCCTCATGTGCTGTTGTTAACAACACAGGAGCCCAGCTGGAGCCAGGGTGGCAGGGAGGAACCCCAGCCAGCCAGCCAGCCAGCCAAGGCGACAGCAGAGATGCCACTTGGCAGCCAGGTTCATTTTTTACAATGCAGGGCTGTCGAGTCCAAGAGGCACCGATTTGCCTCGTCCCAGGTGGGGAGGGCCTGGTTCTGGGCCAATGGCATAACCCCACACTTCCGATTTGGCTGCCCCACCTCGAGGATCCTCCCTTCCGCCCCCTTATCTCTGCCTGCTGCCTGGAAACTGGCGAGAAACGTGCCCTGCTTTTGCAAGGAAAGCCCCCATGGCATTGCGCCCCTTATCCTTCCTCCCAACCTGTCCTGAACATTTGGGTGGGCCTGCTGGTGGTTGTGCCTAAAAGGGGGAGTTGCTGCTGCCAGCACGGGACGTGGCCCAAGGTGGCAGGGGAGTGCCACTAGAGGAGGCCCAGCCCTTGCTGCCTCCCAGGGAGAGGGGGCAGCAGACAGCAATAGCTGCTGTGCCCCTCCTTGTTGGTGAGTGGGGCTGCTGGGGGTTCACTGCAGCCTGTACATCCTCCAGGGTGAAGGATCCTGGCAGCTGCCCAACGAATCTGGCCTCTGAGGCCGGTAAAAGAGTTTTACTGGTCAGACCAGTCAAATACTGGCATTGTCACAACCTTGGGCAGCATTTTAGAAATGAAACAGGTGCTTTACAGCCAGGCATCTTCCTGTGCATTCTTTTCTTTTCTTTTTCTTTTCTTTTCTTTTCCCCTTTCTTCCTGGGCAGGAAATTACAGTTCACAGTTCACTCCACCCCTTTTCACCCTCCCTCACATCCCTGGTGCTCTCGCCCCAGCGAGTGTCTTCTTGGGAGCAGACTCCAGGAAACAGTTTGGATGCTTTTCTCTTGTTTTCCCCCTCACTCCCCCTTTCTGTAGGAGGTGATTTACCACAGAGGGAGGGAGGAGGGCTGGGGAAATTCAGAAGATGGAGACAACACCTTGGCTGCCTATAAAGAGACCGTCTCACTGGAGCTTAGTAGCAGCAACTGTGGCAGCCTCAGGGCAAAAGAGACAACAGGTGGTCAGCTCCTTGAACGGAAAGAGACATCAGGAAGGAACGTCCAAGCATCCTTCTGCTGGGGGCCACAACAGGGAGTTCAAGAGGGTAGAGAGATACCTGCATCCTCCACTTGGGGGCAACAGCAGAAATCTGACGGAAGTAGAGATACCTCCAACAACCATTTGGGGGCGACAAAGAGAATTTGGCATTTCTACTGGCATTCAAATCTAGCCATGACTCTTTCTTTGGGTAAGTGCAGATTTTTTGGGGCCAAGGAGATCTCTCTCTCTCTCTCTCTCTCTCTCTCTCTCTCTCTCTCTCTCTCTCTCTCTGTAAACCTGAGGGTAACATTATGATTTTACTATTTATGTTAGATTGTTTTTATTAATGTTGGAAGATGCTAGCATATGCTAAGTATGTACAGAGGGGTTTTATGAAATGATTTGCCCATATAGTACGGTGTGGTGGTGAGAACCTGAGGTGGTTCAGTAAACTGCACTACTTCAGATTGCAGGTGGGGGGGCAATTTAGCATGCTCTCTTATGTTAAAAAAAAAAAAATCCTGCAAACAAGAAACTAGCCCATCTGGAAGAAAGACTACCCAGTCTGCTCCTTGCTCTGCTAATTTTCTTCTTGCAGGAAAGGGGCACATATTTTGCATGCTGGTGCTCTTGGGTTCAATTGCAGGTAGTAGGGCAGACAAGAATTCTTCACTGAAAGCTCTGCTGCCAGTCTGTGTCAACAGTACTGAGCTACATAGACCAAAGGCATGGCTCAATATATAAGGCAGCTTCCTATGACTCTCATGCAGGGACATTTTCAAACATGTGGCCCACCCCATCTGTAGTCTGAAGTGGTACAGTCCATTCCACCCTCTCAAAACTCTACCACCTCCTTTTGCTGCATGTGTAGAACTATGTGATGTTCTGCTTGTGCCACAGACGCTCCAAGATAGGCTTACCATATCCAAAGGGGGACGGGGTGCCTACACCTTTAACCATTGTAAAAAGAGGGAATTTGGGCAGGTGCAGCTCATAATGGAAGGGTGCAACAAGCTGCACCTGCCCAAATTCCCTCTTTTTACAATGGTTAAAGGTGTAGGCACCCTGTCCCCCTTTGGATATGGTAAGCCTACTCCAAGACAATTTCAAACAGAAAATTCAGATAGCATCTCCCCTACCTGTGGTGGTAAAATATGTTACTAAGTGGAATAATTGACAGCCTGCTGCCCTTTAATGTTACAAATCCACCACTTTACACTGCCTGATGGGAGGATCATTGCAAGTTGTGTAGCATGAATAGTGTTAGGGATAAGAGCTCGGCTGTGCATTATCTTAAGCAATTACGAGCTGGTCCTCACCCAGCTCTTTAAGTTAAGAAGAGGAGGCCATTCGCAAGGTAGACCAATGGAGATCTCACGAGTGCTGCAGCCAGGGTGGCCCAAGACCTCCTAGTGCTGAGGTGGCATGGCAAAAATGCTGCCCTCCCAGCTAGTGATGCGCCAGCCTCTGCTCCTCCCGGTCCCTGGATAGGAAAAGGAAGAGGGAGGGGGTGGAGCAGGATGTGTGAAGGAGAGGAGAGATGTAAGCTAGAGTGTATCCAACACTCTACCCCACCACTCTCCTCCCTTTTCCAATCCAGGGGGCGGGATGAGGAGGAGCAGACGGAGGTGGGTGCTGCTTGCTGTCAATCTGCTGCCTGAGATTTCAGTCTCCCCCAGACGGCCTCATAGATGGCTGACCCTGATTGTCGCCTTCTGGGGGAGGATGTGGCGTCTCCTTCTGAACAAGGTTTGTTTCTTTTCAGCCAACAGCCTCTTGGTCATCTGCGCCATCCTCTTCCATGTCATCTCCCCTGACCCCAAGTGTTCTCTCAGTGCCACCATTGCTCAGACCTTCAACCTGGTCCGCCACATGAGAGTCAACAGCACAGTCCTGCTGAACACCTATGTAAGAGTTTTGCTTGGCCATCTCTGGCTGGGGGGAGGGGAAGAAGACTGGGTTGTGCGCACTTTACTTCAGTGGTTTTCAAACTGCGTTCTGTGAACTTTGGGCTTCCTTGGAAGCTTATCTGTGGTTTCTCAGTGAGAACATCTGTATCACTACCGACAAATGTTTCCAAGGCAGACGGCTTGCTCATCATGACCTCTCTTCCCCTGAGATCCAGAGTTGCAGGGGAGTGTTGGGTGTGTTCTAGATTACACTCTCAGTTCAAGCAGGGCAGCAACAGTGAGGCCCAACAATCCTGGCCAGCATACTGTAGGAACATGTCAAGCAGCCTTACGCTGGCTGAGACCATGTAGACCTTATACTTGGCTCAGACCAAGCTTTCAGTCCATGTAGGTCAGTCAGTCAACAGCCTTTTCCCAGCCCTAGCTGGAGATGCTGCCAGGGATCGAATCCAGGACCGTCCACATGCAAAGCAGGTGCTTCCTTGCTGAGCTAATATTGTCCCACCTAGAATGCGTTCAGAATCCTTGTTCCTCAATTGACAAATTGAGGGTTGCCTAACACAGTAGGAAATATGAAAATCCACTGCTTTACACAACTATTTACAAAGTAGTTTTCAAAATGAACATTCTGTGCCAGATCCAAATTCCGCACCAAATAGTAGTGAATTCTGCAACTGGCATACATTATGCAAATCCAGCAAATTTGTATATATTTTCCTATTTGATTTAATTTATTCTGCTTCTACGAGTCCCAGGAAATGATAGTTATCGTAGGAAACGAGAAACTGAAAACCCTGCTCAGAGTCACCACCCCTTGACAACACTTCCAAGCCTATCCTTACAGTGTAAAGGTCTACAGACTTGCTTTATTTTACAAAATGAAAGTTGAGATTCTGGGTCCAAGATCAATTTCTGGATGTTGTTTGGTGCAGGAGACTGACTTTGAATCACAATGCCCTAAACTTGAAGCTTGAAACCAGTGCTGGGAGGATGGTGGGTAACTCTGGGGTATTTTCATGTGTATTCTTAGAGCATGTTCGTAGGTGAGGCTTAAATCTCCTGGAGCCTCTCTCAGTCCAACTGAGAAAATACGCCTTTTCTTTCTGACGGCAGCCAGTCAGGTGACCCTGGAAAGCTCACTGCTAGAGCATGGAGGTGACATTGTCTCCTGTTGCTTGTCCCCAGCACCTTGGCGGAGACAATATTTGTATATGGAGGTTCTGTTGAGCTGTGATAGGCATGCGGGGGGGGGGGGACAGAGGGTCAGGCCTCTGCCATGCCTGTCTCGTCATCTAAGCGCCAAACTGCACATTACATTAAATGTGTAGTTTGGTTCTACATCTCCCCCCCCCCAAAAAAAAATCTCATTTAAAATAGCAGCTGTGGAGGGAGCAATCAGGATTGAGACCTGGCTCATAGGCATGGGGTAGTTAATCCTCCCTTACCTGCACACAGTCCTAATACAAATCCCCCCCACCCCCAAGGCTGCCACATGCAAATAGCAGGTATATTGCAAGTTAGTGGTGTGCAGAGCACACGATGAAGCAGGTCACATCACAGGCTGTGGAGGAAGGTCCCAAGAAAGCAGCAGAAGGCAAGTCGATCCTGCACTCCCAATGCCTTCAACTTCCAGCTGATCTGGAGCAAACCTGCCTCAACAGCAGGAAGCAGCACACAAAGACTGTGCATGCATGGTTCCATTGTTCCTGCAACGGTTGTTCATTGGCTTTGCAACATGATCGATTCGAAGTAGAGGAGTACTGCCTCCCCTCGCCCCTCCTGCCTCCCCCTCCAAAGTTGGGAGCAACGGCAGAGGCCCCCCACTTCCATGGCCGCTCCTTTGCCTTTATTCCTATTCTGTGGCCAGTGGCCAGGTGCCCAGGTATTTCCCATGCCTCACTTCCCACAACCTGTCCAGGCATAAGAAGGCAGATGTGATGAGGTCATCGCAGCCGGCATGCAGCCAAGCTGCCAGTCTCCACGTAAGGGAGAAACCATCTTTGGTGGAACTACGGTTGGTTAGTTCAGGAAACAAGAGGCCTGTCTCTCTAATTCTTCAGCCCTCCCTGCAAGGAATTCCAGAGGGATGAAGGAGCTGAGGCCACCCCCCAGAATGACTAAGACTCTAGAGGTGACAAGGCAGAGGTGCACATTTCCCAGACCCCCTGGAGCCCACAGCCTGGTGCACTACAACAGATTGCTTGTAATATCCCACCTCTTTGAAATCCTACCTTAAGACCTAAGAAAAATAGCTGGAGAACATTTGTCACCTCTGTTTTTTCTGGCAGGAATCCAGCGCTTTTAGCAGAGACTCGACAGGGACAGCTTTTCTCGGCACAGAGGTGCCAAGGTGGGGAGGGAGGAGGAACAGAGTGAATGAAGCACAGAGAGAGGAAAGAGAGAGAAATGACTCTCTCCCACGCTCAAAACTCTAGAACTCAGGTTCTAATGGAACTGGAAATATATATGGTGGTGTCGTATTTGTGTGGTGGTGGTGGTGGCTATTAGCATAGATTATTTTTTTATTGAATGAATGAATGAATGAATGAATGAGTCACTCTTCAGCATAAAGATCCTAGGATGGCATTCAGTTAGAATGACAAAAATGAAAACAACGTATGTTCAAACATAATGCAGGAAAGAGAAGGCCCTCACCAGAAAAGAGCCCACAAAACAAAACTAAAAGCAGCCACACTACATGCCCGGGTGCCGGGTGCCTACATCATTCCCTGTAATAACAACAAACTCAGCTCTTGAGTGCCAATCAGAGTGTGGTCATAACTGGACCACCCACAAAGTAGATGGAGGTGTCTGGATTGTTACTCAACCCTAGAGGCTTGCAGAAATTAGTAATTATCAAACCCCTCAAATGGGGTTAAAAAAAAACCCTCAAAAGCTTACTTTCTTGGGGAGTTTTAAGGGTTAAACAGAGCGAGTCTAGATTCTTGGAGAGGCTTCAGAGTGCAGAGGTGTGTGCACTTGTTTCCTGCCCAGAAATAGGGCAAGACAAGTCAGGAGAAGTGTCAAGCAGAAGGCCATCTCCATCATGCCTAGCCTAGTCACTGCTAGAGCTTGGTTTGGATTCCACAAAGCAATTATGCTTAGATAAATTCACAGAGGTGCAGAGTTCAAGAAACAGGATGGCCGACTGAATTCGATGGACATGTTGGAATTTTGTTTCTCCTTCTCTTCCCCCCCCCCTCGTTCCATGCACACACAGTATATATATAATATGTTTGTCTTTTTTTCCATTCCCAGCTGAGGCATCAAGGTACTCCATTTAGCGACCCTGACTTCAGTGCCCGAAGACTACACTATGAGGGGATACCTACAGCCGCCATCCCTTTCCTAGAATGGCGGACCCTTAGCGACAGCAAGCGCCTGGAGAAGAACTACGAGGCCTATTTTGCCTTGTCTGAGTTCTTGCAGCTGGTCCGGGACGATCAGTCGGAGCTCAACCCCGGTGAAGGTGAACTGCTGGAGATGCTGCGAGTGACGCAACTGCGCATACAAGGCCTGCTCAGCAACTTGACTTGCATCATGACGGCCATGGGTGTTGCAGTCACCCCGAGAGATGACCCGCTCATGTTGGAAACCACTGGAGTCAATACCTTTGAGAAGAAGGTTCGGGGGTACGTGGTGTGCCAAACATACAAAGAGTGGATCGACCGGACAGTGCGAGACTTCTCTCTTCTTGGGGAGAAATTTCCAGTTTAATGATTACTCAGGGCATTGGAGAGGATCCCCATCCCCGCACCGAACTTCTTATCTCAGACTCCTTATGGAAATAAGTTTAGGGAGAGGACAAACAGAAGTTGTATGGAACGGTGGGGCCAACCTTGAAGCAGTCTTGTTTTATTCCGTCCAAATTTATCTTTTCCTCTACATGGTTCAGCTGTGAAAAACTAGCTTGGTGGGTTTGCAACAGAAGCTGGTTATATACAGTACTGATTGGCTGCCCATCCTCAGTTGTGCAAGGTGCTAATTGGCTGCCCACCCATGATGTCGCCAAGAAACCCTTCCTTAAATCCTCGGAGCAGTGTTGCACGTAATTAAAAGGTCCTTTTCCTTAAACACACACACACACACACACACACACACACACACACACACACACACACACACATCAGGCAAGACATGAAGAAATAAGTGCGTGAATGTTAGTGTAATGCTTAATGAATGTATTAAAAGGGCAGACAGCCTGCCCGAAGCACAGGCGGGGTGGGGGGGGGAGCAAGGCTGATGGCCAAACCACAATTTGATTTGCTGGCATGCAGGCCTGCCATTTCAGTGGTGAATCCTTATCTGGCCTCAACCTGTGGCTGAGGGACATATTGTGAGCCCTTTTTCTATAATGATGACTGACTTTACCCTCTGAGATCAGCTTGTGGATCTGTACACAGCTAGTTCTCAGCTAGATCTCAGCTGAGCTAGATCTCTTGGATCTATGCTCCCTGCTTTTGCACTTTGTCCTCCCAGGGATGGTCTATTATTTCTCAGTGGCAGACACTTAGGCATATGCTTAACTGAGACTAACTGGATTTTAAATTGCTTTATTGTATGTATACCTACTATTAGCATGTATGCATGTGTGTGGGTGCGTGTGATTGGATTATTATTTATGTCACAGATACACGTTTACATGGGGTATTTATATACTATTTAATCAGGGATGACAGTAACTTATTCTATATTTCCAATGTTTTGTACAGTCCTGGAAATGTATTGGAAACCTTTAGGAAAAACGGAAAGAGAGAGAAATGTTACGAGGGGCAAAGGATGCCCTTTTGCGATTGCAAAACAGCAATAAAATAGTGAGTTGATAATTAGATGCTTGCAATCTCAAAGGATGGCTGCCACAAACAGAGGTATCTCACCTCAGGGTCAAAGCAGAGGGGTGTGTAAATGTGTACTAAAGAGGCATGCTTAGAAGTCATTTTTCTGCCAACATCTCTCTCTGTCGTCCCATCCCGTCCCCACGCTAAATGCTGCCAAAGTGGCTACCTGCTGCTTTGAGGCAAATAGCTGCTGCTGTGGGGTGATTTTCGACAGGAAAACAGCATGAGGAGAAAGACGTAGCTCCGCCTCCCTGCATGGTCCTGATCTAGACTGGACTCCATGTGGCTCTTTTTAAGGAAAGGAGATGCACTTCTGCTTTTGAGCAAAAGTCGTCGTAAACACAGGTGGTCGTGTGTGTCTTGTTTGAACCTCACCATACATTCCAGCGCATACAACTCACGCAGTCAGCACACAGGCAGCCCTGACAGGCGGGTTCTCCCATGAATTCCCGTCATTGGATAACTGCAAGATCAAGTGATAACTTGCATGTGTGATTGAGCCATCACTGGTGCAGTGCCACAGACAGACTGAACTTTCATATCTTCTCATATCACATTCATGATGATGATTAGAGTGCTTTCTTCATGCAAAATGCTTTCCAGTGGAGTCAGTTCAGTTGCCAGTAATCAAGGGCTGGTTCATCCATACCCACCTGTCATTCAATTGCTTTGCATTTGAATGCTGTGTATTATGGCCTAGCTAGTGAGTGAGGTGAATGAGCAGTTAGTACAGTACTCCCCCCATATCCACTGGGGATATGTTCCAGGCCCTTCCGTGGATACTTGAAACCGTGGATAAAAGCGAACACCCCTTCCATGGTTTCCTAAGGACAGGACATGGTTTCATAAGAGCAGGCAGGCATGCTCCCCCCCCCCCCCAGCTCTTATTTTTCTTTCAGCAAGCTTTGTTTCTTCCTTAAAACAAACAGAGAAGCAGCCTCCATTGCAGGCAAGTAGAATGAGACTAAGTCCTAGAGAGGCTCTGCAAGGTTTCTGTTAACCTTGCAGATCCTCTCTAGGACATAGTCTCGTTCTACTTGCCTGCAATAAGCAGCCAGAG
This sequence comes from Plestiodon gilberti rubricaudatus, assembly GCA_026170595.1. Classification (NCBI taxonomy): domain Eukaryota; kingdom Metazoa; phylum Chordata; class Lepidosauria; order Squamata; family Scincidae; genus Plestiodon; species Plestiodon gilberti. The sequence goes on along the minus strand of JANXHW010000006.1, from coordinate 10,404,870 downwards.
GCTGCTTCTCCTGTTTCTTTAAGGAAGAAATGAAGCTTACTGGGAGAAAAGTAAAAGCATGGGGGGGGGGGGTCCCTGTGATCCGTGGATAACTGAAACCGTGGATAGCGAATCCGTGGATATGGGGACCCACCTATACCTGCTCTTTGCCTTAGGAGTCAAACAAGGTATATGCAGCTGATATTTGCTCTGAGATGTGGCCAACTCTAGGGACAGAACATATATTTAGTATGGTGTGTGTGTGTGTGTGTGTGTGTGTGTGTGTGTGTGTGTGTGTGTGTGTGTGAGAGAGAGAGAGAGAGAGAGAGAGAGAGAGAGAGAGCTCACGCGCTCGGGGGAAAAAACACTATAGAGAAGATAGGAGTTTATTTTGAAGGTTTTTATTTTACAAGACACAGGTTTTATGGGTGAAGTAACCATGTAATTAAATATAAAATATAACCTACGTTTCGTCTTATTTCCTAAGACATTATCTAGGTCAAAACAGCTTGGCTGTTGGGATGGTACTGAAAACCAACTGACAGAAACGGAACTTAAAGGGAAACACAGGCAGAGCTTAACATAGATCTTAAAGGAACATCAGACAGATTCAAAAGGCAAAAGGCAGAATTAACACGTATTGTTCCCTGCATATTTGTGCAAGATTCCAGAATCTGGAAGCAATTGAGATTAGTAAAAGAAGATCACAAAATATTATTAACCGCCAACAAGAATTAACATTTATTGACAAAATATGGTTTCCAATATTGCACAAATATGCAGGGAACAAGCTGTTTCGACCTAGATAATGTCTTAGGAAATAAGACGAAACGTCGGTTGTATTTTATATTTAGTTACATGGCTACTTCACCCATAAAACCTGTGTCTTGTATTCTAGTAGCTGGCCATGAAAGCTTTTGTTCTATGATGGTTTTTATTTTGTTTATCTTTATTTCATTTTTTAAAAGTTGAAAACAGTATATATTTTGGTACTTGGATCAGCATCTATGTTACTTCCAGCATTTCTTTGGATGTATTTTGTATCTGGGACTTTATATAATTGTATATGAATATAAATTCTTATTTGTATAATAAAAATCACATTGTAAGTGTTGGATGGAATGTCCTTTTAATTCTTGCACCCCTCTCCCTGACACCAAGAGATTACAGTATGTGTTTCCCACTACAGTTGCCTGTAGTTGTAACTTTGTTGCAACTTTTCTCTGATGCAAAGGACTTTGCTGAGACAGCTGGAGTCAGAGGCATGTAGCTGGAAAGCACCTTCAGAATTGGGGCAACTATGGTTTCGGCGTAATTGGTTCAGGTGTAAGGCCCAATTGGTTCATAGGGCAACACACACAAAGGTATAGAGGGTAGCCTCAACTGTAGATTGGTACTTGGGTTCACAAGGGCCTTTGTGTTTCATGGGTCATGTGCCCAGTGCACAGTTGAGGAATTACTGGATTCCATGTATGGCTGGAACTCGTCCTTCCTCCGTATTTTTTGCTCCATAAGACGCACTTTCCCCCCAAAAAAAATTAGGGGGGGAAACCCTGCGTCTTATGGAGCGAAGGTTACAGAAAAAGTAAATAAAATACTTACCAGGGCTTCGGGGAGGCCTGCGCGAGCCTCTGCAGGCCTCCCCGAAGCCCCCACAGGCCTCCCCGAGGGCCCAAGCCAGGGCACAAGTGAGGGCACAAGCCAGGTAAGTGAAACTTTTCCCCCCTATTTTTTGCTCCATAGGATGCATGCGTCCTACGGTCCGATGCGTCCTATGGAGCGAAAAATGCGGTGTCTGCTCCTGCCCTGTTTTCATCTCTTCCTTCTCAAGCTCCCAACTTTAACTCTTTAAATGCCACCTCTCTCTCAAATAGCAAGAGAGGCACAATCCACTGCACTTCGAACATGGGACCTCTTGTGTGGCTGTGCCATTCACTCTCTCTGCATCACTCCTGAGGAAACGAAAGTGACAGGCTGGGTTGGTAGGCGCTTCCTGCCTTTGAAGTAGCAGCAGCTTGGCACTGGAGATAATTGTGCCCTTTGTTTGCTGTCTCCCAAGGGCATGTGGGGCAGCAGGCCAGCCTCTGCCTCCCTTGAGGCCAAAGTTATCTACAGGGACTTCCTCAAGAGAGCAATTCACTCTTGCTCAGAATTGACTCATATCCCTCCATATGAATGCACTGGGGGGGGTGTTTGAGTGGGTCACAGGGAAGAAGTGCGGTGAAAGGAAGCCAGGAACCCTGGGTGTTGCCCCCCAGCTCTGGGAAGGGAATGAGGTCGGGTCGAGGTAGATAGCCTAATGTGGGACTTGAAACTGGCCCTTGTGTAGGCTTTCTTAGACCAAGCACAGTGGCGTTCAGTTTCTCTCTGTGCCTTTTGTCTTCCACTCCTTTTTAGAATTCTTACCTCTATCCTCCCCCTCCTCAAGCTTTGGCCATTGCTGCCCCCTGTTGGGTGAGCTTTGCCACATTTTATGCTGTGGTGAGACGGAGCGAGGGGAGCCCTGGTGCCAGTGCCTCCCCTCAATTCTGCCCCTAGGCCAGGGCCAAAAGTGATCGACTCCATTGTTACCACAAGGACAAAGCCAGGGAGAGAGAGAGAGAGAGAGAGAGAGAGAGAGAGAGAGAGAGAGATCACGTGCCTCCCGGTTATGCAGAGAATCCCCTGAAAACCTGTCAGATAGCATGTAGTGCAGCAGGGTCCAGGAGGACTGGGCTGAGCTCCACCAACCACATGCAGCAGGCAAAGGGTTAGAAACATAAGGAGAGCTTATTTAGATGCCAAGTGTGTATGGGGGACCAATACAAGGAAGAAAGACGAATATAAGCAGGCTTGGCCAATGCCTTGGGTGTTGGCAGAGCCCTGGTGTGGGTCTTATCAAAAACACAAGCAACAGAATATTAGCAAACTCAAAAACGAAAATAATTCCTGAACGCATCTAACTCTCACTGTTTCTTCTCTGGTACTAAGTCCAAGTTCAGCTTGACAATTGAAGCATCCATCACATCTTCCTGATCTCCAAGAAGCAGGTAAGAACTTGGTCCCACACAGAAGCAATCTCTGAAGGAACGAAGCTGGAACACCTCCAAGCATCCTTGGGCGTGACCTTAAGAAACCCAGGGTTGATCATATCGCTGGTCCATCTGACTGGGCAGCATACAACCACCAGGGCATCCCTACCTATCCTCTGGCTTGGTCAGCTGGGCTTGGATGATGCACAATTGTCTGGCACATGCCAATCCCAGTAGGTGGGCTGGCCAAGTCATATTGTTCTCTTGGGGAACCCAAAGACGACAGGTGTAGCCGGACCAAGCAGATAGAATTAATAATGGAGGCCCAAGAAGACTGGTAAACAAGGAAAAAGCATGGGTTTATTTGTTATGCAGCGCAGTGGACAGCACCCCAAGAGAGGGATGCTGACCCTTTGCTACAAGTGAACATACTTTTTAATACATTACAGAACAGACCTTCACATGCTTACAAGAGATGTGCATGATCAGGTGGGCATACAGGTTTTGAGGTTATTACCGATTTACATTTCTTTGGGACAATGAGAAAACGTAGTTGTACAATAGATTCTGATGACTCATGATGGTCCTAGCCGGTCTTGTTCGACTTAAGTGAGTTAGCCCAAGGGAGCTCCTGACTCCAAGAGCCAGTCTAATGTGTGTGACATTCCAGAGAGGAGGGAGTGGTGAAGCTGGTTATGTGAGATATTCTCCCCATGCTAATGGGCAACGAGCATGATTAAAACAATACCAAAAACTTCCACATCACAGGGAATACACAAAATGGCCTGTCTGCTTGGCCATGCGGTCTTTCTGCAATGGAGCCGATTTCAAAATGTCTCAGGGAAGCCTCCTTATTGAACCTTATGCTGATGCTTTCTTTAAAGGAAACATATGGGAGGAAAGAAGGGAACAATATATATCACATATATTTCACCCCAAATGGCAAAAGGGAGATAGGGTTGCCACCATTTTTCTTCCCTCGATCGGCCTCAAATGCTGTACAGCTGCATGCCTGACAAACACCTCTCTAGTCTCCAGATTGCACACACGCAGGAACACACAGAGTGTGTGTTTGTGTCACAAATACACACTCTGTGTGTTCCTGCGTGTGTGCTGCATCTATAGAGAGGGTGTGGGGCTGCTTATCCAGCTTCTGTTCACATCAGAATAAGAATTTGACTGATTTGAAAGTTTGTCCTGCAGGTCCTGTGTGCATGATTTGAGACTTGACTGGAGGTCAGTAGCCTTAGGCCCTTGTCAGTTCGGATGGCCTATTTAGCAGTGATGTAGACTTGAGTCTATTGACTCCGATTCAAGTCGCGTCAATGACTTGACTCAGCGATTGTAAAAGATTCGAGACTTGGAGCCTTTTACGACAAGTCAATTTTTTTTCCCGTTTTAAACCGGTTTTCCCCATTAAATAGATAGGGACTCGCAACCAAAGACTCGGGACTTGGGGGCAAAGACTTAGACCCGGAGACTTGGGACTTGACTCGAGACTTGGAATCAGAGACTTGATCCACATCCCTGCTGTTTAGGGTCATCAGCCCAGGCCCCTTGACATAAAAAAAAATCTGATACCTGGCCAGGACCCAGGAATGGAACTTGTCCTCTGATACCAGAGTGAAGTTGGGGGTAAAATCAGGGCAGAACACATGATGAGTCTAAAGTACAGTACTGAGCTTAGAGGTTTTGGTGAAGTCCAAGGGTGGAGCTCAACACCAAATCTTTCAATTCACTTAAGTTAAACTAGCATTTTTTAAAAAAGAAAGTCAATGGGAAAATATTCTTACCCTTGGTTCTCTGGCAATTGCCCCAAAGCAGAAAATGTAAGAAGAACCCTGCTGGATCAGGCCACAGGCCCATCTAGTTCAGCATCCAGTTTCCCACAGTGGCCCATCAACTACCTCTTGGAAGCCCACAAGCAAAAGAGAAAGGCAGGCAGACCTCTCTCCCATCATTGCTCCTCTATAAGTGGCGTTCAGAGGCACACTGCTGCTGCTGTACTCAGCGATGCCTTAGTTCCCCCTGTCATGGTAGCTATGCATGCACATTGTCAGACCTGTTCCCCATGAATTTGCCCAGTCCCCTTTTAAAGTCATCCAAGCTAGTGGCTATCACAACATCATGTGGAAATAAATTCCACAGACTAAGTTTGGTCTGTGCGATGCACTCCCCCCCCCCCCGGCCCACTCCATGCATAATTTTACACACACCAATTCAACCCCAAAACAAAACCTTTCAGATCTTTTGCTTAATGAGTTGGACCCTAGTCCTTTGGGTCTGTTAGAACCTGGTGTAGCAGCATAGTAGCTTTGAGACTGGGCTGCAAATCCAGATTTGAATCTCACCTGTGCCATGATCACACTAGGTGGGCCTTAGGCAAGTCTCATTCTCAGCCAGGGGGATACTATTCACTTACCTTGCAGCATTGTTGTAGATATTACTCAAGATAATACTTGCAATACTTTCTTAGAGGCTAACCCACAACTATAAACCATCTTCATAGATGTTTGTCTTAAGACTGAAAAAGAAATGCTGAGAGCGTCTCGCTTGGGTTGGTGTCAACAATGGAGTTTAATGCAAGACAGGGGTAATTTTAGTTCAACATTACATCTGATTATTGGAAGCATTTTTTATTTACTGGTATCACAGGATCGTTTTGGCCCCAAACCAACATCCTGGGATGACGCAAAATGGATATTTGAAATCAAACAATGCATTCTTTGCCAGAGCTCTGTATGTCCTATGCCAAACTAGGGAGAATCATTTTGCATGTAGTCTGTAAAATTTACTTATTTGGAATAATGTATTCTGCTTGTTGTAGAAGCTTCAGGGCCATGAAGATCTGTCTGTGTGCTTGCTTGGGACACAGGCCAAAGGACAACCACCCTCTTCAGCCCCCCAACCATCACACCTGAACGTCTAGCTGTGGCTCACTCACTTCTAGCTTTTTAGACAAGCTTTAATAGAAACACTTTTTAAACACACACCTGATTTTCTTTAGGAAGCCAAAGTTTTCCCTCCGTACAGCCGTACTGACACATACCACACAATCCTAACTTAGGTGATGTAGTGCTGGCTGCTAGCATACTGAAGCTATGAAAGGAATTGTAGAAAAAAAGTTTGACGTGGAAGAGGAGTGAGCAATATTTCATTGCAACATAGCTCTACACAGCTTTTATAGCGCAATCCTATCCAACTTACACCACCGGTGTAACCAGTGGTGCAGCGAGAATGGGAAGCCCCAGAACGGAATGGGGATTCAAATCCCCTCCAAAGGGGGATTCAACAAAATCTCCCCTCCCAAGCCTCCCATCCTGCCCTCCCCCGCTGGTTACACCAGTGGTGTAAGTTGGATAGGATTATGCTGTTAGACTAATAAAACTGGTGTCAAGAGAAAGGAAAGCAGTCTTTGAAACAAGTGCTTTCTTGCTGTCTTTAGAGAAATAGGAAGTACAGGTAAAAGAGCCATGCAGAAACAGAGTCCAGCTAGAATAAAAACGAAGATCGATCCTGCTTGCGCTCTTCGAATTTCTCCGACAATGCAAGCAGGCAAGAGTTCATTAAAATCCACAGCAAAAACCATTTAAAACACGATGTTTCGTTTCCTAAAATCCGGAAACATTTACTAGGAACAGTCCGAGGACTGGTAGATGGCTTTCTTGCTGCTAGCTCCCACTGCTTCCAAGAGAGGTCAGCACAGTTTTGGAGATAGATTTGGGGCAATCAGACTTTGCAGCAAGCTATGTCCCACCAGCCCCCAATCCATTCACACAATGGTCCCCTCTGCCAGAAACAGCTGCTGAGCAGAGAGCACATCAGAGGCTAGATGGGGCTCTGGAGCCATCCCCCCCCCAACCCCTTTAATTAACTCCACTGACACCAATGGGTCATTTCCACGATGCCTCACACTGCTGCTCTCTGGTCTTTACTCCAACATTCCACCAAAGTTCAATTTTCTCCCTTCAATTCTTCCCTTCCCTCAAACCTCCCCTCCCCAACAGAGTTGCCAGTTTGCCCAAAGTGACCTGTTTTCCCAGCTGGTGTGGTCTTTTCTTCGGAGGACAGACTTAATGGTAAAGGTTAATCTCTTCATTTATGGCCTCTTCCTTCCCCATTTTTCAGGGGCTGGTAATCTTGTGACATCTCTAGTCCTTGCCTCAAATCTCATCTTTTGGATGAGTCTACCTGGCAACCCGCCTACCCAATAAGACAACAAGCAAGCTGGTAGTTTTTATTGGATTGAATAGGTTGGAAAATATGAACCATCTTAAGACAGTTTTGGTCTACACATGTCCATTACTACACTGGTAGAAGAATTCACAAAAGCTGTATGTTCTACAAAAAATATTTTATTATTCATCTTAGTTAACAAGATACAAATTATCTTGCAGTGATATCCGAAAAACAACCAGAAGTATAATATGGTTTTACTTCTACTCTGCTTTTCTACACCAAAATTGTGCTTAACATGGCATACAATACAGATAAATACTCAACAATTCAGAAATCAGTAAGACAACAGCAACAATATAAACAAGCAGCTAAGACATCTCAATCACACATACACACACACAGGTCTCTAAAGCACATCTGAACAGAGAGCTTGCTGGATCTCCCCTGGGAGGTCCGCGGCCACAACAGTGGCACTGCCACCAAGGTGGTCTCAACTCTGTTACCTGACAGCTGCTATATTGCCAACAGAGGTGGGCCACAAGCAGAACCTTCCATGTGACTCTTGGACCTCTGGCAGATTTGTATGGGCAAAGGGGGCCCTGGAGGTAACCTGGTCCCAGGCTGTTCAAATCTTTAATACCAGCACTTTAATTTGCACCCAGAAACAAATAGGTAACCTAACCAGTATTGTTGGGAGGGTCATAGCAATCTGGTCCAGGCATCACATACTGTACCAATATACATACCAATCCACATACATACCAATCCGTATTCCGGCAACTGTCACTTCATACCAGTCACAGTTCCCAGACTGTCTTTAAATGCAGCCCAATGCAGAGAGCTTTGCAGCAGTCAAGCCTAGATGTAACTGGGGCAGTCGCGTCACAGGGACGCGCGACACCCCAGAGCGGGGTCACGCGTCACCTTTAAGAGCGCGGCTCCGCCCTCGCGCGTGATGTCACGCGCGGGCACAGAGTAACCCCCCCCGCACCGTTTTCGGCTCATTTCAGAGCCAAACGGACACGAGGGCAGGCGGGCGGGCCCAGCTCCAACGAAACTGTGAGAGACGCGCGTCACCCTTGTGCGCGCGTCGCCCCCGGGCGGCCCGCCCCGCGTGCTTCCCCTCGTCGACGCCAGTGAACTGGGGCATAATATACCAATCTGCTTTCTCTAGCTAGGGCTGCAGCTGGTGAACTAAATGAAGCTGGTAAGATGCTCCCAACCACCATTGCCAAAGGAGCACCCTCAAACTGCATACTTGGTACTCCAGGGGAAACATAATCCCATCTATACTTCCATCCCAGCTCAGCAGAGTAGTACTTCCAGCTCATATGGAATAACATGGTTTGTTTGCTCATCCCCATCTATGCCTGAACTGACTCCAGATACCAATTCAGAGCATTGACTACTTACCTAGGATCAGAAGTTAAAATGAGAGGTGATGCTGCATGTTATCAGCCCCCCTCCCAAACTGTTTGAGCCCAAACGTCTCCCAGTGGTTTTGTGTATTAAAAAGCAGAGGAGACAAGATGGCTGCTTCTGCCATCCTACAGGCCAGGAAGTGGAAGAAAAGTCTCCTGGAACCACCTTTGGACAACATTCCTGTGTGGGAGGGTTGAAAAGAAGACCTCTTGACTTGACCCATCCTAGGCAGGTGACCCAGAAGGCTACCATGGGGGACAGCAGTAAGTGCCATGGACGGAGAGGTCCAGGAAAAGCAACAGGATTGCGTATGCCCCACCCACCCTTGTGCATCTCTTGGCACAGGTCATCCATCCGGGCAGTTTCAGTCCCCAACCTGCAACGGATCCAGATAAATAATACAATGCCTGACTTGGCACACTAGCATTCCAGTGCCTCACCAAGAATGGACGATTTCATGAGCAGTCTCACCATAGAAGCAGGAGCCATATCTTTTCAAGGAGGCATCCACTATCTCCCCAGACCTGGTCCAGCCACTTTCAGAAGTCAAGAAGGACAAGGGTGGGACACACAAGCGGTCAGTCTCAACATGCTTCCAAGCAGGCTGCCCCACACCATCAGTTGAACCGAAAGACAGGCAGAGTCATCTGGCCCCAGGTACTCCCATTGCCAGCGGCTAAGGAATTCAGAAGAGCTGCATGGTCCTATCAACACTCATAGTATTAACCATATGAATACTGTACAATTATCTTGCAGCTATGTAAATCCCAAAGTTTACAGTAGAAACTGAATGTCTCTAGGTCAGGAACATGTGTCCTGAACCAGATGGAGACCCTCCCCCAAACCAGGGAAGGGGGGGAGACAGACACCCCCCTCATATTGAAATTGGAAGGAGAAAGAAGGGCAGTGCAGGGTTTCAGAGAGACAAAGAGGCTATTACAGCATTAATAAGTTATTAAGGGCAGTTCTGAGACAGGAGTAGTTAGCTTAGGGTCGAGAATGTGAGAATGCCAATGATCACTAGACCTCGGAGTAGATCTAGATTTATGGCAACAACAAAATCTCCTTCCCCACTCATAGAGTTGCCGCCTTGCTTGTCTTTCTGCACCTGGACATGGGTTCTGTGCCTCTAACATCGAGGCAGAACTTCAACAGGTATCTGCCTGGCTGCCACCTCCAGGACAGGAATGGCTATACCTGTTGAGTTTCCATTGGACACAGTCTGTATTGGGAATGGAAGAGTGGTGGCACCAACTCCACCCCATCCCACCCCAACAATCACTCTCAGAATGAACAGAGCAGATTTGTCCAAGAGAGTTTTAGAAGCAAGGGTCAGTTTCTTAGTGTGATGGGGAAAGAAGATCCCCTTTGCTTCAAGCTAGCAGCCAAACGTGTCGGAACAGTTTAACCAGCTGGCGCCAGACACCTTGGCAGCCTGCTTCTGCTCTCCATTTAAAAGTCAAACCCGTTCACCCTCCTCCACTGGCTTGCCCTCAAGGAGCCTGCCGCTCTTCCCTCTCCACGTTCAGTGGACAAGTGCCTCTCACACAATGGTTGCCCTCATCACAGGCACCTTTCCCCAAAATGGGAGCCATTAGTTCATCTTTCTTGCCTCACAGCCATAAGCAGCAACACTTCTGCAAGACGTCTGGCTCCTACTGAAAATGTCGAGATTCGCCACCCACCTGCCTCCAAACGCTTCCCCCTCAGCATGTCTGCGCGAAAGGAGGAATACAAGAGGAGGAGATGCAGGAGTTGGCTAGTTTGGCGTTGCACCAGGGTTGGGTTGAGGGGCACAGTATGAAAAACTGCTTCCCCCCAAATGGGGGCACAATTCATTTCTCTAGTCTATTAGGGAGTCGACACAAGACTTCCTCCCCTTTCCTCATAGGAAACCTGGTCAGTGGGGGTTGGGGTACTCACTACTACGCAACTCTCCTCCCTATGAGCTGTAGGCAAGTAATGAGAGCCACAGTGGCAGGGGACAGGTTCAGACAGGGTATTTGGCAACCAATAAGGCCAGGTCCTCCTGACTTTGATTGGCCCAGACTTGGTAGAGTTGGCAAACCTGGTAGCCAACCATTTTCATGGTGAAGGCATTGCCCTCCTCTGGGGGCTCCGCTGGCACTGCTGGGGCAGGCAGAATACCCATGGAGGCCATGATGGCCTGAAGGTTGTTTGCCAGACCCAGGCACTGCACCTGTGAAGTCTCCAGCAGCTGGTGCAGATCTGTGGCTGTAGGGTTCAGCGAAGCCTGTTGGCGCTGCACAGTTGCCAAGAACTCTGGCAAGTTGGAAAAGGCCAAGGCATCCTCTTGCAGTCGTTCGGCATCACTAAGGTCCAGCCGCGCCTTGGCAGACAGGGATGGCAAGGGCAGCCCTGGGAAGGGCTTGGTGGAAAGCTGGAAATTGGGAGTCCCAAAGGGGGGCCCCTGGCAAGCTGTCTAAGAGAAGAGAAAGACACAGAGTCAGGACACTTCCGCCTTGAGGCCAGGACACCTGGGTTCTTCAGAAGCAGAGGGAGATGTCCTGGTCAGGACGTTTCACCTCCCCCCCCCCAAAAAAAGAGTAGCAGGCAGGAGGCAGTCAATTCTCTGTTCACAATAATTGGAGACACAAATATTGTATCTCCCAGTCGGGCCAGTCAAAATAATTGTGCCTAAGGTGAACCAGTGCGCTCTGGGGCAGTGTGCAGTCTAACAGATTATAACCCGAGTGTGTAGGTAGACGAAGCAAGAGAAAGACACCTCTACCTCCAGATTTGTTTTGGACATTTCCTCCACCCCCAGGGAAAGAAAAAGTAATTACACCACTGCATTGACTACATGACTGAAGTCCAAAAAGAGAACTACCTATGCCCAAATTCTCCCCCATGCCATTCTTCAGGGAATATTGCTGCAGCCCCTCTATTAAGTCACCTTTGCCCTCTCTCAACACTCACATATTCCTTTAACAGCCGATCCGAGCCATTTTGCAGGACGATGGTCAGATTGTGCGTTTTTTTAAGCTTGACCGCCAATTCTTGCCAGGAACGAGAGGACGAGGAGGAGAGGCGCTTTGTGAAGTCCACTGCAAACAGAAATGGGCTACAAGTTAAGACACATGCACACACCCGGACCCGCCATGGATAGCTCACACCCCGCCCTCGGGTCATCTTTCACAGGTGGGGGAGGGAATGCAGGAAATATGACCCATTGACCCAGAACGCAGTCCGGCAAGGCCGCAAGAGCAGGCAAGCCCCAGGAACCGCAGCCATTCATGCGGGGCAGTCAGTGGGGCTTTAGGTTTTTCCAGAGTGTGGCACCCTCCATACCACATGAGAAATTCTGGCACAGAGGGGAGCACTGTGTCAAATATTAAAAAGGCACTGGCAGCCGGTCTATAAAACTCAACTCCGATATTCTCTTCCAAGAACCATGCAAAGTGGGTGTCAGTCTACCCCTGGCTTGCATGCATTTCAAGTGGGGGGAAAGCTTCAGTTTAGGTACACTGCTGCTCTACAGAAGGGTGCAATATACACCTGTATTTTGTCCATCTGTACCCGAGTACAGAATTTATTTTAACAAACATACTTTGCAGGACTGCAGTACGGATTTGAGATCATAAATGTGAAGTGTTTGGAGTACTGAAAGTGGAAACCGCACAGATCATATACTGAGACCAGAAGCAAGCCTGGCACCCCCATATCCTAAGATGAGAATCCAAATCAGAGGCTCAGTCCCCCCCCCCAAAGATTAACAGACTTCCCTTTACTCCCTTCCATGGGGCCATCTGTCTGTACCCATTTTATAATAACAGTATGTCAGTTTCTCCAACCTCAACCTCCTCATCCTTCCAAGAATTTCCCCTTCCACACCCTCTTCCATTTATTAAAACATGATCTCCTACAACTAGACAGTTAATTTGGTATTCACTCTACTGCACTCCCCTCCCACAAAGTAGTCAGACATTTTAGGTTAAGGAGTCGAGAACTCAGGAGTCCAGGGTAGGAAACTCAAAGGGTGTGTTTAACCTCCTTGGAATGAGAGTGGCAGCGAAAGATTTGGCAACCTGTTCCCGAGTTCTGCAGCAGTACAAAGATCTTTTGGCTTAGACAGAGGATGCAGAGAGCCAAATGCTGAACCCATTACTGATGTCTACGTATTATACAGGCTTGTCCAGGCTAGTATTATTTCAAAAACTGCTGATAGCTATTGTATTCTCAGGAGGCAGGTATCCAAGCTGGGAAAGGTCAGGGAACCGAGATGGCTCAAGATAGCCGCAATATCATCAGTCTTGTGGCATCTTAAACACATTTATTGAAGAACAAACATTCAGAGTGTATGAGGTTGGAACATCTTCCAGAGGAGGAAAGCCTGACATGTTTGGGACTATTAGCTTAAGGGGTGGGGATGGGGGACAGAGATGCAGATACTCTGAAAATCATTTTCAGAGTATCATTTCAGAGATACTCTGAAATGGTGATCATTCTTTATCTCTGACTTTAAAGAAGATTTGAATAAACCCAGATATCCAAGATCTCTTTACAAGATTTGAACTGCTGCTACCAGTTATTTCAGTGTCATTGTCATATGTCAGTAATTTTGGTTCCATTGTTAAAGGTGTTGCATAAATGTTTGCTGCCTTGAACATTTTTATTCAAAGGTAGGCTAAGAGTACCTACAAGAACCTGGCCTGGATCCCTTTAAAAGGGGATTGGACAGATTTATGGAGGAAAAGTCCATCACAGCTTACAAGCCATGATGGGGAAAAGCAACCTCCTGGTTGTAGTAGTAGGTTTTCTCTGTGCCAGGTGCAAGGGAGTGGCGACAGGATACAGGTATCTTGTTGTCTTGTGTGCTCCCTGAGGCATCTGGTGGGGACACTGTGTGATACAGGAAGCTGGACTAGATGGGCCTTTGGCCTGATCCAGCAGGGCTCTTCTTATGTTCTTATTAACTGAGATAGCAAAATCAGTGGACCTCCTTTTCAGGACTGGTTGAAAAGACTTTGCAATACTACACTATACCGGCAGAAGGGAGGGGAGTTTTCCACACACACACACCCAAGATTAGAATTTACTACCAATGTTGGAACCAGCCTAGATTGTATTGGAAAAAGCAAACTAGCCAAAAACATCTCGCCAGAACTATTGATATTTCAAGTTGGAAATGTTCCATATCACACATCTGTAAATTTTGCATTTCTTGTGTCATGTCTTATGTTAGGGCTCATTTGTCTCTTCCAGTTACAGAGGTGACTTATGAAGACTCTCTTTAAGCTTACAGTCACTTAAAATACTGAAAGGTGGGATAAAACTGCTAGCTGGGCTTAGAGGCACCTTTATATTCTTATAAGGTTCTTATATTTTGTGGGGGACCAGCAACTGTTCCTCTTCACCCCAGCAGGGAATCCTTTCCTGTTGCCTCAATTTAGATTACGAGCCCTTTGGGAACAGGGAACCATTTATTTAGCTATGTAAACCACTTTGTGAACTACTTTTCATTGAAGAGTGGTACACAACTGTTTGCAAAATATAAAGTATAAAATATATTTATAATTAACACATGCCACATGAAATTTCCTGCCACAAGATGGTCATGATTTTGAACGTCTACCTTCGATGGCCTTAAGGTATAGAGCAGTGGTGGCCAAACTTTCAACATGAATGCTGGCCTTTTAAATGGTTGTATAGGTGAGGGCATTTCAACAGGTGCAGCTGCTTTAGCAGCACCAGCAGCTGCCAAGATTCTGTCTTCTACACAACTCTTAAGAACACAGAAGCCCTAATGGTGGAAGGTTGGCCATCCCTGGTATAGAGAGAGATGACTATATGGAGCTGGGCGTGATCCAGCAGGGCTCTTCATGTCATTGGCTGGGAGGATCCTTGGCTGGGAGGATCCTTTCACTGGAAAGGCCAAGAATTGCACCTGGCCTAAATGTCAAGCAGGTGCCCCATCATCACCAGCTTCCTAATCCCCATCAAGAGGAAGTTCTTTCAGGCTTCCTTCTTCTGAGATTCAGCAGAGTCAATAATTAACTCTGGCCCCAGCTGCTGCAGAGTTGGCTGCCGATGCAGGGATGATCTTGCATTCACAGCCCTCCTGGGAACAACAGCTAGAGTTTTATAGTTAAGGAACTGGCATGGCTAGAGAAGGAGGAGCTCTTAACCCTTTTCTGCCAAGGTTAGAAAAGAGGCAAGCAGAGGAAGTCACAGTGGACCTTGGAGCGCTAGGGGAGCAGACGCTCGCACAGGTGATTTGCTGGGTCACCTGCAGCAGGGAAAGCCCAGTGTTAAGACACCCACCTCCAAGCTAGCATCAGGTAAAAACTCACCTAACTCAAAGAAAATGGGGTCCCTCTCCTTTCAGGCTCTTGATGGGCCACAAGTATACAGACACACATGTGGGCAAGCAGGACAGTAAGAACGTGTGGCTTCTCTAGGTTAGAAGATTCATTTTTAGACCGCTCCAGCTCCAGCCAGTATCCACCATTGCTCCCTTCCTGCCTCTCCACACTAATCCATCCCAAGACTGATTTAACCATGTTTATAAGCTCCTGCTGTTAACCACAATGCAAGTTTGGCAGCGAGACCTGGTCTGCACAATTTGTCAGGCTCAACACAGCTCAGCTGCTATGCGCTGTTCCCACCTTGACTGCCTGGGAGGGTTTGCCAGAGCAGGGCAAGGAGAGCCCCTGGCAGGCCCTGAATACAAGCTGGTGAGCCAAGGGTCACAACAAGCTGCATAGGCTGAATATTTTTGATTATCTAAAATGTCAGGGTGCACTCTCTCTCCCCCTGTATCCTAAACTTAACTTGCTTTAAAAAAAAATCTACATGCTATCTCTGAATTGTACACCCCTGCAGTTCTTCCTTAGACACTCACCCCTCCCAAAGGGTTACTAACTGACCAGAAAAGCTGCCTGACTTGCTCCTGTGCCTTTCACAACAGCTGGGTCTGTAGAAGAGAACCTGTGAAGCCATCTTAATCTACAGAGTTCTGTCACTGCTCCAGCTAATCTCAACTGACTAGTAGCAACTCCAAGGCTTTAGAGAAGGGTCTTTTCCTAGGTGCTGGGGGAGGGGGGGACTGAAACCAAGACCTGCTCCTTGCCAAGCATGTACTCTACAACTGAGTTACAATCTCCCCCATCCCCAAATCAACTAGTGAAACTGATCCCAGCACAAAGAGAGGCATAACTGCCTGCTCAAGGTTGCAGATCAAGTTACTGCAAGGAGAGCATAGGGGAGTAAGAGCCAGAGTTAAGAAGACTAGGAAACTTACACTCTTGGGGCACCTAGTAGCTGCCACCTACTCAAGGTCACTTGGTACAAGTTTAATTAAACTTAATTAAAACAGGGTAGGTATTCTTGCACTTTCAAGATTGAAGTGGGGCTCTGTGTTCAGCAATTCAAAGTACAGAACAAGGAACAAATATTCCCTTTTACATATACAGTAAGTCCTCACTTAAAGTCATTTTGTTTTAAAGTTGATGGGGAAATGCCATATGAACATTTGTTTATCAATTAGCCTATGCTAAAACTGGTTTCATTGCAAGTCGTTTTGCTTAAAGTTGCAGTTTCCAAAAAGAACCTATCAATGACTTTAAGCAAGGACTTGCAGCAATGTTCTTTCAATTGTTCCCACACATTGTCTTTACAACCCTGCAAGGTAGGCCAATTCTTCCACTCATATTGCAGATGGAAGAGCAAGGCTACAGGCATGACTTATCCAAGACCTCCTAGTAAGTTCACAGCAGAGGCAAGATCTGGCCCGAGACTCTTCTGATTCATCACTCAGCTAGACCAGCTGTTCTGGATTCATTCATGCAGAGTCCAAGGTGGTTGACCTTGAACACGCTACATTAATCTGAATAAAAGCCACAGCAGCTGGCTTCCGCTGGTGCAGAACTTTTACTTTCTTCTACCTACCTAGAGATAAAACAGCCAGCAAAAACAGTGCAGCAGAGTAGACTCAGCCCAGGCTGTTGTATAGAAGTAACAGAATCCCAACTATGGGAAGAAGAGAGGCAGAAGGAAGGATGGATGCTCACTCTCTGTGTTCCCAGCAGAGCTCTGCACTTCCAACAACTGCAGGATGATTGATAGGCACAACTTTAGCCCACGAAAAAATGTCATGAATGGAAAACTTCACCAGCTAAGTCACCACCCACCATACAACTATGAGAGCCCCCCCCCCCCCGCCCTTCTGGAAATCACATACAAACCTAAGGTCGATTACTTTGAGCAGAGGCACATCTTAAGGCAAAATCAGGTTTCAGGCACTCCCCCCCCCATTTTTCCCACCCCACTTGCCAAACCTCTTCCTCTGTCCTAACCCAGGTCTTCTCAACCTTTTTTTTAAAGGGATACCAAAATACCAGAAAAACAGCTTGGTCTGCTCCTGTGCCTTTAACAGTAGCTTGATTGACAGAAGTCAGCAGGCAACGCTTTTCGCGGCATGAGGCCGGCAAACTAAACACCACCTGCCAGTATCCGCAGATCAAGCCGCAATTCCACAGGACCAGTAAAAAACGAAAAAGGTGGTGGCCGGCCATTACTCCCCCCGCCCATGCTACGAAGTACGAACTTTGATCTGCTTTGCAAACTTTCTGTCCTCCACCACGTCTAGTCTGAAGAACTCTCCCGGAGCCGATCGCTGCAGCTACAACACCGCCGCCTTCACAGTCACGGGGACCGAGCGACCGACTCACCCCCCCCCCCTACCTGACAGCACCTCCATGCTGCGCTGCGCTGCTCTGGTCTGGTCCTCGGATTGCCTCAACTTGTTGCCTGTACGTATGTACCTACCTACCTTCCTCCCTCCATTTTTATAGGGCGTCCGATCCCCTCCTCCCCCGCGCCCGACTCTTTCTCCTCCTCCTGTCCCGGGATCGGGAGCGAGCGACCCGTGCATTCCAGGAGCCTGAGATCACACGCCCAGCCGCCCTCGTTCCCGGAAAAAAGGAATCTAATCCCCCTCACCTCTCCCCGCAAAACTTGGCAGCGATCTGCGGCTCAGCTGGGGAGGGGGGGTCATCCCTGTGCACGGGCGGTGGGGGCGGATCAAAAGCCAGCGATGGCGGGGAGGCGGGGCTGCGCTTCCTCCCGGTCCTCAGTCGGGGTATGTATGAAGAATGGCCACACTAACCCCAGGCAAGAAGAAGGCATCCGGTGGAGGCTGCGACTTAAAGGAGCCGTGGTTGCATTTTTGCTAGATAGAGAACCCTACCTTACGTAGGGTTGCCACCCTCACTCCTGGCAAGATGCATTTTCTGACTGATGAAGAGTTCTGTGTGAATGGAAAGTCTGCACAGGCTAGCCGCTAGCGTTTTTTCCTGGGAGCTGATCCAATAAAAATAGGGCCGAAGCCTTTAATGGGTGATTCAACACAAGTGGTGCCGGCGGAGTAGCGTCCATGATTGTGTCACCCGACTCCCGAGCCGACACATGTCTACACAGTATACTGAGTAAGCTAATGTTAATTTTCCAACAGTGCAAGCCCATACAGTTGTACTACTCAGAAGTAAGTCCCACTGTGTTCAATGGGGCTTACTCTCAGGGTGAGTGTATACAATTGCAGTCCAAGGCATATACTTAGGCTGCAATTCTATACACACTTTCCTGGGAGTAAGACCCATTGAACACAATTGAACACACTTCTGAGTAGACATGCATGAAATTGGGCTGTTAGTTTCTACCACTGAGTTCCATTATGGAAAAGTGGTGGGATAAAAATGTAATAAATTAACCAACAAACAGATCACCAATCCATCTAGACCAGCCACTGTTAAAGACAGAATACTGGGATGGCAAGGCTTTTACTTGCATCCAGGAAAGTGATTCTTACTTCTGTGATTTGGTTAATTGTGAATTACTTGAGGAAGAATTCTGTGTAACCAGAATTCATACACTGTGTCAGTTCATACACTGACACCGGCATAAGCTTTTTTTTTTAAATCTAAGAATGTAATGTGTAAATCTGCCATCCTAGATATATCCAAGGTGGTTAATTACAGTATGAACACAGCCATAAAATAGTAAAAAGCCATAAAACTCTCATAAAAATAATCAATATAGAAGTTACCTTTTACAGTAAATCAGATCCTGGGGAAAAATAAACTCTAGTCAGCTTATCGTAATAAATACCAAAAGCTCTGATTATAAATAAATGCCTTCCACTTTTTTAAAGAAGCTCATTTCCTGAATCTGGTTCACATACTCACTTTTCTGAAATTTGCTTGTGTGTGCGTGCGCGCGCGCGCGCTTTAAAATTAAAGCCAAGATCTAAAAGCTTTTCTATTGGGCTGTAAACGTGTGGATGTGTTTGTTCAAAACTTGTAATGTTTTTTATGTTTTTAATCTGTTTTTAGTTTTTAAAGTTTGTACCAATACCATTTCCACGTTTTTGACCACCTACCTCTGTGTTATCATTTTTACTTACCTAATATTTTGCCATGGCTGTTTACCCGTCTATTGAACGCTCTTTGATCATTGAGGGCCATGAAAACTTGAAATCAAGTGGGTTCTATTCCTTCAATCCGGTAAGGATGACATCATCAAAGCAAAGTTATATACAAGTATTTCCCAGCCTGTTGGAAGCATGGCATGATCTCTGCCAGTTGCCTGAGTGACCCATTTGTTGGGTGCTCAGAGAGGGGCACTGACTTACTTACTCACCCGCGAGTGCAAAGACTGGGGCTTCCTTGAGCAATATAAGTAGCTTAAGCTAGGAAGCATCTAGCTCAGGGGTTCTCAACCAGTGGCACTACCGTGTTTCCCCGAAAATAAGACAGTGTCTTATATTAATTTTGGCTCAAAAAAATGCAGTAGATCTTATTTTCAGGGAGGTCTTATCTTCACAACCTGTGGCGCAGCACCCCCGAACCCCCCCGGCACTTACTTTGACCGATTAAAGCTTCATTCTTTCCAGAGGGTGCAAGGCTCTGCATGGCCTGTACTCGAGCCCTCCACCATGGGGACGACATGCTAGAGCAGGGGTGGGGAACCTCCGGCCCACGGGCCGAATCCGGCCCGCGGGTCGATCCGGTACGGCCCCTGCGGGACCTGACCGATCCGGCCCGCGGGACCGGAGGCTCCACCGCCCGCCTGCCTAGTCACTTTAAAATCGGCCTTTCTGCAGCTGCGCAGATCGCCGTTGAGGCCGAGAGATTGCCCTCTCGGCCTCAATGGCGATCTGCGCAGCTGCAGAAAGGCCGATTTAAACTGGAGCTGACGCGGGAAGGCGGCGGCGGCAGTTGCCGCTGCCGCCCCCCCGAGCCTCAGGTAAGCGTCCGTGGGTGGGAGGGTGGGAGGGAGGTCCGTGGGTGGGTGGGTGGGAGGGAGAGTGGTCCGTGGGTGGGTTAGAAGGGTATATTCGCGGGGTTTTTTTGTCAAATTTGCGGTGGGGGGGCAAAAATTTCAACCGCCCTTACGGGCGGCCCGCAGCCAATTTTCCCAATGGGGAAATGGCCCCCCACCGCAAATAGGTTCCCCACCCCTGTGCTAGAGAGACTCTGCAAGGTTGCAGCCTCCTTGCAGGCCTTGCTGGCCTCTCTAGCACGTCGTCTCTATGGTGGAGGACTCAAGTGCAGGCCATGCAGAGCCTTGCACCCTCGGGAAAGAACAAAGCTTAAATCGGTCAAAGTAAGTGCTGGGAGGGGTCGCGGGGGTGCTGGGGGGTCGTGTCTGGCTGATGATCCTAGCTAGGTCTTACTTTCAGGGGGGACTTATATTGACGAGTGCCAACAAAAATCACGCAAAAATAACAGGTCTTATTTTCAGGGTAGGTCTTATTTTCAGGGACACAGGGAAGTCTTATTTTCAGTAGGCTTACCAGATCTCCAACCAGGACAGAGTGCTAGACCTTTAGGAGAAGGAATGTGGGCAGGTGTAGCTTGTTAAACCTTAGAGCACAATCCTGGGCATGTCTACTCAGAAGCAAGCCCCACTGAACACAGTGGGGCTTGCTTCTGAGTAGACATGCCCAGGATTGTGCTCTAAGGTTTAGCAAGCTACATCTGCCCACATTCCTTCTCCTAAAGGTCTAGCACTCTGTCCCGGTTGGAGATCTGGTAAGCCTACACATACAGTACTGCCAGTTAAGTGTGTATAGGATTGCGGCCTTAAACAGTTAACCATTCTGTTCTCCTGCAGCAGAACTGGGCTGGTTTCAAGCTTGCATCATCTACATTGTTGTTGCTTTCTCCTGGTAGTCCACTGAAGTGTTTTAAATGTATAAAAAAGCAATACAGTATGTGTTAAATGTGTGTCTGCTCTTGCAGATACGCGAGGCCAATTGCTGGTTTAATCATGGTCCACCTAGTTAGCATTCTTTGCAAGAATTCCAGCAGGTATGAAATGGTTGCCAGAAATTGGTCAGTGTGGTCCACCAAGAGACCGCTTCTGGTCAAACTTCTGCCATACATAAAGAACATACAGTACGTGATTGTAGCATTCCACCATAAACCCTTAAAAAGAAGCTGCAGACTTCGGGACTTTTCCATCATGCACAACTTGGTATTCCAGCCCCCTTATTGTGTTGCGGCTTCGTGACATTTTCTTTCTTCTTTACTCGTTCATGGTTGAGTTGAACTCTTCCATTTTACACTTGATATCCTAACCACACTACACCAATTAGAGATTCCAGGAAGCCTACAAATCTGGTCATTGTCTCCGTCTGGGAATTCTCTTGGGAGCGGGGTTAGCTCTGTGGATGGGCCTATTCTTGAAATGCCAAAGGTCCCAGGCGCGACCTTTGGCATCTCCATGCTCTGGCATGGCCCCCTTGGAAAAGAGCAAAGACCTACGCAGCGAGTGTGACAGCTGTTGGTTTGGGGACAGAGGTAAGTTGGTTAGTTTTTCCTCCCTGTTGGTGACGGCTGCATCTTAAATGATTTATGGAAAGTGGTACCTGAAAATTATATACAGTATATACACAGTGGCCATGAGACAGGCTTGCTCAGCTTTGTGCAAGATGGGCTGTTCCTGGAAAACTGCCCAGATCATTAGTCGGACTATAGTCTCGTGCTCGCTTACTTCAAAGGAAGCCTTTGAACTTGATGGGAATTCACTTTTTTCTGAGTAAGTGTGGTCAGGATTGGGCTGCACATTGCTTAGCAATTGCAAGATTCATTTTTGCTAGACATTGGAAAACACAGGCAGTTCCTTCGGATGGCTGCAAAGGGTGGGGGAGCCAATGCTCTTAGTTAAAATAATTAACTACATTTACAGCGCAACCCTATCCAGACGAAAACTGGCAAAGCAACTGCTTCGCCATTTCAGGGTGTTGCAAACGTGCCATAAGGCATGTTTGTGTCACCTGGCAAGGAGGTGGCGCCGGCGCAGAGGCTGGCACCACTCTCCCCGCCCCAGATCCGGAGCTCCCCCTGCCAAGGAAGGTGAGTTAGCGGCAGAGGGGTGGGGGAAGGGCGGAACAGGACGTTCTGGGGGGTGGGATTGGTGGATCGGGCCTCGGAAAAGGGAGTACTGTACTCTTGAAATTGGTATGTGTTTAGAGTGGCCCTGAGCAATTACTAGAGAGGTGTGTGTGTGTTTATATAAATAAAAATATGAACACTTATTGAGGTAGAGTTGCCAGCTGACCAGGAAAAGGCTGGCTTGACAGTTGTTGAGTCTTCAACAGGTGCCCGCTGTGGTAAAATCTTGGGCAAACTTACTACTGAGGTTTGGGTCTGTCTTTTGTATTGATTCACTCGAGTCTTTTAGCACAGACTTAGTGACCGTAGGTAAGCTGCTCTCTCTGTCTCAGTCCACACCTGCAAATGGCGATCATTATATTGGTCTACCAGACTCTACCTTATAGGCCTATAGTGAAATTACTGAAATTAGGTGGCATCAGGGATTGGCCAGGTAGGGCATTCGCCAAGGTCCCCCGAGCATTAGAGTTGGGCTGACCCCTGTATCCTCAGTACCACTGGTAGCAGTTGCACCCATTGTCTGAGCAGGGGGTGAGCAGGGGCTGCCATGGGGTGTGTGTGTTCAGTGTAAAGCTTTCTTCCAGACCTCAGCAACCTGGTTATTACTTGTCCCAGCCACAAGGCACAGCCTGTGATATCCCAGCATTAAGGAGGGGACTGCTTGGCTTCCTGTTGCTGCTGCTGTTGCTGGGGAGGCCGCATTGGTCTTGTTTCCTGCATGACTATCTCACAGTTTTCTTCTAGAAACAATACGAGGGGGTTTGCATAATAACCTATTTGACTATCCATTGATTGGTGGCCTGATTTTACTATCACAGATGCTCAGAGAGCAGTAAGAAAGCTGGAGGGAAAGGGGTTGGAGAAGAAGTGGGGTCCAGTGAGCGTAGAGACTAAGCTAAGGTGCTTGCTTGAACTTTAGGAGCCAGGGAGAGAGGCTGGGGGGTGGGGTGGGGTGGGGGGTGTTGCAGCCAAGCCAAAATGTTGGGGGAACGCCATTTGCCTTGTTAGACAAAATGCCTTCAGGCAATTTAAAATTCTGTTGGCTATTTTCCTTCAGGAAGCTGGTTGTGCCGCTGGGTTTTCCCCTTCCTGACATTTACAAAGGAAGCGAAAACCACCTTTCAGAGTGGAAGAATTGTGAGTCTTGTCTGAGACCTGGGGGGAGCAAGGGAGGGGCACTTCTTTGGGTTCCCCAAGAGAACAATACAACTTGCCCAGCCCACCTACTGGGATTGGCATGTGCCAGACAATTGCGCATCATCCAAGCCCAGCTGACCATGCCAGAGGACAGGTAGGGATGCCCAGGTGGTTGTACACTCCCCAGTCAGATGGACCAGCGACATGATCAACCCTGGGTTTCTTAAGGTCACGCCCAAGGATGCTTGGCGGTGTTCTGGCTCGGCTCCCTCTGAGATGGCTTCTGTGTGTGGTCAAGCTCTTACCGGCCTCCTGGGATCACAGAGACGCGATGGATTCCTCAAGCTGACCTTGGAGTAAGTACCAGAGAGGAAAATGAGATTGAATGTATTCAGGAATTCTTTTTGCTTTTACGTTTGCCAGTATTCTGTTGCTTGTGTTTTTGCTAAGACCCACACCTGGGCACTTGTTTGATTCTTGCCTCCTTGTATTATCCAAACTGCTGCCCTTGAATTTCAATCCTTTCCCTACATTTGTAATGCTTTACCTGCATGTGGCTGGCTGAATGCAGCCCAGTCCTCTTGGACCCTGGGCTATGCACTATTATTGGGTAGGCTTGTGGGGATGGGGAATTGTAACTGGGGGGGGGGGGAGGCTTTTGAGGATGCGCTCTCTCTCTCTCTCTCTCTCTCACTGCCAGGCTTTGTCCTTGTGGGAGCAACCGATCCTTCCCATTTTGGACCTGGCACCAGGGCAGATCAAAGGAAATGGCCTCTGGTTCCTCCCATCACTGCAGGCTGCTTGGGCGGTCCGAGTCCTGTCCAAACTGGCCCACTGCAGCCCATTTCCAGTCCCTGTTTTGCTGGTGTCTCATTCGTGCCTATTTTTTTTCCCATTGTGAGCCCTCTGAATAGGGAATGATTTTTTTTCACCTATTACGCTATGTAAACTGCTTTGTGAACTTTTTTTTTGCTGAAAAGCGGTATATGAACATTTTTAATCATTATGATAGTAATAAATAGCTTGACACATATTGAGCTACATGTATTTATGTTCTGGCTTTTTTTTCAGTTATACCCCAGGACCCCAGGCTGGGTCCAAAGTCGCACAAGAAGAGCCCCCTGCTGCATTTCCTGTCCTCCAAGACACCCCCCCCCCTGCATGAGTGGGTGTTGCTTGTTGCACACAAAGCAGAGTAGAGTCGGTGTTGCCTGGGTCAGGCTCCCTTGTGTGCCATAGGTGTCGGTCGCCTCCATGCTTGAGATGCCTGGGATGGATCCATAAGAACCCAAAGGTCATTTTCGGACAGGACCTCTGAACAGCCTCACCGATGTCCGCTCAGGATCTACCTCTGGCTTTTCTTCAGTCTCCTGCCCTCCCTGCACACGGATCGCTGGAGCTGTAAGTCCTGACTCACAGCTCCCTCCCCCTCCCCAAAAGACCGTGGGCAGGTTGAGGTAATGGTGACCCCAACTAACGCCTCTGACTCACCCCCGATTTGCTGAGCGCACAGTGTGAGAACATGGCTGAGCTGCTCAGCTCCAATCCCCAGAAAGCTGCTTTTGAAGATTAACTGGATCTGTCTCATAGACTTTAAAAAAGGGGGTGTGGGGAGGGGGGAGCTTGGGAAAAGGAAAAAAGAGAGAGAGAGCTGTGGATAAAAGAAGCACTTGATCGTAAAAAGTGCTGGGCTCCTGTCTGGAGTTGGTACTCTGGTTGGGGGTTAAGTTCTTCTGAGCATGTGCAGAGTGCATTTCCTCTCACCATTAAATAATAATGGCTCTCCCAACCCAATTATCTGTTCAAGGTTGCTGTTTTGTTTCTGAAACAGGCTCAGTGCCTTTAATAGTGGTGTAACAGGCAGGCAGTCAACAGATGCAGTCTCTCCGGGAAATGTGATGGGAGAAATGGATGCACCTGTTGAATTACTGTCTTCAGTGTAAAGGTGTGTTGAATTACTGTCCCCAGTGTATAAAGGCGCAGAACCTGTCAGAAAAAAAAACAAGTGACAACTCTTGATACATGGTGAATGGGTTTGGGTTTGGATATTAATTGGTGAGGGAGGACTCTGCACATGCTCTGAAGAATTCCCCCCCCCACTAACTTTGCCCTTGCAAGGGGAAAAAGCCAGTCCCAGTTTAATGCATGAAACAGAGACACTCTGGAAGACACTGGTTAATCAAGTCAGGCTTTAATTGATTAATGTACCAAGTCAACCAATTAAAACTTACAGTCCTAATATAAATGTTCTCTATAGGATATGTGAGAACACCTGCCATTTCTTTGCCACCTGCAAGTTGATCCATCATACATCTCTCTGTTTTTCTGCAAAACGATGTTGTCTTGTGCTCAATGTTTTCCAGCTCTCCTAGTCACCAGGGGGCGCCCCTTTAGCTGCAAATGTCTAGTAGTTGAAAAAACCCGAAAGAACTATATTATTTTCTTCCGATGGTGAACCGCCTTTTTTCCGTTCTCCCCCCCCTTTTTTTGGCAAACAGAGGACAGGAAAAGAAGACAAAGAAAAGGAAGCAGAAGAACAGCGGAGACCCAACAGGGAGACTGCTGCGTAGATGAAAGGTCAGAGAGAAAAAGAAACGGAGAAATATTGACACAAATTGATGGAGAAGCAGGCATGGGTGGATGGCTAGATGGATGACAGAGGGACACGGATAGAATATCCCCAGCACCGCGATCACCACAGTGAGCCAAAGAAGGGAACGAGACGCAGAGAGAGAAAGAAAGAGAAATGGGATAAGCTGCAGCAGAACGAAAGAGCGTAAGCAAAAGGTAGTGACCCAAGCCGAAAGCTCTCGATCTTCTCCTGCTTCATCCGTCTCTACGCGACACTCAACTCTCCCAATTTGTTCCCTAATGTCGGGACGTGCAGTTCGAGCCGAGACAAGGAGCCGGGCAAAAGATGACATCAAGAAAGTGATGGCGGCCATCGAACATGTCCGCAGATGGTGAGAGCCAGGCGGGTAGTATTTTGTAGGGGGCAGAGGAACATGGGCAGAAATGCGACCTCTTCGGGAGTGCACTCAGACCTGTTGATTTTTAGAAGGGTTGTGAGCAGGTTGCAGTGTGAGCTTTGGGGGCTATTGCTTCGCTCGGATGGTGCCGTACGGTTCTGGAGACAACTTTTCTCTTTTTGGGAGAGCTTTGAAATCACGTTTCGGGCAGTAGGCTTTGAGGCCTCCAAAGTGGGTTTCACATTGTGCTTCTGGGGATTTCTGCCATGTGCGGTTTCCTTGCAAACGTGGTACTTCTTTCCTCTCTCCTCTTCTCCCCCCAACCAGCTCTTGCCAACCAGCTGATCAAAATGTATAGATCTATTGATTTGTCGAGGATGTGTTACATAAACTCCCCTGAGTCGCTCCCATTGCCCAGGATTGACCTGTCACACTGGCCCATAGCAGGGCCAGCCCCAGGCAGATCAAGCAGCTGCCGGGGCTATAGAACGCCCCCAAAGTCCTACTCCCACCCACCCCCACCTCATTTCCTCAGGAGAAAGAGAGGAGAACTACAATCCCATATACAGCTCAAAAATGTGAAAGATAAATACAGCTCAACAATCGCTATTTTTGGTGCCAGTTTCCTGACAAATCACTGTCCTGATTTTTGCCTTGTTAAATAATGTCTAGAGTGGCTGTAGGTTAGGGCTCAGCTCCTCTCCAGGCTCTCTAGGACCTAAGTCTCTGTTTGAGGGAGGGACACCCCTGGTCTCTAGCGTGCATGCATAGCAGTCCACGCGCATGAGCGTTAAAGCAGCACACAGCTCACAGCCTGCTGTTGTTTATTGACATCTTTTATTTATGATATATTTTGACTCCATGCACTGCGGCTGCTGAGCCATATCTTACGAACCGTGGATTGTAGCACAGTTATGTTTTTCTCTAAGCAAAAAAAAAAAAAAAAAAAGCTCTTTGCTCTTAAACGAGTGGCAGACGGGCTATTGCAGAGTAAATGAACGCGACAGGTACAGCAGTACATAACGGGGGTATGTGTGTCTTCCAGCAGTGATCCTTGTTATGAAAATGGAAGTGTTCTAAGCATGTCCCTGTTTTATTCCATGTAACATGGGAGGGTATATGACCTTTCC
This sequence comes from Plestiodon gilberti rubricaudatus, assembly GCA_026170595.1. Lineage (NCBI taxonomy): Eukaryota > Metazoa > Chordata > Lepidosauria > Squamata > Scincidae > Plestiodon > Plestiodon gilberti. The sequence continues at coordinate 10,377,625 of JANXHW010000006.1, read as the reverse complement.
CCTAAAAATTTTCGAGCTGCAGCCTCATCTCTCCAGGCACTTGTATGGAGCAATGAGGAAGCATTGCCCCAAACCCAGATACCCCCAAGTAGGAAACACGAGATTTGCCAACTCAGACTGAAGCTCTTGCTGGGGTGTTCCCCCCCTAACATGATGTCATGTCATTTAGCCAGGGGCCCCTGTTAAAAATTTCCAGGATTGCTTTGAGTAGCCTCCTGAAGATTGATGCTGATTCCTGGATACCCCAGGCCACGCCTGGAGGGTGTTATGTACAGCTAGGGGTTGGTTGTAGGAACAAGCAAGATGAGGGGCAGAACAGTTTTGTCCTCGGCTGTAGAATATAGCTTGAGCTAGCCCTGGCCAAGAGCCATTTATTGCAGCCTATGAAATGCATTATCACTTATCAGCACCCACTTTTTGCACCTGTTCAATGGATAGGGCATAAGCATAAATACGATATTGTTTAAGTTTAGTGTGACATTTTAAATGTGTAGTTGCGTTGTCTGCCGACACTTGACTATTGAATTTGAGCTCTGCACGGGGGGGGGGGGGTAACTCAGCTGATTTATTGAAGTTATATACAGCTCGCTTGCAGGGCTCTTAACATGGGCCCACAGTGGGGGTTTTCAAACAGGAGGGGGCAGTCTGGAGGCTGGGACATCCTAAAGGGGACGGCACAGGGTTAATTCACTGTGCCAGAATGAAGGTTGCCAGCCCTCTGGGTTTCGCCATCAATCTCCAGGTGACTACTGAAAGCAATCCTCGAGATGTATCGTTACATCATGTTGCAAAAAAAAAAAACCACTCCAGGAAAAGCTGCAGTCAGAGTTGGCAACTGTAGCCCAAACACATACTGTCGCACCATTGTTGTCACCCCTCCCTTTGGGATACGTCTGTCTACAGATGTAAATCAAGAGGCAGGCCTGGGATGGCTGCATCTGCCTCGTCGTTTGCCTCCTTTCGGCCCAGGTCACCTCTAGAGGCCTCTGACTAGACTTGGGATGAAGGTTCCAGGAGGCACCTGAGGGGCCGCTGCGGAGGGCAGCAGGGTCTTGGGCAGCAGATGACCCTTCGCTCTGGGTCAGCAGACCCCTTCAAAGGCTCTTCCCTGAGATGAACTAGATGGGTGGGAACGAATGGGAGACCCCAGGCGACCCTGATTTGCTCTTCTCTCTTTCCTAGGGAAAAGCGGTGGGTGACTGTGGGAGACACATCCCTACGGATCTTCAAGTGGGTTCCAATTGTGGACCCCCGGGATGAGGTATGCTTCCCTCCCAGCTCCCTTGCCTTTCCACCTCCAGCCTGCTGCTCAATTCCTCTACTTCTTCTCCCCCTCCTTTCCAGGAGAAAAGGCGGCTGGCAGGCAGCAGTGACCAGCAGAGGACCAAAGAGAGGAGGGCCCGGATGCCCAGCCCACGCAGCAACCCTGCTCTGCTCATGTTGGATCTCAATGGTACATCCTGGAAAGGGGAGGAGGAGGAGGCCGCCCCAGATTAGGAAGGCGGGGCTTTTTGGGGTTCTGCTGACTGCAAGGTTGCACTCGGGGTGACAGCAAAGCCACTCCCCCTTCCTAAGATCCCAAACGATTTGGCACTCAGTTCTGCACTTGATTATCATTACAAGGAGCCAAGAAGTAATGCTAATTGATGCTTGGGTGGGGAAGTATATCGAGGAGAGAGTGTGCTTTGAGCTTAAAAAGAAAAAAAAGGTCGCATTAAAATTCTGCATTATTCCCCTCCTGCACCCAATAAAGGGAATTTTCAGGCAGTAGTATAATTCTGCATCGGGAGCTGCTTTCTACCAGGTCAGACTATTTGTCCCTGTTGTTCAGGGCAGTCTGTGCTGCCTGTCTCCTCAGACGTGAGCCCCATGCAGTTCAGTCAGGCCTCCTCCCAAGAACGTGTGTTGAGGATGGCAGCTCTAGGATAGTATAGTAGTGTACTTTCTTCTCTGACTGCTCACACTCTCCAAGGACTCAGGCACTGAGAGGCCGTCTGACTCTTTCTCGACCCTGTTACCTGACAGCCTTTAGCTGGAGACGCCAGAGATTCAACGGGGGGAATTTCTGCATGCTAAGCCTGTGTTGTGCCATTGAGCGCTGGCCCTTCCCAGCTTCCGCAATTTATTCAGCTTGCCAATAACACCAGCCCTCCTCAGCCCCTTCAGACCCAGCCAGGATCTACCTTGGGCCCAAACATTCTCTCCATTGATACCCCACCATTCATGTTGCCTCCAGGACAGCTTACCAAGACAAAAAAGACCACGGTAAGCCAGGAGGGCGCTGAGCTGCCTCTTGCCCAAGTGAGCGGGAAGCAGATGATTGCAGCTTGCAAAGGCAGCAGGTTGGAGGGAGGTGGCCACAGACTGGAGGTGAAGGGCACCCTGAATCCACCACCTTCCTTACAACCTGCCATTGATGCCCGCTGAATCGGGTGGCGTGGCTGCAGGGGTGGAGGTGGAGCCGGCAGTGCTCTCTATAGCCTAGGCCCTTTTCTGCTAGTGAGAGCTCTGAAATTGGAAGAGATCCTGGTGGAGCGAAAAGCGCTTGGGGAGAGAGGCAAGCCACAGGAGGGGGGAGGGCTTTGCACCCTTTCCTGCATGCATGCATGCCCCTTTTTTGCATTTTTAATCTTAAATGATTCAATTAATTATTTTAATGTGTTTAATTGTTTTAATGTGTTTATATGTATTTTAATATGTTGTAAGCCACCTTGAGTACCCTCGGGAGAAAGGCGGGCTACAAATTCCTTAAATAAATAAATAAGTAAATAAAAAAGGATCCCCCCATGTGCTTCTACATGATTGGGCAGTTCCCTGTTTAAACACACACCACCACCCTTGTTTCTCCTTTGGCCCTCAAGCCTAGTCTTGCACGCTGTGGCAGGAGTGACGGATGGAAAGCAGAAGAGACGGTGCGCTGTTTAGAATCACCTTGCTCATCTGTGAGAGCCATGGGTCCTAATGCCCCCCCTTCTGTGTTTCCCCAGATGAGAACAGCAACCAGAGTTCGCTTTCTGAGACCTCCTTGCTGAAAGGCGGGGACACTAGCCCCAGCCCCACCCCTGACCGCAGCCAAACAGTAACACCCACCCCTCTTGGGGAGCTGAAGGCTGAGGACTCGCAACCCCCCTTGCTGGGGCAAGAAGGAGGTAGGTTAAATTGGGGAGAACTGAAGGGCAGCGGTAGGTAATGGTTGGAGCTTATATATACTGTACTCTCTGTGTGTCTGCCCACCACAATCTCTCCATTGCTCTCCTGGGTGCAGATTCTGGGGTCCTACTCCTTGAGGGAACAGATGAGCCCCCCATGCTTACCAAAGAAGAACCAGATCCCAAAACATCAGGCACCCAGGTGAGTGTTCAGGTAGGATGGGGTATGCCAGAATTATCCTCTTAATTTTATTGACTGGTGAGTTGAGGCAAGAAGATAGTGGCTTCAGAGGTGTCATTAAGGTTTGTGTCACCCAGTGTGAAAGCTCATCGCATCACCCCCATAGACACACTCTTGTTGTTTGTATAACACCATCTGTTCCATAGCATTCTAATGTACTCATAATAATGATCATCATCATCTTTCATTTTCTATACCGGCTTTTCTATACTGAGGTGCACTCCAAGCAGCTAGTGGTGTCACTTTATTTTAATATTCGTATAACAGTACAGGTCACCCAACAAATCAGTAACCAACAAAAACCAGTGGCCAACTTGATGACACTCACAGAACTGAATAAGAATTCTAGTATTAGCTCTGATACATGGAAATGAGAGCCGACTCATACTAACACCTTATTGGTTCCCTACAGTGTCATAACAGCACCTCATTGGCTCTCAGAACAATCAGTCTCGGTTTTGTTAAATAAACCCACTTTTTGTTACATAAGTCAGTTATGTTTTCTTTTCCCGGTTATTTGGCCATAACCTTTGGTAGATAATTCAACCATAATTCAACATGGTTTGTTTCATTACTTTCTGCATTAAATTACCTTTCCGGTGACATAACTTCATGGTATTATTCATAAAGACAATTTTTTCCAAAAGTTTTCCACAATTTTGGCCACTAGTGGTGTCACCACCGTGGGTGTCACTTGGTGTGGTCCACACCCCCTAGTGATGCTACAGAATGGCTTACTCTAAAGGCCAAACTACATGGTATTACCTGTTAGCCCATTTTTTTAAAAAATAATAAAGTGGGGAGACATTTCAAGAAGGTAAAAAGGATAGAGGGGCTTTAGGGGCTGTTCCCATTGTTGGTTGCCATCCCAGTTGTGCCCCCACAACTGGCTTTCAAAAGAAGGTTTTTTTCTTAATTAAACCAGCCTGGGAGGTGGGGGGGGGGTCAGGGTCAGAACTGCAGCTGGGGCAAAGTACTAAAACCCCTCTAGCCCCCCATCAAGGTTTTGACCCTTTTTGCGCTGCCCCCCTTCCACTGCCAGTTGTGGATACTGTTGTTTTTTTTTAAACTGTGTAGAAATATTGAATTTGTCAACATGATACATAGCGTTTGGCTTTAAAATGTATCGACATGATGATTTCTATTTTTTTTTTTTAAAAATCATATCTCTCAAAATTGAAGTTCGAAACCAGAACTTTGAAATATTCAACGTACTGTACAAAAGTTTGGATGCAAATGGTGCCAAGTTTGAATTTGCTGTTTCAGGTCTAATTTGCTGGGACGGATGTGGTTTGAGGTGCACATTTTCCTTTTCCTTCCCTTTCAGATGCAGGACTCGGAAGTCCAATTGGAGTCCCCAAAGATCCCTGAAGACCCGGTTCCTGAGGCGGAAGAGTTGCCGTCCTTGGGGGCGCCCCCACTGAAGCGTATTCGCACAGAGGCACAAGATTCTGAGTCCAGCAAATCCCCAGAGGTTTAAAGCACAGGCCTGTCTCTGCCCCCCTCCCCATCTCTTTTGACAGGATATATATGGGTGTGTGAGTGGAAACTTGCTGGGAAGAATGTATGAACACAATGTTACAAAACTATGGTACAGGGCAGCCTGCTTGCTGCCCCCACTGCCTGGGACTGTCACCATTTCCCTGTGCCTGCTGCCCTCTGGTGGAGGCCTGCTGTAAACGTATGACAGTCGTAGGTAATAAACATGGCAGCAGGCATGGATGCTCAGACTCCATGTTTGTTTACATATGGCAGTCATATTTTTTTGCATTGTGCATGAAATGATTTGCAGTATTAAAAGGAACCACGGCAGGAGTGGGAAGTGGAGCATGAACGGCTGCCATAAGAAGCAGTTTTAGGTGTGCGGACAGTGATGATGAGAGTGGAACAACAGGGATGTTGAGAGTTACATGGTGGGAGAGTGGGAGATGTAAGCATGCTCACCCAAAGATAAGGGACTAACTGGGGATGATTAAAACCAAACGGCATAATCATTAGGAAAGTCACAAGGCTGTGGGGTTCTACTGTCCACCCTAGCTCTGAGAGTGGAAGGGCATGCCATGGTTTAAAAGCAAGGTGTATAGTCTCTGCATGATCCACCTCAAATCCAGATTTTGGAACCAGAGACCTCACTTTCTGCAAACAGAGCAAAATATGCAAATTAAATATATTTGCATATATTTGCTTTGTCTTGCATAATTCTGTTGCCATGATTCAGAGGAAGAGAGAGAGAGGAATGTGGAGATACTTTCAAGATTTTCTTCAGAATCGCAAGGATTAGAAACATTTTTTTTTAATGAGAGCATTCTGGGATGCCAAATTCTGGACCAATTTGCAGGCATGCATGTAGCTCTGATTACAAGAGAAATCAGTCACTAATTACTAAGATAAATCTTGGATCTCAAGTCAACATGGAAGCTACATGCTTTGTCCTAAAAGCCCTTTTGCCGAATCCCAGACATGCGGGGGCTGCTTTTTGTGGCTATTTGGTAAGGTGCTCAGAAATATTCTCAGTATTATCATGACATGCTGATTTCCATTAGAACTGTACGATGTTGTACAGTGAATCCTTTAGAGGTTCTGCCTCTAACTGGCAAGAGAGTTGCAGGATATTGAATTTGATTGCTTACCTCTTAAAGATGAAGGAAACTTAGGGCACAATCTTGTGCACTGCTACTCAGAAGTAAGTCCCATTGTGTTTAATGAGTTTACTCCCAGGAACGTGTGTGTATAGCATTGCAGCTTTAGTCTGTTGGAGATGGGAAGTAGGAGCTGGCTGGACATTCATGAGCTACATGTGCAATCCTATGCATGCTTACTCAAAAGTAAGTACCACTGTGTTCTATGTTCCCCCCAGGTATGTGTGCATAGGATTTCAGCCCTAGACTGTACCCAGTCTCTGGTAGAGGGCTAGAATCCAGCCGATTGAAGGGTTGGGCACTGAGCGTTAGGATTCCCGGATGTCCTGGGATCTAGATGGAGACTTAGAAGAAGGCAAAGATACCTACTAGTGCTTATAAAGGGGGAACTTCCCACTGGTGGTTCCCAGTTTCAGAGATGGGGTAGAGATTGAATTTGCATTGTGGACTCAGTGGTATATATATACATATATTTTCCATTATAGAGTTTGCTATTCAGCTGCAACCTCCACAGTTTCATGCCTTATCCAAAACGTTGTTAGCCGTCTTTTCCGTTGTCTGGGAGTGGCTTTGGTACTGCTTTCTGTCCCTGCTCTCAGCACTCCAATGAGATGGAGGTTTGGTGCCTTCAGGGCATAGCACCTTCTTAGTACCTGACTGAAGAACTGTGTCATGGAAGGGTGTCTGTGACATCATAGCTAAGAATCAAAATGGATCTTAAGGTCAAAGGAATACAGGCGTTCACATGTTTGCCGCACCTGTAGTACTGGACCAATTTGTACAGCTTTGATGAGTTCATTGAACAAATCTTCAGAAAACACTCCTTGTTAGTTTTGCGTTTTAGTCAGTTCTGTGGCTTCTTCATAATGTAACAAGAGTTCTTCTGAGGAGCGCCAATTTGCTTGAACAATGTAATCAAATATCTTTCCAAGTTGTGCAGAACTTAAGTGCTCATTGATATCACTGTATACATTAAGTACGCCATAGCTTTGTAGTCGGACTCAAATGAATGCTTCACGTGCCCCCTCCTGCCAGCAGGGTGTTCTTTCCTGGGGCAAGGAATCCAGCACTCTGAGCAGGTGGCATCACCTGTTTACCCACCTGAGGTGTGGATAGTGTCCCCAAACTCTTGGCCATCTTTTCTCTTTAGGATTCTTCAGCCCTAGGGCCTATTTAATTCCCATTTATTTTCTTATGTCTAAACCTCCCTAAGGTGAAGGCACCAAATCTATTTAACTGGAAACTCCAAAACTGACAGCTGCCAACTTGGGATCAACCCAAATTAACTCTGAGCAGCAGAGCTGGGGGGGGGAGAGAAAAGAATGAGGCACAATCAGGTTCACCAACCACTATGAAGCAGGGTGAGAACAGCCCTCCTCAGCTGGTTATTTTGGAGAAAACCACAAAAATGGGACAGTGTCAATTATGTAGTTTAGGGGGGAGGGGGTTGAGACGCTTGCCACGTGGATTTTTGGCCTCAGTCACTACAGTGGATTGGGTCACGTGGTTAGGCCTGCAATAAGACAAAGCAAAGGAAGACTGACGAAGAAAGGGAAGTGGTGGGGTGGTGGTGGTGGTGGTGGTGTCAGCTGTATGCTAGCACAAGTTTTGCACAAGTCACAGCTAAACCCAGAAGACAATTTCAAAATCGGGTGCAGGAGGTCGGCCCCGAGAAGTTGGGGTTTGCAAATCTTTTTGCATTTCTGAAATTTGCTATGTTTGTAAGTGGAGGACCTGCTCCTCTTCAAAGCATGGTTGCCAGTATGGTTTTTGTTTGTTTGTTGGCAGGGCTTCTGCTCTGCCTTTCCTAGAGGCATTAACCCAGACCCCTGGAAATAAATTGTTCATCTCAGCTGGGAGGGACTGAGGGGGGTGGTGGCACCAGGGAATGGGGCAGGAGTGGGGTATTGCAACCAGAGAAAGAAAGCAATCATGCCCCTCCTACACAGTGTTTGAGAGAGGAAAAAATGAGCTTGTTTCAGCAGGAGACAGCAAGGAAAGATATCGTCAGTCAGCAGCCGCTCTTCAGCCTTCTTCCCCTCGAGGTTTGCCCAGGCCGAAGCATAACATCTTCCACAAGATGTGCACAGCTGCCTGCTTCAATAGATCTAGATGGAGACTTTCAGCTACAATACTGAAATTGCACAAAAAAAACATGCATGTAGATTGTCATGTGTGATGGACACAGACCTACATGTACTTTTCTGCATGTGCCTGGCATTAGGAACTCATAGTTCATTGTGAGTTTATCTTGAGAAAACACACACACACACACACACACACACACACACACACACACACACACACACACAGAGGAAATAAAGTGATCACACGCAACCATCTCGGCACACATGGCATGTGCCCAATTTCTTGCACGGAAACCATTTCCATGCAGGAGTTCTGCAATGTTTGAAGTGGCCCTAAGGCACTCATATTAGGCAAAATGCTTAGTAGTTGGGGAGTGTGCTAATGTTTGTTTCAGCAATAAACTTTTTTTTCTTTTAAACCAATTGTTTTATAAGCAATATTTTTATTTTTGGTTTTACATTTGTAATATTTTTGGTTTATAAAGGGTATTCTTCATCCTGAACTCTTGAGTATGTGTCTGTATCTGTGAGGGGGAAGGAAGGGTATTCTTTGATCTTTCGCCATTACGCATGGCAATGTTGAAAGTATTTTGTACATGCAAGCCCTTCATACAGATTTGTCAACTGCCTGTGTGCAGATTTCATGGCAGAATGACATAACATTCCTACAGCATTATTCTAAATGTGTGGAGTTCAACGGGACTGACTTCCCAGCAAGCATGTTTAGGAATAATATGTACACTTGCTTAGTCCCAGCAAGCGTGTTTAGGGTACACTTGCTAAGAGTAAGCCCAATGGAACATGGTGTGGCTTACTCTCAAGGAACCACACATGGGATTGCATAGCAAGCATCCCTTATTCCAACAGCATTATGAAGTTTTGCAGAATTCCAGGTTGAAAAGCTGCTTAGGTAGGCTTACCATATCTAAAGGGGGACAGAGTGCCTACACCTTTACCATTGTAAAAAGAGGGAATTTGGGCAGGTGTAGCTCATAATGGAAGGGTGCAACGAGTTGCACCTGCCCAAATCTCCTCTTTTTACAATGGTAAAGGTGTAGGCACTCTGTCCCCCTTTAGATATATGGTAAGCCTATGCTTAGGGATTGTGTGTGTATATATCTATATGATTACCGGTAAATATACATATTGTACATGTGTGTGGGTAGCTACACAGGCTCCAGCACTAGTGCGTGGATGTGATTCAGTGTTCACTAGACACTAGTGCATATGATTTCATGCATTACACAACCACATGTACACCCAGCAAGCTGCTACAACAACCAATCACTGACCCGTTGCCAATGGTACCTGCATGAGACACATGTCCAAATACTGTTGTTGTTCAGTCGTTAAGTCGTGTCCGACCCTTCGTGATCCCATGAACCACATCCCGCCAGGCCTTCCTGTCCTCCACTATCTTCCTGAGTTCGCTCATTTTCATGTTCGTTGCATCGGTGATGCTGTCTAACCATCTCATCCTTTGCCTTCCCCTTCTCCTTCTGCCTTCAATCTTTCCCAGCATCAGAGTCTTCTCCAGAGAGTCCTCTCTTCGCATTAGGTGGCCAAAATATTTGAGTTTCAGCCTCAGTACCTGTCCTTCCAGGGAACAGTCAGGGTTAATTTCATTTAGGATTGACTGATTTGATCTCCTAGCAGTCCAAGGGACTCTCAGGAGTCTTCTCCAGCACCACAGTTCGAAAGCATCTATTCCTCGACTGTACCTGTGTGCTTCTTCTTCTACCAGTTCTGGTCCAGCACTCTAACTCCTGCATGCATCACACTGTCACCACACATCAGAGTGGGCATCGTTTTAAAAGAAGCATCAACTCTGAGAGAAAGATATTGTTGCCTTTTTCTAACGGATGGTAGTATATTTAGAAATAATTACCTCTCTATCGGCGCCCCCCCCTTCCCAACCTACTGCCGACTTCATCAGAGTGAAGGGGAGCACTTTTTCAATCAATCGTGTTTAATCTACCCAATTCATCGACAAAACACTGCAGCAGCCTTAGGGGCATATACACTTGAGGAGGAAAAGTGGTCTGAAGCTTGAAGCTGTTGTCCTGTGCACACTTTAAAGCCAAGGGGAGTAAATCCCATCGAACTCAGAGGAATTCACTTCTGAGTAAGTACGCCCAGGCTCTCCACAGGGGTTAAGATGCTCTCTGTGTCCAGTCGCCCATTTTCCCCTCAAGCGATGAAATGCAATGCTATCCAATGGGGGGGGGGGGAATCCTTGCAAACCAGCCCCTCTTGCAGAGAAGGACGGACAAGGAGGAGTTAACCCCTATTCTTCCAACCCCCCCTCCATGTGCAAGAGACGGAAGAGGAGGGCAGGCAGAGCCTCGTCAGGAGGGGTTCGCAGCAGCGCGGGCTGTTTGCTCATTTCCTGAGGGGGGGGGGATCCGATCCTCCATCCCCCGAGCGGAGCGTGGAGGGGGAGGGTGTGATATTGCAGGTCCCCCTCCCCCCGAAGAGTCTCAATATCTCCAGGATAGGCGATATTTTTTCAGGTAGAAATACGAAGAAAGCGCGGGGGGGGGGTTGAATTGGGAGAGGGATCTGCTCCCCCCCTTCTATACGGAGTGATTGCTGATCAGGGAAATGGAGGAGCGGGTGGGGGGAATAACTTGTCTTTTGTGCATGCTTTCCTTGGCACAACGTGGGAAGAGCACCCAGGAATCCGGAGCCACCTCCCTGTGCAACGCCCCCCCAACTAAGCTGGTTTCTCATCTCGCAGCAATGGAGAGAGGCTCCTCCGAGCGTCCTACCTTTTAACCCTAGCCTCTTGCAATCCCATTCAGCCCCGCCCCCTTCCTTCCAATAGCTGAGGAGGGCGGGGAACCCAAGAGTCCGGGCTTCTATAGCCCCTCCCTTCTCTGCTCTAACCTAACCTCCTATCCATTTCTCTCTCCAGCAGAACCCACCAAGTCTTCCCATTTAATGTATTGCCCACCCCCCGCCCCGCTAAAACCCTTCTGCAACCTGGGCTGGAGAAACTAGGAGTCCTGTCCCTCTCTAGCTTGGCGTCTGGAAGAACCCAGGAGTCCTGCCGTTTAACTCTTCCCCTGCCTCTCTACTTGGTTCAACAACATCCTTCTTTCCAGCAACGGATAGAGAGTCCTGGCTGCTAGTTGCTTCTCACTGCTCTAATCGCCTCCTGTACCGTAATAACCCAGAGCTCAGGAGTCCTTCTTGGCTCTTCACTTTTGCTTGTTTGTTTATCGGTGAATTATGTTTGTTTGTTGCCTTTTTTTCCTGCCAAGATGGCTCCCAAAGCGGCTTACAACAGTTGTAGTCGAGCCCAAAGACCATTAATAATAGCAGTTTGGTTTGCAGGTGATAATTTTAGATCTACATGGAAGAAAAAGCTTCAGGTGTTGCTGATGGTTTTCATCATGTCAGACCTCTGTGAAAGGGGTAAGAGCAGGCAAGGTGGAAAGGCAACAACCTACTGTAAATGTGGGACATGTGGGCAAGATGACTTCAGAGGATGCACAATATGGCAGACTCTTTGGGCAGTCGATGACACGGTCTAAGTTTGAGGCTCTTCCCTTCTGATGCAGGGTGGCCAGAAAGAGCTGCAGGTGGACTGGTCGAAAGGCTGCCTGATGGCCGCCTTGAAATGTTGGTGGTTGTCACATTGGAAGCGGCCCTTGTTTCACGTGAGGAGGGCACATGTCTGAAAGGGAGCCCCACATGGCAAATCCGAAGCAGTCTTTCCGTTGCTGTTCCCAGGCTTCTGGACTTTGGCAGTTGATGACATAGCCTACATTCTAGCTCCTCTCTCCAGACAGAGAAAGTAGAAGGAGCTGCCGGCGGAATTGGGAGCTGCCGGCTGCTGGTAGTTCTGCTGCTCCTCCTCCTCGCCTCACAGCAGGTGTGCATTCTGCCTTTCCTATTTTGTGTGATGGGGCAAAGGCGCTTTGTGTCCCCCAACTCCAGGACAAGACATTGAGGTGGCTGATTGAAAGTATCTTGTGCATCGTGGCTGCTGTGGAAAGCCATGTCTGTGTTGAAATGTTTCCAGTGCTTTCCACGTGGTGGCTATAACATCAGAATCACACACACACACCCCATTTCTTAGGGGGAGGCACGTATCTGAAACTTGAGTCTCAAGTGCAAATCATGGAATGTAACTGTGTTGGACAGAAGGCTAGTTATGCCTTAACTAACAGAAAAGCCACGGCCTTCCTCCTGGTCAGTGGTTAAAGCTGTAGGCTTGACTTCAGACATGCCCTTCCATGTGGAGTTGAAGTGGTACAGTCCTCACTAAGGTTTCTGTCACCTCATGTGTAATTTAGTAAGAAATCAGGTCATGCAAGAGAAAGGCAGATGACGGACACTGAGACAGAAATAGGCCAGTGTGTCACACAGCTTGAGGATCTGGGAAAAATGGAAAAGTGCCATTGGCCATAATTCTCTATGGATGCAGAATGAGATGCTGTAGCCTGTAGGCCTTGGCCTCTCTGTAGTAAAAACCATTCATATATGCTATATAGAGTGGATATAAGCAATTCAATTTGAGACCTAAAGTGCCAGTAAGAACTGTGTTAATGTTCTGCTTTTGGCTGAGGGTGAGTGAAATATTCTCTGCCCTTTCTTTTTTCCTTAGGTGCCTTCAGGTGATAGTTGTTCATGAGTCAAACAGCAATTGGGGCCTTAGAATCAACGGGGGACAACAATCCTCCCCTTCTCCCTGGAAGCCAACCATATGATGGCTGCCAAGCCAGCTGGGCCATCGACTTGGGTTCTCAGCTTCCCTTCGCCACTGGAACCAGGGGTCCAAATCAGTGTTGAAATGGAAGAGAGCTCACCTCCTGTCGGAACCATCAAGGAGATCCTGAAGCGCTCGCGGTCCCGGAAAGACCGGATGGATCGGAATGAAACGGGTGTGAGGCCCCAGTGTTGGGAAGTCCGGCAACAGGTCCTCCTCCCCACTCCGAAGGATGAAGAGACTGCCGCACAAACGCATGAGGAGACATTGGGGGATGATATTGAGACTTGTGTGGTCTCGTTTGAAGACATCTCTGACCCCAAAGAAGAAAGAGGGACAAAAACTGAAGTGATGGTTCGGCCTGATTGTGTGATTACTATTGAAGAAGAAGAAGTTGCCCTGGAAGAGCAGGAGCCAGCAAAACCTGGAGCTGTGTCAGAGGATGACATTGAGGCCTGTGTGGTCTCTTCCGAAGAAGTGGCCGGCCCCGACGAAGAAGAGGTGACTCGGTCGGAGGTGATAGATGGAGGCAGTGTCGACAATGAAGACTTGGTGGAATCCTGCGAGAGCCCAGCCCGCCCCAGAGAGGAGAAGGCCATCCAGACAGATGGGACGCTGAGCAACGACTCTAAGTTGTGTGAGGCTTGTGTGGAGAAGGCAGCTGACTCGGAAGAATTGATGGAGCCTGAGGAGATGTCGGAGGAGAATAACCAGGCCAGTGTGGCTTCCCCAGAGGAAGTGGGGGACCCTAAAGGAGAAGGGGTGACTCAAGTGGATGGAAAGACGCAAAAGGTTTGTCACAGTCCGGAAGCGGAAAGCAAGGGAGAGGATGAGAAAGACCAGACCGCCGTCTTGGGAGAAGGTGGCATCGTCATGGAGACTGCCCGGCAAGGTTTCCGATGGTTCCGCTACCAAGACGCCGAGGGCCCGCGAAAGGCTTATGGGCAGCTACGGGAACTTTGCCGTCTCTGGCTGAAGCCAGAAAGCCGCAGCAAGGAGCAGATCCTGGAGTTGCTGGTCCTGGAGCAATTCTTGGCCATTTTGCCCCAAGAAATACAGAGCTGGGTTTGGCAGCAGCACCCAGAGACGTGTGCTCAGGCTGTCGATCTAGTGGAAAACTTCCTGACTGGACTGTCCCTGCTTGAGAGGCATGGGAAAAAGGTGAGACCCCCAGTGGGGATGGTGTGCATAGCAGCCACATGGCATGTTCGGGGGCTTAGGGGGCCACAGGGCGGAGCGTCTCAGGATGTGGAGTTTCCGGGTTGTGGGGTTGAGATGGGGTGGCAGGAAGATTACAGAAGTCTCAGAAGGTGGCTTAGGCTGAAAAGCTGGACGATGCAGGAAGTTAAAAAAGGAACTGTGGCATGGTGTGTTGAGAGCATTTAGGCACCCAGCATCTTGGATCTGCTGCATTGTCTCACAGTACCCCCGGTGTAGTGTTTGGCTGGAGAGTGTTTGCCCTTTTCTCCCTGGCCAGCTTCAGAGGGAAGGAGGAAAAGGTCTAGACTAGTTCAAAATGTATAGCGTGTAATCTAAAGAAAGCTGAACTGAAGCCCTGTGAGGTGTGTGATTACTGGTGATGTGGATTTTCTGGTCAATTTCAAACTGGAGCATTTCTCCATGCCCTCAGTCCATTAGGATCTGATTTGGCATGTTTTGAGTTGTATTTAGTAAACAAAACAGGTATGCCATGTTAATTTTATATGCTGTATCTTGGGAGTTTTTCCAATAATGAATGCATTTCAGCTGAAATATTTTGATTGGGGAAATTCAATAAAACCCACTTTGTTGTTGTTCAGTTGTTAAGTCGTGTCCGACCCTTCGTGATCCCATGAACCATATCCCGCCAGGCCTTCCTGTCCTCCACTATCTTCCTGAGTTCGCTCATTTTCATGTTCGTTGCATCGGTGATGCTGTCTAACCATCTCATCCTTTGCCTTCCCCTTCTCCTTTTGCCTTCAATCTTTCCCAGCATCAGAGTCTTCTCCAGAGAGTCCTCTCTTCGCATTAGGTGGCCAAAATATTTGAGTTTCAGCCTCAGTACCTGTCCTTCCAGGGAACAGTCAGGGTTGATTTCATTTAGGATTGACTGATTTGATCTCCTAGCAGTCCAAGGGACTCTCAGGAGTCTTCTCCAGCACCACAGTTCGAAAGCATCTATTCTTCGGCGCTCAGCCTTCCTTATGGTCCAACTCTCTCAACCATTCATTGCTACTGGGAACACCATCACCCTGACTATATGTACTTTTGTTGGCATGGTGATATCTCTGCGTTTTATTATGCTATCTAAATTTGCCATAGCTTTCCTTCCAAGGAGTAAGCGTCTTTTAATTTCATGGGTGCTGTCTCCATCTGCAGTGATCTTGGAACCCAAAAAAGTAAAATCTGTTACTGCTTCCATTTCGGCCCCTTCTATTTGCCAGGAATTGATGGGACCAGATGGGACCAAAACCTACTTAATGTGGCTTAAATGTTTATATGAAATCCAAAGCTTTCCTTATAAATTATTTTTGTTAGAATACTTGTAAATATTTGAAGACATGACAGTTCAAGATAACATGCATTTCCTTTATGCTGCTTAAATTTGAAGAGAAATGAAGGCAATGAAAACTGAAGATGCTAATTTTGGTACACTTGAAGAGTTGCACTCCAGATATGTAGGTATTTCCTACTCTCTTCTTGTATGCATGCAATCAATACATGGAGGGGGAGTGTGGTTGCACCTGCTGATTCTGCCCCCCGCCGTCTTGTGCAGAGCCCCTCCTAACTTTCTGCTGAATGCCTGGAGGTTGGGGCAGGGGCAGCTACTGCAGTTCTGCTACCCCTCTGGGTATTGATGGCATGTGAGGAGGTAGTCATCTGAAAATAGTTAAGTGAAACTTTGAAGCTGTCCAATTTGACTGGTGTTGTATTCATTCGTCAGCTTGCTAATTAATTTTTGGAGGCAATGCATTTCTAAAAATGGAAGATTTTCTATGGAGAAATATAGTAGTGGGAGGTTTTCCATCCGCATCGCCAAATGATGCTATGGCGACTCATGGGAACCTAGAGTACGTATTAATGGGGTTCCATTGCCGTCTAGCCTATGGGGTATTAGACGTGGATATGGGGAGATGGGTTCAAAACCAAGTTTGGCTGTGGACGTCCTGGGTGCAAACAGGGTGCCTAATTGAGAGTAACCACAGGGTAAATTATAAGGAACAATTTCCCCAAGACTTTTACCACCTGCCCTCCCTCAGGGATATTCCAGTCCCACTCCTTGAGTGTTAAGCTTTCATTAGAAGTCACATCTGTAGCCCTTAGTGTGCAGTTCATATTTTATGCAATTGCTTGCTTAGAAATAAGATGGTTAAGTTAGCCTACCTGTATTTATGTTGTGACTGTTACACAATGATTCCCTGCCTACTTAGATCCCCTTATTTCCAACTTTCTGGCCCGAGGGCCTGAATTTTCCCAGCATGCCATGTCCATGGCATTGCAGAATAAGCAGAACAAGCAGTTTGGACAGAGCTAAGTACATGGTGGACTCCCCAGCCCATTCTTGTTGGGCAAGTTAGAGTTTCAGACTGGTTGAGATGAGGGCTGTGTGTCGTCATGTTTCTTTTTAACTTGGTACCCCATCAGAATAAATTGAACATACAGTATCAAAAGTGCATCTCATACCAGTAGTGAAGTGCTTATTAGTTAAGTGCTTATTAGTTTGGAAGCAAAAGGAATCCTAAGTCAGGCTGTGGTTTCTGTATGCTTGGGGAACACCTACAGAAGTACAATAGGTTATAAACAAAAGGAAAACGTAAAAGAAAAACAAACAGCCTAAGAAGGACTAAGCATGCTTCCAAGAGCCACAAAACGTGGACGGTGGCAGTTGCGGAGGGAAGAACCAGAAAACTGGGAATTGTCAAGTAAAGGGAATTGGCTAGACCAAGCACCTATCCTGGGGGTGGGCATGAGGGTTGGGAAGAATGCTACATTTTTGTTGCAGGGCCCGCTTGTGTTACTTATTTTTGTATGATTAGTGGTCCACTTCTGCCTGTCATGGGAAGTGTCAGAAGTTGCAGTCCTATACATACTTTCTTGAGCCCCATGGAACACAATAGGACTTACTTCTGAGTAGAAGTGCCTAGTATTGTGCTCAGTGTCTCGCCTCCTAATCTGTGGAAGTGATGCTTCACTCTTCTGCTCTCCCTTCCTTCATCCTACCTTGATTTCTCCAGGCATTTCCTGCACGTGTGCCAGCCTCTGGTGCCAAGACTGGCCGCCTTTTAGTTTTTGAAAGATGACGAGAGAACCCAGAGATTCTCCAGATGCTCACAGGCCTTGCTTTTCTGCACAGTGCACACAACCCGGCCAATAGTGAGCGTCGTCTTGGGGTGAATAACACACTGTAACTTGCTGCAGGACTGGAGGGGGGGGGGGTTGGACAAGGCTGGTGAGTGTCTCTTGAGATGGTGGGTAGTGTGGAGAGGGGCCCAGACGTGCAGCATCGTCAGTAAACCTTCACCGTTTTTGCACTGCTTCAGGCTCTGGTGACGTTTGAGGAGGTGGCTGTGTACTTCTCGGAGGAGGAGTGGAGACTCCTGGATGAGACCCAGAAGCAAGTCTACCGGGAGGTCATGCTGGAGAATTATGGGAACGTCCGGTCCCTGGGTGAGAAATGGCTGGCTGTGAGGAGAGGACTTGGGGCTGACAGGGGCTTGGGGACGGTCTCGGAATAAGATCTCTGAATCAACCTGTCACCTTCGGCTGTTAACCAGCAACTTGGTCTGCCAAATACCCAGGTATTTGGTAACTAGGAATACCCAGCTTTTTAAGTAGTGCTTGCCCAGATTGCTTCTCATACAGCAACCTTAGGAGGACCCTGTAAAGTAGGCCAGTGTTGTCACCCCTATATAGCAGGTTGGGGAGTGGTGGGGGAGGGCTGGGGGCTGATAGGCAGAGGCTTGCCTCAAGCCACCTTGTGAGCTTATGGTGGTTGAGGTGAGATTTGAAGCCATGGAATTCGCGGCTCAGGCTTGTCGACGTGACTCTGCCCTAGCGTGGTCTGTGTGCAGCAGTCGGTCCCCGGCAGCTCTTCCCTCCCCCAAGAGACAGCTTTGGGATTTGTATCCTTTCTGTGAAATGTCCTTTATTTTGTTTTTATTCCTCTCCACTGGCAGGATTCCCAATTCGCAAACCTGACCTCATCTCCAAGATGGAGAGCAACAAGGACCAGGAGCTGTGCTTCCGAGACCCCCAGGACTCTGGAGAAAGGGAGGCGCCAAGAGACCTGGGTGAGGAAAGACTGCTCTCCCCCCCCCCCCATCTCTGGTTCTCTGTGTCCAGGGGAACTCTGGGGTTCTTTGGCAATTGCTCAGCAAGAAGATCACGAGTAACAAACCACGTTCTCGTCCCTACCAGTTTTCTCCTGCAGTGCACAGTTGCAGGGGAGCATGGACTGTGTGCTGGGTTGGGGGTAGGAAGCCAGTGGGTCATGGTGTAATGGTGGACCACAGAGCCAGTTTCCAGTGGACCTTCAAATGCCCTCTCTGGTTGCTGGAGTTCTTGCCAAGGATGATGCACTGGGTGGATCCTGATCTTGTCCAGCAAAGCGCTCAGTCTAGGGCAAGCCCACAGCGTGCAGTGCCACCGAAGCAGTGCTCACTGCATGCTGTGGGCCAACTGGGGACCAGGCAGCCCCAGAGAGGTAAGTAAAGAACATTCTTAGTTACTTCTCCATAGGCTGCTGCCTGGTCTCCAGTGGATCTCCTCCTCAGACCTACACCAGCTCTTTTGGCTGACGTACGTCTGAGGAGCCTTTGGGGGGCAAGTCTGGGCCACGAAAGGGGGATAGGATTGTGGTTGCCACCAAGATCCACCTCTCCTGAACTGTCCTCAGTCCTGGCCAATCCCTGCCACCAACTTACCAGCATTGGCGGAGGTTCTGCAGCCCACTGCTGCCGGCGCTGGGCTTACCAGCTGCCGCACTGTCGATGGCGAGCCACGGAATGGTGGAGCAGCTGCAACAATGGCAGCCGCAGCATTACACTAGCGCAGTGACCTTCAACCTTTACCCAAAGGTAAAGGTCACTGTAAGTCTTTGCGACTTGGCGGTGACGATGGCACTTCCAGGTTCACGCCATCTCCCAAGTAAAAAAATAAATGCGGGGTTGGACTTGCCCGTCTGCGGCGGCAGTGAGAACCAGAGTTTTGTGATGTCTCCAGCTACCGCCGGATAAGTTCACCCCCTTTTTTACTTAGTTGGAGGCGGTGGCGGCATGAACCTGGCAGTGGCGTCGCCGCCATCCTGAGTTGCCACTCCTCTTAAGGGGAAAGATGTTGTCTTCCGCCAGACCTTTGGGTCTCATCCCCAAGGTTGAAGACCACTGCACTAGCAGGTCGTGAATTCTGCCAGCTTAATGGGAAGATAGGATTGGGCTGTTAATGCTCTTAAGCATGAGTGCAAATACTTGGAATCCCTTAGCATTGCCTGAAGAGATACCTGACTGTGCACTCTTTATTTCCGTTCCTGGAATCCCCATGTGTGTTGAATGTGTAAAACAAAAGCAGTAGACTGCACAAGACAGAGTAGGGCTGCCCTGGCTTCAAAGGTGCCCTCCCAGTTCCTGCAAAGCAACAGAGAGGATCGTCCAGCCTAGCCAGCACTCCACGAGTACGGAGTGCGCCAGCCTGCCTTGTTTCCAGAGATCCTTTGCAGTGTGCGCAGGGCTCCTTGGTAGACGTGACGGCTTCTCTGAAAGCAAAAAGTTCGAAAGCCGCTGCTTTACGTTCGTGTGTGTGATTTATTATTTTTAGAAAGTCTTATATTCTGCTTCTCCCCACTTAGCGCTGAAGCAGCTAGCTGCAGTCAGGAATAAAACAGTATGAGCTACAATTAATAAATATATAATAAGCAAACAACACAGAAGCAATAACTGATGACACAGCCAAGCAACAGCAGGGCATAGAAATAAGAGTAGCAAAACCAGATAAAAGCTCATATACACTGCTCAAAAAAATAAAGGGAACACTGAAATAAGACATCCTAGATCTGAATGAATTAAATATTCGTATTAATTACTTTGTTCATTACATAGTTGAATATGCTGACAACAAAATCACACAAAAATTAGCAATGGAAATCAAATGTAGCAACCCCTGGAGGTCTGGATTTGGAGTTACACTCAAAATTAAAGTGGAAAAAACACTACAGGTTGATTCCAACGTTGATGTAATGTCCTTAAAACAAGTCAAAATGAGGCTCAGTAGTGTGTGTGGCCTCCACGTGCCTGTATGACCTCCCTACAACGGCTGGGCATGCTCCTGATGAGGTGGCGGATGGTCTCCTGGGGGATCTCCTCCCACACCTGGACTAAAGCATCCCGCAACTCCTGGACAGTCTGTGGTGCAACGTGGCGTTGGTGGATGGAGCGAGACATGATGTCCCAGATGTGCTCAATTGGATTCAGGTCTGGGGAACGGGCAGGCCAGTCCATAGCATCAATGCCTTCATCTTGCAGGAACTGCTGACATACTCCAGCCACATGAGGTCTAGCATTGTCTTGCATTAGGAGGAACCCAGGGCCAACCGCACCAGCATATGGTCTCACAAGGGGTCTGAGGATCTCGTCTCGGTACCTAATGGCAGTCAGGCTACCTCTGGCGAGCACATGGAGGGCTGTGCGCCCCCCTAAAGAAATGCCACCCCACACCATTACTGACCCACTGCCAAACCGGTCATGCTAGAGGATGTTGCAGGCAGCAGAATGTTCTCCACGGCATCTCCAGACCCTGTCACATGTGCTCAGTGTGAACCTGCTTTCATCTGTGAAGAGCACAGGGCGCCAGTGGCGAAGTTGCCAATTTTGGTGTTCTCTGGCAAATGCCAAACGTCCTGCACGGTGTTGGGCTGTAAGCACAACCCCCACCCGTGGACGTCGGGCCCTCATATCATCCTCATGGAGTCTGTTTCTGACCGTTTGAGCAGACACACGCACATTTGTGGCCCGCTGGAGGTCATTTTGCAGGGCTCTGGCAGTGCTCCTCCTGTCCCTCCTTGCACAAAGGCGGAGGTAGCGGTCCTGATGTTGGGTTGTTGCCCTCCTATGGCCTCCTCCACGTCTCCTGATGTACTGACCTGTCTCCTGGTAGCGCCTCCATGCTCTGGACACTACGCTGACAGACACAGCAAACATTCTTGACACAGCTCGCATTGATGTGCCATCCTGGATGAGCTGCACTACCTGAGCCACTTGTGTGGGTTGTAGACTCTGTTTCATGCTACCACTAGAGTGGAAGCACCATCAGCATTCAAAAGTGACCAAACTATCAGCCAGAAAGCATAGGAACTGAGAAGTGGTCTGTGGTCACCACCTGCAGATCCACTCCTTTATTGGGGATGTCTTGCTAACTGCCTATGCTTTCCGCCTGTTGTCTATTCCATGTGCACAACAGCTTGTGAAATTGATTGTCAATCAGTGTTGCTACCTAAGTGGACAGTTTGATTTTACAGAAGTGTGATTGACTTGGACTTCCATGGTGTTGTTTCAGTGTTCCCTTTATTTTTTTGAGCAGTGTAATTCAATTTCAACCGAACCTGCATTAAGCCTTGTTGTCTTTGCCCGGGATCTCCAGGCTTCGAGTGACGGGGGTCATCTGATCCAGGCGTTGATTCAAACAGGCGAGACTTCCTGTTGAGAGGGGTGTTTTATTTGGTTTTTATCACCGGAGATGTAGTACTCAGCATGAATTCTTCCAAGGACATTCAACGTTTTGAGAAGTCATCTGTCCAGAAAAGCTCTCGCTTGCTGTCAGAATGTTTACATTAAGGGTTGTGTGTCACAACGGGCTAGTGGAGACTTTAGCCTAGACTAACACCCAGAGGACTGCAGCTTTTATTGAAGGGGGGAAAAATTTAAATAGGAAGTTTCCTGTCCTTATTACTGCAGAGACAGGATTGAATACGGGGTGAGCAGTGCCTGGTGAAATCTCAGAACCTGAAGTGAGGCTTCCAGTAGTTGAGGGGCAGAATTGTGCTGGAAAATGCAGATCTTTTAAAGGGCACGTTATACAGTAGGGCAGCCCTCTAATTCCCCCTCCTCTGTCTTCCCCCTTGCAGAAGATGCTGAGCTCTCAAGTGAGTCTGACTGTGAGGAGCTAGCGACCTGGAAGGAAGAGGAAGCTGTGGATGTCCTCCCAACGGCACCACAATCCCCAAACCCGCTTGAAGGCTGGGATGCCGCTGTCAAGAGTAGTCCTCCCAACCGGGACGGGAGCAGGCCCCGCTGGCATCGGACTGAGCCACGCTTTGCATGCTCTGACTGTGGCAAGACGTTTCCGTGGCAGTCGGCCTTGGCTCGACACCAGCTCTCGCACTCGGGGGAGAAGCCCTACCGGTGTCCGGACTGTCCCAAAAGCTTTGCTCAGCGCTCCAAGCTAGCCCGGCACCGACGCCTTCATACTGGGGAGCCCTCCTGCGAGTGCCTGGAGTGCGGGAAGCGTTTCTGCGACCGCTACAAGCTGGCTCGGCACCAGAAGATCCACTCTGGCGAGCGGCCGTACCGCTGTGACGTGTGTGGCCGCGGTTTCTGCCTCAGTTCCAACCTGCGTCAGCATCGGCGGGTGCACACGGGCGAGCGCCCCCATGGCTGCCCGGAGTGTGGTAGACGCTTCAGCCGCCGCTCCAATCTCATCCAGCACCTCCGAGTACACCAGCTACAGTGGCAGCAGCAAGGAGGGCAGGGGGCTGGGCTTCACCTTGGAGACTCTGAGCTTGGACAGGGCTTTGATTTCTGCCAGGAGGAGTGGGAATATGAGTGGATTGCAGACACACAGGATGGGGAGCCCGCTAGTGAATGCCCTGCTGGAAGCTATGAGGGAGAGCCAAGCTCCGAGCTCCTTGCTGGGGCTCACGAAGGTGAGGAGATCTTGGAGCTCCGTGTTGGGGATTATGAACACGGGTGGCATTCAGAGATGAGTGGCAGGAACCACGAGAGCAATGAAGTTATGGAGCTCCAGCCCGGGAACCAGGAGCACCAGCAAAGCGTGGAGCTCTGCTCGGGGGTCCCTGAGAGTGAGGAGATAGTGGAGCTCCGTGTGGGGGATGCTGATGAACATGGGTGGAATGAGGAGCTTGATGGTGACGACGACGATTGCCTGCTTGTCACTGACGGGCAACCACTGCACCCAGACAGCAGCTTCAATCTAGACATCCAGGCCGCCAACAGCACCTGTCTGGCAGGGAATGAGCTTCCCCAGTGCTCCGATTGTGGCCGGACGTTCACCCGGAATTTCAGCCTCTCCCGGCACCAGCTGATCCATGCCACAGAGCACCCCCACGCATGCCGGAAGTGCTGTCGCTCCTTCAGTTTGCCCAGCCTACTGGCCCAGCACCAACTCACTCACGCCTCTGGGCAGCCGCATGCGTGCCCCAGCTGCCCCAAAAGCTTCAGCCACCGCTCCAAACTGGTGCGTCACCAGCGCATCCACACGGGCGAGCGCCCTTTTCAGTGTGGCGAATGTGGAAAATGCTACAGGGACAGTTCCACGCTCCTGCGGCACCAGCGTGTCCACGGCAAGCCTGATGCCTTGGGATTGGTTCCTCATCGGCAGACCCCTCCTTCCTCCTCTGATCCCGTGGTGGTGATCTTATAAGTCCCGGCTTCTTGAAAATCTGCCGGTGAGAAGCCGGCTACTTGAAAATCTGCCGGTGAGATGAGAAGCCTCCGCAATATTGTGCAACTGGAATAGTTGATATGGATTGGCCACACATGCATGGACGGGTTGAACAGTTCATTCTTTTGACTGATTTTGGGGTGCTGGGGAGTTTTTATTGCTGTAGTGGAAAAATTCCAATTTGGAATTGATTTTGAGAAGCACCTGAGGTAGGCAAAGTGGAGATACGTGTTGGAAAGTGGGGACCAGCTAGCCAGCCTGGAATTCCAAATTGGCTGCCACTGCAAATGTTTGGAGTGCAGTTCGCACCCAAGGATTTATCATTTCTAGAAAGAGGATTTTGGGTTTCTTCAAAAATGCAGGGGAGCCTTCTAGGACAGTTCCACTTTCCCTGCAGTGTTCATGTTCTCTTTGGCTCTGTGCCCAAAGCGCCCCTGTAATGCTACTTGAACCTCCCTTCTCAAGCAGCCCTGCCCACCCTGGGCACCCTGCCCAGCCCTGCAACCCACTAACCTACTAATTCTCTTGTCTGCCAGCTGAGGGCTGGAGTCCAGGCCTGCCTTGGAGTGTCCCCTAGCCACACGTTCAGCAGCTGATTGGCTGATCTTTCTCTCAGAGTGGATGGCCAAAGTTTGAAGAGGTTGGTCAGAATGTGCCAGAATGGCAAGGTGCTTGCTGAGAGGGTGTCTCCGTGAACCACTAATGGCAGAACAGAATTTCCACTCATTGTGGCGGCTACCCTGGTAATAGAGGGGAAGTTGCGTGGACGGCTAAGGGTCCAAAACCGTCTAGCAATTACATTCCACTTCACGGAATAAAGCTACCTTCCCTCCCCGTTAGTTGCTTGCAACAGTCTACTCTGGGGCTACGTACTTGGGGGTCGCCTGCACCCTAACAGTGACCCACCCTGCTCTCCATTTCATGCTAACAACAGATAAGGTGTTAAACCTTTTTTCTGGAATGTACCACTTCAGACTGGAAGTGCAGGATGACATGGTTGAATGCTCCTGAATGAAAGATCATTCCCTGCACTTACAGTGAACCCTCCATATCCGCGGGTCCCGCATCCGCAGATTCAACCATCTGCGGTTATTAAAAAATCACAAGGTTATTTTTGTACAGGCATCCTATGCTGGCCCTCCGCCCCCTGTTTCCGCATTGAGTGTCATTGCATAAGCACTGCCTGACCACCTAGCCATGGGTCGTACTACCGGTTGCCCGCCTCAGGCGGCTCCATGACCCCCACACTTCGCTTTTCCCACCACAGTCCGCACTTCAATTTTCCCGCTGCCACGCCTGCCTGTGGGCAGTAGGTTTTGCTTAGAAGAAAGGCTGCCCGTGCGAGGAAACGCCTCCAGTTGTTGGGTGCAGCTGGCCAACCCCCCGAGCAGCATGGAGCTAAGTGCCTGCCTGCCCGCCTGCCCACCCATCTGTGGTGGCTCTTTTGCAGACTTTGGTATCCATGGGGGGTCCCGGAACTAATCCCCACAGGTAGATTCACTGTACTCAGAAAGCTAGCATATGTGGGAGAAGGCTGATCTAGAAGCCTTTTCTGTGACATGCCAGTCTTCTGTGTGCAGTGGATTGTTTTGAACAGAATTGTGTTCAACCACACAGTCCCCACCCATCTACAGCCAGAAATGATAAGGTCCAGAAACAAACAGGTGTGCAAATGAGACTTTAGAGTGCCAAGGTTCAACATAAATGTAAGAAGATGCTTTCTTAACTGGAAGCATGACTAGTCACTTCCCTGTTGCACATTTTTCCCCTCAAGCCGACCTCCAAGGTTGTCCTCAATTTTCAAATCGGCTAGTCAATGTTTCCTCTCATTGGCTTGGTCATTCTCAAGAAAGAAAGTGTTGCCATTTTGTCTTGCCTGGTTGGGTGTGATCCACTATGAACTCTCCCGTGTGGTTTTACCTGTATGGAAAAGCTAGGGATGCCCTTTGAAAGGTTCAGTGGCCTGGGAAGAGTTATGGAAGGTTTAGGCTGATTGTTTGTTTGTACATATGGAAAATAAAATCTATTTTTTGTTTTGTTTTTCTGTGGCTTTCCAGAATGCATAGTGATGGTTTTGATATATCAACACCCCATGTCCTGCCCCCTCCTTCCTTGTGGCACAAGAGGCCATCTGTTACTCTCAGCTTCTCATACTACAGAGTGGCATCATCACAACCTCTGAACCAGACACATAGCACAATCCTGAACTAAAAGCAGCCGGTGGAACAAGCGTTCCACCAGCCGAAGACGTTGCAAAAGTGCCGTAAAGCACTTGCGCAACGACTCGAGAGCAGGGCCTGCCCTGCTCCGCTGCCTGGACTGTCTCCCGCTCGCCTCCAGAGGTAAGGATCCGGCGGAGAGGAGGCGGTTTGGGAGCAAACGGCGGGGGCCGATCGGCCCAGCCAATCAGGGAGGGGGTGGGGCTGAACTGTTACACGGCCTCCTCCGACTTCCGCCAGGAAAATAGCTGGCGGAAATCCTAGGAGGCCGATCGACCCCAGCCTCAGTTACACCCGGGGAAGGGGATGAGCGTCCCCTTCCCCGAGGAGACTTTCTGCCGCGGGCTGCCTGCCCACGGTGGAGCTTGGAATCCTTATGTTAGGATTGGGCTGACAAGCAGTTAAGTATCCCAAAGTTAAGCAAACAAACAAAACAGTAGTCAGATCCAGAAGCTGGGCTGTTGGCCACACACCTGCTACCACCCTCTCCCCAGTGCTGCTCCAGTCTCTACAATGGGCAAATTTTTGATGTAGATAAAATTTGCAGGCAGCTGTACTGGTTCACTAGTGGAAATAAAACTGAAAAGTACTAGGAGGGTATATGACCTTTATGTGGAGCATGAAAAGGTCACAAAGAAATCAGCAAACTTTCAAGGCTCTTTAACAGGCTGGATATAACAGAAAACTGAACAGGGACAGCAAGTGGGATGTTATTGGGGAGATGAAAAAGTCAAGCCTGGAGATTGTGATAGTCTTAACAGTGGAATGGAGGGCTTTTTATCTGGCTTAATTAGGCTAAGGCATGCTCAGTGTTGTGCCAAAACCTAGAGGCACTGATAAATATGGTGGTTCTCCCTTTGGAACGATAAATGCCTCCCATTACTTGCTTCTGTCTTAGATGCTGGGGGGGGGGGGGTGCATCTGTACCTGCTGTGTGAGATTAACCCAGTCCATGGTCATAGGATCTAATAAGTAAAAGGTGCTGGTGTGGACTGAGAGCACTGCTTGCTCTGCCGGTCTATTTGTAGAGAGAATTGTGCCATTAGTGTCTTAGCTGCTACTTTTCACCAGGCCAGCTCAAATGCTTCTTCAAAGTTGAAACAGAGGTTTTTTTTAACCCTTGTGTCTCATCCCCCCTCCCCCAAGAGATGTGCAAACTGCTTAAACACCCCTTATGCATTTTTGGTTGTTTTGTTTCAATTACTATTATTTGCTGCTTTCTTGAAATTGCAGTGAACATCTATGGCAAAAAGTGGAACTTCAAAAGCATTACCTCTCAGTCATAGAACAGAATGGCTACATAGAATTTGAAGTCATGAGATCAATCGGAAGGCTAAAAACAAATATTGTGGCCAGGAAGTAAATACCTTATTGGCTTTTGTTGGCGCACCAGGAATTAGGGCCAAATTCAAAAGTGTTAAGTTAAAAAATTGTCCTTGTCTAGCCCCAAAATGTGTATCAAGGCAATTTTCTTCTTAATTCTGGGAGCACACCACAGACCTTCTTCCCACACCTCCTAGGGGCGCAAGTTCCCCAGGTTAAGAACCCCTGGTTTTTAGAAGCGTCCTCTGTTTCACCTGGTTCATTTCTGCAAGTCAGGCTGCTGTAAAAGATGCAGGAATTGTGGCTGGCTGGGAACCTACATTGCTGCCTGCTTCTGCTTTCTGTGCAGAAAGGGTGGGTTGCCTGGGAGTTCCTACATCCACACCTCTCTGAGTGATAAGCACAAACCAGGCAGAGGTTTGGAGCAAAGTTGACACAGGCTGGATTTTGAGAAACCACAGACAACGCCTGGGTCTGGAACAAGCAGCAGTTTCCCAATATCCTAGTGCAGTGGCAGCCAGGATTACAGGGTTGCAGAGCCTGGGCAGTCGAGAGGGTGGCTTTGAGCTTTTCTTCTCAGGTCTGTTTGGGGAGGGAGAAAGGTGGTCAGGGAGGGACTCAAGACCTGTGGGAGTTGGTTCCCTAGGAGTGGGCTGCTTTAGCCATGGCTTCCTCCATGCCATTTGAGGATCTGACTCCAGAGTTTGCCTGTTCGGTCTGCCTGGAGTGGTTTTGGGAGCCTGTTTCCCTCCCTTGTGGGCACCTCTACTGCCGAGCCTGCATTGAGACAGCGTGGGGAGCTCCGGGCAGCGAGCTTGTCTGTCCCCAGTGCCGGAAGCAATTTCCCGAGAGGAGATACACCCCATGCAAGCTCTTAGGAACTTTAATTCACCGAATCAGGGGAATGAGCCCTGGGGAGGCTGAGGAGGGCCGGCGCAGTGAAACCACTTGTGAAGAAGAGTCCCCACGGTGTCAGAATCGCATGCTGCTCTCTGCCCATGAGGCCACAAGATGGTATAAGGTATGGTTGGATCCAGGCAGAACCCTTGAGTTCTGTTCCTAAATTGGCAGGTGGGTGGGAGGCTGTAGTGAGCTACCTTGGTTGCCCTTGTGGGAGAAAGGCGGGGTAGAAATTCTATAAATAAAATAAAAATAAATAGAGGGGCTTTCTATGGCTTGCAGTCATCCTACCTTTTAGGGCTCCTGTGTCTAGCAGCACGCACGCACACACACTTAATGTGTTGAGCACTTCCTGCTGCTACCCTTTGTGTCGAGATGTCCAGGATAGTGCTACAGGCTTTTGTTTTGTGTTCAAGCAGAGCATAGATAGCGGAATCAAGCAGACGGTGCAACTGTTAATCCTGCTTCAGATCCCCAAGAGACACTTCACCCCAAGAGCGCATCACCATCACCCAGCTCATCGCTTTCTCTCGCCCTTTTCACTTTGCCCAAATTCAGACTGCAAAATACCCTTTTAGCTGTCCCTCCAGACCTCGGTATGTGTGACATACCAAAAAGTGGAGACATCAAGCTCCATTATTTCAGGCTCATTAATATTGCTCAAGACTGCCAAACCTCATAACAAGCAGGTGATGATTTTTTCCTGGCTGGGAGAAGGCACGATGGGCAAATTTTACGTGATGAATTTCTGACTGTCCGGTCGGGGGACTGTTAAAAACATGTTCTGCCTATGGAGGTGTGTGTGTGTGGGGGGGGGGGGGGTGACAAGAGAGAGGCAATGATTTCCTTCTTGTTGTAACTTCCATTTGCAACCTTGAACAGGAGGAGTTGTCTTTAGCTGTTTCTCAACTGGAGTCCAAGCTGACCAAACTTCTCATGTTCACCAGGGAGGAAGAACAAAGGCTCCTGGACCACCAGGTAAGGATGGTGAAGTGTCGCAGGACGAAGGATTGTGGGGAAGAGAAACTGAGGGTTGCTATTTGTGTGAGAATGGAACCGGCTTATGTATCCATGTTTGGGTTTCAGGCAGTTATGCTCAGTCTGGGAGACCATGTTGTCAACACATTTAGGCAACTTCACAGCTTCCTCTATGCCTGTGAAGAGACATTGAAGGTGAGGCTGGAGGAGGAAGGGGGGGCCCTACTCCCGGAAGCGGAAGGGAGACTGAGAGTGTTGAAGGAGAGCTACCAGGGAGGCCAGGAACTGCTTTTGGAAGCCCAAGACCACCTGAAGCGACACGAATCTCCGGAATTCCTAAAGGTAAGGAGAAAACTGGTGCCCACAAGAAGATGGGGGTCTCTCTTCTACAAATGAAACGAAGGCCTAGTTTTTGCTAAGGTGGTGAGCCTGTGTGTCTGGGCTGAACCACTTAACATGAATATACTTCCTGCATAGAAAAACCAGAGGTCAGGGAGGTGGCTATAATATTAGCACAGAATTCCAGATCTTCTGTTTACTGTGTTCACTGGTTTTCCTCTTATCTTTAATCTACAGGGTATAAACTCCCTCCTGAATAGGTGAGTGCAATAGAAGGCAAGGGACATTTCATCTGCGAAAAGATGCAACCCCATTGGTCTGGCATTAACACATCGCTGTGTGTGCGGTTGTGTTCTCATCTGGCACAGGGTGAAGCAGCAACAAGAAGTCACCACTGCTGTTCCTGATTTGCCTCCAGTGTTGCAGATTCTTGGACAGTTCAAGGGGCCCATACAGTATGTTGCTTGGAGAGAAATGAAATCTGCCCTTGATGTAGGTAAGGTGGCTATTTGGCAGGTGAGGAAAACAGAAAAGGGTCGTGGTTGCCCTCTCTGACCACACCGCATGGGCATGGACAAGTCAGGACTCAGGAGACAAACCAGTTGGCAGGAACTTCCCCCACTGGGGCTTGAACCTGGCTGTTTATGGCAGAGCTGGGAAGAAAGGCTGCCAGATGGTCACTCGGCAATTTCCAGTGGGCTGCTTGGTGCCTCCTGGTTACTGGGATTCTTGTAAAGTACCGGTATGCTGTGCTAGGTGGATGTTGGAAGGGAAATGCTACAATCGTCCAATCTGTATTCCACTTCCCACCAACAATCTTGGGGAAGAATATGTGGGAGTTATCTCACATTGTCCTTACAACAATCCTGCAAGGGAGGCCAGGCTAAGAGACAGTGACTGGCCCGTGGTCACCCAATGAGTGTCATGGTTGGGTGAGGATTTGAACCAAGGTGCCCTCAAGTCCTGCACTCTGTTACACCACATTTGTTCTCTCTCCTTCCCCTGTTATTTGGTTAGGTTAAGGACAGTTAAGTCCTCAGTTAGCTCCCAATTTGGTCTTTTGATTGACTTGGGAGTTACACATCATCACTCTTTCTTTTAGGTTGACTCACACTCCCATCAAGTGCAGGTAGCATTCAAACATTTGTTGAGCCACCCATTGCATTCTGCAGCAGTACAGTCTAGGACAGACTCTACCACATGTTTTTGTTGAATGTGTTGCTCCTCACTCAGTAAGGATGGTTAAGAAAAACTAATCTGCATGTAGTGATTGTGAGGGTCTCTTTGTTCAGTGCTCGCTCTCAAAATATCAGTGCAGTGTGCTGCTCTTATAGATGCAGGATCAGTAAAGAGTTATTGTAACATAGGAGGCCCCCTTGATTAAAGTTGTGCTGTTCTCTCTCCATTCTGCAGAATTTCCCCAGATAACTCTAGACCCTGAAACAGCTCATCCCTGTCTGGTTCTCCTGGATGACTGTACCAGCGTGCGGGACGGCCACCGACGCCGGGATGTCCCAGATACTCCTATGCGGTTCAACTACTGTATAGCGGTGTTGGGCTGTCAAGGTTTTTCCTCAGGGAAGCATTACTGGGAAGTAGAGTTGGGCAACAAGCCGTCTTGGACCTTAGGCCTGGTTAGCATTTCCATAAACCGCAAGGGGAAAATTGCTGCCTCTCCTGCCAATGGGTACTGGGTGATCCGGCTAAGAAATGGCGTGGAGTTAATGGCCAAAGACACGCCTCCTCAAAGGCTGTGCCCCATCTCCTTTCCAAAGAGAGTCGGGGTTTATCTGGACTATGAAGGGGGGTTGGTATCCTTCTATGATTCTTCCATCATGGTCCCCCTGTACACTTTTGCAACCCCCAGGTTCACGGGGACGCTGCTCCCGTATTTCTGCCCAGGGCTGTATGATTCAGGGAAGAATTCAACCCCTTTAAAAATATGCCATCATCCACTTTTGTAGAGAGGAAAGGTCCTTGTTCTACTGCACCCATCACCTTTCATGGAGTAGGTTGGAACCCTTGTCCTTTTACAAGAACTCCTTGCACACGTCATCCTTTTAAACTGTCAGTTCTCAGACTCTCTTATCCTTTGAATCTCCTTCTCCCTCAGTCAAAACATTTACCGTGTTGCCACATTACCAGAAGAACAGGATATCTCAGACTTCCTCCTCAACTCAGCCAGCAAGAGAATGAGGCTGGAATGGGAGGAGCTGCTGTGGCCAGAAACAGGGCTGGAAGCTTCTGTATGTTAGTATATCCCCTGCCTCTCTGCAGCTCCTATATACCCAGCAGTTCTGGTGGCTGCAGTGCTAATCTTTTGCTGATGGAAGGCAAGTGCTCCCAGCCTTGCCTGGTCCAGGATTATCTTCCTCCCCCAAATCTCTCTGGGGGACCTGACCCACAATTTGAGAAGAACTGCTGTAAACTGGCATCCTTGGCCCAAACTCGATGAAGAAACAGCGCCACTCATAAGACTTCAAGACCAAGAGCCAGACAGTCTCCAGCAAGAGCATCACTCTTAGCTTCAATTTCTCATCAGCAAGAAGAAAATTAGGGTGCATAGGGTTGCTGTCGTGAAACTCTGTTAGGGGAAAGTCATATTGTTGGAGACTTCAGCCGTGATTTTCAAATATGCGTCCTTGAAAGTAAATCTGATTGAGTAGCTTCACAATTGTATGGACTCTAAACTTTCAAAAGGATATTTTAAAGCAACCTCATTGGCTTCCAGTTTGTTTGGTTTTTTGCCCAAATCGAGGTGCTGGTTTTGAGCTTTACGTTAAAGCCCTAAATGGTCTGTATCCTGAATAGCTTGGATAGTCAGTGGCATCACCGGGGAGGGTGCAGGGGGTGCAGACCACACTGGGTGACACCCTTGGGCGGGGGTGGCCAAAATTGGGGAAACTTTGTATTTATGAATAATACCATGAAGATATATATCATTGGAAAGATACACTTTTATGTATCAGAGCTAATACTAGACCTCTTATTCAGTTGTGTGTCATCAAGTTGGCCACTGTTTTTTTTGTTGGTTACTGATATTTTTGGTGACCTGAACTGTTATATATTAAAATAAAGAATGGGGATGTCACCATGAGTTTTCGCACCGGGTGACACCAACCCTAGTGACACACTAACCAGGAGTAATCTGTAGAAATACTGTACATAGTCCTGCCTGATGGGCATCTTTTGTAGAACCCAGCTCAGCCCAACTTGTTTCTCCCTATTCACCTTTGGGGTCCATCACTGAGGTGACGTACTGAGCTCTTGCACTGGGTGAGGCAAACTATAATTCCTTCTCTTTTGCAATATATTACCCATCCAAGATCTAAGCTTACTTGTTAACCTTTTAAATGCTTAACAAACAAATAAAACCTACTTCCAAGTAAAGATATTCAGGACTGTAATCTTGTTTTGTTGCATGGGGAATTTACATCTCTCTCTCTCTCTCTCTCTCTCTCTCTCTCTCTCTCTCTCTCTCTCTCTCTCTCTCTCTGGTCATAGAGCACAGGTCCACTTGATTTTGCAACATGTTTCCAAACTGTTTTCTCCCATGATGTAATCCTACTGCAAATGCCTCAGAAGAAGCAATATAGCCAGGCCCCGAAGGACAGAACAGGAGGGACAATGATGATGAGGGAATATCTTGCTATAGCAAAATGACTTCAGGTTCACTTCTCCCAAGAAAAAGGAGAAGTCAAAAGCAGACACACTGAAATGGACCAAGCCCATACTCTATTTGGAGGGGACATGTGGTCTTTGGTCCCAGAGAGGCCCTTTAGAACATTAAATTATATGAAATAAAAGTCATTTGAAATAGTGGGGATACATATGATAGGTGGGTGGGGAAGTAGCTATGCAATTGTCACATTTCTTTTCTTACAAGGGCTGAAGGAGCAGCAAAGCACTCTCCTGCTTGCCTGCTCCCGTTTGATCTACAGAGCACAACAAACAATACATACCTACTTTTTTTGAAAGGAGTCCAGAATGGTAGAGGGGGTAAGAGAGGAGTGATGTCATGAGTGTTATTCAGTTGTTAACTCTTTGGATCCTGGCCAAAGTCTTCAAATATTTCAGACCCAGGATTCATCTTTAGCCCAATTTGCAACATAAGCTCACATTTCATTTTTTTAAAAATATGTATCCCCCTTATCTTTTTTAGTAAATTTTCTCTCTGTTCTTCTCTCTCCCTCTTAATCATAAAATAATATTTTATAATAAAAATAAATCAAAGATGGTTGTGGTGTCATTGGTGTGATTCCAGTGGTGGGTCGTAACCTACCCAGTAGAAGACTGCCCTTGGCTGGAACATTTATTGGACTTAGATATGAATCAAATGATGAATGCAGTTGGGGAGGAGGGGACGTTAGACATTGGCTGCAATAGCTGGAGAAGGGTTTTCAACCCCTACCCCTAAGAGTAGCATAGGTGCAATTTAATTGCACCCTGCCTCCCTGAGCTGCTATATTCTATTTGTACTGATTCCAGATGCAGGGCTACTCTGTCCAAGACCTCCTGAAGTGGCATGCCAAATGCTGCCCCTCTTACCGATGACGTGCCTGCCTCTGCTCCTTCCACTCTCCAGTTTCTTAGCTCAGCACTCTCCTGCATTCCACATTTCCTCTTCCGCTCTCTTCCCCTCTTCTTTTTCCAATCCAGGGAATGGAAGGAGAAGAAGGAACAGCGGAGGCATGTAGGCAGACAGAGATGGGCACTCTCCACCAATCTGGTGCCTGGGGTGATTGCTTCAGCTGGCCTCATTGTTGGGCCGGCTCTGACCTTAGAAGTACTGTACCAATAAGTTTGTACTTCTAAGTACTGTACAGTACTTCTAAGTGAAAGGAAAATTATTTAGGCAGAGACACGAAAAGCTGGAGAGAAAAACAGTTGAAGTTTATTATTAAGCAATGTTGTGGTGAGCTGGCTAGTACAGCTGACCCCAAACAGCGTCACTAAACCAACAGCGTCACTAAACCAAGCTTTAAGGACTCAGTAAAACAGAGGGAGGGTAATAAGAAACAAACTTGTCAATCAGTCAAAAGAAAGACGACACATTCTGAGTGGCTCCACTAAGTTTCTGTTTCTTGTACCCATAACAAGACAATAAACGTCAAAGTTCCATCAACAAAACAAACTAAGATAACAGGAAGAAACTTTGGCATCATCAAGGTTTTGGGGATAGTTGTCTATGCATTCCTCAGGGAGGGGTAAGAGTGGGGAGACAAGGTCTCTTTGGTTCTTAATGCAATTAGGGGTCACTGTGACCCACCAGCTTGCATACAGAGAAAAAGTGGATTTATTGGAGCCTATGGAATGGCCAGCGGGTGGCGCAGTGGGTTAAACCGCTGAACCATGAGCTGTCGATCGAAAGGTCGGCAGTTCGAATTCGTGACGGGGTGAGCTCTCGTTGCTTGGCCAGCTCCTGCCAACCTAGCAGTTCCAAAGCATGTTAATATGAATAGATAAATAGGTACCGCTTGCGGGAAGGTAAACAGCGCTCCGTGTTCCAGCTGCATGCTACGTGCTGCGGCAAGGAGAGTCATGCCGGCCACATGACCACGGAGGCGTCTTCGGACAACGCTGGCTCTTCGGCTGTGAAATGGGGATGAGCACCACACCCTAGAGTAGGACACGACTGGACTTAATTGTCAGGGGTCACCTTTATTTATTTATTTATTTATTTATTTATTTATTTATTTATTTATTTACAATATTTCTATCCCGCCTTTCTCCCCAAAGGGACCCAAGGCGGCTTACACAAAAATAAAATACAAAAATACAAAAAATACACCTTTACCTT
This sequence comes from Plestiodon gilberti rubricaudatus, assembly GCA_026170595.1. Taxonomy (NCBI): domain Eukaryota; kingdom Metazoa; phylum Chordata; class Lepidosauria; order Squamata; family Scincidae; genus Plestiodon; species Plestiodon gilberti. The sequence goes on along the minus strand of JANXHW010000006.1, from coordinate 10,342,583 downwards.
TACCTACCTATGGAATGGAATATATCATGGGCCTTCTTTAAGCATTTTTACATAAGGAAAGCCTAGATAACTTGATTACAAAATATTAACCTGAAATATAAAAATTCTGCATCAAAGTAGAAGTACCTGTACTACTGTACTTCTAAGTTTCCCCCTGCAGGCAAATAATACTTTTTTCCCCTGGGGCAGGATTTGGCCAGGGAAACAGCATAGGGCATCAACCCCCCCCCCCCTCCGCAAAGTGGCCCTGATCTGTCCTGGCCTATGTACATCATAAATCTTCCGATATTGACTATTGTTTTTTGTGCATAATCCAAGCCTTGAAAATCCTACATGTCATGGATACTCTGTGTGACATGACGTGACCTCCTAAATTCAGTCTGTTCAATAATAATATATGATGATTTCAATATGTAACCTCAGTCAGGCAGTGACTGACAGGCTGGTGCCTGCGTTGGCCAGTATTTATTTGCCCTTAAGAACTAACAAGTGTATCTTATGACCTAAGCTTTCGAGGACTAGAGGGAGCCCACTTCATCAGATGAGATGCAGGAAGTGTATATATTGTAGCGGAAGATTCCAACAGGATTAATAATTTATGAGCAACAAAAATGTAATAGCTTGAGATTTTCCCAGCGTGTTGAGCTGGAACTGCAGCACCACCTGTTGAATTTCTGCCTGAACTGTAGCTGCTAAAATCATAGGAGTCCTGTGTGTCAGGGCAGGGGAAAAGAAGTGACATATTGAAACTGAATCGAAGCAAATTTATCCCAGTTACTTTTTAAGAGGAACGTTTGGTAAACGTTTTTCTTCTCATTACACTCTGGAATAGAAGTAGTTAAACAAATCATAGAGGATCGACTTTTCTTTTCTCAGGCCATCTCCCGAGCGCGGAATTTGGAGGAAGATAATAAGGGATGGACCTCTTCCTGTTCCAAGCCTGATTCTCCCCCTCCCCTTTTTCTGTTCTCCCTTTCCCACCCAGCGACACCTCTGGCGCTTGGGGTCTCAGGGGGAAGATAGCTAATGCAACAACAAAGGAGAGCGAAGTGCAGCAACGTTAAGGGGGCAGATTGGGTGAGTCTGACGGGCAAGAAGAGCAATTGCAGGAAAAAAGGAGGAAAAGAGCTACATACAGGCGGAATGAAACAGAATGCCTTGGGACTTGCTGCATTATAGTAGAGACCAAGAGAGGTGGCCAGGTAGCCCTAGGCTAGGAAGACTGTCATTTCCCCAGCGCATTTCTGAATTCACACGTCTTGCTTTCTCTATTCCGTCGCCTTCATCCAGTGTTTCAGGACAGCAACAGCTTTACACGTTTACTGTAGGAAACACCAGTGCTTTCCCCAGAAAATATGTAATGTGTGGATGTTATTCATGCTTGCACACACATCTTTAATACCTGTGTTTAAAGCCCATTTGGGAGTCCTGGCTCAATCAGGTTTCCCAGACAGGAACATAAAGATGATTAAAGATGTATGTTTTATGTACACTTGTGTAGGGTGTTGTTCATATGTCACATGTTTGCTGTGATGATACCTTAAAATGTGGAGTATTCATAATGTAGGGAAATGCCCCCATTCTGAGTTTGCTCTAGATTACATTTGCCACTCAACACCATTTTATTACGTTGTCATAGGTGCGTCCTTCATAGGTGCAGGGTGATCGCTGGTAGAGGGAATCACTTGCCCTCCCCTACATAATTTTGAAGTAAGACTTCGCAGGCCATGTTAATAATTGGTTGACAGAAGTGGAGAATCTGGAGTCATTGCAGTTGAATTACAGTACTGTGTGTTGCAGAGATGGGGTGGGGGTGGGGGTGGGGTGGGAGAAAGCGAGAGTGTGTGTGTGATCTCGTCCCCATTAATCTTTCTTCCATTTGCATGAACAGTGGGTACCCAAACAACAAAGATCCCTGGCATGACTACCTTGTTGTAAAGTAACAGTAACATTGGAACCAAGATGACTGCATGTCTGTGAGTGTTGGAGAAGACACAGAAGTTAGGTAAGTAAGTGGGCTTTTTCAGTGAACTGTTTCCCTGGGCTAGGCATCCTGCACTGAACTGTGGGTGTTACACTACATTGTGCTGTACTGGAAATACATTTATTATTTCCAGTCTGCTACACTATTTCCCACCATTGGAGATGCTACGAACCTCGTTTGAAGGAGGCGTTCTCAGATCACATTCTAAGAACAACAGCCCTTTTGGATCAGACTAAGGGTCCGTCTAGCGCAGTATGCATGCTAGCAATGTTTCAGAAGCCTCGGGGAAGCCCACAAAGAGGATTCTCATAGGAGTCAATGGAGCCTAGTCCCCCCCCCCCCCAGCATATTTGCATGGTATGTGCGGAAGGCATCACAACCAACCATTACACAGGGAATAGGAGATTGATGGTCCTCCCATATCCCAGCCCATCCCTCCCTCTCACCTGGATGCAAGTTGTGACTGTGATGATGATGAATATTGATATACTGCTTTTCAACAAAAAAAAAGTTGACATAGCATTTTTTTTTAAATGGTCCCTTTTATCAGACTTGGAGAAACCCACAAAGGGGCTTAAAGTTCCATTCTCCCCACTCCACCCCTAATGAAGTCAAATGTGTTCAGAGCATAAGTCACTTTCATTGCATGGCTGGGTGGGGATATTAAAGGTGGGCACAGACTTCCCATTCCCTGTAATGGCCCCTTATGTTAGCTGTGTTCATGTACGGGGGTGGGGGGAATGGGGCTTTTTTGAGCCTGTGCTACAACTGTAGGTGCTGCACCCAAAGTGGGACAATTGTCCCCTTAAAGAGTATTAGTATTTTCGTAGCACCTGTACTTTAACTGCATAAGCTGTATGTTTGCATTAAACAGCATTCTGTAGGATTTGTATACTTTGTATATTCGAAAATAAGAATATGAGGCTATCTTCTTGAATTCTCTTATTCTTATTTCAGCACATGTGTGGACCATGAATGAGGGATACAGCCCCTCTTTGATGAGAGAGACGGTGTCTAATCAAGGATGGCACATTGAGTCCAAACTTCAGGAGATCTCCTGCAATATTCAGTGCTGTTCTAATAATGAGCGGCAGGGATCTGATGAGGTCTGCTGCCACCCTGCAATTTTGACTGGAGATCGTTCCCAGAAACATGGGAGTTCTAATAATATATATAGGGGTTGCTATGAGGGTGGTTTTGATGCTGAGAGTGAGCAGTGTGATCATTCAGAAGATAGTAGAGATACAGGATTCCAAACAGGGTTAGAAACTGAAGGTGGACAAGATGTCCAAACCAAACTTGGTAATGGTTTGGACTTTGATGGAGAACAGAGATCTCACCCAGAATCAGATGTTAATGAGATAAAACAAATAATCAAGCTGCACTCCAACACAGAGTCTAAACAAATGTGTAACAGCAGCTGGAGTGACCCTCCAAATGGGGATGCCAACGGGGGTTTAGACGGGGAGAATGAACATTTTCACCTAGATGAGGAGGGTGACCAAGGTTTGTCTTCTGATCTGGATGGTGATGATATCAGCCAAGACTTGGATGGAAACTACAGTCACAGTTTCCACCCAGAAGTGGAAGGAGACCCAAGCATCCCTTCGGAAATGGAGGGAGAAGCTGATGAAGAATCCAGTGAGGAGATTGATGCAGAAATGGATGACGTCAACGAAGACTTTGATTCCGATGGAGATGAGCATGGCCTCCAGTTGGATAGCAGTAATGGTGACCGAGAATTGGACAGCAGTACTGATCAGCTGGATGTCAATACAGACTCTTCCCTTGCAACCACTTCCTCATCCATTTTTCCTTCAGTGCCTGACAAACCCTACAGATGCCCTGAATGTGGAAAATGTTTTGGCACCAGCTCCATCTTGGGCCAGCACCGCCGCATACACACTGGTGAGAAGCCCTACAAGTGTGGTGTCTGTGGCAAATGCTTCACCCGGGGTTCCACCTTCCTCCAGCACCAACGGACACACACAGGTGAGAAGCCGTACAAGTGTCCTGACTGTGGCAGATGCTTTGGTCGGAGTTCCAATCTCATTCAGCATCAGCGAGTGCACACAGGTGACAAGCCCTACAAATGTGGCATCTGCGGCAAGTCTTTTTCTCTCAGCTCTACCCTCATCCAGCACCAGATCATTCACACCGGTGAAAAACCGTACAAGTGCCCTGAGTGTGGCAAATGCTTCAACCGAAATTCCAACTTGCTGAATCATCGGCGAGTGCACACAGGGGAACGCCCTTTTCCCTGTCGTATTTGTGGCAAGCGGTTTTCTGAAAGCTCCTCCCTCACCCAGCACCAGCGGACGCACACTGGAGAGCGACCTTTCCGATGTAACGATTGTGGCAAATCGTTCTCCCTTAGCTCAACTCTGATCCAGCACCATGTCACACACACTGGGGAGAAACCTTATGAGTGTCTGGATTGTGGCAAGGCTTTTGGGCTCAGTTCCACCCTTTTGCGCCACCAGCGGGTCCACACAGGGGAGAAACCATTTGAGTGTCAGGACTGTGGCAAAACCTTTGGCGTTAGCTCACACCTCTTGCAGCACCGAAGGGTCCACACAGGTGAACGCCCCTTTCAGTGCCCAGATTGTGAGCGTGCATTTAGTCAGCGGGCACACCTAGTGCTACATCAGAAGGTGCACCAAAATGGGACAGCCACCCCACCTCGCCATCATACCCTCTTTATTTGTAGCAACTGCGGCAAGAGCTTCCAGCAGAGTTCACATTTGGCACAACACCAGAGGGTCCACACTGGCGAGAGGCCGTACCGGTGTGAGGATTGTGGACATGGCTTCTCTCAGAGTTCCAAGTTGCTGGAGCACCAGCGAGTTCACACTGGTGAGAGGCCATATGCCTGTAAGGACTGTGGGCGTCGCTTTGGGCACAGCTCGGCCCTTTCACAACACAGGCGCATTCACACCGGAGAGAGGCCCTACAAGTGCCCCCACTGTGACAAGGCCTTCTGCCAGAGTTCTGCTCTCATGCAACACCAGCGTATCCACACTGGAGAACTGCCGTATGCCTGCCAGGAGTGCGGTCACCGCTTTCGGTACCTCCTGCAGTACACACGGCACCAACTTCTCCATGCCAAGGAAGGGGCCTCCGCTGCTGCCACTGTTGCAGGAGAGACAGCAACTTTAATGGTGAAGGATTTTTCAGCAGGGGAACATGGAGAATGAGTGATGTGGTATGAGGCAGGGAGGAGTGGCAGAGGGAACTGCGAAGAGATGAGGGGGCACTGGGACTCGGGGTGGGGAGTTCGCTGGTCTTTTGGATGATGGGGCAGTGAGAATGGGGACCAACTATGACCAAATTCATAGATGATTTGACCGTTTTAAATGGCAGGAGGGGTTAATATGGAAGTCAAAGGTCAGCAGGAGGTGGGGACTTCTATACCAGAGGGCGTGCTAACGTTTTAAATGGGTGGAAAGTTGAAGGGGGGAAATATTCTTCTCATGAGCCCCGGAGTTCATCTCTTTAGGGAACACTTATTTTCCTCAGAAACCCTCCTTGACATTAAGGCAGAGTCGGACACGACTGGACTTAATTGTCAGGGGATACCTTTACCTTTTTTATGAGAGGCACAAGGGAAAATATCCCTTTTTGTGGACATCCCCTCCCCCCCCCCAATAATCCTGTTCAGCCCATAGTGATCGCTTCATGGCCTTAATAACCACTTCAGGGAGAAGAATAATGAAACGTTGTCTAAACTCCTTTGAATTACTCACTTGGTCTCTCTCTTTCTCTCTCTCTCTCTCTCTCTCTCTCTCTCTCTCTCTCTCTCTCTCTCTCTCTCTCTCTCTCACACACACACACACACACACACACACACACACACACACACACACACACACACCAATAGGTGCTAATTAAATTAATAGTTTCCTACCATGGCTTCAAATTCCGGAATTAATTCTATCCTGGTAATAGCTGGCCATGAGAATCTAAAATCCTATATAGCTGGGTTTGTTTACTTCTTTGTAAACATGGATAAAATTGACTGCATATTCCACTGAGAGCACTGGGACAGAGGAGAGTTTACTTGTGAATAAGCATGCATAGCATTGCGCTGCACATTTGCTGAAAACAACGGGACTCAAGTTAGTCATGCTAACCTGAGCCAACTTCCTACGTAGGTGGCTGGATTAGCAGCCAGTAAATAGGCTATTGACATGCACCTCTGCACTGTGTGGCATTCAGCAGGACCCTTCTCAAAGATGTTCTAAAATAATTTCACTGGTTTCTGCTATTTTTGGAACTGCCAACATAATGTAATTGATCTCTTTAAGTGTAATTGGTGTTTGGAACAGCTTCAACTACTGATTTTCACCTTTCCGAGGGTAATGATGTTTCTTTCAGTGCTGCCCTCTCAACATGGTTTAAACTGGTTCATACTGTTCATTTTCAGAAAAATGGCAGGAATGCTTTCTCTGACTGTTTCTGTTCAATATTTTATTTTATCCTTTGCCAATGTCTTGCTTTTTATCCAGCAGCCTTCCTTACACCCACGCACTTGATGCCTGAAACTGCTCCTCCTTGCTAAAGAGGGAGAGAGAGAAATTTATCTGGTAGGGACGAAAGGGCCTTTATCCTTAACCTTGTCCTGGAGATGAGGGTGTTGTGAGGGATGATTTCGTCCACTTGGTCCTAAAGGGGCAACCCAGGAGGTACCTTCCTTAACTCCGAGAAGAGCAGTAAGTAAGAGCAGTGAGTTGGGAGCCCCATGATTCCTACCATTAGTTCCGAAAAGGGAAACTGAGTTCTACCAGGTTAGAGAGGGAAAACCCCTGTGTCCCTGGCAAGGCTTCATCTTCCCTCATGATGTAGAGGTCGAGCCATACACTTATGCCAGCAAATCAATAAGGAGTGGTGGCAGCACTCAATGAGAGCTGGAGAATTTAGCCTATGAAGGTTAAAAGCCCCCTTTGAAATGTTCTCTTCATGCTCTGTTGTGAATTACAGGGTAGAGGCACCCAGAACTTTGCCTGTTGAAGGAAGCAGAACGTTTTCAAACCTCAGGGTGTCTTTAACAAGTGCTTTTAGTGTCATTTGTAGTCTCCTCTTGTAATTTACACCCACTTTTGAATAACTGTAGCACAGTTTGACTGTGCTAGAGCACATTTCTGAAAACGGATTAAGAGCTGTGCAGAAAAATGGGGATATACTCCATTTCAACTTCCGTGTGATTTTTGTGTCTCCTGTGAATAAAAAGTGCTCCATCTGCAGCGCATCATCGACCTCCCTCCCTCCCTCCCTCCCTGCCTGTTATATTATATGCTTCCTGGACCTAAGCAACACAGGAGGCCATCCCTTCTCAGACTAGCTGGAGGGGCAACCTCTCTGGAGAAAGGTGCTTCACTGGTGAACAGCACTAGTGCTAGAATAGCTGTCATGTCTTCACAGATTCATGAGCAATAAATCAGCTTTCAAGTCCTGGATAAAAAGGCCCTGAAAAGGAAGAACATGGTGGTTTGCTGCCAGCAACTCCTAAGGACAAGAGAGTTTCACAGACTGCGAACGCAGCATGGCTGAGATCTCACTTACCAATTTGTGCCTATTTCACATGCTTGTAATAATAAAGACTTCTGGGCACACCCAGGAAAGTCTCCGCTTCTTTTCTGACCGTGGTCAAATCTTTTATTTCCAGCAGTGTGCAAGAGTTCACAGCTCCAGCAGCAGCTCCACATGCAGCATGTTGAGGGAATCTGGGTGACTCTTCCGGGTTCTCCGGCTCTGTTTTTAGGGCAACTGTCTGTAGCAATGAATTGTCTGTCCCTCTTCCTCCGCCGGCCAGCCAGCGGAGAAAGAGGAACAGACAACTCGTTACTACAGACAGTTGCCCTAAAAACAGAGCTGCGGAACCCGGAAGAGTCTCCCAGAAGAGACAAAGACCATAGAGAAGACCATAGTGGTCAATGTGCCGCGAGAAGAAAAATGTTGAAAATTGCTCGGTTACAGTGTGGAACTCTGGCTGGGGAGACCTGGCATAAAATCTCCACTCATCAGCCATGGATATCACTGGGTCGTCGCTTGGCCCATTTGCCATCTCTCACCTCTTGGGGTTGTTCTAAGGACAAAGTGCAGATGGTGGGGTGGTGGGAGGGAAGGCCCGTGAATGCCACCCTGTTCCCTGTGGAGGAAAAATGTAAAAAAATAGAATAAGACTGGATTTCACTTCAAAACCTTCAGTGGATCTTTGTTGTTGTTGTTGCAGAATTACAGGTACTGTCCTCGTTCTTAAATCAATCTGCCTGGCTACGGTTAGCAAGCCAACTGCTTACCAACTAATTGTATAATTAAGCGTACTCAGGGAGTGTGCGTGTGGGTTTGATTGCATAATTAAAAATTAATTTCTTCGTTAGCCTGGGGAAACACTGTACTTATTATAACTGTAACCACAAGTGTCTTCCACACCCTCAACAGTTCAGGAGGAAACCCAAGAAGACCAGCCTGCCTGCCTGCCTCCAGATGTCTTCTGCTGCTAATGCAGCCACACGCTCACTCGCCTTTCAGAGAAATGGTAAAAGAACTGTGGAGCATGGGAAGGGGTCGGGCCCAAGAACAGAGCATGCAAAGATCCCAGATTCAGCCCCGGCATGTTCAGGTACAGGTACAAAGGATCGCAGGCACCAGAGCTCCCGTAGATCACAGAAGCCCAGTACTGGGCTGGATGGGCCAGTGGTTCTTGTCTGCTGCAGCATAAGGCAGCTTCAGAAGTGTTCCTCTGACTTCAATCCCCCGCCTTTATGCCTCTCCCAGAGTACTGCTGCCATTTCCTCCTGCTCCCTAGGTCCCTCTGCCCATGACAGCCAGAAATCCAACAGAAACAGCTTTCTCCAGCACAGTCATGTAGTTATGGTAGTGTCACCTGCTGAATTTCCGCCTGTCACGCAGCTGTTAGACATAGCTATGTGAGTGGCCGCTCTTTTGCTGCGGCGGGTCGCCCTAAAAAGGGGCCACCACGGCATCTCGCCTCCTTCTGCTGCTCTGGATCCGTCCTGCTCGCTGCTGAACAGGGGTGAGGTGGGTTTGGGAATAAACGCCAGGAGTCCCGGCTCCGTCCGGAAAGCCACTCCTTCCCTTGGAGTCCTGGCTCCTACTGCTAAGAGCAAAGGGACACCCACCCAAGAGGTCGTGCAGCCCGCTTTTCCAGAGCTGCGATGGGGTGCGACTGGAAGGTCTGGGCTCCCAGGCCCACTCCGTTCCAGGGGGAGCTCAGGCGTCCTCCTGGCGTCTCGCTTGCCCCCCCCCCCCCCGGCCGGCCGCCTGCCTGCCTGCCTGCCTGCCTCTTCGAGGTGAAATGGTTAAGCACCATAGAGAATGCCGCGTCTGTCTCCCTCGCCTTTGCATTCCCAGCCAGCAGCAAGAGCAGCGGCGGCGGCGGAAGAGGGGAACCGTGCAGGGGAGGGAACTTCCTCTGTCTCCCTCCCAGTCACCCTGAGCCCTAGTGGCTGCTGAGCAGGACGGGGGTGTCTGCAGAGGAAAGGGAGCTTCTGGGGCTCCCCCGGCCTTATGGGGGTCCCCCGGGGGCAAATCTCCCCAGGGCCACGCACCTCGGGGCAGGGCCGGCTGCAATGGTGAGTTTAGAGTAGTCTGCTCGAGCTGGAAAATGGGTGCATATGCGAACAAAAGGGGGTTGCGCTGAAGGTTGTGCGGACGGGCCAAATCCGGGGTTGGTTTTGGTCTTTGTTTTTTTTGCAAAGGATCGCAAATAGATGGTTTGTGGGAGTGCTTAGAGACGCTGGTAGGGGAACGTTTGCAGGATTGTGCTCCAGATCACTTAACACGGATTAGTTATCCTTTCGCCACCTGGGCATAATTGCAGCCAGGGTCATTTCGTCCCCCCTTTTTTTTCATCCATCGTTCTAATCTAAGTGAAGCGAAGAAGACTCCTGACCTGCATTATTGAGTCTGAACGTAGAATGTGGGGTGGGGTGGGGTGACGCTTATTCCAGAAGAACTAATGTGAAATTTGAGGGAGTGATGATTGTATGCATCTTCTGAAATTGCTGCGGAGGGAACAATTAGATTGGGAACTGTTGAGAAAAAAATTACCTTTGAAAATGAGATACCCTTTTGAAGCTGCCCGGCTGTAATTCAAAATGCATTTCCCCCCACCCCTCCTTTGAGCCTTCTCCATTGTCTCCTACAAATTGGTTGTGTGTGATTCTTTTAAGTTTTGCATTTACAAAAGAGCAACAGTAGAGCTAAATGACAAATATATAAAATCATTAAAAATTCGAAGGGTTTCACCCAGAGTCTGTAAGGTTCCATGGAGTTCTGGGCATTCGTTCAGCTTGTTGCTTACCCCGTTATTCTTCACCTACAGTAGAAACGAGGCTTAAGTATATCTAACTACATTTGGTCAGACTCATCTATTCTAACTGTGCCCCCTTCCCTCTTTGTTGTCTCTTTCACTGCTGAGGTGTAGACTGTAGCCTCCTTGGGGGCAGGATCCGGTTGCTCTGTAAAGCACTGAATATGGTGACAGTACCAGTCTGTCCACACAGTCTCTTTCCAGCATCGCAAGAGGGTCTCCCAGCAGTAATTTAATTTTAATATCAGTCTGCTGCTGATTCCTGTCTGACTGCGTGGAGAGTTCATAGCCCACGCAGTCAGGGATGGCCACTCAGAGAGATGGCAAATGGGCCAAAGTGCATGCAGAAGTTCTCAAGTTCAGTTCCTGGCAGCATTACTTGTTAAATGGATCACTGGTAACAAGGCTGGGAAAGGCCTCTCTGTCTCTCTCTCTCTCTCTGTGTGCCTGAGAGACATCACAGTCAACAGAATGGAGCAAATGACCTTGTGGTTTGACTCTATATAAAGCTTTTAGAGTTTGTCTACTTTCCTAACACATCTTGATTAATTTTTGTGTCTCTATTTTCTTGCAAACTGACAGGGATCCATCACACCCAGCTACGAGGAGGGCTTCAGTTAAATGCGTATGACACTTTCAGGCACTGATAATCGGGGAGGACTTTGTATCTGGACTTGGCTCTCTCCAATAGGCGGCTCCTAACCGATACCAGCTACGATTGTTCATCTGAGCAGAAATCCCTAGACGAAAGGGGAAGCAGGATCCATTCTTTACATGCACCTGTTTGCGAAGGTAGCAAGTCTGCTTTGCTTCGTTGTAGATTTTCACTTGTAGAGACCCTCTGCTGCATTGTGCCCCTCTGCTTATCGGGGAGCTTGTGGTGAGAGCTTGAATTGTAGTTACAGAGCACTTGAGCCAGTTTCCTGAAAAATGAAGTCTGCTTGGAATCAAATATGCACATAATACTGAGTTAGATTGACAGGTTAAGAACTGTGTGAGTGTTGTATGCATGTCAGCCATACAAATCGGAGCTGTCTCCATTAAAGAGTCCTGTGTCGCACTCTAGCGTGACCAAAGAAATCCAGGATGGAGTTGTGCTCAGATGGGCAGGCATGACTGAAGCAAGTTTAGCCCCTTTCCGTTTTCACTGAAGTCCCTTTAACTTTCCTCACATCAGTGACTGGTTTCCAGGGGGAAGGCTAAAGTGCTGCGTTGGTCAAGCTTTTGCAGGGAAGGCAAAAACTTCTCCTTGACCCTGGGCAGCCCATCCTCCCTGACAGGAATCCTGTTAATATCTTTCTTCTTGGTATTAACAGTCTTGGATCTGTGGTGAGTCAGGCAGACTATACATTTTTTTAAACCTAAATAATTCTGCAGAAGTGTTTCTGCATTCTCGAGGGTCTCTAGAACATGCAAGCTGTCCTTTTGTGCATGTCTACCTATCACAGAGACGAAGCATTTTGCGAGTGATCATGTGCATGTGTGTGTCGGCTCCTGAGTTCTCTTTTTCTGTCGCGCTCCAGCATAGCCGAGAGGTGGCACGTAGGCTGAGGCTATGGAAGGGGGGGGGAGGGTCAGGTCCAAGGACAGGCAAGTACCTCAAATGTGCAGCTGAAAGGCTGGAGGCCAGTCAGGTAGGCTGAAGCCAAAATCAGGCTTGGAGGTCAGCAGTTTAGTGGCACAGAAAGAAGATGGACCCGGTGCTTCCCCTCCCAACACCTTATCCAGACTCAAGGGAGGGCAGCAGTTCAGGAGCTTTATAATGGCTGGCGACATTAGATTGGCCCTGTGGTGTTGCCTTCCAGGCCCGGAGCATTATGTGCTGTGATGCTTGCGATGCCCCCACTGGAACAGGCGCTAATTTCCTCCTCTGACCACAGAGTTAATGTCTTTGCTACGGGACTCTTGGATCAAGCCTGGAGGCACCTGATGGTGAAGGAACAGGGCAATGCAAGTAGGAACGGTTCTCGCTGGCGTCCACTGGGTTCTTTGGGGATAAGTAAGTGGGCTACAACTGGATAAACAGGGAAAGGTGTTGCCCAGGCTTCGTTGACGGGGCCCCATGAAGAGATGCAGTGTGTGTGTTTCGGTTGCAGACTGCACAGCTGTGTATTATACTTTCAGGGACCCATCTCACTACATCCTTTTTCTCACCTATCATTATGAAAGTTATTTTACTGGAACTTTATTAAAAGCTCTACTGCTTCTCGGTCAATGAAAACATGTCCAAATATGCTGCCCCTGTCTTCACCCCCACCACATCCCCTTGGTTATAATTATAACTGTAATGCAATTTTTAAATTAAAAAAAAAAATCCCTGCAAGTTGAAAATTAGCAGAGCATGAAGTGAGCCAGGCTATTACATTTCTCCCTGATATACTCTCTCCTTTTAAAAAAAAACACACATTCAGGGTTTTTTTTGACATAGGATTTTTTTTAAATGAATATAGTTTCCTCCTGACTTGACTGCATCTATCTGCATTATTGATACTGGGAGATTTGTGGCATCTTTTGGGATTGTCGGCACAATCCTATCCAATTTCCCCCACCGGTGCAGCCAGCGGTGCAGCGAGAACGGGAGGCCCCAGAACGGAAAGGGGATTCAAATCCCCTTCGAAGAGGATTTTAATCCCCCCTCCCCTCCAAAGCCTCCCACCCTGCCCTCCCCTGCTGGTTACACCGGTGGGGGAAGTTGGATAGGATTGTGCTGTAAGTAAGGTAGACTGGAGTCTCAAGATTCAAGTGTAGGGGGAAAATCAGTTACTCTTTTTACCTCTCCCAAAACAACAACACCGAAGGTGGAACCTGAGCCAGACATGTAACTTAGAGAGACACATTCCAGCTTTGCAATCCAACTCACTCCTCTTGACTTGCCATTTGGCCTCGGGCGAAGCCGGTTTGGAATTCTGAGTCAGCGGCGTAAAAACAGGGCTGACTGAGGGGTGGCAGCGGCGGCAGCCAGAGATTCTGAACTGACGCTGGCAAATAGCCTTGAAGATAAAAACCAAAGGGGGGGGGTTAATAAGAGGAAAAACAACAAAAATAAAAAGAGAATATCTGAATGTATATAATAGCCCAAGCAGTGAAGAGGGAAACAGATTATAAGGTCTGTTTAATAGGGAGAGGAGAGAAGTTCTCATGGGAATCACAAGCAGCACCCACCTTGCCTACTGGGGAAGGTGTACATTTGTCCAGGAAACCAACCTGTAGAGGGTGCCATCTGGTCAGAGATGGGACAGGGCCTTCTCTGTGATGGTGCCGAGATAGTGGAATCTCTGCCTAGGAATGTTCACCTGGCCCCTTTGCTGCTCATTTTCCAGTGCAGCTAAGCTCTCCCTCTTCCACTGGGCCTTTATAGACTCTGCCTTTTGAAATGCGTTTTGTATTGCAGCTAGTTTTATTCCACTGTACTGTAACTTCTGTTCTTTGTAATATGCTCACTTCTGCTTTCTCATTTTTAATTTGGCTATACAGTAGTTGTTTGCCACCTTGTGTTTATAAGGAAAGATGGGTTAGCCATGCTGCAAATGAATGAATGAATGATGAATGAAATGCAGCTGCTGGAGAGACTTTTTAGAAGCATAGAAAATGGGCCAGAGTCCCCTCCAAAGTGGTCTGCTCTCAAGTCCTATTGCTACAGCCACCACTTCCCTCCACACCTCTTTCTTGCTTCATCATGTGGCCATGAAAATGTCAGAAACGAGCGCTTTCAGGATAGCAAAATCTCTGATATGTGTCAAGAGTCTGTCCACCGCCTTCTCGTTTAACCCACATTGCAAAGTTTGACCAGGGGTGTCGGCTGATGTGGGGCGGTGGGCCCCAGGGCGGGGGGCGGAAGGGCTCCGTGGGGGGTGGGAGGCTCCTTAACTTTCGGGGTTTTTCGGGGGTTTTTGTATTATTTCGGGTTTTTAAAAGTTTTTTTTAGCACTAGCGCGGGGCTTGCAATACGTTTAAAAAGCTTTTTTTGAAGTTAAAAAAAAAAGGCAATAAAACTGTCAAAAATAGGTTTCGATTTTTTGACAGTTTTATTGCAGGGCTCCGGGGGGCCCACCCCCCATGTGGGGGATCCTGGCGACGCCACTGAGTTTGACTCCTTTGTAAGTTTGGGTGCCACACAAAATCGGGAGATTCGTGGTGACTTTGCCATGCTGCTTCCACACTAGACTGGTGGCCTGAATGTATTATTTAAAACGTTTTATACTCCTGCCTGTCTGCCACATAGTCTTCAAGGTGGCTTAGCAATTCAAGGGGGGGGGGATCTAAATGGTTTAAGCAGCAGAATCTGTGGAAGGTTCTCCACACCCGAATGGTTCGGTGCAGAAGGAATTTGGGGGGTGGGGGAAATTTCAGGGATGCATCCTGTTGGGATGCAGCTCAATCGCTCAGTGGCCGAGCACCGATTTGTGTTCAGAAGGCCCCAGGTTCACTCCTGACCGTCTCTGGTAGGACTGCCTGAAAGGCTGGAGAGCTGTAGCCACTCGGTTAGACCAGAGCCAGATAGTCCAATGGTCTGATGCAGCATAAGGAAGGAAAGAAACTGTGTCCTCTGGCACCTTAAAGAGGAACAAGGGGTAGCGTTGTTTTTATGCTCCTGTTTTGACTGTCGCCATGATCTTTTTAATCGAATTTTTAGATATTGTTTTTATTAATTGTCATTAATTGTTTTTTACAGTTTAAAATGTGATTATTTTTATATTGAATTTTTTGTATGTATTTTTTTTTCCTGTTGTAAGCCGCCTTGGGTCCCTTTGGGGAGAAAGGCGGGATAAAAATACTGTAAATAAATAAATAAATAAGGCAGTTTTATACTCTTATGTGGGGCAGGCGGCATTTTAATGTTGTGCTTGGAGGGCCGAGATGCTCAAGGCTGACCTTGCAGCTGCCTGTGCTATAACAGGGAAAAGGGACCAGGCCCTGGGTGACTGCCTAACAACTTCACCCGCGCTTCCAAGCAAGTAGCATCTCTGTTCTAAGGGACATTCATTTGGTGACTGCAGAGTGAGACTCCTCCTTGTTTCAGATGCCGTCGACCCTGCAAAGTGAGGCCTAACGTCATCGCTGGGAGTCCTGAGAGTGTGGGCAAGGAAGCCATGCAGGAGAATGCCGAAGCCGATGTTTCCTTGGGTATGGCATTGCATGTTGTTAGTCGGTGTCCCCAAACGCAGCAGTGTTCCAGAGCTGGAGAATAAGCGTCTGCCAGCAAAACTCGGTCATGGAGGGAGGTTAGGGGAGGCCAAGAGACAGAAACCTGCTACAGGTCTGGGAACAGGGATGGGGACCTTAACAAGCAGGGGATCTGGGGGCTAAACTCAAGCAGAGGGGCTTGGCTCTGCAAACCAGGAGCCTTAGATTTTGTGCCCAGCTCTGGAAAGGGAGTGAAATCTGTTGGAGGACTGCAGAGTGGGGTGTCGGCGACATGAGTCTGTTCACACTGTTGCACAGCTCCATGGCTTAGGTCCTGTTGTTGCTGATGTTAAGGATACTCTAGATACAGAGACAAAGCAATTGGCCGATACAGTTCAGTGTTTTTCAAATTCTCTAGCTTCAGGGCACCGTATCCTTGTGGATTTGTTTGCTGAGAAACCCCTGCATGGCTACAGTGGAACTCCTTGTGTGTTGCAAAGGATTCTGTAAAGGATTCTAGGCTATAATGCACGAGTCAGGTGATGCATTGGCCAGGCTTCTAAACTGAGAGACACCATCACAGGGCGCATAACGTTTGCCGGCTGCTGCCACGTACTATGAAGGATAGTTGCTGTTGACGGGTAAACCGCTTTCAGGGAAGCTTGTCCACTAGCATTGGTCCGCTGAGCTCTTTGGTGAAAGAAAATTCCCGAGGAGGCTCGTTGCTGCTCACCCTGATGGGGAGCAGATGATCTTCATGGTCTCGGACTCAGAAAAGACCACTGCCCGTATTTAACCTCTTGTCCTTACTCTGCACTTGCAGATTACCCAGAAAATGCTTCTGCTGCAGTTTCCCACATGGCAGCAAAACGGCAGGCACGCGATCCTAATGGTCCTGGAGCTTTGGAAGAAGAGGAGACTCCGGGAACCACCCATACAGGTGGGAAGGAGGATGAAATTGGAAGTGGCCAGCTTGGAATGGAGAGAAGTCCCTTGCTAGGCAGTGTCGGGGTCTGGTGGGTTTTTCAGGGTCTGGAGAGCCAGCTGTCAGTCTGATGCGGCCAGAGGCAAGGAGTATGGTCCAGGGCAGGCAAGGTTCAAGCTCCATGAGCAGTAACTGAAGATCAGAAGGGCCAGACTTGGGAAAGGAGTCCAAGCAGGCCAGAGGCCAGGCCCCTGTAGGGGCAGGTGTAGGGGCAGGTGCCTTGTCCGGCAGAGGCCTTTTGTTGCAAGGCAGGCTGCTCAGACTGAGGGCCAAGGTCTGTTGCTGAGGTTGCATAGGGCTGGGTGGTGGGTGGCCTGATCCTTGGTGGTCAGCTGATCGGAGGTAGGATTGGCACTGCTGCCTACATTTCATCCCGGAAGGACAGTTCAGTCTGCAGGGCTTGGGGCAGGAATGGCCATCGTGGTGCACGAGGTGTGGTGTCGGACGGAGACTGTCTGCTGGGAACTCCGCTTTGAGACCATCCTGGCACCTTAAAGTCGATGCAAACAGACGGATAGTTTGACTTGACAAGGCAGCCTTGTACGTTCTCATCCTTTTCTGATTCTTTTTTCTCTCTCCCTCCCCCCCCCCCCATGCTGCCCTTGTCAGATGCTGGAGAGACAGGGGAGCCCTTGAAGGAGGAAGACGTGGAGGCTACCTTATGTGTTGCACTCCAAAGCCACGTTGAGGAGGAAGAGGAGGACATGCCGCCTGCAGCAGCAGCACCTCCGCCCCGTGGGAAGGGAGAGCGCCCTTACCCCTGCAGTGAATGTGGGAAGGCGTTCAGCCAGTGGTCAAAACTGGTGCGCCACCGAAGGATCCACACGGGGGAGCGCCCCAACACATGTACCGACTGCGGCAAGTCTTTCACCCAGAGCTCCCACCTGGTCCAGCACCGGCGGACACACACGGGCGAGAAACCCTATGTCTGCGGCGACTGCGGCAAGGCCTTTTCCTGGAGCTCCAACCTGGCCCAGCACCAGCGCACCCACACAGGTGAGAAGCCTTACGTGTGCCGGGAGTGCGGCAAGGCGTTCTCCCAGAGTACCAACCTCATCAAACACCAGCGCAGCCATACGGGTGAGAAACCTTACCGCTGTCCAGAGTGCCCCAAGAGCTTCTATCGCTCCTCGGACCTCATCCAACACCAGATCACGCACACTGGCGAGCGCCCGTTCAAGTGCGAGGAGTGTGGCAAGGGCTTCACCCAGAGCGCCAACCTGGTCAAGCACCGAAAAATCCATGCTGGAGAGAAGCCCTTCCGTTGCAACGACTGTGGCAAGACCTTCATCCAAAGCTCTGAGCTCATCCAGCACCAGCGCACCCACTCGGGCGAGAAGCCCTATCAGTGCCAAGAATGTGGCAAACGTTTTGGCCATGGCGCCACCCTGGTCAAGCACCAGCGGCTTCACATGGGAGTGGAGCCCTATCGCTGTGCTGACTGTGGCAAGACCTTTGGGCTCAGCTCGGCATTGGAGCGACATCGGCGATGCCACATTGAGAGCCGCCCGTATGCCTGTGGCGAGTGTGGCCAGAGCTTCTCTTTGGCCTCCAACCTCACCCTGCACTCCCGTATCCACCGGGGTGAAAAGCCCTACCGTTGCGCTGACTGTGGAAAGTGCTTTGGCATGAGCTCCACTCTTATCCGCCACCAGCGCATCCACACGGGTGAGAAGCCCTATGCATGCCCTGACTGCGGCAAGGCCTTTGTCCGCAGCTCACACCTCACCCAGCACCGCAGGACACACACAGGCGAGCGGCCCTACCATTGTGAGGAATGTGGCCGGCGTTTCTCCCAGAGCTCCAACCTTATCACCCACCAGCGCATTCACATGGAGGAGCGCCCCCATGTCTGCCATGGCTGTGGCCGGCGCTTTGCCCAGGAGGATGAGCTGCAGTGCCACCAGCAGGAGGAGAATGGAAAATGTGCCAGAGAAGAGGCCAAAGAGCCAGAGGGCCACTCATCCCATGTGGGCAACACTTCTGGGGAGAGCTGTGAGGATGGCCATGTGCCAGCATCACAGCCAGAGAGCAGTACAACGTGTGCCACGTGTGGGCTGGCCTGCAAGGATGCCACTGAGCTGGGGCAGCACCAGAAGAGCCACATTGCCCATCTGTGTAACGTATGTGGGCAGAGCTTCCAAGATGGTGCAATGTTAGTGCAACACCGAGAAACCCACACCTCTTATATCTGTTCCGAATGTGGAAGGAGTTTTGGGGATGCTGACGCATTGTCCTGCCATCAGGAGGATCACGAATCTTGGATATGTGGCATTTGTGGGCAGAATTGCAAGGACCGCTTGGCCCTGGCGCAGCATGAGGAAACCCACTCATTGCACATATGTGGTATGTGTGGGGAAAGCTTTGTTGATAGCAAGACGCTTGCCCTGCATGAGGCGAGCGGGAGGTGCAAAGAGAAGTCGACACTCATGCTTGACCAGGTATCTTCAAAGGCTTTTGCATGTATCGATTGCAGGGAGAGCTTTGTAGATGAGGCTGCCCTTACACAACATCAGGAAATGCACGCAACATTGGTTTGCCTGGAGTGTGGGGAAAGCTGCAAGGATAGTTCAGAGCTGGTGGATCACCAACAGAACCATAAGAGATCTCGCATCTCTGAGTGTGGGCAGACTTTTGCTGAAAGCTCTGCCCTCACCCATCAGCAGATCACCCACAATCCAGAGGAACTGTGTAAGTGCTCTGAATGTGAGGAGAGCTACAGGGGAACCTCCCATACCTGTGGGAAGCTGTTCCATTGTGCAGAGTGTGAGCAACCTTTTGTAGACACCACAGCTCTTATGCTGCACCAGAAGAGCCACACAGGGGGCAAAGCTCAAAGACGTCTTGCATTTGGAGAACCTTTCAGTAGTGACTCAGATGTAGATCAGAGAACCCACATGGAGGGACCTCCTGATAAAAGCGTTGCTGCACATCAGAACATCTTTTCTAGAGACAAGTCCTCTGATGACAACTCAGGCCCTAGCTCACCTCTGAGCATCCCGCTGGAGAATCAGCCATTAAGGGGCCAGTCGGGTCTTGCTGCACACCAGAGAATCCACTTGAAAGACAGCGCCCCTGACAGTACGCATCAGAGAATGCCACTGGAAGGGGAATCCCCCTCATGTGGGCTTTGTCCCCAGGACAGCTCAGCTCTTGCCGCCTCAACTCCCTTTGAAGAAGAGCCATGCCTGGGTCCCCAGGATGGTTTTCCCTTTAAGGAAAGCTTGGCTGTTGCTCTGCCCCAGAAAAGAACCCCTGCTCCAATTTCCACTGAAATGGCTGCTCTCATCCGGCACCCAAGCACCAAGCCCTACAAGTGTCATGACTGTGAGCAAAGCTTTGCAGATGCCACTGGCTTGTCCCATCACCAGATCAGCCATATGAAGGAAAAGATGCTGAAATGCCCTGAGTGTGGGACGGGCTTTCCGGACAGGCAGGCTCTGATCCGGCATCAGACAGAACATACAGTGGAGAAAGGCAAGGGTGTGCAGCTGCCAAAAAACCACTGTGTCAAGGAGAGAGACCATGGGAGTTCTCTGGAATTTGGGGAGAGTTTCACGGAGATCTCAGCCATCCTGTTGCAGAGGAGAAACCGGACCTCTGAAAGGGACACCCCCACATGGCCCAAGGACCACGGGGCTGATGGAAAGCGAAGCTCAGGCGATGTTCTGGAGGCAAGGGAACCCTACTTTCATCTTGACTTGGGGAAAACCTCCAGTGCCAGCAATGTGCTGGCTCAGCGCCATGTACAGCAGGACAGGGGAAGGTACTTTGCTCATCCTGAACCTGGAAAGATCTCCAGAAACAGCTCCATACTGCTGCAGCACCTCCAGAACCACACGGCAGAGAAACCCTGATTTCCCTGAGAATAGCGGGACATGTCGGTTCCAGAAAGGAGAGGGGTATGACCTGAAGTGTACCCTCTTCTGCCACTCTTCCCTCCCACCCTGATGCTAAGGGCATGTTAAGTGGAGAGGCGGTTGGATGTAATCGGGGGCATGAGGTGGGCCAAGGGGTGGGGCATGTGCCCTAGATGGAGATATTACAGACATTCTTAATAGGATGGGGCAGAACTGAAATGGTGTGTGTGTGTGGAGTTATAGCAAACAATGCAGGGTGAGAAATCCTTGCGTTCTTTACCAGCAAACAAAGGGTGAATCCACCTGCCACGGTATCTCCCCCCCCCTTCATTCCTAGTTTCCTCCCCCCTTCAAGGAACAAAAACCTCTTCAAGAAATTATAGACCTCAAACACCTTATTGCATGGAATAAACAGGAGCTGACGGCAGGTGGCCTTGGACAGACTGTAGAGAGTGTTGGGAGGGGCCTGCCTGAGCAGGTGGATGTGAAAGAACAGGCAGGAAATGGGGGGGGGGGAGCAGTCTTCCAAACTCTGTGTCTTCCCCTGCCCTGACTCGAGCACATTTTATCATTTCCTGGAAAGGCGACCCCGTTTCTTGAAAAAATTGGGATGGGAGATGTTCCTTTTGACGGCTGGAAACCTCCAACAAAATGGCTGTCTTCTGTAGTTCCTGTCATGTGATAGCTGCGACTTACCATGTGACATCTGTTGGCCTCTCCCTCTTCTGACCACATTAGTACGACTTTGCTGATGGTTTATGGACTTGTTTCTCTTTCCCACCGCATGGTTTGGTTGCTGCCTGTGTCCCAGTAGATGGGATTAGTGAGCCAGGCTGCCCCACGTTTTTTACTCCTTAGATTTCCACTCTATCGAGGCAAGTCAATCAAATAAAAAAACGTACATAACATAAATGAAGCTGGAAGGGATCCCCCGTGGATTATTTAGTCCTGGGCTAGACGGTATTTGGCCTCTGTGTGGCCTCTGTGCTTGTGTTAGATTTCTGAGAATTTTCATTTGCATTTTGAAAAAAGCATGTCGCTAGCCCTCATATAATACGTTGGCTTACCACAAATAATAGGTAGACCGTTGTGGGGGTTCCCCATCACAGCGCTTTGCAATTTAAGATTTCAAACCACAACCACAAAGAATTTTGAGAAGAGTAATGGTATGGCATTTATTTAAGTTTATAGTTCAGCCTGTTTCCTGAGCCATATGCATTCTTATACGGAAGGTTGTAGGGTAAGCACAGGTGTTTCAGGTTTACAATGATAGGGGGGTGACTTTCTCCTTTGACTCAAGACCTGGTGACTTGAATTTGAGCATTGGTTTCTAGAAGTCTGAGTCCAAACTCCACTTACTGGATTGTGCTGACTTGTATGAAAATCTATGAAGCAACAGCTGTTGGAGGCAAAGACGGATAAAAGAGGCATGTCCTACTCTTCTAGACTTCCTTAACCCTTGGGGACCCTGGGACAGAAGTTTGTGAGATGGTTGCACATCTCATGGGCTTGTGTGTGTTTTCAGGAGCTTGTAGAACTGGTAGGATGCAGAAATGATGGGTGATTCGTTCCTATGATCCAATATGGCGGCTCTCAGATATCCAGACTTCTTTGATCTTACATTTACACTGGTTCATCTTGTTTTCCCATTGGCTGTGCTAGGAGAAATGAATCAGTTACCAGAAATGGATTTCTAGAGTAGAGGGGGAGGAGAAAAGAAACGGGATCTATTTGGCACGTTTCAGGTGAAGTAGATGTTCAAGGTCTTGGCACACTCAATGTATGTCTGACCTTCCTCATGATATTGTTTTGACCTTTGTTAGCTTCTTAGCAGATATTTCCCATCTTAGTACAGTTTTGGATTGAGCAGCCATTCAGTGCCATTGTCTACCTCACCAATCCAAGTTGGACTATGTCTTCTTCCTCGGAATTACTATCAAGTACTTTGTACAGAGAAAGTGCTAGAGAGAGGCTAAGTAATAATTGTTGAAGACAGCAAAGCAAACTACTTACTGGTGGAACTCTCTGACACAGGATAGCCAGGGTAACAGGCTGTTGGGAGCCTGTTACCTTGGCTATCCTGTGTCAGAGTTTTCTAAATCTCCTAATGATCCTCATAGCTGTGAATCCTTCTCTTGGGTTTCTTTTTCATACATACAAGACTTGTAGTGGATATCTCCCATCCCAGTTCAGCTTTGATTTCAAACTCCTTTCAGTACTGACATCTATCTACCTCACCAGTTCAGCTGTGTTGTGCTATGATCCTTGAAAACAACAGCAAAAACGGTCTGTTTGCCTCTGGTGGACCTCCAGTCAATGGAACTCCCTGCAACGTGGTATCTGCAGCAAGATCGAAAGCTTAGTGAGAGGAAGATCAAGAGCAGCAGCTATAACGGGAGTGAATCGCACAACAGATGAAACCCACCTCCAAGGCACTGATTTTCAACATCTACGACCAATCAGCAAGAGACTGAAGCTCCCCCAAAGTATTTTGTGTATTGTACCATGGCAACAGTTTACAGGTTGTTCCCCCCCCATCTCAGACCCACCATGCACTTGTGTTAAAGCCTGCACAGGCCCCCAGCCTGTCTGCCCTGCAACTGGGAGGCAAAGAGCATGGCCATTGTCAGCGGTGATGCAGAAATATCTCGTGGCGCATAATGCTTGCTTCAGTTCTACTGTGCGTGGGTGGGGCCTGGGGGTTACCTGCTCCTGCTGTGAGTGGCGGGCTGAGGGGTGGCACATCCAGATTAAGCAGTTGCCAGCATGGCACAATTCAGAGGGTGACTGCTGTGCCAGAAGTGGCACACAAGACCCACTTTATGCGCTGCTTCCAGTATGGCCAGCTTCCTGCAGAATGGGAGGGGAGGAAAAGCATCCCAGAATCCTCTGTGACACGAGGTGACCTGCTGGCCATTGGGCATCCGAAGAACTCTATTTGGCCCTTGCCAATGTGGACGAGAGATCACCCAGGCTTATTGAGGGCGTATAATCCAATTAGGTGCTAATTTCTTTGCCTTTTTTCTTCCTCAGCTTTTCCCCTCTTTTTTTTAAATTTGTCTTTTCAGTTCCAGTCATGATACCTTTTTATCCTAACCCAGTTTCTCCCCTTCATTTCTAACATCGCAATCCTGTGCATGTTTACTTAGAAACAAGTCCTGTGGGGTTTACTCCTAGGTAAGTGTGCACAGTATTGCAGCCTTAAGCACTCATCTTCTGTAACTCAGGGCAACCCCTCCCCCATGCTGCATCAAGAATAGCAAATGAAAATGTCTCAAGTAGCATCCAAATGATAACCATGTAGGGATCTCTCCATATTTATGTCTCTTTTTTGTTTTGGAGGGGGTGGGATTGTTGTGGTAGCAAAATTCATTACCTCTTGTCCTCTGATCATTTTTGCTCAATGGATTTGGCAGTGCTGCTGGTTGTCAAATTTTCTCTGTAATTCTAGGAATGTATCAAACCTGAGACTAATACAAACTCAAAACTGGTTTATTCATATTGTTCTGTGTTCGTGTCTGTTTTTCTTTACTATTTTTTTCCTTTTTTTACAACTTTTTTCCTGATAGATCAACTAAAGGCATAAAATTGATTTAAGATTTGCTTTGTTGGGTAATTGTATGAGAAAATCTATTCTCTCTGTCCCTAATTCAAACTCCTGGTTCTGCATAAGGGTCTGGATAAAGACGGCCGGGGTAGTAAATGTCAGGCTTTGCAGACCACTTCCAAATACCCATCCTCCCCCTTTCCAACTTAGAGTTGTTAATGGTTGAAATTACTGTATAAAGAACTGGCATCTGGAACCCAGAGTAGGCCCAGGGCTGGGCATAGTGTGGATTGCTAATGGGTTAGATTAGAGGATGAAGGAGCCCAGTGCAAAAATCTTCTCTGTTCATTTTAGGGTGTACAGCTTAACCATTTTTAAAAAGGCAAAAAGCAGCCTTTCCTCCTGTTTGGGGGCAAAACCAAAACGTTGAATGAAACATCCAACCAGGCTGTTTTTTTTTCTTTTCTTGTTGGTTGGCTACCTTATACCAGCACCACAGCAGCAGTAGTATCGCAAGCACATCGCAGAGATGAGAGCATGACATGCAGCTACCCCATGCAGGCTGGCACAAAAACACCCTGTTTAGTCTTGTGCCACTTGCAGCATCTCTTCCCTCCTGCGACTCCAGGCAGTGAGTGCATGCAGGCTCCGCAGGCAGGCCGGCTAGCCGGCTGGCTGGCAGGCCCAGGCACTGAGCAAACCTGGACTTGCTTGGCTTCAGCAGGGTAGTGCTAGCAGGGTAGTGCTATTTCTTTTCCCTCAAAGTAGGTTTGTCTTTTGCTTCCTTCTCCCTGGGCTGGAGAAGGAGTTGTTAGGTGGTCCACCGAGGAGATCCTTAGTCAGTGGTTCACAACTAGATGCCTGGCCTGTAGAGGGAGACAGTGTTGCAGGTCAGGGATCTCAATCTGTGATAATGTCTCGAGTCCCAATCGCTGGCAGGCTGCCATTTCTCACGGCCAGTCTGCCTGGCACCTTATCCAGTTTGGGAAGATGTTTAAAATGGTTGACCTTGAAACCCAGGACTCTATGCCAGTCAAAGGTTGGATTCTCTTTCTTTGCCATGATTGATTTCTTTCTAATAATTTTAAACTAAATTAAACTTTCTGTGACAATCTGCGGAAGCGAGGAAAAGCTGTCGGATAACACTCTGAGTGAGAGGCAGAGTGCCGTCAAGCCGAGTGTGGAAGGCGAATGCCAGAGATAAGCCAGACCGTGAAGGCCACCATCTGGACTGAAGACGTTCTATGAAAGATTAGAACTTTGTATTGATTGTAAACCGGGGGGGGGGGGGGAATTGCCTGCCTATGTACACTGCCTTGCATTAAAGTCAGAGGAGAAATCCGATGACCAAGAAAGGCGGTATATAAATACCGGTATTATTATTATTATTATTTAATTATAATCAAAACTGATTACAAATATCAGGAGAAAAGTTAATATACAATAAAAAAGCAATCGAAAGGTCACAGCTGCAGCAAGATAGGCCAAGACTGAGCACTGGTGCAAAATGTGGGCTTGAGAGGCTCATCCCTGAGACCCGCTGTCTCTCAGAGCATGGTCTGAGGGCACATGCTGAAGCTAAGGAGGTCTAGGGCTGGCCAGTGTGGGGTTAGACTTATGGTGGAGCACCTTGAGTTCCACCATAGAAGTAGGGCTGGATATCAATACACTAAGCATATTCAGTCCTCCTGTACTTATCAATGCTACATGGAAGGGGAGAACTGTTCAGTGCATCTTCTCCTGTTACCTAAGGCTGAAGGGACCTTTGTAAGTCTGCATGCATGCAAGAAGCAATTACAGTACAGTAAGAAAAGTGATTTTGGAAAGTCTAAGCCTTTGTTGCATTCATTCACAATTAGTCCAGTAGTCATTTGCAATTTAAAATACAGTACCTTCTCAGCGCAGGTTCTAAAAGACACACAAACTTTTCCTGTCTGGATATAGTGTCTCCATAGCTGAGTTGGTAAAAGAGGCAGTGGGGTAGGGGATGGAATGTTGGCCTGGCTTAAGACCTGTTGGGGCCTGAGTTCAAGTTCTCCCTCCAGGGAGCTCATTGTGTGACCTTGGGTCAGATTATTCTCTGCTGAATAGTCTCCCTCATAGGGTTGTTGTGAGGATAAATATCCAAATATTTGTAACAATAAAATGGGAGAGGGATGATGATGGCACATCATGTATAATGGCTTTAGCTCTTTGGAGGAAAGGTGGGATTAAAAGCCAGGATGGTGTAGTGGTTTGGGAGTCGGACTTAGACCTGGAAGATCCAGGTTCAAATCCCCGCTCAGCCGCGAAGCTTCCTGGGTGACCTTGGGCCAGTCACTATCTCTCAGCCCCGCCTACCTCACAGGCTTGTTGTGAGGACAAAAGGAGGGGAGGAAATATGTACACCACTCTGAGCTCCTTGGAGGAAGGGTGGTATAAAAATGTGAAAATAAAAAGGTGATAAATACTACTGTATAATGAATGATAGAGTAATTTGTTACTTTAAGGGGGGGAGGCTAAAACAAAAACTTCAACTCCCAGAATGCTTTTCACAAGCCATTTCCCATCTCTCCTTGCAAAGGAAAGACACCAAAAAGGAGGTTGCTTATATATCCATCTCCTTTGGCGTGGTGCTGCTGGTTTAGGAGCTGTGACTATTGTTTGCCGGTTTTGTGTGGCATTCCACTCCCGCGCCAGCATCCTACAGCTGCCTCCTCCCCTTTTCTTTTATTCGGGAAGATGGGATGGATCTGAAACCCGGCGGGTGAGTGGTGCTGTTGTAGGGATCCGCCAGCTGCGTGTCTGCCTCAGTCTGAGGTTTCTTGCATGGTTCATTTGCGATAAATTGATGAATATGACAGTCTTCTTCATTCATATTCGTTATAATAATCGGATTATAGATGATATGATCTGGATTATATTATATATCCAATTAGTTGAACTGAATGCAATCGGCTATCTTTAGTAATTGGGGAGGAGTTGAATCATCCTACGGCTCCCTGATTCCAGAGGCTTGCTCACGACCTGCACCCCATTATGGATTGTTGAGTACTTTTGGGGACTGCCAGGTGTGTACCTTCCTTTGCCCGGGCTACAAAAAATAAAAATGAGAGCCAGCATTATTTTAGATCTGTGATTCGGCGTTTACTGTATAACTATCGGTGGTTGTATTGTTGTATGCCTCGTGAGTTTTGTGATGCATGCTGCACTTTTGTATTTCCTTTTTAAGGTGCTGCCTTGTGTACTGATGCATCAATCTGATCCTCTCCCCACAGCTTTAGGGGAAACGTAAGCAAGCGCAAAGGGGTGGCGGCGGAGGCATTGGAACTATGCAAATGATCTCTGTATTTGAACATGAGACAAGATGAAAGGAGCATGTTGGCTTTGCTGTCAGGTCACTATCCAAGAGAGGAGATAGTGATAGCTAAATGGAACCTCCACATTCAGAGGCAGTCTATCTCTGAATTTGAGAGGTAAACAGCAGGGAAGGGCCCTTGCCTTCATGCCCTGCTTGTGGGCTTCCTGGGGACATCTGGGTGGCCGCCATGGGGAACAGGACCCTGGGCTACATTTATTCAGATCCAGCAGAGCTTTCTGTAGGTTTTGTGTTCAAGTGAGAGGTGGAGAGAGAACCTGCCCATTCTGAACATGTAAATAAGAAGGAGCTCACGCTTAATTAATTTCTAGACAAAAAGAGGATGTCAGTGCTCAGTTTTGCTTGGAAACTCCACCATAAGACCATAATGTTAAGAGTTCCCAGTCCCCACTTCCTCAAGCTGTGAAGAGTCAGAGGGTAGCGCTGGAGGATTTAGTTTCCTTTGGACCAGTGTGAGTACTAACTGGATACTAACTTGGGGAGTCTTTATAATATCTGCTTCTTTATAAATATAGAAGCAGAGCACCTTGGGAGCAAGCAGATTGCAAACATAGACATTGCAACCTTTCATCCTACATCAGGTTCCCGAAGAGAGCAACTTCCTCCCTCACCTTTATCCCAGGATGCATTGCCTTCACCCATACTCTTAGCTCTCCCCTCCCCCCCCCCTCGGTCCAAATTTAAAGTGCAAAATCTCCTCCTAAAAGTCCCTTCAAACTCTGGCTCAAGCCACTGAGGAACATTCAGCCCTCTTGTCATGCCACTTATCTCAGTGATAAGTGATAACCATTCATGCTTATCAAGGCGGTCAAACTCATCATTGTCATAAGAACTGATCTCCTGCATTAGCCCAGAAGTCCAGCATCTTGTTGCCAGTAGTGGGCAGCCAGAAGCATTCAGGAGTCTCCAGCAAACCTGAAGGCCCTTCCAGACGTGTATTGTGTGCCTCAGCTTTATTCTTTCCCGTACTTCTTGTTCATTTCCTCCCCCAGGTGAAGTTGGGGTCATAGCTGAGAATGAGGAGATCCATCTACAGGATGATATGGAAGACCATCAGCCAAGATTTCAAGGGGGGTGCCCTCATCCTGTGGAAGACGCCCAGTTGTCTACAGTGCCCTCTGAGGAGTCAAGGCAGGAGTCTTCCTGTCAAGGCAGGAAGAGTCGAGAGTGGGAAACGACTCAGCGATGGTCAGGAGGGAGCTTGCGACGTGGAGAAGCATCTAACTGGGAAGAGGCCTCCGGTAGCAGCTCCGTGGTCTTTATTGAGGAGGAGGAAGATGTATGCAGGGAAGGAAACAGTGACGTCGTATTCGCTTCTGATTTAGAGGATGTTGGGGAGATCTCTGCCCAGATGGAGGCCCCCATAGGGGAGAATTACCTTGGGGAAGAAACAGAGCTAATCCGTTACCCAAAGGAGCCTCCGAGAGGGGGTGGATTTGCTGACAAGGAATCCCTGGAAAGGGAAGACTCTGAGGAGGATGAATTGAAGGACCTTGGTTATTATGGGGGCGAAACTCCTATAGAGAAAATGTCCGTTGCGGTTGATGGTGAGATGATGACCCTTGTCCCAGAGGGATCCAATGGGGAGGAAACTCCTTGTTGGGGAGTAGCTGCCCTGGGAGAAGCAGACACTGGGGGAGAAATTGAGGCACTTGTTTTCCAGGATGGATTTCCATTAAGGGAGGGATCCAGTGGGGATGAACCTGGAGAAACTCCCTCTCAGCAGGGCTCTTTTTCAGGGAATGAATCTGATGAGGAGGCAGTTGTTGAATGGGCTGTGCCTGTGGAGGAACTGGTTGCTGAGCAACAGCCCTCAAAACCACGCCATATCTGCAGTGAATGTGGCCGTAGCTTGGCCAGCCATTCAGCCCTTGTCCGTCATTGCCTTATCCACACTGGAGAGCTTCCCTACACTTGCACAGAGTGTGGGCGCCGCTTCCGACAGTCCTCAGCTCTTGTCCGTCACCTCCGAGCCCATCGGGGTGAGCGTCCGTATGTTTGCAGTGAGTGCGGCAAAGCATTTGGGGTCAGATCAGCATTGGTTCGCCACCAGAGGGCCCTTCACACTAGTGAGAGGCCTTACGTCTGTGGGGAGTGTGGTAAGGCCTACGCGGACCTTTCTATTCTGACAAAACACCAACTGATTCATGTCAATGGGCGGCCATTTTCTTGCCCTGACTGCGGTCAGTCATTTGGGCACCGCACCACCTTGACTCAGCACCGGCGAATCCACACAGAGGAACGGCCGTACCGTTGCGCAGAATGTGGGCAGACGTTCCGGCAGAACTCTGCCCTAGCCAACCACCGCCAAGTCCATTCAGGAAAGCGCCCATTTTCTTGCCAGTACTGTAGCAAAGCCTTCGCTGGCCGGCCTACTCTAGTCCAGCATCTCCGAACTCACACAGGGGAGAAGCCGTACAGTTGTCTGGACTGCGGCCGTCAGTTCAGCACCAGCTCCAACCTCCTGCAGCACCGACGAAATCACCTTGGTGAACGCCCCTTTGCCTGCTCCTTGTGCGGACGGCGTTTTGCCCGACGGCCTGATTTGGCTCGGCATTATGTCACCCATGCTGAAGGCAGTGTCAGGCCTCACCGCTGTGGGGATTGTGGGCGGCGCTTTGTGGAGCTGGTAGACTTGGAGCAACACCAAGCCACGCACCGTGGAGAGCGGCCCTACGTCTGCAGTTACTGTGGCAAATCCTTCACGGAAGCTGCCACGCTGGCCCGACACCGCCGCTCCCACCTTCCAACAACTCAGCAGGCGTACAAGTGCGAGGAGTGTGGCCAGACGTTTGGGCAGAGCTCTGACCTGCTGGCCCACGGGCGGGTTCACAGTGGGGAGCGCCCCTATGCCTGTGCAGACTGCGGCAAGGCCTTTGGGCGAAGCTCCAATCTGTCTCGGCACCGACGGGTGCACACCCACGAGCGTCCGTATGTTTGTGGGGACTGTGGAAAGAGCTACACCCAAAGCACCCACCTCATGGAGCATCAGAGGCAGCACACCGGTGAACGCCCCTACGAGTGTGTAGACTGCGGACGGTCCTTTGGCAAGAAGGGGCACCTGGACTCCCACCGGCGTGTACATCGCCTCTTGCCTGGGGCTGATGGCGGTGCAGACGAGGCCCATGGGGCATGTGCTGACTCAGGCAGTCCACTGGACATGTAAAGGAGTTTGTGGGGGAGGAGGGGGGATAAGCACAAGGCTTAATTTGAGCATGGCTTAGCCTTGCAACCTGTCAACGCCACAGTTCTGCCCCGTGTCGGTGTTGCAGTGATAAAGAGCATGTGCGGAGTTCCTTTCTGTGAGGGACCTAAAGCAGTGTCACTGTGTGATCTCAACCAGCTCCCTCATACATCTGGGAAGGGACTTCAGGTGAGAGGCAGGTAGGTGTGAACCACTGTACCTCGTGCATTAGAAATCTTAAACTGCGAGTGAGAGTGCTTTGACACCACCAATGTGAAATGATAGTTGGTGACAGTGTGATAAGTTGTGGATCAAAAAGAGCAGGTAAAGGACAGAACCCAGGTATCTAAATTCCCATACAGTGCCTCTCACCTACACCACTCCCCTACAGCAAGGTCTTCAACCTGGATCCTGGGACACCACTGAATTCCACGCCCCTCTGAGAGCGAGAAGAGACAACCTCGACATTCTTCTTCCTTCTGTTCTGATCTGTTCAACCTCATTTTCCTTCTCACATGCAAAGATAAACCAGCAGTTAACTTCCATATTACCGTTGAGATGTAATGATGATGATTGTTATTTGAAATGTCAGGTGTCCTTGGCAATTGGAATCCAACCTCTGCTCTGACAAGGGAGGTCTAGATTACAGTATTTTGGAGAAAAACTGAGCCAAGCATGTTTTCATGAACCCTTCCTCTGTCTTGTACCTGCTGAGTTGCTATGCCTTGGTTTGGGTTTGCAAATACACCCCTTGTTACATGGTCTACAGAGTTTGATTTTGTGTGTGTTTCTTAAACTCATGGGCTTAAAAAAAATTAATAGGGATGGGAAAAGTAGTAAAAAATCTACAGCAAAGCCTCTGTGTGGCCATTGAATTACAATGAAGATCTTTGGGAAATTTAAATATTCAGATAAACAGGCTTGCAGCCTACAGAGCTAGGATGGCAGTTCCTAAAGTTCTGTGCACTGCTAGAGACCTGTTAGTGGGCCCGATGCTGAGAAATAAGTTCATTCAAAAATTAAAGACTCCTGAGTGCAAAGCACTCAGGGACACAGAAGGCTGTATGCAACTCTGGATGAGTTAATTGTTCTGACTGTGCCTCCTCCTTGGCCTCTGCAGAGGTGGGCGATTCTTGCTGTCTCTCTGAATCAGAGCGTAATCCAGCGCAAGGATTCACCGCCGGATCCTGCGCCCGGGCTGCTTGTTGACCGCCGGGCTGGAGGTCTACTCAGGGAAGGGGACACTTGTCCCCTTCCCCGGGTGTAAACCATGGCTGGCTCGATAGGCCTCCTCGGATTTCTGCCAGCTAAATAGCTAGCGGAAGTAAAGGAGGATGGCCTAGCTGGCCCGCCGGGGACAGGGATATGGCCAACGCCATCCCTGGCCCCCTCCCGGGCTGGCTAGGCCAATGGCCCCCCTCCCGCCCCCGCCGGATCCCGACTCATCTCCTCCAGTGGAAAAGGCGGGCGCTCCGGTGACGGAGCGAGGGAGGCCGGCCTCTGCGCTGGCCTTTCTTGCTCCCGATTAGTTGCAAAGTGCTTTCTAGCGTGTTTGTGACTGCTTCCAGCGACGGAACGCTCGTTCCGTCATTGACAGGATTGCGCACTCAGTCACTTTTCTTGCAAAGGGTAATGGCTTATTCCAGTAACCCACCCTTAAAGGAGAGTGTCTGTTATGAATCTGCCAGAGTTGCTGTTTTGAAATTGATTTCATTGTTGTTTTTTGCATTGTAGCCCAACTCAAAGAGCTGTTTTTGACCTTTAAAACCTTTTGTGATCTGGGACAAGATTCATTTTTGCAGAATAACTGTCACTCCTTCATTCTTTAGTCAGAACCACAGGCAGAGATATGTATTCCCTATTTAACTCTTAATTGTGGATAATTTCTTAAATGGAATTAAAATATAATTGAATTGCTTAGTACCTGTTCCTGACTGTGTACACACAGCAAGTGCAGCAAGCCTTGGCCTCTCAAATTTGTTGAGAGCTGGAAGAGAAAGGTTTAAGGCTACTTTTGCCATCTGTGGTTTTTCCTACTTTTTACCCTTACACAATAACCCTGTAAGGTAGGTTAAGCAGAAAGATAGTGACTAGCTAACCCAAGGATACCCAGTATTAACGGAAGTTTGTTTGTGCCTGAGTAGGGATTTGACCCCAGGTCTCCTCCCTCTAACATTCTGGTTCTCTACCCTACTCCACACCAGCTCTTGCACAGATTTCTGCTGAACCGCATCTCTGCTGCTGATCCGCAGATTAAAATATACGACACACTGAACGGTCAGAATGAGACAGCTTCTGTATAGTTCCCTGAGCCTTGCTTCCAGGATTATCTTGTTGCTCCCGAAGGACAAAAGATAGCATATATTATTATTATTACCAACTTTAGCTAGTGTGAAGTAGTGCTCAAGCTTTGGAATGGCGGAGAACTCGCTGTCTCATATTTTTTTCCAAGCCGTTTGGAGAGCTAGTGACATCCCGGCTTGCACCAGTTCCTGCTTTAACAGGTGAAGAATTGCCGCTTCGCTTTGATTTTTTTTCCTCATGAGTCATGCCTGGAAGAGCTTAGGTGTCCTTAGTTGCACGACAGGCGGACGTTCAACGAGGGAAGCTTTCCCCATCACTGCTCCTCCACGTCTACACCTGTTGAAATACGAGCCCAAACCTTCCAGAATGCTTTTGATTTCCAATCTCTCATTGGTTCCCTTTCCTTCCTCTGCGCGCCTTGATTGGCTCATTGAGGCAAGAGAGGCTGGACGCCGCGGGAAAAAAAGGTACTGGAGGAAGGAAAACAGTCGCCCGCTTGCAGCTTCAGGATTGTGGACCCGCCCACTCGCCTTGTGATTGGCTGGAGCGGATTCGAAGCCGTAACATCCGGGCACTCTAGGGAGACTAGCTAGCTAGTGTAAAGTCAGACAGGGGAGTGGCTGACCAGAGAGAGAACTGCCTCAAGGTGCTTTCCTTCCTGCCCCAGCAGGTGAGCGATCTCCTCCGTCCCTCCTGGAAAAGAAGAGCCTCCAGCGTAGCCAAGATGCCCGGGGCGGGCGGGGATGCAGCTCGTTCTCTTCTCCCATTTTCATTTACAATCCCAGCTACCTTTACAATGTGTTTTCTTCCATCCCATAATACGCGTTTCCATTAGATGTGGCAGCCCCTTCCTGTTTCTCCCCCCTCCCTTTCCATATTTTCATGGCCCCTCTTTGCCTGGGCACTCCTAATGACCAGAGTCCAGAACTAACTAGTCCATCTCCCATTCTTTCCCTCACCCACTACATGGAGTTAGTTAGCCCCTCTCTCTAGATTTCCTAATATTCTTCATTTTTGTTAGTGACATCCCACCAGATAGAGGGAATCTCTCTTCCTGGCCCCTGTTTGTCCATTGTTGCAGATGATTAGCTTAGGTGGGATAAGGTCGTCTCCCTTCTTTCTTCCTTCCATAACATTCTCCATGACATGAGGGGTGGATGAGATAGTCGCCTCCCTGCCTTCCTCTGCCATGTTCACGTGTTCTCCATTCTTGCTCTGCCCATCCCATATTTCCGCTCCTTTTTCACCTATTCCAAGATATGGAGGCTTCCCTCCCCACCCCTATCTCAGGAGTAGCTGCTGTTGTCCCTCGCTGCTGCATCTTTGCAGTTAGAGAAAAGGCTGTTCCTTCCTATTTTTCCCTGAAATAGGCTGTATTTTTCCCTGAATTTTGCTAGTATCCCAGGTGAGTGGGATAAAGGGGTACATGAATTTCCATGCTGTCTGTCTGTCTCTGTCTGTGTGTCTTTACATTGGGCAATTGTGAGGATGCCTGTTTTTGCACAGACCTCTGGAGCTGGGTGGGTGGCAGCATCTAGGTTTTCTACAATAAAGAATAGTGCTTTCAGCACCTTGTGTGCCTCTCCCTTACCTTAATTGCAGTCAATTACAGGATGGAAAAACAGTGGACAGACTAAAATAAATCATGCTAGGCATTGTATCTCTAATGTGGCATTGATTTCTCTCTTTATTTCAAATTTATATGTACTGCTGTTCAAATGAGTTCCTAAGATGGTTTGTAGATAAAAACCACAAAAAATGCAGTTACTGTGCCTAATAAACAGCAGTAAGAACGAGTAACTCTTCCTCTCCCCCCCAAAGAAAGGCTTGGGGAATTTAAAAATATGGCCAAAAAGATGGCTGCATTGGATATATTGTGTGTGTGTGTGTGTGTGAACCCCCCCCTCCGTATCCATGGATTCACTTATCTGTGGTTTGTGGGGGGCGAACCCATATCTACAAATTTCACCCCCATGCCCCTTACCTTAACTACTGTAGTTAGGCTTCGCCAAACAAGTGTGTCTCTTTCTTTACAAAAACGCTATAAGCCAGCTTCCTGTTTAATGTTCAGGAGCCTCTCTAGTATGCAGACTGCTTGCCTGGTCTGTGCTATAAACCAGCATGCTGGCTTATAGTGTTTTTGTAAAGAAAGAGATGTGCTTGCTTGGCGCCAGTGCTGGAGGCCTAACTAAGGTAATGGGCGCGAGGGGCCCTGTGGGGGATAGCGCTCCCCTATCTGTGGATTCCTGGTATCTGTGGGGGGGGCAGGAACCTATCCCCCTCGGACATGGGGGTCATACAGTATTAAGTCAGTATTTGACTTCAGAGATGGCTGATAATGAAAACAGTTTAAAGCAGTTATAACAATGAGACAATCAAAGGGCAACTGGAAAATGCAACAGTGACCTCCACAGACAACAAAAACGAGACATGTTCCGTAATTGCGAGGCTCAGCTGCCCTCTGGAAAGGCAGAGCTTTCTCTGCATGTGAAAAACCAAGCAAGGAGGAAGCCAAATGGGCTTCTCATAAAGTGAGTGTTACAGAGTCTGGGCGCTACCATTGCACAGGTTCTATTTGGTGTGACCAGTCATACTGGTCTGAGCAGAGACTGAATGGCCACGTGGCCAGGATGCTGTAGTAGTTGCCTGCACTGAACAGGGGGTTGGGTTAGATGACCACCAAGGTCCCTTCCAGCTCTAACATTTTATGGTTCTATATCTCAGATCATGGCAGAGCCACCGATAGAAGATGAAGGTGAGGAAGCAGCTCAAGGCCATGCAAAGCAGGAGCCATCTCACCAGGCCACAGTTGCAGCCAAAAATCTGGCCATCTTGAAGGCTCGCTCCTTTGATGTCACCTTTGAGGTGGGGGATGAATATGAGGTTATCGAGACAATCGGCACCGGAGCCTATGGCGTTGTGAGTTCAGCACGCCGAAAAGATTCAGGTAGGTGAGGAAAGTGCAGTGGTGGATGGAAGGCGGGGATCTCTTGGGTTCTGCTAGTCATGAGGAAGTGCCAGAAGGCAGTGCAGATTTGTGAAACTCCCGGTCTAGAGTTTCTGCCCCCTTCAAGCCTAAAAAAGGGTGGGGTCTGTGAATAAAGGGTGAGGAGAGACATGAATATACAGATTTCTCCCCTGCTCCAAGTTGCATCAGTTTGGCCCAGAGTGTTGGATACGAGGCAGGAAGACCTGGTTTCAAATCCCGTTGGGGTATGAAGTTCAGTGTGTGGTGATGGGTCAGTCTTGCTTTCTCTCTTGCCTTAATCTGTGTCTCAGCTTATAAAATGGGGTGGTGGTGGTGGAAATGTTGTGTGCGCACTTTGCATTTCTTGTGGGAAAGGCAGGAAACAGTTTTGTGATATGTAGGACATAGCCCTGATAACACTTCAGTCCTGGTTCTCCCTCCAGGCCAACAGGTGGCGATCAAGAAAATCCCCAATGCCTTTGATGTGGTGATGAACGCCAAGCGAACACTGCGTGAACTGAAGATCCTCAAACACTTCAAGCATGACAACATCATTGCCATCAAAGACATTCTTAAGCCTACTGTGCCTTATGCTGAATTCAAATCTGTGTAAGTACTTTTCCTCCCTGTGATAAAGCGGAATCATTTTCCTGACATTTGTTCCCTGAGGTCTGGGCTTCTAAGGATGAGGTTTCATTTCCTTTGTAGCATTGCCACCTGCCTGGTGGTGGTGGTGGTGTGTGTGTGTGTGTGTGTGTGTGTGTTGTTTAGTACTTGATCTGGTTATCAATTTTAGGGAACAGGAAAAATTGAGTCGGTCTAGGAACCCCTCTGTCCCTGCCTATCAGAGCAGCATTGTGACTATACCCAGAGGCGGAACGCGCCTCGTGGGCTCCCGAAGCAAGGGGGCGGGGCCAGCGTCGCGACGCGCCCTCGCGTCACGTAGACGCGCCCCCCCGCCCATTTTGCTCCTATTTCGGAGCCAAACTACTCTAGGGAGGGCGGGAGGGCCCAACGACGATCGCGTTTTTTCTCTCCGTCGCTCCGTAAGTTCCCCGCCCTCCCCCACACGAGCGCCTGGAGCAGGAGCTCCATCCGCTCCGCCGTAGTTACGGCGCTGACTATACCACTTGAGAGTTCAGGCAGGGTACACATTTAAATGTGTCCCCGTTTTGTTGTTGTTCAAAACTCCCTGCTTGTGGAAAGCTGGTATACACCAGGGTAAAGGCTGAACTGAATCGCTCTTCTTTGACTACTTGGCTTTCCACACCCAGAGGATATTTTATGCTGTGGAATGCTCAAGTTTGAAATTGCAAGTGGTGCAGTCTAGGAAGGACCATATCAGTGATGTTTCAATTGGCTGTATGTTTCAGTTTGCTCTAAGGGGTTTAGTAGCCTGTCAGACCCGTGCCTTGCTACCTGCTGTGTGACCTCATGCTCTGCTAAGCCATCTCTGCCCCTCGTCTTATGTCTTGGAGACCCCCAGGGCCAGCAGGCAAGAGATCATGGCAGAGCAGACCAGGCTGAAGATTAGACCATCACCTGTACAAAAGGCTCACAAAACCTTTTGCAGTGGAACAAGTTGTCCACTCTTCAGAGCAGAAATGCAGCTCATACGATCGTATCGTTTTGAACAGTACCTTAAGCCTTGTACCCTCAGTAGCAAGTAGTGGATCTCTTGAAGAGGCTGTGGTCTGGCTTGGAGCATTGTTGGCCTGCTGGCATTTCTGGTGAGAGAGGTGAACACAGGGACTTGAGCAGCTGGAAAGGTGGCTGCTTGGGAAGTTGGGGCTGGTCCAGACTTGGGGGGGGGGGGGTCCTGGATGGCTGGTTCCTGAGCTCCTGTTGGATGGGGCACTCGTGTACTGGAGTCCCCTCATTGGTTTCAGGTCCCTTGAATTGCTAGGTGGGGCAATTCCCATTTTGTACCAAAGGGAGAGTCTCCTTTGCTTGTCTGCCCCCTACCGTGACCACTCTTCTCTCTCTCTTTTAAAACTCCTTTTCCACATGTTCACTCCATGCATGTGGTCTCCTCCGCCATATTTCTAGCTTTCCATCCCACAAGATGCTCAAAGTGGTTTATATGGTCTCTCTCTCCCCCCCCCCCCCCTCCGCTCAGCACCCTTGTGACGTAGATTGAGCTGAGAATTTGTGTCGGGCTCAAAGTCACCCAATAAGCTTCAAGACTGAGCAGGTTCTTTCCTTGACTCGATGAATCTGCTCACCCCTGGCAGGTATGTTGTACTGGACTTGATGGAGAGCGACCTGCATCAGATCATCCATTCCTCCCAGCCCCTCACCTTGGAGCACGTGCGCTACTTCCTCTACCAGCTCCTTCGGGGCCTCAAGTACATCCATTCTGCCAACGTCATTCACCGGGACCTCAAGCCCAGCAACCTGCTGATCAATGAGAACTGTGAGCTCAAGATTGGTGACTTTGGAATGGCCCGTGGTCTCTGCACCAAGCCGGATGAATACAAGTACTTCATGACGGAGTACGTGGCCACCCGCTGGTACCGCGCCCCCGAGCTTATGCTCTCCCTGCACGAGTACACGCAGGCCATTGACATGTGGTCAGTGGGCTGCATTTTTGCTGAGATGCTTGGGCGGAAGCAGCTCTTTCCGGGGAAGAACTACATCCATCAGCTGCAGCTCATCATCACTGTCTTGGGTACCCCCCCAGCCAAAGTTGTCCACTCCATTGGAGCCGACCGGGTGCGTGCCTACGTCCAGAGCCTGCCCTCGCGCCAGCCGGTGCCATGGGAGAGCCTCTACCAGAATGCTGACCGGAAGGCCTTGTTCTTGCTCTCCAAGATGTTGCGCTTTGACCCTCGTGAACGCATCTCCGTGGTGGAGGCCCTGAATTACCCCTTCCTGGCCAAGTATCATGACCCCGATGATGAGCCCAACTGTGTCCCAGCCTTTGATTTTGATTTTGACAAACAGGTGCTCACCAAGGAGCAGATCAAGGAAGCCATAGTGGCTGAAATCAACGATTTCCACGAGCGCCGGGAGGGCATCCGGCGGCAGATCAGCTTCAAGCCAGCGCTGAGGCCAGCTATCGATGGTGGCTGCATGGATGCCTCCGGCCAAGCCCTGCTACTTCGTTGCCATGATGTCGACATGCCCAGCGCCGGCTCGCCGAGGGTGGGCGATGGTGACTATGCAATGGCATCTCCCACACCCTACCCGCTGCCGGAGACCATTGACCTCACCTCCCCTGTGGTGCAACCGGAGGTGAAGGCGGAGCAGGAGGCGCCAGCTGCTCCTCCCAAACGGGAGGGGGCCATTTCGGATGACACCAAGGCTGCCCTCAAGGCCGTCATCCTGAAATCTACTCTCCGGAATAAGAACAAAGGTAAGGTGAAAAGGTTTGTGCAGGGCAGTGATGCAGAGGTTCTCGTGAACTGAAGAATTGGGTTCTCTTTTGTTTGTATTGAATGTGTTTATCCTGCCTTTCTGGTTAAAATACAAAATCCTGTACAATTCCAATTTGAGATGGAACAGGCAAAGAGCACCAACATGCATCCTTCATCAAATGCTAAGGAGAATCAACGTTGCGCATAAATGTTAGTCAACTTGATGCTACATAAGCATCTCTTGGGAGTGTGTTCCATAAATGGGGTGGGTGGGTGGGTGGCATAGAGAAGGCTCTAACCCTTGTTGCCAGGCTCCTAATCTCAAAATGCAGGGGTACCCAGAGAGCAGAACCTCAGAAGATGAACTCCAAGGACAGGCAGGTTCATACGGGTGCAGATGGCCCATCGGACTCCCTGCTTCTAGAGCAGGGGTTCTCAACCACTTCCTGGCCAAGTACCACCTCTGGTGCCACTCTCCTGTTGCGTACCACCAGAAGTGACTGGTGATGACATCATCACTAGTTACTTCCGGAGTTTCAGGTTTTTGGAGGCCAGAAAATGCAGGTAGGAGGCTCTGGGCGGGTGGGAAGGCCCTTCTCAGCATTCCTGAAAGGCTCAGCCAATGGCAGGAGCCTCTCGGGAGTGAAAATGCACCACCAAAAGCGGGATCAGAGCGGGGTTCCGGTGGTCTGGTGATCCGAGGCAGTCTGCCAAAATGCCACTGGTGGTACTAGTACCACTGGTTGAGAACCCCTGATCTAGGTCAAAATCAGCACTTTGAATTGTTACTGACGAGAATGATGCTGGTAACCAGTGTTCCCTTTGCTAAGTTCCAGTTAATCATTTGATTGCTGTATTCTGGACTGGATGAAGTTTCCAGATAGTCTCCCAAGAAAGCCCTGTGTACACATGCAGTTTAACTGGAGCCTGACTGATGGTTATGAGACAGGGATTGTGTGTGTGTGTGTGTGCGCGCGCACGCGCATGCATGCATGTAGAGACCAGGATCTAGAGGCCTCTGGGCCAGATTTTGCCCTTTGAATAATGATGCCCACCCCCATCTCCAGTTGCCAATACAGAGACAAAAATGGGTGTAAAGGGAAGGAATGGCTGTTGTGGCAATGGGACTTGTTGGCAAATTGCTTTGGAAGGGTGTAGGGGTAACAGCCAGGTGTAGCCGGCTCAAGCGAGGTCTGATCATCTACAGCTGCCCTCCTTGTCCCACAGATACCCCCTCCTCCATTCCGGAGACACCTGATATCCGGAGGCCGGTGACAGCAAAGGAGCGCCAGCGCGAGCGAGAGGAGAAGCGCAAGCGCCGTCAAGAGCGAGCCAAGGAGCGTGAAAAGCAGAAGAAGGAGAAAGAGAAGGAGCGGAAGGACATGTTAACGGAGAATGACCGGAACCTTCTGGAACGGTGGACCAAGATGGTGGACCGCACCCAGAACAAGCCAACCCAGAACGGACCTGTAGTGCCACCTCCACAGGCCAACGCCACTGGCCATATCCTGCCTCAAGCCTCCTCTGCCACCCCCTTGCCACCTCAGGTTCCCCCTGCCAGCCATGTCCCACCCACTCCTTCCAGCAACACCCCTGCGCCTGCCGATTTTCTCACTTTCTCGGACAAAGGGGTGCCTGCTATGGGGCCCAAACTCACTCTTGTTCCGGTGGGCACAGATCTAGCCTCAGGCCAGGGCTCCAACCCCAATGTGGTTCACTTCTTCCCTGCACAGACAGCCCCGTTTCTGGTTGCTGCCTCTGCTTGCCAGAAAGCTGCACTTTCCAAATCAGAGTGCCTCCTAAGTGTCAAGTACACCCCTGGTCAGATATTCCAGGCCCCGTATGGGGTGGCAGCCCTGAATGCCTGGGGTGGTGTCCCGCAGCCGGAGAACTGGGCTGTTACTGGACAGCTGCCAGTGTCTCAGCCAGAAATGGTGCCCCCTAGTGGCACGCTGCCGGAACAGGGAGTGAATTATGGGCCTCGCACTGACATAGAGCAGTCCATGTTCCTGACTGAGATGGGCAAGTCTGAGCTGCCAATGCAGGGTTTGGTTGGGGAAGAAGCCAGAGGGTCCAGCCAGCACCAGATGGCCTCGGGGTTGCCTCCAGAGACCACCGTGCCTTCGGAGCCTCTGGATATCAATGTAGTGACACAGCAGCTTTCTAAATCCCAGGTAATGACCTTTGAGGGTTCCTTCTCTTGGTCTAGGGAAGCTGTGCCTGTGTCCAGGTGGCGCCAGCTACGGACTTGTTGCAGCTCTCTGAGGACAGTTAGTGTGTCTGGTTCATGTGACTCTCTGCATGTGCTGCAGTCTTTAGCTGTAGCTGAATCTGTTAAACGTGTCTGTGTTGTAAAGCAGCTGTCGAATTACTCCATCACTACTGTGGCTCACCTGTGGGTTTGTCCATAGTGTGCCATTTATTCACATTTTAAGCACAGCTCGTTCCTCTGGTTTTTGGTTTGTTTTTCCTTTTGTCAGGTCAAATGCTGACACTATCTAGTCTGGCAGAATCAACTGTGTGTTGTCCCCACTGCCACTTGGCGGATGTGGACTTCCATGCTGGAAGATCTCTGTTGCTTGGCAGTGGGGAATGCGCAAGGCTCTGCAGGCCTCTCCAGCACTGGTCTGGTCTCCGATGACTCATTGTGTGTTGATCTTTGCATGAGGGATGAACTCACTGTTTCTGTATTCCAGGTGGAAGACCTCCTGCCC
Organism: Plestiodon gilberti rubricaudatus; assembly: GCA_026170595.1. NCBI lineage: Eukaryota > Metazoa > Chordata > Lepidosauria > Squamata > Scincidae > Plestiodon > Plestiodon gilberti. Next base: position 10,300,861 of record JANXHW010000006.1, on the reverse strand, counting down.
CCTGTCTTCTCTGGCACCCCTAAAGGCAGCGGTGCTGGCTATGGGGTTGGGTTTGACCTGGAAGAATTTCTGAATCAGTCCTTTGACATGGTTGGGGAAAACAGAGAGAGGTAAGAGACATGTTCATAGATGTGGAAAGGGTGGTGGGACGTTGGTTGTTGTTGTTGTTGTTGTTCAGTCGTTAAGTCGTGTTCGACCCTTCGTGATCCCATGAACCATATCCCGCCAGGCCTTCCTGTCCTCCACTATCTTTCTGAGTTTGCTCATTTTCATGTTCGTTGCATCGGTGATGCTGTCTAACCATCTCATCCTTGGCCTTCCCCTTCTCCTTTTGCCTTCAATTTTTCCCAGCATCAGAGTCTTCTCCAGAGAGTCCTCTCTTCGCATTAGGTGGCCAAAATATTTGAGTTTCAGCCTTAGTATCTGTCCTTCCAGGGAACAGTCAGGGTTGATTTCATTTAGGATTGACTGATTTGATCTCCTAGCAGTCCAAGGGACTCTCAGGAGTCTTCTCCAGCACCACAGTTCGAAAGCATCTATTCTTCGGCGCTCAGCCTTCCTTATGGTCCAACTGTCGCAACCATACATTGCTACTGGGAACACCATCGCCCTGACTATGCAAACTTTTGTTGGCATGGTGATATCTCTGCTTTTTATTATGCTGTCTAAGTTTGCCATAGCTTTCCTTCCAAGGAGTAAGCGTCTTTTAATTTCATGGCTGCTGTCTCCGTCTGCAGTGATCTTGGAGCCCAGAAAAGTAAAATCTGTTACTGCTTCCATTTCTGCCCCTTCTATTTGCCAGGAATTGATGGGCCCAGATGCCATGATCTTAGTTTTATTAATGTTGAGTTTCAAGCCAACTTTTGCACTCTCCTCTTTCACCCTCATCAAGAGGCTCTTTAGTTCTTCTTCACTTTCTGCCATTAGGGTGGTATCGTCTGCATATCTGAGGTTGTTGATATTTCTCCCGGCAATCTTACATAACATAAGAACATAAGAAGAGCCCTGCTGGATCAGGCCAAAAGCCCATCTAGTCCAGCTTCCTGTGTCACACAGTGGCCCCACCAGATGCCTCAGGGAGCACACGAGACAACAAGATACCTGTGTCCAGTCGCCACTCCCTTGCACCTGGCACAGAGAAAACCCACTTCTAAAACCAGGAGGTTGCTTATGGCTTGTAACCTGTGATGGTCTTTTCCTCCATGAATTTGTCCAAACCCCTTTTAAAGGCATCTAGGCCAGGTGCCATCACCACATCCTGTGGCAAGGAGTTCCACAGATGAATCACACGCTGGGTAAAGAAATATTTTCTTTTGTCTGTTCTAACTCTCCCTCCACTCAATTTTAGTGCGTGTCCCCTGGTTCTGGTGTTGTGCGAGAGGGAGAAGAATTTCCCTCTATCCACTCTCTCCATCCCATGCATAATTTTATAAGTCTCAATCATGTCCCCCCTCAGGCGCCTTTTTTCTAGGCTGAAAAGCCCCAGACGCTGTAGCCTTTCCTCGTAAGGGAGGTGCTCCAGCCCACTAATCATTCTGGTCGCTCTTTTCTGCACCTTTTCCAATTCAGCTATATCCTTTTTGAGGTATGGTGACCAGAACTGGACACAATACTCCAGATGTGGCCTTACCATCGATTTGTACAAAGGCATAATGATATTGGCCGTTTTATTCTCAATCCCCTTTTTAATGATCCCGAGCATGGAATTGGCCTTCTTCACAGCCGCCGCACACTGGGTCGACACTTTCATCGACCTGTCCACCAGGACCCCAAGATCTCTCTCTTGATCCGTCACAGACAACTCAGAACCCATTAGCGTATATGTGAAATTTTGGTTTCTTGCCCCAATGTGCATCACTTTGCACTTACTTACATTGAAGCGCATCTGCCATTTTGCTGCCCATTCTCCCAGTTTGGAGAGATCCTTCTGGAGCTCTTCACAATCCCTGCTGGTCTTTACCACCCGGAAAAGTTTAGTGTCATCTGCAAACTTGGCCACCTCACTGCCTATCCCCAAGTCCAGGTCATTTATGAATAAGTTGAAAAGCACCGGTCCCAAGACCGATCCTTGGGGCACACCGCTTTTCACCTCTCGCCATTGTGAAAATTGCCCATTGACTCCCACTCGCTGTTTCCTGGTCTTCAACCAGTTCCTAATCCACAAGAGGACCTGCCCTCTTATTCCCTGACTGTGGAGTTTTCTCAGGAGCCTTTCATGAGGGACCGTGTCAAACGCCTTCTGAAAATCCAGATATATAATATCCACGGGTTCGCTCGCATCCACATGCCTGTTGACCTTTTCAAAAAATTCTAACAGGTTTGTGAGGCAAGACTTCCCCTTGCAGAAGCCATGCTGACTCTCCCTCAGCAGAGCTTGTTCTTCTATGTATTTTAAGATTTTATCCTTAATGAGACTTTCCACCATCTTCCCTGGAACAGATGTTAGGCTGACCGGCCTGTAGTTCCCCGGGTCCCCCCTCCTTCCTTTTTTAAAGATTGGCGTGACATTAGCTATCCTCCAATCCTCTGGCACAGTGGCCGTTTTAAGGGACAAGTTGCATATTTTGGTCAAGAGGTCAGCAACTTCATTCTTGAGTTCCTTCAGAACTCTTGGGTGGATGCCATCCGGGCCTGGTGATTTATTGATCTTTATTTTGTCAATTAAGTCTGAGACGTCTTCTCTTTTAACCTCTATTTGACTTAATTCTTTAGTCAGGGGAGACCGTTCCGGCAGCGGTATTTGCCCGAGGTCTTCTGCCGTGAAGACAGATGCAAAGAACTCATTTAATTTCTCTGCAGTCTCCAAGTCCCCTTTTATCACCCCTTTCTCTCCCTCACCATCCAGCGGACCCACCGTTTCCCTGGCAGGTTTCCTGCTTCTAACATATTTGAAGAAGCTTTTATTATTCCCTTTTATGTTGCCTGCCATACGTTCCTCAAAGTCTTTCTTGGCCTCCCGTATCATCTTTTTACATTTCTTTTGCCACAGTTTGTGCTCCTGTTTATTTTCCTCATTAGGGCAAGACTTCCATTTACGGAAGGAAGCTTCCTTGCCTTTTATAGCCTCCTTAACTGTGCTTGTTAGCCATTAATCTTGATTCCGGCTTGTGATTCATTCAGCCCTGCATTTTTCATAATGTACTCTGCATATAAGTTAAATAGGCAGGGTGACAATATACAGCCTTGCCGTACTCCCTTCCCAATTTTGAACCAGTCGGTTGTTCCATGGCCGGTCCGAACTGTTGCTTCTTGACCCGCATACAGGTTTCTCAGGAGACAGGTAAGGTGGTCTGGTACCCCCATCTCTTTAAGAATTTGCCACAGTTTGTTGTGATCCACACAATCAAAGGCTTTTGCGTAGTCAATGAAGCAGAAGTAGGTGGTTTTTTGGAACTCTCGGGCTTTCTCCATGATCCAGCGCATGTTGGCAATTTGATCTCTAGTTCCTCTGCCTCTTCGAAACCCAGCTTGTACGTCCGGTAGTTCTCGGTCCACGTACTGCTGAAGCCTAGCTTGTAGGATTTTGAGCATAACCTTGCTAGCATGTGAAATGAGTGCAATTGTGCGATAGTTTGAACACTCTTTGGCACTGCCCTTCTTTGGAATTGGAACGTAAACTGACCTTTTCCAATCCTTTGGCCACTGCTGAGTTTTCCAAATTTGTTGGCATATTGAGTGCAGCACTTTCACAGCATCATCATTTAGGATTTTAAGTAGCTCAGCTGGGATATTATCATCTCCACTAGCTTTGTTGTTAGTGATGCTACCTAAGGCCCACTTGACTTCACTCTCTAGGATGTCCGGCTCTGGGTCAGTGACCACACCAGCGTGGTCATCAGGAACATTAAGATCTTTCTTGTATAGTTCTTCTGTGTATTCTTGCCATCTCTTCTTAATCTCTTCTGCTTCTGTTAGGTCTCTGCCTTTTTTGTCCTTTATCATGCCCATCTTTGCACAAAACGTCCCCTTGATATCTCCAATTTTCTTGAATAGATCTCTAGTCCTCCCCATTCTGTTGTTTTCCTCGATTTCCTTGCATTGTTCATTTTAAGAAGGCCTTCTTATCTCTCCTTGCTATTCTCTGGAAATCTGCATTCATTTGTTTATATCTTTCCCTTTCACCTTTGCTTTTTGCATTCCTTCTTTCCACAGCTATTTGTAAAGCCTCATCTGACAGCCACTTTGCTTTCTTGCATTTCTTTTTCTTTGGGATGGTTTTAGTTGCTGCCTCCTGTACAATGTTACGAACTTCCGTCCATAGTTCTTCAGGCACTCTGTCTACCAGGTCTAATGCCTTAAATCTATTCTTCACCTCCACTGTATACTCATAAGGGATATGGTTTAGGTCATACCTGACTGGTCTAGTGGTGTTCCCTACATTCTTCAGTTTAAGCCTGAATTTTGCAAGAAGAAGCTCATGATCTGAGCCACAGTCAGCTCCAGGTCTTGTTTTTACTGACTGTATAGAGTTTCTCCATCTTTGGCTGCAAAGCACATAATCTATCAGGTTTCGGTATTGACCATCTGGTGATGTCCATGTGTAGAGTCGCCTCTTGTGTTGTTGGAAAAGAGTGTTTGCTATGACCAGCGTGTTCTCTTGACAGAACTCCGTTAGCCTTTGCCCTGCTTCATTTTGCGTTCTAAGGCCAAACTTGCCTGTTGTTCCGTTTATTTCTTGATTTCCTACTTTAGCATTCCAGTCTCCTATGATGTAAAGGACATCTTTTTTGGGTGCTAGTTCTAGAAGGTGTTGTAGGTCTTCATAGAACCAGTCAACTTCATCTTCTTCGGCATCATTGGTTGGGGCATACACTTGGATTACTGTAATGTTGAATGGTTTGCCTTGGATTCGAACTGAAATCATTCTCATTCTGAAAGCTTTAGAATGAAATTGAAATCATTCTGTCGTTCTTGAGGTTGCACCTCTTTACTGCCTTTCCCACTCTTTTATTGACTGAGGGCTACTCCATTTCTTCTAAGGGATTCATGCCCACAGTAGTAGATATGATGGTCACCTGACTTAAATTCGCCCATGCCCGTCCATTTTAGTTCGCTGATTCCCAAGATGTCAATGTTCAATCTTATCATCTCATTTTTGACCACATCCAGCTTGCCTTGATTCATAGACCTCACATTCCATGTTCCTAAGCAGTATTGCTCCTTGCAGCATTGGATTTTCCTTTCAACGTTGGTGGGCCGTTGGTGGGCCGTTGGTGGGCCGGCGTATTTTCTCTCAGGTGCTTGCCTTTTAATTGGGACTTGCATGTTTGCGCCCCCATGGCTTGTGAGTGATGTCTTGCAGTGGGAGGCTATGGGGCACGTGGAGGTGAGGTGTGGTCACACCTGTTCTGGCTACGGTTGGCTTAGCTGTTTGATGTCATCTGGGGGGCGAGGCAGCTGAGAGCCCTAAGTTCCACTTAAAATGGGCCACGTTTTGGCCCTGGAACCAGACAACGACTTCACCAATTATATGAAAGCGACCAAGTGTTAAAATTTTGACTATAAATCTTAGAGCTAGCTATAATTTCTGTATGAGTGGTTTAAGTAAGTTAGAAAACACAATGTATTAGTAAGTACTGAAAAAAATTGCAAATTGTAACAGACTTTCACGCACGTGTTTGTAAAAATAGTAGTGGTGTAAATTTTATATATACATATACATATATACATACATATATGTATGTACATACATACTTATATATATAAAGGTAAAGGTATCCCCTGACAATTAAGTCCAGTCGTGTCCGACTCTAGGGTGTGGTGCTCATCCCCATTTCAAAGCCGAAGAGCCAGCGTTGTCCGAAGACGCCTCCGTGGTCATGTGGCCGGCATGACTCTCCTTGCCGCAGCGCGTAGCATGCAGCTGGAACACGGAGCGCTGTTTACCTTCCCGCAAGCGGTACCTATTTATCTACTCGCATTGACATGCTTTGGAACTGCTAGGTTGGCAGGAGCCAACCTAGCAGTTGGCTCCTTATACATATATATATACAAATTCCTACGTTCCACTGGTCACTGCTGGTTAAATTAAGAGTTGCTTGCACTCTGTAAGCTGTGGCATGGAACCTTATTGCTGAAGATTGATTGATTGATTGATTCAGTCTTTTGCAGACCACAGAGAGGCAACACTTGTTGCTTATACAGTATATTCTGAAGCTACAGCAGCTGAATCTAGCCCTGCTTTCCTTTGAGAACGAAACTTAGGACTTTCTCCTCCCAGCATCCCTTTATCTGCAGCGCTCCTTGGTTTGTATGCATGGTGTAATTCAGGGGATCCCAACCCCTTCCCAGCCGAGTATCACCTCTGGCACCACTCTTCTGCTGCGTACCACCAGAAGTGACTGGCAGAAAAGGTGAAATGAGTCTTAGTGATGAGGGTGGTGAAGTTTGCCCAATGGTATTGCAAGCAGATGCCTTCAATAAAAAGTGTGTACGTGTGTGAGAGAAAAGTGTGTATGTGTGTGAGAGAGAAGATCTTTGTGCTGTGTCTTGGGCACTGCTGCTGTGCTCACGGTATATCCTGGGCAGCTAAGCGTCTGTTCCTTTTCCTTCCTTCCCACAGAGGGAGGCTGACTTTGCAGGGCTGTACTGTATATTTCATTAGTTGCTTAGTCTGGTCCTTGTTGTCTGGCCTCATCTTTCATTTTTCTTTCCTGCTGCTGAATTAGTCAAGGCGACTCGGCCCCGCTCTCAGCCTCCCTTCTTGCTGACTGGCTGGAAGTCCATCGCATGAACCCGGCCGACATGGAATCCCTGCAACAGGAGCTACAGCTGGGCTCTCCCATGATCCTGTCTGACATTCCGGACCTGCAGGATGCTTGAAAAACTGGAGTCCCACCCACCTTCCTCCTCCTCCTCTCGCAATCTTGGCTGGGCACAAAATAGGCGGAGCACACTCAGGTGCTCACTAGATGGTCTGTTTGTCTCCCTGACTACCCCGGCTGGGAACGTCACCTCAGTGCCTGCCTTGCTTTTAAAGCAACATCTGGATTAGGCCTGGTTGGTTTGGGGGCTGAAGGCCTTTCACAAAAAGGCTGGAGGGGGCTTCGGTACAACTGTGTCCTACGCGAGTGCATTGTGGGAAGCAGGAATTGGCGCTGTTGGGTTGTGACCTCAGTAATGGCGCGAAGGAAGTTCTCTCTTGCCTTGGAAGTGTGTGAAGTGCACTCTTTTCTGGCCCCTCACTGTGTCCCCGTATCCTGTGACTTGAAGCATGGGTGTCACTTTCACGCTTGTGATATCAGAACCGTTGCAGCTCAGAGGAACAGCTGGGTACCAAATGCATCCCCCATAGTGCAGCAGGTGCACTTTCTCGCCTGTACCCTGTTAGTGACCTGAGTGAGTCTGGGGCAGGTGCTGACTGGTGCTTGCCCAGGAAAGTCAACACCCTGTGTCTTCATCTTGAGATCAGGTTTACCCAGGTAAGTGTGGCGTGTTCCATGGAACATTCTTTGTTCTTGAGGTGTGGTTTAGGCTGTTGTGGGTATTGCATGAAAGGGTCACTCAATGGGGGATATAAGGAGCTGCTTTATGCAGAGTCTGACGGTCACTTACTTAGCCCAGTATTCTGGATTCTGACAGGCAGCAACATCCCAGGGACTTGAGTAGCGGTTTTTCCTGGTTCCTGTGATCTTTTAACTGGAAAAGTCAGGAATTAAACCTTGGATGTGCTGTGACACGATGTGCTGTGTCCCCTCTCTTAAATGGTTACTGCTATTTCCACAGGAGCGCCTGGGAATTGCTGGCCAGGGGAGGGGACCATACATAGATTCCACATGGCAACCCTGTAATACATAGGCATCATTTCTCCATCTCCCTCCAGAAGGCTTCTGTCCTAGATGAAGAAACTGGAAGTCTACCCACAAATGTAGCTCCCCTGCCCCTTCCTGCCCATCGGTATCATGGTGATGGGGGAAAACTGTCCTTGCTCTAAAGCAGAGCAACAACCAGCTCTGAAAGCCCCTGTTCTGGATGGGATACTATTACTGTAGTAGTCTGTTCTTGCCTATGGCACAGTCACATCTCTAGACCAGTGTTTCTCAGAGTGTGCTCCTAGGAGCCCTGGGACTCCCTGACGAGCTCACCATAAGTGGTCGCCATCTGCTCAGCACTGCACCACTCCGTACATGCGCCAGCACTCTAGGGCTCCCTGAGACTACGTTTAGGAGTGTAAAGGGCTCTGGAGACCAACATGTTTGAGAAATGCTGCTCTAGACAATGGCTGCTCTTCCCTCTAATTCACACCCCTTTCCAGTCCCCTCAACTATCCCCCATCAGCTCCTTCTGGACCTCTTCCAGATTCTTCTAGCACCTGTGGACACTGTGCTCCAAGTACACTGGTTATTGTCTTATGGCAGGAGGAAGCCTCTTTTCTGGGTCTATATGAGGCGTCACCTTCCTGTGGAAGACGTGGCCCATCAAGCAGTGGCTTCTTTGCGAGGGCTGGTCTGCTGCAACCTGTGCCTGCCACGTGAAGGTAGTTTAGCTCAGTGGCCATGAATTGCCTTCCTAGGGTGGAGACTTTGCACACCCCTGCTCTTCACACAATGGGAGTGATTTGTATGGCAAGCCACTCTAACAAGGGGGGTTGCCACATGATGGCTATTTCACGTGGCTCCCTATTGGCTATAACATGTAGGTGTGCCTGAGTTAACGAGGTCCAGCTGCCAAGGATGCATAAGCTTCCATCTTGCCCCGAGTAGCTGCTTCAAAAGTGACATTGATTGACACCAAAACACACTACAGGAGAGCCTGACTTTCCTTTGCTTAAGAGCTGCTTCATGTTAGTCTCCTGGTTAGTGTGGCTGAAAATATAAGGGGGTAACACTCCAGCTTTCACCATGATGAGGATACCCCAAACTTCTGGGAGTGCCTTTGTAAGGTCCAGAGGCTTTGCTACGGTTGGGGCAGTACTGTAAGTTTTGCACCGTGCTAATCCCTGCAGGTGGCGCAGCGGGTTAAACCGCTGAACCATAAGCTGTCGATCGAAGGGTTGGCAGTTCGATTCCCGCGACGGGGTGAGCGCTCGTTGCTTGGCCAGCTCCTGCCAACCTAGCAGTTCCAAAGCATGTCAATGCGAGTAGATAGGTACCACTTGCGGGAAGGTAAACAGCGCTCTATGTTCCAGCTGCATGCTACGCGCTGCGGCAAGGAGAGTCATGCCGGCCACATGACCACGGAGGCGTCTTTGGACAACGCTGGCTCTTCGGCTTTGAAATGGAGATGAGCACCACACCCTAGAGTCGGACACGATTGGACTTCATTGTCAGGGGATACCTTTACCTTTTTAATCCCTTACTCCCCGGTACGAGGTGGCCTCGCCATCACAGCTATTCACTGCGGTGAAGGCAACGGGCAGGGAGTCTCCTGCCCGTTGCCTTCACCGCATTGAATGGCTCTGATGGAGATGGGGCGGGGCCACCTCGTACCGGGGAGTAAACGGGGATTAGCATGGTGCGAAACTTACGGTACCGCCCCCACTGTAACGACACCTCTGGTAAGGTCTGCTTTTTTACTACACGTAGCTGGCCCTAAGGCCTTCTTTGTTTACAAACTCAAGATTTGGAGGATATTGCTCTTTTTCTTCCTTTTTTATTGTTATAAAAACACAAAACACCACCACCCCTGATAGGTTGCCCCGTTGAGACTGACCCAGTACTCTGGAATGTTCTCCTCTTTCTGGGAGTGACCTCTTGCTGTTGTGGAACTGAATTTTGCATACCAGAGGTCAGCCCATTTTCCCACGTTGTGACCTGCTAGTATTTGCTTCCCAGGGTTGTAAGGGAACACAACTGGTGCCTATTCACTGGAACAAACCCCTAAAAGATGACTGTGAGGGATTCCGATATTGCTGTTGCTTCAAGGGTCTTTTTACGCAAAAATGCTTTAGTGTTAAGTTTGTCAGTTGGAGTCTCTCCTATTGCATCTTCCTGCAGAAGGTAGGATTGAAATCTTGCACAGATCAATGGGAAGCATTTTGGAGGCTCTTGGTGCTAGGACATTTAAGGTGGGATGCCAGGCCCACTGCTGGAGATCCAGAGGTCAGATTTGAAATGGGTTCCTGGACGTGTGTTTGGATTTGTGTGTACAATTTGATGGTCCAAAACTCTTGAGTGCTGCTGGCCATAACTGTTGGAATACAATGGGATTTTCCAAAGTGGTGGTGATGTATTATGTGGCTTTGCCACTCAACTTTCTATTAAAATAGTATTTTATAGAAATTCAAAACAGTGTAGCGTCTGCTTTGTGTCTTACTGTGTTGAGTGTGTGATTTGGTGTTTGGGTGGATGATCAGTCTAAACAGAGAAGGCTTGCTTGTAGTTTCCCTGCAAAATATATTCTGGACTACAGATCTGAGCATTTTAATGTCAGTGAAATCCTTGCTAGACTAAACTTCCTAGATTTCACAGCCATGTAGTCTCCGACACCTAGGAAGATTAGCCCAAATGACATGACTGTTTGAACAAGTGCTGGGGCCTTGCCCAATCCGACTGGGTCATGCATGGTATGCGATTGATTAGCCTACATTTGAATTCAGATCCTAACAATAACTGAAGTTGGCTTCTGTAGTGTAGGAGCTTAATGCCAAGTCGTGCTAAACCATTTCATTTCCAGCCAACTGCATGTTGTAGTAGAAAGTGCATATGTATTGGGAAGGTTGCAAATCATCGGGGAAGCACTCAAAAGTCCAGATGGAACAAGTAATTCTCACCACCCCCAAGACCTACTTCCACACAACCTTGTTGAGAATGCTAATGATAGCTACCACATACTAATGTTGGGGTTGTGTGAATGGGTCCTTCAAGAGCAGTGGTTCCCAACTTCTAGGAGACCATGGGCCACTGAGACAAAAAATAAAATAAAATTGGAATCGTCATGCACCACATCCAACCCCCTGCCAAGATATTGAAAGATAGGTGAAGGAACAATTGGGTCACAGGGGAGGGAGCACTGTGGGGGACGCCTTGCTTTGGTTCTATTTAGGTGATCCAGCTGAGCCTAGAGAGGAGAAGCTCAGTGAATTTTTGTGAAAAAAGGCTGTGTGCTGCTTATTCCACACTGTCCACTAAGGCGCCAGGAGACAGTGGGGAATAATGTTGATGCCACACCAGGGACACAGGGATGAGAGAAGGACACTACAGGGTTAAAAGAACTTTCCTGTGGTGGGGGAAAGCAGTGGAGAGTGGCAGTTGGAAAAGGCAGTTGGAAGGGAATGTTGAGGAGGACTCCAGGGTGGAAAAAGGAGAGGAGGGCTTTGCGGAGGGAGTCTGCGGGTCGGATGCTGTGAAGAGAAGATCAAACCTCTCCCTGAAAGAGCACCTTCAGAAGAAGGTCGAAGAGCAAACATCCTGAGAGCTGAGTTGATAGAGGGTACTGTGCAGTAAATTCAAAAATCGTTTTAACCAGTGTGAGTTTAGCTCATTGTTTATAAAAGCTTCAAATAAAAGTTTTTTTGAAGCAATCCTGAGGTGCTGCGTGATTGTTGATGGGGAAGAAGCGCTAGCCTGCCACACCCAGTGGAAATAGAAATTGGCCCTGGCAACGTTACCAGCGTAGAAGGGGGGGGTTCTACTCCCCTACGCATGACACCCCCCCACTCCCTGCACACACAAAATACAACTTTCTTGATGAATTTAAGGAGTCAATTCAGCCATAGTAGTAATTTTCCCAAATGTTCCTGAAACATCCCCCAAATCTCAGTGCTTGCTGGACATCACTGACCCTTTCACGTTTTCCTGAGAAGCAGGGCTAAAAATGAATAAGGGTTGAAAAACATTTCTTAGCCACGGAAAGTGTCGACATTGAACCACCGGATCTATTTGCTTTGTAACCATCAAGTCAGTTTTGTGTGACTTGGGGAGGGACAGGTCAGGGCAGATTATTGTTTTAGAAGGGAAAACTCATTCATGGTAGTGAAATTGGAGCGTGTGGTTGTGTTCTGTACGCAAGACTGGCCCAAGACCTGCTGAGGCTGCATTCCAAATGCTGCCCCCCTTACCCAATGATGTGCTGCCAGCCTCTGCTCCTCCCACTCTCCAGTGGTCTAGCTCTCCCCCCCCCTCCACAGTTCCTCTTCCTCTCTGTCCCCCTCTTCCTTTTCCAATGGGGAAGGGGACGAGGAGCAGCGGCAATGAAGGCAAGTTGGTTGACAGGGATGGGCCTCACAAATCTGGTGCCTGGGGCGACTGCTTCAGTTGGTCTTGTGGATGGGCTGACCCTACAGCTAGGGTCCTCACCTGCTTAAGGGAGCTGATTGACAGCGCAATCCTATGAATGTCTACTCTGAAGCAATCTCCACTGTGTTCAATGGGACTTACTCCGAGGTAAGCAAATATAGGATTGCAGTATTAGTCAAATGAGTATTTTGATTTAAATTTGAATGTGATTAAAACAAGGGGATAGATGGGGGGAGGGGAGGAAAGCAAGCTTCTTTGTTTTTTAGATTGTCTTAGGAGGCAACTCCCCTTCTATGTGAATGTGATTTGTTAAGGATTGTTAAACGATTACTAGTAAACGCTCTGGTCCTAGATAGAAGTGAAAATTCAGTGATGCATAAAGTTGAAAGTTTTTTGGGGGGTAATTTGTGCATCTCCTTTCCTGCCTGTTTTCTCCACTCGTTGTTCTCTATATCCTTTCAAGAAATGCTTGAAAAATAAAGAATGGATCCATCCCCAAAGCAACAGAAAATGAGGTGAGGGGACCTCCTGCTGGTCCCTGGCTTCTTGTATGTCAATTGTAAGGGCACTTAGGATGGGGCACGGCAGCATTCTCATTCAACACTCGGTTTTCTTACTCAAGGTGCTCCACCTCCGGGCTGATTGCATTTCAGTGCTCACCAACCGTTGCGCAGCCCCAGCTGGGGTGTGGCAGAGTTGCACAACTGAACGCATGGATATGGAGTCAGGGAGAATCCTTTTTTAGACAGTGTCCTCAACAAGGCATCCTTCCACAACCTTCCCAGTAGCCTGCTATACTGGGCCTACCTACCCTTGTGTCCCAGTGAGGCATGGGCAGGAATGGACCGGAGTTAGGGGGAGCATTGCACACATCACATGCTGTGAGCCATTGCCCCAAACAGTGTGTTGACCCTGCTTCCTGTTGGCTGAGTCACCTCCTGAATCAACAATGTTTTTTGCCAGAGGGGTCAGGTGACTTGTCTCTTAAAACTGTGATGCCAGAGAGGGCAAACAATACACTTATTCATTGGAGAGGGGGGGCATTAATAATAGACACTTTTCCTCTAATGGGCGAGGCCTGATGAGTCAGGGAAGATGTCAAGATTTTTTCCTTGCTCAGAACAGAGGTGAGATTATGCTTTCTATGACGTTCTTCTGGAAAGTGTTTTTAACAGCAATCCTGATTATGGATGCTCTTGGCTATTGGAATTTCAGAAAAGAGGCAGGATATAAAAGACTGAATGTTGTCATCCTTCACAGTTTTAAGTGGTCAGCAGGGGGTAAGATTGAATTTCTAAATGGTTTCCTAAAAATGAATGTTAAAACGTCACAATCCATGAGTTGCATGGGGAAAAGCCCATTTGCAGTCATCCCCTGCACTCATTTGTAATTTGCACCTCTCCCCCAAGGTTCGTCATCTCTGCCCAGCTCTCCTGCTTTCACCCTGCGGAGTTCACCCCCTTTCCAGAGCTGAAGCCCAGGGCTTCGCTGCCCCTCCCTTGACAGACTTGGTTGCCTTCACAGGTGAATGCTCTGCGAATAACACTTCTGCATCAACACAGTATGGCTGCTGTTGCCATGTTTGATCTTAATACAGTAGCTCTCTCTGTGTATAGATCAGATGTATACTGGAGAGCTTCCAAAGTGTCCCTGCTGTATGGGGGGGGGGGAGGGAAATATAATTGTAGACCTGACCAATCATCCTGGCTTCTTTTCTCCAACCCACCAGCCCCTGTTCCTTTCCCTCTCCTTGCTCTAACCCAGTGTTTCTCAAACTGTGGGTCGGGACCCACTTGGTGGGTTGCGACCTGATTTCTGGTGGGTCCCAGGTGATGGAAAGATCAGCTAAGTAATTGCCACAAGGTCTGAGGCTATTCAAAAATCAGATAGCTACTAATTGCCCTTCAAAGAGCTGGGCTCCTGCAGTTTGCAAGATAGCTGCTAATTACCCTGCAAGCAGCTGAGCTCTTTACTTGCAAATAAATATATTTATTTATTTCTAGATCACCTTTTTTAAAAAAAGTCTCGTAAAGCTAGGTGGGTCCCAACAGAGTGTCATTTTAAAAAGTGGGTCCCAGTGTTAAAAAGTTTGAGAACCACTGCTCTAACCAAACCGGGGTCTGCCTCACTCTTTTTTTCAGAGCTGGGGGGAGAACCCTCTCCAACCACAATAGCCCTTTCCTCCTTCAGAGCTATAGTAAGAGATTCCCCAGGACCTTCTACTCCCAGCTTCTCTCCAAATGCTGGTTTCTTTTGCTGTGCCGCTGAGAACTGGTTGGGTGCTTTGTAGTCCACATGCCTTGGGGTGTTTTTGAAATGATATGGCTGAGTGGGAGGAGGGGATGTATCACGATCTCTGCCTTGACATTGTGATAGGCAGGTTTGTGGTGAAGAAGAGGGGAGGAGAGGAGAGGAAGGGAGGGCCTTCCCTTGAAAAAGGCGGAAGGGATTTGGAGGTTAACTGCCCAGGAGACAGAGATGGGCATCACATCCCGGTTGGCAACACTCTTTATCTGATATCTTAAAAATTCTCCAGAAAGTGAGTTGAGACTTGTGCAGGCAGAGCCAGGCCAGTGAGTGAGGAAGAGGGAGGGAGGGAGGGAGAGAGAGAGAGAGATAGATTTCCGCCAAAGAAACTGAGCAGCCATCAGTTATTGCCGTTTATCTGAAAAACAGAATTGCAACAAGAAAACAACCCTAGCCAGTAGCCAGTTAGGCAAAGTCAACGAAGGGGGAGGATAGACAAAAGAGCCGGGGGGGAGGAAAAAACCGGAGACGCTGCTGGAGGGAGGTGTTTACAGCAAGGTGGACTCCCCCCCCCCCAAGAGACAAAATAGTAAGATGAATAGAGAGAGCGACACAAATCGAAAAGTGCCCCCAAAAGTGGGGACCGAAATTAGAACTCGAGCGGTGTAGGAAGGAAAGAGAAAGGAGCAGAGGCAGCGGCGGCAGCATTCTGCATATAGGAAATCGCTGCCACGGAGGAAGAGGCGAGGTCAGGACAGAGGCGAAGTCGGCAGAGTCCGCTACCCCTCCATGGCGACCCAAACGGGAGTGGCGAATTTTGCCGAGGACTTGCGCTGCTCGATCTGCCTGGAGCTCTTTTCGGAGCCGGTCATGCTGGCCTGCGGCCACAACTACTGCCGGGCTTGCATCAGCCGCTTCTGGGCAGAGGTCCCTGCCGGGGGCGGCGGGGGGGACGCGCCGCACCCCACCTGCCCGGAGTGCCGCCGCGAGATCCCCGGGGGCTCGTTCGTGGCCAACCGGCTGCTGGGGCAGCTGGCCAGGAAGGCGCTGGAGTCTCTCTCTACCAGTGCCAGCGATGGAGATGCCGCGCCTGACGAGGAGGTGCAAGGGGCCCACCTCTTCTGCACGGACGACGGCTGCCTGACGAGGGCGCTGCACCCGGAGCACTGGGGACATCGGTGTCTCCCCCTGGACGAGGCCGTGGAGCATTGGAAGGTCAGTAGGGGGCGCTGTGAGGCGGCGTTGGACCCCGTGGCTAGCGCAGCAGTGCGGGGACGCTGCTGCCCCCTGGTCCGCGGGTCTGGCGACTCTTCTACTCCCGGGGCCCTCAGTCGAAGGCGTCAATACAATGCGAATTCTATGCCAAGGAGGCTGAAAGTGAACGATGCTGCCACGCAACAAGTTGCATGCGACCTGCAGTGCCTCGCTTGCCCACGCACGTGGAAACGGCACGTTTTAAGCAAACAAAGCCGCCCTTTTTGATAATAGTGTGGATGGTGGTGGCAAGAGCCGCCTTGCTAAGCAAGGGTGGTGGTGGGCAGGTGGAGAGGCAAAAAAGTCTCTGCTGGACAGTTTCTTGGACCTGATGTGCATGGCCGTGTGTGTGGTAGTGGTACAGCCCTTTTGGGACTGTATCACTTCAGGTGGGTGATGTATTTAGTCGTCCTCTCCCTCGCCCCTCTTTTTAAAGCCACCCTGCAGGCAGATGCTTAGCGCATTGGGAAGAACTCCAATCCTTTCACCCTGATGTGTTTTCTGTGTGCAGGGAGGCTATTGTGTTAGCGTCTCCCTGCTTTGCATACAGGAAGTCCCAGGTGCAGCCAGGTAGGTAGGGCTGGCAAAGACCCCTGCCTGAAACCCTGGAGAGCCACCACTGCCAGTCAGCGTTGCCAGTACCAAGCTAGATGGACACATGGTCTGACTCAGTGGAAGTTTCGTGTTGTGCTTCCTTTCAACATACACCAGCCCGCCCACCCAGGGGAGAAGCATTTGCACAATCCCTTCCTACCTTCAGCCTGAGGTGGTGCAATCCCAGCACAGCTGCCTGATGTGATTAATCTGCATGGGTAATTTATTCAGTTTATGTTCTTCATGAGCCTCCATGCAGGAGAATTGCTCACACAACTCCTGGCCTTGACTCATGTAAAAGGCAACAATTTCATGAGCTTCAGGCTCCCCTAATGCAATACCAGACATGCGACCTCTGGTGGGTGCGACCCAGTATCCCACATTGTCATTCCAGGCACCAGCAAATTGGTGCACGTCCAAATGTCTCCCCTGACTGCCACACCCCAGAGTTGGCTGCATTTCACTGATCACGATGTGATCCTGGCACAGAACTTGCCCCCAAATATGTATTAAACGTTAGGAGAATGACCCATTGCTGAATATGATATGCTGAATGGCTCTCCATGGGTGTTCCAGATGAGGATGACACCGTTGTTGGCAAAGAGAAGTTGCAGGTTAAGAAGCACTAGTTGCTCTGCACATCCAATGTGGGGCTGCACTCAACAGGTGGAAGCATAAAATGGTGCTTCGTTATGGGGAAAGGGTTAGGGTCCAGACCAGGGTGGTCCAACCTTTCATACCTCAAGGGCCGCATGCGGACTTTGACACAGAACCCGGGGGCCGCACAATGAATAATTAATTAATTAATTATTAATTAATTAATTATTCATTGTGCGGCCCCCGGGTTCTGTGTCAAAGTCCGCATGCGGCCCTTGAGGTATGAAAGGTTGGACCACCCTGGTCTGGACCCTAACCCTTTCCCCATAACGAAGCACCATTTTATGCTTCCACCTGTTGAGTGCAGCCCCACATGTGTGTGTGTGTGTGTGTGCGCGCGTGCGTGTGTATTCCTTCCCCTCTCCTTGTTTAATTTTTTTAAAAAAAAATCCAGTGTGGGTCTTACAACTCTGCTTATGCAGTGGTCATTATTAATTAATCAATTAATTAATTAATTAATAATGACCACTGCATAAGCAGAGTTGTAAGACCCACACTGGATTTTTTTAAAAAAAAATTAAAGAAGGAGAGGGGAAGGAATACACACGCGCGCGCGCGCGCACACACACACACACACACACACACACACAAGGACTAGAAAGGAGGAGCATCACTTTGCAAGGTGAGCTCTGTGAGCACAAGGTCCACCCTGTCAGCCTCTGCTTAGCTTCGCGGGCTTTTTGAAGAGCCGCCCTGCATGCTTTGATCCTCCACTCCCCTCCCTGCAGCAAACAAAGCCCCTTTGGCCACAGAAAAGCAAAATCCCCTGTTCTCCCCCCCCCTTTTCTTGCAAACATCTGTTCAGGAGAAAACATTTTCAAACCTGGCACCCACCTGGATCTGCAGATCCTTAGCAGCATCAACCGCCGCAATGCACTCTGAGCTCCAGCTAACGATCCAAAAGGCTTTCTGCGTGCCTTTCAGAAGCGCTTCTTCCTCCCCCCTCCCTCTCCCAAGCAAAGGTACTCAGCGCCGACCTCTCCCGAGCCTGCCAGCCCAATCAGCTCTCTTCCTGAACCTCAGGAAGAGAGCCGGTCGGGCTGGCTGCCTCTGCAGAGGTCACCCCAGCCCCAGCATGCTTCGCTCTCCACAGACACTCGTGAGAGTGGGTGGGCATGCTGGGCAGGGAGAGTTAGTTGGCTCGAAACGCTAGCTAAGGGCCTGGCAGCCCCACTCAGCGCTGATGTCAACTAACCTATTCAGAGTTAACAGGGCATTTATTTACACGCAGCTCCCCGCTAACAAAGCAGAACATGGGAATTAGAAACATGTAAAGCTTGGTAGTGGCTCTTAGGGAAAGCCATCCAGCGTTTGCTTTGGGAAACACTGGGGGACTCTTTACGCTCTGTTTGAATTTGTTTGTTTCCTCTAGTCATGATGCATTTAAGCAAGAATCCGTCTCTTCCATCTGTTCATTTTTCTTTCATGCTTCTCTCCTTGAATGATTGCTTATAATGGAATGCTTTACCAACTGCGTGGATTCTGGTCCCCCCCCCCTTTGCCAGCCACGTGCGTTCCCTTGTTATTATTGATTTATGTTTGGTTCCACACACCTTCACTGTTTGCATGCATTCATGTAAGGTTATCGATGCTGACTGAAGCTGAACCGCAAAAGGGTGAACGATCAAGGACAGAAATGCAAAAGAGGGGCGGGGGGGAGGGGAGGAAAGAAAGCCGGCCAGGGAGCGTGCATTTTGTGTAACTCCTTGGACTGAGCTGGCGGAGGGAACAGAGCTTGGAGAGAGGGCTCGAGATGCTGTCGAAAATGCTAGGAAGTTTCAGGGGGTGGAAACTTGAGCCCTGCAAAAAAAGGAAAAGCTTCCCGGTGCGATCTCCTTCAGAGAAGCAGCAAATGCTGCCCTCGAGGGGTCTGTCCACTCCCTTCATTTTCCCTTCGGTGCATGCGCAGGTGGACAGACTCGGATAGGAGAAAGGCAATGAGTTGGCGTTGCAAGAGAAAACTGAACCATAGAGGGCATAACTCTAATGTAGCATAATTGCTAATGAATTGAAACGCATGCGTTTCAAGCCGACGAACTATCCCTGCCCAGCATGCCCCGCCCACCCTCACTGACAATCGGAAAAGCGCTCAGAAGCCAAGCGCTTTTCCCAGCGTCTGTGGAGAGTGAGGCATGCTGGGGCTGGGGCAACCTCTGCCGAGGCAGCCAGCCCGACCGGCTCTCTTCCTGAGGTTCAGGAAGAGAGCGGATTGGGCTGGCAGCCTCGGCGGAGGTTGGCGCTGAGTACCTTTGCTGGGGGGAGGGAGGGGGGAGGGAGAAGCTTCCGGGGGCCGTGGGAGAAGCCCCCGGGGGCCGCATGCGGCCCGCAGGCCGCGTGTTGGACCACCATGGTTCAGACCATTTCTCTGGAAGAGATCATTGTTTGCCTTATGATGGGATTGTCTACATCCTAGTTGCCAAATAGAAAGTCATGCCAAGAGTACTTTTTGCTTATCATTGCAGCAGTGGAAGTCTATGCGTGATTACTCAGAAGTAAGTACGATTCAGTTCAATGGGGCATACTCCCAGGATTGCAGCCTCTATTAATTATCTAGTTGTGAAGTAGTAA
This sequence comes from Plestiodon gilberti rubricaudatus, assembly GCA_026170595.1. NCBI lineage: Eukaryota > Metazoa > Chordata > Lepidosauria > Squamata > Scincidae > Plestiodon > Plestiodon gilberti. The sequence continues at coordinate 10,281,365 of JANXHW010000006.1, read as the reverse complement.
ATTCAATAAATGTATTGTTTAACTAAGAGAGGCTCATAGATGAGAGCAATTATATTTTCTGGGGTCCGTCTTGCAATGTTTGGTAGTTTGCAAAGCTTTAAATCAAATTGATGGCAGTCGAACCTGGAGCCTGGCAGAAAAACTGCCCACCTATTCACCTAAGAACAGTTACAAAAATGGAGGAAGAAAACAGTGTTGCCCTTTGATTTTTTTGGAAGTCGTCCCCAAAGCAACCCCCCCCCCCCAAAAAAAACCTCCAAGCTGTTTTTTTTCCCCTGGTCAGCTGGCTACCTTAAATGGGTTGTAGCCATGGCAAATAAATATGATCATGCTGGTGTAGTGGTTTGGGAGTCAGACTTAGACCTGGAAGATCCAGGTTCAAATCCCTGCTCAGCCACGAAGCTTCCTGGGTGACCTTGGGCCAGTCACTATCTGTCAGCCCCACCTACCTCACAGGGTTGTTGTGAGCTCCTTGGAGGAAGGGTGGTATAAAAATGTGAATAATAATAATAATAATAATGCTTGTCCTAATAACTTGTGGTGTCTGTATTGTACCCAGGAGATCTTAACAGCTTCTCAAGTGTTGCTGGAATCCAAAGTTGAAGCAGCAAAATCACTGCAAGAGCAAAGTGCCCAGAAACTTCCAGAAATCACAGTGAGTCTGATTCTCCTTCCTCTCTCTGCCGCCCTGTCTCCCCGCCTGAGTTTCCTCTAGCTCTTTGATTGGCTTTCTTGCCTTGTCCGTAGTCCATGATGACCTGCTATACCATTTTATGCGTGCGGCTTGTTCCTCTGCTTGTAGAATGGAACAGTCCCTGTCTATCCTGCTGGGAGTTCCCTCAGCACGGCTTGATCAGAGATGGCGCATTCATTCATACATTCATCTTGTCTCTGTGTCTTCTTCCCCTCCCGAGGCCCAGCGCCTCCGACTAGAGCAGCATCTCTCAGCCCAGTTCATCGAGCTTCACCAATGGCTCCAGGAGAAGGAGGCAGCAATGAGGAGGGAGATCCGGCGGGAGGAAGAGCTTCTCCTCAGTGAACTGGAAAAGAATCGGCGCAATGGGCAAGAGCAAATCCGTTTGGCTGAGGAACAAGTGGCCAAGATCCAAGCGCGGCTAGAGGAGTCCCAGGACCCTGAAATCTTCCTGAAGGTAACTGTATGTCTCAGCAAATCTATGGTGGTTCTCTGTAGATGGTCTTCATTTAAAAACGGGATTCCATGTAGAGCCTCAGTTCTGTCCCAAAGCATCCCATATTCTGCAGACAGAAGGCATTAGATTAATGGCGTCAATGTTTACTGATTTGTGTATTATTAAGTTAAGAAGGGCCCATGCGACACACTGTGTTTGTACAAAAGTGTCCCAGGATTTTCACCCAACATTTTCACAAAGGTGTAGAAAAGTGTGCCATTTTAAAACTCTAAGCGATAAAACGTCTGGAAAAACTGCAAACACTAGAGGACAGGAATAAACTTCCAGAATAACCATCCATGGAACACTGGTTGTTAAAACATAAAATGAAACCTATAAAAATAAATGTCAAAGCATTAAACACGGAGAAAAAAACCCCAATACAGTAGTATAGATACGAAATGGATGAAAGCCTGCAGAACACTTTTGTTTGTTGAGGAAGTCTTAGGGTTACAGCAGATCATCATCTAACCATGACTAGCGCAGCTACCAGTATGTGCTGCTGCTGCTGCAAAAAAAAAGGCAATTGTCATTTGGATTGCATTGTGTTTGAGAGGCTACTGCGCTGCTCTCTTGTATTGGGCTTTTGTGGCTGGCGTATTGCACTCACTTTGGGCAGTTTTCAGGAGTTCTATGTGTGCCAGAAGAAGAAACTATTCTTAACCAACGGCTTGCTCTACTAACTGCTGGTTTCTGTCTTCACAGGACATTAAGGCCTTTGCGGATAAGTGAGTAATTCTTTGAATTGGACTTCTGTTCCTTCTCCCTCCCACACACATCCATTTATTTGGGCTCATGAGGAGGGTTACTGGGGCAAGAGCACTTGCATGAGTTTTGAAAGGAAAGCATCTTAGGGATTAGGACCTGGCAGGGCTTCCTGATCACTTGCCCCTCCTTTTGTGACCAAACTCCATTCGGCATCCCAAGGCAGGGACAATGCTCTGAGGTCCCGATCAGAGTTGGCTGTGCTCCTTAATATGAGATGGTGTCTATTAGAGCCAAACCAGACATCACCATGGCATCCCCACAAGTTGAAACGTGGAACTGCACCAAACACATAGAAAAGAAGGGGTGTAGAGATGTTTGCTTTTGAAAGTAAAAGGGGTACAGGCGAAGCATTTGGAGCCCTGCTGCACCAAGGGCTTACTTCCCCACACTCTGCACCTTCCCAATGTTTTATTCCAGTATTGGAAGGGGACCGTGACCCCTGCACCCTTCTGGCTACTAAAATTGGACCCCAACCTTCCTTCTATGTAATCAAGGCTGTTCCAGATGTGCCATTGTCATGTCTAGTTTGACAGACATCCAGGGCCAGTCCAAGGCCTCCAGGAGCCAGAGGCCGTGGGTCAAATGCTGCCTCTCCTTTCCCAGTGATATGTCAGCCTCCCATTTGCTGGACTGGAAAAGGAAGAGAGGGGCAGAGCAGAAGAGCCCACTACTTCCAGCCCACCATTCTCCTTTTCTTCTCCACAGTCTTCTGGTCCACTCCTCCTTTTCCAATCCAGGAGGAGCAGTGGAGGTGAGTTGGTGGATGGCACTCCCTGCCAATCTGCTGCCTGAAGCGATAATCTCAGTTGGCCACATGGGTGGGCCGGCCCTGCAAGTTTCATTTCCATATGCATCACAATGGCTGCTGCCGTGTTGGTTCCCCTAAATTTCTGGTGCCTGCCTCCATCTTTCCTCTGATGAATTTTCTCCATTCTTGTATTCTTCTTGATTTTTGTCCAACCACCAGAGCTTGTTCCTTCATAATATTCACAGCATACCAAATACAACATTTTTTCCCCCTTCCATGATAATTAATCCTGCTGCTCTCCAGTTGAGAACTTGTTTAGAATTTTCAATCCCTAACATGGTTAGCGTCCTCTCTCTGGTCCAGAAAAAAATATTTATGAATAAACAAACAAAACTGGTCAAAATATAAGGGGGTTCATGGAGTATAAAAACTGCAGCACTGCCAGGTCTCGTCACTAGATGGAGATAGAGACCAGGTTCTGGAGGCATGTGTTTACATGCTTGGTCTTCCATTGATGCCTTGTGGTTCCTTCATTCTTGCAGGTATTGCCCCAGTGAAGAAAAAGAGGCCACGTTGGCTGTAGCTCCTCGTGACTTCAGCTTGGGCCAGTTTAAGGGTCCTACACAGTACATGGTGTGGAGAGAGATGCTGCCTGCTCTGAGACCTTGTGAGTATCAGTGTGGTGAGGTTTTTTTTTTTTTAAATAAAATTCTAAATGTTTAAGGAAGTATAGCTTATACAGTATATTAAATGACCAAAACTAAGTGCTTTAAAAACTGAGACATAGGCCAGCTTAGGAAAGCTCCACCAGACAGCCGTACCACAGTCTTACCCTAGTGCCAGTCTGAGTCATCTTTTATATCCAACTCTCAAATTACACTCAAGAGCACTTCATGTAGCAAGTCATCCTTTGTGTCATGGCAAGAATTGCTTTTGTGGTAGGCTTACCAGATCTCCAAATGGGACAGAGTGCTAGACCTTTAGGAGAAGGAATGCGGGCAGGTGTAGCTAGTTAAACCTTAGAGCACAATCCTAGGCATGTCTACTCAGAATCAAGCCCCATTGTGTTCAGTGGGGCTTGCTTCTGAGTAGACATGCCTAGGATTGTGCTCTAAGGTTTAGTAAGCTACACCTGCCCGCATTCCTTCTCCTAAAGGTCTAGCACTCTGTCCCGGTTGGAGATCTGGTAAGCCTATTTTGTGGTGAGAATTTACTGGCCCAGAAGCTTGTTGTCAAATGTTAGGCAATTTTGGGTGGGGTTGGAGTCAGAGGTCTTGTGTACCGAGTCGACTCCACAGCGACACAAGTGGTCAGTGTGTTAGACTGGGGCAAGGAAGACTTGGATTCAAATTGCTGCTAAGTTATAAAGTTTACTATCTCAGCCTATCCAACCACACAGGGTTGTTGTGAGGCCAAATTGGGGGGGGGGGGAGAGAGATGACCAAGTATGCTGCTCTAAGCTCCTTAGAAGACCAGAATAAAAACTAAAAAAGTTCCTTTCTGCTTCAGACTCCAATCTCCCACTTCTCTTACATTTGGTTTCCATTGTGCTATGATTATCTCAAACATTGTTATTGGTAATTAAAACTCCCCAAGAGCTTAGCTTGCCAGCTGAAGGCACTGGACTTTGCCACATAGGTCAGGGCCTTTTGCAAGCTAGTTCTTGATACGCAAAATACTTGACTAGTTAGCTCTGATCTGACCTGTGCAGCAGAGCGCATTACACAAAGCCTCATGGGAAATCCCCCCCATGGGTTTCATACTGATTCAGTCGGCCTTTTTGCAAGAGGACTTTGCTATCCTCACATGCTGAATTTAAAGGCTAATTGAGTCTTCAGACACACTCACAAAATTGGAATGATCATAATACCACACCCATGCAGGCTGCCCAGAGGAAAAAATCATTTCATCAAACTGATGGTGGCACAAGTGCATCTCTAGAATGAACACTAGCCCACATCTCACACTGTCTTAGTCACCCCCAAAGAACCTGGGAATTGTGCTCTCTCTCTCTCTCTCTCTCTCTCTCTCTCTCTCTCTCTCTCTCTCTCTCGGTGGTGGTAGAATTCTTTCTGCTATATGCCTAGCTATAGTTCTCAGGTTTCTTGGGTGGGAATCATTCCCATGAAACCAATTAATTGGTTTGCATATTTAGTGCAGACATGTTATCTTTCTTCTGGTTACCTGTGTGCTTCCGTTTTGTAAAATCTAATCTCCATGATGGTTTTACCTTACAGCTCCCTGCCACATAACCTTGGATCCCAGCACTAATCACCCCAACCTCATGCTCTCCAAGGACCTTGCTAATGTACGTCTGGAGGACAACCCTGAGGAGGAGGTCCCTGATGGACCTGAAAGGTTCAGCAAGACCGTGTGTGTGTTGGGTGCTCAAGGCTTTACCTCGGGACGTCATTACTGGGAAGTAGGAGTGGGGGATAAAACCAGCTGGGATATTGGTGTGGCCAAGGAATCTGTCAATAGGAAGGAAGCCAAAGTGATGGTCAAGCCAAGCAATGGATTCTGGGCCATCTGGCTGCGGAATGGCAGTGAATACAGGGCCCTTGACTCTCCCTCTAAGCAGCTGACCCTCAAGACCAAGCCCCAGAAGGTGGGGGTCTACTTGGATTATGAAGGAGGACAGGTCTCCTTCTATGACGCTGACACCATGGCCCACATCTACACCTTTTTGGACGCCTTCTCTGAGTGCCTCTACCCCATGTTCAGCCCTGGGGTCAACAAAGATGGACTGAATGCTGAACCCCTCCACCTCCTGCCCCCATGGACATAGCAAGAATCGTCCATAGAATTAATGGATTTATACCAATTGTGAATGGTTTGGGAGTCTCTGATTTTTGTCACTTTGCTGAAACCAACTGGGTATGGATGCTGGCCCCTGGATGGGAGACCACGAACTCTCATGTAACCTGTCCTGAGCTTTCCAAAAGAAGAGCAGGATATACGTATAGCGAATAAAGAAAAGCTTGATTTTCACAAATTCTAGCAGAAGGGCCCTGCTGTGTCCTGAGTTTCTTGGACTTTGGGACGTATACTTATTTTCAGCCCAGTCCTAACCAACTGTCCAGCGCTGATGCAGCCGTGCTAACAGGACACACACTGCATTCTTTGGTGGTGGTGGTAGGAGCAGCCATGGAGGCCTCCGCAAGGGAACATTTGTTCCCTTACCTTGGAGCTGCATTGCAGCTGCATTGGCATTGGAAAGTTGGTTAGGATTGTGCTATAAGTCTTGGAACCCTGGCTACTGTTTCCCTAGTATCCGTCCTAACCCATGAATATGTTGATCTTGTTTCTCTCCTTACAGTTTGCTGATAGTTAGGAATCTTGCGGTAGCATTACTCTAAACTCAGATTTGTATATACGGGTGGGCCATCTGACCATCCGCTGATGCCCCGAATACCGAGTCTGCGTTTAAACGATGTAAAAAGGTTTTTTTTAAACCTTTGCATGGCAAACGGTGCTGTCGGCAGTCTCTGGAGCTCCCTGCAGCCACTTCTGGGTTGCACTGAGGCCCAAGACCCTCTCCCTTGGCCCCAGAATGCATTGTGCAAGGGCCAAGGGAGTGGGTTGTGGGCCTTGGCGTGACCCAGAAGTGAATGTGGGTATCTCCAGAGACTGCACTACAGTGCTGCAGATGACATGGATGGCCATGCAAATGTAAAAACCGCTTTTTTCCCTTTCCGCCCCTTTTTACATAGTTTAAACACAGACCCCACCACCCGCAGTTCCATATTTTCGCAGGGGGGGGGAACGGATCCCTGTGGATAACAAGGGTCTACTGTATCAAAGAGCCGTCAGTTGCTTTCCAACTAGCAGTTTAGTCTGGAACGGTTCTTTCTTCACTCACTGTTTGCAAAAAATCCACTAGATACCACTGTCTGTTTATTGCATTCCAATGTGTTCTGTGGTGCCCTCCATCTTTTTCCAAGCCTGATTTCTGATTTTAAAAAGCATTTAACATTCAGTACAGTGTGAACTAACAAAGTGCTGTTGAAGCTTTTCAGGGCAGCTGTGCCTTTAATTAGTAGCTTTCTCCTTGGAGCTTCTGCACTGTTGATAGAATTGCAGGCTATGCAGAATTACCGTTGCGTAGCCTCTTAACTGCACTGTAAGAATTCAGTTCATGTTTCCTGCATGTGTATGGATGGGGGGAATCTTTAATGAATGATTTTCTCTCATTTTATTTCTTGTCTAGTGAAACAGTCTTGCAATTTAAAAAAAGGCAGGTAAGCAGCAATTAAAGGTGCTCTTGCCTTCTGGCAACAGAAACTGATGAAGGGCGAGATCCAGCCCAAACTTCCGGCACCGGAGCGAGTGCTCTAGCGCCAGAAGTAATTGCAAACGTGCCATAAGGCAGGTTTGCACCAACTCGGGAGGCTGGCGCAAGGCTGGCCCTCCCTCACTCCATCGCTGGACCGAGGATGCGGCTGCTGGAGGCTGGAGGCACGAACGTCCCCTTCCCCGAGTAGACCTCCAGCCCACCGCATGGCAGTCTGGATGGCCAAATCCTGTATAAGGATCCGCGGCGGATCCTTACACAGGATTTGCCTGTAAGTAAGGTGCAGCTGAGAGCTTATTCATCAGTAATATTGTTCACATGCTAAACACAAAACAAAAAGCAAGCAGCAGAAGCTACAAAGAGGAAGCCAATAATTACTGTTGTAGGAAATCTTTGCTGAACAGACTTCTGAGTAAAAAACATGGCAGGATCTTGGCCACATGGGGGTGGGTACTGCTGGATAATAAAGCAGTATGTTAAGTCCTGTGCGGGAACGACCATTTTAATTCTGCTTTCAGCTGATTTGCAGATAAGCTGTGTCTCTGTGGACTAAAGCAGTGGTCCAACCTTTTTTTGTGCCACAACCCCAATACATAAATAATGAGGCTGGGGACCCACCATTGATCCCGCCTGCTCCTGGGACCTGATCCGCCCCTCTGCCACTGTTGCCACCCCCTGCCCCAGCACCGGCAGCCTCATCCTGCCAAGTTCACCCAGACCGCACCACCTGCGGTGTAGTCATTCCAGAACAGGAGAGCTGAGCTGTGGTTTCCCACCCCACCCCAGCAAATTGAAAGAGGGAGGGGGACCAAATCCCTGTAGAAGCTGCAGAGCTGTTGCGCTTGTCTGCCACCCAAACCTGTCTCCAAATCCCACTGCTCACGCATGCACACACACACACCCCACTACTAATGTGCACCTCACCATCTCCGTCATCCTGCTCCAGTTCTGTTGTTGCTCTTTGTGAAATGGAGCTGGGAGTGCAAACTCTCCGTTCGAGGATTCATTCTGCCAGTCACTTTATATAAGCAGTGCTGGCACAGCTGGAGGGGAAAATCAACCCTCCCCATTCTGCTCTTGCAAGCTTTTTGAGAAGAAGATGTGAGAAGAAGACGGAGCAGCCAGCTGGAGCAGGTGGTGGGCTAGGGGAGGTGGCAGCCAGGTGGGTGTGGGGCATACCCCGCCAGTTTGCCACTTCCCTCCAGCCCACCAACTGAAACGGTCAGTCAGCCTCATAGTTGGGACGCCCTGAGTATTGACTTGTAGAGTAATACATGACCGACTTAAGGGTTAGTGATTTACATTTTTTTTTAAGTTCAGAAGGATATATATAATCTATAAGAAATCTGGAAAATGTTCTGAATAAATATTTAAAACTGCAGATTTCCCAAAGATTTTCCCATGGCATAAAGTCTTCATGGCTCATTCTCCTCCCAGGAGTTCAACAGTTCAACTTCAACAGTTGCTAACTTTTTTTCTGTGAAGGATTGCACACACGCGAGTCCTTTACCAATTGGCAACAGAACAGTGGAGTTTGTGTTTTGAAAAGCATCCAAGGGAGCCAGGGGGACCAGATCCCTGTGCAAGTTGCATCTAAAGGGGATGTTACATCTGGATGCTTCTGGGGAAGGGAGGAGCCAATTCACGGATGAGGCCTCAGGGGGGAGGTGGTGATGGTAGAAAGACGTCTCGGCTTAACCTTGAAGCCTTGTCTTATTTGCTACAATCTGTTTCAAAGGTAAGTGTGGGATCTCTGTGTACGTACTTTAATAAGGAGGAATTGTCTAAATTTAATCACCAGAGCACCTTTTTCAAAGCACTTTGGCTCCAAGCTTGGTCCTTGTTCTGATATTTGCATTTGCTTCTGTGAGTTAGTAGATGCTGTTTGCTTGATGATATACAGAAGACTTGAGAATCTTTAGCTCCTCATTACTGATATAATTTTCCTACCCTCCACATAGATGGCCTCAGACTGTGGCTGAGGACTGAGCAATGTGATGTGGGATTCTGTAGGAAACGGTAATGCACAGTGTAGCAAAGTCTATACAGTCATGCTATGGCTGATCACCTTTGGAATAGGATGCTGCTGTAGATGGACACCTGAACAGAACAGGACCATGAACAGAGGGAATCGTTTTACCCCTGCATTTCTGTTGCAAGACCCATTTGGTTCAACTTCGCCCTACTAGATGGCCATGAGAACATGGCCAAAAAGCCTGATCCAGACAGGCTGATCTTTACGATCCATCATTCCAGAGACTTGAAGGGTTCACCACCATGCAAGACAAACACACAGAGGATGGATTTGGACTATGTCCAATTTGATGGAAAAGAAATGTAGAGCTTTCCCCCTATCTACTTTGTGTCTCCTGTTAGCAGACATTTAGTTTGACCCTCAAGATGTAAACACGGGCATTTCAGTCTAGAAATAAGAACCACAGGGCGGACTCATGGGTCAGGGGGGTTGGTAGAGCATCCACAGTGTGCATGCAGAAAGGCTCCAGCATCTCCAGTTAAGAGACATCGTAGGACTCAGCCTTCAAGGCAGGAGAGCCTCTGTCAGTGAGAGGGAGACAATTATGGGCCTGTCGAACTCAGTGCAAGGCAGCTTCATACATTAAAGTGCTTATTAACTCAGGCTGGGTGCTTTGTGTGTACTTTGTGTTTTTTAAAAAAACCAATTTGTACTCTTAAATCATTGCAAATCCTGGGTCCTCTTCTCTTTCCCCTGATCCAAAAGCAGATTCAGTGGCTTGGAGCCAGGACTCTTTGCCTTTCCCCCTTTCTGGGAGGAAAGTGGGATCCTGAATTCCTAAGGATTATAAAAAACAAGGTTCTTGGGTTCAGTTTTTCAGGAAGGGATTAATTTTAGCAAGGACTGGGGGCTCAGTCCTGGAACCTTTCTTAGGCCAGAACGTGGCTTTGGAATATGCAGAGTGAAAGAAACAAGAATTGCCATTTGAACATGTGCAACATGCCTCTCTGTTTGCTACTGAGGAACCACACCGGTGTCCCGGCCCCGGCGCAGTCTGGCACATTAGGTGTAAAATGGAATGTGGCTGGAGTACCTTCCTTGTGAGGTCAGGCTACAGTTTGGGACCTTTTAGCTGGGAAAAGGGGACTTATAAAATTAGGTCCAGGATGGACAGAGACAAGTTTTTCTCTCAATACTAGAAGCAGGGGGGGTCACCCACTGAAACGGATTCGTGGGAAATTAAGGATGGACAAAAGGAGGTACGTCACACAGAGCAGAATTAGTCTGTGGCATTTGTTGCCACAAGGTGTGGGGATGACAAGTAGCTTGGATTTGGGAATTTAAAAGGGAATTGGGGAAAATCATAGACAACAGTTCTACCAATGGCTACAGTTACCGGTAGGTTCAACAGCAGTTTGCCTCTGAATACCAGTAGCAGGGGAGCTGAAATTGGAGATTTCTCTCCTGTTATGAGCTTCCCAGAAGCAGCTGGTGGGGCACTGTGGAAAGAGGATGCTGGAGTCTGGACTAGAGGGGCCTTTGGCCTGGTTCTTATGTTCTCATGGCCATCTGGTAGGGCGAAGTTGAACCAAATGGGTCTTGCAACAGAAATGCAGGGGTAAAACTATTCCCTCTGTTCATGGTCCTCAAAAGCAGGTCCTTGAATTTGATCCCAGACGTTCAGGCTCCCTAGGCTCTTTCTTGTCTCTGTTTATTTAATACATTTATATTCCATCTTTCCTCTCTAAAAAGAGGTGTTCAAGGCAACTAACCATTATAAACAGAATAACTAAACCATCACCTTAAAACAAAGAACTCAGCAGCAAATCATTCAGCAGACACAAAGGCTTCCACATTGGTGTGTACGCCCAACCACTAGGCTTAAGCTCTGCAATGGGGAGGAACAAAGGAGAGAGAAATGTGGGTCATCTGTGCCTGGTTACTCTTCACCAGCATCTCTGTCTTCACTCTCCAGCAGATGAGCCTTACTCTGCCATGGACCATGGTTAACCATTCTTCCCTCGTGACAGAGTTCGTCTTTGTTGGGTTCTCTGGGTCACCTCGGTTACGAATGCTCCTTTTTGTGTTGGTTCTCTCCATGTACGCCGTGTCGCTTGCCGGGAATGCTGTCATCACCACTGTGATCAAGTTAAACCCGGTCCTTCATACGCCCATGTACTTTTTCTTGACAAACTTGTCTCTGTTGGAAATATGTTACACAACAGCCATTGTTCCCAAAATGTTAGTTAGCCTGATATCGGAGAACAAAAAGATCTCCCTCTGGGGCTGTGCCACTCAGATGTACTTCTTCACCCTTTTTGGCATTGCGGAGTGCTGCCTCCTTGCTGCCATGGCCTATGATCGCTACGTGGCCATCTGCAACCCACTGCGGTACAGCCTGGTCATGAACCGGGGGGTCTGTGCCCAGCTCTCCGTGGCCTCATGGACTGTGGGAGTGACGGTGGGATTGGGCCAAACCAACTATGTCTTTAGCCTGACCTACTGTGGCCCCAACAGGATCAACCACTTCTTTTGTGACATTCCACCTCTCCTGACTCTAGCTTGTGGTGATACTTCAATGAACGTTATTGCTGTGTACATGGTGGCTGTTCTTTTCATTACAGCTCCTTTCCTTCTCATCCTCACATCCTACATATACATCATAACTTCTATTTTGCGGATGCCATCGGCCGAAGGCAGGAGTAAAGCCTTCTCCACCTGCTCCTCCCACCTCATTGTTGTCTCCTTATTCTATGGCTCGGGCATTATCACATACCTTAGGCCTAAATCCAGCTACTCAGCAGAGAGTGACAAGCTACTGGCCCTGTTCTATACGGTTGTGACATCTATGCTGAACCCCATAATCTATAGTTTGCGGAATAAAGAGGTCAAAGTGGCCCTGAAGAGAACGATGGGCAGTGGACTATGCTCTGGAGAATGTAAAAAGTAATTCTTGAAGGCCCAAGTTACTACATATGGCTACATGATGTACTGGTAATCAAAACCAGGCATTTGGTTAGCATATTGGGTCTTGCAAATGTCCACAGCCTGAAGCAGTTTATAGTTACAATGGTGTGCTGAAAAGGGTAAAATTGGTATGCTACATAAGAATGTGAACATAAGAAGAGCCCTGCTGGATCAGGCCAAGTGGCCTGTCTAGTCCCACTTTCTGTATCTCACAGTGGCCACCAGATGTCCTCTGGGAGCACAAAAGGCAACAATACTGTACCTGTATACTGTTGCCACTCCCTTGCATCTGGATTCAGGGATAGGCTAGCAAGTAAGGGATCATGGGAGTGTCTAGTTTTTCATTGATGCCAAAAGTCTTTTACCAGTGGACTCTTCGTCTTCTACCAACCCACAGAAAATTAGGCAATAACAAACATAAATCAAATTGCAAAGGAAGCTGAAATAAAAACACGAGCTCATCTCCATGGCTGACTGCTGGTGTTGTTCATTTGTGTGTGTTGTATTCTTTATCAGAGTTCAATGTTAATACCCATCACCACACAGCGTGTCGTTCACGCGCTTTTTTTTGACAGTGGGTTCACAAAATAAGCGCTTCCCCCAGTGCTTCTGGAAATTTTCTGTGGAAAGTAGAAACCTGAAACTATTTTTCTGAATTTTTTTCAGAGTGTTGCCCCCCCCCCCCCGGAGACATGTTGCTGTGATGTCTCATTCTCAAATGAACTAATGATCTTCTTTCTTAAGGGACAAATGAATAGAATATCCTTTTTTGTGCAATGCACATAGGCAGTCTTTTTGCAAGGTTTTCTAGGAAGGCTCTGGATACCTTGGTTAGCACCAAAAGAATTATCTCTTCAATGTGACATCATCGTCGTTAAATATTTTTAATTCAGAACATTCATTCATCTTCTGTTGACTTCACATACATTGATCCAACGGAAATTAGACTTCAATCCAATGCTTACTTGCCTGGGACCAAGCTCTACTGAATGGTGAATCTCTTTGCAGAGGTACCTGGTGATGGCGTCATCATCTCTACAGGCTTACCAGATCGCCGACCAGGACGTTCCTTTTTGCCCTTAAGGGCGGCGGGGGGGAGGGGCGATAGTAGCCGGAGCACACTCCGGCTACTATCGCCCCTCCCCCCGCCACCCTTAAGGGCAAAAAGGAACATCCCGGTCGGCGATCTGGTAAGCCTGTACTCTATCACACTTAAGAAAGCCCTTTGGGGCTCATTTGTATATACCGTAACATGCATAGCCTGTGCTAGTATCCTCTTAGATCAAAGACTGCTGGGACATGAACTCTCTGCAGTTTTACACCCTCTGTGGGTACTGGAGCTCATGGAGCACAATTTTGTGGAAAGACTCCAAAACACATAAACTAGGCTGAATTTCACCCAGGACCCTCTAGGGCAGGAAGCTTTGGGCCTCTTCTTAACCTTTCCCCTGGCAAAGCATGTTTTTGACAAATAATAGATTGGAATGATTGGTGCTCAGGCATCACACAAATCTAGGCTTACCAGATCTCCAACTGGGACAGAGTGCTAGTCCTTTAGGAGAAGGAATGTGGGCAGGTGTAGCTTGTTAAACCTTAGAGCACAATCCTAGGCATGTCTACTCAGAAGCAAGCCCCATTGTGTTCAGTGGGGCTTGCTTCTGAGTAGACATGCCTAGGATTGTGTTCTAACAAGCTACATCTGCCCAAATTCCTTCTCCTAAAGGTCTAGCACTCTGTCCCGGTTGGAGATCTGGTAAGCCTACACAAAGCCAGACTCACACATAACATAAGAACAGACTAGCTGGAATGAACCACAACGTTTTACCGAATACCATGTTGCAGGTTACAAACAGTTTTCCAGAAAAAGGGAAACAAACACCAACTTCCTAGCAAGGTCAACCAACCAAAATCACAGGTCCCATTCATTGGACTATTTGGGAGTGATGCAGCAAGCCACAAAACATCCCCCAATTCTACACTGTGGTGCTAATTTTTGGCAATAAGCAGTGTTCCAAAAAAAGGGCCTGAAACATGAACTTCTGAGTTAGGCAGACTAACCAAGTTCATGTGCCATTACATGAGATGGGAATGATACAGCAAGCCACAAAACGTCCCCCCATTTCCACATGGCAGTACCCATTCCAGGTTAAACAAAAAAAGTCTTATGGTCGGAAATAGGGTCTGGAATACCAAGTTCCAAACAAGGGAAATCAACCAGATTCACAAGTTCCACTGCACTAGATAGGAGTGATGGATAGGCTTAGTCCCAGATCCGGCCGGGACAATCAGGGTTTGGGAGCCCAGATCCCAGTCTCCCGGCCGGTCTCCATTTTGTCCCGGCTGGCTGGGACTTGCCCCCACTGCAGCGCTAATGCCAGCACCCCGGGAGTCACCAAACAGCTCTCTTCTCTTTCCAGCCTTTTTCCCTTCTTTCCTGCACCCCTCCCTCAATAGCTACTGCAAATTACAGCTTAAGCACCTGCTGAGCCACCTTTCCCCTGGGGAAGGCAATCTTGGCTCCCTTGCCTGGCTTCCCTCCCTGGAACAAGCTAAGATTACTGCCTAGCCCACCTGGGTTGGCCTACGAAACCCATTTCTGCCTTTGCCTCGAACCAGGGGATTGTTGTGTCTTGGCAACCCAGCCCCACTATCCCTGCAACAACACAAGCCACATCCCAGCACAAACGGACATATAAGAACATAAGAACATAGGAAGAGCCCTGCTGGATCAGGCCAAAGGCCCATCTAGTCCAGCTTTCTGTATCACACAGTGGCCCCACCAGATGCCTCAGGGAGCAACACAGCCAACAATATAACCTGTTTCCTGCTGCCACTCCCCTGCACCTGGCACAGAGAAAACCTACTTCTAAAACCAGGAGGTTGCTTATGGCTTGTAACCTGTGATGGTCTTTTCCTCCATGAATCTGTCCAAACCCCTTTTAAAGGCATCTAGGCCAGATGCCATCACCACATCCTGTGGCAAGGAGTTCCACAGATGAATTACACGCTGGGTAAAGAAATATTTTCTTTTGTCCGTTCTAACTCTCCCTCCACTCAATTTTAGTGTATGTCCCATGGTTCTGGTGTTGTGGCCCTTGGCAACCCTGACCATTGACACCCCCCCCCCCCACTATCTTCTGTGTCTCGTGTGCAGTCAAATTGCATCTCAATGACATTCAACAAGGCTGGATGGGCGTGTTGGGTTTCTGCTACTCTTCTCTCACAGAGAAAACGCTTTGAGTTGCTCACTCACAAAGTGTTTCTGCTACAGTAATGGAAACTACTACACTCAAGTGAATAGTAGTGGCACCTCTGTGGGAACTTGGATGCAATGGCTTGAAGGATTACTCACACAGGGGCATGTTTTGGGAGTTTGCAGACCACTCTTTCTCTTGACATTTAGTGCAGAATGCAAATACTATGTTTGCTTACTGGCAATTGCTCAGGGGGCTGTTATTCCCTTGCGCTCCCAATGCACAGGTTTATAGGAGAAGACTGGGCTGCCAGAGGAACAGGCTACTCCTTGTTCATCTTATGACAGGAATTCTTCACTGTTTTCATTTGGGAGAATGGATGAAAGCCACTTGTCATGGGTGAGTATTGTTGGATATTTGGTTTATGGGATCACTCTGATGGTTAGGGCCTAGGATTGCAAAAGATGGCAAATGATGGGCTTAGAAACTAGCACATCCCCAACAAGCAGGACTCACAAATAGCAGCCAAAGTCTGTAGAATGGGAGTGGCACATGAAATGATTGGGAAAGGAAGAACAGAAAGACGAGGCAAAATGACAGATGACACCCTGCAGCAGGTGCTTTCTCAAAGCAGATAGTAATTTAATGATAAATTGAATTGAAGACTTCCACTGCCACTATTGCAAAAATATTCAGTAGGTGACGCGAAGAGCTCTCGCACTGTGGCACAAACTCTAGTGATGCCTCCGAGTAGGACAGATTCCATTGCTGGGTGAAAAAGTGGCATTTGATTAAGAAGACCAAGCTTTAGGGGACATAACAGAAACACGTGCCAAGGGTGCATGTTAATGTTCCTTTGAAACTGGCTTGGGTGATCCGGAAGAGAAGAGGCCCTCTGGGTCACCTGGTGGAGATGGGTGGACCTTCAAATGTCTTTGTACTGGCCAATTCATTGTCTGCAAGTTGGTTGCACCAGTTCAGCTACACGGTTTATACTTACATGGTGTAGATCTAGTTAGACAATACCTGAAGCTGCCTTATATGGAGTCAGACCATTGGGTCACCTAGCACAGTATTATCTACTGGTGTTCCAGGGTTCCAGGCAGGGATCTTTGCCAGCCCTACCTGGAGATGCTGAACCTGGGACCTTCATCATGCAAAGCAGGTGTGGCAACCACTGAGCTACGGCCCCATTCACAACGGGGGCAACACATGTAAATCCAAAGAAAAGGTGTGGCTTGTTTATATCATGAGGACGATTGGGGGAGGTAACGATCAGTATTCTAGAGATAACGTAGCACAGTGCAGGACAGTGAAGGGAACAGCTGAAGCTGGCGAAACTCTCTCTTTCAAGCCGGAATTCAGGATCGCTCCATACAATGAAACTGGTGATAGATAGACTTGAGGGTCTTAACTTACAGCGCATTATTGTCTACAGAAGCGCTGATGGAGCAACGGCTTCACTGGCGCTGAGTGTTGTAAACATGCGGTAAAGCACATGCGGTAAAGCACAATTTTGACACCCGGTGAGTAAGCCCAGTGGAGAGGTTGGTGCCACTCACTCTCCACCTGAGTGAGGACACCGCCGGTGGACAGAGGTAGGTCCTGCGCCGGGTGTGGGGGGGGCGTGGGGAAGGCAGAATGGGGTGGGAAGGGAGGGGTGATTGGCTGGCCAAGCCAGGGATGGGGGAGGGATCCTCAACGGCAAACTCCGCCGAATACTATCCCCCATCCCTGACCTGGCCGGAGTTACACCGGCACCTCTGATTTGTACTGGCTCACATTTGCGCCAGTACTTTTGCACACTGCGATGGCCCTTGACAGGATTGGGCTGCCCATAGCATACCTATTGTGTCAAATCTGCCACTTTATCCTCCATCGCTTGTAGGAAACATCCTCTTTGAACAGAGGAATGGAGAACAGCAGCACAGTGACAGAATTCATCCTAACGGGACTGTCAGATCTCCCGGCCATCCGCTTCTCCCTCTTTGCTGCCTTCCTGCTCATCTACCTGATCACCTTGCTGGGAAATGGCATCATCCTTCTTGCCATAGGAACCGACTCCCACTTGCACAACCCCATGTATTTCTTCCTCAGCAACCTCTCCTTGCTGGACATCTTCTGCCCCACAGCCACAGTGCCCAAAATGCTGGAGAACCTCTTGTCAGAGAGCAACATCATTTCCTTTGTCGGCTGCATGCTGCAGCTCTACTTCCTGGTGGCTCTGGCGGGGACAGAGGTGTTCCTCTTGGCTGTCATGGCCTATGACCGTTACGTGGCCATTTGCAATCCTTTGCGATATACGGTCATCATGAACAAGAAGCTCTGCCTACAGATGGTTGCTGCACGTGGATCACTGGGTTCCTCCACTCTTTGCTGCACACAGTGATGACCTTCACTCTTTGTTGTTCAGTTGTTAAGTCGTGTCCGACCCTTCGTGATCCCATGAACCATATCCCGCCAGGCCTTCCTGTCCTCCACTATCTTCCTGAGTTCGCTCATTTTCATGTTCGTTGCATCGGTGGACCTTCACTCTACCTTATTGCAAATTCAATAGAGTCAATCAATACTATTGTGACATCCCACCAGTGTTGGTCTTATCATGTGCTTCAACCTACTCAGCTGAGATGGTAGTCCTTATTTTTTTTGGAGGCATTTTTGGTGTGGGGGCTTTCGTAGTCACACTGGTCTCCTATATTCACATCATCTCTACCATCCTTAGGATTCGATCTGCTGGGGGGAAGAGTAAGGCCTTCTCCACCTGTGCCTCCCACCTGATGGTGGTGTGCCTCTTCTATGGGACAACCATCTTCACTTATGCAAGGCCCTCCTCCAGCCACCATCCAGACCAGGATAGACTGGTGAGCATGTTGTATGGGGTGATTACACCCATGTTGAACCCCTTGATCTACAGCCTTAGAAACAAGGAGGTGAAAGGGGCCTTGATGAGGGTGCTAGTTAATAAACGACATAAATGGGGGGGAGGGATTACTGGCTAAAATGTCTTACAGCCCGGTCCAGCCCAAGGCAACTGCGGTACAATTCAGGCACAATTGCAGCCCAAGTGCTTTAGGCCCGAGTTGTGCCTGAATTGTGCCTGAGTTGGGCTGCAATTGTGACTGAATTGGGTTCAGGCACAATTCAGGCACAACTGCACAATTCAGGCACAATTGCAGCCTAAAGGTGGGCGTGTCGGGGGCGTGTCGAGGGTGTGACGGGGGCGGTTACGAAATTTGTTCCGGTTCCAGACGCTGGAGAGCCCCTGACACGCCCCCTCGAGCCCAACTCAGGCCCAAAATTTGGGCCAGCAAAAAGGGTGGACCCAAATGTGAGGAGACCCATAGGAGCCATTTTACCTTACCCACACCAGCCCTCTCCTGAAAAGTTCTAACACCCTGGGCCCGAGTTGGGCCTGAGTTAGGACCGAACAGTTGTGGCCTAACTCTGGACACGGACCCAAATAGTTACCCTATCAGCACCCAGCCCCACCCAGCCTCTTTCCCACAAAAGCCCAGCCCCAGCCCTCCACTCACTCTCTCTCTTTCTCTCTCTGAGCACGTGGCGTGGGGTTCTGTCCCCCAGCAGCCACAAAGTGGGACTTTGAAAACTTTTCTAACACCCCTCTTCTCTTCACCTCTCTCCTCTCTGCCCCCTCTAGGGCAGAGAGGGCTGTTCTGCCTGAGGCCAAACTGTTTACTCCTGTGCCTGGGCAGCTCTCTCCATGCAAGTGTTTGCTAACCCATGTCTTTCTCCCAGCCCCTCCCCCCCCCACAGGCAACAACACCAGCAGGTAAGTGCAGGTAAGAGCAGGGTTTGTGCTGACATGTGGTCTGACTTCTGCCTCTTAGCATAGAGAAATATAGGTAGGATACATGCCTCTATACCAATGTCATGTCTCATAGCTGCCTGCATAGCCTGCCATGATATGCCTCTTTACCAATGTCTTGTCTCATGTCTGCCTGCAATGCCTGCCATGATATGCCTCTTTACCAATGTCTGCCTGCAATGCCTGCCATGATATGCCTCTTTACCAATGTCTGCCTGCAATGCCTGCCATGATATGCCTCTTTACCAATGTCATGTCTCATAGCTGCCTGCAATGCCTGCCATGATATGCCTCTTTACCAATGTCTGCCTGCAATGCCTGCCATGATATGCCTCTTTACCAATGTCTGCCTGCAATGCCTGCCATGATATGCCTCTTTACCAATGTCATGTCTCATAGCTGCCTGCAATGCCTGCCATGATATGCCTCTTTACCAATGTCATGTCTCATAGCTGCCTGCAATGCCTGCCATGATATGCCTCTTTACCAATGTCTTGTCTCATAGCTGCCTGCATAGCCTGCCATGATATGCCTCTTTACCAATGTCATGTCTCATAGCTGCCTGCAATGCCTGTCATGAAATGTCTCTGTACCAATGTCTTGTCTCATAGCTGCCTGTATTAATGTGAGCACACAATGCCATGGGTGTGGAACTGTAACCCATATGTAGATACCAGCTGTTCCCCCCCCCCCCTCTTTTCTCCACAGGGTCTACTGACAGGTCAGTATTGCTAGGATTGCCATGGTTGTGACCCCCAAGTTGTGTTGTTGTCTCTCTCTTTGACCCCTTTCCCTTACAGGATCATGCTCACCTTACACCCAGGGAAGGAGCGCAGACCAGGCTCTGTGTCTCACACCACTTGGCTGTGTGTGATTACTCTCCCTGCAGGCCTTTGCAACCGGCACACTGGCATTCCTTCAATGGTGATTGCCACCACACAGCAGCTGCCATGGAACACCCCCAAGTTGTTCGTCCCCCCAGGAATTCCCACTACCACCAACCGTCCGGGGAGCACCCCTGGGCCCGCAGTCTGGTTGCCCCATGGTCGTCTGCCTCGATGCTGCCAGAGGTCTGGGAGCCTGCCCTGCAACCCTCCTCAGCTGCTGCTGCTGCTGCTGCTACATTCTGAGTGGCTGCTGTGCCTACCCCTTGCAGCCTCGCCTGGCCATCCCTGCCAATGTTCCAGAACAATAAAGATGCCCCTTGGGCAAAGGCCCCTTCAACACCATGACCCCAATGTTACACAAGCACTGCCCCACACACACAGAGACCACACAAGGCCCTGCATGAATCCCAGCCAGGGCCTGCCACAGCCAGCCCAGGGAGAACACAGCAGGGGGGCTGCCAGACCCTCAGGGCTCAGAGGGGAGGGGGGATTTGGGGGGCCTCTCAGGCAGGCAAACAGTGACAGGCAACATGGCGCACGTCCGCCACGTCCGTGAAGAGCCCTTTCAGCAACCGGGGCTCTCACCCACCCTCGGTCTGCCCGTCAACGGCGTCCGTGTCCGCCTGTCAACGGTGTCCGTTTCCGCCCTCAGTCTGCCCGTCAACAGCGTCCGTTTCCGCCCTCAGTCCGCCCGTCAACAGCGTCCGTTTCCACCCTCAGTCCGCCCGTCAACAGCGTCCGTTTCCGCCCTAGGTCCGTCTGCATGAGAGGCGCCCGTTCCTGCATTGCCTCCATCTGCGAAGTGACCCCTGTGTCCCTATTGGTCTCTGCAGACCCCTCTCCCTGTATCCCTCTCCCACCAGCCTTGTTGTCTGTCTGTTTCTGACCCACCCGTGTCCCTCCCCAGCACCCCCTGTCCGCCTGCCTGTGTGCCTGCCTCCCCTCCCACTCCCTGATGATGGACGCTGGCACCCCCCACCCCGCCAGAGCGCCTGCCGCAAGGCGCCTACGTTGCCCCATCTGGGGAGTGATGAGCTGCGTGAGCCCTTCCCGCTCACAGCAGACAAGCCCAAGGCATCTCTCGGTCTTGGCCGGGGCACGGATCAGAAGGCATACCAGGATGCCTTCTTTGTGGGCATAGCCACGGCCCTGGTGGCCCAGGGCTTCAGGCAGCGGGCATGTCATGGCGGAGGCGGTTCCAGACCTCATGAGACCCCCCTTGTGCATGCCGTTCCCACCCCCTCCTTCCCTTCTCTCCCCCGCTCACCCCCCCCATGACTCCCACGTGCAGCCTCACCGTGGCTTGGGGGTGGCATCGCAGTCTGCAGGAGGGAGGGCAGTGGCACTCCCCCCTGCGGCAGGTGGCTAATGCCCAGGGTGCCCTGGGGCAGCTGGCACTGGCACAACCTCTGCCCTTCAGCTGACTGTCGCACGCCCAGTGCCTGCAGGCCCACCTGTGGCTGCCCATCTGCTGCGACCGCTGCAGCAGCTGTGGTAGGTGCACGCAGACAGGCTGAGGAGGGGGCTCTTCGCTTCCACAAGACTGACAGCTCCCCACAGGGGCCTGCCTGCCTCTGCGGTAAGTTTTGCCTCGATCCTGGCCCACTGCTCTTGCCTCCTGCCTAACTCAGGCACAGTTGCAGCCTAACTCGGTCCTATTTTGGGCCCCAATTGTGCCACAATTGGGCCTCAACTGTGCCTGAGTTGGGCTGGACTGAGCCCTTAGCCACGTAAAAGCAGAATTTGACACATATAAATTATGCAAATCTGTACCATATTCCATGCCTTGATTATGGTTTTAAACTCGTTTGTACTTTTGGGCTGTTTTGAAGAAAAGCAGTCAACTCTTACAGAAATCCAAGGACATCTGTGGCGAGGCCCGCCTGGCTCACTGGGATATTAGATAAATTTATGTGCTGGGAGCGCGCGCGCACACACACACACACACAGAGCTAAAGGCAGATTTTTTTAAACATTTCATTGGTATTTTGGGAATTTGGGATGTCCTGGGAATCTGGGATATTTCTGGGATAATTGTGGAAACTTGTACGTATTGGTATTTTTGTATGATACATGTATGTCTATTTTGCTTTGCTTGCTTGTTTGTGTTAGAAATAAAGCCTATATTGTTTGCATTCCATGGATTGTCAGTCCTCCTTTCTCCAGATCCCATAAAGATAGGCTTACCAGATCTCCAACCGGGACAGAGTGCTAGACCTTTAGGAGAAGGAATGTGGGCAGGTGTAGCTTGTTAAGTCCTACAGCACAATCCTAGGCATGTCTACTCAGAAGCAAGCCCCATTGTGTTCAGTGGGGCTTGCTTCTGAGTAGACAAGCCTAAGATTGTGCTCTAAGGTTTAACAAGCTGCACCTGCCCACATTCCTTCTCCTAAAGGTCTAGCACTCTGTCCCGGTTGGAGATCTGGTAAGCCTACATAAAGAGCCTGTTGGGAAAAGGGTTAAAAGGATATCCTAAATTGGATTGTGAATTTTGGATAAATTCACTTCTAACAATAGGACAGGTATCAATCATTCATGCAAACTGTCCATAAAGGCCATTGAAAGGGGCTACAAATGCAATAAAACTGATACAAGATATTCAAAAGTTGAACAAATGGATGAAGCACCAAATGGTGTAGTGAGGGGAGTGTCCAGGTTCTAAACAGTTAAATGGCAGTTTCTCAGACCAACAGACACTTTCAACTGCAAACAACTGTTTCCCAACTGCCAATTCCCACACCCAGTTCCCACTCCATTGCTGTTGGGGCTTTTACCTGTGTCTTATGTTTGGTTGCTCTGGCCGATATGGGATGGCTTTGCTCATTTGCATCCCTCATCAGGAGGGCTCTCTGTTTACACCCCCCCCCCAGTAATGATTTTGTGCGTAGATGAGGGCCTTCTTTCAATACACTGGACCTTCTGTCTTGTTTGTGGTTTGTCCCACATCATGACACTGCCCTACTTTCTGACTATATTATGCAGCTTTATTTCAACTTGTAAGTGTGAAAATACAAACACCCAACTTTGATAATTTCAAGTTATTGAGGTTGAATTTGCTCATCGTTCCAAGGGAGACAGTAAACCTGTGTCTAGGCCATACCATTTCAGAAAACAGGTGTGGGCCATCATGGTGGAGAAAAAAGATTCTTACACATAGAAAACTGACACGTAGGAAGAAGACTAGGATTGAACCCTAATCTCTGACATCTAGTTTTCTCAGAGAAGAACATTGCTTCCTATGGGGTTTTTCTTTTTCTCTGGAGATGGAAGGGGGGGCATTCGGTAATGAATGGGTTAACCCCTTCCATCTTCAGATGCAGGGCTGGCTGAAAGCAGTTGACTCCCTCTGCTGGAGACTCCTCCTCCCCAGTCCGGTCCTGCATCTCGCAGAGCACGGTTGCCGGTTCTTCTATTAGAGAAAGTTTTTTTTTTCCTCAACAGATCAGAGCTCCTTTTTCTCCTTTTTCCTTTCACCTTTTCTGCCTGCCCCCTCTTTCCCCGACCCTACCCGTCCCTTTTCCAGTCAGGAGGGCGACGTGGGAAGCTGTTTTCTCTGGTTTATCTTTTGGCGCGCTACGGAAGGAGGCTTGCCTTTTACCTCAGACTGAGGTGCCGTTTGTGATCTGCGGCCTGCTCGGACAAGCGCGCACCCGCTGGGCGCCGCCGCCGTGCCTTTCCCCTCTTCGGCCTCCTACAGGCGCCTAGTTCGCCGGCCGTGAACCGCTTCTAGCCACTCCCAGCCGGTGGGGGCGGAACACGGTGAGGTGGCCGCCTCGGAGGCAGCGGACCGACGAACGTCAGACCCTGCTGTATCGCGGCTCCCTGCTTCTCGATCCTCCCGATCTCCTTCAGCTCCTCACCACCTGGTAAGCGCAATGGGCGATCGTAAGGGGGAGGAGGAGGTCCGTCCAGGCACCAGCGGGCAGAAGGGAGGCGTTTCAACGGCAGTCCCTCAGGTGGATCCAGCATTACAAGCCCATATCAAGGCTATGGTTGCCGAGGCGGTGAAGGGAGCCTTAGCATCTACCCATCGCAAACGCTCCCATAAGAAGCACAAGCGATCCAGGGGGTCCAAGTCCAGGAGGTCTCGCAGCCCCTCTCACCACAGCAGCCCTCGTCGTTCTCCTTCTCCTAAGCGGGCTCGGACACGCGACAAGCCAGGGCGTTTTGGCGCTCCCTCAGCATCTCCCAGACCTAGCCCCAAACACGCTGCTGCATCCTATCTAAGCTCCACACCTTCATCCTCCGCAGGTTCAGATAGGGAGGAGGGGGAGCTCTCAGATGATGGGTATGGGGCTGAGAGCGACAATAATTCTAGTCGCCTTTTTCCTTCAGAGCTCTTTCCCAGGATGATTTCCAAGGCGGCTCTGGTGCTCAATCTTTCTCTCCCAGAGGAATCCCTTCCACCTCAGGCCGCGTCAGCGACTCCTAAAGACATTTTCCCTCAGGGACCCCCTCAACCGGTTACGGTGCCTTTCCCAGCTCCTTTTCAGGCTGCTATTGAGCGGGAATGGAAGGCCCCCATTCATTCTAAATTTAGTAACAAGCTGATCAACAAGCTGTACTCCTTGCCTGAGGCCACTATGGCTCTACTTAAGGTCCCCACAGTGGATGCGCCGATTGTGTCTCTGGCTTCTTCGGCGGTCATTCCCTCGGAGGGGGAGGGGGGCCACGAGATCCTTGCGACAAAAAGGTAGAAATTTCTTTAAAAAAGAATTTCGAGACCGTCTCTCAGTCCCTTAGGGCTTCGGCCGCCAATTCCGTGATGGCCCGGGCGGCTTATCTATGGGTGGACGAACTTACCAAATCGGAACCTGGTCTCTCTAAGAAGGGCAAGAACACTCTTAAAAAGATTTTGTTGGCCACTGCCTTTGCGGCAGACTCGTCTTTCGACGCTCTGCGTCTTAGCGCTAGGGCCCTTGCTACTAATGTTGTATCTCGCCGCAACATTTGGCTTCGCAGCTGGCAGGTGGATTCGGGCTCCCAGAATAGGCTGGTGGCCGTTCCTTTTAAGGGCTCCAAATTGTTCGGCGAGGCGCTTGAACCCCTTTTGGTTGAGAACAAAGAAAAGAAGAAGGTGCTCCCCTCATCTACCAAGGAAACTCCCAAGCCCAAGACTACGCCTTTACGCTCCTTTCGCCCCTATAATCGCCCTCGAGACTCTAACCATGGTCCCGGTCGATGGAACAAGTCCAGGGTGTTCCCCAAGTCCAAGTCATCTGGAACCCAGGGAGAGGCTTCACGGAAGCAGTACAGAAACCAACGCACCACCTGACGCCACCTCAGACGGCGACTCCGGGCCTATCAGAGGTCGCCTCCTTACCTTCGCTCGTCGTTGGAGGGAGACGACCTCGGACAAGTGGCTACTGAACACGGTTTCCAGGGGTTATTCCATCGAATTCCTGAGGCTCCCGAGAAACAGATTTTGGAGAGTCCCTCTCTCAGCCGATCCCCTGAAACACTCCAGCATGCTGGAGGCTATACACCACCTACTTACCATCCTTGCCATAGAGCCAGTTCCACGGTCTCAGAAGGGGACAGGGGTATATTCGAACCTGTTTCTCGTCGAGAAGAAGTTGGGTGGCTTCAGACCAATCCTGGACCTCAAATGGTTGAACCAATACCTATCCCTCAAACGGTTCAAAATGGAAACCTGGAGGTCCATCGTGGCGATTCTGAGGAGAGGAGACTACCTTACCTCCATAGACCTCTCGGAAGCTTACCTGCACGTGCCCATAAGGGCCAGTCACCGGAGGTTCCTCAGGTTCGCTTACGGAACATGTCACTATCAATTTCGGGCTCTCCCGTTCGGTCTGAAGACGGCTCCCCGAGTTTTCACGAAGACCCTCGCGGGTCCCCTGGCTTCACTGCGCCTGGAGGGGGTGTCG
The DNA here is from genome assembly GCA_026170595.1 of Plestiodon gilberti rubricaudatus. Classification (NCBI taxonomy): domain Eukaryota; kingdom Metazoa; phylum Chordata; class Lepidosauria; order Squamata; family Scincidae; genus Plestiodon; species Plestiodon gilberti. Next base: position 10,255,628 of record JANXHW010000006.1, on the reverse strand, counting down.
GTCACGCCCTACTTAGACGACATTTTGATTCGCTCTCCGTCACGGGCAGCAGCCACGAAAGACGTACAGAGGACTTTGGACGTTCTGACTTACCACGGCTTCGTGGTCAACAGACCCAAGAGCTGTCTGGTGCCCACTCAGGAGATGGAACACCTGGGACTCATCCTGGACACCAGGAACTACAAGGTGTCGCTCTCCCCGGAACGACAGCGGACTCTTCGCCAGCTTCTTCGGGAGACGATATCAGGACTTCAGCGACCACTAATGTCTCTAGCCAGGCTACTGGGCCTCATGGTTTCATGCCAGGGGGTCATTCCTTGGTCCAGATTTCATACCCGCCCTTTACAGAGACTGCTGCGCCCCTATACCAAGCAAATCGAACGACGCCAGTTCCGAATGATCACTCTGAGCACCGACTTTCGCCTCAGTCTGACCTGGTGGCTTTCCCTCCACAGGTTGGACTCCGGGATCAGCCTGGAAGCTCCGTCACCTCTGATTCTACCAACCGATGCCAGTCTCCTGGGCTGGGGGGCTCACCTGGATTCGGCCTTCACTCAGGGCCGTTGGTCCCTTCCAGAGTCAAAACTCCCCATAAATCTCCTGGAACTCCGGGCAATCAAGTTGGCTCTTTTTCATTTCCACGACGATCTTTACAAGCGAGCCGTGCTAGTGCGGACGGACAACATCACCGCAAAGGCCTTCATAAACCGCCAAGGCGGAACAAGGTCAGACAGTCTGGCCGCAGAGGCGGCGGAACTTTTCAATTGGGCGGAACGGAACCTGTTGTCCCTACGCGCAGAACACCTGGCCGGGAAAGCGAACGTGACAGCAGATTGGCTGAGTCGGACCTCCCTCAGCGAGGCAGAATGGCAACTTCACCCCTCCGTTTTTCAGCTTGTCACAGGGAGATTCGGGTTCCCTTTAGTGGACCTGTTTGCCTCGCAAGCAAACGCGCAACTCCCAAGATTCTTCGCCAGACACCAGGGGGCCGGGGAGGAACAAGTGGATGCTCTGCACAGCGACTGGCCTCCGGGTCTCCATTATGCCTTTCCCCCCATAGTCCTTCTTCCTCTGGTGCTACGGAGGATCAGAGACTTGAGAGCCCGAGTCATTCTCATCGCCCCATACTGGCCCAGACGGGCCTGGTTTGCCGAGATCATTCAGCTGTCCGTTGCCAAACCACTACCACTACCGCGCAGAGACGACCTTCTGCGCCAGGGGCCGGTGTTACATCCTCAACCTCACCTTTTTCGTTTGACCGCGTGGATGTTGAGAGGCAGGAACTGATGGAGTGCGGCTACTCGGAGGCAGTGGTTTCCACTCTCTTAGCTTCCAAACGGCACTCCACCAAATTTATTTACTGCACTACCTGGCGTCGATTCCAGAGCTGGTGTGAGCGGAGAGGAGTTGGGCCTCTGAAGCCAAAGCTACACCACGTTCTTGACTTTCTCCAGGATGGTCTGTCAAAGGGGCTTAGCACCAGCACATTGCGCCGCCAAGTGGCGGCCCTGAAGTGTATCCTGGGCGCTAAGGGGAAGGGCTCCGTCCTGGACCACTGTCACGTACGCCGCTTTCTGAAGGGGGTGGCTCTCCTTAATCCCCCGGTGGTACATCGCTTCCCTACCTGGGACCTACCTCTGGTTTTGAATGCTTTAATGAAGCGGCCCTTCGAGCCTCTGGCCACTGCTACCCTTCGGGATCTCACCCTCAAAACAATCCTATTGGTGGCTCTTACCTCGGCCAGGAGGGTATCCGAATTGGGAGCCTTGTCGGTTAGCGACAGGCTCACCATGTTTCACAAGGACCGGGTGGTTCTGAGATTAGATCCATCTTTTCTCCCTAAGGTAAACTCTGTTTTCCACCGCTCCCAGGACATAGTTCTTCCGTCCTTCTGCGCGAACCCGTCTCACCCTAGGGAGCGGGAATGGCATTCCCTCGATGTCCGCCGGGCCCTGAGGTTCTATATGCACCGCTCTGAACCTTTCCGGAACACGGAAGCTTTGTTTGTTGTTTTCCAGGGTAGGTCCAAGGGCAAGAAGGCGTCGGCGTCGCTGATTGCCAAGTGGATTCGGACTGCTATTCAGTCCGCATACAAAGCCATGGGGAAGGAACCACCAGAGGGCATATTGGCACACTCGGTCCGCAGTTCTGAAACCTCCGCAGCCTTCGAGGGCATCTCATCCTTAGGGGACATTTGCCGGTCGGCCACCTGGGCTTCCCCCAATACCTTCATAACACACTATAAGATTGACAAGTCCGCTTCTGCCGACGCCCTTTTCGGTAGGAGGGTACTACAGCAGGTGGTTCAGCATGGGGACAAGTAATGGCCCGCCCTAAGGTCATACAGCTCTGTTATATCCCATTCATTACCGAATGCCCCCCCTTCCATCTCCAGAGAAAAGAGGAATTCCTTACCGTGAATCTCCTATTCTAGGAGATGAAGGGGGGGCATTCGTCCCACCCTCTGGATACTTGTCTCCCTGGTGTTAAAGTTTCACGGTTGTTATTCTGGTTGTTACGTAGTTAGCTTTACCGTGGGGTGTTAATTGCCTTCTAACGACTTTTCTGTTTTTCCGAGCTCTGATCTTGTGTTCCTTGTAGTTGGCTCCCTTTCCTGTTAGCCTTGGTCTTTGGGTGACTTTGCTCGAGTGATCGTCGCCGGATGAGGGACGCTGCTGCCGATCGTCTTGGATGCTCTTCTTTCTTCAGTACCGGACTGGGGAGGAGGAGTCTCCAGCAGAGGGAGTCAACTGCTTTCAGCCGGCCCTGCATCTGAAGATGGAAGGGGTTAACCCATTCATTACCGAATGCCCCCCCTTCATCTCCTAGAATAGGAGATTCACGGTAAGGAATTCCTCTTTTCTGTGAGCTCCAGCTACACTCGGACATGAGACAGTCAAGACAGCAGATTATTGCCTCAGTGTGAGAAACTGGCCATGGATGCTGGGGCACAGTCCACTCTCTTAACCACTTATGGAGACATTAGAATGATTGCTTTGAAAATTAAGTTATTATTATTATCATTCTTGTTAGTGGGGTAGGGACCTTATCAAAGGTAACTCCTTGGCACCAGAGGTGCTGGAGATGGCACCATCATCACCTTCATAAAGCTTAACAATGTCCTTTGGGTCTTCTTTGATAGGAAAACAAAGTATGCTTCCCTTTTATAGCAGCAACTGCTGGTACATGATCTCCCTCTGGTTAGAACCTCTGTGGGTTCTATTGTGCTTCTCTGAGTGCATTGAAGACAATTTTGCTATGTAGACACCTTAATTTCAGTAGGCCTTAGATGTGAAGCATACCCGGGGCCCTAGACACCTACTGAAATGTAAAGGCTTGAAAGACACTTTAAATTTCAGTAGGTATTCACTACGGGTATGCTTTCTCCACATCTGTGCCTAACGCTAGGACTCAGGCATGATACAGTATGAAAAAGTCAAGACAGCTGAGCATATGCATCGTGCCTTTGCATTGTTTAGGAACTGCAATCAGGCTTCACATGATAATCAAGAATAGCAGGAACAGATCCCAGGTTAGTGGTTGTGAATTCCTAAAACAGGCCCCCTCCCCCAAACAAGCAAACACAATGGCAAGCCTAGCTAGGCTCAAGATTCGGCCTACCCTGAATCTCCAGGGCAAACGTTGTGTTGTTCAAATTCTTCAGGGATGGATTCGCATGTGGTTTCTGCTACTCTTCTCTCTGTACTCCTTGCTCCTGTAAGTAGTAGCAGCTCCACAGGGAGCAGGGGCTTGAACGAAGATTTCCCATGGGGCTGTACCTTCTCATATGGGGAATTCACACACTGGTTTTGCCTCAGCACTTGTCATGGTGGAAAGTGTACAGTTGTTTACATTGCTGGAGTTGCTTAGGGGAATATTATTACGTCATGCTCTCAGTGCTTAGATTTATAGATGAAAGCTGGGTTGCCAGAGGAACAAATGACCCTCCTTGATTTCATGACAAGAATTCTTCACAGCCTTCTTTCAGGGACATGGATACACACCAGTCATTTCAAGTGAGTATTATTGGATATTTGTTTTATGGAACCACTGTGATACTATGGCCTAGGGCAGTGGTTCCCACATTATCCCGAGGAGATACTGTAGTATGTTGTGTCCATAGTTGTCCCTTGCTCTGGCAAATCTGGGGAATATGGGGTTAAAGCTTAGGCTCTAGCAATAGGTATGCTGCACAGCTGTGGCCACTACAGGCAATGAATCAGGTCTTTAGGGATAAAAACAGCACCTGAAGGAAGGAAGAAAGGTGTGGGTAGCAGAAGGAGGAAAGGGAGAAGGCTGGTTAAATCAGCAAACTGGCTTGCAAACGTGGACTGGTTTACTGACTTTGACTTGGCTTATGGACTGACTTTTGACCTGGTTTACGAACTCAGCTTACGGACTGGCTAACAGACTCTGACTGACAGACTTGAGAGTAGAAAAGGGGAACTAATTAGTAAAAAGGTAGGTCTTTACCTCTTAAAGGGGCAAATTGGGAATTTGGTGGGACAGCTGCCTTTGTTGCCCCCCCCTCCAGCCTCGGAGGACCGAAGCCCAAGGAGGGGGGAACAAAAGCTGGAGCGTGGGGCATGCACTTCAACCAATCAACTGAAGTGCATCCTCCATGGTCCAGCTGATGAGCGGAAAGGCGCTTGGGAGCTGAGTGCCTTTGCGCTAGTCAGCAAGGCTGGGTGGGGCATGCTGTGGAGAGTTTGTCTGTTGAAGAGCATTCCTGCACTTCACTGACGCTCAGAAAGGTGCTCAGGAGCTTGAGCACCTTTCTGATCATCAGCTGGTACGCGGGAAGGCCATGCACTGAACACCATGTCTTGGCCCTAAGCTGGCTCTTTCCCTTGACTTCCATTCTGGCCTCTGCCTGCCTCTCTGAAAACGCACACTGCCAGCCAAAAATGCTACCTTTGTTCCTTCCAAAGACAGCAGGGGAGAGGTGGGTCACTTGATGAAGAGGTGGGTGGTTCACCCAAAGACACTTCCTGGATGATCAGTTAGTAATTTATTCAAGAAAAGCCTGGGCCACTGGGTAGCCTTTTAATGGTAGTTAAGAACCTGCTGAGTTCTTAGCTACTCGGGTAGTTCTGCAGCCCCTGGAACTCATTTGACACAGACACCACTATGGAGAAGTTTTGTTGTTCCTTGGTTGGCAGTAAGAGAGGTTAGTGTAGAGATGGTTCTTTAGCAATGGCGCTTGCCATCCCAGAAGAGAAGGAGCCATAGCTCAAGGCCGAGCACCTGCTTTGCAGTCCAAAGGGCCCTGTTTCAATCCTTGGCTGGCAGGTTGGGTGAAGGCCCTTGTCTGAAAACTGCTGCCGGTCAGAGTAGGCAGTGCTTAGCTAGATCAAGCAGCAGTCTGATTCAGGAGATGACAGCTGCGGATGAACTTGAGAGAGGCTAGTTTTTCTTGCCAATGTGTTTGGTAATTATCTTATCCAACACAATAAGTGGAAACAAAGGGCATAGGGTAGTATGCTTTTTATCTTTCAAACTCTTGCTTTTTCCTCAGACACAAATGCATGCATTTTTCATTGATTGAGAGCCCAATCCTATGCATATCTACTTGGAAGGCAGTCCCACTATAGTCATAGGACTTGCTACCAGGTAAATGTGGATAGGATTATAGCCAGCCTTATTTGAATCAACAAGCTGGTTAATCAACTACTTTAACTAGGCATACCATATACAAAGGGGAACAAAGTGTCTATATGTTTAACCAGTAGTTCCCAAACTGGGAGGTGTAGCTCCCAGGGGAGCTGCAGAAACCAGCCAGGGGAGCCATGGAGTGTCACAGAATACAGCCCAATGCCAATTGGCAGGCATCAACATAATGTAATGGGGAGCCGCAACCAATGGTCAAGGGAGCCACAAGTTGAAAAACTTTGGGAAACACTTGCCTAGCGTTAAAAAATGGCAGATGTTAGGTTACAAGTGAGCATAGCAGGAGCAAGGAAGTGTAATAAACAGCAGCAATACACAGCATGGGCATCATATGTGGAATATTCTGGAAATTATGTGTGGCGATAATTGAGTCGGTGGCTGGCAAACCACGCCGGCGAACCAAGGATCAATGGGACAGTGGCTGGCAAACCATGCTGCCCTTGCGTTCCTGATTATCAGCATACATCCTCTGGAACATGTAAGGCTGTCACAAAAAGCACAGCTTGTTTACAGCTAGCAGTACATGACTGCATGAGTACATGATAAGAATGTAACGGTCTACAATATGCCTGTGTGAACTAAATCCTGCTGAAGCAGCTCTTTGCAGCTATTGTATTGTATCAAATCATCCTGCCTTTGTGGAATGCTGTATCTCAATAAATGGAGCTCGCAGCCATGAATCGGGGTGCTTTCCTGGAGGTGCCTCTTGCCAGGTACCTTCCCCCCACGGGAGCTCCCGAGAGTGAGCTGTTTGTCTTCCACGAACATAGACTTTTGCCTTCGTGTCCTTCCTCCGTCTTTCCTCCGTCTTAAGCTAGTGCAGCTCAACGCTACAATTATGATCAAGAGAATTGTAGGATTGGGTTAGATGACAGCAAGATGGAGCTAGATGAACACGCAGAAAGAGGTTTCTCAACATCTACACTGAATAAAAACAGAAACTTATTTGAAGTCTACCACATCTGCAGAATGGTTACTGGGGTGGCTGCATACATACTGGCCTATAGGAAGTGACATTGGCATAAGAGAGGCTGAGCTTCAGAGATGTGATGGAAGAATTTGTCACAAGACCGTTTTATTGTTCGCTGCCTTCAAAAGTATAAAAATAGTTTGGCTGATTTGAAAGAGGTTCCATCAGTTACCTTGAGAGGGTGAGGTGGGTTTACTGCTCCCATTTCCTTGCCTCCATATTTCTCAGAATCTCGAAAAATCTCTAAAAAGATGGTGGACTGAGAAAGGGTTGATTAACGCTGCCTATGTGCAGAAGATCCATTTGCACAACTGAGCTGACACATGCAAATTACATCTAAAGAAAACTAGAACATTTTGGAGAGAGTTGCTGTTACTGCTGTAGAGGAAATATAGCATTGTGCAACACTGTGAAGGAAGCAGCCAAAGGAAATAACCTGATGAATTTCTCCCTTTAATATGAGAAGTTGGGGTCATCCAATGAAATAAACCAGCAGTAAATTCAGAACAGAGGAAAAAAAAAAGTCCATCCTCATGGGCATCATCAACTTCTGGAACTCATAGCCACAAGATGTGATGGTCGTTGGCTTAAATGGCTTTGGAAGGGGATTGGTCTGTTATTGGCTATTACCCATGATAATGAAATAGAGCATCTGTGTTACGAGACAGGATGCTCCTCAGTACCAGTTGCAGGGGGGAAAATGGGGGGGTGGGGAGAGAGACTGTTTTCTTATCTATCTATGGCAAGACAAATGCTTCCTAAAAACATCTAGCTAGCTATAGATGGAAAGGATGCTGGACAGGATTAGCCCTCAATTAGCTCCAGCATGGTTTTTATTATAGTTTTATGTTCTATAGAGCAGATCAAGAAACAAGAGCCCTCTTGACATGGGCATAAGTAAGAAACATTTGGGGTTGTGCAAATATTAGGGTATAATATGAACCATGGATGGCTCTGTGTGTGAGATGCAAATAGGAAAAAATAATATTACCCGAGAATAAATATATATGCAGAAGTGTCAGAGGAAAGAAGTTTCCATTCATAGCTATTATGCTTCATTGCTGTTGATAGATGAATTCTCAGTGCAATTATCTAATCCAGTTGAAAGCAAAGGAGGTCTTCATTGCTCATGCCTATAATCTTTGATGTGTTTAATATTCTCTTGTCTTCAACTTCTTGTAGGACAGATCCTCTCTTGGTAGAGAAATAGAGAACAGCAGCACAGTGACAGAATTCATCCTAACGGGACTGTCCGATCTCCCAGCCATCCGCTTCTCCCTCTTTGCTGCCTTCCTGCTCATCTACCTGATCACCTTGCTGGGAAATGGCATCATCCTTCTTGCCATAGGAGCCGACTCCCACTTGCACAACCCCATGTATTTCTTCCTCAGCAACCTCTCCTTGCTGGACATCTTCTGCCCCACAGCCACAGTGCCCAAAATGCTGGAGAGCCTCTTGTCAAAGAGCAACATCATTTCCTTTGTCGGCTGCATGCTGCAGCTCTACTTCCTGGTGGCTCTGGCGGGGACAGAGGTGTTCCTCTTGGCTGTCATGGCCTATGACCGTTACGTGGCCATTTGCAACCCCTTGAGATACACACTCATCATGAGCAAGAGGCTCTGCCTTCAGATGGTCGCTGGTACGTGGATTACTGGGTTCCTTAACTCCTTGCTGCACACAGTATTGACCTTCACTCTGCCTTACTGCAAATCCAATAGAGTCAACCAGTACTACTGTGACATCCCACCAGTGTTGGCCTTATCATGTGCTTCAACTTACTTGGCTGAAATGGTTGTGCTTATTGTCGGGGGCATTTTTGGTGTGGGGGCATTCATAGTCACGCTGGTCTCCTACATCCACATCATCTCTACCATCCTTAGGATCCGATCTGCTGAGGGGAAGCATAAGGCCTTCTCCACCTGTGCCTCCCACCTGATGGTGGTGTGCCTCTTCTATGGGACAACCATCTTCACTTACATAAGGCCCTCCTCCAGCCACCATCCAGACCAGGATAGGCTTGTGAGCATGTTGTATGGGGTGATTACGCCCATGTTGAACCCCCTGATTTACAGCCTTAGAAATAAGGAGGTGAAAGGGGCCTTGAAGAGGGTGTTAGTTCAGAAGCGGCACTAATGGGGAAATTTGCACATAAAAGTCATGTTGTTACCAGGCATGCTTTTAAAATGCACAATGTACACATTGGGGAAAGCTGTTTCATTTGCTGGAACTAATTGCAGTGGCTCTCAGCATAGTCAATGGAACAGGCACGGCAGGCAGCAATGCAATGGTAAACACTGAAGAATGAAACCTTACTGCTTAAGAAGACATACATCCTGCCGGACAGCTGATGTTGATAATGAGCGGAAGAGCCGGTTCCTGCATGACTGGGACTACATTCTGCCACAAACACGGCAGGATGTCTGTCGTCTTAAGCAGTAATGTTTCATTCTTCTGTGTTTACCATCACACTGCTGCCTGCCATGCCTGTGACCTGATGAAGTTTGCATAATGAACGAAATGTTTTAGATCTAGTTTTAATCTATGTTTTATTACTTCGGGTTTTTTTTAACGTAATCAACAGGTTTTATCATGGCTTTTAACCCCGTAATGAACATTTTATCTTCTGCTATTATTGCTGGCCATGAGAATCTTAAATCTTACTTGAAGCTTTTGGCTCTTAGAGACCCAGTTCATTCCTTTCCAGGCAAGGTTGCTGATCTGAAGAAGCAGAGAGGTGCATGGATGAGACCCTCAGGGACATGATAGAGGCTTTCTGCTTCCAGCCTGATAGTATCCCCTGCTATCATGGAGAATCAAGATTTCAGGAAAGGACTGTGTAATTTTGAAGAAGAGAATGATCCCTTAGAAGGGGCCCCCTTTGGACAACGAACCCATATTCTGAGCACATGGTGACTGGCCTTTCTGTTGGGAAGGTTGCGGATGTTGCATGTTGAATGGAGAACAGGAGAATTTTCCTTCCCTTACCTTGGGGTAAGCCTTGTGACCCCTTATGGGTCTCATTGGACCCATGCCAGCTCTAGAGCTGGCATATGTCCAAAAAGACTTGGAGCTGAATCCTATCCAACTTTCCAGTGCCAATGCAGCTGTGCCAACAGGGCGTGCACTGACTCCTGCAGTGGTGATGGTGGGCAGTCACCAAGGCCTCCTCAAGGTAAGGGAACGTTAACTTGGGGCTGCATTGTAGCTCCTTTGGTGCTGGAAAGTTGGATAGGATTGGGCAGAGAGAGAGAGAGAGAGGCCACCAGGGTCTAGGGACCCAGCTTTTCAGATCTTTTTCTCCCAGAAGATCTTGTAGGATCTTTTGTGAAATGAGTTCATCCAGGAACCTTCTTTTGAGCCTTGATGGACCTGGATTGTTCACCCCTGGCCAGAAATGGGTGCCACTATTGTATTGCACCTCATTCTGCCTGGCCACCTGGGGCCACCCTTGTTTTTCCTTTCTCAGGAGGAGGAGGGAATAGGCTCAAAAATGCATACGCTGGCTTGTGACGCAGCCAGATACAGGTGCAGTTGGAGCTTCCTGCTGCTCGAACTGCCCTTGGCTGTCCGCAAGGCGGGTGCTGGTGCAACAGACCTGCATTGGGAGCTTCTCACGGAACCAGCGCCTGATACTTTACTCCAGTTTTCCATCCTGGCCCTGCTTCGAGGCTTCAGTTTCAAGTTCTTCTGTATTGTTTTCAATGATGGTTTAACAGGACAGCTGTTACTGGGCAGGATCTTAAGACCCGTGGGCTGCGGTGGCTTAGTGGTTAAGATGCTGAACTAGAGACCGGAAGGTTGGTAGGACAGCAGTTCAAGAGCAGAGTACCGCGTGACGGAGTGAGCTCCCGTCTCCTGTCCCAGTTCCTGCCAACCTAGCATTTTGAAAGCAAGAAATTGCAAGTAGATAAATATGTACCACTGCGTTGGGAAGGTAACAGCGTTCCATTAGTCACGCCGGCCACATGACCAATGAAGCGTCTTTGGACAGCGCTGGCTCTTCAGCCTTAGAAACGGAGATGAGCACCGCACCCTAGAGTCGGACATGACTGGCTTTTGAGCAGGGGATACCTTTACCTTTAACAGGACAGCTATTACTGGGCAAGGTCTTAAGACTTGTGGCTTGTGTCACACGGGAAAAATCTATTGTTTGCGAAGGGATCAAGTAGGCCTCCATGACCCAAGAACCACTGTCACAGGCCAGTGGACTGGCATGAAAGAGGAGGGAAGCGAGGTTAAAGATGGAACAGATCACTTTTATTGTGGAGATAAGAATGTGCTAACTGTGAAGGGGAATTAGAAATAAAATGGTGCGTGTGCGCACACACACACACACACACACACACACACACACACACACACACACACACACACACACACACACACACACACACACACACACAGGTGGCAAATGTAAAGCAGTAAGCAGTGATGTCCCTAGCTTTGATGTCATCCAGTGCAAAACCTCATGGCCCTGGGATGCCGGCAGAGTGATCTCCTGTGAGAGATGCAGGGAGAAGGTAGATAAGGTCCAACAAGCAAATGCAGGAGGGCTGGGCAACAGCTGGCTCCAGGGAGGGAAACAAGGCTGGGGAGCTGAGGTGGCTTTGCTGGGGGAGAGGGGTCTTGAAATGTGGCTCGGAGGGTGCTTGAGCAGTGGCTTGTGGTTGCGCTCAGCAGAAGGGAGTGGGGGGAAATCGAGAAAGGTTGGAACGAGAGTGGTCTGCAGGCTGTGCTGTCAGTGGTTCTTGGGTCGTGGAGGGGATGCAGGGGCCTGATGCAACACAGGTGCATCATGAGAGTTTTTCATGAGCAGGAGTGACAACAGGAGTCACCCAGCTGTTCATAGTCTGCCTTCCCATAGGGAAGCCTCATCAGTCCTGCTGGATCAAGCCAAAGGCCCATCTAGTCCAGCTTCCTGTATCTCACAGTGACCTACCAGATGCCTCAGGGAACAATCAGAACAATAAGAGACCTGTACCCTGTCGCCACTCCCTTGCACCTGGCAGTCAGAGGAGAAGAATATCAGAAGAGCCCTGCTGGGTCAGGCCCAAGCGCCTAGGAGGCTCTTGTGGGGGGAGGTCATTCTAAGCCTCTGTTTTGTGCCTCAATGGCTCTGATTGATGGCGCATTCCTGGCTCAAGATGGGCGCCTATATTGTTTGGAACCCAGCCAAGGGTGCAGCAACAAATGTCTTGATTGCCCAGGAAGCGGGTGCTAAAGTCTCCACACACATTCTTGATTGTGTTTACAATGAGGTTGGTGAAAGAAGCTGTGACTGAAGACACCTATTTGTGTCACCAGCATCTTTTGTGTTTACAAAAGTCCTGTGCTCTCAAGACGTGGCTTGTTTACAGGTTTAAAATCCTCAGTGCAAACAAGACGCAGCGAGTCACAGATTTTCCCAACAGCATAAAAGCCAGGCAGCTTTCTCTCAGGCTGAGTAGCAGAAGGGGTGAGAATGTGTATGTGTAGTCACTGTAGGTAGGCGGTTCGACTCTGTCGAGCCGCTTCTCCGATGGCTGCACTGGCTGCCAATTCGTTTCCGGGCCCAATTCATAGTGCTGGTTTTGACCTTTAAAGCCTTATATGGCTTGGGGGCAGGATATTTGAGAGACTGCCTACTTCTATATAGTCTGGCTCGTCTCCTTAGGTCATCAGAGAAGGCCCTTTTGCGGGTACCGTCACCCAGGGAGGTGCGAGGGGCGGCGGCGGCCTGAAATAGGGCCTTCTCAGTAGTGGCACCAACCTTATGGAATTCCCTCTCTATTGACTTACGTACTGCTCCCTCCTTGGAGGCTTTCCGGCAAGGCCTGAAAACGTTCCTGTTTAAGGAAGCCTTCTGAGTCCTTGCCTTTTTAAACATCCTTCTGGTACAGGTGGAGTGCTGCTGTTTTTATGCTCTTGTTTTAATTGTAATGTGATCTGTTTTTTATTAACTTTTAAATGCTGTTTTTTTACTAGTTTTTGTTAACTGTTTTTTAAAAAAGTGATTATTTTTTGTATTGTATTTTCTGTATTGTATTCTTTTTTCATGTTGTAAGCTGCCTTGGGTCCCTTTGGGGAGAAAGGCGGGGTAGAAAAAGGCGGGGTAAATAAAAATAAATAAATAAATCTGGCCACCCAATGTTTGACTTCCAAAGGCCTGTGGGAGCTGACAGTCCACTGGCTTTCAAGTGTGAGACTGTGTCGTCTTCTGTCAGAGATCAGGGTCTCCTGACATGCACTCGGCACAATGGATATAAACAAACAAATATGCCATGGACTTATTGCAAAGACAACAGGCAACACTGCAAAAGAGTGACTTAGCAAGTGAAGAACTGATTTTTAAAACTAATATATAGTTACTTTTTTCCAGGATAGGGGATATATGGGTAAAAAAGCCATGTATAAAAACTTATAAAAGATAGAAAAATTACGATTAAAAACAAGTTTAAAAAACCATTTAAAATCACAAAAGGCAAATTGTAAAACCGACATTTCATCCTAGTCCAAGGACATTTTCTAGATACAACCAGTGTAGCTGTGTAGATGGCATTAAGCAACACGGAGGTATACAAAAAGCGTGCGAAACTTAAAAAAGCAATTAACACCGAACCTGAGCAGGATGCGCTGAAATCATCTGCTGTGCTGACAGCAAGTAACCTCCAGGGGCAGACGTCTGTAGCGAGACTCTTAAAGGACCTTAAGCCGGAAACTTATGTAAAATCAGAAACCAAATCTTGTCAATAAAAGATAAATCTTGTTGCCTGTTAATAAGACCCTGTGATCTTCTTTTACTTATTTCCACAGCTTCTAAATTAAAGCGTGTTCTATTGTTGGTGTCATTAATTATACATTTGGTGTTCTCAAAAAGAATCTTGTGACCTGTGGCCATAACATGTTCAGCAAGGGAGGACTGATCCGGGTGTTTAAGCCGGACTGCTCTTTCATGTTCAGATATTCTGGTTTTAATTGCTTGCTTAGTTGTGCCGATATAACATTTGCAACATGAACATGGAACACTGTAAACACCAGGAGTAGGAAGTGGGGGTCTCGAGTCTTTAGGATTACGCAGCATTTGTTCCAATTTCAAAGTAGGTTTAAAGATGGTTTTTTAAACTTGTTTTTAATCGTAATTTTTCTGGCTTCTATAAGTTTTTATACATGGCTATTTTACCCATATATACCCTGTCCTGGAAAATTGTAGCGGGCCATGAAAGTTTTCGCTCTTTATATCGTTACTTATTGTCTTTTAACGTACAAACAACCAGCGAGAAATGAAAGTCATGAGCAACACATTTAAAGAAAGAATATGTACATTTATGCCAATGTTAACTGAATTAATTTTTAACTAGAGAAGTTTATATTTACCTTTGCCATGAACTGTTCTCCAAAGATTTTTTAATTGTTCTTCAATCTACAGTAAGGAGTAAAAGGGCAAAAATAGACGGACAGACTGAAAACAGATTAAAGCTGCGGTAAGAACATGGGAGAAGTTTGAAGAAAGGAAAACGAAGGAACATTAGTTCTGTTTGTGAACTATCATCCTCGTCAAGGCCCCTTTCACCTCCTTGTTTCTAAGGCTGTATATTAGGGGGTTCAACATGGGCGTAATCACCCCATACAGCATGCTCACAAGCTATCCTGGTCTGGATGGTGGCTGGAGGAGGGCCTTATGTAAGTGAATATGATTGTCCCATAGAAGAGGCACACCACCATGAGATGGAAGGCACAGGTGGAGAAGGCCTTTCGCTTCCCCTCAGCAGATCGGATCCTAAGAATGGCAGAGATGATGTGGATGTAGGAGACCAATGTGACCAGGAAAGCCCCCACACCCAAACTGCCCCCAATGATAAAGATTACCATCTCTGTCAAGTAGGTTGAAGCACATGATAAGGCCAAGACTGGTGGGATGTCACAATAGTATTGATTGACTCTATTGGATCTGCAGTAGGGAAGGGTGAAGGTCATCACTGCGTGCAGCAAAGAGTGGAGGAACCCAGTAATCCACGTACCAGTGACCATCTGAAGGCAGAGCCTCTTGCTCATGATGAGTGTGTATCTCAAGGGGTTGCAAATGGCCACGTGACGGTCATAGGCTATGACAGACAAGAGGAACACCTCTGTCCCTGCCAGAGCTATCAGGAAGTACAGCTGAACTGCACAGCCGACAAAAGAAATGGTGTTGCTCTCTGACAAGAGGTTCTCCAGCATTTTGGGCACTGTGGCTGTGGGGCAGAAGATGTCCAGCAAGGAGAGGTTGCTGAGGAAGAAATACATGGGGTTGTGCAAGTGGGAGTCGGCTCCTATGGCAAGAAGGATGATGCCATTTCCCAGCAAGGTGATCAGGTAGATGAGCAGGAAGGCAGCAAAGAGGGAGAAGCGGATGGCCGGGAGATCGGACAGTCCTGTTAGGATGAATTCTGTCACTGTGCTGCTGTTCTCCATTCCTCTGCTCAGAGAAGATATTCCCTGCTGTGGAAAAAGGACATGGGGGTGAGGAGATCACAATTGGACATTGTGGTGATCATCACTGAGTTGAAGGCTACAGTAAGCAGGTAGACTCTAATTTGCCTTGGAAACAGAGGGATGCCCAGCTGGTGTAAATGCAGGAAGTGTCAAGGCGATTTCTGTCATGATGTTCCTGTTTCCTGTCTTCATGTATCTCTGTCAGGAGGAAAGAATGGTTGCAATTTAGGTTAACGTTGACACAGTAGCGTTGCTCTAGGGGGGTGGAGCTCTAAGTTCCGCCGCGGTCCGACGCTCCGTTACTCCGGTGCACGAGGCGGCCCCGCACCCTCGCCTTTGGAGCCATTCAAGGCGGTGAAAGCAATGCGCAGGGAGTCTCCTGCGCGTTGCTTTCACCGCCTTGAATGGCTCTGAAGGCGAGGGGCAGGGACCCCTCGTGCACCGGTGTAACGGAGGGTCAGAGTGGTGCGGAACTTAGCATTCCGCCCCACCTTCAGCAACGCCAGTGTGTTTACAGAATACATTCTCAGTGCACCTTCTTTTCTCATGTATGGAGATGACATTTGTGGAATGACGTATGTCTGTTCCTGGAAGTGACCCTTCCTCTTTATTCTGATGCACTGTCACATGATATGGGGGTTGCTGTAGAGATGTTTCAGTTCCATTCTCCAATGAAGCCCACACCGTATGTTGAACACCATGATCAGACCTGTAGTGTCCCCAATAGGTTTCCCACTGGTCAGTTCAACACATGCATGTCAAGGACTTCATGACAACTGGACTTTCTAGGGATTACTTGCATGTATGAATGGACTTTCACAGAGTAACCACAGGAGCTTTTGTATGACCTCCAAACATGCCGGCCAGCCAATGCGTCATAGTAAGGTGGCCAACTCAGTTGTCAGATTTGCAGCCATAATACCAGGTCTTTATTTCCCTCTATTGCCCTGCGGCAGCCCCATCTGCCTCCATTAGGACTGCTCTTTTCAGAGGAGCGGGAGCCACCACAGCTAAAGGGTTCCTTCTCGTTCCGCTTCCACCGCCTGACCCCTATCACTTGGAAGGCGGCAGCAGCTTCCACTCTGTCACTCCTCACAGAAGAGCAGAGGTGGCAGGGACACCTGCTGCCCCTGGGTCCAAGGAACCAACCTCCTCTCCCTTCGCTTGCAAACCACCCTCTTTTGCAAAGGCAGAGCAGCAGGAACTGGAGGCAGATGGAGAAAGTGGGCAGCTGGTGGAGAGGGCTTAAAGCAGCTGATCTGCCAGATGTGGGGATGAGGTGGATGGGAGAGGGAGGAGGGTGGAAGAGGCAGTGGCCAGAATCCTGAGGTGGAGGAAGGAAAAGGAAGGAGGCAGGTTGGAGGTGGACTGTTAAGTTAGGGTGTGAGGACATGTTTGGGGAGGTGCGGAAAGTATGCAGGTGGGGAGTGCTCTGCTCGAGGAGGGAAAAATCATGATGCCGTGGCTTGCTTTGAACACCTGGCTGACCGAGAGACACAGACCATAAGGACAGCAGAAGGCCTCTCTGCCTTTTGCTCGGCTGGGCTGGCCTCCAGCTCCATTTCCTGGGGGGGGGGGGACAGAATAAAATGATAATGTGTACAGTACAATCATTTATAATGGGATTACTTCATAGAGTTACAGAATGCACATCTCTAAGAAGTCCACAATATAAACGATAGTTTTCTTAAGAATAGATGTACCTGATGATGTGGCTATATCAGCAAAAATGCCTTCATGCGCTGTCACAGGTGCACAGTTCTGTGTGGGGAAGAATTCCAGGAGAGCCTGTAACATCAAAAGGACAAAAGGGTGATGATGACACCTTCGATTTTGTTCCCTGATCCAGTGAGCCTTCGAAGGTGCTTACAGGCACTCACACAGCTTGCAAGGATTCCTCCACTGACATCAGTGGAAGGATGGAGCCACAGGTACGAAAGCTGCAGGCATGCTTTGTGCAATCACAGGTGTGAAACTACAAGAAAATGGGGGATCTTTATTTATTCATTTATTTATTTTAAAGAATTTGTATCCCGCCTTTCTCCCAGCAAGGGCACTCAAGGTGGCTCTTGTGTGCCAAGGAACGTCACTCGTGCATCACAGTGTTGTGGGGGCCTCTGGACTAGGGCACACTTGCATCATTGCAGCATTAAAGAGACTTCTCTATGCAATCCAGAAATCAATCCTCTGATTGCCCAATCTTTTATTTTTTAGAAACTTTTTTTAGAAGTATGCACAATTTTTGTAGATGCCAAGAAGAAACATACACACGCGCACACACACAAATATGAGAGGGAGAGAGAGAGATGAAACAATGTTTGAATATCATTATGAATTATATCTTTAGGCAATCAGAATTGTGGTTTTTTTAGAGCCTATCAAAAGTTGGAGAATGGTATTACTTTAGTTCTGGTTTCTCTTTGCTGACAGAGGATGGCATTGTAGCGGAATTTTTGGATTTTTGATTAAGCTATTTTTTTCATAAGCTAGAATACCTTCTTAGGATCTTTGTCAACAATATTGAAATTCTCCCCGAGCCCCTTCAGTCCACAGTGCTGTCTCCTTCTTTCCTTGGGATAGGAAAGCACAGCGATGCCCCAGCATGGACATTAGATAGATAATGCTAATACGATCCTTCCTTTTTGCTTCCTCTTTCTCCAAGGACACTGCTTTGGTAGTTGACTCACTGTGCCACGTTCATGTTTTGAGAACGGACAGGCCTTGGCTTCTCAGACTAGCTGGAGTCCAGAACTCTAGGACTACTTGCACTGTTTATAGAAATTGGTAGACACGTGACTTTGTCTTGTGATCTCTTTGTTCTGTATTCTATAAGAGGTGCCCTCACTTTTGCTTTGGGGTCCGTTCCCAGCCTCTGGGACCGTCCGTGTGCAGCGCTACAATAAACTGGACTATTCTCTTCTTACCTACAGCCTACGTGTTTCCATTTCTAATCAATGATTTCGGCTGCAGTATACAATACAGAGTGCAATCCTATGCATGTCTACTCAGAAATGAATCCCACTGTGCTCAATAGGGCTTACTCCCTGGAAAATGTGCATAGGATTGCAGCCACAGTCCCCTTTTATTTTATTTCAGTGGTTCCCAAACATTTTAGCACTGGGACCCACATATTAAAACAACACTCTATCAGGACCCACCTAGCTTTACAAGACTTAATAAAAAAAGGAAATCTAGAAAGAAATATATTTATTTATTTACAAGTAATAATATTTTATTTTATCTATTTATTTGCAAAAAATCTTTATGCATTTCTCGTAATGAGGCAGCCCTAATGAATAGCCTCAAGGCTTGAGGGACTTAGTTATGTGACCCAGCCTTCACCTGCTCCCTTCCACTACCTGTCATTGACAGACTTGGAAAAAATTCCCACCAGAAATAAGACCCTCAAACATTTTATCGCCCTATATTTACACAAGCTTGCAAACTGCAGGAGCTCAGCTTGTTGAAAGGTCATTAGCAGCTATTTGATTTTTGAATAGCCTCTGGGCTTAAGGCAATTAGTTATCTGATCTTTCCATCACCCTGTTTTCATTGGAGGTTCTGCTCGTGACCCACCAGAAATTGGGTCGCGATCCACCGGTGGGCCACAACTCAGTTGGGAAATACTGCTTTCTTTCTTTTTTTATATATATAAACCAGACAAATTACCCTTAATGTTATGCAAAACATATTTCTTAAATTATAGCATATGAAAAGAATGTAATACTGTACATCAGTTGAACAAAATGCCTTAGTTTGCCAAGATGAAAAAATCGATTCCTATTCAGAAAAGTGATAGTGGTATTTACCTTATATTACTGGTTATCTTTGCCATCCTTGCAAACTCATGGATCCATTTTGCCGCTCAGTGACAGTTGCAGTGGTTCTGCCTTTCCCTGCCTACCAGCGACTGCTCAAGTTCATGCGCAAAGGGAAGGAGCTGCCAATGGAGCCTGTTGCTTTCTCCTCTAAACAGTGTGGTTGGGTTGGAACCAGGGTGGGGGCAAAGGACTAAAGCTCGCCCTCCTCTGCCACAGATTGTCCCACTTTGCCACGGTTTGTCCCAAAGCAACCCCTCCAAAGCCACATCTCTGACAGCATGTACCTCATCTAGGAGGACCGCTAGCCCTGGCTACTGTTCAGACTGTGCTGGCCTGCGCGTCCAAGGAAAATGGCGGCATTGGTACTGCTGTGGCCCGGCTGAGGTTGCGTTGCAACTCCCCTCTGTGTCCTGACCCCCTGTTGGGTCAGTTCTGGTTTAGAAGAAATAGCAGGCAAGCTAAATTTAGCATGACCTGGACCATGTTCAAGAGCATTTCTGACCTTATTCCAACACTCTGTTGCAAATGATCACATCCACCTCATATAGCATTGTGATGGTTTTTCTTGTCTTTTGTGTAAGCCTCTCTGAGCTCCTGCAGAAAAGTGGGGTATGAATCTTTCAAATAAGTAAATAAATATTCCTCAACATGTTTACTCAGAAGTAAGCACCACTTTATTCCATGGACCTTCTTCCCTTGTAAATGAGCAGAGGACTGCAGCTTGCAGCAGTGTCACAGTGTCACAAAAGAACTCTGAAATCCCAGATGCCAAATAGAAATATGTCCAAATTCATGTCATCAGGAAACATAGAACTAGAACTCTCAATATTCCTGAACTTGGGGTCATGATCTGAAATTGACTGGCAGGGGATTTAGGACAGGTAACAGAAGTATTTCTTCACTCTAGTCTGTACATAATCAGCTAATGGAATTATCTGTCACACACACACAAAAGATCCCTCCAAATGCTAAACACACATACTGTTTGTGGAGTGTACAGTTCAGATCTCCGCCACCGAGTGACCTTCTTGGAGATTGTCCTTCTTGGAGATTTCATGTATATCATTCACTCTTTTCCCTGTCCCAGGAAAGGAGAAATAAAGGTGCAAGACGCTGATATAAATTCTGTACCTTTCAGAAAGAGCATTAATTAGATCTAATTAGGAGAGACTACATTCAACTTCTCACCAAGCAAAACTTTATCCTGGCTAATTTCCAAGGAATGATGCTTGCAATGTTTCTGCAAGAGCCGAATTTAGATTGAAGTCCTCATGATGATTGTTGATTCAAACAGGGTCACATCCAAAAGTTGGGAAGGTCAAGAATTTGCTGAGACCCCAAGACCAGCAAAGGTAAAGGGTAAAGGTATCCCTTGACAATTAAGTCCAGTTGTGTCCAACTGGGAGACAACTAGGGAGCGGTGCTCATCTCTGTTTCAAAGCCGAAGAGCCAGCGCTGTCCGAAGACATTTCCATGGTCATGTGGCTGGCATGACTCAACACCGAGGTGCATGGAACGCTGTTACCGTCCCGCTGTCACGGTACCTATTAATCTACTTGCAATTTCTTGCTTTCGAACTGCTAGGTTGGCAGGAGCCGTCGCACGGATTCGAACTGCCGACCTTTCGATAGACAGCTCATGGCTCCCCCTTATTCTGACTTATAAGAAGGCCCCAATCTGCACCTTCAAAAACTTAAAACTTGACTTAGTTTTTCAAATTAACAAGGCCTTAAAAATTCCCAAACAAACAAAAAAATAAATATTAAAAATAACATTGTCCAGGTTCACTGGTGGTTTATTAAAAGAACAAATTAAAATGTATCCTTTTGCTTGAGGACAAGTTTTAAGTTATGCCAATAAAGGTTTCACTCACTCACTCACTCACTCACTCACAAGTTTTAATTTATTCTTTTAATAAACCACCAGTGAACCTGGACAATGTCATTTTTAATTCTAAAATTTGAACCGGTCGTGAAAACCTAAGGACTTACAAAAAATATGTAGTTTAGGAAATGGACAGCCAGCAGAACAGGGGGTGCTATCCAGCGTATTATAAATGTGACACTTTTTGCAATATACTAGATAGCACCTCCTCTTCTGATGGCTAATCATAAATGACTATATGTCTACTGGGAATATGTTATAGGTGTTTCCTTGAGTAACAGCCCAAGCCTGTGGTGGTTTCCCCAGCCATAGCATGCAGCCGTGCCAAAGTGGCCTGCACTGCATGCTATGGTGGGGGTGGATCAGCAGGCTTGGGAGAGGCATATACAGTAACCCAGTGGTGCCCAAACGTTTTAGTGCTGCGACCCACTTTTAAAAATTATGTTGTGGTTCCCAACCTGGGGTTCATGGATCAGTGTCTGGGGGGTTGTGGGATGTCATCTGGATGGTCACACCCCAAATGGCGGCTCACTCCCCCCCCCCCACTGCAGATAAAGGTGTCTGATGCTCTCTTGTAGCTTGTTTGCTTACCTTGTGTTACTTCCTGCTTGCCTTTTAGCATCTCTGTTAATATTAGCTCACTCCCCCCCCCCAATGGGGCTACTGTACACTTGCGTGAATTGCCTAAACTTGCGCAAATTGCCTAAAGGTGCGCAAATTGTCTAAATGTGGGCGCGAGTGCTGCAGAGGGAACAGAGAAATGGTGGGAAGGTACAGCAGGATAAGTAGAAATAATTTTTAAATACATTTTTGATCCATGGGTTGGTCAGATCCATGGAAACCAACCCAAAGACAGGTTGTTGCAGGTCATTTAAACACTTTCCCCTACCTCAGAGAAAAGCTGTAGAAACAGCTCAAAGTGTTTGGGAAGGTCCAGTCATCAGCTTTTGTTTCTGGCTGGACTCCTGTGCCTTTACAAGTTGCTGAGTGAATTTCTCCTCTTCTGACACTTGTTAAAGGAACAGGGATTGCCCCTCTAGAAATTACAGTACTCTCCCCATATCCGCTGGGAATATGTTCCAGGCCCCTCCGTGGATACTTGAAACCATGGATAGGAGTGAACACCCCCTCCATGGTTTCCTGAGGGCCCCCCGCCCTGCCTCCCCTGTGGGCAGGCGTGTGCGCCCCCCCAGCTCATATTTTTCTTTCAGCAAGCTTTGTTTCTTCCTTAAAACAAACAGAGAAGCAGCCTCCATTGCAGGCAAGTAGAATGAGACTAAGTCCTAGAGAGGCTCTGCAAGCCTCTCTAGGACTTAGTCTCGTTCTACTTACCTGCACTAAGCAGCCAGAGGCTGCTTCTCCTGTTTCTTTAAGGAAGAAACAAAGCTTACTGTGAAAAAAGTAAAAGCCTGTGGGGGGTCCCCGCGATCCGTGGATAATTGAAACTGTGGATAGCAGATCAATGGATATGGGGGCCCACCTGTAGTTTGGCAGCCCTATGGAGATATTTCTTTGAATAGGTGGGTTGTCACAGGCAAAGCTTTTCCTGGCATGAACTGGTGGGGAAAAAGAGTCCTGAATGATCACCAGAGGGTCTGTGAGTACAGAAAAGCAACAATTACAGAGAAAAAGAAAACGACCCCTTCACTTGGGGATGGATGTGTACGCATACAGTGGCTACCCTAAATCTGAATGTTTTTGTGAATAAGCAGCATCTCTTTTAAAGAAACAGGTTTTCGGGTAAAGAAACAGAACGTTCAAGCAAGTCTTTCAAAAGAAAGAAAGTACTAAATACAAGTTCAAAAGAACAGCAAGGTGTTAACATACCAACATTTTGCTAACACTGCTGGTTGGCTTCTTCAGGGTCTGCAGAGAATCCCAAGGAGACTCGGAAGACACAACAAATGGGAGGAATACCAGGTGCAGTGATTCCTCCCATTTGTCGTGTCTTCACAGAGGGGCTTTGAGGTTATTCATTCTGCTGTCCAGTCAATGCCCCCCCCCCAACAAGAGCCATCCACGGCACCACCTATGCATTGTCAACCCTGCTCAGTGAACAGACATTCCCCAGAATTGGTCAATACTGGGCTGGACAAACCTAGACCTGAGGCATTGGATTCACACATGCTGAAGCATACATGTGAGTATTTGGAGCAATGCGGACAACACTGACTTTGGGGCTGAGTTTAATGTTTTATCTGGCTGCATCTGTTTTTATTGTTGTGCTCACACTGTGTCAGCTGTTTAATTCATTGGTTTCAATATATACAAGTTGTCCTAGGGCGGATTTATTTATTTATTTATTTATTTATTTATTTATTTACTGGGGTTTGCTGTACAGACAATTTTAGTGTTGTTAGAGTTTTAGCACAACGTAATTGGGGGGTTGTCTCTTTAAGCCGCAGTTATCATCCCCCCCCCCCGGGTTTCAATGTTATGCTGTAGGCTGTTTTGGATCCTTTCAATTAGCGGGAGTCGTCTCTGTTCCGGAACACTGTAATTAGATGCAAATAGCGATGCCGGCTGAGTATTTGCGAGTCAGATACATCCGAGCTCTGGGGGCTCATAGTATATTTGGGTTGTCTCCTCGTTATGCTGTCTTACTTCTGAGGATGCCCCATGTATTTTGGGGTGAAACGTAAAACTGCCAATAACATCTTGTTAACTTTGAATAAAAGTTTTTAAAACGACGGAGTTGCCCGGCAATATGTTGATCTTCAACTCAGAGAGTTGGTCACGTCGTGACAACTTGCGAACTTATTTACTGACTGCACAGTTTAACCCCCAAATTCACAGTACAGTATAGACTGATGACACCTTAAAGACAAAGACAATGTATTGTGTGTCATAAATGTCGTGAGAGGCATCTCTGATTGGCAATTTGTTGCAGTCCTGGCAAATTACAGAGTAGCTGATGGGAAAGAAGCCGGGTTGTGCTTTGGGGACAAACGACACCCAGGGAAAGGAGTGAAACCAACCATGCTTGAACCCGGCTTGCAGCGGCTCCTTCCTCAGGGAGCCTTTTGCTTCCAAGTGGCTGTTTTGCCCTTTCATTCTGACATGAAGCATTTGTATTTATTTGCTTTGTTTATCTGTTTAGCTCTGTAAACTGCTTTGTGAACTACTTTTGGTTGAAAAGCAGTATATCATATTCTTAATAATGATACTAAGAACCACTATAATGAGTATTATTGATAAACCACATAGAATAATCCCTGCAGGAAGGACCACCCAGGTTGTTACCACAGACCAAGCGGTACTTGAAATGCAGGCGCCCATGATCCAAATAACAGGTTTGGGCCTCATGTTTCCAAGGGTAAATAGTCAGCCAGCACCTCCCCAGAAGGTCATCATTCCATCCAAAGTCCTCATCCCAGACTTCCACTCGTATCATGCTAAAATCCCTGTGGAACTGGATATCTCCAAAATCCAGGGTGACATTCCATGCTGGGTTGTCATTGTTCCACACAGTCTTTGTGCACATCTCCCTCTTTTGGAAGAACACCTTGACGTAGCCATCGGAATGTGTGATGTAGTCCCCCCACAAGCCTTCAGCATGTTCAATAGTCACCGTCAGCTTGGCCAGGCCTCGCCTTTTTGAACAGCACATGGTGTTAGTGATGTCATTATTGGGGCACTCACAGGAACAGAAGTCAGTGGCGCTGAGCTGGGTTCCTTGTGGGCAGGGGAAGGTGCAGTTCCTTTGCAGAGCTCGTGCTATCACATACTCGCTCACTGCCTGCCGCAAGCTATCCCTCCGAGGGTCGCTCTGAGCCAGCAAGGTATGGAGTGGCTCTAGGGAGTAGAAGAGTGGGGCGGGAATGGATTTGGTGGTTTCTAGCCACTCTTTGCCAGTTTTCCAAGGAACCCCACCCTCCCTAGACACTGAGACCACCCTTAACAGAAGGAAGAAATTTGGGTTTTTCTTCTTCTCTTTACACATCTGGAAGTCTGGGCTGTCGGTCACTCCATCAAAACCGAAAGCAATACGCAGATCAACTGCCAAGCAGCGGCTTAACTCAGAGATACTGATGTCTTCCAGCACCGTCATGCACACTGGCACTCCTGTCAGATACCCTATATGAGCTCCCATGTCAAGCTCTTTTACAAAGTGAGTCCCAAAAAGTCCAATCAGGTAGAGATATTCTGCCATTGATCTGCGGTCATACGTTTCAGGGAGATTCCTTACACGGTATTCAAAGTCGGCACTAAGCAACTGGTTATTGCTGACATGCAACCTGCAAAAAGAACAAGAAGAGAATTCAGAGGGCTGAAATGGAATTATACTACCTATTATGTGCTTGTCCTCACAATACAACTTTGGAGTTATCAAGAATGCTACAGTTCTGAGATGACCATAAGAATCGCTTTGCCAAATCAGATGGCCCAGAGGTCTATCTAGTTCAGCATTTTATTTCCAAGTGTAGACAACCAGATTCTTCTGAGACTGGGACGCTCCCAAGTATTATTGTACTTGCTGTGCTTTGAAACAATCAGGTGTCAGGACCCAGTAGCGTAGCTGGCATTTTGCCAAGGGGGCCCTGGGCACGATGACATGTCATCGCCCCATCCTGCCCTGCCACTAGAATGGAGCGAGACCGGAGTCAAACGGTTTGTGTGGTGGCCAACGCAGACTCCCTGTGTGTTGCCTTCGCCCCACTGAATGGCTCCGAAGGCGAGGCCGCCTCGTGCCGGAGAGTAACGGAGGTCAGCGTGGTGCAGAACTTAGTGTTCCGCCCCACCTCCAGTGACGCCACTGGGCCAACGTCATGTCAGTGTGATTCAGTGGTGGAAAGGTGACTGAAGAATTTAGGGAGGAAGATGGCCGCCGGTTAACACCTACCTGTAGTTATTAGCTTAGTGTCTCTTCAGATCAGAGGGCTCCAGTTGTTGTTTTGGCTAAGGAAATGCAACTTTCCAACTTATAATAGCTGGCTGAGGAGGTGACTGAAGCCAAAATAAAGGGCCCTGAAACTTTACTAAAGTTAGGCTTACCATATTTTTCAAACTTCAAACCGGGACACCCCCCCATACCCCCCCGAGGTAAATAATTAATTAATGTCAAAGCAACGAAAAAGCAAGGCCAAAGAACCACAACCAATCGTAAAGCACAACAAAAAAGCACTCAGAAACAGCCCAAACCAACCGCAAACTAGCATCCACCACGAAAAAGCAATCTAAACCACAATGAAAAAGCAATCAGAAACAGCCCAAACCAACCGCAAACTACCCTCCACAACGAAAAAGCAATTCTAAACCACAACGAAAAAGCAGAAAAAAGAAGCATAAATGTCACAATAAAGCCGAAATCCCAATAAGAAATCCTTTTAATGATTAAATTATCGAAGAAAGGGGGCGCAAAGCACCCCCTCTTGCCGTGTGAAGCGCGTCTGAAATTTTTAAATAAATAATATTTCTATTAAAAATAATAAAAAATACGCTTACCTGGTCGCTGGTCACTGGTCGGTGGTCGCTGCTGCTGCTGGGGCCGCGGCAAGCAGGCTGGGGCCGCGGCAAGCAGGCACCGGGAGAAGCACAGCCTGCTCGCCTGCGTTGCGCGAGCCCTGGAGCTCGCGCAACACGGGCAAGAAGCAGGCTGTGCTTCTCCCGGTGCCACTGCGAGACCAGCGGCACCGGGAGAAGCACAGCCTGCTCGCCTGCGTTGCGCGAGCCTCCAGGAGGTTCGCGCAACACGGGCAAGAAGCAGGCTGTGCTTCTCCCGGTGCCGCTGGTCTCGCAGCGGCACCGGGAGAAGCACAGCCTGCTCGCCCGCGTTGCGCGAGCCCAGGAGGTTCGCGCAACACGGGCAAGAAGCAGGCTGTGCTTCTCCCGGTGCCGCTGGTCTCGCAGCGGCACCGGGAGAAGCACAGCCTGCTTGCCCGCGTTGCGCGAGCCCAGGAGGTTCGCGCAACACGGGCAAGAAGCAGGCTGTGCTTCTCCCGGTGCCGCTGCGAGACCAGCGGCACGGAGAGAAGCACAGCCTGCTTGCCCGCGTTGTGCGAGCCTGCTAGAGGCTCGCGCTGGCCGGGCAAGCAGGCTGTGCTTCTCCGGTCTCCCAGCATGGAGCCGCTGGGGACCGGAGAAGCACAGCCTGCTTGCCCGGCCAGCGCGAGCCTCCAGCAGGCTCGCGCAACACGGGCAAGCACTGTGCTTCTCCCGGTGCCGCTGACGACTGGGAGAAGCACCCGCTCGCTGCGCCGCCATCTTTTTTTTTTTTTTAATTTCAAACTTCCCGGCATCTTGGGTCACGAAATCTCGCGTGATCCAAGATGTCGGCGCCCAAATCTCGTGAGGGCATCATGCATCATGCCCTCACGAGATTTGGGTGCTGACATCTTGGATCACACGAGATTTCGTGACCCAAGATGCTGCCCGGTAAGTTTAAAATTAAAAAAAAAGATGGCGGCGCCCATTCGTCCCCCGGGACACGACCGGGAATCGGGTCCGATTTCCGGGACTGTCCCGGCGAAACCAGTACGAATGGTAAGCCTAACTAAAGTGATCTGAAAACCAAGAAGAGGGTTTGAAGTGGGACTTTCTAAATTATCACTCACTCTTACACTATATAGGAGGAATTGTAACTCTGAACATCACATTCAATGGAGCTTATGGAAAGCTGGTTAGGACGGGGGAGAGAGAAATGTGGAGGAGATGGGATGTAGTAAAATGAGGTAAACTTCCAGAAGAACCTGGGAGTGGAAAGGAAAGGGGACATGAGGGGAGACAGCCAAGGGATTTAGTAGCAAGCAAAGAGAAGTGTTTGGCAGTTTGCTTCGTGGCAGAAGAGCTGGGGCTGGAAGTTGTTCTCTGTAGCTTAATCTGTTGGCTAGGCAAGAGACGAGCCCATGAACAGGCCAGGCCCATAAACGTACTTCATGGACATTGAGGGTGGAGCAGTGGGGGAGCCCACTGAACAGACTCTCTTGGCCGGTTCCTCCAGCCTCCGAAGGAGATTCGCCTTGGTTCTCCTACTGAAAAGCCTTATTTGGAAGACCCAAGGGGTCAGTTAAGATGTCACTAGAGAATGTGTGGAATGAGGCCTAGGGGTAGTATTATTATTGGGCCTCCAACAAACAGGTCAAAAAAAGGAAGCTCAGTTATACACATTCAAACACAGAAGGAAAGAGACAGAGACAGTCACTAAGCATGGAATCCATTTGACTTTGCGTGAGTAGGCTTACCATGTTTGCACCCCCTTCAACTGGGACACCCCCACAATTAATTAATTAATTTTAATTAATTAAAATTAATTAATCTTAAAAAATTAAAAATCAATTGAGTATAAAAGTTAATTTATTTAATCTACAAACTAAATAAATAAATAATTGAAGAAATCAATTTAATATTAAAAAGCGAAGGGGCGCAAAGCACCCCCTATTGCCGCGCGAAGTGCACCCGCAATTGTTAATTAATTATTTATTTTTACAGTAAATTAATTAATTAAATTGACTTACCTTCTTGTTGCTGCCCGCGTTGCCGTGCTGCTGTGCTGCTGCTCCTCCCGCGCCTCCTTTGTCAAGGAGCGAGCCATCCGCCTGCCCACCCGGCCAGCTCGCGAGCCCCATCGGCCCGGCTGCGCTTACCCATTTGCCGCTGACTCCATTTTGAAAATTGAAGAACTTACCCAGGCGCCAGCATCTTGACTCGCGAAATCTCGCAAGGATCCAAGATGTCGGTGCCCAAATCTCGTGAGGGTATCATGCGCTCACGGGATTTGGGTGCTGACATCTTGGATCTCGCGAGATTTCGCGAGTCAAGATGCCGTGCCCGGGTAAGTTCTTCAATTTTCAAAATGGAGGCGGCGGCGGTGGAGCTTACCAACCGGCCCGGAACCATTCCGGGACAATTCCAGGAATGGAGGGCCATTTCCCGGACCGTCTCGGTTTTTCCAGGATGAATGGTAAGCGTATGCATGAGACAAATTGAAAACAGAAGGGGGAGGGGGAGGTTTTTCGGGTCCTTGATGAGGCTGCCCCATGGATGTGTTACCAAGGGAGCTGCATGGGGAAGTATTGAAGGAAGATTTCTCTAGAGAAGAATACAAGGTGGTCAGCCCTGCTCCTTCCAAGTAAAAGTAGCAAAGGCAAAGTCCTCATTTGAATTGAAGCTCTTTTTTATATGACTGGGATCCCTGCCTTGAAATAAGACAGAAGGAAAGCAGGGAAGAGTAAGAGGTTTGATTTGCACTCACATCTTTTTTGATATGCAAAAGAGCTGAGAAATGGGGGTGGGGGTGGTTTGGATCACCACAAGCAGCACCTGATATTCAGAGACAGACTGCCTCTCTCTGGAGGTTATATTGCTAGTTATAACAGCTGCTATTATTTATAAATTATAACACTAGGATTGACCTCCTCGACCAAGCCACACTGTCTATCCATTCTTGCCTTCCCTGCTTTGATTACCTTAGGGGGAAAAAAGGGAAAAATATTTTTGACCTTCTAATGCTTAATTCAAAGTCTCTTTCTCACTTATTTCTTGATGGAACTGCACCAAACGTGGGGACATGGTGGATGCTGGGCTGCTTCCTTTGAAACGTATTTCAGGAGGAGTGAATAAAGTCCCTTCCCCTCCTGGTTTGTTTGGACCATTTTTGGTCATCAAAATTTCAGTTCTGGTTTCATTTCAGAGGAGGAGAGAAAGGCAAACCGTGACCCCTCCCAAGACTCCCTCCCTAAATACTATTTTGAAATAGAAGAGCAAAAATAAAGGGGAAATAGCATGCATTTATTTTCTCTGGAGTTTGAGTTTAAAAATGCTTTCCCTCCCAACATGTTTCTCTGTTTACTCAGAAGTAAGCCTGACTGAGTTCATTGAAGGAAACCGCCCAAATCTACCTAAATTCCCCTGTGCCGATGCAGCGGTGCTGATGTGGGCTATGCTGCATCCCGCGGGGGAAATTTAGCAGGCTGTAGGTCTCCTTGCAGTAAGGGGACATTTTTAGTAATTGCCCGGGTAAGCCCCAGCCTGTGCAATGGGTCAACTTGAACCCGCACCAGTGATATCACTGACGCAAGTCCATGTTGATCCATTTTGGTAGATCAGGCCTGGGAAGGGGGATAGGATATGGTGTGTGTACTGGCTCTGCCTATCCTGCCCCCTCCAAAGCCTGCCCAGCCCCACCCACCTCAATTGTTGCCTCCTGCCCCGCCCTCACTTTCCCTGCCCCTGCTCTGGCAAGTACAGGACTTACCTACTCTGGCGGGTGTCCTCTGCTGTGCGGCGCCTTCCTACTGGCGCTTCCAGAAGGCACGTTTATTTATTTATTTAAAGAATTTGTATCCCGCCTTTCTCCCAGCAAGGGCACTCAAGGCGGCTTACAACATTAAAATAAACATGTACATAAAATAAGTAAAAACAAATAATTAAAATGATTAAAATAAACAACCCCAGTGGGTCACCTGTATTTACATTTGTTAAAAGCCATTTGTTAAAAATCCACCATGTCAGACATCGAAAGCTAACCTAAATAAAAACGTCTTATTGCAATGTGATTTGTGGCACATTTGTGGCAGCATGTGCTGGCGGTGTGTGCGCTTCACCGGTAAGGTTAGGATAGTGCCATAACGCTGCAATTCTATAATACTTACCTGGAAGTAAGCCCTATTGTACATAGTGGGACTTCTGATTAATCTTTGTAGGATTGGACTGTTACTCATGTAATGGCCCAATCCTATCCTCTCAAGGCGGCTTACAACATTAAAATAAACATGTACATAAAATAAGTAAAAACAAATAATTAAAATGATTAAAATAAACAACCCCAGTGGGTCACCTGTATTTACATTTGTTAAAAGCCATTTGTTAAAAATCCACCATGTCAGACATCGAAAGCTAACCTAAATAAAAACGTCTTATTGCAATGTGATTTGTGGCACATTTGTGGCAGCATGTGCTGGCGGTGTGTGCGCTTCACCGGTAAGGTTAGGATAGTGCCATAACGCTGCAATTCTATAATACTTACCTGGAAGTAAGCCCTATTGTACATAGTGGGACTTCTGATTAATCTTTGTAGGATTGGACTGTTACTCATGTAATGGCCCAATCCTATCCTCGGCTGGTCCATAGCGTGCCGCAGTGCCGGCATGGCCTCCATTGCTTGCTACAGGCCAGCTGGAGACCATTTTTTTTTGAAGTATTATAAGTTCCTCATTTCACAATGGATTTGCACTTAAATTGGTAGCATGCTGGAGACTAGTTCCTCTGTACCAGATTTGAAGAAGATTGAATGGTGGCTTTCAGGTCAGTGACCAATAGAATATTCAGGGCTTACCATGGTGCAGTGGAAATCGCAGAAGATTGGCGAGGAGTTAGTGGTGTTAGCAGTGGTCCCCTGTTTTGACAGGTCCAGGAAGGAAGGGGTTAAAGGATTGCCTGTTTGACAGTACTGGGACACAAAGGGTTAGCACCCAGGACTGCGTGGGTGGAAGCACACCTGCAAGCAATTGGGCGTGGCCCACAGGTGTTGCTGTTAATTGGGATGAAGCTGGGACTTGGAATGCAGTGGGTGTGGCTCGCAGCTGCACTCAATTAGCACTAACTGAGACTTTCACAGCTGTGGGCAATAATGAGGGCATTGATTGTAATCCCACAGCTGTAGTCAGTAAAGAGTTGATGGGAACTAACAGTATAAAAGCAGCAGCAGTAGGAGCAGGAAGGAGCCTCGCCAGCTCGCCACGGGGACATGCTGCCAGACTGCCGAGCGACGATGACGACTCTGCTCCAGACGGGGATACTCTGCCGGACTGACTGCTCACCTGGATGGACTACCCACCTGGATTGACTGGTATTGGGAGTCACTCTGCCTGACTGGAAAGTTGGAGAGACCAGGATTGATTGGACTTTGTGCTACAAGACTCTTTGCTGGATGGGATAAAGGCAACAAGGAGATTCTACTGCCGTGAAGTAACGAGCTGGACTTTTCTACAGAAACGGACCCTCGTTAGCTAAGTAGAATCTTATCTGCCCGGGAAGGGCTAATGGACATTTATTGCTGGGAAAGTAATAAATCTTGTAAATAGTTGCCTTGGAGTTCAGTGTTTTCTTTGACACACAATTGCAATTAGGGGAAAGGAGCTAACTTTGCCTACGTCATTGGAGTTGATTAAAGGGAATAGTAGTTTGCTCCCCCAGGAGTAAAGTTTGGGGTGCAACAGTTGGGACACAACACATGGTAGAATGCCGATTTCTCTCCTGGCCTGATTTAGAAACACTGGTTTGTCTTGAATAACCACAATGTTTATCTCCACCCCACCCCTGGACACTTTATGGCTTTAGCCGGTGTGGGCCCAAAAGATGCATCATGCTATCTGAAGCATTGACTCATCATTCCTAAGAATTCACTGAAAACCTGGCTTTTTAATTTGTAACATCATTTCTATTTGCCCAGCATCAGAGGTGACCAGGTGCGTTGACAAGGAGAAGCGCGCGAGGCGGGCCGCCCGGGGCTGACGCGCGCACAAGGGTGACGCGCGTCCCCCCGGCACTTACATTTTGTTGCAGCAGCTGGGCCCGCCCGCCCTCGCGTCTGTTTGGCTTGGAAATGAGCCGAAAACGGCGCGGGGGGTGCTCTGTGCCTGCGCGTGACGTCACGCGTGGGGGCGGAGCCGTGTTCTGAAAGGTGACATGCGCCCCCTGCTCTGGAGTGACGCGCGTCCCTGTGATGCGACTGGAGGTGACTCTTCTGGTTTCAATTAAAAGTAGTTGGGTGGTGTTGGGTGCTCCCCACCCATAGTGATTATGCTCCAGACTTGACTCACCTGACCCAACAAGCTGCACTGGCCAACTGAGACCCTCCCCTGACTCAATTTTTTACCCCAATGATCCTGACCTCCCTGCAGAGGCGAAGGAAGAGATGGGGTGGGGGGGGAATCGCCCCTGGGCAGCAGGCAGGGGGGGACAAAATGGTGGCGAGAAGATGGCGGCATTGGTGGCGGAGAACACGTTGGCAAAGGCAAAGGCGGCAGAAAAGCTCAGAGAAGGTAGGAGAAGCCGTCTGCTGCCTCCACGGGGCCATTTGTTGTGGCACCCCCTCCCGCCCGACCCCCGAGGGACATTTGGCTCAAGGTTGCTATTCCACTGCCTCCCTGATCAAGTCAAAATCATCTGGAACCCCCCCCCCCCGAAACGTTTTCCTACCTAGCATGACAGGGTGCTTAAAAGAGCTAAAGGAAATTCATGAGGAAATTCTTGCTCAGTTAAGGAAGGCATTCATTATTAGCAGTCACAAGCGTCTGGACTTATTCTGGACTATTCTTGTTCAATGGGCATGCTGTGGATTTTCACAGTTCATTGAAACAAAAATGCACAAAGGCACCAATACTTGGCAACCTGGCTCAAGAAATATCTGTTGGTTTTAAAAGGAACCATTCATGTTTCCATTCCATTTGCTCAAACTCCACCCAGCAAGGAGAGTCTACTCCAGCCCTGCCCACCTCCCACTCCAGCACCCTGCATCCCCCCCGACTTCCTCACTTGTAGTATGAGCAGGTGATGTGATGGAGAAGAGAAATATACTTTTCCCACGAACCCTTCCACATGCTGGCTTTAGTCATCTCAGCCTCCGACCCCGCGAGAGTCCACTGGGTCTTAGCGCTGGGGGTGATCTTCACATCCAGTTCATGCGTCCAGTCATTTTTCACTTGCAGTTCTGTCAACGCCTCCGCCACAGAAATGGCCGACTGGTGAATGGAGTGTTGCACTTCCTGCTGACACGTTTTGTTGACTTTCCAGTCGGTAATGACCAAAGGGAGTTTCTGGGCTGGGTTGCCTTTCACCAAGGGATTCGTACACAAGGTGCACCCCCCATCTGGTTGTTTCCAATAATATTTTTCTAATACCGACCGCTTCTGCTTCAGGTTGGTGATGTCGATGGTTAAACCAGCCATTTCAGTACCTGGCACAAAGTCAGCGTTCTGGCATTGGTCAGCGGTGCCCTTCCAGCATTGTGGAGAGACAGGGCTGAGAAGGAGAAATACGAGAAACACGCAGGCAGCAGAGGCGGCAGGGTCCCTCTTGTGCATGGCTGGTCCAAGCAGGAAGGCACCCTAGAAAAAAAAGAGGAAATGGTTGACTGACTAATCCTGACATGGGTTGAAAGTTACTCCAGAAGTGTTGCGGTTTAGTGCAAAGAAATACTCCACATCATGCATATAATTACAGTTCGGGACTCACAGTGCAATTCTAGGCATGTCTACTCTGAACTAAGTCTCATTGTGCTCAGTAGGGTGTACCCCTAGGAATGCGTGTATAGGATTGAAGCCTCAATGATACAAGTGTTGGAATCCAAATTTGTCAAGAGCTTCGTCATACCAATTATATGGCCTCTGCAAGTTTCAAGTCAGTATATCACCAAATATCAGCTGCTAGGAGAGGAGAAAGAGTGGTTGCCTGTGGGCCTTCTGGAGGAATCTGGTTGGTTACCGTGGAAAGCAGGATAATGCACTAGGTGGACTTTTGATCTGATGTGGAGGGGCTTTTTCTACACTCTTAGCAAAAGCAGCAGAGATCATTTAATCCATGATAGCTAAATTGAGCCTCCTGCAGAGAGCTAGTTCTCAGCACTGGGTGTAAGGGCTGGCTCCAAGGTCCAGGTGTGGAGAGCCAAGGCTCACCAGAGAGGGAAACTAAAGGGCACAGATGCTAAGTATTACAGAGCCACAGTGAAGTTCACCATCTTTTACCGCTGTTGCGTTTGCGCAACACAGGTAAGAAAAGGTATCTAAAAAAAAGTCGCCACCATTTTTCTGAATTTTTTCTATGGAAAGCATAGAGCTGAAACTTTTTTTCTGAAACTTTTTTTCAGAGTGTTAGGGTAAAGATCACTGTTTCAGGGAATCTGAGGCACAGGAATTGTTTG
Organism: Plestiodon gilberti rubricaudatus; assembly: GCA_026170595.1. NCBI lineage: Eukaryota > Metazoa > Chordata > Lepidosauria > Squamata > Scincidae > Plestiodon > Plestiodon gilberti. The sequence continues at coordinate 10,220,974 of JANXHW010000006.1, read as the reverse complement.
CATTCATTTTCCCCCTTCTGTACTGTAATTAAAATTGAAACTTTGGCATATTATTTATGGTTAGGAACTAGATTTTGTGATCCACTTGGATTGAAGCCCTTCAGTAACAGTAACCTGTAATCAACTGTAATCGGCTGTGGAACATACTGTTACGCAAATGCACCTAATGATGAAAAGGGAGTCAAAATTCAGCCATATTCAGTCATGTCTCTCACTTTGCATACTTTCCTCTCATTTGAGGTTTTTTTTTTGGTTGCTGGTTTTTATTCACATATGTGAAACATAAGTTTCAGGCTTTACCTTCTGACTAGCTTGAGTGGATTGTTTTTTTTATCACCTCTATTGTTATGTGAAGAGAGTCACGCTTGCCTCTGGCTGCATTGCTTTTTTTACTGCTTTATTGTAACCACACTGAATGTCTCCCCAAGGGGCAATCCAAGCTTATTAGCTAAGGTTTTTTTAACCTTCTGAAGAAACAAAACTTCAGTCATTCGCAGCGCAACTTGGTCTACAACGCAGCAGAGGCACACCTGGCTGCTGCATCCTAGCCAGGATTGAGTCCACGCCGACGGAGCTGGAGCAATCCTTAAAGGGACATTTGTCCCTTTCCCCTGGGTACAGCCCAAGCAGGCCCAATGGGCCTCCTCGTGTGTGTGTGTGTGTGTGTGTGTGTGTGTGTGTGTGTGTATTTACAGGGTTTTTTCCTTGACTCATTGACTTACGTAATTAGCTAAATTCTTTTTTTCCTCCCAAGGTGGTTTGTTTTTTTTTTGCTGATAAGCTGCAGTTTGGTTCTTAGGTACTTGACAGGTCTATTGTAAGATGATTGACAAATATGAAGCACTGTAAAAAAACCCTTTCTAGGACTTGTAAAAATAATCTCTAAAGAAAAAAAAACACAGTTTTGGTTATTACAGGGATTACAGGAGACCCTGTTTTGCAACCTTTTTGAGGGTTTTGTGCCAACAGGACACTCTCTTTTGAGGGTTTTGCACCATTGTGTTGGCGGCCTCATTGTGCACACTGGCAGTGTCAGTGATGCAATGTCTAGCAGGATACAGGCACTTGGCACTTACACCTGGATCCTGGCACTTCCGCCAGCAGATCATGTGTTCCGCCGGTGAAGCCTTTTCAATAGGATCGGAATACAAGCAGGGGCGTAACAAGGGTGGATCCTGAAGGGCAGCTAACCTGGGCTCAATGCCAGGGGAGGGCGCAATGCTCAGGCTCCACCTCAGGATTCAGCAGCCCTTGCATTGGGTTCGGAGTGCTCCGAGCCCAAAGCGAGGGGAGCCGAATCCTCCCACCTCTGCACGCCGCCCCTTCTTTTCACAGTCGTGAGGAGGGGCGGCACATGGAGGCAGCCAATAGCGCCCAAACCCAGAAGTCACCTGAAGTCATGACATCACCATCAGGGGGGACACCACTTACTGCCTTGCCCCAGATGCGGGTACGCGTTGTTACACCTCTGGCTACAAGTGTAATTGGTTTGCATCTTTTCCCTGTGGTCTTTTAGTCTCTTTGATTGCCTGCCGTTCATGTCCTCCCTGTATGTCTGCGACCTTGGCAGCAAGAAGGTTCACCTCCATGTAGTCTATTTGCCTGCCACAAGTCCATTCATCCATACTTCTAATGAACAAACCACCCATCGCCACCACAGCGTATCCTTGGCACATGAGGATTTCAGTCCACCCTCCAAGGAATGGGTCCTTCCTTTTCCTCCCCCCCTTCTCCATGACAGCAAGGGAGCTGTCAAACACCTCTGTTACATCCCCCAAAGGTCTCTCTTTCACATACCTCTCTGCTCCCTCAGTTTCTCCAGGTCAGCTAGTTGAGCTTCAAGGGAATGAACTTCTTCCCTAAGAGCCAGGAACATATTGCTCCAAGCTCACACCCACAACGTATGCCCAGTAGGCAGCTACTCATACATTTGACAATGATAGCAGTCACCCCCTGCTGGCTTTTCGCCTCCATAACTGGTTACTTTTGTGTTTGTTTACGTTTTTAAAGTATTGTTTACTTGGAAAGTAAAAGGTTTTTTTTTTTAAATTACTTCTAAATTTCAATGATTTCGGTTATAAGAGGAAAAAAAAAAACCCCAAGACCAAACATACAATTCCAATTAATCCAATTTACCTGGTTACACTTTCCAAACCAAAGGAAACCAGGATGACAAGTACATACATAATCAATTATAATAAATTAATCTTGCTGAAATAATTCTAAGATAAGAGTTGAGTGATCATAAAAAAACACAACTTAGATTGACTGAAGAATATCTTGTTTTGTGGGTCACCTTGCCAACAAACTTTAATTACCTCTCTCGGCCAGCTTACTCCCCTGGTTCCCTACTGGTCCATGGCTATGTCAGCATTCAGGCATTGTGCAAGCCTGCCCTGGATAGAATTGGGCCCATAAATACTCTCTAACAAACAAACAAACAAACAAACAAACAAACAAACAAACAATGATCCTTTAGACACGATCCCCCTTTGGACAACGAACCCATATTCTGACATGTCAGGGATATTCCATGGTTGCTGGGGAGGGACTCTCTTAGTAGTGAGTGATTTGATCATTAGGAACGTCGAGAGGTGGGTTTGATGGGTATGTAGACACATGGTGATTTACCTCCTCCCTTCCCAATCTTTCTCCTCCCCCCCCCCGTTCCTGCTAAGGAACATCCCCAGCCCTTCCCCTCCCTGCCCTCTGCCTCCCCCCCCCATGCCAACTTACCAGTGCTGGTGGATCTGGGAAAGCTGCTGCTCAGAGAAATGCACCATTTGAAGCGGTGTCCAGGCAGCGTGTGACAGTGGCTGGTGTTTCATGCAGCCGTATGTTGGGCAGTGCTGCCGGATTGCAAGTTCTGGCAGCGCACCCCAAGCATAGGATTGGGCAGTAAGAAGTGCTACTTGTTCCATGCACAGGGCCAGCTAGAGTGGTGAATTTGAGGGGTCTCAGTGCAAGGATGAGGGATTTGGCTGTTAGACCCTGAAGAATGTTTTGGGACAAGCCACACCTCTGCAGAAGGCACAGGCTCCGCTTGAGCTGAAATGGAACCAGGCTGTGGGTGCTTCATGTCCTCCGTGTTACAGAGCAGCATTCAAACCAAACCCTGGGGGGAAGCCGATAGGAACTGGGCAGCATCCGGTTTAGGGAGGGATGAGGGGGTATCTTTTTCAGGCCCAGTCTCGAAATGAGCGTACTGTAGGACGTGGCACCTGGTCCAAGAAATGGAAAGGTCACAGAGGAGAAGGCACATGCCCCTGACATTTGGAAAGAGACACAATGTACAGGTGTTTATATGCAAATTTCAGAAGATCTGAGTGAAGGTGGAGGAGATAGAACGGGCTGAGAACAGAATGGTAATTGGCAGCATGGAGAGCTGGTGGAACAAGAGGAACTTGTGGGGTTTGGCTATTCCAGGACAGAAGCTCTATAGAAAAGACAGGGAGGAGCATATTTCAGGGGGATGTAGCTCTACGTGTCAAAAAAGGTACAGAATAATTTAAAGAAAAACCACTGATAAGTTGTTTTTGGACCAATGTCACTGGGTGTGTTTTTCTGAATATGCATTACCATGCACACATGGAGGAAATCTATTTCATGAGCTGGTACCTGATGCAGTGGCCAATAGCCCAGCTCAGAGATTCGATGGGGATGGATGAGGGAGGCACAGGTACAGGTGAATACAGACAATCTTTTATTGTGGGGATAATTTTACAAAAGCAGCAAAGAGGCATTACAATCAAAGCAATTCGATAGTAAAAATATCATACACACCACACCCACACAAAGGGAGAGGCAGAGACACTAAGTGTGTTGTCCGTTCGACTGCAGAAGAGACAAAAAAAGGAGTGGCTGATTTTGTGGGATGATGGTGAGGCTACACTAAGGACCAAGATGAGCTCTCCTTTTTGCTGCTGATTCTCCGCTGCCCTGCAGGAATCACTGGGCGAGGATAACAAGATCCAGCAACTATCTCCTGGGCTCAGCTGGGGACTCGAGGAGGGAAGCAGGGCAAGAGAGCAGGCAGTGCTTTTCCAGGGGAAGTGTTGATTTGTGAAGCAGCCCACAAAAGCTGTGCTGGCACAGTGGCTTCAGTTGCATTTGGGGAAAAGAAGTGGGGGAAAGCTCGGAAAGGCAACGGGGAGTGGGGAGCTGCCAGACCTGGGTGCCGGTTTGGCACATCAGGTCTTTATTTTATTTTTTTATTTACAATATTTTTACCTCGCCTTTCTCCTCGAAGGGACCCAAGGCGGCTTACAACAGAAAAGAAAATACAATACAAAAAGGACAATACAAAAAGTCACTTTTTAAAACAGTAAAAAACAGTTGACGAAAACTAATAAAAACATCTAAAAATTGATTAAAAAGATCATTATTACAATTAAAACAAGAGCATAAAAAACAGCAGCGTCCCACCTGTACCAGCAGGATGTTAAAAAGGCAAGGACTCAGAAGGCTTCTTTGAACAAGAAGGTTTTTAGGCCTCGCCGGAAAGTGTCCAAGCAGAAAGCAGTTCGTAAGTCAAAAGGGAGGGAATTCCATAAGGTTGGTGCCACTACTGAGAAGGACCTATTTCTGGCCGCCACCCCTCGCACCTCCCTGGGCAACGGTACCCGCCAAAGGGCCTTCTCTGATGACCTAAGGAGATGGGCCGGACTATATAGAAGTAGGCGGTCTCTCAAATATCCTGGCCCCAAGCCGTATAGGGCTTTAAAGGTCAAAACTAGCACTTTGAATTGGGCCCGGAAACGAATCGGCAGCCAGTGCAGCCGTCGGAGGAGCGGCCCGACAGAGTCGAACCGCCTACCTCCAGTGACCACATGGGCCGCCGCATTCTGCACTAACTGCAGTTTCCAAACCGTCTTCAAGGGCAGCCCCACGTAGAGCGCGTTACAATAATCTAATGGCGATGTCACCATGGCATGGATCACCGTGGTCAGGTCTGCACGATCCAAGTACGGTCGTAGCTGCCGCACCAGGTGAAGCTGGGCAAAGGCCCCCCTGGCCACAGCCGCCACCTGGGAATCCAGGAGCATCTGTGGATCCAGGCGGACCCCCAAGCTGCGGACCTGCTCCTTCAGAGGGAGTGCAACCCCATTCAGAGTAGGACGATACTCTAGTACAGCGGTGGGGAACCTCCGGCCCCAGGGCCGAATCAGGCCCCCGAGGCCATCCATTCCAGCCCCCGGAGAGATTGCCGGGAGGCCGCCCAACCGGCCCCTGGATGCTCCGCGCGTCACCTCCAGAGGCCGGGAGAGGGCCTTTGCATGTCCTCCCCAGCCGCCGCCTCAACCCCTTCTCACTAGGCTGTTGGCCATTTCTCACATGCGTACCACGCCAATGAGGGCAAGCTCTTGCCCTCTTGCCCTCATCGGCATGGTACGCCGAAGGTGATGCGCGGACCCGGCGGCGGCTTCGGACGGTGAGCGTGGAGCCTCCGGAGGCCGATGGGGGGGGCGGGGGCAAAAATTAATTGAATAAATAAGAATGGCGCCCGGCCTTACAGCCGGCCCTCAAGCAAATTTCTAATATTTAAAACGGCCCTCACCAGGGAAAAGGTTCCCCGCCCCTGCTCTAGTACCTGCATTGTGGATTTCCGGACCAGGAGAACCTCTGTCTTGTCCGGATTTAATTTCAGCTTATTAGCCCACATCCAGGTCACAACTGCCTCCAGGCAGCGCTCCAGAACCTCAACAGCCACCCTGGAATCAGGTGGAAAGGAGAGATAGAGATGGGTGTCATCAGCATATTGATAGCACCCATCTCCAAATCCCCAGATGACCTCTCCCAGCGGTTTCATGTAGATTGTAAATAGCATGGGGGACAAGATGGAACCCTGTGGCACCCCACACCTCAAGGGCCAGGATGCTGAACAGGCGTCCCCCAGCACCACCATCTGGGACCTATCTGCCAAGTAGGAGCGGAACCACCGCAGAATGGTGCCCCCGACCCCCAACTCGGCCAGTCGACCCAGAAGGACACCATGGTTGATGGTGTCGAAAGCTGCTGAGAGGTCCAGCAGAACCAACAGGGACGCACTCCCCCTGTCCAGTCCTCGGTGTAGATCATCCACCAAGGCGACCAAGGCCGTTTCCGTCCCAAAGCCCAGCCTGAAACCAGATTGAAAGGGGTCTAGATAATCCGCTTCATCCAGGACCCTCTGGAGTTGAGACCCCACCACCTGCTCAATTACCTTGCCCAAAAACGGGAGGTTTGAAACTGGCCGGTAGTTGTCCATTACTGTGGAGTCAAGGGAGGGCTTCTTCAGAAGGGGTCGAACCACCGCCTGCCTCAAAGCGAGCGGCAACACCCCCTCCACCAAAGAAGAGTTGACCACCCTCCCCATCCACTCGGCCAGCCCCTCCCGGGCAGATCTGATTAGCCAAGCCGGGAAAGGGTCAAGCAGGCAGGCAGTTGGCCTCACACTTCAGAGGAGCCTGTCCACATCCTCAGGCTGTACAAGCTGAAAAGAGTCCCACAACACTGAACAAGCAGATGCCAAGGGGACATCCAAGGTCTTGGTCTTGGGTACCTATGGAGAGGTAAGTAAAAAATATTTTTACTTACATCTCGTTGCCCCCGCCTTCCAAAGCATGCAGCACTCTCCATCAGCAGCGTTGCTTTACTGGGGGCTGTGGGTAATAGGACTTGGCTGTTACTCCAAACGGGCAGCCCAATTCTGTCTAGGAGCATGCAAAAGCCTGCTGCGCTGGATCCTATCCAGGATTGGGCCAGCACCAGGGGAGGCCTCCTCAGGGTAAAGGGACAGCCGTCCCTTTACCATGAGTAACAGCCCATCTGCCCCAGTGGGTCTCCTTGGATGTGCGCAGGCAAAACGCCTGGTGCAAATCCAGGTGGCCCATGTAACGCTGGCTAGACTCGGGAAGGGGAATAGGATTCGGTGGAACGCGCTGCCGAGGATCCGTCCCCGTTCCTGGGTCTAGCCACCCAATCCCCCTCCTGTTCCGCCCTGTTCCACCCTCCTCATGCCCTCTGCCCGGCTCAGGCCTTATCCGTGTCCACCATCATGCAACAGAAATATTTCCAGGGAGGTTAAGAAAAATAAAAAGAATAAAATGATAAAAATACAAATATAGATGCAGTGCAATTCAAAAGGACAAAACAGCAGGCAAAAGTTGTGGTCAAACAAGTTTCTCAAAGATTCAAAGGCTTTGGAAAAGAAGGCATTCACCTGCAACCTAAAAGACATGCAAGTGGGTCCCTGCTGAGCAGACACCCCAGAGCGGGGTCGCGCGTCACCTTTAAGAGCGCGGCTCCGCACCTACGCGTGACGTCACGTGCAGGAGCGGAGCACCCCCCCCGGTGCCATTTTCGGCTCATTTCAGAGCCAAACAGACGCGAGGGCAGGTGGGCGGGCCCACCTCCTCCTGAAAAATGTAAGTGCGGGGGGGGGGGGATCCGCCCCACGTGCTTTTCCCTGTCGATGCCCGTGCTGCTGAGTCTTTCTAGGGAGAGAGTTTCACAGATGGTGTGACACAACTGAGAAGGTCCTTACCATGGTAGCCACCCATCTCATTTCTGATGTGCCTTTGAAGATGACCACAGCACATGAGAAGTTTGATGTGAGAGCAGGTATTATCCCATCACTTACTATACTGTACCTGCCTGGGATCCCTATCAATGTAGGATGAGAAAACCCACAATTTCCAGAAAGGACAAATTGCAGAGGTAGAGGAAAGGTACCCACAAATGCAGCAGGTTTACTTTCATATCGAATGGCACCCATGGACCTAATGGTGGGAGGTGAAGACTCTTGTAATTCCATAGTCCAGGGCAGATCCAGCTGTATATTAATTCCTCTGCCCCACAGAACTCAATGAGAACTAAACTTGCTCCACTCCGCATAGCTTTTTCTCTCACCTCAACCCGTTCACCCTGTGGTGTGACAAAGAGTTGAAAATGGCTTATAATTCAGCTAAGCAACTACCTAAGGAGGACTTGTTTCCTTCCTACTGATTTCTTGAAAGAAGCTTGTATCTCTTTATTCCTGAGGCTGTAAATGATTGGGTTAAATGCTGGGGTGACAATTGTGTAGAGGAGGGAAAGGATCCTGTCACTGTCCAGCGAATAGATCGCTTTGGGGCGAACGTACGTAAAAGTGACGGTTCCAAAGAAAAGAGAGACCACAATGAGATGCGAGGAACAGGTGGAGAAGGCCTTGCGCCTGTTCTCAGCCACAGGCATCCTTAGGATGGTGGAGATGATGAGGATGTAGGACAACAGGATCAGCACAAAGGGTGTCAGGATAAAGACCACAGTGACTGCAGCAACGGCCACTTCATTTTTGAGGGTGTCGGTGGTGGCCAGTCTCAGAACAGGCAAAATATCACAAAAGAAGTGACTGATTCTGTTTGGCCCACAGAAGGGAAGAGTGAAGATGGAAAGAGATTGCCCAAAAGCCACTAAAATACCAATGGCCCATGAGATGACAGCCAGTTGAGCACATTCCCTGGGGCTCATAATGCATGAATATTGCAGGGGCTTGCAGATGGCAACGTAGCGGTCGTACGCCATGACGGAGAGAAGGCAACATTCGGTGATGCCGAAGAGAATGAAGAAATACATCTGAACCCCACAACCCACAAAAGATATGGTCTGACTCTCCATCAATAAGTGCTCAAGTGTCTTAGGGATGATGGACGAGGTGTACCCAATTTCCAGAAAGGACAAATTGCAGAGGAAGAAATACATTGGCGTGTGAAGGGTTGGATTGGCGATAGTGAGGATCAAGATCAGGCTATTCCCAGTCAGGGCCACCAGGTAGAATATTAGAAGCAGACCAAAAAGTAGGGCTTGAGTGGCCTGGAAATCGGAGAACCCTAAAAATACAATCTCAGTCACACAAGACTGGTTGCCCATTTTCATTTTATCATCCTGATGATTTCCAGGTGACGTAAGAGGTGCTGCAGGAAAAAGTAGTAAAGGACACAGTTAATTTCTTAAGTTTGGCAGATCATCGATTGACAGCCTGATCCTATTATATTTACTCACAAATATATCCCTACTGTGTTCAATGGGACTTACTCCATGGCAAGTGTGTAGTTTTAGTCTCAGTACACTTTGCATGTTGTGTGACTGCCAGCCCATTCCCATGCAGCTGCTGCATCGGGGTGGGGATGGGGGTGTGCCGAGGGTAGGAGGGGGTGGTTATCGGTGGCAGGACTTCTGCCGATATCCTATCCCCCTTCTCAACCTTGATCCACCTACTTGGGAGGACCACTCGGACTTGTGTCAGCAAAATCTCTGGCACAGGTCTGAGTAGAACCATTGGGGCAGTGAAGGTTTGCTCCAGTGCCAAGGAACACATGTTTCCTTACCTCAAGGAGGCCTCCAGCACTGACATCGCTGCAGGGGGGGCGGAGCTCTAAGTTCTGCCGCAGTCTGACCCTCTGTTACACCGGTGCACGAAGCGGCCCCGCCCCCTCGCTTTCGGAACCATTCAAGGCAGTGAAAGCAATGCGCAGGAGACTCCCTGCGCGTTGCTTTCACCGTCTTGAATGGCGTCGAAGGCGAGGGGGTGGGGCCGCTTCAGGCACCGGTGTAACGGAGGGTCGGACCGTGGCGGAAATTAGAGCTCCAGCCTCCTGCAGCGACGTCAGTGGCCTCCAGGACTTGAAACTCCTTCACAGGATGCAGAGCATGCCCCATTAGCACAGCTGCATTGGAGATGGGGAAGTTATGTTGGATTGGGCTGTGCATTCTCTTAGTGAACCATGAATCCAACATATGATCAACTGACATAGTTAACATGTCAGAATGTTTTTCTTTCTCCCTAACTTAAACGTGAGTTGTCATGAGGTCTAGGCTCCTGCTGAATCTGGGTATGCCATTTATTCATAATGTATAGGTTGTTAACATTTCAGAACTAGTGTCACAAACAATTAGAAAACACAGAGGTAGAGATGCATACCACTTTAATTAGAAAACAAATCTGCATGCCACTTTAATTAGAAAACAATAATGAATAGGCTCTGTTAGATCCAACATGCAGCCCCCCTCCCCAATCCAAAACTCTCCTTGCACAGATTCCTGTGGTTGCTTGTGTTTCCAAATACATCTCATGACAGTTTTACACAAAGAGCAGTCTAATTGTCCTTGAGTGTCCATCATCTCTCCATGATAAACAAATCATTCTCCCTGGTGAGATAAATATTTTTCCCCATTTTTCTCAACAGAACAATGTCAATATTCTGTACTTCAAAATAGACACATTTATGGCATTTCTTGCAATCCTCCTCAGCAACTAAATTATGTAAAAATATTAACATATACTGTATAATTGTATTGTTATAAGCTACCCTGAGAGCCACAATGTTCAGGGGGAAGAGAGGAACATTAATCTTTTAAATAAATAAGTAAGCCTCCACATTGCAAACTAACAGCTCAGGAGGAAACCTTTCCCCAATTTTCTTCTTCAATATCCTCAAAATTCCTACGCCTTTATTATGAAGTACGGTAAATAAAGGAGAACCAGCCAACCAATCTGACTCACTTAAACTGCAATCCTTTTCAAACCTACCTGGAAGTTAGACCCAGTGAACACTGGCAGAGTTACTTCAGAGAAAACCTGCTTCCGGGTGTGCTGTTTTTGTAAACTCAGACTGTGCTTTTCTAACAGCATTCCACTTCGAACAGGCCAGAAATCTTGCTGAATAAAAACAGGAAGGTCTTTGACACATGTTAGAAAATCCAAGCACTGAAGAGGCTTCAGCTGTAGATGTCAATGTTCTTAGTGTCACCCATGAAACATATATTTATCTTGACATTTCAATGGTTACAAACATTGTGCTGCTCTGCATGGATAGAAAAGGAGCTTTGAAAATTACTTTAGTCCCCAGGTCCAGAAATTCCAAAGAGGCCAAGTGGCTTTTCCCCTTACTATGTTATGTGACAGTCATTAACACCTGTAATTGGATTTGTAAATGAGTTGTTGGGAAGGACATGTCAATGTATTCCTGGGAGAAAGTACTCCCTAGTGTAGCTGGTTACTGAGCACCTTCCCAGTAGGGGGATGATTAAGCACGTGCAAAAACCATGGAAGGATTCTGGCGGAAAGTAAGTTTTCCATTTCCAGAACTACAAGAAATGCAGCGGCTATCTGATTTGTGGCTGGTCCCATTTGAAAGTCCAGTTCATGAATCACTGAATGAACTGAGTGATTGAAAATATTAGTAACAGGCCAATTCTATGCAGGGCCTACAGCAGTAGATCTCACAATCTCATTCTGTAGGTCCTGTTATGATGGTGCAAAAGACACACAACTGTCTTGTGCTCTGGAACCACTAGTGCAAATGACCGGAGGTTCCATGTGTCCAATAGTGGAGCATGGAACCCATCGGAGCAGGTACAGTGATGGTGGGGGCAGGCAGGGGGTGATTTGGGGGGAGAACTGGGCTGGGGATCAGCTTGGGCAGGGAGAGGTTTGGGAACAGGAGAAGGAAGATCTCGGTGGCAGCAGCAAATGCTGAGATCCTATGCCCATGTCATTCTGCCACCAGGCCTGCTGTGGCGTCAGGGTGACAACCCGTTCCAGGGATTGGAGATCACCACCGTGTGGATCTGAGAAGGGTGAACATCAAGCACAGCAGGTGTGAGCAGCCCAAGCCTGTGTAGGCTCTCGTGAGAGCAGGAATTGGTGACGGGAACTCTCCTGGAAGGGGCAGGGCTGGATAAGCCGGCAAGGAAGCTCAAAAGGGACCAGACAGCTGGTGGAGGAAGAGGCTGGCTGGGCAAGCTCGCGGATGGAGCAAGCTGCCCGAAGAGGAGGAAAACCCTGCCTGTCTCTGACTCTTCCCACACCGGGAAAGGGGTAGAAGTCCCTCCACCTCCCTGAAGGAGGATGAGGCACAATGGGGAGCAACCCCATTGGGTGGCAGGGGCAATAGCCCTGGCAGGGCTCGACCCTTCCTTTGCCCTAAAATCCCCAGACCCCAGGACAAATACCCCTAGTCCGGGGACTCTGGCCATGCTGAGAGCTGCACTGGGGGACCAGCGGTGGCAGCAAGAGTCAATCTGCCAGAGGCCAGAAGGGGTGTTTCCTCCCCAAGGGTCCCCGTGGAGCCACCTGTGGCGTTTCGGCAGGGCACAAATGTTTCCTTACCTTGAGGAAGCCTCTGGGACCCAAAACTCCCCAGCAGGATGCAGCACACATCCCATTAGTGCAGCCGCATCAGCAGGGGGAGACAGGATGGACCGGGCTGTAGATAGCTTTTCTCTTTAAAATGTCACGTGACACAGTTATTAATCACTGTGGTGGAGTTTGCAAATGAATGGTTGGGGAAGGCACCAAAACATATGTCTCTGGGACACAGTACTCCATATAACAGGCTTACCATATCGCCGACCGGGACGCTCCGTTTTGCCCTTAAGGGGCGGGGCGGGGCGGGGGGAAGGGAGCCAGAGCGTCGCTCTGGCTCCCTTCCCCCCGCCCTGCCCCTTAAGGGCAAAACGGAGCGGCCCGGTCGGCGATATGGTAAGCCTGTAGTGTGTGCCCATGGGCAAAACGGAGCGGCCCGGTCGGCGATATGGTAAGCCTGCCATATAGCATATTCCTCCTGAGCAGCCTTCCTAGTATGGAGATTATGATCCATTTGCAACAGGCATGGGTATAATTCAGTCCTTACACTGGTTTCCCTGTGTGCAGCTACAGAAATCTGCTGCCTATTTGAATTTTATTGGGCTCCCTTTGCACTGCTACGACTTTAATATTGTCAGCTAAAATTGAGTGGAAGGAGAGTTAGAACGGATAAAGGAAAATATTTCTTCACCCAGCATGTGTAATTCATCTGTGGAACTCCCTGCCACAGGATGTGGTGATGGCACCTGGCCTAGATGCCTTTAAAAGGGGTTTAGATAGATTCATGGAGGAAAAGACCATCACAGGTTACAAGCCATAAGCAACCTCCTGGCTTTAGAAGTAGGTTTTCTCTGTGCCAGGTGCAAGGGAGTGAAAGCAGGAAACAGGTTATCTTGTTGGCTGTGTGCTCTCTGAGGCATCTGGTGGGGCTACTGTGAGATACAGGAGACTGAACTAGATGGGCATTTGGCCTGATCCTGCAAGGCACTTACGTTCTTATGTACTGACTTCCTTTTAATTCTAAGATGCGTATGTGTTTTATCATGGCCTGTGGAGCCTTAGGAGAGCACGACATTTGTTCCAATGCACACATGCTTATTATGATGATACAAGATTGTGGTCCCACAAGCTTTGTCATACAGTGGAAAAGAAGCATAAATTGATGAAGAGATCAGGTCTGATGATTAAGCTGTTAGTTAGACCTCAATTCTTCTTCACCATCTGCTTATTTGGATAACTATTTTTTAAATGAAAACTAAACTTCACAATTAGTTTCATAGGGCAATGTTGCCCAAAAGTTAATGAGATGGGAGTTGCTTTAATAAATCCCTATTCTCTAAAAACAACAACAACAACAAAAAACCCCCACCCAAAATCTGGTTTGCCATTATGAGGTCCAAAGTGATCTGTGGAGTTCCACCCTTGTGACAGAAACCAAAAGCTTTGATTAAGCTCTAGAGGAATATGAGGAAGAGATGCAACAAGTTTTCTTATAACTGTAATGGGTCCTTCAGGGATCTGTTAGCAGAGAGCTCACAGCATGGTTTTTATAACTGGATTTCAGCAAGAGATCCCACGTGCTGATAATAAGAAGGGAAAGTCAATGTCACTGAATAAAGCTGATAAAGAAAATAAATGGACAGATTCTACAACAAGCAACAATGTGGTGAATTTTCCCTGTAGGAGGGGCAATCCTTAGGTTGAATCTCTTTTCTTGTACAATTCAGTGCCTTCATTTAGAACCTCCATTAGCCATCTGGTAAGGCAGGGGTGGGGAACCTATTTGCGGTGGGGGGCCATTTTCCCATAGGGAAAACTTGCTGCGGGTCGGCCGTTAGGTACCGGTTTCCCTCCCCTGCGAATTTACACCCCCTCCCGCGAAGTTACCTCCCACCCACTGCTCTCCTTCCCACCCACCGCTCGCTCTCCCTCCCTCTGCGACTCCTTCTCAACCCGGCTGTTTCTGCGCATGTCTATAACAGCCGGGAGGGTTTGAAACGAGTCGGGTGAGGTGAGCGCGGCCTCCGGAGCCTCCGGTCCGAGCCCGCGCGGGCCGGACCAGATGGAATCGGGTCCAGGCTCACGCGGGCTGGTCCGGATCCGGCCCACGGGCCGCCGGTTCCCCACCCTTGTGTTAAGGGAAGTCCCATTATCTTGTAGATAACTCTCATTGAAACTACTAGGGTGAGTCTCTCTCTCTTGTTCTTGCAAGACTTACATTCCCTAGGAAAAGCTCATGTCAATACTGCCCCTCTGCCAAGATTTGCCTCATCCCGCTTATGTATATAGCAGGAATGGAAGATTCACAGCAACCTACTGGGTGTAGGATGCTTGTGGGTGGGCTTTGTAGCAGACTTTAGACTTGCCTCACCCCCGTCAACTCATTCTGCTTTGAGACTTCAGTGGACTCCATTCCACTCACAGCCTAAGCTTAGCTGTTCACCTGCAGGGCCAGTAGGAACTTTGGCCTCTAATCTAATTGGTCATTGGTAGGGAAGTTTTCACCTACCCTGGACGGGACTATTGCGTGTGGATGTTTTTTCATCCAGGTTGGTCACAGCTGGCAGGTATTGTGATATAGTGTGGGACAGAGAACAGGAAAAATGAGCTGGTGTGGTAAGCAAGAGTTGAGGGGAGGAAATCAGAACCAACCTGCAGATGCTGCCTGTCTTGGGAATATCTTGGGTGTCTCCTTGGGCTTGGATTGCCAAGTTGGCCTCAGTGGCTGACTGGCTTGGGAGGGGCAGTGCAATTCAGCTTCCTCAACCCATTGGGTTGGCATCGAGGTGGAGATTGATAGCATGCGATCTTCAGCTTTGAGTCAGGGTGGGAATATTCAAGGAGGAATAGAGAGTAGTGTGCTGTTTCCTCCAAGGGGGGAATTAATGCATTAATGAGATTTAACTTTGATACTATGGGGGTGAGTTGGTATGTTGGACTATGTGGGTGGGTAGGGAATGTGAACTGCTGTTAGGGGACTTTGATGTCGATATTTGTTTTGAAATGTTTTGTTGTGTATTGTATTGTTTGTGTGTGTATTTGTTTATGTCAATTAAGGTTATGGTATGGCATTAATGGGGGGAAGGGTACTGAAAGATAGGATCCTCTGCAGAATCTCCAGTTGCTGAGATTGGCATTGATTCAATAAACATGGTCCAGTTAAAATCCAATTCTCGCCTCATGGTCTTATTGCAGAGAGTACCCATGCAACTGGCCCGATGTGCTTTGGCACATAACATGCAGAGAACTCAACCCAGATTTATACTCAACGTTTAGGTCAGTGTTGACCAAACAATTCCTAACAGTGCACGTCAAAAGACTTTGACCCCCACTAAAGTGTAAAAGGAAAATTTGTATAAAAAGAAGTGAGTGGTGTGTTTAATGACCCTGGGTCAGAGATTGGCCACATCTACCACATATAAATCAGGTCAGTTGATTTGGCTAAATTTCTCAAATTTGTGCCAGTGACATGAATTTTGGATCTGCTGATGCATGTTGTACCTGCAGATTAAAATGCTATCTAAATGACAACTAGTAACAAGAGAAGAAGTGAAGTCAAAACACCAGCATAAAGAGAAGGATATTGAAACAGAGCAATGGTGGAAAACGATGAAAGGAGTCTGAGGGAAACGATGGGATGAAACTTCTTTTCCCTCAAAAAGTGTGACCTTTACCTGCTTCTTTCCTATCCACCTGCCCCGCTTTGCTTCCCTCCCCCTCCCTTTTGTGGACACAGAGGCATATCACCCTTTTACAGCACAATCCTGTCTAGAATGCAGTGGCGGTGCACATAAGGCAACTGCTACATCTTAGTCAGGATTGGGCCTGTGCCAGTGGATCTGGAGCACTCCTTGGAGGAAAGGGACATTTGTCCTTTACCCCCGGGTAGAGCCCCAGCAGGCCCAATGGGCCTCCTTGGATGTGCACCAGCTATTTTGCTGGCACAAATCCAGGAGGCCTGTGGAAGGCCCAATAGGCCTGGGACAGGGGATAGGATTCGGCAGAGTGCGCCACTGATGATCCCTCCCCCTTCTGGGCCTGGCGGGCCAATCCAGCCCTCCCGGAATGCCTCGTTTCGTCCTCCCCCACCCCTGCCCCAACCAGCAGAAAACTACCTTCCCCAGTGGGCGCAGCTCTTGTTCTGGGGTGGGGAGAGTGGTATCTGCTTCACCGATGATACCGCTTACTCTCAAGGTGTCAAAAGCATGACTTACAGCATGTTTACCACACTCTAGACTGGTGGAGCTGTGCCATATAGACAGGATAGCACCATTAGAGTCATACACCACCACCTGGTCCAGACTGATGCAATATCTAGGGCCACACTACTGCTCCTTTCATCGGATTTGCAATCCTGACAACCCAATCTGACCCCATCCCCCCCCTTGCTGATATAGCCATGCCAATGGAGTGTGTGCTGTATCCGTGGGGAGAGGCAGAAAGGTCTCCTTGGAATAAGTGAATTTTTGTTTGCTTACCCCAGGGAAAGCCTCCACCGCACGCGTGCTGGCTCAACCCCAGGATTGGGCCAAAACTTTAGGAATATCTTAAGCTTGACTGTCTCTACCACAACTATTGTAGGGTTCCCCCTCCCAGTGTTGAACCTTCTTTTGGTTTAGTTTTTTGCCCATAATATTTTGCGGGCATTCTATAATCCCTTTGAATATTGGTGAAACTGGCAGTTGGGCCAGTGTCTTGCTGTTATCTAGTAATTAGGGAGGATAGATAAGAAATTGACCAGACATGGATCATCTCAATAAACATGAATAATTAATTTATTGATACAAATTTACTGACCTCTAATATCAATCATAACCAATCTGATCTTTCCTAGGAGTTAGTCGACTGGATAGATAAACACTCTTTATGAAGGCCCCACAGGACTTTGGTTGGTCTCAGGGTGGATACAAAGAGTCCAGAAAAATCCATCCAACATTTATAACCCTTGCTTGCATAAAAATGATTGATTATGATTAATGTTCTTGTTTAGATTTTAAACATAGAATGTTCCTACAACTATACCGTAAGGCTTGTTTTTACACTTTTAGAACTAATTTTTATATCTTTCCAGTAGCATAGCAGGACCGGGGGGGGGGGATGCAGTGCCCCCAGGTGACAGGCGTGGTCTCCTCGAGAGGAGAAGCCACGGCGGGAGTTTTGTGCTCCTGTGGCTGCTTTTTTTGCAGCCAGAGGACTGCGTTTGCAGCCGTGGAGCAGTATCGTGCTGAAAACGGCACTTTTTTTTGGCCCTTCCACCCACCCTGGATCCTGGAAGGCTTCTGGGAGTTCAGGGGGTCCTTCTGGGAGTTCAGGGGGTGGGGTGATGACCAGAAATGTGTCATCGCCCCCCCCCCGGGCAGGCTAGCAATGCTACAGTATCTTCCAGCAGGTGACACACACACACACACACACACACACACACACACACACACACACACACACACACACACAGGTGATCGTGGCAAGTAAAAGGAAGACATATGCTAACTTTTACTCTTATCTATGTTCTACCTGTAAGTTTCTTCAGTGCCTCTTTAACTTCTTGATTTCTCAGAGAATATATGATAGGATTGAGCACTGGGGTCACCACTGAATAAAGGACAGCAACTACCTTGTCTTCTTTAAGAGAAGATGATGAGGTAGGCCTGATGTATGTGTAGATGATGGTGCAAAAGAAAAAGGTTACCACCAGAAGATGGGAAGAACAAGTGGAGAAGGCTTTCTTTTTCCCCTCGGTGGATCGAATTCTACTGATGGTTGTCAGAATGAAGAAATAGGATGTTAATGTCAGGGTACAGCTACCCATGGAGAAGAATGCGTCAGAGGCATACGCCATGATTTCATTGAGGGTGGTGTCTGAGCAAGACAGTGTCAGCAAAGGAGGCAGATTGCAGAAGAAATGATTGATGACGTTGGAGTCGCAGAAGGACAGCTGCAGCACAAGTCCAGTGTGAACGGCCGAATTAATCATGGCAGTCACCCACATTGCAATGACCCCTCCGATGCAGACTTCCCTCCTCATGATGACTGTGTACTGCAAGGGTTGGCAGATGGCAGCATAGCGATCAAATGCCATAAATGAGAGGAGCAAGAGCTCTGTCCCCAAAGCCCATAAGAAAAGACAGACCTGTGTCATGCAGCCAAAAAAGGAGATGGTCTTCGTGGGGGCCAGCGTAGTCTGGAGCATCTTGGGAATTGTCACTGAAATGCAGAAAATGTTTGCAATGGACAAGTTGCTGAGCAGGAAATACATGGGGGTGTGGAGTCTGCTGCAAGTGCTTATGGTGAGGATAAAGAGGAAATTGGCTGCTAAAGCTGCTGTGTAGATGAAGGTGAATCCCCAAAAGATGATTAGCTGATGTTCTGGGGAACTGGATAAGCCTAGCAAGATAAACTCTTGAATGGCTGAGTTGTTCTTCATTTCCATGTCCAAACAGATGTATAAATAGATGAGCTTCTTGGAACAGATCCCTGGGGTCAAATTAATGAAGACAAATTCCTGGAGGCTAGGTCTAATCAACGACTATGAATCATGAACCTTCATGTTCAGAGTCAGTACACTTCTTAATACCTGATTCTGGGGCCAGATGATGCAGGGGGGGGGAATGCCTTCATGCCCTTGTCTTCAGCTTCCCAGCTGCTGTTGGAAACTAAATGCTGCAGTAGAGAGTTGTTTGGGCTGATCTAGGAGGGCAGTGTATACGTCAGCATTTCAGCACTAGAATAAATAGGAAAGTAGAAACAGATCACACACATTCACAAGGTTGTCAACAACTGGAAAGCAAACAGGAGGTATTCATTATGACAAATAGACCCTTGTGAAGTTGTTATACCAGCATTTGGCAGTGTTCATCGCTTGCAACCCTCCCCACTCCCAATCTCTCATTCTGTCACTCTACAGGTTCTGCAGAGTCCTAAGCGTTTCATGCTTATTTCACAATAAATGGGCAGGTGAAGGATTCCTGATAAGGAGCACAGAAGATTCAGGCTCTTCCCCAAATGCTGGATATAGGACTTGTCTCAATGTCCATGTTATGACCTACACACCTTTAATTGCACAGCTGAGCTGTGGCTACAGCTGACCCATTGGATGCACATGTTTTGCAAGTGGAAGGCTTCAGGCTCAGTCTCTGAAACTTCCGGGGAAAGAATCTTCGGTGGCTGTACTGGAAAAATCTTCTACCTGAGAACCTGTTGTAAGTCAGTAGAGATAATGCTGAGCTAGGTAGGTCAGCATATCCCACAGTAGCAAGATTGTGTTGTTAGTCATTCAAAATGACAGCTCTATCAAGAAGGTCAATAACACTGACACTTCTATGACTTTAAGGCTGACACACACACACACACACACACACACACACACACACACACACACACACACATATATATACATACATACATACATACACACACACACACACACACACACACACACACAGATTGATTGATTGATTGATTGATTGATATATTGATTCAGCTTTAATATATTGACCATGTAGACTAGAAACTGAAGTTATTGTTATATCAAAGAAAAAGTAGCTGTAGAAATACCTCATCTGGAAGCCAACATGGTCCAATCGTTCCATACAACTGGTGGTAGAAGGTGAAATACATTTGATACCCTCTATACAAGACGGAAGAAGATCAGCTGGAGATCTCTCCAGCACACTGAAATAATGAGTGAGTGGTCCAAATGTCATCTTTAGTACAATGCTGGTGCCACAGGGGGAAAGACTTTGGAGTTCCTGGAATGAGAGACTAGAGAGATGCCAGGCTGCCCTCGTGGCCAATTAGAGCCATCATTGGTGACTGCCTGGTATCTGGGAGACTCTGCTCCAGGCAGGTGGTGTGGGTTTATGATGCATGGTATGATATTTCAGTAGTCGGTACTGTTACATGCTTTTTAAAGAGCACAAGTAACATGCACACATGGGGGGGGGACACTTATGTGCAGGACCCAATGTAATGGCCAATGACCTGATTGTTTAATTTGGCAGTGAAGGGAAAACAGAGAAAGGGGTGAAGGTGCACAGATATTTACTAAAGTGCTCAAAAAAACAAACAAAGGAGAAGGGGGTTCAAACTGGAACTAAGTGAATTAGCTCACATGCGCTTACTTTAGATAGGGGGAACCTAGGAAAACAATTAAAAGGAGGAGGAATGAGGGGATGAGAGCAGAACTCTTTCGAATTAGAAGGGGCAAAGCAAGAGGGGTAAAATGTGTGTGTGTGTGGGGGGGGGCATAGATAGGCAGATTAGATGGGATTCTCAGAAGAACCTGGGAGAAGAAAGGGAACTGTTTTGGGGCTCAGGAAAGGGAGAGAGGTGGTAAGGGTGGAAAGGGATAGCAGAAGATTAGTGGGGAGAAAACAGATGGGTTTAGCTGACTCAAACCATGACAAACAGTCTGGAGATGCAGCTGGTTGTGGTTTTTTTTTTTTTTGGAATGCTGTTTAGCAAAAACACAAATAAAAAACAACCCACTCGACACTTCGTCCTGTCCAAGTTCTGAATATACAGGACTGGGATGTCAGCTATCCAAAGGTACAATCTGTATCAGTTTTGTGAGCCAGGTGTGTCTTACACCCATTCATGTTATGGAACTTTGAAGATTGTGATTGAAGGTCAAACTGTCCCCTCAAGGCAATGCTCCAGAGATTGTCCTGTCATAAATATCTCCCACATGGCATCAGTGCCATTTACGTTCCTGCAGGTGATCTTCTCAAGAAGGAAGACAGCAAGGCATTCACCATCACATTCAGTCAGGCTTGGCAAATAACCAGAAGTCAGTGAGTCAATAAACCCATCATAACAATCTAGCTTTCACCCTGATTGAATCCTGAGTATAAGAATTATGAATAAATATCCTTTGGCTTCTTTTTTCTGTTCTTTGGTAGATTCTCCTGGTTGCTCCAGGAAAGCTATGCAAATAAAGGAACAGTGATAGGGTGCACTCGAGTTGCACAACTTGCCCGCGAGTCTGACTTAAGTCGCAGCAGTGACTTGACTCGGTGTCGACTCGGGTGTATCGAGCGGCTCGCCCTGACTTGACTCATGACTTGGCCCCCTTTTGGCCGAGTCATGTTTCAAGTCCCTATTTAGAGGCTTATCAGCAGTTGTAAAACCCGGAAGAAGGCATCATGATGGTGGAAAGATGGAGGCAAGAACTAACACAGCGGAGGCGGTGGGTGAGAGGGATTTTCATGGGGGCGGGGTGTGGGAGGGGGTAGGGAAAGGAAAGGCTTCTCAGCATCTTGGCCACAAGGATGAGGATGGGAGGGGGGCTGGACAAGGGATGGGGGCAGGGAAAAATATACAGGAAGGCTTTCAGTGTTTTCCAGCACTTTTCTCTTGTTGGCTGGAGTGGAGATTGGCTCAGGCTTCATTCTTCTTTCCATCCAGTGTTGGGAGGGGGGGTGTTACACTTATTAATATTATTATCAGAGGCATTCAATCCAGGGTGCTGGAAAAAGCAAACACCCCTATTTGAATGCTTGCAGGAAAATCAAGGCAAAGATAAGCGGGCTCAAAAATGCTCAAACATACAGAGCTTACCACTGATATTGGGGTGATCTCTGCAACCCCCCTTCTACCAAAGCAAAGTGGTTGCCTTGGGGCTGCTTACTTTAGGAGAAAGCAGCAGTAGAAGCAGATACTTCCAGGGCCCTGATGGCATCTTTTTATGGTGGGGACTGAGACAACCAGACCTACAGCGAAACCCTACCCCCACCACTGACAATGGAGCATGCGGGGGAGGGGGAGTGATCAGAGGCAATCCAGAGGTAAGCAAATATGTTAATGTTTCCTTCTTCCTGCTCCTGCTGCTGTGCTGCGGACGCTACTTTTGCAAGTTCCAACATGGCAGTGCCCATTTCTCACGAGATTTGGACGCTGCCATCTTGGATCTCATGAGATTCAAGATGGTTGCACCCAGGAGAACTTTACTTTAGGAACCCATAGAAGACTCGTGGAAGCGGTGACAAGAGGGGTCAGACCCAGAAAACTGGGACAGACCCGGTTTGTGGCCCGGCTAGCTGGGACTGGGCTCCGGAAACTGGGACTGTCCTGGTATTTCCGGTATGGATGGTAAGCCTACTCAGTTTTGTTCTACTTCAAAGGTGTCTTTTTGTGTTTAAAATGATATATAAATAAAGAAATGTACCTGTGTTAATGTTCTGGGCATTATTATTATTATTATTATTATTATTATTATTATTATTATTATTATTATTATTATTAAATTTCATTAATGCAGATTTTACAAAAATATGGCTGAAAAACGGGGTTTTTAAAATCTAACTTGCACTTTTCCTGCCAAGATCCACCTCCTCCCACCCACTCCCCACCCACTGCCCTCCTCCCTCCCCACCCTGCAATGCTACCAAATCTCCCCCTTATTGCCTCTGACACCAACGTACAGGGGCCAGTGGAGCCTCCAGGAGCTGCTGCCGTGCACGCTGCACCTCTAGCCATTTGTTGCAGTAGCCCGGAAGTGCGCAAAGGTTGACAGAGGTCTGGTTTTCACGTTGCCGGTAAAGGCCTTGCACTGCTGGAGCACTAGTTTCACCAGTGCAAGACCCAGATATGATTGGGGCACTAATCCCTGGTGGGAAAGTGATGCTGGGAGAGTGTCCTCAGACCCTCTTTTCTTGGGTGGAAATAATACAAATAGCACGTGATTCTTGGACCCAGCGGCGGAACGTCGGTGGAGCGCGTGGAGCAGGAGCTCCAGGCGCTCAGGCGGAAGGGCGCGCTTGCTTGGGGGGCACTCACCGAAGTGAAGCGAGGTGCTGACTAAAGTGAAGCGAGGCGCTGGATCAGCCCTCCTGCCCTCCCCGGAGCCCATTATGCTCCGAAATGAGCGCAAAACGGGTGAGGGGGCACGTCGACATGACGCGCGCAGGCCCCGCCCCCACGCGCCTGGGCGCCAGGAGGGTGCCCGTCATCTCTGCTTGGACCTCAAATTAATACCTCACATACCGCTGCTTCCTTTAATACTGATTTGTTGTAGCTCTCTTTGTCTTGGCATGATTGTTGACATATGATCTAGCCAATGAGAACAGTGCGTTCCGGAAAGCACAGGGCAAATCAGCATCAGTTTCCTACCATATTGTTCATGCTGTCTCCTATAGTACTGTTTCAACTTTCTGGGAATGTATCCCCGATATTATGGGAAGTATTATTGTACCTTAACTTACACTTCCAATGCTTTGTTTTTTGGTGGCCAAAAAGATCATGTATGCTTTCCAAAGAAACAATCTGTACCTGTGTTATCAGCAAGGTGTGGTGGACACACGCTTCCGCCATGTACGTCCAAAGACTCTATTTGAAGAACAAACAGTTCTGCAGGGGCAATTTTCCACAGGCCAGCTCCTCTCATAAATGTATTTCCCCCACACACTCCAAATTAGTGCTGTTTACTTTGGTGTAGGCATCCTTCTCAAGACAGCAAGTCGATCACATTCAGTCCTCAACAAACAACCAGAAGTTTGTGGATGAATAAGGCTATCTGGTTTGCCGATTAAATTCTGAGCATAAGAATGAAGATTCTTTGGCTTCTCTTTTCTGCTCTTTTCTGGCAATTCCTGACCTCTCAAGGTAAGACATGGAAACTGAGAGATAATCATGATTTGGAAATGGGATAGTATGGCTGAAAGATTTCAGGGAGCCCAGCCATCTAGGTTGGTTGATGTCATCCACCCTCTAGCAGTTTGATTGGGTGACCCTGAATTTTTGTGTTATGTATGAGAGAGTGGGAAAACCTGCTCTCGATTCACTTTCTCCGGATAATGTTTAATGCTGTGAACTCAAAATTGCCTTAGAGAGTCTGTTATCACCTTTGGGTAATTCACCAGTAGCTAACCCACATAGGGAATGCCAGTGGCGTACCTAGGCCATTTTGCCGGGGCCAATGAACCCGGGGCCAATGAACTTTTGACACCCCATATGACAAAATCTGCATTAATGAAATTAATAATAATAATAATAATAATAATAATAATAATTAATAATGCCCAGAACATTAACACAGGTACATTTCTTTATTTATATATCATTTTAAACACAAAAGGACACCTTTGAAGTAGAACAAAACTGAGTAGGCTTACCATCCATCCCGGAAATACCAGGACAGTCCCAGTTTCCGGAGCCCAGTCCCGGTCAGCCGGGCCACGAACCGGGTCTGTCCTAGTTTTCTGGGTCTGCCCCATCCTGTCGCCGCTTTCACGAGTCTTCTATGGGTTCCTAACAGAGGTGGAGGAACGGTGGAGCGTGTGGTTCAGCTGAACCAGGCGCTCCTTTTGGGAAAGGCGCCTCGAGCGGCTGCTCGAGGTGCTGACTTACTGTAGCGTGGCGGCAGCGGCTTCCAGCGAGGCGGCGGAGGCTTCGGCGGTTTGCCTTGGGCCCTCCGTCCCACCCTTGGCTCCGTACGGCTCTAAAATGGCCGAAAAACGGGCCGGGGGGGCGTGTTATGTCGCCGAAGCCCTGCCCTCTAGAGGCGCGCCGAGGCTCTTAAAGGCGCACCTCCAGCCTTGAGCCAGGCGCATGGAGGCCTGGCTACATCACTGGTTCCTAAAGTAAAGTTCTCCTGGGCGCAGCCATCTTGGATCTCGCATGATCCAAGATTGAAGCATCCAAATCTCGTGAGAAATGGGCACTTCCATCTTGGATCTTGCAAAAGTAGTGGCAGCAGGAGCAGGAGCAGGAAGGAGGAAGCAAGCAAAAAAGTCAAGCAAAAATGGTGGTGAAATGCAAAAAGGGTTGAAAATGGCGGGGAAATAATTAAATAATTGAAAATCCCCCCCCCCCCCAAGGAACAGAGAGGCAACGTGGCCTGAAAACAATTTAAAAATATTCTGGAGGGGAAAAATAGTAGGGGGGGCGGTTTGGGCACCTCAAAATCTGGTAAGCCTAAAATTGAGGACATCCCCACATAGTTGTGAGTCTTGGAAACAGAAAAGAAACATGGGGGGATGGGAGAAGAAAACCCAGACTGGGAAAAAGCCACCTTAAAAAACACCAAAGAACACCTTGCTTTGAAGTACAACAAAATAACCAAAACAACTGAGGACACCCCCAGCTTAACGTCCCCCCCAGACCCTTACAATACACTCCCTAATAAAAAAAAGGAAAACTACATTCACATATGAAGGGTGGAAGAAAAATACCTCCCCCCGGCAGACCTGATTATCCTTCCTTAAAAATTGCCGTTGCCATGATGAAGTACTCATCATGTAAACTATTAATAAACTTTCATTATCCTTACTGCATCTGCAATGTTTATAACAACTTGCAAACACCAGGAATTTACTCACTCAAATGATCATTTGAAAGTACAGAGCAGGGCTCCCGGCTGCCGGGCATTTAGTGCTGCTTGCATTCTGATTGGTCCCAGCTTTCAAGACATGCCAAGCAGAGCCAAGAGCTAAACGAGCTCTGATTGGGCTGGTGGGGGTCACGTGGGGGAACTAACCAGGAAATGAGTATTTCAGTAAACGACAATAAAAAGAGAACCTGGGGAAGCCGCGGAACGCAACAATGTGCAAGAGCAGTAATTACCTTTATTTTTAGACTTACAAACTTAAATTTTGCTGCCGCTGCAGCCGCCACCACCGCTGAAACGGCAGCAGGGCCCATTGTCGCCCCCCTCCGTCTGGGTCGCCCGTCGCCCTGGGGTGGCCCGCACCACTGTCCACCCTTTATTATGCGACTAGGGAATGTCAATCTGCCATGGGTGCTCATGCGCTTTCCACTTTTAGACTAGACCGTGTAATGCATGACATGTGCCGCACATGTCATGCATTACATGGTCTAGCCTAAGTGACATTAGTGCCTCCTAAACAAAAAGCCCTCACAGTGTACAGGCAAAAACAGTCCATATGCATTAGGGAACATTGTTTCCTGTCATGCAACCCTTAAGGGCAGAAGTAGTATTGTAGGGCAGGAGGTGTGACCTGGAGGTTGAGCCAGTGCCCTGCCTGAAGAAGCTAATCATGGTCGACCTCAGTTCTCGCTTGGATGGGAGACTGAAGCTGCTGATAGAGGGCTGCACTCGGAAGGGAAACATCTTGTGTATGGAAGGTTCTATATATGAATAGAACAATATTGTAAAAATGTATGTAGCCTGCCTATGTAAACCGCCTTGAATAAATAAGTCCAGTCGTGTCCGACTCTATGGTGTGGTGCTCATCCCCATTTCAAAGCCGAAGAGCCAGCGTTGTCCGAAGATGCCTCCGTGGTCATGTGGCCGGCATGACTCTCCTTGCCGCAGCGCGTAGCATGCAGCTGGAACACAGAGCGCTGTTTAACTTCCTGCAAGCGGTACCTATTTATCTACTCGCATTAACATGCTTTGGAACTGCTAGGTTGGCAGTTCTAGGAACTTAGGAGATCCTAAATGGGAAATAGTGAAACCTCCCGCCCCCCATTTCATTCTGCTCTGAACACAAACACTGATTCTTTTTCTTTCTGGCTTTCTGTAGAAAACGTTCCTGAATTTTCCAGCTTCGAATGTTATTACAGGGGAGGTTATTGCTGGCAACCTCGTTTTTGCATCTACCCCTACACGATCGATGGGAACTGCACCTATAACAGGATTTGCTGTAAAACGTAAGGCACATTTCCCCAATAAATTTCAAGTTCCTGAGTTGAAAATATTTGCTCCTACACTTTTCAGATCCAAAATTCAGATCCAAAATCAGGTCAAAAAAGCTACATTTGCATACCGATTCTTTAGGCTGAGTTCCTCATGTGGACAGTTCCTTTCTTTGGATGGGGGATAACTTGCATTTGCCTGTAATTGTGCATGGTTTGAAATCTGGTGTCTGAAAGCTGCTATTTTTGGATGCTGTTTTCCTTCTTGTCTTGTAATCTGATAGGTTTGGGAATGTGGGGAAGGAAGGAAGCCAACAACAGCCAAGAAGATGGGTGGGCGTGTGACGGTGGGTCAGAGCGCAGCGGAACCTAAGAGTTCTGCCCCACCTAGAGCGACACCACTGCACATGTGAAAAGCTGTAAAAGCTGTATAAGCGGGGCAGGGCCAAATGGGCCTCCATGGATGCACACCATCTCTGGTGCTGGTGTGTGTCCAGGGAGGCCATGTAAGGCTGGCATGTAAGGCTGATATCCATGCCCTCTCCCAGCCCAGGCCAGCCAATGGCCATACCCCTGGCTGCCCCTGCCTGTCCTCCCCCCCGCCCCTGTACTGACTGCTGCGGGACTCACCTTTGTCGGTCGGCGCAGGTCTGGGACCAGGGCTGAGCAGCTGGTTTGGGCTGTCCGACATATAAAATTATGTATGGGATGGATAAAGTGGATAGAGAGACGTTCATTCCCTCTTGCACAATACAAGAACCGGAGGACATCCACTGAAATTGACTGGCAGGAGAGTTAGAACAGACAAAAGGATATACTAGTTCTTTACCTAGTGTCTCTAGCGTCGCTGCAGGGGGGGCGGAGCTCTATGTTCCTCCGGGGCTCCGAGCCGCCGTTACACGGGTGCACGAAGCAGCCCTGCCCCCTTGCCTTCGGAACCATTCAAAGGCGAATGGTTCCGAAGGCGAGGGGGCGGGGCCGCTTTGTGCTCTGGTGTAACGGTGGCTCGGAGCCCCGGCGGAACTTAGAGCTCCACCCCTCCTGCAGTGACGCCAGTGCCTAGCATGTGATTAATCTGTGCAACTCCTTGCCAGAGAATGTAGTGATGATGGCACCTGTCCTCCTAGATACCTTTAAAAGGGGAGTGGACAGATTTATGAAAGAAAGGTTCATCACAGGTTAAACGTCATGGTGACTGTATGCAACCTCTGGGTTTTAGTGGTCTCTGAATGCCAGATGCAAGGGAGTGGTAATAGGATACAGCCAGTAACTGGTTGTCTTGTGTGCTCCCAGAGACATCTGGTGGGCCACTGCTGCGAGGTAGGAAGCTGGACTAGATGGGCCCTTGACCTGATCCAGCAGGGCTAGCTTATTCTATTGTTCTTATTCCAATCCATTAGTCTCCAGCTTTGTAAAAAAGTGTGATACCAATAGTATGGAACATTTCAGTCATGTGTAATTCAGGTTGCTTTCTAGGTATAAATGCTGCCATCATTTCCATTTTGTTTGATGAAAGTTCTTTGACTTTGAAGGTCTTGAGGCCTCAGGCATGTGTAAGAGTTGTTCAACTCCAAATACAGTAGTTAATGCTCAATTGCAGGGCCGGAGTCCTATTTTAGAAGTGGGTGCTTTAAAAACCTTATATGAAAAGACTGTACCTACTGAATTCTCCCTGTCATGAAACTTGTTAAAGTCAGAGGAGTCTGTTCAAAGTAAAAATTGGTAGCCCTTCATGTTTAATCAAGTCACTGCCTTTGAAACAGTGTTTTTCTGGTCAGGTCAGTAACGCCAGCGTTGGATAACCAGTGTTGAAGTTTGAAAAATCATTAAATACTAGACCCGTGATGGCGAACCTATGACACGCATGTCACAGGTGACACGCGAGGTCATTTTGGGTGACACGGCAGCGTTTCCCCCAGCGCCCCGACACACCTTATATTTTCACAAAAGTTTTACAAGCTTGTCTTAGACATTTAGGGCAGGGGTTTTGGCAGACCTCTTTCAAATTATTATCTAGTAAAACTCAGCAACAAAAAAAATCACTAATTGATGTTAAATAAAATGCAATGTGTTCTATAGTTGTTTTCAGTTCAGTTCAATTCAAAATTACTATTAAAAGTAGCAATAGTCAAAGTACTATTAAAGGTTATGGGGGGGGGGACACACCAGCAGAGTCAAGTTTTAGGCATTTTCAAAATTTTTGATACACCAAGCCCAAATGGTTCGCCATCACTGTACTAGACCATGCTCATCCAGGTGGCAGTACTTTTGGAACTGATAGTTGGCAGCCTTAAGTGAGGCAGAAGCATACTAGATGGAATATGTCAAATGCTGTCAAAGGAATATGACGGATCAGATGTAGCCGCTTTAGAAATTGGAAGTATTTGCTCTCAAGCTTTGAATCTGTGCTCCAGTCCCATTTTTTCTTGACTATGTAGATCTGAACATTTTTCTTTTCCTTTCTTTTCCCCCAAGACCTGTTTTCCTCGAAGTCCTTCTCGACAGGCACTAAGCACTGCATCAGCAATCACTAGCTCAAACATGAGTCTGAAACACGTTGCTTGACCTCCAAAAGAATCACATCTGCAGAAACCGATCAGCTATATGCAGAGGCTCCATGTCTATCCTTATAATAAATGACACTGTGGAAACAGACACATGTCAGTTGGTGTGTGTAAAGACTGGTTATTTACGACTTGCTTTATGATATGTTTATAACATTTCATTTTTTTTATTGTTGTGTATAGGTTTTATTGCACTGGCTCCATGGGGGAGCGGCATCTGAAAGGGAACACACATGGATGGGGTGGCCAACCCTCTCTTCCCAGCAGGGCGGTCGCGCCATCCACTGCAAGCTATCATGCAAGCTCACGTCACTGGTGCCAGTGCGGCCTGCAGCACCTGTCAGTTTGCTATGTGCCTTGGGGTTTGGAAAGCCACAGGGTCACGGGTGGGAGAAGCAGGTCAGTGACAGGACTGGGGGCGGCAGGGCTCCACTGCTTGCTTCAGTGAGGCTGTGCACTCCCCAGTGTCCTCGCCTGTGGGGCAGCAGTCTGTATAGGGCAAAGGAGGAGGGGGAGACACAGAGAAGAGGCAGCAAGGCATTGACAACAGCAACGGCACTCTCACCGGTCTCTCTGGGCTTCGGGGGTCCTGGCTTGGGGGGCAAGCGACCTACCTAAAGCAAGGGGGAGGGGGGAGACCCAAAGCAGAGGTAGTGTTGTAAGCACTCAGGGGTGCTAAGTGATTTCAGCTAGTTTGATTCGGTAAGCAGACACCTGACTCCGCGGGTGGACAGGGTACCCAAAAGGGAAGGAGAGAGAGGAAAAAGGGAAGAGATCTGCAGTTTGCAGAGGCGCCAAAAATAGAGCTCAAAATAAACCAACGTTGGGAAGAAGATCTTTACTCAGCTAGCGAGGACACAATCAGCAAGGCAGAAAGTGTGCCATATACAAGCATTGTAAAGGGTTTTATACATTTCATTATTACATTTAGGGCCATGGAGTACATTGTTACAGAAAATACATGACAAACAAGCACCAATAAGGGAAAGGATCCAAGAAGTTACACGTTGATACAGCCAATAGGAATTTGGACTGAAACTTTGCACCAATGAGAGCAGCAGCAGCATGTGTGAAATATTGAACCAATAAAAGACAAACTTTATTAAGAAAACCAATGAAAAGTGTAGTGCTTTGTGTAACTGGGGAACCAATGAGGGACGGGACTGGGCGCCAATGGGATGGGGGGGTGCTGGGGGTTGAGGTGATCGGATTTGGCCCCCACCTCAGGTGAGGTGAGGTGTTCCTGAATTGGATGAATGGGGTCTTTTGTGTAGCCTGCTGACACAAAAGACTGGATTTTCTAAATAGATAGGCAAAAGTGCCAGTACAATAGGTCCCTGCCCCCTTGGCACCAGGTATACAATTGACGGACTGTCAGTCAGGAAAGAGCAAGGCAAGTGATTGGATTAACATTTGAATTAATTGTAGCAAGCCAGATCAAGAACAATGGGTAAGGGGATAGTGGTGGTTGAAACGGAAGGAGACATGCACAGAATTACAAGCATGCAATCAGGGAAATGGCAACAGGAGGCAGACATTTGAATGATAACCAGAGACAATAGCTTCAGGATGAGGGGGATGGTGGTAATTGACGGAGAAGAAGGCATTCACAGAGACAGGTTTGAAGATCAGGAACTGGTGGTAATCTGAGTTCTCATGGGTGAATTGGGAGCTCCCAGGATTCCCTGCCCCCCAGCTAGCTTCCCAGGTAGAAGGAAGCCATCCGAGAGCAACACAGAATAGGAACATGGATTACTAGCATAGGTTATGTGATTTAAAATGGTCTCTCCTACTCCCTGCAGCACAGATCTATGGCAGGAGGCGCCCCCCGGGCTGCCTGCATTCAACCTCTTGTCTTCTCGCTGAAGGTGGGTAGAGGGCCTCGAACCGCTCGTCCTTCCCAACACTTCCCAATAGCCCAAGCAGGGTGCCCAGCCTCGAACTGGGCTTTTCAACAGCTGCAAATCTATTGTGCTGCATCTAGGAGCCTCTCCACTCAGCATGAGGCTTGCTTCAGCTAAGCGTGAGGATCGGGACCATTCCGTGTGGATCCCCTCCCTAGAGCGACCCCCGATAACCTCTGAGAAGGTCCGGTCACATAACCCCCAAGGGAACCCTCAAATTCCCCAGAAAAAGTCTCAAAAACCCCAATTCAGTGAAATAGAAACCTGCGCCTTTAAGCTGTCAAATGCAGGGAGAGCGGAAAGTGGCTGTTGAGTTTAATGCGGAAAGGGTGAGAAGTCATGGCTGGGTCAGGTAATGAGCGGCACACGCCGTTTCCCGGAGTTGGCTGAACGCCCAGAAAGGGGATTAGCGGTTTAGTGGGTCAAGAGGTTTAATAGGATTAGAAAGGTACATAGTGAACTTTTGCTGCTGCCGCTTCTCTAGGGGTTCCAGAGGGCGCGTGGCGGACACGTGTCGATGAACTTTTGCCCTCTGCTGACGCGTGTCAGCTGTCAAATGTTGCGAAAAGCGGAGAAAAGCCGAATTTTAAATGCGCTTTATAAAAAATGACCGTATCTCCGTGATTCTTGGACCAATTTGGATGGGGTAAAAGGCAAGAGGTTCAGGGGGGTGGGCCGGACGACATAAAAATATTTGTGGGGGTTTTTTATCCTTACTACAGTAGCTAGACATTGGCATCTGCATGCTCACCTGTCTCTCCCAGCTTGGGACCACAATCCTATGCTTATCTACCT
Source organism: Plestiodon gilberti rubricaudatus (assembly GCA_026170595.1). Classification (NCBI taxonomy): domain Eukaryota; kingdom Metazoa; phylum Chordata; class Lepidosauria; order Squamata; family Scincidae; genus Plestiodon; species Plestiodon gilberti. Next base: position 10,189,013 of record JANXHW010000006.1, on the reverse strand, counting down.
TGAGGTAGGTCCCACTGGATTCAGTGGGGCTACTCTCGGGGAAGTGTGCAGAGGTTTGCAGCCTGGGAGGGAGTTAGGCAGCACTGATGAGGGACGGGAGACACCTGTGACCAGGCAAGGGCTGCCCACTTGGTGTCTGTGAGGGAGGGTGGTGCCAAAGGGGTGCTTCAGGAGAGTTGTGGGCCTGAATACCAGAATCCCTACCTGTCCTTCCGGGGGGGGGGGCTGCAGTGGCCCTGTGCAACCAGAGATTGTGGTGAGTGTGTGGAGTCCCCTCCCCCTTGACATGTAGAGCTGCTGGGAAGGCTTGCCTGCAAAGTGAGATCTGGGAAGACACGTGTTAGTCATCTGTCTCTGTGAGCATATGCTGTGTCTTGTGCAGCAGGATGATGGGTGTTTGGTGCAAAGTGCTCCCCTCTTCCAAAGTCCCCCTTTGTGAGAGAGGGGTGTTATGGCCTCGTGCTGCATGCCCTGTGCTCTGAGAGTGTGGTGGGTGCCAGAGTTGGGCTTATATAGTGGGGTGGGTGTGGATTGATTGGCTGTCAGAGTTACACTGTATCCTATGCTCCGGGGGTGGAGGGTGTTGTGCTGTTTTGGTGCTTGTAATGTGTGCATGGCCCCCTATGTGGAGTTCCTCTAATCTACACCTGGTCTGTGGCTGGCATAGCAATTTTCAGCAGAAACGGGTGTGTCTGCCCAGTCGTGTAGGGATAGGATTTGGTGGTGGTGCTGCGCCTGCGGTGCTCTGCCCGTGTCCGTCCACATCACACCCACAACACGCCCAAGAAACTCCCACAGAATTCCCACAGCGCAGGTGGAGTTATGCGGGGGGCAGTCGACATCAGGTTTGCATCAGTGCAGGTTTCGGGCCCATGGCGCCGGCATTAGGTTTGCCTCCGTCGGTGTTGCCTCCATCGGTGGAAGCTCTCGTTGTGCTGGTGGATCGTGTTTAGCACCAGCATTTCTCTGGGGGGGGGGAGTGGCAGTGGGGCCAGTTGGCATGGGCCTACAATTTTGAGGGGGCCTACTCCAAGAGAGTTAAGGGGCATCGTTTAGCACGACATTGATGTCTGTTTGGCGAATATTTGGATCTTTCTGCCTTTGATGTTTATGAATTGTGATGTGATGCCCATTTCTGATCTGAAATTCCCAATACAGAATGTATTTGGTGTTTCTCATTACAGTACTGTACTTTCAGTATCTAGAATAAAAGTGCCTGCCATTACCTTTTTTTATAAATCGTTCTGTAGAAGTCATTCAGTTTGTAATGAAGATGACCTAGTTAAGGAGTGTTTGATCAGTCCAGTGGGCCCTCCGGAGACCACTGTACCTTATTGAAGACCTGCACAGCCTGCCACCGCCACTCCTTTCCTACAGCGCCACATTGTAATAGTGTAAAATGCCTGTTAGAAGGAAAAAAAACATGATCGGAAGCAACTTACGGCTGCACGCGCAACTGGAAGTTGCTTCCAGTCGTGTTTTTTCTTCTAACAGACATTTTACACTATTACAACTGGGAACCAGAAGGAAGAAATGGGTGGCGGGTCTACGCAGGTCTTCATGAAGGTACAGAGCGCTGCCCCCCTGACCACCCCCACCCGACCACAGACTTGAGCATCCATGGATGTTCGCATCCATGGGGGTTCTGTGTGTGGGGGGGTATATGCTATTTCTTTAAGGTTTGGATATGGGATTACAGCTGGTATGGATAATTCCTGAAACTAAGTTTGCTGGAAACTGATCACAAGGTTTAAGAGGGAGATATTTAAAGCATTTTTGGACTGGCATTTTGGAGAAATAATTTACCTGAGTTACGGCGCAATTCTGTGCAAGTATGCGCAGCCAGCCTGAATGGCTGGCCGCTGCATCCTGTGTGCATTGTGGCTTGCACCGGCATGGCTCAGGTTCACTTCAGGGGAAGGGGATGTTCATCCCCTTCCCCCAGTGTAAGCGGTGCAGGTCGCAGTGGGCCTCCTCCTCGGATGCACGCCAGCTCTGAAGCTGGTGTGTTTCCAGGGAGGCCGTGTAAGGCTGGCCCGGGCTGTATATCTATATGTATATTCTATATGTTTGTACAGCATTGATGACAAAAGTACTTGAAAAGTACAGTATGAAACGGGGTCTACATTTCCCATTTGGCCTGGGCATACCCAGCTCTACACAGCCCTGCATTTCCCATGGCACCCGCATTTCCTCCAGAGCTCCCAGAGCAGTCGCCCCTTTTGGAACCGCCGTTGTTCCAGTACATCACTAAGCTGCTTTCCAGGAACCTCCTCCCCCTGGGGAAGGTCATCTCAGCTGCCTTGCCTGGCTTCCCTTCCCAGGAACCAGCTACTGCTCTTGCCAGCTTTCTTGCTTTTAAACCCTTGTTCTTCCTGCCTTTGTGACTGCTGTGCCTTGGCACCCTTGCCCCACAATCTATGCAGGGCTTCAAACCGTCTTGGCAAATACAGGTAACCTTGGTCTTTGGCAACCCTGACCATTGACCCACAACCCCCCTATCTTCTATGTCTCTTCTTGTGCAGTCAATTTGATGACACTAGTTGCCTCTGCCTTTCCTTCTTGTTGTGAGTGCTCTCTCTCTCTCTCTCTCTCTCTCTCTCTCTCTCTCTGTGTGTGTGTGTGTGTGTGTGTGTGTGTGTGTGTGTGTGTGTGTATTAGTGAGTGAGTCTAGGACTCTTTGTCACTTTTTTGGAGAGGCCTAAAGATTAACCCCAGGCCTCAGACGAGTGACTCCTCCTATCCAGTTCTATCCTATCGAAGACCCCGAGTGTAGGTGGGCTGCACATCTCTTCCATGCGCGTTCACTACTTTGGAGGTGCAGCACATCAGTTAAGAGCAGAGGCGTATCAGGAGCGGATGCTGCCTGGAGCACTCCGGGGGGGGGGCGGCCCGGCTTACCGGGGCACTTCGAGGCCTCAGAGCCGGAGAAAGCCCCGGAGCGTCCACCACGACCGGTGGACAGGGCTTTCTGAAGGCAGAGCACTAGTTAGCCTTTTTTGCACATGCGCAGAACTAGCGCTCTGCCTTCAGAAAGCCCTATCATCCACCGGTCGTGGTGGATGCTCCGGGGCTTTCTCCAGCTCCGAGGCTGGGGAGAAGGCCTTGGAGCGCCCGCCCGTGTCACTGGACGGGCGGGCGAGCGAGCGAGCGCTCGCTCGCTCAGTGGAAAGACTGGGGTGAGCAGAGCAGCGCCGCCCGGCGCCGCGGTGCCGCCTGGAGCTGCTGCTACGTTCGCTCCAGTCTTTCCATGCCTCTGGTTAAGAGTGATCAAAAGGTGGGAGAAGGAAGCTCTTCCTTCCATGAGTGAGTGAAGTGATTTCACAGTCAGTAGAGAGCCTCACTCCTTGTCTGTAGCCAATAGCGTCACTAGATGCGCATCACCCTAGAGCAGGGGAGTGCGCGTCACCCCCCACCCTAGCGTGACCCCCCAAACACCCCCTCACCCGCACTCGAGGCCGGGGAGCTGCCCATTTGCCCAAAGGGCTGCCCATTTGCCCTCAGAAAAGTACTGCGCATGCACGAAAAACGTAAAACTTTACGTTTTGAACCATCGGGCCTTCAGAAGGCCCTGGAGCGCCGGTGGGGCCAGACGCTCCGAGGCTGGCTCCCTGGCCTCGGAGCCTCCGGAGGCTCCGAGGTCGGGGAGTCGGCCTCAGAGCGTCCAGAGCTGGGACGGTGACGCACGGGTGATGTGCGCCACCCCTTTGCGCGCGTCACCCCCTGGCGGTCCGCCCCCCCGCCACGCTCCAACGACGCCACTGTCTGTAGCCCTGATTCAGGTTACAGAGAAGAACCATGGCAATATCCTCGCCTTCATTTTGTCTCTTTTTCTCCCACTCATTCACCAAACATGAAATTTGATTTGATTCCTGGATTTACTGAAAATTTTCAACCTTGCATTTCTAACAATGTTCCCTCAGTGACATGCAAACAAGATTGTTCTACTTCGCAAATGGGGTAGAAAGTGCAAATATTAGCACAGGAATGATTAGCTGAATTCAGACTTGAGGAGGAGCGGGGAGGAAGGGGGAGGAAGGGGGAGGAGGGATCACGTTAATCAGTGGGAACAATGAAAAACGTTGGATCTTCTTCACTTGTCCAACGAGCGACGCCTGATCCTGCAGCCCTTGATCCAAGCACCGTTATCTTGACCTTTGCAATTGTTTCTCCATGCATCCCTACAGTCGGAAAGACATGAACGTAAATTTATGGGTCACATTTCATCGTAATCTTATCCCCAGTTTTCTCTGTTTTCTCTGTTTTTTCTGTTTTCTCTGTTGTTTTCTCTGACCCTGAAAGCAACAGAGAAAATGGGAGGTGGGGAAGTTTCATATGTTATGTGAGTTGCACCACAGAACCTGACCCATTTTGGGATAGTGGGGAGGCTTACGAGGGGAGCCGCAAGATGCTGGTCTTTCATTTAAATGAAAGAAGAATGGAGATTTTCATGGCTTGTTACATACTTTCGAAGAGTTTCTGGGCTAACTAACCGTTTCTGCTTTTAATTATTCAATCACGGCTTCCCACGCTTTCATGTACTGCAGCTACATAAATAGAAACGATGTTCTTCGAAAGTATTAACAGCTACCGGCTTGTCGCCGCGTTTGTTCACTGTTTTGATAAGGTTCCGAACGAGGAACGAAACGTCAACAAGCTTTGAAATATCTGTATTTCTTTGATTTTAAATACATGGCTGGAAAACCCATAAATTGTACTTCTCTGGCAGAGGCGTAACAAGGGTGGAGCGAAGGCAAGTAGTTCTGCAAGACTCTGTTACACTGGAGTCAGTGGCCCCTCCCCCTTGCTGTTGGAGCCATTCTGGCAGCAAAAAAGGCAACACGCAGGACACTCCCCTGTCGCTGCCGGAATGGCTCCAACAGCAAGGGGGAGGGGCCGCTGACTCCAGTGTAACGGAGTCTTGCAGAACTACTTGCCTTCGCTCCACCCTTGTTTCACCACTGTTCTCTGGTTTCATTTAAATGCCGCTGCCTCTGAGGATAGTCACTCAGCATTGTGACTGCAGCACTCAAAGTCCCACTCGTGTTCCTGGTGCCCAGCAGGATTGCTTCTCCCACCCTCTCCAAAGGACAACCCTCCATTGCCACCCTAAGAAGTCTCCACTTGCACCCCGAAAAATCACACCCAATATTTTGGACCAGCTGAAATTTGGCTCCAGAGGTTCAGAACTTCCATGTCTCCTTGGAACGGTTGATGAAAATGTGAGGCGAGTCATTTCCATAGAGACGACATCATAGCCCAGACCTCTGCATGAAATTTCTCAGCAGTTTAATGACCAGACACACCCAGGACTACCTGGAATTGAGACATCACCACACACCTTGCCCCGTCAAGGGACATTTGATATTGGTCACTATTTTTATATCTCAACTTTCCAAAAACATAACCGAAGAAGCGGAAGTGTGGTGATCAGTGTTCCCTCTCAGGCTTGCCTTGAGTGTGCAGAGGGCGGCTGTTGCCCTCCGGAGTGTTCAGTTCTAACCTCATCACCGAGCTTGGGAGTGCCAAGCGGGAAAGCGTGGCCATGGACTTGCAGGTGGTGTGCAGCCAGCAACCACGTTCAGCTGCATGGACTTCAATGATGACTAGCCAGGAGAGAAGTCTCTGTGCATTGTGTGCATCAATCCAGCCTAGGCTCAGGAGTTGTACAAATGGCAAAACTTTCCACAGACCATCCAGCAGGACTCCCTTGGAATCTATTGCATATTTCAAACATTAATGGGTTGGCGTGGCTGATCTTTAAAGTTGTGTCTGTTTTCTAGTGCACTTGAATGTTCTTGAAATGTCTTCTTGTCAGTCAGATCGAACATTCGGACTTGTGCTTCTTTCTCAGGCTACATTCCAACCATCAAACTGTGTCCTTCAACCCACCCCTGGGCAGGTACTATCAGCACTTCATGACTGATAGTACCAGCCACACAGATATAACAACACAAGTGCAGCAGTCCTATACATATTTTTCCTGGGGGTAAGCTCCATCGAACACACTGTGTACAATGAACACATTGTAAAGCACAGCATAAGGTTGTGCTGAAAGTCCAAAAGTGATTGAAGTTTAAAAGCTAAGAAATGCACAGAATGGATGGACTCACCAGGAATCCATCCCTCCTTCATAATGGATGATAGCCTTGAGACAGTCAATATCATCTCTGATGTCATTATCCAAGAAATCTACAAGAAGATTTGAAAGAAAACAGAGAACATTTGGGAGATTGTTGTATATTATCTGATTTTTTCCAAGCCCAGCTGGTACTTTCTCCCCCACCCACATCCATCAGCAAGAACATAAAAAGCTGCTATTAAAGTTTGTCCATAATGTGGAATCTCTTCCCCTCCCCCCCCCTAGTCTTGGTTTTCGACTTTTCAACTCTAAATGGTTTGGGACCAGGATATCTGCAGGACCTTCTGCTTTCATATGAGCCTGCCGGATAGGTAAGAACATAAGAACATAAGAAGAGCCTTGCTGGATCAGGCCAAAGGCCCATCTAGTCCAGCTTCCTGTATCACACAGTGCCCCCACCAGATGCCTCAGGGAGCACAAGACAACAAGATAACCTGTTTCCCGTTGTCACTCCCTTGCACCTGGCACAAAGAAAACCTACTCCTACAACCGGAAGGTTGCTTATCCCCATCATGGCTTGTAAACTGTGATGATGGACTTTTCCTCCATAAATCTATCCAATCATCTTGGACAGATTTGGATTTGGACAGATTTGGACAGAAGATGGTGAAGTCATCTTCTGAAACTGAATCAACAATTCAAGCAGAGGAAGCACTGAAAGGGGAGGAGTGGGGAGAGAGCTGTCAGCCTAAGAAGGGGGAACTAAATAAATACAATCGTATTATGTTTACGTGAAACTTGGTTAAAATATTGCCTAGCGCAGGTAACAGGAACACACATAACAAAACATCAGAGTCAAAAGGCAAATAAAAAAAAGACTTGGAAAAAAAAAACACTCCCCCAAAAGATGATCAAACGTTTATCTACCTATATTTACACAAGCTTGCAAACTGCAGGAGCTCAGCTCTTTGAAGGCAATTAGCACCTATCTGATTTTTGAATAGCCTCAGGGCTTGTGACATTTACTTATCTGATCTTTCCATCACCTGGGACCCACCAGAAATCAGGTTGCGACCCACCAAGTGGGTCCCGACCCACAGTTTGAGAAGCACTGTGTTAGATTATAAACCCACTAGTTCTGGGGTACCCTCTATTTTCCCATTTCCTGCACCATTCTTGATAGCTAACTTGTAAGGATGGGGGGGGTGAGAGGATTTAGTCTGAGTTTGGAAACCGAGCTCTAGAGTTTGCAGAAGGGATTTACTTTTACAACCTTCCAGCAACTCAAGAGAGGAGGATGTGGCAACAGAGTCTCATGCAGATGGGGCATCTTGAGATCAGAGCTCTTTGTTCTTTTGATTCCTAAATGTGCCTCACTAGCAAATATTGCAATACTGTGACATGCATCTCTGGTTCAGACAAAGTGCAAACTGGAGCTCCAGTCACCAAGAGGAAAATGGTCCAAAGGAAAAAGAAAGATGTCTTTTTACAACGTGGTTTGGCCTCCAGGCCTGCCTGGAATTACCTCTGGATGAAAGCCACATCTTCTACAGCATTTTTCACGAGATGAGCCTGAAGGCCTCCTTCAAAACTATTGCCCACCCTATTTGGATCATGCCAATAGCCTTTAGCTCGTTAGCCTTGTTGTAGCATGTTACTTACTGTCACAGCAGGTATCACAAATCACATTTCCCGGTAAAAATAGGTTTAAACGCGGTGTTTTCTCTCCACAATACAAAGCTCCTGTGAGTTGAAAGATCCCGTAGTATGATAAATCTTCATGGTCTGTTTTGTTTTTAGAATTGAAGTTGCTTGCATGGAATGCCATGCAGACCCCTGAGACAAAGAAAAGAGGAAATGGTCTCCAGTGGGGTGGAGAAAAAGAAAAAAAATATGCATTTTCATACAATAAACAATTCATAATTCCTAATTCAAAATGTTTTGAAGCAGAAAAGGATTTTTAAACACTTCTAAAAACTTCATTATAGCCAAACTTGATTGAAGAACTGTGCACATAACTCTATTGTTGAAATTAGTGGGGTTTTAAGCATTCTACTATCGGGGGGGGGAATCCCCACCACATAATCTTTCCATATGCATATATCTCCTGGAGTTCAGCAGGTTTGTTTTCTGGAGAAGCATTTGAATTGTAGCCTGAAACTAATCTAGCAGGATTTTGGTTTTATGTGCAGGGCAGGAGGCATTTAAGTGGACTTTTGCAAAATATCATGATTTGGTTATGCTTAGAGGTGTTTGAAAATGGTTTTATTTTTTTCACAGATTTTGGTGTTTAACCAAAATGAAATAGCAGAAAGTGGTGTTATGTGTTTTTATTCCCCATTTTTATCAATTGTAAATGCTTTAAAAGTGTACTAGATAGGTGGTACAGGTTGTATAGGTTGTACAGTGTTAGCAGATGAAGAATGAGACAAAATTACATGGTTTTATTTTTTTGCAGATTTTTTTTAGCAGAAACGGTATGTGCTTTTATTTCGTTATCACCATTTTCAAACACCCCTCTATGCTATATTGTGCAGTTTGATTTACATTCATTGTTCTGATAGCATCTATTACTTTGGTAATTGTCCCACGTTCAATCATAGTCCTCAAATATACTGTCTCATTTTTATTTTGTGACTTTATTGCGCTATTAGTCACATGTGCTTGCTATCTCTTTCCACAGATCAATACACCATTTGATGCACTTCAGTTACAATTGTGGTCCTTTCTACTGGTTCAGCTTTAGCGCATGGGTGTGTGTGTGAAAAACCCAACGTTCATTTCTCATCTTCTTTTCCACCTCTTCCTGAAAGTAGAAATCTGTGCAGATATCACTTACGTGTATAACAAGTAAGTACTGTACTTTAATTTCCATGGCATGACAGAGAATTTGTACGGTTTTATATATTATGCTATATAGTTTGTATACATCCATGGCACCCATACTTTGCCTTGATTTTTCAGCTGAACATCGGGCTGGGATGTGCCCAGGCAGAACGGGGTGGGGTAATGGGGTGGGGGGTGCGCAGAGAGGACCTGGTAGGGGGGGAAGGATTGGCAGAGAAGGCCTCCATATCCTATACCCCCTCCAAGGCCAGGAAGGAAGCCCTACATGGGGCTTCTTAGGCCTGCACTAGCGATTTAGTTGTTGCAGATCTGAGCAGCCCCATTGAGCAGGCTAAGGCTCGACATGAGACCTCCAGCCTGCTCAATCCCAATGCTAGATACAGTGTGGGCATTCATTACAGCCCCACTGTGCCAGCGCTGGATAGGATTGGGCTGCCCATGTGGTCCTGTACACCAAGACAGAAGGAAAGAAAGAAGTGTTAAACTGCAGTTGGAATAAGAGAAAAGTTTGCAAACAGTTCTGAAAGCATCTGGTTCAGAGCAAAATTTTAAAACTTATTCTTCATCAGAATTTTCTTTCTTCATTCATCAGAATTTTCTGACTTTTCGTCAAAATATAACCACTACAAAGTAGATTCTGCATGCCAAAAGTCCTATGGACAGGGCAAATTGCCTTGATTTTATGATGAATAGAATGTTCAGTATATAATAGTCAAATCTTCAAAATAATGGTTGAATCTTAAAAACAAACAAACAAAACCCCCAGACTCATCTAAAATACACAGGCATTCCTGTGAATATACTGTATAGATTCAATAGTAAGATTCAAATTTAAGCTTAATTTTCTAAATATTTCTGCTATTTTCTCTTAACTTTCTGAAAAAATGCAATTAGAAAATGGCACACAAGATTCCTCTGATGGAGAAAGTGCGAGAGGAAGAACAAACTTACAGTCTTCTAAGAAGTAGCTGTGGTATCCATCCATTCCTTTAGCAAACAAAAGTTTAGCAACTTTACATTTCTTAAACACCCTGGTTTCATTCAGCACAATGAACAGGGAGAGGAGGAGGAAGAGTTTGGACATTTTCATTGCTGCCGGTCACTTTAGGCTGTGATAAACATTTGTCCAGTTCTAATTCTGTACTTTTAGTTTATACAAGCTGGGCAGCTGATCTGTGTAGGTAGCTAAGAGAGGATCACATGGAGGAAAAAAAACACACTATAGAAATGTCACAGGGGTGGGCTAAGTTATCATTTGACAGACTAGTTGTGCTGAAGTTCCTTTAAAAAAAGTCACAAAGCACTTAGAAGATGAAATCTAAGACTGCGTTCCTTCCACCATTGAGTCCTGAACACTCTGTTTTTCAGATATGAAAACCACCCACCCAACAACCCACATGAAATATGGCAAGGGACAGGTGTTCTGTGCCACCACCTCTCCAAATCTGGTGCAGTTTGTTATGAAATGGCCAAGATACAGATGCTTCCTACTTTCATTGCCTTTCATATTTACAGTATATGACATTTCACAGACTTTGTGTCATCTCATCAAGGCTTTTCATGTCTGCAACATTCATCCTGTAAATAAATAAGTTATCCTGAACTGAAATTTGGCCTGAACTGAATCTGAACTGAAATAAATGGGAAATAATTCAGAAACTAATCAAATTGGAAACAAACCAACCACCCAAATTAACGGCACAATCCTGTGTAAGATGCAATGGTCGACCTAAAGGGCCGACCACCATCCTATGCTGTTCCTGGGGTGCCCCAGGACAGCCCGGGAGCACCTCAGGAGCAGGGGACATTTGTCCCCTTCCCTGGGTGCAAGTGGGCCTGGGACCTATGGGCCTCCTCAGGGAGGCCGTGGAAGGCTGACTCGGGCTGGGAACAGGCTCAGGATATCGGTGGAGCACGTCCCAGCCCGAGCTGGTCAATGGCTCCCTCCCTTGCCAGCCCGTCCCCCCGTCCCCCCCCCCCTGTGCTGAGCAGCCTAGGCCTTACCTGGGTCATCTGGTGCAGGGTTGGTCAGCCGGGGGTGGGAGTGGTGCTGACCTCCACGCTGGAGGCGTTTACACCCAAGTTGTTGAAAAAGTGCCTCATGGCACTTTTGAGACACGTTAGACTGGCGGAGCGCGAGCTCCACTGTTAGTGAGGATTACACTGTAAGTAAGAAATAAAGCATTGCTGAGCAAGCCAACACAATGAACCTGGCCACCAAACAAGCACCAAAGTGAAATTGTAATTTTGGATTTATTTGATTTTTGTATTCTTCTAGGAGAAGTTTCTAAACAGTAAGAACATAGGAAGAAGGTTGTATGGGTAAATTAGCCATGTATTAGAAGTACAAAATACAGAGAACTCCCAAAAGCACGTAACTTTTTTTTTCAAAGAAGCCACTAATAAAAGCAGGCAACGAAAAAATTAAAAACAAAAGTCCAGGAAGTCCGGTATTTATATACAGACTGACGTTTCAACCTCTAAGCTGAGGTCATTCTCAAGGTAAAAACCAGCAGGGCTGCCAAGATGACAATAACAGCTGCAACGGAAACCTGAGTTTAAAAGGAAAGGTTTCATTTGAAAAAAACACACACAGTTCAACCGGGAGTCAAAAGGAATGGTTGAGATCTAAGACATGACCAAGGTCATCATAATCCTGCAAGGAAAACAAGGTTACTCAGTATTTTTAGCTGCCAATTTATGTAGGATGGGGAACCATATTTTGTCCACAAATGATAACACTTGCTGACGGTTCAATAAATTCTGAGATCTTCTTTTAGTGATTTTGATAGCTTCCAGATTCTGACGCGTTTTGTTATTTGAGTCATTCACTAAGCATCTGGTTCTCCCAAACAAAATATCATGGTTGGTTGCCAGCGAATGTTCAGCAAGGGCGGAAACGTCTTTATGATGCAAACGAACTGCTCTTTCATGTTCTGACACCCTTGTCCTAATCATTCTCCTCGTAGTTCCAATGTATTTCCGACCACAGGTACAGGGTATGCTGTAAATTCCTTTTGTGCCAAAACAGTTGGAACAGTTTGAAAATGGATCCAATGACCTTGGGGTAGGTGGACTGCAGGCCGGGGGTACTGCTGCGATCAGCAGCTGATAAGGGCCAGCTGCTAAAGGGAATTTTTTCTGGGTTGCGGCGCGGGAAAGCAGGTCATGCCACAACCCAAAAGGAAAGGCTTCAGGCCTGCTGAATCGCCAGGGCTGTAGCCTTTTTCCCCAGCTTTTGGCACAGGTGGGCCCTTCCGCTTTCACCACAACCCAGAGGGAAAGGTAAGCAGGGGGGTATGCGGTGGGGTAAGCGGGCCTCAAAAGGTCCAGGGATATGCAGGACAGCTAGAGTCCCGCATAGGGGGTACACGGACCTCCAAAGATTGGGAACCCCTGACCTAGGGCATAGTGGGCATATTTCCTTGCTCGAGACCTTCAAGCAGAGGTTGGACAGCCATCTGTTGAGGGTCATCTTGCTCTGGATTTTCCGTATTGAGCAAGCCCCCTCCAACTCTCTAATTCTATTATTGTATACTATATTGTATACTAAATTATTCTATATGACTTCAGGACAGCCCTTATACTCTGATAGTCATCTTTTCAAGAGAAGGAATGCAGGCTCTGAGGACATTGCTCTAGAACAGCTTTTCTCAAAGTGTACTCCTAGGGGCCATGTGGCTCCCTGAGACCCTTGCCGGGGCTCCACAAGCACACCAAAAATGGCCGCCATCTGCTGTGTCCCCGGCTGTGTCACTCCACACTTGTGCTGATGCTCTGGGGCTCCCCAAGACTCCATCTAGGAGTGTAAAGGGCTTCGGAGACTGAAAAGATTGTGAACTGCTGCTCTAGAAGTTTCCTGTGGAGATGGCTTCCTTGCTTTTTGATCGGTTGGGAATATTGGCCCATTTTGGTCCATTATTCCAAATGTCTCACAAACAGTTATGACATGTATTCTCTGTTGCAGCAGATGTCCGGGCATGGATGTTTCCAGAAGCAGGTCACAAAGGCAACAGTTCTTTCCTCTTGATCCTCCTCCGTATCTAGTACTTGGAATTGGAACTCTGAACATGGAGGTTACATTCAAAAGCATCACTGTGACGCGTGTCACCCTGGACCAGGGATGATGTGCGTCACTTCCCGTGCCCCCCGTGCACGTCACCCCGCGCATGCGCAAAGCGGGCCGCCGCCATTTTGCGCATGTGCACAATGCAACTGAGGACAAAACTGCCCTTTTGCCCTCAGTTGCGGGGTCCGTCATTTTGGCACATGCGCAGAATGCAGAATGCGCCAAAACGCTGGTGAGGGCCCAGTTGAAAGAGGCCGAGCCGCCGGGCGGACGCTCCTGAGGGCTTCTCCCGGGCGGGGAGAAGCCCTCGGAGCGTCCGCCCGGCGGCTCGGCCTCTTTCAACTGGGCCTCGGAGGCTCCGGACGGGTGACATGCACGTGCGCGTCACCTGTCCGGAGGCTCTGATGCCGGGAGAAGACGCTCCGAGGCCTTTTTCCGGCCTCCGGAGCCTCTGGACGGGTGACGCGCGTCACCTCTATGCGTGCGTCACTCCGGGGTGGCCTGCCTCACCTGCCATGGTCTAGTGACGCCTCTGGTTACATTCAATTCTCATGGCTAATTGCCATTGGTAGACTTGGAGGAATTGCTCTAATTAAAGGACTTTGGAAAAGATGAGCTCTTTGAAAAGATCAGAGAGAAGAACAGAACTGCAAGAAACAACCAAAGAAGCAAAAATTCCCCCCTTCATTTCTGTGAAGGTCAACACCATGTGCAGAATTTGGTTTAGTTTGGTTCTTGGCCTCTTATGAATGAAATGTGAATCAAGTCGAAGTTTGTGGTGTGGATGACCTTGACTTTCATGGGTCACACAGGCCTGGAAGTCAATACATGTAGAAGAAGCAATGCCAGAAACAGTGGTGAGAATATTCCTTGCCTTGGCTGCTTTTGCGACAGAGCATGTTAATGTGGTTAGATGCTGAAATGCATCAGTCACATTATCTATGGACCTGGAGTGGTCTTCTATAACCCTGTGTTCTTTTTTTTTTTTTTTTGCTTTCTTCTCACAATTCACAGCCCCATTAGTTATGTATTCAGAAATGTAGGACCAACACCCAACATGCGCTATGATCCCAAGAGGTGGGCAGCCCAATTAAGTGCAAATCCCCGTGTGACAATTCAGCAGCACTGATGTGGGCTGCACTACATCCAATAGGGGATTTTTACATGCTGGAGGTCTGTTCGGGGTAAGGGGACATTTACCCCCTTGCCTCCGGGTAAGCTCTGGCAGCTGCCACGGGTGAACTTGGACCTGCGCCAGCAATATCGCATTGATCCATGAAGGTGGATCAGACCCAGGAAGGGGGCATTTGCCGGCTCTGCTGATTCCACCCCCCTCCTGGACCCGATCTGCTTACCCCTCGCTCATGTCACTGCCCAGTTCCACCCTTTCCCTGCCCCATTCAAACCTCTCCCTGCCTTCCTCCCTGACCCTGCGCTGACCATTAGTTGAACCTGGTCACTGCTGTGTTGAAGATGAGATATTGGCTATGTTGGGACATGTTTACTGAACATGTTTTCTACAGTTGTGAAGGGACTTGACAGCTTTGAGAAAGGCAATTATCTACTCTGCAATTATCAAAATCACTGTGATTGAACTTTGCTTCTTGTGGAAGCCCCATGGCTAGCCAGAGAGATGCCACTTAAATGAACAACAAGAGCAGCTCACCAGCTTGTATAATGTTACATTTGGCCTGTAAAGGCTCCTTTCAGAGCACCGTGTGTCACAGAGGGAGGAGAGCTTGAGTCAGGCAGCGCTATGTGAAACGAATCTTTGATTCCTCTTGCCTTAAAGCCAAACCACAGACGTTATTTATTTGAGTATTTATAAGCATTTCAAAGATGAATTCATGCTCACTTCTATAACATAGGACTGGTAAGGGCTTTTATGTCCTACAGGGGTGGTTTTCTGTAGCTTCTAAGAAGACTGATTCTGCTTGCAATTACATTGCTGGGTGTGCAGATGATCATGCTGGTGTTCAACCGGGATTGGGGTCAGCATTTTCCTGCATTTAGACTGGTTTTGCTACTGCTCCTCCTCCTCCTCCTGCTTCCTCCTACATTCAGTAATAGTTTGAACTCCACGTACGGTTGGCAGCCCAAAGCTACGACTAATTTCCCCAGCTTTCAAGATGATATTATCATTGGGGAATTTGTATCCGTTTTCCTTGCTGAAATGTATTTGTTTGACTTTATGTCAAAGCCAGAATCCTCCCCAATGGCATGGTGAGTAACTGTATTTTTTTCAAAAGTCTGGATTGGGTGTTTAGATGTAGCCAATCTAATTTCAATATGCCTGGGCTAAACCATTCAAGACTGAGAGCTGGTTCACACATGGATGCTCATCATTTAGTAAATGCAACATCCGTGGATGATCTGTGTGTGTGAATGGGCCATGGGAAATCCAACAGTACAAATAAGACACCATCACTCATAACATGTACAGCTATCAAGTGAACGGAAATTTAGTGTTTGAAATACGCATGGGAACAAATACTCATTCTTCAGGACTCTACACTATGAACCACACTATAGCAAGTAAAACATTCCAAGGATCTTCTGCCAGTAGCGACCAGGTCAAAATTGGCATTTTCAAACCTAAATTTAGGAAAAAAACATCTTTTTTGAAGTGTATTTGTAGGCCAGATAATAACCCCCTGAGGAAGCTGCATGTTCACAGTACACCATAATTCTGAGTTGATTCTGTGAAGAGAAATGGCTACTTCACCCATAAGAACACAAATATGATGCATGTAATTTCTTGGTACATTTTTTGTACAAGCATCATGGACATTATCTTGTCTCCCATAGAATTCCTATACAACAGGGCTACTTTGCTCATTGAGCCCCACTATAGCCAGGCAATTCACAGCAAGTGAGTCTTTCCTGTGCTCACCTACCAATGTCTGGATCCTTTTCCTTCCCAAGCACCATGCATAGTTCCATTCCTACGTCTCCTGAGAGTAGCCTGTGTGTGCAGGTCTTTGGCATGGAAATCAGATGCCAACCAACCATGACATTTTCCCCCTCTGCAGAAATTGTCTGCATCACTAAATGTTTCTAGTTACCATTTCGTATGGTCCTTGTGTTGCCAGGACGGAGACTGAGTCAGGTCAAATAATATTAGTTGCACCAACTCAATACAGTGACAGCCCCTTAGAGCAACTACAGAATTGGCAAATATTTACTTGGAGTTACTTTCTTCCATGATAGCATTCTTATGTGTGTGAAAGGGGCACAAACTGAAATTCTGGATTGGATAAAAATAACAGCCCAAAAGCAGATTGGATTGGGCATGGCCCAAATTGCAAGATCATCAGCTAGACTTTTATGGAAATAAAGTGCATTAATTTCTCTGATCTGAGGATGTAAGACATAACAATCTCATTGCAGGTTAAAGCCTAAAAACTACCAGCATGTCCTTGCTTTTGTCTTTGCCATTCATGAGATCAACAAGGATGCCAAGTTATTACCCAACACTACATTGAAATCCAAGATCTATGACAGTTCTTTTAACCCAATGCTAACCTATTGGAGCATTTTGGATCTTCTTTTCACAGGACAGCGCTATCCCCACAATTACCTCTGTGACAAGAGGAAGAAGTTCATGGGTGTCATTGGGGATCTCACATCTCAGAACTCCATCCAAATTGCCAATGTCTTGAATACCTATAAGATTGCACAGGTATGCGTCTTCATATAAATGCTCAACTAGATCTACGCAACGATCTTATCCTGCAGCAGTGCTGGTGTAGTGTGTGCTGCAATGGCCTAGGGTGTCACAAACATCAATGTACCATAAAGCACATTGTGACACCCGGAGAGTAGGCAGCACCGGTGGGAAGGCCTGCGCCGCCCCGCCAGTGCTTATTCCAGAAAACTGCACGCCAGAGCAGGTAGGTTCCACTCTGAGAGGTGCGAGGGCATGAGGAGGGGGCATAACAGGGCGGGGAGTGTGGGGTGGTGGTGGGAGGATCAGGCCCAG
Source organism: Plestiodon gilberti rubricaudatus (assembly GCA_026170595.1). NCBI lineage: Eukaryota > Metazoa > Chordata > Lepidosauria > Squamata > Scincidae > Plestiodon > Plestiodon gilberti. Next base: position 10,172,033 of record JANXHW010000006.1, on the reverse strand, counting down.
GAGGGAGCGGGACCAGCAGCACTGCTGCACACCGAATCATATCCCCCTCCAGGGCTTGTAAGCCTGACACGGGTCTTCTTGGTTCTGTGTCAGCAAATTAGATACAGAACCAAGTAGCTCCATTGCGCAGGTTGGGGCTTTACCCAAGGCAAGGGGATGAATGTCCCCTTATCCCAAGGAGATCTCCAGCCTGCTCCTAGCCAGCATAGGATGCACTGTGGGTCATGTGGCCCCCCTGCATCGGTGCTGGATAGGATTGGGCTGCTAGGAAAGTACTGGTCCACCCACATCCTACCCCCCTCCAGAATGTATAACATTTGATCCCCAGTGGACTTCTCTGCTTAGAATCCACTCTTAGTCTAACAGCCCAATCCTGTGTAACTCTTGCACCAGTGTAACAGTAGATCCCCCAGTGTAAGGGCACTTATGCCAGTGTAACTTGCCGTACGCTGATGGACACAGGACAGACACCGGCCGCTTAACCCCCCTTGGATGCCTCACACGCGCAGTTTGGATGCAGAACGGACACCGGCACAACTCCGCCGGTGCAGGGGGCATTCTGGGGGCATTCAGAACCCCCGGAATGCCCCCTGTGCCGGCAGAGTTGCGCCAGCATCCGTTCCACGTCCGAAGTGCACATGTGAGGTGTCCGAGGGGGATTGCACCAGTGTCCGTCCTGCGTCCGCTGGTGTACGGCAAGTTACACTAGCATAAGTGCTCTTACACCGGGGGATCTACTGTTACAAGAGTTACACAGGTGCAAGAGTTACACAGGATTGCGCCCTAAGAGTACTAGAAGTAACTACTTGAAAATAGCTTGGACTATAATATAATCTTTTCTGGAAGATCAAATTCCATGAATTGAAGAAAGCACTTGTGGTTCAAGAGCAAGGGAATTGTTAATAATGTATGGTTTCCTATCAGGTCAGTTATGGCTCTTTTGACCCTGTACTGAGTGATAAAGCTCAGTTTCCTTCTTTCTACCGGATGGTTCCAAATGAAAACCCCCAGATTGCTGGGCTCGTCCAGCTGCTGAAGCATTTTGGATGGGACTGGATTGGCCTGCTTGTATCAGAGGATGACAGTGGAGAAAAATTCCTTCAAGCTCTGAAACCAAAGCTCCTCCAGAACAATATTTGTCTTGCTTTGATACGGTCAGTTCCAGGACTGAGGAGTTACTCAACTGAGAGCTTAACTAAATATCTTGGAATGATCACCTTTGTACCTGAGTTGAACAAACTTAATGTCGTCATTGTCTATGGGGATGCACAGTCTATGGCAGGCTTAGAAATTGTTTTAAAATATTATGAATTTCATCACACGCCTCCACTGGAGAAGGTTTGGATCATAACTGCTCAGTGGGATTTCACAGCGCTTTTCCACAATGAAAAATTCACAACCAAATCCCTGAATGGCACCTTATCCTTGGCGCTCCATGGAAATGTGGTTCCGGGGTTTCAGGAATTCCTTGAGGCAATAAATCCGTATCAGTCTCAGATTTATTTCCTCCATGTTTTCTGGTGCAGTGCATTTCGTTGTTCACTCCCAATATATGACTTGTTTGTGGGGGGGAATGAAATCTGCACCGGGAAGGAGAAGCTGGAAAGCCTCCCTGGAATTATGTTTGAAATGCGAATGTCTGGTCAGAGCTATAGTATCTACAATTCTGCTTATGCTGTAGCTCATGCTCTGCATGCCCTGAACTTATGGCAAACCAAACAAAAAGCTTTGGTAGATGGAGACAGGTGGGACCTGCTGAATCTTCAGCCATGGCAGGTAAGGTATGGCTGAAAGTAACCACTTCTAGTATTCAGGCTCCTTGTCCAAGTGCTGTAGGCTTGTGGAGAACCATCTGGAAAGTGACCCTTTTGACTGCCAAAGCCTTCCATCAGGGCCATTCAGAGGAATATTATCAGAGGGTACAAAGTTTCTTTGGGGCCCCTACCCTACTTATGAATTTGGCTCCTGGGCCCCCTTTTTTGCTCTAGGGCCCACTCTTTGACCCATTTTTCACCCTGGGCCCGGGTACAAATTACCCCCTTAACCCCCCTCTCAGAGGCCCTACCTTCCATTTGAGTTCTGAGGAATTACTCAAACAGCTTCTACACATTGTGACCCAGATACTTAAACTGGAAAAAATGATGGACTACAACCTAGGTTGTGATTGCATTGATTCATACACCATAACGGCAATTTTCATAATGAAGTGAAAGAATATGGCAGGGGCTGGATTCAATGATATTCAATGACTTCTGGGTTGTTTGTGTCTCAATGATATAAATGGGACCGAATCCCCCCTCCCCACAAATCCAGGGTCTGTGTATTTTCAGTTAGCCTTTTTGGTGTTATTGCATCTGATCCCAGCTTCTTTAAAAAAAAAATAGAAAAACTCTGAACATTTTAAAGAAAACTTAAACATTAATTCTTTATGTTTGTATAAATTCATTATTTTATGGTACTTTGTTCCCTGTATTAAAAACCCATGTACTCCATGTTTGAATGAATCTTCATTATTGTTTAATGCATTTGTACCTCCTCATCTGTAATAATTGCACATTCTTTTCCTGTTGATCCTTGCCTCTATTCCCCCCCCCCTCTGTTGCTTCTTCTGTTTCAGATTTTATGTGGTAGGATTTTTATTTATTTATTTTTAAAAAATTATACCCCCGCCTTTATCCAATGCCAAAGCAAGTGCCCAAGGCGGGCATGAACCTGTCCTCTTTTTTTTGAGGCACGAACCTCTTATATTCTGTAAATCATCATGCACACTGAAAGCAAAATATAACTAAACTGGCCCCATCCTATCGAGGCCTTACAGTGGTGGATCTTGCAGTCTGCCATCGTAAGTCCTGGAACGATGGCGCAAAAGTGGCTCTGTCATTTTGTGGGCTGGGCACACCAGTGCAATGGCTGGAGGCCACATGTGGCCTGCAGAACTTCCCCCATCCTCTGCTGAAGCAGGTAGGTTGGTGGTGGTGGTGGATCAGGGGAGGATTGGGGCAGAACATAGTGGAGAGCAGTCCGGGCTCCATTGTCGGTAAGGGCTATTTCACTTATTCCTCAGATTGCCCTCTAAATGAACAGAAGGAGCTTGAAAGTCCTCACTATACCAAAGCTTCTCACAAGCAGCAGCAACAGCAGGACTTTCTAACAGTGCAATTCTTTGCATGGACACTCAGTAGTAAGTCTTTTTGTATCCAGTGGGGCTTACTCCCAGGAAAGTGTGCATAAGATGGGAACCTAAAATACAGGTTTCTGTGAGTGTAAACATTGTCCTGTGCAGCAGCAGCAAAGCTGTTGGTGAGAGAAAGCAGGGCTGGGGGGCCAATGGCAGCATAGAGACAACTGCCCAGAAGGTCCCCATGTATGACTCTGGAACTTTCTAAGGAGTTACAGCATTGTTTCCTGTTCAGGCAATCAGATCTTGAGCAGGCAACTACTTCTGAAAGCTGCATGAGCAGATTATCTTAAAAAATTCCTCACAGGAGGGCTGTACGTCTCACCTGCAAGTCAGATACTTTCCAAAGCTTGGCATTTTTCAAAAATACAAACATTTGCAAATTCTGAAGAGCTGATATTGACAGAGCGGGAAATAGATTTGCCAGATACCCAAAGGTCACAACTCATCAAATTCCAAAGAGAGAACAGTTATCAATTTTCCATTCTATGAGCTACAGAACAATTTTAAACATGTGTAATCTGAAGTCCCTCTATATTCAACAGGACCTTTCCTCTCATACATGTGTGTAGCATTTTGAGATCAAGGTTGTACATTCTTTCTCTTCTAACGTAGCTTCATGCTTTTCTGAGGAAAATTCGCTTCAACAATAGTGTTGGAGAAGAAATATCTCTTGACGAGAATGGAGAGCTGGCAGGTGGATATGATGTCATCAACATAGTCACGTTCTCCAATGGATCCTTCCAGAGAGTTCAGGTTGGAAGGCTGGACCCCCCGTCTCCTGCAGGCAATGAATTCACCATCAACAGAAGTGCCATTGTATGGAATCAAAAATTTAACCAGGTGAGAATACTTTTTTTTTAAAAAAGAGATTGATACATTTTAGCATCTGAGATAAAAAGACAGCTGCTGTTGTTCATTTGGTGAAGCTCCCAATTCTTCTTTCCTACACCAAAAATACTACGGTCCAGGTCTCTGATTTTTCCTCATATTGCTTTCCTTAACATCTGAGAGATCAACTATAGGTTTGATTGACATTTATTAAGGAATAACTCCATCCACACCTCTCCTTTTCTCTCCATTTTCCCCCTTTCCCCCTCCTCCCCAATGACCCTTTCTTCTACTGGATTTCCTTCAGAAGGACACATTTCCATCCAACTGAGCTAACTGGCAGGATGCAACAGGTCTCAAATGAAGGAGCCGTGATGAGTGAAGGAACGTTCTAAGACATTCCCAAAGAGGAAGGCCTTTAAAAGCCCAATCCTATGCCCCGCTAGCCCAGAGAGGGCAGCGCAAGCGACGGAGTGCATGCTGTAGTAGGCTATGGACGGGGGGGGGGGGACCAGACAGCCCAGGAGATGTAAATAAAAAACTTTTCTTTTTACTTTTCTCTCCAAAGGCCACCTGGTCCCCAATGGGTCTCCTTGGACCTGTGCCATCTCTTTAGTAGGTGTACATCTGAGGAGACCCCTGGGGGTGGGTACAGGCCGGGAGGGGGAATAGGATCCCACATGCACTAGTGCCTCTGAGATCCACTCTCTCCAGCCCCTTTCTGCCCCTGGCCTGGCCCACTCTCCATCCTGATCCTTCCATGATCCTACCTTGCACCACCCCTGCTGCTGACTTACCAGTGACAGTGGAGGATGGTGGAGGTTCTGCAGGCCGGTGGTGCCTGGAGTGAGAGTCAAACCGTGGAAATCAGTCTGACCTACTTTTGTGATTGCTGTTAGGTGTTGCCCCGTGCCAGATGTGTAGAGAGCTGTCTCCCTGGGTTTGGCAGGATTGTCCAGCAGGGGAAGGAAGTGTGTTGCTATGATTGCGTTCCATGTCCTGATGGGAGCATTTCAGTGCAGATGGGTAAGAAAAAGCCTATGGTGTTGCATGGAAAATGTTCCAAGACTGCAATCCTATACACATTTTCCTGAGAGTAAGTCCTTTTGAACTCAGTGAGACTTGCTTCTGAGTAGACATGCACAGAATTAGTGCTGTAAATGCCTTAACTTGTGAGCCTACTCAAATTCCTACTACTTTTCTCTGTAACAAACATATGAGTGGATTTATCAATACCTTGCCTTGAAACAGGGTCAGGCAGTGAAAAATCTATGGATTGTATCTACCCTGGTAATTTTTCCACTGGAGAATTTTTCCTACTCCTTTCACAAATCCAGTGCGCCCACCATATACCGTATTGTCCCAAGTATAAGATGCACCTGATTATAAGACGCACCCTTAAAGTTTGGTGCTATTAAAAAAATTAATTGAATCACTGGCATTAAATTTATGCCTGATTATAAGACGCACCCTTAGTTTAAAAACTTAAATTAGGAGAAAAAAATGAGTCTTATACTCAGACCTATACGGTATTTATCAATTCGAAGTGGCACTGGCCAGGGATACACACAGTCAGAGTTACCAATTGGAAAACAGTGAAAATGAAGAGAGACAGAAACATAAAAAGTTGCAGGAGACTTGGGAAAAGAGGGGGGGGGATGAGAAAATGATAGGACGACTGAGAAAAAGCAAAGGAAGGGAAGCAAACAAGTCACTCATTTGGGGGGCTGGTTTGATGCTGCAGCATTTTGTTGTGGTCTTCTTCTTGCTGAGGCTGAATACCCATGACAAGAGAGGTGTCTGTAAGAAAACAAATGAAGAATATTCAATGCTTTACATCAGGGGTTCTCAACCTGTGGTACGAGTACCCCTAGGGGTACGCGGACCAATGGCAGGGGGTATGCCAGATCCTGCCCCTTCTGCCCCTTATCAACATCAATCAGTAGTTAATTACTTGTTAATTAGAACTTAAATGCAATCCACCCGTCTGTCTGTCTGACTGACTTACTCTCTCTCTCACACACACAGAGTTAAGTAAGACATTTTTTCACATTTAAAATTGTTGTAGTAATTTTTTATTTAGTGATTAATTAGTTAATTAGTTAATTGATTTATCTAATTAATTAGCAATTAATCAGCAGGGGATACTTCAGAAAATTGGACCATAGTAGGGGGTACCCGAACCTCCAAAGGTTAAGAACCCCTGCTTTACATCATTTTTACTATGGAACCAATGGCGTCGGCTGATGGGGGGCGGGGGGGCGGTGGACCCCAGGGCGGGGGGCGGAAGGGCTCCGTGGGGGGTGGGAGGCTTCTTAAGTTTCGGTTTTTTCGGTTTTTTTATTATTTCGGGTTTTTAAACGCTTTTTTAGCACTAGCGCGGGGCTTGCAATCGTTAGTGTATGCTTTCCGCCACTTATCTTGATTGTAGGAGCCTCCAGCGACGATCTACTTCAGCGACGATCTCTTCCGGGGCGCAGATAGTTCCTCTGCTCCCGGGCACAAACTTTGTAACGTGCCCAGGAGCGCTTTGCAGAGTTCACGCATGCGCAAGACGACGATGTTTCCAATCGTCGTCTTGTGCATGCGTGATTCACAGCGTGAACTCTGCAGAGCGCTCCTGGGCGCTTTACAGAGTTCGCGGCAGGGGCAGCAGAGCAGAGGAACTATCTGCGCCCCGGAAGAGATCGTCGCTGAAGTAGATCATCGCTGGAGGCTCCTACAATCAAGATAAGTGGCGCAAAGCATACACTAACGATTGCAAGCCCCGCGCTAGTGCTAAAAAAGCTTTTAAAAAGCTTTTTTTGAAGTAAAAAAAACACGGCAATAAAACTGTCAAAAATAGGTTTCGATTTTTGACAGTTTTATTGCAGGGCTCCGGGGGCCCCGCCCCCCCATGCGGGGAAGCCTGGCGACGCCGCTGTATGGAACCCATGATGCAGGGTGATTGTAGGCAAAGTTAACATGAACAGAAGCATACTGACTGTAATCCTATGAGCTTTTTCCCATTGAACACAATGGAACTTCTGAGAAGACATGCCTAGGATTGTGTTTTATGTCAGGGCAAAGAAAATGACTTGCTGTTCATAACATAGGAAATTATAGACACTGTTGCATTCAAGGATGGTAAAATGGATTATGATTAAAATAAATAAATAGCTAATGTGTGTTTCACCAAACCTTAATGCAAATCTTATAAGAACTCAGTTAAAAATGTTTCGAACTGTATGTTAAAATGTCTGAACTCAACATCGTTCACTGATGTTGAACTAAGTTTTATTGTATACGCTCAAAGGCATGTTTTGATTGGTCCAATGAGGAGTAATAGAGGTCCCCAATTAAATTCAGATAACCATTTTGCCTTTTGGAAATACCGAGACTTTCATATGAATTTCAGATGCAGATCAGTGTGAGAAATGTCCAGCAGATCAGCATCCTAATGAGGAACAGAATCAATGCATCCCCAAAAGTGTCATGTACTTATCTTATGGAGAACCCTTGGGGGCAGTTTTGGCTTTCTTTGCTCTCTTCTTTTCTGCGGCCACATTGCTTATGATGGTGAGTTTCATTCTGCATCAGGATACTCCCATTGTCAAAGCCAACAACTGGAGCATCACCTGTACCCTGCTGTGCTCTCTGTTTTTTTGCTTCCTCTGTCCATTTCTATTCATTGGTCAACCTAGGAAGGTGTCTTGTCTCTTTCGGCAAACAGTATTTGGCATTGTCTTCTCCATTGCTGTTTCTTGTGTGTTGGGCAAAACCATCACTGTAGTTCTGGCCTTCATGGCCACCAAGCCAGGAAACAGGTTGAGGAAATGGGTAGGGAAGAGACTGGCGGTTTCAGTTACCATTCTCTGCTCTCTTTGTCAAACTGGCATCTGTGCTGTGTGGCTGGCTACCTCTCCTCCTTTCCCAGAGATTGACATGCATTCTCAGACCGATCGTATCATAGTGCAATGCAATGAAGGTTCAGTTGTCATGTTCTACATTGTCTTGAGCTACATGGGGTTCCTGGCCATCATCAGCTTCACTGTGGCATTCCTGGCCAGAAAGTTGCCGGATACTTTTAACGAAGCCAAACTGATCACCTTCAGCATGTTGGTCTTTTGCAGTGTTTGGGTCTCTTTTGTCCCAACTTACTTGAGCACCAAGGGGAAGTACATGGTGGCCGTGGAGATCTTCTCCATCTTGGCATCTAGTGCTGGCTTACTGGGTTGCATTTTTCTTCCCAAATGCTACATTGTTGTACTGAGACCTGACTTGAACACCAGAGAACAACTTGTAAGAAGAAAGAATGATCACACTTGACTCTTGAGATGTTTTTACGTATGTAAATAAGTAACAAGCCCAATCCTATGGACGCCTTCTGCTGATGGAACTTTCCCAGGAGTTAAAACTTCCTTGTGTGATCTTCCACACATAGATATCTTTTCAAATGCCCATTGAACATGTGGGTGAAACGTTAGGACTCAAAAACCTTTCAAGACCATGGTCCTTAAGCTCGAAAAATGTTAACTTTATTAAAACTAGTGGTCCATCAGTGGTGCTCTCCTTTGGCACTGGAGATGCAAGCGATGACACGCACAATGGGACCGCCAGCGCAAATGGCTGTCAACTGCATGCGTGTGCCATTGGAGTGCCCAGCCACTGCTGGAGGAGGTAAGTTGGTGGCAGAGGTGGACAGTGGGTGGGCAGTGGGAGTAATGGGGAGGGGGAGAATCTGGGCAGGGATCAGGATCAGGACTGCCAGGGGAGTGTTGGGGAGCGCAGATGTGCCGCTGATATCCTATGTGCTGTGCCTGACCTTGGAACATCCCCTTGGGTCTACTCAAATATGCACCAGCAAAAGAGCCAGCATAAATCCAAGTGGTCCTATTGGTGACCGTGGCGTGGTTACCTCTCCATTGCGTCATGGTCCCTGGCCAGCCCATAGCATAGAATGGAGCTGGTGCCAGCATCACTGCATGCTATTTCCCTGGGGAGGATAGGTTTAGGGCATAAGTAAATGAGACATGTACTTACCAGGAGTGTCCCTGATTCACACCCTTTCTGTTTGATATGGACAGAAGTGGTACAGGCTGAGAACCCAGATTACACTGCTTCCATTCATATTGGACAGAAGCAACATGGAGTATAGAGGTTGCATGTTGTACTCCTGGTAAGTAAAGAGTAGGAGGATGGGGACTTGCCCACTTGTTTGTCCGCCTGCCCTCCCCCACATCCATGGGTGGGTGTGCGCATGTGCAGAGGAGGCATTTTGGAAGATTTCAGTGGTGCAGGGACATGCTCCCTCAGGCATTGGGAGGTCTTGGGCTGGTCCTGCGAGGGATGATAACTTGGAGCATGACGACTCAAAACAACGTGAAAGAAGAACATGCTTTGCTTGATAAGGAATAGGTGGGACTATGATAACTTTTCAACATGGGATATTGACATGCAAGAAAACTCTTCCTATATGCAGGCCCTTCTAGAATTACCAGATAATGAAGTGGGGGAGGGCAGCTGGGTTAGGTGGGGTGAACATGGGGACAGTCAAATAAGTTCCTGCCCAATATTAGGAAAAATCCTCTATGCCTACGTTGATGCCAAAAGGACCATAAAAACAGCAAGCAGGATCTGAGCCACAGAGAAGTTCGGCATCCACAACAAAGAGCAAGGTTGTGGTGTATTGCCAGTTTCTCTGGCCTTCCATTGAACTTGCTTCAAATTGAGCTGGCCACTCAATGCAAGAGGTGTGCCAGAGTATGCTTAAGGGTTTGAATGTGCTACTTTTGATTGCAAAAATGACAAGGAATAGATGCCACTGTTTTATTCAGATCAATGATACCTATTTGCTGCACAAAGTGTAATAACAATTATTTAACTGCTCCCTGCAGTGTTGTTCTTACGCTCCACCCCAAATATCTCTTTGACTAGCTATGGAACTTTACGTATGGAATATGGGATAGGCAGTGAGGTGGGGGGATAGGCAGTGAGGTGGGGGGAAAGGCCCATCTAGTCCAGCTTCCTGCATCACACAGTGGCCCCACCAGATGCCTCAGGGAGCACAAGACAACAAGATACTTGTGTCCTGTTGCCACTCCCTTGCACCTGGCACAAAGAAAACCTACTCCTACAACCAGGAGGTTGCTTATCCCCATCATGGCTTGTAAGCTGTGACGGACTTTTCCTCCATAAATCTGTCCAATCCCCTTTTAAAGGCATCCAGGCCAGGTGCCATCACCACCTCCTGTGGCAAGGAGTTCCACAAACCAATTACACGCTGGGTAAAGAAACATTTTCTTTTGTCTGTTTTAATCCTCCCTCCACTCAATTTGTGTGAATGTCCCCTAGTTCTAGTCTTGTGTGAGAGGGAAAAGAACTTCCCTCTATCCACTCTCTCCATCCCATGCATAATTTTATACATCTCAATCATGTCCCCCCTCAACCACCTTTTTTCTAGACACTGTCTCTCATGGCAGTGAAGATTTCTTGATCATATACAAGGTTGGGCCTGGTGAAAAGTCAGAGCATGTGGAGGCTGGTGGGTTACCAAAGATCAGAGGGCAGGGCTGCAGTGCCCTGAATGAAAACAGAATGACGTCAAGTCACCAGACACGTGAAATTCACCTTTATTTGCATGACTTCTACAGGCAGTTCAAAATGTGACCTGGCCTTTGCACAGATTTTAGCCCCAAAATTGAGAGCATATACTAATAGGTGACAAATGAGAAAGAATTCTCTAACATTGTAAGGACTAAAAAATGCGTTATGTGCCACAAGCTTTGCTCGGTGCATCTTTGATTACCAAATAGCTGCAGGTTTCAAACATTAAATGGTAGGTGTTGGGAGGGAAGCTGGAAAAAGCTTCACCCACCGACAGGGAAAAGCAACACCCACAGACAGCTGAAACAAACCACGCTTGGCAAATTCCACTGACTCCACCATGAGGGGGAAATGACTTACTTCACAGCTTTGCCCACTGGTGAAGCTAAGGTGGGGCAGGTGACCCCCAGCCCCATGGCATCAGGGGGAGTCAGGGGGTGACACCGTAGGGGCAGCCGGAAGGACCAGCCTCTGCAGTCAAAGTGCTTGTGGTGGCTTCCAGCTGAGCAGAGACTGGCATGGCAGTAAAAGGGGTATGTTGCTGCTCTCGACGCCCCTTTGTTCCTTGGCTGGGGACTGGGGCTGGGTAGTGGTGTAAAGGTGGGGGCTGTGGATGAGGGAGAGAAAGGTGGCAGAGCATGGAGCAGTGAAAGCAGCTACATACCTCTTTTGCTGCCTCTACCGCCTCCACTCTCACAAAGCAGGAAAGAAATGCCAGCAGGTTTTTGTTCCTTTGAAAGAATAAAGGTGGCAGAGATGACAAAAAGGTCCCTGGGGAGGGGCTGGGCATGAAGCGGAGGTGGAGGAGTTGGAAGTTATGTCGAGAATGATGTCACTTCTGGTGGTGGTGAGGGATGTCAGGAGGATGAGGGGCCCTGGGTACCACAGTGGCCAACTATGCTACTGGTTCTGCCCATATGTTTTGTTTTTGTTTTTTTAATTATGGCTGCAGAGGGATATAATCCTTGCAGGAATGGCCTTTCAGTTGGGGGCCACAGACAAAGTGCAGCTTGTAATGGAGGCGCCCGTGTCTCAGTGGACATATCTGATCAGCTGAATCCCCAATGTTCAGAGGCAGAATGCATTTCCCCAAAAGATCATCATTCCATCCAAAGTCCTCATCCCAAATGCGTACTTCTAGGTAGTTCGAATCTTCAGTGAGCTGGATGACTCCAAAATCAAGGTTCTCATTCCATTCTGGGTTATTGTTGTTCCAAAGAGTGGATGTGCACAATACCTTTTCTTTGTAGAACATGTTGACATAGGCGTCAGTACGTGTGATGTAGTCTCCCCACAAGCCTTCGGCACGATAAATTATCACCGTTAGCTTGGCCAGGCCTCGCTGTTGCGAACAGCACATGGAGGTGGTGAAGTTATCATTGGGACATTCACAGGAGCAGGGGCCCCGGGCACTCGCTTGGACCCCTGGTGGGCAGGGGTCACTGCAGTTCATCCACAGAGCTCTTTCTTCAACATACTCGCTCACTGCCTGCCGCAAGCCCTCCCTCCGAGGGTTGCGCTTATTCAGCAAGGTATGGAGTGGCTCTAGGGAGTATGAGAGCAGGCCTGGCTGATATTTGGCACTTTCCAACCAGCCTTTGTGGTTACTTACGAATCCAGTATCTAAAAAGGCTGAACGATAGGACCAATCCCCACCTTCAATGAACCTCAGCTGTTCCTGGGATAACCAGCGGCTAGCTAGGTTTTGTAATTTCTCTTTGCACTTCTGGAAGTCTGGATTCTTGGTCACATTAAAACCAATAATATTGCCTACCTCAATTTCCAGGCAATGACTCATCTCAGAGACAGTGACGCCTTCTAGTGACATTCTGCACACTGGAAGGGCTGTTAGGATCATGACACGTACCCCCAAGTCAAATTCTGATCTAAAGTGAGTCCCATATGATTCAATTAGGTGGCGATATTTCATCTCTGAACTGGAATCATACTTTTCTGGGAGTTTCTGTACATCTCTTCTGAAATACTTGCTAACTGACTTTTTTTTGTTGATACCGAACCTGCAAGAAACACAAGAAGACCATTCAGAGAGCTGAAGGGGGATTATGTCATCTATTATGGGTTTTTCTTCAAACTCCTGTTTGGAGTTTTCTAAGCACTACAATTCTGAGGTGATCATAAGAATTGTTTTGCCAAACCAGACCACCCAAAACCTACGCAGGAGTGTAACTGGGGTGGAGCCCGAGGAGCAGCAACTCTGGGCACAAGCCCAGTAGGGGCACAAACTTCAGGCCCCGCCTTACCAATGGAACCCGTGCAGCTGTTTCCTGGGCAGCGCAACGGGCAGGAGGATGGACACTCTCACCCGCCCCACAGCAGCGCGGGTTTCCTGCACTTGAACTCTGCAGGATTGGCAGAACCTGGGTGCACGGAGCTGTTTCCCGGGCTGTGGCACGAGCTGGAGGACCCACCCCCGCCCACTCCAGAGCCTGGGAAACATGGGCGTGGGCTCCCTGCACTCGAGCTCTGCCAGATCGGCACATTCGCAGAGCCCGCACCGCTAACCCGGAAGTGATGTCCTCTGACAAGTGCAAGCAAACTTGTTACGCTCCTGCTACCTAGTCCAGTACTGTATTTTATTTGCAAGAGCAGGCAGATTCCTCTGAGATGGAGAAGGTCTGTGATAACCACACCATGCCACTTTTTTTTCTGACATCTAGTTTTAGGAACCAAACAGGACTTAGCCTAGGCCTTGCTTAGCCAGATTGCAGCCATTTTTAAGAATCGTTTCCTAGTCTACCTTTAGCGCAGTTTTGAGGAGTTCCTTGTGTGCTAGCTAAAGCAACCTGAGAAGGGCTGAGGGAGGGAGATATCGAAACTAGACAAGGCTTCAGCTGTATGCACAAAATGGCAAGAGTAGCACACAGAGGCAGTAAGAAGAGACAAGGCCTAGGAGATAACGGGGTACAGCTTGGTCAGAGAAGGAGTGCAGAGTGCAGCCAGATTTGTCCCAGCTTGAGATCTGCCCCCTTTCCAGAAGCTCCCTCTCTTCACCCAAGTGGCTTATTTTGGAGAATGTTCTGGATGGGACAAGGGCCAATAGGTATGAATGAAAATGGAGTTTGGGGGGATGGAGCTGGATGCCAGAAAAGGGGGGGTTAATTGAGGTTATGAGCTTTCTCCTTCCATCTGATAAAGGACCCTCCTCGAAGATGAACGTATGCGTCATCCCATCCTTCCACAGCAACAGCCGGCTTTCGTAATATTATTTGCGTTACTAGTTTGTTAGCATTTTTATTTCTGGGGCTATTAAAGTGCCTCAATGGTGAGACTTTTCATCTGTGTAACTGTTCAATGTTTTCTGTCTCAATAAAGCTGGAACTTGCTATGCTATGAGGATATGAGGGTTCCGCTCCGCCAGTCTAAACTGTTGAAAACATGCCATAAAACACGTTTGTGATGACTCTACAGAAAGGGCCGCTGGCATGGAGGCTGGCAGCACTCACTCTATTGTCGAAGCGACCCAACCGAAGTGATGTTGGCCGCCACATCCCCGTCCATTTCCGGGCTCGGCGGCCATTACATGGCCGCCATGGACTTATGCGAGCTCTACATAAGGGAAAAGGATGAACGTCCCCTTCCCCCGAGGTGACCTCCCATAGGATCCTGCAGGCAGCCCTAGGGCCGCCTGCGGATTTTTAGGCAGGATTGCGCAGGGAGGGAGGGAGAGAAGGAAAATGCACTAAAAAGTGTAAAATAGTCATTTGCTAAATATATGAATTTAAAGTTTTTGGAGCCAGCACCAAATTTAACACAAACTAATTACCGTATTGACCTGAGTGTAAGACTCACTTTTGTCCCCTAAGGCAAGTCTTTAAAGTAGGGGTGCGGCCTACAATCAAAGTCTAGCTTTTCTGCCTAGTTTTCTGCAGTGTCAAGCCTCTCCAAGTCTCTTTCAAAGGTAAAAAGCTTTTTTATTTTTTTAAACTGCAAAAGCTGTGTTTTCAGCTCTTAATCACTTGCTAAATGGCCACAATCTCTCTAGCAACCTCTAGCCTTAGAGGCATTTGAAAAAAATTAACCCTTAAGTTCCAGCCCCAGGACTCTGTGGAAACTAAGATATTTATTGATCTTGCAGTTTGAAAATTGAGAGCAAGAGCTCCTGCATAGGCTTATCATATTCAAAGGGGGACAGAGTGCCACCCTTTAGGATGCAATCCTATGCACACCTTCCTGGGAGTAAGCCCCATTGAACGCAATAGCACTTACTTCTGAGTAGACATGCATAGGATTGTGCTGTTAACCATTGAAATTTTGGCAGGTACAGCTCATCATCATGGAAGGGTGCAACAAGCTGCACCTGCCCAAATTCCAAAGGTTAAAGGTAGGAACTCTGTCCCTCTTTGGATCTGGGAAGGCTACTTATACTAGGGTGCCCAGATTCAATAAGGGACAGGGTGCCTATGCCTTTAACTGTACTAAAGCTGTATTGTTTTACTATTTTACTAATGTGTATATTTTCTTTAAGTTAAAAAAAAGTTAAAAATGTATTTTTTTTTAAAAAAAGCACCAAACTTTAAGGGTGCGGCTTATAATCAGGAGCATCCTATACTCGGGGCAATACGGTACATACATTTTAAATCATATGATCAGCTATGTAGTTGTTGTGGAATATTACTAACAGTTCTGAAGAGAACTGAGTCGCACAGAAGGAAGTTTCTAGCTAGCCAGTGAAAAGTGACAGTTAAGTTAGAAAGTGACAGTTGGGAGTTGAAAGGAAAGGTAAAGATCATGAAGATTGGGGCACACACAAAATACCTGAGGTGTGTTTTTGCCTGAAAAGGCCTGTTACTGGCCCAGGCAGCTGCTGGGGCAACTAGTTTCCTCCACACGGCTGTGAAAAGCGGCAAAAAATTATGCCCGGGCGCAGCGGGGGGGGGGGGAGCGGCAGCATTGGCATTTTTCGGCTTGATGTTTTTCAGCCCTGACGGCCCATTGCATGGCTTGCACACACACCCGGCCCAGGCCCGTAACTGGCCTTTTCCAGCTGAAAAATGCCAGGGTGGGCGTTTTTCAGCTGGAAAAGGTAAGGGGATGATGTCACCCCTGGAGGAGGGGGCATGGTCAATGACATAATGGGGGTGGTGCATCAGTGGCTCCCACCCCCAGCAGCATGTGCCTACCGCGCCCAACCCCCTCTAGTCATGGGGTTTCCGGGGATTGTTATCCTCTGGTCTGACAGGCTGCCATGCAAAGTTTGGTATGGGGCATTTCACCCGCGCCATGTTGACATTGCTTGGTGCAAGGTGAATATCTACAACATGAAGGTTTTAAATGCACAGGGTGGAGCGACTCTCACTCACCCTAGTATTGTTTATACTTTGCCAGCCCTGTTTAGGGGTGATGTTGTCCACCTCTCCATGGCTGGTGCAGACATTTTCCACAGGGACCTGCATCAGGGACTGCAACCAAGTTGGTATCTCTTGGGGCCTAAGAGATCTTGAGGAATCTGTAAAAATGCATGGCGAGCCCCAGCCAAGGCGTGTCTACTCAGAAGTAAGTCATGTTCTAGTCAATGGGACTTTCTCCCAGGTAATGGCGAATAGAATCACTGCAAATATTTCAAAATTTCCACACCCTGCCACTTTAAAATTTCAAAAAGAACCCCCGTTAAAACGGTTTCTGAAGATGATACAAAGACACCTGCCTGCCAAAAAGGAATGTTATAGCTCCACAAACACAGGAGATACGAAGGGTTATCGACCCTCCGAATCGAGGTTCGCCCCTTTCCAGGTCGATGAGGGCAAAATCCTGAAATGTGTTTTTCAGCATTTGTCTGGGTAACCTTTTTAAGTCAAAACCTAGCGGCTATCTCATTGGGCCTGAGAGATATCGAGGAATCCCAGCCTTCACCTGCCCCCACTACCTGGTCATTGACAGACTTGGGGGGAAAAAAACACCAGAAAAAAAGACGCACAAACATTTATCTCCCAATATTTACACAAGCTTGCAAACTGCAGGAGCTCAGCAGTCTGCAGGGCAATTGGCAGCGAACTGATTTTTGAATAGCCTCAGGGCTTGAGGCAATTACTTATCTAATCTTTTCATCCTTGCTTGAAGGATCTGCAGGACCCACCGGACATCAGGTCGCGACCCACTAAGTGGGTCCCGGCCCACAGTTTGAGAAACGTTTCTGTATGAGGAAAAAGTCCCAAATGGTAGGGACATACTATTGATACAAATAAGATTTGAAAGTACTTTAGCTGCAGCATTTCTCAATGGATATGCACCAAATTTGATCAGATGCTGGAGAGTGTCGCCCAGTTCCCCGTGCCAAGTTTAGAGTGTCTGAATTCCATGACCAAGAGAACTTTCAGGGCTTAGAAGGTGTAACATTGATTTCCCACCTGGTCTTACCTAGTCGGGCTGAAGCGTGCCTGAATAATCACAATGTTTATCCACTACTGACACATTCCAGGGCTTTACGGGTGATGGCCAGTAGGGGCACCTTCCCCACCCCCTCGAAGCACTGACTTGCCATACCTAAGAATTACAGATGGGCCCCCATATCCACTGGGGATATGTTCCTGGCCCCTCCGTGGATACTTGAAACCGTGGATAAGAGTGAACACCCTCTCCATGGTTTCCTGAGCACCCCCCCACCCTGCCTCCCCTGCGGGCAGGCATGCTTGCCCCCCCCCAGCTCTTATTTTTCTTTCAGCAAGCTTTGTTTCTTCCTTAAAAAAACAGAGAAGCAGCCTCCATTGCAGGCAAGTAGAATGAGACTAAGTCCTAGAGAGGCTCTGCAAAGTTTCTGTTAACCTTGCAGAGCCTCTCTAGTACTTAGTCTCGTTCTACTTGCCTGTAATAAGCAGCCAGAGGCTGCTTCTCCTGTTTCTTTAAGGAAGAAACGAAGCTTACTGGGAAAAAAGTAAAAGCCTGGGGGGTCCTCACGATCCGTGGATAACTGAAACGGTGGATAGTGAATCAGTGGATATGGGGGCCCACCTGTATTCAAAACCGGTGTCCGGAGCGACGCTTACCTAGGCCCGCTTCCATATTCAGCGGCCTCCTGGCCTGCTCCCAGGTTTCTTTGGGCAGCAACAAAGAAGCTGCCCCCCTTTGAAGGACACACTGCAGTCCATCCAGCTGCAAATAACCCCACTCAAAGCACCCTGGGGTGCTCTTTGACGGCTGCTGGCAGGACAAGTGGCTATAGGGTACTCATCATTATAAGCAAATAAGAAGTACTGGACTTATGCAGGATGATTCTCATTCAATGGCCATGTTAGATGCTAACAGCCTGCAGAAGCCAAATTGAGTCATGAGTCTGTTAGGTCAGGTGAGACATCACACTTGGCCACAAGGCTCTAGAACAGCGATTTTCAACCTTTTTCATCTCACGGCACACTGACAGGGCGATAAAGTTTTCAGGGCACACCATTAGTTTTCTGACAATTGACAAGGCACACCATGCTGCCAATGGGGGCTACTAATAAATTACCCTCCCCCAAACCTCTGCAGCACACCAGTGGAAAACTGCTGCCTAGAATCTACTGTTGGTTTCATGGAAATCACTCATTTTTGCACTCAGGTCTTTCAAACTCCACCCAGCAAGGTTGGTCGACTTGCGAGCCCTGCCCTCCTCCCACTCCAGCCCTTTGCATTTCACAACTCCCCACTACCTTCCTCACTTGTAGTATGAGCAGGAGACATGGTGGAGAAGGAAAATGTACTTGTCCTGTAAACTCCACTCCTTGATTTTTAAGATCAAATCGGAATCTGATCCCGCAAGAATCCATTGGCCGTTAGCACAGGATTTCACCTCCACGTCCAGGTCTTTCTTCCAATCATTTTTTATACTTAATTCTGTCATCTCCTCCGCCAGTGAAATGGTTGACTCGGTTACATAGTGTTGCACTTTCTGCTGGCATGAAATGTTGGCCTTCCAGTCAGTGATGGCCAGTGGGAGTCTCTGGAGTGGCTTCCATTGCTCCACGGGATTCTCACACAAGGTGCAGTTGCCGTCTGATTTTCTCCATTGACCTATTTCCAACACATCGCGGCTTCTGACATTCAATGTGGTTATATCAATGCTATCGCCTGCAAAAGTAAAGCCTCTTACACTCCCAACACTCCTCTCACATTCATTAGCTGTGGCTGTCCGGCATTGTGGAGATACAGGAGTGAGAAAGAGAAAGAAGAACACCAGGAAGGCATCCAAGATCAGGCTCCCTTTCGGCATGGCTGGTCCAACAGGAAAACGCCCTAAATGAGGAAAAAAAGGAATAGGGGAAGACCTTGCATGCTACTCCATCCAATTGTTTATTAACAGTCAAAGACCAGCATAACATAACACAGCAAAACACAACATTGACAAAACATCACTTATCAAGGGGAGGGGGAAGTTTTTAGCCAAGCCTAAGCTATGACAGGTGGAAAACACTACACAAAGGGGGGCAGATAAACAGAGCGTAGATTGGCATTGGAATTTCCCCTCATTAGCGACAATACTCTTATGAGTTTTACAAGCAGCTGCCAAAAATTGTGGACCAGGACTTTTCCCCATGAGGAGCATCTTGGCCAACTCCATATCGGTCAGACTGGAGTATTTCCTAATAAAGGGAAAAATAAACCTAACACACAGCCCCTGATAAAATGGACAGAGAAACAGGACTTGCTCTTTTGCCTCCTCCCGAATCGCATGGACAGACCCTTTCAGGTATTGGGGTCCTTCTAAAACAGCCCTGCAGAAATGCCGAGGGGAGGGCTCTCCACCTGGCCAAAAAGAAGGCCCTCCTATGCTTAGGGAACTCTAGCAGCGAAAGATAAGCTGCCAGCACTAGTTTATATCTAGTGTCCTCTGCAGCTAAAAACTGTGGAGTTCTGCTGATGTCCTCCTGCCTCTCTGTGTCTAGCAGCCTTTTGCCTTATGGCCACTCTTGCTTCAGTAAAGTCCATTGCCAGCACAACCTCGGGGGGGGGAGGGACATCCCAGATGTCTCAATTTCCCGTGAACTGCCATAAGCCATGACGATTGAAAGTTATCTTGCAGGGTTACAAGAAAGTTATCTTGTAGGATTACCCGGACCGCCAACTGGATCCAGTGCCCAGGCTGCCCATCGACCGGCAGGCCAGATGTCTACTCGGGGAAGGGGACACTCGTAAGGAAGAAGGAAGTGATGGTGAAGGTGCAGCAGCCAGAACTTTCCTGTGAGGAGATTTTTACAATTATACAGAATTGCTGCTTTGCAGTGTGAGGGATGGCCTCTCCCACCATATGCTTCCTCATACCCAGTGCCCAAAGCACAGAAGGGAAGATTTAGCTTGTACTTTGTTTCTGATGGATCGTGAAAGGGGAATTGCTCACTACAGGCCTGAGTCTGACCTTGGACCTCCCTGAAAAGTGGACTAAAATCCTCATCCACAACTTTGGCAACAAGAAGTCAGGTCACCAAGTGGTCTATTCACCTGTCATCGGACCATTTCTCTATGTTTCTAATGATCAAGCCACCCATCATCACCCACAGAATTTCCTCTGTTCAAGAGGATTGGGGTTCATCTTCCAAGGAATTTCTCCTTTCTAAAGGACCATTTCCCTCTTTCCCTCTCCTTCTCCATAACAGCAAAGGAACTGTCAAAATGGGAGCAGGACACCTCTGTCACACCCCTGAAGGAGTCCTTCACATACCTCTCTGCTGTTTCAGCTTCGCCAAATCAGCTATGCAGACTTCAAGGGAATGAACTTCTTCCTTGAGAGGCAGAAACTCATAGCTCCAAGCACCCCCACCCCCACAACTGATGCCCAATAGGCTGAGAGTTGTACATGTGGCGCTCCATGAGATACACCTGAGAGCAGCCACTCCCCTTTTGGCCTTTTGCCTCTGTTAATTATTTATATGTTCTTTGCTTGTGTTGAAGACATGGTATGTTAAGCCTTAAGAAGGTATTTTCACCAATGTAATTCTTTAAAAAATGAACTTTATAAAGCAGGGGTCTCCAAGGTTTTACAGCCGCAGGCTGGACGGGCATGATTGACAGGCCATCCAGATCGCAGCTCCAGCACTTCCAGCAGCCCCACTCCTTTCAGCTTCATCAGACCCCAAATTCCTTCTCCAATTCCCTGTCCCTCACTATTCCTGTCAGTCATGGCCACCTGGCTGAAACCACTTTAAGGAGAGTCTGTGGTAGGGGAGAAAAACTGCACTCCAAGGGCCAGTCAGGAGTAGGGCACAAAAACTCCTACCCGGCCCCTTAAGTGATCAGCTAAGTTCAGGTTGTCCCAAGGGGTGGGTGGGCTGCATCACAAACTTTCCCAGCTGCAAATACCAGGGACAGAGGCTGCACACTCAATGAGCCTTCATGACCCCTCTCTTTTTGACATCCCAGCACTACTTGAGTGCTCGCCATGTCCCTGCCCACGCCAGAGGTGGGCAAGATGGCAATGTTCAGTGTTATGCTTACTTAGTGGTCCTGAAAAGAACACTGCATTAGCCATTATTCAAACAGCAAAAGCTTTTCTGCTTTAAGTGGTTTCCTCTTTTCAGATGACATTTATGATGGCTATCCTTTGTTTTCTATTTCTGTTTTGTTTTGCTTTCTTTTTTGGACATTCCTACATGGTACCTTAGCAGTCACTTCCTACAGCTCTTTGGCTAAACAAATTCAAGTGAACCTGAGGAGGCTTGTCAAGGCCAGGCCCGGGGGGGGGGGGGTTAGGATATCAGTGGAGCCATTGTCACTTATATCCACCCCTGCCCTCCCCATCACACCTTTAGCCAGCCCTGATCCTGCCCTGATCCCCTCTCTCCCCACCCACCATGTACTCCAGTGCCAAATTATCAGCACTGGAGAATCCTAGAGGGCTACAGTGGAGGTCGATCAGCAGAGGATCATAGGCAGATCAGGGCAGGGAGTGGCCTAGGCTGGGGGCTGTTCAGGGGGGAGGGGGAAGAATCTTGGTAGCATTGAGATCCTCTCCCCCTTCCAGCCAGAACCCTCCTGCAGGAGTCTCCTCAGACTTACACCAGCAAAAGAGCTCCAAGGAAACCCATTGAAAACCAGGGGGCCTATGGATTGGTAAGTAAATAATTTTTACTTCTCTCTCCTGGGCTGTCCAGTGGCCCCCCACCCACCCATAGCAAGATGCAGGCACTCCATCAGCAGCACTGCATGCTCTGGGCTGGGGAGGGATAGGATCAGATTGGGCCCTTATTTTAGTTACGGACCAATCCTAAAAAAACAGTGCACGGAGGAGTTTATGACAGTGGAACAGTGTTCTGCTGTCATAAAATATCTCAATGGTAAGTGCATTCGGAGGATGGGCAGCGTTTAGCTGCTAGACACTGGGGTGTGTGGTGTACTGCCTGGTCACATGTAAAGACCTCCTACTCTAATCCCTCTGTGTTCCAGGAAGGGGTGTGGCCCCTGACCTTTATTTCCTCCTTCTTGCCCCTCACTCAATCTCTTCTTCTCTTGATGCCCAACGAGCAGGATGATGCCATCGCTGCTCCTGCAGCCCAGCGGCCATCTTGCATCCTAACCCCATGCAGGGAGCCTCAGCTCTAGGGGGGTTCTATCTTAAGACTAGGATGTACATCTGATTGATGGTCAGAGGCAGTGTATATATGCAAACTAAACTGTGAGTAAACTCTTCTTCTTTTTGCGACTACAAAGCAATGCCTCGTGTGTATTCATTTAGCTAAGCAAAGCAGTCTGCCTGGGTGGAGGAGGGAACTATGCTAATAAGTGGGAACGCACCTCCCAATATATGCCTGAGAGCATCTAATTACCCCATCACAGTCCGCTGCTGTGGTCATTTTGCGAGCACCACCGCAAGAGGTTGCAGCCTTGCTGCCAGAGCCGTCCCCCAGCAGTGTGGGTGGAAAGGGGGAGTGAGGAGCTGGATGAGTGGGGGAGTATCTGGGAGGGGTGGAATGCTGGGTGGAATGGGGCAGATTTCGGTGGCAGTGACTTGCACCAATGCTGGCATAGATTCCAGATAGAGCATTGGGCTAACAGAGGCTTACCTGGAGGAGACCTTCATGACAGCCCCTCTGCAGAATGCAGCACACCCTCCAGTGGGGTAGCTGCATCAGTGGAGGGCAGACGTATTTAAGATTCGGCTATATAAGGCACCATTTTGAATCATCCACCCAAGAGTTCTGAAGGAACTCAAGAATGAAGTTGCTGACCTCTTGACCAAAATATGCAACTTGTCCCTTAAAACGGCCACTGTGCCAGAGGATTGGAGGATAGCTAATGTCACGCCAGTCTTTAAAAAAGGAAGGAGGGGGGACCCGGGAAACTACAGGCCGGTCAGCCTAACATCTGTTCCAGGGAAGATGGTGGAAAGTCTCATTAAGGATAAAATCTTAAAATACATAGAAGAACAAGCTCTGCTGAGGGAGAGTCAGCATGGCTTCTGCAAGGGGAAGTCTTGCCTCACAAACCTGTTAGAATTTTTTGAAAAGGTCAACAGGCATGTGGATGCGAGCGAACCCGTGGATATTATATATCTGGATTTTCAGAAGGCGTTTGACACGGTCCCTCATGAAAGGCTCCTGAGAAAACTCCACAGTCAGGGAATAAGAGGGCAGGTCCTCTTGTGGATTAGGAACTGGTTGAAGACCAGGAAACAGCAAGTGGGAGTCAATGGGCAATTTTCACAATGGCGAGAGGTGAAAAGCGGTGTGCCCCAAGGATCGGTCTTGGGACCAGTGCTTTTCAACTTATTCATAAATGACCTGGAGTTGGGGATAAGCAGAGAGGTGGCCAAGTTTGCGGATGACACTAAACTTTTCCGGGTGGTAAAGACCAGCAGGGATTGTGAAGAGCTCCAGAAGGATCTCTCCAAACTGGGAGAATGGGCAGCAAAATGGCAGATGCGCTTCAATGTAAGTAAGTGCAAAGTGATGCACATTGGGGCAAGAAACCAAAATTTCACATATACACTAATGGGTTCTGAGTTGTCTGTGACGGATGAAGAGAGAGATCTTGGGGTGCTGGTGGACAGGTCGATGAAAGTGTCGACCCAGTGTGCGGCGGCTGTGAAGAAGGCCAATTCCATGCTCGGGATCATTAAAAAGGGGATTGAGAATAAAACGGCCAATATCATTATGCCTTTGTACAAATCGATGGTAAGGCCACATCTGGAGTATTGTGTCCAGTTCTGGTCACCATACCTCAAAAAGGATATAGTTGAACTGGAAAAGGTGCAGAAAAGAGCGACCAGAATGATTTGTGGGCTGGAGCACCTCCCTTACGAGGAAAGGCTACAGCGTCTGGGGCTTTTCAGCCTAGAAAAAAGGCGCCTGAGGGGGGACATGATTGAGACTTATAAAATTATGCATGGGATGGAGAGAGTGGATAGAGGGAAATTCTTCTCCCTCTCGCACAACACCAGAACTAGGGGACACGCACTAAAATTGAGTGGAGGGAGAGTTAGAACAGACAAAAGAAAATATTTCTTTACCCAGCATGTGATTCATCTGTGGAACTCCTTGCCACAGGATGTGGTGATGGCACCTGGCCTAGATGCCTTTAAAAGGGGTTTGGACAAATTCATGGAGGAAAAGACCATCACAGGTTACAAGCCATAAGCAACCTCCTGGTTTTTTTTTTTTTTTTTTTAGAAGTGGGTTTTCTCTGTGCCAGGTGCAAGGGAGTGGCGACTGGACACAGGTATCTTGTTGTCTCGTGTGCTCCCTGAGGCATCTGGTGGGGCCACTGTGTGACACAGGAAGCTGGACTAGATGGGCTTTTGGCCTGATCCAGCAGGGCTCTTCTTATGTTCTTATGTTCTTATGCTCCCCAGGGAAACGTGCTTGCTACCTACTCTGGTGTCATTCCAGTACCAAGCAATGACCTTTCTATTTTCCTTGAAGTTTTTTCCTCTCCTTTTGGATAGGTGGGGCCCATCCCCAATCTGTGCAATGGATAACAGTTATTGGTTTTCTACATACCCATGTTGACAATTCTTTTGAATGCCTTTGAAGATTATGATGTGAGCAGTCCTGTTTCATCTAGAATGGCTTTGATTAGTGGTTGGGCACCACATCCTTTCAACTTGCCGCATCTCATATTAAGGCTTGCACCCCCCCCCCAATTCCTTTGCACTGTGAGCTGCCTCAATTTGGGGTTAAGCACAATCCCTTTTGAGTTTGCCCTGACTTGTATTCAGGCTCAAACTCCTGCAACACTCTGTTATTTGAATAAACTTCTCTAGCTGGTCTATCTTTGTTTGGACATAACTAGGTGGTGGGGTACAGGCATTCAATCTCTCTCTCCCCCCCCCAACGTCCTCTTCTCCCTCTATCTTCTATCTAAGAGGACAGGGGAGTGGAGGATTGCAGCAATGACCCTATGAGGCTACCTCGTTCTTCAACCACCACCACTACGGCAGTGATGCTCTTCACTTCCTGGCTTTGCTTTTTACATAGACTGGTCTCAAAAACCTCAAAAGGAGAAGAGGAATTGTCCTTCATCCACTCTCTGTAGGCTCCGCCCACTCAGCTTATTGGGGACCCACCCCCAAGAAGATCATTATGGCAGGAAGGACAGACATTTGGAGCTCTTTGAAGCATGGCCTCAACTTGAGCTATACTTCAGGAGGAGGGGAATTTTGGGGGTGTGCCCAAATTTGGGGGTGTGCCCTGTCATTCTGGTACTTTTCACACCACTGTTGCTTTTGCCGTCCTTCCCACTTCCCCCCTCCTCCACTGCTTTTCATTCTCTCCTCCCACAGCTCTGCTGCTGTTCTTGTCAACCACTAAACCCAATGGGACACCTACAATACATGGGGGTGTGTGTGTTTCCAACATAGGAGTTCTCCCATTGGGAACTGGGATTCAGAAACTTGCTATGTAAGGTATGTGGTTCATCAGGTGTGCTGAGTGGGAACTGTCAACTCTGAGCAATGAATCAAAATGTGCCTGTTTTCTGTAAACCAGGGGTTCTCAACTTTTGGAGGCCCAGGTACCCCCTATCACGGCCCAATTTTCTGAAGTACCCCCTGCTAATTAATTGCTATTTAATTGAATTAATCAATCATGTAATTAACTAATTAATCATTAAATAAAAAAGTACTAAAACAATTTTAAATGTGAAAAAATACACGTACCACAGGTTGAGAACCCCTGCTGTAAACTGATCTGGACAATGCTTTCCACTCCTAGGTATGAGTTGATTATTCAAAGTTG
This sequence comes from Plestiodon gilberti rubricaudatus, assembly GCA_026170595.1. Taxonomy (NCBI): domain Eukaryota; kingdom Metazoa; phylum Chordata; class Lepidosauria; order Squamata; family Scincidae; genus Plestiodon; species Plestiodon gilberti. The sequence continues at coordinate 10,146,281 of JANXHW010000006.1, read as the reverse complement.
AGAGAGCAAAGGCATCTCAGCACCGCTGCTTAAATTAGGCCTCCATTTGTGGCTGGGCACAACACGGTGGAGATTGCCCCCCAGCACATATTGGGGTCCTCTCTCATTTGTAGTATGTGCTAGCCCTTTTTGAAACCAGGCACAATCCCCTTCGAATTTCCTTTGATATGACCGAGTGCAAACCTCCTTCAGATGGTCCTAACTCTGGTCATCTGTTCCTTCCCCTCTCCAGGGTATGGATGTTTTTCCTTGAGGACAAGGGGGAACGGTCCATAAAGTGGAGGAAGTGGGGAGGAATGGGGCTGCATGTGTGTTCAAGCCAACCCCTTGGGGAAAAAAAGACCTTGAGGCTTTTCAAAGAAGATACAGTCTGGCAGCTGCCACAGTGTTCCAAAATTGTTTTTCTTCATTTCTCATCTTCCCTTTCCTGTTTGGTCCCTTCTGAGCTACTTCTTGTTAGTAGAGTTGAGGAAATCAATAGTCCCACACACAGCAGAGCTGCATTTTGTAAGTTCATTAGTGCAACTACCACCACAACAGAGCACAAGCAACATTGCATCATGGCCATTAAATAGATGAGACTGTGGGCAGCTATATTCCCTCGAAGGGCCCTGCGCCAGTGCATGGACCCCTTCTTCAGCTGTGTGGTGCGTGACTGCTATCTACAGATGCTCACTGATGATATCATAATGTTATTGCTGAACTTCCGGGTTGCTGAGTTCTGCGCTGTGTGGAGCTTGGCTTGGAGGTGCATGACTGCGCACTGTACAGGGAACACTGATGGGCAATGTTACTTCTTGGACATCAAAAGAACAGACCACAGAGTTAATGAAAAGGTTGCTTAGATCAGAAAAGAGAAAAATAGTTGTACAACCCTAACCAACCAACTGAATAGGTTCCAGCTTCCTCTACTGTTGAAGGAGACCATCCATACCCTTGGTGACGATAAACTAATCTGGCTCTGCTCACAGGTCTTGGCCTCTCCAACTCAGTTTGTACAATAGATCCGTTATCTTGTATATCTGCATAATCATGGGTTGTCAGACCCAGCCCCTGTAAATGTGATAGTGTGGGCAAAATTACACTCTCTAAACAAGAGGAACAGGTCTTGCATCTGTTTAGAACAGCAGTCCAAACTCCATGTGACATTAAATGTATAATGTAATTGTGTTTTTCCTCCCCCCCTCTTAAGTAGCAGCTGTGGGGAGGGTCAGTCAGGATCAGGCAAGGGACTATTCAGCCTGGCTTCAGTCCTGGTGAAAAACTCCCTCCCTCAAAACTGCTGTTTACCCTTCAGTGAGGGGAGGGAGAAGCCATTTTGTCCAGAATGCCTCTCCCCTCACTTGGCAATACTGCATGTTTAATCTGTTTGCAATACCTACTGAATAAATCTGAGCTGGGAACTTTTGGGGGGGAGGGGAGCAGAGGGTTGATGGGATATTGACTGTCTGGCTCTAGCTTGTTGGTTCTTGTGTCATCACCATTGCATTTAAGTCAGTGTTATGTATCTGCACATCCACTGTGTCTAAGGTAGCCCATTGCCTCTTTGCGTTCTCGCACTGGTCTCCACTCCCATAATCAATTCAGCAAGAGAGGCCCAACTCCCCACATGGCACTGGTTCCCAGTACATCAAAAACCCTTCCACTGACTACTCCAATGTGAGGGAGTCAATGGCTGAGGCAGAGCCATCACTAGGGTTTGTGTCACCCAGTGCAAGAGTTCTACAAAAGATGCCCATCAGGTTGGACTATGTATTTCTGGTTATTCAGATTACTTCTGGTCAGTGGTATCACTATGGTTGGTGTCACTTGGTCTGGGTAACTCATGGGCAACCCCATTAACTTTATTTATTTTAATATATAACAGTACAGGCCACCCAACAAATCAGTAACCAGCTCAGCTCTCAGAACAATCAGTCTTATTGGTCAGTTTTGAGCAAAGGAAATCCACTTTTTGTTACATAAGGCAGTTGTGTTTTATGTTTCCGGTTATTTGACCATAATGTTTGATGGAATACAGATAATTCAAAATGGTTTGTTTCATTGCATCATCATGAACATTACACATTGAATGATTTATAACATGATGGTATTATTCATAAATACAAAGTTTTCACAATTTTGGCCACTAGTGGTGTCGTCCCCCTGAGGGGATGAGGGTGTCACCCAGGATGGTCTGCCCCCCTTAACCCCCCCTAGTGATGCCACTGGGCTGAAGTGTATTAAGATAAACATGTTTCCTTTGCCTATGCAGGGACTTGAAGACGTTGGGAAACTTGCTTAGCATCCATGTAATTATCAAGATTATTGTGATTTCACTCTGCTTCTTGTGGGAGGCCTAGAGGCATTTTGTAAAATCGTGACACAAACATCCAAATACAGAGCTATGCTCAATCTCTAATGTGTGTGGATGATGTCTACTTAAGCTTTGTGGGTTTTGAGGGAGGTTATTGTGGATTCTGTTAGGACTGATGCTGCAGGCATTGGGAATGCAGGTATGCAGGTGGAGTTGGAGTCAAGGTTTGCCAGCTTTCAAGCAAGTTTTGCTGCTGCTTTCAGTTCTGTCTTGCTCTTTCAGCAAGAGATGGAACTCCACCATGTGTAGCTGGCAGTCGAAAGTTCAAAATAGATTCTATACCTATCCCGGTGATGTTATTCTGACTGAATTTGTATCCGTTTTTAGTTTTCAATTGCTTTCACTCAACTTTACGATAAGTCCAGCTGATTTTGCATATGATATGTAAGTAGCTCTCAGTTCATTTGAAGGGGCTGAATGAAGCCTACGAGAAATCTAGCCAAGCCTAATTTAGAATTGATGTGTATTGTATACATTTTTCACACACTTTCAAGACTATAGGTCAGCAGTTCCCAAACATACTGTGGTCACGGCATCCATCTTCCACGGCATCCTGTCAGGAAGTTCCCTGCGGCCTCTTCTTCCCGGCTCTCCTGGGTGCCGCCATCTTGGATCGTGCGAGATCCAACACAGGCACCACTGTGCACAGTTTGGGAACCACTGCTGCTCTAGGTGGTAGAAACAGATACAGTACTGCTGGTATCTTCTGAATGAATGCAGGTCAGGAACAAGAAATGAAGATTAATCCATCTTCTCAGCAAAATCTCTGCAAAGCTTTGTGGGTTTTGAGGGAGGTTATTGTGGATTCTGAATGTTCCCAAGGATGTGCATATTCATCCTTGTGGAGATTTTTCACAGTGCTCCAGCTCCAAACATGAACTGAAACTCCCTTCTCAAGCATTGCAAGCATAACTGTTTTGTTTGTGAGTGCTAGATGGATGGTGTTTGCCTCAGTTATCATGGGTACAAAGTGAATGGTACTTGTGACTGGATACTGATAAAATGAGAGAATTCTCCCCATCCCTCATGTTCTGATAACTTATAATTTCCCCCAACCTTTTCACATTGCTTCCTACTACTTTAAGACCTCCTCACAACTACCTCCTATTTAACTCACCTTTTTCCCCCTTTCTCTTTGCTTAAAAAAGAAATCATTGTAGGCCATTGATGAAAAGCTTCAATCATGCCATTGTCTTTATTTTTGCCATTGAGGAGATCAACATGCACATGGATGCCTGGCTTTTACCCAACACCTCTTTAGGATTCAAGATCTATGACACTTTTTCCTCTGCAAAGGGTACCTGTCAACACACCTTTGATCTCCTTTTCCCAGAAACAGGACATTCTCTCAACTACCACCGTGACAGGGAGAACAAATTATTGGCTGTCATTGGTGGAGACACCTCGGAAAATTCTATCCAGATAGCCAAGACCTTGCAGGTCTTCAAGATTCCACAGGTAATAACTGTGTTGCTCTAAATGTCAGAAGTTCAACTACTATGGCTACAATCCTGTGTACACTGACTTGGTAGTATGTTCTATCAGGGCCGCTCAGATGAATTTTATCAGGGGGTACAAAGTTTCTTTTGTGCCCCTTCCCTTCATGTGAATGTGACTCCTGGCCCCCCCTTTTTTGCTTCAGGGCCCCCTTTTTGACCCATGTTTGACCCTGGGCCGGGGTACGATTGTACCGCCTTAACCCCCCTCTCAGAGACCCTGTGTTCTATTGAACATGGTGGGAATTGCTCAGATATAGGACTGCGTAGGACTTGCAAGTGCCTTACAGAGCATTATATTATATACATGTTTCCTCAGAGGTAAGTCATGTTGTGTTCATTGGGTCTCACCACCAAGAATTGCAGTGAGTGGAAGCTGTTCCCATCCAAAGTCTAATTCCTAAGTACCGTATTGGTCTAAGACTCACTTTTTTCTCCTAATTTAAGTTTTTAAACTAGGGGTGCGTCTTATAATCAGGCATAAATTTAATGCCAGTGATTTAATTAATTTTTTTTTAATAGCACCAAACTTTAAGGATGCGTCTTATAATCAAGTGCGTCTTATACTTGGGACAATATGGTATTTCCCTCTCAAGTATTATACAGTAGTCTGCTCAGACTTCCTAGCCTTATGCAAGTGCCAGCTCAGCATTTAGTATCAGAGCTCCACAACTTATCTTGGTATCAAGCTCTTGTTCTCCATAGCCTCAATTCAAAGCACAGGACAACCCCAGAGTTGCCAACCCAGATGAATCATGTTTTTTCCATGTCCTGTTTAGAATCCACTTTCAATGTGAGCCGCAATTGCATCCAATGTTGCAGATAATCTAAAAAAGAAATCATGTCATATTTTTGTTGTAAGTATCCAGAATATTTTTGGGAGGGTCACTTTTCCCCCCTCTGCCAATGTTTGAAGGAGTTTACCTGGTGTTCAGACTTTAAAGGGACATTTTCCTTGTCTCTAAAATAATTTTTGTTACTCCTCTTAGCTTACGTATGGATACTTTGAACCAACAGTGAGCGACACAAGCCAGTTTCCTTCTTTATATCAGATGATGCCAAGTGAAAATTCTGAATATATTGGGATACTTAACCTACTGAAGTATTTCAAATGGACTGCGATTAGCCTCCTTGTGACTGATGATGAAATTGGAGAAAGATTTATTTGGGCCCTGAAGCCTTTGTTGCTCCAGAACAACATTTGTATACTGTATCAGGCAACGATTCCAAGAATAGATTTTATATTCCACGACCCGACTATCTGGACAAAAATATTCAGTCAGATTGGTCTGTTACCCAGGAAAGTTAATGTGGTTCTTGTCTGGGGAGATAATCAGCTGACCTCAATGTTGTACATGTTTCTAAGTGAGTTTGAATTTGATGAAGAGTGCCCCTTTGAAAAGGTTTGGATCAGAACATCGAGGTGGGGTAATACTTTTTCAGGTGCGCTGCTGGAGATCCCTACAAGAGCCTTCAATGGCACCTTGTCTTTCATGCCCCACATAAATGTAGTACCAGGATTGCATGACTTTTTTCTGACAAACGAACATCTCCGACATTGGTGTCATATGTTTTATGCAATATTTCCCAACATTTCGTCCAGTTATAAGTGGTCCAGTGATAAGCTGTCCACAACTGAAACAGAAAGCACCGCAAAGGCGGAGATGGAGGATTTTGAACATTTTCTTGGAAAGGAAATGTCTGCTCAGAGTTACGGTATCTACAATGCTGTTTATGCTGTGGCACATGCTCTCCATGCTCTGTATTCCTCAAGGTCCAAGATGAAAACAATGGGAGCCAGAGGCACATGGAACCTTTGGAATGTTCACCCATGGCAGGTAGGATCTTCCTCTTGGTCAAAAAACATATGACCCGAATCATAGTTTTGAATAGCATGCTTAAAACTGATCACATCTCTTTTGTTATAAATAGCAGCATGCAGAGGTGGCCAAACTGTGGCTCCTGAGCCACATGTGTTTCTTTGACCTATAATGTGTGGCTCTTGGAAATACGTTGACTAAGCTCCTTTTTGCATCACAATTAATTTATGATGATGATGATGAACAGTATTTATATACCACATTTCAACAAAAAGTTCACAAAGTGGTTTACAGACAAAATCAAATGATTGAATGGCTCCCTGTCCCAAAAGGGCTCACAATCTAAAAAAGAATCAGAACACCAGCAAACAGCCACCAGAAAAGACACTGTGCTGGGGTAAAAGGGGGGCAGTTACTCTCCCCCTGCTAAATATAAGAGGTGCACCAATTGAAACAGTGCCTCTTGCCCAGTTAGCAGGGGGACATAAGATAGCAAAAGTAAATAAGAAATTTTCAAGCTTTATAATTATTTACCAGGTATAAACTGAGAGTCCACTGGATTAAAACATAAATTTAATGTTAACAGTAAGTAAATATATTTAAGAATTTAAATGCTTCTTAAAAATTGCAGCTCTCAAACATCTCTCTTGCCGTTCTCAAACATTTGATGTAGCTCTTACATGAAGCAAATTTGGCCACCATGTCGGACGCCGTATCCTATCCCCCCTCCCAGGCCACAAGACTCAACATGCGGCTGCTTGATTCTCCGCCAGCTAAGGAGATGGCAGAGACTGAGTAGCCCCATTGTGGCTGGGGGTTTACACTGCCCACCCTGAGTAGACCTCCAGCCTGTCCCTTCCCCGAATAGGATTCAGTGTGGGCCACGCGGCCAATGCTGAATCGCCTACGCCGGGGGAGGATAGGATTGGGCTGCCCATTATTTAAAAGCAAATTTATCAATATTGACATGACAGAAAACTAAAAACAAGTATAAGATCCAAAGCTGATGCCTTTATTTGATGCCAACCTGGTTCAAATCTTAATTTGGGTCACTGCTGGATGTGTTATATGCCAAATGCAGTTCTTACTATCTTTTCTGGACACATACATATGTGGTAGTTTATTGAACTCAGATTTTTAATGAAATGAAAGATATCACCAGTTGTGATTGGCCTCATAATACCAAATACTACTCTTGGGTTATCTAAAATATACTGTATAATCCCAAAGGATTATAATCCCAGTCGGTGCAGTCAGACCTCACTGGCACTGTTACTTGGCTGTCAGTTGGAGCACTTGCAATGGCACAGCAGCCTTGCTGTAGGAGAGGGTTGACAACGTCACTTGTGTGTTTCTTGTTCAGATGCTGCACCAACACTGATGCTGTCCAATAAAAATCTTGACTGGATCACACTTGTTATTTTATTAGCAAATAGGGATCCCCCCATGTCCCAGCCAGCCTCAGGGAGGGACTCTGTGGGGGGAAGGACCTGCAGGACTCAAGCCCCCAAAACTCAGGGGCCCAAGAGGATACCTCTAGGATACCTGGCTGGAAGGTGCATGGGGAGAAGGAGGGCTGTACACCCATGACCATACCACCAAGCACCCAAGAGGGTGCCAGGAGGCAGATGGCTCCATACTTGTCATGTGTAGTGGGGGGAGGGCAGGCTTCTTAAATATACATGCACGTTTTCATGGCTTGTTATTATACTCAAAGACACAATATTTATGGGATTTCCAGCCATGTAATTTCAGCTCTTAGAATGAAGAAGTAAAGATTCATTTTACGCTTGTCAGTTGAAATTCCTCAGTTCTGCATCGCGGTAGAACTGAGGAATTTCAACTGACAAGCGTAAGATTAATCTTTACTTCTTCATTCTAAGAGCTGAAATTACATGGCTGGAAATCCCATAAATATTGTGTCTTTGGGGAGGGCAGGCTGTCAATCACCCACACAAGGACAGGTGGGCCACTAGCAGGTGCCCCATGGCACATGGAGGCCTATGGATTAGTCCCTGTAGACCCCACCCAGACAGACAGGCTCAGTGGCGTACTAAGGGAGATGGAGGTGCGGGACGCTCCAGGAGCCACAGGCCGCCCAGCCGAAGGGGGGGGGGCAACAAAGGCCATGGCTGTTTTAGCGGCTGCCTCCCCCCGCGTCTTTAGCTTCTCTTCCCCATGATGAGTGGGGGAGCCTTAAACAGCCGTGGCCTTTGTCACACACACCCTCTTTGATGCCCGTGTCTTTGGCTTCTTTTCCCTGATTGCGGGGAGGAGAAGTTGAAGATGCGGCCACCGGGGGGGGGGGGTTGAAGGCCAGGCTGGGGAGGTGACACCCATCCTTGCCACCCCAGGCAGCAAGGAAGCTGGGTATGCCACTGCCAGGACCAGACCAGTCCCCTGGCAGTGAGATGATCCAGAAAAGGATGCAGTGGCCACTGTCAGAGAACCGCATGCGAAACCCAGGGAGGAATTAAAAGGACAGGTTGGGAAGCTGACATCAGGCACGGGAGGGGGAGGACACCAGACAGGCAGCCCCAAGATGCCAGCTAGGGAGGCAGCCCATCATTCAACTAGCAGCCGGCCAGCCAGATACCCCAAGATGCCAGGCAGCCAGCTGCCCCAGAATGCCACCCAGGCAGCCTTGGAGTGCCAGCCAGCAGCCAGTCGCTGAAGCGATGCACCCATCTTGTGGCGACAATGACATCACCAGGGCAACGTAAGGGTGATGAGAGAGGCTGGGCCAACCACTGGTGTCGACGGGGGGAAGTGGGGGGGGCGGGCCGCCGGGGGGCGTCGCGCGTATAGGGGTGACGCGCGATGCCCCCCACTTACAGTTCTGAGTTGGAGGTGGGCCCGCCCTCCCTCCTCTGTGTCCGTTTGGCTCCAAAATGAGCCAAAAATGGAGCGGGGAGGGCGCTCTGCTCCTGCGCGTGATGTCACGCGCGGGGGCGGAGCCTCCCCCTTAAGGGCGACGCGCGCCCCCGCTCTGGGGTGACGCGCGTCGTCGCGACGCGACTGGGGCCAACCAGGGATGTCTTTGGACATAGCTTGGAGGAAGGCCTTTAGCCATGTGGAGGGAGGGGGGCGAGTCCCCAATATCCGATACATGAGTGAGGCAGAGCCAAGTCACTAGCAGTCATGTTATCCTGTCACGTGGCAGGCCTTCATCCCATGCCAAAATGGCAGCAGCACTGGGCTGCTGAGGACAGTAGGAGGCCTTGAAGGCGGCCTGCCTGCCTGCCTGCCTGCCTGCCACAAAGAGCAGGCCCCTTGCGCTATCTATGGATAGCCCAGCACCACATCCCCCCTGACTTGTGCCCAAAGATGGTCCAGCTCTGGAAGCAGGCAGGGTGGCTGACATTCTGGGACTGCCACCATGCAGGTAGGCAATCAAAAGTGCTGGGGGCGGGGAGGCAGCAGGCATCATGGGGCAGCCAGTTGTCTGTCTGGCTGCCCCGTTGGGATGATTGGCTGCCTGGCTGGCCTTGTGGGGTGGCTGACTGGCACTGTGGGCTCCTTGGGGTGGCTACCTCGGGACCTGCTGTGCGGATGGCAGCAGCTGGTCAAGGGAAGTTGTAGGGCCCTTGGGGTGGCTGTTATGCGTCTGGGGGCATGGGCATGGGATCTGCTTCTGCACCCACTGGCATGTGGCTGAGGCGGCTGGTTGGTAGGGTTCCCCTGTCTGTTTCCTTGCCTTCCTCCCATTCCCCCTCCTCCCGCTTCTCACCGTGGCTCTCATGTGCAGCCTCACTGAGACATAGAGGTGGAAACGCTTGCTGTGAGTGGCTTGGCAGTGTGCCTGTGCCAACATGGTGTGCTGTCAGCGATTCCTCTGACTTGTGTGGCCTCTCTGGGGTCACTGGTGGACTGACCTGCAATGTACAGCTGGTGCACAGGATACCTTATGTGTGGGGCTGTTTGGGTGAAGCGGAGTCTGATGAGGATTGCATTTGTGGACGCTGATCTTTTTGCCTGCTTGTGGGCATGGTGGCCATGGGCCTTGGTGGCAGGCAGCACAACCTCCATAGTCTCTTTGGACATGTCTTCTAGTGTCACCTGGATCCTCTGTGGGTCTTTCCAGAGGAAGCCTCCATTGCTTTGCGGGGGGTCCACTGATGATTGCTCCTGGAGCTTCCTCAGGATGCTGTGCTTTGGCGGTCTTTGCTGGCCTATGCTTATGCGCTTGCTTACATGGGGGTGGAGGTGGTGCCTGTGTGTGTAGACCATGGCTTAGCAGTCCAGTGTTTGGGTCTGGAGATGCGTGTGTGCAATGTTGCTCAGTTGCCAGCGCAACTGCTGCGCATGTGCCACTCAGCTGCAGCAAGGTTGCCAAGGATACCATCCTTGTTGCTGGGCTATCTGCGCCAGCGGGCTGTGGCTTGGGCACCCCTATCTCCCCTGCTCTCTCACCTTTGCTGGTTGGGCTTAGGATGTGACACTGTGGTTTCAAAATAGGATTGGGTCTTAAAGCTGCACATTTACCTGAGAGCAGGCCCAATTGTCTATAATCAGACTTACTTTTGTGTAAACACATATAGAATGAGCCCTAGGCATATCTACTCAGAAGTAATTACCAGTGAGCTCATGGGACGCACTCTCAAGTGGATGTGTATACAAGATTGCAACCATAATTTCTAGAACATGTTGAGATTCCCCTTTCCTTTCACCAGTTAAATAGAAGTTTAACATACTGTTTGATAGAAATCCTCTGGTGATCAGGAAAGTTAAAACAATATTGAGAGGGAACATCATACAGATAAAAGTTTGGTACTTTGACTTCACATGAACATGATGAAGCTGCCTTGTACAGAGTTGGAGTACTGTATTGATCCATCTAGGACAGGGGTGGGGAACCTATTTGCAGTGGGGGGCCATTTTCCCATGGGAAAATTTTTTGGCCTCCCTTCGCAAATTTGACACCCCCGCGAATTTACCCCGCCGAGGTGACGCAAATTTACGCGTCACCTTGGCGCCTACTCCTTTTAAAAGTGGCCTTCCTGGACCTGCGCAGAGCGCTGCTGAGGCCGAGATTGCCCTCTTGACCTCAGCGGCGCTCTGCGCAGGTCCAGGAAGGCCGCTTTTAAAAGAAGTAGGGGCGCGGTGGCGGCGGAGTCTCCGGTCCGGTCTCATGCGGATCGGATCGGCCTATGGGCCGATGCGGCCTGTGAGCCGGAGGTTCCCCACGCCTGATCTAGGACAATCTGGTACCAGCTCTCCAGGTTTTCATAGAGGGAACTTTCCAAGTCTTACCTGGAGATATCAGGGATTGAGACTGGAACATGCTGCAGGTAAAGCAAGGGCTCTAGAACTGAGCAATTGCTCCCCCCCGTCCATAGCAGTTGCGTCGCGATGACGCGCGTCACCCCTGAGCGGGGGCGCGCGTCGCCCTTATGGGGGAGGCTCCGCCCCCGCGCGTGACGTCACGCGCAGGGGCAGAGCGCCCTCCCCGCTCCGTTTTCGGCTCATTTTGGAGCCAAACGGACGCAGGGGAGGGCGGGCAGGCCCACGTCCAACCAAAAATGTAAGTGGGGGGGAATCGCGCGTCACCCCTCTACACGCGACGCCCCCCGGCGGCCCGCCCCCCCGCTTCCCCCCGTCGACGCCAGTGGTCCATAGTACTGGACAAAGACGCATTTTGGAACTCTTGTTCAAAGAATCCACTCAGCAACTCACTACCTGAAGAGGTAATGTCAAAACATTCCCATCTTTGACTCTATAGCTTGTAATATTTTCCTCCTCCAATCTAGCTTCACTCCTATCTGAGAAATATCCGCTTTAACAATAGTGCTGGGGAAGAAATAGTTTTGAATGAAAATGGTAGGATGGCAACAGGATATGACATTGTCAATTGGATCATGTCCTCCAATCAATCTATCTATACCGTCCAGGTTGGAAGGATAGATCCCTGGGCTCCTGCAGGTGAAGAGTTCAACATAAACGAGAGCGCCATCACGTGGAACCAAAGGTTTAACCAGGTAGAAATGATGGATGTTTTCATCATCTGAAATGCTGTCCATGCCTCCTAGAATCCATAACTGATATTCTCCAGGCCAGACCTTTTATTACTCATTGTATCTTTCACCCCGGATAGCATTGAGAAATAGTGTGCCTGTGACACAGACATTCTCATCCAATGGGATGTTCAGTGTCTTTTCCAGACTTCCCACTTCTGGCCTCTCCAGTGTCCAGCTCAAGTCACAGACCTCTGAGATTCTGAGCTAGAGGCAATCTCCAAGTCCTCAGTAAGTTAAGGGCCGCTGTGCAGAACCCCCCTCACTCTCACAGTAGCACCTGTAGCACAGTCAGAAGCATCGCTCCGGTAGGGGCGGGGCTGTAAGTATCGCTCTGGTCATAGTCTCTTTACCGAGCGAGCAGGAGGCAGCCCCGCCCCCTCACTGTCCGAGCCAGTCCCCTGCGGAGTTTCCCTGCTTTCTCCGCAGGGGACTGGCTCGGACAGTGAGGGGGCGGGGCTGCCTCCTGCTCGCTCGGTAAAGAGACTATGACCAGAGCGATACTTACAGCCCCGCCCCTACCGGAGCGACGCCTCTGAGCACAGTAGCAAAGCGAGGAGACGTGACAATCCACTGTACTTCCTGTACCAGGGACAAGCAGAATCAAAATTAAAATGTAAAGGTTTATTAAAAGTCTAATAAAAGAAAAGGGGGCAACAGAACCAATGAACAAGAAAAGAGAGTGAGGAGAATTGAATTTGTTGGGGAAAGGGTGAACAAACTCAGGGAGCTGCAACAATACCGGCTGCCAGCAGATGGCGGTGAGGTGCTGTGGAATGTGTGCTTTAACGCAAAGCATTGCACTCTGCTTTCTGCACTTAGAGGAATTTGTAAACATAACTGAGAAATTAGAAACACCAAAATAACACAAAACTGATGGTTACCAAATAAACTGTTCCCTATCTTTCATGCTTTACCATTTTCTGTGAGTGGTTTGTGGCATGTTTCCAACATGGGGCTGGAGAGAGAGAGAGAGAGAGAGAGAGAGAGAGAGAGAGAGAGAGAGAGAGAGAGAGAGAGAGAGAGAGAGAGAGCGAGCGAGAGAGAGAGAGAGCTTCTGGGAAGTTTTGTTCCTTGGCTGGAATGACATCCTCTGTCTCCCTGATTGGAAGAGTGCCAGATATCTGGTCACTCCATCCCACCCTCGTGAACCTTGATAAACCGGTTTGATAGCAGCCTAGCTTCTGTTAATCTGCATTTCCCCCCCAGGGCTGTCTGGCAATGGGCTCCCAGAAATGTGGAGGTTAACTGACCAAACACAACGAGAAACAGGCAGAAAATGCACAGAGAAAAACAGGAAAATAAGGAATTTAACCCCCCCCCCCCCCGCCCTCAATTTGGCTTATTTTATGCAAAGGCTTTTTGCTTTCCTCAAAATGCTGAAGATATTTTGCCTGTGTTGGAAGAACATCCACATCCTCTTCAAACCTTGCTTTAGGTGGGAATTCCAGACCCCAGGAGGTAGTAAGAGAGATGAAGTACAGGGACCCTCATCGTGAGTATTGAATATGATAGGAAGTTGGTCTGTCGCTTGGTCCTTGCATAAAAGCAGAAGAGCTGAGTGCCAGAGCACAGTAAGCAGAAGGCAACAGATGCTTTCTTAACACCCGTCGTTGTGATTTTCGTTAGACACGGCCCCGTTCAACATGTGTTGAGAGCTGTCAACCTGGACACAGCAAGGTTATTCGGGAGATGGAACAAATTTGCTGCTATGACTGTGCTCGGTGCCCTGAAAACACGATGTCAGTCCAAATGGGTAAGTAAAACAAATCTGACCAATAGAGATGGCTACAGCATGTTAGTTATCTACAGTAGTACAGTCATATACTGTCCGCGGAATGCTAGATATTATCAAATGCTGATTGGTGCATGACTGATACAGATACTGATGTCAACTTGCAGTGCAATCATAGACAGCTATGCATGTCCACTCAGAAGTAAATCCCATTGTGTTCCATGGAGCTTACTCCCAGGAAAGTGAGTATAGGATTGCAGCCTTACAGAGCAATCCTATCCAGCTCCCCCACTGGTATAGTGGGAAGAATGGGAGGCTTTGGAATGGAAAGCGGATTTACTTTCCCTTCCTAAGCCTCCCACTTGAACATCCAGGTGTCATTCACATACCGATTTCATCCAACCCATACCTGCGGATGACTTCTCTCAACAGTTTCGTGTAGATGTTGAATAATCACCTTTGAAACATATAAAACCATTATACAGAAGGGCCCAGCTAAGGTATGCATGTTATTCAATTTCCCTCCAAAATGTTAACATTAAATCAAATCCAGTCACACACAGTTATCCACAGAAATCGTCCACAGAATGAAGCAAACACAGTTTGTGGTGTGAATGTTGGTTGATACGACTCATTACCTCGGTGACTATGAATTGATCCCATCGGAGTCAGGAGAAACTATGGGTATATTTGATATGAGACTTTTCTGATTGATTTCAGATGTAGACCAATGTGAGAAATGCCCAGAAGATCAGTACCCCAACAAGAATCAGGATCAGTGCATCCCTAAAGAAATCACCTACCTATCTTATGAAGAGCCCCTTGGAATCATTTTGACTTTCCTTGCTCTTTTCTTTTCCATGATCACTCTAGGGGTGATGTGGATCTTCATTCAATACCATGATACTCCTCTAGTCAAAGCCAACAACTGGAACATCACCTGCACTCTGCTTTCTGCGCTGCTGTTTTGCTTTCTGTGCTCTTTTCTATTCATTGGCCAGCCCGGAAAGATCACTTGCCTTCTCCGTCAAATGTTTTTTGGCATCATCTTCTCGGTTGCTGTATCATCTGTGTTGGCGAAAACGATCATGGTGATTCTGGCCTTCATGGCCACAAAGCCAGGGAACATGATGAGGAAATGGGTTGGGAATCAAATGGCAATATCAGTCATTTTGCTATGTTCTCTAATTCAAGTTGCCATTTGTGTCGTCTGGCTGACAACCTTCCCACCATTCCCAGAGCTTGACATGCACTCCCAGATTGGTCAAATCATTGTGCAGTGCAGCCAAGGCTCAGATGTCATGTTCTACGTAGTCCTTGGTTACATGGGGTTTCTGGCCTTCGTCAGCTTCACTGTGGCCTTCCTGGCCAGAAAGTTGCCGGATACTTTTAACGAAGCCAAACTGATCACCTTCAGCATGTTGGTCTTTTGCAGCGTTTGGGTCTCTTTTGTCCCAACGTACCTGAGCACCAAGGGGAAGTACATGGTGGCCGTGGAGATCTTCTCCATCTTGGCCTCCAGTGCTGGACTGTTGGGTTGCATCTTCCTCTCTAAATGCTACATTATTGTACTGAGACCTGAGCTAAACACCAAAAAGCAGTTAGTAAGGAAAACTAATCACCTTACTTAACCCTTCTCTGGAACTGTTCCTCTCCCTGGTGTGACTGCAATGAAAGGAACCCCTCTATCTTATTCCTACGTTTGCGGTGAAGGGAAAAGATTGTCTCTTAGGTCTGCAGTAGCTACGATTCCCACTATTTTTTGTATAAATGTATTTGCCTTTCTAAACAAGGGATAACAAACGACTAACCCGAATACACCATTGTGAGAAGGAACTGAACTGTTACTACAGAGTTCCTACACTATGTTAGACCAAGTTTTTCCCTTCAGAATCAGCTGGGTAGGAAACAGGACCTTCTTGGCCTGGTCTTCGGAGTCCTTGGTATGGAGCCATCATGGGAGAAGAAGACAGACGTCTTGCCCATCTTCCTGCTTCAGCCTCCACACCCTAATGGGGACCTGAGGCAAAAAGTGTATCACATCTGTCATGAACACACAAGCCAAGGGAGTTTCTTCACTGGTGACTGATTTTTCACCTGGATGGTGCTAACCTCACCCCATGGTGTTCTGCACAGAGGGAGGCACAGGACCCACCCCTGTGGGTGCTGCCATTCTTGGTAAGCCACGTGACCCCCATTTTACCTAAACTTAACACAAGGTTGTTGCCTTGTTGGGGTGGGGAATAATAAAATTCTAGTTGCATTAGGACTGTCCTCCGATGTAGCCTCCACAATCCTATGCAAGTGGCCCTTGCACTCACCTGCCCCGGACACCACTGATGAATATTTAACATATAACTTGTCAAAATGTCAGTATCGGCTCTGGAACAGCACTGCATCCTCTCTCTCTCTCTCTCTCTCTCTCTCTCTCTCTCTCTCTCTCTCTCTCTCTCTCATAGAATTGCTCATCTTCTGCTTTGGCTGCCTCCTCTCCTTCCAGCCTAAAAAGTGCCTTATTTGTCTTGGCCTGTTAGAAATTAGTGCAAGCAGATTAGCTGTAACAAATGAACAACATCAGGCTAGATCAGCATACATTGTATGGTGCCTGCTTACCTGATTTGCTGCCTTGGCTCATGTGAAGCACCCTCCCTGGATGTAATGTCATTTTTACCCTGTCACACATCCATGGCTGGAAAGAATCATCATGAGGGGAACATAGAAAACTGCCTTCTGCTGAGTCAGATACTGGGCCAGCAAGCCAAGGACGGTCTACACTGACTGGCAGCAGCAGAGCAGGGAACAAGTTTGGGTCTGGTGCACACAAAGCTAGTGTGCTGCCGATAAACTACAGTCCCTACCCTTGTTAGAATGCCTGAAATTATTCACAGCCTCCAACGCCAGCCTTGTGAGGCCTTGGAGACAGCGACTGCGGGTCTGAGCAGCCAAATCCAGACCAGGCTGCAGTGAATGGGGAGGGGCGGGCGCCTGAGACTGAGACCTAAATGAATAAGATGAAGGGAGGGGGCACCCCTGCAACACATGTCCCCACCAGGAAGCCACTCAGTTGCTGATGTGCCACACCGAAAGTTATGTATTGTTGCACCTGCAAGCTCACCTCCCTCAACTTCCATACATTCCATTGAGCTGTGATATTAGCCAGCGTGCTTGGTCCCTGCACATGCAAGATCTATTGGATTAGATTAGATTTATTAGATTTCTATCCCGCTTTCTCACCCCATAGGGGGGACTCAAAGCGGCTTACAACAATACATATATAACAGAAAACTCTTAAAACACTAATAAAATCTAAAAACTACAGTACAAAATATAAAAGCAGGAGTAAAAAGTGTAAAAAAAAACCAGGAGTAAAAGGGACTGGACCACTAAAATAGTTAGGCTGGGTGGCTATCTCAGAGGGCTTGTTTAAAAAGGAATGTCTTTAGGCCCCAGCGGAAGGCCTCTGAGGAGGGACCAGTTCATAAGTTTAGAGGGAGGGAATTCCATAAGGTCAGTGCCACTGCTGAGAAGGCCCTATTACTTGCCGCCGTCCCTCTCACCTCTGAAGGCGACAGTACTTTTAGAAGGGTCTTCTTCGATGGACCCTACTTGAGGGCAGAAGTGTCGGGCGCCCTCCCAGCGCCTGGCGCGTGGGGGCGGGGCCTGCATCACATCACGTCGACACGCCCCTCGCGTCACGTCGACATGCCCCCCAGCCGGTTTTCCGCTCATTTCGGAGCGTAATGGGCTCTAGGGAGGGAGGGCGGGCCGACACTACGTCAGTGACTGGCCCGCCTGAGCGCCTGGTTCGAGTGAACCACGCGCTCCACCGTGGTTACATCTCTGCTTGAGGGGTCGGGCCAGATTGTACGAAAGTAGGCGGACTCTCAAATAGCCTGCCCCTGAGCCATATAGGGCTATTCCCCATGTACATGCGACACATGTCTTAAAAGTACTTCTGATAACATATATGCCTAGACCAGGGGTGTAATGCAGATCTGTCTCAAATCCTTGGTCTGTCTCCATTTTGAGTTTCCTGTCTTGGTTTTCTGCCTGCCTGTTTCTGCTGCCCCAGTGATTGGCCCTTGGCCAGAGGCCTTGGGAGCTGTGCTTCAAGCTGCCTTGTTATTCCTTATCTGCATGGGAACCCTGATATCACAACTTCTCCCAATTAACTAGCTGCACCTGTGCTGGACATCACGAGCTTCTCAGCCTTGGGAGGGGGAGCGAGGAGTGAGCTCATCTTCGGGAACTTTCCCCTGCGTGTTGCCCTTTCATTGGTCTGCTCCCCCCTGTCAATCATCTTACCCTAAAAAGTCTACTTAAGCTATTATTCTGGTATCCATCTTCTCTCTCGTTATTCTCTCTCTAACTGGTCTTTGCTGGAGACAGTCCTCCTATCTGCTGTTACTCCTATGGCTTGACTTAGTCCTCTGCCTTGGGCAGGTCAGCCCTGCACCATCCTGCTGGGATGGCTATTCTCTTTTTTCATCATGGTGAGTGTGTAGGGACAAATGTGTTAGCTAAGGAGTTAGTCCTTTGTTATTTTTAGTGCTGTATTCTAGTATTTGAAAGTTATGCCTTGTTGCAGCAACCTAGTTGCCTGTACCCTTTTACTTGTATCACTATGCTTGGTTTGCGTAGCCTAAACTCAATAAACACCTATCTATTTCACCAGAGAGTGTTTCTTTGGAACCTTGGAAACTAAGTCCTGGAAGCCTTGTTGCTTAGTCACGTACTACCTGTGTTGCACGTTGCATCCCTGTATGGCTTGGTCAGCCAGACCTGGGACCAACGGTTCACTCTGTACCCCTTCCCAGTAGCCTGGGACAGGAAGGGCTAGGAGGCACCCAGTGCTGGTGGCAGTCTACCTGTACTATCCCCTTGGTCAGGGGTTAGTTGCTTTTACCCCCCTGTGGCTCAGGGGTGCCTTCTCTCCTTGGCTAGGAGTGGACAACCAACCGATTAGAGAGCAAATCTTCTCTGGCTAAGGTGGCCGGCCTTGGTTTGTGCCGGCATCGAGGCTAGAGGGGGTGAACCTCTCTATTACAATCTCAATCAGTGATACTGTACCATCAGTGGTACTTCAGCCAACTGCTGGTGGTACTCGTCAGAACCCAGCTCCGATGTGGCACTTTTGGTGGTGTGTTTTTGCTCCCAAGAGGATTCTACCTTTGGCTGAGCCTCTTGGGAACGCTGAGAAGGGTCTTCCCACCCACCTAGAGCCTCCTACCTGCATTTTCTGGCCTCCAAAAGCCTGAAAACCTGGAAGTAACTGGCGATGATGTCATAGCCAGTCACTTCCAGTGGTATGTAGCTGGAGAGTGACGCTGGAGGTGGTATTCGATCGGGAAGGGGTTGAGAACCCCTGGCCTAGACAAGTACCATACGGCTCCTGATCTCTTCCCCTTTTCCCGCAACTTCTCCTTTTCCTCCTTCAGTCACCTCAACGTTACCCTTTATATTGCATTTGTTAAAATTAATAAAAAGGTTGATATTTATTTCCGAGCATTTAAATGTTGCTTTTTCACTCAGTTACTCAAGGTGGTTTACATTTTATAACAATGCAAGTTCAGTGGTGTTGTTAGGGGGGGTGATGGTGGGCCCCCAGGTGGCGGGGTGCCAGGTGGCGGTATGTGTGTGTACATGCCTCCGGTTCTGTTGCTCCCTCCAGCAATTTTTTCTTCTTTTTTGTGGCCGTTTGCTACTCTGCCAGCCGCCTGTTCGGCTCTCCTGCCCGCCCTGGCTCTGTACGGCCCTGAAAATGGCCAAAAAAGCACAGGGTTGTGTGTGTTTTCATGCCATGCTGCCAATGAATTTTGGGCCCCCCATTATATGACGCCACTGTGCAGTGGCATCTCTAGACCAAAATGTAATAGGGGCTCACCCTCAAGTTTTCACCCCCTCCTTCGTTCTGCTCCTCCTCTACTCTCCCCAAAGGCGGCGGCGATTGGGGGGCGCGCAAATTTCACGTTTTATTTATTTATTTATTTATTTATTTATGGCAATGGGGCGCCTCTCCTTTGCCATGGCTGCTTCCACGCTTCTCTCTCTGCCTCTCCTGCCATTACCTTCTCACTTTCTCGCATTTTCTCTTGCTGCTCCATGTCTGCCACTGCGGCTGCTCTTTATGCATCTTCTCTCCCTCCTGGTCTGTACTTCGCTCTTTTCCTCTCCGCTGCTTTCCGTCTGCGGTGGACAGTGGTCGTTTCTTCTAATCTTCTTCGTGGTTGCCAATGCCATCGCCGCTGGCTCGCCGCGCGTCTGCCCCTTTGCAAGGTGGGGGGTTGTTGGCTGCGGCGGGGAGGGCGCTCATACAAGTTGTTTACTCCCATTGTGCGGGCCCACAGCCACAGGGCGCCCGCCGCGACTCTGGGCTGTGCACCAGCCCCTTTGACTTTGGGGAGGAGTGGCAGCGGGGTTCCGTGCAGTGATCCAGTCCGCACCTTGCAGCAGTTCCTGTTGCCTGTCAGCCGAGCCGAGGGAAAGGTTCACTTACTGCAGCCTGCTCGCCTTCCCTACTTGTTGGTCACGTTGCCCCACCTCAGCAGCAGCAGCTTGGTTGGGAGAGCATCGCGTGCCGAGCAATTCGGAGACTCCCTCCTTATCTCTCATTTACCAGGAGCCCGCCATTGCGGTCTGGCTCCATTTGCTCTGCTCCCCTCCCCAATCCGACTTCTCATCTCCCCAAACCCGTCCTGTTTGACGGACCCTCTTCCAAGTCCGGGACTTTGTGAGTTTGACAGACGTGAGCGCACTCTGTCGTTAAGGCGAGGGGAGGGGGTTGTGGGTAACTGAGGTGATCTCTCCTGCCCCTTCTCTCGGAAGCACTTTTAGAGGTTTATTTCGTGAGTGATTTATTTGGCTGAGCCGCCGCGCCTCAGAGCGGCAGCTGGGGCACTGAGAGCTGCAGCAGCTCACTAGTTTTAAAACTTTTTTCGTGCGTGATGACGCCACCCAGAAGCTGCGCGCCCACCGGTGCCTGGGGCCCAGGGCCACAGGCCCCCCCATTATACGACGCTACTGCTTGAGAGGGACCATCCACTAGTGGAAATTGTCCTTTGTGGGGACTTAAATGGTGGGCTCATCAGAACAAATTTTTGTTAAAGCTTTAGAAGTTGAGGATAGGTCATTTCTCCCTCCGTTATATTCCATGACCAGGGTGTCCAAGGATACCATTTGCAATGCCTCTGGTGTTGCCTTAGCTAAGCTTTGTGTTAAGTTCCATATGCTTTGGTTAAATGGACTAGTAGAATATCGAGAAGCATCTGAATTTACATTTGTGTCCCCTCATGGCTTGAGTGTGGTGGATTATGCCCTGGTATCTCTAGCAATGAAACTCGGGTGAGGGAATTTGTAATTGGAGACTATATTCTCAGTGACCATCTGCCACTGATATTGGTACTTGATTTAAACCATCCTAGATCACTGACAATCCCCTCTTCTGAGGAGTCCTGTGACCGCATGAGTAAGATCTTGTGCAACAAAGAGCTTACTCCAAAGTTCTGTAAGTTAATTACTGGGGGGAAGTGCAAGGAGCTGATAAGATCTATTTTAACAGAGGCTGATTCCTCTGTCCAAATTGAGCACTATGGAAGTTTGATAAAATATCTACAAGTGGAGCTGGGTGATAAATCTCCAAGGATATATGATGTCCCTCTCAGCATGAGAAGTTGGTTTGATTATGATTGTCGGGAACTTAAAAGACTAATTCGAAAGTCCTATTTAGAGTTTAGGAATACCAACAATTTGAGAGCCTTAGCTAATTATTTTGTACTTAAGAAGCAGCTAAAGGTATTGATGCTGAAAAAGAAGCAGAAAGTCGCATTAGAGCAATGGAATAAATTGCTATTAGCAATATCCCAGAGAAATAATAAACTCTTCTGGGCATGTGTTCCAGGCGTTTTTAGGAAAGATACTTTCAATCCAGCTTTGATTTCTCCATCTAGATGGGCAAAATATTTTTCTGATCTCTTTTGTGATTTAAATAGTTCTCAGCAAACCCATCTGGAACCCATATCCACCGAACTTCCAGCTTGGCCCCCAGTTTCTATAGAGGAGGTGAAACAGCTAATCCTTCAATTTAAATGTGGCAAGGCTTCCGGCCCTGATGCCATACCACCAGAACTGCTTAAATGTAATCCAGAATGGTGGGCATTGTTACTTGCACCTCTGTTCACATCAATTGACAGAAATGCAATAATGCCAAGAGATTGGTTGAGGGCGCTAGTTATTACAATTTACAAGAAAGGTGATAGCACTCTACCTTCAAAAAAATGGGTAGGGAAGAGACTGGCAGTGTCGGTCATACTTGTCTGTTCCCTTATTCAGGCGGGCATCTGTGTTGTATGGTTGGCAACCTCTCCGCCTTTCCCAGAATATGACCTGCGCTCCCAGACTGATCAGATCATAGTGCAGTGCAATGAAGGCTCAGAGATCCTCTTCTACTTGCTGCTAGGCTACATGGGCTTCCTGGCCACTATCAGCTTCACTGTGGCCTTCCTGGCACGAAACCTGCCTGGTACCTTCAATGAAGCCAAGCTGATCACCTTCAGCATGATGGTCTTCTGCAGTGTGTGGGTGTCCTTTGTCCCAACCTACCTGAGCACCAAGGGGATGTACATGGTGGCCGTGGAGATCTTCTCCATCTTGGCCTCCAGTGCTGGACTGTTGGGTTGCATCTTCCTCCCCAAGTGCTATATAATGATACTGCGGCCTGATCTGAACACCAGAGAGCAATTAGTCAGGAAAGAGTCGTGGCACTTAACTATTCCCTTGTTTTTCTTCTTGAGTCCTTTCATTGGGCCAGTTCAGAAGGTATTTTAAAGACTCAACTAGGTCAGTACAGCTGTTGATATACATACTCGTGGTGTAGCTGCTTACTGGCTCCTTCCCTCATTTCCCTTGCTCTGCTCCTGAATCACCCTTACATGGACAAAGGACACCCACAACATATTTTTTAAGACACATAAGGTGAACGAAATAGGCGTAGAATAGACAGGTTATTTTGTTTAATGCCTAAAGTGTCATTCAGTCAGCCCTCAAAACTGGAACTTATTGAAGGTAGTTAGGCGTTTTCTGACCAACGCCTTATTACACTAGAACTGCATTCCTGAGACACCAAAATTCTGACCCTGGAGAGGAAAAACATGGTTTGAATAGCTCCAGTTTTAATTTTACTCTTTCTGTATCCTTACTAACTGCCCGATCCTGCCTAAACATAGGCCAGCGGAGCAAGCACTCTGCTGGCCTAGGGTGTCGAAAGCATACCGTATAGCATGTTTTCGACAACCTGGCAGTAAGCGGCGCTGGTGCGGGTGCCGGCACTGCTCACTCCGCAGTCGCCCAGGACCCGTGCTGGCCGACATCGGCCGGCGGTTCCAAGTGGTTTGCGGTTTCAAGTGGCTTTAAGTTGTTTCCTCTTTAGATGTCATTTAAGATGACTATCCTTTGTTTTCTAGTTTTGTTTTGTTTTGCTTGGGGGGGGGCATCCCTGCATGGTACCCTAGCAGTCACTTCCTAGAGTTGCACCTGATGACCATCTGTTTCTACAAGGCACAGTGCTGTGTCCCCACCGCACCCCACCCATGCCTCCTACTAGAGTAGATGTCGAGGCCGCCTCAACTAAACCATTCTTACCAGCATAACAGAATGCACAAGTAAAACCACTCAGACCGAAACAGGCACATCCTGCACATAGCCTAGTCCAGGGGTGGCCAACCTTTCACCATGAATGCTCCTGGCCCTTTAATGTTTGCACAGGTGAAGGCATTTCAGCAGGTGCAGCTGCTTTAGGTTTGTTCCAGGGAAGTCTCCAAACTTGGCTGTGTTTTAAAGGATCTCTTTCCCCACCCTTAGCATTTAATCTCTCTGCCCCCTTCCTCCCCTCTGGAGAATGGAGTGTTCCTAAATGCAGCTGTGCTGAGTCCTGTATAGGTCCTGATGTCAGTGACAAGAACACTGTGATATTTTGCCCTTCAGCAAATATTTATGTGGTTCAAAAAAACACAAAGCTCTCAGGTGTATCTGATGGAGCGTCACATGTCCAACTCGCAGCCTATTGGGCATCAGTTGTGGGGGCGGGGGTGCTTGGAGCTATAAGCTTCTGCCTCTCAGGGGAGACGTTCATTCCCTTGAAGTCTGCATAGCTGATTTGGCGAAGCTGAAACAGCAGAGAGGTATGTGAAGGACACCTTCGGGGTGTGTGACAGAGGTCTCCTTCTCCCAGTCTGACAGCTCCTTTGCTGTCATGGAGAATGAGGGGGAAAGAGGGAAATGGTCCTTTAGAAAGGAGACATTCCTTGAAGGATGAACCCAAATCTTCTTGAGCGGAGGAAATTCTGTGGGTGATGATGGGTGGCTTGATCATTAGAAACATAGAGAAATGGACCGATGACCATTGAATAGACCACTTGGTGACCTGACTTCCTGTGGCCAAGGTTGTGAACATACATGGCATGATTGAACATGGGTGGCAGAGACGGACCTGCGCCCCCACGGGAGGGGGGCAAATTTCGGTGCTCCCCCCAAAATGAGAAAATCGCCCCCCGGGGTTTTTCAGGGGGTTACATTTTTTTTAGTGGTACCTTCCTGTGTGTGTGCTTTCTCCCACTTAGCTTGTGTATCGGAGGAGGCAGAGCTGATTCGGAACTTCCATTGCAAGCCGTTCTGCCTTCCGTTCTGCCTGCGACCAGCAGGAACTTCGGAAAAGTTTCCGAATTGGCTCCGCCTCCTCCGATACACAAGCTAAGTGGGAGAAAGCACACACACAGGAAGATACCACTAAAAAACCCCGTAAACAGTAAAAAAAATGGAAAAAGAAAAAGAAACCGAAACTTAAGGAGGCCCGCCCCCCCATGAGCCTCAGCGCCCGCCACCTGGGGGCCCTGGCCCCCCCGACAATGTCACTGATGGGTGACATGATTGAGAGACAGTCAAAGAGATGAAAGGCCCCGGGGAAAGGCCTTTGAAATTTGTCCCATGACATTTGGAATAGGACACAGTATATTGATTTTTATACGCAAATGGAAAAGGCTATGATGTAACATCGGGTGTTGGAAGGCTTGTTCAATAGAATAAAAGTAGAATGGGCATAATTGCAACCTGGTGGCTCAGAGAATAAGGTGCTGTTGGTGTAGCTCTGTTTGTCAAAGAGATATAGAATCCAACAAAGTAGAAAACTTAAGGGACGAAGCATATCCCTAGAAACAGTGTGTGGGTGGTAATAACAGGATCATAAAGTAACTTGATTCTGGGGACATGCTCTCATCCAGCCACCTGACTCTGCCCCCCCCCCCCCGTTGCAACCGACTCCTCTCCAAGGCCTTCTCCCGGCCTCGGAGGCTCCGAGGCTGGGAGAAGGCTTTGGAGCGACCTCCCCGGCCGCTGCGCCAGGGCCTTCTGACGAAGGCCCACTGCATCACAACGTTATTTATAACGTTTTTCGTGCATGCGCAGACCATTCCTGAGGGAAAAGACCGTTCCTAAATAATGTTGTGACACAGTAGGCCTTCGTCTGAAGGCTCTGGCGCGGCGTTCGGGGAAGACGTCCCCGGAGCCGGCTCCCGGCGTCGAAGGCAACGCGAGTGGGGAGGCGACATGCACAGGGGAGGTGATGCGCATGGGTATGCGCATCACCTTTTCTGCGCGCGTCACCTGGGGGCGACCCACTCGCCTCGCCTCGCAACAGCGACACCTCTGCTTATACCAGTGCATCTACTGTTACTCACAGAACCCATCAGAGGGGAGGGATTCCTACCGGGCATTGAGGACATAGTGCAAGATACAAATATTCTGGAACTGATAGGAAACACTGACCATAGTGCTCTGGAATGCAGCATGTAGGCAGTTGGACAGTTGCCAAAGAAGTCTAGCGCAGGGAAGACTGTCTTCAACAGTGGAAAAGTCTTTAAAAGGAAGGGCCGTATTGTTACCAAAAATACCATGTATTATTATGGGGAATAGCTTGATATGGCAATTGGTATGCGCAGGGATCTTTAAACCTATGCATACCAGACTCCAGCTCCCAGAATTCCGTGTAAATGATCTTAAGGACACATGTGCGTTGCTTTCAATATTTACTAGATAATTCAAACATACATATACAAAAATCCAATCATACACAACATACAGAAAGAGACGTTCGCATTAGCAGGTTTCCTTTGAAGCTTTGGGGGTATATTTGTCTGTCCTGGCGAGGAGTTGTCTGAGATTGCAGTACAGTATAAGAGTAAGGGGGGAGGGGAAGGAGGTAGAAATGGCACAATCCAGCAGTGAAGAAGGTGGAGGAAAGAAACAAATTGGCTCTGAATTGATCAGGCTCAAAAGCCTGCAGAGTGGCTAACTGAGGAGTAAAGTTAAGAGAGGAGGGATAGGGGTGAAGGGGGGGTAGCCAGAGAGGGGGAGAGCCCTCCCCCCCACAGAGAGTCAAAGAAGACATTTTTCAGATTTAAAATTGTTTTAATACTTTTTTATTTGTCAAATAATTAATGAGCTAATTCATCTAGTTAATTAGTTAATTAATTAGCAATTTGTTAGCAGGGTTACTAGAGAAAATTGGACTGTGACATGGGGTACCCGGTCCTCTGAAGGTTGAGAACCCCTTGCTGTATAGCACTACGTAGCCTTTCTAGCACTATGTAACCTTAGGCAGAGAAATGTGTTATCATATGAGAAATACAATACTTTGTCTGCAATGCTACGGTATATACACATACATCAGGGGTAAATCTAACAGTCTAATCCCACCTCTCCCCCCGTGTGGCAATGCAGCGGTGCTAACACAGTGATCCTGCAGAGGAGTATCGGCATGTTGAGGCCTCCTTGGGGTAAGGGAACATTTGTTCATTTGCCTTGGGGTATGCCCCAGCAACTGCCATGGGTCAACTGGAATCTGCACCAGCGATATCGCCACCGAAACTGCCCCCTTCCTGGTCCTGATTTGCCCTCCTCCCAGCCATATCTTCTCCCTGTTCCACCCCTCACCACCTCCCTCCCACCCCTTCCATGATTTTACCTGCACCGGCAGGCGTTCCCAGCCTGTCAGAGCCGCTCACCATGCTCAGTGGCTTTGTAACATTTGCAAGAGCTGTAAAGAGCGTTACACTGGTGGGATGTGCCTTTTGCCAGTGGAATGCGCAGATTGAACTCAGGGAGTCTTACTTCTGAATAAACATGTGTAGGATTGCATTGTTTGAAACGGGCAGCCCAATCCTGTGTAAGGATACCAGCAGGCCTAAAGGGCTGGCCGCGGTATCCAATCCAGGTCCTGGGGTGCCCCAGGGCACCCCAGGTGCATCTCAAGGGAAGGGGACAATCGTTCCCCTTCCCTTGGTGCAACTCGGCCTATGCCCTATGCGCCTACTCAAATGTACACGATCTCAGGAGCTGGCGTATATCCCAGGCCCGGGTGTTGGGGCAATCCGAACCGGGAGACGGCTTTGTATATTGGCAGAGCTTGCCACCGATATCCCCGCCCTCTCCTGGCCCAGAGCGGCCAATGGCCACCCCCTGGGCTACCCCAGTCCATTCTCCCCAGTCCATTCTAAGTAAGTGCAGGACTTACCCTGTCTGGCGGACACAAGGACGGTTCGCCAGTGGAGAGTGGGCCAAGGGCTGCTGTCCTTGTGGTCCTTACTCTCTGGGTGTCACGAATGTGCTTTACGGCACTTTCATGACACTCAGCACGGGAGAGCGCATGCTAGCTTGGCACTTTTTTGCACAGGATTGTACCCTGAGGCAGCAGAAGGCATTGTGGATTGTTCCCTTGAAGAACAACAGGGCAGGCTGCCAATCCTTGTGGTTCAGCCTAAAGAAGGCAGGAACATTCCTGGAGGGGGGAAGGAAGAGGCAGCACATTACGTGGAGGCAATTCAGTCCAGGCAATTCACTCACAATTATTTTAATGGTGCTGATTCCTGTGGAATCACATAGGACGTAATCACACAAGTAAGCACACTTACCTGAGAGGAAGCCCCTTTGAACTCAGTAGGGGTTACTTCTGAGTAACCATGCAGTTAATTCTGTGGAGGTATGGCAGGGAACCAGAATTTTGAACATGTAATGGAAGAGAAAGCAAAAGCCTTCACTTTTGCCTCCTTGTTTCAAACTGGTTTGTGTGTTTGAAAATCAACTTGTCCTTGGGTCAAATCTAGAGACAAAGTCTGGGATGGGTCATTGTTTCCCTCATACCACCATTTCGAGGCAATCAGACTTCCTCTTAGGTATGGCAAGAAAACATCAATGGTCTAAAATTAGAGGGGCATTCGTGGGCAAGAGGTTTAGCGGCCGTCTTATATGTCTGAAGATCTCAAGGATGGCAGATCGGGGTGGCCGGAAGTATCCGTGTCTGTTGGAGAGCTACCGGCATGCCACTGATAAGCTGCAGAGCCATTGTGAGGGAGAGAAGTTGCAGCTGCACTTTGAGTGGGAGTTAATTTTGCCTGTCAGTTGAAGTGTGGTGAGGTGAACGACAGAAAGAAGTTGGACTGTGAAAGAAACCATCTAGGATGAAGGGTTCCATGAGAGAGTAGAACATATTATTTTATTGTAAAAAACCCTCAGGGTTTAGAAAGCCTGCCTGTGTGTTTTTATTTTTTCAAAATTTTGTTTGTGTTATTTTTGTTTTGATCTCTATTCTTTTCACTAATAAAGTGGAAAAGTCACCCTAAGCTAGCAATCACCCCCACATATTGTGGCACTCAGCTCCATTAACTAAGCATGCATTGGGTGACGCCTGTTTTCATGCAATGCTGCAACACTCTGGTTCTACTTCTGGAGTAACATGCAAGGCGTTCCCCTGTTAGCAAGTCAACAGCCTTTTTCTTTCTCTTTTTCCTCATTTAGGGCGTCTTCCTGTTGGACCAGCCATGGCCAAATGGAGCCTTATCTTGGCTGCCTTCGTGCTGTTCTTCTTTCTCTTTCTCACTCCTGTGTCTCCACAATGCCGGACAGCCAACGCTCAGGAATGCCAAGACAATGGTAACGTTGTACAAGGTTTTGAGTTGGCCAGCAGCGGCATTGATATAACCACAATGAAAAAAACAGATAACGATCTGATGGATCTGTATGACTTTGAAGAACCAGATGGAAGCTGCACCTTGTGTGAGAATCCTTTGCTGGATGGGAAGGAACTCTACACGCTTCCTTTGGCCGTCACTAACTGGAAAGCCAACATTTCATGCCAGCAGAAAGTGCAACACTATGTAACTGAGTCAGCCATTGCAATGACTGTCAGGATAACGGAATTAAGTGTAAAAAATGATTGGAAGAAAGAGCTGGAGTTGAACTCCAGTGCTAACGGCCAATGGATTCTTGCGGGATCAGATTCCGAATGGACTTCATTCATCAAGGAGAGGATTTCACAGGACAAGTACATTTTCCTTCTCCACCATGTCTCCTGCTCTTACTACAAGTAAGGAAGGTAGTGGGGAGTTGGCGAAATGCAAAGGGCTGGAGTGGGAGGAGGGCAGGGCCAGCAAGATGACTATCCTTGCTGGGTGGAGTTTGAAAGACCTGAGTGCAAAAATGAGTGATTTCCATAGAACCAACAGTAACTTCTAGGCAGCAATTTTCAACTGGTCTGCTGTGGAAGTTTGGGGGAGGGTAATTTATTAGTAGGTTTATTTGCCTACTTTATTTGCCTAATTTATTTGCAGCCCAGTGGTTGCAAATCTTTATATGGAGGCGTTTGAGAAACGGGCATTGGACACTGCCCACTTAAAACCAGACTGTTGGGTCCGTTATGTGGATGATGTTTTCTGCATATGGGCACATGGTGACAAAGAATTGGACAAATTTGTGGCACATTTAAACAATCAGTGCAGGGAAATCCAGTTTACTGTAGAATTAGAAAATAATAACTCTTTGCCCTTTCTGGATATCTTAGTGACACGCAGAGAAGATTTATCAATTGGGCATAAAGTGTACAGAAAACCCACCCATACGGGGAGATACTTAAACCTAGAATCCAACCATCACCCCTCGCAAAAAAAATTCTTTAATAAACGCACTGATATATAGAGCTATTAAAGTATGTGATAAGGACTCATTGGAGGCAGAAAAAAGAACATTATATGACTCATTACAGGCAAATGGGTACTCTAGGAATCAAATCAATAAATGTTGGGCAAAACAATGCCGTCAGATTAAAGCATATAGGGAAGGGACAGTGCAAAAAAACAACGAAATCGAAAAAACCACAGTAGAAGAGAAAGTGTGGATTTGCCTTCCATTTGTTAAGGGGACGACTGACAAGATTGCACGGATATTACAACAAGGGAAAGTAAAAACTATCTTTAAACCTACATTGAAAGTGCAACAAATGTTAGGCAACCCAAAAGATAAACAACCGGCTCTCTCCAACGCTGGCATTTACTCCATCCCGTGCGAATGCAATAGGTGTTATATTGGAATGACATGCAGACATATAAAAACGAGGGTGGCTGAACACGAAAGATCGTTAAGATTAAATCATCTGGAGCAGTCTGCGATTGCAGAGCACACGCTAAAAGAGGGACATTCGATCCGCTTCGAGGAGACCAGGTGCCTGCAAAAGGAGGACAACTTTAAAATCTTGCGCCACCTTGAACCTCTGGAAATAAGTAAAAAAGGGACAGGGGAGCTGGTGAACCACCACCAGGACCTGGCATTTACAAAACGGATTTGGCGGATCATTCACAATAAGCAGAATGCAAAAATGGGATCGCGCACGGAGTTGGTGGACATCGGAGATTCTACGAAAGAAGGTTTGACAGCTGAAGCAGGATCAAGTGCATTACTCAAGGAAGGGTGGGAGAAAGTGAATTCCTCATGAGGAGACAGGATCGTTGAGCTGCAATCACAGCTGATGACAACAAGCACCGATTGACAGCCGGTGCGCGGACGGAGTCAGTTGCTTCCGATTCAAACGAACTCCTCTTTCCCACACTTTTCAGACATATAAGGACAGGAGGTCAACTAAGGACACTGCCATCTTAATCTCTTTGATTTTTACCCCATGAAGAGGTTCCGGGCTCCGGAATGAAACGTTGGGTCAGTGACCTTGGATTTTAGTGTATTTTTGTGCCGGAGTGGCTGCCTGTGAGGAAATCCGCTAACGGTATTGGATATTATTAAAATACAGGTTCTTTTTCTTCTGATATCATGGCATCTAATCCCGTATACTGGAAACATGGTGTACTATTAGTAGGTCCTTTGGGGATGTGAGCCCCCACTGGAAGCATGGTGTGCCAGTGCCTTGTCAGTTGTCAAAAATCCGATGGTGTGTCCTGAAAATGTTATTGCCCTGTCAGTGTGCCATGAGATGAAAAAGGTTGAAAATCGCTGTTCTAGAGCCTTGTGGCCAAGTGTGATGTCTCACCTGACCTAACAGGTTAATGACTCATTTTGGCTTTTGTGGACTGTTAGTATCTAATATGCCAATTGAACAAGAATCATCCTGCATAAGTCCAGTACCTCTAATCTGCATATGTGCCCTCATGAGATTTTTTGGGAGATGATTTTGGTGTGATTCAAAAGTCTCATCTGGTCACTGCTCTCTGCATCGAGGGGGCTATGTTTGGAACACAGTCACTTTCGATCATGGAGCAGCAAGCACCACTCCCTGTCTGTTTTTACGTACAGCAAGTCCTCATTTAAATTATTTCATTAGAAGTCGTTCTGTTTTAAAGTTGTTGAGAAAAAAAATCAATTCCTGGCCGGGGCCACTATCTGTGTGAATGCTCTCCCCATGTCTGCGTGGGTTTCCTCTGGCCCAGAAAGGTCACATTTATTTCAATTTTTATATTAGAAGTGTTTTGGGTCCTTATTTAGAAGTTTGATGATTTATTTATTTTTTACCAAAAATATGCTGCAAACTGCTGTTTACGTAAATCAATAAGCCTTTGGTTAAATTGGTTTCATTAAGTCATTTCACTTAAAGTTCCAGTTTTCAAGAACCTGTTGTCAACTTTAAGTGAGGACTTGCTGTATAACCAAAACTATCATTTCTGATTTTTAAAATGGAAGCTATAATGTCTCAAATTCAAAAGGCAGGTTGTCACCATGTGTGCCTGGTGGGGGCTTGAAGGAGGTAACCGCGGATTGCCCTAGTCACGTAGACCTCAGATATCCCCATTCATAGCAGTGCCAGTGGCAATATGGCGGCAGCAATGGCGGCGGGACAGGCAAGTGGCAGCGGTGGCAAAATTGCCATTTTCATGCCCACAAATAAATAAATAAATAAATTACAGCTGCCCTTTGTTTAATTAATTAA
This sequence comes from Plestiodon gilberti rubricaudatus, assembly GCA_026170595.1. Lineage (NCBI taxonomy): Eukaryota > Metazoa > Chordata > Lepidosauria > Squamata > Scincidae > Plestiodon > Plestiodon gilberti. The sequence continues at coordinate 10,114,610 of JANXHW010000006.1, read as the reverse complement.
TTAATTGATCGATCAAACAACCAATTGATTAATTAAAATTCTGGTGTGTGTGGGTCCCAGTTTGGAACTGGGAAAATATGGTAAGTCTACATAGGCTTACCATTTGTCCTGGAAAAACTAGGACTGTCCCAGATTGGGAGCCCCGTCCTGTCCAGCTGGGCCCAGAACCAGGTCATTTCTGTTTTTTCCGGGCTCCGCCGCTGCTGCCACCGCTTACAAAATGTATCTTTTTCAGTGGCGCCACCTTGGATCTCGCGAAATCTCGCGAGATCAAGATGGTGGCGCCCAAATCTCATGAGGGTTACGGTCACAAGATTTGGGCGCCACCATCTTGAATCTCGTGAAATTTCGCAAGCTCCAAGATTGCGCCATTGAAAAAAGGTACACTTTGGAAGCGGCGGTGGCAGCAGTGGCTTGAGGTGACAGTTTGGAGTCTGGCCAGGCTCTAGAGTGGTGGCGGGGGGGGGCGGGAGTGATGATGGTGGCGGCTACTATGGTGGCAATGGCGGGGGTGGCAATAGCGGAAGCGGCGGGACAGGCAAATGGCAGCGGCGTCAAAATGGCCATTTTCATGGCCACAAATAAATAAATAAATAAATAAATAAAATTTTGGGCCCACCCATTAATTAATTAATTATTCTGGGGGGTGGGTGGGTGGAGTAACCCAATTTGGAACTGGGAAATATATGGTAACCCTACCTATAAACCTTTCGGCTTTCCTTTCCCCACACAGAAGTGGCCAGTTTCTGTGAGTGAGAGGCAGCACTTGTCTTGGTGGGAAGGAAATGCAGTATGTTCCAACTCAGTATCAACAGCAAGTTCCAGCTTTATTGAGACAGAACACATTGAACAGTTACACAGATAAAAAGTCTCACCACTGAGACACTTTAATAGCCCCACAAATAGAAACACTAACAAACTAGTAACACAAATAATATTACGAAAGCCGGTTGTTTCTGTGGAAGGATGGGATGACGCATACGTTCATCCTGGAGGAGGGTCCTTTATCAGATGGAAGGAGAAAGCTCATAACCTCAATTAACCCCCCCTTTTCTGGCATCCAGCTCCATCCCCCCAAACTCCATTTTCATTCATACCTATTGGCCCTTGTCCCATCCAGAACATTCTCCAAAATAAGCCACTTGGGTGAAGAGAGGGAGCTTCTGAAAAGGGGGCAGATCTCAAGCTGGGACAAATCTGGCTGCACTCTGCACTCCTTCTCTGACCAAGCTGTACCCCGTTATCTCCTAGGCCTTGTCTCCGCTTACTGCCTCTGTGCGCTACTCTTGCAATTTTGTGCATACAGCTGAAGCCTTGTCTAGTTTCGATATCTCCCTCCCTCAGCCCTTCTCAGGTTGCTTTAGCTAGCACACAAGGAACTCCTCAAAACTGCACCAATGGCAGACTAGGACAACGATACTTAAAAATATGGCTGGACTCTGGCTAAGCAAGGCCTGGCGTAGGCTCTATTTTAGTCCGGAAACTAGTTGTCAGAAAAAAAGGTGACAGGGTGTGGTTATCAGACCCGACCTATTGGAGACCTTCTCCATCTCAGAGGAACCTGCCTGCTCTTGCACATAAAATGCTGGACTAGGTAGATATATTTGGGTGGTCTGGTTTGACAAACAATTCTTATGAATGATCACCTCAGAATTGTAGTTATTTTGCACAATGTCGTAAGAATTCAGAAATACCTTCACTGGAAGATTCACAATTTTAATTAAGGAAAAGACAATCTTTTTATGAATTGGAAACCACTTATTGATTTTTGAGAGAGAGAGAGAGAGAGAGAGAGAGAGAGAGAGAGGATGATGATGATGATGATGATGATGATGATGATGTGATAGTATGTGGTTTTAATGAATAGAATATGTTGAATAATAGACAATAGTATGCTAGTAGTATTTGCTTCACTCTTCCTTTAACCATTCGCAATACAATGTATGTTTTTGAATATACAGTATATAAGATGGAATTGCAGTGCTTTGAAAACTCCAACAGGAGTGTAAAGAAAAGCCCATAATAGATGACATAATTCCCCTTCAGCTCTCTGAATGATCTTCTTGTGTTTCTTGCAGGTTCAGTATCAACAAAAACAAGTCAGTTAGCGAGGATTTCAGAAGACATGTACAGGATCTCCCAGAAATGTATGATTCCAGCTCAAAACTGAAATATCGTGACCTAATTAAATCTTATGGGACTCACTTTAGATCAGAATTTGACTTGGGGGTACGTGTCACGATCCTGACTGCCCTTCCGGTGTGCAGGATGGCAGTAGAAGGCATCAATGTCTCTGAGATCACTCATTGCCTGGAAACTGAGGTGGGCCAAATTATTGATATCGATAATATTGTGACCATGAATTCAGAGTTACAGAAATGCATAAACATAACAGGACGGCCTTCTTGGCTACATAGGGAACAGCAGAGATTAATTGAAGGTGGTAATTATTATGTCGTTAATTATATAAATGGAATCTTGTCAGTTTCCAAAAAATGGTTGGAAACTGTCAAATCTGAGCCTGGCCTGCTCTCGTACTCCCTAGAGCCACTCCATACCTTGCTGGATAAGGGCGACCCTCGGAGGGAGGGCTTGCGACAGGCAGTGAGCGAGTATGTGAGAGAAAGAGCTCTGTTGAACTGCGTCCCCTCCTGCCCACCAGGGGCCCAACTGAGTGCCTCGGACCCCTGCTCCTGTCAATGTCCCAATGATAACTTCACCACCTCCATGTGCTGTCCGAAACAGCGAGGCCTGGCCAAGCTGACGGTGACAATTCAACGTGCTGAAGGCTTGTGGGGGGACTACGTCACACGTACTGACGCCTATGTCAACGTGTTCTTCAAAGACAAGGTTATGTGCACATCCACTGTTTGGAACAACAATAGCCCAGAATGGAATGAGAACCTTGATTTTGGAATCCTCCAGGTCACTGACGATTTGAAGCTAGAAATACACGTCTGGGATGAGGACTTTGGATGGGATGATGATCTTTTGGGGAAATGCATTCTGCCTCTGAACATTGGGGATTCAGCTGATCAGGTATGTCCACTGAGACACGGGTGCCTCCATTACAAGTACCACTTGGCCTGTGTCCCCCACCTTGGAGGCCCTCTCTGCAGTGATTATATCCCTCATGCTTTCAAATTAATCAATTTGAAAGCATATGGGCAAAGCCAGTGGCATACTTAGCCACTGTGCTACCTGGGGCCCTCATCCTCCTGACATTACGCGCCACCACCAGAAGTGACATCATTCTTGACAGCACTTCCGACTCCGCCATCTTTCCGTCTTGCCCAGCCCCTCCCCAGCTGCCCATCTCCCCCCAGCCCCCAACTCTTTCATCGCCCCCCCCACAGCTACAGCCCCCAGCCAAGGAGCAAAGGGGCAGCGAGAGAGGCAACATAACTCTTTTACTGCCACTCCAGTCTCTGCTCAGCCGGAAGTCACCACAAGCGCTTTGATTGCATCAGTGGGTCCTTCTGGCTTCCCCTGGTTTTTTCTGCGGTGTCACCCACCTGACATGTGGTCCTTGGTGCCCGGGGGCCACCTGCCCCACCTTAGCTTCACCAATGGGCAAACCTGTGAGTAAATCATTCCCTCATGGAGGAGTCTGTGGAATTTTTCAAGCGTGGTCTGTTTCATCTGTCTGTGGGTGTTGCTTTTCCCTGTCGGTGGGTGAAGCTTTTCCCACCTTCTCTCCCAACACCTATCATTTGATTTTTCAAACCTGCAGCCACTTGCCAGTCAAAGATGCACCCAGCAAAGCTTGTGGCACATGATTTTCTTAGTCCTTATGGTGTTATAGATTTCTTTCTCATTTGTCACCTATTAGTGTACGCTCTCAATTTTGGGACTAAAATCTGTGCAAAGAACAAGTCACATTTTGAACTGCCTGTAGAAGTCATGCAAATAAAGGTGAATTTCACATGTCTGGTGACTTGACGTCATTCTGGGTACGCCCCATAAAACACATGAGACTTGATATGGATAAAAAGGGTCACTTTATTGAAATACAGGAAAGCAAGACCATAGGTAAAGAGGAGATCTACAGGCTGGGGTCAGGGTGTTACACGCGCACGTGAGAAGGCGCTGACACGGGCATACATCCTAAGGACTGCCCAGGTGGAGTTACAACCCGGACTCCGAGTCGTCGCCCCTTGCCTGAGGAAGCTGACTCATCCACACCGACCCCTAGCAGGCCAGGGCAGCAGGAACCGCTGCACTGCCCCGAGTCGGCGGGCCCTAGGGAAGCTCACGTGATCCCAGCCAAAGCTCCCCCCACAAGTCCCCATGCCGGAGGGCAAAGGGGAGATTTATGGTGGGGGGGGTGTTGCATCCCTCGACCTTGCTGCCCTCGGGTTCACTCCCTCAACCCTGCTTTCGGCCTTCTTACCCATGACCCCCAGCCACCAGGGAGGGTCAGCCTAGAGCTTGGCCCTCACCGCCCAGACAATGACAATAGGCACTGGAGGCCAGCCTGCAGATCTCCCCAAAAGGTAGATACAATTTATTTATTTATTATTTATTTTTCACATTTTTATACCACCCTTCCTCCAAGGATCTCAGGGTGGTGTACATATTTCCTCCCCTCCTTTTTCTTGTCCTCACAACAACCCTGTGAGATAGGTGGGGCTGAGAGATAGTGACTGGCCGAAGGTCACCCAGGAAGCTTCATGGCTGAGCGGGGATTTGAACCTGGATCTTCCAGGTCTAAGTCCGACTTCCAAACCACTACTCTCACGACGTGACCATATTTTTGAGTGACCACATACTTCCGGGAAAGACTACGTCGTTTTAAGTTCTTTATTACAAAAACAAGATGTTAAAAAACTCTCCAAAAGTTGTCATTGCCTAATTCAGAAAGATGCACCCCCTTCCCCCTAACAAGGGGCATTGCGGATGGACGATGGCGGGGTGCCGGATCACCAGGCCACGGCACTGGCGATTGTTTCGGCCGAAGACATTGTTAACCTGCCTGCGGGCAGTGTCAACCCCGGGCATATTACACGCCCCAATCGACACTACGGGATTCGGTGCCAGAGGAGTTTGAGATCTTTGCACATCCTCCTTTGGAGAGCTAGGCCTTTCGTTGCGGGCAAATCGTTTTCTCCCAGGTGTAAAAAGCGCATCGGGGGGGGGGATCTGTGGCCAGGGATGAACTCCTCTACCAGAGGGAGCGGTTGGCCCCACTGCATCCCCTGTTTCGCGGCCCTGGTGATCCATATCTGTCGACCTAATGTGAGCTGGGTCCCAATTGCACAAATGATGCCCTTTTTGCACCCAAAAGGATTGAGTGACCGTAGATTAGAACTTGCCTACCTGAAATGGGAATGGAAATGCGTGAAAAGAGGGAAATACATGAAAAGAGGGGGAGTACAGACACGTAAACGGAGCGCAGCAACAAGCATGCACCACAAACATAACCAATCGGACAGTGAGCATGCACCACAAATGTATCAGGACAGTGGGAATTAGTACGGGATGCCCTCCAGCCAGGGGGGGGGGCATAGGACACACCGTCCATCCAACCCACTACCTCCTTGTGGGTCCCTTCACCTCCGGATATATCACTTCCGGATCTATCTCTTGCAGGCGGTTGACTGCCAATGCCCAATCCGCTGAATGACCTGCCTGGCCAAACTCAGCGATGCAGCAGCGGTGGCTGCCCCAGCGTGCAAGGAATGCAGGGCCCAAACTGAAACTGAGTCAGCGGATCACCGTCCTGGTGCTGACATATTTGCACTGCCCACTCAAGGGATGCAGCCGTCATGGTTGCCCCAATGCGCAGTGAAATGCAGGCCATAATCGCTGGGCGACAGCCCCAACTAAGCCTTTGAATGCAGGCCATAATCGCTGGGTGCAAGCCCGACTAATTACAGGAACAATTGCCTGCGGGCTCGTGATAGCCAGGCGCAAGGCCCATAGGAGCATTAATATTCGAATGCAGGCCATAATCGCTTGGTGACAGCCCCTACTTAGCGTTTGAATGCAGGCCATAATCACTGGGTGCAAGCCCCCTAATTAAAGGAACAATTGACTGCAGGCCCGTGATAGCCAGGTGCAAGCCCCATAGGAGCATTAATATTTGAATGCAGGTAATAGTCGCTGGGCGGCAGCCCCAAGAAACATTGAATGCAGGCCATAATATTTGAATGCAGGCCATACTCGCTAGGCGCAGGTCCCAAGGAAGTATTTTGACTGCAGGTCAAGATAGTTTGGGGCCAGCACCAAAGGAGCATTTCAATGCAGGCCATAATATTTGAATGCAGGTCACAGTCGCCTGGTGCAAGCCCCAAAGCAACATTTGAATGTGGCCATAATTGCTAGCCGCAAGCCCCCAAGGTGCCACAGGAGCATGCTAATGAGGGCCATAGTATTTGAATGCAGGCCCTAATAGCTAGGTGCAAGCCCCCAACGGGAGGCATTTTAATACAGGCCATAATCACTGGGCGCAAACCCCAAAGAAACGTTCACATAAAACAAAACGTAGCAGTTTGGAGATATAGCTACGATAGGCAGAAGCAGACCTCAGCCACTCAAGGGCTTTTAAATACAGACCATAGTCACTGGGCGCAAGCCCTCCAGAAACGTTCACATAAAAAAAAATGTAGCAATTTGGAGATATAACTACGATGGGCAGGAACCGCTCTCAGCCAATCAGGGGCATTTTAATACAGGCCATAGTCACCGGGCGCAAGCCCCCAAGAAACGTTCTCATAAAACAAAACGTAGCAGTTTGGAGATATAGCTACGATAGGCAGTTTTAAGCTGCCATCAGGCCATCCACTAACACCAGCGAGGTGAGCAACCCCGCCCCCAGCTGTGACGTGAAGGAAGTCAGCAGCTCGGGGACTCCCCCAGCGCCCTTACCTTGCCGGGGTACCTCCTACCAGCAGGGACTGCACCCGGCCAAGCCCCTCTTGCCCCTTGCAGCCAGGCCAAAGGACACGGCCCATGGCTACAGAAAAGAAATTGCTAGGGGCCCGTGACTCGAGTATCATGAGGTGCTCTGGGGAAACGTGCGAAGGATGGAATCTGGACTCCTCCGTACCCATCACCCCTCAAAACTACCAAACTACCCGCACAACTTAATTACGGGTTAATCGTAGCTTTGGAAAAATTGAGAGAGAACCATATCAAAGTGGCAGCAGGGCGAGTATTGCTGTAACTGGTTCCCCTGCCCTGGCCTCCCCTCCGCTTACGGGCCTATAATGCTGACGTCCTAGAGCATGGGACATGCCTCGAGGAGTACCCCGTGCCCCATCCATACCCCTCAACCTCAGCTGGATCAAAGTAAAGGTTGGCAGCAATGGAGAAGCCCATTGCTCCTGCCGCTTCTCAGGCCTGTAGTCCAGTCAGAATGGAGGGCCCACCATGGTGCCGACGCTGAATTAGATCCTCCTAGAAGAGAATGAGTTAGCCAAACATTTCTCTAGACTGAAGATTGAACATAATCAACAACCAGTTGGGCTCCACGTCATAAGTTTCTATAAGGAGGCAGATGGTGAATGCCCAAAGCCAGGCAAACTACCCCAACCGAAGAGAGAATGCAGGCATAAGCAAACCCCATCCATATCAGGGGAATAATAGGAAGGAGTCAGATTGTGACCCCTCCTTGGCAAAATCCTGTGAGGGGGTGACATAAAGCTGCCACAACCATATTCATTGCCCGGCTACCGGCTAGCGGTGAACCAGTGTGCCCTGTGGTTAAGCAATACACCATTATACTCGTGATGCATGGGCAATAAATAATTATGCTGAAGGCAGTGTGTGGTGCGGAACTGTCTGGGGCCCCCCTTCTGTCGTCTCTCCAAATTGACGGGCATGCAAGAAGTGTCACGAAATGGTAAAGGAGGTGAGCCTGGAACACTGCTCACTGAACTTGCTGCCGGTTAGCTGGCCCACAAGCCTCTTTCTGTGCAGGGATGCTTTGCACACCCGAGTTTGATCAGCTTTCCCGATCTATTAATGGGTGGGGCTTGGAGTCAGCAGCCCCCGAAGGTCAAGCTGAAGAGCGTGGCCCACATCAAAGTGCAATAATAATCAATTAACCTTCAGGTGAGGCTCCAACTCTCTCGCAGACCTGTCATTCTTAGGTCTTTGCAGCACTTACACTTGTGAATGATACAGTCTCACAGCATTGTTACAAGTTCTATAGTGCAGGAAAGAAAGAGTCTTTCCTTCATGGGGGAACCATGTTTTTTCTGTATATAGCTTATTAGAGGAAGATGTTAATTGATTATTTCCTGAAGGTTAATTGATTATTTCCACAGCCTCTGTGCTGCTAACTAATGAAGTTCCTGCACTTTCTAGGTATAAAAGAACTGCAGTGTGACTCGTATGGCTAACACCTTTAATCTTTGGATTTATTCCTAGAAAATGTTTCTTGTTTTAGAAGCGAAACGTCGGAGTATTTTTAGCTTCAGGTTTTAATTGTTTCTTATCTGTACGTGGGGATCTTTGTAAAACCACGACAGTTTGAATAAATTTTTACTTCACCTGGAATTAGAGTTTTACACATGGCTTGTTTACCCGTAAACCTTGGAAACCAGAAGATAATAGCGGGCCATGAAAGCCTCAGATCTAAAACTGTTGAAGGCACTGGATTAGGCAGAGGAGCCAGAGCACGGTGCCGGTGGAGAAAAGCAGCTGCAGCTGCAGAGGGGAGGAAAGTGCAGCCCCTGCCACTGACTGCCTCTTCCAGTCCAGCCCAGCCCAGGGCACGAGCAGAGGAGGAAGTGCTGCCAGGCAAGCAGGCAGGCGACAGAGCACATTTGAAAGCAGCAGCGATCAATGAACTGCACATGACAGGAAAGCAAGGACACACACTCTTAACTCCCGCTCTCCGGGAGAAAGGACAGTCGCTGCCTCGCACCCACCCCACCCCCATCCCAACATTTAGTCTCCAGCAACACACCCCACTCACAGCCGCTTTGGTGTGCTGGAGGGCCAGGCAGCGACGGAGGCATGCAGGGATTCCCTCCCCAGCTCCCTCTTCCCCACAACCTGTTTGGCAGCCTCCAGCCAGTCCCACCATCCTTTCCGCCCCTCCCGTCTCTCCGCAGAAGGCAGTCAAGAAAGGCAGGAGGTTGCTAGGAGACATGAGCGGCGGGGTGCTCATGTCTTGTCATCTAACAGCCTGCCAATCTCTGACGCCTTGACAGAATTCCGAGGGAGGAATGAAACATTGGCATTTGGAACTAAAAGACTTTTAATTCTGCCTGTTATTGGAAATCTTTATGTATGTGTCCTAGGGTATGTGCTTGAAGAAATCAACAGACAACCGGTATAATTTTAAAGTATTTTATTCCTTTAATCTCAAATAATACATGGCTGAAAAACCCATATTTCCTGTTTCATTGAAAATTGTACCCAGCCATGAGAATCTCCATACTACTTTGAAGATGCCTTCAATCCAGCTTTGATTTCTCCATCTAGATGGGCAAAATATTTTTCTGATCTCTTTTGTGATTTAAATAGTTCTCAGCAAACCCATCTGGAACCCATATCCACCGAACTTCAAGCTTGGCCCCCAGTTTCTATAGAGGAGGTGAAACAGCTAATCCTTCAACTTAAAAGTGGCAAGGCTTCCGGCCCTGATGCCATACCACCAGAATTGCTTAAATGTAATCCAGAATGGTGGGCATTGTTACTTGCACCTCTGTTCACATCAATTGACAGAAATGCAATAATGCCAAGAGATTGGTTGAGGGCGCTAGTTATTCCAATTTACAAGAAAGGTGATAGCACTCTACCTTCAAAAAAATTGGTAGGGAAGAGACTGGCAGTGTCGGTCATACTTGTCTGTTCCCTTATTCAGGCGGGCATCTGTGTTGTATGGTTGGCAACCTCTCCACCTTTCCCAGAATATGACCTGCGCTCCCAGACTTATCAGATCATAGTGCAGTGCAATGAAGGGTCAGAGATCCTCTTCTACTTGCTGCTGGGCTACTTGGGCTTCCTGGCCACCATCAGCTTCACTGTGGCCTTCCTGGCACGGAACCTGCCTGGTACCTTCAATGAAGCCAAGCTGATCACCTTCAGTATGATGGTCTTTTGCAGTGTGTGGGTGTCCTTTGTCCCGACCTACCTGAGCACCAAGGGGATGTACATGGTTGCCGTGGAGGTCTTCTCCATCTTGACCTCTTGTTCTGGATTGTTAGGGTGCATCTTCCTCCCCAAGTACTATATAATGATACTGAGGCCTGATCTGAACACCAGAGAGCAATTAGTCAGGAAAGAGTCGTGGCACTTAACTATTCCCTTGTTTTTCTTCTTGAGTCCTTTCATTGGGCCAGTTCAGAAGGTATTTTAAAGACTCAACTAGGTCAGTACAGCTGTTGATATCCATACTCGTGGTGTAGCTGGTTGTCAAAGAGATATAGAATCCAACAAAGTAGAAAACTTAAGGGATGAAGCATATCCCTAGAAACAGTGTGTGGGTGGTAATAACAGGATCATAAAGTAACTTGATTCTGGGGACATGCTCTCATCCAGTGGATCAAAGCGCTGAAGGTGATCTTGAGTTGGAAAAATAAAATATGGCAGATGAATATGTGTTGTATGGTGTTGTAAACATAGATGACTTCTGTTACCCTCACATGGATTGGGTATGTTCATCTTCAGGTGTTGACAAAAAGAACAACTGTCTAGTTACCCTAACTGCGCAATGCTGTATAACCTTGCACCGGTGTAACAGCAGATGCACCGATGTAAGTGCAATTACACTGGCATTAGTGCACTTATACACAGTGGAATCACTAGGGCGCGTGCGCCCCAAGGCGGGGGCGCGCGCGTCACCCTAATGACCCCCCATACCCAGCCCCGAAATGTAATCTTTTTTTTGAGGGGGCGACCCGTTGGGATGCTGCCCCAGGTGCCACCTGACTCTGCCCCCCCCCCCCGTTGCAACCGGCTCAGCTCCAAGGCCTTCTCCCGGCCTCGGAGGCTCCGAGGCTGGGAGAAGGCTTTGGAGCGACCTCCCCGGCCGCTGCGCCAGGGCCTTCTAACGAAGGCCCACTGCGTCACAACGTTATTTATAACATTTTTCGTGCATGCGCAGACCATTCCTGAGGGAAAAGACCGTTCCTAAATAACGTTGTGATGCAGTGGGCCTTCATCTGAAGGCTCTGGTGCGGCGTCCGGGGAAGACGTCCCCGGAGCCGGCTCCCAGCGTCGAAGGCAACGCGAGTGGGGAGGCGACACGCGCAGGGGAGGTGATGCGCATGGGTATGCGCATCACCTTTTCTGCGCGCGTCATCTGGGGGCGACCCACTCGCCTCGCCTCGCAACAGCAACGCCTCTGCTTATACCAGTGCATCTACTGTTACTCACAGAACCCATCAGAGGGGAGGGATTCCTACCTGGCATTGAGGACATAGTGCAAGATACAAATATTCTGGAACTGATAGGAAACACTGACCATAGTGCTCTGGAATGCAGCATGTAGGCAGTTGGACAGTTGCCAAAGAAGTCTAGCGCAGGGAAGACTGTCTTCAACAGTGGAAAAGTCTTTAAAAGGAAGGGCCGTATTGTTACCAAAAATGCCATGTATTATTATGGGGAATAGCTTGATATGGCAATTAGTATGCGCAGGGATCTTTAAACCTATGCATACCAGATTCCAGCTCCCAGAATTCCGTGTAAATGATCTTAAGGACACATGTGCGTTGCTTTCAATATTTACTAGATAATTCAAACATACATATACAAAAATCCAATCATACACAATATACAGAAAGAGACGTTCGCATTATCAGGTTTCCTTTGAAGCTTTGGGGGTATATTTGCCTGTCCTGGAGAGGAGTTGTCTGAGATTGCAGTACAGTATAAGAGTAGGGGGGGGGAGGAGGTAGAAATGGCACAATCCAGCAGTGAAGAAGGTGGAGGAAAGAAACAAATTGGCTCTGAATTGATCAGGCTCAAAAGCCTGCAGAGTGGCTAACTGAGGAGTAACGTTAAGAGAGGAGGGATAGGGGTGAAGGGGGGGTAGCCAGAGAGGGGGAGAGCCCTCCCCCCACACAGAGTCAAAGAAGACATTTTTCAGATTTAAAGTTGTTTTAATACTTTTTTATTTGTCAAATAATTAATGAGCTAATTCATCTAGTTAATTAGTTAATTAATTAGCAATTTATTAGCAGGGTTACTAGAGAAAATTGGACTGTGACATGGGGTACCCGGTCCTCTGAAGGTTGAGAAGCCCCTGCTGTATAGCACTACGTAGCCTTTCTAGCACTATGTAACCTTAGGCAGAGAAATGTGTTATCATATGAGAAATACAATACTTTGTCTGCAATGCTACGGTATATATACATATACATCAGGGGTAAATCTAACAGTCTAATCCCACCTCTCCCCCCATGTGACAATGCAGCGGTGCTAACACAGTGATCCTGCAGAGGAGTATCGGCATGTTGAGGCCTCCTTGTGGTAAGGGAGCATTTGTTCATTTGCCCTGGGGTAAGCCCCATGTTCCAGCTGCATGCTACGCGCTGCGGCAAGGAGAGTCATGCCAGCCACATGACCAATGGGGATGAGCACCACACCCTAGAGTCGGACACCCCTTCCCTTGGTGCAACCCGGCCTATGCCCTATGCTCCTACTCAAATGTACACAATCTCAGGAGCTGGTGTATATCCCAGGCCCAGGTGTTGGGGCAACCCAGGCCGGGAGAGGGCTTTGTATATTGGCAAAGCTTTCCACCGATATCCCCGCCCTCTCCTGGCCCAGAGTGGCCAATGTCCACCACCATCCCGGGCTACCCTGGTCCGCCCTCCCCCTAATCCCTGCATCAGTCGGTGCTGGACTTACCCTATCTGGCGGACACTGGGACGGTTCGCCGGGGGAGAGCAGGCCGAGGTCCGCTGCCCTTGTGGTCCTTACTCTCTGGGTGTCAAGAACGTGCTTTACGGCACTTTCACGACACTCAGCACCTGGGTAGTGCATGCTCACTTGGTGCTTTTTTGCGCAGGATTGCGCCCTTAGGCAGCAGAAGCCATTGTGGATTGTTCCCTTGAAGAACAACAGGGCAGGCTGCCAATCCTTGTGGTTGAGCCTAAAGAAGGCAGGAACATTCCTGGAGGGGGGAAGGAAGAGGCAGCACATTACGTGGAGGCAATTCAGTCCAGGCAATTCACTCACAATTATTTTAATGGTGCTGATTCCTGTGGAATCACACAGGAAGTAGTCACACAAGAATCACACAAGTAAGCACACTTACCCGCGAGGAAGCCCCTTTGAACTCTGGAGGGGGTTACTTCTGAGTAACCATGCATTCGATTGCAGTTAATTCTGTGAAGGTACAGCAGAGAACCAGAATTTTGAACATGTAATGGAAGAGAAAGCAAAAGACTTCTTGTTTGCCTCCTTGTTTCAAACTGGTTTGTGTGTTTGAAAATCAACTCATCCTTGGGTCAAATCTAGAGACAAAGTCTGGGATGGGAGGGTGATAGTTTCCCTCATACCACCATTTAGAGGCAGTCAGACTTTGTCTGATGCTATGGCAAGAAAACATCTATGGTCTAAAATTAGAGGGGCATTCGTGGGCAAGAGGTTTAGCGGCCGTCTTATATGTCTGAAGATCTCAAGGATGGCAGATCGGGGTGGCCGGAAGTATCCGTGTCTGTTGGAGAGCTACCGGCATGCCACTGATAAGCTGCAGAGCCATTGTGAGGGAGAGAAGTTGCAGCTGTACTTTGAGTGGGAGTTAATTTTGCCTGTCAGTTGAAGTGTGGTGAGGTGAATGACAGAAAGAAGTTGGACTGTGAAAGAAGCCATCTAGGATGAAGGGTTCCATGAGAGAGTAGAACATATTATTGTATTATAAAAACCCCTCAGGGTTTAGAAGGCCTGCCTGTGTATTTTTATTTTTTTCTCATTTTTCCTTGTATTATTTTTGTTTTGATCTCTGTTCTTTTCACTAGTAAAGGGAAAAAGGCACCCTAAGCTAGCAATCACCCCCACATCTTGTGGCACTCAGCTCCATTAACTGATCATGCATTGGGTGGTGCATGTTTTCATGCAATGCTGCAACACCCTGGTTCTACTTCTGCAGTAATGTGCAAGCCGTTCCCCTGTTAGCAAGTCAACAACCCTTTTCTTTCTCTTTTTCCCATTTAGGGTGTTTTCCTGTTGGACCAGCCATGCCGAAAGGGAGCCTTATCTTGGCTGCCTTCGTGCTGTTCTTCTTTCTCTTTCTCACTCCTGTGTCTCCACAATGCCGGACAGCCACAGCTTATGAATGCGAGAGGACGTGTACCAGGCACTGAATTCACCAGGTGGGGCATTGATATAACCACATTGAGACCATCTAGTTACTCAATGATGAATTCGCATGCATGGGATGGGGAAGACAACTGCACCTTGTGTGAGAATCCTTTGCTGGAAGGGAAGGAACTCCAGAGACTCCCACCGGCCATCACTGACTGGAAGGCCAACATTTCATGCCAGCAGAAAGTGCAACCTATTCATAAGCTTTAAAAAGACACCTGTCCCATGTCTGTAGCATGCATAGTTATCATGTAACTGGCGTTTGAATGTATGGTGATAAGTGGATTTTGGCCTTTTTTGGCAATTTTGAACATTCAATATCTCAAAAACGGATGGACAAAAAAATCTGAAATTTTTTTTAAACATCTCATGGTAAGCTACAAATGTACCGAAAATGAACAAAATCCATGACATCAAGTTCCAAAATGTATTTTTTATTGGTTGATTTGACACGGAATGACCCATAGGCTCTATTTTGGTCCAGAAACTAGTTGTCAGAAAAAAAATGACAGGGTGCGGTTATCAGACCTGACCTGTTGGAGACCTTCTCCATCTCAGAGGAACCTGCCTGCTCTTGCACATAAAATGCTGGACTAGGTAGATATATTTGGGTGGTCTGGTTTGGCAAACAATTCTTATGGATGATCACCTCAGAATTGTAGTTATTTTGCACAATATTGTAAGAATTCAGAAATACTTTCACTGGAAGATTGGTGGACTATGTTTGGGACTATGCTGAAATGGACAAACTCACAATTTTAATTAAGGAAAAGACAATTAATCTTTTTTATTAATTGGAAACCACATTGATTTTTGAGAGAGAGAGAGAGAGAGAGAGAGAGAGAGAGAGAGAGAGAGAGAGAGAGAGAGGATGATGATGATGATGATGATGATGATGATGATGATGATGTGATAGTATGTGGTTTTAATGAATAGAATATTTTGGCTATGTTGAATAATAGACAATAGTATGCTAGTAGTATTTGCTTCACTCTTCCTTTAACCATTCGCAATACAATGTATGTTTTTGAATATACAGTATATAAGATGGAATTGTAGTGCTTTGAAAACTCCAACAGGAGTGTAAAGAAAAGCCCATAATAGATGACATAATTCCACTTCCGCTCTCTGAATGGTCTTCTTGTGTTTCTTGTAGGTTCAGTATCAACAAAAAAAAAGTCAGTTAATGAGGATTTCAGAAGCGATGTACAGGATCTCCCAGAAAAGTATGATCCCAGCTCAAAGCTGATTTATCGCAACCTAATTAGATCATATGGGACTCATTTTAGATCAGAATTTGACTTGGGGGTATGTGTCAGGATCCTGACGGCCCTTCCGGTGTGCAGGATGGCAGTGGAAGGCATCAATGTCTCTGAGATCACTCATTGCCTGGAAACTGAGGTGGGCCAAATTATTGATATCAATAATATTGTGACCATGAATTCAGAGTTACAGAAATGCATAAACATAACAGGACGGCCAACTGCCCTCTGGCTACATAGGGAACAGCAGAGATTCATTGAAGGTGGTGATTATTTCGTTAATTTTATAAATGAAATCTTGTCAGTTTCCAAAAAAATGATTGGAAACGGTCAAATCTAAGCCCGGCCTGCTCTCGTACTCCCTAGAGCCACTCCATACCTTGCTGGATAAGCGCGACCCTCGGAGGGAGGGCTTGCGACAGGCAGTGAGCGACTATGTGAAAGAAAAAGCTGTATGGGCGAACTGCACCAACATCTGCCCACCAGGGGTCCAACTGAGTGCCTCAGACCCCTGCTCCTGTCAATGTCGCAATGATAACTTCACCACCTCCACATGCTGTTCACGAGAGCCGGGCCTGGCCAAGCTGACGGTGACAATTCAACATGCCGAAGGCTTGTGGGGGGACTACGTCACATGTACTGATGCCTATGTCAACGTGTTCTACACCGAAAACTCCAACCCAAAGGTATTGTGCACATCCACTGTTTGGAACAACAATAACCCAGAATGGAATGAGAACCTTGATTTTGGAATCATCCAGCTCACTGAACTTTTCCGTGAGCTAGAAGTAAAAGTCTGGGATGAGGACTTTGGATGGGATGATGATATATTGGGGAGATGTGTTCTGACTCTGAATGCAGGGGATTCATCCAGTCAGGTATGTCCACTGAATCATGGGCGCCTCCATTACAAGTACCACTTGGCCTGTGTCCCCCACCTTGAAGGCCCTCTCTGCAGTGATTATATCCCTCTGCGGTCAAATTAATCAATTTGAAAACATATGGGCAAAGCCAGTGGCATACTTAGCCACTGTGCTACCTGGGGCCCTCGTCCTCCTGACATTACGCGCCACCACCAGAAGTGACATCATTCTTGACAGCACTTCTGACTCCTCCATCTTTCTGTCTTGCCCAGCCCCTCCCCAGCTTCCCATCTCCCCTCAGCCCCAAATACTTTCACCGCCCCCCCCCCCACAGCTACAGCCCCCAGCCAAGGAGCAAAGGGGCAGTGAGAGAGGCAACATAACTCTTTTACTGCCACTCCAGTCTCTGCTCAGCTGGAAGCCACCACAAGCGCTTTGATCGCATTGGTGGGTCCTTCTGGCTTCCCCTGACTTTTTCTGCGGTGTCACCTCCCCCTCGACATGTAGTCCTTGGGGCCCGGGGGCCACCTGCCCCACCTTAGCTTCACCAATGGGCAGAACTGTAAGTAAATCATTCCCTCATGGAGGAGTCTGTGGAATTTTTCAAGCGTGGTCTGTTTCATCTGTCTGTGGGTGTTGCTTTTCCCTGTCGGTGGGTGAAGCTTTTCCCACCTTCCCTCCCAACACCTATCATTTGATTTTTCAAACCTGCAGCCACTTGCCAATCAAAGATGCACCCAGCAAAGCTTGTGGCACATAATGCATTTTCTTAGTCATTACAATGTTATAGATTTTTTTCTAATTTGTCACCTATCAGTGTACACTCTCAATTTTGGGACTAAAATCTGTGCAAAGAACAAGTCACATTTTGAACTGCCTGTAGAAGTCATGCAAATAAAGGTGAATTTCACATGTCTGGTTACTTGACGTCATTCTGTTTTCATTCAGGGCACTGCAGCCCTGCCCTCTGATCTTTGGTAAGCCAACAGTCTCCACATGCTCTGACTTTTCACCAGGTCCAACCTTGTATATGATCAAGAAATCTTCACTGCCATGAGAGCTAGAAGATTAATAACAAAAACGGATTTCTGGTAAAATGTTTCCCCATAATTTTATTCATAAGCAAAGGAAAAATGAAAAAGATTTCAAGTTGCAAAAAGTAGGGATAATATGTTATACTATGCTTGCTCTGATCCATTTCTCTATACACTTTGGTACCTACTCGCATACCCTGAGTTCGGTACCAAATCAATTCTGCAAAGATTACTCTCTAACCTGAGGAAACGACTCAGTTCACTCAAGAACACTGACCAGCTGAGAAGCAGGTCGCTATCCACCTGGGAGAGCCAGCCCCAGTCACTTGATACCAAACCTATCAATGAGTGTCTCTTGTGCCAGGAGGATTTGGATATTGATGCTTTTGCACCATGGTGGCACCAGGTTGTGTCTGACCTGTCATTTTACTGATGTAATCTGTGGACTGAGATTTGATCTGTCATTTGGAATAGACAAATTAAAAACTGGTACTGGTAGAATAGGGGTGTCATTGGATAGACAGGGGATAGAATAGGGGTGATTCATTGCAAAATCTGCCAGTGGTGCTTCGGCCGATTGCTGCTGGTACTTGGACCGCCAGACCACTGGAACCTTGCTCCGATACAGCGCTTTTGGCACCACGTTTTTGCTCCTGAGAGGCTCCTGCCTTTGAGCCTCTCAGAAACACTGAGAAGGACCCTCCCATCCATTTTCTGGCCTCTGAAAATCCAGAAGTAACTGGCGATGAGCCCCTGTTTTAACATATTTTTATATTTTTCTGTAAGCTGCCATGAGAACACCAAATGGAGGGGGAAAGGTGGGGTATAAGTTCCTTAAATCGATTAAGACAAGAAAAAGATGGTAAAATATTGATAAAATTAGAGATATGGTATACAGAAGCAAGGGGGTTGAAAAAAAGACATAGCGTAGGCTAAGAACCAGATTTGAGGAGACAGGCACGGCTGCGACTACAAATTGAGGCAAGAAGCAGCTGATCAGAGTGAGGGCCGCCAAGCAACCTCATAGTGTGGAAGAAGAGGAAAGGATATATGCTGCAAGGAGGGCAAGAGGACAAGTGCCAAAGAGGATGGTGAAAGGAAGCGCGACAAAGTGGGCAGCGGCCTGAACAGCAGAAATTCAGGCCCCAATCCTATCCCCTGCATCCTATCCCCTGCCAGCAGCACTGATGCAGCCGTACAAAAATGGGGTGTGCTGCATCCAGCAGTGTGTGTGTGGGGAAACACACCTGAGAGCATATGGGAGGTAAGTAATATTTATATACTTATCCTCTGTGTAATCCCTGTGCCAATTATGGGTCTACTTGAACCTACACCACCTCTTTTGGTGGTGTAGGGACGAGGAGGTTTGGAATGGAGGGGATAAGGTCTGGCATGCACCACCAGATCCACTCACTTCCGCCTCCTTCTTGCCCCCATTTCCTCCCCCTCCCTGCCCATTTACGCCCCATTCCTCCCACTTCTTCTCCCTTCCCTCTCACCATCATCACTGACTTACTGAGAGTGAAATCCTGTGTAGAGATCTGGCCGGTGGCCCGGGGCTGCCCGTCGGATCCTATTTCTGCTCCGGGCCATGCTGCTGAAGCCTGGAGGTCTACTCGGGGAAGGGGACGTTCCAATTGGCCTCCTCGGATTTCCGTCAGCTAAATAGCTGGTGGATGTAGGAGACTGTGTAATGGCCAACAAGGCTGTTTAATGGCTGTGTAATATGGCGGATGCCATCCCTGCCCCCTCTCGGGCCAGCTTGGCCAATGGCTCCCTCCCTCGCCTTAACTTCCTCCAGCAGCCACATGGACGTCCCGCGAAGGAGTGAGGGCAGCCGGTCTTGCGCCAGCTTCCCTTACGAGTCGTTGCAGACATGTCTTACGGCACATTTGCGACAGCTTCCGGCTCTGGCGCGCTCGCTCTGGCACTGTAAACTTAGTCAGGATCTGGCTGTGATCAGGATCAGTCTAGCAGTTGCAGTCGGGTCTGGTGGCAGAGCTCTGCCACCTCTTGTGTCAGGACTTGCAGAACGGCTACTGCACGTGCCATCAACAACCATTTTACAACCACGGAAGAGTCTTCTACTGTCATAAACCCCTCCTCTCGACATCCCGACCCTGGGTAGGATAGGGCTGAAAGGGTGGTGGAGCTGAAGAAAAGAGGAGACAAGGAGAAATTAGGCACTAACAACCCCCACCCCTGAAAATCTAACTCCCTTCAAATACACATCTTAAAACATAGTACAGGTGGGCCCCCATATCCGCTGGGGATATGTTCCAGGCCCCTCCGTGGATACTTGAAACTGTGGATAAGAGCGAACACCCCCTCCATGGTTTCCTGAGGGCCCCCCCACCCTGCCTCCCCTGCAGGCAGGCATGCTTGCCCCTCCCAGCTCTTATTTTTCTTTCAGTAAGCTTTGTTTCTTCCTTAAAACAAACAGAGAAGCAGCCTCCATTGCAGGCAAGTAGAATGAGACTAAGTCCTAGAGAGGCTCTGCAAGGTTTCTGTTAACCTTGCAGAGCGTCTCTAGTACTTAGTCTCATTCTACTTGCCTGTAATGAAGACATTTGTCTTTAAGGAAGAAACAAAGTTTACTGGGGAAAAAGTAAAAGCCTGGGGGGGGCCCCACGATCCGTGGATAATTGAAACTGTGGATAGCGAATCAGTGGATATGGGGGGCCACCTGTATTTCAAGTAAAGAAGTCCTTAACAAATGCAAAAACCCCTAATAATTTGCCTGTTTTAATGGTAGAAAAACAGCAGGGGAGTAGATGCTCTCCATATATTGCACAGTGTCACTTGTGCAACTATCTTTTACTTTTACCTTTTACTAGGTAAAAAAAGACACAGCGAGTTAAGCAGCTGTGCAAGTTCAGCAGCGGGGTGAGTTCAGCAGTGGGGCGAGGAAACCCGCCCCCACACAAGGCCCGACACTTCCCTTGAAGAGAGGAGAGCTCCAACACAAGATTAAGGTACCCAAATTTTGATAAACCCATACTTTACACACAAAAGCTATGCAGTCAGACAGCCAGCAGAGGGGTGGGGGCTATCCTGTGTTTTACACCGAGTGTCACATGTATGATTATCTGCCTCTTGGGCATAAGTCATGGGTGTGTGCTCGGTGCAAAGAACTCCAGTCTCTCAGGGAACGGGTTTGCTCCCTTGAAGCTATGTTTGCTGACCTGGAGAAGCAGAGACAGGAAGATAGGGACCAGGGTGAGACTTCTAGGGACGTGGAGGTGTCATCCCACCCTCAGTTGGCCAGCTCCTCAGCTGCCAGGGAAGGGAGTCTCAGGGCTGGAGGACGTCGCTCTGGAAAAGAGGGAAACAATCCCCCAGTGGGGACCCCTTCTTCAGGTGATGGGCCTGTATCCAGTCGCACTATGGATACTCCTCTGGGGAGGGGGGGAAGGGGGCTTCTTATTGTGGGTGAATCTATAGTCAGGAACATAGAGAGGGGGGGTCTGTGATGGATGTGAGAACCGCATGGTGACTTGCCTGCCTGGTGCGAAGGTTGCGGACATCACCTCTCGTCTAGATAGGCTGGTAAAGAGTGCTGGGGAGGAGGTAGCGGTTGTGGTGCATGTTGGCACCAACGACGTGGGGAAATGTAGCCGGGTGGTCCTGGAGGCCAAATTTAGGTTGCTAGGTAGGAAGCTCAAGTCCAGGACCCCAAAGGTAGCATTCTCACAAGTGCTACCTGTTCCACGCGCACGGCCAGCTAGGCAGGCGGAGCTCAGGGGTCTCAATGCATGGATGAGACACAGGTTTCAGGAGGAGGGGTTTAGGTTTCTTAGGCACTGGGGGACGTTTTGGGACAAGCTGGGCCTGTACAAGTGGGACGGGCTTCACTTGAACCAAAACGGAATCAGACTGCTGGCGCGTAACGTTAAGAAGGTGGCAGAGCAGCTTTTAAACTGACCCCTGGGGGAAAGCCGACAGGAGCCGAGGGGCATGCGGTTCGGGACTCCTCATCCCTAGGGAATGAGGGTGCAGAGGATTGGGAACAGTCAAGTAATAACTGAGTAAGAATTAGGAGTTCCTAATGACCACTGTTCCTTAGATGTTTATTGGCTGTAATTTACCCCATCAGAAAGCAACAACTTCAGAAGGGGTCAACCCGGGTTCTTGCCAAGCAAACCAAATCGATAAGTACAAGTTTACCGACTCAGATGCCCCTGATTAGCTCCAATGGGACTGACCAATCAAGGAACCTGGGTTTCCTAAACTTGGGCTCCAATCCAAGGGTAGAATAAGCTGCCTCCCCCTTCTTACGCCAGCCCCACACCTCCAGGGAAAGCTGGTGTCTCTGGGCCAGATCTCAGTGCTTGCAAGGCTGGCCTCTCCTTCCAACCTGGAGAGCCAGACTCAAGCCTCAGAGCCTCTTGAAACTTAACACGGGTAGTAGTGAACCAAGCAGTTTGGCAGGCGGGGTAGAATCCGTTTCCCCTGTACTTAACACAGACAGAAGCCTGTAAAAGATATTTTGGAAGCACTCTGCTTCCATTTCTGCCCCTTCTATTTGCCAGGAATTGATGGGCCCAGATGCCATGATCTTAGTTTTATTAATGTTGAGTTTCAAGCCAACTTTCGCACTCTCCTCTTTCACTCTCATCAAGAGGCTCTTTAGTTCTTCTTCACTTTCTGCCATTAGGGTGGTATCGTCTGCATATCTGAGGTTGTTGATGTTTCTCCCGGCAATCTTGATTCCGGCTTGCGATTCATTCAGCCCTGCATTTCTCATAATGTACTCTGCATATAAGTTAAATAAGCAGGGTGACAATATACAGCCTTGCCGTACTGCCTTCCGAATTTTGAACCAATCAGTTGTTCCATGGCCGGTTCGAACTGCTGCTTCTTGACCCCCCGCATACAGGTTTCTCAGGAGACAGGTAAGGTGGTCTGGTACCCCCATCTCTTTAAGAATTTGCCACAGTTTGTTGTGATCCACACAATCAAAGGCTTTTGCGTAATCAATGAAGCAGAAGTAGGTGTTTTTTTGGAACTCTCGTGCTTTCTCCATGATCCAGCGCATGTTGGCAATTTGATCTCTAGTTCCTCTGCCTCTTCGAAACCCAGCTTGTACTTCCGGTAGTTCTCGGTCCACGTACTGCTGAAGCCTAGCTTGTAGGATTTTGAGCATAACCTTGCTAGCATGTGAAGTGAGTGCAATTGTGCGATAGTTTGAACACTCTTTGGCACTGCCCTTCTTTGGAATTGGAACGTAAACTGACCTTTTCAAATCCTTTGGCCACTGCTGAGTTTTCCAAATTTTTTGGCATGTTGGGTGCAGCACTTTCACAGCATCATCATTTAGGATTTTAAGTAGCTCAGCTGGGATATTATCATCTCCGCTAGCTTTGTTGTTAGTAATGCTACCTAAGGCCTACATGACCTCACACTCTAGGATGTCCAGCTCTGGGTCTGTGACCACACCAGCGTGGTCATCAGGAACATTCTTTCTTGTATAGTTATTCTGTGTATTCTTGCCATCTCTTCTTAATCTCTTCTGCTTCTGTTAGGTCCCTGCATTTTTTGTCTTTTATCATGCCCATCCTTGCACAAAATGTTCCCTTGATATCTCCAATGTGCAAGAGAATATATGACATTCTCCCTGAAAGTGAGGCAGGGGCTGTGGGGAAAATGTTTATGCAAGGGGGACACATTTTGAGATCAAAGCGCATTGCTTTTGAGGTTGTCTGCCTCGGTGATGCAGGCTGGTGATCTCTCAGGCTTGAATGGCAGTGTCTTCCTCAAAGGCTGTCTGGCTTGGGGTAGGCAGAGCAATTCAGCTGCCTTGACCCCTTTCCCAGGGGTTGAGGTTGAGAAGCCGGGATCACTGAGAGGCGACCTCAGGTTGGATCCAGGGTGGTGCTGCCCAAGGAGGTCTGGACAGGCTAGCTGTCTCCTCCTGGGTAGGTGCCTGCACTTCAGTGTGTGTGTGTGTGTGTGTGTGTGTGTGTGTGTGTGTGTGGTAGTTCCACAGATACTGCTGCTGCTGCAGTTGCCAATTGATTGGCTGTTGTCATCAATCATCGTGGCCCAATTTTACTCCAAGTCCCCTGGTCTTGTGTAATTTGTGGGGAGGTAGCTGAGCGATGTGGTGATGAAAACACCACACAGAGCCAGGGAAAATATTGACTGGGCAGTGCTGTACAGGTCAGTGGATGAAGTTTGGAGCACTTCTGGAGTGGGGAAGTACCAGCTGCCATAGATTTTATTTATACTACAATTGTTCCTGTTAAAACATGCTCTCATTTTTTTAAGACGAAAACTGTCATGGAACAAATTAAAAGGCTACTCCCCCCCCCCTATAAGGGAAAGCAGTGCTTTAGATGGGTGGCACACCCACTGCCTCCCCCAGCTCCCACCAATACAATTTAAATTATCGGGGGGGGGGTTGCAATGCTATTTTATTTTTTTATTTATTTTTCACATTTTTATACCACCCTTCCTCCAAGGAGCTCAGAGTGGTGTTACATATTTCCTCCCCTCCTTTTTGTCCTCACAACAACCCTGTGAGGTAGGTGGGGCTGAGAGATAGTGACTGGCCCAAGGTCACCCAGGAAGCTTCGTGGCTGAGTGGGGATTTGAACCTGGATCTTCCAGGTCTAAGTCTGGCTCCCAAACCACTACACCATCCTGGCTCTCACCATCCTATGCTGCCATCTGCTGGGGTCTGAGCCATCATAAAGCGAAATCTGGCTCATGAAGTATCTGTGGCACACTGGACACACTGGAACATTTCAAAGAAGGTGCCACCTGTCTCCAAATCACAACCTGGCTGCCTTCCTGCCGGCTACTATTGAAGCTGCCAAACCAGCTGCCAATTGCCAATCAGAGATGTGTCTGGCAAAACCTATTCCATAACACATGTATGGATATTGCTTAGTAATTAAAATATTAGTATTGACATATCATTCGCCCAACGGGCCTCCACCATGACCGAGGCTTCCTTTTTTTCTTTTCTTTTTTTCATTTTCAATGGTTGTTTTCAAACATCATTTTCAAGGATGGGCATAACTAGAGTGTTTTACAGTAAGATGACTTGCTACAGGTTTCTGTACAAGTAACACCTTCGGAAGAAGCCAGCAGCATGGCTGGCGAAACGTAAAGGATTAAACTTTTAAATGGTTTTTAACTGTTTGAATTTGTTTTGGATATTAAACCGATCTGAGAACCTGGAATATGGGAATTTTAAATTCTATCATGTATTACAATAGTTCGGACACAATGTGTCAAGGGCAAGGATCGCTGTGGCCAGATCTGCCACTTTCAGGAAATGGCACACCAGCTGGAACTGGTCAACTGTGCTCCTGTCCACTGCTGCCACCATGGTTAGCCTCCAGGGCCAAAGCTGGGTCCAGGGGCACCCCGAAGTGCAAGCATCTCTCTTCAAGGGGAGTGCGACCCCATCGAGAACTGGTTGTGACTTCCGTCCATATCACCTCTGCTACTATCCAACAGCACCTCTGTCTCACCTGGATTAAGTTTCAGTTCATGGGCTGCCGCTCTGCCGGCATTGGGTGTTGTAAACATGCAGTAAGGCACCTTTTTGGCACCCAAGGAGTAAGCAACGTTGGCGCTGAGGCCAGCATTGCTCACTCCACCACCAGATGAGGACAATGCCGCCAGAGGCAGGTGGGGAGGGCTGGGGTGGCAGGGAAGGGTGTGATTGGTCAGCCAGGCCAAGGACGGGGGTGGGGATATCAGCAGCATGCTCTGCTGATATCCAATGCCCCTTCTCGGGTTACACCGGCCCCTCAGCTGTGTGCCAGCAAATGCGGGCGTACATCCAAAGAGGCCCATTGGGGCTGCTGGGGCTGATGCTGGCAGAAAGGGATGAAGTTCCTTTCCCCAAGGTGTGACACAGCTCCACTGGCGCGGGCCGCATCCTGCGTAGGATGCAGTGGTTTACTGTTTAGGGCGGCTGGTGCATCCTATGCAGGATTATGCTGCAAATCATATACTGTTCTTCATTGCAGTCCAGCAGTTCAAAACATGTAATGCCTCCCTAATACCAGAAGGAGAGGAGAGCTAGAGCTGGGTATCCTCCTCATGCTGGTAGAAAACCTCCTTTTTAATATATTGGGGAGAAGATGTAGGTCTGGGAGCTCCAAGGGATGTTTTTTTTCCGGTGAAGCCTCCAAACTTGGCTGCGTTTTAAAGAATCTCTTTCCCCACCCTTAGAATTTAATCTCTCTGCCCCCTTCCTCCTCCTGGAGAACGGAATGTTCACAACAGGGTGGATGCAGCTGTGCTGAGTCCTGAACAGATCCTCAAGTCGGTGGCAGGAACACGGTGATATTCTGCCCTTCAGCAAATGTTTACGTGGCTTTCTTGGTTGTTGGCCAGCTTGTTGCTTGCTGGTCTCCCTGTGCTTTGGCGGGGTGAACTGAGCACATGTGTTTGTGGGCTTGTTTGTGAGGGTTCCCCATTGTCTCTGGGCTTTGTCCTTGAGCAGTTTGGGATGGGTTGCTTCAATGGCTACTGACTGATTGTAGTCTGCTTTGATGACCGGCATCGGGGTGCATGTCAGATTCGCTGGCAGGCTGCCCCTTGCCACTTGCAGCAGTGGCCCGGCTGCTCTGCACAGTATGTCACATTTGTAACAGCTGTAAAAGGTCTTACATCGCCAGGACACACGTTCCACTGGGCCCCCACGAAAGGCCCCCAAACTAACCCTCTTTCTGGCCTTGATCCCCGACCTGGGTCCACGTGGACTTGTGCCAGCTGCAGAGCTGGAGCATTTCCAGGTGGACCTAGTTGCCTGGCGTGGGCTTATCCGGGGCAAGGGAACAAATGTTCAGAGGCCAATGCTCCCCTGCAGGATTCAGTGGGCACCATATTGGTGCAGCTGCATCACTGTGCAGGGAGTGAAGTAGGGTTGGGCTGGAGACCAGAAGGGACTGTTAGGGTGGCGAACAAGACTGCTGCATACAAATGTCCTTGGGAGCAGAAAAGCAGAGTCTGAATTTCTGACCACAGTGGACTCTGTTTATTCCTTGTTGGAATCAGTGTTTGGCTATAGAGATTACATAGCAGGGGTGGCCAAACTTGCTTAATGTAAGGGCTGCTTACGAGAAACGTCAGGTGTTTGAGATCCATAAGGGAGATGTTTGAGATATTAAAGACGCTTTTAAATTAGGCTTACCAGATCTCCAACCGGGACAGAGTGCTAGATGTTTAGGGAAAGGAATGTGGGCAGGTGTAGCCAGTGGCGTCGCTTCGGTAGGGGCGGGGCTGTAAGTAACGCTCCGTCGTAGTCTCTTTACCGAGCGAGCAGGAGGCAGCCCCTCCCCCTCACTGTCGGAGCCTTTCCCCTGCAGAGAAAGCAGCAGGCAGGGTCTCTTGCCTGCTGCTTTCTCCGCAGGGGAAAGGCTCCAACAGTGAGGGGGCGGGGCTGCCTCCTGCTCGCTCGGTAAAGAGACTACGATGGAGCGTTACTTACAGCCCCGCCCCTACCGAAGCGACGCCAGTGGGTGTAGCTTGTTAAACCTTAGAGCACAATCCTAGGCATGTCTACTCAGAAGCAAGCCCCACTGAACACAATGGGGCTTGCTTCTGAGTAGACATGCCTAGGATTGTGCTCTAAGGCTTATCAAGCTACATCTGCCCACATTCCTTCTCCTAAAGGTCTAGCATTCTGTTCCGGTTGGAGATCTGGTAAGCCTATTTTAAATGCTTAAACATATTTACTCACCACTAACATTAAGCTTATGTTTTCATCCTGTGGGCTCTCAGTTTATACCTGCTCAATAATTATAAAGCTTGAATATGTCTTATTAACCTTTTATACGCACAAAATGATAAAGGAGCTCAGTCAACATATTTCCGAGAGCCTTATATTTTACATGAAAAAGCCGTATGTGGCTCAGAATCTGCAGTTTGGCGATCCCTGTTATATAGCAAACTTTTCTAGCATTAATGTATGCTTTCTGTGACCATACAAATCTTGATTAAAAGTTATTTAAGGTTTAGAATCAGATATGCATGTGTTTGGCATTCTTGTTTCTCCTTTCATTTTAAAAAATCACTTTCAATGACGATGTCATTTTGGATTTAGTGGAATTGTATAGTCAGTCTTCATTAGTTTTAGATTCAATTGTTTCCTTTATACCAGATGTCTCCAAATTACAGTCCGTGGACCGATTTTATTCAGCTAGTGTCAGGATGGTGAGTGCAGCCCACAGCAGTCTCCTGATCCCCCTCGCCGGCTCCCCGCACCCAATGTGGTGGCCACAGCAGCCGGTGAGTGGCTACAGGAGGCTGCAGAGGCTGCGGCGGCCAGTGAGTCGTGTTTCACTGATGAAGCTGAAAGGAGTGGGGCTGCTGGAAGGGGTGGCGCTGCTGGAAGGGGTGGCGCTGCAATCTGGACAGACTTCAATCAAGCCCGTCCGGCCTGCAGCTGTAAAACTTTGGAGACCCCTGCTTTATAAAGTACACTTCTTAAGAATTCAATTGGGGGAAAACCTTCTTCAGGCTTTAACGTATCACATATACAACACAAGGAAAGAACATATAAATCATTAACAGAGCCATAAGGCCAGAAGGGGAGTGGCTGCTCTCAGGTGTATCTCATGGAGCATCACATGTCCAACTCGCAGCCTATTGGGCATCAGTTGTGGGGGCGGGGTGCTTGGAGCAATAAGCTTCTGCCTCTCAGGGAAGAAGTTCATTCCCTTGAAGTCTGCCTAGCTGAGTTGGGGAAGCTGAAACAGCAGAGAGGTATGTGAAGGACTCCTTCGGGGTGTGTGGCAGAGGTCTCCTTCTCCCAGTTTGACAACTCCTTTGCTGTCATGGAGAATGAGGGGGAAAGAGGGAAATGATCCTTGGGAAAGGACACATTCCTTGTAGGATGAACCCAAATTCTCTTGAGCAGAGGAAATTCTGTGGGTGATGATGAGTGGTTTGATCATTAGAAACATAGAGAAATGTACCTATGGCAGGTGAATAGACCACTTGGTGACCTGACTTCTTGTTGCCAAAGTTGCATGATTGATGCCAAGATGGCATGATATGGGTGGCATGATTGACAGACTGTCACAGAGACCAAAAGCCCTGGTTAAAGAGACCAAAAGTCCCACGATCTAAATGTGACATCATGATCACCACCTTATCTGGAAACTTTAGAGTGAGCATCTTTAGAACTTTTTGCAGCATGTGACGTGTGCAAAGTCATCCCAGTGACATTTGGTTTAGCCTCATTTCAGATCTGATTCCTTTGTGTGGCTAAACCTATGAAGCTATGAAGAAAACAGCAAAGCTGACCATTGCTCCATCTGGCCCAGTGTTGCTTCCATGTCTGGCAGTGGCCATCTGGGGGTTCCGGCAGTTGTCCTTCCCACTCTTACCTGGAGATGATACCTAAGGAACCTGAGGCTATGGTCTTCCTCACACACCACAACATATTGCTCTGTGACTGAGCTACAGACCACTTGTCCCTTCTCACGTTCTTTCATCCTTCTGCCCACTGTCGAGCTCTTCTATGAAACTATGCCTTCATACCTGACCTCATCCCCTGCTGAAATGGAACATAAGTATTCAGAACTGTATTTGCTGATATTCAATCCTTGTTAACTGTGTCTCTTTCTCGTTCCCTCCTTCACCCATTGCCTGAACTTAGATTGTAAGCTTCTCAGTGCAGTGCTCTTTCTTTTGCTTAAGCTGTTCTGTAGGATCATAGTAACTGAGTGATATATAACTATATTTACAGCCCCATCTTATGCTGTGCTTCTAGTCTTGGGTCAGTGGTGCAGCAAATAGCCATTGGCCGCAGGTTGGCAATAGCGGCCTACTGAACTTCTGTTGCCCTCCACTGCCACCAGTAAGTTGGGCAGCAATTCGGTGGAGGGTTGTGGGTGGTTGAGGGCAGGGAGTGGACCTGGGTGGGAGTACACGAGCGGGAGAGGAGCTCAGTGGCAAAGAAGCTTCCCTGAGCCACACCGGAGTCATTCCTGTCTTCTTCGTCTGGGTCCTGCTAAGACAAGGGTGTTGCCTGACAACCTTCTATTTCTTGAACCCAGGATTTATTTATTTATTTATTTATTTATTTATTTAAATAATTTATACCCCGCCTTTCTCCTGAGGGCACTCAAGGTGGCTTACAACACATTAAAATACATATATACACATTAAAATAATTAATTAAAACAATTTAAAATAAACAACCCCAGTGGGTCACCTGAATTTACATATGTTAAAAGCCATTTGTTAAAAGGTCAGCCCACCATGTCAGACATCAAAAGCTATCCTAAATAAAAACGTCTTAAGGCCCCGCCGAAAGGTCTCTAAAGAGGGAGTCGTTCTTAATTCCAGGGGGAGGGAATTCCATAATTGGGGCGCCACAGCCGAGAAGGCCCTATTTCGTGCCACCATCCCCCTCACTTCCGTCAATGGCGGCACGGTTAACAGGGCTCCCCCTGATGACCTCAGAGTACGGGTCGGATTATAAGGAAGGAGGCGGTCCCTCAAATACCCTGGACCCGAGCCGTTAAGGGCTTTAAAAGTCAAAACTAGCACTTTGAATTGTGCCCGGAAACAAACCGGCAGCCAGTGTAGCCTCCGAAGCAATGGTCCGACTGAGTCGAACCGACAGGCCCCGGCAACCACCCGGGTGGATGCACGATGCACGACATGCTTGACATGCTTGAATGTTGTGCACGATGCACGACATGCTTGAATACACATGCTTGTTGTGGCATGCTTGCCAGGAGAACATGACCCAGGCCAGTAATCTCACCTCAAAACTAGCCTGATGGCAAGAGATATCCAATCCCACCAACCAGAAGGAAGGTCATACTTTGAATATGCCAGAGCGTGAACCCCCCCCCCAATTGCTTTCTGGCTCTTGAGAATCTTTGCCTGCCTCCATGAGTGGCCACACCCTCTTTGCACAGCATATTTGAATGTGTGAACAGAAGGCATATCCTGGGAAACAAAGTCTCTAGCAGGGGCGTCACTGGAGCGTGGCGGGGGGGGCGGGCCGCCTGGGGGTGACGCGCGTCACCCCATGACGCGCGTCACTCCTCGTGCGTCACCTTGGAGCGTCCGACCCCGTTGACGCTCCAGGGCCTTCTGACAGAAGGCCCAGGCAAGCGTCGATCCGGGTATTTTTCGGGTTTTCACGCATGCGCAGACCCGTTTTGAGGGCAAAAAGCCCTCAAAACGGGTCTGCGCATGAGCAAAAACCCGAAAAATCCCCCGACCGACGCGCTGCCTGGGCCTCAGAATGCGCATGCGCGAAAACCCAAAAAATACCCGGATCGACACTTGCCTGGGCCTTCTGTCAGAAGGCCCTGGAGCGTCGACGGGGTCGGACGCTCCGAGGCCGGCTCCCGGGCCGGCCTTGGAGCGTCCGAAAGGCGACCTGACGCGACGCGGGGGGGAGCCGGGTCCCCCCCCGCGCCGCGCGCGATATGGTAGCGTCACTAGGGTGACGCGTGTCCCCCGCCCCGGGGTGACGAGCGTCCTAGTGACGACACTGGTCTCTAGCAACACAAAAGAAGCTTCCCGGACCCTCGCTATCTTGACCAACCCCACAGCCAAATTCTGTCAAGGAATTCATGCTAATGTCACAGCTTGGCTTGAGAGCTTGTCTCTGGTTCTTTGTCGCACCCTCAGTAACAGCACCTATTCAGGGCCAAAGAGACACAAACAAGGGCCATGAAGTTACTGAAGAAGATTCCTTGAGCTCACCCCACAAAAGACCCATTTGGATTCTGTGGGAAGAAAAAGAATAAACAGCTGGTAACAGGAGCCCCCCCCCCCATGACTTTGTTATTCGTTCCTCCTTTGGTTTCCTTGCTGTTAGTTTGGTCATTTATCTCGTGTGCAGTCAAAATGACACACTTATTGCCTCTATCCTTTTCCGCTTGTGTGTGTGGCTGAGGATTTTAGTCCACCTTTCAGGGAGGTCCAAGGTCAGACTTAGGCCTGTAGTGAGCAATTCCCCTTTGACGATCCATCAGAAACAAAGTACAAGCTAAATCTTCCCTTCCCTTTGATCCCACTCTGTGCTTTGGGCACTGGGTATGAGGAAGCATATGGTGGGAGAGGCCATCCCTCACTCTGCAAAGCAGCAATTCTGTATAATTGTAAAATTCTCCTCACAGGAAAGTTCTGGCTGCTGCACCTTCACCATCACTTCCCTCTTCCTTATGAGCATCCCCTTCCCCGAGTAGACCTCCGGCCTGCTGGTCGATGGGCATCCTGGGCACTGGATGGGCGGTCCTGGTAACCCTACAAGATAATTTTCAATCGTCATGGTTTATGGCAGTTCACAGGATATTGAGACATCTGGGATGTCCCTCCCCCCCCCGAGGTTGTGCTGGCAATGGACTTTACTGAAGCAAGAGTGGCCATAAGGCAAAAGGCTGCTAGACACAGAGAGGCAGGAGGATATCAGCAGAACTCCACACTTTTTAGCTGCAGAGGACACTAGATATAAACTAGTGCTGGCAGCTTATCTTTCGCCGCAAGAGTTCCCTATGCATAGGAGGGCCTTCTTTTTGGCCAGATGGAGAGCCCTCCACTCGGCATTTTTGCAGGGCTGTTTTAGAAGGACCCCAATACCTGAAAGGGTCTGTCCGTGCGATTCGGGAGAAGTGGAGGCAATAGAGCAAGTCCTGTTTCTCTGTCCATTTTATCAGGGGTTGCGTGTTAGGTTTATTTTTCCCTTTATTAGGAAATACTCCAGTCTGACCGATGTGGAGTTGGCCAAGATGCTCCTCATGGGGAAAAGTCCTGGTCCACAATCCAGTGTGCAAGCTTTTTGGCAGCTGCTTGTAAAACTCATAAGAGTATTGTTGCTAACGAGGGGAAATTCCAATGCCGATGTACGCTCTGTTTATCTGCCCCCCTTTGTGTAGTGTTTTCCACCTGTCATAGCTTAGGCTTGGCTAAAAACTTCCCCCTCCCCTTGATAAGTGATGTTTTGTCGATGTTGTGTTTTGCTGTGTTATGTTATGCTGGTCTTTGACTGTTAATAAACAATTGGATGGAGTAGCATGCAAGGTCTTCCCCTATTCCTTTTTTTCCCTCATTTAGGGCGTTTTCCTGTTGGACCAGCCATGCCGAAAGGGAGCCTGATCTTGGATGCCTTCCTGGTGTTCTTCTTTCTCTTTCTCACTCCTGTATCTCCACAATGCCGGACAGCCACAGCTAATGAATGCGAGAGGAGTGTTGGGAGTGTAAGAGGCTTTACTTTTGCAGGCGATGGCATTGATATAACCACATTGAATGTCAGAAGCCGCGATGTGTTGGAAATAGGTCAATGGAGAAAATCAGACGGCAACTGCACCTTGTGTGAGAATCCCGTGGAACAATGGAAGCCACTCCAGAGACTCCCACTGGCCATCACTGACTGGAAGGCCAACATTTCATGCCAGCAGAAAGTGCAACACTATGTAACCGAGTCAACCATTTCACTGGCGGAGGAGATGACAGAATTAAGTATAAAAAATGATTGGAAGAAAGACCTGGACGTGGAGGTGAAATCCTGTGCTAACGGCCAATGGATTCTTGCGGGATCAGATTCCGAATTGATCTTAAACATCAAGGAGAGGAGTTTACAGGACAAGTACATTTTCCTTCTCCACCATGTCTCCTGCTCATACTACAAGTGAGGAAGGTAGTGGGGAGTTGTGAAATGCAAAGGGCTGGAGTGGGAGGAGGGCAGGGCTCGCAAGTCGACCAACCTTGCTGGGTGGAGTTTGAAAGACCTGAGTGCAAAAATGAGTGATTTCCATGAAACCAACAGTAACTTCTAGGCAGCAGTTTTCCACTGGTGTGCTGCAGAGGTTTGGGGGAGGGTAATTTATTAGTAGCCCCCATTGGCAGCATGGTGTGCCTTGTCAATTGTCAGAAAACTAATGGTGTGCCCTGAAAACCTTATCGCCCTGTCAGTGTGCCGTGAGATGAAAAAGGTTGAAAATCGCTGTTCTAGAGCCTCGTGGCCAAGTGTGATGCCTGACCTGACCTAACAGACGCATGACTCAATTTGGCTTTTGTGGGCTGTTAGCATCTAACATGGCCATTGAATGAGAATCATCCTGCATAAGTCCAGTACTTCTTATTTGCTTATAATGATGAGTACCCTATAGCCACTTGTCCTGCCAGCAGCCGTCAAAGAGCACCCCAGGGTGCTTTGAGTGGGGTTATTTGCAGCTGGATGGACTGCAGTGTGTCCTTCAAAGGGGGGCAGCTTCTTTGTTGCTGCCCAAAGAAACCTGGGAGCAGGCCAGGAGGCCGCTGAATATGGAAGCGGGCCTAGGTAAGCGTCGCTCCGGACACCGGTTTTGAATACAGGTGGGCCCCCATATCCACTGATTCACTATCCACCGTTTCAGTTATCCACAGATCGTGGGGACCCCCCAGGCTTTTACTTTTTTCCCAGTAAGCTTCGTTTCTTCCTTAAAGAAACAGGAGAAGTAGAACGAGACTAAGTACTAGAGAGGCTCTGCAAGGTTAACAGAAACTTTGCAGAGCCTCTCTAGGACTTAGTCTCATTCTACTTGCCTGCAATGGAGGCTGCTTCTCTGTTTTTTTAAGGAAGAAACAAAGCTTGCTGAAAGAAAAATAAGAGCTGGGGGGGGGCAAGCATGCCTGCCTGCAGGGGAGGCAGTGTGGGGGGGGGCGCTCAGGAAACCATGGAGAGGGTGTTCACTTTTATCCACGGTTTCAAGTATCCACAGAGGGGCCTGGAACATATCCCCAGTGGATATGGGGGCCCATCTGTAACTCTTAGGTATGGCAAGTCAGTGCTTCGAGGGGGTGGGGAAGGTGCCCCTACTGGCCATCACCCGTAAAGCCCTGGAATGTGTCAGTAGTGGATAAACATTGTGATTATTCAGGCACGCTTCAGCCCGACTAGGTAAGACCAGGTGGGAAATCAATGTTACATCTTCTAAGCCCTGAAAGTTCTCTTGGTCATGGAATTCAGACACTCTAAACTTGGCACAGGGGAACTGGGCGACACTCTCCAGCATCCGATCAAATTTGGTGCATATCAATTGAGAAATGCTGCAGCTAAAGTACTTTCAAATCTTATTTGTATCAATAGTATGTCCCTACCATTTGGGACTTTTTCCTCATACAGAAACGTTTCTCAAACTGTGGGCCGGGACCCACTTAGTGGGTCGCGACCTGATGTCCGGTGGGTCCTGCAGATCCCTCAAGCAAGGATGAAAAGATTAGATAAGTAATTGCCTCAAGCCCTGAGGGTATTCAAAAATCAGGTCGCTGCCAATTGCCCTGCAGACTGCTGAGCTCCTGCAGTTTGCAAGCTTGTGTAAATATTGGGAGATAAATGTTTGTGCGTCTTTTTTTCTGGTGTTTTTTTCCCCCCAAGTCTGTCAATGACCAGGTAGTGGGGGCAGGTGAAGGCTGGGATTCCTCGATATCTCTCAGGCCCAATGAGATAGCCGCTAGGTTTTGACTTACAAAGGTTACCCAGACAAATGCTGAAAAACACATTTCAGGATTTTGCCCTCATCGACCTGGAAACGGGCGAACCTCGATTCAGAGGGTCAATAACCCTTCGTATCTCCTGTGTTTGTGGAGCTATAATGTTCCTTTTTGGCAGGCAGGTGTCTTTGTATCATCTTTAGAAACCATTTTAACGGGGATTCTTTTTGAAATTTTACCCCTCAAGGGGTAAAAAGGGGGTAAAAGAAAAAAGGGCTGACATCGCCGCCCTGCTCCAAACCCTGGGCCTAGAAACGTGAAATTCGGGGAGTATGTTCCGTGATGTTAGCGCCCGCTAAGAAGGGATATTTAGAAATTCCACCCCTAAGGGGGTGAAAAGGGGTGCTGCGATTCTATTCGCCATTACCTGGGAGTAAGTTCCATTGGCTAGAACATGACTTACTTCTGAGTAGACACGCCTTGGCTGGGGCTCGCCATGCGTTTTTACAGATTCCTCAAAATCTCTTAGGCCCCAAGAGATACCGACTTGGTTGCAGTCCCTGATGCAGGTCCCTGTGGAAAATGTCTGCACCAGCCATGGAGAGGTGGACAACATCGCCCCTAAACAGGGCTGGCAAAGTATAAACAATACCAGGGCGAATGAGAGTCACTCCACCCTGTGCATTTAAAACCTTCATGTTGTAGATGTTCACCTTGCACCAAGCAATGTCAACATGGCACGGATGAAATGCCCCGTACCAAACTTTGCATGGCAGCCTGTCAGACGAGAGGATAAGAATCCCTGGAAAACCCTTGACTAGACTATACAGAGGAGTAGCAAGCCCCTGGGGGGTTGGGCGCGGTAGGCACATGCTGCTGGGGGTGGGAGCCAGTGACGCACCACCCCAGTGATGTCATTGACCATGCCCCCTCCTCCGGGGGTGACATCACTCCCTTACCTTTTCCAGCTGAAAAACGCCCACCCTGGCATTTTTCAGCTGGAAAAGGCCTGTTACGGGGCCGGGCCGGGTGTGTGTGCGAGCCATGTGATGGTCCGTCGGGGCTGAAAAATGTCGGTCTGAAAAATGCCAATGCTGCCGCTCCCGCCCCCACTGGGCCCGGGCATAATTTCTTGCCACTTTTCGCAGCTGTGCGGAGGAAAGTAGTTGCCCCCGCGGCTGCCTGGGCCCGTAACAGGCCTTTTTGGGCAAAAACACGCCTGGCCGCAGGGGCGATACCTTTCCTCCGTGGGGCGGTGAAAAATGCCTCTTTTCTCCCATGGCTTTTGCTACAACCCTGCCCCCCCGCCGTGTTGCCTGTGGTGGGGCCCCGCCCCCTGCTGCCCTGGGGTAGACCGCCTCTTATGCCTCTTTATGGCGACCTGTAGCCTCAAGGACAAGGAAGTCCTCTGAGGGGAATGTTGTGGAAGGCCTACGATACCTCAGTCTCACCCCGCCCCAGAACACATTGCAGTCAGTGGGCTGTTGGCATTTTCTCACCTCTTCCCAGCACAGAGGGGGGTAGCAAGGCATGCGGGGCCGGCGCGTGATATACGCCACCCACATTTTTTCCTCAGGTATTTTTTGTGTCCCCCAATCTTGATGATCTTTACCTTTTCTTTCAACTCCCAACTGTCACTTTCTAACTTAACTGTCACTTTTCACTGGCTAGCTAGAAACGTCCTTCTATGCGAATCAGTTCTCTTCAGAACTGTTAGTAATATTCCACAACAATTACACAGCTGATCATGTGATTGAAAATGTATGCAATTAGTTTGTGTTAAATTTGGTGCTGGCTCCAAAAACTTTAAATTCATATCTTTAGGAAATGATTATTTTACACTTTTTAGTGCATGTTCCTTCTCTTCCTCCCTCCCTGCGCAGTCTTGCCTAAAGATCCGCAGGCGGCCCTAGGACTGCCTGCAGGATCCTATGGGAGGTCACCTCGGGGGAAGGGGACGTTCATCCTTTTCCCTTATGTAGAGCTGGCATAAGTCCGTGGTGGCCATGTAATGGCCGCCGAGCCCGGAAATGGACGGGGATGTGGCGGCCGATATCGCTTCGGTTGGGTCGCTTCGACGATAGAGTGAGTGCTGCCAGCCTCCGTGCCAGCGGCCCTTTCTGTAGAGTCATCACAAACGTGTTTTATGGCATGTTTTCAACAGTTTAGACTGGCGGAGCGGAACCCTCATATCCTCATAGCATAGCAAGTTCCAGCTTTATTGAGACAGAACACATTGAACAGTTACACAGATAAAAAGTCTCACCACTGAGACACTTTCATAGCTCCACAAATAAAAATGCTAACAAACTAGTAACGCAAATAATATTACGAAAGCCGGCTATTGCTGTGGAAGGATCGGATGATGCATACGTTCATCCTCAAGGAGGGTCCTTTATCAGATGGAAAGAGAAAGCTCATAACCTCAATTAACCCCCCCCATTTTCTGGCATCCAGCTCCATCCCCCCAAACTGGCCAAGACCTCCATTTTCATTCATACCTATTGGCCCTTGTCCCATCCAGAACATTCTCCAAAATAAGCCACTTGGGTGAAGAGAGGGAGCTTCTGGAAATGGCTGGACTCTGACTAAGCAAGGCCTAGGCGAAGCCCTGTTTGGTTCCTAAAACTAGATGTCAGAAAAAAAGGTGGCATGGTGTGGTTATCACAGACGTTCTCCATCTCAGAGGAATCTGCCTGCTCTTGCAAATAAAATACTGGACTAGGTAGCAAGAGCGTAACAAGTTTGCTTGCACTCTGGAATTGATGTCACAGGACATCACTTCTGGGTTAGCGGTGCGGGCTCTGCGAATATGCCAATCTGGCAGAGCTTGAGTGCATGGAGCCCACGCCCATGTTTCCCAGGCTCTGGAGTGGGCGGGGGTGGGTCCTCCAGCTCGCGCCACAGCCCGGGAAACAGCTCCCTGCACCCAGGTTCTGCCAATCCTGTAGAGTTCAAGTGCAGAAAGCCCGCGCAATTGGCAGCGGGGCGGGTGAGAGTGTCCATCCTCCTGCCCGTTGCGCTGCCCAGGAAACAGCTGCACGGGCTCCATTGGTAAGGCGGGGCCTGAAGTTTGTGCCCCTACTGGGCTTGCGCCCAGAGTTGCTGCTCCTCAGGCTCCAACCCAGTTACACCCCTGCTAGGTTTTGGGTGGTCTGGTTTGGCATAACAGTTCTTATGATCACCTCAGAATTGTAGTGCTTAGAAAACTCCAAACAGGACTTTGAAGAAAAACCCATAATAGATGACATTATCCCCCTTCAGCTCTCTGAATGGTCTTCTTGTGTTTCTTGCAGGTTCGGTATCAGCAAAAAAAAGTCACTTAGCGAGAATTTCAGAAGAGATGTACAGAAACTCCCAGAAAAGTATGATTCCAGTTCAGAGATGAAATTTGTTGTTCAGTCGTTAAGTCGTGTCCGACCCTTCGTGATCCCATGAACCATATCCCGCCAGGCCTTCCTGTCCTCCACTATCTTCCTGAGTTCGCTCATTTTCATGTTTGTTGCATCGGTGATGCTGTCTAACCATCTCATCCTTGGCCTTCCCCTTCTCCTTTTGCCTTCAATTTTTCCCAGCATCAGAGTCTTCTCCAGAGAGTCCTCTCTTCGCATTAGGTGGCCAAAATATTTGAGTTTCAGCCTTAGTACCTGTCCTTCCAGGGAACAGTCAGGCTTGATTTCATTTAGAATTGACTGATTTGATCTCCTAGCAGTCCAAGGGACTCTCAGGAGTCTTCTCCAGCACCACAGTTCAAAAGCATCTATTCTTCGGCGCTCAGCCTTCCTTATGGTCCAACTCTCGCAACCATACATTGCTACTGGGAACACCATCGCCCTGACTATACGAACTTTTGTTGGCATGGTGATATCTCTGCTTTTTATTATGCTGTCTAAGTTTGCCATAGCTTTCCTTCCAAGGAGTAAGCGTCTTTTAATTTCATGGCTGCTGTCTCCGTCTGCAGTGATCTTGGAACCCAGAAAAGTAAAATCTGTTACTGCTTCCATTTCTGCCCCTTCTATTTGCCAGGAATTGATGGGACCAGATGCCATGATCTTAGTTTTATTAATGTTGAGTTTCAAGCCAACTTTTGCACTCTCCTCTTTCACTCTCATCAAGAGGCTCTTTAGTTCTTCTTCACTTTCTGCCATTAGGGTGGTATCGTCTGCATATCTGAGGTTGTTGATATTTCTCCCGGCAATCTTGATTCCGGCTTGTGATTCATTCAGCCCTGCATTTCTCATAATGTACTCTGCATATAAGTTAAATAAGCAGGGTGACAATATACAGCCTTGCCGTACTCCCTTCCCAATTTTGAACCAATCAGTTGTTCCATGACCGGTTCGAACTGTTGCTTCTTGACCCGCATACAGGTTTCTCAGGAGACAGGTAAGGTGGTCTGGTACCCCCATCTCTTTAAGAATTTGCCACAGTTTGTTGTGATCCACACAATCAAA
The DNA here is from genome assembly GCA_026170595.1 of Plestiodon gilberti rubricaudatus. NCBI lineage: Eukaryota > Metazoa > Chordata > Lepidosauria > Squamata > Scincidae > Plestiodon > Plestiodon gilberti. Next base: position 10,075,320 of record JANXHW010000006.1, on the reverse strand, counting down.
GGCTTTTGCGTAGTCAATGAAGCAGAAGTAGGTGTTTTTTTGGAACTCTCGTGCTTTCTCCATGATCCAGCGCATGTTGGCAATTTGATCTCTAGTTCCTCTGCCTCTTCGAAACCCAGCTTGTACGTCCGGTAGTTCTCGGTCCACATACTGCTGAAGCCTAGCTTGTAGGATTTTGAGCATAACCTTGCTAGCATGTGAAATGAGTGCAATTGTACGGTAGTTTGAACACTCTTTGGCACTGCCCTTCTTTGGAATTGGAACGTAAACTGACCTTTTCCAATCCTTTGGCCACTGCTGAGTTTTCCAAATTTGTTGGCATATTGAATGCAGCACTTTCACAGCATCATCATTTAGGATTTTAAGTAGCTCAGCTGGGATATTATCATCTCCACTAGCTTTGTTGTTAGTAATGCTACCTAAGGCCCACTTGACTTCACTCTCTAGGATGTCCGGCTCTGGGTCAGTGACCACACCAGCGTGGTCATCAGGAACATTCAGATCTTTCTTGTATAGTTCTTCTGTGTATTCTTGCCATCTCTTCTTAATCTCTTCTGCTTCTGTTAGGTCCTTGCCTTTTTTATCCTTTATCATGCCCATCTTTGCACAAAACGTTCCCTTGATATCTCCAATTTTCTTGAAGAGATCTCTAGTCCTCCCCATTCTGTTGTTTTCCTCGATTTCCTTGCATTGTTCATTTAAGAAGGCCTTCTTATCTCTCCTTGCTATTCTCTGGAACTCTGCATTCAGTTGTTTATATCTTTCCCTTTCACCCTTGCTTTTTGCATCCCTTCTTTCCACAGCTATTTGTAAAGCCTCATCTGACAGCCACTTTGCTTTCTTGCATTTCTTTTTCTTTGGGATGGTTTTAGTTGCTGCCTCCTGTACAATGTTACGAACTTCCGTCCATAGTTCTTCAGGCACTCTGTCTACCAGGTCTAATGCCCTAAATCTATTCTTCACCTCCACTGTATACTCATAAGGGATATGGTTTAGGTCATATCTGACTGGTCTAGTGGTGTTCCCTACATTCTTCAGTTTAAGTCTGAATTTTGCAATAAGAAGCTCATGATCTGAGCCACAGTCAGCTCCAGGTCTTGTTTTTACTGATTGTATAGAGCTTCTCCATCTTTGGTTGCAAAGCACATAATCTATCTGGTTTCGGTATTGACCATCTGGTGATGTCCATGTGTAGAGTCGCCTCTTGTGTTGTTGGAAAAGAGTGTTTGCTATGACCAGCGTGTTCTCTTGACAGAACTCCGTTAGCCTTTGCCCTGCTTCATTTTGCGCTCCAAGCCCAAACTTGCCTGTTGTTCCGTTTATTTCTTGATTTCCTACTTTAGCATTCCAGTCTCCTATAATGTAAAGGACATCTTTTTTGGGTGCTAGTTCTAGAAGGTGTTGTAGGTCTTCATAGAACCGGTCAACTTCATCTTCTTTGGCATCAGTGGTTGGGGCATACACTTGGATTACTGTAATGTTGAATGGTTTGCCTTGGATTCGAACTGAAATCATTCTGTCGTTTTTGAGGTTGCACCCCAGTACTGCCTTTCCCACTCTTTTATTGACTATGAGGGCTACTCCATTTCTTCGAAGGGATTCATGCCCACAGTAGTAGATATGATGGTCACCTGACTTAAATTCGCCCATGCCCGTCCATTTTAGTTCGCTGATTCCCAAGATGTCAATGTTCAATCTTATCATCTCATTTTTGACCACATCCAGCTTGCCTTGATTCATAGACCTCACATTCCATGTTCCTAAGCAGTATTGCTCCTTGCAGCATTGGATTTTCCTTTCAACCTCAGACACATCCACAGCTGGACGTCCTATTGGCTTTGGCCCAGCCGCTTCACTCTTTCTGGGTCTACTTGGAATAGTCCTCCGCTCTTCCTCAGTAGCATATTGGACACCTTCCGACCTGAGGGGCTCATCTTCCGGCGTCATATCTTTTAGCCTTTTGGTACTGTTCATGGGATTTTCTTGGCAAGGTTACTGGAGTGGGTTGCCATTTCCTTCTCCAGTGGATCACTTTTAGTCAGAACTCTCTGCTATGACCTGTCCGTCTTGGGTGTCCCTGCACGGCATAGCTCATGGCTTCATTGAGTTACGCAAGCCCCTTCGCCACGACAAGGCAATGATCCATGAAGGAGTATGAAATATCGCCACCTAATTGAATCATATGGGACTCACTTTCGATCAGAATTTGACTTGGGGGTACGTGTCAGGATCCTAATGGCCCTTCCAGTGTGCAGGATGTCATTGGAAGGCATCACTGTCTCTGAGATGAGTCATTGCCTGGAAACTGAGGTAGGCAAAATTATTGGTTTTGATAATGTGCCCAAGAATCCAGACTTCCAGAAGTGCAAAGAGAAACTAGGAAATCTCACTGACAGCTGGCGATACGAGGAACAGGCGAGATTCATTAGTGGTGGGGATGGGTCCTATCGTTCAGCCTTTTTAGATACTGGATTTGTAAGTGACCCCAAAGGCTGGTTGGAAAGTGCCAAATATCAGCCCGGCCTGCTCTCGTACTCCCTAAAGCCTCTCCATACCTTGCTGAATAAGCGCAACCCTCGGAGGGAGGGCTTGCGGCAGGCAGTGAGCGAGTATGTTGAAGAAAGAGCTCTGTGGATGAACTGCAGTGACCCCTGCCCACCAGGGGTCCAAGCGAGTGCCCGGGGCCCCTGCTCCTGTGAATGTCCCAATGATAACTTCACCACCTCCATGTGCTGTCCGCAACAGCGAGGCCTGGCCAAGCTAACGGTGATAATTTATCGTGCCGAAGGCTTGTGGGGGGACTTCGTCACAAGTACTGACAGCTACGTCAACGTGTTCTTCAAAGACAAGGTATTGTGCACATCCACTCTTTGGAACAACGATAACCCAGAATGGAATGAGTACCTTGATTTTGGAGTCATTCAGCTCACTGAAGATTCGAACGACCTAGAAGTACACATTTGGGATGAGGACTTTGGATGGGATGACGATCTTTTGGAGAAATGCATTCTGCCTCTGAACATTGGGAATTCATCTGATCAGGTATGTCCACTGAGACACGGGCGCCTCCATTACAAGCTGCACTTTGCTTGTGGCCCCCAACTTGGTGGACATTCCTGCAGGGATTATAGCCCTCTGCAGCCATAATTAAAAAAACAAACATATGGGCAGAGCCAGTAGCATAGTTGGCCACTGTGGTACCCAGGGCCCCTCATCCTCCTGACATCCCCCCCCACCAGAAGTGACATCATTCTCAACATCACTTCCGACTCTGCCACCTCCACTTCATGCCCAGCCCCTCCCCAGGGACCTTTTGTCATCTCTGCCACCTTTACCCTCTCAAAGCAGCAGGTGTCATCTCTGCCGCCTTTTCTTTCCTGCTTTGTGAGAGTGGAGGCGGTAGAGGCAGTAAAAGAGGTATGTCGCTGCTCCATGCTCTGCCACCTTTCTCTCCCTCATCCACAGCCCCCACCTTTACACCACTACCCAGCCCCAGTCCCCAGCCAAGGAACAAAGGGGCGTCGAGAGCAGCAACATACCCCTTTTACTGCCATGCCAGTCTCTGCTCAGCTGGAAGCCACCACAAGCACTTTGACTGCAGAAGCTGGTCCTTCCGGCTGCCCCTACGGTGTCACCCCCTGACTCCCCCTGATGCCATGGGGCTGGGGGTCACCTGCCCCACCTTAGCTTCACCAGTGGGCAAAGCTGTGAAGTAAGTCATTTCCCCCTCATGGTGGAGTCAGTGGAATTTGCCAAGCGTGGTTTGTTTCAGCTGTCTGTGGGTGTTTCCCTGTCTGTTTTCCCTGTCGGTGGGTGAAGCTTTTTCCAGCTTCCCTCCCAACACCTACCATTTAATGTTTCAAACCTGCAGCCATTTGCTAATTAAAGATGCACTCAGCAAAGCTTGTGGCACATAATGCATTTTTTTAGTCCTTACAATGTTAGAGAATTCTTTCTCATTTGTCACCTATTAGTATATGCTCTCAATTTTGGGGCTAAAATCTGTGCAAAGAACAAGTCAATTTTGAACTGCCTGTAGAAGTCATGCAAATAAAGGTGAATTTCACGTGTCTGGTGACTTGATGTCATTCTGTTTTCATTCAGGGCACTGCAGCCCTGCCCTCTGATCTTTGGTAAGCCACCAGCCTCCACATGCTCTGACTTTTCACCAGGTCCAACCTTGTATATGATCAAGAAATCTTCACTGCCATGAGAGCTAGAAGATTAATAACAAAAACGGATTTCTGGTAAAATGTTTCCCCATAATTTTATTCATAAGCAAAATAAAAATGAAAAAGATTTCAAGTTGCAAAAAGTAGGGATAATACGTTATACTCTGCTTGCTCTGATCCATTTCTCTGTACACTTTGGTACCTACTCGCATACCCTGAATTCAGTACCAAATCAATTCTGTAAAGATTACTCTCTAAACTTTAGGAAATGACTCAGTTCACTCACCAACTCTGAACAACTGGGAAGCAGGTCGCTATCCACCTGGGAGAGCGAGTCCCAGTCACTTGATACCAAACCTGTCAATGAGTGTCTCTTGTGCCAAGAGGATTTGGATATTGATGCTTTTACACCATGGTGGCACCAAGTTGTGTCTGACCTGTCATTTTACTGATGTAATCTGTGGACCCAGATTTGATCTGTCATTTGGAATAGACAAATTAGAAATTGGTGGAATTGGGGTGATTCATTGCAAAATCCATGAGGGTCCATCTATTAATACGCAGATCAGCCTGTTAGTTTCTTCCCTTTGATTTTGGTCTGAATAAGGGTCAGCTGAGATTTGTCTGAGAGAGGGAGTGGCTAAATGCATTGTTTTAACTTATTTTTCTGTAAGCTCTGCAAGCTTAATATCGTACAGGAACCCCTTCCCATTTCAAAGCAAAGTACATCTTCACATCAAAATACATCCTACATGAAAGCATTTCTAAGTTTCCAGTTCCAACCACCTTTACCCATTTCAGAATCGCACCCAGCAAACTTTGGTCGAAGGAGTAAGGCCAAACACTTGAGCCATTGTTAGAAAGGCCAGTCTGCCTATATCTTCTGCTCAATTCAGAAGAAGAGGCCCACAGGGATAAGCCTCCTTTATTTATTCTGAGACCGATTCCCATTAGGGTCAAGAGGGTCAGTGTGTTTTAACCACCTCTATCCTACAGGTGTAATGTTCCAAGAAACTGTCTCCTAAAGCAACTGTCACCTTGTGGTGAGCTTCTAAAGCAGGGGTGAGGAACCTCCGGCGGCCCGTGGGACGATCCGGTCCGGCCCGCACTGGACCGACCCGATCCAGCCCGCGACCAGAGGCTCCGCCACCGCCTGCCACTGCCGCCGCCTTCCCGCGCCGCTTCGTTTTAAAATCGGCCTTCCTGGACCTGCGCAGAGCGCGATGCCGGCCAAGATGGCAATCTTGGCCTCAGCTGTGCTCTGTGCAGGTCCAGGAAGGCCAATTTTAAAAGGAGGCGCCAAGGTGACATGTCACCTCGGCGCCTACTCCTTCTGAAAGCGGCGTTTCTGTACCTGCACAGATCGCCACTGAGCCCAGTGAGTGAGAGCGAACGAACGAGCGAGCGGTGGGTGGGTGTTAGCTGAGCGAGCGAGAGCGAGCAGTGGGTGGGTGGTTAGGCGAGTGGTGGGTGGGTGCTGTAAATTCGCGGGGGGTGGTCAAATTTGCGGTGGGGGGCCCCAAAAATTTCGGCTGCACTTACGGCCGGCCCACAGCCAATTTTCCCCATGGGAAAATGGCACCCCACCCAAACAAGGTTCCCCACCCCTGTTCTAAAGAGAACAAGTTTCTTGTTTTTGTAGACACCTGTTGGAATAAACAAGGTGTGTTTTTAGAAATGTCCTTTGTATTGTCTTCTTTGAATGCCCACTGAGGATCGTGTGCTTGGGGTAGGAGGAAAGGGGCGGGGGTGCTTGTCAAAATTATATCATCTGCTCTGGGTGTGTTAAGCAGAGAAGCTCCCAAATAGCATTTTTAAATTGGTTTCATTAAGTCATTTCACTTAAAGTTCCAGTTTTCAAGAACCTGTTGTCAACTTTAAGTGAGGACTTGCTGTAAAACCAAAACTATCAGTTCTGATTTTTAAAATGGAAGCTATAATGTCACAAATTCAAAAGGCAGGTTGTCACCATGTGTGCTTGGTGGGGGCTTGAAGGAGGTAACCGTGGATTGCCCTAGCCACGTAGACCTCAGATATCCCCATGCATAGGCTTACCATTCGTCCTGGAAAACACGGGACTGTCCCGGTTTCTGGGCTCCAGTCCCGGGTCAGTCTCGGGCTTTTTGGGCTCTGCCACCGCCGCTTTTAAAACTTACATTTTTCTGGTGGCGCCATTGTGGATCTCGAGAGATTTTGCGAGATCCAAGATGGCGCAGCCAGAAAAGGTCAGTTTTAAAAGCAGTGGTGGGTTGAGTGGGGGCAGGAGTCCTGGCTGGCTGAGATGCAGCCGGCCAGGTTCCAGGCAGTAGCAATATGGCGGCGAGGACAAAGGCAGAGGCAATATGGTGGTGACAATATGGCGGCGAGGGCGGCGGCGGCATTATGTTGGCAGCGAGGATGGCAGCGCCGGCTGCAATATCGTGGCAGCAATGGTGGACGATGGCAGCGACAACATGGCCACAAATAAACAAACAAACAAATAAATAATTACACCTGCCCTTTAACTGATTGATTAATTAATTAATTAAAGGGCGGGTGTAATTATTTATTTGTTTGTTTGTTTATCGATCGATCAATCAATTGATTAATTAAAATTTTGGGGGGTGTCCCGGTTTGGAATTGGGAAAATATGGTAAGCCTACCCATGCAGAGTATTGCCTCTCCGTATGCCAGCCTCCTCAAGGGCCTCCAGATTGTGTTTATATAGGGCCTGCATCCCCACCATAAGAACATAAGGAGAGCCCTGCTGGATCAGGCCAAAAGCCCATCTAGTCCAGCTTCCTGTATCACACAGTGGCCCCACCAGATGCCTCAGGGAGCACAAGATAACAAGATAGCACAAGACAAAAAGATAACCTGTTTCCCGTTGTCACTCCCTTGCACCTGGTACAGAGAAAACCCACTTCTAAAATCAGGAGGTTGCTTATGGCTTGTAACCTGTGATGGTCTTTTCCTCCATGAATCTGTCCAAACCCCTTTTAAAGGCATCTAGGCCAGGTGCCATCACCACATCCTGTGGCAAGGAGTTCCACAGATGAATTACACGCTGGGTAAAGAAATATTTTCTTTTGTCCATTCTAACTCTCCCTCCACTCAATTTTAGTGCATGTTTCCTGGTTCTGGTGTTGTGCGAGAGGGAGAAGAATTTCCCTCTATCCACTCTCTCCATCCCATGCATAATTTTATACGTCGCAATCATGTCCCCCCTCAGGCGCCTTTTTTCTAGATTGAAAAGCCCCAAACGCTGTAGCCTTTCCTCATAAGGGAGGTACTCCAGCCCACAAATCATTCTGGTCGCTCTTTTCTGCACCTTTTCCAATTCAACTATATCCTTTTTGAGGTGTGGTGACCAGAACTGGACACAATACTCCAGATGTGGCCTTATCATCGATTTGTACAAAGGCATAATGATATTGGCTGTTTTATTCTCAATCCCTTTAATGAACTTAAGCATGGAATTGGCCTTCTTCACAGCCACCGCACACTGGGTCGACACTTTCATCGACCTGTCCACCAGCACCCTAAGATCTCTCTCTTGATCCATCACAGACAACTCAGAACCCATTAGCGCAGTGGTTCCCAAACTGGGAGGTGCGGCTCCCAGTGGAGCCGCGGATACCAGCCCGGGGAACCACGGAGTGCCACGGAATCCTCTCGGAATACAGTGCAGTGCCAACTGGCAGGCATCAACATAATGTAATGGGGAGCCGTGGCTTATGGTCACCAGTGGTCAAGGGAGCCGCAGGTCGAAAAAGTTTGGGAAACACTGCATTAGCGTATATGTGAAATTTTGGTTTCTTGTCCCAATGTGCATCACTTTGCACTTACTGACATTGAAGCGCATCTGTCATTTTGCTGCCCATTCCTCCAGTTTGGAGAGATCCTTCTGGAGCTCTTCACAATCCCTGCTGGTCTTCACCACCCGGAAAAGTTTAGTGTCATCCGCAAACTTGGCCACCTCTCTGCTTATCCCCAACTCCAGGTCATTTATGAATAAGTTGAAAAGCACTGGTCCCAAGACCGATCCTTGGGGCACACCGCTTTTCACCTCTCGCCATTGTGAAAATTGCCCATTGACTCCCACTTGCTGTTTCCTGGTCTTCAACCAGTTCCTAATCCACAAGAGGACCTGCCCTCTTATTCCCTGACTGTGGAGTTTTCTCAGGAGCCTTTCATGAGGGACCGTGTCAAACGCCTTCTGAAAATCCAGATATATAATATCCACGGGTTCGCTCGCATCCACATGCCTGTTGACCTTTTCAAAAAATTCTAACAGGTTTGTGAGGCAAGACTTCCCCTTGCAGAAGCCATGCTGACTCTCCCTCAGCAGAGCTTGTTCTTCTATGTATTTTAAGATTTTATCCTTAATGAGACTTTCCACCATCTTCCCTGGAACAGATGTTAGGCTGACCGGCCTGTAGTTTCCCGGGTCCCCCCTCCTTCCTTTTTTAAAGACTGGCGTGACATTAGCTATCCTCCAATCCTCTGGCACAGTGGCCGTTTTAAGGGACAAGTTGCATATTTTGGTCAAGAGGTCAGCAACTTCATTCTTGAGTTCCTTCAGAACTCTTGGGTGGATGATTCAAAATGGTGCCTTATATAGCCGAATCTTAAATACGTCTGCCCTCCACTGATGCAGCTACCCCACTGGAGGGTGTGCTGCATTCTGCAGAGGGGCTGTCATGAAGGTCTCCTCCAGGTAAGCCTCTGTTAGCCCAATGCTCTATCTGGAATCTATGCCAGCATTGGTGCAAGTCACTGCCACCGAAATCTGCCCCATTCCACCCAGCATTCCACCCCTCCCAGATACTCCCCCACTCATCCAGCTCCTCACTCCCCCTTTCCACCCACACTGCTGGGGGACGGCTCTGGCAGCAAGGCTGCAACCTCTTGCGGTGGTGCTCGCAAAATGACCACAGCAGCGGACTGTGATGGGGTAATTAGATGCTCTCAGGCATATATTGGGAGGTGCGTTCCCACTTATTAGCATAGTTCCCTCCTCCACCCAGGCAGACTGCTTTGCTTAGCTAAATGAATACACACGAGGCATTGCTTTGTAGTCGCAAAAAGAAGAAGAGTTTACTCACAGTTTAGTTTGCATATATACACTGCCTCTGACCATCAATCAGATGTACATCCTAGTCTTAAGATAGAACCCCCCTAGAGCTGAGGCTCCCTGCATGGGGTTAGGATGCAAGATGGCCGCTGGGCTGCAGGAGCAGCGATGGCATCATCCTGCTCGTTGGGCATCAAGAGAAGAAGAGATTGAGTGAGGGGCAAGAAGGAGGAAATAAAGGTCAGGGGCCACACCCCTTCCTGGAACACAGAGGGATTAGAGTAGGAGGTCTTTACATGTGACCAGGCAGTACACCACACACCCCAGTGTCTAGCAGCTAAACGCTGCCCATCCTCCGAATGCACTTACCATTGAGATATTTTATGACAGCAGAACACTGTTCCACTGTCATAAACTCCTCCGTGCACTGTTTTTTTAGGATTGGTCCGTAACTAAAATAAGGGCCCAATCTGATCCTATCCCTCCCCAGCCCAGAGCATGCAGTGCTGCTGATGGAGTGCCTGCATCTTGCTATGGGTGGGTGGGGGGCCACTGGACAGCCCAGGAGAGAGAAGTAAAAATTATTTACTTACCAATCCATAGGCCCCCTGGTTTTCAATGGGTTTCCTTGGAGCTCTTTTGCTGGTGTAAGTCTGAGGAGACTCCTGCAGGAGGGTTCTGGCTGGAAGGGGGAGAGGATCTCAATGCTACCAAGATTCTTCCCCCTCCCCCCTGAACAGCCCCCAGCCTAGGCCACTCCCTGCCCTGATCTGCCTATGATCCTCTGCTGATCGACCTCCACTGTAGCCCTCTAGGATTCTCCAGTGCTGATAATTTGGCACTGGAGTACATGGTGGGTGGGGAGAGAGGGGATCAGGGCAGGATCAGGGCTGGCTAAAGGTGTGATGGGGAGGGCAGGGGTGGATATAAGTGACAATGGCTCCACTGATATCCTAACCCCCCCCCCCCCCCCGGGCCTGGCCTTGACAAGCCTCCTCAGGTTCACTTGAATTTGTTTAGCCAAAGAGCTGTAGGAAGTGACTGCTAAGGTACCATGTAGGAATGTCCAAAAAAGAAAGCAAAACAAAACAGAAATAGAAAACAAAGGATAGCCATCATAAATGTCATCTGAAAAGAGGAAACCACTTAAAGCAGAAAAGCTTTTGCTGTTTGAATAATGGCTAATGCAGTGTTCTTTTCAGGACCACTAAGTAAGCATAACACTGAACATTGCCATCTTGCCCACCTCTGGCGTGGGCAGGGACATGGCGAGCACTCAAGTAGTGCTGGGATGTCAAAAAGAGAGGGGTCATGAAGGCTCATTGAGTGTGCAGCCTCTGTCCCTGGTATTTGCAGCTGGGAAAGTTTGTGATGCAGCCCACCCACCCCTTGGGACAACCTGAACTTAGCTGATCACTTAAGGGGCCGGGTAGGAGTTTTTGTGCCCTACTCCTGACTGGCCCTTGGAGTGCAGTTTTTCTCCCCTACCACAGACTCTCCTTAAAGTGGTTTCAGCCAGGTGGCCATGACTGACAGGAATAGTGAGGGACAGGGAATTGGAGAAGGAATTTGGGGTCTGATGAAGCTGAAAGGAGTGGGGCTGCTGGAAGTGCTGGAGCTGCGATCTGGATGGCCTGTCAATCATGCCCGTCCAGCCTGCGGCTGTAAAACCTTGGAGACCCCTGCTTTATAAAGTTCATTTTTTAAAGAATTACATTGGTGAAAATACCTTCTTAAGGCTTAACATACCATGTCTTCAACACAAGCAAAGAACATATAAATAATTAACAGAGGCAAAAGGCCAAAAGGGGAGTGGCTGCTCTCAGGTGTATCTCATGGAGCGCCACATGTACAACTCTCAGCCTATTGGGCATCAGTTGTGGGGGTGGGGGTGCTTGGAGCTATGAGTTTCTGCCTCTCAAGGAAGAAGTTCATTCCCTTGAAGTCTGCATAGCTGATTTGGCGAAGCTGAAACAGCAGAGAGGTATGTGAAGGACTCCTTCAGGGGTGTGACAGAGGTGTCCTGCTCCCATTTTGACAGTTCCTTTGCTGTTATGGAGAAGGAGAGGGAAAGAGGGAAATGGTCCTTTAGAAAGGAGAAATTCCTTGGAAGATGAACCCCAATCCTCTTGAACAGAGGAAATTCTGTGGGTGATGATGGGTGGCTTGATCATTAGAAACATAGAGAAATGGTCCGATGACAGGTGAATAGACCACTTGGTGACCTGACTTCTTGTTGCCAAAGTTGTGGATGAGGATTTTAGTCCACTTTTCAGGGAGGTCCAAGGTCAGACTCAGGCCTGTAGTGAGCAATTCCCCTTTCACGATCCATCAGAAACAAAGTACAAGCTAAATCTTCCCTTCTGTGCTTTGGGCACTGGGTATGAGGAAGCATATGGTGGGAGAGGCCATCCCTCACACTGCAAAGCAGCAATTCTGTATAATTGTAAAAATCTCCTCACAGGAAAGTTCTGGCTGCTGCACCTTCACCATCACTTCCTTCTTCCTTACGAGTGTCCCCTTCCCCGAGTAGACATCTGGCCTGCCGGTCGATGGGCAGCCTGGGCACTGGATCCAGTTGGCGGTCCGGGTAATCCTACAAGATAACTTTCTTGTAACCCTGCAAGATAACTTTCAATCGTCATGGCTTATGGCAGTTCACGGGAAATTGAGACATCTGGGATGTCCCTCCCCCCCCCGAGGTTGTGCTGGCAATGGACTTTACTGAAGCAAGAGTGGCCATAAGGCAAAAGGCTGCTAGACACAGAGAGGCAGGAGGACATCAGCAGAACTCCACAGTTTTTAGCTGCAGAGGACACTAGATATAAACTAGTGCTGGCAGCTTATCTTTCGCTGCTAGAGTTCCCTAAGCATAGGAGGGCCTTCTTTTTGGCCAGGTGGAGAGCCCTCCCCTCGGCATTTCTGCAGGGCTGTTTTAGAAGGACCCCAATACCTGAAAGGGTCTGTCCATGCGATTCGGGAGGAGGCAAAAGAGCAAGTCCTGTTTCTCTGTCCATTTTATCAGGGGCTGTGTGTTAGGTTTATTTTTCCCTTTATTAGGAAATACTCCAGTCTGACCGATATGGAGTTGGCCAAGATGCTCCTCATGGGGAAAAGTCCTGGTCCACAATTTTTGGCAGCTGCTTGTAAAACTCATAAGAGTATTGTCGCTAATGAGGGGAAATTCCAATGCCAATCTACGCTCTGTTTATCTGCCCCCCTTTGTGTAGTGTTTTCCACCTGTCATAGCTTAGGCTTGGCTAAAAACTTCCCCCTCCCCTTGATAAGTGATGTTTTGTCAATGTTGTGTTTTGCTGTGTTATGTTATGCTGGTCTTTGACTGTTAATAAACAATTGGATGGAGTAGCATGCAAGGTCTTCCCCTATTCCTTTTTTTCCTCATTTAGGGCGTTTTCCTGTTGGACCAGCCATGCCGAAAGGGAGCCTGATCTTGGATGCCTTCCTGGTGTTCTTCTTTCTCTTTCTCACTCCTGTATCTCCACAATGCCGGACAGCCACAGCTAATGAATGTGAGAGGAGTGTTGGGAGTGTAAGAGGCTTTACTTTTGCAGGCGATAGCATTGATATAACCACATTGAATGTCAGAAGCCGCGATGTGTTGGAAATAGGTCAATGGAGAAAATCAGACGGCAACTGCACCTTGTGTGAGAATCCCGTGGAGCAATGGAAGCCACTCCAGAGACTCCCACTGGCCATCACTGACTGGAAGGCCAACATTTCATGCCAGCAGAAAGTGCAACACTATGTAACCGAGTCAACCATTTCACTGGCGGAGGAGATGACAGAATTAAGTATAAAAAATGATTGGAAGAAAGACCTGGACGTGGAGGTGAAATCCTGTGCTAACGGCCAATGGATTCTTGCGGGATCAGATTCCGATTTGATCTTAAAAATCAAGGAGTGGAGTTTACAGGACAAGTACATTTTCCTTCTCCACCATGTCTCCTGCTCATACTACAAGTGAGGAAGGTAGTGGGGAGTTGTGAAATGCAAAGGGCTGGAGTGGGAGGAGGGCAGGGCTCGCAAGTCGACCAACCTTGCTGGGTGGAGTTTGAAAGACCTGAGTGCAAAAATGAGTGATTTCCATGAAACCAACAGTAGATTCTAGGCAGCAGTTTTCCACTGGTGTGCTGCAGAGGTTTGGGGGAGGGTAATTTATTAGTAGCCCCCATTGGCAGCATGGTGTGCCTTGTCAATTGTCAGAAAACTAATGGTGTGCCCTGAAAACTTTATCGCCCTGTCAGTGTGCCGTGAGATGAAAAAGGTTGAAAATCGCTGTTCTAGAGCCTTGTGGCCAAGTGTGATGTCTCACCTGACCTAACAGACTCATGACTCAATTTGGCTTCTGCAGGCTGTTAGCATCTAACATGGCCATTGAATGAGAATCATCCTGCATAAGTCCAGTACTTCTTATTTGCTTATAATGATGAGTACCCTATAGCCACTTGTCCTGCCAGCAGCCGTCAAAGAGCACCCCAGGGTGCTTTGAGTGGGGTTATTTGCAGCTGGATGGACTGCAGTGTGTCCTTCAAAGGGGGGCAGCTTCTTTGTTGCTGCCCAAAGAAACCTGGGAGCAGGCCAGGAGGCCGCTGAATATGGAAGCGGGCCTAGGTAAGCGTCGCTCCGGACACCGGTTTTGAATACAGGTGGGCCCCCATATCCACTGATTCACTATCCACCGTTTCAGTTATCCACGGATCGTGAGGACCCCCCAGGCTTTTACTTTTTTCCCAGTAAGCTTCGTTTCTTCCTTAAAGAAACAGGAGAAGCAGCCTCTGGCTGCTTATTACAGGCAAGTAGAACGAGACTAAGTACTAGAGAGGCTCTGCAAGGTTAACAGAAACTTTGCAGAGCCTCTCTAGGACTTAGTCTCATTCTACTTGCCTGCAATGGAGGCTGCTTCTCTGTTTTTTTAAGGAAGAAACAAAGCTTGCTGAAAGAAAAATAAGAGCTGGGGGGGGGCAAGCATGCCTGCCCGCAGGGGAGGCAGGGTGGGGGGGTGCTCAGGAAACCATGGAGAGGGTGTTCACTCTTATCCACGGTTTCAAGTATCCACGGAGGGGCCAGGAACATATCCCCAGTGGATATGGGGGCCCATCTGTAATTCTTAGGTATGGCAAGTCAGTGCTTCGAGGGGGTGGGGAAGGTGCCCCTACTGGCCATCACCCGTAAAGCCCTGGAATGTGTCAGTAGTGGATAAACATTGTGATTATTCAGGCACGCTTCAGCCCGACTAGGTAAGACCAGGTGGGAAATCAATGTTACACCTTCTAAGCCCTGAAAGTTCTCTTGGTCATGGAATTCAGACACTCTAAACTTGGCACGGGGAACTGGGCGACACTCTCCAGCATCTGATCAAATTTGGTGCATATCCATTGAGAAATGCTGCAGCTAAAGTACTTTCAAATCTTATTTGTATCAATAGTATGTCCCTACCATTTGGGACTTTTTCCTCATACAGAAACGTTTCTCAAACTGTGGGCCGGGACCCACTTAGTGGGTCGCGACCTGATGTCCGGTGGGTCCTGCAGATCCTTCAAGCAAGGATGAAAAGATTAGATAAGTAATTGCCTCAAGCCCTGAGGCTATTCAAAAATCAGTTCGCTGCCAATTGCCCTGCAGACTGCTGAGCTCCTGCAGTTTGCAAGCTTGTGTAAATATTGGGAGATAAATGTTTGTGCGTCTTTTTTTCTGGTGTTTTTTTCCCCCCAAGTCTGTCAATGACCAGGTAGTGGGGGCAGGTGAAGGCTGGGATTCCTCGATATCTCTCAGGCCCAATGAGATAGCCGCTAGGTTTTGACTTAAAAAGGTTACCCAGACAAATGCTGAAAAACACATTTCAGGATTTTGCCCTCATCGACCTGGAAAGGGGCGAACCTCGATTCGGAGGGTCGATAACCCTTCGTATCTCCTGTGTTTGTGGAGCTATAACATTCCTTTTTGGCAGGCAGGTGTCTTTGTATCATCTTCAGAAACCGTTTTAACGGGGGTTCTTTTTGAAATTTTAAAGTGGCAGGGTGTGGAAATTTTGAAATATTTGCAGTGATTCTATTCGCCATTACCTGGGAGAAAGTCCCATTGACTAGAACATGACTTACTTCTGAGTAGACACGCCTTGGCTGGGGCTCGCCATGCATTTTTACAGATTCCTCAAGATCTCTTAGGCCCCAAGAGATACCAACTTGGTTGCAGTCCCTGATGCAGGTCCCTGTGGAAAATGTCTGCACCAGCCATGGAGAGGTGGACAACATCACCCCTAAACAGGGCTGGCAAAGTATAAACAATACTAGGGTGAGTGAGAGTCGCTCCACCCTGTGCATTTAAAACCTTCATGTTGTAGATATTCACCTTGCACCAAGCAATGTCAACATGGCGCGGGTGAAATGCCCCATACCAAACTTTGCATGGCAGCCTGTCAGACCAGAGGATAACAATCCCCGGAAACCCCATGACTAGAGGGGGTTGGGCGCGGTAGGCACATGCTGCTGGGGGTGGGAGCCACTGATGCACCACCCCCATTATGTCATTGACCATGCCCCCTCCTCCAGGGGTGACATCATCCCCTTACCTTTTCCAGCTGAAAAACGCCCACCCTGGCATTTTTCAGCTGGAAAAGGCCAGTTACGGGCCTGGGCCGGGTGTGTGTGCAAGCCATGCAATGGGCCGTCAGGGCTGAAAAACATCAAGCCGAAAAATGCCAATGCTGCCGCTCCCCCCCCCCCGCTGCGCCCGGGCATAATTTTTTGCCGCTTTTCACAGCCGTGTGGAGGAAACTAGTTGCCCCAGCAGCTGCCTGGGCCAGTAACAGGCCTTTTCAGGCAAAAACACACCTCAGGTATTTTGTGTGTGCCCCAATCTTCATGATCTTTACCTTTCCTTTCAACTCCCAACTGTCACTTTCTAACTTAACTGTCACTTTTCACTGGCTAGCTAGAAACTTCCTTCTGTGCGACTCAGTTCTCTTCAGAACTGTTAGTAATATTCCACAACAACTACATAGCTGATCATATGATTTAAAATGTATGTACCGTATTGCCCCGAGTATAGGATGCTCCTGATTATAAGCCGCACCCTTAAAGTTTGGTGCTTTTTTTAAAAAAAAATACATTTTTAACTTTTTTTTAACTTAAAGAAAATATACACATTAGTAAAATAGTAAAACAATACAGCTTTAGTACAGTTAAAGGCATAGGCACCCTGTCCCTTATTGAATCTGGGCACCCTAGTATAAGTAGCCTTCCCAGATCCAAAGAGGGACAGAGTTCCTACCTTTAACCTTTGGAATTTGGGCAGGTGCAGCTTGTTGCACCCTTCCATGATGATGAGCTGTACCTGCCAAAATTTCAATGGTTAACAGCACAATCCTATGCATGTCTACTCAGAAGTAAGTGCTATTGCGTTCAATGGGGCTTACTCCCAGGAAGGTGTGCATAGGATTGCATCCTAAAGGGTGGCACTCTGTCCCCCTTTGAATATGATAAGCCTATGCAGGAGCTCTTGCTCTCAATTTTCAAACTGCAAGATCAATAAATATCTTAGTTTCCACAGAGTCCTGGGGCTGGAACTTAAGGGTTAATTTTTTTCAAATGCCTCTAAGGCTAGAGGTTGCTAGAGAGATTGTGGCCATTTAGCAAGTGATTAAGAGCTGAAAACACAGCTTTTGCAGTTTAAAAAAATAAAAAAGCTTTTTACCTTTGAAAGAGACTTGGAGAGGCTTGACACTGCAGAAAACTAGGCAGAAAAGCTAGACTTTGATTGTAGGCCGCACCCCTACTTTAAAGACTTGCCTTAGGGGACAAAAGTGAGTCTTACACTCAGGTCAATACGGTAATTAGTTTGTGTTAAATTTGGTGCTGGCTCCAAAAACTTTAAATTCATATATTTAGCAAATGACTATTTTACACTTTTTAGTGCATTTTCCTTCTCTCCCTCCCTCCCTGCGCAATCCTGCCTAAAAATCCGCAGGCGGCCCTAGGGCTGCCTGCAGGATCCTATGGGAGGTCACCTCGGGGGAAGGGGACGTTCATCCTTTTCCCTTATGTAGAGCTCGCATAAGTCCATGGCGGCCATGTAATGGCCGCCGAGCCCGGAAATGGACGGGGATGTGGCGGCCAACATCACTTCGGTTGGGTCGCTTCGACAATAGAGTGAGTGCTGCCAGCCTCCATGCCAGCGGCCCTTTCTGTAGAGTCATCACAAACGTGTTTTATGGCATGTTTTCAACAGTTTAGACTGGCGGAGCGGAACCCTCATATCCTCATAGCATAGCAAGTTCCAGCTTTATTGAGACAGAAAACATTGAACAGTTACACAGATGAAAAGTCTCACCATTGAGGCACTTTAATAGCCCCAGAAATAAAAATGCTAACAAACTAGTAACGCAAATAATATTACGAAAGCCGGCTGTTGCTGTGGAAGGATGGGATGACGCATACGTTCATCTTCGAGGAGGGTCCTTTATCAGATGGAAGGAGAAAGCTCATAACCTCAATTAACCCCCCCTTTTCTGGCATCCAGCTCCATCCCCCCAAACTCCATTTTCATTCATACCTATTGGCCCTTGTCCCATCCAGAACATTCTCCAAAATAAGCCACTTGGGTGAAGAGAGGGAGCTTCTGGAAAGGGGGCAGATCTCAAGCTGGGACAAATCTGGCTGCACTCTGCACTCCTTCTCTGACCAAGCTGTACCCCGTTATCTCCTAGGCCTTGTCTCTTCTTACTGCCTCTGTGTGCTACTCTTGCCATTTTGTGCATACAGCTGAAGCCTTGTCTAGTTTCGATATCTCCCTCCCTCAGCCCTTCTCAGGTTGCTTTAGCTAGCACACAAGGAACTCCTCAAAACTGCGCTAAAGGTAGACTAGGAAACGATTCTTAAAAATGGCTGCAATCTGGCTAAGCAAGGCCTAGGCTAAGTCCTGTTTGGTTCCTAAAACTAGATGTCAGAAAAAAAAGTGGCATGGTGTGGTTATCACAGACCTTCTCCATCTCAGAGGAATCTGCCTGCTCTTGCAAATAAAATACAGTACTGGACTAGGTAGCAGGAGCGTAACAAGTTTGCTTGCACTTGTCAGAGGACATCACTTCCGGGTTAGCGGTGCGGGCTCTGCGAATGTGCCGATCTGGCAGAGCTCGAGTGCAGGGAGCCCACGCCCATGTTTCCCAGGCTCTGGAGTGGGCGGGGGTGGGTCCTCCAGCTCGTGCCACAGCCCGGGAAACAGCTCCGTGCACCCAGGTTCTGCCAATCCTGCAGAGTTCAAGTGCAGGAAACCCGCGCTGCTGTGGGGCGGGTGAGAGTGTCCATCCTCCTGCCCGTTGCGCTGCCCAGGAAACAGCTGCACGGGTTCCATTGGTAAGGCGGGGCCTGAAGTTTGTGCCCCTACTGGGCTTGTGCCCAGAGTTGCTGCTCCTCGGGCTCCACCCCAGTTACACTCCTGCGTAGGTTTTGGGTGGTCTGGTTTGGCAAAACAATTCTTATGATCACCTCAGAATTGTAGTGCTTAGAAAACTCCAAACAGGAGTTTGAAGAAAAACCCATAATAGATGACATAATCCCCCTTCAGCTCTCTGAATGGTCTTCTTGTGTTTCTTGCAGGTTCGGTATCAACAAAAAAAAGTCAGTTAGCAAGTATTTCAGAAGAGATGTACAGAAACTCCCAGAAAAGTATGATTCCAGTTCAGAGATGAAATATCGCCACCTAATTGAATCATATGGGACTCACTTTAGATCAGAATTTGACTTGGGGGTACGTGTCATGATCCTAACAGCCCTTCCAGTGTGCAGAATGTCACTAGAAGGCGTCACTGTCTCTGAGATGAGTCATTGCCTGGAAATTGAGGTAGGCAATATTATTGGTTTTAATGTGACCAAGAATCCAGACTTCCAGAAGTGCAAAGAGAAATTACAAAACCTAGCTAGCCGCTGGTTATCCCAGGAACAGCTGAGGTTCATTGAAGGTGGGGATTGGTCCTATCGTTCAGCCTTTTTAGATACTGGATTCGTAAGTAACCACAAAGGCTGGTTGGAAAGTGCCAAATATCAGCCAGGCCTGCTCTCATACTCCCTAGAGCCACTCCATACCTTGCTGAATAAGCGCAACCCTCGGAGGGAGGGCTTGCGGCAGGCAGTGAGCGAGTATGTTGAAGAAAGAGCTCTGTGGATGAACTGCAGTGACCCCTGCCCACCAGGGGTCCAAGCGAGTGCCCGGGGCCCCTGCTCCTGTGAATGTCCCAATGATAACTTCACCACCTCCATGTGCTGTTCGCAACAGCGAGGCCTGGCCAAGCTAACGGTGATAATTTATCGTGCCGAAGGCTTGTGGGGAGACTACATCACACGTACTGACGCCTATGTCAACATGTTCTACAAAGAAAAGGTATTGTGCACATCCACTCTTTGGAACAACAATAACCCAGAATGGAATGAGAACCTTGATTTTGGAGTCATCCAGCTCACTGAAGATTCGAACTACCTAGAAGTACGCATTTGGGATGAGGACTTTGGATGGAATGATGATCTTTTGGGGAAATGCATTCTGCCTCTGAACATTGGGGATTCAGCTGATCAGATATGTCCACTGAGACACGGGCGCCTCCATTACAAGCTGCACTTTGTCTGTGGCCCCCAACTGAAAGGCCATTCCTGCAAGGATTATATCCCTCTGCAGCCATAATTAAAAAAACAAAAACAAAACATATGGGCAGAACCAGTAGCATAGTTGGCCACTGTGGTACCCAGGGCCCCTCATCCTCCTGACATCCCTCACCACCACCAGAAGTGACATCATTCTCGACATAACTTCCAACTCCTCCACCTCCGCTTCATGCCCAGCCCCTCCCCAGGGACCTTTTTGTCATCTCTGCCACCTTTATTCTTTCAAAGGAACAAAAACCTGCTGGCATTTCTTTCCTGCTTTGTGAGAGTGGAGGCGGTAGAGGCAGCAAAAGAGGTATGTAGCTGCTTTCACTGCTCCATGCTCTGCCACCTTTCTCTCCCTCATCCACAGCCCCCACCTTTACACCACTACCCAGCCCCAGTCCCCAGCCAAGGAACAAAGGGGCGTCGAGAGCAGCAACATACCCCTTTTACTGCCATGCCAGTCTCTGCTCAGCTGGAAGCCACCACAAGCACTTTGACTGCAGAGGCTGGTCCTTCCGGCTGCCCCTACGGTGTCACCCCCTGACTCCCCCTGATGCCATGGGGCTGGGGGTCACCTGCCCCACCTTAGCTTCACCAGTGGGCAAAGCTGTGAAGTAAGTCATTTCCCCCTCATGGTGGAGTCAGTGGAATTTGCCAAGCGTGGTTTGTTTCAGCTGTCTGTGGGTGTTGCTTTTCCCTGTCGGTGGGTGAAGCTTTTTCCAGCTTCCCTCCCAACACCTACCATTTAATGTTTGAAACCTGCAGCTATTTGGTAATCAAAGATGCACCGAGCAAAGCTTGTGGCACATAACGCATTTTTTAGTCCTTACAATGTTAGAGAATTCTTTCTCATTTGTCACCTATTAGTATATGCTCTCAATTTTGGGGCTAAAATCTGTGCAAAGGCCAGGTCACATTTTGAACTGCCTGTAGAAGTCATGCAAATAAAGGTGAATTTCACGTGTCTGGTGACTTGACGTCATTCTGTTTTCATTCAGGGCACTGCAGCCCTGCCCTCTGATCTTTGGTAACCCACCAGCCTCCACATGCTCTGACTTTTCACCAGGCCCAACCTTGTATATGATCAAGAAATCTTCACTGCCATGAGAGACAGTGTCTAGAAAAAAGGTGGTTGAGGGGGGACATGATTGAGATGTATAAAATTATGCATGGGATGGAGAGAGTGGATAGAGGGAAGTTCTTTTCCCTCTCACACAAGACTAGAACTAGGGGACATTCACACAAATTGAGTGGAGGGAGGATTAAAACAGACAAAAGAAAATGTTTCTTTACCCAGCGTGTAATTGGTTTGTGGAACTCCTTGCCACAGGAGGTGGTGATGGCACCTGGCCTGGATGCCTTTAAAAGGGGATTGGACAGATTTATGGAGGAAAAGTCCGTCACAGCTTACAAGCCATGATGGGGATAAGCAACCTCCTGGTTGTAGGAGTAGGTTTTCTTTGTGCCAGGTGCAAGGGAGTGGCAACAGGACACAAGTATCTTGTTGTCTTGTGCTCCCTGAGGCATCTGGTGGGGCCACTGTGTGATGCAGGAAGCTGGACTAGATGGGCCTTTGGCCTGATCTAGCAGGGCTCTTCTTATGTTCTTATGTTCTTATGTGTTTTTATTCAGGTTATCATACCAGAGGTAAAACAGAAAACAAAAAAAAACTTGCTATCCAGTAGAGACAGAAGTCCATATTTGACTATGGGCGCAATCTGATCCTACTTACGCCACCGTTGTAACCAGCAGTGCAGCGAAAATGGGAGGTCCCAGAATGGAAAGGGGATTCAAATCGCCTTTGAATTCCTCTTTTGGAAGGTGTTTGAATCCCCTTTCCATTCTGGGTCCTCCCGTTTTCGCTGCGCCGCTGGTTACAACGGTGGCGTAAGTAGGATCGGATTGCGCCCTAACACTCCCCTATCCCCTCTCTTTCTCTCCAGCATGGCGGCTGCAAGGGAAAAGCCCCGCAAAGTGGCACAAAAAAGGTGAGTGGAGGGTGTCACTTAGCTGCAGTTACACGGATGACAGCTAAAACGTACTGCTGTGTCTCAGTTGTTTTTCGTTTGAAATGCTATCATGCACGTGTGTTTAATTACTGGTCATATCAGGGGGACAACAGATAAAATCGGAAGATTATTGAATAAGTATAAGATCCGCACCATCTACGCTCCCACTAATAAAATAGACAACATGATGAAAAACCCCAAAGATCCACTACACCCGTGGTCATGTGCAGGCGTGTATAGGATACCATGTAAATGCAGGAAATGCTATATAGGAACAACAAAAAGAAGCATTGGGGCACGATCTGAGACCACTTTTGCTTCCCACTGGTTGGGAATTTCTGTTCCTAACCACCATGTTTCAGGCATTCTCATTTTATGTCCGGTCATGACTTCAAATGGTATGAACCCATGTGAGGCTTTGGACCCTCGCAGGGCCCATAGAATAATTGGAAGCCTTTCGTCCCAGCCTCTTCCAGCTGAGTTTACCAATTTACGTAAAGCCTCTTTGATTACTCTATTAGCTCTTTCCACATATCCTGATGACTCTGGGTGTCTAGCAATATGAAAACGCTGTTTAATTTCTAGTGCCTTACAGAGCTGTTGCATAACGTCTCCAATAAATCAGCCTCCCCTATCACTTGAAATCTCTTTGGGGATTCCCCATCTGGAGAAACAAGAATTAAATAGAATTTTAGCCGTGGTGGCTGCAGTATTTCTTTTACATGGGATGGCCTCCAGCCGTTTTGAAAAAGGATCGATAATCACTAAACAATGTTTATTTATTTTGATAGTGGACCAATGAAATCCACCTGTAAACGAGACCACGGTCCTTCTACTCTCTGATGACAGAGAGGAGCTTTAGTTCCTGAGTGAACTGCATTCACTGAAGCACATGCCAAACAGTTCTTGCACCAGTTAAGCACATCCTCACGTATTGAAGGCCACCATCCGGTGTCTCTTACTCATGATAGTGTTTTGTCTATTCCTGTATGCCCTTGCTCATGAACAAATTGAATGAGGTCCGCTCGAACTTCTGCTAGAACTATCCAGTGTTTGTTTCCTTGGAAGGTCTACTGCCCACGCTAAACCTGCATGTCTTTCTATTTTTAGTTTCCCTGACCTGTCTGAACCCTTTTCCTCTAATTCCTGTATTTCTTTATCTCCCTGCTGCAGAGTTTCCAGATCTAACAGGAGCGGATTACAAGGTGCTTGCCTGTTTTGCTGTCTGGTGCGAACTGGGACTACTGGCTGGGCTGTGGATTTTGTTTTGGCAGCTGCCTCCTTTGCTATAGAGTCTGCCTGTTCATTCCGTTTTCCAGCTTCAGTATTAGTCTTCTGGTGGCCTTTTATATGTGCTATCCAGGTTTTTTGCAATGTGTGTTTTCAAAATGTCAGCTATTTTACCCCACTTTGCTGAATGAGCTACAGGTTGGTTTTCAGTAGTTTTCATGTGATTTTTCAGCCAATAGGGCAGCTACTGAACTGCTGCTTTGGCAGAGAAATCTGAATCAGTATAAATTGCCAAAGGGGAATCGAATGTTTCATGCTGGAGAACGGCCATAAGGGCGTCTATCTCCGCTGCCTGACTAGAGTGAGGCAGGGTCCCTCCTGACAGGGAAAATTGATCATTCACTCTAATGGCTCCATATCCCGTGACTGGTTTGCCATCAACGTAATAGGAGGACCCATCAGTGAACCAAATGGAAAAGCCTTCTCTCCTGGCTTCTTCCATAGATTTTCCCCACTCTACTGACCATGCTAAAGATTCATCTTCAGGGATTGGGCACTCATGCTCTTCTCTTACTATAATGAGACCATAAGCTGATGGGGTTTCCTTAGCCTCTTTCTTGAACTCTACACCTCTGTTAATCAGTGCCAATGTCCACTGAGCTATTCTGGGGTTTGAGACCTGCCCATCTTGTACTTTGCAACAAGATGATGTATTTGAGGTGAGAGTGTGATGTTTGCACTATTATCCTGGAACCCCGTTTCTACTCCTGTAAGTATTCTAGAGGCATATGCTACAACCTGCGGTTTGAAAGATTGATGCTGGATCAGGGTAGCTCCTATGGCTGTGTCTGAGGTGGCCAATTGAATATAAAAAGGCAAAGTCATGTCTGGGTTAGCAAACGCAGGGGCTTTTAAAAGGCTCTTTTTTAACTCTGCAAATGCTGCTGGCTGATCAGGGCCCCAAACCCAAGCTGCTCCTTTCTTCAGGAGTGTTAGGAGTGGTTTGGATATTCCAGCATAGTTTTCTATGAATTCCCTAGAGAATCCAAAAGTACCCAAGACGGCACGTAGGGTATGTACATCTGTTGGGGCTGGCATCTTTGCCACTGCTTCTACTCGCTGCTTAGTAGGGGATCTTCCCTTTTGTCCTAGCAGCACTACTCCCAAATAATGAACTTCCTCCTGCACTAGCTGTGCTTTATGTCTACTCACCAGCAGGGGCGTAACTAGACTTTTTGGCACCTGGTTCAGGGGGGAATTTGGCACCCCTAGGGAACTTTTGCGCATGCGCTTTTGGGGGGGTACCCCTGCCTCGGGACTGCACGGGCTGAGCAGTGCCGAGAGCTTTCCCGAAACCGGGCACACCCCCCAGCGAACCCGGCCGGCTTACCTCCTTTCCCAGCGTACGTGCTGTCCCTTCTTCATGTTCTTCTGGCGGCAACGTCGCTCTGCCGCCGGGACGCACAGCCAGGCAGCAGCAAATGCGGGCCTGCTTCAGGCACAGGCGGAAGTTCAAGTCAGGGTCAGCGGCCAGCCGGGCTCCTCCTCCGTCGTCTTCTTCGTGCAGCAGAGTCTGCTGCAGCATCATCCTAGGAGGACCCGTCCCTAGCTCAGCCTGCTCCCTCACTCAGCCTTCAGCCGTGGCGCACCGGGGCTTTGCCGCGGTGCTCCCTCAGCCCGCGGTGCTTGGTTCGGGTGAGCCACGCACTCCACCCTTGTACCATCTCTGCTCACCAGGATGCAATGTGATGGAATGGAAAGCATTTGCAATGTCTAGAACTGAGTAACACTTAGACCCAGCTGACACTGCCATAAGGATCTCATTGTATTTGGCTATTACAGGAGTGACCTGAGGAGTACAGGCATTTAGGGTGCGAAAATCCACTGTCATACGCCAAGTAATTCAGTCAGCTTTTAACACAGGCCACAAGGGGGCGTTGCAAATAGAGGGCATGGGTGTAATTACATCCCATTTTAGCAGCCCTTCAATAGTTTTGCCTATTCCTTCCTCGGCTTCCTTGGGATATTTATACTGCTTCTGGGGAGGCGGATCAGGACCTTCTATAAGCACATCTGCGGAAAATAATGCCACAAGCTGCTTTATCAGGGGCCCAAACCTCTGGCAGAAAAGATATCCAAGGATCTTTAGCAATAGTACACAGAGGCATAGGTGCCTTAAGGGCAGAGGCGTCGCTCCAGTAGGGGCGGGGCTGTAAGTATCGCTCCGTCCTAGACCCTTTACCGAGCGAGCAGGAGACGGCCCCGCCCCCTCACTGTCAGAGCCATCCCGTGCGGAGAAAGCAGCAGGCAGCCTGCTGCTTTCTCCGCACGGGATGGCTCCGACAGTGAGGGGGCGGGGCCGTCTCCTGCTCGCTCGGTAAAGGGTCTAGGACGGAGCGATACTTACGGCCCCGCCCCTACCGGAGCGACGCCTCTGCTTAAGGGCTGCGCACCTGTGAATTGCAGAGATCCGATCTGGTCCTTTTCCCCATTTCCATAACCATCCATTGGAAAGATCTATTATGAATTTCTCCTGTACAAAGAAAGGATTTCCTAGGAGACTAGTCCCATTTCCCTTCCTTAAACCTCCGGACATGAAGCCAGTTGCTTTGCCTATGGTATATGGGATGTCTTCCCAAATGGGAATTTTTTCCTTCCCTCCAGTAAATCCTTCAATGATTTTATGTTGTCCAGTGGGTTGACCAGATCCTATTTGGTCCTGTGGTATGACTTTCCCAGACTTCCCAAATGTCAGTGTGATCCACATGTGTAACAAACCCCCATGTAGAAAAAATCACCTGCAGAAAATTTACCCGGGGTACTTTGCACCAGGTGCACAGGCGTTGCGTTAGGGACTCAACGGGACTTAAGGTCAACTCAACTCATCCATTTACTCCTATGTAAAGCATGGACCTGAAAACACAAGATTTCAAACAAAAACATAGTTGTGTTTTACACACAGCTCCAGGGCTTTAGGGGTGTTTAGGGGGATGTCTCACCTAAGTGTACCTCAAGTTACAAGTCCCTCCCTTCAAGGGATTTTTTTATTGCCCTTTAAATTCTTGAAATACGCAGATTTTGTTGTGAGTTCAGCACGAAAGTGCTAAACAAACATAGTTGTGTTTAACACACAGCTCCAGGGCTTTAGGGGTGTTTAGGGGGATGTCTCACCTACGTGTACCCCAAGTTTCAAGTCCCTACCTTCAAGAGTTTTTTTATGGCACTTTAAATTCTTGAAATACGCAGCTTTTTCTTGAAATACGCAGAAATATTTACTTTTCGGACTTTGCTCTAAAGACTCAACGGGACTATATGGGTTTTAATTGGACAAGCCAATATACAGGTATTTAAAGAGGCTCCTGTGTCTAATAAGATAGTACTTTGAATACCTGGGTCCCCTATTAATGCCTCCACTGTGGGATGCCCCCAAATATCATATTCTAAGTTTGCTACAACTGAGGGGACCCAGGCCTCCCTATTGAGTGTTACTGGTGGAAAGGCTGCTTATTGGAGCAGTGGGCTAGACCTGTTGGACAACTGCTGCAGGTTCAGGGGCTTTTGGATTGTAATTTTTGGTTAACTCTAACAACGCTGGTACACTAGCATTTTCCCACAATTCTCTAGAGCAGAGGTGGCCAACCTTCCACCACTAAGGCTACTGTGTTCTTAAGAGTTGTGCAGAAGACAGAATCTTGGCAGCTGTAAGTGCTGATGGTGCTGCTAAAGCAGCTGCACCTGCTGAAATGCCCTCACTTATGCAACCATTTAAAGGGCCAGCATTTATGTTGAAAGGTTGGCCACCCCTGATCTAGAGACTCCTTTCTCTTCTAATCCTTTTCTCAAAGCGACTTTAGCTATTTCTAACTCCTCTTTCTCAGTATTGGGGTGGTTATTCCACCCTTTGCCCCCTGTTGATTATTGGAAGAATTAAAGTTCCTATTCCCATTTTTTTCCCATTTGGATTGTTAGGTCTAGATTGAGAATGAGAGCCATAATTAGAAAAGGTTCACTGCCTGGATTGGTTCTCCTTGGTTTTCCTTTGGTTTGGATGTGGTACCCATTCCAGTGGCACGCAATAATTCAGTTACCTGATCAATTTTGAGCTGTAAAGTAGGAAGGTTCAAAGTGGCTGTGCTTACTAATCCAACATGATGCTTAGTTGGCTTATTTAATGCATCATAAGATGCAGAGGTGACCTCTGGCACATCAAATTGATGTTGTCCCCCTATCTAGGGGGTTATGTTAGTTAGCAGGACCATCATTTTCTTCTTTTCAAGGTATGCATCTGGATTTTCATATTCCTGCTGCTCAGTTTGGTGAAATAGTTTCTGCATAGAATTGCCTGCTTTCAAAACACGTAAAACAGCTCTCATCCAATTAATATTGTCCAAAGCTTACATATTTTGAGCAGACACCAGGCTGTCCAACACTGAACCTTCAGTTCCCTTCGCACATCGCTGTGCCAAGGGAGTGAGTTCTGTCCCATTTAAATTGGGATATTGCCTGTAAACTTTAAACATTCAATCTATGCAATTACCTTTTGTTAAAGGCCCTATTCGTTTGCAACAGCTTCTAATTCTGTGGGTTTCCATGGGGCAATAATTACTTCATTGGTAAGGTTATTACCAGCCATAATTTGTCGTGTGGTTACAGGATTAACAGGGCACTGTTTCTCTTCTTCCCAACTGGGATTAAAGGGAGAGACAGGAACTGCATCTAGGGGCACTACTTCCTGCTCTATCTCAAAAAACTCTTCAGCTCCACTCCCATCGACTGCTGCTATACCTGCCTTTTGGGAATTCAAAGCTTCTTTTAAATCTTGTATTTGTTTCTGGCAACTCACGTGACTGTTTGGTCTTTTGGGCTTGGGACATGAGTTTTAACACTAACAGCCCATTCCAACCCAACTCCTCTCCAAGTCAGGCCTAAGTGTGGCCTAAGTGCAGCCTAAGTTAGGCAGAAGTTATGTCTGAGTTAGGTCAGAGGTATGCCTGAGTTAGGCAGGCTGCAGTTTCTGAGGCCCAGCACCACGCAACACTTACCTCCCAGGCAGGCAGGCAATCCAGGCTCGGTGTCTGGCTCGGGCATGTGCAGGCCTGTGTGTCTGCACATGTCAGCGTCCATCCATGGCAGCTGCTGCAGTGTCTGTCTCAGCCCGGTCGCAAAGGGGCTGACCGCAGGCAGGGGGGTTGTGCCAGTCATGTGGTGGACGCAGGGCAGGTGACAGGTGAGCGAGGTACCTTAGCCAGCTGCCACAGGGCACCCTGTGCATCAGCCACCTGCTGCAGGGGAGAGTGGCCGTCCCCCCTCCTGCACAAGGCGATGCCACCCCCATGCCACGTTGAGGCTGCACGTGGGAGTCATGGAGGGTAGCAGGGGAGGGAAGGGAAGGAGGGGGGTGGGAACGTCACACACAAGGGGGGGCTCATGATGTCTGGAACTGCCTCTGACATGACTTGCCCGTGCGCTGCCTGAAGCCCTGGACCTCCAGGGCCGGGGCAATGCCCACAAATTTATTTATTTATTTATTTATTTATTTTAGGAATTTGTAGCCCGCCTTTCTCCCGAGGGCACTCAAGGCGGCTTACAATATATTAAAATATATATAAACATTAAAACAATTTATAAACACAATTAAAATCATTAATTAAAACACTTAAGTTAAAAATAAACAACCCCAGTGGGTCACCAGCATTTGCATATATTAAAACCATTTGTTAAAAGGTCAGCCCACCATGTCAGACATTAAAAGCAGTCCTGAATAAAAATGTCTTAAGGCCCCACCGAAAGGCCTCTAAAGAGGGAGTCGTTCTTAATTCCAAGGGGAGGGAATTCCACAATTGGGGCGCCACCGCCGAGAAGGCCCTATTCCGTGCCGCCATCCCCCTCACTTCTCTCAATGGCGGCACGGTTAACAGGGCCCCCCCTGATGACCTCAGAGTACGGGTCGGATTATAAGGAAGGAGGCGGTCCCTCAAATACCCTGGACCCGAGCCGTTAAGGGCTTTAAAAGTCAAAACTAGCACTTTGAATTGTGCCCGGAAACGAACCGGCAACCAGTGTAGCCGCCGAAGCAATGGTCCTACTGAGTCGAACCGACAAGCCCCGGGAACCACCCGGGCCGCCGCATTCTGCACTAGTTGCAGTTTCCGAACAGTCTTCAAAGGCAGCCCCACGTAGAGCGCATTGCAGTAATCTAGTCTAGATGTCACTAGGGCATGGGTCACTGTGGCCAGGTCTGCACGATCCAAGTACGGTCACAGCTGGCGCACCAGCCGAAGCTGGGCAAAAGCCCCCCTGGCCACAGCCGCTACCTGGGAATCCAGGAGCAGCTGCGCATCCAGGAGAACCCCCAAGCTGCGGACCTGCTCCTTCAGAGAGAGTACAACCCCATTCAGAGCAGTTTTTAAATATTAAAACTTAAGGACCCAAGTGTATTAAAAATGCAATAAAACTTTTTAAAAAACAGCATGTCGTTTCACTCATTCAGCCATGAATATCATCAGATGCAAGAGCCTAAAAATGGCAGCAAGGTGGTAACAGTGCGTCCTATGTAGCCAATATTTAAAGGTAACCCAAACACATCTGCTACAATGAAAGCAATTATCTCCAGAAACCAGCAATTATCCCTAGGAGGCAATTAACTGCTGGTACCTTATCCTGCCAACACTGACATTCCCTAGTCTCTAGCGTTTACCCAACTTCACTGTAGCCCTGCTTAAAGACGAAGTCCATATTCTATTTATAACTGACAGTTCCTTCTTCCAGTTAAGGACCCTATTGCCATGTTTAAAAACCTCAATGGCAGTGGCGTCGCTCTAGGTGGGGCGGAACGCTAAGTGCCGCCCCATTCTGAATCTCCGTTTCAGCTCTGCGCGAGGCCGCCCCGCCCCCTCACCTTCGGAGCCATTCGAGGCAGCGAAAGCAGTGCGCAGGAGACTCCCTGTAGGCTGCTTTCGCTGCCTCAAATGGCTCTGAAGGAGAGGGGGCGGGGACGCCTCACATGGAGCTGAAACGGAGGTTCAGAGTGGGGTAGCACTTAGCGTTCCGCCCCACCTAGAGCGACGCCACTGCTCAATGGTTTCTCTTCCTATAACCTGAATCATGACTTGAACTTTCAGTACCCCCAAAATTAATGTTATGACGAGTAGCCAATGAATGTTCCGCCACTGCAGACTGTTTATGCTTTGAAAAACAGTGCAATGCCAATTGGCAGGCATCAAAATAATGCAATGGGGAGCTGTGGCCAATGGCCACCAATGGTCAAGGGAGCCGCAGGTCAAAAATGTTTGGAAGCACTGCCCGAGAATGACCGGTAGGCCCTTAACATGGTTAGAGGGCCCTACAGTGGATTTCCCTGATTTCTGTTTGATTGGAATTTCTTCATTTTCCTATGAAACATTAGGGGTTTTTGGCCTTGTGTTATTGTGTGGGAACAAAAGCATCACTGAAGGACATACTGTGCCAGTGTGACAAGTGCCAACACAACCGTCTATAATGTGGATGTCTGTTTCTCAGGGAGCCAAAGTAATTCCACAGAATTAAAGTGAAAGGAGAAATCCAATGACAGAAGGGCAGTATATAAATTCTGGAATTACCATATTGGTCTGAGTATAAGACTCACTTTTTTCTCCTAATTTAAGTTTTTAAACTAGGGGTGCATCTTATAATCAGGCTGTTGCAATTTGGGTTTGCAGCCGCCCCTCCCCCAGGCTCAGCAGAGAAAGGGCAGCAAAATACTCACTGCTGCTGCTCAGCTTTGCAGTGAGGGCCTTTGAATGGCATGGGACATTGCTCGAAGAAGCAGCGAGGCTAAGAGGAGATTTTGGAGCGCGTGTTTGTTTTTTGTGGAGATAATGGCAGAGATACAGTGGGCTCCTTCTCTGCCCTGCAGGGCTTATGGTATGTCCTTTTTCTTTGTTAAAACAAGAGCACACATACCTCTCCCCTTTCCAGGCTGTAATCAGTTGTTAATTTTCTTTCTCTGGTCTGTTGGTTTGTATCCGTTTGTAAAGCAAGATCACATACACTTTCATCCCCCCTCCCCAGGCAATTAATGGTTTAGGCTGCAATCCTGTGCACACTTTCCTGAGAGTAAGCTCCATTGAGAACAGTGGGACATGCTTCTGAGTAGACATGCACATGATTGCACTGTTCGTTAAATCACTGGTATAAATTTAATGCCAGTGATTTAATTAATTTTTTTTAATAACACCAAACTTTAAGGGTGCGTCTTATAATCAGGTGTGTCTTATACTCGGGACAATATGGTATTATTTATTTTTATCTAAAGAGGAAACCACTTAAAGCAGAAAAGCTTTTGATGTTTGAATAATGGCTAATACAGTGTTCTTTTCTGAACCACTAAGTAAGCATAACACTGAACATTGCCATCTTGCCCACTTCTGGCGTAGGCAGGGACGTGACTAGCACTCAATTAGTACTGGGATGGTAAAAAGAGAGGAGTCATGAAGGCACATTGAGTGTGCAGCCTCTGTCCTTGGTATTTGCAGCTCAGAAAGTTTGTGATGCAGCCCACCCACCCCTTGGGACAACCTGAACTTAGCTGATCACCTTTAGGAGCCAGGTATGAGTTTTTGTGCCCCACTCCTGATTGGCCCTTGGAGTGCAGTTTTTCTCCCCTACCACAGACTCTCCTGAAAGTGGTTACAGCCAGGTGGCCATGACTGACAGGAATAGAGTGGAATAGGAGAAGGGATTTGGGGTCTGATGAAGCTGAAAGGAGTGGGGCTGCTGGAAGGGGTGAAGCTGCGATCTGGATGGCCTGTCAGTCAAGCCCGTCCAGCCTGCAGCTGGGTCATTCCATGTCAAATCAACCAATGAAAAATCCATTTTGGAACTTGATGTCACGGATTTATTCATTTTGGGTACATTTGTACCTTATCATGAGATGTTTAAAATTATTTTTTTCAGATTTTTTTGTCCATCCGTTTTTGAGATATTGAATTTTCAAAATTGCCTAAAAATTCACTTGTCACCATACCTTCAAACGCCATTTACAAGATAACGATCAAAGCTACAGACATTTTTTTACAGGATTTTTGTTTTTTTGTAAAAAACAGGATTTTTACAGAGTGTGAGGTGTGTGTGTGTGTTGGGGGGGGAGAGGAGATAGGGCAGGGGCAGGCTATCTTGGCAAAGGGGTCATTCCATGTCAAATCAACCAATAAAAAATACATTTTGGAACTTGACATCACAAAATTTGCTCATTTTCGGTACATTTGTACCTTACCATGAGATGTTTACAAATTAATTTTTTCAGATTTTTTTTGTCCATCCGTTTTTGAGATATTGAATGTTCAAAATTGCTAAAAAAAAAAAGGTCAAAATTCACTTGTCACCATACCTCCAAACGCCAGTTACAGGGAATGCTACAGACATGGGAATGCTACAGATGTGGCTTAAAGCTGTATCAGGGTCCAAATACTCAGACTCCTTTATATAACTAAGACCAGGAATCTCATAATTCGCAGGAGGAATTTCCTTTTCAAGTATATTGTTTTCCATCTGACAAGGCTTCTATTCATGTGTGGTTTGATTTCACTATTTAGTGAAATCATCCAATCAGTTACATTCCTCAAGTCTTTACTAACCCAGTGCCCCCCTTTTTTTAAAGGGCTGCAACAGCTTTTTGACCACTTATTCTCCTCCATATTTCAAATCATGTAATTATCAAACAGTTAATGAATTAAACTTAATAAAGACTAATTAAGCAGCTTCACAACAAAAATGTCCTAGAAACCTTCACTAAAAACACACTGTCCAAACCCACTTAAATGCCTCTTTGACCTCCCTTGGTGAGTCTCCGCTGTGCAAGAAGAAAGTATCTAAAGTGCAAAGAAAGGATGGGGACGATTAAAAGGACCTACAAATAATAATTATTTTTTTTTACTTCTGAAGATGATTTAGATGAGGAAAAATGTCACTGTGCTGATTCAGAAATTATTCAGCAACTAAAGGAAAATTTTAAAACTACGAACAAAAGTGAAAAGCTCATGATTTTGATAGTTTTACCAAAAAGCTGGTCCTATAAAAGAATAGACAGTGAATTCATTCTCTATAAATCTATCTCTATAAGTCCTGTTATACATTTTTGGATTCATTTCAGTTTACCACATAATTTTATCAATGTAAACTGTAGAAAAATGGACTTGAGAGGTTTAATTCCTGGTCACTGCCAACAAGAAAATTTAATTTTTGTATGATACCATTGAGATACCATCTTGAAATTTTGACTGATTGACTACAAGGCATATACCTTTAAGTGTGATTTTTTTGAATTTTTTTAAAAAGTTCAATTTTCCAAAATTTCAAAATTAATATTATTTGATTTTTTTTGAATTTCTTGAAAATTTACAATTTTGTCATGTTGTATATCACATGAAAGCCCTATTCATAAGCTTTAAAACGACACCTGTCCCATGTCTGTAGCATTCATTGTTATCCTGTAACTGGCGTTTGGAGGTATGGTGACAAGTGAATTTTGGCCTTTTTTTTTTTTAAGCAATTTTGAACATTCAATATCTCAAAAACGGATGGACAAAAAAATCTGAAAAAAATAATTTGTAAACATCTCATGGTAAGGTACAAATGTACTGAAAATGAACAAAATCCATGACGTCAAGGATTCATTTTTCATTTTTCACATGGAATGACCCAAAGGAACTGTTCAAAACATGTGCCTATTGTGTGCCTATTTATTTGTGTCCCCTTCCCCCACCTTCCAGTCAGCTTAGATGTGGTCTGGCTCTCTGTGTGTGCAATTCAGTTCATGTGGACAGTGTGTTTTTAGTGACGCTTTCTAGGACATTGTTGTTGTGAAGCTGCTTTATTAGTCTTTACTAAGTTTAATTCATTAACTGATTACATGATTTGAAATATCAAGGAGAATAAGTGGTCAAAAAACTGTTGCAACCCTTTTAAAAAAGGGGGGCACTGGGTTAGTTAAGACTTGAGGAAAGTAACTGATTGGATGGTTTCACTAAATAGTGAAATCAAACCACACATGAAAGTATGCACTCAGAGGCGTTGCTAGCCCTCCGGGCGCCCGGGGCACGGGGTGCCCGAGCGCCCCCCAAGGGCCCGAGCCCCCCCCAGAATAGCGCCACCACCCAGCCCCCGCGCCCACCCCCACCACTCTCCTTACCTTCTTCAGCCTACCCGCCGCCGCCGCTGCCGCCGGCCCCGCGCCGCTCACCTCGGCGCGGCTGTTTAAAAATCATGCCGAGGTGAGCGCGGGGCCGGCGGCGGCGGCGAGGAGGCTGAAGATCGTAGGGAGAGCGATGGGGGTGGGCGGCTCCTCCTCCTCCTTGCTGCCGCCAGCGGCGGCCCTGCGCTCACCTCGGCGCGAGTCGGCTGGGCTCCTTTGAAAATTGGCTGTTCTGCACATGCGCAGAACACCTAAGAGGCCAAGAGAGGGCAATTTTGAGGAGGGGGGTGGGAAAGTCAGACACAAGGGGGGATCTTACCTCCGCCGTTGGGACGTCGCCTTACCCCCTCGTGGGGTGGGGGTGCCGTGTCATCCCCTCGCTCGGCCGCGCCCCCGGGGGGCAGCTGGCGCTGCTGGAGCTGGGCCAGCTGCTTCCGCTTCAGGGGCATCATCTGCAGGCGCGGGGGCACGGACCGGGGGGCTGCGCGCCCGCTCTGCGGCAAACCGCTCCCGGTCAAAGGCAGCGACCAGTTCAAGGATCGCTGCTGTCTGGGCCGCCCGCCCCGCCTCCAGGCTCTCCAGCCGCTCATCCAGGCGCTGGAGCCCTGCAACCATCTCCCGGCGGTCATGCCGCAGCTCAGCTAAGGCATCCAGAAGCTCGGCTCGGCCCTGTTCGCCGGCCTCCAGGCATGCCTGCCACATCTGCCCTGCCTCAAGACGGGACTGTTCGAGGGAGTGATGCAGATCCCCCATGCACCGGGGGAAGTGCCGAACAGCCTGCGGCCCGCGGGCACAGGGAAGGATGTTAGGGCCCTCCTGCGCTGCCTCAGCTGCTGCATCCCCTGCCAATGCAGCGGCCGCAGGGAGGGCCTGCCCCTGATGTGGCGGGGAGGGCTCTCCAGCCCCCCCTCACTGGCTGACCCCTACCCTGGTGAGGGCACCTGGCGGGGCTCCTCCTCGGCCGAGGCAGAGGGCCTGGGGAGGTCAGCTTTCCCCTCGTTGGATTCGGACAGAGGGAGGTCTCCCTCCGGCTCTGCCTCACCCGGATCGAGGTCGTCCCCCGCCGCCCTGGTCAGGGAAGGGAGTGGAGATGTGCTGGGTTGTGTGGGCCCCGTGCGGCGACGTGCGGGGCCCGCCTGGGGGCAGGCCTCGTTGGAGGAACTGTCGTCGTCAGAGAGGGCTGTGAAGGGGAAAGACACCGGGGTCAGGCTGGCAGCTGAGTGCCCTGCCCCTCCCCCACCCCAGGGAGGCGGGATACTTACTGGCAGGCTGGCGGCCTGCGGCCACTCCACTGGGCCCCGGCAGGGCTCGGCTGGTCCCCTCGTCCGCAGCCTGGTCGCTTTGTGGGAGAAGATGCACAGGTTAGGTGGGTGCAGGGCTGGGGGGGAAGGATGGCCAGGGCCCCTGCCCCCTAGCACATACCTGCAGCGACGTCCAGGCCATCGCCCTCGACAACCTCCTTGAGGACAAGCGGCGCCAGTATGGCGGTGACGCTGCCCATTGTGGCACGCGCGAGTGCTGCATCCACGGACATGGCATGCTCGGACACCAGCTTCCGGACCACTCCAGTCAGGTCCGTAAGCGTGTCCCTGAAGCGCCGGGCGCATGCACTGCCCGAGCGCTCCTGAAAGCCCTGGTCATGCAGGGTCCGAGCAACACCTGCAAAGAAGGCAGTCTGCCGTGCTGATTGCTCTGTGCCCCTGCCATGCCCATGGGCAACCCGGGGCTTGGCGACTGCGAGCCTGAAGAGCACTTCCAGCTCATCAGGCCCCCAGTTGGGGCCGCGAGGGCGCTTTGCAGCAGGCGCTCTGGCAGGCGCTCTGGCAGGGGGGGTCACCGTCCATCACCAGGGAGTGGGAGGGGACACAGACAGTCAGGCAGCGGGGCAGACAGACAGAGGGTGCTGGTGGGGAGGGGCGAGGGAGGGTCAGACACAGACAGACAGACAGACAGACAGACAGACAGACAACAAGGCTGGTGGGAGAGACAGCAAGAGACAGGGGTCCGCAGAGAACAAGAGGGACACAGGGTGTGCTCCGCAGATGGTGGAGAAGCTGAAATGGGCGACTCTTATACCAACGGACTTTGGGCAGAGACGACGATGTCACGGGCGGAGTTTGGGCGGAGACGACGTCACGGGCAGAGTTTGGGCAGAGACGACGTCACAGGCGGAGTTTGGGCGGAAATGACGCAGTCACGGGCGGAGTTCAGGCGGAAGGGACACATTAGCAGCCAGACCGGCCAGGACGCTCCCTGGAAGGCTGTGCTGGACAGGCGGAAGCTGCACCCGGACGGGCGAATGACGGGCGGACCTGTAGGCGGGGCAAACCCATAAAGGGTGGCGTTCCTGGCAGCCTGCTAGAGGGGGACCAGGCAGGACGTGCACCAGGAGGAGAAGCTTGCTGACAGAGCCGGAAAGAGGCTGCGACCCAAGGGGGAGGCCTGCAGGGGAGGGGAGTCTACCCAGGGGTTTGCCACAGCATCCCAGGAATGGAGGCAGGAAGGCCACAGCGCGGGGGCCAGAGGTGGCAGCCGCCGTGGCCACCGGTGCCATGGCTCCAGCGGTGGCGGCAGGCGCGCCTGCGCCAGTGGCGCCAGCAGAGGGAGAGGGAGAGAGAGAGAGAGGCTCTGGGCCCAGGAGCATCCACAGCTACACGCTGAATGGCAGGCGCAGGAGCGGCAGGCCCAGCTCTTGTGAATGGAGACCGTTCCCCAGCGGCACGAACAGCGACGACGGTGGCGATAGGAATGGCTGCGGCTCCAGCTGCAGCCACGGCACTGGGGGCAAGAGCCCCAGCTGCACCTGCCCCAGCTGCCAGGAGAGGCAGGCACAGGTGAGTGACACAGCACCTGGGGGAGGCCAGATGGGCGGGGGCTCTGAGGTGGCAGCGACAGACCCAGTAGGGAGGGGACAAGGTCCCAGGCAGGTCATGTCCCGATGGCGTTGCTGGCAGGTGCATGCAGGCCAGGGGCATGCCAAGTCCTGCCGTTCCCAACGCCTGGCAAGGGAGGGCGCCTGTCCTGCTCAATGGGGAGGGGGAGGCCACAGGTGCCAGCAGAGGACGAGGACCCTGCTGCCACTAGCTGGACAGGACCCTGGCCCCCCTATCCACAGGACCCCAGGAGCTGCAACGTCCCAGAGGCTCCATACTGCCTTGGACCCCGTTCCCACCACGCCTCCTGGACCCCAACGCTGGACTGGACCTGATGCTGGCATTCGTGATCGAACAGCACCAATGCCACGCCCGCCCCCGGCACCCGGTGGTGAGAGAGAGGCTGTAACAGGTCCCGGGACTGGATGTCGACTGCATCCAGGCCTTCCGCCTGGACAGGGGGGCCGTGGAGGAGCTGTGCCAACTGCTGGGCCCAGCGCTCCAGAGCCAGGTCCGCACCCCTTGGGCCATCCCTGTCCTTCAAGGGGTTCTCATAGCCCTGCACTGCCTGAGGACGGGGAGCTTCCTGGGGGTTGTGGCGCGGCAGCTGGGTGTTTCCCTGTCCTCTGCCAGCCGCTGCCTGGATGCTTTTGTGGATGCGATGATCCCCCACGTGGGTGAGTTCATTGTGTTCCCAACCAGTGAGGTGGGGCGGCAGAGGGTCCGGGGGGAGTTTCATGCCATCGCTGGCTTCCCCAATGTCATCTCGGCCGTGGACACGACACATGTGGCCATACTGGCCCCCCACGTGGAACCGGCACTCTACCGCAACCGCCATCGCCAGTACTCCATCAACGTCCAGGCGACCTGCGATGCCAGGGCTCAGTTCACCAGCGTCACGGCAAAATTTCCAGGCAGCGTCCACAACGACGCCATCTTCGATGCCTCTGGTGTCAAACGACTCCTGGAAGGCTGGCCCGAAGGGGCTGGCTGGCTCCTAGGTGAGATGTGGGGGCCTGGTGGGGAAGGAGGGGAGCTTGAGCCATGGCTATGTTTCACACCACCCGTTCTGGTCTGAGCATGGTCTGAGCTGCTTCCCTGGGTGTCAGGGGAGCATGATCCTGTAAGGGAAAAGGGTCACAGAGAGAGACAACAACACAACTTGGGTGTCACAAACATGGCAAACCTTCCAATACTGACCTGTCAGTAGACCCTGTGGAGACAAGGGGGGGGGGGGACAGCTGGTGTCTACATAAGGCTAACAGTTCCACACTTGTGGCGTTGTCTGCTCACATGACTACAGGCAGCTATCAGACACAACAGTGGTAAAGAGGCATGTATCCTATATATCATGGCAGGCTATGCAGGCAGCTATGAGACACAACCTTGGTAAAGAGGCATATCATGGCAGGCTATGCAGGCAGCGATGAGACAAGACATTGGTCAAGAGGCATATCATGGCAGGCTATGCAGGCAGCTATGAGACAAGACATTGGTCAAGAGGCATTTCAGAGAAGGCATTGCAGGCAGCTATGAGACAAGACATTGGTCAAGAGGCATTTCAGAGAAGGCATTGCAGGCAGCTATGAGACAAGACATTGGTCAAGAGGCATTTCAGAGAAGGCATTGCAGGCAGCTATGAGACAAGACATTGGTCAAGAGACATATCATGGCAGGCTATGCAGGCAGCTATGAGGCAAGACATTGGTCAAGAGGCATTTCAGAGAAGGCATTGCAGGCAGCTATGAGACAAGACTTTAGTAGAGAGGCATGAATCCTACCTATATTTCTATATGCAAAGAGGCAGAAGTCAGAACACATGTCAGCGCATTCCCTGCTCTTACCTGCACTTACCTGCTGGTATTGTTGCCTGTGGGGGGGGGGGCTGGGAGAAAGACATGGGTTAGGAAATGCTTGCAAGGAGACAGCTGCCCAGGCACAGCTGTAAACAGGTTGGCCACAGCCAGAACAGCCCTCTCTGCCCTAGAGGGGGGCAGAGAGGAGAAGAGAAGAGAGAAGTGGGGTGTTTGTGAATTTTGCCCTCCACCGACAAAGTCCCACTTTGTGGCTGTGGGGGACAGAACCCCACGCACGTGCTCAGAGAGAGAGAGAGTGGAGGTCTGGGGCTGGGCTTTTGTGGGAAAGAGGCTGGGTGGGGCTGGGTGCTGATAGGCTCCCTATCTTTGGCATAACTCTGTCGGTTTCCAGACCTTACTGACACAACTCTGACATAACTCTGACATAACTCAGGAGTAAATTGTTAGAACTTTTCAGGAGAGGGCTGGAGTGGGTAAGGTAAAATGGTTCCTATGGGTCTCCTCGTATTTATGTCCACCCTTTTGGTCGACATAAAATTTGTGTCAGCATTTGTGTTGGAGGGGGCGTGTCTTTGCTCGCCAGGGTCTGGAATCCGACGTTAATTGGTTTCCGCCCCCATTACGCCCACGGTCCACCCATGGTCCGCCCACTTTTATGTCGACATTATGTCCGACTTATGTTGGCGTCGGTGGTGCGCATGCATCTCCGTTCTTCATCCGTTGGTCGTAAATTCGATAGAACTTCGACATAACTTCAACATAACTTGATAAGTTCAAGACATGCCACCGGCAAAAAGCTGTGAAAGCCTCCAGGAGGAGAGATAAGAGCTTCCACCTGCATCGGTCGAGTGTGGGAGGCGCCAGCCAGCAGAATTGTCAGACCATTCATGAAAGATTGGACATTTATATATATTGTAAAAAAAAAAACCTCAAGGGGGGTTAGGACAGCCTTCCCATGTACACCGCCTTGGATTAAAGTCGGAGGAGAAATCCAATGACCTAGAAAGGCGGTATATAAACACTCTGTGTTTGTTTGTGTGTGTGTGTGTGTGTGTGTGTGTGTGTGTGTGTGTGTTTATATATATGAGGAAGAATGTCACTGTAAATATCTTGTAAATGGCATTTGAACGTATGGTGACAAGTGAATTTTGGCATTTTTAGGCAATTTTGAAAATTCAATATTTCAAAAATGGATGGACAAAAAAATCTGATTTTTTTTTAAACATCTCATGGTAAAGTACAAATGTACCAAAAATGAACAAAATCGATGACATCAAGGTTTCATGCATTGGTTGATTTCACATGGAATGCAGGTGGCAGGGCCGTTGCCCCAGTCACCCGTTTTGCCTCCGCCCCGCTGCGAGTGCAAAGCAGGAGGCTGCTGCTGATTGGCCGGTGGCATTGGGAAAGGCGGGGCGAGCTGGAGCATAGCATTGCGCACGTGACCCACCACTTCAGTCCGTTTCCGGGAGCCAAGGCAGCAGGACGTCTCAGTGTACGGAGTGTCAGACGGGCCGTGGGCAACCCGATCATGGTGGAAAGGCTTTCTCCCTTCGCTGAGAGGACCTATGGCTCTCGGAGCGGCGGGCTGGCAGCAGAGCGAGGTACGGAGCAGCGAGGGACGTCGGACCAGGATAGAACTCGGCCACCTCGTGCTCGGCTGGCCGGCCAGCATTCGATACTGCAGCAGCCATTTTGAGGAGGGTCGTTGGTGCGCAGCCAGGCCCTTGTATTGCCTGAAGCGGGCATAGCACAAGCTACAGGGGACTCCAGAGGCTTGTACTCCACCCAGAGTGGGAGTCTTCCTTCTGGCAATGTTATCCTTTTGTGAACTTTAGCACTACACACGCTTACCATGCCCAAGAAAGCTCAAAAATAGGGGGGCAAGGCCCCCAAAAGACCCACCCCGCTTGCGAGAGCGACCCCTGCCTCCTCTGAGGATGAGGATGGGGCAGGGGACATGCATGCCTTGATTGCACGCATAGAGGAGTTGGAAAAAGAAAAGTCTCAAAGGGAGGCCGGAAGGGGCAATGGGGGTGAGGCCTCTACTGGCTCTCACAACCCGCGGCAATTTACTAGACAGAGTAGAGGCAATTGCATGAAACAACGTTTTTCCAGATTGGATGCCCTGGAAGGTAAACGGACAAGACCAAGGCTGCCAAGCGGGTTGAACCAGTTGAAGCTAGCGAGCAGGGGGGTGGAGTTCATGACACCAGGGGATGCCCCCCAAGGTTTTAGATCCCAAAGGTGAGAAGGCAGGGTTACAGGACGGTGTTATTATTGTTATTATTATTATTATTATTATTAACAGTATTTATATACCACTTTTCAACAAAAAGTTCACAAAGTGGTTTACAGACAAAATCAAATTATTAAATGGCTCCCTGTCCCCAAAGGGCTCACAATCTAAATTACAAGTGTATGGTCCGACAAGGATTAGCAGGTTGACGGAAGTGGTTCGTGGTACCCACTGTTCCAATATTGGTCTGGTTGGGGGTGCCCGCCCATGGGAGGGGCCCCCACCCGGTTGCCCAGCAGGGGAGTGGGATGTGGGCACAGAGTCCAGGTGGTTATAACAGAGGTCCTGCGACCTTGCATCCTACAGTTTCCCCCCCATGGCAGGTGTCAGGCTACTCGCCCGTGGATGGGTCCGCTTATGGAGCTGGGCCAGGGGGTGCCTGGGGTTACCTGACCATGGTTACCGCACAGGCACCTTGGGGGGTGCGGCTGAGCGGCCATGCTCATCCTATGGTGATTTGGCCCTGCCTCTTGGTGGCCACTTGGCCTTAACTGTTAAAGAAAAAAATTGGAGAGGGGAGTTCATTGATATTTTCAGTTTGCTCCAATCTGAGCCCAAGCCGGTGCCGCGTGTGGGCAACCCGGCTCGGGACTAGGAGTTGGTAGGCAAAAGGAAAATAGATACAAACTGGACCAATTGGCCAAATGGTTTTCTGGTCTATTTTGCTGTCGTTTTGCAGGCTCACCCGGCTCGGGCCCCTGCCTTAGTCAAATATATTGATATTATTCACAAGGCCTATAAGGATCATGCGGGCCTGTCCTAGTTGGCCTATGATGAACATTTTAGACTGAGATCGGCCCATGACCCCACCCTAGACTGGCGTGTTCCCCAATGGGAACTGTGGGTACAGTTGGTGGTCCCTTCCAGGCCCGTTTTTTGAGACAGGGTGGATAGCGGGCATTTGATCGCTAGGAACTCAGCCATGAAGGCAACAGGGGGTGGCGGCATGTCCCCGTATGTGCTACGAGTACAACTCCACTGGGAAATGCATTAAAAATGAATGCCCATTTGTGCACGCCTGCAGTTTGTGTGGAGGAAAACATTCTGTATGAGCCTGCCAAAAAATGGGCTAGTTTAGGCAGAGCTCTAAGGGTCAGGGTGGACAAGGTAAGCGAGGGGGCGCCCCTGCCCCTGCTGGGAAAGGGCCCCTCCCCGATTAGGTTGAGGCCCCTTGAGGCTCTTTTGCGGTTTTACCCCAAGTGGATTGAGGCACTTTATTTGTTAAATGGGTTCAGGTTTGGTTTTAGGATCCCCGCACCGCCCCCTGCAGGCCCAGTTCGGTCAAAGAATCTGCATTCTGTGCTGGGCCTCGAGGAGGTGGTCCGGAGGAAAATTGCACAGGAGGTGAGTTTGGGTAGGGTTGCCAGTCCTTTTCAGGACCCCCCCCCCCTCCAATCTTGTTGTTTCTCCATTGGGTGTGGTGCCCAAAAAGGCGGTGGGCGAATTTCGGCTAATCCATCACCTGTCTTTTCCAGGAGTGGGTTGCAGGTGGCATCACCAGGGACCTTACCTTTTAAGAAATGTTCCCTTTAGTGGTGGCAGTTCATATATGGACTGACTGCTTCGTGAACTCGACCATATGGTTCTGGTGTGATTACCAGGCCGTGGGCAGCATCATTAACCAGCAAACGTCCAGGTTCCATAGGGTGATGCGGCTGGTCAGGGCATTCGTTTTGCAATGTTTAAGGTTGAATGTTTTATGTGCCAGGGGTTGAAAACAACATTGCCGATGCTCTTTCTCGATTTCAGGAGGAGCGTTTCGGGCACCTGGCGCCAGAGGCCCGCCGCGACCCAGAACAAATGCCCCCATGGCTCTGGAGCCTTGGGTCCACAGAGCTCTGGGGGCCATTTGGTCTTCCTTAGCTGACGCGACTCGTCATAGTTACCAAGCCAAGGCGAGTGCATTTGATATATTCAGGGGGGTGGCGGGGCTGCCTTTTGATTGGCCTATCCCTCTGGAACACGTCATGCGTTTTCTGCTGTACTTGCATGACGCAGGCTTAGCAGCCAGATCCATTGCGATGTATCTGTCTGCCTTAGCTTTCGCCTCCAGAGTCAGGGGTTTCGAGGACCCCATGGCGAACGTTCGGGTTAGGCGAATGTTGGAGGGATTTAGGACGGCTTCCCCAGCCCCAAAGAACAACAGAAGACCCATTACCACCAACATGCTGCACGGGTTATGCCTGGCCTTCTGCTGCCTGTGCTTCTTGGCACGGGAGGCTGTACTGTTCAAGGC
The DNA here is from genome assembly GCA_026170595.1 of Plestiodon gilberti rubricaudatus. NCBI lineage: Eukaryota > Metazoa > Chordata > Lepidosauria > Squamata > Scincidae > Plestiodon > Plestiodon gilberti. The sequence goes on along the minus strand of JANXHW010000006.1, from coordinate 10,031,800 downwards.
AACGTGCCTCACCATGTTTTTCGGGGCGTTCCGCCTTAGTGAGGTGCTGGCTGCAACAGCAAATGGGGTTGATATGAGGGTGCTGCAGTTCCAGGACGTAAGTATTGAGGGCGACCAAGCCATGCTGCTTTTGAGAAAATCTAAAACTGATCAGAGAGGAAGGGGGCAGAGGGTGAAGTTAGCTAAGGCCAAGAATCCAGTTATCTGTACAGTCAGGGCCCTGGAGGAGTTTCTTCAGGGCAGACCCCAAACTCGGGACCACTGTTCATACATGGTGATGGTAGTGCACTGACGATCTTCCAGTTCAGGTCAGTGTCCTACTGTAGCCTTGATTGGATGGGGGTCCATCGGGACTCCTATTCTCTTCATTCTTTCTGCATTGGGGCAGCTTCAGCCGCCGCCAATGCGGGTTTCTCCGCTAACGCTATTCGGAGAATTGGGCATTGGCGCTCTGGAGCGTTCAAATACTACCTTCGCTGAACCAGAGGTGAGTATAGCATGTTCCCTGCTGCGGCAGGCCATGCAGGGTCAGACGGCCGGGTATTTGGTGAGCCTGCCATTGGTCCCGGAAGCATTTGCAACTTATTGTTTGTTTCTTAAGCCACAGTTGGCCGGTGGTTACCTTGCGAGGCCCACCTATGTTCTCTGTTCATAGGGTTCATTCCCTGAAGTTGTTGTTTCTCTCTCTGGCAGGTCATTCCGGATCTGCTCCTGTTAGAGTGCTCGTCTGCGGCCATTCCATCATCTTTTGGGCCCGGAAGAGAGCTGCGGCCAGTAGTTGGGGCACCCACCTGGGTCTGAGTAGTGTTGCCAGCATCGCCTGGGCCGCCAAGAGGGGCATGCGTTGGGACCAGTTCCTGCCTCTCTTCTTGGAATTCCTGCACTTCAACCCACCCACTCAGGTTTTGCTAGTTCATTTGGGTGAAAATGACCTGGGCCAGAGGACTACGCTGTCCTTGAGGCTCCAGGTTCGTAGGGACCTTCACCAGGAAAATCAGATCTGCCCAGGGATCGTGATAATTTGGTCCTGCTGTCTTCCCAGGAGGGTGTGGCACCACGCCAGGCGTGCACGCAGGGTAGATAGGGCTAGACAAAAGCTTAATGCGTACCTGGGGGTGGTGAGAATTCAGGGTAGGGTGGTTATCCGGCATCCCAGCATCGGATACTGGTTTCCCCACTTATTCCGCAGAGATGGAGTTCATATTTCTCCGGAGGGCAATGACTTTTTCTATCTGACTTGCAGCAGGGCCTTCTAAGCATACTGGCTCAGTTTGGAGCAGGCAGAGACTAGCGCTAGGCTGTCCCCCTGTGTGGCATGTGCCGTGCGGGTGGCGGGTAGGTTAGGTCACGTTATGGTGTACATTCTGAGACAGCGAAGGCTACCGGGGAAATAAGAACTGCTCAGATGGGACTGGCCCGGCCCCTGAGGCTGGCTGGTGACTTCAGTGGGCTGGACTGGTGAGGACGAGCCTAGGGGCTACCTGGGGGTCTGAACCGTCCTGCTGTCTCGATCCTAAAAAGGTTGGCAATGACAGGTAAGCTCAGACTGCTCTGAGCGAAGCCTGGAGCCAGGTATAACGCCCGCTGATCATCCTGATCATCAGGGGGAGCTAGACAGCCAAGCTGTTTCCCCTGCAGTAGGTTCCTGCACGGCTGAGGTGTTTTGGCCCTGCTGCTCAAAAGCAATGTTGTTGTGTTAAATAAATTAATAAAGTGGCCCCAGTTATAATCCAGCCTGTTGTCTCGCCTCGTTATTTGGTGGGTGCTGGTTTTACCCAGCTGTAAAACCTTGGAGACCTTTGCTTTATAAAGTACATTTTTTAAGAATTAAATTGGGGAAAAACCTTCTTAAGGCTTAACATATCATGTATTCAACACAAGCAAAGAACATATAAATAATTAACAGAGGCAAAAGGCCAGAAGGGGAGTGGCTGCTCTCAGGTGTATCTCATGGAGCGCCACATGTACAACTCTCAGCCTATTGGGCATCAGTTGTGGGGGCAGGGGTGCTTGGAGCTATAAGCTTCTGCCTCTCAGGGAAGACTTCATTCCCTTGAAGTCTGTGTAGCTGAGTTGGGGAAGCTGAAACAGCAGAGAGGTATGTGAAGGACTCCTTCAGGGGTATGTGAGAGAGGTCTCCTTCTCCCAGTCTGACAACTCCTTTGCTGTCGTGGAGAATGAGGGGGAAAGAGGTAAATGATCCTTTGGAAAGGACACATTCCTTGGAGGATGAACCCAAATTCTCTTGAGCAGAGGAAATTCTGTGGGTGATGATGATCATTAGAAACATAGAGAAATGGACCGATGACAAGTGAATAGACCAACTGGTGACCTGACTTCTTGTTGCCAAGGTTGTGAACATATGGGTGGCATGATTGACATACTGCCAAAGAGACCAAATGCCCCGGGGGAAAGTCCATTGACGTTTGTCCCATGACAATTGGAAAAGGACACAGTATATTGATTTTTATAAGCAAATGGAAAAGGCTTCGAGCTAACACGGGGTGTTGGAAGGCTTGTTCAATAGAAAATATAGATAGAATGGGTAGAATTGCAACCTGGTGGCTCAGAGAATAAGGTGCTGTTGGTGTAGTTCTGTTTGTCAAAGAGATATAGAATCCAACAAAGTAGAGATCTTAAGGGATAAAACATCTGCATAGAAACAGTGTGTGGGTGGTAATAACAGGCTCAAAAAGTAACTTGATTCTGGGGACATGCTCTCATCCGGGGGATCAAAGTGCTGAAGGTGATCTTGAGTTGGAAAAAGAAAATAAGACAGATGAATATGTGTTGTATGGTGTTGTAAAGATAGATGACTTCTGTTACCTTAACATGGATTGGGTATGTTCATCTTCAGGTTTTGAGAAAAAGAACAACTGGCTAGATACCCTCAATTACTTTGCTACAGAACAGGTATTCAGAGGGGAGGCATTGAGGACCTAGTGCAAGATATAAATGTTGTGGGACTGCAAGATATAAATGTTCTGGGACTGATGGAATGCAGCATGTAGGCAGTTGGACAGTTGCCAAAGAAGTCTAGCACAGGGAAGATTGTCTTCAAAAGTGGACACATCTTTAAAAGGAAGGGCTGTATTGTTACCAAAAATGCCATGTATTGTTATGGGGAATAGCTTAATATGGCAATTGGTATGTGCAGGGATCTTTAAACCTATGCATACCAGAGTCCAGCTCCCAGAATTCCTTGTAAATGATATGAAGGACACATGTGCGTTGCTTTCAATATTTACTAGATAATTCAATCCTACATATACAAATCATACACAACATACAGGGCTAGGAAACTTTGATAGAAAGAGACAGACTTTCACATTAGAACATTTCCTTTGAAGCGTTGGGGGTATATTTGCCTATCCTGGAGAAGAGTTGTCTGAGATTGCACATATCCTCCCCGTTCCACCCCATTCCCCACCTCTTCCATGGTTTTACCTGCACTGTCAGGCATTCCCGGTCTGTCAGAGTTGCTTGCCATGCTCAGTTGCTTTGTAGCATTTGCAACAGTTGTAAAGAGCATTACACTGGTGGGATGCACATTTTGCCGGTAGAATGTGCAGAAGATTGGACGTTAATTGAACTCCCCAGCGTCCTCCCCGGAGGGAGTAGGGCCGAGCTTGCCCGGCCGGAGATCGAGCTGGAAATCGAGATCCTGCAAGTCGAATTAAAAATTCGCATGTTTGCCAGGAAAACTCTGTCAAATCAGAAAACAATTTATTTCTATAAATAAATATCACAGATGTTAAAATTTTGACGTTTCACACATGTACACTCGTGGCATCTTTAGCAATCCCCCATAACCCACTAGAGACAATTTAAAAGACCATAGAGATCAAAGCCCGGATGTAAAGACAACTCCATTATTTGTAGAGCAATCAATGACCGGCTGACGAAAACAAAACACTGGTAAAGCCATGGCTTGTTTGCACTTATTGATAAGTTCCGACAAGAACGCAGCACCAGACAAACCAACCCGCATAATACAACACACAGTGTTACAGCACGCGTGTAACTTGCTAGAGATAATTGATAAGTTCTGATGGGAACACAGCTCCAGCTGAACCCCAACCCGCATAATACAACATGCAGTAAAAAGCTGCGTTTGTAGGTTTCCCTACAACCACAATGTTTTTATGTCTGCCTGTAGTTAGTTTTATATATTTGGTGCTGGTCCTACCGAGTTGTGTGTTTTTTATACACGCGCAGCTTTTTACTGCATGTTGTATTAAGCGGGTTGGTTCAGCTGGTGCCACGTTCCTGAGTGTACGTGTGCGAAACGTTAAAATTTTAACATCTGTGATATTTATTTATTTATTGAAATAAATTGTTTTCTGATTCGACGGAGTTTTCCTGGCAAACATGCGAATTTTTAATTTGACTATCTGGTCACGTCACGACAGCCTACGAGATCCTGCAAGTTAAAAGGAGTCCCTCGCAGCCAGAGCAGGTCGTGGGGGGAGGGAGGGGCCCTCTCGGCTTAAATCAGTGGGGGGGGAAGGCATGCTCCTGCCTCCCTGCTCTCCTGCAATGGTGAATGAATGCAGCTCCTGCTGCAGGATGAGCGTCGGGCTTATGTTTGTTTTTTGTTTTTTACTTTGGAAACTGTGCATTGGTGGGGTGGGGGGGAAAAGCTGAATTTGGGAAGATTTGGGATAAATTTAAAAATAGCTAATTAATTATGTAAATTAGATAATTAATATGCTAATTAGCAGGGGGTACGTCAAAAAATTGGATCGTGATAGGAGATACCTGGGCCTCCAAAGGTTGAGAACCCCTAGTCTAAAATTAGAGGGGTATTCATATACGTTTACCGATAAGTAGCTCCCAGCGCATTTTCAACGGAGCTTATTCCCAGGTAAGTGTGCTTTGAACTGTAGCATACTTCCTGGAGAAATAGCTCACTTTGAATTCAATAGGACTTGCTTCCGAGTATACATGCATAAGACCGCAAGTCATTTTCTAGAAACTGCTGTCTGCTTCTAAGTGGTTAAAGACGCAAGAGCTCCTTCCGAATAAATGTGGCAACAACTCAAGCTCTTCCCAAGCATGGAGATGCAGAGGTAGCGCATGTTACCAGGTGTGCTCTAAGCCACTGTGTGTAATATGTGCACACAGGGAAATCTATTGTGTGTGCGGAGACCAAGTGCAGTGGCTCATCATGGCACAACTCAGTGGACTGGCCAATGTGTCTCCTCATACCTAAGTTAGCTATTTAGATGCCAAACCTCTGAGGAGAGTCAGAGGGCATGAGAGGATGGGGAAAGGGGGATAGGATACCAGCATGCATTGTTGCCACCAAGATCCACCCCCTCCCACCCTCGGAACTGCCCCCTTCCTGCTCTGCTCCCATCCCTATTCTCCCCTCAACAGCTCATGAACTGCCCCAGCCACCACCTTACCTGCTCCAGCATGGCCTGGGTGAGCTGTTGGTGCAGCAAGCACAAAACCTCTGGCTATTTGTGCCAGCAGTCCCAGTGCGCATGACAGTCGCAAGAATTTTGCAATGTGGGACTGTGGTTATGGCGGTGGATTGCAAAATCTGCCACCATGAACCCCAGATTGGATTGGACTGCCCACACCCTTCTTGTAGCTAAAACTCATATTAAAACTTGGGGGAGAGGTAATTCCCCCCGCTCCAACTATTACTCAATGGACTGAGGACCTTTTCATTTTATAAACAAATGGCTCACAAACAACAATTATAAATAGAGTCTATTTAATAGCCTTTTTTGATATTTGGAAGTCTTTTTAGATAGATACGCACAATGTATTGACTGTTTATGGCTTGTGGTTCATAGTATATAATACTTAATTTTGAATTTTTATGTGTACTAATGTTATGTATTTCTCATTTTTGTTCATGTTATTTTTTTTATTTCTGTTCTTTTCACTAATAAAAGGGAAAAGTCACCCTAACCTAGCAATCACCCCCACATCTTGTGGCAATCAGCTCCATTAATTAAGCATGCATTGGGTGGCGCATGTTTTCATGCAATGCTGCAACACTCTGGTTCTACTTCTGCAGTAACGTGCATGGCGTTCCACTGTTAGCTACTCAACAACCCTTTTCTTTCTCTTTTTCTCATTTAGAGTCTTTTCCAGCCATGCCGAAAAGGAGCCTTATCTTGGCTGCCTTCGTGCTGTTCTTTCTCTTTCTCACTCCTGTGTCTCCACAATGCAAGGCAGCCAAAGCTCAGGAATGCAAAAATGAGGAGGACTATGTACCAGGCTTTTACCATGCCAACTGGGGCATTGATATAACCACAATGGCAGAGGCAAGTAAAGATCTGTTGGATCTGTATCACTGGGAAAAACCAGACGGAAGCTGCACCTTGTGTCAGAATCCTTTGCTGGAAGGGAAGCAACTCTACCTGCTTCCTTTGGCCATCACTGACTGGAAAGCCAACATTTCATGCCAGCAGATAGTGCAAAAATATGTATCTGAGTCAGCCATTTCAATGGCTGTCAGAATAACGGAATTAAATGTAAAAAATGATTGGAAGAAAGAGCTGGAGTTGAATTCCAGTGCTAACGCCCAATGGATTCTTGCGGGATCAGATACCGATTTGACTTCATTCATCAAGGAGAGGAGTTCACAGAAGAAGTATACTTTCCTTCTCCATCATGTCTCCTGCTCATACTACAAGTAAGGAAGGTAGTGGGGAGTTGTGAAATGCAAAGAGCTGGAGTGGGAGGAGGGCAGAGCTTGCAAGTCGACTATCCTTGCTGGGTGGAGTTTGAAAGACCCGAGTGCAACAATCAGTGATTTCCATGAAACCAACAGTAACTTCTAGGCAGCATTTTTCAACTGGTCTGCCACAGATGAACCGCTGAACCATGAGCTTTCGATTGAAAGGTCGGCAGTTCGAATCCGCGACGGGGTGAGCTCTTGTTGCTTGGCCAGCTCCTGCCAACCTAGCAGTTCCAAAGCATGTTAATGCGAGTAGATAGATAGGTACCGCTTGCGGGAAGGTAAACAGCGCTCCGTATTCCAGCTGCATGCTACGCGCTGCGGCAAGGAGAGTCATGCCGGCCACATGACCACGGAGGTGTCTTCGGACAACGCTGGCTCTTCGGCTTTGAAATGGGGATGAGCACCACACCCTAGAGTCGGACACGACTGGACTTAATTGTCAGGGGTCACCTTTACCCTTTACCTAATTTATTAGTAGGTCATTTGGGGATGTGAGCCCCCACTGGAAGCATGGTGTGCCTTGTCAGTTGTCAAAAATCTGATGGTGTGTCCTGAAAATGTTATCAACCTGTCAGTGTGCCGTGAGATGAAAAAGATTGAAAATCGCTGTTCTAGAGCCTTGTGGCCAAGTGCGATGTCTCACTAGCTTTACCATAGTCCCAGTTCTGGCCGGGACAAGTTTGGAAGCACAAAAGACCCGGCGGGTCTCCTCATGGTCCCGGCCAGCTGGGACATTCCCCCGATGCAGCGCTAATGCGCTGCGTCTTCTTCCAGCCTCGCTTGAGTACGCGACGAGGCTGGAAGCACTTTGAAAATGTCCAAGTTCACTCGGACGTTTTCAAGCCCTTCTAGCCTCTTTGCGTACTTGCGCGAGGCTTGCACAGGCGCACGAGGCTGTCTGTCAAGGGCAAGAAACTGGAGCAGCAACAGCAAGAATGCGCAGGCGGCCGCAGCAATCGCTGGGAACCGAAGCTGAAGTCGCTGCTTGTCAGCTGGAGCGCGGGGCATGCTGGGGTGAGTTTTGTGATCATTCTCAGCCCTGCGCTCTAGCTGACAAGTGGCGACTTCAGCTTCTGTTCTCAGCGATTGCTGCCGCCGCCGCCCGCACACTCTCGCTACTACCTGTCTCACTGGCAAGGAAAGGATGAGCATTAGCAAGCAAGGAAAAGTGGCAATGACTTCCAGCAGTCCTTCTACAGTTTTGGCTCTAGCATGATGACATTGGGGTGCAGCCCTCTCTGATTAAAGGGAGGAAGGAATTAACGGCAACTGCATCACCTTGTTTGTTTTGGTTCTCTGCACTAATCCTGAAATCAACACAAACTAGCACTCAGGATGGGGAAAGGAAGCCTGCAGAGCAAGTCTGAGAATGACGTGAGGCTGCCTCATCTTTCTTTGGCAGGCAGCTAGACAAGTCCCCCCCCCCCCCCCGCCTGCCATGATTGCAGCTGTCAGGCCAGCCAATTTTTTTCCATTTATTTATTTTCCCCTTCTTTTGAGGGGTGTATCCTGTGAAGCAGCCCTTTTTTTCCCCTTTTCTTAAACATAAATAAATTACCGTATTTGCCTGAGTATAAGACTCACTTTTATCTCCTAAGGCAAGTCTTTAAAGTAGGGGTGTGCCCTACAATCAAAGCCTAGCATTTCTGCGTAGTGTTTTCTGCAAAGCGCTTTCATGCCAAGCCTCTCCGAATCTCTTTTCAAAGGTAAAACGGGGCTTTTTTTTCTTTCTCTCTTTTTTAAACTGCAAAGCACTGTGTTTTCAAGCCTTTCCTTGCAGTTCTTAATCACTTGCTAAATGGCCAAAAACAATGATCTCTCAGCAGCCTCTGGAAGCATTTGAAAAAATTAACTCTTAAATTCCAGCCCCAGGACTCTATGGAAACTAAGATATTTATTGATCTTGCAGTTTGAAAGTTGAGAGTGCAGTTTGAAAATTGAGAGCAAGAGCTCCTGCATTGGCTTACCATATCCAAAGGAGGACAGAGTGCCTACCTTTAGGCTGCAATTCTATGCACACTTTCTTGGGAGTAAGCCCCATTGAATGCAATGGGACTTACTTCTGAGGAGACATGCATAGGATTGTGCTGTTCATTGAAATTTGGGCAGGTGCAGCTCATCATCATGGAAGGGTGCAACAAGCTGCACCTGTCCAAATTCAAAAGGTTAAAGGTAGGCACTCTGGATCTGGGAAGGCTACTAATACTAGAGTGCCCAGATTCAATAAGGGACAGGGTGCCTATGCCTTTAACTGTTCTGAAGATGTACTGTTCTACTAATGTGTATATTTAAGTTTAAAAAAGTTAAAATGTATTTTTTTTAAAAAAATAGCACCAAACTTTAGGGGTGCGACTTATAATCAGAAGCATCCTATACTCGGGACAATACGGGGTACATAAATCTGGCTGGACATGCCCCATCACCTGCTCACTTCCAGCAGACATTTGTTACTTGCCTCGCCCTGTGATGTCACTTCCGCCGCCCCCCTGGAGGTGCCAGAAATCTGGTGTCTCACCTGAACTAACAGATTCATGACTCATTTTGCCTTTTGTGAGCTGTTAGTATCTAATATGCCAATTGAATCAACCTATCAATCAGTTGAAACCTTTAATGATGTAAGAAATAATATGTCAAATGAATTAGAATCCTCCTTCAGAAGTCCAGTAACTCTTATCTGCTTATGAGTACCATACAGCAAAAACTACTTCATGTTACTCATAGCCATGCAAGCTGTAAAAGGGGCTTGGGGGGGATGATTTTGGTGTGATTCATCTGGTCAGTCGGCCCGGCCGACAGAGGAGCAGCAGCACGGCGGTGATGACGGTAGCGATGGGATAAGGTAAGTCAATTTAATTTAATTATTTTTATGTAAATATAAATAAATAATTCAAAATTTCGGGCACGAGGGTGCTTTGTGCCCCCTTCGTTTTTTTAAAATTCAATTTATTTCATTTTAATTAATTAATTAATTAATTAATTAATTAATTAATTAATTGTGGGGGTGTCCCCGTTTAAGGGGGGAAATATGGTAAGCCTACAACTGAAGCCTAGTCTAGTTTTGATATCTCCCTCAGCCCTTCTCATGTTGCTTTAGCTATCACACAAGGAACTCCTCAAAACTGCACCAAAGGCAGACTAGGACAACGATACTTAAATATGGCTGGGCTGGGCTCTGGCTAAGCAAGGCCTAGGTTAGGCCCTGTTTGGGTCCAGAAACTAGTTGTCAGAAAAAAAAAGTGGCAGGATGTGGTTATCAGAGACCTTCTCCATTTCAGAGGAATCTGCCTGCCTGCCTGCCTGCCTGCTCTTGCACATAAAATGCTGGACTAGGTAGATATATTTGGGTGGTCTGATTTGGCAAAACAATTCTTATGATCACCTCAGAATTGTAGTGCTTTGACGGCTCCAAAGAGGGGTGTAAAGAAAAGCCCATAATAGATGACATAATTCCCCTTCAGCTCTCTGAATGATCTTCTTGTGTTTCTTGCAGGTTCAGTATCAACAAAAACAAGTCAGTTAGCGAGGATTTCAGAAGACATGTACAGGATCTCCCGGAAAAGTATGATACCAGCTCAAAGCTGAAATATCGACACCTAATTGAATCCTATGGGACTCACTTTTTAACAGAACTTGACTTGGGGGTACGTGTCAGGATCCTCACGGCCCTTCCGGTGTGCAGGATGGCGTTGGAAGGCATCACTGTCTCTGAGATGAGTCATTGCCTGGAAATTGAGGTGGGCAAAATTATTGGTTTTAGCGTGACCGAGAATCCAGACTTCCAGAAGTGCAAAGAGAAATTACAAAACCTAGCTAGCCGCTGGTTACCCCAGGAACAGCTGAGGTTCATTGAAGGTGGGGACGAATACTCTAATTCTGCCATGTTACTTAAAGGATTCATGACAGACAAAGACCCCCAAGAGTGGTTAGAAAGTGTCAGATCTACGCCTGCCCCGCTCTCCTACACCCTAGAGCCACTCCATACCTTGCTGGATAAGGGAGACCCTCGGAAGGAGGGCTTGCGACAGGCAGTGAGCGAGTATGTGAGAGAAAGAGCTCTGTGGATGAACTGCACCGACCCCTGCCCAGCTGGGGTCCATGAATGTCCCAGTGATAGCTTCACCGACTCCATGTGCTGTCCGAAAAAGCTAGGCCTGGCCAAGCTGACAGTGAGAATTCTACGTGCTGAAGGCTTGTGGGGGGACAACCTCACAGGTACTGACGCCTATGTCAACGTGTTCTACCAAGATAAGGGATTTTGCACATCCACTGTTTGGAACAACAATTACCCAGACTGGAATGAGAACATTGATTTTGGAATCATCCAGCTCACTGAAGGTTCCCACGACCTAGAAGTACGCGTTTGGGATGAGGACAATGGACGGGATGATGATCTTTTGGGGAAATGCGTTCTGCCTCTGAACATTGGGGATTCAACCGTTCATGTTTGCTACTTGAGTCACGGGATCCTCCATTACAGGTACCACTTGGCCTGTGGCCCCCACCTTGGAGGCCCTCTCTGCAGGGATTATATCCCTCTGCGGCCAAAAAATTGATTTTGAAAACCAATGGACAATGCCAGTGGCATAGCTAGCCACTGTGCTACCCAGGGTCCTCATCCTCCTGACATCCGCCCCCACCACCAGAAGTGACATCATTCTCAACATCACTTCCGACTCTGCCACCTCCACTTCATGCTCAGCCCCTCCCCAGGATCCTTTTTGTCTTCTCTGCCACCTTTATTCTCTCAAAGTAGCAAAAACCTGCCGCTTTTTCTTTCCTGCTTTGTGAGAGTGGAAGCGGTAGAGGCAGCAAAAGAGGTATGTCGCCGCTTTCACTGCTCCATGCTCTGCCACCCTTTCCCCCCTCAGCCACCCCTCAGTGTATGCCTTCAGTTTGGGGGCTAAAATCTGTGCAAAGGCCAAGTCACATTTTGAACTGCCTGTAGAAGTCATGCAAATAAAGTTGAATTTCACGCGTCTGGTGACTTGACATCATTCTGTTTTCATTCAGGGCATTGCAGCCCTGCCCTCTGATCTTTGGTAAGCCACCAGCCTCCACATGCTCTGACTTTTCACCGGGTCCAATCTTGTATATGATCAAGAAAAATTCCCTGCCATGCAGTGGCATTCTTTGGTGGGGGGCCCTGTGGCCTTGGGCCGCGGGCAGCCCCTGGGCGGCAGCTTCCGGGGGGCGCCTCTTCAGCCTCCGGACTGAAGTCTTGCAGAACTACTTGCCTCCGCTCCACCCTTGTTTCACCTCTGACTTCCAGATGAAGTGACATCACGGTTCCGCTCCCCGTGATGTCACTTCCGCCTCCTTGGGATCCCAGAAAATCTTGTAAGCCTAATAAAACGAACAGTAACTTCTAGGCAGCAGTTTTCCACTGGTGTGCCGCAGAAGACTGAGGAAAGGTAATTTATTAGTAGCCCCCACTGGCAGCATGGTGTGCCTTGTCAATTGTCAGAAAACTAATGGTGTGCCCTGAAAACTTTATCGCCCTGTCAGTGTGCCGTGAGATGATAAAGGTTGAAAATCGCTGTTCTAGAGCCTTGTGGCCAAGTGTGATGTCTCACCTGACCTAACAGGTTAATGACTCATTTTGGCTTTTGTGGGCTGTAAGTATCTAATATGCCAATTGAATGAGAATCATCCTGCATAAATCCAGTACCTGTTATCTTCCCTATACATAAAAGAACAAGTCCTGACTGACTGACTCATCGCTGCCTGACACGCCCTTGTACCCTCCGGCAGGAGACGTACCTTCTCCGGCAGTGGCTGGGTCGCTTCAACGGTGGAGTGAGGGCTGCTGGCCTCTTTGCTGGTGGCTCTTATTCGAGAGTCATCGCAAATGTGCTTCACGGCATGTTTGCGACAGTTTAGAATGGCGGAGCGGGCTCTCCGCTGGTCTAAAGTTAGTGTGGAGTGCGCTATCACTCTACTGCTTTTTTAAGTTGGTATGGCCATATGGCCATAAATGTTAATGGGGAGATGGTGCCTCACACAATTGTCCCCATCACAGAAGATGGAGCCTGCCTGTTTTGGTCCCTCTGCTATCTCATGAATGACACTCACTTCATGGCTAGGGAGGTGCGTGAGCTAATAGTGAGGCACGTGGTGGACAACAGTGAGTAGTTCTCCATCATGTCCCACAACAGCGAGGGGGACAACTATCATTTGATGGAACCATGACTTTTAATAATTGCAGGGTGTTGCCTGACATGGGGAAGTTGTGCTACATTTAATTGGTTCATTGCAATCACAGGAAAGTTTATTGGAGTCAAAATGGATTTAAAGTACTTACATCCCATAGTGAAGCGCAGGTATCACGCTAGTCTATATAAAAGAACATGTTCTGACTGACTGGCTGATCACTGCCCAGCCCAAACCCTTGGGTTTAGACACGTGAAATACAGGGAGCACGTTCCTTTCATGACGTAAGCACCCACTAAGAAGATATTTTTAGAAATTCCGCTCCTAAGGGGGTGAAAAGGGGTACAATGCATTTTCAGGGGTTCCTCGATATCTCTCAGGCCCGATGAGATAGCCACAGGGTGTGTTTATCAGACCTGACCTGTTAGAGACCTTCTTCCTCTCAGAGGAATCTGGCTGCCTGCTCTTGCAAATAAAATGCTGGACTAGGTAGCAGGAGTGTGCCAAGATGGCAGAGCTCGAGTGCAGGGAGCCCACACCGATGTTTCCCAGGCTGTGCAGTGGGCGGGGGAGGGTCCTCCGGCCTGCAACACAGCCCAGGAAACAGCTTCGTACGTGCAGGCTCTGTTCATTCGTGCGCACGGTCTCTGTTGGTGGGGCGAGGCCTGAGGATTGTGCCCCTCTGGGCTTGCGCCCAGAGTTGCTGCTCCTTGGGCTCCACCCCAGTTACACCCCTGCGTAGGTTTTGGGTGGTCTGGTTTGGCAAAACAATTCTTATTATCACCTCAGAATTGTAGTGCTTTGAAAACTTCAAACAGGAGTGTAAAGAAAAGCCCATAATAGATGACATAGGGTTCAGTCCAGCCCAATTCAGCCCAACTCAGGCACAGTTGAGGCCCAATTGTGGCACAGTTGGGGCCCAAAATAGGACCGAGTTAGGCTGCAACATGTGCCTGAGTTAGGCAGGAGGCAAGAGCAGTGGGCCAGGATCGAAGCAAAACTTACTGCAGAGGCAGGCAGGCCCCTGTGGGGAGCTGTCAGTCTTGTGGAAGCTAAGAGCCCTCTCCTCAGCTCGTCTGTGTGCACCTACCACAGCTGCTGCAGCGTCCGCAGCAGATGGGCAGCCACAGGTGGGCCTGCAGGCACTGGGCGTGCGAGAGTCAGCAGAAGGGCAGAGGTTGTGCCAGTGCCAGCTGCCCCAGGGCACCCTGGGCATTAGCCACCTGCCACAGGGGGGAGTGCCACTGCCCTCCCTCCTGCAGAAGGCGATGCCACCGCCAAGCCACGTTGAGGCTGCATGTGGGAGTCATTGGGGGGAGGGGGTGGGAACGTCACACACAAGGGGGGTCTCATGAAGTCTGGAACCGCCTCTGCCAGGACATGCCCGTGCGCTGCCTGAAGCCCTGGGCCTCCAGGGCCGTGGCTATGCCCACAAAGAAGGCATCCCAGCATGCCTTCTGCTCCGTGCCCCGGACAAGACCGAGTGATGCCTTGGGCTTGTCTGCTGCGAGCGGGAAGGGCTCACGCAGCTCATCACACCCCCAGATGGGGCAACGTCGGCACCTCGCGGCAGGCGCTCCAGTGGGGTGGGGGATGCCAGCGTCCATCATCAGGGAGTGGGAGGGGAGGCAGGCACACAGACAGGGGGTGCTGGGGAGGGAAACGGGTGGGTCAGAAACAGACAGACAACAAGGCTGGTGGGAGAGGGATACAGGGAGAGGGGTCTGCAGAGACCAATAGGGACACAGGGGTCACTTTGCAGATGGAGGCAATGCAGGAACGGCCGCCTCTCATGCAGACGGACCGAGGGCGGTAACGGACGCCGTTGACAGGCGGACACGGACGCCGTTGACGGGCGGACCGAGGGTGGGTGAGAGCCCCGGTTGCTGAAAGGGCTCTTCATGGACGTGGCGGACGTGCGCCATGTCGTCTGTCAGTGGTTGCCTGCCTGAGAGGCCCCCCAACTCCCCCCTCCCCTCTGAGCCCGGAGGGTCTGGCAGCCCCCCTGCTGTGGTCTCCCTGGGCTGGCTGTGGCAGGCCCTGGCTGGGATTCATGCAGGGCCTTGTGTGGTGGGCGCTGTCTCTGTGTTTGTGGGGCAGTGCTTGTGTAACATTGGGGTCATGGTGTTGAAGGGGCCTTTGCCCAAGGGGCATCTTTATTGTTCTGGAACATTGGCAGAGATGGCCAGGCGAGGCTGCCAGGGGTAGGCACAGCAGCCACTCAGAACGTAGCAGCAGGCATGCCCCATGGACCTGGAGATGCAGGCTCTTCCCCTGTGGAACCACAGCCTGCTCCATAGAAAGGGGAGGGACAGCAAGTAGGCAGCCAGGGAGGTGGAGCAGCAGCAGCCGCTGAGGAGGGTTGCAGGGCAGGCTCCCAGACCTCTGGCAGCATCAAGGCAGACGACCATGGGGCAACCAGACTGCGGGCCCAGGGGTGCTCCCCAGAAGGTAGGTGGTGGTGGACATTCCTGGGGAGACATAAATCACGGGGGTGTTCCATGACAGCTGGTGTGTGGTAGCAATCGCCATTGAAGGAATGCCAGTGTGCCGGTTGCAAAGGCCTGCAGGGAGAGAAATCAAACACAGCTGAGTGGTGTGAGACACATAGCATGGTCTGCGCTCCTTCCCTGGGTGTAAGGTGAGCATGATCCTGTAAGGGAAAGTGGTCAAAGAGAGAGACAACAACACAACTTGGGGGTCACAACCATGGCAATCCTAGCAATACTGACCTGTCAGTAGACCCTGTGGAGAAAAGAGGGGGGGGAACAGCTGGTGTCTACATATGGGTTACAGTTCCACACTCATGGCATTGTGTGCTCACATTAATACAGGCAGCTATGAGACAAGACATTGGTATAGAGGCATATCATGGCATGCATTGCAGGCAGCTATGAGACAAGACATTGGTAAAGAGGCATATCATGGCAGGCATTGCAGGCAGCTATGAGACAAGACATTGGTAAAGAGGCATATCATGGCAGGCTATGCAGGCAGCTATGAAACAAGACATTGGTATAGAGGCATGTATCCTACCTATATTTCTCTATGCAAAGTGGCAGAAGTCAGACCACATGTCAGCACGAACCCTGCTCTTACCTGCACTTACCTGCTGGTGTTGTTGCCTGGGGGGGGGGGAGAGAGGGGCTGGGAGAAAGACATGGGTTAGCAAACACTTGCATGGAGACAGCTGCCCAGGCACAGCAGTAAACAGTTTGGCCACAGGCAGAACAGCCCTCTCTGCCCTAGAGGGGGGCAGAGAGGAGAGAGGAGAAGAGAGAAGTGGGGTGTTAGAAAAGTTTTCAAAGTCCCACTTTGTGGCTGCTGGGGGACAGAACCCCATGCCATGTGCTCAGAGAGAGAGAGAGAGAGAGTGAGTGGAGGGCTGGGGTTGGGCTTTTGTGGGAAAGAGGCTGGGTGGGGCTGGGTGCTGATAGGGTAACTATTTGGTCCGGTTCCAGAGTTAGGCCACAACTGTTCCGTCCTAACTCAGGCACAACTCGGGCCCAGGGTGTTAGTACTTTTCAGGAGAGGGCTGGTTTGGGTAAGGTAAAATGGCTCCTATGGGTCTCCTCACATTTGGGTCCACCCTTTTTGTTGACCCAAATTTTGTGCCTGAGTTGGGCTCGAGGGGGCGTGTCAGGGGCTCTCCAGCGTCTGGAACCGGAACAAATTTGTAACCGCCCCCGTCACTCCCTCGACACGCCCCCAACACGCCCACTTTTAGGCCACAATTGTGCCTGAATTGTGCAGTTGTGCCTGAATTGTGCCGGAACCCAATTCAGTCACAATTGCAGCACAAATTCGGCCTTTGCGGCACAATTCAGGCACAACTTGGGCCTAAAGCACTTAGGCTGCAATTGTGCCTGAATTGTGCCGCTGAGGCCTTGGGCTGGACTGGGCTGATAATTTCCCTTCAGCTCTCTGAATGGTCTTCTTGTGTTTCTTGCAAGTTTGGTATCAACAAAAACAAGTCAGTTAGCGAGAATTTCAGAAGAGATGTACAGTATCTCCCAGAAAAGTATGATCACAGCTCACAGCTGAATTATCGCCACCCAATTAGATCCTATGGGACTCACTTTAGATCAGAACTCAACTTGGGGGTACGTACCAGGATCCTAATGGCCCTTCTGGTGTGCAGGATGTCACTGGAAGGCGTCATTGTCTCTGAGATTAGTCATTGCCTGAAAATTGAGGTTGGCAAAATTATTGGTTTTAATGTGACCAAGAATCCAGACTTCCAGAAGTACAAAGAGAAGCTAGAAAACCTAAGTAGGTACTGGCTACCCAAGGAACAGGTGAGATACTTTAGCGGTGGGGATTGGTCCCATCATTCAGCCTTTTCCATACTGGATTCATGACATACTCCAATGAGTGGTTGGAAAGTGTCAAATCTGAGCCTGCCCTGCTCTCCTATTCCCTAGAGACACTCCATACCTTGCTGGATAAGGGCGACCCTCGGAGGGAGGGCTTACAACGGACAGTGAGTGAGTACGTGAAAGAAAGAGCTCTGTGGATGAACTGCACCGACCCCTGCCCACCAGGGGTCCAAGCGTGTGCCCGGGGCCCCTGCTCCTGTGAATGTCCCAATGATAACTTCACCACCTCCGTGTGCTGTTTGCAACAGCGAGGCCTGGCCAAGCTAACGATGACAATTCAACGTGCCGAAGGCTTGTGAAGGGACTACGTCACACGTACTGACGGCTACGTCAGAGTGTTCTTCAAAGACAAGGTAATGTGCACACCCACTGTTTGGAACAACAATAACCCAGAATGGAATGCCAACCTTGATTTTGGAATCCTCCAGCTCAATGAAGATTTCAGTGAGGTACAAACACAAGTCTGGGATGGACTTTGGATGGGTTGATGATATTTTGGGGAAATGTGTTGTGATTCTGAATCCTAGGGACATATTCAATCATGTATGTCCACTGAGCCATGGGCTCCTCCATTACAAGCACCACTTGGCCTGTGGTCCTCAACTTGAAGGCCCTTCCTGCAGGGATTATATCCCTCTGTGGTCAAAAAATTAACTTCTGCGTATATAATTCACACATATAGTGCAAATGGTGGATACAGAAGCAGTTGCTTGACTCAGTTAGTTAATTAATTAGACCAAGTGATTGAAATTTTCCCCATTGGCTTCTATGCACCACTGACATTGTTGACCAAGGGATCTGCAGACATGCCCCAACGTTTGTGCTGGGATGGCTCCACGATCTCTTCAGTTGGTTCTCTTAGATGTTCGAGTGTTGCCGGTTTTCTACAATGACATTATGTACAAATTAGAGCTTATTAAAATGTGTATACATTCTTCGATATACGCTGTATATATTCACATCCAGATTCTTCTATTGTCCTGCTAAATGACACATCAAATTTCTTTCCAGTCTGTTATCAATTTCAAGAGAAGGAATTCCAGGATTCAGGCTCATTTAGTTCCCATTTCTGAACAAACATGGTAGTCATGAATATAGTAGTCATGAAAATGGAAGACTACAAAAATGGTAGTCACTTGCCTCCAATCACTTCTGGCATGGCGTCATCTGTGCGTGTTGATCTCCCGGAATCAGTGTTTCATCTTTAGACCTCTGAGTGGTCTGAACATAGTTGCTAATATTCTATTCATATCTGGACGGGAGGCCATAGAAGTGCAACAATTGTCCTGCTGAAATTAGCCTGACGGTCAGCCTAGTTTAGTGGTCTGTGGTCTGTTTCCAGCTGCAGCCATACTGATGACTTTGGGACGTTCACAAGGGCAGGAAGCTGCCGAAGTCTTCCATTTGTTCTTTTCCCAGACCTCACACTCAGATTTATACTGGATCTGAGCATAGACATCCCAATTAGCTATCATATGTTTAGCTATCGATAGACCTCCATGAATATCTTAATATAAAGTTTTAAGAAAATCTGAAGTCATTCAAAGGGCAAGTAGGATAAAATCACTTTGATTCTAAAGTCCCCTCCTCAGTGCTGATAGGTTTGCAGAGAAAATGGGACCAACCACAAAGAAGATGGAAGTTTCTGGTTTTCCCCCACCTGAGGTACCTGCATATTGGGGGGGGGGTACTTAGTTCTCCCTGCTGCAATATTATTTAAATTACAATAAAAGTTACCCTTAACCCAAGCCTCTGTCTGGCGTGATTATTGGTGAGTGCTCAAGTAAAAGGCAGCCAGTCGCTTTGTGTATTGGTCAGAAATGTGCAAGTAAGTTTACACCCAGGCAGTTTCCATAAAGCTCTTAAAGGAACAGGAGCTGCTTCTTTACATTTTGCCTGCTGGATTGTAAATGGAATCCATTGCTCTAATGTGCCACCAAATGGCTGCTTTTGACCTGCGAAGTCTCAGTAGCTTAAGAGTTGAGCAGGCACTCTGGGTGTGCTCTGGAAGTTACAGCCAGTGGCGTTCCTGGAGGGGGTGCGGCACCATAAGTGGTGCAAGGCACTGCAATGCACCTTGCAAACTGGTCCCTCCCACTCGCACTGGAGCCATTCCGGCGGCAAAGGCAACACATCCACCTCCGCCTCAGGCCTCGACCCACCAAGTGGGTCACGACCCACACTTTGAGAAGTCCTGGCCTACAGTACTTGAAAGACTGCCACTTCCAATATCAACTTGTCTGAGGACATAGAGGGGCCTGTGCTCCATGATCCCTTGTCGTCTGAGAACCTGGGGCCTCACAAAAAAGTGTCCAATTGGGCAATAGGGGTCAAATGACCCCAATAGGGGTCAAATATTCTCATGTCAAAGACCATAACCCCTAGAGTACACCACTTTTTACCCCATCCAAATTTGTCTGAAATCCACACATATATCGAAGGAGTCCTTACTTTAAGTCTTTACTGGTATCCCCCTTAGAATTTCTAAGGATCAAAGATTCTATTAAGTCCACTGAACAGACTCCACACACAATTACTGCAGAGTTCTTGAAATGACAGGGCCTAGCCCAAACTTTTCAAAGCTTTGAACCCTACCCTCTCATTCAAAACCAAAGGAGTTTAAGGCTAAGCAATGGGTTTCATCCTGTTTCTCAACCATTCTCTGTAGAATCTGATCCCAGTCTGTGAGCCTGTCAGTCTTGATGATACTGTTGGTTCAAGTAACTCAAACATTTGCCCTACCATAGAATAGTGTTTGGAGAGTGTTCCCTGACAAGCATTTTTATTTCATTTTATTTGATGTGAGCTATGACATCATGCATGCTGCGTACCTTTGTATGTTGTGCTGGGTGCCTGCTAGGAGGGCCTGACCCAGGCCAGTGTACTGACTTAGCAGCAGGACTGATGGCAAGAGGCCTCAGATCCCACAGGCCATGAGGAAGGCCACACTCTTAACTGTCGGTGCAATCACCCTCCCTCCTCACTCTATCTGGTTGGCTGATTCGTGCTTGTCCCCAATTCTAGGCTTACCAGACAAGTGTGTCCTTTGTTGGCAAAGTACAGCTCTTCCTTTTTGAATCAGTACTGTGTTTTACCATCTTTTGAGCTCATTTTTGGCGCTCCGCATTTGCGGTTCTTTTTCTTTTTGCTTCCTGTGGCCGAAGCAGAACATGGCCTGTCGTTCTGCTCACCGGGCAACTGAGCTGAAATCACTTTGAGATCACTTGTACCGCTGGAGTGCAAACAACCACTGGCGTCACTAGACGTGCGTCACCCTGGTGCGGGGACGCGCGTCACCCCCTGTGGTGGCGCGATGTTATAGGCGCGGGGGGAGGGGGCCACCCGGCTCCCCCCTGCGTTGCGTCGCCCCCCTCCGGACACTCCCAGGCCGGCCCGGGAGCCGGCCTCGGAGCGTCCGACCCCGTCGGCGCTCCAGGGCCTTCTGAAAGAAGGCCCAGGCAGCGCGTCAATCCGGGTATTTCCCGGATTTTCGCGCATGCGCAGACCCGTTTTGAGGGCTTTTTTTCACGGAGGTGACGCGCGAGGGGGTGCGCGCATCACCCCATGACGCGCGTCATCCCCTGGCAGCCCGCCCCCCCGCCACGCTCCAGTGATGCTCGTGCAAACAACCAAACTATGTCCTTGTTCTCAGCAAAAACTATGCAATTCTTTATGTCAACAAATACCGTATTTTTCGTTGTATAAGACGCACTCCCCCCCCAAAAAAATAGGGGGAAATGTCTGTGCGTCTTATGGACCGAATGCTGTAAAAATGTCTTTCTTTTAACAGTTTTCCAGCCGCTTGGCTGCTTACCTCGGTGTTGTTTTGCAGCTCCAATCTTTGTCCTGCATTGTGGCCCCGCCGGGACTGCCCCCAGTCAGCAGCGCCAAGACGTGAGTGAAGTTCCCAGGCGCTGGATGCGACCAGGAAGGTCTGCGCAAACATCGCAGCAACTGCAATGTTTGCGCAGAGCTTGCAGTCGCATTCGGCTCCTGCGCGAAGTTCCCAGGCACTGGACGCGACCAGGACGCTCTGCGCAAACATCCTAGGAACTGCAATATTTGTGCAGAGCGTCCTGGTCGCGTCCAGCACCTGGGAACTTCGCGCAGGCGCTGGACGCAACCAGGACGCTCTGCACAAATATCGCAGTTACTGCAATGTTTGCGCAGAGGTTCCTGGTCGCGTCCAGTGCCTGTGAGGCTCGCGTCTTGGAGCTGCTGAGTAGGGGCAGTCCCGACGGGGCCGCAATGCAGCTGGCAACGCGGGACGAAGATTGGAGCTGCAAAACAACAATGAGATAAGCGGCCAAGCGGCTGGTAAACTGTTAAAAGAAGGACATTCCCCCTCCCCCTATTTTTAGCTCCAAAATACACGTGCGTCCTATGGTCCTGTGCGTGTTATGGAGCGAAAAATACGGTACTTCTGTTCTGAAGTGTGCCTGATTTTCACCTTGTGGAGAAAATAACATTTATACAGCAATCCAAATATACTATAGATTTCAATTGAGATATCCCAGCCCCACCCTAGATGTTTCCACTTTCCCAATAGACTGTAAAACGGTATCTTCTGCCTTTCTGTCATCATGATTTTTCCCCAGTTAGTCATAATCCTTAAATTTCCAAAGATCTATATCATTTCCTTTGTTCACCATATCAAATATTCAGGTTGACAAACCTACTAACTTCATCAGGACTTAACAAATAAAAGTCATGCAAGTTAATACTTGCACGTGGGGGTTAATAGGACCCTCACTTTCACTGCCTCACTAATCTCAGAAAATGGCTATGTTGGTTTCACATCGCTTCTCTGTTTGGAATGTTTGGGAAATATCTTTTCTCTGGTCCTAAGGGGACTTGAGGGGTTTGAGAAAGGTCATTATCTGCCCTGCAATTATCAAAGTCACAGTAATTGAAATCTACATCTTGCATACGCCCTGTAGCTCGCTGGAGGCCGCTTGTTGAATTGATTACACAAACAGCACAATTCCCCTCAATAGTTTGAGCTATCATACACTCTCTCTATAAAGACACCTGTTAGGGCACTTTGTTCTACAGAATGTGAGGCAGGCAGCTGTAGGTCAACTGAAGTTTTGATCCTTCCTTCCTTAGGACAAAGCTCAGGTTGGAATCTCAGGGTTTGTCAATGTGGTTTAGTCCCTTTTAGGTAGTTTTCTGTAGCTTATGAAAGATCAAGATTGGCCTCAATCACACTGGGCGATGCGTTGGTAACAATGTAGGTGTACAGCTGTGGTGAGATCCAACTTCTGCAGGCAGTGAGAATGCTTTTGTTACTACTTCTCCTCCTCCTGCAGCTGCCTCATGTATTCAGCAGGAGTTTGCACTCCAGGTTCAGTGGACAACCAAAACTTCATTATGACTTTCATCACTCGGGCAATGGTATTATCATTGGGGAATTTGTATCAATTAGATGCGTTGAAATGCTATTATCCAACTTCACAGTAGACCCGCACTCTTCCCCCCAAAGCTGGTAAGTCAATATTTCTTTTGTTTAGAAGTGTTGCAGTTTGAGCGTGCTGATTCAATATATGTAAACCTGGGTCAAACTATTCTAGCAAAGATTCATTTCGATAGATGTTTCAGATATGCAAATATTTCTCTTGGGGACTGTCGCTCCTAGTGGTGATCTGCATGGGCAGATGGTTAGTAATCTTACTTCATAATTTCAGCATGCTCAGGCCACTAGATGAGATTTTCAAACCTCAG
Organism: Plestiodon gilberti rubricaudatus; assembly: GCA_026170595.1. Taxonomy (NCBI): domain Eukaryota; kingdom Metazoa; phylum Chordata; class Lepidosauria; order Squamata; family Scincidae; genus Plestiodon; species Plestiodon gilberti. The sequence goes on along the minus strand of JANXHW010000006.1, from coordinate 10,008,841 downwards.
TTTAAGAACATATTTATCGACAGTACAGCTGTACGAAAAACAGTCACCCTTCTGGACATGAGGATTTCTACAGCACGCCACTGTTTGCAGTTGCTTGGAAATGTAACTTTCCCCCAGTTTGCAACACAACCCCTGAGATGTTCAGTGCTTTTTGGATACTGTTGTGTTAATGGCATGGGCGACAGTCCTCTGCTAGGGGCAAGGACTACAACCCTCCCTTGCCCCGCTGTCATGCAACAGAGTCTCTCCTGTGACTTATAAGAGCACCTGCACCCCCTTTTTTTGCCAAATGCTCCCAGCCTGGCTTCACTCCCACTTCCCTTGAAAGTTACCAGTCAGTGAAGCTCTATAAGAGGCAGAGTCTCTGATGAAAGAACTAGATACTAAGAGCTCTGCTGGCGGTGCACCTCCTATGCTAGTGCTGACTGCCGTAAAGAAGTCAGCACCAGTCACAAAAGGTACTCTGACAGCACATTAAGTGCTCCTCCCTCCCCTTGCAATGTTTCTCCTGCCGCTCACCAGAGTACATAAATTAGCGGAAGAGGGGGTGGGGAGGTAGAGAGGGCAAAATGGGCGGGGGAGGGTGGCGATGGGGGCAGGGTGGGTGGATCAGGCCCGGGAGGGGGCAGGATTGGTGATGCCAGCGCCGCCGATATCCTATCCCCCTTCACGGGCCCAATCCCATGGCATGAGTCCACGTGGACCTGCACCAGCTATCTGGCTAGTACAGGTCTGAGTAGACACCCCTCACACCTCGGTGGCTTAATGTTCCCTTACCCAGAGGATACCTCTACAACTGCTCCCCCACCATAGGATGCAGTGGTCGCCATTTTGGTGCCATTGCAACAGCGTGTGTGTGGGGGGGGAGGAAATGGATAGGATTGGGCTGTTACATGAATCCCCTCTGCAAAAATTATGAGTGCCACTACATTTTCCTTCACCCCTATGGACTTTGGAGCCAGTTCTTGAATAGTCAGAATGGGGAAAGAGCCAGTAATTCCTTTATTTTAAACACTTTTATCCTGCCTTACCCTTTCAACATAAATGCTCCCAAGGTGGCTAACAACAACAGTAATAATAAAATACAATATTAAAAAGGCTAAAATCAATAAAAAGCACCAAAGCAATGGAGTTACAATAAAAGTCAGAATGAAACAGAAAGGTCTTTAGCCCCTGCCTGAAAACAGAGAAGGAGGCTGTTGTCCTTAGTTCAGGAGGGAGGGAATTCCACAACAGAGGGCCCTGTTACAGAGAATGCCCTACTACTAAGTTGTACTCAACTGAGCCTCGACTAATTGTGGCACATGCAGGAGGGCCCTTTCAGATGACCCCGGGGTGGGCCCTCTTATACAGGAGGAAGCCATCCTTCAGATTCCCTGGTCTGAAGCCATAAAGGTTAAAACCAGCATCTTCAACACATCTGGAAACCCCACAACAGGTTTGACAGTTACTGTTGCAAGGCACAACTAGAACTTAAGGAAATGACATGCATTTGTTTCTCTGATCTAAGGATGGAAAGTGACTTGAAAATGTCATTGCAGGTTAATGCCTAAAAACTACCAGCATGCCCTTGCCTTCATCTTTGCCATTCAGGAGATCAACCAAAATTACAACCTCTTACCCAACACAACCCTAGGATTCAAGATCTATGACAATCACTTCAATGCAATAAGAGCTCATTGGAACACAATGGATCTACTCTTCACTAGTCAAGGGAATCCCCCCAATTACAACTGTGAGAGGAATAAGGATAGGAATCTAATGGCCATCATTGGTGGACTCACCTCTGAAAACTCCATCCAGATGGCCAACATCCTAAATACGTACAAGATTCCACAGGTATGTGCATTCTTAGAGATGTATAGGTGTAGAAAATGGAGAAATAATGGTTCTCCTTTGTCCTTACTGGTGTCCCCTTTAGAATTTCTAAGGATCAAAGATTCTATTAAGTCCACTGAACAGACTCCACACACAATTACTGCAGAGTTCTTGAAATGACAAGGCCTAGCCCAAACTTTTCAAAGCTGTCTTTGAACCCTACCCTCTCATTCAAAACCAAAGTAGTTTAAGGCTAAGCAATGGGTTTCATCCTGTTTCTTGACCATTCTCTGTAGAATCTGATCCCAGTCTGTGAGCCTGTCAGTCTTGATGATACTGTTGGTTCAAGTAACTCAAACATTTGCCCTACACTATTTTTATTTCATTTTATTTGATGTGAGCTATGACATGCATGCTGTGTGCCTTTGCATGTTGTGCTGGGTGCCTGCTAGGAGGGCCTGACCCAGGCCAGTGTACTGACTTAGCAGCAGGACTGATGGCAAGAGGCCTCAGATCCCACAGGCCATGAGGAAGGCCACACTCTTAACTGTCGGTGCAATCACCCTCCCTCCTCACTCTATCTGGTTGGCTTGGAAAGAGCCTTGCTTGATTCGTGCTTGTCCCCACAAACTCTCCTCAATCCTTCCTTGTTCATCTTGGGTGTGGTCAAATGGATGGCACGCTTAGCGTATGTATCGTTTTCCTCCTGTGTGTGTGTGTGTGTGTGTGTGTGTGTGTGTGTGTGTGTGTGTATTTATTTTCAGTCTATTGTTAAATGTTTTAGTGGAAGCCTGAGATCACCCCCCCTCAGGCCACCTCCCCAGACTCTTTCCCTAACCATCACTCCAGCTCCTCAAATGACTGAGAGGCCTCAGGCAAGGGCCCGTCAAGTAGCTGTGGGGCCAGTTAGGAAGGTTTATCCAGTGGGATAAACCTGCTCCTCTGCTTCTAGTGAAGTGATTCCATGACCCACAGAGGGAGGGGGGTCACTACTTTTTTATAGCCCTTGGTTCAGGCTACAGACCATTGCCGTCCAACTATGGCCTTTTGTGGTCTCAACTCCTGGAACCCTTCTCCTTTCTTTTCATTTTTTTTATTCTCCTTGCTTTCCTCCTTTTCCCCCTTCCTTCCCAATACCTCAGAAACCCCTGATTTCCTAGCCCCCCTTTTAACCCACTAGGTTCCCATTTTAACCCACATTTCCCTAGGTCCTTTCTCCCCTTCTCCCCCACCCCGTGCTTGCGCCATCATCACACACCACTTCCCCTTTTATGGATTTCCTCTTCTGTCTCCTTCTCTTTCCTCTGTGTATAGCAGCTCTGTATATACCACCATTTATGACCTAGCAGTATGAATGGTTATGAAACACGGGAATGTTTAGTTTTGATTCCCACTTCCCTATTATTGTTAAATTATTGCCCTAATGAAAGTTTCTTTGTTGCACCTTTCACCCTTGTTTCCCACTTTATATCTGCTGAAACATTGAGATGTGCCATTGCCTACTACACATGCTGCTAAATGTCACCTGTGTTAATGCATGTTTAAATGCACACCCAATAACAAGAGACAAATTGAGTGAATGGAAGAAGTAATATTTTGTTCAGGAAGAAAGGAGTGCATTTTCAATATATACAAATGCTTTTTTTCCCCGATTAGCTCAGCTATGGTTCTTTTAACCCTGTGTTAAATGATAAAACTCGGTTCCCTTTTTCCTTCCGGATGGTTCCAAATGAAAACCTTCAGTATGTTGGGATTGTTCGGCTACTTAAGCATTTTGGATGGAATTGGATCGGCCTCCTTGTTTCAGATGATGAGAGTGGAGAAACATTTGTTCAGAAACTGAGACCAAGGCTCCTACAGGACAATATCTGTATTGCTTGGACGAAAGTAATTCCACCAGCAACGAGTTACACGATCAATAAATCCCTTACTACAATCCTCCATAGGATAACTTATAGTGTTTGGATGGAGAATAAAGTCAGTGTAATTCTCGTGTATGGGGACGGTCAGTCTATGGAAAGTTTTCAATTAATTCTAAAAGTATTTGAATTTCGTCACATGCATCCAATAGAGAAGGTTTGGATCATAACTGCTCAGTGGGATTTCACAGCTATTTATGCATGGAATAAATTTACAGTGAGATCCTTCAATGGCACCTTGTCATTCACAACACACACAAATTCGGTTCCAGGGTTTCAGGACTTCCTTGAGAGCCTAAATCCATATCAATCTGAGATGTTTTCCATTCGTCAGTTCTGGTCTAGTGCATTTCTCTGTTCACTCCCCATATATAGTATATATTGGCCCAACAAAGGAGACTGCACTGGTGAGGAGAAGCTGAAGAGCCTTCCTGGGACTGTGTTTGAAATGGAAATGTCTGGTTGGAGCTACAGTATCTATAATACTGTTTACGCTGTAGCACATGGTCTCCATGCCATCCATTCATTAAGGAGTAAACAGAAAGCTTTGGGGAATGGAGAGAAAGGGAATCTTTGGGAAATTGATCCATGGCAGGTAAGATAGTGGAGGATCAATCTAAATATCTTTCTATCTGGACTTACATGCAATACTCTGATAGAGTACAGTCTCTTGTGCAACCAGCTCATGGCGGAACATCTGGAATTTAAACCAGAAGAGATATATCTCATTTAGCTATCATAACTCATCCTGTTTTGAAGACCATTTACTTCACCTCCTAGGTGCTTTCATAAATAGTAAATGCTCATGAAGAAAATGAAACTATTTAATGCTCTTTGCTCTGCGCGCGCACGCACACACATGCACAACACATGAATTGGGCCACATTTATTGAATGTACATTCAGTTTGCATTTCTCTGGTCATTTGTGTTTTATTCGGAATGATTCGGAATGGTTTATTCGGAAGTAGGAATGATTCTCTTATGCATTGCGCTTTTTGTGCACAAGACACATTGAGAAACTTTCACCTATATAGTTCTTGCTTCTCAACATTGTCAAAAACAATTTTGGGTCAACTTAGAAGAGAAGAGAATGTGGGAAAGTAAGGCCTTGAAGTGGGCATAACAGCCTCGAAGTGGGACTTATTTTCCCACATCCACTTCACTTCTAAGTTCTCCACCATCACAACGCAGTTAGCAAACTTGTTCTCCTCTCATCTAGCTTCACAGTTTTCTGAGAAACACACGCTATAATAACAGTGCTAAGGAAGAAATTTGTTTTGATGAGAAAGGGGATCTGGCATCCGGATACGATATCATCAACTTGATCACATTCCCCAATGACTCCTTCCAGAGAGTCCACGTTGGAAGGATTGACCCACAGTCTCTTCCCAGCAGAGAATTCACCATTAATGGAAGTGCTATTGTGTGGAATCATAAATTTCAGCAGGTGAGAATATTAAAGCAAACAGAATGTGCAAGGATGTTTCCATTTTGAAAGTGGAGGGGGAAGAGGCGTTGCTGGAGGGGGGCAGTACTGTAAGTTCCGCTGTGTTCTAATCCCCGTTTACTCTGCAGTACAAGGTGGCCCCGCCCCCTTGCCATCAGAGCCATTCCGTGTGACGAAGGCAATGGGCAGGAAACTCCCTGCCCATTGATTTCGCCACAAGGAATGGCTCTGATGGTGAGGGGGTGGGGCCACCTCATACCGCAGAGTAAAAAGGGATTAGAACAGTACGCAACTTACAGTACTGCCCCCCCTCCAGCAACGCCTCTGGGAGTGGGTAGACTCAAAATGCAAAAAGACCAAAAAAGGCTCATAAGCTACACTGTGATCATTTTCAAATGGACTCTGGCCCTGATTAGTACTACAAATAGATTTCAACAGCTCAGCTATACTCCTGTGCCTGATCTCTCACACTTTGCAAAGCAAAAGAAAACACACTTTTGCAATGTGTGGGGAAAACGCATGTTTCTGAGACTGCTTAGGAGCATAATTCCCTTCAAAGACTAACAGAAATACTATAGTTTCTGATGCTCCTTGCCAGAAAAGACATTTGCGGCCCAATCCTATGGGCAGTTGACCCTATGGGCAATCTTATGGGCCCAATGTTATGGGCAGCATTCTGGCAGTGGAATGCACTTTCTGGTAGTCCTCAAAGACACATAGCTGTGCACTTCTGGGCCCCTGCTGGAGAGGCTGCAGAGGCCCCACACACAGCAGTGGGAAGACGGAGGCCCTCCAATGGAGCTGAGTCTGCGGGGTGGGTGTAATGGGGCAGGGGGGGTATTATGAGGTGGAATGGGAGAGGGAAATATTTCCTCTTTCCCCTCCCAAGCCTCCTGATCCCCCCCACCCCCGTATGCAGCACAGTCCTTTTTGGCACAACTGCGTGCTATGGGGGAACCATAGGATTGGGCTGTTAGTTGCCCAGGCGCCTTAATGTTAACCCTGCTCCTCCAATTTGTTCACAATTACCTTGCTTGTTTCTCCCCTTCCTAGACCTTCCTTTTCGTTAGTCTTGATCCCATCAAATAGCTTGCTCTCATGCCTTGATGACCCTAGTTTTGAGTGGACCCCCACCAGATTTAGAGATCAATGGGTTAAGCCAGTGGTTCTCAAAGTGGTGGATCATGACCCACCACGAAGACCAGATGCAGTTGCTACCCCCATAAGGGTGGTGGTGATGTTGGCGGCATTCTGCTGCCGGGGAAAAAGGTGTTCTTTTTTTTACTTACCAGGGGTCGCACCAACCCTCCTGCAGGTCCGGGAGCCCCCATGGCCCCCTCTGCGGGCCTCCCTGTGCTTCAGACCGACTCCCTGAAGCTATCAAGACCCAGTTTTTGTCCGAATGGAAGTGGGTCTCGATTGCTTCAGGGAGCCAATCTGAAGCCCGGGGAGACACACAGAGGGGCCGGGTGTGACCCCTGGTAAGTAAAGACACCACCCTTTTTCCTGGCAGTGTGATCCCAGGAGTGCCACCACCGTCAGCCCACCCCCGCAAGGACTTACGACTTCCCCATCTCGTGGGGAGAACTTTGAGAACCGCTGGGTTAGACACAGGGAGAACAACCACATGGCTACCCATCACATCTAGTTTTGCCTTGAGAATCATAGGAGTGCGGACAAACCAGGTTCCTCCCATCATTATATTTCTTGTATTAATTAGATGCTGCCCCGTTCTACGTGTGTTGACAGTTGTCATCTTGGATACAGCAGGACTGTCTTACAGGGGAAACAAGGTTGTTGTTACGAGTGCACTCAGTGTCCTGAAGGGAGAATTTCCACACAGATTGGTAAGAAAAAAAAAAAGATATACAGTATATTCTAATACGATCTCTGCAGCATCATCTAGGAAATTATGTTTAGGTTTTAATACCATTGCAGGAAAATAAACTTTTTTTTGTTTTCTTGCAGCAGGTTCATTCTCACCAAGTTTAAAAGGCCAGATTCCAGGGTGCCTTACAGGTCAAACTAATAACATGCTATATTGAGGCCACAATCCTATCCCCCACCATTCCTATATGATGCGGCAACGCTGCTGGAGCATGTGCTACATGCTATGGGAGGGGGAAGTCCACCCATGTCCCTGATCCAAATATGAATGAAAGACTTTTATAGAAAAGCAGTATGTGGTATATAAATACAAATATTTTATTATTATTATTATTATTATTATTATTATTATTATTATTATTATTATTATTATTATTATTGAGTAACTTTACATTAAGCAGCAGCAGCACCATGAAGTTTGAGAGCAAGATCACAAGGTAAATTGTGTCAGTGTGACTGGGAGAAGGACCAGAAGAGGGGAGAAACAAGTCATCAGCACCTGCACTCCCTTCTCTTTGTCAGGCTATCTGACTCCCATCGTCCTTTGTCTGCTAGCTCAGTATCACTGGAATAGGGCGACTTCTTAGTATCCAGAGGTCACTGGCTAAATGCTGCATTTCCCAGGCACATCACCCACTAAACTAGGAGAGGCTTAACAATGAGACAATAAAACCAGTAGGCTGTTGAAGTGCAAAAGATAGATACCAGGTGACCTCTGCAGCAGCTGCAAATTGAGACACACTCCTCCACTGGTGCGGAATAAGCCTTGATTGCAAAATCTCAATGACATATTGCAACTGGACCAATGAGATGGATAGATCCAGGTTAATGTTCTGTATCTTGAATAAAGCAACAGGCCTAAGACCTTGTTAATGAATTTCAGATGCAGACCAATGTGAGAAATGCCCAGAGGATCAATATCCCAATGAGCAGCAGGATCGATGCATCCCCAAAAGTGTCACGTACTTATCCTATGGAGAACCTTTAGGAGCAATTCTGGCTTCTTTTGCTGTTTTATTTTCTGTGGTTACAATTGTGGTAATGGGGATCTTCTTCTTGCACTGTAATACGCCAATTGTCAAAGCGAATAACTGGAGTATCACACGTACCTTGATCGTCTCTCTTCTTCTTTGCTTTCTGTGCTCCTTTTTGTTCATTGGCTGGCCTGGAAAGGTGACTTGTCTACTTCGGCAAACTATGTTTGGTATCATCTTCTCCATAGCAGTTTCTTGTGTGTTGGCTAAAACCATCACTGTGGTTCTGGCCTTCATGGCTACAAAGCCTGGAAACAAGATGAGCAAATGGGTTGGGAAGAATCTAGCAGTGGCCATCATCGTTCTGTGCGCTCTTATTCAAACTGGCATATGTGCTGCCTGGTTGGCAAAATTTCCCCCATTCCCAGAGTTTGACATGCACTCTCAGGTCGACCAGATCATAGTGCAATGCAATGAAGGCTCAGATATCATATTCTACATTGTTCTGGGCTACATGGGATTTCTGGCCATCATCAGCTTCACTGTGGCTTTCCTTGCACGGAAATTGCCGGATACATTTAATGAAGCCAAACTGATCACCTTCAGCATGTTGGTCTTTTGCAGTGTTTGGGTGTCTTTTCTTCCGACTTACCTGAGCACCAAAGGGAAGTATATGGTGGCTGTGGAGATCTTCTCTATCTTGGCCTCCAGTGCTGGACTGTTGGGTTGCATCTTCCTTCCAAAATGTTACATCATTGTACTGAGACCTGATCTGAATACCAGAGATCAGTTAGTAAGGAAAACGTATTGTCAGACTTAACTCTTCAAGTGGTTTTTTTTTAAATTCTTTAGTCATTTTGTTCTGTTAATTGTATTCTCATACAATAATGTGAAAGTAAAGATACATACTTGTTGATTTTGCAGCAGATACAGATTGATTACCCCTTATCCGGACATCCAAAACATCCAGACATGGGGTGGGGGGTATAACTTTTTTTAAAAAAAACTTTTCCCAGCACCTGCCTGGCATTGCACAAGGCATGCTGGGGCACAAAAATATTAAAAATATTATATAAAATTACCTTCAAGCTACGTATATATACGTATGTATTTGAGACATAAATGAATTTCATGTTTGACTTGGGTCTCATCCCCAAGATATCTCATTATATTTATGCAAATATTCCAAAATCCAGACAAATCCAAAATCCAGAAAACTTCCCGTCCCAAGCAGTCTGGATAAGAGATATTCAACCTGTATGGGTCCCATTCAGCATTTTTAATGTAGGCCTCAGAGTTATAGCAACATTAAACAAGGACTGCATATCTTTGCAGCTACCACACGTTCTCAAAATATTTGTGTGTCCCCCCCGCCTCCAGGTTCCTCACTCATCCTTCAGTACTATCCTCTTAACTACATTATATGCCTGTAAGCCTTTATTGTCACTTCTGCTGTAGAGCAGAAGGGAAGAATACTTTTGAAAACTCATTATCTGTTCACGAATCTCTTAAAATTAATGTAAATTCATGTATGAGCTATGGTCCAATCCTATGGACACGTTACGCCGGCAGAACCCATATGCTGCCAGCATAACGCACTAATGACACTGCTGGTGTGTGCGATCTGGTGTGTGCGGTTTTTGCACAAGCATAATCAAGCCCCAAATCCGAGGCACTTCTGTGAAGGCTGATGCCATGTGCAGAGCTGTGCACCTTATGGTCAGTGGGGCTTTTCAGTGCTTGCAGCAGCATGCCACAAACCAGTGTGTTCAGTGTTGCGAATCATGTTTCTTGGCTTAAGTGGAATGCTCATGTCAGGAACTCAATGCATGTAGGGGATGCAATGCCAGACAGCTTTGGCTGATTGGGTAGTAGAGTATGTGTGTTTGGATAGCCCTTGGAAGTGGCAAAGGCAAAGTGGCAAACCCTGTCTCTTCTACCATTGAAACAAAGCAGTCACGGACTAGCTATGGATCTGGACTGGTTATCAGGGACTCTTTTCCACACTGCCCATCTTTGCACTCAGAATATTTGACCATTTACCAGACATGCACTACAATGCCAGGAGAATTAAGTTTCACTGCCCCAAAGATATTGGCTATATTGATAGCAGAAATTGGCTATATTGGGACCACAGAAACAGCATGTTTTCTCTGGTTGTGCAGGGACCTGAGACAATTATCCTCCACTGTAATTACTGGAGTCATCATTATTGAACGTTTCATCTTGTGGAGGTTCCAGAGCTAGCTGGAGGCCTCATGGTCAAGTAATGACAGGAACAGCCAGCTGAGGCTCCAACACAGACACTTGTTTTATGCCACCCTCAATCTATAAAAGCTGATATCAGAAATATGGAAAGGTACTTTGGACACCTTCGGACACAGACAGGACTTTGGCAGATGCCGTTGCAATTCCAATGCATTGCAATCTGATCAGTCTTTTCCAGTGGTTTCTATGCAGACAGATACGAGTCTCAGGCAGACCGGCAGATGTGTAGGTGACAATGCACTTGCACGGCTGGGACCCGGGTTCAAATGTGCCATTTTGCAGAGTGGTGTTGTTACTGCTTGTCCATCTGAATGTGCTGCTTTGTATTTTTATCAAGAGCAAAAATCCCATGTGTAGTTGGCAACCAAAGGTTCAGCATCCTTTTCCTACCTCCAGTGATGATACTGTCATTGGGGAATTCGTATCCCTTGCACTTGGTGAGATTCTTTTATCCAACTTTACAGCACAAGCAGACCCCTCCCAAATGGCCTGGTATGTAACATCCTTGGTTGTTTTTTTTAAGACTGCATTTGATATTCGATAAATTAAATCAGACCCATACAAATCTCGTTTGAATGATTATAGTCTACCTTTGTTCTGAGAATTGCTTCAGATGTGCAATTACTGAAGCGTGTCACTTTGCATGTGTGAATGGGCCAATCCAAACCTGCCCCTACACTTGTTAGAACTTTATTATCCGATCAAGTTTGATGCTTTTCCATGGGACCTATTCACACATTCATAGCACAATCCTGTGTAACCTTGGAGTGGTGCGCCTGCAGCTCCGCCATTCCAGGGTGTCGCAAATGTGCCATAAGGCATGTTTTGACACCGTGGGGGTAAGCTGCACCAGCACAAAAGACCGGCGCTGCTTGTTCCCTGACGGATGCAGGCCGCCACCAGATGCAGGTAAGGAATGCACTGGGCAGCAGGGGGCATGGGGAGGGCAGAACAGGGTGGAATGGGAGGGGGGATTGTGTGGCTGGGCCCAGGACGGGGGAGGGATCATCAGCGGTACACTCTTCCAAATCTTATTCCCCTTCTTGGGCCTGGCCAGCATTACACGGGCCTTCCAGATTTTTGCTGGCTATTTTGCCGGCGCACATCTGAGGAGACCCATTGGGACATCTGGGAAGTTACTTGGGGTAAAGGGACAAGTGTCTCTTTATCCTGAGGAGGCCTCAGCCTGTGCAGGCACTGGCCTGTCCCTGGATAGGATTTGGACCGGCGCAGCTTGCTTTGGCCGAGCATCCATCCCATAATGCGATGCTCGCGTTTGCCGGGCGCTCCTGGGACACACAAGCAAGGAAGGGGCAGGGATGCCCCCATCTCAGATTACGGTGGGCGGAGTGTGAGGAGGGCAGTACCTGTTGGCGCTGCCCTGGCCACACTCTAGTCCAGTCTCTCACCTGAGCGCAGCAACGGTTAACCCACCCGCCCACCCTTATTATAGTCTGGGTGATACTGGTCGCCTGTTTGGGGGCCGGGTAGGAATTTTTCTGCACTCTTGATTGGCCAAAGGGTGTAGTTTTTTTGCCTACCTCTGACTATAGCGGGTACATTCCTTCTTTCTAACCGGTCACTAACTGGCGGTGGGTCAGGGTCAAGATGGCTGAAAGAGGGGTTGAGGGAGTGAACCTGAGGGCAGCAAGGCCAGGGGGACAACCCCCCACCATCCATCTCCCCTCGGCTCTCCGGCTGGGGGAGAGGCGGGGGCGGACCCTTGGCTGGGATCATGTGAGCTTCCTTCGGGCTCACCGGCTTGGGGAGGTGCAGCGGTTCCTACTGCCCTGACCCGCTAGGGGTCGGCGCGGATGAGTCGGCTTCCTCAGGTGAGGGGCGACGGCTCGGAGTCCGGGTTGTAACTCCGCCCAGGGCAGTCCTTAGGATGTATGCCCGTGTCAGCACGTTCTCACGTGCGCGTGTAATACCCTGACCCCGGCCTGTAGATCTCCTTTACCTTTGAACTTGCTTTCCTGTACATCAATAAAGTGACCCTTTCATCCATATCATGTCTTGTGTGTTTCATGGAGCATACTCCGGCAATGCACGTTGCTGCAGTCCTAGACAGTGTTGGGCTGCCCGTCACCAGTCATTGTGGAGATAAGTGAAATGTAGCCTCCTCAATGTAGCCTACTTGGATGTGCAGCAGCTGTTTTGAATGGGCACTTTTTTATGGTGGCAGGATTGTGCTGCAAATATTTATAATGAATGCTAACAATGTTAACATATTAACCACTCCTCTGGTCTTGCTGAGAGGATCCTTCTATTGTCCAAATGGAAACTGAGCCAGATTTTCAATGATGCAGACAGCAGCATCTCAAATGTTAGAGCAACTTCTTTGCTTTACACACTTGGATAGGCAGAACGTATGTTGTCGGCACTTTTCCCAGTGACCCCGTTGCTACTGTGGAGGAAGCTTGCAGGCTGCATTTCTGCCTGTCAGAGGAAAAATATGGATGATGCCATCACAGTATATCAGCTACTTGCTGCTTATATTATGCTTCTACCAGTAGCTAGAATGAATGGGAATGAAATATCCTTGCTTGTCTCGGCTAAAAGCGTCAAACTACATGACAATCTCATTGCAGGGTAATGACTAAAAACTACCAGCATGTTCTTGCCTTTGTTTTTGCCATTCAAGAGGTCAACAGGAATTACAATCTCTTACCCAACGTCTCCTTAGGATTCAAACTCTATGACAATCTCTTCAATGCAATAAGGACTTACCAGAACACTCTGGATCTCCTCTTCACAGGGCAGGGGAATCCCCACAATTACGACTGCAACAAGGAAAATAAGCTCATGACCGTTATTGGGGGGCTCACCTCACAAAATTCCATCCAGATGGCCAACGTCTTAGGTGCTTACAAGGTTCCACAGGTACGTGAGGTCCATTAAATGAACAAGTCTACCAATTCAACAATAAGGACTTCATGAAATAAAGACCCACAACCCTCTCCAAACTATTCTTTAACCCTGGCCCCAATGATCAATACGAAGGCATTATACTTAGCGAAAAAGGTAAAATGGGTAACGAGGCCATCCCCGAAAATAAATACAGCGATCCAGCCGACTTAAAACAATAACAATTTTATCCGGGTTTGACGGTGTCAAAGCGGTCCCAGACAAACAGAAATTATTAAAAAGCCACCACTGGCACACAGAAGCCCGACGTTTCGTGTCCTAATCTGGACACATCCTCTGGGCAGTTTAACCCATGAGCCACAACTGGGTTTCTCCACCATCCTGCTTAAAATGAACTCCCTTTGTGAGCTTTGATGGTGCCCGGTGTAAATTTGCAATTTGTGTTTGGTTTATTCTATCACAGTTTCTAAAGTATGGAACTCAGTGAACTGAAGAACTAGTATCCTGGGCTGAGGCAGATTACTCCCTGCTGCCTTCTCCGCACGGAATGGCTCCGACGGCAAGGGGGTGGGGCTGCCTCCTGCCGGCTTGTAAACGGGATTAGAACGGGGTGCATCTTATGGTATGGCCCCCACAGGAGCGACGCCTCTGATCCTGGGCAAGAACAAAGAAAGACATTTCAAAGGAACACGTTTTTTAAAAATCTGTTTATTTTCTTCCTCTTAGCTCAGTTATGGCTCGTTTGATCACAAGCTGAGTGATAAAACTCGTTTCCCTTTTTACTTTCGAATGGTCCCAAATGAAACTCTGCAAACCGTTGGGATTGTTTGGCTGCTTAAGCATTTTGGATGGAATTGGATTGGACTCCTCATATCAGGTGACGACAGTGGAGAAGCGTTTCTTCAAGCTCTCAGGCCAAAGCTCTTCCAAAACAATATTTGTACTGCTGTGACAGAAGTGATGCCCACAGTGATTGGTTACAGGACAAATAAGTTCACTGATGAATTTTTTGGAAGGATTACCTATACACTCTTGGTGAATGAAATCAATGTCATCCTTGCCTATGGAGATGGTCAATCCCTGGAGAGTTTACGAATCATTCTAGAACTATGTGAATTTCCGCTTAAGTCTCCCCTGGAGAGGGTTTGGATCATATCTGCTCAGTGGGATTTTACAGCTGCTTTTAGTTGGAGAAAACTCACAGCCAGATCCCTTAATGGCACCTTGTCCTTCACACTCCACACCAATGTGGTTCCAGGATTTCAGGAGTTTCTGGAGAGCCTGAATCCATATCGGTCTAAGATTTATTTCATCCATCAGTTTTGGTTCAGTGCATTTCTCTGTTCCTTCCCAATACATAACCTTTATGCGCCAAGCAAGGACGACTGCACTGGGGAGGAGACCTTGGGGAGCCTCCCCAGAACTGTGTTTGAAATGGGGATGTCTGGCCTGAGTTATAATATCTACAATGCTGTTCATGCTGTAGCACATGGTCTCCATGCCGTCCTTTCATTGAGGGCTAAACAGAAGATAGTGGGGAACGGAGAGAGGCAAAATCTTCTGCACATTCAGCCATGGCAGGTACGTTACAGCTACACTGCAGGTCCATGCCCCAAACTGCGTCCACCATTTCCATCGGTGGCTTTTTCACACCGTTTCCATCCCAGAATCTCGTATTATATCCTGACCATGCAGCTATAACTGTGTTTTTGTCCCAACAATGAAAGAAGACAAAAGATGGAATCTAAATGATTTAATAGTTCAGGAGGAGGAGGTAATTAGGGGAGGAATTGAAACACAGCTTTATAGTTAACAATATACAGCAGGGGTGGGGAACCTATTTGTGGTGGGGGGCCATTTTCCCATTGGGAAAATTGGCCGCGGGCCGCCCATAAGGGCGGCCGAAATTTCCCCCCCACCGCAAATTCGACACCCCCCTGCGAATCGCCCTCCCACCCACCCATGGACCACACTCCCTCCCTCCCACCCACCCACCCATGACCGCTTACCTGAGGCTCCGAGCGGCGGCGGTGGCGGCAAGTGCTGCCGCCTTCCCGCCTCAGCTCCAGTTTAAATCGGCCTTTCTTCAGCTGCGCAGATCACCGTTGAGGCCGAGAGGGCAATCTCTCGGCCTCAACGGCGATCTGCGCAGCTGCAGAAAGGCCGCTTTCAGAAGGAGGAGGTGCCGAGGTGATGCGTCACCTCGGCACCTCCTCCTGAAAGCGGCCTTCCTGGACCTGCGGAGAGCGCCGCTCTGTGCAGGTCCAGAAAGTCCGCTTTTAAAGGGACTAGGCGGGCGGCGGTGGTGGAGCCTCTGGTCCCGCAGGGTATGGACCGGATTGGCCTGCGGTCCAGATCCGGACCGCGGGCCGGAGGTTCCCCACCCCTGATATACAGGGAGTAACTAAATCAACAATCCGCGAAGCAAGTAAGGTTTGGACGAGAGGTTATCGAAAGATTTTATTTCTCCATTGTTCAGTTTCGGTAGATAGAAAATACTGCAACATCACATGTTCTAATATCAGTAGAATGGCAAATAGGCTCAATGATCACAACTTAGCACATTTCAGGGACAGAAGATTAAGTTTTATTTTTGTACTGTCTTATCCCCTTTTTTCTTCTAATCTAGTTTCACTCCTTTGTGAGAAATATCCGCTTTAACAATAGCGCTGGAGAAGAAATCTTTTTTGACAAGAAAGGAAACCTGGCAGCTGGATTTGATATCAGCAACACGGTCACGTTCTCCAACGGATCCTTCCAGCGCGTCTCCGTTGGAAGGATGGACCCCCGGGCTCCTGCAGGCAACGAGTTCAGCATTAATGGAAGTGCCATTGTGTGGAACCACAAGTTTAAGCAGGTTTTCAGTAGAACGACTCATTTTTTCAAAAGAATGACTGTAATTTTAGAATTTTTTGAGAGATCCATTTTCCATCATCCTTGGGAAGCCGCAATGGAGATGTTCCTAGTGGAGTCCTTCATTCTTCCTCCCGCCATAAATCCCACTGATGTTATGCACAGGATGTTTTGCAAATGCTGTCATTCTGAGCACTGGCCCTGTGTGGATGATGCATGTTATTTACAACCATCTTCTTGTTCCTTTCCTGAATTCCATCTACCAGTCTCTTGTTCAAATTGTGTTCTGTCCATCCTTATCTTGTCATGAGTACAGGTATAAAGTTCTTCCTGTCATGTTTGTGTGCAGCTGGTCGGAATCCAAACTAAATTAGAAAGTGGACACGGACAGGTGCTCAGGTGGGGTGGTGGTGAGGCTACAGATTGCACTGGTGCCATGAGCCGGACTGGCCACATTCCTGTCCCCTATAACTGCACACAGTGTCAGCTTTACCACAATTTCTAACAGGGTCGCAGAGGATGCCTATTTATTGCTCTCTCCACTCAAATTAGGTCGGAGAATATTTTGCCAATTCACTCTCATTAAAGTCTCCCCCAAAATTATTGACAAGTTGCCAGTTAGAGTTGGACCCAGGGCATTAAAAATAATAATCCTAAATGAATTTTCATATCACCCTAGTTGATTTTTAAAAAAAGCTCTTCCCGGAGGTTACTTTTTGGAGGGATCTCAGTTTTATATCTGAAAGACTGACAGCGCAATCGACTTAACTTTTGTGCTGGTGTAACCAGTGGCGCAGCGAGAACGGGAGGCCCCAGAATGGAAAAGGGATTCAAATACCCTTTGAATTCCTCATTTGGAGGGGATTTGAATCCCTTTTCCGTTCTGGGGTCTCCCGTTCTCGCTGCGCCGCTGGTTACACCGGCACAAAAGTTAAGTCAGATTGCGCTGTGAGGCATGATGTTGTTGAAAGCCATTGTGGGTAAAAAAATGGGTCCACCACAAAAAAATGTGTCTGCCAGTGTGTGTGTGTGTGTGTGAGTGTGTGTGTGTGTGTGTGTGTGTGTGTGCGAGTGTGTGTGTGTGTGTATGTGTGTGTGTGTGTGTGTGTGCACGCGTGCAAGTGTGTGTGTGACATATTGTGGGGGGGCATATATTCTTTCAAAGAAAGCTCCACAATGACATTCTGCCCAGAGTATTCTGGGGAAAAAATGGCAGTCACTGAGAGGTGCAGCACTCTATGTATTAATTAATGCTCCCTGCACCTCCAAACATCTCATCTCTCCCTGTGCCCAATCAGCATTGGCCATGCCGACTGCTTCCTTTATCCTCTCCCTCCCTTCTGCCCCCAGGAACCCCCAGATTTTCAGTGGTATCCAATGGTATTGAGCGATTGTTTTTTTCCTGCTGCCACAGAAAATGTTCACTGTTCTGAAAGTTATTGGGCTGCTTGGGTTGTCTCCAAGCAACCGTGTTGTGTGTTTTGCTGATGTCTTCACAGCTGCACTAGCTTGAAAGCCTTGACCAAGTCCTTTCATAAGTTGGATGTTCATAACTGATTGTCTGTTACCTGGGGACCTTCTGTATTGCAATTTGATTTTAAATAAACACCCTTTGGGTTCTATGCTATCCTGGGATGGGGGGTCGTCCCAGATGGCTCCCTTTTGTCTGGTCTCCTTAGTTTGGGATGGCGACACTGTGCAGATCTATCAACTCCCCGCATTCCTTGGCTGGCCCAGTAAAAAAGGAAAATAGAGAGCAGGAAGGGGTGTGTGAGCACTATATACTAGGCACTATTCGCCTTGGTCATCTGTGGCCTCTAGCTTCCTTCCTTGATATCCCTGAATTTTCCGTCATATTCCCCCCTCCTATTTTGAACACCCCCAACCCCAGTTTGAAGATATAAATTCCCACTTGAGAATTTTTCACTCAGCCCTAACATTTCAAAGAGAGAGAAATAAAAAAGATGGGTCACCTGAGGAACATCACTGGGAATATGAACTAACCATTGAATGGATATGAGTCGGAGATTAGAACTTCTTAAAGTGTTCTTGTGTGAAAGGGTCTGAGTCTAGTGAGGAGAAACCAGCTCGATTCCATCATCAGCCCCTTTCCTTGTGATTACCCATTAGACAGTTCCGCGTGCCACCTGCGTCGAGAGCTGCCACCCTGGCCACAGCAAGATTGTCCGGCAAGGGGAACATGTTTGCTGCTATGATTGTGTGCAGTGCACTGAAGGGAGGATTTCAACCCAGCCTGGTAAGTAAAAGATTATAGAGTTACAGGGGAGGAAATCCCAGACACTTTCAAGCTGGGCCAAACCTAATTCCTATCACACATCTATACAGGAAAGACAGGAATGAATTTCCTAACATTTCTCTTTGTGAATCGGGGCAGACAATGAGAGGCCCCTGAGCTGTATCTACTCTAACACAGTTCCCCAGAGAAGTCATTCTCCCTCCTTTCCTATGAACCCCCATGCACTCACTGTCTGTTTGCCGAAGAAATAAATGAACCCATAGATACCCATAACCCATAGATATTTGCACCAGAGGGAGGTAAACAAGATGCTTGTATTCTTGCAGTTCTTTCCGCAGTCTTTAATCTTGTCACACGTACCATTAAGACGAGGGCACCCATGACAAAAGGCACCTGTCACCAAAACACACCTGAGTGATACCTACTGCTGGCACCACTAATATTACAAAAGTCATGATGCAGTGTGATTGTGATCTTACTTCTTTCAATTAAAGCACATCAAAGCATGTCAGCAGGGCTGACGGATTAAAGCAGCGCTACACAGAGTGAAGCAGCATTTCCTAAGAGCTTTATTTGAACAAAGAGAGAACTGTAGTCATTGTTATACACACACGGAAATAACAAGACAGGAAAAGAACTCAAGTGAGAGGTCTAGTACAGTAACAATGGAGAGAGCAACCCACAAGTCATTAAACAAACAACAAACGTCCCGTACTGGAGAGGCCATAATTAACACATTTACTGTCTATATGCACTGGGTGGTTCAGCTCCCATGCTGTTGCTTGTGCTACAGTAATGACAAATACAACTGGTGAAATATGAACAGATGTTACCATGTAATTCTATTGTTTGTATATAAGAAGCGGCATTATGTGTGGTTAGTAGGAATAAAGTCCCATTGGTTGGGTCCTCTGTTGCCTGCCAGTTCCTTTCCAAGCTGGGACCCAGCTGCAGAGGGGGGAGGCCCGCTTGAATCAGGCACAGATTGAAGAAGTAGGAGGAGTTCATCTTTTGAGGTCATGTACACAGTTTCTCATATAGGTTTTATATATTATTACATTATTCATATTCATATACCACTTTTCAACAGGAGTAGTTCACAAAGTGGTTTACATAGTAAAATAAATCAATAAATGGTTTATGTATCCCTACAATGAAATTATTGACACAGTACCTTCACTTAATGCTGTTTCGATTTACATCTTGAGAACTGATCAATCTCAGTTCAATTTGGAGAACATATGTCTATTTTTGCAATACCAAGATCTTGCTTATGAATTTCAGATGCAGACCAATGCGATGCGTGCCCAGAAGATCAATACTCAAATAAGAAACATGATCAGTGCATCCCGAAGGAAATCACCTACCTAAGCTATGAAGAGCCTATGGGAATACTTTTGGCTTCCTTTTCTCTTTTGCTTTCTCTAATCACAGCTGTGGTTCTGTCCAGCTTCATTGTGCACCGCAACACTCCCATTGTCAAGGCCAACAACTGGAGCATCACCTGTGCCCTGCTCTCCTCTCTGCTGCTTTGCTTCTTGTGCTCCTTCCTCTTCATTGGCCACCCTGGGACAGTCTCCTGCCTTCTGCGGCAAACCGTCTTTGGCATCATCTTCTCCATTGCAGTTTCTTGCGTGTTGGGCAAAACCGTCACCGTGGTTTTGGCCTTCATGGCCACAAAACCAGGAAACAGGATGAGGAAATGGGTGGGGAAGAGACTGGCAGGGTCAGTCATTCTTCCCTGTAGTCTTGTTCAAGCTGTCATCTGTGCTGTGTGGCTTGCAACTTCCCCACCATTTTCAGAATTAGACATGCACTCTCAGACTACTCAGATCATAATGCAATGCAATGAAGGCTCAGATCTCATGTTTTATATAGTCCTGAGCTACATGGGGCTTCTGGCCATCATCAGCTTCACTGTGGCTTTCTTAGCCAGGAAATTGCCGGATACATTTAATGAGGCCAAACTGATCACCTTCAGCATGCTGGTGTTCTGCAGTGTTTGGGTGTCCTTTGTGCCAACCTATCTGAGCACGAAGGGGAAATACATGGTGGCTGTGGAGGTCTTCTCCATCTTGGCCTCTAGTGCTGGCTTACTGGTCTGTATCTTCCTTCCCAAATTCTACATTATTGTACTCAGACCAGAGCTGAACACCAGAGAACAATTAGTAAGGAAATAGTCTTGTGACACTTAGCTCTTGGGATTTTTCTTTTTCTTTGAGTCATTTTCCTTTGCTTAGCTGTGTTTTAGCTGTGAAGGGAGATATACTGAATAGGCTTACCAGATCTCCAACCGGGACAGAGTGCTAGACCTTTAGGAGAAGGAATGTGGGCAGGTGTAGCTTGTTAAACCTTAGAGCACAATCCTAGGTATGTCTACTCAGAAGCAAGCCCCACTGAACACAATGGGGCTTGCTTCTGAGTAGACATGCCTAGGATTTTGCACTAAGGTTTAACAAGCTACACCTGCCCACATTCCTTCTCCTAAAGGTCTAGCACTCTGTCTCAGTTGGAGATCTGGTAAGCCTATAAATAACATTTGGGCTCCAGATATAAGAGGATCAGTAGTGAAGCAAAGTAATTCTTTGCAGAATTAGCAGCGGCCACTCCTTCAATTAGCACTGATATTACTCCTGGTAGCTGGCATATGTGCTGACTTCCAGTGATAATTAGTTTGACCTTATATATATTCTGAGACTGCAGCACTCTGTTAACATCTGCTACAGCCAGCCTTGAATCTACAATACAATTCATCTGAAGAAGGTTGTGGTAAATAAACAAAACGTAATGCTTCTGAAGACTTTTAAAAAAGTTTTTATTAAGTTTTAATTAAAAGGTTTCATTGAATTTTAAATCAATTTTACATGGCTTCAAAACCCCATGGCAACAAACAAACCCAGTTTGTTTGTTGGATACAGACATCACATTGTTCATATTATAATGACCCTTCCCTGCATTTTATTACCCTCACCTGCATTTTGTAAATTATCCCCACAATAAAAGTTTGCCAATTGCACCTTTGCCCTTGCCTCCCTCTTCTCTCCCCCCCCCCCAACCACTGAGCTCTGCTACTGGCTACTGCAGAGGCAGGGTCCCAGGGCACAAAATAATTTTCCCACTTGTGCGCATGTTAACGCATATTTGAAAAGCATACCTGGGAGGAATTTCCTCAAAGCAGTCTGGGAGCAGAGGATTCTGGGAATTTCAGGATATTCCCACCTGGCCAGTGTTGAAGAAGAGGCGAGAACAGCAAGGATGATGGAGGGTAGAATAAGGACGCCATCTGGTACCTCAGTCGGGACAGTAAGTTGGCATCACAGAAAAATATTTTCAGTGGTTCTACAGAGACTGGAGGCCTTTGGGAAAGAGTGCCTTATAATTATCAAATTATCTATGATTGAACTTGTGGGAGAGCCTCAGAGCAGCCGAACGTCACTAAACAACTTGGCAAGAAATACTGTCCAGTTCTCCTCAAGAGCTTATTCTATGCTACGCTCGGTGAATAAAGACTCCTGTCAGACCAATGTGTGCCAGAAAGAAAGGAGAGGTCAGATTGAGTCGGGCAGGTCTTTGTTAGGTAGAATTGTAATGCAGACTTAGACTTAGACTAAAACCTCCGGTTGCCCGCTTTGCATTCGGTTGGTAAAGCCTGCTTAGTCCTTTGCAGTTGTTTCTTCTTTATAGCTTCTATCACAACAGTTGTTGGTCACAATCACACTGGCAGATGTGTAGGCAACAATGCAGGCATTCAGCTGGGATTGGAGCCGAAAGGTGCAGGCATTCAGAGTGGTTTTGAACCCGCGTCTCCAATTCTTTCTCCTGATCCTGCCTTGTATTTTCAGCAAAAATGAACAGAACTCTCCTAACTCAACGACTCATGTTCTCCTTGGGGAATTTATATCCCTTCTGGTGCCTGACATGCATTTACCCAACTTCCTGGTGCAGCCAGACTCCCCTACACAGGGATGGTGAGCACTTTTTGTTTTGTTTCAGTGCCCTCTGGGTCCTTTTAGATAAAGTAAAGGTGACCCCTGACAATTAAGTCCAGTCGTTTCCGACTCTAGGGTGTGGTGCTCATCCCCATTTCAAAGCCGAAGAGCCAGCGTTGTCCGAAGACGCCTCCGTGGTCATGTGGCCGGCATGACTCTCCTTGCCGCAGCGCGTAGCATGCGGCTGGAACACGGAGCGCTGTTAGTTTGACCTAATTTACATCAAGCAAGTGTGAACCATTCTAGCGCAGATACAAGCTGGCAGCTGCTTCAGATGTGCAGGTACATCACTTGGTGACTGCAGCAGGTGGACAGAACATGAAAAAGCTAACATCACAGTCAGCTACTACCATGTCAAGCAAAATGCTTTGCAATGGGGTCTATTCACATATTCAGCCCCCAGTCATAATGTGTAGAGAAATGTTGGCAAAATCAAGAGATGTGCTCATGTGTGTAACCCAACACTAATTTCTCAGGATTCTAGATTATTTGTCCCATTGTAGACCATAAGACTAATTTCTCAGGATTCTAGCTTATTTGTTGGTCAAATTTTGTGTTCTCAAAAATTGTTAGAAGCAGAACAATCACCCACTGGGGAATGGAAATCTTCATAGCACACTACAATTTTCAGTTGCTTCGAGAGAGAAGATTTTCCCCAATTCCTGAGGTAATAGTTGTACCGGGTGCAATTTGGCATGGCAGAGGGGGAAAGAAATATTTGAAATACTGTATAAGCTCTATTTTTTTTTCTGCTGCAAGTCCTTCAGCTAAGATTTATAGACGTGAAAAGCCCAAGTTTCTCTGACTTTAAGAACATCAAATTACATGAAAATCTCATTGCAGGGTAATGTCCAAAAACTACCAGCATGTCCTTGCCTTCATCTTTGCTACTGAGGAGATCAACAGGAACGACAATCTCTTATCCAATACCTCCTTCGGATTCAAGATCTATGACAATCGTTTCAATGCAATGACAGCCTACGACAACATTCTGGATCTCCTCTCCAGTGGACAGGGGAATCCCCTGAATTACAACTGTGATAGGGAGAAGAAGCTACTTGTTGTCATTGGTGGTCTCACCTCCCAAAACTCTATCCAAATGGCCAACATCTTAAATGCCTACAAGATCCCACAGGTATGCACATTCCTGGGAAGGAATAGGATGTGTAGCCATTGAGAAAGTGAATTGTACACTCCAGGACCTTACCTGTGTCCCTCTTTCCATTGGTGGGACGGGCAGCCCAATCCTATTCAAAGCCCTGCACTCTGATGCAGCGGTGCCGGGGCAGGTTCCGCTTCATCCAGCACAGGGCTGAAGGTCTCCTCAAGGGAAGGGGACTATCATCCCCTTCCCCTGCGCCAAGCCCTAGCAGCCCCTATGGGGCTACTTGGAGGCGTACCAGCAATATGGCCTGCACAAGCTCTGAATAGCCCCGTATTGGGCGTTCAAGCCCGCCTCCCTCCTGAGCCTGATCCACCCTCCTCCACCGCTATCTCCCTGCCCCAGAATGCCTCCTCCCCACCTCCCTGCTGCCCTCCTCCAGCCTCCCCGCCAGCTGGCGTGGAGCTCACCTGCTTCCAGAGGGCACAGCTCCTTCCCCCAGCCGAGGTCTGCCGACACAGGACTCCACACCGGCAGGACAGGCCTCCGTGCTTTACGGCAGCATACGGAGGCCAGCATAGGATTGGAATCTCAAACACATTACCTCAGGACTGAATAGGGTCCTATTTTCAGTTCACAATAACTGTGGGCTTCTTGGAATGTCAGGGCGACATTCATCTCTGTCTCATTTTCTTCTACACTCTAAAACCATGTGCTCGTTTTCAGTGCTCAGGTAGTTTAAAATGTGACCAATATGCAGCTTCTGCAGCTTCTTAAAATGCACTCACAGTATGAGCCTTGATGGCATGAGCTGTCCTACCACAACCATCATGTTTGACATTTACATATACGTTTGTGAGGGATCAGGGAAGAAATAGTTCAGGAAAAATTGAATGCATTTTCCAAGTTATTTTTCTTGTTATGTGTTCTTCCCCCTTTTAGCTTAGTTATGCCTCTTTTGATCCTGTATTGAGTTACAAATCTCGGTTCCCTTTTTTCTTCTGGGTGGTCCCAAATGAAAATCCTCAATCTGCCGGAATTATTTGGCTTCTAAAACATTTTGGATGGAGTTGGGTTGGCCTCCTTGTATCAGATGATGAGAGTGGAGAAACGTTTCTTCGACATCTGAGACCAAAGCTCTTCCAGAACAATATTTGTATTGCTTTCACGCAAATGATTCCACCAATAAGGACTTACTTATTCCTTTCCAGTAGCAAAACCCTTGGAAGGATAGGTAAATTTGTCTGGATGGAGAAGAAAACCAACGTCATTCTTGTCTATGGGGATGGCCAGTCAATGGATGGTTTTCAAGTAATTCTAGAAAATTATGAATTTCGTTTTACGCTTCCACTGGAAAGGGTTTGGATCATAACTTCTAAATGGGATTTCACAGCTGTTCAGAATTCAAATAAATTCACACCCAAATCCCTCAATGGCACCTTGTCCTTCCGATTCCACACAAAGGTGGTTCCAGGATTTCAGGACTTTCTTGAGAGCCTGAATCCGTATCAGTCTCAGATGTATTTTATCCGTGAGTTCTGGGCCAGTGCATTTCTCTGTTTATTTCCAAATTATAGTATTTACGGGCCGATGGGAAACTGCACGGGGGAGGAGAAGATGACTAGCCTCCCTGGGACGGTGTTTGAAATGGGAATGTCTGGCCAGAGTTATAATATTTACAACGCCGTTTATGCTGTGGCACACGCTCTCCATGACATGTATCCATTGAGACATAAAGAGAAAGACGTGGGCAATGGAGATGGGCGGAATCTTCAGAAATTTCAACCATGGCGGGTAAGTTGTACCTACAGTTGGTCCTTCCAATCCATGGGGGTTCCATTCCCAGAACCCACACAGATGCAAAATTCTGCAGATGCTCAAGTTGGCGGTTGGGTGGGGGTGGGTGGTTGAGGGGGTGGGGGCGGTGCCACTGTACCTTATTGAAGAGCTATGCGGGCTCACTGCCCACTTCTTCCCTCTGGCACCGTGTTGCAATAGTCTAAAACAGGGGTTCCCAACCCTTTTTCACCAAGTGTACCCCCTGACACGGTCAAATTTTTTGAAGTACCCCCTGTGCAGCAGCGGCTGTGGCTCTGGAGGGGCAGGAGTACTGGCCGGCTCGGATGCAGCTGACCAGGCTCCAGGCGTCGCGAAATCCAAGATGGCACCACTGGAAAAAGGTGCCTTTTTGCACTCTTGGAAGCAGCAGCAGCAGCAGCAGCAGCAGCAGCAGCAGCAGCAGCAATGGCTTCACCGGGCCCGGAAAGGGTGGTAAGCCTAGTTAACTGCATTGTCAATATTTGATCAGGCGGACAAACATTTTCTTTTCTCATGTAGCTTCACCGTCTTCTGAGAAACGTCCGCTTTAACAATAGTGCTGGGGAAGAAATATTTTTTGATGAAAACAGGGAGTTGGCCACTGGATTAGATATCATGAACACCGTCACATTCCCCAACAAGACCTTCCAGAGAGTCCAGGTTGGAAGGATAGAGCCCTGGGCTCCTGCAGGCAGAGAATTCGTCATTGATGGAAGTGCCATTGTGTGGAACCACAAGTTTAAGCAGGTGTGTGTGTGTGTGTGTGTGTGTGTGTGTGTGTGTGTGTGTGTGTGTGTGTGTGTGTGTGTGTGTGTGTGTGTGTGTGTGTGTGTGTGTGTGTGTTGGGAATAGAACTTGGGACCTTCTGTATACAAAACAACATCCCCTCTACCACTGAGCTATGGCCTCTCCTGGTAGCCAGCTGACTCAAAATTGGGAGAGGCCTAACTGGAGCAGAATGAGAAAAGTGCCATTGTGCCTTCCATTGCCCCCCTGCGTGTCGGGGGAGGGCTAGCAAAATATTATCACAAACAGGATTATAAAAGGAGACACAAATCAAAATTGGGTTTGTCATCTTGGGGACCACTTCCTAGGGGATCTAAATGGTCTCTTTCTGCAAAGCGTAGAAGCATAATGTGCTAGAGTCACTCACTATTTCATTCACAAAGAAGAAGCATCTCTGCTGCTGCACTATTATCTGCTTTGAAATGCTGAGTTTTCTTTTATATTTATCCTTTTTAAAAACTATGCTGTTAGGCCCCTTGATGCATTCTGTCTACCGCTTAGAGTCCTGTAAGAAACGCCTGGATCAATAAACACAAATCAGTAACAGGAATTCAATCCTTCTTTCCAAAGACAGTATCTTTGGCCACCTGGAACACGAAATGCCTGCCGCACTGTCCCTTTGGGGGTGCTTTACCTACCTGCTCACTCCTTTCCTAAATAGCAGCTACACCTTTTTGGCTTCGGTCCATCCTTCCTGCATCCTCCTCTCCATGCCTCTAAGCTCACCCGTCCTCGCTTTTCGTCAAGGTATCTTGCCTCTGGCCCTTCTGCCGCCTCCCCTTTCTCTGTGCTCTTCTGCCTACTCAGATCACAAGGAGGACAGGAATTCAGCTGCAGGCCTGAAGCCTTTTCTAGCCCAGGGTGTGAAGCACCTTAATTCCACCCTTTCCTCAAATGGAGGTTTTCTTCCTCAAAATGGGCAGAAAGCAGGTGAGCAGAGTTTAACAGCACAATCCTGCTCAAGGTATAGACTGGCAGAGCAAGTGCTCTGCCTGTCTAGGGGGTTTGCAGCACCTGGGGTGTAAGCGGAGCTGGCGCCACTCAATCCGCTGGCAGACAGAGCCCAGGCCACCGGAAGCAGGTGAGTGCTGTGCTGGAGGCAGGAGGACGAGTCGGGTGGCAGGGGAGAGGGAGATTGGCTGGCCAGGCCAGAGAGGGGGCGGGGACTGGGCTGGGGCCACTCATTCCTGGGCCTGGCCGGTCTTACACAGCCTCCCTGAATATGCACCAGCAAAATAGCTGGTGAACTTCCGAGTAGGCCCATTGGGGCCGCTGGGGTTTACACCGGGGGAAAGGGAGAACTGTCCCTTTCCCCTGAGGTGTGCCCCAGTTCCGCCGGTGTGGCCCTGATCCTGCTTAGGATCAGCCGCAGCACTCTTTGTGCGCTGCGGCAGATCTTAGGCAAAATTGGGCTGCCCAAATCATAGAAGTGGAAATTCAGAGTGGAAGAGGAGTGGAAAACCTGCACCCTTGTCCAGATTTCCTGAGCTCTCTGGCTATCAGCACTTTTCTCTGAAACTTGCCACTGTATAAGAAGTGAACTGGGCTGGGGCAACTTTTCCTAAAACCAGGGAATGTAGAAGGGTCAGCTGGAGGGACTGGGTGGGTACCGCTCCCATAATTTGGACTCTTCTTTTCATTTCATTTCCTTCCTCCATCCTGTCCTTTCCATGTGAATGGAGCAGACATGAGGATAAGAGCTGTGAGGCTGCCCTGTGATGTCTTGTTTGGAACCAAAGAAGGGAGAAGAAAACATGTATTTCCACGACCTTCATCCTTCTCTGGGGTTCTTTTAGATGCCGCCCCGTTCCCTGTGTGTGGAGAGCTGCCATCCGGGAGGCAGCCGGGTTGTCCTGCAGGGGAAACAAGTTTGTTGCTACGATTGTGCCCAGTGTCCCGAAGGGAGGATTTCGACGCAGCTTGGTAAGAAAAAGAGTGCAGGTTACAGCCAGTGGCGATTCGGGGGGGGGGGGCTGCCGATGCCACGCCCCCACGTGACCCGGGCGTGACGTCAGCTGCACGAGCGCGCCCGGCACGGCTCCAATTACACACACCCCTGTTTTACTTACTATTTTGGAGCTGTACGAGCTCCAGGGTGGGCGGGCAGGCAGGTCCAACTCCAAGACAACCGAGGCGGATGAAACACATCCTGGTGGCAAGTACACCCCTTCGCCACAACGTCCCGCCCCTGCCCTGGGGCCCACGCCCCCCCTGCCCCAACCACGACGACACTTCTGGGTTACACTGGGGCCAAATGCTAAATATTTTTATAGTCTAATCCTATCATATTTTAGAACAAATGTGTGGCTTCACATTTGCCTTCATCAGCATACATCTTTTTGAACTTACGTCGCCAGTGCAAGTGCTGAAGGCTTTAACCAGCTCAACAAGGTCTTCATAAGAGTCTTTTTTCCATTCTTCTCAAGTTGTCTGATATTCCTTCCATAGCACAATCAAGTAAATAATCGGAACACATTCCCAACAGTGCAACAACAAGAACTCATTTTCAATTATTAAAATAGCGTACTTCTCAGTATGTTTAAACTTTCCTAGGAAGCCAGCCTCAATAAACCACATTCCCTATGCCAAGAGTTTATGCAGAACTGAGATTATCACTCCAGGATAACATGGGAACATCTCTATTGAATTACAGGGTTTTTATTCATTTACCTATTTATTTATAAGCTGTTATTCATACAAAAGAATTTGCTGGACACATTATAAGCTAAAACAACTTGTTACAATAAAAACAATTATAAAAGAGTACAAAAATGCAGATATGAAATGCACAATGCCGTAGGCTTTGCTTTTGCAATATAATTTTAGGTTCTTGTTTTTACAATTGTTGTTTTATTATAGTTTTATTGTTGACAGTTGCATGGGGAAGATAGTATATCTTGAAAAGTGGTGTACAAATGTATTTACATAAATTAATACATAAAAAGAAGGTGAGATTGACTAGCAGCAATGTGAACATAAATTATTTTGCATCCCTCCTATCAGTATAGGGAGACTGACAGATGACATTGAAACAGTTGCATGTCTAACAAACAGGATTGATAGAAACCAGTTAAACTAGAAAATATCTGTGAATTTTGGAAATAGCAAGACCTTGCTTATGAATTTCAGATGCAGACCAATGTGAGAAATGCCCAGAAGATCAGTATCCTAACCAGAAGCAGGATCAATGCATCCCCAAAACAATCACCTACTTATCCTATGGAGAACCCCTGGGATCGGCTTTGACTTCCTTGGCCCTCTTCTTTTCCTTGGCCACCATGCTGGTGATGGGGAGCTTCTTTCTGCACTGGGACACTCCCATTGTCAAGGCCAACAACTGGAGCATCACCTGTGCCCTGCTCTCCACTCTGCTGCTCGGCTTTCTTTGCTCCTTCCTCTTCATTGGCCAGCCTGGAACAATGTCCTGCCTTCTCCGGCAGACAACCTTTGGCATCATCTTCTCCATTGCAGTTTCTTGTGTGTTGGGCAAAACCATCACTGTGGTTGTGGCCTTTATGGCCACCAAGCCAGGGAACAGGATGAGGAAATGGGTAGGGAAGAGACTGGCAGTGTCGGTCATACTTGTCTGTTCCCTTATTCAGGCGGGCATCTGTGTTGTATGGTTGGCAACCTCTCCGCCTTTCCCAGAATATGACCTGCGCTCCCAGACTGATCAGATCATAGTGCAGTGCAATGAAGGGTCAGAGATCCTCTTCTATTTGCTGCTGGGCTACTTGGGCTTCCTGGCCACCATCAGCTTCACTGTGGCCTTCCTGGCACGGAACCTGCCTGGTACCTTCAATGAAGCCAAGCTGATCACCTTCAGCATGATGGTCTTCTGCAGTGTGTGGGTGTCCTTTGTCCCGACCTACCTGAGCACCAAGGGGAAGTACATGGTGGCCGTGGAGGTCTTCTCCATCTTGGCCTCCAGTGCTGGTTTGTTGTGTTGCATCTTCCTCCCCAAATGTTACATTATTGTACTAAGACCTCACCTGAATACCAGAGAGCAATTAGTCAGGAAAAAGAATAATGGCGCTTAGCTACTCTCTTGTTCTTTCTTTGGGTGTTTCTTCCCTCTCCTTGGGCCAGTTCAGAAGATATGTCTGAATTAGCCCAATGTAGAAATTGACATGGGTGTGCATGGTATAGTCACAATCTGACCCATCCTTTCATTTCCCATGATTTGTTCCTTAATCTCCCTCATGGTATATTTGACTTTTTAAAATGTGTGTTTTTACTGAAAATAATTACTATGCAAATTGGAGACAAATTTGTTCATAGTCTGACTGCAAGCAAATAATCAATCACCAGCCACAGTCTTATAGTTCTTTATTGATGAGATGCACCATCTACAACAAAAAGTTGAGCAGCCCCTTCCCATTAGAGACCAGCCTCTCCCCTTGGTTTTCACAGTCATCTTCTGGCTCAAGTATAAACAAGAATGAAGTCAATTAATAGCTCTTTAGCAAAATACATCTTGACCCTCTTATGCTTGTTTTTCTCACTCCTGGGCTTATCTTGACCTTCCAAAATATTAAAGCAGCTGCTCTGCCCAAACTGCTGCTCTGAAACATTGTATTATTGCAAACAGTTTTTAGTGTGTTGTGACACTAGCTAATAATAAGTAACTTACATGCAACCCATCATGCAGAAACATAGAGAAGATGTATTATTAATCATTTAATCCAGGATGCCAGACATTCATTTAAAGCACTCACACTTATTATCTCCCCTTAACTAGCTAAATACAAGAGGAACGGGGAATTGGGAGATATTTGCCCCTGTGGTGAACTTTAATTCACTAACAGGCCCGCCCCCCACTTCTCGACTCCTGCGTGCCTTCTAACTAGTCCAAGGTGCAGCAAACGGTTAAAAAAAGTGATCAAAAGCAGCTTCTGGTTTCACATAATGACTGGAAGTCACTTCGGATCACTTTTTAAAAACTGTTTCCTGCACATTGGATTAGTTAGAAGGTATGCGGGAGTTGAGAAGTGGGCAGCTGGTACAAATATGGTACTGTGGCACCGGTGTGTCCCCCCCCCCCCCACAACTCCATTGTGGATTTGATTGTATGCACTTTTGGGTATCCATGGGGGTTCTGGGAATGGAACCCTCACAGATACCGAGGGCTCACTGTACTTATACATATGTTGTAGCAGCTACAATTAAGTTAATCTTTGGAGTAGCATATTTCTCCTGGCAAGTTGCTTGAGACCCTCTTTAACCTCTCTGTTTCGTAGAGAGTATATGATTGGATTGACCACGGAAGGTGCCACTGAATAAAGAAGAGAAATCATCTTGTCTTCGTCCAGAGAGTAGATGGAAGCAGGCCTAGTAAATGTGTAGATGATGGTGGAAAAATAGAAGGTGACTATGAGGAGGTGGGAAGAACAGGTGGAGAAAGCTTTCTTCTTACCTTCGGTGGAACGAATTCTGATAATAGTTCTTAGAATAAACCCATAGGACGTCAATGTCAGTGCACAGCTACCTATTGCAATAATTACATCAGACACAAAAACCATGGTTTCATTGAGACTGGTGTCTGAACAAGAAAGCATTAGCAGAGGGGGCAGGTTGCAAAAGAAATGGTTCACAATGTTGGAGTCACAGAAGGAGAGTTGAAGCACAAGACCAGTATGAACTGCAGAATTGGCCATCCCACCCACCCATACTCCCACAGTTATAGCCACACACACCTCTTTCCTCATGATGACCGTGTACCTCAAAGGGTGACAGATGGCAGCATATCGATCAAAAGCCATAAAGGACAGAAGGACTATCTCTGTCCCCAAAGCCCAGATGAACAGGTAGACTTGCGTGATGCAGCCCTGAAAAGTGATAGTCTTGCGGTGGGCCAAAAGTGTCTGCAGCATTTTGGGAGTCATAATGGATATGCAGAATATATTCACAAAAGACAAGTTGACCAGCAGGAAGTACATTGGGGTGTGGAGTTTTCTGCAGGTACTGATGATGATGATGAGCAGGAGGTTGAAAGTCAAGGCTACTGCATAGATGATGGTAAACACCCAGAAGATAAGCCCTTGTAGTTCAGGGATACTGCTTAGCCCAACCAAGATGAACTCTGAAACAGCCGACCGGTTCTTCATTTCAGTGTTTCTGACAGCACTATCCTCGAGGCCAAATCTGTGTCATAGAGATTGCGGTTATTGTTTGGTCAAGAACGTTCACTAGCTCATAATGTTCACAAGGCTCAAGCCGCCTTGAGTGCCCTTGTCGGGAGAAAAGCGGGATACAAATTCTTTAAATAAAATAAAATAAAATAAATATTTATCAGGATTTCTCAATGAGGGTGAAGGACCACATAATAAAAAATTTGTTTTGTTTTTGGAGGGTTTTTTTTATATAAATGTCAGAAGAATTATAGGCAAGGGGAGTATGCAAAGGTTATAGGCTGGCTTTTGTATGGTTAGAGCTCCTTCTTTCGAACTCCCTGGGGTCTAAGCTTCTTAGAAAGCTTAGAAAGACACAGACTAAAAGAGACAAGAAACCAGCAAACATGGAAGCATAGGTGCATGGCCCAGCAGGATTATCAGAGAGTTGAGGCATGAAGGGACATTTCCAGACTGTCTATGTTGTAGCCTGACAGAGAGATGCTCCACCACACAGCCTGCATCTTTCAAAGCACAGGTCTCATGGGTGTCTTTTGTTGCTTGAACAATCACTTTATTCAGCTTCATTCAGTGTGTGTTACAGGGAACCGATCTGCCTTGAGCTTCCTGTTGGATTGCAAAGGTGGGGTATAAAGGTTTTAAAATCTTTAAAATCCCTCCATCAATCAAATTTTGATTAGCAGAAGTGTTTGTGTATTCATCAAAGCACACGCACACGCACACAGAGAAGACAATGCAGTGTTTTACTGTGATAATAAGCACAAACAGTATGAAGCAAAACAAACAGGTATCCTTACCTTTTTTTTAACGGCTGAAAAGTATACATTGATTGAATTTCTATGCATGACATAAGTTGTAGAACTTGTTCTTATATTGAACAACAAATGCTCTTAGGGTTGGTTTGCAGTTGGAAATAGTCATGTGAACAAGAGAACAACCTGGAATCTTCCATAGCCTCGTGACTGAAGACAAGAAGCTCAGTGCTGTGGAACAGGTGCTGCCCTTCCCATCCAATCAAAGCAGGAATCATACAGAGATTTAATCAGCAGTGACTGAGCAACTTTAAGATCTTTTCTGTAGCAGAATAATGGCACCACTGGGAGAAAGACCTTTGCGGCACCACAAGGGAAGCTGTAATCCTAAAAGGCTCATGTAGGCAGGCACTTGTAGAAATGTCTTGAACTGTAAATTGTGGAGTTGTTCAGAGCAGGTACACCAGAAAAGCCAGGATGGTGTAGTGGTTTGGGAGTTGGACTTAGACCTGGAAGATCCAGGTTCAAATCCCTGCTCAGCCACGAAGCTTCCTGGGTGACCTTGGGCCAGTCACTATCTCTCAGCCCCACCTACATCACAGGGTTGTTGTGAGGACAAAAGGAGGGGAGGAAATATGTACACCACTCTGAGCTCCTTGGAGGAAGGGTGGTATAAAAATGTGAAATAAATAAATAAGTAAAAGCATGCATAGCAAAGCTTGGCGAAGGTCTGCCTCGTGGAAAACTGTGCTTCCTGCCTTGCAGGTGGGACCTTTTTGTGTCAAATGTGGTTATGGTAGGGAATAAAAGAACCTGCACAAGAATAACTTGGTGTGGTTGGTTGACTGGTAGCCTGCAGTGTGTCCTGTAGGTTATCAATGCTGCAATGTGTGTCGCCCCCCTACATAGGTCAATCAACTGCATACCAGTGGTGGGCTGGTGGGCTTGGGAGTTGATCAGAAGTGATCAAAACCCTCTCCCCTCTGCTCCACTCCTTGACTATACATGCCAAGCTTGGTTGATCCTGATGCAGTCCAGTGCTTTCTATGTCGTTTCAGGATCAGATGTCCCCGAGCCCACGAAGAGGAGGAAGAAAATAGAGAGAAGGAAGAAACAAGTGGGAAGAGGCATTCCGCTACTGCTGTCATCATCTTGCAGAACCATTTCTTAGGGGGCAGAACTACCTCTGTAACAATAATACAGTAATATCAGTAATAATAATAAGTGGAAATCACTACAAGTTACGCTTTGTTGTTGTTAAGTCGTGTCCGAACCTTCGTGATCCCATGAACCATATCCCGCCAGGCCTTTCTGTCCTCCACTATCTTCCTGAGTTCGCTCATTTTCATGTTCGTTGCATCGGTGATGCTGTCTAACCATCTCATCCTTTGCCTTCCCCTTCTCCTTTTGCCTTCAATCTTTCCCAGCATCAGAGTCTTCTCCAGAGAGTCCTCTCTTCGCATTAGGTGGAGTGCTAGACCTTTAGGAGAAGGAATGTGGGCAAGTGCAGCTTGTTAAGCCTTAGAGCACAATCCTAGGCATGTCTACTCAGAAGTGTACCCATTGTGTTCAGTGGGGCTTGCTTCTGAGTAGACATGTCTAGGATTGTGCTCTAAGATTTAAGAAGCTACACCTGCCCACATTCCTTCTCCTAAATGTGTAGCACTCTGCCCCGGTTGGAGATCTGGGAAGCCTACTACAAGTAGATGGCATCAAAATTCTGCTAGCCCCATAGGTGTCTATTTGACTGAGGAATGGAATGGGTCAGGTACAGCAGCAGTACTGTACTGTAAGTGTTTTGAGAGGAAGGGCATTTGCAGGCTCCCTTCTGTACCAGGTTGTGGGAAGAGGGGAAATCCACCTATGAGATGGCAGATGATAGTTGGGTCCGGTGACCAGGCATGCCAGCAGCATGCTAGTGCCACATGGACTATGCATGGGTAAACGCCCTCCTCTCACTTTGTTAGATGGCTGTTTGGACAGCAAACAAAGACAATTTTCTGTTGAATGTTTTTCATAGCCTGTTGACAGGGATGACCTTTAGAGACATTTAAGAGAATTGCTTGGTATTGGAGAAGGGTAAGCTGATGTGGTCAAAGGGAAATCTGAAATGTAAGAAAAAATATACAGTATAGGGAAAAACATGACAGATCTCTTTTCCCTTGTTCAAATTAGATATTTCTTCTGGCTATAAATGTAGACGACGGAAGGAATGCTACAATATATAAACAAATTATGCTTTCATTCATTGCTAATATAAGAAAGCAAGCATAAAGAGGCATATGGTTCACAAATAAAAAGTTGAGAAGCATCAAGTAAGGTTGTTCTTTTTCCTTACGAGCTGCTCTCTGGTATTCAGGTGAGGTCTTAATACAATAATGTAACATTTGGGGAGGAAGATGCAACCCAACAAACCAGCACTGGAGGCCAAGATGGAGAAGATCTCCACGGCCACCATGTATTTCCCCTTGGTGCTCAGGTACGTTGGGACAAAGGACACCCAAACGCTGCAAAAGACCAACATGCTGAAGGTGATCAGTTTGGCTTCGTTAAAAGTATCCGGCAACTTCCTGGCCAGGAAGGCCACAGTGAAGCTGATGAAGGCCAGAAACCCCATGTAACCAAGGACTATGTAGAACATGACATCTGAGCCTTCATTGCATTGTGCTATGATCTGATCGGTCTTAGAGTCCATGTCCAACTCCGGGAATGGGGGGGATGACGCTAGCCACACGGCACAGATGCCAGTTTGAATGAGAGTACAGAGAATAATGACTGATGCTGCCAGTCTCTTCCCCACCCATTTCCTCATTCTGTTTCCTGGCTTGGTGGCCAGGAAAGCCAGAACGACGGTGATGGTTTTGCCCAAAACACAGGAAACGGCCATGGAAAAGATGATGCCAAACAACGTTTGCCTGAAAAAACAGGAGACCTTCCCAGGCCATCCAATAAAGAGTAAGGAGCAGAGAAAGCCAAAGAGCAGAGAGAAAAGCAGGGCGCAGGTGATGCTCCAATTGTTGGCTTTGACAAGGGGGGTGTCCCGGTGGAGAATGAAGCTCCCCATCACCGCAACTGTGACCATGGAAAAGAAAAGGGCCACGGAAGCCAGAACTGCTCCCAGGGGCTCTTCGTAGGATAAGTAGGTGGTCCTTTTGGGGATGCACTGGTCCTGTTTCTTGTTAGGATACTGATCTTCCGGACATTTCTCACAATGGTCAGCATCTGAAATTAATAATCAACATCTTCATGCCATCCTCATGTCATCATAGAAGTTGTCTTCTGTAAAATGCTGTGGGAACCACTACATTGCCAACACACACACACACACACACACACACACACACACACACACACACACACACACACAGAGCACCTCACTTCTTGAACTTGTGCTGAACGCTAACCCTAACCTAAACTTAATGATCTTATTGGATTTTGGAATCCAATTTTGGAATGTGGTGCTGGGCACTACCTTGGATGGCTTTAAAAGCAGATTGGACAAAGTAACAAAAGAGTCTATCACTGGCCACTTGTCATATTGGCTATGAGCAACATCTAGGTTCAGTGGCTGTAAATATCTGAATGCCGACGACTGCAGGAGCAGGGAATTGCGGAAGAGAAGAATGACTTTCAGCCCAATCCTACCTAACTCTCCCTGCGCTGATGCAGTCATGTCAAAGGAGTGTGTGTTGCATCCTGAGGGGAGGGTGGTTGGGTCCCGGAGGCCTCCTAGAGGTAAGAGAACAACTTTACCTTTGCCTTG
Source organism: Plestiodon gilberti rubricaudatus (assembly GCA_026170595.1). NCBI lineage: Eukaryota > Metazoa > Chordata > Lepidosauria > Squamata > Scincidae > Plestiodon > Plestiodon gilberti. Next base: position 9,972,208 of record JANXHW010000006.1, on the reverse strand, counting down.
GGTCAAGCCTCTTCCAGTGGCACAGTGGACCATTATGATTGGGCCCTTTCTCTCCTGCGTGTGGGTTTCCCAGAGGTAGCTGATGAGCCACTGTTGGGAACAGGATGCTAGACTAGATGGGCCTTTGGCTACATCCAGGAAGGCTGCTTCTGAGCCCGTGCAGGATTAGTCATTCACTTCTCAGAGAATGTAGTGATAGGGCAGTCCCAATTTAATTAAAGCATCTGGAATCTCCCGCTCCCTCCTGTACCCCTTTTTGTCCCTTACCTGTCTGGATTGAAATTCTGTCATCAGAACACCGAGCACAATCATAGCAACAAACTTGTTTCCCCTGCTGAACGATTCTGCTATATCCAGGGTGGCAGCTCTCGACACATCGAGCACAGGGCAGTGTCTAACAAGAGCCACAAAACCTTGATTAATAAGAACATAAGCAGATCCTTGCTGGATCAGGCCAAGGGCCCATCTAGACCAGCTTCCTGTATCTTTCAGTGGCCCACCAGATGCCTCATGGAGCACACAACAAGATACCTGTATTCCGTGTCCACTCCCTTGCACCTGGCATTCTGAGAGAGACTACCTCTAAAACCCAGAGATTCCATATACTGTAGTCATCAAGGCTTGTATGTAACCTGTGATCATAGGAAGGGGGTAACTGATCAGTGGGTTGATCAGCATGAATGTTGAAATTACCACTGTTGAAGTTACCGTTCCCAGCGGTCATAATCTTGCTTGGAAAACACTTTCCTTTGCCTTCTCTGTATGAACAGAGGGAGAGAGGATTTGCACCATTTTCCCTCTACACACCTGGCACTTCCCAAATCTCTGGAGGTCCATGATTGGTTTAATGTTTGAATTGGGTTCAAACATCTAAAATCCAACAGTATAGCCCCCAATAATAGAGTCAACCATATGGAATATGGATTGATGCACATTGAGCTTTCGGTACATAACTTGTTCAGATTTGATGACTCCAGGGCATGTCTGGGGGGGGGCATAAAGGAAAAACTCACCTGATTAAACTTCTGATTCCACACAATGGCACTTCCATTAATGATAAACTCTTTCCCTGCAGGTGCCTGGGGGTCCAGCCTTCCAATGCGGACTCTCCGGAAGGATTGATTGGGGAATGTGATCAAATTGATAATTTCATATCCAGAAGCCAGTTCTTGGTTTTCATCAAAAAATATTTCTTCCCCAGCAGTATTATTAAAGTGGACATTGCTTAGAAATTGATGAAGCTAGATTAGGAGTGAAAGAAAAGTCTATCATTAAAGATGTCTACAGACATGCGAGGAGCCCTGAACGGGCAGAGAGCACCGGCCAGCTCAGAAGAGTTCCGGCCTGCTGCAATGGAGCTGGCAGGCCAGGAAAGGCTGGGGCTGCCCGAGGATGAGCGGCAGGATGAAGCGGTGGGATGAAGCCTAGGCAGGATGAAGCCTAGGCAAGCAGCATGAGGAAGGATGGCGCGCACAGCGCGAAGGACGACACCAGGAGCGGCGTCACTTTGAAAAGGCCTTTGAAAAGGCAAGTGGTGGTGGCAAAATGGCCATTTTCAGGGCCATAAACAAACAAACAAACAAACAAAAATTTCAGGCGCCCTTTGGGCGGTGGGCAGGGTGCTGTTCCAGTTGGGGACCAGGAAAATCTGGTAAGCCAAGGCATGATGGTTCAGGAATGGAGGCTGGAGTGGGAAGGAAGTGAGTTAGTACTCCCCACAAAGTCCAAGAACAGGAGGCGCTAAAGCAGAGGTGAAACTAGACTGGAGCGGAGGCAAATAGTTCTGTAAGACTCCGTTACACCGGAGTCAACGGCCCCTCCCCTTTGCTGTTGGAGCCATTCTGGCAGCGACAGGGGAGTGTCCTGCATGTTGCCATTGCTGCCAGAATGGCTCCAACAGCAAAGGGGAGGGGCCGTTGACTCCGGTGTAATGGAGTCTTGCAGAACTACTTGCCTCCGCTCCAGTCTAGCTATGCCACTGCTCTAAAGCATAAAAACATATGTTTTTGCCTCAAGGGGATTTTTCAGTGGAGTGACTCAATCAGGAGGTTCTCTACTGTTAGCCACGGACCACTGATGGCTTCTACATTTGTCCCACCACTCACTTAAGGAGGTGGGAGTCAGTTGGATGGATGTTGGATGGATGTTATCTTGTTGTCTTGTGCTCCCTGAGGCATCTGGTGGGGCCACTGTGTGATACAGGAAGCTGGACTAGATGAGCTTTTGGCCTGATCCAGCAGGGCTCTTCTTATGTTCTTATGTTCTTATGTTCTTATGTGAAGATACGAAGATCACTGAAGGTGTGAAACCTGTCATTTGTCTTTCGAAAGGTGCTTTTCCCAACTCAGGAATCCAGGGAATTGGCTAGGGCCATAAATCATTATTACATCTGCTGCTCCAGCAGGATTTAGAGCTGGAAAGCTCCTTTTCCATTTTGGAGGTGTGAAAACTGCATTAACATTTAAGCAGTAATCAAGCTTTGTTCAAATCTGGAGTGCTGAATTCTAGAGGTCAATTCAAGGAGTGTGCATGTGTGTGTGTGTGTGGGGGGGGGGTATTACACAGCATTATAATCAAAAGCTTAGCCTCCTGCCAACAGTCCTTCTAAGAGTCAAGGTAGTGGCCCAGCCCTTTGCTCTCCAGGCAGGCACCCACCACCAAGTGCACGTGTTTAGATGTGTGTCTCCTGAACACCTTGAATTAGACAGAAATAAACAGAAATGAAATATTGAGCATGTAACAACACTCTACTACTTTGACTGGGGTTTATTCCCTCATAGCTATGTTTAGGATAGCAGCCTTATGATGAATTACCTCCCATGGTTGAACATCCAGATTCCATCTCACTCCATTCCTCATCACTTTCTGTTTGGACCTTGAGAAATACATCTCATGGAGAGCATGTGCTACAGCATAAACCGCATTGTAGATACTGTAGCTCTGGGCAGACATTCCCATTTCAAACATAGGTCCAGGGAGGTTCGCCAGCTTCTCCTTCCCAGTACAATTCTCTCCATCTGGGACATAGAAGTGATACACGGGGAACGAACAATGGAAAGCATTAAACCAGAACTGAAGCATGAAATAAAGGTCAGAGTGATGTGGATTTATATTTTCCAGGAAGTCCTGGAACCCTGGTACCACACTTGTGTGGGTTGTGAAGGACAAGGTGCCATTGAGGGATTTTACTGTGAATCTGTTCCAAGCAAATATAGCTGTGTAATCCCATTGAGAGGTCACAATCCAAACCCTCTCCATTGGAGACATCTGAAAATACTCATGTGATTCTAGAATCATTCGTAAACCCTCCATAGACTGACCATCTCCATAGACAAGGATGACATTGATTTTGCTGTATGATATGAGAGTATGAGAAATCCACCCCAGCATATTATTGACGGTTTCATTTGATCCATGTGCCGTCTCTGTTGGAACTGATAATGATAAAGCAATGCAAATATTGTTCTCAGAGAGCCGGGGTTTCAGAGTTCGAAGAAACGATTCTCCACTGCCATCATCTGATACAAGGAGGCCAATCCAATTCCATCCAAAATGCTTGAGGAGTTGAATAATTCCAATGTTCTGAGATTTTTCATTTGGAACCATCCGGAAGAATGAAGGGAACTGCATTTTATCATGAAGCACTGGGTCAAAAGAGCCATAACTGAGCTATTAGGAAGAAAAAAGAAATATTTCAATGGTGAGGTGTATCCCTTATTGAACAGAGTTTCTTCTTGAGTTCACAGACACTCTCCTACAAGTATCACATACTGTATAACTGGAGTAGGAGATGGGTGATATAACCAAGGTTCAAACTGGGTAAGGAGTCCAAGCAGAAGAACAAAGAAACCTAGTTGTGGTTTAAACTACTGTGCTATTGAATTCTGGGGCAGGGATAAAGCACAGTTTATGAGAATATAATTTGGGGTGAATTATGGTCCTGTCCTTCCAAGGCGTGAACATGAATTCTGTGTCTTAAAGACGTTCCCACTGAGATTAGACTTTTAACATTACAGATCTCAAAGATGACACAAGTAGGGTGTTGGAAAGGGACCGTCACTTTCCTGAGTACTACAGCTATGCCTCTGTATGGAGACAGGTACCTGTGGTGTCTTGTAGATATTTAAGATGTTGGCCATTTGGATGATGTTTTGGGATGTGAGTCCACCAATGGCAGCCATAAACTTCTTATTCCTGACACAGTCATAATTGGGGATATGTGACTGTCCCATGAAGAGTAGATTGAGAGTGTTCCCCAATGTGTGTCTAGGATTAAAATTATTGTCAAAGATCCAGAATCCCAATGTGGTGTTGGGTAACAACTTCGCATCTTTGTTGATCTCATTAATGGCAAAAGCGGATGCGAGGACATGCTGGTAGTTTTTAGGCAGTAACCTGCAATGAGATTTGCCGGGAATCTCATGATCCTATTCCACAGAAATAGGTGCATTGGTTTTCATACAATTTCTAGGCACAAACGTTAATGCAACTGGGTCAGTTCTGCCTACTGCAAACCCTATTAGGTCTGCCAGTTTTCCATCTGACAGATAACTATTTATCTAGTTCCACTTCTCTTACCATAACAGAAAACGGTCTCCATATTGAATTTTTTTTTCTGTCATATGAGTCAAAACGTTAATTGCTTTATCTTGTGTGATGCTCCACATATAATAGAAACTCTCTAACAATCCCGGCCTGGAAATTAAGGGTTGGCTCTTCCAGCCATATCTGTGGACAACCCTAGCAACATCTATCACACTTTGTGTAGAGGAGATTAGGGTAGGCGGTTAATTTTCCTTACAAAATTTCTGTAGCTTGTACAGTTGCATGAACAGGTTCTTCTCAGCAGAAGCATGACTGGAGACATATATGTGTGGACTTTGGGAAGGGAATGATGTCAGCTAGTCATGGATGATGCATATGAAAGGCTCTGCTTAACATGAATTGATTGGCCCCTTTAGTTGCTTTCTGCATGGAAGAAACACTTGCAACATGGTAGCAGGTACATGGGAAAGAGAACTCTGTGGGAGCTGCTGTGCTCTCGCTCTCTGCACACACAGCATGCAGGACTGTGCGCCATGACATTAGCATAAGCACTGTCTGAAAACCACAGAGAATTTCTATGCTTGTGCTCAAAGAATGAGGAGGAAAATAAATCATGTTTCACCTAACTCAGAATGGTCATGTGCAGTGAGTATTTATTTTCCCCAGGTGGCGATTGTCCTGCTTACAACTAAGCTTAAAAAAGAACCCAGCAAACATGTGTGTTGTTTGTATGTTTGGTTGTTATCCTGCAAGATGAATCCTACTTTTTTTTAATTCATTCAGGTTCTACTTTTTGTGGGGCTAATGATCTAGAATCCTGGAGAACTGGTGTGAGCTCATTCATAAATTGCATCACTTGATTTTCTCTAGATGTGACTGTTACACACTTGATAACAGGTAGCTCAATATGTGAATAAGTCCCACAATAAAACATTATGGTTGAAATATGAAAGCTGTTAATCCTGTTACTGACCTTTTAATCTTCACATGAAAGCTGTCATTGTGGTTTTAGCAGTAGCACTGCTGGGGGGGGGGGGGGTCGGGCAGGCGCGGTAAGTGCTGCATGGTGCTACACGGCGGTGCAAAGAGACCCTTCTCACTTGCCGTTGGACCCATTCTGGCAACGCTGCCTTCGCTGCCAGAATGGCTCCAACAATGAGTGGAAGGGGCCACTTTGCACCACTGCGTAGCGCCTTGCAGCACTTACCGCACTGCCCCCGTCCCTCTGGCTTTGCTACTGGGTGTTGGATCTTTGATAGACCATTCACAACATGCAAGTCACCACTTGGTGAGCCACCACTGGAAATCGCCACATACAAGTCACATGTGACGAGCATCAATGTGTGAGGCCGCCCTTATACTGCAAATGCGATGCAATTGTTTAAAGGAAAATTAGCTAAACTACATTAGAATGATCTCAAGCTCCAGTGTTGCTCTTACAAACAACAAAGTTCTACTTACCAGCCTAACAAAGATGGCTCTGGGAGTCCTGTAAAGTTGAGTAAAGGCAGTTCAAGAAATACAATGGACACAAACTTCCCAATGAGAATATCAGCATTGATGCCCTGAAAGGTTTGAAGAACTTCTGGCTGCAAACAGCTTACAGATTTCAAATTCCTGCTGCAGGTATGAGGCAACAGCAGGAGGATCAAGAACAAAAGCATTCTGAATGCCAGTGAATGTTGGCCCTCATCGCAACCATATGCATGCAGGATCACATACAAAACAGCCTGTCTGGTTCTGAGCAGCATGCTCTGTGACAAACACCGCAGAAAGTCAGCTGCAGAACACAAAGCAGCCTTCACCAGTGCTTGGAACTGGGCTTCATCTGTGAGCAACAAAGCATCAATGCTCTTTGTCACAGCCACCCCTACACCTAACGTCCCGCAACTCTGCAGCATGCTGGTTTCAAGAGTCTTTATCAACTCAACGCAACCCAGTGCAAGGTGTTTTTGCTACTAGGTTTGCACGTGCAAACTCAGGCTACCTGTGGGATGTCCCCAAGAATCAGAGCTCAGTCAAAGTGATTTTGATAATTACAGACCTGAGAAACGTACAACCTGAGAAACATGTACAACCTGAGAAAACATGTTTATGTCATCCCAACATAGAAAACATCTGCTCTTCTTCAAGGAAGTGATGGGGTTTCAGATCTTCAGTTAGTATCATGGCGCAAGTTGCTGGACCCCAGCAACAGATCTGAACCCCAGCAAATCTCCACCTGAGTAAAGTACCCTTTGCACTATGCATCTTTCCCCAACTTAAAGCCATGGGGCACTGTGTTCCTCAACCCCGCTTGCCCATTCCTGTGCCCTTCCTTGCTACACTCAACATCTTCCACACTCTTCTCTTTTTATTGTGTTCTGTTGCATCAAATGTACTGTTCAAAGTACCACAGGTAGGCTTGTGGTGCATGGGAAACACAAATCATGTACACATCAGGAAAGAATATGTCAAACCCTCTCTTTCTTTCAGTGTTCCATGTGCAGTCAAGTGGATGACATGCTTAGGCTTACTGCCTCATTGACGGTCCTCCTACTTCTGAGTACAGCCGTCCCAACGGATTGCATGCCATATCCTGTCAGGGGAACAGTTCCAGAGGCCTGCTCGAGGTAATGGAACATGCTTCCCTGACCTCTGCTTCCCTGATAGGTCCACTCAGACCTGTGAAGTCTCTCTTGCTGGCACAACTCCAAGTGGAGCCAGTGAGATGAATCAAGGCCAGGAAGGAGGATAGGATATCTACAGAGCCTCTGCAGCTAATAACCGCCCCCTTCCTGCCCTCGACACACCACCATCACTACCTGGGTTCCCACCCTGTTCATGCTCCTCCCTGCCCTGTTCCACAGCCCACCAGCTGCGCCAACGTACTAGAACTGGGGCATCTTTGCAAGTTGTTTCTGGAAGCAGCCCAGTAGTGCACAGTAGAGGAGGAATGCCTTGGGATGGGGGGGGTCCGTCCCCGTGCAGCACGTGGTGGGGTGTCTTACCGACAAAATGGCGGTGGCGACAAGAAGATGGTGGTGTGGCAGCAGAGAAGGAGGTGTAGCTACAGGCGGCAGCAGCAAAGGCGGCAGAACAGCTCAGATTCAGAACCTTTATTGGCATAATTAAGACATACATAACATACAACAAACGTATAACAAGTACATAACAACCATAAATAGGGGTGAAGAGTCCTAAACCTAGCATACACTACCCATATGACTTGCACTACGCCTCTTTACAATCTGCTTTAAGTAGGTTGCAACTTTTTCTGTTAATACAGCATCTACACCCTGTAAAATAATCCGGGTTTTTTCCTGATCTCCCCAACCCCACCTATTTGACAAGATCGGATATAAATATTTCACATGTAGATCATTATACAGAGGGCAATAAAATAACATATGGTGCAGAGATTCCATATCTCCCACAGCACAAGAACAACATCTCTCCCTAGATGGAATCTCTCTGTAATTCCCATAAAGTAACTCTGATGGCAATGCCATCATGGCATGACATTACACCTTGCCAATAAGAAGGCCCTACAATCAGATGGGCATTTTAGATGGTATAAATACTCTGCCCGTTGGCCATACTTAATAGGAATCTGATAATGGAGTAGTGAGCATGTCGTGTTGGCAGCATGCTGAAGTTCTTGCTCAGAACAACTCAGAGATGGCAGGAGAAGCCGTCCACTGCCTCATCACATCCATTTGTTTGGTCCCCACCCTCCCGCCTGACCCCTGAGGGATGTTTGGCTCAAGATGACATCCCTTGGGGGCGGACCCTGTGACGTCGCATCCGGCCATGACATCACAGGGGGGGACAGCAGAGCTCCACTATTGGTAGTGCATGATATAGTGTGTCGTGATTTGCAATGCTAGGAAGGCTGGCCTGATAGGATTGGCCCTGTGTGTGCAGCTGACCAGGCTCTGAAGATGGCTGCAGCAGCAGCAAAATGGCGGCGGACGACAATGAGGAGACGGCAGCGGCGGAGGCTTCAACTGAGCAGCAGGAGTCCTGGCCGACTTGGCGGCTGCAGCAGTAGAATGGCAGCAATGGCAGCGGATGACAACGATGAGAAGGCGGTGGCGGCAGCAGCAGCAGAGTGGCGGCAATGGCGGTGGACAATGATGACGAGAAGATGGCGGCAATGGCAGCGACAGGACAGGCCAATTAATTAATTAATTAATTCAAACAAATAAATAAATAATTTTTTTGGCCAATTTTTTAAAAAAAACATTTTATTTTAGTTTTATTTAATCAATTATTTATTTAATTAATTAAATAATGGAGGGGGGTGTCCCGGTCTAGAACCAGGAAAATCTGGTAAAACATGACAGATCTCTAGATAAATTTCCCATATTCACATTAGATATTTCTTCTGGCTGTAAATGTAGACGACGGAAGGAATGCTACAATATATAAACAAATTATGCTTTCATTCATTACTAATATAAGAAAGCAAGCATAAAGAGGGATATGGTTCACAAATAAAAAGTTGAGAAGCATCAAGTAAGGTTGTTCTTTTTCCTTACGAGCTGCTCTCTGGTATTCAGGTGAGGTCTTAATACAATAATGTAACATTTGGGGAGGAAGATGCAACCCAACAAACCAGCACTGGAGGCCAAGATGGAGAAGATCTCCACGGCCACCATGTATTTCCCCTTGGTGCTCAGGTACGTTGGCACAAAAGAGACCCAAACACTGCAGAAGACCAACATGCTGAAGGTGATCAGTTTGGCTTCGTTAAAAGTATCCGGCAACTTCCTGGCCAGGAAGGCCACAGTGAAGCTGACGAAGGCCAGAAACCCCATGTAACCAAGGACTACGTAGAACATGACATCTGAGCCTTCATTGCATTGTGCTATGATCTGATCGGTCTTAGAGTCCATGTCCAACTCCGGGAATGGGGGGGATGACGCTAGCCACACGGCACAGATGCCAGTTTGAATGAGAGTACAGAGAATGATGACTGATGCTGCCAGTCTCTTCCCCACCCATTTCCTCATTCTGTTTCCTGGCTTGGTGGCCAGGAAAGCCAGAACGACAGTGATGGTTTTGCCCAAAACACAGGAAACAGCCATGGAAAAGATGATGCCAAACAACGTTTGCCTGAAAATGCAGGAGACCTTCCCAGGCCATCCAATAAAGAGTAAGGCGCAGAGAAAGCCAAAGAGCAGAGAGAAGAGCAGGGCACAGGTGATGCTCCAATTGTTGGCTTTGACAAGGGGGGTATCCCGGTGGAGAATGAAACTCCCCATCACCGCAACTGTGACCGTGGAAAAGAAAAGGGCCACGGAAGCCAGAACTGCTCCCAGGGGCTCTTTGTAGGATAAGTAGGTGGTACTTTTGGGGATGCACTGGTCCTGTTTCTCGTTAGGATACTGATCTTCCGGACATTTCTCACAGTGGTCAGCATCTGAAATTAATAAGCAACATCTTCATGCCATCCTCATGTCATCATAGAAGTTGTCTTCTGTAAAATGCTGTGGGAACCACTACATTGCCAACACACACACACACACACACACACACACACACACACACACACACACACACACACACACAAACAGCACCTCACTTCTTGAACTTGTGCTGAACCCTAAACGTAAAGATCTTATTGGATTTTGGAATCCAATTTTGGAATGTGTTGCTGGGCACTACCTTGGATGGCTTTAAAAGCAGATTGAACAAAGTAACAAAACAATCTATCACTGGCCACTTGTCATATTGGCTATGAGCAACATCTAGGTTCAGTGGCTGTAAATATCTGAATGCCGACTGCAGGAGCAGAGAATGGCGGAAGAGAAGAATGACTTTCAGCCCAATCCTACCTAACTCTTCCTGCGCTGATGCAGTTATGTCAAAGGAGTGTGTGTTGCATCCTGAGGGGAGGGTGGTTGGGTCCCGGAGGCCTCCTAGAGGTAAGAGAACAACTTTACCTTTGCCTTGGGTCAGGCCTCTTCCAGTGGCACAGTGGGCCATTAGGATTGGGCCCTTTCTCTCCTGCATGTGGGTTTCCCAGAGGTAGCTGATGAGCCACTGTAGGGAACAGGATGCTAGACTAGATGGGCCTTTGGCCACATACAGGAGGGCTGCTTCTGAGCCCATGCAGGTTTAGTCATTCACTTCTCAGAGAATGTAGTGATAGGGCAGTCCCAATTTAATTAAAGCATCTGGAATCTCCCGCTCCCTCCTGTACCCCTTTTTGTCCCTTACCTGTCTGGATTGAAATTCTGTCATCAGAACACCGAGCACAATCATAGCAACAAACTTGTTTCCCCTGCTGAATGATTCTGCTATATCCAGGGTGGCAGCTCTTGACACATCGAGCACAGGGCAGTGTCTAACAAGAGCCACAAAAACTTGATTATTTATGGTGGAAATACCAGTAAGCTGACTTTCCACTATCTGATCCTTATGGTTTCATTAATAAGAACATAAGCAGATCCCTGCTGGATCAGGCCAAGGGCCCATCTAGTCCAGCTTCCTGTATCTTACAGTGGCCCACCAGATGCCTCATGGAGCACACAACAAGATACCTGTATTCCGTGTCCACTCCCTTGCACCTGGCATTCTGAGAGAGACTACCTCTAAAACCCAGAGATTGCATATATTGTAGTCATCAAGGTTTGTATGTAACCTGTGATCATAGGAAGGGGGTAACTGATCAGTGGGTTGATCAGCATGAATGTTGAAATTACCACTGTTGAAGTTACCGTTCCCAGTGGTCATAATCTTGCTTGGAAAACACTTTCCTTTGCCTTCTCTGTATGAACAGAGGGAGAGAGGATTTGCACGATTTCCCCCTCTATACACCTGGCACTTCCCAAATCTCTGGAGGCCCATGATTGGTTTAATGTTTGAATTGGGTTCAAACATCTAAAATCCAACAGTATAGCCCCCAATAATAGAGTCAACCATATGGAATATGGATTGATGCACATTGAGCTTTCGGTACATAACTTGTTCAGATTTGATGACTCCAGGGCATGTCTGGGGGGGGGGGCATAAAGGAAAAACTCACCTGATTAAACTTCTGATTCCACACAATGGCACTTCCATTAATGATAAACTCTTTCCCTGCAGGTGCCTGGGGGTCCAGCCTTCCAATGCGGACTCTCCGGAAGGATTGATTGGGGAATGTGATCAAATTGATAATTTCATATCCAGAAGCCAGTTCTTGGTTTTCATCAAAAAATATTTCTTCCCCAGCAGTATTATTAAAGTGGACATTGCTTAGAAATTGATGAAGCTAGATTAGGAGTGAAAGAAAAGTCTATCATTAAAGATGTCTACAGACATGCGAGGAGCCCTGAACGGGCAGAGAGCACCGGCCAGCTCAGAAGAGTTCCGGCCTGCTGCAATGGAGCTGGCAGGCCAGGAAAGGCTGGGGCTGCCCGAGGATGAGCGGCAGGATGAAGCGGTGGGATGAAGCCTAGGCAGGATGAAGCCTAGGCAAGCAGCATGAGGAAGGATGGCGCGCACAGCGCGAAGGACGACACCAGGAGCGGCGTCACTTTGAAAAGGCCTTTGAAAAGGCAAGTGGTGGTGGCAAAATGGCCATTTTCAGGGCCATAAACAAACAAACAAACAAACAAAAATTTCAGGCGCCCTTTGGGCGGTGGGCAGGGTGCTGTTCCAGTTGGGGACCAGGAAAATCTGGTAAGCCAAGGCATGATGGTTCAGGAATGGAGGCTGGAGTGGGAAGGAAGTGAGTTAGTACTCCCCACAAAGTCCAAGAACAGGAGGCGCTAAAGCAGAGGTGAAACTAGACTGGAGCGGAGGCAAATAGTTCTGTAAGACTCCGTTACACCGGAGTCAACGGCCCCTCCCCTTTGCTGTTGGAGCCATTCTGGCAGGGACAGGGGAGTGTCCTGCGTGTTGCCATTGCCGCCAGAATGGCTCCAACAGCAAGGGAGAGGGGCCGTTGACTCCGGTGTAATGGAGTCTTGCAGAACTACTTGCCTCCGCTCCAGTCTAGCTATGCCACTGCTCTAAAGCAAATGGTTTTTATATGGTTTTGCCTCAAGGGGATTCTTCAGTGGAGTGACTCAATCAGGAGGTTCTCTACTGTTAGCCACGGACCACTGATGGCTTCTACATTTGTCCCACCACTCACTTAAGGAGGTGGGAGTCAGTTGGATGGATGTTGGATGGATGTTATCTTGTTGTCTTGTGCTCCCCGAGGCATCTGGTGTGGCCACTGTGTGATACAGGAAGCTGGACTAGATGAGCTTTTGGCCTGATCCAGCAGGGCTCTTCTTATGTTCTTATGTTCTTATGTTCTTATGTGAAGATACGAAGATTGACTTCCGGTTCTGGCTCTGGCCGCAGCAGACGGACGATAAGTAGCTCCACTGATTTTCAAGGCTGGAAGCTTGAAATAAGTCCAAATTGTTTTGAATTCTTTATCTGACTATGAAGCTTTAGCTGTTCTCATACTAACAACAAATTCTGGGATTTCGGCTACAATTGATAGGACAGCTGTGCCTGCAGCTAGACTTTACTAATTGAGGCATAGCTGAAGAAAACGCCGTGTAGCCATTTTAACTCTAAGTGGAATGCGGGCAGCTAAGCCTGTAGTTTTATTTGAGCTTTAAGTCAGCTACAGTTTTAAGGTTTTTTGTGGGCTTTAACAGCTCTTGGACTTTTAAGTGCTGCTCCAAAGATACTCGGACAAACTGAAGGAACTGGGATGATCTTGTTTTAAGAAGGACAGAGATAACAGAGATAGTGCCTTGCGGTTGGCTATTATTATAAGAAGCTTTAGCAGTAGCCAAATGAAAATTGAAAGCTACTGAACTGACAATTAATGAGATAAAATTAATATGGGACGCAAAAGGACTCACTCACTGGAGGGCGAGGAGGGCAAGAAACTGTCTCCGGTATCTAAACAGTCCAGGCTCGACGATTTTTTTGCGCCAATAAAAACATAATTAAAGACGCAGAACAGCCCTGATCATTTAGAGGCTGCTTTTGAGGAGATTGAGTGTCTGCTCTCCCCCAAGGAAACTCAGAAGGCTAATGGCATATTCCACCTGAGAGATGACAACAACCTTGAGGGGAATTAGGATACTGATTGCCTAGTACAACAGACATTCTTGGTGGCCGCGACTCTACAAAAAATATTCACGCAGTTAGAGCGTATAATAGGACTGCTTCAGGAGAAGGACAAAAGTACCCAGCCAGAGAAATTACAGAACCCAACTGTACACACTAGAGAGACTGATTTTTTAACTAGAAGGGTTACATCTGACCAGCAGTCAACTGGCAATAATATCTACACAGCTCATGGGAGTATTCCTGCTACTTTAATCTACGATCCAAAGAGCATAGTCATCACTGTTTCTCCTTTTTGGGGGAGACATATTGATTGGTCTACCAAATGGAGGGCCAGACAGCATTTAGCATTTCTTCTTGAGATGGCTCCTGCTGCTATAGACCTGTTAAAGCTGGAAAGGCTGCCTAGTGCAAGAAGTCAAGAACGTTTTTTACTCCACTTCCGCACAAATAGTATCCCAAGGCAGCTCTTTGCCCAAGCCACTGACAGCCCATTCCAACCCAAGTGCTAAGCAGCCCAAGTCAGACCTAAAGTCAGCCTAAGTCGTTTAGGTCGAAGTTAGGTCTGGAATGCAACCATTTACGGCGAAGTTAGGTCAAAGTTAGGTCGAAGTTACGACCAACGGACTAAGAACAGCCCATTCCAACCCAAGGGCTAAGCAGCACAAGTCAGACCTAAAGTTGACCTAAAAGTGGGCGGAACATGGGCGGACCGTGGGTGTAACGGGGGCGGCAACCAATTAACGTTGGATTCCAGACCCTGGCAAGCACAGACACGCCCCCTCCAACACAAATGCTGACACAAAATTTAGGTCGACCAAAAAGGTGGACCCAAATTCGAGGAGACCCATAGGAGCCATTTTACCTTACCTAAGCCAGCCCTCTCCTGAAAATTTCTAACACCCTACTCCTGAGTTAGGTCAGAGTTAGGATGGAGTTGGGCCTGCTAGGTCTGGAAACCGACAGAGTTATGCCTAAGATAGGGAGCCTATCAGCACCCAGCCCCACCCAGCCTCATTCCCACAAAAGCCCAGCCCCAGACCTCCAGTCACTCTCTCTCTCTCTCTCTCTGAGCACGTGGCGTGGGGTTCTGTCCCTCACAGCCACAAAGTGGGACTTTGTCGGTGGAGGGCAAAATTCACAAACACCCCACTTCTCTCTTCTCCTCTCTGCCTCCCTCTAGGGCAGAGAGGGCTGTTCTGGCTGTGGCCAACCTGTTTACAGCTGTGCCTGGGCAGCTGCCTCCATGCAAGTGTTTGCTAACCCATGTCTTTCTCCCAGCCCCTCTTCCCCCCCCCCCACAGGCAACAACACCAGCAGGTAAGAGCAGGTAAGAGCAGGGTTTGTGCTGACATGTGGTCTGACTGCTGCCTCTTTGCATTTAGAAATATAGGAAGGATACATGCCTCTTTACCAATGTGTTGTCTCATAGCTGTCTGCATAGCCTGCCATGACATGCCTCTCTACCAATGTCTTGTCTCATAGCTGCCTGCAGAGCCTGCCATGACATGCCTCTCTACCAATGTGTTGTCTCATAGCTGTCTGCATAGCCTGCTATGATATATAGGATACATGCCTCTTTACCACTGTTGTGTCTGATTGCTGCCTGTAGTCATGTGAGCAGACAATGCCACAAGTGTGGAACTGTTAGCCTTATGTAGACACCAGCTGTTTCCCCCCCCCCTTTTCTCCACAGGGTCTACTGACAGGTCAGTATTGCTAGGTTTGCCATGGTTGTGACCCCCAAGTTGTGTTGTTGTCTCTCTCTTTGACCCTTTCCCCTTACAGGATCATGCTCTCCTTACACCCAGGTAAGCAGCTCAGACCATGCTCTCTTTGACCCTTTCCCCTTACAGGATCATGCTCTCCTTACACCCAGGTAAGCAGCTCAGACCATGCTATGTGTGTCACACCTATCAGCTGTGTTTTATTTCTCTCCCTGCAGGCTTTTGCAACCGGCACACTGGCTTGTCTTCAATGGTGACTGCTTCCACATACCAGCTGACATGTAACTCCCCCTTGTTTTTGTCTTCCCAGCAACGTCCACTATCACCTACCTTCCTGGGAGCACCCCTGGGCCTGCAGTCTGGTTGCCCCACTGTCGTCTGCCTCGATGCTGCCAGAGGTCAGAGCCCTGCAACCCTCCTCAGCTGCCGGCGCTGCTGCTCCACCTCCCTGGCTGTAGTTCTTGCTGCCCCTCCCCTTTCTATGGAGCAGGCTGTGGTTCCACAGGGGGAGAGCCTGCATGTCCAGGTCCATGGGGCAGGTGTGCTGCTGCTGCTTTCTGATTGGCTGCTGTGACTACTCCTGGCAGCCTCGCCTGGCCATCTCTGCTAATGTTCCAGAACAATAAAGATGCCCCTCGGGCAGAGCCCCAGTGAAACATATGTGCCCAATGTTTACACAAGCATTGCCCCACACACACACAGACAGCCCCCAGCACTGAAGCCCCTACATGAGTCCCACCCAGGGACTGCCACGGCCTTCCCTGGGAGAACCCAGCAGGGGCGCTGCGAGACCCCCATGGCACAGAGGGGAGGGGGGAGTCAGGGGGCCCTCTCAGGCAGGCAAACAGTGACAGCCAGGGCGTCCGCCCCGTAATGCAGGCGCCTCCGTCGAAGGTCTGCCCGTAATGCAGGCGCCTCCGTCGAAGGTCCGCCTGTAATGAAGGCGATTCCGTCGAAGGTCCGCCCGTAATGCAGGCGCCTCCGTCGAAGGTCTGCCCGTAATGAAGGCGCTTCCGTCGAAGGTCCGCCCGTAATGCAGGCGCCTCCGTCGAAGATCTGCCCGTAATGCAGCCACTTCCGCCCAAAGTCTGTCTGCATAAGAGGCGCCTGTTTATGCATCACCTTCATCTGCGGAGCGCCCCCTGTGTCCCTATCGGTCTCTGCAGACCCCTCTCTCGGAATCTGTCTCCCACCAGCCTTGTTGTCTGTCTGTCTGTCTGTCTGTCTCTGACCCACCCATGCCCCTCCCCAGCACCCCCTGTCTGCCTGCCTGTGTGTCTGCCTCTCCTCCCACTCCCTGATGATGGCTGCTGGCCACCCCCCACCCTGCTAGAGCGCCTGCTGTGAGGCGCCGTCGTCGCCCCATCTGGGGGTGTGATGAGCTGTGTGAGCCCTTCACGCTCGCAGCAGACAAGCCCAAGGCATCTCTTGGTCTTGGCCGGGGCACAGAGCAGCAGGCACGCAGGGATGCCTTCTTTGTGGGCATTGCCCCGGCCTTGGAGGCCCAGGGCTTCAGGCAACGCACGGGCGAGTCATGTCAGAGGCAGTTCCAGTCCTCATGAGACCCCCCTTGTGTGTGACGTTCCCACCCCCCTCCCCTTCCCTTCCCTCCCCCGCTCACCCCCCAGTGCAGCCTCAACGTGGCTTGGGGGTGGCATCGCCTTCTGCAGGAGGGAGGGGACGGCCACTCTCCCCTGCAGCAGGTGGCTGATGCACAGGGTGCCCTGTGGCGGCTGGGCTCAGGCACCTCGCTCACCTGTCACCTGCCCTGCGCCCACCACATGACTGGCGCAACCCCCCTGCCTGCGGTCAGCCCCTTTGCGAGCGGGCTGCGACAGACCCTGTGGCAGCTGCCATGGATGGACGCTGACACATGCAGACAGAGGCCTGCACATGCCTGAGCCAGACACGGAGCCCGGAGAAGAGTCTGCCTGCCTGGGAGGTAAGTGTTGCCTGGATCCTGGGGTGGTGCTGGGCCACAGAAACTGCAGCCTGCCTAACTCAGGCATAACTCTGACCTACCTCAGGCATAACTTCTGTCTAACTTAGGCTGCACTTAGGCCACACTTATGCCTGACTTGGAGAGGAGTTGGGTTGGAATGGGCTGTGAGTTAATGGGCTTTGGGATTAGGTTTCAACGGCATTTCCGAGATCCCTCTGTACAGAAGCTGGTTTCTTCAAGTGTAAAGAGGAAAGATATGGTAGCCAAGGAGGCTACTGAAGATTTGATGTGGACACCAGATCCGACTTTAGTTGAGATCCCTCGGAAAACTGCAACTTTGCGGAATATATTAGACCAAATTGCACCATTAGATCTACCTGTGCCTATGGAATTGACTAAAGTAAAAACTTCTAAACTTCCTGTTACTTTGGACAAGCCAGTTTTACCAAACTCCAATTTACACCTGGATATGATTGACCTTGATTCAGGCCTCACAGAAGATGAAATGAATGCTAGACTTTTGTCCTCGTTTGGATGTTTGCCACTTGACGAACAAGACATCATGATCAAGAGATTGGAAACTCTAGTTTACTCCCTAAAAGATAAGCAGTCAACTACTGCTATTGATCTGCAGGGCACTTCTAGACCCCGTGTCCATAATGCATCGATGGAGACCCCAAAGCATGTAGGCCTCCCTTTTTGTGAGGGGAAACAACCCCCATTGGAACCAACTGTCACCATTAAAAAAAGGATCCTGAATTCCAATGTGATTGTCCCTTCGGATGACCCTGGATTATGTGCGATAACTGGTGACTGTAGCCCAATGCAACAGCAAGGAAATACGGGCCCAGTCTGACTGTGCAATAATAAACCTGAGCCAGGCTCAGGGAAATTGCTAGAACTTGCCTCCTGGAACATTGCAGGTTGGACTCGCTGCAAAAGTCATGACTATTCCTTTTTTGATCGGAACTATGATATAATCTTGCTCCAGGAGACTTGGACAGCCAATGAACTCAGGATAGATGGTTTTAATTCCTTTAGCAAGGGGGCTACTGTTGGGGTAGGACCAGGGAGGCTGAAGGGGGGTTTGGGTATTCTGGTTTCCACTTCCCTGAATGCAAGATGCAAAGAGGTACGTTCTCTGGACCAGAGGGCTATGGCTGTTCGCATTGAGTTAGGTGCTGTGACAGTTCTAGTAGTCAATGTTTATCTTTCTCCTCAACAAGTAAAGGCCCATATAACTAAGACCTGGGCGGATTTAGAACAATACATTGAAGATCTAATCCTTGATAATCCAGTTGATATGGTATTTTTGGGAGGTGATTTTAATGCCCGAATTGGTTCACAAGCCCCTCCTCTGAATGGAAAGATCGAAGGGCTTACTGCGAAACAGGGCACTGATTATAGTCATCCTCACTTTCCGCGTCTTTTAATCTATTCCCCTGGGTTAGAAGCCTGCATGTACTTCCTGACTTAGATAGCGACCACTTACCTCTCCTTTTGCGGATGGAGTTGCCATCGCAACAAGTTTATCTCAAAAATTCCTCTAGATTACATATTAAGCCCTCAAAACGGGAGGGTTGCCATGTTAGGTGGACTCCCCGGCTAGAACTAAAGGCAAAAGCATTCTTGGCGGGTGAGAGTATTGTAGCTTCTCGAAGGGCCATTATGAATAATGATGGGGACAATGATTTCTTGTCTCCCTACGAGCAAATTACTCGGGGACTGAAATCTTTACTGGTACAAGATACTTGCCCACAAGTTAGCCAAACACGCAGGTATTCTAAAAGGTGGTTTGATGGAGATTGTGTTAAAGCCAAACAGGAGCTTAACTCCGCTTATCAATTATATAGATCAGATCCTGGTGCCGATACTCTGGCCTCTCGCCAACATATTTTACAACTTAAAAAAAGATATAAGAACATAGTGGCTAAGAAGAAGAAGGCAGATGTAATGGTCCAATGGGAGCAATTAATTCAAGCAGCTAAGGAGAAAAATTCAGTCCACTTTTGGAAAATGATATCCAATTACTCCTTCGAAGATTCTTCCCCTCTAGATTCTCTTATTTCGGCAAGCACCTGGGAAATTTATTTTCAAAAGTTATATACAGACCCATCATACAAAGGGCCTGTGCAAAAGCCAGATGACCTACCTCAATGGCCCCCAGTTTCAATAGAAGAGGTGACATCTTTAATTAACCAACTTAAAAATGGCAAAGCTCCTGGTATTGATAGCATCCCTCCAGAGCTAATAAAAAATAATGTTGACTGGTGGGCCCCACTTTTAGCCTCCCTCTTTACGAACATCGATTCAATGGGATGTATACCAAAGGAGTGGGGGCAGGCGGTTATAGTCCCGTTTTTTAAGAAAGGTAGGAGGGAAGATCCAGCTAATTATAGGCCGATAAGTTTGCTAAGTATAATTAGCAAACTGTATGCAGGCCATTTGTTAGATAAACTCAAATGCTGGGTTGAACAGGAAAATCTACTTGCTGAGGAACAAGGTGGTTTTAGAGAAGGTAGGTCTACAATAGGCCATATTCTGATTATGCAACATCTTATCGAAAAATATGCTGCTGTTAAATCTGGCTCCCTGCATGTGGCATTTATCGATCTAAAATCTGCCTTTGACTCAATCTCCAGAACTAAACTCTGGGAGAAGCTAGAGGGCACTTCTATAGACCGCAGATTGTTGTTTTTGATAAGCACTCTGTATTTCAATACTTCCCTTAAGGTGAGATGCTCTAAAAATGGGCATCTCTCAAATTTAATTCCAACATACAAGGGGGTAAAACAGGGTTGTGTTTTGGTACCCCTTTTATTTAACATCTACATAAATAGCCTACCAGAGTATCTGAACAATTCCGATTTTCATCCTCCAACATTAGCCAATCGTAAGATACCTGTGCTATTATATGCCAACGATACTGTTATTCTATCGAGAACCCCTGTGGGATTGAGAAGGGCTTTAAAGAAATTCAGTCTTTTCTGTGAAGAGAACCAGTTGGTAATTAACTACCAGAAAACTAAAGTTCTATCCTTTGGTAAGAGACCCAAGATTAAGGCTTGGAGTATTAACAGCCATAGGCTAGAACAGGTGCCCACATACAAATATCTGGGGGTAGTGCTGCAAGCATCTGGTGCCAGAATTGCCCATCATGAATCTGTGGCCGAGGCAGGGCAGAGATCTGCCCGAGCAGTAACCAAGTTTTTCTATACCAAAGGTGGCCTTTATATTCCAGCAGCTATTAAATTATATCAAGCCAAAATCTTGTCCCAACTGTTATATGGAACAACTTTGGGACCTCCTTCCTCCAGTTTTGCCTCTCTGGAACGTGTTCAATCTAAGTTCCTTAGATCCATATTTCAAGTGTCCAGCTATGTTTCGAATGCAAGCTTGCGTCTGGACGCTGGTCTGATAAAAGTTGAGGCTAGGGTTTCCCTTGCCTCTATTAACATCTGGCTTAATCTAAACTCCAATGTCCAGAGCTTTACATCTCTGATTTTGCATGACAACTTTCAATTGTCCTGGCTTAAAGCTGTGTACACAAAGCTGAGGCACTTGGGGTTTTCTCCCGAAGCCATTTTGGCAATGGATCATGTTCATGCAAGAACGACTATAAGGCAGAGGCTATTAGATAATGAGAGGCAGGGGGACATCAGTAGAACCCCAACTTTTCTTGCTGCAGAGGATGTCAGATATATAGTTGCGCCAGCCACCTATCTTACAATACTGGAGTTCCCGAGGCATAGGAGGGCTTTTTTCCTAGCTAGGTGGAGAGCGCTCCCTTCGGCAATTGTTGAGGGTCGCTATAGGAGGATCCCTATTTCTGAAAGGGTATGCCCTTGTGGCTCAGGAGATGTAGAAACAACTGAACATGTCTTGTTCCACTGTCCATTCTATCAGGGTATCCGCTCCAAATTTATTTCTCCCCTGACTAGGGAATTCCCGGACTTGCCTGATGTTATGATGTCTAATAAACTTCTTTTGGGAACTAATTCTCGGTTCACAATTTGGAGCGCAAGCTTCTTGGCAGCTGCTTGCAAAATTCGCACAGGTATTGTCGAAACTGAGGACAAGTATTAATATTATTCTCTGCTTCTTTATTTCTTGCTTTATTTGTCCTCATTTGCTAAATTTTAGCTCTGATAATGTTTGTTTCTGTTTTTAATTTTGTTGTATTCTGTTCTTGTTGGTCTTTGACCGTATTAATAAATGATGATGATGATACGAAGATCACTGAAGGTGTGAAACCTGTCGTTTGTCTTTCGAAAGGTGCTTTTCCCAACTCAGGAATCCAGGGAATTGGCTAGGGCCATAAATCATTATTACATCTGCTGCTCCAGCAGGATTTAGAGCTGGAAAGCTCCTTTTCCATTTTGGAGGTGTGAAAACTGCATTAACATTTAAGCAGTAATCAAGCTTTGTTCAAATCTGGAGTGCTGAATTCTAGAGGTCAATTCAAGGAGTGTGCATGTGTGTGTGTGTGTGTGGGGGGGGTATTACACAGCATTATAATCAAAAGCTTAGCCTCCTGCCAACAGTCCTTCTAAGAGTCAAGGTAGTGGCCCAGCCCTTTGCTCTCCAGGCAGGCACCCACCACCAAGTGCACGTGTTTAGATGTGTGTCTCCTGAACACCTTGAATTAGACAGAAATAAACAGAAATGAAATATTGAGCATGTAACAACACTCTCACTACTTTGACTGGGGTTTATTCCCTCGTAGCTATGTTTAGGATAGCAGCCTTATGATGAATTACCTCCCATGGTTGAACATCCAGATTCCATCTCACTCCATTCCTCATCACTTTCTGTTTGGACCTTGAGAAATACATCTCATGGAGAGCATGTGCTACAGCATAAACCGCATTGTAGATACTGTAGCTCTGGGCAGACATTCCCATTTCAAACATAGGTCCAGGGAGGTTCGCCAGCTTCTCCTTCCCAGTACAATTCTCTCCATCTGGGATATAGAAGTGATACACGGGGAACGAACAATGGAAAGCATTAGACCAGAACTGAAGCATGAAATAAAGGTCAGAGTGATGTGGATTTATATTTTCCAGGAAGTCCTGGAACCCTGGTACCACACTTGTGTGGGTTGTGAAGGACAAGGTGCCATTGAGGGATTTTACTGTGAATCTGTTCCAAGCAAATATAGCTGTGTAATCCCATTGAGAGGTCACAATCCAAACCCTCTCCATTGGAGACATCTGAAAATACTCATGTGATTCTAGAATCATTCGTAAACCCTCCATAGACTGACCATCTCCATAGACAAGGATGACATTGATTTTGCTGTATGATATGAGAGTATGAGAAATCCACCCCAGCATATTATTGACGGTTTCATTTGATCCATGAGCCATCTCTGTTGGAACTGATAATGATAAAGCAATGCAAATACTGTTCTCAGAGAGCCGGGGTTTCAGAGTTCGAAGAAACGATTCTCCACTGCCATCATCTGATACAAGGAGGCCAATCCAATTCCATCCAAAATGCTTGAGGAGTTGAATAATTCCAATGTTCTGAGATTTTTCATTTGGAACCATCCGGAAGAATGAAGGGAACCGCATTTTATCATGAAGCACTGGGTCAAAAGAGCCATAACTGAGCTATTAGGAAGAAAAAAGAAATATTTCAATGGTGAGGTGTATCCCTTATTGAACAGAGTTTCTTCTTGAGTTCACAGACACTCTCCTACAAGTATCACATACTGTATAACTGGAGTAGGAGATGGGTGATATCACCAAGGTTCAAACTGGGTAAGGAGTCCAAGCAGAAGAACAAAGAGACCTAGTTACTTGTGGTTTAAACTACTGTGCTATTGAATTCTGGGGCAGGGATAAAGCACAGTTTATGAGAATATAATTTGGGGTGAATTATGGTCCTGTCATTCCAAGGCGTGAACATGAATTCTGTGTCTTAAAGATGTTCCCACTGAGATTAGACTTTTAACATTACAGATCTCAAAGATGACACAAGTAGGGTGTTGGAAAGGGACCGTCACTTTCCTGAGTACTACAGCTATGCCTCTGTATGGAGACAGGTACCTGTGGTGTCTTGTAGATATTTAAGATGTTGGCCATTTGGATGATGTTTTGGGATGTGAGTCCACCAATGGCAGCCATAAACTTCTTATTCCTGACACAGTCATAATTGGGGATATGTGACTGTCCCATGAAGAGTAGATTGAGAGTGTTCCCCCATGTGTGACTAGGATTAAAATTATTGTCAAAGATCCAGAATCCCAATGTGGTGTTGGGTAACAACTTCGCATCTTTGTTGATTTCTTTAATGGCAAAAGCGGATGCGAGGACATGCTGGTAGTTTTTAGGCAGTAACCTGCAATGAGATTTGCCGGGAATCTCATGATCCTATTCCACAGAAATAGGTGCATTGGTTTCATACAATTCTAGGCACAAACGTTAATGCAACTGGGTCGGTTCTGCCTACTGCAAACCCTATTAGGTCTGCCAGTTTTCCATCTGACAGATAACTATTTATCTAGTTCCACTTCTCTTACCATAACAGAAAACGGTCTCCATATTGAATTTTTTTTCTGTCATATGAGTCAAAACGTTAATTGCTTTATCTTGTGTGATGCTCCACATATAATAGAAACTCTCTAACAATCCCGGCCTGGAAATTAAGGGTTGGCTCTTCCAGCCCTATCTGTGGACAACCCTAGCAACATCTATCACACTTCGTGTAGAGGAGATTAGGGTAGGCGGTTAATTTTCCTTACAAATTTTCTGTAGCTTGTACAGTTGCATGAACAGGTTCTTCTCAGCAGAAGCATGACTGGAGACATATATGTGTGGACTTTGGGAAGGGAATGATGTCAGCTAGTCATGGATGATGCATATGAAAGGCTCTGCTTAACATGAATTGATTGGCCCCTTTAGTTGCATTCTGCATGGAAGAAACACTTGCAACATGGTAGCAGGTACATGGGAAAGAGAAAAGTTATCTCAGAACTCTGTGGGAGCTGCTGTGCTCTCGCTCTCTGCACACACAGCATGCAGGACTGTGCGCCATGACATTAGCATAAGCACTGTCTGAAAACCACAGAGAATTTCTATGCTTGTGCTCAAAGAATGAGGAGGAAAATAAATCATGTTTCACCTAACTCAGAATGGTCATGTGCAGTGAGTATTTATTTTCCCCAGGTGGCGATTGTCCTGCTTACAACTAAGCTTAAAAAAGAACCCAGCAAACATGTGTGTTGTTTGTATGTTTGGTTGTTATCCTGCAAGATGAATCCTACTTTTTTTTAATTCATTCAGGTTCTACTTTTTGTGGGGCTAATGATCTAGAATCCTGGAGAACTGGTGTGAGCTCATTCATAAATTGCATCACTTGATTTTCTCTAGATGTGACTGTTACACACTTGATAACAGGTAGCTCAATATGTGAATAAGTCCCACAATAAAACATTATGGTTGAAATATGAAAGCTGTTAATCCTGTTACTGACCTTTTAATCTTCACATGAAAGCTGTCATTGTGGTTTTAGCAGTAGCACTGCTGGGGGGGGGGTCGGGCAGGCGCGGTAAGTGCTGCATGGTGCTACACGGCGGTGCAAAGAGACCCTTCTCACTTGCCGTTGGACCCATTCTGGCAACGCTGCCTTCGCTGCCAGAATGGCTCCAACAATGAGTGGAAGGGGCCACTTTGCACCACTGCGTAGCGCCTTGCAGCACTTACCGCACTGCCCCCGTCCCTCTGGCTTTGCTACTGGGTGTTGGATCTTTGATAGACCATTCACAACATGCAAGTCACCACTTGGTGAGCCACCACTGGAAATCGCCACATACAAGTCACATGTGACGAGCATCAATGTGTGAGGCCGCCCTTATACTGCAAATGCGATGCAATTGTTTAAAGGAAAATTAGCTAAACTACATTAGAATGATCTCAAGCTCCAGTGTTGCTCTTACAAACAACAAAGTTCTACTTACCAGCCTAACAAAGATGGCTCTGGGAGTCCTGTAAAGTTGAGTAAAGGCAGTTCAAGAAATACAATGGACACAAACTTCCCAATGAGAATATCAGCATTGATGCCCTGAAAGGTTTGAAGAACTTCTGGCTGCAAACAGCTTACAGATTTCAAATTCCTGCTGCAGGTATGAGGCAACAGCAGGAGGATCAAGAACAAAAGCATTCTGAATGCCAGTGAATGTTGGCCCTCATCGCAACCATATGCATGCAGGATCACATACAAAACAGCCTGTCTGGTTCTGAGCAGCATGCTCTGTGACAAACACCGCAGAAAGTCAGCTGCAGAACACAAAGCAGCCTTCACCAGTGCTTGGAACTGGGCTTCATCTGTGAGCAACAAAGCATCAATGCTCTTTGTCACAGCCACCCCTACACCTAACGTCCCGCAACTCTGCAGCATGCTGGTTTCAAGAGTCTTTATCAACTCAACGCAACCCAGTGCAAGGTGTTTTTGCTACTAGGTTTGCACGTGCAAACTCAGGCTACCTGTGGGATGTCCCCAAGAATCAGAGCTCAGTCAAAGTGATTTTGATAATTACAGACCTGAGAAACGTACAACCTGAGAAACATGTACAACCTGAGAAAACATGTTTATGTCATCCCAACATAGAAAACATCTGCTCTTCTTCAAGGAAGTGATGGGGTTTCAGATCTTCAGTTAGTATCATGGCGCAAGTTGCTGGACCCCAGCAACAGATCTGAACCCCAGCAAATCTCCACCTGAGTAAAGTACCCTTTGCACTATGCATCTTTCCCCAACTTAAAGCCATGGGGCACTGTGTTCCTCAACCCCGCTTGCCCATTCCTGTGCCCTTCCTTGCTACACTCAACATCTTCCACACTCTTCTCTTTTTATTGTGTTCTGTTGCATCAAATGTACTGTTCAAAGTACCACAGGTAGGCTTGTGGTGCATGGGAAACACAAATCATGTACACATCAGGAAAGAATATGTCAAACCCTCTCTTTCTTTCAGTGTTCCATGTGCAGTCAAGTGGATGACATGCTTAGGCTTACTGCCTCATTGACGGTCCTCCTACTTCTGAGTACAGCCGTCCCAACGGATTGCATGCCATATCCTGTCAGGGGAACAGTTCCAGAGGCCTGCTCGAGGTAATGGAACATGCTTCCCTGACCTCTGCTTCCCTGATAGGTCCACTCAGACCTGTGAAGTCTCTCTTGCTGGCACAACTCCAAGTGGAGCCAGTGAGATGAATCAAGGCCAGGAAGGAGGATAGGATATCTACAGAGCCTCTGCAGCTAATAACCGCCCCCTTCCTGCCCTCGACACACCACCATCACTACCTGGGTTCCCACCCTGTTCATGCTCCTCCCTGCCCTGTTCCACAGCCCACCAGCTGCGCCAACGTACTAGAACTGGGGCATCTTTGCAAGTTGTTTCTGGAAGCAGCCCAGTAGTGCACAGTAGAGGAGGAATGCCTTGGGATGGGGGGGGGGGTCCGTCCCCGTGCAGCACGTGGTGGGGTGTCTTACCGACAAAATGGCGGTGGCGACAAGAAGATGGTGGTGTGGCAGCAGAGAAGGAGGTGTAGCTACAGGCGGCAGCAGCAAAGGCGGCAGAACAGCTCAGATTCAGAACCTTTATTGGCATAATTAAGACATACATAACATACAACAAACGTATAACAAGTACATAACAACCATAAATAGGGGTGAAGAGTCCTAAACCTAGCATACACTACCCATATGACTTGCACTACGCCTCTTTACAATCTGCTTTAAGTAGGTTGCAACTTTTTCTGTTAATACAGCATCTACACCCTGTAAAATAATCCGGGTTTTTTCCTGATCTCCCCAACCCCACCTATTTGACAAGATCGGATATAAATATTTCACATGTAGATCATTATACAGAGGGCAATAAAATAACATATGGTGCAGAGATTCCATATCTCCCACAGCACAAGAACAACATCTCTCCCTAGATGGAATCTCTCTGTAATTCCCATAAAGTAACTCTGATGGCAATGCCATCATGGCATGACATTACACCTTGCCAATAAGAAGGCCCTACAATCAGATGGGCATTTTAGATGGTATAAATACTCTGCCCGTTGGCCATACTTAATAGGAATCTGATAATGGAGTAGTGAGCATGTCGTGTTGGCAGCATGCTGAAGTTCTTGCTCAGAACAACTCAGAGATGGCAGGAGAAGCCGTCCACTGCCTCATCACATCCATTTGTTTGGTCCCCACCCTCCCGCCTGACCCCTGAGGGATGTTTGGCTCAAGATGACATCCCTTGGGGGCGGACCCTGTGACGTCGCATCTGGCCATGACATCACAGGGGGGGACAGCAGAGCTCCTCTATTGGTAGTGCATGATATAGTGTGTCGTGATTTGCAATGCTAGGAAGGCTGGCCTGATAGGATTGGCCCTGTGTGTGCAGCTGACCAGGCTCTGAAGATGGCTGCAGCAGCAGCAAAATGGCGGCGGACGACAATGAGGAGACGGCAGCGGCGGAGGCTTCAACTGAGCAGCAGGAGTCCTGGCCGACTTGGCGGCTGCAGCAGTAGAATGGCAGCAATGGCAGCGGATGACAACGATGAGAAGGCGGTGGCGGCAGCAGCAGCAGAGTGGCGGCAATGGCGGTGGACAATGATGACGAGAAGATGGCGGCAATGGCAGCGACAGGACAGGCCAATTAATTAATTAATTAATTCAAACAAATAAATAAATAATTTTTTTGGCCAATTTTTTAAAAAAAACATTTTATTTTAGTTTTATTTAATCAATCAATCAATTATTTATTTAATTAATTAAATAATGGAGGGGGGTGTCCCGGTCTAGAACCAGGAAAATCTGGTAAAACATGACAGATCTCTAGATAAATTTCCCATATTCACATTAGATATTTCTTCTGGCTGTAAATGTAGACGACGAAAGGAATGCTACAATATATAAACAAATTATGCTTTCATTCATTACTAATATAAGAAAGCAAGCATAAAGAGGGATATGGTTCACAAATAAAAAGTTGAGAAGCATCAAGTAAGGTTGTTCTTTTTCCTTACGAGCTGCTCTCTGGTATTCAGGTGAGGTCTTAATACAATAATGTAACATTTGGGGAGGAAGATGCAACCCAACAAACCAGCACTGGAGGCCAAGATGGAGAAGATCTCCACGGCCACCATGTATTTCCCCTTGGTGCTCAGGTACGTTGGCACAAAAGAGACCCAAACACTGCAGAAGACCAACATGCTGAAGGTGATCAGTTTGGCTTCGTTAAAAGTATCCGGCAACATCCTGGCCAGGAAGGCCACAGTGAAGCTGACGAAGGCCAGAAACCCCATGTAACCAAGGACTACGTAGAACATGACATCTGAGCCTTCATTGCATTGTGCTATGATCTGATCGGTCTTAGAGTCCATGTCCAACTCCGGGAATGGGGGGGATGACGCTAGCCACACAGCACAGATGCCAGTTTGAATGAGAGTACAGAGAATGATGACTGATGCTGCCAGTCTCTTCCCCACCCATTTCCTCATTCTGTTTCCTGGCTTGGTGGCCAGGAAAGCCAGAACGACAGTGATGGTTTTGCCCAAAACACAGGAAACGGCCATGGAAAAGATGATGCCAAACAACGTTTGCCTGAAAAAGCAGGAGACCTTCCCAGGCCATCCAATAAAGAGTAAGGAGCAGAGAAAGCCAAAGAGCAGAGAGAAAAGCAGGGCGCAGGTGATGCTCCAATTGTTGGCTTTGACAAGGGGGGTATCCCGGTGGAGAATGAAGCTCCCCATCACCGCAACTGTGACCATGGAAAAGAAAAGGGCCATGGAAGCCAGAACTGCTCCCAGGGGCTCTTCGTAGGATAAGTAGGTGGTCCTTTTGGGGATGCACTGGTCCTGTTTCTCGTTAGGATACTGATCTTCCGGACATTTCTCACAGTGGTCAGCATCTGAAATTAATAAGCAACATCTTCATGAAGAGTATGGGGCTTACTTATGTGTAGGCATGCAGGGGGTTATGCTCTATGTTGGCTGCACTTGGCTCCCTGCGCATGTGCATTTGGTTGCTAACCATGCGCAGCTGGGTTGTTTGGCTGTCTCTGCAAATGCACAGCTTGGTCGCTGCACCGGCCCCCATGCCTTGCTTCTTTTGCTCATTCCCTATTTTGCCCGTGCTGGCAGCCCATGCCTTGTGCTTTCCCATGGGGTATGGCAGAGCTACCAGCATAGGATTTGATTTATGTTGTGGTGTCTGTACGCCATCGAGGCAGCAGTTAGTTAGGATTGGGCTGCCCGTCATTTCTTTTTCAGAGAACATAGTGGTAGGAATTACGGCAGCCCCAATTTAAAGCATCTGGAATCTCCTCCCTTGTATCCCTTGTCTTGCTTCTTGTTCCTTACCTGTCTGGGTTGAAATCCTTCCCGCAGAACACTGGGCACAATCATAGCAACAGGCTTGTTTCCCCTGCTGCATGACTCTGCTATACCCAGGGTGGCAGTTCTCAACACATCGAGCACAGGGCAGTGTCTAACAGGAGCCACAAAAACTTGATTATTATGGGGCAAATAAGCTGGTTTTCAATGTAATCATAATCACCTCCTCAGCTTCATCTCTTTTGTATGGAATACAGTCGGGTCTAATCAGAGGGAACATTGTGGTCTCATTGATAGCTCTGCTTGCTCATTTTCTGTGTCTCCAACTTCCCCTTTTGTGATCCTTAAGGTCTCATTAAACATACTCCTACTGATCTTTAGTCTTAAAAGCCCCCTGTTGGAAAGGGATTGGAATTCAGGAAGCTGGACTAGATGGGCCTTTGGCTTGATTATGTTCTTAACTTCTTCACATAATGAGCCAGACATTGTTTCATTTCTGCATCTCAGTTTTTATTTGCATATTTCTCCTTTTTGTGACAGAGGGCTCTCTATGTTCTGTTCAGGAAAATGGGACAAATCACTGGATGAGATTTGAGGATGCCAAGTTATTGACAGCTGAGGAGCAGAGTAGGAAGGGAAAGATGAGGGAATCAGCTCAAAGCCAAAAACAGAATTAGCTGGTTTGGGAGCTGAGAAGGGGGTCAGTTTGTTTATGAATAGTGTAGTGGCAGGGGGAGAATTGCAACATTTTCCCTCTCCACATCAGATATTGACAAAACATCTGGATGTACATAAGCTGGATGTACTTTAATGTTTCAGCTGAGTTCAGTTCAACATCCAACAATGAAGTCCCCAATACTGGAGTCAATTCCTACATATTTGGCTGTATACCAACCACAGAACTTGGGTTGATAGAACACTGTGAATCTAAGGCACATATACAGTACTTGTTCAGATTTTATGTGTGCTCAGGCATCTTTGGTCGTCTCCTAGGCATGTCTGATTAAACTCACCTGATTAAACTTCTGATTCCACACAATGGCACTTCCATTAATGATAAACTCTTTCCCTGCAGGTGCCTGGGGGTTCAGTCTTCCAATGTGGACTCTCTGGAAGGATTGATTGGGAAATGTGACCAAATTGATAATTTCATATCCAGAAGCCAACTCCTGGTTTTCGTCAAAAAATATTTCCTCCCCAGCATTATTATTAAAGTGGATATTGCTCAGAAAAGGGTGAAGCTAGATTAGGAGTGAAAAACGTTTATCATTAAAAATGCACTTGCCTAGAAAACTCCATATACACCTTGGGCCCTGAAGATCACATGTCAGTGTAGGATAATTAGCAGCGAATTTCTTAGTTTTCAGGAGGAATTTAATTGTTAATATTGGAAGCAAGATTATTGATCTTCTACAAATATAAGGAAACAGTGATTACAAATTAATGTAGAGGTTAAGATTGGTATATCAAATGTTCCTGGGATTGAAATGATATCGCTAGAGCTACCATCTTGACACCCTGTGTCCCCTTTATCTGTTAACGGAGTAGGTCAACATATCAGAAGTATGTCAGAGGAATGATAATCTTCCCAGCTGGCTAAAATCAAACAGCGCTCAAACGTGAAACATTTCATATCTAAGAGAAGTGGAGATTATTGCATAATATTCTTCTAAAAAGCCTTTTAAAGGCATGTATACAGAATTCAAAAGGCCACAGTTTAAACAAATGAGGCCATATACTTCTCTTGTGGGATACCTTCCAGATGTTCATCAACTAGCCTTCAGCACTTGAACAAGGAGCCTGAGCCCAATCGGGGAATGAGATTTGAATCCATGCACTCCCAATAGTTACAGTTGAGCTACAATGCACTGTGCAATCCTATGTATGTTTGCTCAGAAGTACGTCCGAGTACACACACTGAGGTTTAAGTCATTGTGTTTAGGATTGCAGCTGAAGGGTGACTTACCTCCCATGGTTGAACATCCAGAAAATTCCATCTCACTCCATTCTTCATCGCTTTCTGTTTGGGTCTTGAGAAATACATCGCATGGACAGCATGTGCTACAGCATAAACCGCATTGTAGATACTGTAGCTCTGGGCAGACATTCCCATTTCAAACAAAGGTCCAGGGAGGCTCTCCAGCTTCTCCTGCCCAGTGCAAGTTTTTGCACCTGGTAAATATAAGTGATACATGGGGAACGCACAACGGAAAGCATTGGACCAGAACTGAAGCATGAAATACAGTTGAGTGTGGTAAGGATTTATACTTTCAAGGAAGTCCTGAAATCCTGGTACCACACTTGTGTGGGTTGTGAAGGACAAGGTGCCATTGAACGATTTTACTGTGAATTTGTTACAATTTAAAATAGCTGTGTAATCCCATTGAGAGGTCACAATCCAAACCCTCTCCATTGGAGACATGTAAAAAATTTCATGTGATTCTAGAATCATTCGTAAACCCTCCATAGACTGACCATCTCCATAGACAAGGATGACATTGATTTTGCTGTATGATATGAGAGTATGAGAAATCCACCCCAGCATATTATTGACGGTTTCATTTGATCCATGAGCCGTCTCTGTTGGAATTGATAATGTTAGAGCAATGCAGATATTGTTTTCAGATAGCTTTGGTTTCAGAGTTCGAAGAAACGATTCTCCACTGCCATCATCTGATACGAGGAGGCCAATCCAATTCCATCCAAAATGCTTGAGGAGTTGAGTAATTCCAACATATTGCGATTTTTCATTTGGAACCATCCGGTAGAATGAAGGGAACCGCATTTTATCACTAAGCACAGGGTCAAAAGAGCCATAACTGAGCTATTAGGAGGAAATTATATATATTTAAATGGTGAGATTTATCCCTTATTGAACAGAGTTACTTCTTGAATTTACAGTCTCCTACAAATACTGTATATTATAATGTACCCCAGGAATAGGAAAAGGTGTTATCATGAAGGTTCAAACTGAGTAAGGAGTCAAAGCAGAAAAGCAAAAAACCTCAATTACTTGTGGTTTAAACTACTGTGCTATTGAACTCTCAGCTGAGATAAAGCACAGTTTCTGAGAATATGGGCTGGGATGAACTATGTTCCTATCATTCTAAGAAGTGAACATGAAGTATGTGTCTGCAGGACATTCCCATTGAAATCAGAGTTTTAACATTACAAATTCCAAGGAGAACAGAGACAAGTTATTGGAAGAGGCTTTTTCAGTTTCCTGTAGTTTCTTTCTGTACAACATCCTCCTGTAGAAAGCCTCCTGTAGAGGAGGACAGAGACAAGTGATTGGAAGAGGCTTTCTCAGTTTCCTGTAGTTTCTTTCTGTACAACATCCTCCTGTAGAAAGCCTCCTGTAGAGGAGGACAGAGACAAGTGATTGGAAGAGGCTTTCTCAGTTTCCTGTAGTTTCTTTCTGTACAACATCCTCCTATAGAAAGCCTCCTGTAGAGGAGGACAGAGACAAGTGATTGGAAGAGGCTTTCACAGTTTCCTGTAGTTTCTTTCTGTACAACAGCCTCCTGTAGAACGCCTCCTGTAGAGGCTTTCTGTAGTTTCTAAGTACTACAGCTATGCCTTTTTATGGAGACACATACCTGTGGTGTCTTGTAAATATTTAAGATGTTGGTCATTTGGATGGAGTTTTGAGAAATGAATCCACCAATGGCAGCCATGAACTTCTTATTCCTGACACAGTCATAATTGGGGATACGCGACTGTCCCATGAAGAGTAGATTGAGAGTGTTCCAACAAGTTTGACGGGGATTAAAAGTATTGTCAAAGATCCAGGATCCCAACGTGATGTTGGGTAACAACTTGGCATCCTTGTTGATCTCATTAACAGCAAAAACAGATGCGAGGACATGCTGGTAATTTTTCGGCATTAACCTGCAATGAGATTTGAATGGAGTCTTACAATCCTATGCATAGGAATTCATAAACTTCTAGGTGCAAACCTTTAAGCAACTGAAGACATACTGCCTAATTCAAAACCATCTGGATTGTTAGTTTTCTTTCTGACAGATATGCTGTTATTCAGAAATATTCTGAAGTCCCACCTTCCTCACTATAGCAGAAAAATCTTTTAGAAAAACCTTTCCACATTGAATCTTTGGCTGTCACATGAGTCAAAAAGTTAATTCCTTTATCATATGTTACACATGCCCATGATAAAGAAATTCTAAAACAATCTCAGTTCTGGAATGCCAAGACAGGCTGCTGTGACCATATTTGTGGAGATACCTAGCAACACTGATAATTAGGCTTACCAGATCTCCAACTGGGACAGAGTGCTAGATCTTTAGGAGAAGGAATGTGGGCAGGTGTAGCTTGTTAAGTCCTAGAGCACAATCCCAGGCATTTCTACTCAGAAGCAAGCCCCATTGTGTTCAGTGGGGCTTGCTTCTGAGTAGACATGCCTAGGCTTGTACTCTAAGGTTTAACAAGCTGCACCTGCTCACATTCCTTCTCCTAAAGGTCTAGCACTCTGTCCCGGTTGGAGATCTGGTAAGCCTACTGATAATAATTCTTACAGAGGAGACTAAGCTGGCAATTTCTTTTCCTGACAGAGTTTCTGTGAATATGAATTGTGGTGTGAATAGGCTTTTCTAAGGGGAAACAGGAGACATGCATGTCTAGCCCTGTGGAAAGCGAAACTGAGTCACACGTGCACATTTACTCATGAGTAGGTAAACGTGCTTCAGCTCTTATCGAAGGCCAGGCAAAGGGGAACACAAGGCCACCAGAATGGTCCCAATCCGATGAATGTGGAGCTCAAGAAATGCTCCAGAAGGTTTGCCCACCCCACCATAGTAAAAAGGATAAAAACAGAGGCTTGAGTGCTGGTAAGGTAAGTTTCATAAAGCTAGGTGGGTCCTGATAAAGTATCATTTTAAAAAGTGGGTCCCAGTGCTACAAAGTTTGGGAACCACTGAGCTAGTCATTGATGATGATGCACAGGAAAGACTCTGCTTAACATGAATTGATTGGCTCACCTGGCAACACGTGAGTTGCTTGGCAAGACTTTCAACATGGTAGCAGGTACCTGGGAAAGAACAAAGATCTCAGATCTCTGTGGGAGCTGCTGTGCTCTCGCCCTCTGTGCACACAACATGCAGAACTGTGTCCCATGACATTAGCATAAGCACTGTCTGCAAACCACAGAGAATTTCTATGCTTGTGCTCAAAGAATGAGGAGAAAAGAAATCATGTTTCAAGAATGGTCATCATGTGTAGGCTTACCATATCGCCGACCGGGACGCTCCGTCTTGCCCTTAAGGGGCGGGGCGGGGGAGGGAG
This sequence comes from Plestiodon gilberti rubricaudatus, assembly GCA_026170595.1. Taxonomy (NCBI): domain Eukaryota; kingdom Metazoa; phylum Chordata; class Lepidosauria; order Squamata; family Scincidae; genus Plestiodon; species Plestiodon gilberti. The sequence continues at coordinate 9,937,298 of JANXHW010000006.1, read as the reverse complement.
TCAGAGCGCGCGCGCTCTGACTCCCTTCCCCCCGCCCCTTAAAGGCAAGACGGAGCATCCCGGTCGGCGATATGGTAAGCCTATAGTGTGTGCCCATGGGCGCGCGCTCTGACTCCCTCCCCCCGCCCCGCCCCTTAAGGGCAAGACGGAGCGTCCCGGTCGGCGTCCCGGTTGGCGATATGGTAAGCCTAGTCATGTGCAGTGAGTATTCATTTTCCCCAGGTGGCGATTGTCCTGCTTACAACTAAGCTTAAAAAAGAACCCAGCAAACATGTGTGTTGTTTGTATGTTTGGTTGTTATCCTGAAAAATGAATCCTACTTATTTTAATGTGTTCAGGTTCTACTTCTTGTGGGGTTAATGATCTAGAATCCTGGAGAACTGGTGTGAGCTCATTCATAAATTGCATCACTTGATTTTTCTCTAGATGTGACTATTACACACTTGATAGCAGGTGGCTCAATTTGTGAATCAGCTGCACTGGAAAATCTTACCGCTGAAATTTCATGACGGTGTTAAATCCCTGGTAGACCATTCACCACATGCAAGTCACCATGATATCTGTGCTGTGCACTTGATAACAGGTGATTAAATCTATGAATCAGCCACACTGGAAAACCTTGTGGTTGAAATGAAATGAAAGTTGTCATGGTGGTGTTAGATCTCTGATAGTCAATTCACCACATGCACGTCACCATTTGATATGCAGTCCAAAGCGATATCCATGTCTGAGGAAGCCCTCAATCCAAAACGGCACTAGAACTGTGCAAAGCAGGATTGTCTAAACTGGATCAGACTTCAGTGCAGCCCTTTTCAACGACCAAGTGCTACTTACCACCCTGTGAAGGTCCAGGATGGGGCTACTGTAAAGTTGAACAGAAGCAGTTCAAGAAACGCAGTGGATACAAACTTCCCAATAAAAGTATCTACTTTGATCCACGCAAGGTTTTGGTGAATTTTTGGCTGCAAGCAGGCTATGGGTTTTAAATTCCTGCTGCAACCTTGAGGCAGCAGCAGGAGCATCAATAGCAAAACCATTCTGAATGCCAAGGAATGTTGGTACTCATCCCAACCGTATGCATGCAGGATCACATATAGAACAGTCTGTTTGGTTCTTCTGATCAGCATCTTTTGTGACAGAAGCCACAGGAAATCAGCTGTAAAACACAAAGCAGCCTTCACAAACACAGAGCCTCCGACATGGGCTTCATTTGTAAGCTATGAATGAATGATCAATCCCCTGTTCGACACAGACACACCTTCCTCCCCTATCTCTGCAGCACACTGGTTTCAAAAGAGTCTTTATGGACCCAGTGCAGCTCCTAGCGCAAAGTATTTTTGTTATTAAATTTGCTCTTGTCCTCAAAGCTAGCTGTGGGGCTTCCCCAAGAATCAGTCATAGTGATTTTGATAATTATAGGGCAGATAAACACAACTTACTGCACAATAGACAACACCTGCTCTTCTTCAAGGAAGTGATGGAGTTCCGTGTGTTAGGTTAGGATCATAGCACAAGTAGCTGGACAATTGTAATATCGAATTTGGGGTGAATTCCCACAGCCCACATAAATTCTTCCGCCATGACCTCCACCTCAATAAAACATGCTTTTCACTCTGCCTCTTTCCCCAACTTGAAGCCATGCGGCACGGTGCTCTTCCATCCCTCGTGCCCATTCTGGGCCCTTCCTCACTACACTCAATATCTCTCCCACCCATCTCTTTTCTCTGGGTTTTCCTGCATTCAAGGTAATGTCCAGAGTTCCATTGATGGGCTTGTGATGCGTGGGGAGCCGGTGTGGTATTAAGTACTCACTTTGCAGTTAAAGAACATTCTCTGCAAGAATGTCACTGGGGTGGCCAAAGAAAATGTGCCATCAGGCCGATCCCCAAATTCTGCTGCCTCCACTCCTGCTAGCATCCATCCACCCCCCATCCACCACCAATGCATGCCAGCACACACATGCATCAGTGCACACATCTCCGCCTTCGTCCTTCTGCTCCAGTTCCACCTCCACTTGTAAGTAGCTGGCGGGAAGAATCCTGGAAGTGAAATGTTCCCAGAATTCTCTTCACTTGGTGCCTTCCAAGAAGTAGCAGTGGAGCCTGCAAAGGAGGAATTATGTTCTCTTCCTCCTTAATCCTCCTCATGATGGGGGCATTCCTGATACCACCTATCCATTATGCAATATGGAGGATTGAAATACAGGTGACCCACTGGGGTTGTTTATTTTAATTGTTTTAATTATTTGTTTTTACTTATTTTATGTACATGTTTATTTTAATGTTGTAAGCCGCCTTGAGTGCCCTTGCTGGGAGAAAGGCGGGATATAAATTCTTTAAATAAATAAATAAATAAATTGTCATTAGTGCAACCCCTTGCCTTGTGCGCAAGGCTAGAGAGCAGATGGTGATGATAAGCCATTGGTGGGAACGTTTAGCGGGTGGCTCATAGGCAGGCTGTGTTAGTGCCTCAATGTTTGTATTGAATGAAAGCAATGCAAGTACTGCAGCATGATAAAAAAAGAAAGAAGAAGAAAACTCCTGAACAAGGAATGGAGCAGCAGAGAACTACAGAATGATAGAGATTGGGCTAGCAGTAGCAGGACCCTGAGTCTTGCACATTGAATATCTGGTTCGTCCAAAGTGAATGAGTCCACACATGCTCAGGAAACAACTTGCATAAGAAAAATTAAGAACTGGGCTAACTGGTTCTCTGGGTTATCTAGCAATACAAGGGTGGTGCTGGAGGAATGGGCAGCTAAGGCCCTGCTGCCAATAAAATACGTGGACATCATACACCAGGCATTCCTGGATTGCCTAAATGCTGTACGCTGAGAATTCTAGAATGTGAACTGGGATCATATTACACAAGGAAGGAGCTACCACTAAGAAGGCTCTCCTGACTGAGCATCCTCTCTAACCTCACCTCAGGTCAGTGAAGGTTGCAGGGTAGGGTAGAGTCCTATCAGGGAATGTTGTTCTTCAGGCCTTCAAAGGTCATAACAAGTACCTTGAATTGCACCAAAAGGAAACTGGCAACTAATGTAGTCAGCAGAGCAGGGCATGACATCCTCTCACCCTCATTAGCAGTTATGCAGCTGCATTTTGTATGAGCTGCAGCTTCCAGATGGTCTTCAAGGCAGTCCCACATAGAATGGATTGCAATAATACAGGTGAGAGCTAACTAAGGTGTGGAGAGCCAAGACAAGTTCTTACTGGGTGCAGCTCAGCTGGCACACCAGCTGGGCAAAGGCATCCTGAAATGTAGGCCACCCAAATGTGTGCCTGATTTCTGAAGAGGTGTTACCTGACAACACACCTTTGGCTTGATCACACCTTTGCATGGTGCTGGGTGCAGAGGCAAGAGACCCTGCCTGCTGCTTTCTCCGCAGGGGAATGGCTCCGACAGTGAGGGGGCGGGGCCGCCTCCTGCTCGCTCAGTAAAGGGACTCGGACGGAGCGAAACGTACAGCCCCGCCCCTACCGGAGCGACGCCTCTGGCTGGGTGCCTATCAGGAGAGCATGACCCAGGCCAGTAATCTGACTTTAGAACCAGTCTGGTAGCAAGAGGCCTCGGATCCTACCAGCTGCAAGCAAGGCCACACTTTTAATTTGTCAAACAATCACGTCTGCCTCCACTCTAGCTGGCTCACTGGAGAGAAGCCTTGCCTGAGTTTATTTTCTGAACATTTCATGAGCACCTTGCACAGGACATTTGATCCGGGAAACGTGGGAGCAAAAGCCACATCCTTCATCATCATAAACAAAGTCATTCGTGACACAAAGGAAGAGTTCCATCCCAACAGTATTCCCTGTCAGGGGTCCAAGCTGGTGTGCAACCCCCTTCTGTAGCCCTGCAGTGTCATGACACCATTTCCAGCTGTTTGGTAATGACATGATGACATCATCACTGAACTTCCTGGTTGCTGAGCTCTGTGCTGCCAGTGCAGTTCTAAGCAGCCTGCCAAGGGCACATCTGGCCCAGGGTGGGGAATGTTGCTACTGCAGTGATCTGCCCCTGCCCACCCTGATCCTTGCCCCACTCTGCCAAGGTGCCCTTTCATTCAATGTAACAGAAATAATAGCAGAAAGCAAGTATGACTTCTCTGTCACAAATGAAATTCTTTAAAGATATATAATCATTCGCTTAAGTGGAGACTTGTTTCAGTTTCAGGATTCAAAGTATTACATATGAAATCTGGGGTCCGGAGGTGGCCCCCTCCTCACAGGCTTCCCTGTCACTCCACAGAAGTGTCCCGTTTCTGTAAGCAAGACATCAGCTGGATCGCTCTCGTCTCAGTGGGACGGTGATATCTTCAGACTCAAATTGCCAGAAGCTTTATTTAGACAGAACACATAAAACAGCTAAACAGATAACGACTCCTGCCAATGAGACTCTTCTGTGACCCCACACACAGACAAGTACACAGAGCATATTACCGAGGCTGGCTATTGCCACAGAAGGGATGCTGCAGTTACAACCTTGAGGCAGGACTCAGCAGATGGAGGGAGAGGGAGGCCCGGAACTGAGGTGTGCAAGCCCTTTTCTCCCCTATAGCCCTCCCGCTCGCTTTCCTGCTATTGGTTCTTGTCCCATCTGGGGTGTCAACAGGGCCAATCAGGTGATCCACAGGAGGGGGGTTTCCAAACAGGTAGGGGCTGATTCTCAGGCTGGAACAAAACAGCTAATTACCACATTCTTCTTCTTGGGTCAAGATAAATGACCTTCATTGACCTTGCTTCACCTTTATCTCTTCTGGGTGCATATTTTTGCAACTCTGCAACATTCATTTTTGCAACATTTTTGCAATGTTCGCAATGACTGTAGACTTAGGGCCACCAGACCTAGACTGGTAGCCCTTACTCTGCTGCCGGATCTCCATGCAGCCACCAGAGGATGGTAAGGGATCCCCTGTCAGCTGCATGGGTGGTCTGGGTGGTGAGGGGGGCCATTGGCCATGCCAGCCCAGGAGGGGGTGGGGATGGCGTCCGCCGTTACATGGCCTCCTCCGACTTCCGCCAGCTAAATGGTGGAAATCCAAAGAGGCCCATCAGACTTTTACCGGTTTACTCCGGGGGAAGAGGATGAATGTCCCCTTCCCCTAAGTAGACCTCCGGGTCACTGCAGAGAGGCCCGGAACGGGGATATGATCTGGTGGGTCACCCACTGGATAGTTAGGTAGGATTGCGCTGTATGGAGAGAAATAGATCAAGAATGAAAACTTCTGATAAATCAAATAGAGTCATTCTTTTTTCCGTACTAGCTGCTCTCTGGTGTTTAGATCAGGTCTCAGTACAATGATGTAACATTTTGGGAGGAAGATGCAACCCAACAATCCAGCACTGGAGGCCAAGATGGAGAAGATCTCCACGGCCACCATGTATTTCCCCTTAGTGCTCAGGTATGTGGGGACAAAGGACACCCAAACGCTGCAAAAGACCAACATGCTGAAGGTGATGAACTTGGCTTCATTAAAACTGTCAGGTAACTTTCTGGCAAAAAAGGCTACAGTGAAACTGATAATAGCCAAAATCCCCATGTAGCCAAGGACAGTATAGAACATTATCCCTGAGCTTTCATTGCACTGCACTATAATCTGAGTGATCTCGGAACTCATGTCAAACTCAGGGAATGGCGGTGAAGTGGCCAGCCACACAACGCAGATGCCAGTTTGAACAAGGGAACAGAGAAGGATGACTGATATTGCCAGCCTCTTCCCCACCCATTTCCTCATCCTGTTTCCTGGCTTGGTGGCCATGAAGGCCACAACCACAGTGATGGTTTTGCCCAACACACAGGAAACTGCAGTGGAGAAGATGATGCCAAAGGTTGTCTGCCGGAGAAGGCAGGACATTGTTCCAGGCTGGCCAATGAAGAGGAAGGAGCAGAGAAAGCCGAGCAGCAGAGCGGAGAGCAGGGCACAGGTGATGCTCCAGTTGTTGGCCTTGACAATGGGAGTGTCCCAGTGCCGAATGAAGCTCCCCATCACCACAACTGTGCTTACAGAAAAGAAAAGAGCTAAGGAAGCCAGTGCTGCTCCCAAAGGTTCTCCATAGGATAAGTAGGTGATTGTTTTGGGGATGCATCGATCCTGCTTCTCATTTGGATACTGATCTTCTGGACACTTCTCACATTGGTCTGCATCTGAAATTCATAAATAAAGTCTTAGTGTTAATTACAAGATAAGGGATTCATGGTTGTAAAAGCCATGTAAAAATTACAAAAGCCAAAATGCAATTAAGACAGTTTAATCCAGGTTACTGAAAGATGTAGGAATGGCAACTGAATAAAAATTCTCAAAATCACATAGGCAATATCGGACCGATGTTTTGTCTTATTCTAAAGACATTATCCAGGTACAGACAGTGTGGCTGTAAAGATGACACTGAGAGCCAACCACGAACACAGGAATTTAAAGGTTGCAGAAGCGCGAGAGAACTTCAAAGCAATTAACAACGGAAACACGGAGGAAGTGTTGAGTTCGTCTGTTGAGTTAACCGCAAGTGACCTCCAGGGGGAGAAATCTGCGACGATCTTCTTAAAGGGCCAACAGTCATAGACTTATGTAAAACAGGAAACCATATTTTGTCAGTAAAAGATAAGTCTTGCTGCCTATTAATGAGTTCTTGTGATGAGTTATTTTACACCCATGAATCCCTTGTCTTGTAATGCTTTATCAAGCCATGAAAGTTTTCGCTCGATATTAAAGTCTTAGTGGATTAGGGTTAGGGTTAGGGTTATTATTTAAAATTCGTCGAACCTGGTTTTCTCTGGTCTTTCTTCTTCTCCCATCTCTTCCACTACTGGTCAGCAGTCAGCTCTTCAATCTCTGTTTTCCCTGGGAAACTCTCCTAATTCACCTACATCCTGCCCCCCCTCTTTTCTCTCCTCTCCATTTGCACCATTACACCCCCCCCCCTTCTCCTTGTAATGATGTCCTTTTTCTCTCTCCTAGAAACCACAGGAGTTTAGGGCTTTGTTGTGTGAGTGATCACTGTGTATAATGCATTGCATTTTTGCTTTTGATTCCCCAGCTATTGTATTTTCATCCCCACAATCAGAACCACCTGTGGTTGCACCTGTAATCTTGCCTCTCTCCTCTTTTCATGCCACTGAGTTGTGCCATGAGCCACTGCACACACAATTTCCCCCATGTCTGCATATTACATGTCTTAAGAGATCATCAGCGCAATCCTGTGTAACCTTGCACCGGTGTAACAGTAGATGCACCAGTGTAAGTGCACTTACACCAGTGCTTCTTCTGTTACACCGGTGCAAGGTTACACAGGATTGTGCTGCATATCTGGTAACACATCCCTCCAAACAGCACTTGTTGTGGGTGTTTTCCTGTGGCTGATGACTGTTACACATTCATTAAGCTGCATAAACTCTTTCAGAGATTGGCCTGATTACAGACGACAGTTTCATGAGAAAAGGTTCAACAGGATGGGAATAAATATGCTGGGAGAAAACAAAATGCTTATGTACCTTGTACTGATGGTAATAACTACAGAGCATTTCTTGAATATATATATATATATATATATATATATATATATATATATATATATATATATATATATATATATATATATATATATATATATATATATATATATATATATATATATATATATAGTGGGCATCTGGAGCTATGGAAGAGGTGGAAGAAATGTTTATACACTGGAAACATTTCTGGAGCTGGCTGCAACCAAAAGACCATTCATTTACTATCTCTGTTCAGAAACTGGTGTTTGTAAATCTACTCATATATTTGTTGTAGAAAAAAAAATGACAGGATCGAAAAAAAAGCCCCAATGGAAAGCATTTGGAGTTTTTTCTCTCTGTATTCCTATACTCTTGTACTTACCCATCTGGACTGAAAGCCTTCCTGCCGGGCACCGAACACAATCATAGCAACAAACTTGTTTCCCCTGCTGAACAATCCTGCTATATCCAGGGTGGCAGCTCTCCACACATCGAGCACGGGGCAGTGTCTAACAGGAGCCACAAAAACATGATTCTTACGATGGAAATAAGCTGGTCTCTCCTCACTGCTCTGATTTTTCAGCTTTGTCCCTTTGTAAGGAAACGTAATAAAGGAGCTCCGGGCATTAGTAGATGAAACTGATGGAATGGGCCCCATTCAATCTGGTTTGGAAAATACCACCATATTGGAGTGATGCTAATATTTTGTAACCATGTTTGTATGACTAGGGCTCTATAATATTCCATTGTACTTGTGGCATAGGAAAAGAGGGGTCACAATTGTCACCATACTCATTTCACTTCTCAATGGCACAAAAGTGGACATAAGCTTCACTATCTTTTTCTGACAATTTATATTCCAAGTTAAAAAACAAAACTATTAATACCTGCTGAAACTGCTGATTCCATACAATGGCACTTCCATCGATAGTGAACTCGTGGCCTGAAGGTGCCTGGGGGTCCAGACCCCCAACACGGACCCTCTTGAAGGATCGATTGGGGAATGTCAGCGTGTTGATAATGTCATACCCAGCTGTCAGATCCCCATTTGCATCAAAAAAGATTTCTTCCCCTGCACTGTTATTAAAACGGACATTTCTTAGGAATGAGTGAAGCTAGATTAGAGGAGAAAATGTTTACAAGCTGGAGCAAATGGCACAAACTCAGTTAAAATTACTTCTCTAGAATTGGCTGATATTTTCCTGCAAATATGAATTTGCAAGATATTAAGTTTTGTCCAAAAGGAGCGGAACTAGATTACAACAGAAAACATTGACAATCTGGGGTAAGTAACGGGAAGTGGGTTCAGGTTATTTTTCTGGAAGGTGATGTGACGGTCATCATTGTGACCATAGACCTGCCTAATCAATTTGCCATTTTTTAATTGTATCCAAACTTGAATATACAGGTGGTTTGGATGTATGGAACCCTGCGGTTCTCTGGGACTGGTGGCTCTAAAGGGCAGCTTCATGCTCAGGACCTGGTTCACTTGAGGTGAAGCTGCACTGGAGCCAGAACACCCATGGAGCACTCATGTTGCTCACGAGAAGACCTTTGACATGGGTGGTCACCCAGGGTGGTTCTTGGTTCTAAGGATATTGAAGGACAAAAAATATCTGTGGTTGTGACTATTGGAAAAGTGACAGCTGGAGTTAGACAATAACTGTAGGTGAGGCCTCCATCTGTTGGTGGGGTTTGCTGCATGTTCGGGGTCTTGTGGGTTGTTCTCTCCTACTTTGTTTAGATTTCTCTTTGGATTCTTTTCCTGCCTTGTTGCTTTATGCCTATGTGAGGCAATAGTTGCGGTTCTTTCTTATCCAGTAAACCTTGAAACTGAAGTCACTTTAGAGTGCAATCCACTGGACGAAAGAACAGCGGAGCGAGCACTCTGCCGTTCCAAGATGAGGCAAATGTGCAGTAAAGAACGTTCACGAAGATGCCTTGGGAGTAAGGGAGGCTGGCGCAAGGCCAGCTGCCCTCACTCCACTGCCGGGACAACCCCACGGCCACTGAAGGAAGGTAAGGCTCCCGGCAGCGGGGGTGGTCCGAGTGGCGAGGGAGGGGGCCATTAGTCGAGCCAGGGTGGGGATGGCATCTGCCATATCCCCGTCCTCACCAGGCTGGCTCAGCCATTACATGGCCTCCTCTTACTTCTGCCAGCTATTTAGCTGGTGGAAATCCAAGGAGGTCCATTGGGCCGGCCCCGGTTTACACCCCGGGAAGGGGACAAATGTCTCCTTCCCCGAGTAGACCTCCAGGCTGCAGCAGCGCGGCCCGGAACGGGAACAGGATCCAGTGGGTGGTCCTAGGCCACCGGCCAGATCCTTATGGTGGATTGCGCTGCCCCTGTGTGTGGGACTGCTTAATTCCTCCAGTTCTGATAACAGTCAATAGTCCTGCTGGCACAAGAAGGGCCGGTCCCCTGGCAAACTTGATGAAGGTTTGCTGTTTAGTGAGTGATGCTGGGCTGCAGAGGCAAGTCTCAAAATCACCCACCTAACAGTTGCCTGAGCTGCCCAAGGCAAGTCTAGCCACCCCTCTCTTCCCCCGCTCCCTTAGTTTCATGTAGGTGCTACTAAGAGGAGTTGTATCTTACCTGCCATGGCTGAACTTTCAGAAGATTCGTTCTCTCTCCATTCTGAATTGCTTTCCGATTGGATTTTGATGAATGCATGACCTGGAGAGCATGTGCTACAGCATAAACAGCACTGTACATACTGTAGCTCAGGCCCGTCATTTCCATCTCAAAGAGAGTGCTGGGTAGACTCTCCAGCTTCTCATCCCCAGTGCAGTTTCTACCTCGCATATTCACATTATTCATGGGGATTGAACAGAGAAATGCACTGCTCCAGAACTTTTTTACATTATAAATTTGAGACTGAAATGGATTTATGGTCTCAAGGAAGTCCTTAAATCCTGGCACGTCATTTGTGTGGAGTGAGATGGACAAGGTGCCATTGAGAGTTTTTGCTGTAAATCTATTCAGAGTAAAGACAGCTGTGAAATCCCATTGAGCTACTGTGAACCAAGCCTTCTTCAGTGGCAAATGTGCTTGAAATTCAAAATATTCTAGAACGTATTGTAAAACTTGTACAGACAGATTGTCCCCATAGACAAACATCACACTGTGTTTTTTGTTCTGCCAGAGACTGTAAGGAAAATTTCTAAAACAATTCATAAGGCTCTCTGATTCATAACTTCTCACAACTGGAATAAATTGTGTAAAAGCAATGCAAATATTTTTCTGGAAGAGCTTTGGTCTCAGCGTTCGATAAAATTTTTCTCCATTGTCGTCATCTGATATGAAGAGGCCAATCCAATTCCATCCAAAATGATTAAGTAGTCGAACAATCCCAGTATACTGAAGGTTTTCATTTGGAATCATCCGGATGAAAAAAGGGAACTGAATTTTATCACTCAATATGGGGTCAAAAGAGCCATAGCTCAGCTATGTAGGGAAAAGCAGGGAAGGAAGCAGGTACAGTCAGTGAAAGGACTTCTTTTCCTATGATAAAATATACCACCTGACTAGTTGCTATAACAAAAAAAAAAGCATACACACCATATAAGAACATGAACTAGAAGGATGTGGCCCTATCATTCCAAGAAGCCCATAGGAATTATGTATTGACAGCAGCTTCTACTGTGAACATAAGAACATAAGAAGAGCCCTGCTGGATCAGGCCAAAGGTCCATCTAGTCCACCTTCCTGTATCTCACAGTGGCCCCACCAGATGCCCCAGGGAGCACAAGACAACAAGATAGTGTAGTCCTTTCAACTCTCATATTCTGAGGGAGCACAGGTAAGGTGCTGGAAGCAGATCTCCTTTGCCTTGAAAGTGCCACACCTGTGATCACACATACCTGTGGGATCTTGTATGCATTCAAGACATTGGCCATCTGCATGGAGTTTGGGGAAGTGAGCCCACCAATCACTGCCATTAGCTTCTTCTCCCTGGCACAGTAGTAATTGGAGAGTGTCACTTTGTCGAAGAGGAGATGCAGAGTGTTCTGATAGGTTTCTCTTGAATTAAAAGAATTGTCAAAGATCTTGTATCCCAGCGTGGCGTTGGGTAATAACTTGGCATTCTTGTTGATCTCATTAATGGCAAAAGCAAAGGCAAGGACATGCTGGTAGTTTTTAGGCATAAACCTGCAAAGTGGGTTTTTTAATGTAGTCTTACATATTAGATGATGACAATGGACATTGATACTCTCCATGTATCAGAGGAACACGTACATTTTCTTCCCATTACCAGGCTCCATAGAGGTGCACTATGCACAACAGCAGCAGTGCTCGCAGCAATTGCATCAGGCTGCTGGAGGTTGTGAGCTATTATAGAACTCCAGCTCAGATATTCCCTGTCCTTGCTACAAACACAGGGTGCTGGGTTGTGTTCCAGGATAAACACAAACACTCTTCACAAAACACTGACAAGGTCAAGACTTGTTTTCAAATGGCGGGGGAAAGTTTCATGTTTCCACGGAATTGTGGTTTGCTGTGTGAAGTTAGGATTCCACTTGCTGTCCCTTAAGCCTGGAACTGTTTCCAGGTCACCTGAATGGTGTCCCTTCTTTCCTTCAAGCCACTCTCTAAAACCCACCTTTTTATTGAAACATTTGGTACATGCCCCAAGTTCCCATTCCTCAATGCTACTAAACCTGAGTACAGTACATTCACATGGAGAAATAGCACGTTCTTCCTCTTTTAACCTGCCTCCAACTTTGCTCCCCTTCTCTTTTGCTTCTTTTCTATCTTTTTTTCAGCTCATGAACCATTCAGCACACTAACCTGGCCTCTCAATTGTGTTAAAAAGCATCATGTACATAGGTGGCAAAACAACATTATTCATGTACAAACCAGCCTGCAGCCTGAAGTTAGCCTGGAATGATTCACAGCAGAATTATCGCAACTGGAACAATGAGCTGAGGTTGCCACCACTAGCGTCGACGGGGGGAAGCGGGGGGGGCGGGCCGCCGGGGGGCGTCACGCGTATGGGGGTGGCGCGCGATGCCCCTCACTTACATTTTTGCGGCGGAGGTGGGCCCGCCCGCCCTCCCCTGGGTCCGTTTGGCTCTAAAATGAGCCAAAAACGGAGCGGGGAGGGCGCTCCGCTCCTGCGCGTGACATCACGCGCGGGGGCGGAGCCTCCCCCTTAAGGGTGACGCGCGTCCCCGCTCAGGGGTGTCGCGCGTCGTCGCGACGCCCCTGGTTGCCACACAGCCCCTTGAAACAGACAAAATGTTTCTACTTACTGGCTATGCATGATGGAGGTTGGCAATAGTGTAAAGTTGTGCAAAGGAAGGTCAATGTATTGAATGGATACAAAATCTCCAAGGGTAAGATCATCCCTGGAGCTTGGAAACTCGTACTGAACTTTTTGTTGTCGACGGCACATGGATTTGTGACTCTGGCTGACAATGGGAGGGAGCAGAAGAAGCAGCAGAAGGAGCAGCAGGAGTAGCCAGGTCATTCTGAACATCAGCAAAGTTCAGCAGACCTCCCAGCTGTACAATTGGCTAATTATACAAAACTGTGAGAGACGACCAAAGCAGCCTTGACCAACTCATGGTTCAAAACCTGGGATGTTTAAAGGATGGTGTATCAGAGCTATGCTGCCTGGGTACAGTTAGACTCCCAGATCTCTGTGGCACAGGTTGAGTTGAAAGGCATCTTTAAATCTTCTGTGCAACATAGCTTGACTGTTTTGAATCTTACGGCTGGTCTCCTGCTGGCGATGGGGCCTCAGTAGGAATGAGAGTTGCCTCATAGTGGTAATTACAGAGTAGAAAAGGAACTTTCCCTCGGTCCCCAAATCCCTGCACAACCAGAGAAAACATGTTTTTTTGTGGAACATGAACATAGTCATAGACACAACCTGCTCTTCATTGGGATAGATTTGATTAACTTTCTTGGGATCATAGTGCACCTTGGATATTAACCTTAACTTTCTGGATACTAACCTGAACTTTGTGCTCTCTGGGGCATCTGGTGGGGCCACTGTGTGATACAGGAAGCGGGACTAGATGGGCTTTTGGCGTGATCCAGCAGGGCTCTTCTGATGTTCTTATGTTCTTATGTTAATAGACAGTCACGAGTCTTTCGCATTTTTCAGGTGTTGGTCTCCATAGGGAGATAAACACATGGTGGTGTGGAGCAAGAGCTAGTTGGCAATCTTTGTCCCACACTCCGAAGTTGCATCCTTCCTGATCATGGGGAGAATCTTCCTCCAGGTACACCATTCTGCTGAGAGTTGCCAAGCCTAGAAAACCACAGCAGATCAGCTGCCAAGCCAGGTAAGCTTAGGACGGGGGAGAATTGGGGGCGGATCAGGGTGGGGATTGGGCTGGGCTGGGCTGGGGGTGGATCTTGGCAGACACAATATCTGTGAGATTCTATGCCCCCAGCCTAGGCCTAACATGCCCCCTGTGGTGGTTCAGCAAAATAACTGGCCTAGATCTCAGTAAGCCCATTGAGGACTAGGGAGTGGCAGAGCAGGAAAGTGAAAACATTTCTGTACTTACAGTACCTCTCCCCACTGGCAGAAGTGTCGTAACATGGGGGGCCCTGGTGCCCTGGACACCAGGTGCCGCTTCAGGGGGAGCAATTTGGGGGCTGCTTACCGGCTTTTTCGTTGATTCTTCGCAGCTGAGAGAGCTGCGTTTTGGCCCTTCCGCCCTCCCGGACACCGTTTGGCTCCAAAAAGGAAGCTAAACGGCAGGGGGGCGTGATTGGAGTCGCACTGATGTCACGCCCCGCATCACGTGGGCGTCGTCGCGTTGGCACCCCACCACACGTGGGGGTGGAGATCCGTCACTGCCCATTGGCCTAGTCCCTAGCCAGCCTGTGGGATGCAGCTGTGTGAAATGCTTCCACAGCCTGTCACAGGACTCACTCCTTGCCTGTAGCCCTGGTTAAGACTAATGAAACTATAGACTCAGCCATGAACTTGTGCCGTAGCTGGAAACTTGATGCCTTCTTGCTTCTTTCCCCCCCTAGGTAACCTTCCTCACTCTCCTATGTCCTGCTGTCTCCCCTTCCTTTCTCTCCTCTTCTGATTTTACTGTTATGTGCCCCCTTCTCTGTACAGAATAAGGAGGAATTTCGCCTTACTGTCTACTTATGCTTCTCTTTCCTTCTTAGAAACTGCTGGGCAACTTGATGGGACCAGGCACTGAATATTGGCGCAACCCAGCGCCAATATCCCCAGCCCCTCCCAGGCCAGGTTGGCCATGGGATCCCTCCCTCGCCACCCCTTCCTGCCTTCCCCAGGTCCCTGCGCCAACAGGCATGGGCCTTTCCTGCATCGGCTGGCGGAGGTCCAGTTCAGTGGTGGAGTGAGCGGCTCCGGCCTCCATATTGGTGCCACTTACTCTGAAGGCACCGGAAACGTGCTTTATGGCATGTTTGCGACTCCTTAGGATGGCGAAGAGCGTGCTCCGCTGGCCTTAGTTTAGGCTAAATTTCGCCTGATGTTTAGGACCTACCGTAGTTGTGCAATTGGTTGTTGTGTACATTGCATTGCATTTTACTGTATGTTTTATTCCCCTTCCCTTCTATTGTATTTTTATCCCCACAATAAAAGTTATCTATTGTTGCACCTTTAACCTTGTCTCCCTCCTCATCTCGTGCTGTTCCAAAGAGCTGTGCCTTAAGTCACTTGGTCCCTGTACAGAAAATAGCCAATTCCCCTCATATGCACATGGTACATGTGTCTTAGAGCACACTCAGTAACAGACTAACAGCCCAATCTTATTAGGCACTACCGCTGCCAGAACTAGCATTCCGGCAGCAGTAGCTGCATTACAGCTGTCAAAAATGGCACTCCTTCAGCCTATGAAATCACACACTTCCAGAATGATGCCAGAGAGGCTGGAGTGGCCTTCTGAGGAGGGCAGAATGGGGGGGGGGGTGTAGAATGGGCCGGGGGGAGGTGGAATGGACAGAACAGGGGTGAGTGGGAGGCATGTCAGAGGTGGGAGGGTGTGGCACCCAGCATGGGCAACTTGTGCCGGATGCTATCCCGTTCCTAACTTCCTGGCATGCCCCCTTTGTCTCCTTGGACTTGCGCCAGCTAAAGAGCTTGCACAGTTCCAAGGAAACCCATTGGCAATTGGTAGATCCCCCACCCTGCAACCATAGCATACAGCACAGTCCATTTTGGCATGGCTGCATGCTACAGTGGGGGGGGGATAGGATTGGACTCTAACACACTGCAATATTGCAATAGCACTTATTGACTGCTTTGCCAAGAAATCAATTTGATTGCAATAGCACTTATTGAGTTTTTTGCCAAGAAACCCACAGTGAGGAAGATGGTTCAGATATTTATTTTTCGTATTTGATTGATTTACCAATACAAAAGCAAGACCGATAGGAGGCAAGAAGACTCTTGAAACAGTCAACGCTGTAGGAGCAGTGCCAACAAACCTTTGATTTCAACCATTATTGCTATTTCGTCTTCTCTGCCTTTTTTCATTCTCAGTGGATTCTCTTCTTTTTCCATGCATCTCTGAGACCACCATTTTTCTCTCTCAAGGAAACTTTGAATGAAACTTTGAAACGTTCTACTAACTGTGAATGATGCACCATTGCAAATCTTTTTGCTGTCTGTGAATAGTGAGGAAGACACTTCAGTTCAGCCCCTAATGTAACTACCTGTACTCAAGAAACAGAAGTATAATGTTTCATTTGCTGCTAATAGGGCAACGAGTCAACAGGTCAGACACATAATGGGTCCTTTCAACAACACCATTTATTTCTGTGAGGTGCTTCACAAGCATAAGAGGGGGGCAGTTTTGCCAATATAGGCAACACATTAGGCCAATAATATCAGAAACATTTTGGTAATGCTAAACATTTTTGGTAATGCTAAATCTTCCTTGATTCTTTCCCTGTACTCTCTTTACTGCTTCAGCTGTTGAAGGACATATATAGGCGCTGATTTTTAATTTTTTATTTTATTTTGATGGCAAAGTTGGGGGGAAAGAATAAAAAAAAATCAAGGTTAAGTAGCCATTCAGTCAGAGGTGTCGCTGGGCCAGTTGACACCCAGTGTGGGGATGAAGTGATGCTGCTGCAAACAACTCTCCCTCACACCATCGCATCACCCCTGTGTCCTGACGTCACCCCACACTTTCAGAATGGCTCCTATTTCAGTGCTCCTCCCCCTGCCATGTGTGTGTTGTGTGTGTGCGCGCGCACACACACACACACACACACACACACACACACACACACACGGTCCACGCTCCCTGCACTGGCCCAGCAATACTACCATGTTCAGTATCACCATTTATTATCACTGGACTGGGCAGAAATTCCACGAGCCCTCCCGGCGCCCGGGCCAAGGGGCGGGGCCTAAGTGGCGTGACGTCATCGCACCCAGCGCAACTCCGAACACACACCCCGCCGGTTTCGGCTCCTTTTTGGAGCCAAAACAAGCTCCAGGGAGGGTGGGAGGGCCGATACAACGTTCGGGTAAGTTCGCGCCCCCAACGTTGACTGCGCCCCCCGTGCCCCCACCCGGCGCTGCTGTGCCACACGCTCCATCCTACTTCCACCTCTGTGACTGGGAAATACTTTACAAGCATAAATGTTTTTCCAGGCCCTAGCTGTGGGCTCAGGGATGTTCGTTTGAGTTCCGAGGAAGCAGACCCAGGAGGCTTCAAGTAGGCACATAGAGAGCTTTATTTCTAAGGTTTTAAGCATAAAGCACTAACACAGGCATTTTCAAGGAGCACCTCAGACACCCAGGTCCAAGTGGCAGTGGCACCTCGGACACCTAGGGCCTACAAGGGCAGTGGCACCCCCAAGAGGCAGCCAGGCTAAGCGAAACCATAGGCAGTTGGCAACAATACAAGTATAGCTACTTCTCATAACAATTGACACTGCTTCCCATAACAAGGATCAATCAGTTGGCATGTGTAACTTATTCCTATTGTAGGACGGCGAGTCCAAAACACGCAAGCAACCGATGTGTCAGAATTCAGATTGTTTTATTCAGGCATATGCATGGTCGCTCAGTGGGACTTTGGTCACAAATCAGAGAGCGCACCTTGGCATTGTTCTCATGTTCTTTTATACTTTGCAAAGCTGTTACAAAAAGCAAGGAAGCGTGTCACACTATGTCCAAGAGGCATTCTATCCTTACATTGGCTGTAGCCTTGTTACTAACCCAGAAGGGCAATGGCGATGCAGCCCTCCCCTAAGCTGTAAGCATTTAGCTTTCATTTCTCCCTTCATTACGCGTCTCTGAGCTGTCTAGAGTAAAGGAAACGTGGGTTTTGCGGTTAAGCTACATCCTCTAGCAAAGGCTGTTACAAGGGTAAATGTCACCTTAATATGTCTCTCTCTCTCTGCTTAAAAGCAGATTCTAAATAGATACGTCATGCAGCACACTACAATAAAGAAAGCACTCTTAATATGCTCAGGAGCTGGTGTACCCTTCACTATCATTAAAGAAGGGCCTAACGAACAGGTGTTGCTAATCAGGGCGCACACCTGGGGCCAATAAAGGGTAAGCATGTTTTGGGAAGAGCACTACAGAATGCACCTTCTCATTACTTTACTCTGATAACCACTTTCCCATCATGATAATGCTGGGCAGCTGCAGCCCCTCATGGGAACCAGCTCAGCAGGGAAAGCTGACAGGTTCCAGGGTATGAGAGACACAGAGCAGATGCTAACAGGCCCCTGAAATGGCTGCTGGGGTATACAAATGTGGACCCAATTTGGTCCATAGGCCTATATCCTTGAACAAGACAAAATGTTACAGGGAAATGAGAGACAAAAAATGGATAAGAGGAAAGGAAAAGTTCAATAAAGACTTACCATTTATTTTTTCCTTACTAGCTGTTCCCTGGTGTTCAACTCGGGCCTCAGTACAATAATGTAGATTTTAGGGATGAAGATGCAACCCAACAATCCGGAACTAGAGGCCAAGATGGAGAAGACCTCCACAGCCACCATGTATTTCCCCTTCGTGCTCAGATAGGTTGGCACAAAGGACAACCAAACACTGCAGAACACCAACATGCTGAAAGTGATCAGCTTGGCCTCATTAAACGTATCCGGCAGCTTTCTGGCAAAGAAAGCCACAGCAAAGCTGATGATGGCCAGAACGCCCATGTAGCCCAGCACAATGTAGAACATGATGCTGGACCCTTCATTGCATTGCACTGTGATCTGCGTGGGCTGAGAATGCATGTCAGATTCTGGGAATGGGGGAGATGTTGCCAGCCACACTGCACAGATGCCACTCTGAGTAAGAGAAGAGAGTATGATGACTGACACTGCCAGCCTCTTCCCCACCCATTTCCTCATCCTGTTTCCTGGCTTGGTGGCCATGAAGGCTACAACCACAGTGATGGTCTTGGCCAACACACAGGAAACAGCAATGGAGAAGATGAGGCCGAACACAGTTTGACGGAGAAGGCAGGTCACTCTCCCAGGCCGGCCAATGAACAGGAAGGAGCAGAGGAAGCAAAGCAGCAAAGTACAGAGGAGGGCACAGGTGATGCTCCAGTTGTTGGCTTTGACTATAGGGGTATTGTGGTATTGAATGAAGACCCACATGACTATTACAGTGATGGCTGAAAAGAAGAGAGCAAAGGAAGTCAACGTAATTCCCAAGGGCTCTTCGTATGACAAGAAGGCTATCGGTTTAGGGATGCATTGATCCTTCTTCGTGTTTGGGTGGTGATCTTCTGGGCACTTATGGCAATCTTCTGCATCTGGAAATAATAAGCAAATATGTCCTCTTTGTCTTGATGAAATCTGTCATTCTGTCATCAGTGCTTTGTGAATGGTTCCAATATATGTATACACACAGTAACCCTTTGCATATGTGCAGTGCATATGTACCCTTTGCATATGTAATACATTCAACAATAGAATTTTTATAGTGGCTAGAAGTCTAAATTTATCCACCACCATCAGAAAATACCTCTAAGAAATTTACATTATCTTAGAGATGAGTAAAAGAGGAAATACTGTATTTTTCCCATTGTTGGAGAGGGGAAAGGCTGATAACAAGTGCATACCTTCTAACATTCCCCTGTGGGAATATGATTTGCAACATATTTCACTTACATTTCCAAACGTTATTGCAATATTGTCATTTTTATGGAAGATAACAAATAGTATACCACCTAATCTGAAATTAGGGTTTTACAACGAGGAACAGATGCCAGCAAACTATTCAGGGTGATAAAAGCCAAAGCAGATTGTTCATGGGCAACTATGAGGCACATGCAGTTCAGTGTTTGCTGAACCTCTCCGCTGGCTGGGATCCATCAATGGTCGGTCTGTGGGGCACCACTGCTGGCATGTGGCCTTCCAGTACTCCTGTACTGGCAGGAGCATTCCACAGTCCAGCAAAAACTTGGCTGCAATGGCAGACTGTGCAGTATGCTGGCAAACCTCAGGATCTACCGGCAGATAGGATTGGGCCATAAGGATGAACATAGTTGAGACTAATACAATTATTCAAAGTGTGGTGAGAGAGAAGTTTTCTTGCCCTGCACAAGACTACAGCCAGGGATCATCTAATGAAACTGATTACTTGGAGATGTAGGAGGGACAAAAGGAGGTACTTCGTCAATACAGTGCAGAATTAGACTGCAGAATTCATTGCCACCTGATGTGGTGAAGGCTCTAGCTTGGTTGGTTTTAAAAGGAGACCAAACAGATTCATTGTGAACAGGTTCATCAATGGCCACTAGCCACGACAAGTATGCACTACCTCTGAGTTCAGCAGTAGAATGCCTCTAAATATCAGTTGCAGAGGAGGAATGGTGGGGAAGAACGATGTCTTTTTCTCCTGTTTCTGAGTTTCAGAGAGGAAGCAGGTTGGCCCCTGTAGGAAACAGGATTCTGGACTAGGTGGGTCTTTGTCCTGATAAAGCTTTTCTTGTGTTCTTAACTTTATATTAACTTCTATGGATTATAATAAATCTTACATCCTGAATCCATAACTAATATAGCATTGTTCTTCATTCACATTTTCAAAAGCTGTTGGACTTGGGGAGGTGAAACAGAGATGAGGCTTGTTCTTCCAAATGGAAATAGAGGAGCAAGACCCACAGGCGTCGCTAGGGGTCTAACTTTATATTCTTAACTTTATATTAACTTCTATGGATTATAATAAATCTTACATCCTGAATCCATAACTAATATAGCATTGTTCTTCATTCACATTTTCAAAAGCTGTTGGACTTGGGGAGGTGAAACAGAGATGAGGCTTGTTCTTCTAAATGGAAATAGAGGAGCAAGACCCACAGGCGTCGCTAGGGGAGGGGGTGCGACTGGTGCGAGTCCCATTGAGCGCAACGCTCCAGGGGTGTGTGAAGTCTGCTCTAGGAGGTGTGAAGCCATCGCTCCTGGTGAGGATCGGAGCAGCTCCAGAAGGTCTCTCCTCCTACCCATATATTGTGATTGGGGGGTGATTGGGGCTCATATATTCTTGCATTCTTTTACTCACCCATCTGGACTGAGATGCGTTCCTCAGAGCACTGAGCACAATCATAGCAACACACCTGGGCACCCTGACGAGTGATCCTGCTGTGTCCAGGGTAACAACTGTCAACACATGTGGATTGTGGCAGCATCTACCAATAGTTAGAAAGTATAAACCTAAGACCTGAAACCAGCCATTTCTTCATCAGTTCCGTAAAGTTGAGTTCCTTCCGTTTACCTAAAAACATAGTCAAGGCTAATCCATAGCTAATATTCATGGACACTTCAATATCCACAGGGATGTCCCCTGTGATCTGCCAGTCTTCTAATTTTTCTTTTCAATCCCCTTCCCACTCAGAGGTGTAGTGATGGGGGTGTGACTGATGCAGTCCGCACCACCCTTGA
Source organism: Plestiodon gilberti rubricaudatus (assembly GCA_026170595.1). NCBI lineage: Eukaryota > Metazoa > Chordata > Lepidosauria > Squamata > Scincidae > Plestiodon > Plestiodon gilberti. The sequence continues at coordinate 9,915,946 of JANXHW010000006.1, read as the reverse complement.
CATTCCTGGAGGGTGCAGCAGTTGCCACTCTCCCTTACAGATTGACCATGGATGGGCCCTTCCACCCTCCCTCACCTCCAAATCAGAGCCATTCTGGAAGCAGGGGAGCTGACGATGTGACACAGGGTGTGATGATGACATCACATTGCACCCCCTGCCCTAGGTGCCGGCTGGCCCAGCGACGTCACTGTTCCCACCCATCCACCCATTCTCATTCCCATTTGCATTCCTATGTCATCAATGTCACAGAAATGGAGGCTGAAGCACCTTGCTTGGTGGTCCTGAAAAGGCTCATGGAGGTTCAGGTTATCATTAGGCTCATTCAGGCTTCTCCTTTCATAAGGGCGCAATCCAATCCTACTTATGCCACCGTTGTAACCAGCGGCACAGCAAAAATGGGAGGCCCCTGAACGGAAAGGGGATTCAAATCCCCTTTGAATCCCCTTTCCGTTCTGGGGCCTCCCTTTTTCGCTGTGTCATTGGTTACAGTGGTGGCGTAAGTAGGATTGGGTTGTGCCCTAACAGCCCAGTCCAGCCTAAGGCCTCAGTGGCACAATTCAGGCACAACTGCAGCCTAAGCGCCTTAGGCTCGAGTTGTGCCTGAATTGTGCCGCAGAGGCCGAATTTGTGCTGCAATTGTGACTGACATAGGACGGGTTAAGGAAAGTTGACCAATTCAGTCCTAAGTTCGGCATAAGAGCTATTCCGTCCTAAGTTTGGCCTAAAAGTGGGCGTGTCGGGGGCGTGTCGGGGGAGTGACGGGGACGGTTACGAATTTGAGTCGGATTCCAGACACTGGCAAGCTCCGACACGCCCCCTCAAGCACAACTGCGGCACAAAATTTAGGTCGACAAAAAAGGTGGACTCAAATTTGAGGAGACCCATAGGAGCCATTTTACCTTACCCACTCCAGCCCTCTCCTGAAAAGTTCTAACACCCTACGCCTGAGTTGTGCCTGAGTTAGGACGGAATAGTTGTGGCATAACTCTGGACATGGACCCAAATAGTTACCCTATCAGCACCCAGCCCCACCCAGCCTCTTTCCCACAAAAGCCCAGCCCCAGCCCTCCTCTCTTTCTCTCTCTCTCTCTCTCTCTCTCTCTCTCTCTCTCTCTCTCTCTCTCTCTCTCTGAGCACGTGGTGTGGGGTCCTGTCCCCCAGCAGCCACAAAGTGGGACTTTGTCAGTGGAGGGCAAAATTCACAAACACCCCACTTCTCTCTTCTCCTCTCCTCTCTCCCCCCCTCTAGGGCAAAGAGGGCTGTTCTGGCTGTGGCCAAACTGTTTACAGCTGTGCCTGGGCAGCTGTCTCCATGCAAGTGTTTGCTAACCCATGTCTTTCTTCCAGCCCCTCTCTCCCCCCCCACACAGGCAACAACACCAGCAGGTAAGTGCAGGTAAGAGCAGGGTTCATGCTGACATGTGGTCTGACTTCTGCCTCTTTGTATATAGAAATATAGGTAGGATACATGACGCTTTGCCAATGTGTTGTCTCATAGCTGCCTGCAATGCCTTCTCTGAAATGCCTCTCTACCAATGTCTTGTCTGATAGCTGCCTGCATAGCCTGCCATGATATGCCTCTCTACCAATGTCTTGTCTCATAGCTGCCTGTATTCATGTGAGCAGACAATGCCATGAGTGTGGAACTGTAACCCTTATGTAGACACCAGCTGTCCCCCCCTTTTCCCCACAGGGTCAACGGACAGGTCAGTATTGCTAGGTTTGCCATGGTTGTGACCCACAAGTTGTGTTGTTGTCTCTCTCGTTGACCCTTTCCCCTTACAGGATCATGCTCACCTTACACCCAGGGAAGGAGCGCAGACCATGCTATGTGTGTCACACCTCGCAGCTGTGTTTAATTTCTCTCCCTGCAGGCCTTTGCAACCGGCACACTGGCATTTCTTCAATGGCGATTGCTACCACACACCAGCTGCCATGGAACACCCCCTTGTTTCTGTCTCCCCAGGAATGTCCACTACCACCTACCTTCCTGGGAGCACCCCTGGGCCTGCAGTCTGGTTGCCCCACAGTCCTCTGCCTCGATGCTGCCAGAGGTCTGGGAGCCTGCCCTGCAACCCTCCTTAGCTGCCGGCGCTGCTGCTGCTCCACCTCCCTGGCTGCCTACTTGCTGTCCCTCCCCTTTCTATGGAGCAGGCTGTGGTTCCACAGGGGAAGAGCCTGCATCTCTAGGTCCATGGGGCACGCATGCTGCTGCTGCTGCTGCTGCTGCTACGTTCTGAGTGGCTGCTGTACCTACCCCTGGCAGCCTCGCCTGGCTATCTCTGCCAATGTTCCAGAACAATAAAGATGCCCCTTGGGAAAAGGACCCTTGAACAACATGTCCCCAATGTTACACAAGGATTGCCCCCCCCCAGAGACAGCGCCCAGCACACAAGCCCCTGCATGACTCCCATCCAGGGACTGCCACTGCCTTCCCAGGGAGACCACAGCAGGGGGGCTGCCAGACCCTCAGGGCTCAGAGGGGAGTGGGGAGTTGGGGGGCCTCTCAGGCAGGCAAACACTGACAGGCGACATGGCGCCCATACTGGATCCGCTCGCATCCGCCACATCCGTGAAGAGCCCTTTCGGCAACCAGGGCTCTCACCCGCCCTCTGTCCGCCCGTCAACGGCGTCCATTTCCGCCCTCGGTCTGCCCATCAATGGCGTCCATTTCCGCCCTCGGTCCGCCCGTCAACGGCGTCCGTTTCCGCCCTCGGTCCGCCCGTCAATGGCGTCCGTTCTGCCCAAGGTCCGTCTGCATAAGAGGCGCCCGTTCCTGCATTGCCTCCATCTGCGAAGTGACCCCTGTGTCCCTATTGGTCTCTGCAGACCCCTCTCCCTGTATCCCTCTCCCACCAGCCTTGTTGTCTGTCTGTTTCTGACCCACCCGTGCCCCTCCCCAGCACCCACTGTCTGCCTGTCTGTCTGCCTCCCCTCCCACTCCCTGATGATGGAAGCTGGCCACCCCCCACCCCGCCAGTGCGCCTGCTGCGACGTGCCGACGTTGCCCCATCTGGGGGTGTGATGAGCTGCGTGCGCCCTTCCCGCTCGCAGCAGACAAGCCCAAGGCATCTCTCGGTCTTGGCCGGGGCACGGAGCAGAAGGGACGCCGGGATACCTTTTTTGTGGGCATTGCCACGGCCCTGGAGGCCCAGGGCTTCAGGCAGCGCACGGGCATGTCATGGCAGAGGCGGTTCCAGACCTCATGAAACCCCCCTTGTGTGTGCCGTTCCCACCCCCTCCCCCCCATGACTCCCACGTGCAGCCTCAACGTGGCTTGGCGGTGGCATCGCCTTCTGCAGGAGGGAGGGCAGTGGCACTCCTCCCTGCGGCAGGTGGCTAATGCACAGGGTGCCCTGGGGCAGCTGGCACTGGCACAACCTCTGCCCTTCAGCTGACTGTCAAACGTGCAGTGCCTGCAGGCCTGCCTGTGGCTGCCCATCTGCTGCGAACGCTGCAGCAGCTGTGGTAGGTGCACACAGACGAGCTCAGGAGGGGGCTCTTCGCTTCCACAAGACTGACACCTCACCACCTCACCTGCCTGCCTCTGCGGTAAGTTTTGCCTCGATCCTGGCCCACTGCTCTTGCCTCCTGCCTAACTCAGGCATAGTTGCAGCCTAACTCAGCCCTATCTTAGGCCACAGCTACGCCACAATTGGGCCTCAATTGGGCCTGACTTGTGCTGAGTTAGGCTGGACTGAGCCCTAAGTGACTTATTTTATGCATATATGTTATATTGTATGTCACAAGTTTCTTGTAGGTTTCTAAAATTCCATGCTGGCCTCTGTATGATGAGGATAGTTCTTGGTTTCAGGTTAGGGATGTCTCTGCTTTCCTCAAGAATTTGCCCTGGTGTCCTGAACTTTCCCTTAGGAATGTTGGCATCACAGGTCTTTTGAGAATAGAAACCTAACTGTAAGGGACAAGAAATGTTCCGTGTTTGGTAGTGGGTCAGATTATTCTATGAATACAGGGGCGTCACTGGACGAACGTCACCCGGCAGCAGGAGAGGGCAGGGAGACACGCGTCACCCCCTGCCCCCAGGCGCCCTGCGATCCTCTTCCTCCGGCGTCCGGGGCCTTTTGAGAAGGCCCACTGCGTCGCCACGCTATTTATTCTTTTTTTGTGCATGCGCAGACTGTTTCTGAGGACAAGGGCCTCAATAAATAGCATAACGCGGTGACGCAGTGGGCCTTCTCAGAAGGCCCCGGACCACCAGTCATGGCGGATGCTCCGAGGCTTTCTCCGGCTCTGAGGCCGGGAGACGGCCTCGGAGTGCCCACCTGCGTCACCTGTCCGGAGGCTCCAAGCCCGGGAGAAGGTCTCGGGATGCTCCGAGGCCTTCTCCCGGGCTCGGAGTCTCCGGACTGTGATGCGTGCGCGAAGCTCGGAGCCTCCTGGGAGTGTGCGCGTGTCACCTTTATGTGCGCGTTACCCCCCGTAGCCTGCGCCACGCTCCAGCGACGCCATTGTATGAATATGTAACAAGTGTTTATAACAGATATAAAAAACTCTGGATTCCTTTGTTTCCATGTACATTCTTCCATAGCTGACTTGTGAGTGTGTCAGAGATGCCGGTGTCTACCATTGCAATTGCTCTTTTATAAAGTAAGAGTTCTCCAACTAAAAGCTGCTTGTGTCAACTTATTGTGTGAGTTCTCCAAGAACAGAACCCAGGTGAGGAGACAATTCCTTTCTCCGTCACCAGCCATATAAATCAATGCCTTTCTACCAGATGCTAATTGTCCAACTCACCATTTTTCATTATTCTCTCAAAAATCACAGACACAAAGGGTTTCTCCTCCCCACTATACATGTGTCACATTATGTCCTCTACCACATAGCTCTGGGTTGCTTCTCCTCAAATCTTTCTGATCAAATCATTAATCTCATCTTCTCTCTGAACCCCAGTTGTGAATAACTTAAATCTCATTGATTTGCAAGGGTCTTAGCTGTGATTGACTGCTTCAGATATAACCCAAATCAAGTAAAGCAAGCCAGTCTTTCTTAGCCATTCACAGAGCTAGATCCTATGTGTAAGTGGTTGATATATGCAGGGGGGGGGGAGGAAGAAGACATCCTTAAAAAGGAAAGGGACATGTAATAGCAAAAGGACAGAGGGGAAGAGAAGGGGAAGAAAGGTCATAGGGAAATTATGTGGGCTACCTGGGGAAAACTGGGCCTGGAAAACTGGGGGGGGGGGGTAGAGCATCAGGAAGGAAGGAGACGGAGGGAGGAGGAAAGAAGGAAGAAGGGTTCTTGTGGTTCTGACCTCATCAAGAGGCCATGGCTGAGTAGTGGTTCTTTGTGGCCTGAACTAATGACTACAGGCATGTAGCAACCCCCTCAGCAGACCATGAAACCATTTTACACAGCTAGTCTCCCCCACCAGACGCACCTTCCGAATCACCACTACATTCACTCAAAGGGGCTTTGGAGAGTCAGATTTGAGTGATAGTCACAGTGTCAGAGACTTGAGGCTGGTTAGTGAACAACAGAACTAAAGCAAAGCAACAAAAGCACACATGGCGTTTTGTGACGGCTTCTGAGCACTTCCCACGCTCTTACTTCACTCATCATTGGGCATGGTTGGCCTATTCTCATGTGCAGCCCCACCCCTTCCTTCCCCATCTCCCCATGCTCCATCCCATGGGCTCCATTTCCTCCCCAGTGTCTGAAGGCAAGGCAGGGCATTCCCTGGGCACTGGGAGTAGTCTTTGCCTCCACCCTGTCCCCTTCTGAGCTGGCATCTGACTCACTGGTTGCCTGGGCGGCTTTTGGGTAGGCCACCACAGCTGTCCCTGCTGGATGTGTTGTGTTCTGAGCTGTGCCCCCAGGCACTTCGGAAAGTGATGCGCCGGCCTCCAGAGGCTGTATGAGACCCAAATCTTTGGCCACAGTCTGCACTGTGTGAAGAGAAGCCTCATGAGCAGTTGGTCCAGGGATGTCGGAACTGGATGAGACCAGTCCTGGACAATACCTCCCCCTCCCAGGGATCCATGGGAACGTTTGTGGGGTGAGCCCATCAAAGAAGCTTTCTTCATGGCTTGATGGCCCCTGAAGGCTTATCCCTGTTCCTAAACCATTCTTTCTATTGCACCTTGCTGTTGGTGTGAAGACCAGCTATTCCAAGTGAGGGGGAGTGGTGCTGGGTTTTCACTGGAGGTAGTAAGAGGGATTGAAAGAGTCACTGTGGCACTCACAATGTCATGCTTCAACAACAGGGCCTGAAACAACAGTAACCTTCAGAAAACTGTTGTGGTTCAGAGTACAGTATAACCTTCCCCATTTCAACTGTGGATTACGCAATGCAGGAAGATAATAGTGATCCTCACTTGGTTATACTTGTGATTCCACACTATGCCACTTCCATTGATGGCGAACTCTTTTCCCGCAGGAGCCCAGGGGTCTATCCTTCCAACACGAACTCTGTGAAAGGATTTATTGGGATATGTGACTGTGTTCATTATATGGTATGGAGCTGCCAAATCCATGTTTTCATCAAAGAATATTTCTTCCCCAACACTATTGTTGAAGCGGATATTTTTCAGAAAGGAGTGAAGCTAGTTTGGAAGTAAGGAAAATATGAATGAACTGCTTTCAGTGGTAAAAAAAATGTAGTGCAATTTCCCTGGTTTGACTTTTGGATACACAGCAACTATTTGATTTTCTAAGCTCACACATACATACATTTATTTAGAAGATTTAATACCGCTTTCCCACCGCTTAAAGCAGTGTACAATAACAAAAAATACAATGCAACATAATTAATAAAAACATTAAGTAAAACCAATTAAAACTATACTGGAGCAGTTAAAAAGTGTAAAAAACAACACACACACACACACACACACACACACACACACACACACACACACACACACACACACACAATAGATAGATAGATAGATAGATAGATAGATAGATAGATAGAGAGAGAGAGAGAGAGAGAGAGAGAGAGAGAGAGAGTTCTTTTTATATGTGAATTCGCTATCTGCGAGGGGCAGAATTGCTACCTATCTCTCAGTATATGCGGTCTGTTCTCACTATTTGCGATCTTCTCATGGTGTGTACTTAGCTCCCCCCCCCCCAGGTCTCCTGGGTCTGGAAGCAAATTTATGGGTCTGGTCTGGGAACAAATTTCCCTCTTGCCATTTGCAACACAATGGGAACTGTTGTTTGCTCTGTATCTTTCTAGCTGCTTATCATCTCCACATTGCTCTAAAAAGCAAGCAGATTTTCCTTGTCTGGCTCCCATGTTGCTCTGGGAACAAATTTCCCTGCCTTGCTGCTTTTACTGTAAAAGGTAATCTCTCTCTTCTGGAGTTGGTGTGTGTGTTTGTGTGTTTTCTGATTAATGCTATTTGCAACACAATGGGAACTGTCAGGGGCGTCGTCTGATATGGGGCGGTGGTGCGGTGGGCCCCAGGGCGTTGGGGCGGAAAGGCTCCGTGGGGGGCGGGAGCCTCCTTAACTTTTGTTTTTTTTAAAGTGTTTTTAATGCTAACGGGGCTTCTAAAAGGGTATGTGTGCTTTGCGCAAACTTATCTGTAGTTCTAGGACTCTCCAGCGACGATCAAGGGCGCAGATCGGCCCTCTGCAGCTCTACTCCCGGACGCTAACTCTGCAAAGCGCCCAGGAGCGTGCTGCAGAGTTAACGCATGCGCAGAGCGACGATGTTTCCAATCGTCGCTCTGCGCAAGCGTTAACTCTGCAGCTCTGCTCCTGGGCGATTTGCAAATCGCCCGGGAGCAGAGCTGCAGAGTTAACGCTTGTGCAGAGTGACGATTGGAAACATCGTCGCTCTGCGCATGCGTTAACTCTGCAGCGCGCTCCTGGACGCTTTGCAGAGTTCGCGACCGGGAGCAGAGCTGCAGAGGGACGATCTGCGCCCCTGATCGTCGCTGGAGTTTCCTAGAACTACAGATAAGTTTGGCAAAGCACACATACCCTTTTAGAAGCCCCGTTAGCGTTAAAAACCTTGAAAAAAACCCCGAAACTCATTATGCAAATTATTTAATTATGCAAATTATTTAATTTGCATAATGGGGCGGCAGGCTTTTCCGCCACAGTAGCAGGGGCGCCTAGCTACGCCTCTGGGAACTGTTTGTGCTCTCTCTGGGCTTCCAGGATACTGTACAATACCTTTTATATTTGCATAATGTTGTTAGGAAGGAATAATTATTATTTTGCTAGAGTTAGGAATTGTCCCATAACAAAGAGCCAATGTGGTTTACTGGATACTGCCCCCACAATCACCCAGCCCATAAACTCCAAGGTAAGATTCAGGTTCACAAAGTTCATATAGTGTATGGTGAAGAAGGTCCCCTGGAACCTAACCCCATTTTCCCATAAGCTCAATGATTCGGTATCCACTAATTCGGTATCCACTAGGTTTTCCAGGAACCTAACCCTAGCAGATAATGAGAACTGACTGTAATTAAAGATAGTATAAAAATAGTAACCAACGGCCTGTAGATGTTAAATTAAAAAGGGGTCCTAGGAGTTTCCTCCCTCCTTAAATGCCAAGAGGACTAAAAATGTTTTTAAATCCCACTGGAAACAATAGAGAGAGGGGCTGTCCTCAGATTTCTAGAAGTTAGTTCCAAAGATATGGTGCCACAACAGAAAAGGCACTGTACCTTACTGCCCTCCCCTTGGCTTCAGATGGCAGTAGTATTCTAAGCAGGGCTCTGTCTGACAATCGTTGGGGACATGCAGGATTATATGGGGAAAGGCAGTCCTTGAGATATCCCAGTCCTATGCCATGCAGAGCTTTAAAGGTCATCACCAATACCTTGAATAGGGCTTGGAATGGAATGGGCAGCCAGTGTAGCCGCTGGAGCAATGACATGGCAGAATCAGCCCACTGAGCCCCAGTGACCAGCCAGGCTGCTGCATTCTGCACTAACTGCAGCTTCTGAACCGTCTTCAAGGGTAGCACCACGTAGAGTGCATTACAGTAGTCTAGACAAGATGTCACTAGGGCATGGACCACTGTATCCATCTGACTCAGATACAGTCTCAGCTGGCACACCAGCTGAAGCTGGGCAAAAACTGGTCATCTAAGCCCAGCTGTGGATCCAGGAGGACTCCCAGGCTGTGGACCTGCTCCTTCAGAGGGAGTGCTACCCCATCTAGAGCAAGTTGTAGATCTAGTACCTGCATCGTGTTCTTTTGGACCAGGAGGACCTCTATCTTGTTTGGGTTTAATTTTAGTCTATTAGCCCTCATACAGGCTCAAACCACCTCCAGGCAGCACCACAGGACTTCAACGGCCCCCTTGGAGGCTGGTGGAAAAAAGAGATAGAGCTGGGTATCATCCACATATTGGTGACACCCCACTCCCACCATTTTCATGTTGATTTAAGTTTCTATGTCAAATATTTAAAGTTATTAGGCTGCAATCCTGAAGCCTGGAAGAAAGCCCCATTGAACTCAATCGAACTTACTTCTGTGTAGACATGCATAGGATTGCACTGTAAATCAGTGAGTGAACTGTGGGGGAAATGCAAAACATCCTGAATGAAATTCACAACCACACGCTTTAACTCCCTCTAATTTTAACCAAATTACGGCCCACCCTGTAGTCTTAGAAAAGACTAATTAGAGAAGACTAATTAAAGAGGGACTGCACAAAACTTAAGATACTTTTGCCAATCCCAGTTGAATAACTGAAAAACAGTACCATTTTTGCCACACGAGAACGTAGCAGAAAATACTACTACTATCTACTAACTACTACTATCTCCACTAGGGCAATGTGCTCTTGCCAATTATAGCATTGATTATTACATTAAATTGATAGGAAAATCCACCCTACCTGCCATGGCTGTATATCCCGAAGGTCCCGTGGGCCTCCATCTCCAATCCATTTCTGCTTGGATCTTGATGAATCTATGGCATGGAGAGCATGCGCCAGAGCATAAACAGCATTGTAGATCCCATAGCTCTGACCAGACATTCCCATTTCAAACATGGACTTGGGGAGACTTCTCAGTTTCTCCTCCCCAGTGCAGTGCTGTCCTTCTGGTATATACTGACCAACTAAAGGCAAGAAACAGTGAAATACACTGGACCAGAAGAGCTGGAACTCAAAATAATGAAAAATTTTAAGATATATTGTCTCAAGAAAATCTACATATCCTGCCATATCATTTGTATGGAGTGCAAAAGACAAAGTGCCATTGAAGGATTTTGGTGTGAACTGATTCAAATGAAATACAGAAGAAAAATCCCAGTGAGCCGTTATGATCCAAACCCTCTCTATTGGCTTCATTTTCTCATTTTCACTTTTTGATAGAATATGACGGAAACCCTCCATGGAACGAAACCCCCCATGAACAAGAATCACGTTGCTTCGTGCTGATGAGAGGGTTGAACATATTCGTTCCAGTTGGTCATTAATCTGCTTTTCCATTTCTCCCCAGAAAGACTTGAGCGTTGGAACAGTTGCCCTAAATGCAATGCAAATATTACTCTGGAGGAGCTTGGGCTTGAGGATCCGCCAAAAGGTTTCTCCGCTTTCATCGTCTGAGACAATGAGGCCAATCCAGGTCCACCCGAAATGCTGAAGCAGCTGAACAATCCCATCGTACTGAGACTTTTCATTTGGGATCGTCCGGTATAATGAGGGGAACTGAGTTTTGTCACTCAACGCTGGATCAAAGGAGCCGTAACTGAGCTAAAGGAAATGCCAGTGATATTTTTAGAGCGGAGAAGGATCTTTCACAATCCACAAGTATCAGTTGCTTCCCCCAGGTGTGTGACACAATAGGAGTTTGATTTCAATGTGTATGGCATTGTCCAGCAAATTTTGTGGGAGACTTCTGCTACTGCAATCTGAGTTACTGAAGTGCTAATTATACCTTATGCACAATGCCACACGTCAGAGTCTAGTTAATGTTTTTTTAAAGGTTCAGGATTGGGGATTTGGCATCAAGCAGGGCCAACTTTAAGCTGATTGAACCGATTCAGCCCAATCAGGCCCAGTGGGGCTAGGGAGGGCCACACTAGGTGGATGGATGATTCACTTTTCTAGGAGCAGACTGCTCATGCGCGAGGAAGGAAGTCAACAACACAGACCTGCTGTACCGAGCCTACTCACCCCAGTGCCCACCCCTTCCTCCCTCATGCTGACTCTCTCTCTCTCTCTCTCTCTCTCTCTCTCTCTCTCTCCACCCCCACACAGGGTCCCCCTGTACCTGCACTGCAGGTGCCCACACATGTCTTCCCGCCAAGAGTGGCTGCTGGCCATCTTGGAAAGTCTGCCCAGGAAAGTCTGCCTCGCACCATCTCTGGCTGTGAGGGAAGGCTGTGAGGGCACCAGGACTCTAATACACAGCACCAGGATACACAGTATGCACACAATGTCCTCATGCAAAGTGTAGTTAGAACCTGATTGAAACATGACCAGTGCAAGCAAAATGAGCAAAACAGAGTCTTTGGGCCCATCACTTTGGGTGAGACATACATAGAAATATAGCTTGTTCGCCTTCCCTAAATTTTCCATTGTTTATTTATTTATTTATTTATTTAAAAAAATTATAACCCGCCTTTTCCTATGCCGAAGGCAAATGCCCAAGGTGGCTTACAACAGATTAAACTACATAAAATACATAAAATAAGTTTAAACAATACATAACGTAACAAATTTAAAAAACAATAGAATCCACTGGGGGATTGTTTGAAATATGCATAGAGATGAAGGCACATACCTGTGGTATCCTATAGAGATGTAAGATGTGGGGCATCTGTCTGGCGTTATAAGTGGTGAGTCCTCCAATGACAGCCCTGAGCTTGACTTTCATACCACAATTGTAATTGAGGGGATTCTGCAGACCTGAGAAAAGGACTTCCATAGTTCCAGCACAGGATCCCTTTTCATTGAAAGCATTTAGACAGAGCGTGTAGCTCAGTGAGTTGTTGGGTAAAAGATTGGAATTCCTGTTGATCTCACTTATGGCAAACCAAAAAACAAAGATGTGGTGGTAGTTCTTAGGCACTATTCTGCAAAGGAGAATGTCCATTCAGTATTAGGCCTGGTTCATGTGTGCAAACACAATCTCTGAATGAAGGTTACTAGCCTTGTTGACTGAGAAGGTGATGTTGAGATAATAGGCACTGAGCTTGTGCAGTACATAATACCTCACGAGTTGTGGGATAATGAAGACTTTCTCCCTCTCTTCACAGAAATATATTTAAACAGAATTTTCTAACATAGAAAATTATGTTATTTATTATGTTAAAAACATAATAAAACATGTTTTTATGTTTGTTTATATATATAAACATAAAAACAAAAACAATACATATTTCGTAAGGTTATAGCAAGCGCGAAGCAATACATCCTACTAGCATACTATTCACTATTTTCTACATATATCCAACTAAGCCAAAATAACACCCACATTCTGTTCATTAAATCCACATATCATCACATTGTTCTTCTCTCTCATTAAAAAAATCAATAAATGGTTTCCAATTATTCACAGAAAGGTTAACTGACTTTTCCTTAATTAAACTTGTAAGTTTATCCATTTCAGCATAATCCAAAACTTAGAATTTTCATTTGAACAAAGGTCTATTTTTTTCAAACGCTGAGGAACTACTTACATGCCACTTTGTGACAAAGGTGGGCGTGTACTAAACTGGAACTCATCCCATCTGTTAAGGAAAAGAGAGACGAATTCAGCAATCAATATATCATCTGGAGAGCCATTGATAGGAGTCTGAGACCTTGGCCTCCAACCACATTGATAGTCCTGATGCTTGCAGAAAATAAGAGGCAGCTGAAGCAGCAAAAATAGCAGCAGCACTGACATCTGCCTGATTGCTAGCAGTTCTTGTGCACAGCCCAACTCGTAGGTGTTCATTGTGCGATACACACCAACAGCACAATTGCCACAAGAATCAGTCTTGAACGAAGCTCCTAAAACCAAGTTAGAATTAAAGACGCTTCACCCAGTTCTCCCCACCTGGTGTCGCAACATTCAGTTGATACAGTCTTGCCTGCCTCCAATTTACCTGGAAGAAGTTTGTAACTGGCAGCTCATCAGCTCTTGAGGTGGAGTCATCTGTTTCTGTTATGAATTTTGCTTGTGGCCTCTGGTTAGCCATGGGACTTCCACTCCTAGATCACCATAATTATCATAATTACAGGGCTGAGAACTGCCATTTCCAACATGCTCAGTTCTCTTTAAAGCAAAAGGATATGTTTGTTGAATATACAGCCAGAGGCCAGACTCACTGCATGTTGGAAATTGAGTAGAATTTTCCAAATGAATTAATGGCCCAATCCTACTGGGAGCTAGTGCTGGAAGAATGTGCATTCCACAGGCATGTGCTGTCGCAAAAGTGCCATAAAGCGCTTTACAACAGTGCAAGACTCAAGTACACAGGGCACGAAATCTGGAGCCTTCCTGCTGGTGCCAGTAGTCGCAGGAAGGCTCGCTGGACCAAGTACATCCAGTGCAGGGGTAGGGGAGGGCAGGGGGAGAGTGGGGAGGGTTTGGGGGGTGGGTGGATTGGGCCAGGGAGGGGGTGGGATCAGCAGTGCTGGCGCGCGCCATATTCCTCCCTCTTCTCAAGCCTGAACTGCCTGGCACAGGTCTGAGTTGACCCATTGTGGCGGCTGGAGCAAGGGAACAAATGTTCTTCCAAGGACTGGAAGAACATCTTCAGCATCACAAAACCACATTCCACAATCATGAATGCTTGATGGTGTGCCATGTTGTACTTGGCCATGGGCCCTGGGGGCTCCACCACATAAGACGTCATGAGCTAGGGTTGCAGGGGATAACCATGGTTAGCTGGAGATGGAGGCAGCTGGTTGTCGTCATGTGGCTGCACAGCTCCCCAACCCTGAGGCCTATCCTCTACATAGGACTCAGCCATTCCCCTCCGGCCATGATGTCGGAGGTGTCAAAGACCTGGGCACTATTAGCTGCTTTACATTGAGTGAAAAAACACTCAAGTGCTTAAGGAATGCGAACATGCAACAGAAGATCACTCTGATTTGAGTAACACTTGTCAAGCAACTGTCTTGCCCTAGGGTCACCGGCGTTCCAAGAGTGGTGCAGAATTGCAAGTGGAGCAGGACACCGCTACATGAATGTAAGTGGCCCCTCCCCCTCACCGTTCAGAACCATTCCCATCAGGCGACGGCTACCGCACGGGCAGCTCCATTCCGCCTGCATGGTATCTGTCGCCTGCTGGGAATTACTCCGACTGGCAAGGGGGAGGGGCTGCTTACACGCATGTAGTGGTGCCCTGCTGCACTTACAGTTCTGCATCACCCTCGGAACGCCAGTGCATAGGGTGGTCTCTGATGGCCACACCTGCAGACTTACCCTCTTACCATGGCAGCCAGGGTGAGGGTAAGTCTCCGCAGACTCAGAAGTTCTTATGCCAGCTGCTTATGCCCTCCTCAGACTTATGCCAGCTAAAGCGCCCCAGGGCGCAGGTCCAGGCCAGGAAAGGGGGATAGGATCCCATACATGCCCACCCTGTCTGGCCCGCTCCCAGCCCCAATCTTCCCCTGAACCGCCCACGACATGCCCCCACCTCCACCATACCTGCTCCGGCCCAGTGTTGGGAAGTGCACAACATCAGCACGGCTTTTGCAACATGGTCAAGAGAACTTAACGGCAACAGATTGCGAGATCTGCTGCCATAGGCCCTCTATAGGATTAGGCTGCCCATCCGGTCATTTTTTCCCATGCATCTGTGAGACCACCTATTCTCTCTCCCGAGGAACTTCCCTAGAATGATGCAGCATTACAAATCTTTTTGTTGCCTGTGAACTGAATGGCAGTAGTGGGGAAGACGCTTCTGCTCAGCCCTAAATTTAACTACTCGACAAATATAAGAAAAATGCGGCATTTCCTTTTGTTTATAGAGCAATGATTCAACATGACAGATGTTTGAAGAGTCATTTCAGCATCACCATTTATTATCTTTTTGACTGTGAGGTGATTCACAAGCATAAAGGTGGACCCGATTTTGCACATGGGCCTATATCCTTAAACAAAACAGTACACAATAGGGAAAGAAGTGGAACATAGATAAAAAAAAGAGTTCAGTCAGGGCCCCAAATTATTTTTTCCTTACTAGCTGTTCCCTGGTGTTCAACTCAGGCCTCAGTACAATAATGTAGATTTTAGGGATGAAGATGCAACCCAACAATCCGGAACTAGAGGCCAAGATGGAGAAGACCTCCACAGCCACCATGTATTTCCCCTTCGTGCTCAGATAGGTTGGCACAAAGGACAACCAAACACTGCAGAACACCAACATGCTGAAAGTGATCAGCTTGGCCTCATTAAACGTATCCGGCAGCTTTCTGGCAAAGAAAGCCACAGCAAAGCTGATGATGGCCAGAACGCCCATGTAGCCCAGCACAATGTAGAACATGATGCTGGACCCTTCATTGCATTGCACTATGATCTGAGTGGGCTGAGAATGCATGTCAGATTCTGGGAATGGGGGAGAAGTTGCCAGCCACACAGCACAGATGCCACTCTGAGTAAGAGAAGAGAGTATGATGACTGACACTGCCAGCCTCTTCCCCACCCATTTCCTCATCCTGTTTCCTGGCTTGGTGGCCATGAAGGCTACAACCACAGTGATGGTCTTGGCCAACACACAGGAAACAGCAATGGAGAAGATGAGGCCGAACACTGTTTGACGGAGAAGGCAGGTCACTCTCCCAGGCCGGCCAATGAACAGGAAGGAGCAGAGGAAGCAAAGCAGCAAAGTACAGAGGAGGGCACAGGTGATGCTCCAGTTGTTGGCTTTGACTATAGGGGTATTGTGGTATTGAATGAAGACCCACATGACTATTACAGTGATGGCTGAAAAGAAGAGAGCAAAGGAAGTCAACGTAATTCCCAAGGGCTCTTCGTATGACAAGAAGGCTATCGGTTTAGGGATGCATTGATCCTTCTTCGTGTTTGGGTGGTGATCTTCTGGACACTTATGGCAATCTTCTGCATCTGGAAATAATAAGCAAATCCATACAGTGTAATACAGTATAGGAGAACTTGCCTATAATTTGTAACTTTATTTTCTTATATTTCCACATGATTTTTCAGTATTGTCACATTATGCTCTGTGGATTATGGCAAACCTTTCATCAGCAGTTTATTCAAAGTACTGTATATCCTTATGAATTGTATATCCTTAAGGAACTTGTTTCCTTAAGATAAAATACTGAAGAAAGCATGTAGTACATCCATTACTGAGTAATCAATGATTCTTCATCCCTAACTAACAATCATAATAAGCACTTTCCCCCCACCCTAAAGGTATGAGAAGCATCAGACCAAAAAACATTCCTGATCTGTTCTTGACCTGATTTCTTGAAACGTTTGATTTTTCCCTCTTTTCAGTATCAAAAATTATATGGACAATAATACCTCCCATAACATAGCTTCCTTTAGTGCTGTTTTGTTTTCTGGGTGTGATTGACAGCTAATGTAGCCAAGGATAGCACTGCATTCTGGGACACACATGACCAATCAGTGCCAATCTCTTTCTGGTTTTCAATTTGCTGATGACCCGTAACATTTGGTCATCATTACTTGAGACTAACAGCGCAATCCTAACAAACGTTCCAGTGCCAGTGCAGCCACAATGCAGCCCCCGAAGTAAGGGAACAAATGTTTCCTCACCTTGAAGAGGCCTCCATGACTGCCCCTTCTCTGCAAAATACAGTGTGCACCCTGTTGGCACAGCTACACCGGCATTGGAAAGTTGGTTAGGATTGCGCTGCCCAAGATACAGTATATGTAAATGAAGTATCTGAACAAACCACTTCTAGAAACATCTGAAATGTCTTCTCCATAGCCCTGTTCATAGGGAGAAACTTTTCCCATGGTTGCCATTTGTTGCTACAGGCAAATGGATCACGAAGAGGACAAGGGTGGAGCTAAATGCCACACTCTAGAGAAGCCGTGATGCATTTATTTCCATGTGGAGATGAATAAGGTTGATGTCTTCTTGTATTCATCTACTTACCCATCTGGACTGAGATGCTTTCTTCAGAGCACTGAGCACAGTCATAACAACACACCTGGGCACCCCGACGAGTGATCCTGCTGTATCCAGGAAGGCAACTCTCAACACATGTGGACTGTGGAAGCATCTAACAAAAAGTAGGGGGGTGGGGTTGAGAGTGGAGATCCACTGTTTCTTTTCCTCAGCCCCACAAGTTAAGTTCCATCCGTTTTACACAAGAACACAGTACTATAATGAATAATCCATAGCGAACCATAGCGAATATCCATGGAACATTCAGTGTTCACAGCAATGTTCTTTGTGATTTCCCAACCTTTTGATTTGTCTTTTTAATTACATTTTAGGGCGTCTGCTAATTACATTGCAGGACGTCTGGCTCAGTTGGTTAGAGCATTCATCTCACAAATGCCTGAAGATCTGCAGGACAGCAGTTCAAGACGGCCGGAAGTCTGTTGGAGAGCTGCTGGCATGCCGAACTGATAAGCTGCAGAGCCCTGTGGGGGAGTGGAGCTGCAGCTGAAGCAGCCGAAGCGTGCTGAGGTGAACGCCAGAAAGAGAGAGAGAGAGCTGGACTGTGAAAGTAACATCTCGAATGAAGGGTTCTATGAAAGGTTAGAACGTTATTATATTGTAAAAACCCTTGGGGGTTTAGAACAGCCTGCCCATGTACACCACCTTGAATAAAGTCGGAGGAGAAATCCAATGACCAGAAAGGCGGTATATAAATACTGTATATTATTTATTATATTATTTTATTTTTTATCTTTTACCCTCTGCTCTCTTTTCCATTTGCAGTTCAGCCTCACCAGCCATATGAACTTCTGCCTTCTGCTAGACCAGGTGGCCAACCTTCCACCATGCGGGCCTCTGCGTTCTTCAGAGTTGTGTAGAAGACAGAATCATGGCAGCTGCAAGTGCTAATGGTGCTGCTAAAGCAGCTGCACCTGCTGGAATGCCCTCACCTATACAACCATTGAAGGTCCAGGAGCATTCGTGTTGAAAGGTTGGCCATCCCTTGTACTAGACATATCATCCTTCCAGACCAGAAGTTTTCATCATTATTTAAAAAATCTCAGGCAGAGCTTCCTTCCCTGCCCAATATATACATGAGCCATGTTATGTTCTCTAGCTACAACTTAGGTACAACATGGCCCCACATCATTCTGGTAAAGTCTTCCATCTCTTCTTCTCTCTGAATGTACATTAATTCAATTCAGAAAATGAATGGGGAGGGGAAAAGGGGAACAGCCTTTCTCCATTTTGAACTGTGGATTATGTACTTCGTGAACATGATAGTTTTTCCCACCTGGTTAAACTTTTGATTCCACACTATAGCACTTCTGTTGATAGTGAACTCTTTTCCTGCAGAAGCCCAGGGATCCATCTTTCCAACACGGACTCTATGGAAGGACTTGTTGGGAAACGTGACTGTGTTCATGATATCAAACGGAGCTGCAAAATCCATATTTTCATCAAAAAAAATTTCATCCCCGGCACTATTGTTGAAGTGAATATTTTTCAGAAAGGTGTGAAGCTTATTGGAGGAAAGGAAGACAGGAATGAACTGGGGTCAGTGGTCATGAATGGGTTGGTGCAATTCCTTGAAATTTCTTCGTTTGACTTTTTGGTAGACAACAACTACCTATTTGATTAGCTAATATCACACACAAAACCTTGTTTCTTAGTTTTCTGTGATGTATAAATTCAAACCAAAGAAATTACTGGAGCTCCACATTAGTATTAGTATCTTCCAGTCATCCTAGTGAGAAGAAACTTTGCAGAAATGTAATCCATAGTTGATATTTCCATCCAAAGTCTCTCATGTCATCTGGATATTTGAAAGTGTTCCTTTTTCCAGGTCAACCTGTCTCATTCACTGTATTCGTCATTGGGGGGGGGGGGCCCTCCTCTGGGCACTCCTGAAATCCGAGGTGAGCAGGGCGACATTTATATCATTTTCTTTCCTATGTGCCTCTCATGTCCTCTAATATGCTTTTTGGTTCCAGGTGATGATATTTCTAATCTCCCAGGCTCTTCATATCTGATGAGTTCTAATACCGTATTGGTCTAAGACTCACTTTTTTCTCCTAATTTAAGTTTTTAAACTAGGGGTGCATCTTATAATCAGGCTGTTGCAATTTAATGCCAGTGATTTAATTATTATTTTTTAATAGCACCAAACGTTAAGGGTGCGTCTTATAATCAGGTGCGTCTTATACTCGGGACAATACGGTATTTACTATGTTTACTGTGCTGTTTTAGATTTCTGTGTTGAATGTTGAATATCTTTAGTTAGTGATTGAACTATGGGGGGAAATGCAGGATACCCTTGATGAAATCCAAAAGCTGACTCCCCCCAAAATTCTCCAAATTATTGTTCAACGTTCAGACTTCTTAAAACAGCAATTAATGGTGTCAGCACAAAACCTAAGGTGGGTGGACCCCATCTGCCCCCTGAATTCAAGCACTTTGGGTCCAATCCTATCCTTTCCCCCTACTGGTATTGGCACATTGTATCCAGCAGGGGTACATCGGGAGGCTTCAGAGGGGAATAAGCTCTGCAATAGGTCTAAGGAGAGAAAGGGGTGGGGGCCAAACGCCGAACAGAGCCCCTCCCCTCTGGTGGGTCCAGGCAGGTCCAGTGATGGATGGGGAGCGTTGCTGCCTCTTGTGGTAGCACTCTCAAAATGGCCACCGACAGCAGCGTCACTGCAAGGGGGCGGAGCTCCAAGTTCCGTCGGGCTCTGACCCTCCGTTACACGACAGGAGAAAGCGGGCCCGCCCCCTCGCCTTTGGAGCCATTCCGACAGACGAAAGCACTTGCTTTCGTCAGCTGGAATGGCTCCAAAGGCGAGGGGGCGGGGCCACTTTCTCCTGTCGTGTAACGGAGGGTCAGAGCCCGATGGAACTTGGAGCTCCGCCCCCCCTGCAGTGACACTGCTGGCCACCGATGGAGCACTAAGTCCATCCATCCCTCCCCCCCCCATCCTGAAAAGGTTGCGGAAGTTTTGCAGACCTCATTAACACCCCATTTTTGCAACCTGTGAAAGGAGCAGCAAAAACAGAGAGTGCTATTCATGAAAGGTGTTAGTATAAATGTACCAGTCATTGCATCGCTAATTAATGGTCGAACATGTCAAGAGAATCCGCCCTACCTGCCACAGCTGGACATTCCGAAGGTCCCATGTGCCGCCACCCCCCATCAGCTTCTGTTTGGACCTTGATGAATCTATGGCATGGAGCGCATGTGCCAGAGCATGAATAGCATTGTAGATCCCATAGCTCTGACCAGACATTCTCATGTCAAAGATAGACTTGGGCAGGCTGCTCAACCTCTCCTCCCCAGTACAGTCTTCTGCTCCTGATATATATACACCAATTGAAGACAATGAACACTGAAATGCAGTAGACCACAAGAGTCTGAAGTGATAAAGATTAAAATTATTCAGATTAATTTTCTCAAGCATCTCCTGATATCCTGCCACATCATTTGTGTGGAGTGAAAAGGACAAAGTGCCATTGAAGGACTGTGGTGTGAATAGATCCCGATGGAATACAGAAGAGAAATCCCAGTGAGCTGTTACGATCCAAACCCTCTCTATTGGCTTCATTTCATCATCTTCACTTTT
The DNA here is from genome assembly GCA_026170595.1 of Plestiodon gilberti rubricaudatus. Classification (NCBI taxonomy): domain Eukaryota; kingdom Metazoa; phylum Chordata; class Lepidosauria; order Squamata; family Scincidae; genus Plestiodon; species Plestiodon gilberti. Next base: position 9,895,298 of record JANXHW010000006.1, on the reverse strand, counting down.
TGATAGGATCTTGCGTAAACCTTCCATAGAACGAAGCCCCCCATGAACAATAATCACATTGCTTTTGGCTGATAAGAGGGTAGAACGTATTCGTTCCAGTTGGTCATTAATCTGCTTTTCCATTTCTCCCCAGAAAGACTTGAGCGTTGGAACAATTGCCCTAAATGCAATGCAAATATTGCTCTGGAGGAGCTTGGGCTTGAGGATCCGCCAAAAGGTTTCTCCGCTTTCATCGTCTGAGACAATGAGGCCAATCCAGGTCCACCCGAAATGCTGAAGCAGCTGAACAATCCCATCGTACTGAGACTTTTCATTTGGGATCGTCCGGTATAATGAGGGGAACTGAGTTTTGTCACTCAACGCTGGATCAAAGGAGCCGTAACTGAGCTAAAGGGAATGCCAGGGATATTTTTAGAGCGGAGAAGGATCTTTCACAATCCACAAATATCAGTTGCTTCCCCCAGATGTGTGACACAATAGGAGTTTGATTTCAATGTGTACGTCATTGTCCAGCAAATATTGTGGAGACTTCTGATGTTGCTGTCTGGGCAGGATTACTGGAGTGCTACTTATACCATATGCACAATGTCACACATCAGAGTCCAATTAATATTTTTGAAAAAGATTCAGGATTGGGGATTTGGAGCAGAGAATTGGATGAGGTACACTTAGCTCTTTCCCCAGATCTGTACAGCTAAGCTCCTTACAACTTAGCTTTTTTACAGTTGCTCTACTACAAATTCATCTGTATCTTCCCCTCCCTCTCAGGGTTCAAAAGAAAGGCCAACACATGTTATAGATTGGACAAGTTAAGAAATTGCAAGTAGATGTTACCGGGTGTGCTTTTCGGGCATGCATTAATATGCATTCCTGTGCTGGGACCCTATGCAGTGACCAATGGCACAGACCATTGATGGGAAAGATAGAGGAGCGAGGCAAGGGTGACGTTGCAGCAAAGAAACATTTTATTGTGGGGACAATTTTACAAACACAGAAAAGGGAAATCAAAATAGAGCCATTTATTGGCTTTTAGCTATCCATGTGCCTCTGTTGTCAATGGAAGTGGTTAGTATGTGCAGAAGAAAAAAAGAAGACAAGAGGAAATCTTAAAAAAGGAAAGGGGGGGCATAATGAAGCAAGCACAAAGTGGAAAAGAAGGCGAAGAGAAGGCCGTAGGGCAGTGGTTCCTAAACTGGGAGGCGCAGCCCCCAGAGGAGCCATGGAAAGCAGCCAGGGGAGCCGCAGAGTGCCACGGAATCCTCTCGGAAAACACTGTAATGCCAATTGGCAGACATCAACATCATGTAATGGGGAGCCGCAGCCAATGGTCATCAATGGTCAAGGGAGCCACAGGTCAAAAACGTTTGGGAAACACTGCCGTAGGGGTTTCTCAGGGAAAATTGGGGCGGGTGAACTAGGAGTCCAGCAGGAGAGGGCAAGGAGAGAAGCTATGGGAGAGAAAGGAAAGAAAGGGTCCTGAGATTCAGGCTGCAGCAAGCGGCCACGATCCATTTGTAGTTGTCTGTAGCCTGAACAAAGGACTACAGGCAAGGAACCTTCCTGTACGCCTGGGGGATCTGAGGCCTCTTGCCATCAGCCCTGCTTCAAGTCACAGTACTGGCTTGGGTCATGCTCTTTGGGGAGTCGCCCAGCACCACATGCATGTGTGTACCACCACCTGTGTGTACCAGCACATGCATGTGTACATTTAGTACTTGATTCTAACCCATGATGTGTGCTAAACAAAGTGGGCAGAGCAGAGCCATTTTAACTCACAAATCTTGAGGGGAAACATACTTAGGACTAAGGATAGATTTCCACCCTTAGCTCTCCTACCTGTTGCACCGATGCATATAGGTAGAGACACATACCTGGGGTATCTTGTAGAGATTTAAGATTTGAGGCATCTGCCTGGAGTTATACGTGGTGAGCCCTCCAATGATGGCCCTTAGCTTGTCTTTCCTCCCACACTTGTAATTGACGGGACTCTGTAGTCTTGAGAAAAGAGCTTCCATAGTACCAGCGCAGGATCCCTTTGCATTGAAAGCAGTTAGATAGAATGTGTAGCTCAGTGAGTTGTTGGGTAAGAGGTTAGGATTCCTGTTGATCTCATTCATGGCAAACCAAAAAGCAAGAACATGGTGGTAGTTGTTAGGCACGAGGCTGCAAAGGAAATGATCGTGTCGTATTAGGGTTCTGACATGCATGATGCACACAAGTGGAATCTCTGAAGTTGTGTACAACCAGCATCGTTTCTGACTGTAAGAAGCTGTTTCTGAGACACAATTCTGTGAAATTGTGCAGTCCAAACTTCTCCATAAGTCTTATGCAGTTTTAGCCTTTAGAACCTTTGTGGTATGTCATTATTTGTGTTTCCCTTATTTTGTTCACCCAAGACCTTGAATGTCCGTATTAAACATATGAAACCTTTGAGGCTGTGATGCTTCAGCTCTATTGGTTTGAATCTAATGTGCTCTGTCTTGACCTCATATGAATGAGATGGGCTTAAAAATCATTACCTTAAATGTATGTATGTATAAATAAATTAGTGAAGAAAAAGAAACACTTGGTATCCAAATACATTTCTTTTTCTCCGCTGCTATAACAGACCAGTTACGGTACTGTTTTAGTGCCTCTCTACCATCTTGCTTTTGAAGGTAGTAATAAAGTGAAGTGAAATATGTTGTATTATGCTCACCTTCACCAATTCAACAGTTATCCATACCACAAGTTCAAGCTGTATTTTTAAATTGTTGTTGTTCAGTCGTTAAGTCGTGTCCGACCCTTCGTGATCCCATGAACCATATCCCGCCAGGCCTTCCTGTCCTCCACTATTTTCCTGAGTTCGCTCATTTTCATGTTCGTTGCATCGGTGATGCTGTCTAACCATCTCATCCTTGGCCTTCCCCTTCTCCTTTTGCCTTCAATTTTTCCCAGCATCAGAGTCTTCTCCAGAGAGTCCTCTCTTCGCATTAGGTGGCCAAAATATTTGAGTTTCAGCCTTAGTATCTGTCCTTCCAGGGAACAGTCAGGGTTGATTTCATTTAGGATTGACTGATTTGATCTCCTAGCAGTCCAAGGGACTCTCAGGAGTCTTCTCCAGCACCACAGTTCAAAAGCATCTATTCTTCGGCGCTCAGCCTTCCTTATGGTCCAACTCTCGCAACCATACATTGCTACTGGGAACACCATCGCCCTGACTATGCGAACTTTTGTTGGCATGGTGATATCTCTGCTTTTTATTATGCTGTCTAAGTTTGCCATAGCTTTCCTTCCAAGGAGTAAGCGTCTTTTAATTTCATGGCTGCTGTCTCCGTCTGCAGTGATCTTGGAGCCCAGAAAAGTAAAATCTGTTACTGCTTCCATTTCTGCCCCTTCTATTTGCCAGGAATTGATGGGCCCAGATGCCATGATCTTAGTTTTATTAATGTTGAGTTTCAAGCCAACTTTTGCACTCTCCTCTTTCACCCTCATCAAGAGGCTCTTTAGTTCTTCTTCACTTTCTGCCATTAGGGTGGTATCGTCTGCATATCTGAGGTTGTTGATATTTCTCCCGGCAATCTTGATTCCGGCTTGCGATTCATTCAGCCCTGCATTTCTCATAATGTACTCTGCATATAAGTTAAATAGGCAGGGTGACAATATACAGCCTTGCCGTACTCCCTTCCCAATTTTGAACCAGTCGGTTGTTCCATGGCCGGTCCGAACTGTTGCTTCTTGACCCGCATACAGGTTTCTCAGGAGACAGGTAAGGTGGTCTGGTACCCCCATCTCTTTAAGAATTTGCCACAGTTTGTTGTGATCCACACAATCAAAGGCTTTTGCGTAGTCAATAAAGCAGAAGTAGGTGGTTTTTTGGAACTCTCGTGCTTTCTCCATGATCCAGCGCATGTTGGCAATTTGATCTCTAGTTCCTCTGCCTCTTCGAAACCCAGCTTGTACGTCCGGTAGTTCTCGGTCCACGTACTGCTGAAGCCTAGCTTGTAGGATTTTGAGCATAACCTTGCTAGCATGTGAAATGAGTGCAATTGTGCGATAGTTTGAGCACTCTTTGGCACTGCCCTTCTTTGGAATTGGAACATAAACTGACCTTTTCCAATCCTTTGGCCACTGCTGAGTTTTCCAAATTTGTTGGCATATTGAGTGCAGCACTTTCACAGCATCATCATTTAGGATTTTAAGTAGCTCAGCTGGGATATTATCATCTCCACTAGCTTTGTTGTTAGTGATGCTACCTAAGGCCCACTTGACTTCACTCTCTAGGATGTCCAGCTCTGGGTCAGTGACCACACCAGCGTGGTCATCAGGAACATTAAGATCTTTCTTGTATAGTTCTTCTGTGTATTCTTGCCATCTCTTCTTAATCTCTTCTGCTTCTGTTAGGTCTCTGCCTTTTTTGTCCTTTATCATGCCCATCTTTGCACAAAACGTTCCCTTGATATCTCCAATTTTCTTGAAGAGATCTCTAGTCCTCCCCATTCTGTTGTTTTCCTCGATTTCCTTGCATTGTTCATTTAAGAAGGCCTTCTTATCTCTCCTTGCTATTCTCTGGAAATCTGCATTCAGTTGTTTATATCTTTCCCTTTCACCTTTGCTTTTGGCATTCCTTCTTTCCACAGCTATTTGTAAAGCCTCATCTGACAGCCACTTTGCTTTCTTGCATTTCTTTTTCTTTGGGATGGTTTTCGTTGCTGCCTCCTGTACAATGTTACGAACTTCCGTCCATAGTTCTTTTTTAAATAGTGAACATTTTATGATAGAGTGTGCTGAGGATGAAACGACCAAATCTCCATAGAAGTGATCTCCCAGAAGTGAAAGCTCAGTTTCCCCTTCTTACCTCTCTCTCTCTCTCTCTCTCTCTCTCTCTCTCTCTCTCTCTCTCTCTCTCACACACACACACACACACACATACACACACACACACACACGGATTAAGTTCGTAAAACTCCTGAGTTTTTTTATGGGCAATAGTCTAAAAACTCCAGAACATCAGAATCAAAAGTTTTATTATCAGGTTAAGGATACAAAGGGGAATGAAAAGGACAAAGGGGGTTCAACATAGTATAATCTAAAGGAAGATACAACAAAGAACCATATTATTCTGTATATTTGATAATCTGGCAAGCTAACGGAATATACAATGGGTATGAAGGAGGATAATTTCCTTCCATTTACAAGGAGGTGGGGCAGAGTTTGTGCCTCACCAGCTCCCACTTTCTTATGGTCATGTTGACTAAGAGATTACTTGATTACTTGAGCTTGAGACAAATGGGTCAAGCTGTGTCCCACACATTCAGCTTACTACTTTTAGGAGCCAACTGACTATTACTCAGAGAGCAATCCTGCTCTAAATTAGGGTGGCGGAACAAGCGTTCTGCCACCTGGAGTAGTCGCAAACATGCCGTAAAGCACGTTTGTGACTACTTTAGAGCTGGTCAAAAACGTCCCAGCTCTGCCGCCGGAGCCCTTGGCCCGCTGAGGGAGGGCAGCCATAGGGTCTGCCATATCCCAGTCCCCGCCGGGTGGTTAGGCCATTGCACAGCCTCCTCTGACTTCCGCCATCAAAATAGCTGGTGGAAATCTGAGGAGGCCTATCGGCCCCAGCCGCGATTACACTCGTGATTACGATTGTCCCCTTCCCTGAGTAGACTTTCCACTACGGGCTGCCTGCTGCAGGCTGCCCATGGCGGAGATCAGGATCCGACAGGCGTCCTCAGCCGCCCGGCAGATCCTTACGCAGGATTAGGCTGTAAGACACTGAACTGCAGACCGGAAGGTTCGCAGGACAGCAGTTCGAGACCCGAGTGCTGCAGAGTGAGCTCCCATCTCCTGCCAACCTAGCAGTTCGAAAGCAAGAAATTGCAAGTAGATAAATAGGTACCACTGTGGCGGGAAACAGTGTGCCGGCCACATGACCACAGAAGCGTCTTTGGACAGCGCTGGCTCTTCGGCCTTAGAAACGGAGATGAGCACCGCACCCTAGAGTCAGACACGACTGGCTTTTGAGCAGGGGAGACCTTTACCTTTCATTTGGACAAAAGTTCACCTTTCAAATATTTAGGAATTACTTACTAGCCATTTAGTAATAAAGGTGGAATTGTATTAAACTGGAACTGATCCCATATGGGAAGAAAAAGAGAAACAAATTCAGCAATGAACATATCATCTGGAGAGCCATAGATACGAGTCTGAGACCTTGGCCACCAACCACACTTGTAGTCCTGATTTTGGCAAACGATATGAGGCAGCTGAAGCAGGAAAAGGAACAGCAGCAATGACATTGGTGGGGCCGGTAGCAAATCTTGCTTTCCGTCACAGCTGAACACACGAAATGTGACATGCACACCTGACAACAACACCACCGCAAGGAGCCACCTGAAAAGGTGCTCCCCAACTCCCCCAATCCCCCCCCCCAGAATTAAACACACTTTGCACAGATTCCGACCTGGATTCTTAAACATCTGTAGACAGAGACCTGACTACCTCCAATTAATTTCCAAGACTGTGTGTAACAGGCTAGTTTGAAATGTGTCCTTATAGATTACTGGGTGTGTGTGGGGGGGATATTACCAGCTCCTTAAGTGAACTCATCTGTTTTTGTTATTTATTTTGCAAGAGGCCTGGTGTTAGCCAGGGAGCTTCCACAACTTGATGACAAGGATTATGATAATTACAGGGTTCATAATTGCCCTTCCTAACATTTCAGCAACGCTAAAGAATATCAGCCAAGGTCTTTTTTTCATAATGGATCAAAACATTCAGTGGGTGTTGTGTAATGAGACGAACTTTCAGAAGAGATGCTGATTGGCATGAAAACTTGAAAAAGAAAGAGGAAGAGGACAAGGAAAAAAGAGATCACAGATGGCCAGTCCAGATTTCCATCTGTGGTCTCTGGTCACAACCCAAATCACTTCAGATAACATTTTATTTTTGCAACCACTTGGAGATATCCTGGCCCTGAAATGGGTGACATATGTAAAGACATATAACTTTGGCCCCAATCCTATCAAAATCCCTCCCCACTGATGCATGTGTGCCAAAGAGTTCTGCATCCTATGGTAGGACGTGGGGGGATTGCAGAGGTGGAGGGCATCCTATGGTGGGGGGCAGTTGCAGAGGTCTCCTCAGGGTAAGGATCCTGATGCATGCCAGATGCAATTCCTTCTGGATCCTGATGCTTCCACTGGCAGAACACATGTTCTGCCAGCGGTACGGTTCAGGTACAATTTTGGCGGTACGGTTCAGGTACGGTTCTGGTACGATTCAGGTACGATCTTCCCGCATTTTGTATTTTGTCTTTACCCTTCCATAGTAAAAATAAAGTGGCATCTTAGATGCTGCATTGTCTTTACTTGTGTAGATCTTCCCTCTCCAACATAATGAAATATGCTCTCACCTCCACTTTGCAAAGAAAACAAAATAACTCTTTTCATTATCACAAGGAAGGAAAATGGATCAGCAATACACACATCTGAAGAATCAATTAACCACCATTATCAGTTGAGTTTGACAATCTGCAAGATCCCAAAACCTTGTCCGTGGATTTAGATTATAAAATTAGGAAAGGCACAATCAAAGAGAGAAGGGACCGTAAGAGACAAGACATGACATTCATCAGGTTCTAATAGTCATTTTCCGTACCAGCTGGTCTTTTGTGTTTAGTTCAGGCCTCAATATAATAATATAGCATTTGGGAAGGAAAATGCAACCCAGCAATCCAGCACCGGAGGTCAAGATGGAGAAGATCTCCACGGCCACCATATATTTCCCCCTGGTGCTCAGGTAGGTTGGAACAAAGGACACCCAAACACTGCAGAACACCAGCATGCTGAAGGTGATCAGTATGGCCTCATTAAATGTATCCGGCAATTTCCTGGCTAAGAAAGCCACAGTGAAACTGATGATGGCCAGAAGCCCCATGTAGCTCAGGACTATATAGAACATGAGATCTGAGCCTTCATTGCATTGCACTATGATCTGAGTGGTCTGAGAGTGCATGTCTAATTCTGAAAATGGTGGGGAAGTTGCAAGCCACACAGCACAGATGACAGCTTGAACAAGACTACAGGGAAGAATGACTGACACTGCCAGCCTCTTCCCCACCCATTTCCTCATCCTGTTTCCTGGCTTGGTGGCCATGAAGGCCACAACTACAGTGATCGTCTTGGCCAAGAAATTGCAATGGAGAAAACTATTCCAAACAGTGTTTGACGGAGAAGACAGGTCACTGTCCCAGGCCAGCCAATGAATAGAAAGGGGCAGAGAAAGCAAAGCAACAGAGAAGAGAGCAAGGCACAGGTGATGCTCCAGTTGTTGGCCTTGACAATGGGAGTATTTCGGAGCTTAATGAAGCTCCACATCACCAAAACTGTGACCAGAGAAAATAAAAGAGCAAGCCTGTTCCGCCCAAGGTCCGCCCGTTTCTGTGTGGCTTCCGCCCAACGTCCGTCCGTGTCGGTGTGGCTTCTGCCCAAAGTCCGTCTGCATAAGAGGTGCCCGTTTCTGCATTGCCTTCATCTGCGGAGCAACCCCTGTGTCCCTATCGGTCTCTGCAGACCCCTCTCTCTGTATCCCTCTCCCACAAGCCTTGTTGTCTGGCTGTCTGTTTCTGACCAACCCGTGCCCCTCCCCAGCACCCACTCTCTGCCTGTCTGTGTGTCTGCCTCCCCTCCCAATCCTTGATGATGGAAGCTGGCAAACCCCCACCCTGCCAGAGCACCTGCCACGACGCAAGCCCAAGTCATCTCTCTGTCATGGCCGGGGCACAGAGCAGTAAGCATGCCGCGATGCCTTCTTTGTGGGCATTGCCACGGCCATGGAGGCCCAGGGCTTCAGGCAGCGCACGGGTGAGTCATGTCGGAGGCGGTTCCAGACATCATGAGACCCCCTTGTGTGTGACTTTCCCACCCCCTCCTTCCCTTCCCTCCCGCACTCCCCCCCCATGAATCCTACGTGCAGCCTCAACATGGCTTGGGGGTGACTACGCCTTCTGCAGGAGGGAAGGGATGGCCACTCTCCCCTGCAGCAGGTGGGTAATGCACAGGGTGCCCTGTGGCGGCTGGCTCAGTCACATCACTCACCTGTCACCTGCCCTGCACCCACCACATGACTGGTGCAACCCACATGCCTGCAGTCGGCCCTTTTGCAACCAGGCTGCGACAGACACTACGGCAGTTGCCATGGATGGACACTGACGCGTGCAGACACAGGCCTGGCACATGCATGAGCCACATGCCTAGCCTTGAGAGCCTGCCTGCCTGGGAGGTACATTTTGCCGGGATCCTAGGCTGGGGCTGGGCCACAGAAACTGCAGCCTGCCTACCTCAGGCATAACTCAGGCATAACTCAGACATAACTTAGGTCAAACTTTGGCTGAACTTAGGCCAAACGTACGCCAGATTTGCAGAGGTGTTGGGTTGGAATGAGCCCTAAGGCACAAATCATGGGAAATGAAAGGATGGGTCAGATTGTGACTATACCATGCACACCCATGTCAATTTCTACATTGGGCTAATTCAGACATATCTTCTGAACTGGCCCAAGGAGAGGGAAAAGACACCCAAAGAAAGAACAAGAAGAGAGTAGCTAAGCACCATTATTCTTTTTCCTGACTAATTGCTCTCTTGTATTCAGGTGAGGTCTTAGTACAATGATGTAACATTTGGGGAGGAAGATGCAACCCAACAGTCCAGCACTGGAGGCCAAGATGGAGAAGACCTCCACGGCCACCATGTACTTCCCCTTGGTGCTCAGGTAGGTTGGGACAAAGGACACCCACACACTGCAGAAGACCATCATGCTGAAGGTGATCAGCTTGGCTTCATTGAAGGTACCAGGCAGGTTCCGTGCCAGGAAGGCCACAGTGAAGCTGATGGTGGCCAGGAAGCCCATGTAGCCCAGCAGCAAATAGAAGAGGATCTCTGAGCCTTCATTGCACTGCACTATGATCTGATCAGTCTGGGAGCGCAGGTCATATTCTGGGAAAGGCGGAGAGGTTGCCAACCATACAACACAGATGCCCGCCTGAATAAGGGAACAGACAAGTATGACCGACACTGCCAGTCTCTTCCCTACCCATTTCCTCATTCTGTTCCCTGGCTTGGTGGCCATAAAGGCCACAACCACAGTGATGGTTTTACCCAACACACAGGAAACTGCAATGGAGAAGATGATGCCAAAGGTTGTCTGCCGGAGAAGGCAGGACATTGTTCCAGGCTGGCCAATGAAGAGGAAGGAGCAGAGAAAGCCGAGCAGCAGAGCGGAGAGCAGGGCACAGGTGATGCTCCAGTTGTTGGCCTTGACAATGGGAGTGTCCCAGTGCCGAATGAAGCTCCCCATCACCAGCATGGTGGCCAAGGAAAAGAAGAGGGCCAAGGAAGTCAAAGCCGCTCCCAGGGGTTCTCCATAGGATAAGTAGGTGATTGTTTTGGGGATGCATTGATCCTGCTTCTGGTTAGGATACTGATCTTCTGGGCATTTCTCACATTGGTCTGCATCTGAAATTCATAAGCAAGATCTTGCTATTTCCAAAATACACAGATATTTTCTAGTTTAACTGGTTTCTATCAATCCTCTTTGTTGGACATGCAACTGTTTCAATGTCATCTGTCAGTCTCCCTATACTGTGGTATGAGGGATGCAAAATAATTTATGGTCACATTGGTGCTAGTCAATCTCACCTTCTTTTTATGTATTTATTAATTTATGTAAATACATTTGTACACCACTTTTCAAGATATACTATCTTCCCCATGCAACTGTCAACAATAAAACTATAATAAAACAATTGTAAAAACAAGAACCTAAAATCATATTGCAAAGGCAAAGCCTATGGCATTGTGCATTTCATATCTGCATTTTTGCACTCTTTTATAATTGTTTTTTATTGTAGCAAGTTGTTTTAGCTTATAATGTGTCCAGAAAATCCTTTTGTATGAATAACATCTTATAAATAAATAGGTAAATGAATAAGAACCCTGTAATTCAATAGAGATGTTCCCATGTTCTCCTGGAGTGATAATCTCAGTTCTGCAAAAACTCTTGGCATAGGGAATGTGGTTATTGAGGCTAGCTTCCTGGGAAAGTTTAAACATACTGAGAATTACACTATTTTAATAATTAAAAATGGGTTGTTGTTGTTGCACTGTTGGGAATGCGTACTGATTATTTACTTGATTGTGCTATGGAAGGAATATCGGACAACTTGAGAAGAATGGAAAAAAGACTCTTATGAAGACCTTGTTGAGCTGGTTAAAGCCTTCAGCACTTGCACTGGCGACGTAAGTTCAAAAAGATGTATTCTGATGAAGTCTGTCACACATTTGTTCTAAAATATGATAGGATTAGACCAGGGGTGCACAACTTGGAAGTGGGTGGGGGCCAAAATGAATAGGCCAAACTTCTCCGGGGCCGCACGGGGGGCGTGGCCAGGAACCGTGATGTCACTTCCTCAGGAAGTGACATCACAGGGGGTGTGTCCTCAGGAAGTGACATCACAGGGGCGTGTCCATGGGCCGGAAAATATCCCAAAAGGCAACATATTACTAAATAAATAAAGATATTAAATAAAGATATTATACTTCAGGATTGGCCTGAAGTCTCCAATAATCAGCACTGATCTCTCTAGGTGACTATTAAAAAGAAACCTGTTGATCTTCACAGAGCTTCCAGGAAGCTCCAAAAAAAAGATCTCCAGGAGGAATAGGATTCTGAGCTGGCAACCTTCGACAAATGTGCACATTTTATTAACCAATCATCCTACTTTCCAAATACCGACATTCCAAATGCCTGTGCAACTGCTGTAGGGCTTTTCAAAAAGGGTTGGGGATTTGTTTCAATTTTGCAAAAGGGGGATTACAGGCTCATCCACAATAACTTTTTGCAACTTGCAAGAAATCGAAGCAAACATACAATCCCTCCACGGTGCAGAAACAGGGGGAGCGAGATCCTGGGGGGGGGGGGCTCCGAGCTCCAGCGCTTTCCACACTATCAAGTAGCCGCTGGGGCTACACAAGCAAATGCAAACAGGGGCAACTTTGCAACCAAAACAACGGGAGGGGGTTGCGAGGAGAGAAAGTTTCCCAGCCCGCCTTCCTTTGCCCCTGGCTCCAAAGCAATCCCTTCTACGTGCATCGTCACTGAGTGGAACGCCTCGCTTCCCGCGCGAGTCCCTTTTCGGATCTGCCTCAACCTGCTGGGCCATTGTTTTGATCTCGCTTCAGAATCGCACTCGGTGTTCCTCTCCACTGCCGCCGCCTTCCTCCTCTCCCGCCTTCTGCGCGGCGTTTTGCGATCTCTTTGCGATCGCGCGCGGTGGACGCTCCGGGGCTTTCTCTGGCTCCGAGGCCGGGGGAGAAGGCCTCGCTGAGGCCTGGGAGCCGGAGAAAGCCGGGTGACCCGCGAAGAAATCCGGGAGCGGGCACTCTCCGAGTGGGCAGTCTCCAGCGGCGCTGCTCCACTCGCTCCAGTCGGCGGGCGGCCGCGCGCGATGGACGCTCCGGGGCTTTCTCCAGCTCTGAGGCCAGGGGAGAAGGCCTCGCCCCCCCCCCCGGCCTCGGAGCCGGAGAAAGCCCCGGAGCGTCCACCACGACCGGCGGCCAGGGCTTTCTAGACGCGGCTGACTGCGTCGCCTCTATTTATACTTTTTTTCTGCACATGCGCAGACGTTCGAAACGTTCTCAACGAGGCCTTCTCCCCCCCCCAGCCTCGGAGCCTCGGAGTCCATCACGCGCGGCTGCCCGCCGAGTGGAGCGGCGCCACTGGAGACTGCCCACTCGGAGAGTGCCCGCTCCCGGATTTCTTTGCGGGCCACGGGAAATCGTCAGGCGGGCCGCATGCGGCCTGCGGGCCGTATGTTGTGCACCCCTGGATTAGACTATCAAAATATTTAGAATTTTGGCCCCAGTGTAACCCAGAAGCATCGTCGGAGTTGGGGCGGGGATGCGAGGGCCCTAGGGCGGGGGCCGGACGTTGCGGCGAAGGGACGTACTTGCCTCCAGGATGCATTTCATCCGTCTCAGTTGTCTTGGAGTTGGGCCCACACGCACGCCCTGGAGCTCGTACGGCTCCAAAATAGTAAGTAAAACGGTGGGGGGGATAATTGGAGCCACGCTGGTCGCGACCATGCAGCTGACATCACGCCCGGGTCACGTGGGGGCGTGGCATCAGCAGCCCCCCCCCCCAGAATCGCCACTGGCTGTAACCTGCACTCTTTTTCTTACCAAGCTGCGTCGAAATCCTCCCTTCAGGACACTGGGCACACTTGTAGCAACAAACTTGTTTCCCCTGCAGTACAACCCGGCTGAATCCCGGATGGCAGCTCTCCGCACACAGGGAACGGGGCGGCATCTAAGAGAACCCCAGAGAAGGATGAGGGTGGTGGAAATACATGTTTTCTTCTCCCTTCTGTGGTTCCAAACAAGATATCACAGGGCAGCCTCACAGCTGTTATCCTCATGTCTGCTCCATTCACATGGAAAGGACAGGATGGAGGAAGGAGAGAGTCTTGAAATGAAAAGGAGAGTCCAAATTATGGGAGCGGTACCCGTCTTTTCCCTCCAGCTGACCCTTCTACATTCTCTGGCTTTAGGAAAAGTTGCCCCAGCCCAGTTCACAAGGGTGCAGGTTTTTCACTCCTCTTCCACTCTGAATTTCCACTTCTATGATTTGGGCAGCCCAATTCTGCCTAAGATCTGCCGCAGCGCACAAAGAGTGCTGCGGCTGATCCTAAGCAGGATCAGGGCTGCACCGGCGGAACTGGAGCACACCTCAGGGGAAAGGGATGGTCATCCCTTTCCCCTGGTGTAAGCCCCACGAGCGGCCCCAATGGGCCTACTCGGAAGTTCACCAGCTATTTTGCTGGTGCATATTCAGGGAGGCTGTGTAAGACCGGCCAAGCCCAGGAATGAGTGGCCCCAGCCCAGTCCCCGCCCCCTCTCTGGCCTGGCCAGCCAATCTCCCTCTCCCCTGCCACCCGACTCGTCCTCCTGCCTCCAGCACAGCACTCACCTGCTTCCGGTGGCCTGGGCTCTGTCTGCCAGCGGAGTGAGTGGCGCCAGCTCCACTTACACCCCAGGTGCTGCGAACACCGTAGACAGGCAGAGCACTTGCTCTGCCAGTCTATACTTGCGCAGGATTGTGCTGTTAAACTCTGCTCACCTGCTTTCTACCCATTTTGAGGAAGAAAACCTCCATTTGAGGAAAGGGTGGAATTAAGGTGCTTCACACCCTGGGCTAGAAAAGGCTTCAGGCCTGCAGCTGAATTCCTGTCCTCCTTGTGATCTGAGTAGGCAGAAGAGCACAGAGAAAGGGGAGACGGCAGAAGGGCCAGAGGCAAGATACCTTGACGAAAAGCGAGGACGGGTGAGCTTAGAGGCATGGAGAGGAGGATGCAGGAAGGATGGACCGAAGCCAAAAAGGTGTAGCTGCTATTTAGGAAAGGAGTGAGCAGGTAGGTAAAGCACCCCCAAAGGGACAGTGCGGCAGGCATTTCGTGTTCCAGGTGGCCAAAGATACAATCTTTGGACAGAAGGATTGAATTCCTGTTACTGATTTGTGTTTATTGATCCAGGCGTTTCTTACAGGACTCTAAGCGGTAGACAGAATGCATCAAGGGGCCTAACAGCATAGTTTTTAAAAAGGATAAATATAAAAGAAAACTCAGCATTTCAAAGCAGATAATAGTGCAGCAGCAGAGATGCTTCTTCTTTGTGAATGAAATAGTGAGTGACTCTAGCACATTATGCTTCTACGCTTTGCAGAAAGAGACCATTTAGATCCCCTAGGAAGTGGTCCCCAAGATGACAAACCCAATTTTGATTTGTGTCTCCTTTTATAATCCTGTTTGTGATAATATTTTGCTAGCCCTCCCCCGACACGCAGGGGGGCAATGGAAGGCACAATGGCACTTTTCTCATTCTGCTCCAGTCAGGCCTCTCCCAATTTTGAGTCAGCTGGCTACCAGGAGAGGCCATAGCTCAGTGGTAGAGGGGATGTTGTTTTGTATACAGAAGGTCCCAAGTTCTATTCCCAACACACACACACACACACACACACACACACACACACACACACACACACACACACACACACACACACACACACCTGCTTAAACTTGTGGTTCCACACAATGGCACTTCCATCAATGACGAATTCTCTGCCTGCAGGAGCCCAGGGCTCTATCCTTCCAACCTGGACTCTCTGGAAGGTCTTGTTGGAGAATGTGACGGTGTTCATGATATCTAATCCAGTGGCCAACTCCCTGTTTTCATCAAAAAATATTTCTTCCCCAGCACTATTGTTAAAGCGGACGTTTCTCAGAAGACAGTGAAGCTACATGAGAAAAGAAAATGTTTGTCCGCCTGATCAAATATTGACAATGCAGTTAACTAGGCTTACCACCCTTTCCGGGCCCGGTGAAGCCATTGCTGCTGCTGCTGCTGCTGCTGCTTCCAAGAGTGCAAAAAGGCACCTTTTTCCAGTGGTGCCATCTTGGATCTCGCGACGCCTGGAGCCTCGCCAGCTGCATCCGAGCCGGCCAGTACTCCTGCCCCTCCAGAGCCGCAGCCGCTGCTGCGCAGGGGGTACTTCAAAAAAATTGACCGTGTCAGGGGGTACACTTGGTGGAAAAGGGTTGGGAACCCTTGTTTTAGACAATTACAACACAGTGCCAGAGGGAAGAAGTGGGCAGTGAGCCCGCATAGCTCTTCAATAAGGTACAGTGGCACCGCCCCCACCCCCTCAACCACCCACCCCCACCCAACCGCGAACTTGAGCATTGGCAGAATTTTGCATCTGTGTGGGTTCTGGGAATGGAACCCCCATGGATTGGAAGGACCAACTGTAGGTACAACTTACCCGCCATGGTTGAAGTTTCAGAAGATTCCGCCCATCTCCATTGCCCACTTCTTTCTCTTTATGTCTCAATGGATACATGGCATGGAGAGCGTGTGCCACAGCATAAACGGCGTTGTAAATATTATAACTCTGGCCAGACATTCCCATTTCAAACACCGTCCCAGGGAGGCTAGTCATCTTCTCCTCCCCCGTGCAATTTCCCATCATCCCGTAAATACTATAATTTGGAAATAAACAGAGAAATGCACTGGCCCAGAACTCACGGATAAAATACATCTGAGACTGATATGGATTCAGGCTCTCAAGAAAGTCCTGAAATCCTGGAACCACCTTTGTGTGGAATCGGAAGGACAAGGTGCCATTGAGGGATTTGGGTGTGAATTTATTTGAATCCTGAACAGCTGTGAAATCCCATTTAGAAGTTATGATCCAAACCCTTTCCAGTGGAAGCGTAAAACGAAATTCATAATTTTCTAGAATTACTCGAAAACCATCCATTGACTGGCCATCCCCATAGACAAGAACGACGTTGGTTTTCTTCTCCATCCAGACAATTTTACTTATCCTAACAAGGGGTTTGATACTGTAAGAGAATGAGTAAGTCCTTATTGGTGGAATCATTTGCGTGAAAGCAATACAAATATTGTTCTGGGAGAGCTTTGGCCTCAGATGTCGAAGAAACGTTTCTCCGCTCTCATCATCTGATACAAGGAGGCCAACCCAACTCCATCCAAAATGCTTTAGAAGCCAAATAATCCCTGCAGATTGAGGATTTTCATTTGGGACCATCCAGAAGAAAAAAGGGAACCGAGATTTATAACTCAAAACAGGGTCAAAAGAGGCATAACTAAGCTAAAAGGGGGAAGAACACATAACAAGAAAAATAACTTGGAAAATGCATTCAATTTTTCCTGAACTATTTCTTCCCTGATCCCTCACAAGCATATATGTAAATGTCAAACATTATGGTTGTGGTAGGACAGCTCATGCCATCAAGGCTCACACTGTGAGTGCATTTTAAGAAGCTGCAGAAGCTGCATATTGGTCACATTTTAAACTACCTGAGCACTGAAAACTAGCGCATGGTTTTAGAGCAGGGGCGGGGAACCTTTTCCCTGGCGAGGGCCGTTTTAAATATTAGAAATTTGCTTGAGGGCCAGCCGTAAGGCCGGGCGCCATTTTTATTTATTTAATTAATTTTGCCCGCGCCCCCCATCGGCCTCCGGAGGCTCCGCGCTCACCGTCCGAAGCCGCTGCTGGGTCCGCACGTCACCTCCAGTGTACCATGCCGATGAGGGAAAGAGGGCAAGTGTTTGCCCTCATCGGCGTGGCACACATGTGCGAAATGGCCAATGGCCTGGTGAGAAGGGGTCGAGGCGGCGGCCGGGGAGGATATGCAAAGGCCCTCTCCCGGCCTCCGGAGGTGACGCGCGGACCCGGCGGAGCCTCCAGGAGCCGGTTGGGTGGCCTCCCGGCAATCTCTCCGGAGGCCAGACCGGATGGCCTCGGGGTCTAATCCGGCCCTGGGGCCGGAGGTTCCCCACCACTGTTTTAGAGTGTAGAAGAAAATGAGACAGGGATAAATGTGGCCCTGGCATTTCAAGAAGCCCACAGTTATTGTGAACTGAAAATAGGCTATTCAGTCCTCGGGCTAACGTGTTTGAGATTCCAATCCTATGCTGGCCTCCGCAAATGTACCGTAAAGCACGGAGGCCTGTCCTGCCGGTGTGGAGTCCTGCGCCGGCAGACCTCGGCTGGGGGAAGGAGCTGTGTCCTTTGGAGGCAGGTGAGATCCACGCCAGCCAGCAGGGAGGCTGGAGGAGGGCAGCAGGGAGGCGGGGAGGAGGCATTCTGGGGCAGGAAGAAGGCGGGCGAGGAGGGTGGATCAGGCTCAGGAGGGCGTCGGGCTTCAACGCCCGACACGGGGCTATTCAGAGTTTGTGCAGGCCATCTTGCTGGCACACCTCCAAGTAGCCCCATAGGGGCTGCTAGGGCTCAACACGTGGGAAGTGGACGATAGTGGAGACCTTTAGCCCTGTGCTGGATGAAGCGGAACCTGCCCCGGCACCGCTGCATTAGAGTGCAGGGCTGTGAATAGGATTGGGCTGCCCGTCCCACCAATGGAAAGAGGGACACAGGTAAGGTCCTGGAGTGTACAATTCACTTTCTCAATGGCTACACATCCTATTCCTTCCCAGGAATGTGCATACCTGTGGGATCTTGTAGGCATTTAGGATGTTGGCCATTTGAATAGAGTTTTGGGAGGTGAGCCCACCAATGACAACAAGTAGCTTCTTCTCCCTATCACAGTTGTAATTCAGGGGATTCCCCTGTCCATGGAAGAGGAGATCCAGAATGTTGGTGTAGGCTATCCTTGCATTGAAACGATTGTCATAGATCTTGAATCCGAAGGAGGTATTGGATAAGAGATTGTCGTTCCTGTTGATCTCCTCAGTGGCAAAGATGAAGGCAAGGACATGCTGGTAGTTTTTGGACATTACCCTGCAATGAGATTTTCATGTAATTTGATGTTCTTGAGATCAGAGAAACTTGGGCTTTTCACGTCTATAAATCTTAGCTGAAGGACTTGCAGCAGAAAAAAAAATAGAGCTTATACAGTATTTCAAAATTTATTTCCCGCTCTGCCATGCCAAATTGCACCCGGTACAACTATTACCTCAGGAATTGGGGAAAATCTTCTCTCTCAAAGCAACTGAAAATTGTAGTGTGCTATGAAGATTTCCATTCCCCAGTGGGTGATTGTTCTGCTTCTAACAATTTTTGAGAACACAAAATTTGACCAACAAATAAGCTAGAATCCTGAGAAATTAGTCTTATGGTCTACAATGGGACAAATAAGCTAGAATCCTGAGAAATTAGTGTTGGGTTACACACATGAGCACATCTCTTGATTTTGCCAACATTTCTCTGCACTTGACGACTGGGGGCTGAATATGTGAATAGACCCAATTGCAAAGCATTTTGCTTGACATGGTAGTAGCTGACTGTGATGTTAGCTTTTTCATGTTCTGTCCACCTGCTGCAGTCAGCAAGTGATGTACCTGCACATCTGAAGCAGCTGCCAGCTTGTATCTGCGCTAGAATGGTTCACACTTGCTTGATGTAAATTAGGTCAAACTAACAGCGCTCCATGTTCCAGCCGCATGCTACGTGCTGCGGCAAGGAGAGTCATGCCGGCCACATGACCACGGAGGCGTCTTCGGACAACGCTGGCTCTTCGGCTTTGAAATGGGGATGAGCACCACACCCTAGAGTCGGACACGACTGGACTTAATTGTCAGGGGTCACCTTTACCTTATCTAAAAGGACCCAGAGGGCACTGAAACAAAACAAAAAGTGCTCACCATCCCTGTGTAGGGGAGTCTGGCTGCACCAGGAAGTTGGGTAAATGCATGTCAGGCACCAGAAGGGATATAAATTCCCCAAGGAGAACATGAGTCGTTGAGTTAGGAGAGTTCTGTTGATTCTTGCTGAAAATACAAGGCAGGATCAAGAGAAAGAATTGGAGACGCGGGTTCAAAACCACTCTGAATGCCTGCACCTTTCGGCTCCAATCCCAGCTGAATGCCTGCATTGTTGCCTACACGTCTGCCAGTGTGATTGTGACCAACAACTGTTATGATAGAAGCTATAAAGAAGAAACAACCGCAAAGGACTAAGCAGGCTTTACCAACCGAATGCAAAGCGGGCAACCGGAGGTTTTAGTCTAAGTCTGCATCACAATTCCACCTAACAAAGCCCTGCCCGACTCAATCTGACCTCTCCTTTCTTTCTGGCACACATTGGTCTGACAGGAGTCTTTATTCACCGAGCATAGCATAGAATAAGTTCTTGAGGAGAACTGGACAGTATTTCTTGCCAAGTTGTTTAGTGACATTCGGCTGCTCTGAGGCTCTCCCACAAGTTCAATCATAGATATTTTGATAATGATAAGGCACTCTTTCCCAAAGGCCTCCAGTCTCTGTAGAACCACTGAAAATATTTTTCTGTGATGCCAACTTATTGTCCTGATTGAGGTACCAGATGGCATCCTTATTCTGCCCTCCATCATCCTTGCTGTTCTCGCCTCTTCTTCAGCACTGGCCAGGTGGGAATATCCTGAAATTCCCAGAATCCTCTGCTCCCAGACTGCTTTGAGGAAATTCCTCCCAGGTGTGCTTTTCAGATATGCGTTAACATGCGCACAAGTGGGAAAATTATTTTGTGTCCTGGGACCCTGCCTGTGCAGTGGCCAGTGGCACAGCTCAGTGGTTGGGGGGGGGGAGAAGAGGGAGGCAAGGGCGAAGGTGCAATTGGCAAACTTTTATTGTGGGGATAATTTTACAAAATGCAGGGGAGCGTAATAAAATGAAGGGAAGGGTAATTATAATATGAACAATGTGATGTCTGTATCCAACGAACAAACTGTATTCATGGGTTTTGAAGCCATGTAAAATTGATTTAAAATTCAAAAAAACCTTTTTAATTAAAACTTAATAAAAACTTAAAAACAAAATCTTCTGAAGCATTACGTTTTGTTTTGTTTTATTTACCATAACGTTCTTCAGATGAATTGTATTGTAGAGCCAAGGCTGGCTGCAGCAGATGTTAACAGAGTGCTGCAGTCTCATTACCCGGGTACGCCCTAAAAAACACATGAGACATGATATGGATAAAAGGGGTCACTTTATTGAGAATACAGGAAAGCAAGATCACAGGTAAAAGAGGAGATCTACAGGCTGGGGTCAGGGTGTTACACGCGCACGTGAGAAGGCGCTGACACGGGCATACATCCTAAGGACTGCCCCGGGCGGAGTTACAACCCGGACTCCGAGCCGTCGCCCCTCGCCTGAGGAAGCCGACTCATCCACGCCGACCCCTGCGGGTCAGGGCAGCAGGAACCGCTGCACCTCCCCAAGCCGGCGAGCCCAAGGGAAGCTCACGTGATCCCAGCCAAGGGCCCCCCCCACCGGTCCCCATGCCGGAGAGCAAAGGGGAGATGGATGGTGGGGGGTGCGTCCCTCGACCTTGCTGCCCTCGGGTTCACTCCCTCAACCCTGCTTTCAGCCTTCTTACCCATGACCCCCAGCCAGTTAGTGACCGGTTAGAAAAGAGATCATTGTACCCAATACAGTCTGAGGCAGGCGAAAAAACTACACACCCAGGCCAATCGGGAGTGCAGAAAAATTCCTACCCGGCCCCCAAACGGGCGACCAGCATAGCCCAGACTGTACCCTAGGGAGGGTGGGTGGGTTAACCGTTGCTGCGCTCAGGTGAGAATGGGAAGAGTGGGGCACGGAGCCAACCCAAAGGTACGGCTCCACCCCCCTCCCCCCATAGAAACATGATAGGGGGCGTCATCATCGCCCCCTCCCCTCTCCTGTGTTTCCCGGACAACCGGGTAAACGACGAGCATCTCCCAAGGGGCTGCTCGGCCTTACCCGGGTACGCCCTAAAAAACACATGAGACATGATATGGATAAAAGGGGTCACTTTATTGAGAATACAGGAAAGCAAGATCACAGGTAAAAGAGGAGATCTACAGGCTGGGGTCAGGGTGTTACACGCGCACGTGAGAAGGCGCTGACACGGGCATACATCCTAAGGACTGCCCCGGGCGGAGTTACAACCCGGACTCCGAGCCGTCGCCCCTCGCCTGAGGAAGCCGACTCATCCACGCCGACCCCTGCGGGTCAGGGCAGCAGGAACCGCTGCACCTCCCCAAGCCGGCGAGCCCAAGGGAAGCTCACGTGATCCCAGCCAAGGGCCCCCCCCCACCGGTCCCCATGCCGGAGAGCAAAGGGGAGATGGATGGTGGGGGGTGCGTCCCTCGACCTTGCTGCCCTCGGGTTCACTCCCTCAACCCTGCTTTCAGCCTTCTTACCCATGACCCCCAGCCACCAGGGAGGGTCAGCCTAGCGCTTGGCCCTCACCGCCCAAACAGTGACAATAGGCACTGGAGGCCAGCCTGCAGATCCCCGAAAAGGTGTCATTGCCAACTCTGAAAGATGCACCCCCTCCTAACTAAATGGAGGCGCCGTGGAATAGACTATGGCAGGGTGCCGGAACACCAGGCTATCGCACGGGCAAATGTATCGGCCCCCAACACTGTTTACCTGCCTGCGGGCCTAATCAACCCCGGGAATACTACGTGCCCCTCGCCCAACCATCTGCAGTAGAAGATCGGACCCCATCGGCACCACGACTGGGATTCAGTGCCAGAGGATTTCGAGATCTTTGCCATCCTCCTTCGAGAGCTAGCCTTTCGTTACGGGGAAAACGTGCTCTCCCGGGTGTAAGTGAGCGCATCGGGGGTTTCCGTGGCCTGCAATGAACTCCGCTACGCAGTCCAGGGGATCCATACCTGTCCACCTAATCCAAGCTGGGTCCCAACTCCACCAGAAGATGCCCCTTTTTGCGCCCCAAAGGATTGAGAGACCACACGCAGCAACTAGCATGCACCACAAACACAACCTATCCAGGACAGCGAGCATGCACCCCCGACACGTACCAAGACAGTGGGAATTAGTACGGGAAGCCCCCCAGCCAGAGTGGGGGGGCATAGGACACACCGTCCATCTGACCCACAACCTCCGTGTGGGTCCTTTCACTTCCAGATATATCACTTCCGGATATATCCCGTGTAGGCGGTTGACTGCCTATGTCCAATCCGCTGAATGACCTGCACGGCCAAACTCAGCGCCGCAGCCCAGTGGCTGCCCCAATGTGCAAGGAATGCAGGGCCTGAAACCGAAACTGAGTCAGCAGATTACCGTCCTGGTGCTGACATACTTGCACTGCCAACTCGAGGGATGCAGCCGTCCTGGCTGCCCCACGTACAGTGAAATGCAGGCCAATATCGCTGGGCGACAGCCCCAAATGAGCTCCTGAACGCGGGCCAGAACCACTGGGC
This sequence comes from Plestiodon gilberti rubricaudatus, assembly GCA_026170595.1. NCBI lineage: Eukaryota > Metazoa > Chordata > Lepidosauria > Squamata > Scincidae > Plestiodon > Plestiodon gilberti. Next base: position 9,872,530 of record JANXHW010000006.1, on the reverse strand, counting down.
GCAAGCCCCCTAACTACAGGAACAGTTGCGTGCCGGCCCCTGATAGCTAGGCGCAAGCCCCGTAGGAGCATGAATATGCCAAGCAGGCAGCATTATACGATGTAGGCCAAGCCGAAACTGAGTCAGCGGATCACCGTCCTGGTGCCGACATGCTTGCACTGCCAACTTGAGGGATACAGCCGTCATGGCTGCCCCACGCACAGGAAAGTTGCATGTGGGCCCCTGATAGTTAGGCGCAAGCCCCGTAGGAGCATTAAGATGCCAAGCGGGCCCCTGCTATTTAGGCGCAAGCCCCGTAGGAGCATTAAGATGCCAAGCGGGCCGCAATATACAAATGCAGGCCATAGTCCCTGGGCGGCAGTCCCCAAGCAGCAATGAATGCAGGCTATAAGCGCTAATTACAAGCCCCAAATGGAGCATTAGACCGCCGGCCATGGTAGCACGGCACCCGCCCCAAGGAGCAAGTTTATGCAGGCCATAATAATTGCATACAATGCAGGCCACAGCATTTGAATGGAGGCCCCGGTCACTGGGCGCAAGCCCCAAAGTCACCTGTAAATGCAGGCCATAATCACTGGGCGCGAGCCCCTGCAGCGCTAGCCCCCACAGGAGCATGCTAATGCGGGCCATATTATTTGAATGCAGGCCATAATTGGTAACCGCAAGCCCCCAGAGGAGCGCCTGACTGTAGGACAATGAGAAGAAGCTGTCCGCAGGCAATCAGGGGCATTGTAGTAGAGGCCCTAAAGCACTGGGCACAGGCCCCCAAGAAACGTTCACGTAAAGTGCAACGTAGCAATTTGGGGATATAGCTACGATAGCAGCAGCTGCTGAGCTATGAGGGAAGTCAGCAGCTCGAGGACTCAGGAGGGACTGCACCTGGCCAATCCCCCCCTGCCCCTTGCAGCCAGGCTAAGGGAAACAGCCCGTGGCTACAGAAAAGAAATTGGTAGGGGCCCGCGACTCGAGTATCAGGAGGTACTCAGGGGAAAAAGGGTACGCATGATGGAACTGGAATCCTCCGTACCCAACACCCCTCAAAACTACCAAACTGCCCGCATAACTTAAGTACGGGTTAATCGTAGCTTCGGAAAGATTGAGAGGGAACCCACTCAACGTGCCACAGGATGAGTATTACTTTAATGGCTCCCCTGCCCTGGCTTCCCCTCTGCTGACAGGCATGTAATGCTGCGTCCTGGAGCATGGGACATGTCTCGAGGAACACCCCGTGCCCCATCCCTACCACTCAACCTCAGCTGGATCAGAGTAAAGGTTGGCGGCCATGGTGAAGCCCATTGCTCCTGTCGTCTCTCAGGCCTGCAGTCCAGTTGGAATGGGGCACCTGACGTGTAGAAGGCTGCAGTGGCTAGCGGGCCCCCCCTCCTAGAAGAGAAGAAGTTAGCCAAACATATCTCCAGACTGCAGGTTGAACCTAATCACAATAGGGAGGTGGCTGCAGTGGCTAGCGGGCCCGTCCTCCTAGAAGAGAAGAAGTTACCAAACATATCTCCGACTGAAGGCCGAACCCAATCAACAATAAGGCGGCGGATGGCGAATGCCTACCGCAATCAAACTACCCCACACCAAAGGGAGAATGCGGGCATACGCGACCCCATCCATATCGGAAGAATAACAGTAATGAGTCAGATTGGGACCCCCCATCCAAATCCCATGAGGGGTTAACATAAAGCTGCCACAACCATAATCATTGCCCGGCTACCGGCTATCAGTGAACCAGCGTGCCCTGTGGTTAAGAAACACGCCATCTTTCCCGCGAGAAATGGGCTAATAATAAATGTGCCGCAGGCAGCGCGTGGCGCAGAAATGCCCGGGGCCGCCCCGCCCACATCTGTCACCTCTTCAAGAAATGGTAAAGGAGGTGAGCCTGGAACCCTGCCCGCTGCACTCACCGTCGGTTAGCCGGCCCCCAAGCCTCATTCCGTGGAGGGAGGCTTTGCAGGTGGGGCTTGGCGTCCGCATGTCCAAAATCAAGCTAACATAATTATGACAAATAAAATCAGAAACCATGGGCTCCGTTTTCAGCCCATTGCGCGCCCAGCGGAATGCCGTAAAATATTCCCGCTGGGATTTTAATGCATTTAGGAGAATTGAAGAGAGACCCCTCCACCTGAGCCTCCGCCCCGCCTGCTCATCTAGGGGGGTTGACAGGTAAGACCTAATCACTGAGGAGTCCCACAACAACAAACCAACTCCACCCCAAGCCAGCGGAAGCTGATCGGCCTGAATAACCGGCAGGCTGGGCAGGCTCCGATGCAATCCTGGCACAGCCGCCCGCCGGGCCACCACTACCTGCTGCCAAGCCTGAAGGCCTTGCATGATAGTTGCCGTAGGGAGAGGAGCCCCCATCGGTCGCGGGCTCGACTGCCAGAGACTCCTAGACATGACAACCTGCGGGAGCGGGACCTCCATCAGAGTCGGAAAAAAGAACCTGTAAGGCGACAAATCCAGACATGTTAACCAAGTAAGTGGAATCGATCCACAGTGGCTCCTTCTATTTCATAGCCTGCGAAAACCCAAGGTAATACCTGCTAGGTTATGTAGCAAGCCGAGAACCCCCCACCATGAGGTGGAGAAATGTACCAGGTAATACCTGCTCGGTTTTCTAGAGCAAGGAGAGAACCTCCCACCATGAGGTGGAGAAATGTAAAACTCCATGCGATGTAGACCATCGCAGCCCCTGCGTAGTACCTTAAGTCAACAAGTCACCCACCTCAGAGTAGGGGCACCCCAAGCTATTCACTACAGGATGCGGTGATGGCCCTGGCCTAGATGCCTTCAAAAGGGGTATGGACAGAGTCATGGAGGAAACCTTAAGTCAACGAGTCACGCACCTCGGAGTAGGGTGGAGTAGGGGCACCCCAAGCTATTCGCTACAGGATGTGGTGATGGCGCCTGGCCTAGAAGCCATCAAAAGGGGTATGGACAGATTCATGGCGGAAAAGACCCTCACAGGCTACGAGCCATAAGCAACCTCCTGGTTTAGAAGTGGGTTTTCTCAGTGCCAGGTGTACCAGGGGTTTGGACAGATTCTTGAAGAAAAACACCATCACAGGTTACCAGCCATAAGCAACCTCCTGGTTCTAGAAGCGGGCTCTCTCAGTGCCAGGTGCAAAGGAGTGACAACAGGAAACAGTTACCTTGTCATGTGCTCCCCGAGGCATCTGGTGCTCATTCCATCTGGACTATTGCAGCTCCTCCATGGCTCCTTAAGCATCAGCGAGTCAGCTGACTCAGACTCTAGGGTGTGGTGCTCATCCCCATTTCAAAGCCGAAGAGCCGGCATCATCCGAAGACACCTCCGTGGTCACGTGGCCGGCATGACTCTCCCTGCCGCAGCGCGTAGCATGCGGCTGGAAACCGGAGCGCTGCCTACCTTCCCGCAAGCGGCACCTATCTACTCGCATTAACCTGCTTTTGGAACTGCTAGGTTGGCAGGAGGTGGCCAAGCAATGAGCGCTCGCCCCGTCGCGGGCCTCGGACCGCCGCCCTTTCGATAGACAGCTTATAGTTCAGCGGTTCAACCTGCTTCGCCCCCCGCTGGCCATTACTACATATTACTTCCTGATAATAATTCATGAATGGTGCAATTTTATTCCCCCACTACATCACTCCATCAAATTAATTCCTTCACATAGTCATGGAGTAGACCCTAAAACATTTAGGTCCTCCATATATATATAATACCAATAGAATTCCCCGTCAATACATAATTATAATGAACTAATTCGATATTAATTAATATTAATTCACAATTATAATTCATCAGCCTCCTTCATGTAATCATCCAAATTTTAATAGCAACTCTATCCCTTTGTAAATCAACACCTTAAATATAGATATAGATTTATATAGAATATAAATTCATTTGCGTAATTCTTTAAGTTAAATAAGTAGAATTTAATTACAAATCAGGGAGAGGCATACTGAACGTCAACCCCCAAATCAAGCTGAACGCTTCTGTAGACATTTGGGCATAATTCCAGCTGAATCCAAATCAGCAGAATCAGAAAGCAAAGACCTGCCGAGAAGCCCGCAAAAGATAACAAGCAATTGCTCCAAGCCACGACAGGCCCTTGAAACAAACCGTGCCATACCCTTAACATGCCTGCTTGCGTACCTAGAGGCACCAAGACCTAGGTAATGATGGTCCCCATTCCATAATTAAGTGCCCGTCCCTTTGAAATCAACTATTAATTCAAACCCCAATTAACCGAAATGACAATGAATCAGCTGGCCAGTGATTCGCCACCCAAGTGATTAGCTGACGTTATACTGCATTGCCCGCCTGATTAAGATCCCCAATAATTATTTTCATAACAGTGATTTGGACTAAATGTGTTTAAATAACAGTGTAAGTAACTGACCACTCGCTTGAGATCCCCATATCACACGCAACAACTTCCGCGTGCACACAATTCAAAGACATGGACTTTATTGTTACTTTATTAAATCAGTGTCGCCAGGGTAGCTGTGAAGCAATGCATCCAGTAACATGCCAGGAGAGCCGCTTCCTTTTGCCGGTGGTAGCGCCTCGCAGCCCCGGCCGGACAGCCCCATTGAAGTGCTCTAACTTCCTGCCCCAGCCCTGTAGAAGCCGCTCCGTGCCGATCGGAGGCGAGAGGCTATCTCCAGCTGCACTCTAACAACGGCCTTTCCAGCAGCCGGGCGACTGCGGGTCCAGTGGGCTCTACCGCAAGAGGGAAGCGGCTGCACCCGTGAAGGGGCGGTGAGATCCCGCTGAAGATCACCGCATAGCCACGCCCGGAAGCCGCATGGCGTCTATGGGCGCAGCCATGTTGCCCAAAGGCCGGACCATGCGGCGCCGCCATTTTGAGAAGGTCCGCGAGGACCTAGCTCCTCCATTCAAGTAAGGTCGCTGTGGCGAAACGACGAGCCGCGCGATCCCCCTCCCTCCCTTCCCCACCATCCTCCCTCCCTCTCCGCGCCCTTCGAGAAGCACACGGCTCGGCGCCGCTCGGCACCCCTTTACACCGCCCGCAGACCTCCCCCCCCAGGTGAAAGGGAAAGAAGGGAGGAAACATAAACAAAGGGGAAAGGAGAGAAAGAGAGCTATAGGGAGTGCAAAAAGTCAAGAAAGCAGGAAAAGGCGAGTAAAGCAGGAAAGCGGAGCGACAGAAAGGGAAGGAAAGGAGGCAGAGAAGCCAAAGCAAAACCAGAGAGCGCCCAACCACCCCGAGCCCGGTCCAGCGGCCGTAAAGCTCGTGGAGCTCGTGGCCGAACGAACTCACCAAACGATCCCAAACTTGTGTCCCCGAAGCGATGAGAACCGGGGGGGGGGGACCTGAGGCAGCAAAGCTCAAGGGAGTCTTAACCGTTGCTGCGCTCAGGTGAGAATGGGAAGAGTGGGGCACGGAGCCAACCCAAAGGTACGGCTCCACCCCCCTCCCCCCATAGAAACATGATAGGGGGCGTCATCATCGCCCCCTCCCCTCTCCTGTGTTTCCCGGACAACCGGGTAAACGACGAGCATCTCCCAAGGGGCTGCTCGGCCGAATATATATAAGGTGAAACTAATTATCACTGGAAGTGACTAGGAGTACCGTCAGTGCTAATTGAAGGAGTGGCCGCTGCTAATTCTGCAAAGAATTACTTTGCTTCACTACTGATCCTCTTAAAGCTGGAGCCCAAGTTTTATTTATAAAAGACCATTCTTGGAATTTGGAATTTCTTTTGCTCCATGACTGATTGTCATGTGACAGAGAGTTATTTCACCTACCCTAGACTGTCTCCTTTGGTGAGGTGCTATATCTGCCAGTTTAGTCACTGGTATAATTTAGTGACAGGTATAATGCAGGACTAGGAGTAGGGATCTGGTTTGCATCCTAAGGTATGCAAGGGCTGGAGCCTGTACCAATCTCAAGATGATTCTGTCTGGCTCGAGGATGCTGGCTGGTGACCCTTAAGACTTGAATTGCAAACTCCATCCTAAAGGATTTCTGGCTTGGGATGAGCTGGGCAATTTGTCTGCCTTGACCCCCTTTCCAGGGGTCAGTGGTGAAAACCAGAGTTTGTCATGAGCCAAGTTCTGCTTGGAGTCAAGGTGATAACGCCCAAAGGGGAAGTGAACACTTGCTTCTGTCTCTCAGGGTAGGTGCCCTAACTAAAGGGGGAGGAGTTTGGTAGACAGGATCTGCTGCAGGATTTAAGCTTATTGAGTCATGGAATTAATACAGTGCCCTCCTTTGTATGAAATAATATCTTGACAAGGTTCTTAACTGTATGGGTTCTGCAGCCATGTCAATATAAAAGTAGAGAAATAAAATCCTTTACCGCTTTTGTTGTTTGTTTAGATTTCTTATATTGTGCAGGTGTCACATACACAGAAAAGGTTTTCTTACAATAACAACACGGGATCCTACTTCCCAAGCCGACGTTTCACTCCATTCACGGAGCTTTCTCAAGGCAATTTGGCAGTAAAAAACTGCTGGATGAAAAAGAATGTTACGGAGTGGTGACAGTTAAACATCAGTCTGTTGCTCAAAGTTAAAGGGACCCACTACTTTTGTTCTCAGAGTTATTTAACACTTATTACTTTGGTTATTCAAAATTGGCATCCATATCCTATTAGCATATGTCATTTCCTGCTGGCGGTTCAGTAACTTTGAAGATTTCGTCTGGGAAATCATTAGAGCCTCCAAATTTAATCTATGTTTTAATCTGAGTTCATGAAACAAGGCTCGTGCATGCTGAAACATTATCCTGTGTCCTGATTCTTTCGCGTGCAAAGCTACTGCTGATTTTTCTTCTTGCTTTGCATCTGTTGCTCTTTGATGTTCCTGTACCCGGACCCCTATTGGTCTTTTCGTTTGACCCAGATAAACTTTCCCACATTCACAGCCAATTTCATATACTCCGGGATTAGATAACGCTGGTCTGGGGTCCTTGGGATTGTGTAGCAGTTGCTCTATTTTCATTGTTGGGCTGAAAATAGTTTTCACATCATATCTCTTAAAGATCTTGGCTATCTTATCAGTTGTACCCCTAATGAAGGGTAACGAAAGCCATGGCTGTTCTTTGTTTTCTGTCTGCTTCTCACTGTCACTTTCTCCAGGTGCCACAATGTGATTTTTCCTTGCTAACTGTTTCCTCCAACATTCGTCCACTTGTTTCTTTTTGTATCCGTTTGCCGTCAGTGACCGTGTTAGAACTTGTTTTTCAGCTTAAAAAAACTGAAAACTCATTAAATTTGGAGGCTCTAATGATTTCCCAGACGAAATCTTCAAAGTTACTGAACCGCCAGCAGGAAATGACATATGCTAATAGGATATGGATGCCAATTTTGAACAACCAAAGTAATAAGTGTTAAATAACTCTGAGGACAAAAGTAGTGGGTCCCTTTAACTTTGAGCAACAGACTGATGTTTAACTGTCACCACTCCATAACATTCTTTTTCATCCAGCAGTTTTTTACTGCCAAATTGCCTTGAGAAAGCTCCGTGAATGGAGTGAAACGTCGGCTTGGGAAGTAGGATCCCGTGTTGTTATTGTAAGAAAACCTTTTCTGTGTATGTGACACCTGCACAATATAAGAAATCTAAACAAACAACAAAAGCGGTAAAGGATTTTATTTCTCTACTTTTATATTGACATGGCTGCAGAACCCATACAGTTAAGAACCTTGTCAGTTACCCACAGCCATGAAAATCTGCATGCAACATCAAAATAATATCTTGTCTCGTGAAATTTGAGGGGGGGTGCTTGGGCAATGAAATGTTCCGCCGTTTGTTTCCAAATGTTCTTATTTTTAATATGTGGAAAGAAAACCAACATCAAGCTAATGTGGCCAACATTGCAGAAGGAGAACAGCAGCTATGTTGTTTCAGTACATCTCCCTTCACAGCTAAAACACAGCGAAGCAAAGGAAAATGACTCAAGGAAAAAGCATAATCCAAAGAGCTAAGTGTCACAAGACTATTTCCTTACTAATTGTTCTCTAGTGTTCAGCTCTGGTCTGAGTACAATAATGTAGAATTTGGGAAGGAAGATACAGACCAGTAAGCCAGCACTAGAGGCCAAGATGGAGAAGACCTCCACGGCCACCATGTACTTCCCCTTGGTGCTCAGGTAGGTTGGCACAAAGGACACCCAAACACTGCAGAACTCCAGCATGCTGAAGGTGATCAGCTTCGCTTCATTGAAACTATCAGGCAACGTTCGTGCCAGAAAAGCTACCATGAAGCTGATGAGGGCCAGGAAACCCATGTAGCCCAGGACAACGTAGAACATCAGGTCTGAGCCTTCATTGCACTGCATGATGACCTGACTGGTCTGAGAGTGCATGTCAGACTCTGGGAATGGAGGGGAGGTTGCCAACCACACAGCACAGATGCCAGTTTGAAGAAGAGAGCAGAGAATAATGACTGATACCGCCAGTCTCTTCCCCACCCATTTCCTCATCCTGTTTCCTGGCTTGGTGGCCATGAAGGCCAAAACCACGGTGATGGTTTTGCCCAACACGCAAGAAACTGCAATGGAGAAGATGATGCCAAAGACGGTTTGCCGCAGAAGGCAGGAGACTTTCCCAGGGTGGCCAATGAAGAGGAAGGAGCACAAGAAGCAAAGCAGCAGAGAGGAGAGCAGAGCACAGGTGATGCTCCAGTTGTTGGCCTTGACAATGGGAGTGTTGCGGTGCACAATGAAGCTGGACAGAACCACAGCTGTGATTAGAGAAAGCAAAAGAGAAAAGGAAGCCAAAAGTATTCCCACGGACTCTTCATAGCTTAGGTAGGTGATTTCCTTAGGGATGCACTGAGCATGTTTCTTATTTGAGTATTGATCTTCTGGGCACGCATCGCATTGGTCTGCATCTGAAATTCATAAGTATTTTTGTAAGCCGCCTTGGGTCCCGTGGGGAGAAAGGCGGGATAGAGATATGGTAAATAAATAATAAGCAAGATCTTGGTATTGCAAAAATACACACTTTCTACAAATTTGGCAGATTTATCCAGAGGCGTCGCTCTGGTAGGGGTGGTACCGTAAGTTGCGCCCCGTCCTAGACCCGTTTACCAAACGGGCAGGAGGTGGCCCCGCCCCCTCGCCGTCAGAGCCATTCCATGTGGAGAAAGTGGCAGGCAAGAGACTCCCTGCCCATTGCTTTCTCCGCACGGGAATGGCTCCGACAGTGAGGGGGCGGGGCCGCCTCCTTCCGGCTTGGTAAACGGGACTAGGACAGGGCGTAACTTATGGTACCGCCCCTACCGGAGCGACGCCTCTGGATTTATCAATCTTCTATGAATACTCTAAAATGTTTTCAATCAAAACTCTAAAATGTATTTAACGTCAAGGAAGGACCCTATCAAAGCAGTTGGACACATTTCTAAAAGATTAGCCTTAGGGATACATAAAACCCATATGAGAAATTAGATCTTTCCATGTGATCTCAAAGATGAACTCTGCCTGCTTGATCAGTGTCTTCCTGATTCAAGCTGAGCCCATCCGGGTTGTTCCCTGCTGGGTGAGGGCCTAGCAGGAGTCTTGGCAACCAATGGAGCTGTCTTTGTGTTGTTATTAGCAACAAGAAATTCAGCTTCTTATACTCAAGCATCAGAATCACAGGGAAATTCTTTTCATTTTCACCAGTTTCATTTGCCTTTACATGATTTAATACATTTTAATTAAATGGATTTGGATCATATTCACACATAATCATGCGTTTTGTAGTATTAGCAGCTCAAACAGTAGGTGTCACTTGTCTGTTTTGGTTAGAGCTGCCCATTGTCATGGGTGCCATAGTCTTAATAGTACAACGCGACAAAATCAACGATTGCAGAAAGAATACCACAATCTTCTTATCTCTCCCTAGTGCAAATATCTAGATCATTCCGTAGATAAACAGTTTGTGCATGACCGTTCACAGGAAAGCAGGGGAAAAGACTACTCTGGGGAAAAATCCTTGGCAGAGTAGACACAGCTCATGGGCCTCTCATTGTCTGCCCCGATTCACAAAGATAAGTGTTAGAAAATTCATTCCTGTCTTTCCTGTATAGATGTGTGATAGGAATTAGGTTTGGCCCAGATTGAAAGTGTCTGGGATTTCCTCCCCTGTAACTCTATAATCTTTTACTTACCAGGCTGGATTGAAATCCTTCCTTCGGGGCACTGCACACAATCATAGCAGCAAACATGTTCCCCTTGCCGGACAATCTTGCTGTGGCCAGGGTGGCAGCTCTCGACGCAGGTGGCACGCGGAACTGTCTAATGGGTAATCACAAGGAAAGGGGCTGATGATGGAATCGAGCTGGTTTCTCCTCACTGCTCTGGTTTTCGGCTCAGACCCTTTCACGACCGAACATTTTAAGAAGTTCTAATCTCTTACTCATAATATTCACAATGATGGTCCTCTGGTGACCTGATTTGTTTTTGTTTTTAATTTCTCTGTCTCGTCTCCCCATCTGAACTTTCAGGGTTGAGTTGAAATTTCTCAAGTGGAAATTTACAGCTCCGAACTGGGGCTGTGAATGTTCAGAATGGGGTGGTGGTGGAGTGATTTCTGGAGGAAGCAAACATTCTCTTTAAAAAAAATGGGGTACTCTTCTATTAGTAGTGGAAATGGCACACATTTTGTTTCTTTATTTTAAACCAAAATACGTTTATTTTATTTTAAATAAGTGGCAGTAGTGTAGCCCCTCAGGGACTGCCATTATTTCCCGGAATGCTCTGGACTGAGGGTCATTGCGAGGCATTCTGGGAAAAAACTATATGTTTTTGTATTACTGGGTTAACCCAGAATGACCTTGAACAACTCTGTGCCCTGGTCCTTCAGATGTCCTTCAAACAGCAGCTCCTGGAAGAGGATATTTGTCAACTGAGGTAGCTTCAAAATGTCATAAAATCCCTTTTTGAGAAAAGGGCAGAATCTAGCTTCTCCATGTCATAATGGACTAGAAGGTCTGTACGCTGTTGTCTGCAGGAAGAGGGGGCTACAGAGGGAGAAGTGCTGAGGCTGAGCGGAGAAGGCGGCTGAGGAGCAGAATAGAAAGGGGGTCAGGTAGAAAGGAACAGAGAGCCCAGAGGCAGGATCCCCGAAGAAATAGGAGCACCTGTGAGGTTGGAGGCAGCGAGAGCTTTATTCTAGGACCGTGAGATTGGGTTGTCCCCAGGTGTGTTTTCTTAGAACATGTTAATATGCACACATGGGCAAAATCTATCTCGTGTGCTGGGATCTTGTGTGGTGGCCAATGGCACAGCTCAGTGGTTTGACAGGGAATGAAGAGGGAAGTGTGAGTGAAGATGCAACAAATAAACTTTTATTGTGGGGATGATTTAACAATAACTGGAAAGGGGCATCAAAACCATGCAATTTTCTTAGGCATACGCACCATTAGGTCCTCTACATAAATGATTCCCAAGAACATTGAGAAGAATATCTCTCTCAGATCGTAAAATGTATAGTTCTGTTGAATACATTAGTCACACCTGCTTAAACTTGTGGTTCCACACAATGGCACTTCCATTAATGCTGATCTCGCTGCCTGCAGGAGCCCGGGGGTCCATCCTTCCAACGGAGACGCGCTGGAAGGATCCGTTGGAGAACGTGACCGTGTTGCTGATATCAAATCCAGCTGCCAGGTTTCCTTTCTCGTCAAAAAAGATTTCTTCTCCAGCGCTATTGTTAAAGCGGATATTTCTCACAAAGGAGTGAAACTAGATTAGAAGAAAAAAGGGGATCAGACAGTACAAAAATAAAACTTAATCTTCTGTCCCTGAAATGTGCTAAGTTGTGATCATTGAGCCTATTTGCCATTCTACTGATATTAGAACATGTTGCAGTATTTTCTATCTACCGAAACTGAACAATGGAGAAATAAAATCTTTCGATAACCTCTCATCCAAACTTACTTGCTTCCCGGATTGTTGATTTAGCTACTCCCTGTGTATTGTTAACTATAAAGCTGTGTTTCAATTCCTCCCCTAATTACCTCCTCCTCGTGAACTATTAAATCATTTAGATTCCATCTTTTGTATTCTTTCATTGTTGGGACAAAAACATAGTTATAGCTGCATGGTCAGCATATAATACGAGATTCTGGGATGGAAACGGTGTGAAAAAGCCACCGATGGAAATGGTGGACGCAGTTTGGGGCATGGACCAGCAGTGTAGCTGTAACATACCTGCCATGGCTGAATGTGCAGAAGATTTTGCCTCTCTCCGTTCTCCACTATCTTCTGTTTAGCCCTCAATGAAAGGACGGCATGGAGACCATGTGCTACAGCATGAACAGCATTGTAGATATTATAGCTCAGGCCAGACATCCCCATTTCAAACACAGTTCTGGGGAGGCTCCCCAAGGTCTCCTCCCCAGTGCAGTCGTCCTTGCTTGGTGCATAAAGATTATGTATTGGGAAGGAACAGAGAAATGCACTGAACCAAAACTGATGGATGAAATAAATCTTAGACCGATATGGATTCAGGCTCTCCAGAAACTCCTGAAATCCTGGAACCACATTGGTGTGGAGTGTGAAGGACAAGGTGCCATTAAGGGATCTGGCTGTGAGTTTTTTCCAGCGAAAAACAGCTGTAAAATCCCACTGAGCAGATATGATCCAAACCCTCTCCAGGGGAGACTTAAGCGGAAATTCACATAGTTCTAGAATGATTCGTAAACTCTCCAGGGATTGACCATCTCCATAGGCAAGGATGACATTGATTCCACTTGCCATGAGCGTCTGCGCTATCCTTCCAAGGATTTTAATAGGAAACAGATTTTTCTCGTAACTCGTCACTGTTGGCATCACTTCTGTCTCAGCAGTACAAATATTGTGTTGGAAGAGCCTTGGCCTGAGAGCTTGAAGAAACGCTTCTCCACTGTCGTCACCTGATATGAGGAGTCCAATCCAATTCCATCCAAAATGCTTAAGCAGCCAAACAATCCCAACGTTTTGCAGAGTTTCATTTGGGACCATTCGAAAGTAAAAAGGGAAATGAGTTTTATCACTCAGTTTGTGATCAAAAGAGCCATAACCGAGCTAAAAGGAGGAAAAAAGCAACACTAGTATTTAAAAATTGATTCCTTTGCAATGGATTCCTTCCTTCCTTCCTTCCTTTCTTCCTTCCTTCCTTCCTAAGAACATAAGAAGAGCCCTGCTGGATCAGGCCAAAGGCCCATCTAGTCCAGCTCCCTGTATCACACAGTGGCCCCACCAGATGCCTCAGGGAGCACACAGCTAACAAGATAACCTGTTTCCTGCTGCCACTCCCCTGCACCTGGCACAGAGAAGACTTACTTCTAAAACCAGGAGGTTGCTTATGGCTTGTAACCTGTGATGGTCTTTTCCTCCATGAATCTGTCCAAATCCCTTTTAAAGGCATCTAGGCCAGGTGCCATCACCACATCCTGTGGAAAGGAGTTCCACAGATGAATTACATGCTGGGTAAAGAAATATTTTCTTTTGTTCGTTCTAACTCTCCCTCCACTCAATTTTAGTGCATGTCCCCTGGTTCTGATGTTGTGCAAGAGGGAGAAGACTTTCCCTCTATCCACTCTCTCCATCTCATGCATAATTTTATCGTCTCAATCATGTCCCCCCTCAGACGCCTTTTTTCTAGACTGAAAAGCCCCAGACGCTGTAGCCTTTCCTCATAAGGGAGGTGCTCCAGCCCATTAGAATTTGAATATGTACACTTTGCACCATCAAAGCTCATACTAGGAGTATATCCTAAGTGAGATGGTGGAGAAACACCCACATGGCTCCTGGTTTAAACTGTGTTAGTACTGATTACTAGGTAGGGTCAAAACACAGGTTGGAGAAAGAGAGTTGTGAGTCTGTCATTTCATGATGCCTATATTGCAGAATTGGTAGACTAACAGCCCAATCCTAACTAAACCGCCCCCACTGATAAAGACATGCTAACAGAGTGCCAGAGACGTAACAAGGGTGGAGCGAAGGCAAGTAGTTCTGCAAGACTCCGTTACACTGGAGTCAGTGGCCCCTCCCCCTTGCTGTTGGAGCCATTCTGGCAGTAAAGGCAACACGCAGGACACTCCCCTGTTGCTGCTGGAATGGCTCCAACAGCAAGGGGGAGGGGCCGCTGACTCCAGTGTAACGGAGTCTTGCAGAACTACTTGCCTTCGCTCCACCCTTGTTTCACCACTGCAGAGTGCACACTGCATCCTGCAGGGATGGGGGGGGGGGAAGAGACCTCGAGGTAAAGGAACTTTCCTTCTGTTACCCTGTGGCAAGTCTCCATTGCCCCAATGAGTCTCCCCTCAGATCTGCTCCAGCCATTTTGCGGAACCGAGAGGAATAAGAGAGAGAGAAGGGGAGAGGATCCTGGCGCATATCATTACCACCACGATCCACATCCTGCCTCTCACCTGCCCCCTCCCCACCCTGACACTCCCCCGTTCATCCCCCTCCCTGCCCCATTCATCCCACCACCCTGCCACCACACTGGCTTACCTGCACACCAGCACAGAACTGGCTGTGGCAGTGGGACTCCAACACCACTGTGGCAGCAGTTCCGAAATGGCTGCCGGCAGCGCACAGCATGCCACCATATGACCATTTAGGGCAGCAAAACCACTCTTCCACTGTCGTAAAGCACAGTTACGATTTGGCTATAATTAATTCCAATGGAACACACATACCTGTGGAATCTTGTAGAGACTTAAGATGTTGGCCATGTGGATGGAATTTTGGGAGTCGGAGCCCCCAATAATGGTCATGAGCTTATTTTCCCTGTTGCAGTCATAATTGTGGGGATTCCCCTGCCCTGTGAAGAGGAGATCTAGAGTGTTCTGGTAAGTCCTTATTGCATTGAAGCGATTGTCATAGATTTTGAATGCTAAGGAGATGTTGGGTAAGAGATTGTAATTCCTGTTGACCTCTTGAATGGCAAAAACAGAAGCAAGGACATGCTGGTAGTTTTTAGTCATTACCCTGCAATGAGATTGTCATGTAGTTTGACACCTTTAGCTAAGACAAACAGGTGTATTTCATTCCCATTCATTCTAGCTGCAGGTCTTGCCACCAAAACATAGGCAGCATACAGTAGACACACTTTCATGGCATCCATGTTTTTCCTCTGACTGGCAGAGATGCAGCCTGTACCACTTCCTCAACAGTACCAATGGAGTGACCACAACTCATGTTCTGCCTGTCATACAAGCACTGGCGTCACTACAGGGGGGGCGGAGCTGTATGTTCCTCTGTGATCGGAGTCTCCGTTACACGGAAGAACGAAGCGCCCCACCCGCGCACCTTCCGACCCATTCAAAGCAGTGAAAACAACGCGCAGGAGACTCCCTGCGCGTTGTTTTCACTGCTTTGAATGGGTCGGAAGGGCAGGGCGCTCCGTTCTTCCGTGTAACGGAGACTCCGATCACAGAGGAACTTACAGCTCCGCCCCCCCTGTAGTGACGCCAGTGCATACAAGTGTGTAAAGCAAAGAAGTTGCTTTAACATTTAAGATGCTTCTGTCTGTATCATGGAAAAAATTGGCTCAATTTCCATTTGGACAATAGAAGAATTACCTCAAAGGAACAGAGGAGTGGGGATATGTAGATGGTAATGATAGAAATTAACTGCCCAATCCTATCCGGGCGCCATAGGGGTGGAGCCCCACGCCATATCCTATGCACCTGGACAGCAGGCTGGAGGTCTCCTTGGGGTAAGAGGATGAATGTCCTCTTACCCTGGGTAAAGCCCCAGCCTGCGCAATGTGGCTCCTTGGATCCATGCCACCTAATTTGGCAGCGCTGAACTAAGAAGCCCTGTGTCAGGCCTGGAGGCTTGGGAGGACGTCGATCCCACCCCCCTCCCAGGCCCAATCCACCCCTCTCCAGTTTGGGGTAGGGATTGGGGCTGCCAGGAGGCATGTTGGGGGAGGGCAGTGTGTGGTTATTGGTGGCAATGCTGTTGCAATGTCCTATGCGCCCAGCCCTGCCATGTCCCCTTGGGCGTCCACTCTGACTTGTGCTAGCCAAAGAGTTGGCACAGATCTGAGTAGACCAGCGTTTCTCAATGCATACCACTGGCGGTACTTCAACTGTTAGCCAGTGGTACGTGACTACTGGGACCTTTGCCAAGTTGCTCGCAAGAACAGAGCACAGCGATTCGGCAAACGTCAGAGCACTGGCACGAAAACAGAAATCGCATGAAATTACCGCATGAAAACAGAGCGCAGTGACTCGGCAAAGGAGGAGACAGGGCCACTGACCCCAGGTGGCAGCCAGCTTCCCAGCTCGGGGCAACAGCTGTCCCTGCATCCAGATCCATGACAGACACCCACCCAAAGCTTCAGCATGCAGCTGCCTGCCTGAGCCAATGTTAACAGAGCAACACAAGACTCCCTGCCACATGTCACTGCTTTAAGACTTCAAATGAAGTCTAAAGTAATATCCAAGAGTGTTACCTACCACAGCTCTTCAGAGGGGTCTGGTTGTCCTGTGAAGTTGAATAGAAGAATCTCCCCAAGTGCAAGGGATGCAAATTCACCAATGATAATGTCGTCTCTGGAGCTAGGAAAAGGATGTGGAACTTTTGGTTGCCAACTACACATGGGATTTTTGCTCTTGATAAAAATACAAAGCCGCACATTCAGATGGACAAGCAGTAACAAAACTGCTCTGGGTGTCAGTACATTCGGACCCCAGTCCCAGCGGTGAAGCTGCATTGTCGCCTACACATCTGCCCGTCTGCTTGAGACTAGTATCTGTCCACATAGAAACCACTGGAAAACTCTGATCAGACTGCAACGCATCGGGACAGGAACTCCATTTTCCAAAGTCCTACCTGTCTTCCATATTTCTGATACCAATTTTTATAGACTGAGGGTGGCATAATAAACATGTCTGTATTGGATTTGGCTGTTTTTATCGTAACTTGACTACATGACCTCCAGCTAGCTATGGAACCTCCACGAGATGAAATGTTTAATAACAGTGATTCTGATAATTATGGGGTGGTGGTGAGATAACTGCCTTTCCTCCAGCCTCCAGGTCCCTGCACAACCAGAGAAAACTTGTTGTTTCTGTGGTTCCAACATAGCCCATTTTCTGATTCAACGGAGCAGGGAAAGGTTTTGATTAATCCTCCTGGCCTCTTAGTACACGTTGGGTAAAGTGCCAACGTTTCTGAGCGGGAAGGAAGAAAAGGGTCCCTGATAACCAGTCCAGATCCCTAGCCAGTGACTACTCTGCTTCTACATTGGTGCCCACCATGGACCCCCTCTTATCCTCTGTGGGGGCCACACTATTTGGGGGGGGGGGAGGAATTAACTTGGTGTTATCAGAGGTGGGGATGTAATTCCCACTGGTCTTACCTACCCCTTCCAATATGAGTTACAACTCCATTGCTGCTTTCTCCAAGGGCCCCCTTCATGGGAGCTTTCCCTCATGAATGGGAGCTTTGATGGCCAGAACTGGGCATTGGGAAAACTTACCTAATTGTGTGAATGACAAGTAAATACTTTGCATTTTTCTATTTCAATTCCCATTCTGCTATTGTATTGTTATTATCTGTTGTATCTGTTATTATCTCCCAATAAAATGTTTGGGCTGGAGGTATGATCTAGTGGTTGAATTTCCGCCTGCCTGAAGAAAAGCTGAGACGAGACCAATTCGAGACAACCGGAAGCTGCCGACAAGCTAAGATAACTTGTGTTAACCCTCTGTGTGAGAGAGGAGTCACTTTGTTAACCCTCTGCGCAAGAGAGGAGTCGCTGTCGAGCAAGCTCGGAAGGCGTGTGCTGTGCAGCCAGAGAGATAACCACACTGTTGAAGGGAAACATCTGGAGAATGAAAAGGGTTCTCTGCGAATAGAACATTATTGTAGAAACCCCTATGGGGGTTGGTAGAAAGGCCTGTCTATGTAAACCACCTTGAATAAAGTTTGAGGAGAAAATTATTTTATTTATTTATTTTTCACATTTTTATACCGCCCTTCCTCCAAGGAGCTCAGAGTGGTGTACATATTTCCTCCCCTCCTTTTTGTCCTCACAACAACCCTGTGAGGTAGGTGGGGCTGAGAGATAGTGACTGGCCCAAGGTCACCCAGGAAGCTTCGTAGCTGAGCGGGGATTTGAACCTGGATCTTCCAGGTCTAAGTTCAACTCCCAAATCACTACACCATCCTGATAAGAAAGGTGGTATATAAATACAGATGATGATGATGATGATGATGATGATGATTAAATGTCTACATTGTTGCACCTTTATCCTCTTTTCTCTCTTCTATGCCATTCCACTGGGTTGTGACATAGGCCACCACTCTCAATCCCTGCACACGTAATAGATTTTCCCCACATGTACGTTACATGTGTCCTAAAAAAACACACCCCATTACAGGTACACGACAGTCATCTTGTGATGGGACAAACACTTGGCATTTCTGTTTTAAAAGAATGGCAGCAGGCAGTGCAGAAGCCCTCTGGATCGTGCTCTAGATGGCTGGCGCAGCCTAGATCACAACCCCTAGGCTGGACCATAGACTCCTGGACCCATGACCATTGCCCAAATGGGTTGATTTCTGGTGCTGCCCCTACCAAGCATCCTGAATAGCTCCACGATAAGAAATGTCCTTCATTTCATTCTAAATTCCTTGGACCCGTTTTGGAGAGTAACACACATCATTTCAGCAACTGCTTTTTAACAAGATGTGCCACGAATTGCTACAACCAGGGGACAAAATGCATTAGCAAAAATAGGTAACTCCTTAATTACATCTCTGTTTCTTTCCATATCTGACAGTTAGACCAGTTTACAGTCTAAAAGTGGAATCTTTGGGTGCTGTGTTACTTCACGACACATTATCTACACAACTGTTGTTTGGAGAACTAAAGGAAAGAATTCCTTCTGCTGCTATTGTGGGAGAAATGGGTCAGTAATAAGCAAGTCAGAAAAGTCAGTTCATCCTTGTTTATTCCTTGTACGGTTGAATTCTCCTAAATGTTTTACAACCATAACAACAGACACAGGCTTGTCCACAGGCTTAGGCTAATGTTTGGATAAAAGTAAAGGTACAATATTGAATGGGAGGAAAGTCTTAAGAAGACTGGAGGTAGGTAGTCAGGTGCCAAAATTCTTTCTCTGTACTAGCTGTTCCCTGGTGTTCAACTCAGGCTTCACCATAATAATGTAGAATTTGGGGAGAAAGATGCAACCCAACAAACCAGCACTAGAGGCCAAGATGGAGAAGATCTCCACGGCCACCATATACTTCCCCTTGGTGCTCAGGTACGTTGGGACAAAGGACACCCAAACGCTGCAAAAGACCAACATGCTGAAGGTGATCAGTTTGGCTTCGTTAAAAGTATCCGGCAACTTTCTGGCCAGGAATGCCACAGTGAAGCTGATGATGGCCAGGAACCCCATGTAGCTCAAGACAATGTAGAACATGATATTTGAGCCTTCATTGCATTGCACTATGATTTGGCCAATCTGGGATTGCATGTCAGACTCTGGAAAGGGGGGAGAGGTGGCCAGCCATACTGCACAGATGCCAGTTTGAGTAAGAGAACAGAGAATAACGACGGACACTGCCAGTCTCTTCCCCACCCATTTCCTCATCCTGTTTCCTGGCTTTGTAGCTACAAAAGCCAGAACCACAGTGACAGTTTTGGCCAACACTGAGGAAACAGCACCCGTGAAAGCGATGGCAAACAAGGTTTGCCGGAGAATGCAGGATACTTTCCCGGGCGAGCCAATGAATACAAAGGAACATAAAAAGCAAAGCAGCAAAGCAAAGAGCAGGGTGCAAGTAATGTTCCAGTTGTTGGCTTTGACTATTGGAGTCTTCCGGTGCTGAATGAAGCTCCACATCACCACAAGCGTGATCATAGAAAATAACAGAGCAAAAGAAGCCAAAATGGATCCCAAGGGCTCTTCATAGGACAAAAATGTTATGATTTTGGGGATACATCGATCCTGGTTGCTGTTTGGATATTGATCTTCTGGACACTTGTCGCAATGATCTGCATCTGAACAACATGTGCAATGCTTCAGTATTTCAAAATGTGCATGAGTCATCTTACACACTTAGCCTAGTAGTATCAGTGTGTGTTACTCACGTGGTAGTTTGACCCTGAATTGTATGAAACATGCTATTGTGGCATGAAACATGCCGTTGGACAAATACAAGATGAATCACACACGTGGCCTTTGGTTAATAGCAATAGTCCAATACACATTACTGTTCATGGCTAGATTTTGTTTCGCTGAATCTGGCATTATAATTATACAGCATGATCAGATAATCATTCACAAACTTCGTAAGATGTAGTATATCATAGAAATAATAAATAAAACATTAATTAAGAATCGTACACATATACATAATACCCCCTCCTCTCTCAGACAAATGTGAGAACGCTTCCTTTAATTTTGGAGGAATATAACAACAACAACAATAACAATAATAATATCGAATTTCATGTTTTACCAGTAGCATATGAACTGGCATGGACAATTCAGCTAATTCAGCATCTCTCATTTCTATGGAGTTAGCATTTATCTGGAAATAATGTAATATATACGTAGTAAAACTGACAAAAAGGAAAAGCTTAAGAAAGCTTGAAAAATTGAGAGGCAGTGTAGTGCAGTGGGTAAACTAACAGCCCGATCCTACGTAAGGATCAGTCGGGCGGCCAAGGCCGTCTGCCGGATCCAGTGCTCCACCGCGTGCAGCCTGTGGCGGAAAGTCTACTCGGGGAAGGGGACACTCGTAAAACATGAATATTGGAAGGGGAAGGGGACACTCGTAAAAAATGAATATTGTAAAACATGAAATTCTGGGACCTCCTGTTCTCGCTGCACCGCTGGTTACACCAGTGGTGTAAGTTGGATAGGATTGCACTGACAGCCTTGAATTATTTTACTTACCTATATGGCTTGAAATCCTCTCTTCCGAGCACTGAGCACAGTCATAGCAACAAATCTGCTCCCCCTGACGAACCATCCTACTCTCTCCAGGGTGGCAACTCTCAACGCATGTGGATTGGGGCAGCACCTAAAAACAACCACAGGAAAAGGTTTACAGTGGAAATTGTCTGGTTGCTTCTCTCTGGGCTGGCTCAGATGATATGTATGCCATTGAGGCAGCCCCAGCAGTTATGGATATTTATCCTCATGCACTGGTCCCTCCCCAATGAATTGGAATCAGACCTCCTGAAACACTCTGGGGATATAGTATGGAAACTTTCATGGCTTGGTACAATTTGTAATGAAGCAGGCATTATGGGTTTTCTAGCCATGTTTATTATTTGAGAAATAAAACTAAAATCGTACTGTCTTCTTAAGAGATTTCTCTCACACACACACTCTGGAGATGTGCGTAGAGGCGAAGATGAGTCTTTATTTCTCCTACCAACGTTTCATCCCACACGAGGGACCTTGTCAAGGTAATTCAGCATAACACTGCTGGATGACACTGAGAACATGGAGCTCTTGCTAGCATATACCAGTAAAAGCCATGGCAACCGTTAACTGACAACGGAATCATCAACCTCTGCTCTATTCCTCCTAGGCTGCAAATATGCTCTTTTCAGGATAGGTAGCCAGATTTTATTGGCAAATGACAGCTCTTGCTGTCTATTCAGAAGACTTGCAGGTTTCCTTTGGGAGATTGAAATAGCCTCCAGATTTAGTCTTCGTTTTAGACTGGCTTCCGAAAACAACAAACGGACCTGCTCAAAAGCAATTTGGTGGCCAGATTCCAGGGCGTGCGCTGCCACAGCAGATTTTTCTCCTTGTGACAATTTTACCGCTTTCTGGTGTTCTTGTACTCTTACTTTAATAGGTCTCATTGTATTTCCAATGTAAGCACGACCACAACCGCATTTTATTTCATAGACTCCTGGGTTCATTAACGTAGGTCTTTGATCTTTGGGATTTCTTAGTATTTGCTCTATCTTAGTTGTAGGAGCAAATAAAGTCCTGATCCCATATTTTCTCATGCGCCTTTCTGGTTTGGCATTACGGGTTTGTGATGAACCATCTTTAGCTGCAGAAAGGGGCATCGTCACAGATTCCTTGTTGGCTAATGGTTATCAGTTGCAGCAAATTAACAAATGCTGGGAGAGACAAGTTAAAAAGAAAAACTATATCCCTAAGCCGGGAGAGAATAATGAAAAAGAGGAGGAAGCTGTCAATGAGAAACGATGGTTATCATTGCCTTTCCTACAAGGAACCACGGACAAAATAGCGAGAGTGATGAGAAAATATGGGATCAGGACTTTATTTGCTCCTACAACTAAGATAGAGCAAATACTAAGAAATCCCAAAGATCAAAGACCTACGTTAATGAACCCAGGAGTCTATGAAATAAAATGCGGTTGTGGTCGTGCTTACATTGGAAATACAATGAGACCTATTAAAGTAAGAGTACAAGAACACCAGAGAGCGGTAAAATTGTCACAAGGAGAAAAATCTGCTGTGGCAGCGCACGCCCTGGAATCTGGCCACCAAATTGCTTTTGAGCAGGTCCGTTTGTTGTTTTCGGAAGCCAGTCTAAAACGAAGACTAAATCTGGAGGCTATTTCAATCTCCCAAAGGAAACCTGCAAGTCTTCTGAATAGACAGCAAGAGCTGTCATTTGCCAATAAAATCTGGCTACCTATCCTGAAAAGAGCATATTTGCAGCCTAGGAGGAATAGAGCAGAGGTTGATGATTCCGTTGTCAGTTAACGGTTGCCATGGCTTTTACTGGTATATGCTAGCAAGAGCTCCATGTTCTCAGTGTCATCCAGCAGTGTTATGCTGAATTACCTTGACAAGGTCCCTCGTGTGGGATGAAACGTTGGTAGGAGAAATAAAGACTCATCTTCGCCTCTACGCACATCTCCAGAGTGTGTGTGTGAGAGAAATCTCTTAAGAAGACAGTACGATTTTAGTTTTATTTCTCAAATAATAAACATGGCTAGAAAACCCATAATGCCTGCTTCATTACAAACTCTGGGGATAGCTACAAGGCGATAGAAGACTGTTTCCCAGTGCTCAAGTAGCATGTTTGAGTGCAATTTCTGAATGTTTCCCATTCATAGAGCAGATCTTAAGCACTGAAAGCACTTCATATGTTTTCTCTGGGTCAAACTACACATGGCATTAAATGAGTAGACTGGCCCGCATGAGATCATTGGCATCTGTGTCTAGGAGGTGTCACAATGGGGCAATCTGCATCAGGAGAGTGGTGTAAAGAGAAGGCGGATTTATCACTTTTCCTCCAGTGCAGTCTCAATCCAGACCCATCTGCCCCTTAGCTCCTACTTGAAAAATACCCACCAAGCAAACTAGGGTTAAATTATGTGTTTAAAGACATGTGCAGTTGGATATCAGAAATCATGACAATAGCTCTGTAAGTACATTAATATTATCGGCATATTGCAAGTGGGTGACCAGTGGTTTCTGTAAGGCCAGTGCCGCATACAGTCGGCCCACATCTTAGGCTCACTTCACTTGTGCGAATTTAACTATGTGCACTTGGCAAGAAACAACAATAGAGAAAAACAGTTTCAATAGTACAGGTGATTCCACCTGCCATTCCACTTACTAAATATGTACTCCAGAGTGAGCCTGAGATTGGAGAATGAAGCTGCTGTTCCCTCCGTCAGTCTCAGTTCCCACCTGCCTCTCGTAATTTTTAAAGAGACAGTATGTGTTTTTGGGATATAAAGGGTTTTCAAGGTAATTTTAAGTATATGCCATTTTAGCTTTATACGCTGACTCTGGAATGTAAACCCTGCATAAGATGCAGGCCGACACTATATCAATAGCTGAGCTCATATCGCAAATGCCTTCATCAACTAGCTCCACCAGTTTTATAAGAGCAGCCGAGAGTGTCTCAATGGTTCCCCAAGAGCCTGGGTTACAGGATGCTCACAATTGTAAAACCTACAATTCAGGAAAATAATGGTTCTTTCTACCTGGTTAAACCTGTGATTCCACACAATGGCACTTTCATTAATGGCAAACTCTTTTCCTCCAGGTGCCTGGGGGAACATCTTTCCAACTTTGACTTTATGGAAGGATTTATTGGAAAATGTAACCAAATTGATGATATCATATCCAGCTTCCAACTCCCCATTCTCATCAAAGTATATTTTCTCTCCTGCACTATTGTTGAAGTGGATGTTTTTCAGAAAGAAGTGAAGCTAGATTGGAGGAGAAACCAATGAATGAACTGGGACAAGTGGTAAAATTCACAAATTTGTTTTTAGTTCTTATGCTAAAATATAATGCTATATGCCAACATTTTATCTCCACTCCAGAAATAGTAAAACACAGTTTTCCAAATTCCACATTAGCAGACAGGTAAAGGTTCCCCTTGCTCGAAAGTCAGTTGTTACCACCTGTAGGGGCGGTGCTCATCTCCGTTTCAAAGCCAAAGAGCCAGCGATATCCGAAAGCCATGGTCATGTGGCCGGCATGACAACGCCAAGGTGCACAGAACACTGTTACCTTCCTGCCAAGGTGGTACCTATTAATCTACTTGCAATTTCTTGCTTTCGAACTGCTAGGTTGGCAGGAGCTGGGGCTGAAGACAGTAGCTCACACCGTCACTCAGGTCTAGAACTGCTGTCCTGCCTACCACCCAGTCTGCAGTTCAGTGTCTTAACCACTAAGCCACCATAGCCCACCTACTTTTCAGACAACCTATATCCAATAACAAGATTCTTGAGTACATCCAGGGGAAGGCATATCTATACATACTTCCAGTTCCTTACCTTAGTGATAGAGAAATGATTCTTACCTGCCATGGTTGAATATTCTGAAGGTTCCATGGGCCCCAGTATCCCATTGATTTCTTCTTAGATGCAGACAAATACATAGCATGAAGAGCATGTGCTACAGCATAAACAGCATTGTAGATGCTGTAGCTCTGGCCAGACATGCTCATTTCAAAGCGGGATCCCAGGGCATTGCTCAGCTTCTCCTTCCTAGTGCAGTTTTTTCTGCCTGGTACATACCGGTTATATGAACACTGAAATGCGGCAGACCAAAACTCACGTATGGAATACAGTCTAAAGTAAAAAGGGTTTATTATCTCAAGGAAATGTTCATATCCTGCCACATCACTTGTATGGGGTGTGTAGAACAAGGTGCCATTGAAAGATTTTGGTGTGAATATACCCCAATTGAACAGAGTTTCAAAATCCCACTGAGCTGTTATGAGCCAAACTGTCCGTGTTGTGTGGTTTAGAAAATGTTCATTTATGAATAGAGCCCTTCGTAAGCAGTCCACAGACCGTGAAAGCGCATGAATAAGAATCACATTGATTTGGGTCGATAAGAGGGTAGAACTAAGTCTTTCGACACTATCATCTAATTGCTTTACTTCCATCCAGTATGACTTCAAGGTTGGAATAATTTCCATAAAAGCAAGACAAATATTGCTCTGGAGGAGCTGAGGAATGAGTGTCCTCAATAACATCTCCCCACTGTCGTCGTCAGATACAATGAGGCCAATCCAGCTCCAGTCAAAATGCTTGAGTAGCGCAACAACCCCAGCATACTGATAGTTTTCATTGGGGACCATCCGGTAAAGAGAAGGAAATCGAGTTTTATCACTCAGCGCAGGGTCAAAGGAGCCATAAATAATCTACGAAGAAAAAGTATGGTTTCTTTCTTTTGATATGGCATAAACGTGCCATTAATACTGAATATAAATTCCAAATGACAGAGAAGGGACAATGTTTGTCCCATGGTATTTGATCCTCTTGTATATATTGCGTGGAGGCTAAAAATCCATGGATTCTGCACCCTGGACTTGATTAGGTAAAGGTAAAGGTGACCCCTGACAATTAAGTCCAGTCATGTCCGACTCTAGGGTGTGGTGCTCATCCCCATTTCAAAGCCAAAGAGCCAGCATTGTCCGAAGACGCCTCCGTGGTCATGTGGCCGGCATGACTCTCTTTGCCGCAGCGTGTAGCATGCAGCTGGAATACGGAGCGCTGTTTACCTTCCCGCAAGCGGTACCTATCTATCTACTCACATTAGCATGCTTTGGAATTGCTCGGTTGGCAGGAGCTGGCCAAGCAATGAGAGCTCACCCCGTCATGGATTCGAACTGTCGACCTTTCGATCGACAGCTCATGGTTCAGCGGTTTAACCCACTGCGCCACCCGCAGTGTAGTTAGTCGGGTCTAACTACAATGCTCCTCCCCATCCTGGGACATGGGTCCCCTTGGACTGTGTTACGACGAGAAACCATAGGGATGGAGGTTCAAAGTGGCTGGGCACATTGGCACCTAGCCAATGACAGGCAGGTACGGGCTGGCAATCCTATATGCACTTACCTGGGAGTAAGTCCCATTGAACTTAATGGGGTTTACTTCTGCGAATACATGCATAGGATTGCGCTGTATGATGCATCACCTTAAATGCACAGAATGTGGTTAGATTGGGTTGAGGGTGGAATAATAATACAGAATAATCACATGTTTCTCTTTACTTACTGTTAAAGTTCACAAGGAGAGAAAGTCATAAGGAGAGAAAGCTCAAGGCAACAGATTCATTGAATATAGATATGCTTCAGTCACACAGAGATGCTAGCAAAAATCCTCTCCACTAATGCAGAATCCAAAAAGTGCAGGTCCATCAAAGAGTTCAATAATGCTTTCACCTTCCTTTTTTCCCTCCACTTGTTTTGATTTCTTCCCTCTTTCTTCTGCTGAGGCCCAGAAAGGGTCTATTTTCAGCCCAGACTGTTAAAGACCAAGAGATTAGAGGGCCCCTTGGTTTCTCAAAGCAACCCAGCTGAAGTGCTACAGTAATAGCTCTGGGACAGGATTGCCCTGCAGTGCGGGAGGCCAATAAATCCTTCTGCCTGGGTGCATAGGACACAAGGGCACCTGCAGTTGGTGCAAGAGTCTTTGTGGTTCCTGGTTTCTTACAGCTTCTCTCTACCCCAAAGCTCCCCCTCCATCATACTTTTTCCCAATAAAGGGTTTTAAACGTGGCCAATTTGTGTACGATGTGAGCAGATGAAAACAGGTTAATTACTCACCTCTGCAATTCCACCACCACCCCTTTCCTTAGAGTGCTTTTAGAACGAAGGCATCAACATTTGAATGCGTGTATTCTAACAGAAAGTGCAGTGAGCTTTAGGCCCGACCCACACTACACGAGCTCAGGCGCGGAAGCCTCTGCCTCTGCGCGCAGAGCTGGTCGGAAGGAGTGTCTTCCCGCCTGTTGTCCCTCCTGTTGCCCCGCCTTCTTAAGAAAGTGCAGCTTACAGATTGGAAATAGTTCTGATTGGCATGCAACCACTCTCCTCCCCCTCTCATGCGATTGGTGGCTGCAGTAGCTCCGCGAACCCGCCCCCTCAAAAGATGGGCAAACAACTTTCTGCACATGCCAGAAATCGGGAGATTGCAGCTATTCCGCTTGCTTACACAATGGTGACATCTCCATAACGCGCCAGGATTTGTGTAGTGTGGGTCGGGTTTTAGACCAATAGCTGCCCTCCCTGCCCTCATTGGTTGGGAGGGCAGGGGAACACACAGAAGAAACACACTGAGAGATCTTCTCTCCTTACTCTCCTTGCAGCTGCATCTCTTCATATTATAGACCGTTATACATACCTGTGGCATCTTGTAGATATGTAAGATATGGGGCATCTGGATGGTGTTTTGGGAGGTGAGCCCTCCAATGATGGCCATTAGCTTCCTATTCCTACCACAGTGATAGTTCAGGGGATTCCCCTGCCCTGAAAAAAGGAGGGACATTGTGCCGAAGCTGGTTCCTAATGCATTGTAAGCCTTTTCATAGATCTGGTATCCCAACGTGCTATTGGGTAAGAGGCTGGCATCCTTGTTGATCTCATTCACAGCAAATACCAAGGCAAGGACATGGTGGTAGTACTTGGGAATTATGCTGCAATGAGATTTGCACAGAGTGTTAGGTCTGTCTGGGTTTGACCACCATGGCTTTTCTGACTCTTAGAAGGTGCGACTGGCATGCTAGTCATTGTGGCTATGCCCCACTAGGGCAAATCTTCATAAATATGCTGTCATCGTTAAAAGATGGTTATTGTATTATTTTTGTCTGCCATTACTTTGTTTTCCACATCTCTTCCATTTCTTATGAAGACTCACATGACTGAATGCTCCTCTGTGCAAAAATAAATCCTCGCATGCAGAAAGCTAGCATATGAAGGACAACCATGGTACCATCGACCATGGTATCCTTCTGGGTCGGCTGGCCGAGTTGGGAGTAGGGGGCACTGCATTGCAGTGGTTCCGTTCCTACTTGGCTGACAGGTCCCAGATGATGATGCTGGGAGACGCCTGCTCGGCGCCCTGCCCTTTACAGTGTGGGGTGCCACAGGGTTCTATTCTGTCTCCCATGCTTTTTAACATCTACATGAAGCTGTTGGGAGAGATCATCCGGGGATTTGGAGTTGGATGTCACCAATATGTTGATGACACCCAGCTCTATCTCTCCTTGCCATCTCGCTCCAGGGAGGCTATGGAAGTCCTGGAGCACTGTCTGGAGGCGGTTGGGGTCTGGATGAGGGCTAATAGGTTAAGATTGAGTCCAGAAAAGACAGAGGTCCTACTGGTCAGGAAAGCTTCGATGCAGGTACTGAGTCATCTGCCTGTTCTGAATGGGGTTGCACTCCCGCTGCAGGAATGGGTGTGCAGCTTGGGAGTACTTCTGGATTCACAGCTCTCCCTGGAAAGCCAGGTGGCGGCTGTGGCCAGGGGTGCGTTTGCTCAGCTTTGGCTGGTGCGCCAGCTGCGGCCGTACTTGAGTCGATCGGACCTTACCACGGAGGTCCACACCTTAGTGAATTCAAGACTGGATTACTGTAATGCGCTCTACGTGGGGCTGCCCTTGAAGACGGTTCGGAAGCTGCAATTAGTCCAGAATGCGGCGGCCCGGGTGGTCACTGGAGCTAGGCGGTTTGACTCTGTTGAGCCGCTGCTTCAGCGGCTGCACTGGCTGCCCATTCGTTTCCGGGCTCAATTCAAGGTGCTGGTAATGATCTTTAAAGCCCTTTACGGTTCGGGCCCAGGATATCTGAGGGACCGCCTTCTCCCATACATTCCGGCCCGCTCTCTTAGGTCATCTGAGGGGGCTCTCCTGCGAGTGCCTCCTCTATCGCAAGTTAGGGGAGTGGCAACACATGGGCAAGCCTTCTCTGCTGTGGCGCCACAACTGTGGAACTCCCTGCCAGGGGATCTGAGAACCACCCCCTCCCTCATGACTTTTCAGCGAGGGCTCAAAACATTTTTGTTTTGTCTAGCGTTTGGGTGATGGGTTGTGGTCTGCCTCCTGTGTCTCAAGATGCTCTGCCATGCTGCTTCTCCGCCCCATACTGTCGCCCCCCCGGTGGATTTTATTGTTTTTTAAATTTGTTTATGTATGTTTATGTATTGTTTAAACTTATTTTATGTATTCTAAATTGTGTATTTTAACTTGTTGTAAGCCGCCTTGGGAATTTGCCTTCGGCATAGGAAAAGGCGGGGTATAATTTTTTAAAATAAATAAATAAATAAAAGTTCTAGACTGGTGTTCTTGAAATTTTAGTTTTATTTCTATTATTATCTATAATACTTTAATCATTATCTTAAGCAGGGGTTCTCAAACTTTTTAGCACTGGGACCCACTTTTTAAAATGACACGCTATCGAGACCCACCTAGCTTTATGAGATGTTCAAACATTTATCTCCCTATATTTACACAAGCTTACAAACTGCACGAGCTCAGGTCTTTGCAGGGCAATTAGCAGCTATCCGGTTTTTGAATAGCCTCAGGGCTTGTGGCAATTACTTATCTGATCTTTTCATCACCTGGGACCCACCAGAAATCAGGTCGGGACCCACCAAGTGGGTTCCGACCCACAGTTTGAGAAACACTGATCTAAAGTATTTTAGTGTTTTTCAGTAGCTACAATATAGCATTGATGAAAACCCACATTTTCTTTCTCTCACAACTGCTCTCTCAAGTTTGACCTATTAACCACTACACCAAGCATGAGCTGAATCTTCAACCTTGTCGCTATCATTAACTCACTGGGGCTACAATCCTTGACATACTTTCCTGGAAGTAAGCCCTATTGGACACGACTTAGTAGACGTGCCTTAGATTAAACTGATAGTGACTTTAGACAAAGTACTTGCTCTGAACCCCTGCCTCAACTTCCTGCATTACTGGCTAGAGATCTCTGCCTTGCTGGGGCTATTGTCAGGTCAGGTGTGGGCTATTGTCAGCTGCCCCCTCCCCAATATGTTGGCATCTTGAGTTTGTGTGTGTGTTTATTGATCTAATCGCCTGTTCCTTACTTGTACAATCCACTGTTTCGTTTGGATTCCAAGCAGATTATAATATAAATAGCATATCTTGGTCTCAGTCCCACCTTCACTCAAAGACTTGGACACTCACAGCACGATGATGATCGCACAACCATCAGCCTTGACATACACATGAAGCACTTGAATCAGACTTCTAATTTGGCCCTCGGTATCTCTTTCAAACAAAAGATGGCTACTTACTAGGCTTCCAATGAAGACACATCCGGAGCTTTGTTAAAAGAAACCTCATTCAGTTCAGGGACATAAAGAGGGACAAATCCGCCAATGATAATATCATCTGAAGAACCTTGGATGCTCCGTTGAATGCTGGGCAGCAGAGCCCAATTGGATGGAGAGTCTTTGCTGACAACATGAGGCAGAAGCAAGAACAGCAGCAGCAGCGAGGAAATCAGCCTGGACAGCAGCATCTCTCCGTCTCGATCCCAGTTGTACTCAAAGGCTTTCACAGCAACATGTCCACTCACAGTACGATGACCACACAACCATCAGCCGTGCCAAAAAACAATGGAACCAACCTCAACCACCAAAAGGATGAAGGAAACACTGCCATGACACCGTCTCTAACCAGGACTCGCACACCTCCACTGAAGGAGGTAATCGGCAATTAGCCTCCTAAATCTGTATGCCATACATGGTTTCGAAAAGAGTCTTTATAAAGGGATTGAAGCACGTCACCGGCTCCCAAGGAGAATTCAATATTTTTTGTTACACAATGTTTAAGTGGCTGCTGTCTGTTCATGGTGCTTTCATGAGCTGAAGGCAGTGATTATGATCATCATTACAGGGCCTGTCACTGCAGAAACGTCACGACCTTCTCAACTCTCTGGAAGGGTAAGGAAAACATGTTTGTCTGATCCATAGCCAATGATTTTTTTTTCCTCACTGGGGAATTCAATGGATTCAGCATATCCTGCGTATGGATGGGCCCAATCCTATCCAACTTTCCAGTGCCGATGCAAAACAAAAGTTCCTTTGCCTTGAGGAGGGCTCCATGACTGCCCCCTTCACTGCAGGATGCATCATACACCCTGCTGGCACAGCTGCATTGGCACTGGAAAGTTGGATAGGATTGGGTCCAAAGGGAACTTTCTGGGTGGGTATTGACAGACGTTTGAATTGCTGGTAGAGAAAGAAAGAAGAAAACTGCCATCCATGACCAATTGAGAATTTGAGGCGGTTAGTCAATGGGCAGCCGGATCCTGTGTAAACAAACGCCGGCTGAGTGCGCACTCTGCCAGTGTTGGGTGCCGTAAAGCACGTTTATGACACCCAGAGAGTAAGTGTTGCCGGTGCAGAGGCTGGCACCGCTCACTCCCCCGGTAAGGCCTAGTCCGCTCAGCGCAAAGGGCGGAAATGGCCGGGCCGGCGAGGGAGGGGGGCCACTGGCCGGCCAGGGCTGGGAGGGGGCGGGAATACTGGTGGCGCGGTCCTTCAGAGCTGGCATGCATCCGAAGAGGCTCATTGACCCCAGGTTTGCCAGAACCCGGGGAAGGGGACAAACATCCTCTTCACCCAAGGTGCTCCCAGGCTGCCCCAGAGCAGCCTGGGAACGGCATAGGATACAGTGGCTGGCCCATTAGGCAGATCGCGTATCCTTACACAGGATTATGCTGTAAAACATCACATTGAATAGCAGACTGGGAGGGAATGAGCAAAAAACACATAGAGTTCTGTGATCCAAACTTTAGATTTATTCTTCCCATAAAATCCTGTGGGAATTTTTGTGGGATGAGCTCATCAAGGGACCTGTGACTTCATGGCCCTTGAAGGCTCCTCCCTGGCCCTAAATGCATGCTTTGCTTCAATGGTTTTGCACCCTACCAAGGCTTCAGCAACTAACTTTTAATTACCGGTAACGTTGGAGACCAGTATCTCTGTTACTATGGCTCCTTCAGTGAATTTGCCCATAGCATTGGTGAGGTTGGGGAAACCTTCCTTTTTGTCAATGTTTTCTTCAAATCAGGAAGCTCCCAGGATGAGACTATTGTTCGTAAGATCAAATGTGCTGTGTGACAAGACGTGATCAGCTGTGTAACAAGATGCAAGTGAACTTATGATGGTGCAAATGTTGCGCCAGCACCACATACTAGGGAGCCACTAGTGCAAACAGCAAGAGGCTTTGTGTGCATGTCAGAAACACCCAGACATTCCACTTGTGACATAAGGGGGTGGAGGGGGTGGTTCTTGGGCGGAACATGGTGTGGAGTGAGTAGAACCAAGGGGGAGTTTTGAGGGCGGAAGGGGGAGGATCTCGGCAGCAGTCATGCCCCGCTTTTAGCTTCCCTTTTCACTAACATCAACACCACGGGACGGATACCGGAGGACTGGCGACAGGCTGTTATAGTCCCATTTTTTAAGAAAGGCAAGAGGGATGACCCAGCCAGTTACAGACCAATAAGCTTACTGAGTATTATCAGTAAGCTTTATGCAAGTCATCTCTTAGGCAAGCTTAAGTTGGTCGGAGCAGGAAAGCTTGCTGGCAGACGAGCAAACCGGATTTAGGGAGGGCAGGAGCACACTAGGTCATTCCTTGATTATGCAACATCTGGTGGAAAAATATACAGCCAATAATCTTAGTTCCATACATGCTGCATTTATTGACCTAAAATCAGCCTTTGATTCCATCTCTAGGGTCAAACTGTGGCAGAAACTAGAGGGTATGTCCATTGATCGTAGATTATTGTGCCTGATTCGAGCCCTGTACTCCAATGCATCCCTTAAGGTAAGATGCACCCAGTATGGGCATCTCTCAGAACAAGTTCCAACCTGTAAAGGGGTAAATTAGAGCTGCGTCCTAGTGCCTCTTCTGTTTAACATCTATGTAAATAGCCTGGTGGAGTACTTGGACTCACCTGATTTCCATCCTCCAACATTAGCCAACTGTAAGATACCTGTGCTGCTATATGCGGACGATACAGTCATCTTCTCACGAACACCAGTGGGACTTAGAAGGGCCTTAAAGAAGTTTAGTACTTGACAAGGTTCTTAACTGTATGGGTTCTGCAGCCATGTCAATGGACATTGACATGGCTGCAGAACCCATACAGTTAAGAACCTTGTCAGTTATCCACAGCCATGAAAATCTGCATGCAACATTGAAGTTTAGTACTTATTGTGACAATAATCAGCTTGTCATTAACTACTCAAAAACCAAAGTTTTATCCTTTGGCAAGAGGCCAAAATCAGGGCCTGGAGCATCAACAGCCACAAGATTGAGCAGGTTTGCACCTATAAATACTTGGGGGTAATGTTGCAAGCGACTGGAGCCAGAACTGCTCACCACGAGTACGTGGCCGAGGTAGGCCAGAAATCTGCTCGAGCAGTAGTTAAGTTTTTTAACACCAAAGGTGGCCATTATTTCCCTGCGGCAATTAAGTTACATCAAGCAAAAACTCTGCCCCAGCTTTTATATGGGACAATTTTGGGGCCCCTTTCCTCCAGTTTCGCCCCCTTCGAACGGGTGCAATCCAAGTTTTTAAGATCCATATTCCAAGTGCCCAGCTATGTTTCCAATGCAAGCTTGCGCTTAGACTCTGGCCTGCTCAAGGTTGAGGGTTTCCCTAGCCTCTATTAATACTTGGCTAAATCTAAACTTTAATGCCCAGGGCCTAACATCACTAATCCTACAAGATAACTTTCAATCGTCATGGCTATTGGCAGTTCACAGGAAATTGAGACATCTGGGACTCTCCCCTGAGGTTGTGCTGGCAATGGACTTTTTTCAAGCAAGAGCAGCCATAAGGCAAAGGCTGCTAGACACAGAGCGGCAAGAGGACATCAGCAGAACCCCACACTTTTTAGCTGCAGAGGACACTAGATATAAAGTAGCGCCGGCAGCCTATCTGTCACTGCTGGAACTCCCTACGCATAGGAGGGCCTTTTTTTGGGCCAGGTGGAGAGCCCTCCCTTCGGCATTTTTGGAGGGCTGTTTTAGAAGGATTCCAAAGGGTTTGCCCGTGTGACTCGGGAGAAGTGGAGACAGTAGAGCATGTCCTGTTTCGCTGTCCATTTTATCAGGGGCTGTGTGCTAGGTTTATCTTCCCCTTTATTAAAAAAATATCCCAGTTTGACTGACGTGGAGTTGGCCAAGATGCTCCTCATGGGAAAAAGCCCCTGGTTTACTATACAGTGTGCAAGTTTTTGGGCAGCTGCTTGCAAAACTCGAAAGAGTATTGTCAATATCGAGGGAAATTTTTAATGCTTATTTAAGCTCTGTTTGTTCTCTTTTGTGTAGAGTTTCCTACTTGTTTTACCTTAGGCCTGTTATTTGATGCTCTGATGATGTTGTGTTTTGCTGTTTTAAGTTGCTGGTCATTGACCGTTAATAAACTATTGGTATTGGCAGCAGTCATGCATGCAAAGATCTTATCCCATCTTCCCGGCTTGAACTTACCCCCTTCCTCTCCTCCGACGTACACCAGCAAAATAGCTTCAGGACTGCATTGCAGCTGCATGGGTGCTGGAATGTTGGATAGGATTGGGCTCTCAGTGCTTCTCTTATCCCCTCCTTGGTGTGAGTGCTGTGTGTGTGTTTGTGAGTCTATGACTCGTAGTCGATTTTTAACTGTTTTAGGGGAGGGCCAAAGATTAGTCCTAGGCCAATTTGTGATTCCTCTTAGTCAAACTGCATGGGGCATCAGCGAAGAATAACCAAATGGTGGGAGAGGCAGACTCCTCTCACCACACTAGTGGGAGAAGTGAGGTCCTGAGGTGCCAAGAAGCTCATTCCTTGACTGTTGCCCCAATTCAGGCTACAGGGAGCAAAGACGCAGCCGCCGCAGTCATGAATGCCACTGGAACCTGGGTCCTTCTCTGCTTCTCTCTCTTCCGTTCCCCAATCTTTCTCATCTCCCCTCCTGCTACTGCAAAACCCTAGTTTTCAAATCCCAATTTCCTCTGGGCAACCTTCCTGATGTTCCTACGTCCTGCTCCAGGTGGTGAAGACCAGCAGGGATTATGAAGAGCTCCAGAAGGATCTCTCCAAACTGGGAGAATGGGCAGCAAAATGGCAGATGCGCTTCAATGTAAGTAAGTGCAAAGTGATGCACATTGGTGCAAGAAACCAAAATTTCACATATACGCTAATGGGTTCTGAGCTGTCTGTGATGGATCAGGAGAGAGATCTTGGGGTACTGGTGGACAGGTCGATGAAAGTGTCGACCCAGTGTGCGGCGGCTGTGAAGAAGGCCAATTCCATGCTTGGGATCATTAAAAAAGGGATTGAGAATAAAACTGCCAATATTATTATGCCGTTGTACAAATCGATGGTAAGGCCGCATCTGGAGTATTGCATCCAGTTCTGGTCTCTGAATCTGAAAAGGATATAGTGCAACTGGAAAAGGTGCAGAAGAGAGAGACCAAAATGATTAGTGGGCTGGGGCATCTCCCTAATGAGGAAAGGCTACAGCGTTTGGGGCTCTTCAGTCTAGAAAAAAGGCGGTTGAGGGGGGACATGATTGAGACATTTAAAATTATGCATAGGATGGAGAGAGTGGATAGAGAGAAGTTCTTTTCCCTCTCACACAACACTAGAACTAGGGGACATCCACTCAAACTGAGTGGAGGGAGGATTAAAACAGACGAAAGAAAACACTGTCTTGGCTATAGGCTTACATTCCACAACATTGCAAGGCACAATCTTGAATGGGAGGAGAAGTATGAAAAGAAAATAGTAGGCCAGTCAGGTACCACATTTATTTTTCCTTACAATCTGCTCCCTGGTGTTCAGCTCAGGCTTCACCACAATAATGTAGAATTTGGGGAGAAAGATGCAACCCAGCAGTCCAGCACTAGAGACCAAGATGGAGAAGATCTCCACGGCCACCATGTATTTCCCCTTGGTGCTCATGTAGGTTGGGACAAACGACACCCAAACCGTGCAAAACACCAACATGCTGAAGGTGATCAGTTTGGCTTCATTGAACGTATCTGGCAACTTTCTGGCCAGGAAGGCCACAGTGAAGCTGACAATGGCCAGAAATCCCATGTAGCCCAGAACAACGTAGAACATGAAGGCTGAGCCTTCGTTGCATTGCACTATGATCTGGCCTATCAGAGAGTGCATGTCAAGCTCAGGGAAGGGGGGAGACGTTGCCAGCCACACTGCACAGAGGCCAGTTTGAATAAGACAACACACAATGATGACCGACATGGCCAGTCTCTTCCCTAGCCATCTTCTCATCCTGTTGGCTGGTTTTGTAGCCATGAAGGCTAGGACCACGGTGATGGTTTTGGCCAACACGGAAGAAACCGCACCGGTGAAAATGATGGCAAACACGGTTTGCCGGAGAAGGCAGGAGACCTTGCTGGGTTGGCCAATAAACAGAAGTGTGCATATGAAGCAGAGCAGCAAGGAGAAGAGCAAGGTACAGGTGATGTTCCAGTTGTTGGCTTTGACAATGGGAGTATTTCTGTGCTGAATGAAAGTCCACACGAGCACAACTGTGATGGTGGAAAAGAGCAGAGCAGAAGAAGTCAGAACGATTCCCAAGGCCTCTTCATAGGACAAAAAGGTTATGGTTTTGGGGATACAGTGGTCCTGGTTCCTGTTTGGATGTTGATCCTCTGGGCACTCATTGCAACGATCTGCATCTAAATGAAATAGGCCAAGTTTCAACATTTCAAAGTGTACCTGTGTCATCTTAGCCTGTATGGCAACGGTGAGATTTGCTGAGGACAGTGTGCAACTCTTTTTTCCTCATGCCCTGATAGCCAGGCTATTTCTGCAGGCCTGCAATGAGCAGCCCTGTCCTATTCCTGCCATGCTCTACCATGCTGCTGCGCCAAGGAGGTGCACGCTGCATGCTATGGTGGGGGACAATCAGACAACCAGCAGCAGGTAAGTATTTTTTTATTTACCCCCCAGTAGGCTGCCCTATCATCTATACGTCTCCTCCCCCATTTTGCTGGCATATGACCAATGAGAGTCAGGGGGCATGATGAAGAAAAGCTTTGAAGGGTAGGATCCTGAAACCAATGAACCCTATCCTAACCAAAGGATAGGATCCTGGATCCAATGGACCTACTCGCATGTGCACGAGCTCTAGAGCTCACGCACAGTAACACCGACCGTGTCAGCATACCTGGGGCCTGGAGTGAGTGTTAGATACAGGGGATCTTGGCCTCCGGTATCCACTCCCCCTCTATACTCTGGTCGGCCAATGGCTGCCCTCCCTTGCCGCCTGGTCTGGCCAGCCCCTGCCCCGACCGGCGTAGGACTTACCTGTCCAGCCAGTGCAGGGTCGGGGAGACATTGAAGCGAGCAGCGCAGGCCGCAACGCCTTATGGCACTTTTGTCACACCCTGCGCCACCAGGGCAGCACGTGCTACGTCGGCACAACCCTACACAGGATTATGCCATCACTCTCGCACATATAGCACATCAATTCATTTCTCTGTCCATGAGTACGATGCAATAGATCACCAGCAGCTGTGCTTTAGAACCGACTCCCTTGACTAGCACTGGATCGGAAATGAAATGCAAGTCTTTGCTGATTTATTCACTAAAAGAAGTCATTGTTTGATAACGTGACTAAAGGCCCAATCCTATCCAACTTTCCAGCACCAATGCAGCCCTGAGATAAAAGACCAGAGGGTCCCACACTGCAGGATGTAGCATACGCCCGGTTGGCACAGCTGCATCAGTACAGAAACGTTGGATAGGATTGGGCCCTAAGCCTAAGACATTTTGAGCAGATCACTTCTGGAACGCCTATTGCATGGAGCTTTGCCTTTTTCCCCCCCTTCCACTTACCCAGCTGGCTTGAAATCCTCCCTTCAGAGCACTGAGCACAATCATAGCAACAAATCTGCTCCCCTTGGCGAACCACCCTTTTCTGTCCAGGGTGGCAAATCTCAGCACATGAAGATCGTGGCAGTGACTTCAAAAATCCAAAAAGGAAAGGAGGTTAACATGGAAATCAACTGTTTTCTCCTGGCTATAACGTTTTGGTTGGTTGGTTCTGCACAAGAATACAGTAAAGACATGCGGCTCATATTTCTGCAAACATCTAAATTCACAATGAGCTCCTCTTTCCCTGTTGATTGCAATATCTAAAACTATAGCGCAGATTTCAAGCATTCAATATACTTTATCTCAAAAATATTTCCATTAAACTTCAACAGTATATCAGTATTATAATTCCACAAGAGGGGTCCTACAACAAAATAGTATGGTATACGTATCGTCCCTGGATTAAATCACACCATTACGGTCCAGGGGTTGGTTGGAAACCTTTTCCATTCTCCCTCGGACTATTCTGAAATTCCCAGCTTCTTTCCCACACCTTACTAAGAGTAAATCCAAGTGAACTCCACAGGACTTACTTCAGAGTAAGTGCAGCAGGTGGAAGAATATGCATTCTCAAGCACCTGGAGAAAAGCACTTCCATGTTCTTCTGCAACTATAGATGAGGAAATAAAAGAATCCATCCCACCTGATTAAACATCTGATTCCACACAATGGCACTCCCATTAATGGTAAACTCTTTTCCTTCAGGAGCCCAGGGGTCCATCTTTCCTACCCCAACTCGATGGAAAGACAGATTGAGGAACGTGACAGTATTGACGATATCAAAGCCAGTTGCCAATTCCCCATTGTCATCAAAGAATATTTCTTCCCCTGCGCTATTGTTGAAGCGAATATTTCTCAGAAAGGGGTGAAACTGATTGGAGGAAAAGAAAAATAATACACATTGTTGAGCATAAGTTCTGGCAATGTACAGATTGCGAATGTGCATGTGAATATCATGACATTCAATTCAGGGGTGGTCAAAATAGTAAAGTACCCCAAACAGGACAGCCGATCTCAACTGGGTTGGTAAAAACAAAACTTCTAATAGATGGCTAGCGCGCTCCAAGCAATCAGGTCCCTTTCAGAAATGGAAAGGACACGGACTTAGGCACACTGAACCGAAAAGATTGTCTTGCCTCTAACTCAGTCCAGTGGCATTGCAAGGGTGAATCCAAGTCCAGTCATGGGGATACACAGGTGACCGTACACATTCATAGTTTAGGCTTACAGGAAAATCCTACCTGCCATGGCTGAACATCCCAAAGGTCCCGCGTGCCTCTGTTTCCCTTTAATTTATGCTTGGATATTGAGGAATACATGGAATGGAGAGCATGTGCTACAGCATGAGCAGCATTGTAGATATTGTAGCTCTCACCAGACATTTCCATTTCAAATACAGAGTGAGGGAGGCTGCTCAGCTCCTCCTCCCCAGTGCAGTTCCCTGTGTTTGGTAGATACCAGTTAAACCTGGGGAACGAACACAGAAATGCCATTGACCAGAAATTATATAAGAAAAAAAACATAGGCTGCTGTGGATTTATGGCCTTAAGAAAGTCTTCATATCCTGGCACGTCATTTGTGTGGAGTGTGAACGACAAGGTACCATTGAAGGATTTTGGTGTGAATAACATCCGGTTCAATATTGTTGAAAAATCCCACTGAGATGTAATGATCCAGACCCTCTCTATTGGGTATTTCTTTGCATTTTCGTAAAATGCTAGAAGCACTCGCAGACCCTCCATAGATCGTGAATCTCCATGAACAAGGATCACGTTGCTTTTGGACACAGAGATCGTAGATATTATTCCATCAAGTCTCTCATAAAAGGGTAGATTTTCTCCCACATATGTTTTTGGTCCTGAAATAACTTCCTTAAAAGCAATGCAAATGTTGTTTTGGAGGAGCCTAGGAATTAGAGTCCTCAGAAACACCTCTCCAGTGTCATCGTCTGAAGTGATGAGGCCAATCCAGTTCCATTCGAAATGATTAATCAGTCGAACAATCCCACTGTACTGAGATTTTGCATTTGGTACCATCTGGTAGAGAGAAGGGAACTGAGTTCTGTCACTCAGTGCAGAGTCAAAGAAGCCATAATTGAGCTAAGACGGAAAGGCAATGAGTTTTTTAGAGCTGACAAATACCTCCCATTATTCCAAAATAAAAATGTCTTCCCTCCAATGCCTGGCAAGTAATACAGTAGAGCAGTGGTTCCCTAACTGGGGCATCGCGATGCCCCAGCCGGGAACAAAGGGTTGCTATTGCCTTAAGGGGCATGGCAACCCGCGGTGATGTCGACGGCGCGCCCGGGATCGCGCCGCCACCACCACCGCCGCACCCGGGATCGCCCGTTTTACCTTCATTGGTGGGCAGTGGGTGTCCGGGGGGGGTTGTGGGGAGCCTCCGGACCCCTCCGCAGGCCTCCCCAAGCGTCGGAGCAGCGCTCCGACGCGATTGCAACCCACTTCCGGTTTCGCGTAAAACCGGAAGTGGGTTGCAATCACATTGGAGCGCTTCTCCGATGGTTGGGGAGGCCTGCGGAGGGGTCCGCAGGCTCCCCACAACCCCCGCCGGACACCCACTGCCCACCAATGAAGGTAAAACGGGCGATCCAGGGCGTGGCGGTGGCGGCGGCGGCGGCGCGATCCCGGGCACATCATCGCGACTCCTGGGAAGGCCCCGCTGCTACTTAGAGCAGCGGAGGGCCTTCCCAGGAGTTAGGGAACCTCTGCAGTAGAGCATTTTGTACTTGCTCCTCCAAGAAATTTTTTGACGTCTCAGAGTTCAGTGGTATTGCATTCTGGGAAAGACTGCCAAGGGGCTTAGGATAAGTCATTCAGAAATGCAAATACGAAAGCTTCCGTTACCATTTCTTTTCTAAAATATCTACTTTTGAGGATTCTGGGTTGGAAGAGAGATGTCATATTGGCATCAGAAGGCTCTGATGCCAATATGAAGGCTCCAGCCATTCCCTGCCCGCACATTTTTATGCTCCTCTCAGTAACCTGTTCCTAACTGAAGAATTCAAAATCCAACCCAAAATGAGTTTATAATCCTGTAAGTATAGAACTACGCAAAAGCCTTTGATTGTGTGGATCACAACAAACTGTGGCAAATTCTTAAAGAGATGGGGGTACCAGACCACCTTACCTGTCTCCTGAGAAACCTGTATGCGGGTCAAGAAGCAACAGTTCGAACCGGCCATGGAACAACCAATTGGTTCAAAATTGGGAAGGGAGTACGACAAGGCTGTATATTGTCACCCTGCTTATTCAACTTATATGCAGAGTACATTATGAGAAATGCAGGGCTGAATGAATCACAAGCCGGAATCAAGATTGCCGAGAGAAAGATCAACAACCTCAGATATGCAGACAATACCACCCTAATGGCAGAAAGTGAAGAAGAACTAAAGAGCCTCGTGATGAGGGTGAAAGAGGAGAGTGAAGAAGTTGGCTTGAAACTCAACATTAATAAAACTAAGATCATGGCATCTGGGCCCATCAATTCCTGGCAAATAGAAGGGGCAGAAATGGAAGCAGTAATAGATTTTACTTTTTGGGGTTCCAAGATCACTGCAGACGGAGACTGCAGCCATGAAATTAAAAGACACTTACTCCTTGGAAGGAAAGCTATGGCAAATTTAGATAGCATAATAAAAAGCAGAGATATCACCATGCCAACAAAAGTTCGTATAGTCAGGGCAATGGTGTTCCCAGTAGCAATGTATGGTTGCGAGAGTTGGACCATAAGCTGAGCGCCGAAAAATAGATGCTTTCGAACTGTGATGCTGGAGAAGACTCCTGAGAGTCCCTTGGACTGCTAGGAGATCAAATCAGTCAATCCTAAATGAAATCAACCCTGACTGTTCCCTGGAAGGACAGGTACTAAGGCTGAAGCTCAAATATTTTGGCCACCTAATGCAAAGAGAGGACTCTCTGGAGAAGACTCTGATGCTGGGAAAAATTGAAGGCAAAAGGAGAAGGGGAAGGCAAAGGATGAGATGGTTAGACAGCATCACCGATGCAACAAACATGAAAATGAGCGAACTCAGGAAAATAGTGGAGGACAGGAAGGCCTGGCGGGATATGGTTCATGGGATCACAAAGGGTCGGACACGACTTAACGACTGAACAACAACAAAGTACAGGTGATTGCAGACCTATGCTGTCAACAGGGAAAGAGTTTGGCTTACACAGACTTGTTATTACTTCAGTACAAATTATCCCTCCTCAAAGTGATTTTAAAAAGCAAACACAAATCAGGTTTTGACATTTTCACACAACACGTGGTTTGCATTAGATTCCCAGCTAAATGTGCAGAGCAGAGTCTTCTGTCCACACTCATTTGAGCCCAGATGGTCTGATCTCCTAGCAACCCGTCACTAGTGGCTGTACCTCTAGATTATGGAACAGACATACCTGAGGGATCCTGTAGATATTTAAGATGTGGGGCATCTGCTTCACGTTTTGAGGAATGAGCCCTCCAATGACGACAATGAGCTCCTTTTCCTTGCCACAGATGTAATTAAGGGGATGCCCCTGTGCAGTGAAAAGGAGACGCATAGTTCCAAAACAGAATCCCCTTGCATTGTGAGCATTTTCAGTTAATACAAAATCCAGTGTCTTGTTGGGCAAGAGGTTGACATCTTTCTCGATTTCCATCCTGGCAAACATCATGGCAAAGAGATGCTGGAAGTGCTTCGGAATGATGCTGAAATGAGACCGTGTGGTCTTAGGCTCTGGTTCCTATACTGGAAGGTGAACGGGAATGATTCACATTCCTAGCACAGCCCTTGCCTGTGTTTAAAATGAAGGTGACCTGGCTTAGTCTCTATGTGCAGCTCTGCTATCATGACCTCTCTAGCCCAGACACCACCAGTTTCGGGCAAGGAAGCCCTGGCAAACTCTTTTGATGGCCCAACAAGAAAAGGGGCCCAGAAACAATATGTCTGGCACTAGTTCCCTTCTGATCAAATGGTCAGAGTGATACCTGTGGGCTCTGGTCACCCC
This sequence comes from Plestiodon gilberti rubricaudatus, assembly GCA_026170595.1. Classification (NCBI taxonomy): domain Eukaryota; kingdom Metazoa; phylum Chordata; class Lepidosauria; order Squamata; family Scincidae; genus Plestiodon; species Plestiodon gilberti. The sequence goes on along the minus strand of JANXHW010000006.1, from coordinate 9,829,434 downwards.
TGCCCATCAGTTGTGTCCACTCCTCTGCCCATAGTTTCTGGGTGGTTGGACGGGTGACAGTTTCCTGCCATGGAACAAGCAAAGGAGGAAAGTGGAGTCTCCTCATCTGCAGAATCCCCTGTTGCCAACACAGTGGCAACAACGCATGCAGCAGGGCCACAAGCTCACTAACAAAACTCTTTTATACCACTGGCTGCAGCTTATGTCACTGAAAGTTCCCTCATTGAAAAAAAATTCTCTGCACAAGGATAATTAGCAGGCCACATAGAAAGAGTTCTAGCCTAGTGTGCGTCCTGACATTCCAGTTCTCTATGTGTGGGGATCTTTTTGCATATGTGAACCTGAATTCACCCCTTGCCACCGCTGCCTCCCCCCCCAGTCTCAAAGTACATGATCCTGAAGAATTTTTCAATATTTAAAAAACTGATTTTAATCAGAATGATGAGCAAACATCAAAACCACAAGCCAACTTACTTCCCTTCCAATGAAATTAAATCTGGAGCTTCTTTAAAAGAGAGATCTTTATGTTCAATAAGTGAAAAAGAGGCAAATACACCGATGAGAACATCTGGAGACTGACGGGTGCCCTTCTTCCAACCCCACCTGGAGTTACAGCTGTTGCTGACACTGTGAGACATCTGCAGCAGCAAAAGGAGCAGCAGCAGCAGCAATGTTGACAATCGGAACAGTAGCATATCTGAACCACGACCCTGCGGCGTTCAATCAACTGTCCTGTGGCTTGCACACACAAAGAACTATGAACACAACCATCAACCAAGTGGAGAAATGACCCTAGAGGGGCTAAGCGAATCACCACTGCAAAGTTTCTCACTGGAAGTCTCCAAAGTCAAGCAACAGACACCCGTCTGTCTACAGTAAACATTCCAGATCTGCATAGCGTAACTTCATTGCAGGTGGAGCACATTTTATCCTCAGCTCCTGAGGTGGGTTCAGCTGTTTTTGTTATGAAATTTGCAAGTGGCTTCAGATTATCCCTGGGACTTCTCCTACTGAAGGCAATGATTTAGATAATTACAGGGCAGATGATAGCATTGAGAAGCCTTTTCAAATGTCTGCAAGACTTAAGAAACTGTGTGAGTGTGTACGTGTGTCTAGCAGCCCTACATACGTAGAACCTAGTGGTTACGTGATGGGTGGGTGGAGAATGATCGTAGGGTGAAGGAAATTAAGGTTACTCCTTTGTCATGCACAGATCACTTCCGGGGGGGGGGGATAGGCTGATTGAAACTCCCTCATGCAGTGAATGACTGTTCATATGTGAAGTTAAATGCACAACGTTTGGCTGAACTAACGGCCCAATCCTATGGGCCCTCTGTGCTGCCTGAACTCGCATTCCAGCGGCATCCCGTGTTCTTTATAGCAGTTGCAAAGCACAACCCTCCATTCTGCACAGCCAGGTTGCTGCTGCAAATGACAAGGGGCCAGGACTGCATGCTATAGTGGCCTCCTGAACAGCACCAGCGCCAGTAAGTCGGTGCAAAGTGGTGGAAAAGGATGAGGAACAGGGAGGGGTGTGTTTAGGCCAGGGAAGGGGCGGGACCAATAATAACCCCGCCACCTATATCCTATCCCCCTTCCGGACCTCAATCCACTTTCCCTGGTACACTCAGACTTGCGCCAGCAAACTCAATGGCACAGGTCCAGGTAGACCCATCATGGAAGCAGAGGGTAACCATCAGGCAAGGAAACAAGTGCTCCCCTACCTGGAGAAGACCTCAGGGTCTGCCTCCCCCCATGGGGTGCAGCGCATGATCCCGTGGTGCAGCTCCTGTTTGGATGTTTATCCTCGGGGCATTAGTTACAATGATCTGCATCTAATTATAACAAGCACATTTCAAAATACAGTAAGTCCTCACTAAAAGTTGTTTTGTTGATAGTTGATTGATTGGAAATTGCCACGGGAATGTTTACATTTATCATTTAGCCTATGGTTTCGCTTAAATATGCACTTTCCAAGAAAAACCTATCAACAGCTTTAAGTGAGGACTTGCTGTATACCTTTGTCCTTTGAAGTAGATGGCATTAATATATCACTCAGGTGGTATGGAACATGCAATGGAACATGTGCAACACAAATCTTATAGACAACTGTTGCTTAAGATGTATTCGCCTCACCCACAAACAGCTTGGTTACCCAATGGTTTTTCTCCATCCATTAAGACTGTCCAGGAGCATCTTCTGTGAATCCCCCATACTCTTAGTTGCCTTTGACATGGCCAGGTGAGAGTAATGTAATGGCACCTAGAATTCCAATGGAATTTCCTACCTTGGGAGATTTTTTTTTAGGCCTAAGCTCAACTCAACTTTTTCTCATTGATTGGTGGCTGTTCCAGCAGACCTGCAGTCACGTTGTTGCTAAGCTTCTCTTTTACTGATTCGCTTTCATTTAACACTCTTGATTTGCCTTGCTGTTCATGCTGTTTTTTAAACTTTTATTTCTCTCAAAGAAATGTGACAGACTTTTTTGTTTTGCTCATGTTCATACCCTGATCATATCTGTGTTTTACCATTGACGTAATAATGTGTTTATATAGGACAGAAGAAATTATACAGATTAGTTGAAAAGATACAATATGACCATGTCAGTGTTATATTTTATTCCCCCCCTTTTTCTCCATATTCAGTCTGTTGCCAAATGATTTTGCTGCTGCTTCTACATTGTAGGATTGGGCTCTCAGTGGTTCTACTATCCCCTCCTTGGTGTGAGTGCCGTGTGTGTGTTTGTGAGTCTATGACTTGTAGTCGATTTTTAACTGTTTTAGGGGAGGCCCAAAGATTAGTCCTAGGCCAATTTGTGATTCCTCATAGTCAAACTCTGCATCTCCCACACACTCTCATACATCTTTGGAGGCATGCATGGGGCATCAGCTAAGAATAACCAAATGGTGGGAGAGGCAGACTCCTCTCACCACACTAGTGGGAGACGTGAGGTCCTGAGGTGCCAAGAAGCTCATTCCTTGACTGTTGCCCCAATTCAGGGAGCAAAGACTCAGTCTTGCATGCCACTGGAACCTGGGTCCTTCTCTGCTTCTCTCTCTTCTGTTCCCCAATCTTTATCGTCTCCCCTCCTGCTACTGCAAAACCCTAGTTTTCAAATCCCAATTTCCTCTGGGCAACCTTCCTGATGTTCCTACGTCCTGCTCCGCCTCTTGTTTCCCATCTCTTGCATGCGCCATTATGCACCTCCTTTCCTTTGTAAAGATTTTCTCATTCTCTTTCCCTCTACCTAGGATCAACTTCTGTTTAGGGATTAGTGGTGTGAGTGACTGTTGCATGGATTGTGTTGTATCTTCCTAATGAGTCCCACATCCCTTGATTGTATTATTGTCTCCATAATACAAGTTATCTATTGCTGCACCTTTAATGTTCTCTCCCTCCTCCTTGTATCCCATTCTACAGAGTTGTGCCACTGGTCACTGCAGTTGGTCCCTGTGCACATAATTGATTTCCCCTGTGGGCTCATTGCACAAATGTCTTGAGAGCATGCCTGGTAACACCCCCTCTAGGAATGGAAGCTCCATCTCTGAATGGAAGAGCATTCCACTCGCCCAAAGTGTCCTTCCACTTGCTCAAGGACCCCTTGCATGAGCGGTATCCACGGGGGAAGCTCCCAACAGCAGAACAGTACTGGGAGCTGTACTCATTGTTTCTCCCACACCCTGGGAGGTAAATTCGTCATTTATTATTTCTTGTAACTGGTTACAACCTTCTAAATGCCTTACAAATGTGTATAAAAGAAACAACACTGTCTTGGCTATAGGCTTACATTCCACAACACTGCAAGGCACAATCTTGAATGGGAGGAGAAGTATGAAAAGAAAATAGTAGGCTAGTCAGGTACCACATTTATTTTTTCCTTACGATCTGCTCCCTGGTGTTCAGCTCAGGTTTCACCACAATAATGTAGAATTTGGGGAGAAAGATGCAACCCAACAGTCCAGCACTAGAGACCAAGATGGAGAAGATCTCCACAGCCACCATGTATTTCCCCTTGGTGCTCATGTAGGTTGGGACAAACGACACCCAAACCGTGCAAAACACCAACATGCTGAAGGTGATCAGTTTGGCTTCATTGAACGTATCTGGCAACTTTCTGGCCAGGAAGGCCACAGTGAAGCTGACAATGGCCAGAAATCCCATGTAGCCCAGAACAACGTAGAACATGAAGGCTGAGCCTTCGTTGCATTGCACTATGATCTGGCCTATCAGAGAGTGCATGTCAAGCTCAGGGAAGGGGGGAGACGTTGCCAGCCACACTGCACAGAGGCCAGTTTGAATAAGACAACACACAATGATGACTGACATGGCCAGTCTCTTCCCTAGCCATCTTCTCATCCTGTTGGCTGGTTTTGTAGCCATGAAGGCTAGGACCACGGTGATGGTTTTGGCCAACACGGAAGAAACCGCACCGGTGAAAATGATGGCAAACACGGTTTGCCGGAGAAGGCAGGAGACCTTGCTGGGTTGGCCAATAAACAGAAGTGTGCATATGAAGCAGAGCAGCAAGGAGAAGAGCAAGGTACAGGTGATGTTCCAGTTGTTGGCTTTGACAATGGGAGTATTTCTGTGCTGAATGAAAGTCCACACGAGCACAACTGTGATGGTGGAAAAGAGCAGAGCAGAAGAAGTCAGAACGATTCCCAAGGCCTCTTCATAGGACAAAAAGGTTATGGTTTTGGGGATACAGTGGTCCTGGTTCCTGTTTGGATGCTGACCCTCTGGGCACTCATTGCAACTATCTGCATCTAAATGAAATAGGCCAAGTTTCAACATTTCAAAGTGTACCTGTGTCATCTTATCCTGTATGGCAACGGTGAGATTTGATGAGGCCAGTGTGCAACTCTTTTTTCCTCATGCCCTGATAACCTGGCTATTTCTGCAGGCCTGCAATGAGCAGCCCTGTCCTATTCCTACCATGCTGCTGCGCCAAGGAGGTGCACGCTGCATGCTACGGTGGCGGACAATCAGACAACCGGCAGCAGGTAAGTATTTTTTTTATTTACCCTCCAGGAGGCTGCCCAGTCATCTATATGTCTCATCCCCCATTCTGCTGGCGTATGTCTAAGGAGAGTCAGGGGGCATTGTGAGGCAAGGTTTCAAGGATAGGATCCTGGTGCAAGTTGCTGTCACCAGGATCCGCCCCCTCCCTGCCCTGAAACTCCCCAGGTCCTCCCCGCCCACAACACCCCACACCCCACCAGAGGCCACAGGCGCCGGGAGGGCACCCAGGCGCGAGGGGGCGGGGCCAGCGTCGCGTCAAGTCGACGCGCCCCCCCCGCCCGGTATGCTTGCATTTCGGAGCCGAACCGGCTCCAGGGAGGGAGGGCGGGCCCACACTTCGAGAGACGGTGAGTTCCCCGCCTGCGACCGAGCGCCTGGAGCTCCTGCTCCACGCGCTCCACCGTGGTTCCGCCTCTGCAACCCACTGCTGACTTACTGGCATCTGAAGCAGTGTGGGCCCGGAGCTGCTTTGAGGTGGGGGTTGCATTGGCCCAGCAGCAGCTCAATCGTCACGTCATCACTGGACCTTTTACAACAGCAGGACACTCATCCCGCTGTCATAAGAGTCCAGTAGGATTGGGCCACAAAGTCCTGCTAAACGAATCTTTGCTTGACTGACTTTCTGATTGAGTTTCTTTGAAATGTGTCATTTGAACATTGCTTTTCTTGTGCTTTTACTGTTCATCACATCATGCAAGCCACCATGATTTCTCTTTGGAATGGAGAGGACGGGTGGGGGGGTAGAAAACCCTTCAATAAACAACAAGGTGATTATGGTTCCACCTTACGCAGTATTGCCTACAGCACTGATCTTCATCTTGTCAAGAACTGGGAACCGCCTCAAACCTAAACCTTCTACGGGGGGCCCACCTTCAGGAACCTAAAAACAGAGGTGGCTGACCACCGTTCCCCCCCCCCACTGCTGCTACTGTGTGGTTCTCAACAGTTTTTCTTGCCAGGTTACAGAGAAAGGGAATGAGACTCACAGCGCAATCCTGTGTTGTGTAGGATACGGTGGCCAACCTAAAGGGCCGGCCGCCGTATCCTCTCAAGTTCCCGGGCTGCCCGGGAATAACTCGGGAACAACTCAGAAGAAGGGGATGATCTTCCCCTTCCCCCTGTGTCAGCAGCAGCAGCAGGCCAAATGGGCCTAATCGCACGTGCACGAACTCTAGACCTGGAGGGAGCGTTTGATACTGGGAATCTCAGTCCCCCGGTATCCCTGCCCCCTCCAGACCCCGGGCGGCCAATGGCTGCCCTCCCTTGCCGCCCAGTCTGCCCTCCCCCCGCCCCGACCGGCGTAGGACTTACCTGCTCCGGCCAGCGCAGGGCCAGGGAAACGGTGGAGCAAGCAGCACAGGCCACAGTGCCTTACGGCACTTTTGTGACACCCTGCGCCACCGGGGCAGCACGTGCTGCCTCGGCACAACCCTACGCAGGATTGTGCCATCACTCTCCCTCATACAGCAATGCACTTCATTTCTCTGTCCATGAGTACAATGCAATAGATCACCAGCAGCTGTGCTTTAGAACCGACTCCCTTGACTAGCACTGGATCAGATATGAAATGCAAGTCTTTGCTGGTTTATTCACTAAAAGAAGTCATTGTTTGATAACGTGACTAAAGGCCCAATCCTATCCAACTTTCCAGCACCAATGCAGCCCTGAGATAAAGGACCAGAGGGTCCCACACTGCAGGATGTTGCGTATGCCCGGTTGGCACATCTGCATCAGTGCAGAAACGTTGGATAGGATTGGAACCTAAGCCTAAGACATTTTGAGCAGATCACTTCTGGAACGCCTATTGCATGGAGCTTTTTTTTTTTTTCCCCTTCCACTTACCCAGCAGCCTTGAAATCCTCCCTTCAGAGCACTGCGCGCAATCATAGCAACAAATCTGCTCCCCCTGACGTACCACCCTTCTCTGTCCAGGGTGGCAACTCTCAACACATGTAGATCGTGGCAGCATCTTCAAAAATCCAAAAGGAAAGGGGTTTAGCATGGAAATCAACTGTTTTCTCCTGGCTATAATGTTTTGGTTGGTTGATTCAGCACGAGAATACAGTAAAGACATCCGGCTCATATTTCTGCAAACATTTACCATTCACAATGAGCTCCTCTGACCTCTTAATTACCACCTCTTCTCATCACCATATTCAATTCAGTCTCACAGTTCATAGGAAGATATAGATAAACAAGAGAACAACACAAGACTGGACATATGTGAGTTTTGCATATGTATTAGCCATTGTTATTCAACCTATTTTACATGTACATACATTATAACAAGGCTACCACATTTGTAGGTGTTACTCTTATGTCACTCTTACAGAAGGATGGCAGATCCAAGGTACCATCATTTTTAAATATTGCCCTGTTGATTGCAATATCTAAAACGATTTGTAGTGCAGATTTCAAGCATTCAATATACTTTTTATCTCAAAAATCTTTCCATTAAACTTCCACAGTAGATCAGTATTATAATTCCACAAGAGGGGTCCTACAACAAGATAGCATGGTATATGTATCATCCCTGGATTAAATCCGACTGGACTCCATGGGGATTACTTCAGCCTAAGCACATCCTGAATCACACCATTAAGGTACAGGGGCTGGTTGGAAACCTTTTCCATTCTCCTTCGGACTATTCTCAACTGAAGTTCCCAGCTTCTTTCCCACACCTTACTAAGAGTAAATCCAAGTGAACTCCACAGGACTTACTTCAGAGTAAGTGCAGCAAGTGGAAGAATATGCATTCTCAAACACCTGGAGAAAAGCACTTCCATGTTCTTCTGCAATTATGGAACTATAGCTGAGGAAATAAAAGAATCCATCCCACCTGATTAAACATCTGATTCCACACAATGGCACTCCCATTAATGGTAAACTCTTTTCCTTCAGGAGCCCAGGGGTCCATCTTTCCTACCCCAACTCGACGGAAAGACAGATTGAGGAACGTGACAGTATTGACGATATCAAAGCCAGTTGCCAATTCCCCATTGTCATCAAAGAATATTTCTTCCCCTGCGCTATTGTTGAAGCGAATGTTTCTCAGAAAGGGGTGAAGCTGATTGGAAGAAAAGAAAAATAATACACATTGTTGAGCATAAGTTCTGGCAATGTACAGATTGCGAATGTGCATGTGAATATCATGACATTCAATTCAGGGGTGGTCAAAATAGTAAAGTACCCCAAACAGGACAGCCGATCTCAACTGGGTTGGTAAAAACAAAACTTCTAATAGATGGCTAGCGCGCTCCAAGCAATCAGGTCCCTTTCAGAAATGGAAAGGACACGGACTTAGGCACACTGAACTGAAAAGATTGTCTTGCCTCTAACTCAGTCCAGAGGCATTGCAAGGGTGAATCCAAGTCCAGTCATGGGGATACACAGGTGACCGTACACATTCATAGTTTAGGCTTACAGGAAAATCCTACCTGCCATGGCTGAACATCCCAAAGGTCCTGCGTGCCTCTGTTTCCCTTTAATTTATGCTTGGATATTGAGGAATACATGGAATGGAGAGCATGTGCTACAGCATGAGCAGCATTGTAGATATTGTAGCTCTCACCAGACATTTCCATTTCAAATACAGAGTGAGGGAGGCTGCTCAGCTCCTCCTCCCCAGTGCAGTTCCCTGTGTTTGGTAGATACCAGTTAAACCTGGGGAACGAACACAGAAATGCCATTGACCAGAAATTATATAAGAAAAAAAACATAGGCTGCTGTGGATTTATGGCCTTAAGAAAGTCTTCATATCCTGGCACGTCATTTGTGTGGAGTGTGAACGACAAGGTACCATTGAAGGATTTTGGTGTGAATAACATCCGGTTCAATATTGTTGAAAAATCCCACTGAGATGTAATGATCCAGACCCTCTCTATTGGGTATTTCTTTGCATTTTCGTAAAATGCTAGAAGCACTTGCAGACCCGCCATAGATCGTGAATCTCCATGAACAAGGATCACATTGCTTTTGGACACAGAGATCGTAGATCTTATTCCTTCAAGTCTGTCATTAAAGTGTTGGTTTTCTTCCACATATGTTTTTGGTCCTGAAAGAACTTCCTTAAAAGCAATACAAATGTTGTTTTGGAGGAGCCTAGGAATTAGAGTCCTCAGAAACACCTCTCCAGTGTCATTGTCTGAAGTGATGAGGCCAATCCAGTTCCATTCGAAATGATTAATCAGTCGAACAATCCCAGTGTACTGAGATTTTGCATTTGGTACCATCTGGTAGAGAGAAGGGAACTGAGTTCTGTCACTCAGTGCAGAGTCAAAGAAGCCATAATTGAGCTAAGGGGGAAAGGCAATGAGTTTTTTAGAGCTGACAAATATCTCCCATTATTCCAAAATAAAAATGTCTTCCCTCCAATGCCTGGCAAGTTATGCAGTAGAGTTTTTTGTACTTGCTCCTCCGAGAAATTTTGGGACGTCTCAGAGTTCAGTGGTATTGCATTCTGGGAAAGGTTGCCAATGGGGCTTAGGATAAGTCATTCAGAAATGCAAATACGAAAGCTTCCGTTACCATTTCTTTACTAAAACTTCTACTTGTGTGGATTCTAGGTTGGAAGAGAGATGTCATATTGGCATCAGAAGGCTCTGATGCCAATGAAGGCTCCAGCCATTCCCTGCCCGCACTTTAAAATGCTCCTCTCAATAACCTGTTCCTAACTGAAGAATTCAAAATCCAACCCAAAATGAGTTTATAATCCTGTAAGTATAGGTGATTGGAGACCTATGCTGTCAACAGGGAAAGAGTTTGGCCTACGCAGACTTGTTATTACTTCAGTACAGGTTATCCCTCCTCAAAGTGATTTTAAAAAGCAAACACAAATCAGGTTTTGACATTTTCACACAACACGTGGTTTGCATTAGATTCCCAGCTATGCGCTAAATGTGCAGAGCAGAGTCTTCTGTCCACACTCATTTGAGCCCAGAAGGTCTGATCTCCTAGCAACCCATCCCTAGTGGCTGTACCTCTAGATCAGAGGTTCTCTAAGTGTGAGGCGCGACTCCCAAGTGCGTCATCAAAAGCAGCCAGGGGCGTTGCGTTTAACCACAGCAGGAGCGAAGCCCTTTCTTATCTTATGTTAAAGAACGATTAACAACTCTATTGATAAGCTGAGTACCGGTACTTTGGAGCTGGAGCTGCAAAGACAGCATCTCATTTCTCTCCAAATCCTGAGACATTGCAGGTTTGCAAGTAAAGTATTTTCTTTCTGTTGAATGTTTTTAATAAAGCAAACACAAGACAAATGCAAGAACTGCAATTGAAAATGGTGCAGAGCAGGTTCTGCTTTACATACAGTCTTTGATTTCTATGTTTAGTTTGGTTGATTAATTATTAGGATTTCTCTCCTTCCTTTCTGACCCACCTCTAAGTTAGTTCCCCACTCTATTTGCTGGACAACCCCCCCTCCCGGAAACTGCCAGGCAGTATAAGAATCTGTTTTTCATCTTGCAAAGATGCTACCAAAAGGAGCTAGCTTTCTCTCTCTTGCTCTCTTGTGCAACTGGGGCTTCCCTCCCATGCTTTGATGTTTCTCTTGCCATGAATAGGACTAACACAGATGACATCAATGCCCTCTACCCAGGCCTGACAATGGAGGGAGGGCAGCATCCCAACCCCACCCTGCGCACTCCTGGCTTAGCTGCTGCTCAGCATAAGCATGGAAAATCCACTTTAGGGCTCGTTTTGGGAATATACACATACATATACACATACATATAAGAAAGGGTGCCTCTGAGCATGTAAAGAGTGCCTGTTTCTTCCATGCACTGTAATGGGGAGTCACGGCTAATGGCGAGGGAGGTCAAGGGAGCCGCGAGAAAAAAGTTTGGGAACCACTGCTCTAGATTATGGAACAGACATACCTGCGGGATCCTGTAGATATTTAAGATGTGGGGCATCTGCTTCGCGTTTTGAGGAATGAGCCCTCCAATGACGACAATGAGCTTCTTTTCCTTGCCACAGATGTAATTAAGGGGATGCCCCTGTGCAGTGAAAAGGAGACGCATAGTTCCAAAACAGGATCCCCTTGCATTGTGAGCATTTTCAAATAATTCAAAAGCCAGTGTCTTGTTGGGCAAGAGGTTGACATCTTTCTGGATTTCCATCCTGGCAAACATCATGGCAAAGAGACGCTGGTAGTACTTCGGAATGGTGCTGAAATGAGAAGATTATGTCGTCTTAGGCTCTGGTTCCTATACAGGATAGCGAACAGGAATGCCTCATGCGCTTAACACAGCCCTTACCTTTATTTAAAATGAAGGTGACCTGGTTTAGGCTCTACGTGCAGCTCTGCTATCATGACCTCTCTAGCCCTCACACCCCCAGCTTCAGGCAAGGAAGCCCTGGCAAGCTCTTTTGATGGCCCAACAAGAAAAGGGGCCCAGAAATAAAATGTCTAGCACTAGTTCCCTTCTGATCAAATGGTCAGAGTGATACCTGTGGGCTCTGGTCACCCCTGCCCACCAGTTGTGTCCACTCCTCTGCCCATAGTTTCTGGGTGGTTGAACAGAACGGGTGATAGCTTCTTGCCATGGAACAAGCCAAAGAGGAACGTGGCGCCCCAATTCCCATCCCATGAGAAGGGGAGGCTGGCTTCAGAGGGTGCATGCTTTGTTTCTGCCATGGAAGAGTTCTTTGCTCATGTCTTGATGCCCCTCTAGGGTGCAAAGTGACAATGGAGTGTCCCCCTGCACAAGTGCCTTATAGTGCAGCGGGACACTCCAATCTATAGACTGTTTCATTAGAAACTGGATTTGTTGACTTTCATGCCACTATATGCATGTCTACTCAGAAATAACTCCCATTGTGTTCAATGGGGCTTACTTTCAGGTACGTGTGTATATACCATTGCAGCCTTAAGGCACAATCCTATGGGCTCCTTCTGCTGATGGAACTAGTATTCCACCTGCGGAATCCCCTGTTGCAAACACAGTGGCAACAACGCATGCAGCAGGGCCAGAAGCTCACTCACAAAACTATTTTATACCACTGGCTGCAACTTACTTCACTGAAAGTTCCCTCATGGAAAAAAATTCTCTGCACAAGGATAATTAGCAGGCCACATAGAAAGAGTTCTAGCCTAGTGTGCGTCCTGACACTCCAGTTCTCTATGTGTGGGGATCTTTTTGCATATGTGAACCTGAATTCACCCCTTGCCACCGCTGCCTCCCCCCAGTCCCAAAGTATATGATCCTGAAGAATTTTTCTATATTTAAAAAAACTGTTTTAAACAGAATGAACAAACATCAACTTACTTTCCTTCCACTGAAATCAAATCTGGAGTTTCTTTAAAAGAGAGATCTTTATGATCAATAAGTGAGAGAGAGGCAAATGCACCGATGAGAACATCTGGAGACTGACGGCTACCCTTCTGCCAACCCCACCTGGAGTTGCAGCTGTTGCCGACACTGTGAGGCAGCTGCAGCAGCAAAAGGAGCAGCAGCAATATTGATAATCTGAGCAATAGCATATCTGAACCACGGCCCTGCGGCGTTCAATCAACTGTCCTGTGACTTGCACACACAAAGAACTATGAACACAACCATCAACCAAGTGGAGAAATGACCCTAGAGGGGCTAAGCGAATCACCACGGCAAAGTTTCTCACTTGATGCCTCCAAAGTCAAGCAACAGACACCCATCTGTCTACAGTAAACATTCCAGATCTGCATAGCGTAACTTCATTGCCGGTGGAGCACATTTTATCCTCAGCTCCTGAGGTGGGTTCAGCTGTTTTTGTTATGAATTTTGCAAGCGGCTTCAGATTATCCCTGGGACTTCTCCAACTGAAGGCAATGATTTAGATAATTACAGGGCAGATGATAGCATTGAGAAACCTTTTCAAATGTCTGCAAGACTTAAGAAACTGTGTGAGTGTGTACGTGTGTCTAGCAGCCCTACATACGTAGAACCTAGTGGTTACGTGATGGGTGGGTGGAGAATGATCGTAGGGTGAAGGAAATTAAGGTTACTCCTTTGTCATGCACAGATCACTTCTGGGGGGGGGGGACAGGCTGATTGAAACTCCCTCATGCAGTGAATGACTGGTCATACGTGAAGTTAAATGCACGAACTTTGGCTGAACTAACGGCCCAACCCTATGGGCCCTCTGTCCTGCCTGAACCCGCATTCCAGCGACATCCCGTGCTCTTTATAGCAGTTGCAAAGCACAGCCCTCCATTCTGCACAGCCAGGTTGCTGCTGCAAATGACAAGGGGCCAGGACTGCATGCTATAGTGGCCTTCTGAACAGCCCCAGCGCCAGTAAGTCGGTGCAAAGTGGTGGAAAAGGATGAGGAACAGGGAGGGGTGTGTTGAGGCCAGGGAAGTGGCGGGATAAATAACCCTGCCACCTATATCCTATCCCCCTTCCAGACCTCAATCCACTTTCCCTGGTACACTCAGACTTGCACCAGCAAACTCAATGGCACAGGTCCAGGTAGCCCCATCATGGAAACAGAGGTTAACCTCCAGGCAAGGAAACAAGTGCTCCCCTACCTGGAGAAGACCTCAGGGTCTGCCTCCCCCCATGGGGTGCAGCGCGTGATCCCGTGGTGGTGCAGCTGCATCAGCAAGGCAGGGGTTGTTTAGGTAGGATTGGGCTGTAAGTTAAAATGAGACACAAACGCTTCATCTTTTCAGGAGCAGCGAGTGGCCTCACGGGAACGAAGTGGCTCACGGGGACAAAGTGGCAAGATAAAAAAAGACACAGCGAGTTAAGCAGCTGGGCGAGGAGAGGGTAAGCAAGGAGAAGGTAAGTGAACTCTCTCAATTGTGCAGCTTTGTCTAACTTTAATTTACCATTAACTGTAAAGGACTTGGTTAAAGCTACCTTAAGCTACCTTAAACTTAAGATAGAACTAAGCCTAGCTAGGAACTAAGCCTAGCTTAAGTAGAACTAAATATAACCTGAGGAGGGGGATTGTAAGGTCCAGTAGCTAGGACACAGGCACAGAAGCTAGGTGGGGAAATTAAATAGATTCAAAACACAAACAAGCACCTATCTAAAAGACAGGGGCAGAAACTGGACAAGCCTGGGAGCTGGTTCTAAAGAAAATTGCAGTCCAAATCTAAACAGGTCTACTCTGAGTAGATTCTACAGCTGATTCTAAAGAGAATTGCAGTCCAAATCTAAACAGGTCTACTCTGAGTAAAACCAGTGTTTACTCGAGAGTAAAAAGCCCAGGGCAGAGACCTGAGTCTACTTTAGAGTAGGAGCCTAAAACAAAACAAGAGGAGGCTAAAAGAAGGGGAGAAAGCAAGCTAAACTGCACCTTAAGCAGAGTTAAACTTAAGCAGAATTTAAAACCTACAGTTTAAAACATACAGACCGCATGGTATAGAAGGCCACATGGTAAATTAGGGTGACTCAGAAACCATAGCAACACACATTCCTGCCAGCTGAGTAGGTCAGATGTAAATTGAGGCAGCAGCAGGAACAATAGCAACAGGAATTTCCTGCCAGTAAACCACATCAGGCCCTGCCCCCCTTAGAGGCCAGTCTTTTCAAACTTTCAGGTAGGCAGGGGGAGGAGCTACACAACAGTTTAAATCTGGGGCTGGCTTGCGAGTGAGCCCTTTCACGAGCAGCGAGTGGCCTCACGGGGACAAAGTGGCAAGATAAAAAAAGACACAGCGAGTTAAGCAGCTGGGCGAGTTCAGCAGCGGGGCGAGGAAGCCAGGCCCCACACACTGCCCGGCACGTCCCTTGAAGAGAGGAGAGCTCCAATAACATTAAGGTACCCAAACTGTTTTAAACCCATAACTTACAAAAAAAGCTATGCAGTCAGACAGCCAGCAGAAGGGTGGGGGCTATCCAGTGTTTTGCACTGAGTGTCACATGTATGACTATCTGCCTCTTGGGCACATGTCATGGGTGTGTGCTCGGTGCAAAGAGCTCCAGGCTCTCAGGGAACGGGTTCGCTCCCTTGAAGCCACGGTTGCTGACCTGGAGAAGCAGAGACAGGTAGAGAGGAACCAGGGTGAGACTTCTAGGGACGTGGAGGCATCGTCCTACCCTCAGTTGGCCAGCACTTCAGCTGCCAGGGAAGGGAGTCTCAGGGCTGGAGGACATTGCTCTGGAAAAGAGGGAAACAATCCCACAGTGGGGACCCCTTCTTCAGGTGATGGGCCCGTATCCAGTCGCACTATGGATACTCCTCTGGGGAGAGGGGGAAGGGGGCTTCTTGTTGTGGGTGACTCTATAGTCAGGAACATAGAAAGGGGGGTCTGTGACGGATGTGAGGACCGCACGGTGACTTGCCTACCTGGTGCGAAGGTTGCGGACATCACCTCTCGTCTAGATAGGCTGGTAGAGAGTGCTGGGGAGGAGGTAGCGGTTGTGGTGCATGTTGGCACCAACGACGTGGGGAAATGTAGCCGGGCGGTCCTGGAGGCCAAATTTAGGTTGCTAGGTAGGAAGCTCAAATCCAGGACCCCAAAGGTGGCGTTCTCAGAAGTGCTACCTGTTCCACGCGCAGGGACAGCTAGGCAGGCGGAGCTCAGGGGTCTCAATGCGTGGATGAGACACTGGTGTGAGGAGGAGGGGTTTAAGTTTGTTAGGCACTGGGGAACGTTTTGGGACAAGCCGGGCCTGTACAAGAGGGACGGGCTTCACTTGAACCAAAACGGAACCAGACTGCTGGCGCGTAACATTAAGAAGGTGGCAGAGCAGCTTTTAAACTGACTCCTGGGGGAAAGCCGACAGGAGCCGAGGGGCATCCGGTTCGGGACTCCTCATTCCTCGGGAATGAGGGTGCAGAGGATGGGGAACAATCAAGTAATAACAGAATAAGAATTGGGAGTGGTAGCGTGATGGGACATGACAGCCAGTCTAGCAAAACAGAAGGCTGCAGGAATAAAGGGGCAAACATGCAGCCCTTCTTGGGGGACCAGGTATATAAGTGCTTTTATGCAAATGCCCGAAGTCTACGGGCAAAGATGGGAGAACTGGAATGTTTGGTGGCTAGGGAAAACATTGACATAGTAGGTATAACAGAAACCTGGTGGAATGCGGAGAACCAGTGGGATACTGCAATTCCAGGATATAAACTCTATAGGAGGGACAGAGAGGGGCGTGTTGGAGGTGGGGTGGCCATCTATGTCAAAGAGGGGGTAGAATCCACCAGAGTAGAGCTGGAGGGGGGCTCTGACTCCTCCGTAGAATCACTGTGGGTTAGATTACCAGGCTCCAAGAGTGATGTAATAGTAGGGGCATGCTACCGTCCTCCAGATCAAAAACCTGAAGGGGACCTTGAAATAAGGAAGCAAATCAGGGAGGTGTCAACGAGAGACAGGGTTGTAGTCATGGGGGACTTCAATTATCCTCACATCGACTGGGTCAATTCATGCTCAGGTCATGAAAGAGAGACTGGATTTCTGGATATGTTAAATGACTGTGCCTTAGAGCAGCTTGTCACGGAACCGACCAGAGGACAGGTGACTCTGGACTTGATATTGTGTGGCACTCAAGATCTGGTCAGGGAGGTAAATGTTACCGAACCGTTGGGGAACAGTGACCATGCTGCGATCTGTTTCGCCATGCATGTCGGAGGGAGAGTGCCGAGCAAATCTGACACGAAAACCCTTGACTTCCGAAGGGCAGACTTCCCCAAAATGAGAAGACTAGTTAAGAAAAAGCTGAAAGGGAAGGTAAAAGGAGTCCAATCGCTCCAGAGTGCATGGAGGCTGTTTAAAACAACAGTCGTAGAGGCCCAGCGGGAGTGTATCCCACAAAGGAGGAAGGGCTCGACCAAGTCCAGGAGGATGCCGGCATGGCTAACAAGCACAGTTAAGGAGGCTATAAAAGGCAAGGAAGCTTCCTTCCGTAAATGGAAGTCTTGCCCTAATGAGGAAAATAAACAGGAGCACAAACTGTGGCAAAAGAAATGTAAAAAGATGATACGGGAGGCCAAGAAAGACTTTGAGGAACGTATGGCAGGCAACATAAAAGGGAATAATAAAAGCTTCTTCAAATATGTTAGAAGCAGGAAACCTGCCAGGGAAACGGTGGGTCCGCTGGATGGTGAGGGAGAGAAAGGGGTGATAAAAGGGGACTTGGAGACTGCAGAGAAATTAAATGAGTTCTTTGCATCTGTCTTCACGGCAGAAGACCTCGGGCAAATACCGCTGCCGGAACGGTCTCCCCTGACTAAAGAATTAAGTCAAATAGAGGTTAAAACAGAAGACGTCTCAGACTTAATTGACAAAATAAAGATCAATAAATCACCAGGCCCGGATGGCATCCACCCAAGAGTTCTGAAGGAACTCAAGAATGAAGTTGCTGACCTCTTGACCAAAATATGCAACTTGTCCCTTAAAACGGCCACTGTGCCAGAGGATTGGAGGATAGCTAATGTCACGCCAATCTTTAAAAAAGGAAGGAGGGGGGACCCGGGGAACTACAGGCCGGTCAGCCTAACATCTGTTCCAGGGAAGATGGTGGAAAGTCTCATTAAGGATAAAATCTTAAAATACATAGAAGAACAAGCTCTGCTGAGGGAGAGTCAGCATGGCTTCTGCAAGGGGAAGTCTTGCCTCACAAACCTGTTAGAATTTTTTGAAAAGGTCAACAGGCATGTGGATGCGAGCGAACCCGTGGATATTATATATCTGGATTTTCAGAAGGCGTTTGACACGGTCCCTCATGAAAGGCTCGTAGTTAGGTAGTTAGGGACCGGTGCTTTTCAACTTATTCATAAATGACCTGGACTTGGGGATAGGCAGTGAGGTGGCCAAGTTTGCGGATGACACTAAACTTTTCCGGGTGGTAAAGACCAGCAGGGATTGTGAAGAGCTCCAGAAGGATCTCTCCAAACTGGGAGAATGGGCAGCAAAATGGCAGATGCGCTTCAATGTAAGTAAGTGCAAAGTGATGCACATTGGGGCAAGAAACCAAAATTTCACATATACGCTAATGGGTTCTGAGTTGTCTGTGACGGATCAAGAGAGAGATCTTGGGGTCCTGGTGGACAGGTCGATGAAAGTGTCGACCCAGTGTGCGGCGGCTGTGAAGAAGGCCAATTCCATGCTCGGGATCATTAAAAAGGGGATTGAGAATAAAACGGCCAATATCATTATGCCTTTGTACAAATCGATGGTAAGGCCACATCTGGAGTATTGTGTCCAGTTCTGGTCACCATACCTCAAAAAGGATATAGCTGAATTGGAAAAGGTGCAGAAAAGAGCGACCAGAATGATTAGTGGGCTGGAGCACCTCCCTTACGAGGAAAGGCTACAGCGTCTGGGGCTTTTCAGCCTAGAAAAAAGGCGCCTGAGGGGGGACATGATTGAGACTTATAAAATTATGCATGGGATGGAGAGAGTGGATAGAGGGAAATTCTTCTCCCTCTCGCACAACACCAGAACCAGGGGACACGCACTAAAATTGAGTGGAGGGAGAGTTAGAACAGACAAAAGAAAATATTTCTTTACCCAGCGTGTGATTCATCTGTGGAACTCCTTGCCACAGGATGTGGTGATGGCACCTGGCCTAGATGCCTTTAAAAGGGGTTTGGACAAATTCATGGAGGAAAAGACCATCACAGGTTACAAGCCATAAGCAACCTCCTGGTTTTAGAAGTGGGTTTTCTCTGTGCCAGGTGCAAGGGAGTGGCGACTGGACACAGGTATCTTGTTGTCTCGTGTGCTCCCTGAGGCATCTGGTGGGGCCACTGTGTGACACAGGAAGCTGGACTAGATGGGCTTTTGGCCTGATCCAGCAGGGCTCTTCTTATGTTCTTATGTTCTTATGTTCTTATCTTTGTTCAGGCTAAATCAAATGCAGTCAAATTTCCTGACAAATTCTAGTTCAGCAGTTTTCCCTCTTTTTAATTCCTTTGTTGGAAAATGTGACTCTTAGGTCCACAGCTTTATTTTTTGCAGTGTCAGCTCATCTCTTGGCATGTCAGAAGCCCTGAGATACAATTTACATCAGTCTGATTCCATCTCCATGTTTTCTTCTCACATTCTACAATTAAGATTCAGAAAACTGCTTAAATGGGTAAATCACAACTCTTATGAATCTTCAATGCAAAATAGCTTTCCACTATTATTAGGAGACCAAAATACAATAACCCCTACTACTATAGTTGGGAGGGAAATGTGTCAACAAGACACTTGTCTGCATCATAGCCGGTTCATTTATTATTGCCTGAGTAGTTACAGCTTGCTACGTGTTTGGCAAAAATAAAAGAAGTCACACATTGCCCACAGGTTTACATTCTACAAAATGAGAAGGCAAAATAGTGAAGGGGAGGAATTGCATAAGAAGAATGGAGGTGGTCAGTCAAGAAGCAAAACTGTGTTTCCTTACTAGCTGCTCCCTCGAGTTCAGCTCAGGTTTCACTACAATGATGTATAATTTGGGGAGGAAGATGCAGCTCAGCTATCCAGCACTAGAAGCCAAGATGGAGAAGATCTCCACGGCCACCATATATTTCTGCCTGGACGGTGCTCAGGTACATTGGGACAAAGGAAACCCAAACACTGCAAAAGACCAACATGCTGAAGGTGATCAGCTTGGCTTCGTTGAATGTATCAGGTAACTTCTGTCAGGCAGGTTATTTTTACCTCCCTATGAGCTCTTTTTACCTCGGTTGTTCCTGCCTGAAGGCACAGCCTAAGGAACGACTCAGAGACCATCTTTAAGCTCAAATAAGCTTTATTTATTTAACCATCCTCACAAGGGTACCAGTTGTAAGAAGGGGGATGCAGGCCAAAAGGGGATGCATGCCTTGATAGAAGTGAGAAGGGTTTTTACCTTGTGTGGTTATACAAGATGTTTATTTCTCATGATCTCATATCTCCTGACCATGGACGGTTCCAAGAAACTAAGATAGATGTGCCTTTGGCGATGTCCACCAAAAGTCATTGTGACCTGTTCCCTGTTCTTTAGCAAGAAATGAGAGATTCCAGATGTTCTCTTGTTTGGGTTATTTGTAAGCCTGCTTCTAGAGTGAAACAAAGTTCATAGTTAGGCAAAAAGTCTTTATGGGCAAGGGTAACTCCATTTTGATTCTATTTATGGAGTATACATTCACATATGGAGTATACATATGGAGATAATCCAAATTTATCTCTAACACTTCCATGCTAGGAAAGCCACAATGAAGCCGACGATGGCCAGAGAACCCATGTAGCCCAGGACAAGATAGAACATGAAGGGTGACGCTTCATTGCATTGCACTGCCATCTGACTGATCTGGGAGTGCATGTCAAACTCTGGGAAGGAGGAAGAGGTTGCCAGCCACACTGTACATGTGCCAATTTGAATACAGCAGCAGATTACAAGAACCGACACTCCCAGTCTCTTCCCCACCCATTTCCTCTTGCTGTTTCCTGGTTTTGTAGCTACAAAAGTTAGAACTACAGTGATGGTTTTGGCCAACACAGAAAAAAAAAGAGCACCAGAGAATGCGATTGCAAACAGCATCTGCTGTAGGACACAACTAATTCCTCTCAAAGCAAGGCCCATTTAGGTTTCCTACGTACTGCCCTGCAGGGATGGGGACTCGAGTCAAATGACTCGACTCGCAAGTGCGACTGAGTCACTTTTTCCCTGACTCGTACTCATACTCGTGACCCACTGACTCGCACTCGTGACCCACGGGACTCGCACTTGACTCGCACTCGTGGGGTAACGACTTGCCATTTCCAAGTCATTTTCCAAGTCATAGGGGAAGCCAAGTGGGTGCTTTAAAAGCCTCAGAGGTCCACACACACCCCCCACAACAGACACCCACCCACCCCATTTTCAGGGAAAAAAGCCATTTTCCCCAAAGTGACTCGACTCGTGACTTGTGACTCATGGTTTTTGGCCTTACTCGTACGCGACTCGCACTTGTGCAAAAATGACTCATACTCGCACTCGTGACCTAGTTACTTAGATACATCACTGCTGCCCTGTGCCTGCGACTTTATAGTACTGACTTGATCTTCCAGCTACAGACAGGGATATAAAGCACCCAGTGCAGCCCTAGCTAGCAGCCTTGGCCAAAGCCAGAGAAGACCAAAAAACCAAAACACATTCATTTATTTTTTCAGCCACACTCAAAATCCATTAGTGTCATTTATTCTACAACCAATGTTGTCATTATCCAGTCGCCTGCTGAACCCCGAGTTCCTTGCATGAGGTGTCTCCATATTCAACATGGGCTTTCATGTAGTGGTAGAAAATTCTATAGAAAACATGACTGTGTCAGTCAGTTTCTTGGCCCTGTTAGCCAGTGGCTCTGTGCTGCTCTTTATGGACTCCCGGTAGCTCCAGGAAAGAGGATAGTGAGCTACGATACTCCTGCAGTCAGCTGTATAGCCTTGAAGCTCTCGGTTTTCTCCTGGGCATTTTCCTTCATGGGTGTTTAAATGAGCGGTTTTCTAGGCTGAGAAGAGGTTGGTGGGTTACCATGACGACACTAGCACTGGCAACCCTTCATGCCCATATGGCAATGATTGCCATGACAGAGAAACCAAGGCCGATGAAGAAGAACTTGGCAAGGAGGCTTTCATGTGTGCGCAGCTCATAGGGCAATATCTCCAGGAAGGTGACGTAGAGGAAGGTGCCTGCCGCCACTCCTTCCAGCACAGCCTGAGCCAGGCCGCTCCCGTCGCCGTTGGAGAGCGATACACCAATGCCCACACCAATGCCAGCAGGAGACATCAGCGCAAACACCACCAAGTATAGTAGTCTCCACCGGGCCTCAGTGCCACTCTGCACCAGCTTCATGGCCAAGCTGAAGACCACAATGGCCTTGTGGATTAGCACCGCTAAGCAGAGCTGAATGGCCGCCGTGGTCTGCTTCTGCACGCCGATGGCCAACCCCTCGAAGACGGAATGGAAGGAGAGCGAAAGAAAGAGCACGAATGCCCGGAAAGAGCTGTGGGACTCTGGTGCACTCTTGTGATCGTCATGACTTTCGTGGTCGCCGTGTGAATGTACAGCCTTGGGGCAGCAGTGAAGCACAACACTTTCGATGAAAAACACGAGGAAAAACCCCAATGAGATGATGAGTTCGCCAAACGGGTATCCCTGTCACGCGGAGAAGAGAGAAATAAATTACTATCAAATTCCATTTCCCTTTGCTACTAGCACAGAGCCTGAACTGCTTTAACTTACTGTTTGCATGATTTTTACTCTGCTGTTTAATCAGTATTTTTAGCATAGCGTATCCTCTTTTCTTTTCTACTTTGTAGTTCCTTGGTTGTTGTTTTCCCCCCCTGCCTTGCTGAATTTTTATTTTAGAAAGATAGGATAAAATACATCAAAGACACACCTGCCCTGTTCTATCAACTGGTTTTCTCCCATAGTTAAGGAACTAAACAACTAGCTCTGCTCATCCAAGGAGACTGGATTTGTATTTATGAAATGGTAGCCCTCCAAACCACACAGCAGATAGCCTTTAAAACTACCCACATTTTTGATACAACTGTATGCATATGTCTTACAAACCTCAGAGGGGTGGGGTCAAGTAAGTGAACCCCATTCACTTACCAGCAGCATAAAGTAAAGCTAGCAGCTGTGCAAGACTTACCAGTAAGGAACTGGTCACTGTTTCGCAGAATCTAAAAAACCTACAGGTGGCAAAGTTAAGTTTACACCAGCAGGTGGCAGCCCAGAGTCATTAGATTCATGGACAGGCATGCAGCAATCCTTACTATGTGTCTACTGCAGCTTATTGTCCTTAGGGCTACTTGTTACACAGGTATCACCTCCATGCAAGGGGATGGATGGACATACATTTAAATCTTCATATGGAAGAGCACATGAACACCTGTGTGTGCACATCCCACTACTTGTCAACAATTATTGGCATATTGACCATGACTGAATTCCCACCACTGTGTTTATTTTCTCCACTCACAACAGTGTACATCTTTTGTACATGTCTCCCTTATGCAGAGAGAATATGCTATTCAGATGTATCTGTGGAGGGAGACTGTCCGGTGTGAAGTAGCTCCAGTATAGGTATTTAAAAAAGGAACTGCAGATGCATCATGCTTAACAATTGTTTTTCAAAGAAGTCGTTTGCAGTTTGCCATTTTCAGATCAAGTTTTGCTTTGATGTCAACATTTTCATGCAAAAAAAGTAAGACAAATGTTTTAACAGGGCATGATTCACCCGGGGGGGGGGGGGAGAGAAAGGGAGCTTGAAATTGCAGTCCTCAAATATCACACCATTTCCAGTGCAAGGTAAACACAGTAACTGGATTTTAGTCTGATTTAGCCTTCTCCTTCTGTTCCTCCTCTTCCTTTTCCAAAACAGCAAACATGAGGAGGTGGCAGAGGGGAGGCCACATGGGCAGATGGCTGTAGCTGCCCCCTGCCAATCTGCTGCCCAAGGCAACTATTTCAGACAGTCTCATAGGGTAAGCACAGTAACCAGATTTTAGTCTGCAGTCTATACCTCTTTAGCCAGAAGAATTCGGATCCCCATGCATGGAGTAGAATCCAGGAACAAATAATCCATTTCCCACTAGTGTACACAATTCCCAATTAATCAAATCACAGTAGTACATAAAGAGTATCCCAACTTCCTCTCAATAACCCCCAAGATTCAAGGAGAGGTCTGCTCAAGAGATGGGGCACTCACATCAGAGTCATCGTCATCTTCAGAGGAACTGTTCTGCTTCTGTGAAAAATTTCCCTGAGTGTGAACACAAGAGCAGAGTTAGACACATTTCAAGGATAAGAGTGGTACAAAGACATTGGGCTCTATCCAAAGAATATGAATCTTGGCTGAACACCATCAGCGAGGCAACCTATTCATGACCACTTTTAGTCCCATTCATTTCAGTGAGACAGAATCACGAGTAGCACGCCTTGGATACAACCAATTTGAGCTTAAGGACGTGAAATCAAATTTGACACCAGTTTAAACCATCTTCAAAATCTGAACTCAACTCTTTGAATTGTGAACTTTTCTGTCATTTACAGTTCAAGCTTAATTTTGAATAGTGGTCATTTAATTAAGGCTATATTAATTGTGGGGGGTTTTCCCCTAACCCACTGCCCACTTCAATGCAACAGCACCTGTAATTATTGGAACAATTGGGGAGGGTCAGAAAAATGCCCACACAACTCAAATTTAGAAGGCTCTTATTGCTGGCAACTCACCTGCTGCTGTAGCTTTTTTATTTCCGCTTGGATGTCCCCCAATGCGTCGGCCACCATGTGCATAATGCAGGCACCAAGGAACACCCCAGCTGCAAAGCAACCTATGAAACTGAGAATGCGCCGGTGCTTTCCTATGAAAGGGGCATGGGAGGGGGAGAATGATGAAGAAAACAAACAGGTACATGAGGCAACAGGTCCATTACCTATGGGAGAATGTACAAACCATTCAATGCCTATCAACATCAAGAGATAAGCCTTATGAGGAAAGGCTACAGCGTTTGGGGCTTTTCAGTCTTAAAAAAAAGGCGCCTGAGGGGGGACATGATTGAGACATATAAAATTATGCATGGGATGGAGAGAGTGGATAGAGGGAAATTCTTCTCCCTCTCGCACAACACCAGAACCAGGGGACATGCACTAAAATTGAGTGGAGGGAGAGTTAGAACAGACAAAAGAAAATATTTCTTTACCCAACGTGTAATTCATCTGTGGAACTCCTTGCCACAGGATGTGGTGATGGCACCTGGCCTAGATGCCTTTAAAAGGGGTTTGGACAGATTCATGGAGGAAAATACCATCACAGGTTACAAGCCATATGCAACCTCCTGGTTTTAGAAGTAGGTTCTCTCTGTGCCAGGTGCAGGGGAGTGGCAGCAGGAAACAGGTTATCTTGTTGTCTTGTGCTCCCTGAGGCATCTGGTGGGGCCACTGTGTGATACAGGAAGCTGAACTAGATGGGATTTTGACCTGATCCAGCAGCCAGGCTCTTCTTATGTTCTTATGGTATGTGCAACAGCCCCTTTGGTTTCAGCACCATGGACAGAGATTTTATGCCGACCACTGCGACGCCATTTTTTTCAGTCTTGGGAGGCCGTACGTTCAAGTTACTGAAACACAAGCTATGAAAAGGTGACCTATGCCAGGATCAGTCCTGAGACAATAAACTCTAACATAGCAAGTACACATGTTGTACAAATTCAGAGTTCTGGGACCATTTTAGCAGTTATCCTAAACTACAATTTGCTGCACACCCCTAGTTCAGCGTGCTTAATGGGAGTGAAAAGCTCTTGGGGGGGGTGGAGGAGGGAAATGGTACCTGCCCCAAAGGTTTTGAAATGGGGTGCACTACAAATCAAAGATATATAAAACAAGCAGATGGGCTTTACTCTCTGAACCTCAGCTACACCCAGCTGTAAAATGGGACTTTGAGTGTTTTCATAACTTGCTGTTCCTCAAAGCTGCAACTAAATCTCATCCATAATTGGGCATGTGCCAATTAGCTTCTTCTTTCATACCCTCGAATATTCCTCAGCTGTAAAATAGGAGTTTGACTCAGTCATTGTGCACCTAGGGGGGCAATTTTAGTTTTGCACTAGAACCCCCAATCTGTACTAGCTTACATGTAGAGCTATACTACATGTAAGCTAGTAGTCATGGCATCCTGGTGCCAGTCATGGGTGCAGTAGGGGATTGCTTCCACACACACCCAAACACTATTTCACACTCTGCTCTGGTTGGTGGACCTTGTGGGGTTCTAGTAAACACACACACACACACACACACACACACACACACACACACACACACACAAGATCCCCTCAGGAGGAGCTGGTCCATTTGTTAGGCTGACTGAGTCAGTTACCTGTCTCTGGTAGCAGAGCGGCACCCAACACTATCCACCCACTCATCTCCACTAGTCCTTAAAAAGGAAGAGGAAGTAAGGCGAAGAGGAAAAGTGGGGGGCCGACAGTGTCTCCATCTTCCTTTCCCAATGTAGGGGATGGGAGGAGGAAGTAGCACATCTCTAGCAAAGGAAGGGACAGCATGTGTTCAGGGCAAAATGATCGAGCAGGTGGTACCGTACGCTCCAGAGGTTCATGGAAAAAACTGATTATCTGGATCCCTTTCAGTTCGACAGAGATGGCCTTGGTCACCCTGGAGAGTGACCTGCACCAGGGACTGGACTGGATGGGGGTGGGAAGAGTGCTTCCTTGCTGGATCTCTCGGTGCCTTTGAACCATGGTGTCCTACTGGAGTGGTTGGCCAGATTAGGACTGAGGCGCGCCGTTTTGCAATGGTTTCGCTCCTTTCCTGGCTGACAGGTCCCAGTGGGTGGTGCTGGAGGATGCCTGTTCTGCACCCTGGCTGAGGGTGTGTCTATTTGGTCCCCCTTGCTGTTTAACATCCACATGAGACTTCTAGGAGAGGTCATCAGGAGTTTGGAATGGGATACCATCAGTATGCCAATGACGCCCAGCTCTCTCCTTTCCACCAAATACCGGAGGGAAGGGAGGTGCTGAAGTCCTGGAGCACTGGCTGGAAGAGAGTTAACAGGCTAAAATTATATCCAGACAAAGTAGTAGACCATTGATCTGTTCCTCAGTGGGTTAGCACTCCCTCTGCAGGGGGCTGGTGCACAGTTTGAGAGTCCTCCTGACTCCACAGCTGCTCCTGCTCCTGGACGGAGGGGGCGGCTGTGGCCAGAGGGGATTTTGCCCAGCTTTGGCTGGTGCACCAGCTGCAGCCGTACCCAAATGGGTTGGACCCGACCACAGTGGTCCATGCCTAGGTGATATCTTGGTTAGATTACTGCACCATATGGAGATGGACTGGAAACTTCAGTTAGCCCAGGACTCAGCAGCCTCTGTAGTTGCTGCAGCTCGGCAGTAATTCTGTCAGACCGCTGCTCTGGGGACAACACTAGCTGCTGGTTCACTTCCAGGCCCAATGCAAGGTCTTGGTTTTGATTTTTACAGCTCTTCACGTCGTAGGACCAAGGTACCCAAGGGGCCACCTTCTCCCATACATTCTAGCCTGCTCCCCGAGATCAGAGGGGGCCCTCTTATATGTGCCACCCTCAACAAAGTGAGGGGGCAGCTGGGAGGAGGGTCTTCTCAGTTGTGGCACCGGAGTTAGGGAACTCCACCCCCCCCCTTATGAGTTATGAACTGTCCCCTCCTTTGAACATTCCGGCAGGAACTAAACACATTTTTATTTAGATTGGCATTTATGTAGTGTTGAGTTATGGCAGGGATTTTTTGTACTGTGTTTGGTCTTTTAATGTTTTACGTCTACTTTTATTGCCACCTTTGATGGCTGCCTTTTGTTTATCATCACCGCTTTTATGATGTGCTGCTACATTTTTATGTTCCTATATTTTATGTTTTTATCTACTGATGACACTTTGATGACTTTTGTGCTGCTTGCCTCTGGCTTTTTGCCATTTTATTGCTGCATTGTTTTTATATTGTTTTGCTTAATGGCACCCACGGAAGTGGGGAGAAAAGCAAGGTAAAAATGTATTAATAAAATAAAATTTGGCCCACCATCTCAAGTGTTACAAGGGTTTGGTCCTCAAGGTCTACGTCCACCCACCTCTGGTCGATACAACAACAACAACTGGTAAAGAGAGCAATTTTATTATGCCCATACTGTAGATTGGGAATGATGGTATACACGCTGGTATACTAACTAGAACATCTCTGATGGCGTTTCCAGATTGCTGAGCATCCATTGCATGCACTGCCAAAGAGCCCCCCCCCCTCCATCTGCTGTGTACTGTCAGTACTTATTTTGCAATAGTCTGTCCTGCACTTGTTTAAAAGCAAGGAGGTCACTTGTTTTTGGGGGTCAAAGCACCCGCATCGCTAGAATGTGGCGGGGGGTGAACCGCCGGGGGGGGTGACGCGTGCACCCATGCGCGTCACCTCCCCTGCGCGCGTAGCCCTCCGGAGGCTCCGAGCCCGGGAGAAGGCCTCGGAGCGTCCTCCCGGACCGGCGCTCCAGGGCCTTCTAACGAAGGCCCACTGCGTCAAAACGTAATTTATAACGTTTTTCGCGCATGCGCAGACTGTTTCTGAGGGAAAAGGGTAGCCCTTGGCCCTCAGAAGACGTTCTGCGCATGCACGAAAAATGTTATAAATTACGTTTTGACGCAGTGGGCCTTTGTTAGAAGGCCCTGGAGCGCCGGCCGGGGAAGACATCCCCGGAGCCGGCTGCAACGGAGGCACAAGAAAGGTGCGGAGGCGGTGGGACAGAGTCGGGGGGCACTCAGGGCAGCGTCCCGTTGGGTCGCCCCCCCAAACACCCCACGCTCGTACCAAAATTTAATTTAGGGGCTATGTGTCGGGGAGGTCATTAGGGTGATGCCCCCCCTGCCCTGGGGCCGCACGCGCCCTAGTGATGCCGCAGGGTCAAAGGAATACTAGAAACCGAGACACAGAATTGTCCTACAAGGTCAATAGTTCAAAATGATCCTTGTTAGCTGCAGCATTTTGATGTGGCAGCATGCATACACTGTTGCGTTCATACACATGCACACAAACAACTGCATAATAGGGTTAAAATGCATTGATCCGCTGAGGGTTGCCCCATCTATGAGGTAGACTGAAGCAATCCCCTAGATTGACAAGGGTGCTCACCTGTCCCTGCTCCTTCTCCTCCACCCACTCACTCAATTAAAAGAGGAAGACACTCTAGCCCACTACACTCTTCTCCTCCACACTTCCTCTCTTTTCCAGGAAATGAAAGACGCAAAGCCTGGCATACCACTGGTTGGGAGGGGGGGGAGAAACAGCATTTGGCACACCACCTCATATGCTAAGAGGTCTTGGGCCAGCCTTGCACCCTGTATTGAGATTTAGTTTAGAAGTTAAAGCGAGGGGGGAGCAATGGACACCTGAAGGGTCACCACTTTAGAAATTTCTAAATGTGTCCCGCCCTGCCCCCATCTCCCTCCCCTTCTTGTCCTTTTATACTTTGTAACATAGGATGTGCATTGATGCTCTATTAATAGAACAATAAATGTTCTCCAAATGGCAACAGGGACAGTGAATTAAGATGTTCCCTGGCAAATGAGAACCACTGGCATGCATGGACACCTCTGAGATTGGGACAAAGGCAACATTTGAACTGAAACTTCCTGGGACACAGGTCAGCCTCCCCACTATGCCAGCTCTTGCTCAGTATTCATGTGAGACTGCGCCAATAGTCACGAGAACAAACCATCTACAAAAGTAAAAGCAGTCAATGCCTCTATCCCTCCACCATGTCCTTACCTCTGGCCATGCTGCTGTGGAACCATTTGATCTGCGATGGGATGAGGCCACAAACGAGCGTGACCACCAGCAGACCCATCAAGCAGCCGATTTTCACCACCAGCAACTCATCCATCTTTGCTGTGTAGGGTGGATCACGTCAGGAGACAGAGATTGTGCAGGAGACGGAGCTTACGTGGATCTCTCCCTTTGGCCCTGGTGCCTTCGGCTCCTTCCAAACCACTCTGACCCTCAAATCTCCCACCAGCAGGAGCTAGCCTCAACTAGAGAGTCAAAGCTAACCACCAGAATTCACACTCAGTCCAATGCACTCTCCCTTTGGACACCAGAGAGAAAAGATCCGAAGGAGACCCACAATGTCTACACTGCCAGAAGTGGCAAGACCAGAAGCATCTGCATGTCCCAGTTGTGGCCTGGTTTATCAGTCCAGTCCCCCCCGCCACCTCGAGTTATGTAGAGCCTCCTTCCTTCCCTCTACAGCTCTGATCCCCACCCAGAGCTTTCCAGCTTCCTCTTTGCTTGTTCAATCCCTTTCTACCATCTCTTTCATTCCACCTTCCTTCCTTCTCTTTTCGATCACCTGCTCACCAAGTTCCACCCTCTTTGCTCGCTTCCATCTCTGCTCTCTCTGGTTCTCCTTTAGCACTTTCTCAGCCGTGGGTGAGTAATCATCCCGATACTCCAAACAAGAAAGCCTCCCTCCCTCCCCCTGTGGTGTGTCCCAACCCATTCCATTCCCTTCATTAGGCATTTGCATAATTTCATTCAGTCAACAGCAGGGCTTTCGTCATTATTTAAGGTCACCAGGCTGTGGCAGTCACAAACAAGACTCTGACTCAAGTCCCTGGATAAGAGGGCTGGTGAAAAATGGGGATCTGCACTGATCTACCTAAAGGTTCAGTTCTTTGTCATCGCTCTTCTTTGGCTAGTAGATTGTCCTTGGGTCATGGCATGTTAACCAATCACATCAGCTGCATCATCCCCATTCTTGGGGGGACGACGGGACTTAGATTTGTTTTAAAGAAAGACGACAAGCACCAACACAAAAATCGAAAAGGGGAAAACATGTTGCAGTTTGGGTTAGCAGTGGGAGCTTGTCTGAAAAGCTGAAGGCTGCCATTTTGGATCTTTGCATATGCTTAGACAACTACTAACATTGGCTTGATGACTGCTTGAGATCCAGGATTCAGGCATCCTTGATCCCCCCACCCCCCAAAAGCTGCAGCCATGCAAGATCTCTAACCATAGCAATGGATGCTGACAAAGTGAAGTACTTTTACATACCCAGCACCAGAGGTGAAAGTGGACACCACACATCTGATGAAATCTCATTTCATGCAGTCAAATACAGTAAAAATGCAGACTCCCCCAAAATAAGGGGAGGGATACTGGCATGATCTGACTTCAGTTTTCCCTAAAGAGACATGTGGACAATTGCCATCCAAAGTCAACAGCTTGCAAATGAAGCTGGCAACTCAAAAATGGAACAAATGGTTGCTTTTAGTAATCACAAGCTTTGCAATGCATCTGTTACATTTGCAATTATTTCTTAGCACATCATTTCAACCGTTTCCAGTAGCGATCTGGTCATCATGATACTGTAGTTTTCTCATATTTGTTCCTCTTTCTTACATTTGTGCTTTTAGATGCACACCACCAAGAGAGTCGAGTCAAAATGCTTGGTTTAAACTGGGTTTAGTTCAAATGGTTTAAATCTCCTCCAAGGAGTTCAGGTGATGTAGATGGTTCTCCATATCCCTATTCTCTCACAGGTACCTTTGTGAGGTCAGAAACCCCACACAGTTGATTCAGACGACATTTCTATTTCAGTGTTCTTCAAAATACAGGTCACGACCCAGTAATCGATCGCATACAAAATTTCACTGGGTCGCAAGTTCGAAACCACCAACTCAGTTCCTTCACACTTTTCCACCCTCTGAAGTTTATCCTGCCTTCATCTGCCGCTCTTCCATTTACTCCTGCCCACCCCATCCTGTCTTGCCCCTAGGAGTGGGTCTTTTGGGCAGATATCCGCTACTGCCCTCGCCTTCACCTGTCACTGCTCAGCTGCAATCACAGTGGGCCACAACAGGTGATGACGTCATTGTCATTGCACTGGGTCGTGGGAAAAAAGTTTGAAGACCGATCTATTACACTGCATTGATGGAAGAACCAAACTTTTGAATTCTACAGAATCCTTCATGAAGAAAACAAAAATCAGCAAGGCAACCCAACTTAAGCTTGAACGGAGCCCCTCCCCTTTCATAGTGGCCCCAGGAACAACAACTGCCCTCTGAGGAGGAAGAAAAGCAAAACAGCAAGCATGCAAGGCATATTCTCTTCCCCACCCTAAACTGCTTTCTGCTTGAATGATTTCCCATAGTGGGATTTTATGCAAGCCACTCTGCTAAGCTCTATCAATACGACAGGCGGGGTAAAGAGGCTTTACACAAATAAAAGACCTGTGGAACGCGATGGGGGGGGGGTGCTTGGCTAAGGTGGCTTCCTTGAGAGCCATAGATCCATAGATTCATACATAGATCCAGTCCAACTTGTGCTAAATCCAGGACTCGTTTAAAACTGTGATAACGCGTCGCTTCTCAGTACTTTAAGAAATGGGGAGGCAAAGTTCCTTGCTTGCTCCCACACTTCAGAAATACAGCACTTGCTCAACCTCTGCAGCTTAAAAAACTGACTTAACTAGTCACGTGCACTTAAAAAGGTTACATAAAAGCGACAGGCATGTGGGTGGTGGGTTACGTCATTCACCCTGAAAGTCTGAGGGCTGAACTACATTACACGCAGAGGCTCTGCCACCACCTCTGCCTACGCGCTTGGAGCGGGGGGAGTGTCTTCCCGCCTGTTGTCCCTCCTGTTGTCCCGCCGTCTTAAGAAGGTGATTGGAGGTAGTTCTGATTGGCATGCAGCCACTCTCCCCCCTCTCCTACGATTGGTAGGCTGCAGTAGCTCTGCGAACACGCCCCCTCAAAAGTAGGATTCCAGCTTGAGGTACGCGCCGGCAGTGCGGAAGTTGCAGCGGCTCCGCTTGCTTCCGATATGATGTCAAAAGCTCCGCGACGCGTGTAAGGCTGTATTCAGTAAGACCCATGAAAAGACAAATATTGGGCTCAGATTCACAAACAGATGCAGTTGATTTTAAAGATGAATGAGCAAATGAAACCGGAAGTCTTTTTGTTGGGTATGAGGGACAATCATGTGGGGGGAAAAATTGAAACTTTGTTTTTATATATGACAAGTGCTGCAAGAATTTTGTATGCACAATACTGGAAGAATCCAGAAATACCTTCGCTGGAAGATTGGTGGACAAAAGTTTTGGATTTTGCAGAAATGGACAAACTCACAATTTTAATTAAAGTCAGCAAATCTTTTTGTGAACAATTGGAAACCACTTATTGACTGTTTGTGTGAGTGAGAGGAATGATGTGATGGTATGTGGATTTGATGAATAGAGTGTTGGAGATCAATTTGGTTTAGCTGAATAATATAATTAGAAAATAGAGAGTTGTATGCTAGTAGGATATACTGCTTTGCGCTTGCTGTAACTTTTTGAAATATTATATATTGCAGATTTTTAGTATTATGTTAATAAAATAAAAACAGCAAAAAAAGGGGGGGGGGAGAGAAAGAGACAACTACATTCCCTGTAGCACTAATTGTTAAAACTGGCAGGGTAGCCGAGGCTGAAAAACTACATTTGGCCAGTGGAAAAACTGTGTGTTGGTAAAATGCGGCACCCATATAGTAGAAGAGAGATGCATTAATTCTCCACAAAACAACAATGAGGCATATATTGCACCAAAATACACCAACCAGTAGCCCTCATAATCTGGAAAGGATCTACATATGGTAGGATTGAAAAAGCTGAGATATATCACTTTGATCAGGACCAGTGCAAAAAAGTTGATATGGGGGTCCAAGATCATCAAGATGCATCCCCCCTCGTAACCCCCCCCCCCACACACACACAGCATCATTAAATCCTGCTACACAACTGGCTAACCTATGATGCAACCTGCCCTCCTTTGTATCAAGCCCAGGACTGGTTCTACAAGCTGGATAGAGTCACGCCCAAGAGCCTTCCCTTTCACATGGCCAAGCGTTCGGTTTTATTGAGAGCAAACAGAACAGGTCCGGATTGCTACACTCCTGCCTCATTAATCCACAGCTGAAACTGATCAAATCTCCCTGCCACCTCCATCCCAGGCATGAAATTTACATGAATTGTTTGGCAGAAAAACCCAGTGCCAGCTTCCTCTTCCCCCCTCCTCCCCCCAAAGAAATTCAAAGCCCTTTTGCCCTTTACACCTTGGTCCACTTCTCCAATAGTATGTGTTTTTTTCTCTCCCACCACTCGCCTACCCCTTGGGTTCAGTTCATTTCCTCCAGGAGGAATTCTGGACATCAATAACCAATTACTGTATTGTCCCGAGTATAAAACGCACTTTTTCCCCTAATTTAACTTTTTTAACTAGGGGTGCGTTGTATACTTGCACTGTTGCAAAAATAAAAAATAAAATAAAATGGTGAGAACAGCATGAGACATTGCTGGAAGAAACCGAGGCTAAGAGGAGACATGTTGTGCGCCTGCTTTTCAGCTCCGTTTGCAAATCTCCATTTGCAAATCGGGCTTTGCAGCTCTGAGATGCAGTGGGCTCCTCCTTCTCTGCCCTTTTCTTTGTAAAAACAAGAGCGCACGCGCGCACACACACACCTACCTCTCCCCTACAGGCTGTAACCCTTTCCAGGCTGCAATAAGTTGTTAATTTTCGTTCTCTGCTCTGCTGGGTTTTGTATCCTCTTGTAAAGCAAGACCACATACACTTTCATCCCCCCCTCCCCAGGCAATGAATGGTTGCAATCCTGTGCACACTTTCCTGAGAGTAAGCTCCATTGAGAACAGTAGGACTTGCTTCTGAGTAGACATGCACAGGATTGCACTGTTCGTTTAAATCACTGGCATATATTTAATGCCAGTGATTTAAAGTTTTTTAATAGTACCAAACTTTAAGGGTGCGACTTATAATCAGGTGCGTCTTATACTCGGGACAATACGGTACGTGCAATGCACATTCACGCTGCAACAAAGCAAGGCTGTGGCTCATTTCCATAAAGAAGCTATATATTTTTCTTTTAAACAGATTTCAGGGGGAGCAGCTCCCCCCTCCCTTTTCAAATTATCAAAATCCCTAATTCGGGCATTTAAAAGGCTTTGCAGGTGCACTTCTTGATAGGATTAGCAACTATCATGGCTGAGAGCTTCAGCTCATGTACAGTATATCTTTTTGTTTGTTCACCATTCTCTTTAATGGCCATGGCCTGAGACCATGAAACTGACCATGAAACTGTAAAATGTAACTGTTTACATTTTTTGTTCCTGCTATTGCAAAACATCATATTTGCAACACGTTTCATTGTAAGGCTACGCAATAACAAGAGGAAATTAAAAAGATGCCCAGGACTTCGTTTTCATTCTTGTTATTGTGAAATCATGCAAAAAGGAGGAAGGTTCCTTTTTAAAGTTATAATTCCTTGAGTCAACATGATGAATTTTGATAGACACAATCTTAAGGGGGGAAAAGTGCTGCTTACAGTGACCATTCGATGCTTCCCCAGAGCAGCCTTTCAAATGCCAACATCTGAGATTGAATCTTAATTCTTTTCTTCTGCAGGGTCACGAGTACACTTCTACACCTGAGAGTTTCTCCCTCCCACTCAGGCTAACCAGAATATTATGATTATTACTTTGAGTGTACGTTCCGTAAAATACAAACCTGAAAAGAACCACGGACTTCAACACTGGTCAGTTCTGCGCTCTGAAAAACATACCCGGGAAAGCATAACTTCCGAATGCAGGAAGGAATCTGACAGAAGTGGAGCTCACGGTTTCTGGGAGGTCTCTTATACCACCTGGTCTTCACCCAGACTGAGACCAGATTAGTGTCACCAAGCTTGTTGCATCAAGCAACTTCCAAATTAGAGTGGCTGCCGAAATGGAGGGGGGGGGGAGGAGGATACAAATCTGTTCCGTTTGTACTGCTCAACTATATTCTTAAAGAAGTGCCACAGCTCAGATTGAAACCCACACACAAGATCACACCTTTTCCACACTAGACTAAAACAAAAGATTTAAGCAACCCAGTTCAGACTTGCACTCCACCTAATGAAAGCAGAAGCGCACACACCAAATGAAAGCAGAAGACACATATCTATTTCTTTAGCCAATTCTTTATCCAACCTGATTGCCAAGTACAGTGCAAGAGCAGAAACTCATCTGCATTAAGCCATCTCCAGCATGCCTCAGAAACAGCACACCTCACTCCTCTATCCCCAATTTATTCCAAACTCCATTAGGTTCACCAATGGTTTGTTCATGAGTTTTTAAATTACACTCACATGTAAACCCATCCTCTTAGAACAAGGATCAATCTCAGAGCTCATACAGATGAGCAGAAGTTCCATATTGATGTATCTATTGCTGGTTTGCACCATTTCAGACTGTGGGAGGACAGGATGTTTAAGTGCGCCTTCACATAAAATTATCCCTACAAATACAGAATTACAAATACGGTTCTGGGCTACTTCCCTCAAACCCCAGGCTATTTTCAATGCACATACGCTATTTTATGGGGAGGGGGCAGAATTCAAGCATGGTCCCCTACCCACACCTGAAACAGTACGACGATCAAGTTGAGCTTCTGCTTAGTTCAGAGGACCTTTAGCATGCCTCGACAGGGAATAGGTTGCGGTTGCCACAGCACCCATGGCAAATAACCTGTCGCACTGCCCGGTGGAAGCGGTGCTTGTGCTACACGAACATGGAACCACTGCTATGGGAAGGTGGAATGCCAGTTATACAGACAGTTTGGAAGGAGCCGACGGTTTCAACAGGTTTAGTATTATCCATGCAACATGGCTTGAGTAGTACTAAAACCTGGAGTTCAAGACACTGCTGGTCTTTCCTAATCTCGGAACCCAGAAGCGCGACTTATGGTTCCAGTTTGTTCCGCCAGTCAGTCAATTCTGGAGCGCTGTCAAGCATCTATGTGCCCACATGACACCGTTGCCTTTAAGAAAACACAGTTTACTCTGGAAGGAGGGAGGCAGTACAGAGCACTATCAACTCTGCTCCTCATCTAGGCGGCTGTCCTCTTCGCCCAAGGCCGGCTCGCCGTCTGGGTTCAAAACAGGCAGGCGGTCTCCACACTGACTGCTCCGGGCACATCGGTAAATGTCCCTGCAGGAAGACACGGCAGGTGAAGATCCCCGAATTTTAATCATGAGTCAGACTTCACACCCAGACTACTGCCCCCCAAATAAGAGAGCGCCAAGGCCCCTTCATCTCCTGGAGGACAATGGCCAGTACCTGCCATGTTTCTTAGAGGTAACAACCGCGTGCTGAAGGGTGCCATCAGGGCAGCACAGATGGACGTGGACATGGCGGGGTCGGCAGAGAACCGGCTGGGTGATGCGAGGCCACGGCTCGTCCGACTCCCCTGGTCCTCGGCGCAGGATCAGGAAAGAGAATTTCTCCTCTTTCTGTTGCGGATTCTGGAGAAGCAGGCATTGGGGGGGGGGGAGAGACATCTTAGTTAGTACTTCCTTCTCCCAACTTCTCATTTACTGACTCACTGCCCAGTCTCGTCTAAAAACAAACCCAGCAACTTCATGAGAAGCTGCTCCTTAAAGCCTCACAATTTGCTCCCCACTAAGCAAGTGCAAACTAGCTGTTAGTACTGCAACCAGAGAGGATGCTTAAGAGAGCAGTTTCTTCTACACTCCACCCCCATCTATGAAGAATCCCAGGCAAAAAAAAAAACACAACTTGACAAACTGCAAGGAACTTTAAGGTAAAGGTAAAGGTATCCCCTGACAATTAAGTCCAGTCGTGTCCGACTCTAGGGTGTGGTGCTCATTTCCATTTCAAAGCCGAAGAGCCAGCGTTGTCCGAAGACGCCTCCGTGGTCATGTGGCCGGCATGACTCCTTGCCGCAGCGCGTAGCATGCAGCTGGAACACGTTTACCTTCTCGCAAGCGATACCTATTTATCTACTCGCATTGACATGCTTTGGAACTGCTAGGTTGGCAGGAGCTGGCCAAGCAACGAGCGCTCACCCCGTCACGGGAATCGAACTGCCGACCTTTCGATCGACAGCTTATGGTTCAGCGGTTTAATCCGCTGCGCCACCCGCTGGCCTGCAAGGAACTTTACACTGCAACAATAGCAAACGTGGGCAAGGCTGCCACAAATCACCAAATCCACTATCAGTACACCAAGTGGGGTACTGTAGTACTGATGTGTACATCAGAACACAGCAACCAGACGAGGCCTATTCAAGCAGAGCTCAACCACCTTTCAAGGGAATCCTCAAGCCACTGATAATCCCAAACTCAACAGGACCCCCCCCCCAGAAGAGAAAGCACGCTTGCTGCCATCTGCTCCATCCCACCCTAAACAATGCACTCGGTGCAGGGCGGCTCAAACCCAACAACCCCTTATAACTCCCCCCACCGTCTGTTCAAGTTTCCTTATACAGAGTCAACCCACAGGTCCACCTAGCTCAGATTTACCCATTCTGCTAGCCATAAGCTTCTTTGTACAATGCTTTGAATTTTGGGGAAAAGTGTGACAGAATCTTTTAAATCAATCAACGAAGGGGCAGGAAACTGGACCTGGGATTTTCAGTAGAAGCCCTCCCAATCTAAACAAAGTCAGTGTTATTGCTCAGTTTTCCGAGTTCTTCACATGCATTATCTTGCAATTCCTGTAAAGCTGGCAAGGCAATGCTGTCACTCTGATATTACAAACAAAGGAGCCAAGGCTGAGAGAGAACGTGGTTTCCCCTCAGCCCAATCAGTGACTGCCCAGCTCATGCTCTTCACCGCCATGCTTCAAAACTCCAGAACTTAATGGCAGGCATTGATGGGCTGATTGGCCTACCACACCACCAACCTCAGTCCGAGACCAGGCAGGGCACTTACCCAACTGAAAGGCAGGGGGCAATAGGCCTGGGTGAAGTTACACGGTAGGGGACGTTCAGGTGACAGACGGGGGCAGGGCAAATGGTGTGGACACTGACCATGAGAGAGAAGGAAAGAAGACAGATTAGAATTAAAGCGTGGCAGAGCTTGCTCGGTTCCTGGGAGCACAGCTAGCATCCCAAGTCTTCCCAAAGATAAAACAATAATGCTCTCATCATTAGTAGGTACTTCTGCTTCCTCACAGACCCTTTACTTCTCCTCTGTCCCCATCACTGAAATTGGATCAAGTCTTTGTACTACACCCCAACTTAGAGAGAGACTGGGTACTGCCTCCCCTTCTGCCCACCGTAGCTCCAGGAAAGGTTCAGCACTCACCGGAGCAAATATGTGAGGTTCTCGGGAGTCGTGGACTACTTTATCCTTGCCCTGCGTATGAGAAAAAACACAGAGAAGTCATTACAACTCCCCCCTGTGCCATTTTCCCATCCCCACCCCTTACATAGAGGCCTCTGGGCAAGGGAGTGAGTGACCTTTGGACGAAATGCTGTGCCAGATGTTTGGAATAAGGGGTGAGCAGAGCTAAGGAGAACAAGAACACGCTCACAAGCACTTTGCCCTCCTTCAAGCTATTTAAGGAGTCTGTGGTGGAGAAAGACTCCCCCCGAAATTGCCTGGTGTGCACACTCAAGGTAGAGCCAAACATCATTCTTCCCAGTATTTGGAATGGGTGGAAAAAACCTCCCCCTGTTTAATTAAATCATATTTGAGAACCTGAGCAAATAAAAGTGGTAATTTGGAGCAGTTACAATCATTAGCAGAAATGGGGACTTTAAACCTCCAGAAGCAAAACGTTTGTGGGACTCAACCAAAGCGCCCACGGGGGGAGTAAACAGGCACACCCCAAAATCCCTCTCATTATGCACCCGCCTTCAAGGGAAGCAGGAAGCCTCTCACCAGCCCAGGAAGAGAAGGCTGATGGGATGCCCGGTGTGTTCTCCCCCTCAACCTTGAGTAGCCCTGCTGTATTCTCCTAAGCAGGCTGTGAACCTGCTCAGACCTCTTACCATCAGGACGACGTCTCGGGCCTCCATGAGCATCTGATGGCCTTCCTTGGTCCCGTTCTCTATCAGGACCTGAAAGAGAAGGAGGCAGCACAAAAACAAGAGGCGACTTTCATGGTGTGTGAAATCCAAGCGCAATGGGCTGGGGAAACGCTTCCCAGCAAGGGTGGGCACCATCCATCCCCACCCCAGCCACAAGGGTTCACCGACTTCACTACTGATGCTCCCCCAGGGTAGTTTCACAGGATACCTGCAACTCAGTTATTTCAAGTTGGGGGGGGGGGGGGGGCGGGAGGAGACCAGGAAGGAAGGATTATACAGTAGATGCATAACCAGTTGAGAGTGCATGAAGAACAGGAGGTTCAGCTCCCTCTAGGCTGCAGAAGTCCCTTACCAGGAAGCCATCTGTCTTTCTCCAGAGAGTCTGCACCGTCTCCACTCTCCGAGCTTGATCTGGGAGCTCATTGAGGGAGAAAGCAGATACCACGAGGTCAAATTTCACCTGCAGAGAGAGGATTATGGTTTTTCATCATCCGTACTATCCTCTTAAAGTAAGGAATGCCCCCAAGCAAGCAGTTTGCTGTTTTTAAGTGTGAATGTTTCATTTAGAGTCAATGTCTAGACTTAGACCTGGAGGATCTGGATTCAAATCCCTGTTAAACTAGGAAGCATTAATGTATGGTCGGGGGCCAGTCCTAATCTCTCAGCCTAACTGCCCAATCCTATCCACCCCACTAGCCCAGAGCGAGCAGTACAGCCTACACAGCGTGTGTTGCATGCTATGGGTCAACCGGGACCAAACAGCCCAGGAGAAGACATTTTTTACTTACCTCCCCATAGGCTGCCTGGTCCCCAATAGGTCTCTCTCAGGCCTACGCCAGCTCCTCTGCTGACATAAGTCTGAGGAGACTCTAGGGGCAGGTCCAGGCCAGGAAGGCGGGGATAGGATTTGGCATGTGCATCGGCCACTGAGATCCACCTCCCTCTTGCCACCGGCTCGCTCCCTGCCCCGCTCCACCCCCATCGCCGACTTACTACCTACCATGCACAGCCTCCTGGACTTTGCGCTGGAGGCAACTGCCTGCAGAACAGCTACTGCGCCAGCAACCCAGAGGCTTCACGCTAGCGGATCGCAAGATCCACCCGCATAAGACCCAGGCAGGTCTGGGCCACAAGTCTCTTTACAGGGTTGTTGCAAAGATAAAGGGCAGTGGGGGAGAAAAGAGGCCCATTTACATTGCCCCAGACTGCGTGAGGAGAGGGTGTTTTTTTTTTAAAAAAGGGAGTGATAATAAAACTAGTCAAGTGGACTAATGCCTCTGATCTCCTTCCGTGCCCTCCAAAGCTCGACACTTCCAGAGAAACGTTGCTTTCATGTTCAGTCGTATAGGTGCCAAGACGAACAAACAAGCAAGGCACCAACACCCCTAGATCCAGGCCAGATTCAGCGATGAAGCGGAGAGCAGAGAGAGAAACTAACAAGATGTGACATTTAAGTAGGACAAGTGGGAGATCCTTGCGAAGTGACAGAGACCGACACTAATGATCCCCACGTCAACCGAATCGCCAGGACCCTCAGGAGTTTGAGTCGTGGTTGATAAGGTCCCACAGGACCCACAGAAGGCGTTTACCCCAGTTGCCTCTGGGAGGGTATGCAGAGCTATTTTTGTACCTTGGGTGAGACAGGGAGAAACTGCCGGAAATAGACTCCCGGGAAGCAGGGCTCCTGGTCCTCAGACATGCCTGAGGAGAAAGAAAAGCCAATGAGTAGAAGGAACGTCTGGACATGAGAATACAACGGGTTGCTTTTATGAAGCAGGTGAGACCAGGAACTGCAGCTCCAAGAAATCTGTATGGGTGGGAAGAGGACAAACCTACTCAGGCAGAGCTGTAGTTCACAATTCTCTACAAGTACCAGGCATAACCTGGTAAGAAGGGAAGCTTAAAAAAAATGAGATCTGTAGCGATTAAGGATGCGAAGATCAGTTTGGAAATGTACAACATAAGCAACGCTGGCGTAAATACTAGGATTTCCAGTGGTGGGTGGATAGGGCTTCTCTTCTCTTGCCTAGATCCTTGTCCCATTATGAGAAACAGATTAAGAAGTTGCACTGAGATTTGGATTAAGTCTTTCAATTTGAACTAAGTGATTGTATTGATTACACTTCTATCTGCCTCTCCTCCATGGTGGATCTCAAGGCAGCCTAAGTGGGGCTCCCAACAGTCTTCCGTTCAGGCCCTGACCTGCTTAGCTGTAGCAAGCGGATGTGTCATGTGTTTCACCCATACAGGAATATCCATCTTTTGCTGCGTTTTGGCATCTGCTACAGTAATCAAACAAACATCCAACAAGATCAGAGTTTTAAATGCTGTTCATTTTTGCCTATATCTGTTAACTTTAGCCTAATTCTCATGGAGACAGCAAAGCTGCTTCTAGATTATACCATTTCAGACTGGGGGGGGACTCACAGAAGATGGGGGGAATCCCTGCATGTAGAAAACTAGTGGGTCAAGGAAGAGGCCAGGGTAACCCTACCTACAGTCTCAAATGGTAAAGCCCAGCACAAGTGTGTCACCTCAGGTGTCCAGATTTGGTTCCATCCCTTTTAAATTCTATGGCTAGTCAAGCCATTAAGAGGAGCCAGACACTGGCAAACCAAGGCACAATCCACAGACAGGTTCTCCAGTGCAGATCCCTCTGAAACGAGTGTGCACGTTTCATTACAATGGATCCTGAGCCGGAGAACATTCCTGCAAATTGGTCCCCAGTGTGCTCCTTATGAACTGGGGAAGACAGCATGTTCCATTACAG
This sequence comes from Plestiodon gilberti rubricaudatus, assembly GCA_026170595.1. Lineage (NCBI taxonomy): Eukaryota > Metazoa > Chordata > Lepidosauria > Squamata > Scincidae > Plestiodon > Plestiodon gilberti. The sequence continues at coordinate 9,787,361 of JANXHW010000006.1, read as the reverse complement.
GACCACAGACATCCGGCTCAGAAAGTCAACAAGCACTTCACCTTCATCCCCAGAGCTCTCACCTTTCATCAGTCTCTCAGCCAAGGCCAACATTGAAGCCGAGGTGTCAATGTTCATGTATTCTTTCATAGTCTTCCCCCAGATGCTGTGCGCTGCCCTACGGGGAAGAAGAGATGTCACTAAGCTATGTATCACCTTCTCCAAATGGTGGAGCTGCTGAGATGGAAGGTCCCCTTGGCTCAGGGTCCCAGGAGATGGCTCTCCTCCTCCCTCCTTCCAGGAACCTTCCCATCATTGCTGCAAAGAAACTCTCAGGTGCCATTTTACCAGCTGACAGCGCCTGTCCCAGAGCCAAAATCCAACAAGGTGCAGGGCTGGAAATCCGGAACTCGCTTCTGGATCTGAAAGACCAAAAAAAAAAACCCCTTTAGAAACTCTAGGCCGCTATTCGTTTATTTAAAATAGCTAAATGATATTCTTCCAAGGTTGGAAGCTATGCATATTCAAACACATCTCAATAAAGCAAAACAGCAAACAAAAATTATAGAACATTGCTTTTTGGGCTAACAACTAACCAAGCATCTGCTGAAATTCAATAAAAGTCTTGCAGGCCTTGTGGGAGACAGCAGAAAAGGGGTCCCCTCTGTCTAAAGATGGGTCATTCCAACTCTCAAGAGCCAATGTGGTTAGAAAAACCTGCCTCACACTGCGACAGTTCATTCACAAGGGGGCACATGATACAAGGTTGTGATCACATTGCCACAACTGGTGCATGGCTTGATCAAGGGAGAGGCAGCTGTCAGGTACAGGAGTTTCAGGTCAGCTGAGGAAGCATTAAGACCCCAGGCAGCTGACACTTAACAGAAAGGGATAGCTGGTAAGAGCTCCTAGAAGACTACTACTATTATAAGACTATAAATGCTAAAGAATACAGCTGTTCCCAAACTGTGGGTCACAATTTTGGGTGGGTTGCGAATCACTTGCTGCCCATGCCTCTGCTTGGCGGTCTTCAGCCCGCTCCAGGCCTTGTCGCATCATGTTCTCCGTGACGTGCATGCTTGCGTCGCTCTTCAGCGAGAACATGACACAATGAGGCTCGGGGCAGCCGAAGACTGCCAAGCAGAGGCTCAGGTGGCGGGCTGTTCACGCAAAAAAATGCAAAAGCTCAGCAACCCAGAGGTTTTGGCGGTGACGTGATGACATCACGTCACTGCCAAAACTTCTGGGTTGCCAAGCTCCACACTGAAAGTAGGTTGCAGGGTGAAAATGATTGGGAACCACTGAAATATTTTTCCCCCTTGCAGGAAAGAAGCCACAGCTGAGATAGTTGTAATCTGCCAAAAGGCTACCAAAGAAAGTCTTTGGTTCAGCAGAAATAGGAGCCTGGGGCTCACTATCTAAATGTCACATTAGCCCCATCACTGAATTCACAATTACAAGAGTAAATCAGAAGCGACACTCTCTAAACATAAATGGACATTAAAAGAATACACAGAGAAGAGACACAGATCTGGTCCTTCACCACCTGAACACAGGCTGGTTACCATGGATTACGAATCCCTAACAACGAATTCTGAACAAGCATCCCAAAAGCTGCAGGAACAACTCACCTCGTGAAGAGCTCGGGACACAGCTGCAAAGACCCCATCCATTCGGGCTGCCATATACACAAAACTGAGCTCTTCCGTGTAACTAGGAAAAAGAAACCACTCAGTTAGCAGAGGGCGCTGTCCTCTCAATCAGTGGCAATACACGGGAGTGGAAGGTGCCCTACTACCGTACTACAACAACAATGAACCAGACAGGAGCCTTCCACTGGGAGGCTTGTGTGGGAAGCTGTGTTAAAAGCTGCAGCTGTTTCTAGGCTGTTACTATGCATCTCCTAGGTACTGTAGATCAAGGATGAAAAAAATACCATTTCCTGGCTTTGCCCATTTCCTTTGACGCCTTATGTTTGGAATTTGCTGCCTCCAGCCATCTGCATGGCCCAGTCTCTCCCGTTCTTCCAGAAGTGCCTCAAGACATACTTTTTCTTCAAGGCCCGTAAGTTTACTTAATACCTCTCTTCCTCACCACCCGCCTTTATTACTTCCCCTTTTTGCCTGTAGATTTAGATGGCTTGCGGGCAAGGACTTGTCCTTACGAGGTTTATGTATGTGCAGAACCTTGTTTCTCAGGCACTTAAATGTCTTTCACTCCGCTATGCTAAAGGAAAGAATGTGTTGCCAAAACAAGATTCAACCTTCAGAGAAACCTCGCTTCCTGAAAACTATATTATAGTCCTAATGGGTTTTTTTATAAAGAGCCTGAACAAGTGCACGAAAATGATCGGTGAAATCACAAAAGCTGAAGTACGGCTGAGAAGGGCATTCAAGTGTGTACACATTTGGATTTCCCTTACAGTGGAGGACTATCCTTATATGGACACACATGCAAGATCACAATAGTTTGCTGTCGATCAATCAATACAGAATGACCCATGTGGCTTCTGCAAACACTTAAAGGTGCAGAACACAACTGAAAGGGGAGGGAGATCATTTGAAGAGACTAGTTTTACAAGTTAATTGGCACTTGGCGATCTAAAGAAAGCATGATCGGTTTGGGACAAACCTTCCCTGAGAATCAGGCCTTTGCGTTCTGGAAGATTTGCCCGGAACACTCACTCCAGTGTCTCCCAGTGGTAAGTTGTTTTACGAATGATATCCAAGACCCTCCTCTGCAGCTTCTTCTCCTTGGCATCATCCAGGTGAGTCAATGAATCTAACAGAGAAAGATTTGTATGGAGTTATTGCCCTGCCTTGTTAAGCTAAGGGTTAGGATAAGTCGCAATAAAGACCATGAGCATCTCGCTTTATGCCAGGCTGGCACATGCGCAGAAGATATGTGGATTGTAGCTCCCTGGAAGAGCATCTGCTGTGATGCACAATGTGCATGAACACTGCCAGGTTCAATCCCTGGCATCTCAAAGTAGGACAGAAAAACAGTTCTGTCTGAAGCCTTGGAGAACTGCTGCCAACCAGTGTTGACATTATTGAGCTAGACGGACCAATGGTCCAACTCAGTATAATGCCGCTTCCTATGTTCCTACACTACAAGCAAAACTCTTCCAAGCTGCTGCCAGCTTTCTAGGAAAAAACCCAGTTGCAAACATCTGCCTTCAGCTTAACAGATCACTGTGTTAAAGGCTACCAGGAAATATTGATATTAAGGGCCAAATGTACAGTTACTGACACGACCAGCTTCTTTCACATGCTGCAGGAGTTGGAGGAATCTGAAGTAAGCGAGAAGACTTGAGAGTTGTACATACCTGAAGTATACAGGAATTGTTGCTTAATACAGTAGGGCCCAGGTATCCGCAGGATAGGTTCCCAATGCTCCCGCAGATACCAGTAACCCACAGATAGGGGGGATGCTCTCCCCCACATGCCCATTACCTTTTTTTCTTCATAGAGCTGGCACCAAGCCCGTGTTTCTTGCTTAACCAAAATGCTAAAAGCAGCAGTGATGAAGCAGGCAAGCAGCCTGCATACTAGAGAGGCTCTCCTGAAAAGCAATGCCACCTGGACCGTAGCAGTTATTTTCACCTTGCGGCATCCTCTCCATCCTCTCCAGTTGCTCCCAAACTGGCACTCACCTTTCAGCTGGGCACGGACTGCCTCCTCCCTCAGCTTCTGCTCCAGCTGCAGGGCCTTCCTGCGGAGGTCCACTGTCTCCAGAGGGCGCTTGCGGCTCCACAGATAGTTGGAGAGGGCTTTGGTCTGTTTCTCCAGATCACGGAAGGAGGATTCTAGGAGAGGGATGACACGTCAAGATCAGTGATGGGGACTCGAGTCAAATGACTCGACTCGCAAGTGTGACTTAGCCACTTTTTCCCTGACTTGTACTCGTACTTGTACTCGTGACCCACTGACTTGCACTCGTACTCGCACTCGTGACCCACGGGACTCGTACCTGACTTGCACTCGTGGGGGTAACGACTTGCCATTTCCAAGTCATTTTCCTTTAATGGCCGGCATCAACACAGGCAGGCAGGCAGGCAGGCGCAGTGGAGACCTCGGAGGAGGAGGGCAGCAGGGAGGAAGGGTTTTCAAGGGGGTGGGAAAGCAAGCCTGACTCTGAGTCCCCCCTTTTGTTGCTGTCTGTTTGGCATTGGCCACAACTCCGAGCGCGAGGGGTGGGGAGGAGTGAGGAAAGGCGAAGCTGCCACAACAGTTCCTCCTCATTGACCAAAACTCCGAGCCCAAGGGATGCTTGGCTCAGCAAGGGGAAGGTGCAGGGAGGGAATAATAAATGGTTTGAATGTAGACATGCTTGTTTTTCCCAAACCAGATGGGTGGTGACAAGACTGAGACGTGAGGGAAAGGGCATAGGGGGAGCCAAGTGGGTGCTTTAAAAGTCTCAGAGGTCCCCAAACACACCCCACACACAGACACCCACCCACCCCATTTTCAGGGGAAATTCATTTTCCCCAAAGTGACTCGACTCGTGACTTGTGGTTTCTGGCCTTACTCGTACTCAACTCGCACTCGTGCAAAAATTACTCGCGCTTGACTCGTACCAAGTCAAAATTGCCCAAAATTTTTGACACTGACTCGCACTCGGACTCGCACTCTTGCAAAAATGACTCATACTCGCACTCGTGACCTAGTTACTTAGATACATCCCTGGTCAAGATGGACGCACCACAGCAGCTCCCTCCCGGTGGCCCAAAGGGCTCGGCTATTTCACTAGGCGATCAACACACACACTGTTTTGCAGCACATTCGCAACAAAAATCCAACTCATGCCCTGAGGTTAGGATTTTATAACAGAAGGGGGCAACAACAGAGGGACTGAACGGAGAAAGGAGTCTAGAGTGGCAGGCACAAATGCCAATAAATGAGCTTGAGCTTAGTAAGGGTTAAGCCAAAGGCTTCACGGAGAAGGTGAGTTGTAAGGAGAAGTGTGAAAAGAGAGAGGCACCACACAGGTTTGTTTTTTTTTGGGGGGGCAGGCAGCAAGGAAGAAAGTGTGGAGCTGTTTAAAGAAGCAGGAGATTGTTGGGCACTTGAGGGTATTAGAGGAGCAAAGGTTAGTCGCAGAAACACATCAGAACCAAGGGCAGAAAGATAGCATGGTCTCCATACTGTAGCCAATACGTGGCCTTTTTTAAACTTATTTTTTTAAAAAACTAAGACAATGCCCCTAGATTCGGTGGGATGTGCATGGTATGTGTGCGCTGGAAGTTCAAATACTCCATCAGCTGCTGAGAACTTCACATCCCTGGAAACTTTCCATATGGACTGAGACAAAAGGTGTGAGTGCACTCCGCTCCCAAATTGAGCATGCACAAAACCAGCTCCTGTGCGCAAACCCCCTTTTGGCAGGGGGCCAAACTACAAGAGCTTGCAACAACACAGGGGAGAAAAAGCCCTTCTAGGCAGCTCAGGGAGTTGGGCTGGTCCCCTCCAGCTCCCACTGTGCCCAGAGGTGGCCCCTTCCTCCCCAGCACTACTAAGGAACCATCATCTTTCAGGGAGGTGAGGAAAGCCAGAATGCACAGATGTAGGGGTGCAGCCTGAAGAGCTTTTAGAAGGCTTGTCTGCTCCTTGTTTAACTGTCATGTTTTATTATTTGTTGCGTAAACCACTTGGTGAGACTAGCCTAAGCAGCACAAGAAAAATGCCTCAATACACAAAACTGCTGTGTACAAAGCAGTGGTTTATCACAGCACCTCTGGAATTGTGGAGACCTAGTCAAAACTCAAGAGCAAATGGACCACAGTCAACAAAAGCCTTGCGGGGCCCAATCCTATCCAACTTTCCTGCACTGATGCAGTCATGCCAGTGGGGTGTATGCTGCATCCTGCGGTGGGGGGGGCAGTTACGGAGGCCTCCTCCAGGTAAGGGCATGTTTGTTCCCTTACCTCAGGGCTGCATTGCAGCTGCATCAGCACTGGAAAGTTGGATAGGATTGGGCCCACAATTCCAGAAGGAAGGTCACTGCCATAATTTTCATTCCTCCCCAGTTCTACTGTGTCACCTTCTGTGGGTTTTACTCACGGGCCACTAGAAAATGAGCTGTCTGTACCAGCTCAGGTGGAAGCCTGACAACTTTGAGATGGAGGATACCAGGGTGCCGCCGGTGTGGAACACTGCCCAAGAACCCTGAAGCGTTATCCACTTGGGAAACTTTGGGAACGACAGTAGCCAGGCCCTGGAGGGAGAAAGCAAGAGGTTATATAGAGATTTCAATCTCATCTCTCCCAACTCACAAAAAAATAATTCAAACATCTTAACAATTTTAAAAACCCAACCATAACAAATAAAAAGACAGCCAGGGAAAACAAGTCAATTCAGCAGGGGTAATTAATATAACTGACTAAAAAAAAAGAAAAGCCTCTGTCAGATGCCCTCCCCCCCCCAAAAAAAGCAAGGAGGCTACTTGGGCCTCCAAGGGCAGGGAGTTCCACAGTTTATCAACTGAATAGGAAAACAAGGAACAGAGCCTCAGATGATGAAGAGGGATTGGGAGCAAATTCATATGGACCATGTTAATATGGTTTGAGATCCAAGATATAATCACATCCAGATCCAGGCATAACTATCGGGAGTAACGCATGTCACACAGGAGTGAGAAATATAGCAAGGAGAGAACAGCTAATCTGGCATACCACCTTCTGTATGCTGCTGGAAAGCTCACACAAGACCAAACCGCCCAAGATAAAGATTTTAACTGTGATCCTCATCTTTTGAATTGTTGGTCGTGAACAGCTGAGCATCACTTAGGTAGAAACACCATATGCAAATGCACACGTAAGGGCATGATGCAGAGCGCAATCCAGCTGTTATCTGTCCCCAGCATCTACATAACACTGGTGGTCTGGAAGTACAATCCTCAGGGCTTAGAAGTTCTTCTCAATCTTACAGGTTACAAGCCATAAGCAACCTCCTGGTTTTAGAAGTGGGTTTTCTCTGTGCCAGGTGCAAGGGAGTGTCAATGGGAAACAGGTTATCTTGTTGTCTTGTGCTCCCTGAGGCATCTGGTGGGGCCACTGTGTGATACAGGAAGCTGGACTAGATGGGCTTTTGGCCTGATACAGCAGGGCTCTTCTTAAGTTCTCTCGAATCCAACATGACATAAGAAGAGCCCTGCTGGATCAGGCCAAAAGCCCATCTAGTCCAGCTTCCTGTATCACACAGTGGCCCCACCAGATGTCTCAGGGAGCACAAGACAACCTGTTTCCCGTTGACACTCCCTTGTACCTGGCACAGAGAAAACCCACTTCTAAAACCAGGAGGTTGCTTATGGCTTGTAACCTGTGATGGTCTTTTCCTCCATGAATCTGTCCAAACCCCTTTTAAAGGCATCTAGGTCAGGTGCCATCACCACATCCTGTGGCAAGGAGTTCCACAGATGAATTACACGCTGGGTAAAGAAATGTTTTCTTTTGTCCGTTCTAACTCTCCCTCCACTCAATTTTAGTGCATGTCCCCTGGTTCTGGTGTTGTGCGAGAGGGAGAAGAAGTTCCCTCTATCCACTCTCTCCATCCCATGCATAATTTTATAAGTCTCAATCATGTCCCCCCTCAGGCACCTTTTTTCTAGGCTGAAAAGCCCCAGACGCTGTAGCCTTTCCTCATAAGGGAGGTGCTCCAGCCCACGAATCATTCTGGTCGCTCTTTTCTGCACCTTTTCCAATTCAACTATATCCTTTTTGAGGTGTGGTGACCAGAATTGGACGCAATACTCCAGATGTGGCCTTACCATCGATTTGTACAAAGGCAGAATGATATTGGCCGTTTTATTCTCAATCCCTTTTTTAATGATCCCGAGCATGGAATTGGCCTTCTTCACAGCCGCCACACACTGGGTCAACCTTTTTTCCTATCATGCTCAACAGATGTGGTTTTTCTATTGCTCAATCTCCATGCCAGGACTGGCTGCATAGGCTGAAATTCTGTCTTTCACACAGAAAAGTGCAAAGTATAAACAAGGGATCCTTCTATAAAAGGGGATTAAGTGCATTTTGGTAGAATAGCAGCCTACTTAGTAGCCTGGGCGGGTGCGTGAGGAAGAGGGAAGGAAGATACAACAGCTGGTACAAAGCACATGTGGAGTCAAGCATAAGCAGTTAAGGTGGCCTTTTGCATCAACATGTACATACGGTCAAGCTCACTTGACACCCCTAAAACCACCTCTCTCTAGATCCAAAACACTGTTTGTCTTTTGTTTGCACATGTGTCTGTCTTCTCCCCCCATGGAGAACAGCTCAGGTTCAAATATGAGATCTCACGTGGCAGGGCTGGGAAAGTTCCTGCCTTAGGAAGCTGCTGTCAGTTTGAGGCTAGAAAGCCCACCGGCCTGAGTGAGTAAGAGGGCTGCTTCGTATCTCTGTGTCTTGCATAACAGAGGCGCGACTGGGTCAGCAGCATCATGTTTCCAACTGGCCAGCCAGAGGCTTCCAATCCAAAAAGCCCACAAAGGAGGGCGTTCAAGCAGCAGCAGCAGCCCTGCCAGCAAGAGCTGCTCAAGGCAGGGCAGCCTCCGCGCGGGGAGTTTCCAAAGGGAGCCGCTGATCACCTGTCAGCGCGCCTGACCCCTTTCAAAGCCGCCCAGCGGAGAGGTCACAGCCGCAAAACGGGGCAGCGAGTGAAAGAGCGCGCAGGGCGTGGCCGAACTGGGGTCCACCGCACGCATCCCAAGGAGGCAGCTTGCAAGGCGCTTTGAAAAGCGGAGTCAAGAATGATGAGGAACCGGCTTCGGGAGTCATGCTGAACCAGGCAGTCACTCGAGTCCGGAGTGATGAATCCGGAGCGGATAACAAGAGGAGGAGGCGCTCAAAAAAACCCGAATCGTGATGACCGAGGGGGAGCTGTGGGAAAGGGGAACCGGGAAGAAAAAAAACCCTGTGGGGAAGCGGGGAGAAAAAAAACCAAACTCACCCTGAACGCCAAGGAGGATCCGGGGCCGGAGACTCCCCAAGACCTCCGCAAGACCCTCGCGGCCGCCATCTTCGATTAAGATGCAGGGCTAGAGAGAATCACGTGACTCCAGGTCTCGTGTGGCCGCCATCTTGGGAAGGGCTTTGTTCAGCCAATCCCACGGCTGGATGCGGCACGTGACTCTGACTAGACCCAATCGGGGGGATGAGTGAAAGGCGATCAGAGCGTGATAAACATGACCGCCGAAGAAGCCGCCTTACGCCACGCCTACGCAGCGAATGATTGGTCCTCAAATAACCTTCGCGTCGTGACGACATTTCTGTTCATCCAAGTGGGGTGAGGGAGAGAAAGTCCGGGAGAGATGCTTATTTGCATAGTTCTGGCTGATTGGCTCGTTTCTTATTCGTTTCTTTCCCCTGAACCCGTGCATGGAAGCGCGCGGCTTGCGCGGTCCGCTCTCCTTCCAGCCACCGGAATCAACTCCCCTGCCCACTGCCTAGTTATAATTAAGTCTAATTTTGCAAACTTTTCTTGACAATATGTTGGTTTTATTTTTCAGCGTGGACTCCACGTAGCCCCCCCTCCACTAAGAAGTACAGTTGCATAGATCATAATAACTGAAAATATCTACAAAGTTTGAGAGCTTTGGCTCCTCCTTGCCCTTACACATCAGAACTATAGAAAAGATGTGAGCAATTACAGAGGTTGCAGTTCTAAGCATATGACAGAGCAATCCGACTTAACGTTTTTACCTGTGTAACCAGTGACAGCGAGAACGTTCCGAAAAGGGATTCAAATCCCCTCCAAAAGAGGAATTCAAAGGGGATTTGAATCTTTTATGTGTGGGAATAAAACAAAAATTTAATGTAGGGGAAGTTGTAGTTATATGAATGAATCAGATGTATTTGCCAAGACAAAACGTCAAATTATACACTACATTAAAAAAATCCTGACACCACCGGTATAACCAGCGAGGGAGGACAGGACAGGAGGCTTTGGAGGGGAGGGGATATTTAAATCCCCTTGAATCCCCTTTCCGTTCTGGGGCCTCCCGTTCTCGCTGCACCGCTGATTACACCGGTGGTGTAAGTTGGATAGGATTGCGCTGTTAGCTGGGAGTAAACCCCATAGAATTTCTAAGTAATCATGCATAAGATCGCACTGTTACTAAAACTTATGGAGTACTGTGTGTGTGTGTGTGTGTGTGTGTGTGTGTGTAAATGTGTATTAGGTATATCCCTCACAGTTAAATTTCAGAAGCTATCAGCCCAATCCTATCAATCCCTATCAATGGCTGAAATTGGATGGAGTCAGGAGATAAGGTTTGCGTGTGTCATTAAAGCCTGCCCCTGCCTCTTTCCCCATAATTTGAGCACTGGTGGCCTGCCAGGCTCCCATAATCCACACCATCTACTCATTTATTTGCTGAAAAACTTTGGTTTGATCGGTTACAAATTGTGAACGCTCTCCTTAATCTGAAGTGTGGAAAAGCAGGAGTTCTGTTCACACGGCATGATATTGATGAGACTGTGTAAGGAAATGAACAGATAATAAGTAGTATGGGTAACTGAGAACATTGGGTCAGCAGCAATCTAGCAACTCTGTCGACTTTCTGCCATTTTGTAGCAGCGTTTGTGCTGATGTTGCATGCAGCAGGAATCCGAAGTGTCTCCACTACATGAAGTTGCTCTCTTCAAAATGGATTGGCCGGCCTGCTGGGTCACAGCCAATAATAATATGTCTTTGTCCCAGGTGGGCCCAGTAGCTGCATTGGCCACGGGAGGTCGCCCGCAGCTTGCAGGTAGTGACAGATAATTGCGCCTTGCTGAGCCGTAAGGCCCGGCGATAGTGGGTTCCAGCCCAGCTGCAGATGTCCTGCAGCTGGTTCCGAGGCACATGGACAAAGCTGTTGGTGTCTTTGCAAGGCCTTGTCATCCCCCTGCGATGCATCATGATCCTGCAGTAATCCTGCCCCGCATTGGTCCGGGGAAAGTCATTGTGCTGCCTCAGGAACTTCTGGTGCCGCGGATTCTGGGGAGAGACTTGGTTCATGATCAGACAGGACACCACCAGGAAGAGCACGAGAGATGCGCTTCCCTTCAAGGCGATGGTCATTGTCAAATTCTGATGAGCCTATAATATAAAGAGGGACAGGTGAGCTTCAGAACATTGCCAGTGCAGCATGGTGTGTTTAAAACTGAGCTAGAAGTGGGGAGCTATAGAGAGGACATCAAGGGTCCATTCAGAATAGCCATCGCCTCCTGCAGGGGCGGAGGTGTCTCTCATTGCACAGCAGAGGCAACTGTGAGCCTCTCATTGCACAGCAGAGGCAACTGTGAGAGGCAACTTCGTTTTGCCATGCGTTCCTGACCCCTCACATTTTCCATGCAAAGGTGAGATCGGTCAGCTTCGCCTTGGGTCAAACTGGACAAGACGTTTGCTGCACGCTTAGCAGTTTCATGTCTCACCTTTTCTCAATAGCCACGAGGCAGGGTGGGAATTAATATGGGGGGGATCTGAATCCTCCCTTTGCCCACCACCCTGGCTATTTGCCTCACAGCGCAATCCTATCCAACTTAAACCACCGGTGTAACCAGTGGGGGAGGGCAGGGCAGGAGGCTTTGGAGGGGAGGGGAGATTTGAATCCCCTTTCAGTTCTGGGGCCTCCCGTTCTCGCTGCACCGCTAGTTACACGGTGGATAGGATTCCACTGTCAGAAGGAAAGCTGCCTTTGCTGCCAGTGGGAGTGGTTTGGCTGCTTGTTGTTGTTCAGTCGTTAAGTTGTGTCCAACCCTTCGTGATCCCATGAACCATATCCCGCCAGGCCTTCCTGTCCTCCACTATCTGTACTGGCTGCTCAGTACGGTACAAAAAAAGTGTCCATTTTACATAATGGACAGAAGATGGCAGCAGAAGGCAAGGGATGTGCGCTCATGAGAAAAGCGCAAAGGGAAAAGCAAAGGCGTCCCTGACAGGGAGACCTGCTTATTATAGAAAAACGATATCCTCGGATTTCTAGGCAGTTGTTAGGGTGACCAAATGCAAAGCAGACCCTGGATCCTGGCACCTTCCCGGGCCACGCAGAAGAGGAAATGTGTTCCTTGTGCACCCCAGCAGAGCCTCGTTTTCCAGCTGCTATTCGCTGGTGTCTCTTTAAAAAGCTGGAAACAGAGAACCATCTTTTTCTTTGTTTTCTGAACTGTTTTTATGTTGAAAGGTGTTGTATTAATATTTGTATTTATTATGATGAGTAATAATTTTGTCAGGTGCAGCTTGCCATGTCACCTGAGAAGCTGCACCTGCTGAAATCCCCTCTTCTACACAAGTATTAAAGGCAGAGGAGCCGTTGCCACTACTGCGCCTGGTCACATTAAAGCTGAATTTCTCTGGACAGGCAGCTCCCCCCCCCCACCCTTCCTGCCTGGACTTGAGCAAACTCCTCATAATGCTCAGCCCCGTAACTAGCTTCAGTGTCAAACGTCAATGCTGGGACACACAAAGGAATGTAATAAAAATAAAAACTCTCCAGAGCATGTGCAGAATTTTTTTTAAACACCTGAGAAACAGCAACCAACAGCTGAGATAGGAGGATCGCCTCCCCAAAACAATGGACAGGTATCCTCCTTGTATGGGATAGCCCAGTTGACATTACTTCCCTGTGACTCATTCCCCCCCCCTTTCCACAGGTATGGATCTGTGTTTTCTGGGTAATGGTGATGCTCTCAGGAGTCACCTGTACTGTTCAGCTCAAGCATTGTCTATCAGGGAATCCTGGAGGATCCTTGCTCAGAGGATGGGAGCAGGGACTAATCTTATGTGAAGCCTCTTCACTCCAAAGGCTGTAAGGCAGTGAATGAAGCATGCAAGACTTAAGAATGAACGTAAGGCAGTGAATGAAGCATGCACTTAATTTTCCTGAGGTGCACTTTAGTGTTTCTGGGCACATGCCCACAATGCTCTGCTCTGGCACACCATCACATCATGTTTGGCCTTTAATACCATGTATTAAAGTTCCTATTACTGTATTGTCCCGAGTATAAGACGCACTTGATTATAAGACGCACCCTTAAAGTTTGGTGCTATTAAAAAAAATTAATTAAATCACTGGCATTAAATTTATGCCAGTGATTTAACGAACAGGGCAATCATGTGCATGTCTACTCAGAAGCATGTCCCACTGTTCTCAATGGAGCTTACTCTCAGGAAAGTGTGTACAGGATTGCAGCCTAAACCATTAATTGCCTGGGGAGGGTGGATGAAAGTGTATGTGATCTTGCTTTACAAAAGGATACAAAACCCAGCAGACAAGAGAACGAAAATTAACAACTGATTACAGCCTGGAAAGGGGAGAGGTATGTGTGCTCTTGTTTTAACAAAGAAAAAGGACATACCATAAGCCCTGCAGGGCAGAGAAGGAGCCCACTGTATCTCTGCCATTATCTCCACTAAAAACAAACATGTGCTCCGAAATCTCCTCTTAGCCTCGCTGCTTCTTCCAGCAATGTTCCATGCTGTTCAAAGGCCCTCACTGCACAGCTGAGCAGCAGCAGTGAGTATTTTGCTGCCCTTTCTCTGCTGAGCCTGGGGGAGGGGCGGCTGCAAACCCGAATTGCAACAGCCCGATTATAGGACGCACCCCTAGTTTAAAAACTTAAATTAGGAGAAAAAAGTGAGTCTTATACTCAGACCAATACGGTAATTAACAAGATAAAACACATAACCAAGGTTTCATTTGTCCTGTAGAGATACTAGACTAGGGCATCAGAGCTAGATTTCAGGTCTCAGTGCCTTTGAGTTTAAATCCAGTCCTGTTCTTTGACAGAAGCTGTGGGAGACAGACAGGGTTTGCGATTTACAGCATGACTAGCAAGACCTCCCCGTTTCTAGTGCCCGACTAGATAGCAAACATTGTCCAGGAAAGCCCCCTACTCACCCAGGTGACTGCCAGAGTGGTGAATTCAATCGTCTGCAAAGCCAAAGGTCGTCCACATTTTCCGTCCCTTCCAGGGGCTCTTTATACGGTGCCTCTCCAGGTGAGAAGATTATTACCGATCACATGGAACTGGACAGAACCAGCAGACAATGAGTGCGTAAATGGGAAGGAGCGCCGGTGCGATTAGGAAGAACAAATGCACAAGGGTCAAGACTTCTATGACCTCAGAGGTTGAGAAAGCTCTCTGGTCACCAGGACACACAATGGTCGCTGAGTTCTAGTTTCTGAGTTTTTCTCCTGGGTATGTCAAAATTAGCATCATCATTCTCTATTTTGGTGAGTGTTAGAACTGTCAGTCATATAAGCTTGGGGTAGTGGTGGAGAGGAGAGTTCTAGAATATTCTGACCACAGCTTCTCAGTTATCCTTGAAAGCACGGGGGGGGGGGATGAAATGTCAACATGAACAATGTTTCCATGCAGATATTGTAAGCATTTGAAGATCATACATGCATGAATTTTACTGTGTATAGCTATTCTGAGAAGAAGCAATTGACTATAGTACCCCGCGCACATGCATACAGAGAACTGCACACATATACACACTAATTCCTATGCTTAATGCTTGTTGTCTTGAAATTGTCTGCAAAGGAAAAAAGTCATTCAAGCAATAAAGCTTTCAGAGCTTTGGTTATCAATAAAAGCTTTTATATCCATCTGCAAATGAAAGAACAACCATGAGCTTACATGCTCTCAGCACATGGAAATTTCCTAACAAAGGTACCTGTGGATGCTGAAAAAGTCCTGTTGTGAGGATTATGCAAGCGTCTATTTTGTGGGTGCATATTGGTGGGGCCACTGCCTGGAACAGCTGTCCAATGAACATAGGTAAAGGTATCCCCTGCTCAAAAGCCAGTCATGTCCGACTAGGGTGCAGTGCTCATCTCAGTTTCTAAGGCCGCAGAGCCAGCGCTGTCCAAAGACGCTTCCGTGGTCATGTGGGCAGCATGACTAACTGAACGCTGTTATCTTCCCACCGCAGCAGTACCTATTTATCTACTTGTAATTTCTTGCTTTCAAACTGCTAGGTTGGCAGGAGCTGGGACAGGAGACGGGAGCTCACTCCGTCACATGGCACTCGGGTCTCAAACTGCAGTCCTACCTTCCAGTCTGCAGTTCAGCGTCTTAACTACTAAGCCACAGTGGTCCCAGTGAACATAGACCACCCCTAATAGACACCTTCATATGAGGAGGCGCTACACATGGATATTTTTTCTTGCCACATCCTTGCACATTCTGAAAGACTAAAATACCTTGCAGGAAACAGCTCTTAGGGAAGTGGGATATATGGGGAAGATGGCAGGAAGATCAAATCTCCTTTTTCACAATTTATTTCTACCTCTGTCGGTTTCCGTGGTTATTTCAGAGCCAACCATTATGTCCCTTTGGCTCTAATATTAATTATAAAAAAATATATTTATCTGTCCTGTTAGAGCAAGAAAAATAATTTATTAAAAATAATATTACAGACTCCTGTGTGGGTAATTCAAGAGCACTAATAGCAGTTTTTGTGGTGTGCTGAGACCCTAAAGTAACCACAAGGTTTTTACCTCAGGTGGCAAAAAGCGTCAGCCTTGCTAATGCAGGGCCCATGAGAGGGGGGTAAAGAGGGTAAATTGTACCCGGGCCCAGGGTCAAAAAGGGGGCCCAGGAGCAAAAGGAGGGGCCCCAGAAATTTCCTGAGATCTCAGCTGGCCTCATGGAGTGTGAAAGACAGAGGCTGGGCCAACCAGGAGGCCAGGACTAAAGGGTAGGTAGACCTAGGTACTGTAGTGGGAAACCTGGTAGACCTGGGCTCCGGAGACTTTTCCAGCCATTGCTGCCCTCACCCTGCCCTGTCTTGCCCCCTCCCTCTTTGAGAAGGGGCCCAAAGAAACTTTGTACCCCCTGATAAAATTCCTCTCAGAGGCCCTGTGCTAACGGGTTGGTGACATTGTCCCTGACGAGACAAGTTCCTTAGCTCTTGTCAGCTCCATGACTCTCCATCACTCAGTTATAAGATTATGGTTAGGCCAACACAACTCCACAGAACACAATAGACAGGCTAGTTTCACAGATGACTTCAGCTCTGTAGAACTCTGAAGTGCAAATGCTGGATTATTGCATCGCCCCTTCTTGACATTCGTAAGCAAATAATCTTAGCACTTATCCCAGGCTTTGTCCCCAAATGGGAAAATAATGTCTCTCAGTTCAGTTTCCACTGAGCTGGTCAATATTTGCTCTCTGATAAAGGAAGAGCCACCCGGAACAATCCTGTACAGGCAGGGTCTCCTGGTTGATCGGCGGCTCATCACTGCATTGTTCATCATTGCTTTGACGCCACTCTCTCCTCGCCTGTTGCCCAACCCCCAATTTCTTATCCCAAAGGTGGCTGAAAGCTTTTTCACCTTACCCATACATTCAAACTCCAAGGGCTGCCGCCAGATTGTTCTTGCTAGGAAGGGGTTGCCTTTTTTCCAGGTGGAGATTTCAAGGACGTGAATGGAAAAGAACTGATTCCCTCATAACCAACAGTAACTTCTAGAAACATCTCACCAGGCCCAAGCATCGATGTGTCTTCTAGTGTCTATAAACTGTCTGAGTCAGGAACATAAAACTGAATAGGAACAGTTGTTTTCTGAAGCTTCTACCTACTTGTAATACACACCTTCCTCAACAAAACCACAACCTCCTTTAGGCTGCAGTCCTATCCACAAACTCAGTGGGGTTTACCTGTGAGTAGATATGCATTGGATTGTGCTGCGAGTTACCCACTGTGATAGGTGACACCTGTTTCACATGTTCCAGCCACACCTCTTTAATGGGGACTGTCCCTATTGACCAGTACTTATCCCTCGTAACACTGCCCCTCCTTTGTACCTGTTTTGTCTCTGGGGGAGAGGCAGGGATGCCTTTTTAAAATGCACACATGGGCACTAACGTTTCGTAAACATCAGCCCCTGCAGGTATGTAGAGGAATGCACATCGATGCAACATGCCAGACCTGACCACGGTGATTCATGCCACGGTGATGTCATGGTTAGACTATTGTAATGCGCTTTACGTGGGGCTGCCCTTGAAGACAGTTCGGAAACTGCAATTAGTGCAGAATGAGGTGGCCCGTGTAGTCACTGGAGGTAGGTGGTTCAACGCTGTCGGGCCGCTCCTCCCGACGGCTGCACTGGCTGCCAATTCGTTTCCGGGCCCAATTCAAAGTGCTGGTTTTGACCTTTAAAGCCTTATACGGCCTGGGGCCAGGGTATTTGAGAGACCGCCTACTTCTATATAGTCCGGCTCGTCTCCTTAGGTCATCAGAGAAGACCCTGTGGGTGCCGTCGCTCAGGGAGGTGCAAGAGGTGGCGACTAGAAATAGGGCCTTCTCAGTAGTGGCACCAACCTTATGGAATTCCCTCCCTTTTGACTTACGAACTGCTCCCTCCTTGGAGACTTTCTGACGAGACCTTGTAAATAAAATAAAATAAATAAGTATTGTTTCCCTGCCACCGTAGTCGCCTCTCCAGATAATACCATATATGCTGCCAAATGTTTGGGGTGCAGCTATTCTGTAATTACGACCAAGTTCAATCCAGGGATTAAGCAGTCAGGAAAACATTCTGAAGGGTTTTTTTTAACTTTTAAAGAAACACCTTATTATGGTCCTTTGCTAACATACCCCATTTCAGAAACTGGGAAAAGACAGCCTGTTGCATTATATGTGAATCCAATGGGCATCAGGCAGAGTTCTAAAATTTTCATTTGAGAATACCCTACATAACACAGAATTTGGTAGCTGTAGCAGAACTGAGCATGCTTAATTACCGGTACATTTCTTTTTTAATTGTGCTCCTGCTACTCTATAAAGCTCCATTTTATACAGATAAATAAAACCGGTAATTCCCTCTTACTTTTCCACTAACATCTAGCATTGAGTTGCAACATCCTCACTCCTGTTTTTTTTTTCCATTGCTATTTTAGCAGCTGATATTAGGTAGATGTAGGGAAAACACAGAGTTGGTGTGTGTGTTTTATATTTATATCCTGCTCTTCGTTCCATAACAGCCAGAAACCTATATTTTTAACACAAAATTAGCTTCTTCTCAAACAGGTGATGGTAGCGAACCGACCACAGTTTTGCAACCAAACAAATCGGGGGGGGGGGGGGGGGACAGACTATATATGCCTGTCGTGTGCTGCTTGTCCCTTATTTGCTTCACATTTGTAGTGATTCATTTTATGGTGGGAAGAAGCTGCAGAAGCCAAGCCAGTTGTTCGTGTCTGGACTGGATGTAGCCAGCAGTCGTCCCACCCGGTCCCAAATCAAAACCTTGCATCAAGGAGAAGTCAATTGACTCAGGGAGCATGCCGTACTTTCTTCACAGTAACAGCTTTGCAGAATCTGTCACTTCTGAATAATCCTATAATCTGATACAGAAATAGACTCTTTTTAACAAGATGCACATTTCAGTCACTGGTGGATTTTTGTTCGTTTGTTCCATTTTCCAATATGGGAATTCAAGTGCCTTTTCAAAACAAGCCATGAAACTTTCATTTATGGAAAAAGCAAATCAGCTTGTTTTCTTCTGTCCAGCATTGGAGGCAACGTCTTTCTGTGGAACCTACAAACTGCCATGTTGTAATTTGCTGCCTTCAGTCTTCCTGGTTTGGATGTTGTTGGCCTGTTTCCAACCACCCACCCAACTTCTGTGGTCAAGTAGAATTCTTGAGAATTCTTGAGAAATTGAGGCCACTGGAAGTAACTTTCACAAGCCATAGCAGTAGCAAGGGGAAATGGGCAAAACTGTCAATGTATGTGCATGTTTTCAGGATGTGAAATTTCTCACTGGAGAAATAAACCCTAGTCGGGGGGCCCACATGGCAGCCAAAGATATTCATGGCTGTGCTCACCAGTTGCAAATAAACAAATAGATCCATTCTACAGGCGCATGACACGATTTTATTGTATGAAGTTGCAAAAGAAGACTGTTCAGTCATGGGATTCTGTTCTCGCCCTTTGCCAGCACCTTCCTTCCATCCTCGGGAATAACAATTTCTGTGTGATCATAATGGACTTTTGGTCAAAGAGCATGGTAAAAATCACAGATGCTGCATATGTAGAGAGATCTACTACAAGCTCCTACTACTGGGTTTCTCCCACTTTGAATGCAGTGACATTCCCCCAAAGATTTTGTAAAGAATCCTCTTAGCAACGACTAGCTTTTTTCCTGCATAGCACTACTGTTCCTTAGGAAGAAGGAATTATTGTTACATCATTTTAAGTATGCAAAGATGGGCAACCCCCCATGAAAGGGGGAAAAGGTATATCTTGTTAGGGTATTGAAGGGTAGACAAAGGTAGGGGAAGGAAAGGGTGGCATATTGCATGAAGGCCAGTAGAGGGCAGTATGTACCATCAAAATACAAGACGGGCAACCCAATACTGCATAAGGATACCCGGCAGGTCTAAAGGGCTGGCCGCGGTATCCTGTGACCATCCTGGGCTGCCCCGGGGCAGCCCAGGAGGATCGCGTGCAAGGCAGCCGAGGCCCTATGAGCCTACTCAAATGTACACCAGCTCTGAAGCTGGCGTACATTTCAGCCGCTGAAGATAAGCTGAACCAGGCTGGAAGAGGGCTTGGGATTTTGGCGGAGCTCACCGCCGATATCCCCGCCCTCTCCCAGCCTGCTTCACCCAATGACCACCCTCTCTCACCGCCTGGTCCGCCCTCCTTCCACCCCTGCCCCAGCTGGTGCAGGGCTTACCTTGTCTGGTGGGCGCAGGGGCAGTCCCCCAGTGGAGTGAGGGCTGTTGTTGGCCTTCGCGCCAGCAGCCCTGGGAGTCGCAAACATGCTTTACGGTGTGTTTGCAATGCCTCCTAGTGGTGGAGCACACACTCCGCTGCTCAAAGTTTGCCCTGGATTGCACTGCGAGGCATATGAGGAAAAGAGGAGGGACACGGGCAGCAGAGGGAGAGGGAAGATTGCATTTTGCTTGGCAGTAACAGCTGTAAATGAGATATACACATGCAGTAAGAGGAAACCTTAATCCTGTTCGATTCTAAAATGGCTGAAAGCCGCCTGTTATCCAAAACTGACTACTCTAGAAAGCAATGTTTCCACAGAATCTCCTTTCTGCATTTGCAGACCTAGATGAATCCTTTGAAGTGCACAGGCACGCCATTTTCGCAGGCCACCCGAATGCGCTGGAAGTTGGGCCTGCCTCTGTAGTTACAGGGGGGCCTCTGGGAACCCCCAGCTATGCGGCAGGCGGTGATCTCAAAAGGGGCGTTACTGTCGTAGTAATTCTCATTGAACAAAGTCCCTCCGTTGCTGCAGATGGCATCCACGTTGACGGGGTGCCCATGGATGAAGGTGTTGGAGGGCTTGCAGGAGCTGGTGGCCATGCCCCTCCTCTGCATCATGAGATTGCAATAGCGCCTGGCATCCAACTCGGGGCTGGTTCTTGGGAAGTCGATGTGCTGCCGGTGGAATTTCTCCAGACGGGTTTCCCTCTGGGTCAGGGCTGGCAGTGGCCCCAGTAAGACCATCACAAGTAGCAACATCGCACAGGCAGCCATCTGAGCCACGGTATCAAGTTCACATAGGGTAGGAAGAGTTACAATTAAAAGCTAAGTAAATGAGTTAATAATATCTACAAAGTAGCTAAAATGTGACTGTTGCTTATTGCTTGTGTGCATGTCACTCTCTATCCAAACATTGGCTGAACTGCTGTGATGTCATGGGATGCCCATGAACAAGAGTCAGGTGTGGAATGCTGACAAGCAGTACAGTTTCTGTGAAGGGAGTGAAAGCTCAGTGTAGCTGAGCAAAACATACACACAGGCTGTTGCCTATTTTACCTCTGTTGAGACACCTTCCACCCCAGTCATTAGCTGAGCTGCTGTGACATCACAAAATGTTTGTCAAGATTCTAACTGCTAAAGGTGGAAGAGCCAGTGCTGATACATGGACAAGCAATGCAGCTTCTGCTAGGGAAGGGAAAGATAAATTTAGCTGAATGAAACACACACACACACACACACACACACACACACACACACACACACACACAGAGGGGGGGGAAGAGTCTAGGAATCAAAGCAATGGTCGTTTCAAAGCAACCCCGTTTATGGAATTAGGAGTTGTTTCATTGGTCCTGGGTAAGAAAGATGGAGTATTTTCTCAAGTCCTATCGTACTGACAGGGACTGCCTGAACAACATTGTCTGCCACATAAAAGCCTGCCGGGTTCAATCTGCCTACACAGGTCCATGCAGACTTGCTCCAGTGATATCGCTGGGACAGGTCCATATAGAGTAGACCCACTGGGCTTACCCCGGGGTAAGGGAAAAAATGTTCCCTTGCCCTAAGGAGGTTTCCAGAGGCTGAAGCTCTTCCGCAGGATGCAGCAGGTGCCACGTTGGCGCTGCTGCATCACCGCGCAGGGAGTTACGGTGGATTGGGCTGTGCATTTATGTGCAGGGATGCTCTTGTTCGTTGCCTCTGGTTTGGCACATGTCGTGCATTAACACACAGCTCACCTACTCATTGAAAAAAGAAGGTCGGGAACTGGAAACTCCCCCCCCCCCTTTATCATGGACAATGTGAGTAGCTACAGGTACTCAGCAAGTAATGTTCAAGAAAGATACTGTACTTTTTGCTTCTTTTTCTTAAAGCCCTGTGCTCATTTTCTGTGTCTGTTCTATGGTTGATGTGTTCTGCTGTATGATTCTCTGCATCCCCTTCTTGCTTCTTTCGTTTTGTCTTGTTTACTTGTGTTCTTTTCAGAGACTTCTTTTCTTGCTCTTTATGACCTGCCTGATCTCAGTTTGTCAGGCAGCAGGGTGGCTGTGGCTCCTCCCAACTGTTTGGCCAGACCAGGGAGAAGGAGCTTTCTCTGAAGCGGTCTGGTCTTTCTCAGCTTGGGTAGTGGCAGCAGAACCTATCATTTGTCCTGGTAACTCCCAGTCTGACCAGTAGATACAGAGGGAAGTGGGAGGGAGAAAGGGTGCACCTGTTTGCAACCCCCCCCCCATGGTCCTCTTCCACCACCTCACCTGCCTAACTTCTGAAAACAGAAGCACCCAGGGGAGGCTCCCTAATACAATTCCTAAATTTAAAAATAAATATAAGAAAGATTGGTGCAAGAGTCAGGAACTTGAAGGAAAGAGGGCTTGGAAGGGTGACAATGGAAGAGAGAGACAAGGAGCGACAGCCAGAGCTGCACAAACCATTACACACAAACAGCCTGGACAGCAGGGGCTCTTTGCACTAGCTCACCTCCTCCATCTTGCTGACAGCAGAGTATCTATCCACTATTTATTATTATTAGGCTTACCAGATCTCCAACCGGGACAGAGTGCTAGACGTTTAGGAGAAGGAATGTGGGCAAGTGCAGCTTGTTAAACCTTAGGGCACAATCCTAGGCTTCTTAAACCTTAGAGCACAATCCCATTGAACACAATGGGGCTTGCTTCTGAGTAGACATGCCTAGGATTGTGCTCTAAGGATTAACAAGCTACACCTGCCCACATTCCTTCTCCTAAAGGTCTAGCACTACTAGTAGTAAGAATAAGAATACTGTATTTATATATCACTCTTCACCGCCCCCTCCCCCAAATAAAATTCACAGGGTAGTTGACATGGCAAAACTTCCCTAAAGCAACTCACCCGAATCGTTAGGTCTCAATCCCTTCGCTTCCAGCAGTTCCTTGCAGAGCAAAATGGTTCTCTCTAAGCAGCTCTTTCTCCTGGAGATTTCGTTTTGTCGAAACTGTGAAACAGGAGAAGAGAGCAAGTTCCCCCCAAAGTCCTAACAGCCAAAATGTTTTGCAATCTGGGACCTTCTGGGAAAATGGGAGGCTCCATTGCGGTGCGGGGGGGGGGGAGTATTGTAAAAAGAAGCAACTGGCTGGTTCTAAAAATCTTGTTGCTGTTACGAAACCGGGTTCAGTTTTTAAACATTTGGAAGTTATAGCAACAGTATTAGAAGTTCTGCAGGGAACGTGGTGGGGGGCCCAGAGTTTGCAGAGCCAGAATGGTCAAGTCTGACAATATGTTTGGCAGAGCAGAAGAAAACAAGTTTGGTCAACAAAACCCTTGGTCTTTATTTCTAAGTAAAGGAAAAAGAACATCTGGAATTGTTGATCTTGGAAAAACTAACATCACTGGCCACTTTTCAACATTCAACTTGCCTGCCTGCCTGCCAAGTTTGGGAGATGGGAGGGGTAGAGATTGCTGGGAAAAAGTCATTGTGAACAACTTCGCTACATGTTTAGGCTAAGAAGAGAACAATTCTTCAGACCAGCCAAGCCTCCTCCCTCTGAGTGGGAAACGACTCGCCTTGCACCTGGTCTTCGATCCTCCTTCCCAGTCCTTTCTCCTCCAGCCAGTGGTGGATCTCCAGGATCTCTGAGCACATTCCAGTCTTGACTCCCTGAGATCCATCCATTTACTCTGGATATGATAGGGATTGATCCCGGAATCATCTCCCTGCAAACTGTGCCACAATCCCACTGAGCCACACAGAGGCGTCGCTCCAGTAGGGGCGGGGCTGTAAGTTTTGCTCGGTCGGAGTCCCGTTTACCGAACGAGCAGGAGGCGGCCCCGCCCCCTCACTGTCGGAGCCAGACCCCTGCAGGGTCTCTTGCCTGCTGCTTTCTCCGCAGGGGAATGGCTCTGACAGTGAGGGGGCGGGGCCGCCTCCTGCTCGTTCGGTAAACGGGACTCTGACCGAGCAAAACTTACAGCCCCGCCCCTACCGGAGCGACGCCTTTGGAGCCACAGTCCCTCTCCAGGGCCGAGGATGGTCAAGCTGGACAGGCTAATTGGGCCTTATGTCATCATGTGGGAATGATTGATGGCTGCTTTGTCAAAGCCCATGCTCTGGTATTGTGATCATTAGCTTGGGACTGGGTTGTGAATACATACCTCTAAAGAGGCTAGCAGCACAACCCTGTGCATGTCTACTTAGAAGTAAGTTCCATTGTGTTCAGTGAGACCTACTCCCAGGTAACTGTTGTAGGATTACAGTCTGGCACCTTATTTGGCTTGATTATGCCACTATAAAGCAGTGACAAGTGGGCGGGTTTATACTGTATTTTTAAATCATTGCTTAATCATGCTGTACTTTATTTTTAAATCATTGCTTAATTATTATTTTTAATTGTTTGGGGTTTCCTGGATGATGGTACAAATTCAGATTGCCCAATAAGGGAAGTTGAGAAGTGTGTATTGAAATGCTCCCCCCATCCCATGCTAACAAAGAAAGAAGCCCTATGGAAGGCTAACGTGTGTCTGTCTGTCTGTCTGTCTGTCTGTCTTCCCAGACCAGGTTTTAGCCTTCTCTCAGAGGGGCTAGATACATAAAATACATGTGCCGTTCTCTCCCCCATTCCCCACAGTGGTACTGCAGCCAAGGCAGAACTGCATCCCACACTTTTTCTTGCATGTGCTTGAGCTGGCTCTGATTCTGAAGCACTGTGAAGACGTTATAAAAGCACATACACCGCTGTGTGGTTGAGGGCAGCGGTAAGAGCCATCGGCAAGCCCTGCCCCATGCTGCTGCTATGCTCTACAGCCCCAATGGCAGCCCCATGGTGTTGCAAGATGGATGGGATGGCTTTGGACGAGGGGCAGCGACCTGGGGAAGTTTCCCTAGAGAGAGCTGCTCCAGGACACAGCGGAACACGGCCACTTCCCCCCTCCTGTACAAGCAGTTTAATATTTACACAGTTGATGTGAAAGAAACCCTTTGACAATCTGGTGCACAGGCAGCCCAGTCCAAACTAAATTCTCCGCTGGCAGAACGTTGGAATACGCATAGGATGATAGGACGCATCTATAGGATGTGCAGTCTATAGGATGCGGTGTGTGCCTTCTTGGCATGGCTGCATCGGGGAGGGGGGGATTTAGTTTGGGTTGGGCTGTGAATCTCTCCTCCCTTCCCTCTGCCTGGAAAAAGCTAAACATGATGAAATGAAACCCTAAGAAACAGAAATGTTGTGCAACTCTAGATTTCAGTGTATATCTGTGACAACGGTTGGTAGATGAGATGCTGCTGGCTTTGTATGTTTCATGTTATTCTGAGTCCAACACAAATTGTTGATGGGGGAAGAACGACAAGAGCCACTCACAGCTTGCATCATTCTCTGAATGCTCCGCAGCTTGGTCTGGCCCTTTAAATCACACATCATTTACAACTGTACATTATTCCGAGAGGGGACTTGATCCCTGGTCACTGCATTTAGGATCCCAGCCTTAGTTCAGCCAGGGAGACTGTCTAAACAACCAGAATTATTGCTGATGTAAACTATTGCTGTGCTTATTTCATGCACTTCGGCTGTCTGTAAGAACAGTCACGTACTGGGGCCATTTGCTCCCATTGTTCCCAGGACTGGGTCTACCCATTGAGGCCCATGATCGGAAATCTCTGTGCCCAACTCACTACATGCGCTACTACATTTGCATTGCCAGGAAGGTTACTATGACTGCCGTTGCAAATTGTCAGGTTCTTATCTCTTAATTGAAATGTCACATCCAAATGATCTCAGACTTGTATTCTGTCTTTCAACACATTTTTCTTCTACCTCCATGTGTATGTCTGTATGTATGTATATGTGTACCTACTTGCCTACCAAGTGGGGATAACATTTATTTCCCCCCCCCTTGGCAATCACAGTGGCATTGTTAAGCATGCACATGATTTATTTTAGTAGAGAGAACAGACTGACAGACCTTTAAGAAAACAAACCATAAACAATCACACTGGAAAATCACTAGCTCAGCTAAGATGTTCGAGAACTGCAGGGTACAGATTGTATATATGCCAGGAGTTACGACAAGTTATTTGCATTCTTAGCTTTTCGATGACTCCACTGGCACCAGGAAATTAGTGCTGCCGCCAGATGCCAGATTTGACATGTCATCAACATTCTCAGTTTGGGAAGGAGAACTCGAGGCTACGGAAAGGGGGAACCATAGAAGCCCTAAGTTCTCCCCCTACTTGCTAAGGGTGCCTCTGCTGCTGCTGCTGCTGCTGCTGCTGCTGCTGCTGCTGCTGCTGCTGCTGCTGCTGCTGCTGTACGGGGAAGGGGCACACAACAGAACACAAGTTCTGCCAATGTTGTGACAGAACTTGGGCTGAGAACATCTGGCCCCAGTAGCCTTCCAACACGCTCTCCGAGGCACACTCTTACTTGGGACTCTCCAGCCATAAGAAGTAGTTATAAGGCCAGGATCCCTTAGGAGTGCGAGTCAGGATGCAAACTTGTCTAAAAAATACATGCAGAATGTATTGCTCTGATTCTTTTCTTTCAGCTGAGCAGGACACTGTATTGAGTCAGTGTATTGACTTTTGGCCAGTGAATCTCAGAATGTGTTTGGGGCCCAGCAACTGCTGCCTGACTCTGCCACCCTCTAGGGATGACCATTCATCCCTCTTACAACTGAAAGAAGGTATCCTGACCATATTGGCCATGCTTGCTGAAACGTCGGTTGGCCGCATGAATGGGCCGGCCCTGCTTCTACACTTGCCAGAGCCATCCCTCAGATTGCAAATTTGGTGTGTGCATGTATTTGGAGAGTCTTCTATTCTACAGAGAAATTATAGGGTTTTAGGGGAGATACCGAAGTCAACAACCAGGATGTTGGGTGTGGGCCACAGAGGAGATGGAACAGAACAAGATGAAGTCAAAAGGGAGACCATGTGAAAGGTGGGGGCATTCAAAGAAATGCAAGGAAATCTGTTGGCCCCAATACAGATGTACCAAGTGACTGTCCAGAGAAGATGAACGTGTGATTGTGACATCACACCCACATCTTATCAAATACAGTAGTCCTTTTCTCCTCGACACAACTGCTCCTTCCCACACGCTCACGTGTTTGATACATGGACATCTTTATGAATGACCCTGTGGCTGGCTGAACAAGAGGGGATGGACACCTGGCCATGCCACACATTCCACTTCTTAGGAGCAATAATAATGTACACCGAATGCAACACACATACATCCTACAGGCACATTCATCAAAGGGCTGGGATTGACTGCAGCTCCCAGTTAAGGGCATTGTGGCTCAGGTTCAGGTTTGTCTCTGCGTAATATGCAAAACTGCCCTTTGTCCTCTGGCTTCTCTTACAACCTTTCCGGGAACAGTCAGATTGCTGGTATCAGAACACTGAATGAGGTGAATGATCGGGATGACCCAACAGTCTAACTCCAATATGTTTAGGCTTACCAGATCTCCAACTAGGACAAAGTGCTAGACCTTTAGGAGAAGGAATGTGGGCAGGTATAGCTTGTTAAACCTTAGAGCACAATCCTAGGCATGCCTACTCAGAAGCAAGCCCCACTGAATACAACGGGGCCTGCTTGTGAGTAGACATGCCTAGGATTGTGCTCTAAGGTATACCTGCCCACATTCTTTCTCCTAAAGCTCTAGCACTCTGTCCTGGTTGGTCTATATATAGAGAAGAGTGTGCCATAAGGGCTTTAGGATGCAAAATAATGCAAGGAAATAGTCAGGGTATTGCAATAATAAGTTTATTTGTTGAATAATAGTAAGCTGAAAGATTCATTTGACACATTTTGGAGTCTGAAGAATTACCAATGCTATTTTTTCCAATACTGACTTTGCACCGAAATCTTGCTAGACGTAGTATGGAATGCAGGGGAGGAGGACACAACATTAAGCAGCATAAGCTGCACATTATATGGAAGGGAGCAGCACACACATTGCCTGCAGCACCGCAAACAGCTCTGAGTGAGAGCTTCACTGCAGGAGAGATCACTAAGCCAAAGCAGAATAAGACCAGCAGCCGTAACCACTGCATTTCCCAGAAGGCTACACAGCGGAGATGAAGTGAACGGGAAGGCCTCTCTCACAGGTAACTCGAATCATCTTGATTTTGCTCTTCCCCTTGTATTTGCAGGCGAGCCCTTTGAACCCTCTTCTCAAGGTGCAGATGGTGATTGGGAAGAGAGTTTTGCTCGTTTGGCTCCCATTCAAGATCCGCCCTCTTGAATTGCAGATGGAGGTCAGCTGCCCAGCGTTTGCATGGATGAAAGTATTGCCTCGCTGGCACTTCAGCTCTCGACGCCGCATCATTTCGTTACAATAGGTCTTGTCGTCAGCAAAGTTGGACTTGGGGTCGTCCTGGTGTCTTTTCAGGAAGTCTCGATAAGCTGTGCCTTCACTCCACGACAACAGGAAGGTGGTCATTACAAAGAGCAGAAGAAGGGTCTGCAGGCGAGACATGGCTGGGCTCTTTGATGCTGGGTGTGTGCGTAATCCTGCAAAAACCAGGGTTAGGAATATTTAATTCCAAACAAAGGACCAGAGACACTAGGCATTACACAACAAGAGAACAGCACATGAAGAACTAGTTTGCACAGATATTTCCTAGGAAGAAGACATGTTTAATCATTCTGCCTCAAATGTGTATACACTGGTTAGTTACTAATAAGGAAGACTGACAGCATTTTTCGGCTTTAAGGGTGGATGAGAAAAATTCATGGAGAACCAGTCCATTAGTGGCTATCAGCCATAATAGCTAGATTGAGTTTCCACTTTCTGGGGCATTGTTGCATCTTTTGACCACCCTGTCAAATTAACATTAACAGTGAATATCCTTTGAATACATTCAAATTGATGATTCAATTCTATTTCTAAACCATCTTCACAAAAGATTACCTGTCCAGTTTCTGACAGGACTCTGGAGTTTTTAGACGCAGAATTTTAGCATGCAACACTTTTTGCCAACATGATAACAAAGTACTAGGTAGAGCTTCACTTGCTAAGTTTCTGCCTACATTTTAAAGCTGATTTTAAAGACCACTTTGCTAGGAATGCTAGGAATATACATGGGACCTGAAACCAGGAGTACTGTTTTTTGTTTTGTTTTGCTCTTTTGAATGATTACTAGTGAATGAAAAGCTTAAGGGCAGTTTGAATTGTTGGTGGCTGGGTGGGCGGGGCTTTGGGCCTGGCTGTGTAAGAAGGGAAGAAGTTGAATTAGTCTCCATCTTGGATTAAAATTCAAGATGGAGAAGAATTTGGGGGTCTCAATACTCTTCTCATACTTGAGTCAAACATTATGGAACCCTAAGAGTCATATTTTTAAACCAGGAAACTCAAGTGTCAGTGTGACATCTCTACTTCTAGCTATGGCATCAGACACTTTTGGAAACCATTCCTGGACAAAACCCAAGAGTTTTGCTCCCCTTTAGATATAAATCGAAAGGCCTAGTCGTGCCACACAGCTACACTCATTCCCATTCATGAGCTTCCTACGTGACCTTGGAAACTGAGCATGATCCACGACTCCAAACTCACCAACTCTTTTCTGTTTGGGCTTCCTTCTAAGAGAATGGATCCCGCTGTCAGCAGAGCTGTAGATTCCAGCCTGTCAAGCCTTCCTTCTTTTGGGGTTCCTGTTTTATACAGCTTGCCCAGGTATGGTGAAGAGCCTGTGGTTGTACGAAGAAGTTTCCTGGACCTCTCTGTGAGTTCTCTCTTTAGTCATCCTGCATGTAGCAATTTCTAGCATACGGTTTTCGAACTAAAATGTGAGATCAGGCAGGCGGAAACATTGAACTTTAAAGCATTAGAACAGTGAAATCAATAGCGCCTCATCAGAACCAATTTCTCCAAGGCTTAGACTCCATACCTGTTTTCAAGAGGGCATCAAGCTTTCGTCAACATCTTTCTCCTGGACCATTTTCTGCTGCCCTAGTCCAAGAACAACAAAATCAGATGGTAGCAAAAATTTGGACAAAACTGCCTGAAATTGCTGCCAGGCAAGAGCCCCCTCCCCAGGCATGGAAAGCTACTTGAGGGAGATTTGGGGCAAAAAAAATTAGCTGTAGGAGTTTTCAAAAAGTTTCAAAAAGGAGTTTTCAAAAAGTTTTCAAAAAAGTCTTGACTGAGTGTCACATGTAATTTGACCCATAAACAGCAGCCTGAAAGGGAAGAAATATGAACCGTTCTGTAGCACTTCACCTCCATGCGCTAGGAAAAAGTTCATCTGTTACCTTTTGTATGTCAAACACCTGTTAAAGACCAAATGAAAAAGGTATCCACCACGTTCCCTAACACAGGCCTTTGTCTCTTTAAGATACAAAGCAGAATGAATTTCACCATTTGTTGCTTATCCCATCACAGTGCTGCAGTGATGGAAGAAGTTGCACCTGGTCCAATTCCCCTTTCTGTGCCACTCTTAAAGGCACAGGAGCGCACCCAGAGCCTGGACGTGGCAAGCCTTTCTACCAAGTCAAAATTTACGGAACCATAAACTTGACAGGAGCTGGAATTTCCATGTTTTAATTGGTCTCATTTCCGTGATCATAACACAGGCCAGCTCATAACACAGGCCATAACACAGAAATAAGCTGGAGAAAACTTATGGGAACATTGGACAAATATTGTGGGGGAAAGGGCCAATCCCTTTTTCCCAATATTCTGGTGGTCCCAATCCAATTCTACCCCCTATGTCTGCTTTCAAAAGACGTTTAAAGAACTTGATTGTGTCTCTCTAACTAACATCTCGTCTAGTTTAGTCTGTATCTGTTACAGCAAAACAAAAAAGCTGGTGACTCCTATTGCCTTTGTTAGAAGCTTTCTGTGTAGAAAAGAAGTAACTGGTGCTTCTCTCATCACTTCATTGGCATACCAGGAAAGGTTTCTTCCCCTCCTGAATTTCTGCATATCATGAATCTTAAAATTAGAGAGGTGGTATTTGTATACTTGTTTGTTGGATTGGTAGGTTATTTGTTTTTGACAAGATGCCATCAGAGAACATCTAATGAGTTATGCTATTGATTGCAGAAGACAATCAAGGATGTTTTCAGGTCATGTGGATGCAGCAGCAGTCCTGACAGGTGAACGCCTCCAGATGTTGGAACCTCCAGAAATTGAAATGTCCAAGTCACCCCCCTAGGCTGCTGCTGCTTCTCCCAATCTGCCATTGAGAAGCAGGCCTCCTCCCTCCTGCACTGCTGTAAACCTCTTCTGCTTCTGCAGCCAAACCACCAACCGACCTGGGTTGAGACACACATGAGGAAAGGAGAGTTTCCCAAACAATGTTTTTCAGCGGTGCAAGAGAGGGGAGCCAGAGCCCTTTGAGTTCTGTGGAAGAGAGGCGGGGTCCAAAATGAAGCTGTGTGCCAGAGAGTGGAGCCAGGGAACACTTTGTCATCCTACAGTGGGGAAGATTCTCCAGAGGCGTTTCACAGGAAGAATGGAGAGGTGATGGTGGCCTTTAAGACAGACTGAGTGTAAACCAGAACAACATGTCATCTCAGACTGTAAGCTCCTTGATGCAGGAAACTGTTTTGTTATTGCTCTGTAAAGTGTTATATGCACAGTGATGGCACACTGACAAAATTATTTATTTATTTTATTATTTACCATATTTCTATCCCGCCTTTCTCCCCACGGGACCCAAGGCGGCTTACAAAAATACAAATAATACAAATAAATTACATTTTACATTTTAAACAGCAAAAATTAATAAAAACATCTAAAAATTGATTATTGACATTTATTGTTGCATAAGCTCTTGTAGACTAGAGCCCCAAGTGCGTTGAAGTGTTACCCTTCGCTGACAAGCATATATGGACATGGTCTAAGACAGGGGTTCTCAACCTGTGGCACGAGTACCCCTAGGGGTACGCGGACCAATGGCAGGGGGTACGCCAGAGCCTGCCCCTTATCAGCATCAATCAGTAGTTAATTATTTGTTAATTAGAACTTAAATGCAATCCCCCCGTCCGTCCGTCCGTCCGTCTGTCTGTCTGTCTGTCTGTCTGTCTCTCTCTCTCTCTCTCTCTCTCACACACACACACACACACACACACACACACACACACACACAAAGAGAGAGTTAAGTAAGACATTTTTTCACATTTAAGATTGTTTTAGTACTTTTTTATTCAATGATTAATTAGCTAATTAATTAATCCAATTAATTACCAGGGGGTACTTCAGAAAATTGGACCGTGATAGGGGGTACCCGGGTCTCCAAAGGTTGAGAACCCCTGGTCTAAGACTCTATGAGGAAGAACCAAGGGACAGGTCTTCGAATATCACCGTATGCACAGTTCAGTGACTGTTTTTCTGTCACTCATTCATAGGCTTACCATTCGTCCCGGTTTCGCCGGGACAGTCCCGGAAATCGGACCCGATTCCCGGTCGTGTCCCGGGGGACGAATGGGCGCCGCCATCTTTTTTTTAAATTTCAAACTTACACGAGATGCCCTCACGAGATTTGGGCGCCGACATCTTGGATCACGCGAGATTTCGTGACCCAAGATGCTGCCCGGGAAGTTTGAAATTTAAAAAAAAGATGGCGGCGCAGCGAGCGGGTGCTTCTCCCGGTCGTCAGCACCACCGGGAGAAGCACAGTGCTTGCCCGCGTTGTGCGAGCCTGCTGGAGGCTCGCGCTGGCCGGGCAAGCAGGCTGTGCTTCTCCGGTCTCCCAGCGGCTCCATGCGGTGCCGCTGGGAGACCGGAGAAGCACAGCCTGCTTGCCCGGCCAGCGCGAGCCTCTAGCAGGCTCGAACAACGCGGGCAAGCAGGCTGTGCTTCTCTCCGTGCCGCTGGTCTCGCAGCGGCACCGGGAGAAGCACAGCCTGCTTTTTGCCCGTGTTGCGCGAGCTCCAGGGCTCGCGCAACGCAGGCGAGCAGGCTGTGCTTCTCCCGGTGCCGCTGCGAGACCAGCGGCACCGGGAGAAGCACAGCCTGCTTCTTACCTTGTGTTCTCCAGGGCTGCGCAACGCAGGCGAGCAGGCTGTGCTTCTCCCGGTGCCGCTGGTCTCGCAGCGGCACCGGGAGAAGCACAGCCTACTTCTTGCCTTGCTTTGCCTTGCCGCGGCCCCAGCCTGCTTGCCGCGGCCCCAGCAGCAGCAGCAGCAGCGACCACGGACCAGTGACCAGCAGCGACCAGGTAAGCTTATTTTTAAATTATATATTTTAATAGAAATATTAATTATTTATTTAAAAATTCGCGCCCCCTTTACTTTATTAATTAATTATTTTAAATGGATTATTGATTTAAAAAATTGCGGACGCGCTTCGCGTGGCGGGAGGGGGCGCTTCGCGCCCCCTTTCTTTTACATTTTATTCATTAAAAGGGTTTCTTATTTTTGGATTAATGCTTTGTTACGAGTTTTATTGGCTTTTTTATTGGCTTTTATTGGCTTTTTATTCGTTGTGCTTGAGAATGGCTTTTTCGTTGTGATTGTGAATGGGACTTTGGTCTTCGTTTGGGCTGCTTAGGATTGATTTTCGTTGTGCTTTAGAGTGGCTTTTTCCTTCTGGAGGGGACTTTGGCCTTCGTTTGCCCTGTTTACGATTGCTTTTTGGTTTACGATTGGTTGCGGTTCTTTGGCCTTGCTTTTTCGTTGCTTTCACATTAATTAATTAATTAATTAATTACCTCGGGGGGGTATGGGGGGGTGTCCCGGTTTGATGTTTGAAAAATATGGTAAGCCTACTCATTCAGCAGGCTTAGCTTTGTGGGAATTCACAGGAAAACCTATATTCATCATTCACAAGTTTCATTCAGAGACTGGCAGCTGTATGCCCCCTTCACACACCTACACATGCACACATGTGTGCATGCACACACACATGCGTATGCGCGCACACACGCACACATACACTCACATGTCGAACAGAGACAGGAAACATTGTAAGACCAAGGAAGATCCACTTTATGGTGTGCAAACTTTTGAGTTATACAGAATTCCTCTACTGGAAAATGTTGTTTCCAGGTAAAGGGTCTAACTCCAGCTCTTTCTGCAGTTTCATTTTGGATCTCTTCCACTGAGCTCAAAGTAGAATTTATGGGCCTACTGGGTTGTTTCCCATCCTGCCATTGACCAGATCCAAGGTAATCATGCCTGCAAAATTTCCCTTGTACACGTTTCCTGAGAAAGTCAAATTTTGATTTTTGTTTAAAAAAAATTTTTAAATACTCTTTACATGCATGTGCAATTGTGCATGCAACCAAGATTACATGTTGTATTTGGGGGAGCATGTATATGCATGTGCAGAGATGTACGGGCTTGGGGGGGGGAGTCAAAGTGTCAATTTTAACAAGCAACATGATAAGTGGAAGACATTTTATATAACATCCATTGGGGAACAAGTCAAGGTTTTCTGCTTGACAACCAATGATGAATCTTTTTGCAAACTGTTCATTGGATCCAGAACAAAAGAGTTCTGGAGATTAGCAGCCTGATCCGAGAGAGACTAAACAAAAACACTGTCCCCTCTGGAAAAGGTGGGTACCCCATGTGTCCCCTTTCTCTCTGCCCCTCTGTTCT
Source organism: Plestiodon gilberti rubricaudatus (assembly GCA_026170595.1). Lineage (NCBI taxonomy): Eukaryota > Metazoa > Chordata > Lepidosauria > Squamata > Scincidae > Plestiodon > Plestiodon gilberti. Next base: position 9,753,145 of record JANXHW010000006.1, on the reverse strand, counting down.
TGTTACTTTTCCTGAGATCTGTAGGCGTCCTCCCCTCTTCCATTTTTTCTGGAGTAGTTCCTAGTTAATGGAAACAGAATGTCTCCTTTCCTGCCACACCCGGGTGTTTTTCTATCCCGAAGGGTGAACACCAAAATAGATTTACTGGAATGCAAGATTGTGCAAACTTTATGCATCCGTGGAGTTTTGGGGCAAGGATGAGACAAGCACCAGCATTAAACTCTTGAGTTTCAGGGACAGTCCTATTTTCTAGGCAACCCCAGAATACTACATGATTTGACTTAACACACATTATGTAATAGGAGAACCCAGAGGTGGAACAGGGTTGTGGCAGAGGCTTGAGCAAAGAGGCATCAGGGGGCCCCTGCCCACACTCTTAAGGGCTACCCTAGGGGCCCTATGGCTTTTTTCCCTCCTCCCCCCACCCTCTCCATTTTTTCTTCCCATCCTGCCACTTACCAATTATTAAGTGGCTGAATGCAAGTGCATTCCTTCCATTTGACTTCTTATCTGGGACTGTTTGCCCCATAAGTCCCGTGCAGTCATGCAGAGGAACATAGCAGCAAGCCCCATTGGCGACTTTGGTGGAAGGGGATGGAAGTGTACTTCCTTCTTCCACTTCCCCAATGAACAATCCACCCCCATCTTTTTACCTTCCTGGTTAGCTGGACAAGTACAAAGAACAAAGGGTGTGTGTGTAGGGTGTGGTTTGGTGGCCCCTTTTGTCAGGGCCCAGCCGGGGCCTAGGCCTTGCTTAGCCAGAGTCCTGCCATTTTGGAATCCTTTCTAGCCTGACCTCGTTGGGGCTTTGAGAAATGTCTTGTGTGCTTACTACACATCACATTGATAACTGCCGAGTGGGAGGATGAAACTAGGCAAGGCTGCTCCAGCTTGAACCGCAGAGCTGCAGATATTTGTGATAAACAGGGGCGAGGTTATTAAAGAAAAAGGGAAACATCCTGACCGCAGAAAGACTATTTGTTTCTGAAGAAAGTCAGCCCCCACCCACCCCCTTGGAAAGCCCCTCTGCCCACCAACCTGACTTCTGCCCCTTGGCTGTGACGCCCCGGATAGGACAAGAGGAAGAGATGAGGGAGATCTTGGGTAAGGGGCTGGGCTGGGGTGGCCTTAAAAGGTGTTTGCACAGTAGAATCGGGGTCTCTCTTCCTCGAGGTTGTAGTGGTGTCATCCCTTCTGTGGAGACAGCCAGCCTTGGTAATATTCTCTGTGTTTCTTGTTTGTGTGTGTGTGAGCTTGTCTTGGGCCCATAATAAAACAGTCTCACAAGCAGGGCTATTTGTCACTTTCGCTGCTCTGTAACTGTTGTCAAAACAGAGCAGACGTTTGCTGGTAGTCTGAGTCTGAGACGTGTATTTCCTTCTGACCAAGACAGGAGCAGTCGGGCTGCCTCTCGTCGACGGAAGCTGGCCACTACTTCTGTGCAGAGACAGGGAAGTCCCTGGGGAAGGGACTAGCTAGCCCTTCCCTGGGCTCCGGGACCTGTTTATAACACTTTCTCAGCACCCCTGTTGGTGCTCCACTGGGGGGGGCACTAAGAGAGGGGTGATCCCAAACCAGGGGCAGGGTCACCCAGAACGCCACCTGATGCACCCCTGCAAACACACTGTCCCTGTCAAGGAAACCAAAGTCCCGCCCTTCTGAGTGTGACAGCAACGCACGAGGAGCAGGGAAGGAGGGGGATTCTCTGCTGCAAGCGGATCCTTGGGGCTGGCGTTGGAGGGAGGCAGCAGCAGCAGACTCAGAGTGAACGACACCCCCAATCCGCTGCTCCCTTAGACCCCTTGCAATCTGCCGCTCATGCAACCCGCATCAGGTAGCTTTATGGATGGGCCTGCCCTGCCCCAAACCTCCCCTTTTTGTTTTACTTTCCCAGCCCGCTAGACCTGCTTGCGGCCCTGAGAGAGGAGCATCCAAGGATAACAGCTGCCTTTTGCACCCTCCCACAACTGGGCTTCATCTCTCTCTCTCTCTCTCTCTCTCTCTCTCTCTCTCTCTCTCTCTCTCTCTCTCTCACACACACACACACACACACACACACACACACACACACACACACACACACGGGTTTCCTTGGAAGCCCAACTGCAGACATGGAGGGCAAGGGAAAGCAGCCATGACACAAGTCTCTCCGTTGTGTTCCTCGTATTAACAGTGCCTTTGGGCTCTGGCTGCTGAGGGCTTCAGGGATGGCCAGGTGGGCCCTCCGGAGACTGTGGACCTTTTGCAGGTGCCTGACCTGGACATACCCTGGTACCATCGGTGGGAGCACCACGATTGCTCTCACTACTGCATAGGCTCACAGTGTATTGCAGTGTCACATTTCCACATTTCCATTGCAGTTGGATATATGGGGCTTTGTGCAACTAGAGTTGCCAGACTTAGAGTTGCCAACTTTTCAGAAAACTGTAGCTGTGCCTATAACAACGGTGGACTGCAGATCACTGTTCCCTCTAAGCTGCACGGCTCAAAACCGAGCCCTGCTCGGCTCAGAGCTCGGCGACTAATGCGTACTTATTGGGAGTAAGCCCTACTGAACATAGTGGGACTTACTTCTGAGTAAATAAGTATAGAATTGGGCTGTTAGTGAAACAGTGTTTAATTTAAAATAATGTGTTTATTTTAAATGCATTGCATTTTATTTGAAACACATACCTTGGTACGTGGAGCTCATTTGTAAATACAAAATTATACATAAATAACTATGATTTTAATCGCAAAATTATGTTCAATAAATAAACAATGCATCAAAAGAAAATGTAGCTAAGAACTCTTAAAAATCAAGAATCCTCCATAGCTGCAGGGTCTTTCAGTGTTAAATACAGTATTTAACGGCTGTTTTTAATCCCTCCTTGTTGTTGAAAAGGTCAGAGGTCCTGTCCGGGGCTTTGGTTTTGCTCGGATCAGCCAGGTTAACCCTAACCCTAACCTTTCCAATGGTGGTTATATTGAGTTAAAGCTAAGGGGGAAAGTGGCTCTCCGGCCTAAGTGCCTTTTAGTGCCCAGGATGTGGGGAGTATTATTGCTACAGTGCCCCCCAGTGGCAAAGAAGAACATTGATGCCATTATCTTAATTTCTTTTTCCTTGCCAACAGTGGAAAGAATGAAGCCTTCCGAAGGAGCCTGCTGTCTTCTCCTCTTCTTGCTGGTGGCCGAATTGTTGCCTGGAGCCTGTGGCAGAAACCCCCGCTATGAGAAGTTCCTCACCCAACACCGGGATGATCCCAAGAGCAACTTCCGTGACCAATACTGCAATACTATTATGCGCAGGCGTGACCTTACCTGGCCCCAGTGCAAGGAGGTGAACACCTTCATCCATGGCTCCAAAAAGCAAATCCAGGCTGTGTGTACCGACAACGGAGGGGTTCCCTATGGGAACCTACGGCGTAGCCTGCAGCACTTCAGGGTCACCACGTGCACCCACAGGGGTGGCTCGGTCCGACCACCATGCGAGTATGACCAAAACACCTCGCCCAGGTATATCGTCATTGACTGTGTAGATGGCTGGCCCGTACATTATGATGAAAGCCAGATTGTGACGACTGTTTGATACCCAGCGGGAAGAAACATTGCAACTTAAATCCGGCGGCATCACTCTTCTGAATTTCTGTGTCGATCTTTGTCATCTAGCACCCAAACCAACATGGAGCCTTTGCCCGTGTTTGCTGGCATTCGCCCCTCGTAGCCCACACTCGGCTGCGCCTCCCCTCTCTACTGTTTGTGACGCTTTCCTCTCCTTTTGTCATTTTCCCCTCTATCGCAATTTGGAGTGGAAGCTCACTGGGCCAGCCAGGGGTGCCTGTTTTTTCTGCTTGTTCCTCCTCAAAGTGCCATGTTTACTGATGGCACTGCATACATCATTTTAACAATATAAACTTTCTCTTATTAATTTCATTATACTACCGCATAACCATGTAGCAATCTTCTGGATTGCAATGTGATTGCATGTGAAACGAGCATTAAAGAAAAATAGATGATTTAAAACGTGTTGTTCATAAAGTCTTCTCCAATGAGGTTTTATATAAACGTATTAAATGTTCTCAGACGTTTGTTGCCTAATTTTTGATGCACACTTACCATATATTTTAAAAAAAATGAACATTATGACCTCCAAGGGCAGCATCTGTTGGGAATCAGGATTTGCATCAGGGCATCTGCTAAAAAGTTGAATTACTGTTTCCACGCCACACACTTTCTCCACCCTCTTCCCATATTCTCATTCCCTGTTCCATTATTATTATTATTTTACGCACCCATGTTCCTCTTGTGGTTACACTACAGTGGATTTTCCCTCGCTCTGTGCAATCTCTCTCTAGACGACTAGCATCCAAACCAAGTTGAGGTGGTAGAGTTTGGAGGTTCGTAGGATGAACAGAACTGTTTCAGACTCGGGTGGGTGATCATATTGTTGAGTGCTCCTGCATATCAAAAACTCCTTGCAACTAAAACACACGCGCACACACACAGCATGCAAAGGCCATTCGGCTCTGCTGGGCTAGTTGCTTCGTCAGGACTTCCAAACTGCAGTCGTCATCCTCCTTCTCCCAACCCTGCAAGCTATTCTAGCACCATTGTACCACCTCATCACTGCCCAGGCACAACTCAAGCCCTTTCAGCTCCTGTATCTCACCTCGTGGCGCCACTTCCCAGGCTGCCTTCCTTTTTTCCCCTTCCGGCACACCATGCTCACTGCCTCCCCTGAACTCACCAAAAGCTATTTGCTAGCCCTGTTCTTTGCTCACCGCGGCTTGCTCCTGCTCCTCTTCTCCTGTGTGGCCACTTCTGCCACTTTGAAAAGAGTGGTGGTGTGGGGTGAGGATCCAAAAAAAGGATGCTGGGGAAGGAGTAATGTTGGCCGCTCTCGTGGTCACCCCTCCATACCTACCCCCATGTTCTTTTTCCTGGTCAACAACGAAGAAGAAGAAGAAGAAGAAGAAGAAGAAGAAGAAGAAGAAGAAGAAGAAGAAGAAGAAGAAGAAGAAGAAGAACACATTCTGCCTTCCGCCACCCTCTTTAATGTGTCACTTAGCATCCAAGGCTCACCTGGCCTCATTAGAAGACCAGACTGGTTTCCACTTCATTCTTCTGCTTGTGCAGATCAGGTCTAAGCCAAGGCTCATGAAAAGCACTTGTGCACACAGCACATAATTAATGTATGGGATTCAGCGTTACAAAATGTGGTGAGTTGACTGGTGCCACATAGTGCCTGCAAGACTGAGCTGTGAATCAGGAAGTTCCCAGTCTGAATCTCACCTCTGCCAGGATCTCACCAAGTCTTTCTGTGTTAAATACAGCCCTGTGTTAAAGAATGGCCTTAGGCAGCCTCAGTCCTTCTATCTGCAATATGGGAATAATACTGACCTTATAAGGTTGTTGTAAGCACTACTTCAAGTTAATTGATGTGAAGCGCTTTGCACACTCAGAAAGTACAAATACTATATATCATCATCAGAGCCAGCCCAAGTACCAAATATTGCCCCCTTACCTTGGGATATGTCAGCTTCTTTTCATCTGATATACTCCAGTCCATTGCTCTCCTCTGCACTTCTGCTCTTTCCCCCTTTTTCCAATCCAGGGAGTGGGAGGAGGAGGAGTATCAGTGGAAGCAAGCAGGCAAACAGAAGTGGGCCTGAGGCAACAGCTTCAGTTGGCCTCCTGGATGAGCCAGCCCTGATGATGTTGAGGATTCCTTCAGTTGACTTTAAAAGGGGATTAGACAAATCCATAAAGCCTTAGTGTTTGTGTTTGTGCCTCTATGTCCTGCATGTGAGCTTCAAATGTGTGTGTGTGGGGGGGGGGCATTTGGTTGGTAACTGTGGGGTAGCACAGTTGGACTAAAGGGCTAGATGGGCCTTTGGCCTCATCTAGCAACACTCCAGCAACATCCTTATACCATGCCGGTCTCCAGGACTTCATCAGAGTCCAGACCCTTCCCATGACCGGCCTGACAGTCTGCCTCCAACAACAGAATCATGGGGCAATTCAGGAGCAGGAAGACTTGCCCCGAATAAGTTGCCCTCCTTGGGCATGGACACTATCAGCAATAAGCATCTTGCCACAGTGGAGGGAAGCACTTCCCAAATAGCACTGGGCATCATGCTCAGTGCACACAGATGTTCTGGCTTGGCTGTGCCATGGTGCTACCATGCTAGAAGACCAGCCACTCGGGGCAGCCTGTATACGATGAGCAAGAGGAAGAGATCGACTGATAGGACAGGCAAGAAGAGAAAGCAGTGGATGGACAGCCAACTCCAAAATGTTCTCCAAGAAGAACCTCGACATGGCGACAGCAGCCAGAATGTCTAGGCGGCATTGTGTGTAGGAACAACAGACCCTCCGTCCAGACCAGACCAGCTGCTCAGGGTGGGAGATGCTGTTTATGTGACGAAATGAAGTCATCTAGTTAGAGGGAGAGAAGGTAAAGGTCAAGGGATCCCCTGCTCAAAAGCCAGTCCTGTCCGACTCTAGGGTGCGGTGCTCATCTCCGTTTCTAAGGCTGAAGAGCCAGCGCTGTCTGAAGACGCTTCATTGGTCATGTGGCTGGCATGACTATCGGAACGCTGTTACCTTCCCATCAGAGCAGTACCTATTTATCTACTTGCAACTTCTTGCTTTTGAAGTGCTAGGTTGGCAGGAGCTGGGACAGGAGACGGGAGCTCACTCCGTCACACGGCACTCGGGTCTCGAACTGCTGTCATGCCTACCTCTCAGTCTGTAGTTCAGCGTCTTAACCACTAAGCCACCGCAGCCCCAGAAGCAACAAATCCTGCCTCCTGCCAATTCCATTGAGAAGGAAAGCACTTTTGCTATGTATGAAGTCATAAAGCCAAAAAGGTGTTGGAGGAGTGGATTGACAGCAACTGTGGTGACGGCGTCACTCAGTCCTGATGCTGAGAGACATGTCCCTTCAGAAAGGCAGCCGAGCGCCAAAGATCGTGTTCAACATGCTCCACTAGTCTGACTATGGCAGGGCCCCCTGCCAGGAATTTCTGGGAAGCTTTGAAACATTCATTACCTGGTGAGTTAGACGGCTTCCTTCTTGAGCTGTGTTCGCACTGTGCTCTGCCCACCTGTATGCAACTGGTGCCTTGATAAAAGAGGAGGCTCAGAGAGGAACTGGGCTTCCAGAGCCAAGCTTGATCCAGGTCTCTGGCACAGAGCCCACGGGCCCAACTGGTAAGTCAAACTCTGAAAGGAAGGCAGTCTTATGTCGATGTTTTTTGAGGAGTGAAAAGGCACCGGGAACCATTTGTAGGCAGGGTGGCTGCAGCAGGTAAGGGGTGACTGGACTTAAGGACTGGATGCGAGGACACCTGGCCTGGGATGTCAACCCTGCCGCATGGGTCCAAACGAGATGTGATATGGGAAATGGATGCTGGAGATTTCTCCAGTTTGAGTTTGCATGGTTTTAAAAACACAACTTCATTGTATGGGGTGCTAATTTGATCAGGGAACTGGAGTTGGGATGGAAAGGTTATTCCTCTTCTGACATATCCATAACGCTGCCGTTTGCCCCATAGAGGAAAACATACAGGGCAAATGCTAGTTCCGGGGAGAGGAAATTTAGATAAAGGAATTGGAGGTGGAGGGAAGGGTCAATCCCCACCCCACCACTGCTTTCCCAGTCAGCTGCCCATGTTCTGACACTTCCAAAAAGAGCAGAAATCCTTGAATGAGAATCTCCCCTGTCACACATGCCCCTCGATGTTGTTAGCCTGTCAACCGTGCATTGATAAGTTTGGTCATCTCAGAGCTATAGATTGGGGTCTTCTGTTCTGCTCATCCAGAGACAGAAAAAGCATGTGGTCTAGTTCTGTGATTGTGTACCGCTGCAACTGCAAGTGGAGAGGGTATCATGTTGAATGACTGACTGTCTTAAAAAGCCATCACAGCCTATCCCAGTCCATGATGAACCGGCATGTCAGAGAAGAGGGTTTAGTGCAGAGCGGGTTTTTTGTGAGAACCACATCCCAACGTGTGTGCGACAACCTGCATCATTAAGTGAGAAAGACCAAACTGTGTTTTTCTTGCACATGCTAAATGCACTGAGATGTTCAGTGGCATAAGGATCCCCCACTGATCCCCGCATCACTCTTTGTCATCTCTACTTTTTAACTTCTTGTTTCTCTTTGAAGTTTCTCCCAAGCTGCAGGACTCACCCTGTACTATGGAGACTCTGAAGGGAACGTGGTCCCTGCTGATCTTGCTCCTGGCAACCCCCCTGGTGTTTGAAGCCTCCTGCCAAAGCCGGCTGAGGAACAGGAGGTTCTACAAAGAACATTATGACTTCCCCAGAAGCAGCTTCTTGGGGAACTACTGTGATGGCATCATGGAGCAGAGGGGTCTCACCACACCCAAGTGCACAAAAATGAGCACCTTCATTCATGCACCAAAGGAGGAGATTGGGGCAGTGTGTGGGGAAGGTGGAGAGAGATACCAGAAAGGCCAGAGGACCTATCGGAGAAGCAAAAATGTTTTCAGTGTGACCACATGCAAGCTTAGAAGACGGCAAGGTCAGAAGCCCTGTTCATACGATGGAACCAACGCTCTCAAGTATATTGTCATAACCTGCAGAAAGGGGCGGCCTGTGCATTTGGAAGAGATTCAGAACTGAAGTGCCATTCACATGTCCATTTGCCACCCAGATTGAAGCCCAGACGCATTGATGCTTTGGGTGGATTTGCATATTGTCATATCTGTCCTAGGAATGGTTCAGCTGGTGTTCAGACTGCAGGATAACACATTCTCAAATATTTTTGTAAAGCAGCTGTGAATTACAGCCCAATCCTATGGGGGGTCATTGCTGCAACTAGCATTTGGGTGGCAGAACACGCTTTTCGGCTGTTGTGAAAGGCGCTCCAGAAGCACGCGGAGCCGCGTGCTTCCAGACTGCCACTGGAGAGGCAATGAAGGCCCAGTGTGCAACGGCAGGAAGAGGAACACCCACCAGTGATGGTAAGTCAGTGGGGAGGGTGGAATGGGGTGGAACGGGGGGGCAGGAGGCATGTCGGAGGCAGGAGGGGGACACTTAGCATCTGGTGCAAGTTGTCCGTGCCAGCCCCTCCAGAACAAGCTGCCACACCCCCTTTGTGTCCTTGGACCTGCACCAGCTAAAGAGCTGGCACAAGTCTGAGAAGACCCATTGGCGATTGGGAGGCTTACAGAGGGGTAGGGGAAAATAAATTCCCTTTCCCCTCCCAAGCCTCCCGCTTTCCCCACCACCACAGCATGCAGCACAGCCCATTTTGGTACAGCTGCATGCTGTGGCAGGGAAAACCATAGGGTTGGACTCTTAGACACGCAGTATCAGGATCTGGCCACACTGGAGACATGGTGGTCTTGTGAACACAATGGTGGATGTAGATCAGAAAGTCTTTGCTTCAGCTCCATTGCCACTCATAGATTCCGGACTGATGCACATGTGCAGAAAAAGCAGGCTGAAAAAGCAGTCCTCCTGTAAGGCTGTGAGCAAAACCAAAGATGAGTGTTTTCCAAACCAGTATCCCCACAATCGGTTGCTGGAACTGGAGCAGAGGATGGGCAAAAGGCCAAACTCCTCATCTGTACCAGGCTGGAGCAAGCCAGACAGAGGCTTCTTAATACCTGCCCATCACTTGAGCCGGTGTTACATGTTCATATGCCTGGAAGGCTCCAAGGACTGAGCACACACGACGCAAATAGCTCATTAGTAGTCTATCATTAGTAGTACTTCTGGCAGTAGCATTGAGCATTCCACAAACCTATACCACAAAGATGCCCCAAGGAGTTTACAATCAAAGTGTTAAATGCAATTCCCATTGCTAAAAGTATAGTCCTTCTAATATGTGAATATAATAATCATGCTGCTCCATTCATAGGGCCAAGTCAAATCTCCAATGGGGAAAAATAACCAGGACAAGAGAAGGGCTGAACCAAGGGCTGTCCCTCAATGTTTCAAAGCAAATGGTGTTATAACCACATTCTTTTCATCACGCTTTTCTTTTTGCCATTGACTCATGTTGGAAGAAGGGAGCAAATAAAGCAAAAACTCTATTTATGGTCTCATTTCATTAATTCAGAGTTGCAGACTACCCTACTGCAGGGTGGATAGTAGCACTACAACTCCCTTTTTAAAGTACTATACTACAGTTCCCTTAATAAAGGGTAGGATGGCCAGCAACCTGTGATGGGGGAACCTTGGAGCTAAAGGGTGGTGCCAAAGGTCAGTGAGTGGAGCCTTGTAAAACAGGGTGGAGGCATCTTCTGTGTCAAGTGAAGAGCCCATCTGTGCCTGATGGCTCAGGGAAGAATCTGATGGAGACTGGAGTGGGCCAAAGACCATCACCTCTCAAGCAAAGCAGAAAATGGCTTCTTCACTTGGTTATGTGCCTTCACTGTGAGCTTTTCATCCTTTCTCCAGAGCAGCGGCGGAACTTGGGCGGAGCGCGTGGAGCACAAGCTCCAGGCGCTCGGGTGGGCGAGGGGCGCACTCGGCGCAGGGGGAGTACTTACTGTCGCATCGTTTTGGCCCTCCCTCCCTCCCTCCCTGGAGCCCGTACGGCTCCGAAATGCCTTCAAAACCAGCAGGGGGGCGCGTCGACGTGACGCGACGCAGGCCCCGCCCCCACGTGCCGGGCGCCTGGAGGGCGTCCGTCATTTCTGCTCCAGAGACCCTGAGAAACATCAGGTGAATCCCTCAGACCTGCAACCTTTGGCCATGGAGAACAAAAGAGTGGGAATGCTGGAACATTAGCCTGCAGCAAGGCAGGGTCATCTCCCTGGTGATCCAGCAGAGAGTCCAAGGAGGCCATTTTGATGGGAGAAGCAAAGTCAGGCCTGGACAACTTGTGGCCCACAAAGCTGAATGCAGCCCATGTATGGGCTTGCTAAGCCTCTAGTTTTTGTCTGTTCTTCCTAGAAGCAGCCTGTCTAGGCAAACATTTTCAGAAATACAGTATAGATATTTGTTTTTAATACTCAAGCTGAGAAATAGTGCTGTATGCTTCCTTACAGAGATCATGTCTCAAAGTGAGTCAGGAAGTCTAAACAGGGCTTCCCTTCTCAGCATGGTGAACATTTATTTTTTTTATTTTTTTATTTTTCACATTTTTATACCGCCCTTCCTCCAAGGAGCTCAGAGTGGTGTATATATTTCCTCCCCTCCTTTTTGTCCTCACAACACCCCTGTGAGGTAGGTGGGGCTGAGAGATAGTGACTGGCCCAAGGTCACCCAGGAAGCTTCGTGGCATGTGAGGGCTAATAGCATGTGTAGCATTAATAGCATGTGAGGGCTACTAAATCCAGCAAAATCACAGTGGGGAGGAGGGGGGGGCTTCTGTAGTTTGCATCTTCATGGTCTTGATGAAGGTCACACCTTCCTGGCATATTAGACAAAGGAAATGTTTGATCGGATTGATTGGAAGCTTTTTTTGTTTGAAAAATGTACATGGGGAGGGGGCAATGAGCATGCATTTGTGGAAGATATTGAAAAGCTGTGAACAGTAGGGGATACTGTCTGTGTGCTCCCTGAGGCATCTGCTGGGGCCACTGTGAGATACAGGAAGCTGGACTAGAGGGGCCTTAGGCTTGATCCAGCAGCCTGGCTCTTCTGATGCAACAGTACACCTTTATTCTTTGTAACAAAAGCCTCTGTTTCCTTCTTGGACCAATACTGCCTTGCTTCAGTGGCCTTCCCCTCTAGGAATGTCACAATCCCCAACCATTGGTAGTTTGACCACCAACTGCAGCCTTAAGCCATAGCTGTCTTATGCGATTCTGGGCGATAGTGGAGAAAGAGCTTTGGAGGCCACTTTTGCAAGAGCCAACACCCTTTTCCAGCATGGTGCAGACATGCAAGTTCACAGATAGGTTTGTGAAAAATACAAAAATACATCCATTTTTCCCTACATATTTGCTATTTTAAGAATAGAGCGGGGGGGGGATGAATGGAATAAAAACACTTATGGGGCAAACTACCAATGCCCCCTGTCACAGCCCTACATGTCCCCGATTGTTCTTACACACACACACCCGGTTCACTGACTTCACAACTCCCAATGAGTCGGAGATGCATATTCTCCAAATGTTCTTATGTATGTATCCCACTATCTTGGTCTTAATACACCATGAGCTAGCAGGGCGCAGTTCCCAGGCCATATGTCACACACTAAGTACATGTTCTTGCACACATCTGCCTGCCTGACCAGTCATGTCAAACATCCCAAACAGGTGGGTGTGCAAGTCCTCAGGGCAACTGGCCTATGGTAGGTAGGTAGGTAGGTGCCACCCCCCCCCCTTTTGAACAGCCAGTCCTCCAGCCAAGGGGAAGCTGAAGTCCCATGGCTAACAACTTCCCTACCCGTGCAGACTCCGAGTTCCCACAACTCCAGTGACTCAAAGTTCAGGTTTACTTCAGTAGTTGACTGAGTGGCCCAGACAAGATTCAGATAGATCAGGGGTTCGCAACCCCTTCCCGGCCAAGTACCACCTCCGGTGCCACTCTTCTGCTGCATACCACTGGAAGTGACTGGTGATGACATCATCACCAGTTACTTCCGGGTTTTCAGAGACCAAAAAATGCAAGTCGGAGGCTCTGGGTGGCTGGGAGGGCCCTTCTCAGCATTCCCAAGAGGCTTGGTCAAAGGCAGGAGCCCCCTCAGGAGCGAAAACGTGCCACCGAAATTGCCACATTGGAGCAGGGTTCCAGTGGTCCAGCAGTCCGAGTACCACTAGCAGTCAGCTGAAGTACCATTGGTGGTACTAGTACCACTTGTTGAGAACCCCTGAGATAGATCAATTCCTTCAAACTCACACAAAGCCTGTAAATATTTAAAGGTTTATTTAAGGAATAGAAATATGGCTACATGTTACTCGAAAGGCATTTAATTACTTGAGAGAATAAATACACACACACACACACACACACACACACACACACACAGTACTAAAACAATAAAGCTACTTTCCTAAGCTTACTCCTAACACTCATCTGGATCCTTTTATCTCCTGAGCATAAGCAAAGGGCACCTGCTATACCCTGGCTGATATAGACAGCCATCCATGATGGAATAGTAGCCTCTCCTGCAACAGGTTTTTTTATACCTTGATTTTTTTATATTTCTTGTCCAACCAGAAATTCAGAACAGCCACAGCTTCTGGAAAATGCTCATCACCTGAAGCAACTATTGTTGGGCAACCACTCCACCCCTCCCACCTGGAGATACACAGCTGAAACTTTGTTCCAATTAGCAAGGCCTTGGTAGCTTATGCTCCTAGCCCAGCCACTGCAAGGAATTTGATAAGGAGCTTCTCTCAGCCTACTAACAAGCCTCTTTCCCACAGCTACTGCAAAATGGCTTCTGGCCTGCACGATGGAATCAAGCAAAGCCCATGATTTTACTTTGTTCTTCCCCCACACACACACACACAGTTTTGCCAGGTTTCATGCCCCCCCCCCCTGCTTAACACAGGCTTACCAGATCGTCGCCGGGACGGGAGCGGTCTACCCTTTGCCCTTAGTCGGGGAAGACAATTAAGTAAGTGCGTGCAGGATTATTTCTTTATTTAAAGGATTTATATCCCGCCCTTCTTCTCTAAACAATGGGACACCCAGGTTACCATCCTATATGCACTTAACTGGGATTAAGCTCTGCCCTAGTGAATTCAGTAATGCTTACATCTTTCACTGTAAAGACATAGGCTTTTCACTGTTCATTTCTTTGTCAGGGGCCTCATGATAGCGCACTTTCTTAGCTATGGTTCCTAGTGTGATGCATGAAGATAGCTTCTTCTTGGCCCACTGGGTAACTGGTGCAATTTTAGTTCCTCTTTTATTTTTCAACCTTGCGGGGTTGCACAAGCTCACCTGTGAATTTCCATGTCTTCACTTGGAACAGGACTGTTGGCTCTTGCAAAAGCGGATTCCAGCTTTTCTCCATCGTCGCCCGGAAGGAACCACGTTGTTGGACAGCTGTGGGGAAACCAGTCGGTGGTCAAAGCACCAACAGTTTAGGGATTGGGACTTCCCCCTGAGGGGAAGGACATTGAAAGCCGGCCAAAGGGGTCAGAGAAGCTCTTTCTTGAGGCCTTTATTACAAGGAAGAACCCCGTAAAAATAAGGAGTTGTGAGCACCGCATTCCAATACCTTGCACCACGAACGCATGCAAACAGATACACCTCCTGGCTGTGTGGAGTGATCTGAAGGTGGTTCTTCAGGAGAACCACCACACACGGTCATAGTAGAGAAGGTGTTGGCTCGGACCAGGAGAGACCTGAGTTCCGAAACTGTCCCATCTGTGTCACTCACTAGTGATGGGCTGAACTCGGATCCAGAGCTGGAGCTTGTTTTCAAGAGTCCTTAAGGTCTGAAGCTGCACCCTGAAGAACAGCAAGCTGAAGGTCATAGGGGTGCACAAGGAAAGAACAGTGTTGCATTACTTCGTTCATTTTGTTATTAAACACCACCGCTGTTTAATCATTCATTTATTATGCTCATTTTGGTTTCATAACGCATTTTATCCACTATTTTTTATTTGTTGGGTGATTTCTTTTAACCATCGCCTTTAGCAGTAGCAACAGCAGGATTCTTCTCAGCAATGGCCTCCCAGCAGCACCATTTTGTGTTCCCACAATGCCTCAGATATTATATAAGCCTGGGCAAAATGGCGGTGCTAGGAGGTGACCGCTGAGAAGAACTTTGCTGCTGCTGGGAAAGAGCTCTCCTATGAGCCCCAAATGAGCTATGAAAGGTTTATGAAAACTGAACTGAAGAGGCCCAATTTGGTTCATTTTTTCATTCATTCTGAAATGAACGCATGTCCCTAGAAGGTTGTTGTTGTTCAGTCGTTAAGTCGTGTCTGACCCTTCGTGATCCCATGAACCATATCCCGCCAGGCCTTCCTGTCCTCCACTATCTTCCTGAGTTCGCTCATTTTCATGTTTGTTGCATCGGTGATGCTGTCTAACCATCTCATCCTTTGCCTTCCCCTTCTCCTTGTGCCTTCAATCTTTCCCAGCATCAGAGTCTTCTCCAGAGACTCCTCTCTTCCCATTAGGTGGCCAAAATATTTGAGTTTCAGCCTTAGTACCTGTCCTTCCAGGGAACAGTCAGGCTTGATTTCATTTAGGATTGACTGATTTGATCTCCTAGCAGTCCAAGGGACTCTCAGGAGTCTTCTCCAGCACCACAGTTCGAAAGCATCTATTCTTCGGCACTCAGCCTTCCTTATGGTCCAACTCTCGCAACCATACATTGCTACTGGGAACACCATCGCCCTGACTATGCGAACTTTTGTTGGCATGGTGATATCTCTGCTTTTTATTATGCTATCTAAATTTCCCATAGCTTTCCTTCCAAGGAGTAAGCGTCTTTTAATTTCATGGCTGCTGTCTCCATCTGCAGTGATCTTGGAACCCAAAAAAGTAAAATCTGTTACTGCTTCCATTTCTGTCCCTTCTATTTGCCAGGAATTGATGGGCCCAAATGCCATGATCTTAGTTTTATTAATGTTGAGTTTCAAGCCAACGTCTTCACTTTCTGCCATTAGGGTGGTATCGTCTGCATATCTGAGGTTGTTGATATTTCTCCCGGCAATCTTGATTCCGGCTTGCGATTCATTCAGCCCTGCATTTCTCATAATGTACTCTGCATATAAGTTAAATAAGCAGGGTGACAATATACAGCCTTGCCGTACTCCCTTCCCAATTTTGAACCAGTCGGTTGTTCCATGGCCGGTTCGAACTGTTGCTTCTTGTCCCGCATACAGGTTTCTCAGGAGACAGGTAAGGTGGTCTGGTACCCCCATCTCTTTAAGAATTTGCCACAGTTTGTTGTGATCCACAGAATCAAAGGCTTTTGCGTAGGTAGCGTTGATCAAACCATATCTGAATGTCAGATTTCCATGTATTTATACCAGGTCTGCGTCTGCCCAACCCAGAAGATTCATACTATCTGCCAATGCAAGGGCTGGTGTTGCATACATACCCCAAACCCCTTCTCTACCTGAAAATGGCTCTAACGGTTAGTTCATTAAGCCAGGACCAGCCTCATGCAGTCTCTGCATGATGCCTCTAGTCCTGGATTCCCCCAACAACTGGGCAATTTCAGACAAGTTGCTGCCTCTTAGCTTAAGTCACACAACAAGGTCATTGTGAAAATAAACTGGCAGAGTCGGTGTACACTGAACTGAACTCTTAAGTGTGTAAACGTAATGGCATCCCTATCCTAACTGGGCTGCCTGCTGGCGGAATGTGACTGCTGGCCGGCCCACCAGCGGAAGTGGCGTTCTGCTGACAGGCTGGCATATCCACTAGTGAGCTCAGAGGCCACCAGCGCAATCACTGGCGACCACACACACTCGCCAGTAGCGAGGACCCCATCCACTGAAGTCAGTAAGGCAGCAGGGAGTGGGGCAGGGACTGGAGCCTCAGGGGGTGTGGTGGGCGGAGGGCAGGTAGCAGCGGCGATGGCTTTGCCAATATCCTATGCTCCATTTTGGCCCGGATACGCCTTCTTCTCTCTACTCAGACTTCTTCTCTCTACTCAACTAAAGAGTAGACCCATAAGGGACCAGCCAGGAGCAGAGTAAGGTTTCTTTCACTTATTCAAAGCTTTACTTACCCCTCCATCCCTGCATGGTTTCTGGCCGGCCGCAGGATGCAGCACAGCCTGCTCTGGTGTCATTGCACCCTTTAGTGCCTTTAGTTAGGATTGGGCCCTAAAATACTATTGCTCTTGTTATCTGTGGGGGTTTGGTTCCACCACCACCACCCCGGCAGATAACGGGAACCACAGATGCACCTGATGTCTGCATTACTCATTGGGGGAGGGGCTCCAAAGGCCCATTCCACATCACGCCGGCCTGCAAACCTGTCCAGAGCCCTCCATGGGCCTCTGAAAGTCTCACCCAAGTGACCGGAAGTAACTTCAGAAGTCAGTGCTGGTCACTTAGGAGAGACTTTTGGCGGCCACAGAGGCCTCTGGATGGGTTTGCAGGCCAGCATGATGCAGAACGATTTTCTAGATCCCCCTCCCACCCCATAAGTAATGCAGACATTGGGTGCTGGACTCCTGTATTCTGTTCTGTATTTGCGGGCTGCTTCCACGGATATTGAGATTCACAAAAGCAGAACCCGTGAATAATGAGGGCATACCTGTACCTTATCATGAGCCAGAGACCTGCTTCACATGCCAAAGGTCCCAGGCTCAATCCCAGCCATGTGCAGGTCGAGCGGGAAAAGGCCTGTCGGAAACCCCGGTGAGCCACCGATAGTCCTGATCGAGATGAACCCAAGTTCTGATCCAAAACAGAGCCACTCTGTTTGTTCCACGTTTGCCTCGACATTTCATTTCAGGAAAACATTGATAGTGCTTCTTCTGAGCACCATCACCTGGTTTCTTCTTGCCCCACCAAACCACATCAATGTCATCGCACTGGGTTCCTTTGATTACAGGGATATGTATGTGTTCACCATGGACTTTGAAATCAACCGACCAATGTTGCACATTTTTTGTTGAAAGTTGAACCCCCCCAACAACCCCCCACTGCACTGTTCATCTCTACTCCACATTTGGCAATAGTTGCATGTTCTTCCTCTTTTACCTTGTCCCTAACCTGCCTGAACTCTATATAATACTTCGCCCAGCAGGTTGAGTGACATCCTGGCTCCACAGAAAGCTGCATCCATCACTCAGACGGGACCAAGCTCAGGTAAGTCGGGATATTCCCCTGCTGAATGATCCTGTGCACTCATTTCACAGAAAAGGGGTGGGGGTGGGGACCAAGTGCACTTCTTACTGCAAAATATTTCCTACCTGGTTTCCCCCCCCCCTTTATATCTGACAATAAAAGGGTCAGAAATTTACTCTTTAAAAACAAACAAACGGAAAGTTCAAGGAAAGGGCCTGGAATATCCTTGCACATTCCTTCCGATGATGGATTTTGCCTAGTCCATGCTAGGATTTGATATCCTTTGGAATCCAAACTGTCTAAAAACCCATTAGTGAAACTGTATTGAAAAATGCCCCTGAGTTCTCTTTCCAAGCTGACTGATACATAACACTGAAGGTGGAAGAATTCTGGGCTGCATGACTTCAGACTGAAGGTGGAGGTCATATTTCAGAAAACTCTTCCATTCAAAACAAAATTCAGTGCATGGAGTAAACTAGAATATCACAGAGAAAGGTTTAGCATAACCCTGCATAGTCCTGTGTGTAAGGAAGGTTTGGTGTTTTAGTGTTTTGCATGTAGGGAAGCATTCAAACACATGGACACCTACTCCCCAGTCTGAAGTGGTACAGTCCATAATTCTACCACCTCTTTCTGTAGAATGAGTTAACTGGTCCTACTTTCTATATACACATAGATATAGAGAGAGAATGTTCTTGTTGAGATTTTAGCTTTGACAAATTAGCACAAGAAGCAGGAGACAACAATCAGTGAAAATACAAAAGCAATAAAAGGGGGAGCAGAGAATACAAGGGACAATCACAAGGATCCTAATCAAACTCATCTTTCCAAGATGACTTTTGTACATAGGAGGTTGCAGGAGAGAACAATGTTTACTCACCGCTGTAATAAATAGGTACCAGTTTCATTCTACACAGAGGAATGAAAATCGTTTGAAAGGAATGAATCCTAACAAACTGGTCAACATGTGCATATAAGCAGCTTAATTCCAGGTCAAGATACAGTATTTCAATATCAGCCCCCTTGGACACACTTCTGATTTACTTCTAAGTAGACATGCATAGGATTGTGCTCTTAGTCTTGCTGCTAAGATCTTCCTGTCTGAGACTGGCTTTACTTTCCATCCTTATTAAGTGGGAAACATCAAAGGAATTCCTTTTTCCTTCTTCTTCATTTTGTAGATTCCAAGGCGCTCCCATGATGAACTCCCATATCTGCTGGCTGCTCGTCCGTTTGGCCATCCTTCTTGGGGTTTTGCTGGTACAGTCCAGTGAAGAGGCAACGTACCAGCAGTTTGCGAACAGTCACATAGATTCACCGACTACCAGAGCCCCCAACCTCAATGCCTACTGCAACCTGTTGATGATGCGAAGAGGGCTGACAAGACCAAGGTGTAAACCCACCAACACCTTCATCAATGCTAGACCTAGCGTGGTCCAGCAAGTCTGCCGCAGGGGAGGGAGACCCTGGCGGCAAAATTACCATGACAGCATAAGGCGTTTCCGTGTGGTTGTCTGCCGTAACACAGGTGGACAAGCTCCTAATCGCTGTCAGTACCGTGGCCGGAGGCAGAGCAAACGGATTCGTTTGGCCTGTGTCAATAATCTGCCCGTTCACTTCCAACAACTGCTGTAGAAGATGCAGGGCGGGCGATGCAGCCCATTCTCCATCCGTGGAAGTCAGACGTCGGAGGCCATCATTCTGTTCTGTTTTGCTTACTGCTTTCTTTAGAAGGTTTCTCTGAGGGTGCGACTCAGGATACAGATTTCAACTGATTTAGCAGTCATTCCCTTTCCCCTGGGAATTCTGGCTCTGCCAAGAGGGGCAGGGGTCTCTAACAGCGGTCACTCAGCACCATCCTCATACTACAGTATAATTCACATGATTCTGGGGGGGGGGGAGAGCTTAAAGATAGAAAGCTAAGATGCATTTGTCGCATAGATAAGGCCTGAGAAACCCACACTAGACCCACACACGGTTGTCAGATGCAGTGCTTTTCAAGGGAGTCGCCTTACGCATTCGAGGCCTGGCTCAAGGCCCACGTGACGTGATTTCGCTACAGGAGGGTGCGCACTGACTCCCTTGCAGGGCACCTGAGCACCTGCATTGATGTTGCAGCATCCATGTTCCTTTGCATGTTCATCATTTTATACAATCAGGTGCAAACCAGCCCCTCTGGCTTCAGGCCTTGCTGTGCTGACAGGTTTTGCTTTTGGTTTGTTTCGTGTCTTTTTTTAACTGAGCAATCTGAGTCTTCCTAAACGTCACAGAGCTCCTCGGCTCCTGAGCCAGTGGCGAATGGGGGGCTCACTTCAGTCGAAGATAGCAGTGGGGATTTCCAACACTCTCTGTTTACTCACTCACATTTTTATTGTTCATCAGGTGTATCTGATTGGGGGCAGGAGTCCAAACGGACAAAAATGCTGCCTTTTTGGCTTCACTATGTGTTCTGCGTTTTAATTTGATACCTCATTGTCTTTCTGCAATGATCTCTGTGTCCAGATTCAATAGCCACAACTTTCCCAAATGTTGCTCGTTGCTGCCCTCCAGTGTTCATTGCATAGCATCACCCTTTGCCTTTTGTTCTCCCCGTAGTTTTTCTCAGGTCACCATTCCCTCGGCCTTCTCTAGTCTCAGAGTGGAAAATATCTGCACTGTACCTCTAAATCTGCCTCTCTGTGTAGAGGCAGTGACATAAAAGTGCTTGCTGATTTCAATAACATTTCTTTCAATAAAGCAAATTCTGGCAAATGCAAGCAGAGTGTGTATGTGTGTCTGTCCATGAAGCACATAAGTGTTACTGTTTAATGGCCCAGTCCTATCCAATTGCCGCGCTGATGTTGCACGGACACTGGTGCAGTGACCGCCACATTCTATGTGGGGAGCTGCACTATATCCTATGCATGGAGAGCGAGTTGCGAGTGACCAGGGTGTGTAAACAAACCAAAGGACCAACAAGTAGCTAGCGAGCCTAGCAGATCACTTCAAGAGCGGTGCTGGCGTAGCAACCTAGGCACACGGTTAGTGACCACCAAGCCATGTGTACCTAGCAACTGAGGTGCGCATGCACAGTGGTCAGTTTGTGACGGAGCTGCGCATGCCTAGCAATCGAGGCGTGTCTGCAAGGCAGTCATAGCATCAGACGTAGCCAGGGAACCAACAAAGTTGCAGCCCTTATCCTGGGTAGCACGACAACCAACCTCCACGGCTACAGCTGCTGCAGCACAGCTGACAACACCCCTGCTGCACTTGGAAACACACCTCTGCGCACACATGTCAATTATAGAGATTCCATCCTACAGAAACAAGATGCCCCATCCAGCCTCATCCCCAAAGCACCCACCCTGTGCATCAACCGCTGGCAGCACAGGGCAGCCATGCATGGCAGCAACACCTTGGCAGATGCCAAAGCCTGGGCACAGCTTGGCACACAACCAAGTCACCTGCCACAAGTGTTGCCCTCCCCTGCCATGGTGAGGCTGCACATGGGATTCAAGGGGGGGGGCGGAAAAAGGAGGGGAGGGGGACACAAGAAAGGAGAAGCACGGCAGGAGCTCATTGCTGGCCCCTCAGCTACAAGCCCAAGGCTGCGGCTGTCGGGCACCAGCCCCAGCGACAGGGAGTTGGCACAGATGG
Organism: Plestiodon gilberti rubricaudatus; assembly: GCA_026170595.1. Lineage (NCBI taxonomy): Eukaryota > Metazoa > Chordata > Lepidosauria > Squamata > Scincidae > Plestiodon > Plestiodon gilberti. The sequence continues at coordinate 9,731,824 of JANXHW010000006.1, read as the reverse complement.
CCAGGACCACGGCCACCGCCCTGCTCCTCCCCCTCAAACAGCACCCTGGCGCAAGGTGAACACAAGCAGGTTCTTATCTGCCAGGAGCCGGCGTTGCTCTCGGAGCAGAGCAACCGCGTCTACCAGGGCCCGCTTGGGCAGAGCTGCATCCTCCCAGACCGGTGCCACAGCCACCAGCAGGCCCTCCTGCAGCCACTGGACGACCCTGTCCAGAGCCTTTATCATTTTTACATGGCTTTTAAACTCGGATATCCGAGATCTCTTTACATTGTAACAAGCCATGGAGAAAACTTTTGATTCTTTATTCCTTTATTCTTTGTAACAAAAGCCTCCGTTTCCTTCTTGGACCAATACAGCCTGGCTTCAGTGGCCTTCCCCTCCTAGGGATGTCACAATCCACCAACCATTGACCACCAACTGCAGCCTTAAGCCATAGCTGTCTTATGCGATTCTGGGCGATAGTGGAGAAAGAGCTTTGGAGACCACTTTTGCAAGAGCCAACAGCCTTTTCCAGCATCGTGCAGACATGCAAGTTCACAGATAGGTTTGTGAAAAATACACTTCCATTTTTCCAGGAAAATTGTCTATTTTATAGAGCTGGGGGTGAACAGAATAAAAACACTCCTGGGACCAAACCACTGAAGCCCCCCACCACAATTTTGCCAGGTTTCATGATGCTATTTCACTTGCTATTTATTTCTAAGGCTAACATGACATCAGGTGAAGTTGTATAATTCAATACAAATCAGATTTTACCCTTAGTCAACGGGGATGACTCTTAAGTAAGTGCATGCAGGTTTATTTCTTTGTTTATAAGATCTCTTCCCCACCCTTCTCCTCCAAGCAACAGGGAACCCAGGTTACCATTCTATATGCACTTAACTGGAATTAAGCCCTGCCTAGTGAATTCAGTAATGCTTACGTTACCTCTAAATAAAGAAACATAGGCTTTTCACTATTCATTTCTTTGTCAGGGGCCTCATCATGAATAGCTCAGTTTCTTAGCTATATGGTTCCTAGTGGGATGCATACAGATGATGAAGATAACTTCTTGGCCCACTTGCACTTGGTAACTGGTGCAATTTTAGTTCCTCTTTTATTTTTCAACCTTGCGGGGTTGCACAAGCTCACCTGTGAATTTCCATGTCTTCACTTGGAACAGGGCTCTTGCAAAAGCATATTCCAGCTTTTTCCCATCGTTGCCCAGAAGGAACCACATTGTTGGACAGCTGTGGGGAAACCAGTCAGTGGTCAAAGCACCAACAGTTTAGGGATTGGGACTTCCCCCTGAGGGGAAGGACATTGAAAGCCGGCCAAAGGGGTCAGAGAAGCTCTTTCTTGAGGCCTTTATTACAAGGAAGAACCCCGTAAAAATAAGGAGTTGTGAGCACCGCATTCCAATACCTTGCACCACGAATGTACGCAAACAGATACACCTCCTGGCTGTGTGGAGTGAGCTGCACCCTTGTTCAGGAGAACCACCACACACGGTCATAGTAGAGAAGGTGTTGGCTCGGACCAGGAGAGACCTGAGTTCCGAAACTGTCCCATCTGTGTCACTCACTAGTTATGCGGCAAGAGTCAAGACCAAGCCTGGGCTGCACTCGAATCCAGAACTGGAGCTTGTTTTCAAGATTCAGAGCCCATTGTGTCCATACCTGAATTACTGAAACTCATTATTGTTTTTGGAAATATCTCTGGTTATACTATCAACTGGAGTAAAAATCTGAAGTGATGTCACTTGGGGACAGTATTTTTCAAGATATATTCAGTGCGTGGAAATGTAGATGGTGTCCGGGAGTTTTTCTGAGGAGGCCAGAGAAGGCTGCACGTGACCTCTCAAGGACCAAACATGGCCGCAAGGTAAGTAATTGAGATGCCGCGATTCCCCCCCCCCCCCGTAGATTTCATTATCCATTGATTTAGGTACCTGTGGGGGGTCCTGGAAAGGATTCACCATGGCTACCAAGGGCCCACTGTAGTTATAGATTCCACTGAAAAGGTCTGCAATATTTGTTGTAGATGTCTGCAATAATAGGTTGTAGACCCCCAACTCCTGTTTCTTATCTCAACTTTTTCCCACTGAGCTACTGGGGAAGGAAATACATGATTGTAACATGGAGGCCATTGAATCTTTGGTTCATACAGTGTTTCATTGCCCTTGGTACAAAGACCTATGCACTGACTTTTTGAATCCATTACTGACCAATTGCTCTGTCCTTGTTTCGAAGCAATTCTGAGCCTTCTTCTGTCGTTTGAGGACAAGCATACCATCTTACAGCTAGCAAAATATCTCTATGCAGTCATGCTGAGACGTAAATCTATAATCTCTGGTAATCCTTGTGGAATTTGACCTAATAGCTGTTTTTATACTTATCCTTTTAAATGGGGGGGGAGGGGGGCTTCCTGCTGGAATATTGAATTGGTTTTATCTGTTTGACCTGGCGCGGTTGTTAAATGTGGTCATATTGTTGGTTGTTATTATTTGTATATGCCTAACAGCGCAATCCTAACAAGCTTTCCAGTGCTTTCCAGTGCTGGTGTAGCTGTGCCAACAGGGTGCACACTGCATTTAACAGTGCAGGGGCAGTCATGGAGGCCTCTTCAAGGTGTGGGAACATTTGTTCCCTTACCTCGGGGCTACATTGTGGCTGCACCGGCACTGGAAAGTTAGTTAAGATTGCGCTGCAATAAAGGTAGATGATGATGATGATGATGATGGAAATACCAGGGTATGTCTGGGGTACGGCACTGCTGTCACTGACAATTGGGGGGTCTGAGGATTCCACCCCTAGCAAGTACTCTGGGCTTATCCATACTCTGCTTCTTCCCTCGACATTCCTTGGATTAGGAGCATCCTGGGTGAGGGGCAGCAGCTGAGATGCAGAGACCTGCTTCACATGCCGAAGGTCCCAGGTTCAGTCCCAACCATGTGCAGGTCGAGCGGGAAAAGTCCTGCTGGAGACCCCGGTGAACCACGGATAGTCCTGATCGAGATGAACCGATGTCCTGATCCAAAACAGAGCCGCTTCGTTTGTTCCACGTTTGCCTCAACATTTCATTTCAGGAAAACATTGATAGCGCTACTACTGAGCAGCGTCACCTGGGTTCTTCTCAGCCCCACCAAACCACATCATCACTGTCATCATTGCACTGGGTTCCTTGGATCACAGGGTCCAGGGATGTGTGTGTGTTCACCAGGAACTTTGAAATCAACCGACCAATGTTGCACATTTTTTGTTGAAAGATGAACCCCCCCACAACCCCCCACTGCACTGTTCATCTCTACTCCACATTTGGCAATAGCTGCATGTTCTTCTTCCTCTTTTACCTTGTCCCTAACCTGCCTGAGCTCTATATAATACTTCGCCCAGCAGGTTGAGTGACATCCTGGCTCCACAGAAAGCTGCATCCATCACTCAGACGAGACCAAGCTCAGGTAAGTCGGGATATTCCCTTGCTGAATGATCCTGTGTGCTCATTTCACAGAAAAGGGGTGGGGATGGGGACCAAGTGCACTTCTTACTGCAAATTATTTCCTACCTGGTTCCCACCCTTTAGATCTGACAATAAAGGGGTCAGAGATTTACTCTTTAAAAACAAACAAACTGAAAGTTCAAGGAAAGGGCCTGGAATATCCTTGCACATTCCTTCCAATGATGGATTTTGTCTAGTCCATGCTAGGATTTGATATCCTTTGGAATCCAAACTGTCTAAAAACCCATTAGTGAAACTGTATTAAAAAAAAATGCCTGTGAGTTCTCTTTCCAAGCTGACTGATACATAACACTGAAGGTGGAAGAATTCTGGGCTGTATGACTTCAGACTGAAGGTGGAGGTCATATTTCAGAAAACTCTTCCATTCAAAACAAAATTCAGTGCATGGAGTAAACTAGAATATCACAGAGAAAGATTTAGCATAACCCTGTGCATGGAAGGAGAAAACTATGTTTATTCACTGCTGAAATAAATGGGTACCAGTTTCGTTCTATGGACAGGAATGGAAATCTCTTGACTGGAATAAATCCTAACTGGTTATGTGCATAGAAGCAGATTAATTCCATGTCAAGAGATTTCAAGCACAATCCTATCCATTCCCCCCACCCTCGCTGGTGCAGCAGTACCAATTTGGCCACTTCTGCAACCTACAGTGGGGTTGGCAGTTGCAGAGGTCTCAAAGCCTCCACGGTGCGGGGGGGGTGTCTACTTGGACCTGCGCTAGCTAAACAGCTGGCGCAAGTCTGCACGGACCTTTGCCACAAGATTGAGCCTGGGAAGGGGTTAGGATATTGATGGAGACAGTGCCACCAACCTCTCTCCTTCCTGCCCCGTTCCACCCCCTCCCTGCCCCATTCTTCCCTCCCCCAACCTTCCCACGTCTCCCGCAGACATACCTGCTCTGTCGAGCAACGGTTTACACAATGGTGTGGGCGGGAAGGTGCAGGGTTTCCCGCCAGCACTGCCATCTTTTACAAAGCGACAACGGCTGAAAAGTATAAGACTGGGCCCTTCCATTCCTAAGAGTCAGCCCCCTCGGACACACTTCTGACTTACTTCTAAGTAGACATGCATAGGATTGTGCTGTTAGTCCTGCTGCTAAGATCTTCCTGTCTGAGACTGGCTTTACTTTCCATCCTTAATAAGTGGGAAACATCAAAGGAATTCCTTTTCCCTTCTTCTTCTTCATCCCTGTAGATTCCAAGGCTCTCCCATGATGAGCTCCAACATCTGCTGGCTCCTCGTCCGTTTGGCCATCCTTCTTGGGGTTTTGCTGGTGCGGTCCAGTGAAGAGGCAACGTACCAGCAGTTTGCGAACAGTCACATAGATTCACCGACTACCAGAGCCCCCAACCTCAATGCCTACTGCAACCTGTTGATGATGCGAAGAGGGCTGACAAGACCAAGGTGTAAGCCCACCAACACCTTCATCAATGCTAGACCTAGCGTGGTCCAGCAAGTCTGCCGCAGGGGAGGGAGACCCTGGCGGCAAAATTACCATGACAGCATAAGGCGTTTCCGTGTGGTTGTCTGCCGTAACACTGGTGGACAAGCTCCTAATCGCTGTCAGTACCGTGGCCGGAGGCAGAGCAAACGGATTCGTTTGGCCTGTGTCAATAATCTGCCCGTTCACTTCCAACAACTGCTGTAGAAGATGCAGCCTGTTCTCCATCCGTGGAAGTCAGACGTCGGAGGCCATCATTCTGTTCTGTTTTGCTTACTGCTTTCTTTAGAAGGTTTCTCTGAGGGTGCGACTCAGGATACAGATTTCAACTGATTTAGCAGTCATTCCCTTTCCCCTGGGAATTCTGGCTCTGCCAAGAGGGGCAGGGGTCTCTAACAGCGGTCACTCAGCACCATCCTCATACTACAGTATAATTCACATGATTCTGGGGGGGGGGGAGAGCTTACGGGTAGAAAGCTAAGATGCATTTGTCGCATAGATAGGGCCTGAGAAACCCACGCTAGACCCACACACGGTTGTCAGATGCAGTGCTTTTCAAGGGAGTCGCCTTACGCATTCAAGGCCTGGCTCAAGGCCCATGTGACGTGATTTCGCTACAGGTCATAGCTCTCTCCACTTGAGAACTGGCAGCGGAGGGTGCGCACTGACTCCCTTGCAGGGCACCTGAGCACCTGCATTGATGTTGCAGCATCCGTGCTCCTTTGCACGTTCCTCTTCTGATACCTGCTGCAGCATTAGGTGCAAACCAGCCCCTCTGGCTTCAGGCCTTGCTGTGCTGACAGGTTTTGCTTTTGGTTTGTTTCGTGTCTTTTTTTAACTGAGCAATCTGAGTCTTCCTAAATGTCACAGAGCTCCTCGGCTCCTGAGCCAGTGGCGAATGGGGGGCTCACTTCAGTCTAAGCTAGGACACTCACAGTGAATAACAGTGGGGATTTCTAACACTGGCGTCTGTGTTTACTCGCACTTATATTGTTCATCAGGTGCATCTATTGTGGCTTCACTACACGTTCTGCAGTTTAATTTGATACCTCATTGCAGTGATGATGCTACGGTTTGGTGTCACCGGTGGCAGTCGCTCATGGTGTTACCCCACCCAGTGCGCAGGCGCAAAAGTAATTGGCAGTGACATGATGACGTCATCACATCACCGCCAATTACTTCCGCATCTGTCGAGCCTGTGCAAAGACTGAAGCGGCCGAAGACCACTGAGGAAAGGGTCTGGCAGCTGCTGTGGAGGGGTGATGCATTTCCTTGGCGGTCTTCGGTCACTGCAAGCCGAGCATGAAGCAGCTTGGAGCAGGCAGAAGTCTGCTGAGCCTGGGAGGCACGATGGACTTTGTCACCCCTTCAGTTAGTGTTACGGGGGGTGGCCCGCCTCCCTCGCCCCCGCCAAGTGCAATGATCGCTGTGTCCAGATGGCTTATTCCACTGGTTCTCATACTTTTTAGCACTGGGGCCCACTTTTTGAAATGACACTCTTATCGGGACCCACCTAGCTTTACGAGATGCTCAAACATTTATCTCCCTATATTTACATAAGCTCAGCTGTTTGCAGGGCAATTAGCAGCTATCTTGTAAACTGCAGCAGCTCAGCTCTTTGAAGGGCAATTAGCAGCTATCTGGTTTTTGAATTGTCTCAGGGCTTGTGGCAATTACGTATCTGATCTTTCCATTACCTGGGACCCACCAGAAATCAGGTCACGAGTCATGACCCACCAAGTGGGTCCCAACCCACAGTTTGAGAAACACTTGCTTTTTCAATAGACGCAACTTTCCAAAATGTTGCTCGTTGCTGCCCTCCAGTGTTCATTGCATAGCATCACTCTTTGCCTTTTGTTCTCCCTGTCGTTTTTCTCAGGTCACCATTCCCTTGGCCTTCTCTAATCTTACTGTTGAAAAATATCTGTATACCTATAAACTGTAGAGGCAATTGTGCACATAAAAGTGTTTGCTGATTTCAACAACATGTCCTTCAATAAAATATATTCTGGCAAATGCAAGCTCTCTCTCTCTCTCTCTCTCTCTCTCTCTCTCTCTCTCTCTCTCTCTCTCTCTCTCTCTCTGTGTGTGTGTGTGTGTGTGTGTGTGTGTGTGTGTGTGTGTGTGTGTGTGTGAGAGAGAGAGAGAGAGAGAGAGAGAGAGAGAGAGAGAGAGAGAGAGAGAGAGAGAGAGTTTCAATGAAGCACTTAAAGTGCGGGTCATATGGAAGAAAAACTGTATCAGACTGAACTGTAGAAGTCATTGATGTGGGCTTATGTGGAACATCCCCATTCAGAAGCAGTGTATCTGAATACTGGTTGCTGGGAGGCAGCAGTGGGAGAGGCCACTGCTTGCCTGCCTGGTTTGTGGGCTTTGTGAAGGCATCTGGTGGACCACTGTGCAAAACCAAATGCTGGCTAGATGGACCTTTGAGCTGCTGATCCAGCAGGACTGATCCCAGGTTTTCAAACGTGCATGCTGAGCATCTCAGTAAAACCAACTCTTGCAAATACCCCGTATTGTCCCGAGTATAAGACGCACCTGATTATAAGACGCGCCCTTAAAGTTTGGTGCTATTAAAAAAATTTAATTAAATCACTGGCATTAAATTGCAACAGCCTGATTATAAGACGCACCCCTAATTAAAAAACTTAAATTAGGAGAAAAAAGTGAGTCTTATACTCAGACCAATACGGTACGAATTGTGTATTTCTGTCCACAAAAGGCTGCCTTGTTCCTCCTGATCCAGAAAATTTTCCTCCTAATTCAAGATAAAGAGGGATTGGGTGTGAGGGATATGCGTGCTCTGCATATGCTCAGAAGCTGCCCTCCTCTCGTTCTGGGGGTGCAGCTCGGAAATCAGGTGAATCCTCTGTCTTCTACGCAACAGGTATGATTATGAACACTTCCCTAAACACACGGACATAGGAGTCCCATGTCCCACTGAACTCAATGGGTCTTCCTTCTGAGTAGACATGCATAGGAGTGTGCTGTTAAAGAGAAAGGCCTCCTCAATGTGCAGACTGAGGCTTAGCAAGAGAATTCCACAATGCTGGGACCACGATTGAGAAGTCTCTGTTAGCTCCCTGACAGATTTTGCTCAATAACTAGAATGGATTTGAACAGGTTCTCCCCTACCAATGTGTATCTCAGGAAACAGGAGGTACCCATAGCATCCTTGCTTAATTGTTTCCATTGCCACCACAGCTCCTTTTGAAGCTGCTCCTTCAGCTTTCATTTTTAATGATAAAAAAATATTAAGTCACTAGCATTTGCAATAAGGGAATGATATACTGGCCTACCTTGCAGGGTGGGTGTGTTGTCACGTCATCGCCAAACATCTGGGTTGCCAAGCTTTGGGTGGCAGGCCAGATCCGGCCTGCGGACCATAGGTTGCCGACCCCTGATGTAAGTGATAAGAACAACTGTTGTGTACTGCCTCTCTAAGAGGCAAGCCAAGAGGACTCGGAGTGAAACAGGTCATGTTAATGAAGCAGAGGAAGCCACTGAGTGCTCCGTTTATTCAGAGGGAAAGGTGGGGTAGAAGTCATTGAAATAAGTAATATACAAGTGTCCCTTTTGCAGCCGAAGTCAGTTGTGGGTGTGTCTGTGGGATTTCCTCAGTTGAACAATTCAAAGCCCAGCTGGACTAGTCACGAGGTGAGTTCTCTGTTCAGCTGCCTCTGGTTTTTTCCAGTCTACGTTTTTCTGCTCTGGGGTTTTCTCCGTGAGTGATCTCCAATCAGGATGGGGAGGAGATGGTCACTATTTAGGCTCAGCGATCATGGAGCATTTTCATTTACCATAGGTTTCAAAAGGTCTCGTTTAGGTTTCAGAACTTCAAAAGGAAATTACTTCTTCTTGAGCCCTTGATTTCTTGTCCAAATGGGCACAAGCTATAAGAGATCAATGATCATCCACTCTGTAAGAATCTTGGCTTTCATTTATTCAACTTCAGGCCATCCACAACAATCCCCTGTCTTGAAAAATCGGCATTGCCTTCCAGTGCGTTTTCATGATCTGTTTAGGCTGTTTAGAACCCTTGGAAACCTACATGGCTCACTCTCGAAGATTAGCCAGGGAAGCTCTGTTCCTTGTCCTTCCTCCATCTGTCCTACACTTGGTGGGTATGTGCAGGACAGGGAGTTGTGGTGCTCAGATTCTGAAACTGGCTCCAGTGGAAGGCTGGTCTAACCTCGTGACTTTGAAAACACTGGTGAAGGTGAATGTTCAGAGTGGATGAATTGTTTCCACAGAAGCTGGGATTTGGCAAGGTTGGCAGACATCACACACACACACACACACACACGCACGCACGCACGCACGCACGCACACACACACACACACACATGTTAGTGGGATTAAGCTGATCAGTGCACAGAATCAGATTTTAAAGAGTTTTTAGATTCTGATAGTGAAGGAAGTGCCTTGAGGAAATATCTCAAATAAGAAACAGTGGGAAGTACAAGTATTTTTTTTCTAAACAGCAGTGTTAGTATCTACTTAATTAGATACTAGCTTTCATTCTTATGTAGAAGCCAGAAGTGGAGAGCGACTTGGAATAGAATGTGGGATACTTGAACATGAAAGACATGTGCTGACTTTTCAGTACAAACAAAACAAGTATCCCCGGAGCAGCCACACACGCCCCTGCCGCACACACCCTCCCTCGGAGCCCAGCTGCCAGTCCAAACAGATGCATCCATTAACTCCCGACATTTAAATCCAACACTCCTGAAATGTGTTAGGGTTGTCTCAGGTCTACCCAAGATGCAAACGAAGCAGACAGACTATTATGATCCAAAAGGCTTTATTGCAGTTATAGAATGTGGCATGAAAGGAAAGAAAGGAAAAGAATGACCAAGATCAACACTTTGCTGTGACTTCCCAGTAGAGAAGACGTTAGCGGCATAGATTTCTTTTGGTAGATTTGCAGTTAGCGGCATAGATTTCTTTTTGGTCATTTTAGAAGGAAATCTTCCATCAAGTGCAGTGGAAGGTTCTTAGAAGCAGTGATGAAAAAGCCCAAAGCAAATCTCCACTGTAATCAGAGGCACCCCAGAAGACGCATGTGAGGACTGCTTGGGACCTGCTCTACAGCGAATACTTGCAGATGTAGGCCTTCTTCGTTGCGCAGTCCATGTTCGTCCAGTGTACGTAGGCTGCGAAGCATAAAGAAAAGTCACTCGCTCAGCTGGGATAGTTGCAAAGTGTTCCATACCTAAGTGTTATGGTCTTAGAACTGGATTTTCGATCGTTCATTGGGAAACAGGACCATGCGCTTGAGATTGTGCGTGAGAGATTGTCACAACTAATGAGTGGGTATAAGTGTCATGTATCACACAACAGGCACAAAAGGCATGATGTTTCTATAAATATGACTACTTTTCTATAGCATGTCAAGCACCTGTGGATCATTTTCTGGATTTCTATCACCCGCCCATCTTACTCAAACACAATCCCTTTCTTTCAGTCAACCTCTCTAACACACCATCCGGAGTGCTTCATTTCTAAAACATTCTGCCTGGGAGCCCCATCTTCATCCCTTATATACTTGGGATTTAAGGGTGTTCAAACAATAGTAAGGAAATGGCACTCTGTACATGTTTAAACTCCTCATTATTAATTAAACATTCTCCTTACAGAAATAACATTTTTGAACGTATTCTCATGAGTCTTTTTTTTTTAATTCCCAATTTAATATGTTACTATATTTATGGCCCAGTTCTATTCGGGCCTTTTACAGCTCTCGCAAAATGCAACGTGCCAATCGGCGCAGCCTGACTGCCATCACAAGTGGCGAGCGATCGGGTCTGCACACCAACAGATCATGGATGCCCACCACCAGCACCAGAAAGACAGTGCAGGGGGTGGGAGGGAGGCAGGGATGGGGTGGAATGGGGCGGAGATGGAGGTGGGGAGGAGGCCAGATCAGAGGCAGGAAGGGGGAAGTATTATCCGCAGCAGCGCATGCCGATATCCTATCCCCCTTCCCAGCCTCAATTCCTGACCCGAGTCCATGAGGATTGGGATCAGCTATATAACTGGCGCAAGTCTGAGTAGATCCAGAGGGCCAGCGCGGGCTTACCCTGGGGCAAGGGAACAAATGCTCCCTTACCCTGAGGAGGTCTCCAGGAACTGAAACTCCCCTGCAGGATACAGCATGCACCACATTGGCGCGGCTGCATTGCCGTGCAGGGAGTTGCATTGGACCGGACTGCCAGTAATTTGGAGAAATAACACCATGTGTTAATGTACTGAATCTTACTACTTAGCTTTAACCTTATGATTAATTAACATGGCTTGTAACTGAAGCCTTCCTCCAAACTGAATTTCAAAAGCATAATTTATAACTGTTTAGAATTTTAATAAGTTATAGTAGTACTGTAATTCTAATATTTGAATGAATTACAGAGTTTTTCCCCCCCATCTCTACCCTTGATGTTACCAGCAAATATGACTCTTCTTTCTGCTTACCCGAGTTGCGTGTCACACCAACACAATCCTTACTCGGAGTGCTAGGATGGGGTGCACCATATTCCCAAGATGTGAAAGAATACGGAGATCCGTCAGTCCATTTAAATTCACTTCCTCCTGTGGGCTACAGAGGACAAATCAAAATAGAAATGAGAAGGAACGTTTCCACAACATGAGAGGTGCCAAATATGTTACTCAAGCAGGAGATGATGTCTCAACAAAATGGGATGGAGCATCCATATCATAGCAGGGGGTCATAATCTGCCCAACCCAAACTAAACACAGTGCCGACGGAACACATGTTCAACTGGTGCAGGCTGCCGCAAAGCAGTGGTAAAGCTGTGAATGCCAGTGGATCAATGGCCAGTGGAAGTAAACCCACACAGGGGGCGGAGGCAGGGCAGGGGGAGATCGGGGGGAGGGGGTTGAACAGAGTGGGAGGTGGGCAGAACTGGGTGATGACAGGGCAGGGGAGGGTAGATCAGGCCTGGATGGGGGTGGGATTGACGGCAGCGGCACATGCTGAATCCCGATTCCCTTCCTGAGCCTGATCCACATGCACGATCAACTTGGACCTGCGCCAGCAATATTGCTTGCGCAGGTCCAGGTTAATCCATAGTGGCTTCTGGAGCTTACCCTGAGGAGACCTCCAGCAGCCACAACTCCCTTGTGGGATGCAGCGGAAGCCACGGCAGTGCCGCTGCATCACAGGTTTGGGGAGTTATGCGACACCCGAGCGCCCAGGGAGGTGCGAGGGACAGCGGCCAGAAATAGGGCCTTTTCAGTAGTGGCACCAACCCTATGGAATTCCCTCCCTCTTGACTTACACACTTCTCCCTCCCTGGAGACCTTCTGGCGAGGCCTGAAAACTTTCCTGTTTAAGGAAGCCTTCTGAGTCCTTGCCTTTTTTAACATCGTGCTGGTACAGGTGGAGTGCTGCTGTTTTTTTATGCTCTTGTTTTAATTGGAATTTGATCTGTTTTTATTAATTTTTAGATGATGTTTTTTTACTAGTTCTTGTGAATTGTTTTTATTGTTTTAAATGTGATTATTTTTTATTGGATTGTATTCCTTTCCCATGTTGTAAGCCACCTTGGGTCCCTTCGGGGAAAAAGGCGGGGTAAAAATACTGTAAATAAATAAATTAGTAGGATTGGACTGAAATTGGTTCAAATTGCCGCTCTGTGGTGATTTACAACCACTTCCGGTTTTAGCGAAAACTGAAAGTAGTCATAAATCGCCGCGGAACAGCTATCTGAAGATCGGGGAGGCCTGCGGAGGGGTCCCTGCACCCCCGGAAGCCGTCAGGACCCCCAGTGAGGTAAGGACGACTACTCCCTCCCCCCCCAGTGACGGCACAATCCCAGGGATTGCTGCCACCGCTGTCCCCACCCCCACAAAGACTCAGAGTTCTCCCCGCCTTGCAGGGAGAACTTTGAGAACCACTGGTCTAAGAGTTCCCACACTTTCTTCAAAATATATACTGTACTGTACCTATTTTGAAATGTTGATAATTCACAGATGTAAACTTGAATTGTGAGTTAATCCAACAGAAGGCCAACGATTAATCAGCTGCGAAGTACTTAATCCATTGACAATTCTAATGCAAATTTTGGTACATGAATGTGGAAACTTTGGCCATAGCTGTTGTACAAGGGGAATCAAAGTGGTATAGATAATGGAGGGCCTCAGGAAACTGCATACTGTACAGATGGAATCCTACCATCTCAGAACAGTTCGGCAATGGGCCAACTCTAAGGAAAGGCTCACCTTGCGAACAACATGAAGTCCAATCCAGACATTATCATCTTCAGTATAGTAGGCAGCCATGAGATTGGATATCATCGTGACTTCTTGCTGAAATAAGATGGAGACAAGATGCCCCTTGTACTCCTTACACCTAGTCTGATATAAAGCGAAAACAAAGGGATTTAACTGATGCTGGTTGTATGAAAGGCAATGAGTGTATTCAAATCTTTCTTCAGTGAATCTGCACATTCCTTTTGCAATTGCACTGTGAAACAACAGAACCTGGCATCTAAATTCAGCCCATGATGCAGAATGCGGACGTAGTCACTGCACGCACTTTGTGCCAAACATCTGATAACACAGTCTGGCAACACTATCACATTCTGAACTACTAGAGCAGAGCTCAGCAACCTTTCCCTTTAACTGGCCAGATGTTCAGCAGTGACATCATCACGTCACCACCAAACCACCGGGCAAACTGGAATACAGTTTTCTGTATTCCAGATGGGGAATGACAGAGCCGCCTAGCCGGGCCCGCAGAGTCCCTGTGCCGCACAGCCCAAACAGGTGACTCCACCATTCTCCGTCCAGTGCGCAGTGACTTGGGTGGGAACCATTGCCACCCAAGCCAAGGTCTGTGTGGGCCGGACTTCGGCTGGCGGGCTGGATGACTTCAGCTGGCAAGATGAATCCATCCCATGGGCTATAGGTTGTCGATCCCTGTACTAGAGCTACCTGAGAAGCCTATCCTTGTTAGCATTCACAACAAAGGACCATCACCATATTTTCTGCACATGCATTCTATACACGGTATTAAAGATGTATTGTGTCGAGAAATATTTCCAGTCAGTTCCATTGGATGCCCTTTAGTATTGATGTCTGAGGGCGCAATCCTAGCTGGCCTCAGTGGCGTAGCTAGACTGGAGCGGAGGCAAGTAGTTCTGCAAGACTCCGTTACACCAGAGTCAACAGCCCCTCCCCCTTGCTGTTGGAGCCATTCTGGCAGCAATGGCAACACGCAGGACACTCCCCTGTCGCTGCCAGAATGGCTCCAACACCAAAGGGGAGGGGCCGTTGACTCCGGTGTAATGGAGTCTTGCAGAACTGCATAGAATGGAGGTTCTCATGGCTTTTTACTATTTGTAACGAAATCGGATTTATGGGTCTTACAGCCATGTAAAATTAAGAATAAAGTTTTAATGTTGAAACGCCAGCAGAAGAAGCAGCGCGCACCAGTCGTGGTGCATTCATCAGGTGGGCTGCCCCGAGACCAAGTGAGTTTTTCCCTACTTCCCTCATACCGTTCATAATTTTATGTAACTTGACAAACTTCCTTCATCACACCCTTCTAAGTCATCTCTCTTTTGTGTTCAAAAGAAATCCCAATCAATTCAGTCTGAGAAATTGCTCTTACCTCAGCCGCATCCCAAATCAGTTTCTTGTCAAAATATGCATAGCAGTGATTGTTATATTCTTGCCATCCTGGGGCACAGTTTTGGGCCTTGACTAGTGTTTTAAGACACATAAGAAGAAAAGGATTGTGGTGGTTATTTTTTGCATCAACTGGGAGGAGTACTGATTATCCTAGCTTTGCATTCATTCACAAACAATCCAAAATATTTTTCCTCTACTTACTAACAACAAAGCTAGTGGAGATGATAATATCCCAGCTGAGCTACTTAAAATCCTAAATGATGATGCTGTGAAAGTGCTGCACTCAATATGCCAACAAATTTGGAAAACTCAGCAGTGGCCAAAGGATTGGAAAAGGTCAGTTTACGTTCCAATTCCAAAGAAGGGCAGTGCCAAAGAGTGTTCAAACTACCGTACAATTGCACTCATTTCACATGCTAGCAAGGTTATGCTCAAAATCCTACAAGCTAGGCTTCAGCAGTACGTGGACCGAGAACTACCGGACGTACAAGCTGGGTTTCGAAGAGGCAGAGGAACTAGAGATCAAATTGCCAACATGCGCTGGATCATGGAGAAAGCCCGAGAGTTCCAAAAAAACACCTACTTCTGCTTCATTGACTACGCAAAAGCCTTTGATTGTGTGGATCACAACAAACTGTGGCAAATTCTTAAAGAGATGGGGGTACCAGACCACCTTACCTGTCTCCTGAGAAACCTGTATGTGGGTCAAGAAGCAACAGTTCGGACCGGCCATGGAACAACTGACTGGTTCAAAATTGGGAAGGGAGTGCGGCAAGGCTGTATATTGTCACCCTGCCTATTTAACTTATATGCAGAGTACATTATGAGAAATGCAGGGCTGAATGAATCGCAAGCCGGAATCAAGATTGCCGGGAGAAATATCAACAACCTCAGATATGCAGACGATACCACCCTAATGGCAGAAAGTGAAGAAGAACTAAAGAGCCTCTTGATGAGGGTGAAAGAGGAGAGTGCAAAAGTTGGCTTGAAACTCAACATTAATAAAACTAAGATCATGGCATCTGGTCCCATCAATTCCTGGCAAATAGAAGGGGCAGAAATGGAAGCAGTAACAGATTTTACTTTTCTGGGCTCCAAGATCACTGCAGACGGAGACAGCAGCCATGAAATTAAAAGACGCTTACTCCTTGGAAGGAAAGCTATGGCAACCTTAGACAGCATAATAAAAAGCAGAGATATCACCATGCCAACAAAAGTTCGTATAGTCAGGGCGATGGTGTTCCCAGTAGCAATGTATGGTTGCGAGAGTTGGACCATAAGGAAGGCTGAGCGCCGAAGAATAGATGCTTTTGAACTGTGGTGCTGGAGAAGACTCCTGAGAGTCCCTTGGACTGCTAGGAGATCAAATCAGTCAATTCTAAATGAAATCAAGCCTGACTGTTCCCTGGAAGGACAGGTACTGAGGCTGAAACTCAAATATTTTGGCCACCTAATGCGAAGAGAGGACTCTCTGGAGAAGACTCTGATGCTGGGAAAGATTGAAGGCAAAAGGAGAAGGGGAAGGCCAAGGATGAGATGGTTAGACAGCATCACCGATGCAACGAACATGGAAATGAGCGAACTCAGGAAGATAGTGGAGGACAGGAAGGCCTGGCGGGATATGGTTCATGGGATCACGAAGGGTCGGACACGACTTAACGACTGAACAACAACAAAATGACAAGAAAGGTGGGTGGTTGCCTTGGCCAACCACTAAGGGCAGACTTCAACAAGCTTTTAAATTCTCCAGATCTCTTCATCCAGTCTGATTACGACTTTGTGTCACTTTTGTTAGTCCTAATGAAGGTATTATGAGATTGTGTCTACAGGTTGGTTGGTTTGTTTTTTGCATTTTTTGAAATGGACCAACATGCGTGACAATATTTTGTGTGTGTCCTTTTAATTCATATGTGTAAAGCCATCTTATTGTTATAATCTTTTGCATGAAATAAACAACAATCAAATGTTTTTTGATGTCAAGAAACACATGCAGCATGTGCTTCAGCCACAAAACTTAGTTTGCCAAGTCCAAAACTCAAGTTTTGATCCCAAAACTAACCCAGGGGTTGTTATGAAATATGTATTTAGTAGCCCAATATGTTCTTTTGGGGGAGATGCAAGCCAGAATTCAGTTCTTGTGAATGCCCATACTCTTGGATTGTCATTTGTAAATTCACACTCACATTTCATTTTTAATTTATGTACTTATTCCTGGGCAGACAGAACCCAAGGGAAATCTGAGGAACAAGCATGGAACCCAGCTTACCAGTAAGGACGGAGGTTGAGAGCAGGAAAGCAAGCAGGCCAAGGCTGCAAGGAACAAAGGCTCCCATCTTCAGAAATCAGTCTGTGGAGGAAACATGCAATAAGACTGCAAGATCTAAGAACTCTTGATTTCTGTCTGTATCGTGTGATGCATGATGTTTCTCAGGGTATTACAGGCAGAGAAGAATGGATCCACACTACAATTTCTCCCAAATGGTTAAACCCATATTTGCCTTTGTCAGTCAACCCAGGTTAAACTGGTACTTATTGAACCAGTCTTGCAAATGGTCCGATATGTGGCTCCATCATGGGTCAAGATGCACTTACTTCAGCCACATGATTCCAAGACCCATGTGGGAGAACCATGCAGTTTCATGACCAATTCCGTGGCAAGATTGAACAATTTAATGCTCACTGATTTTTTAAAAAATCTCCCTACATGCTGGAAAATTCACACTCGACATTTATCGATAGACACTTCAGTTATATTCTGAGCACATCCCCAAACTGTGATATGTTAATCTGGGTCTACCACACTATCTACAAGCCAATAGCTCAACCCAAGGTCTCCCATGAGTCATGACACATTGTAGTGGAAGAAGATCCAGCAGACTGGCAGGAGCCAAGTGTGGTGTCAGCAGTGGACCCTTGTTGACAGATCCAGGCAGCAAGGAGTTAACAGATGAAGACTTGGACTTTGACAAGACATTTGGGGTCCCCAGAGTGGGGTGATTCCCAAAGCAAGACAATTGGTACCAGGAAAAGTGGGGTTACGAAGCCCAAGGCGATTAGCACCTCAAAAGAGACAGCTGTGTGCAAAAAAGAAAAGAAAAATGAACTCTTGGATGTGGGAAATAATGGACCTTGTAGCAAGGGAGGCAGATGCCTCCACTGTGTTGTGGCGAGTTTGGAATGCTTTGGGTATTTGCTGGACCTTATTTATGATAGCGGTTTATATCTGGAGGTTTAGCAAACGTGTTTTCTGTTCCCTGAGAAGACTGAGAGTATCAGGGAGGGAAGATGCTGGGATAGATGCTTTGAAGCAGGAGGTCAAATCTCTGAGGGAGGAAAATGGGAAGTTATATAAATTAATTTTCCTTCTGAAAGAGAAAAACAGTGGATACATTGAAGCTCTGGGAAACGCCCAAAGAAAGGCTGAGGTAATGAACAGCCTAAATGACATTTTGGCAGCTCGTCTAGCCAAACTGAAGCAGGGGTCGCAGTTAAAGCCACGGGAGGATACGACCACTGAGGGGAAATTTATGGCAAAGGACCAAATGAGCGCTTTTCAAGCTGCTGGCGGTAACCTCTGCCATGGGTCAGTAGAGGCTTGTGTTCAGGCTGAGGAGGAAGGCATGGGTGATGGACTGGTGCGGCCGGTGAAACAGGCACGCCCACTCATCACCAATAAAGCGAAAGGGCCAGTAGGGGCACCTGCTCAGACGATTAGGACAGTGCGAGACTATACAGGGCAGGAACTCGCAGATGTGGCCCGAGATATGAGGCAGAAACCCACGGAGCCATTGAGTGCCTGGCTACTCCGCCTGTACGACCATGGCGCTGACAACATCTTTCTAAGTGTAGAAGAGTTGCAGGCCTTGGGGTCTTTATCGAAGGATGCCATAATTAATGGGTACCTGCGAGGTGCGCAAGGGCAAGCAACCTCATTATCTGGCTGGATTTATATGGCAGTGGGGGCCAAATATCAGTCTCCCATGGACTGGGAGGAACGTTTGCCGGGTTGGCATACGATAACTGAGGCCATGGAGCAGGTCCGTATGATGGCAATGCAAGTTGGCATCTATACCCCTGGCTTCACAGGACCCGATGATATGATTTTCACCGGGGGAATGAGGACCAGGCTGGTAAAGGGAGCTCCACCCCATTTAAAGGGGGCAGTAGTAGCTTTGTTGGGACCCGCCCAGGGAAGTGCGGTAGGGCAAGTAGTCATGTTGCTAGGGCAACTAGAGGACATGCCTGGAGAGAGCACCCCCAGGGCCAAAGCTAGGAGGGTGCAGGAGGAGAAGAGCTTTTCTAAGGCAGAATGGAAAGTGCCTGCAGGGAAAAGCTCCAAGAAAGGAAATGGGAATGGCAAGCAGGAGCCTCCCAAGTCTAAACAGAGGGTGCCCAGGTGGAAGTTGTGGGCAGACCTCTTAGAAAAGGGGGTCCCTAAGGAAAAGATAGACGGGATTCCCACACCAGAGCTATTAAAGCTCTGGGAAAAGAAATGTGGTAAAGGGAAAGATCGGCCCCAGGTGAGGCAGACAACGCCCACTGACCTCCTAGCAGAGTCAGATGAGGAGGATGAGATCCCAGGAGCCTCTCAGGAGGAAGATCTCATTACGTTGGGTTGGAACACACCCCAGCCAAGGGAATAGGGGGGAGGGAAGGCTCCAGTGGTGAGGCTAATAAAGACAGCCATCCCTGGAGACCCACGCCCTCATATACCTCTGACAATCTACTGGGCTAAGGACAACGTGCAGACCGTCATGGCATTAATGGATACAGGGTCAGAAGTGACCCTATTGCATGGGGACCCACGGAAACATAAAGGGCCCGTGCGTTATGTGGATGTCTATGTCTATGGCGATGGGGAAGAAGTCACAACAGAGACCCAAGTGAGATTGGCCCTAGGGAAGTCTGCACCCTTTATGGCCACAGTCTTAATCTCAAGGGTCCCTGAATATATCGTAGGCATAGACCTACTGAAGGGAAAGGAATTCCAGACCCCCAGGGGAAGATACTCCTTTGGGGTGAGGGCAGTATTAGTGGGGAAGGCTAGGTGGACTCCGTTGCATATTCCCCCCCCCAGACCGGCCAGTGTGTATGAAGCAATACCGCTTGCCGGGTGGTCATAAGGAAATAACGGAGACCATAAAGGGATTATTGGAAGTGGGAATTATTAGACCAGCGGTCTCGCCTTTTAATTCCCCAGTCTGGCCTGTAAAGAAGCCAGACGGGAGCTGGCGAATGACGGTAGATTATCGCCAGCTAAACAAACAGGCACCGCCGCTGGCCGCAGCGGTACCAGACATGGTGACCCTGCTGGAACGCATAGAACAGAATGCAGGAGAATGGCATGCGGTTATAGACTTAGCCAATGCATTCTTCAGTATTCCAATTAGTAGGGAGTCGCAGGACCAGTTTGCGTTCAGCTGGGATGGGGCACAGTATACCTTCCAGGTCTTGCCCCAAGGGTATTTGCATAGCCCTACGCTATGCCATGGATTGGTGGCAAGGGACTTAGGACGGGTCACTTTGAGTCCTGCCTTGTTCCTTGCCCACTATATAGATGATATCATGATCTCGGGACCAACAGAGGCAGAGGTGCAGGAAGGACTAGTGACACTAGTGGAGCACATGAAGGCCCGAGGGTGGGAAATTAATCCCACAAAGATACAGGGACCAGCACAACAGGTTCAATTCCTAGGGGTGGTCTGGTCTGGACCTGTGAGGCATATCCCTGAGAAGGTGCTAAATGTCATAGCAGCCTTGCCTCCTCCTTCTTCAAAGAAGGAGGCGCAGAGGATAATAGGACTGATGGGATTCTGGAGACAGCATATCCCACACCTGGCCCAGATACTGCGACCCATTTATAATGTGACCAGGAAGAAGGCACAATTTGAATGGGGGGAACAGCAGCAGGCCGCCTTGTCTACTGCTAAGGCCGCAGTAGCAGCAGCCATGCCACTGGGCCCATTTGTAAAGGGTCTCCCCTTCGAGCTACAGGTGTCCGCTAACCAGGACATAGCTATGTGGAGCTTGTGGCAGAAGGGGCAAAGAGGACGGAAAGTGCCGTTGGGTTTCTGGTCTAGGAAGTTACCCACGGCCGCAGGAGGTTATTCTCCCTTTGAGCGCCAGTTGCTGGCATGCTATTGGGCTCTGGTGGAGACGGAGAGACTTACAGGGAATGATCCGGTGGTAATGAGACCCGCCATACCTATAATGCACTGGGTTATGGATGACTCGGCTAGTCCCCGAGTGGGCAGAGCCCAGTCCTCATCCATAGTCAAATGGAAATGGTATATTTCCGAAAGGGCACGCATTGGCCCCCAAGGGGTAAGTGCTCTCCAGGAGCAGGTATTGGCTGTTACCCCGGTAGGTGAGGAAGTACAGTCAGTGGAAGTAGAGCCGCTGGGAGAGTCCACAATTAAGGAGGCTCCCCCTTATGACCAGGTAAAAGAAAGCACTACCTGGTTCACAGATGGTTCTGCTAGATATAGGGGTGGGAACAGAGTGTGGCAGGCTGCTGCACTCAACCCAAGACAACAAACCACTCTGACAAGGGCTGGAACCGGAAAGTCCAGCCAATATGCAGAGTTGATGGCAGTGCTAATGGTAATGGAGCACGCCATAGAGAGCCAGGAGGCAACAGTGTATGTATATACGGACTCATGGGTCGTATATAAGGGACTTACAACATGGTTTCCAAAGTGGAAAAGGGACAATTTCACCATATACAACCACCCACTATGGGGGCAGGAGTTATGGTTGAAAATAGATCAGTGCTTACAACACCTGACAGTGTATGTAAGACACGTGGACGGGCACTCGACAGGGACTAAGGAGGCAGAATATAACCAGGCAGCCGATCAGTTGGCTCGCATAAGAGCAGTTATGCCAGCCCAAGATCAAGATAGTGAGCTCCTGGTTATAGCTAGGTGGGCCCATGAAAAATCTGGGCATTTAGGGGCCAAAGGCACCAGGGAATGGGCACTTCAGAGAGGCATTCCATGCTCGACTGATGCCGCCCACACAGTGGTAGCAGCCTGTGAGGTCTGCTCGAAGGTAAAGGGCATCCCTCTTGCCAAAGCCCCCATGGGCCACCTACATCGAGGGAAAGGGCCAGGACAGATTTGGCAAGTGGACTATGTAGGTCCACTGCCCAAATCAGGCAGATGGCAGTATCTGCTAACTATGGTAGATACATATTCAGGGTACTTATTAGTGTACCCAGGGGCTAGAGCTAATCAACAAACTACCATCAAAGGCATGGAGTTGTTGATCAGAAGGTACGGAGTACCCGCGCAGGTGCAAAGTGACAACGGCAGTCACTTTGCAGGTGCAGCAGTACAGGACTGGGCGAATGAGTGGGGGATTGAGTGGGTGTTCCACATTCCCCATCATCCCCAGGCCGCAGGGCTGATAGAGAGGATGAATGGGCTGCTCAAACAGAAGATAAAACAGTTGACACCTGATCACACCCTAAAAAGATGGAGTACAGTGGTAGATCAGGCTGAGTTTGAGTTGAATAGCAGACCCATTGGAAAGGGACAGACCCCCCTGCAGCGCATGGTGGGGTTGAAGGCTCCCACACCCATAGTGCATTTAAGGGTGTGGAAGACCAATGCGTATGGTACATTACCCATACGTGCCACCCCGGACGCTGCCGGAGTGGACTTAGTGACGCCTGAGGAGATAAATCTGCCTGCAGGAGAGCAGATTACTATCCCCTTAGGGATTGGAGTTACGGTGCCACCAGGGACTTATGGCAGGATTGCCCCCCGGTCAGGCCTAGCACTTAAAGGGATACAAGTGCTAGGAGGTGTGGTAGACACAGACTACCAAGGAGAACTAAAGGTGATCCTCTACAATGGGAGTAAGAACGGCTTCACTTGTCAGGCTGGGCAGCGTATCGCCCAACTGATCTGTGAAAAGTGTAGCATGCCGGCCATCCAAGGAGTGGATGGCCCAGGGAAGCCCACTGTTAGAGGAGACAAAGGCTTTGGCTCTACAGATCAGGAGATGTGTAGTGGCCAGAAGGTCTGGGTCATATACCCACAACAGCCAGATAGGGCTGGGGAGATTATTAGCCGGGGGCCAGGGGCTACCTATTGGGTATCTATAACAGGATCGGACTCACCCGTCTGTTTAGACATTGGAAAATTGAAACGGAGGGAATAAAAGACATGTGAAGGCTTAACATGTTCTTTTTTCTTTCCTTGAGGGATAAAGTCAACCAAGTCACCCAGAGGGAAGGAAACCTACTCCTACGCCATCGGACAAGGGAAGATGGAAGGCCGCCAAGGGCAACCACTGTGACACCAAGGGGTGGATTGTAGTGGAAGAAGATCCAGCAGACTGGCAGGAGCCAAGTGTGGTGTCAGCAGTGGACCCTTGTTGACAGATCCAGGCAGCAAGGAGTTAACAGATGAAGACTTGGACTTTGACAAGACATTTGGGGTCCCCAGAGTGGGGTGATTCCCAAAGCAAGACACACATGCAATTTTCATTCACTCACCCAGAGTCAATAGGCGCTGCTTTCTGTGGAGTGAAAAGTGCTCCTGAGCACAGCTGTTATATACTTCCCAGCTACACATGCAACATTACCAGCGTGACAACGTTAAGGAAAGAGCTGGTCCCCAAAATGTTCCAAATTGCACAATTTATGGCTTCCAAAAACATGAACATGAACGTTTCCTCACCCATCAACATTTTTGTTCTAAATTTATTCTAAATTACACCTTAGGACACACAAGTGTGTGTTTCTAATATGGCCAATGGGCTCTGGAAATTCCTCAAAACAAAGAGACATTCCAGTCTAAAATTTCTTCACTGATGATCGGTTATGGATGGGTCTATTTTTTTTACACTGCAGAAATGACAACCACAAGTGGATGGAGTTACTACAGAAGAGTAAGCACGTTGGGAATGTGAAGGCTTTTTTTCAGACCTACTGTAGCTAATGCCATCCACTTCAGCTCAAAATGGATGATATCAATACAGATGGACATTTTACTCCATAAGTCCAAGTAGCAATGTTGCAAACATTCAATCAGGATGCTCAAAAAACCGAACAACCCAAAGAGAGCTGCTGTTCTTTCAAGTCCCCTTAAACAGAGTAAGTTCAAGAGGATAATTCACTGATTGTCATATACAGAATGTGGGTGACTTGGAAAGAAGGAAGGAAAGTTGTCTTCTTCACCTCTTACAATCCCAGTTTCGCATATTGGACCCTGTGTTCAATCTGGATGCTTAGTAAAAACAAAAGAGTGGGGAGAGGGGCTGTTTCATGACATACTAGGAAAACAGTTTGTCACATTCTTAAAATGGAAGACAGCAGAAGTTCTGCAAATATTATTACGGAAGGTTAGCTCTTGTGTTTGATGTCATTATATGCCATTACAGTGTCATTATATGGTTCGGGCACTAGGTGGCGATGAACTTCACTGTATGGAGGGTAGAGCTAGGAATTGTGTTCAAGGTGTGTTCAATTGTGACCTCTGGCTTTGTCATGACAGCTCTTAATTTCAAGTTGCACCAAGGGCCAAAGCGCCAGTGGGTCAAAGCAGCAAGGACAACGTTGCCTTTGCAAGTGTAATTGCCAGCAGTAATTCAGATCTACATCTGGTCGGTGTGAACTGGAAGGTGATCTAAAGCCGCCTTGGGCATTTGCCTCGGCATAGGAAAAGGCGGGGTATAAATTTTATTAATAAAATTTAAATAAAATCTTTAGCACACAAAGCTTTCTGCAGGGCTGTTCATCTTTCTGCTTCCTCCATTCTAGGTCATGTGGCTTCCTGAGGCAGCAAGGCAGGGGGAAGGCCCCCTAGCTAACATAAAATGGACTACTGTGTCCCCCCAGACTATCAATTTTGAATCAGTCCAAGAGCTTGGACACTGTCCGGTTTTGCTCAGGATTCAGACCTTATTCCTGGCTGGGTGGACAGGACCTGAGGTATTCTGAAGTCTGTGAGACAAGCTTCAAGGTAGGGGTCATTTGAGTGCAGGAAAGCAAGGAGGGTGAGGATGCTGGGTACAAGGCCTCCCATTTTCATAGTACATGTTCCGGAGAGAAAATACAATGTAAAATAAAATATCTGAGTGCTCCAGATTTCTGCCTAGGCTATAGTGGGTTCCTTGTGTGATGCTTTTCACTGTGGGCTGTAGATAGACTCACATGACTGGTTCACTTCATCATGCCCTCAAGGGATTTGGGTGCCGACATCTTGGATCACGCGAGATTTCGTGATCCAAGATGCATGCTGCCGGCGCCTGGGTAAGTTTTTTAAAAAAGATGGCGGCGGAGGCAGCCATTCGTTCCGGAAAACCGGGCCGGGACAGAACCGGGAATCGTGGCCGATTCCCAGGACTTTCCCGGCCAAATCGGGACGAATGGTAAGCCTATATATGGGAGGTGTTATGAAGACTTACAGCACAATCCTGTGTAACCTTGCACCGGTGTAACAGCAGATGCACTGGTGTAACATCAGATGCACCGGTGCATCTACTGTTACACCGGTGCAAGGTTACACAGGATTGCGCTGTTACTTAGATTAAGCATGGGAAAGATTTCCTTTTGCACTGAGGGCTGGTGGGAGAGGAGAGGAGATGGCAATGCTCCCTTTGAAAATACAAATGCCAGCAGTGATTTGAATCTGCCTATGGTACAAACAGAAATATTACGCAGAATTCTTTATCAACAAGAAGCCATCTGTCACCAAAGCTGCTCTTGCAGTTTCCTGCATGCCAAATCATTAGGATCTCCTAAGGCAGTACAAGAGGGGAAAGCCCCTCACTGAGAGAGCACGGACCCCGGATCGGTTTGAATTCCTCATTCCAGTGCTTCAACATTCTCAGGTTTTGCTCAGAATGCTATTTGTTTATATATTGGATGTATGTCCTCACTTTTCCATGGTCTCTGAGTGTCTTATTACGGTCGGCATTCTCTCTAAATCTTAATATCCTGTCCCCAAGGGACTTAAAATTTAAAATGTGGGGGTTTGGGGGAATAAGAGGCCAAAAGAATTCCAAACAACATTGCACATATGAAATAGAACATATCCTCCCAGGACTTGCGGAACATTTTATTGTCTGGGGACAGAGAGGGAGGAACCAAGCATAGCAGCAGCTGGACAGCAGATAAGAATATCCTGAGTCCTTAAACGGGAGCAAAAGGTGGGATATGAATGTTTAAAGCCGCTTCACTTCAAGAACATTCCTCAGAAGAACGTGGCTGCCACATTAATTTGTGATTGACCTGCATCCTCTCATCTCAGGTTGATGAAAGCCAGTTATACATCTCCTTTTTCTTGAATCCAAAAAGGCAGTGTTAATACATCTCCCTCATTTTTGCCTGCCCAACAATTCCTGCAGATAGCTTTGTGGATGAAGTCTAAAAACTCCTGAAACTTAGGCCTTATAAGGACTGGAATATAATGGGAGTCAAGCTATCTGGAGTCCATTCTAGAATGAAGGAGTCACCAAGAGAAAATGTATTGTCTACTTTAGTATCACTGCATCTGCTAAAGCCAAGAACATAAACAACAGAGATGATCACCGCAGCTTCTCAGAGACTGATCATGGACAAAGAGAGAGTGGATGGGTGGGATTCTAAGGAAGAACGTCTCAGCAAAACGGAGGGCCTTGGGTGGGTATTTCAATGCTGCTGTACCTCCTTCTGGCACCGTCGCTTCCAAGAGCTTCATGTGCCAGCATGGAATTATGGTCTTCTCTCTAAAGTTCATGTTTGCAGATGTATGCCTTGGCTTTCTTGCAAACAGCATCAATCCACCCCTTATATTCTGCAAAGGAATGAGAATCCATGCTTGTTTTACCCATCTTTATGCACTTGACAACATCTCTTGTCAACCAGTCCTTTCTTTTTCAGCTTACACAGCTGGCCAAAGAAGAAAATTATACCACAGTAATGGCCATCATCAAACCACCCTCCGGTGACTGACAGGTTGTCACTTGCTCACCTGTCGAGGCCCTCAGAGCCACACAGTACTCCGAATTCCATAGATTGTTGGGTTCCCCTCGCATCCAGTTCTTGTAGTTATAAGCAGACTCATCAGTCCACCTCCATTTCCTGTTCTGCGATGACAGAGAAGGTAAGAATGAGGCATCTGGTGGGGCCACTGTGCGATACAGGAAGCTGGACTAGATGGGCCTTTGGCCTGATCCAGCAGGGCTCTTCTTATGTTCTTAAGAAGTGTTCTGCTGGATCCAACCAGGCAGGGCTGCCTAGCCCAGTTTGCGGACAGGTGAAGCTCATACTTACTTGGCGAGTATCATGGAGACCAATCCACACATCAACTCCAGCTTCTCTTTTGTACACAGAGATGTGTTTGGACACAATCAGAGCTTCCAGCCACGAGAGGATGGATGCGAGGTGGGCCCCACGGCCATAACCTTGACACTCAATCTGGGGAAGGGGCAAAAGCACAAGGCCTTTGTTGGTTCATTCACCGTTCTCCACAACCTGTTAAAGGGCAGCGGGTCTTCTTACCTCCGCTTCATGCCAACTCAGCTTCTTATGGAAAAACCCATAGCAGTTGCCCTGGTATTTCAACCACCCCCTTGGGCAAGCGTCAGCTTCAACCGCTTGCAGAGAGGGAGAAAAAAATAAGATAAATGAGTCAAGGGGAAAGCAAGGTAATTAATTAAAGAATGCTGTGAGAGTAAAACTTTAAGTTTGTTAGTATGTTTGCTCCTCTTCCCTCCCCTTCCCAACCCAGTATGTTTCCTATTAAACCATTTTTACCCAAGGGTGTATATACGCATCCGGAATTAAATGCGTACACCTGTGGGCTGGGAGGAAATGTTAATAGTTGTTAGATAACTATAATAGGTGCAGCTAACGGAGTTAACATAAGAAGAGCCCTGCTGGATCAGGCCAAAGGCCCATCTAGTCCAGCTTCCTGTATCACACAGTGGCCCCACCAGATGCCTCAGGGAGCACACAAGACAACAAGATACCTGTATCCTGTCGCCACTCCCTTACACCTGGCACGCTCTAGAAATGGAACATGCTGAACCTGTAGAATTTCTGCCCATCATATAACTTTTAAAGACATAGTGGCTCTGCTAGAAAAAAAAATGGTGGCAACAACCCTTATGACGAGTCAGACTGCATTTCATGATGAGAGATATACCGGTAGTTCCTTTCCATAAAACCCAACAGGAGCTCACCTCTCAGAAAGGGGTGTGAGATGAGGAAGGCAAGCAGGCAAAGGCTGGTAAGGGCCCAAGGTGCCATCTTACTGATTCTGCTAAGGAGAATGCAAACAAAAGAATTAAGAGGCCAGCCGGCCAAAAGAGGTGGGCTGGTCACCAAGATTGCTCTGGAAGCTAGTCCTGAAAAGGAAATCTAGCAACTCAAAACATGTATGTTTAATTTTCATAATCCATTCACAAACTGTAGTTCATTCTGAATTTTTGAAATGTTTCTTACAGCACAAGCCTATGTATGTCTACTCAGAAGTAAGTTCCATTGAGTTCAATGGGGCTTACTCCCAGGAAAGTGTATGCACAGTATAGGATTGCAGCCTTACAGCCCAATCCTATTAGGCTGCCCACTGGTGGAACGAGTGTTCCGCCAGCGCTGACTGCTTTATGGCAGTTGTAAACCAGAGGCGTGTGCTGCCGGAGCACCGGTGGAAAGGGCAGAGTCTTCCAGCATGTGCTGGCAGATTCCCTTGGGCCCACTGAGGCAGGTAAGTTGGTGGGGGGGTGGGATGGAGGGAGGGTGGAATGGGGTGGGGGAAGGCGGAACGAGGCAGTGACGAGGGCGGGACTGGAAGGCAACGGGGGGGGGCGATCAGGTCCAGGAAGGGGGTGGGTTCAGTGGCAGCAGGTAAAGGTAAAGGTAAAGGTATCCCCTGACAATTAAGTCCAGTCGTGTCCGACTCTAGGGTGTGGTGCTCATCCCCATTTCAAAGCCGAAGAGCCAGCGTTGTCCGAAGACGCCTCCATGGTCATGTGGCCGGCATGACTCTCCTTGCCGCAGCGCGTAGCATGCAGCTGGAACACGGAGCGCTGTTTACCTTCCCGCAAGTGGTACCTATTTATCTACTCGCATTCACATGCTTTGGAACTGCTAGGTTGGCAGGAGCTGGCCAAGCAACGAGCGCTAACCCCGTCATGGGGATCGAACTGCCGACCTTTCGATCGACAGCTGATGGTTCAGCGGTTTAACCCGCTGCGCCACCCGCTGGCAGCAGTGGCCGCCAAATAATCCTAACCCCTCTCCCTGGACCCGATCCTGCAGCATGGGTCCATGTTCCTTTACCCAGAGGACACCTCCATAGCTGCCCCCCCCACACACACACACAGGATGCAGCAGTAGCCATTTCAATGCTGCTGCATTGGCAGGAGGGGAAGAATAGGATTGGGCTCTGAATCACCTTTGTATCCCACACTTCCACCAAGGAGCTCAGGGTGACACATATGGAATGAATGATCCTCATTTTTAGAGTCAATCTGGATGTGACAAGATGTTGTTGTTGTTGTTGTTAAAGGATATTTATATACCAACTCAGTCCCATATACTGTATTATATACCGTAGCAACCCCATCTGGAAAACTAGGAAAACTACCACCACATTCCTATAAATTGGAGGGTAGGAGAATGATCTAAAGCAGAAGAAAGTTGCTGTTAACATTTTCTCAACTGAAACTGCGTCTCCTGAAGTTCAGCTCTTCAGATACACCAAGTAAGGCCTGGAAACTCAGGAGATGAGAGGAGCCTAGTTGGGCCTTTCGGGGCAGAGGATGACACAAGGCCAGTCAAAGGAAGAGCCTGGCTGTACCTGGTGCCTCAAGGATGGAGCCTGATGGACATGGAGGTGGAAAGCGCAGAAGGAGGGGAATCAGCTTCCCTCGCCATCTCGGCCACATTTTAAATCAGCCCCACAGCTATAGAGAGTCAGCAGAACTTCGTTCGGGTTCTGTCACTGCTACACCTAGTTGTACACATATCCTCACAACCGTCCTACTGGGAAGGTTACTCTGAGAAGTCATGGGTGTGGCCCAAATGCAAGTGTAAGAATCTCAGTCTTTGGTCCAAGACTAGTTCTCTCTCCCCACTAGACCATGATGCCCAGCTTAGACTACCTGTGGCTTGGGAGAGTATTGTTTTGCATGTTCTGTTTTCATAACTTCTGCAAATCCTAGATAAAAAGAAAGAACCGAAGCTCTCCAGTTGAACACAAATACTTACCCGTCCCTGTTCCCCAACTGACCTTCACGAAGTAGCTGCACTTGTTGTGTCCTGCTGCCGAAGCTATCTTTTTCTGAACTACCTTTTTTATCAGTTGGAAACAATGACACTCGGTGAAAATGTCAAGACAGTTCATGATGCACAAGTTCCCTTATTGCACAAACCAAGGTCAATCTAAGCCAGAGGCCAATTTTTTTAAGTGACTCCGATCGGGAGGCTTAGGGTTTACATTGAAATCCAACTTATCCTTCCATAAGCTTTCCGCCCCTCAATAGGACTCCTCGAACCTGGGCCAACTCTGTAGCTAGCACAAGTCCGAGGAGAAGAAAGAGGTGGGGAGGCTGCAGAAAGTGGGGAAAGGATCCAGAGCGTGCCATCGCTGCTGGATCCAGCCCTCTGGTGCCCTCCCTGCCACCATTCCTCCCCCTCCCTGCCCAGTTTCACCCCCCTCCCTCCTCACCCCAGCCCCTTCTGCTGCCTTATCTGGTCCGGCGGGAACGCAGACTGCTGCCTCCTCTTGTGTCAGAGCTCCTAACATGGCCACAGACGAAGCGCTGTGTGATCCATCCGCGACCATTTTACGACAGCGGAACCCTCTTCCACTGTTAGAAATCCCTCCCCCGACAGCCCAGACCTGGATAGGATTGGGCTGTCTGTTACATAAAAGCTTCATGCCGCTTCAGGAGTCACGACATGCCCTTGAGCCCCACCTTTCTGTGTAGCCAACCTGCCTTCCTCCTCCATTCTATCTGCCAAATATTCGTAATAGTTCTTGCTCTCATTCATCCCTTCAAATCTTCTCTCCCCTCCAGACCCTCTTCTCTCCACTATGAATCTCTATGAATGGGAGCACTAAATCTTTTGAATTGACCATTGGGCTGTTGCTTGCTTGGGCGCTGCATGCTTCTCTGGTTCCTGTATGCAGAGGGGTGAGGAAATCTCATTCTCTCCAACATTTCAGCAAGGACAAAAGGGACGTTATACCCCGATTGTCATAGCAAAGATCACTGGCTGAGTCCCATCCCCACTGTGCATGGATGAAAGTTTGCCCAGCCTGTTGTCTCAGTCTGTTGTCTTTTGGTTCAAACCAGAGAAGTCCTGATTTGCAAAGCAGGCTCTTTGCCAGTGTGTGTTACACCAGCTCTTCAGCAGTCAAAGGATGATTTCTTAATGACTACGTAATAAAATTTTAGCAGGGTGTCTCCAAAAGGTAAAACCAAGAACCAAATAGAAGCAATGATTTTCCAGGCACACCAGAATATAGGGATTGTCCTTATAGGGATGGTTGGCGTTTATGTCTTGATGCTTATGCTCCAGGTGATTTTTTTTTTTACGCATCTCAACTTACATCATTATTGCTTCATTCTAGAGGGAGTTGCTAATTGTTTCTGGATGATAGTAGTAATTCGCACGCGCCTAACATGCAAGCACTTGCTATCAGCAGAATTGTTGTGAAGACCTTGGGATGCCGCCCCTATTTTGCATGGCACACCCTCCAGAGGGATTGGAGGACAAAAAAGACGACACAGCCGTATCTGCCACCTCCATATGCAACTAGAACTATTTTGCCCACCTACCAGACGGTTCAGCCAGAGATGGCTAACTGTCCATCTCTCACTGGGACCACTATCAGCTTCATTGGTTCAAGAAGCAAAGGCTGATGGGAAACATATTGTGACAAAAAATGTCTGCCTGTTAGTTTATCCTATGCAGACCATTAATTTCTTCTTGGGTTCATTATCAGCCACAAGGGTGTTGGCCAATTTCCCTCATTCCCTTGACAATGTCCTGATTTTCTCAGGAGATAGGTGAGAAACTTCTGTCCCCCTAATGATTCACAGATAAGGACATTCTCCTAACATGCCCCTGTGGTCATCACAAAGATCGCTGCTTGAGCCCCATCCACATGATGCATTGACAGTGGTGTCGCTATGCCGCCACCCCCCGTGACGTCACCACCGGAAGTGACGTCACCGCCGCTGCAAAGCCCTTCTGAAACGCAGGGCGGAAGGGTGGGCCAAACCCATCGCCATCTCCGACGCCTGCTGTTCCCGCTGCCGAAACGGCACAGTTGTCAGCCCCCCCCCAACACCACTTTGTCACATACACACCCGCTTGTCGCCCAGGGGCCCCCCACCCACCTGGCGACACTTCTGCGCATTGATGAAGGCTGTTCGCAGTCTATGCTGCATTCATTAACTTTGCATTTGCACATAATAACAACTTCATATATTCAAAAGATGTGGGATTTATCTGGATAAAAACCAGAAAACAGGGGCTGTCCCTGGAAAAAAAGGGGCTCTTTGCGAACATGACATTTCCTCATCAAGATTTGATCTAAAGCTGTGTTTTGGCAATTCATACTACACGTTCATACTGCAACTCGCACACATCTGATTGATGGTGCTTTGACAAGATTTTGTCCCTGAAGAGCTCAGGGCAGTTTAGGTCGGATTTCCAGGCCGTCTCCTCCTCTAGGCAACTTATTATAAGGTCAAACCTGTTTAGCTGCAACAGAAGAATAATAATCTGACTTCAGAGCATCATTACAGTTGTCTACATAACAGTACTGCAAGGGAGGCTAAGTCCTGATGAGTAGCCATTTGCACAAGCTTACTCCATCTGGTTCTCCTAGGCTTGGACCCAAGAAGAAATGTTATGGTCCACATAGGAAAAACTAATATGCAGACATTTTTGTCACAATATGCTTTCCATCAGACTTTGCTTTTTGAACCAGGGAAGCTGATGTTGGTCCAAATGTGAGGGGGACAGTTAGCCATCTCTGACTGAAATATGTTGTGTTGGCAAAACGTTTCTAGTCGCACATGGAGGCAGCAGATAGGGGTAACTGTGTCACCTTTCTGTTCCCTGCAATCCCTCTGGAGGGTTGTGCAAACTGTCAAAATAAGAGACAGCATCCCAGGGCCTCCACACTAAAAGTCCATTGATAGAAAGTGCTTGCAGGTGAGACGTATGCTAATTAATACTATAATTTAGCAACAATTTGCAACTCCCTCTAGAATTAAACAATAATGATGTAAGTTGATATGCAGAAAAACAACCACTCATGTCATAGTAAGCACAGCATACACTCCAACTGCCCCTTACTTACCGGAGAGACGATCCCTACATTCTGGCAACCCTGGTAAATCATTGCAGCTATTGGGTCTTTGGTTTGCCTTTTAGGGATCCCCTGTTAAAATTTTCTTACTGTGAGTTGTTGATTTAAGGAATCATTCATTGACTGCTAAAGAGCTGGTGTAGCACGCTGGCTAGGAGCCTGACCTGAGAATATAAGGTGAAGAGAATGAAGGAAATGAGCCAATACCCTTATGGAGGGTGATGAATGTCATTCTACCTTATAAGGATATAGACCAAAAGTGCTGATTTTTCAAAATATCGTATCTTCCTCAATTAAAGGGAGAGCATGACACCTTTCCACACTGTTGATTGCTGCAGATAACAGCTGATGTCCACTGGTTTGGTCCCAGATGATGCAAAGCTAAAGGTTGTGGACCAGGATTTCCTTGAAGCATCTTCCACCTGGTATTGCACCATGTCTGCTCCAGGTCTATATAACAGTCACCAAGAAAGACCAAGACCACCAGAGAGGCTCCCAACTGCGCAGTCCACCACATCTGTCTGTCGAGGAGAAGAGCATCGCAAGGTGAGTGCCCTGGGGAGGTCTGCACAGCTCAAGGTCCGGGAGCAGTGTCCTGCAGTCTAGAGTATGGAAACGTAATTCATTTCATGTAGAAGGATTAATGTATGGGAGGCAGGAAGTGCTACACTAAAGCAAGAGGCTGATGAACTGAGCGGAGGAGACACAGGGGAATGGATAAGGAATTGACGTTTCTAAGTAGACAGGAAGTACAGTTGCAATCCGAACTGAATGGAAGAGCCTGCAGCAGACTGGAATGTGGCCTGCAGTTAGTTGGTGGAGTCCATAAGAAGTCCCAGCATCTGAATTGGGGCCTCTCGGGGCCTCTTCACACCTGACTGCTTTTTCGGTCTACCCCTCAAAATATGAAGTGCACATGTTTCAGGCTGCAACAGGGGTTCATATATCCCCGTATCCAAAAGAGCTGTGCTGTTTGGGAGCTGGGACTGGCTGCTGGAGCTGCCCTTCAGGGGCAGACTGGAGTGTAGGCCTCGATTTGCTGCCACAGGTTTGAGTCTGCAGTGGCCTTTCGGGGGATTGCTGGCATGTCTCTGTTCCTGAGTCCAAGCTGCACTGCGTCCGATGACAACGATACCTGGAGGAGGGGTTTCTTTCCCAAGTTTGAATCCAAAACTCAGGTGCATTTAGAGCCGCAACGTCTTTTCTTGGATGCTGCCACTCACTGAATGTCTCCAACTTCCTGTCCTCCCCCTCTATCCTGCAGGAAACAAGACAATGGCTCTCCTCACTTCCTCTGCCCTGGGTCTTCTTAGCATCCTGATCTGCAGTTCTGTCTTGGGAGGTGAGTCTCTTAATCCTTGTGTCGTCTTCATATTTTGAAAGGAACACGGGGGGGAGAACGAACGTCATCTGCCTTCGTTTGACCATGAATCCTGGAAGTGGGAGTGACGCATAAATCTTTGTGGGGTCTGATCTGTAATTACATTTCTTCAAAGGTGTTGCATTTTGAAGGGATGCTAACTCAGCTAAGTCTACAGCTCTTCAGAGCTAAGGAGCAGAATGGATTAAACCAAGCCTGCTTTGAATGGGTTCAATGGATGAGGCGTTTCTTCATGGAATCACACCACACAAGGCTCCCAAAGAGGGAATAAATTCAGTACAAAACAGGCTTTTTGCAGTATCGCCCAACTGTGTCTTCGGCAGCAGGTGTTTGTCTGCGAAGAGGAACTGCAAAATATTCCTCCGTAACTCAAAATGTTCAGAATGTTCTTACGATGCCTTTTCTGAGGGGAAGTTGACTCACTCATGAATGGATGTGACTGTGACTCCTGGCACCAGCGTATTGCTGGAAAGCGTGCCTACTCACGAGTTAATGCTCTAGTCTAGCGCCTTCCTGTGAGTAACTATTGCGCAGCTGAAGCACATCCTTTGCAATGTTTGTTGGTTCTGATTTCCCAATGATCAAACCGCGAAGTGGACCCGCCATGGAGGTCATCATGACCCAGGATGATGTATGGATGTATGGCCAGCAATTCCTGGGAGCTGCTATGGACCCCATATGGTCCCCTATAATAAACATGTGAAACTTCCTTGTGCTGAATGGATCATTGGTCCATTCGGCTGGTTTCCTCTCCTCTGACTGGCAGCAGCTTTCCAGGGTTTCGGATGGGGGGGGGATTTCCTGCCCTTTCTGGAGACCTGGGGGTTGAATCTGGAACCTTCTTCACGCCCAGAATGCGCTCTCCCACTGAGCTATGGCCCCCCTTCCCCCTTTTCTTGGGAGAAGCTTCACCCTAAAACGGTTCTAGATTTATAGAGCTTCCAGGGGGCAGACAACCATCCACTTCCATCCCGCTGCAAAATGAAGCACATCCACCAAAGATCGAGCACAGTAGGCAACCACGGGAAAGCAGGCGCTGTGCAGATAGGACCTGCAGCAAAGCAGAGCCCATCTTGCTCCAGAGCAACAAGCAAGCCAGACCACCCAGGGCAGGGGAAGGGCAGAAGCCAGGGAGACAAGTGGCATCACTAGCCACTGTCTGACCTGGGGCAAAAAATTCCTCCCCTAGCAGGGAATTGGGGGGTCCATCAGACTCTGAGCAACACAGGATCCATGTTGCTTTCCCAAATGGAATTCCATAAGGTGCCAGTTTGGAGATGGGCATCATGAGGTTGTTTTTTTCCCCTTTAACAGAGGACTTTGAAGCAAACTTTTCTCATTGCACTCTTCACTCTTGCTTTCTTTTTCACGCTCCTGTCTCCATGCAGCCGAAGCCGACACCTGTGCCAGGGAGTGGCTGCAGAACCAGGGCAACTGCTACGCGTATTTTGATCATCAGTTGACCTGGCATGAGGCCGAGGTAAGAGGCGTTTCCCATCCAACCAGGGGAGATGCGATGGTGGGCATATGTGTTTGCTTCACGGTGCCAGTACAAGAAGGGTAACAAAGGTTTGGCTGGAATGAGGTTATGCAAGAAGAGCCCTCTTTAGATGTTCTCTCTCCTGTGCTGATGGAATGCATGAGGGGCTTCTGAAGGATGTGTGCAATACCCGCCCCCCACCAATGATGCAGGTGAAAGTCCGCCTCTTCCCACGTGCAAGGGTCTGCCTGCAGAGGCAAATGCTGCTGTGGGGAGAGTTTCTCCCCATGTTTGCAACCTGGCAGCGTTCTCGAGAAACCCTTCACATGTCTCCCCCCCCTCCCTGGCCTAGTTCTAAGCACCCCGAGAGATCTCCACGAGGGAATGAAATGGAAATTGATAGGCAAATGCTCATAGCTTGTTGCTCAATCCCCCAATACAAATGTTTTCAACCTGGCCAACGGGAAGAATGGAGGCCACGTTCTGCTCTTTCTTCTCCCTCTTCAGATTGAGTGCCAGAGCTATGGCCGTGGGGCCCATCTCGCCTCTGTCCTGACTGTGGCGGAGACTCTCTTGGTGTCTGAACACATCTCCACGTACCAGAAAGACTTCAGCAATGTCTGGATCGGACTCCATGATGTCCGTCAGGTGAGTGCCTCACGTCTTCCGTTCCTGGTGACCGTCCTGAGAGGTGCCATTCCAGCCAACACGGAGTCCCACGCGCCACTTCTCCGCTTTTGCTGATGAAGTCCTCCTCCTCTCCTTTGAGCAGGCACCACCCCAAAGTTCTCTGTCACTTTCTAGGCCCTTCTTTTCCCTAGTAGCCTGATCTGCTTTGCTTGGTTTCTACAGACTGGGAAATGGAGGTGGGCTGACGAATCCACTTACAACTACAAGGCCTGGATGCGAAGCCAGCCAGACAACTATGGCAAGTCTGAGTACTGTGTGGAGCTGCGCTTCTCCACAGGTAAGCAAGCCCTTCTGAGGAAGGATTCGGAAATCTGCAGGATGCAGGAATTTACCTGCCTCAGCTACAGCTTTGAGGGTCTCTATCGGCCAGCCTGGCCCTGGTCTACTTGTTGCCCTCTAGAGACGGTGTGTCAGGGATACACTATGAGCCAGAGGGGCCACAGCTGGCCTGCACAGTGGAGCCAAATATGAGCATCATCATTTGTTTATCATGCTTCTGCCTGTGGCAGTGGCCGAGCTACACTGCACGCCTGAGCCCCCTTTTCTGCAGGGTTCGTGCTGAGAGTGTTGTCCCAGTCCCAGGATGGGACTGGAAAGTGGGAGAATTGAATGGGAATGGGAAGCCTCTTGAAGTAGGTATCATGAGAGAGAGAGAGAGAGAGAGAGAGAGAGAGAGAGAGAGAGAGAGAGAGAGAGAGAGAGAGAGAGAGAGAGAGAGAATTAATCGCTCCCCCTTTTCTACCGGTGCCCTTCCTAGTCAATCTTAGAATTGTTTCTATTATTTTGATGGGCACATTTGCAGCCTGGGGTTTAGAAGCAAATCTTTTGAATACATGAATGCAAAACAGCTTTTTGGCTAGCTCCAAGTCCACTCTGATAAAAACAAATGGTTTCAGCAAGACCTGAAGAGAAGGAACTTTGTCTTGTCCTTTGCATTTTAGATTTCAAGGAATGGAACGATGCGCCCTGCCAGAAACGCAACGCCTACATCTGCAAGCATGAACTCTAGAGCAGGCGGTAGCCCCCAACCGTGCCTGCTGCTGCTGAGGTGCGAATGGATCCGGCACGGAGGGGTTGCCTGACTCAGTCGGTGTCCCTCAGATATGACTATGTTTGCGAGTCATCTGGCAAGGCAAACATCCATCTCCCAGCCGCCTCTTTGAACTGCCGTCCCTGAAGAGCTAGCTGCCTTGGAGATTCCCTGATTGATCCCTTTTCACCGCTCCAGCACAATGTCATGTTAATAAATGTCTTCTTCCTCTTCTGCATATATTTCTGGTGTGCTTCTGCCGTTCTTCTCTGGGTTCTCACTCCATCCATACTTCTTTTGGGAAACTAGAAGCAAAGGAGGGGGCAGCAGGACCCCTCTTGCACCCAGGATGGAATACATTCTTCCGAACGGAGAATTTGGGCCGGTGCAGCTTCTCACACTCCTGCATCACAAGCTCCGGGTACCACTGAAAAGGACACCTCTCTGAAACCCTGGGGAGCCACTGCCAGTCAGCCACTGCCAGTCAGCTTGTTGGGAGTGGAGTGGGTGAGCAGTGGAGGGCAGGATTTTGTGCTATCACAAAAGAGGGACTGTGAAAGTGCCATTTCCCTACATGCCACTAGAGGGAGCAATTGGCCTGCTCAGCCAATGTATCCTTAACCGCTGGATTCTATTCAAATCTCTCCCCCCCCCCCGCCTATGCAGTTGTTGTTGCACCACTGGTGAAGTCCACAGCATGCTGCGTGGGGGTGGGGGAGTCTCGGAGGTCTCCTCTGGGTAAAGGAACATTTGTTCCCCTGCGTGGGGGTAAGGCTTTGCTGCCCTGCTGGGTCTACTTGGACCTGCACCAGCAATTTTGCAGGCGCAAGTCCAAGTGGACCTAAGTAGGTGGATCGAGGCTGGGAAGGGGGATAGGATATTGTTGGAGCTTCTGCCACTGATATCCACCCCCTTCCCGCCCCCAACACTCACCCAGCCCGGCCCTCATGCACTCACCCCCTGCCTCCTGCGCCAACTTACCAGCACTGAGACTCCCGCGGAGGCCACTGTCTATGTTTTTATTCTCCTAAGAAGCCCTTTTTATTTATTTTTTTGCTCCACCTGCTTGGTCTCAATTCACCCAGGAAGGAGCCGACTGCCCGTCCTCCCAGACTGCCTGCTTCTGCTGCCACCACCAGGACACACGCCTAGCCAGATCTGGGGGCTCTGTCTCCGCCGTACTGGGAGGGTGAATTGCCCAAGTCAGACACCTTCTATTTGGGTCTCCCCTAATTTTGGGTGGTGGCAGCAATAACTACTGTACTGTCCCAGTTTTTTAACCCCAGTTCAAGGAGGAAGAGGGGGCAGGGGAGTGGACAGATACGAGGCACTGAAACCTGCACCCCACCCTTCTGCTCATAGTCACTGAATTTCTTTTTTTAATATATATTTATATTAAATTTACTATATTATATTAATTTACTGTCTTCAACAGTTCTGCCAGCCAGTTTGCACCTACCTGGGGCACCATTGAAGAAAAGGCCCCCACTATACATGCGCACACGCACACGCACACACACACACACACACACACACACACGCACACACTAGGGGCCCCCTCATTCCCATTTCTTCTCCCCCCCAAAACCTGTACATTTTCTTGCCAGGCAGGCAAGCAGACAAAAATATTTTCATTGGCCAGTGGGGAGAAGAGGAAAAGGAAGCATCAGAGTGAATTTTGCACGCAAACTTCTTCCGCCCTCTCCTCCCCACTGCCCCATGGGGTGGGGGTGTTTCCCCCAAGCATTGGGCGCATCCTAGCCGCCACATTGCCCTTAGTGTCGAGTTGAGGGTATTCTTAAAGTGAATATTATACAGCTGCTTTTTGGTCTACATTAATTTCTGCCCTGCCCTGTGAGCAACTGCACCCCACATGAAGTGCATGATTGAATATCCATGTGCCATTATTACTGTACAGCTCTATAACTTCCAGGCAGGGGGTGGAGAGTGGGGGGGGGCATTCTCTCCTGTATACATGGAGGGAGCTGAGTACCCTTGACAACAGGAAAAAGCCTCCCTGGTGACCAGAGGCAATTCTGAAACGTGTGTGATAATTACTCAAGACAGGTGATAATTACTCCTGAGAAAATACCCTTACACTGTTGTTGTGTTTATGGAAACATCTGGACTTGATGAACCACACAGCATGTTGGGGCAAATGTATCTCCTAGTCTTTACTAGGCGCGCCTTACCTTTACTTTTTTAAAGGCTTCATAGTCCTCCTGATGACAACAAACAGCATGACACGATGACACCCTCCCTGGCATTTCCCAAAGCCCGCTGTGACTGCTTGGAAAAATGTCTGGTTTTTCCTGTTTCCCTGCGTCATGGCTTACCTGTTACAAATAACGATGCTCTTCCCTCCCTCTGGACTATTCTTTTCCATGTTATCATATCCCAGGCTGATGCCAGAAGAGACGGGAGCATCTTAATACAGAGGTAGGCTTTGAAACCAAACTGGTTAAATTAAATGTATATTCATGGTGCAGAATGTCTTGTACTCAAGGAGCAAGTTTGCAAGGACTGGAGGGGCACAATGAAAGGCAGCCCTTGAACTTTAGAAGAAGGGGGTCTGCTTCATTTCTTTCTCCCTCCTCCTCTCTTTTAGGGAACCTATTCATCGCAAATTCTGTATGTTTGCTGGAGTGGGAGATATTTTTAGCTTTTTCTGTTTAAATGTGACTGGTTTGGAAAACAATACCGTCCAGAACAAAAATTCCTAGGCGGGGGGGGGGGGGGATGAGAAAAGGGACAGCCAAGACTGCAGGAGAGAAGAGACAGGATAAATTGTATCTCTGATCCTTTCCCTCCCCTCCCCTAAAATTAGTTTCTACAGTGGGGAGGGGCAACACCATGTTGCCCTCACCCCTTCCTGGGAGTCCATTCCATGAGTTATGTTCCTTAGTTTCAGATAGTAGATGGTGACGACACTTACAGAGCAATCCTACGTAAGGATTCGTCAGGATTGCGCCGTTAAATATGTATATTTAAGTGTAAATATATATGTGTGTAAAATATGTAAATATAGATAGATATGCAAGTTATGCCTGAAAAAGGACATTCTTTTTTTTCCTAAATAAACTTTTTCCTCCTTGAATATTGACAAGTTTTGCCCTGGCCAACTCAGAAACTCTGGTCTAGACCGACCTAAGCTCCAACTTGCTGGATTTTAGGCTACTTTGGACAATGTTTTTGATTAGGGAGGGACGTGAGGTTGGACAGCTCCTCTATTTTGCTGTTCTCTCCTGCTTGTGGACTTTCCAGGGGCAGCTTCCCAGGACTACTGTGAGAAACTGAATGCTGGACCAGTCCAGATGGGCTTCTCTTATGCTTTTATTAAATAAGCCTTAAATGCCTCAGCTCTGCTCCCGGTAGTGTGCTGGCCAGATGGTCTTTTCCTGCCTGGCTGTAAATGTGAGCTAAATCAGGCCACAGCTACATGTATACTACAAATGTGGGTTCATTTGCTTGCTCCTATGCTGCTGAAGAAGTCATCTTTGGAATTTCCCTTGACAGTGTTGGTTCTGTACTCGGTTATCCGGAGAAAAGCTGATAGGGAGACATTCACCTCAGCAGAAGCAGCTCAGTCAAGTTCTCCAACAAAACCTCTCTCAACAACACAAGGACTCAGGTAAGGCTGAGACATCAATTTCACCCCACAGCAGGAAGGGAATCGTCTTGTGACTGAGAACATTTATGACTCAGCCACAGCCTCTTCT
Source organism: Plestiodon gilberti rubricaudatus (assembly GCA_026170595.1). Taxonomy (NCBI): domain Eukaryota; kingdom Metazoa; phylum Chordata; class Lepidosauria; order Squamata; family Scincidae; genus Plestiodon; species Plestiodon gilberti. The sequence continues at coordinate 9,690,593 of JANXHW010000006.1, read as the reverse complement.
TCCACAGCTTCAGTCTCACTTGGGAAGGGGATTTGGGGCAGAGAAATCTGGTATGCCTCACGTGTATCCATTTACGACCCAATCCTATGGGCCCGCTGCGCCACCAGAATACGCGTTTTGAGGGTGCAGCGTGCTTTATGGCGGTCGCAAAATACAACCCACCATAGTGATGTTTTGCCTATTGCAAGTTCCTGCCTTAGCGCTGGCCCTGCCGCTAGGCAACAGGAGGTGACCCGCCTCATGACTACGTGAGGTCATCAAGAGCAGGAAATTGTCAATTATTTAGTACCTGATTGTATTTTTACCACTCAGTCATGGGTGTGTCATTTTGATCTTGTGCCTCGGGCACCAAATGTCTCGGAGCTGCCTCTGTTTCTGTGGTGTTTGTCGTCGTCGTCGTCCATCTTTTCATTTCTCTTAATCACTGACAGGCAGAAGCGGAGACCGCAATATGGCACGGAGAGGTCCACATCCAGGCCTGACCATAGCAGTCCTCCTGCTGGCGGCTTGGTTAGCCGTGGTCAGCACAGCGAGTTACAAGAACTTCCTGAGAGAGCATGTCGACTTCCCGACCACCAACATCTCCGATCCCCAGCAGTACTGCAACCGCATGATGCAACGACGCGAGATGGCCACCGCTAGCCACTGCAAGCACCTCAACACTTTCCTCCATGCGGACCCCACCTATATTAAAGCCGTGTGTGGCGATGATGGAGGATACCCCACCACGGGCGACCTCCGGGAAAGTAATGCCGTCTTCCCCCTCACGCTGTGCAAGCTTCAGAAAAGTTCTTGGGCACCTGACTGCAGATATGAGGGAAGCAGTAGCACCGAAAAAATCGTCATTGCCTGTGTTGATGGAGAACCTGTCCACTTGCAAACAGAAGTCCCAAGTGATATGGAGTCGTACATGTGAGGTGTGGAGCAACAAACAGTGTCATTCATTCATAATACTCTCTCTCTCTCTTTCTCTCTCTCTCTTTCTCTCTCTCTCCTCTCCCTGCTGTTGTTTTTATTTATTCATTTTAATGTGTTCTCCAGCATGATCACATGAATTGCACTGGTTCCTTTCAAGGGACGGGTTCGTTTCAGTGGCCGTTCTCGGTGCACTCCTATGGCCATTCAGAAAGAACCAATACATTTCAGTGCTCGTTCTCTGTCATTCATTTTACTTTGCCTTCTTTTATGTACTAAAAAGAAAATTTCAGTTCACCTGTTCCACTCATATCTTGAAAATAAAATAAACCAAAGTGTAAATTGAAGCTCTTGCCTCCTTTCTTCAGGCAGAATTGTTTGTTGCTTCCAGAGGGGTCATTGTGTTAGTCTGTTGTAGCAAATACAACAATTCAATCCTATGATCGAGCTGCGCTGCCGGAAGTGCCGGAACCCCCCCCCCCAGTGTCAGAAGACCCAGTTTGCGATCCCCCAGGCCCCGCCACCCCCTTTGGAAGGAGAAGGTAGCCGATCACGGGCCCGACGCCGCTCCTCGCAATCTGACAGTGGTGGAGCGCCCATGATCAGCTGCCGCTGCCCTTCTCCTTTGGAGGGAGAAGGGCAGCCGATCGCGGGGGGCATCACCATTGACCCCTGCAGAGGCGTTTCTACGGTGGGGGCGGTACTGTAAGTTGTGCCCCGTCCTAGTCCACGTTTACAACCAGAAACGAGGAGGCCCTGCTCCTCGCCGTCGGAGCCATTCCAGGCGGCAAAAGCAACAGACAGGAGAAACGGGGACTAGGACGGGGCGTAAAGTACAGTACCGCCCCCCACCATAGAAATGCCTCTGGCCCCTTGCCACCGTGAAGTGGCTGGTGCGAGTGCCCCCTCAGGCAGTGGAGCCCAGGGCGGACCGCACCAGCCACCTTGCAGTAGCTACGCCACTGATGGTAAGCGGTGCCAGCCGTGTGGCAGTGGCCTGCCTGGAGTCCCTGGTAATGGTAAGTCAGCGGAGGGGGCGGGCTGTGGGTGGGGAGGGGAAGGGAGTAGGAGGCCTGGGGACATAACCGGGAGGGGAGAGAAATCTGGGGCGGGGAGGAGGCGGGAGGGTGTGGATCTAGCAGCAATGATGCACACCGGATCTTATCCCCTCCATTTTAAACCTCTCCTCTCCTTTTCCCTCCTCGGACACATGCCACCAAAAGAGGTGGCATATGTCCAAGGAGACTCCAGGGCTTACACAGAAGTAAGTAAAAAATGTGTACTTACCTCCCCTTTGCCCTCAGGTTGCCCCTCCACCACTGGATGCAGCGCACACCTTTTTGGCGCAGCTGCATCGGCGCTGGTTGCGGGGAATAGAATTGGGGCCCGAGTCCTATGGCACCTTACAGATGAACCCATTTGTTTCAGCTTCATGGACTTCATCTGGTGCATGAAATGAAAACTCCTCAATTAGCAGGTGCTGTATATATGCACATGTGGGGAAGGAGAAAAGGGGGGAGGGAAAGGTGAAGAAGGTCCATTACCAGTGTCGAAGGTTTTGTTTTAACAAGTGGGGGGAAGAAGCCCAAATGTTACAAGATCAGTTAGACCAAGAATCTTACTGCTGCCACTCAGGGTATTTATGCTTCTCATATGCGCCTTGTTATTTGTTTTTAGTTCTGTCAATGAAATCGTACATTGTTTGTACATGTTTTTAGGCGATAATTTATCTGTGCACAGAGGTAGAGGTAGAGATTATCTTGTAAGGTTCTTAAATCTTTATGATTGTAAGCCACCTTAGCAGGTGACTTGTTGACTTAACAGTCATTCCAATATTCAGTCCAAAACGTGGGACGTAAGAACCTGGAAATGAATAAATATGTCAACGCACACACACACACACACACACACACACACACACACACACACACACACACACCCCGCCCAAGTCATACAGAAATAGATTCAATGGATGAAAAAAAAAAACCAGAAGATCAGATCACTGGAGGAGAGGAAATGAAGTCCGTCCGACGCTGTGTGCAGATTGGGAATATTTCCTACACGAGGAACCACATTCCCGGAGCTACTTCGAATCAGAACGAATTTGAGCAACTTCCAACCAGAGCGTTGGAAAAAGTGGGGCTCGTCCGGGATTTGAACCCGGGACCTCTCGCACCCTAAGCGAGAATCATACCCCTAGACCAACGAGCCAGCTGTACGGTTTTCTCTCCGGCAGTAAGTTTTTGTGTTTCAGTGCCATCTAGAGGCAACATGGGTATCGTCGTTTTTTCTCTCCAATAGCGTGATGGCCTCAATGTTTTCTCTCTTTTGAAGCAACCGGTTTTCAGATCTACAATAAAAAAAATCACACTCTTCTTTTCAATGGTCTTCCTTCTTTAAATTTCAAAGCAAAAAATAGTCCAGTCGTGCCTTCGTGGACTAGGATGAAATTATTTAAATTATTATTATTATTATTATTATTACACATCCGAAGGAGATCACAGAGTCTGTGACACAGACCCGCTTCCTCCCACTTGGGGAAATAAACTACGAAGCTGCGGCTCTGATAGCTTGAGGGGACGAGGGGCGGACACCTACCCGATGGGGCGGCCCTCCTTCAGATCGTAGAAGAGTAAGATTTTCTAAAAGGAAGATTTCCAGCTGCAATTCCCCCCCCCCCCAAGTACAGGGCATAAACCCTGAAATGGTTTGCATCAAAGCGCTCAGAAGATGAACAAGACGGGGAGAGGAGTTTCTGTGAGCATGTACAGAGTGCCTTTCCCTGCCCCCATAAGCGACCGCAGCTGCGAGTAGAAGAGTTAGGGGGCTTCTTCAGCCTTAACCCTTTTCCTCTTTAGGAATGAACACCCCTGGATGCTTAGATTTTTATCTGATTCAGTTATTATCCATCTCCATTTTTATGCTTATTGATCATCATGGATGATGAGAAATGTTCATTTGTAGCTCCTCGCGGGACGGGCGCGGGGAAACGGGGCGAAGGAGGTTGTTCGGAGAGCAGAGAGAAAGAGCCGCCACCAGTAGGAAACCAGAACAAGAAGCCCACTTCGTCAGATGCAGATAATGGTGGCGTTTAAATAAGGGGGCAAAATAAGAGGAGCACTACACAAAGGAGGAAGGCTCATCACAAAACAGCACAGCATTGTGTGATACGCACCGATACGTTTCTAACGTTGCCGGCGGTGGAAACATAACTAAGGCCCCAGCGAGATTTGAACTCGCGACCCCTGGTTTACAAGACCAGTGCTCTAACCCCTGAGCTATGGAGCCCTGTGCTCTTTAGAGTTCTACCCAACACTCTGGTAAAATGACAGCAGAACGTTTCGACCCTGCCAAAAGTTTCGTTTGGATTTAGACACAGACAGGGCTCTCGAAATTGTCTTCTCATTCTGTCTAGTAACACGAGTCCCTGCTTTCTACGACATTTATTTCTGTGAACTTTTGGCCAGTGCAGGTACACAAAGCTGAAATCTCGTTTCCGTAAATCCCAAAGTGAGGAGTAGCAATGTGTAATTCTTTTTTAAAAAGAAATTTGCCAATGCGCAAGCAAACCTTAACCACCTGTGATACTCGGGGGTTTTTCCAAGTGGCAAAAATACTTGGGCTCGTCCGGGATTTGAACCCGGGACCTCTCGCACCCAAAGCGAGAATCATACCCCTAGACCAACGAGCCAGCTGTCTGAACTGTTTATCAACCACTCCCTAAAGTTGGAAGGCACGTCCTGTTCTACGTGTACGCTCTTGTTTCTTCCTAACTGAACAACAGCCTGCCATCTAGCGGCAAGAAATTCAGTTCTATCGCTGGAAGAGTGGATGAAAATGAACCCTCTGTTGGCATTTAAGCACAGGGCCAGCCTATGACAGGGCTCACAACCTCAAGGGAGATGACTGAGGGAGGGGCGGGTAGTGGTGCCAGGCAAATGGGAAGCACGTGCCATTATTTCATGTCCATGATGCACTTAGGCTTAGTTGCAAGAAGGTAGAGGGCATAAGGGGTCACGCCAACCGCTTCATGGAAAGGGAGTTCATGGTTCTGAAAAGGGGTTTTGAAGGAAGGGAGAGCAGAGGGGACGTGGTGATGATGAAGGAGTCCCAGGGGCGTAAGGGGCAACAGAGAGAAGGGATGCGGCCTGCGCCCATCTGAGGGGGAGGAACCCTTCAGGAGACTCAAGGTGGTGGACCCAGAAAAGTGAAGATCACTGCCTGACTGGCAAGAAGAATAGCAGGGTAGGAGAGGAAAGAGGAAGGGGGGGGGGCTGAGGCCACGGAAGGTCAAGACTAGGAGCTTGTGCTGGATCCAGGGGCTGGCTGGCAGCTGGGGCAAGCATTTAAGGGGGGCATGACCACCATTCGTGTTGGCATATCATTTGCGTTTGCAAAAATCAATTCTGCACTATGAATGGTGTGTGTGTGTGATATTGTACAATTCTTAAGCACGTTGCAACAACAACCCAATGTTTCGTCCTCTCCCTTCCAGCGCAGCACATGCCTTATTATGGGATACCGTCTCCCCAGTTTCTTATCAGCGACAATATGGGCAGGTTGCATTTCCTATTTAAAAACATTGCTGAGCTTTTCTGCAACCAACCTCTGCTCTGCAATCACCCATCTGGTATTGCCCAATGCCCAAAGCCAAAAGATGTGACTTTAACATCCACAGAGTCAGATACCCCCCACCCTCCCTCACAATGTGTGAACTCCAGTTGTCTGTCTCCATACCCGCTCCAACATGAAGGGTCTCAAGGGACTCACAGAGATAGCCCGTCCCACCACTTCCGGAGGAGGGTCTATTGTCCAGGTTTCTTCTGAGTGGCTCGGATTTTATTAGGGCTCAGGCTGGAGGGAGCCCGTTTTGAAAATAAGGAGTCCTCGACAAAAAGAAGTAGCAATCAAGAAGAGATCTTCTTCAGGGAATGTAAAGAGAGTACAATTCCCTCCCCGTGGGTTTTCCTCAGTCGCCTTGCCTGCCTTTCGGTATTGTGAAGGGCCCGAGGGACGACCCTCTTCCCTTCTCGCTAGTGTCCCACCCTGGGGAACAAGTCTGGAGTATTCACACGTTGGGCTACCTACAGCCCAATAATAAGCCTGGATAATTAGGCTCCTCCTCGGATCTGGCCAGCTGCAGGGAGAGAAGCGAGTGCGCACAGCGCCTCCATGTGGTGCGCTGCGTGAATAGAAAGGAGCGGAACACACCCACTCCTTTCAATGCAACGCTGGATCAGAGGAGACGCATCATCATCCAGTCTAGCCCATTATGTTGCACACACATGTCTATGCATTTGTGTGTGTGTGACTAACTGGACATCCGTTCATCTTAAAAGCATGACACAGAACAGGAATCCTCGAGAATGCAGAGTACAGATCACCTGCACTGCTGTGTGCAAGATGAATATAAGGAACAGTCCAATCTTATGGTTTACCCCACCGTAGCATGAAGCAGCCACACCAAAATGGACTGTGCTGCATGCTATGGGGGAGGCCTGATTGGGAGGCTTGGGACAGTTAAGAGAAAATATTTTCCCTTACCTCCCCGTAAGCCTCCCGATCACCAATGGGTCTCCTTAGCTGGAGCAGGTCCAAAGAGACAAAGGGGACATGGCGGCTTGCTCTGGAGGAGATAGCATCCCGCACAAGTTGCCCATGATGAGTGCCACCATCCCCCACCTCCAACACGCCTCCCACCCTCCTCCGTTCTGTCCTCTCCCCAACTTGTTATGCCCCCGCCGCCAACTGACCATTATTGGAGAGTGCTCCTCTTCCCACTGTTGCGCACTGGGCCTCTGTGGCCTCTGGCAGCTGTCCGGAAGCGATCAGCTGTGCACACATCTGGATCGCTGTTTACAATGGCCAGAAAGCACATTCTGTTGCCAGAACACTACTTCTGGCAGCGGACTGCGAAGACAGGATTGGGCCATAAATGTGCATACAGATCAACAACTGTGTGTATGCTATACAGACATTGTACATGGTTTGAACGTAACATTCAGATGGAAGGACTAGGCTGTGTCTGGGTCACCCCTAGGAGTCTCCAGAGCTTCTATCTCTCCGTCACTCTAACCCTGAGACTCTAAAAACATTATGCTATAATCCTCTACACCAGCGATGGGGAACCTCCGGCCTCCGAGGCCATCCGGTCCGGCCCCCGGAGAGATTGCCGGGAGGCCGCCCAACTGGCCCCTGGAGGCTCCGCCGGGTCCGTGCGTCACCTCCGGAGGCCGGGAGAGGGCCTCCGCATGTCCTCCCCGGCTGCTGCCTCAACCCCTTCTCACCAGGCCATTGGCCATTTCGCACATGCGTACCACGCCGATGAGGGCAAGCTCTTGCCCTCTTGCCCTCATCGGCATGGTACGCATATGCAAAATGGCCGACGACGGTCTGGTGAGAAGGGGTCGAGGCGGCAGACGGGGAAGACGTGCAGAGGCCCTCTCCCGGTCTCTAGAGGTGACGCGCGGACCCGGCAGCGGCTTCGGACGGTGAGCACGGAGCCTCCGGAGGCCGATGGGGGGGCGGGGCAAAAATTAAATAAATAAATAAATATGCCACTGTAGTGAGCAAGCTACCCCTCCCCAAATATTTTTATTTCATTCCCCGCTTTCCCCCCGAACCCCCACCTTTTTATCCCATCAAAATCCATCCAAGATTCACGGAGATACAGTAATTTCTGAACCCCTAGAGAAGCGGCAGCAGCAAAAGTTCACTCTGTACCTATTTAATCCTCATAACCTTCTCTCTCTTTGGAAGTTTCTAAAAAGTGGTATTCCTTTAATTCAAAGCAGTGCATTATCCTGTAGAAATACTGTTTTCTTGAATTCCCTCCATGGTTATGGCACCGGATCCTCATCAGGGATCAACGGGGTGTCCCTGGGGAGGGGTCCCTCCACAGAAGGGTCCCCATCCTGACACTTTGGTGGAGTTTATCTTCAGCAGAGTTCAGAGACTCCTGGTACAGTGCACATATTCTTGCAGCTTGTAAAAGGCGTGGGGGACTTCCCCACGCGCCCTCTCTGGGGTTCAGGAGAGGACTGGTAAGTGTGTGGTTTAGCCCCTTTGCCACCCTCGGCCTGGACACAGGAGGTTGACTGAAGGCCAAGCGCTGGGAATGCAGAGGGCATTGGGAGCGGGCCTCCTGCCAAGAGTCTGCACAACCAGGAGTCCAGGGAAACCATTTTAAAACCATAACCTCTAGCTAACAACAACAAGTTTCCATTCTGTGATGCCCTTGAGATGTCTTCCTTCTACCTGGGAGGCCATTCGGGGGCAGGGAAAGGGGGGTCTCCAGGAACATGGGAAATCTTGGGTTAGTGCCACTGCTCCCTGGAAAGCCATTACTCCTTCTCTGTGTGTCTCATCTCCCACTATCAAATCAATCATTTGTCTTTCACCCTGCAGTCCTGACTCTGGTGTCTCTCATGCAAATGTCTATCTCCTCAACCATTGTTCTATTCAAACACCTTTTCCCATTTACATAGTTCCTGACCTAGCCTGCTACATTTAATCTAATCACTTGCTTCCCTCCTTCCTGACTGACAGCATTCACCTGGATGTCCTTCATTGTATACCTGGAGCCAGTGGGGCAGAGACTCATTGAATTGGCACTTTTACCTATCAATTTGGAAATCCTTGTCTTTTGTGTCTACAGGCTACACAAAAGACCCCATTCATAAAACCCCGGAACACCACACCTCACCTGAGGTGGGAGCCTGATCCCATCACCCCAGGAATACAACCTTCAGAACCCTCTTCCCATTGGCTACCAGTTCCCATCCCCATTGGTCCCAGCTTACACAAAACACAACACTTCTTATTGGTTCTTTTAATAAAGTTATCTTTTTATTGGCTAAACATTTCAAACACGCTGCTGCTGCTCTCATTGGTGCAAAACTTCAATCCGACCTTCCATTGGCTGTATCAACGTGCAACTTCTTGGATCTGTCCCCTCATTGGTTCATCCTCCCGCCTCCATGTATTCCAATGTATATTCTGAAATAATGAAATGTATAAAACTGATTGTAAATGATTTATGTGGCATGCATTCTGCATAGAATCGCGTCCTTGGCTAGCTGGGTAAAAGATCTTTTCTTTACCCAACGTTGGTCTATCTGAGCTCCTTTGGCGCCTCTGCAAACTGCAGATCTCTCTCTCTCTCTCTCTCTCTCTCTCTCTCTCTCTCTCTCTCTCTCTCTCTCTCTCTCTCTCTTTTCTCATTTTTGGGGTACCTTCTCCATCTTTTGGAGCCTTGGTGTCAGCTCACCGAATCCTATGAACTAAAGTCACCTGTACCCTTGAGGTGCTCACTACACCACCCGGCCTTACGGCCGGCCCCCAAGCAAATTTCTAATATTTAAAACGGCCCTTGCCAGGGAAAAGGTTCCCCGCCCCTGCTCTACACTCTTTCTTTGGAGTAAGTCCAACTGAATACAATGGGACTTACTTCTGAGTAGACATGCACAGGGTTGCACTGTAACAGTCTTCATATCGTACTCTGAGCATGTGTACATGCCCATTGCCTGCCTCCCCACCCCTACACAAGCATAATCTGTGACAGAGTGTAAGTGCGTGCAAAATATACACGCATAGACCTTTGTATCGTGCAGGTAATTGAGGACCCTGAAATAAATACTTTGTGTGCACATTGTCTCTTTCACCTTATCTCATAATAAGTAGAGGTGAGGTCAGTGAGAACAATCCAACTCCCCGACTCTCTGTGTGTTCAATATAGGTAATGTGTGGAGGGATTATAATGTTCTGAGGGATTTTTATTTTAACTCACTTTCCCATCATAGAATCTAATGTTTTCACTACAATTTTTTAAGCTAGGTTCAGCTAAGTGACGTGCTGGTCGACGTCTTCATAGCGAAGCATGAATCTGAACCACAACCTCTTGTATGTAGAGCTAGAAGCCTTTCTCAATGCAAGCAGCTGCACTGTTTGCTACAATGCAATGTGTCTTGACCTCCAACAACCGTTGGCTTTCATATCCTCTTGATGTTGAACTAGCAGGGACAACTCTGCATTTAAAGCAGGAGTGCGGGGTGTCCAAGCAGGGTGGGCCACCACTCCCTCTATATCAGCGCTTCTCAAACTGTGGGTCGCGACCCACTTGGTGGGTCATGGCCCGATGCTGAGGTGGGTCACCAGTTGGGCCCACCCACCTGCCCTTGCTTCCATTTGGCTCCAAATAGGAGTCAAACAGACACAACCGGAAGCCACTTACAGGTCGCGAGTCACCTCTGGAAGCCGCTCCCCGCGTCGCGCTGGGCCCAGGATGGCCTTCAAAGGCCTCTGCAGGCCTCAGAACAGCTCCAGAAGTGACTTCTGTGTCACTTCCAGTTTCACCGACACAACTTCCGGTCGCGTCTGATGCCTGCGGAGGCCGTCCCAGGCTCAGCGCAACACAGGAGCGGCTTCCAGAGGTGAGTAACGAGTAACAACCCACCGCCAGAGGACGAGGTGGGTCACGGCTCATGTAAGTTTGAGAACCGCAGCTCTAAATTAATAAGCCAGACTTGTTTATAACACCCTGTTCTCATAGCAAAGGTCACTACCAGACCCCTACTATACACTGCTGAGGGCTGTACTATTGTCTCCGATATGCCTACATTCATTTACTCTGCAGTTGCTTGCCTTCCACTGATGTAAGAGCCCAGAGAATTTTGTTAGTTTGGACAAAGATGTACCAAGAAGACCTAACTGTCCAACATGCTGAAAATGTACCACTGCAGCTGCAGCATGTTAAACAGTAGGCTATGTGCTGCCTCGCACCTGAGTGTTCATGTGCATGCATTGGCGCTAGAGATTATGCATCTGCAGCCCTCTCTGAGATGTCACTTCTACAGACCCTGGGAAGGGAGGTGAACGCTGAAGAATGACAATTGCAGCGGTCACCATAACAACATTTTAATGGGCCGTCCCCAAAAGGCACAAATAGGGACAGTGATTTACAAGGAACAGGGATCAGACACTTGGGGCTATTGCTGAGAAAAAGGGAGCGTTGGAATATCTGTGCCTTAGCCCTATGTCGGATGAATAGCTTACAGTGTGCCCTATGGGCTAAGTCTCTAAGACATTACAGGAAGACAATCCACAGATGGTTGGCCATAGGTCAATAGCATGGGTGCTTTTATCATGCAGAAAAGGCTCTATCTCTTCAGCCAGAGGTCTCAGAAGTCAGGGCTTGGAGTGACCTCTCTGCCTGAGAGTTGCTGTGGACACTCAGTGGACCTATGTCACATGTGGACACACAGTGACTCCGTATGAGACAGCTTCCAGTGATCATATGATTAATGTTCACCGCAGATCAATTCTTCTTTGAAGTACAGACATTTTTTTCCCTACAACTAGACTTAACACCCAGAGGGACGTAGTTGAGTAACTAACAATCTCACCAGCCTTCTTAGCAACTCCCCAAGTCCCTGACGGAAACGAGCGCACTGCGCTACTTTAATAACACCTCTGGAGTGCGCAGAGGAGAGATAATTGGTGCTCCAATTAAGAGCAGCCTTCCCGGAATACCACCCCACCAATTATGATCCTGTCGTTAAGCAGAGCGCAGGGACCTCATTAACTCTTGCAAAGTTTGTCAGGAAACTTTGTCACATTGGGGATGTTTTGGGAGGCAGGAGTGGGGGCTCGTTCTCTCTGAACTCGGTTCCCACGCTCCAGCCACGAGGGACAGACAGCCTGATGAGTCAAATTGTAATGATGCTTGCAATGGGAAAATAGGAATCTATGATGCTGTAGACAAGAATGAATTCCTATGGTCATTTGCTGTCTGGGTTAGGAGGACTGCCAATTTTTCTTACTTCCCTGCCTTTGTGTTCTACAGACATTAACAGGTGCAAATGCTTATTATCTCTATGCTTTGAAAAGCTGCACCTCCTTATCAAACTGTTGTTAAAAGCAGAGGAGTACACTAGACATTTGATAGAGTTGGCCTTCCTATTCCTGACTCACCCTCACCCAATTAAGCAGAACTGGACTGGGGGGGGGAGAGGTGGGATTTTTAGGGGCAAAATGCTAACCATGTCCCTCAGTTCTCAGGAAATGACTGTAGAAACTCTCATCCTCATATTTTCCTATCTTTTCATACAACATGAAAACTGGGCTTATCTAAATTTTACAGTGTCCCCCCCCCCCCCACTTCAAGCTGTTTTCTACCATTTAGCAGCTTCCATCCCTCATTGAAGAGCATGTACTCCAAAATCATTTCAAGCAGATTAAGACCATTTTTTACACATTACAGGAGCCAAATGTGTTTGTCAACTTTGGTCATTTACAGTTCCCTGGTGTTGTGGGTATCATGTATGCATATTCACCACATTCACATCCTGAAAATGTAAGACATGCAGAGGCCACCTCAGTTACCACTCAATGGCATTTGACCAGGGTTGCCAACTTTTCAATGGGGTCCAGTGGCTGTGCCTAACCAACATTTTTCAACAACCCCTGTAACTGGGCCTTTAACAACAGTTTGATGTGTGCAAACATGAGCAAGTGATGATAATGTTTCACTGTGAAAAGCTTTGCCTGGCTGCTGATTTCTAAGCTGTGGTTTTTTAAAGCAAAAGAGCAGAGCAGGCTGATATTTTTTGTTTCTGTTTTACTAATCAGCTGGCAACCTCACCTAAAACGCAAAAGGAGTACGTTTTCGCCTCCCCAGCTTTTCAGTGCAGATTGTAAGGATCAGCTTGACCAGACTTGGCCACATCTTACTACAAATTTAGTCTCCTTAACTATCACACACACACACCCGCAAGAATCCTGAGAATCATAGCCTAGCTCATAGGTGATGAGGATTCTCTGTTTGAGATCCTCACCTTTCTCACGGAGCTGGCAGTTCCCACGATTCTCTGGGGAGAGGAAATTACAGCAGCTTAAGCCTACGGTGTAAATTTAGCTATCCACACTTTCATTGTTTACCTGAAGGGCAATGCCAGCTGCAGTGCTTCTGAGCTAGAAGGCACTTCTAGCTTGAGTGTAACATGAAAAGATAAAATCTGGGTGCTGTTTTGTTTTCATTGTCTCCCCAGCGGTTTCAAATCCTTGTTTAACCCTTAAAAATAGGCGTACCATATCCAAAGGGGGACAGGGTGCCTACACCTTTAACCATTGTAAAAAGAGGGAATTTGGGCTGGTGCAGCTTGTTGCACCCTTCCATTATAAGCTGCACCTGCCCAAATTCCATCTTTTTACAATGGTTAAAGTGTAGGCACCCTGTCCCCCTTTGGATATGGTAAGTCTACTTAAAAATGACCAGAGGAAGCAAAACATGTGAAGTCCGAATATGTGGCTCCATTGCAATGACCATTATGCATTTCTTTCAAGCCTGATGCTGCCTGGCATTCCGCAGCCAAGGCAGATAATGGGGGAGGGGGTACTGGCCTGACTCTGGTCTCTGGCTTCTGTTTCCAGGCCTCTCTGTCTAGTGTCCACCTGTCTCCTTGTTAAAGGAAGCTGCAATCCTGCACGCTTTCCTTGGAGTAAGCCCCCTTGAAGTAAGGCAATGGGACTTACTTCTAAGTAGGCATGCAGAGGATTGTGGTGTTCAGCTGTTTGTTACATGTTAGTTCCATAATGTTTAGTACCATATACTGTCCTGTAGTGCTGTCAACCCAATTGCCTCGGGCAACAGGCTGGTGGGCGGTGCCCACCTCCAGAGGCGTTGCTGGAGGGGGGTGGTACCATAAGTTCCGCGCTGTCCTAGTCTAGGCTTACCAGATCTCCAACTGGGACAGAGTGCTAGACGTTTAGGAGAAGGAATGTGGACAGGTGTAGGTTGTTAAACCTTAGAGCACAATCCTAGGCATGTCCACTCAGAAGCAAGCCCCATTGTGTTCTGTGGGGCTTGCTTCTGAGCAGACATGCCTAGGATTGTGCTCCAAGGTTTAACAAGCTACACCTGCCCACATTCCTTCTCCTAAAGATCTAGCACTCTGTCCCGGTTGGAGATCAGATGAGCCTATTCTAGTCCCCATTTACTCCCCGGTACAAGGTGGCCCCGCCCCCTCGCCATCAAAGCTATTCCATGCGGCAAAGGCAATGGGCTGCCCGTTGCCTTTGCCGCACGGAATGGCTCCGATGGCAATGGGGCGGGGCCACCTCGTACCGGGGAGTTAACGGGGACTAGGACGGCGCAGAACTTACAGTACCGCCCCCCCTCCAGCGACACCTCTGTCCACTCACTCACTTCCACTGCTGCTCCACCTCCCAGCACTCCCTGGATTGGAAAAGGAAGAGGAGGAGTGGAAGAGGAAATGGAGGAGAGTGGTGGGCTAGAGTGTCTCCAGAGACACTCTAGCCCACCACTCTCCTCTCCTCCACACTTCCTCTTTTGCTCCTGCTTTCCCTTCTTCCTTTTTCAATCCAGGGAGCAGAGGCTGATGCATCACCAGGTAAAGGGGGGGCAACGTTTGGCATGTCGCCTCAGGAGCTGGCTGGGAGTTTTTGGGCCAGCCCTAAGTAAACCGTACATGGACAGGCCAGGTCTTGGTCGCCCTTATTATTCCTCTTTAGCATCATGTGTACTGGTTGGTGCAAGGTCAATGGAATAAAGATGGACAGGGGTCAGCCAGTGACCTGTAGGCAGAATGAACTGGTCTCCTCCTCCCCCATCCAAAAATTATTTTTGCAGGTGCCCTTGTCCACTTTCATACATACAGGATTATTCAGTTGGAGTTCACAGACAGATCAAGGAAACGCAGAGGAGGCGTTTCTCCCTCATTAGCACTGACAGGGTAAATGAGTTAATTGAATTCCTCGTGATGATAGTTGTTGAACAGGCTGGCTGAAGGCGCTGCCAGGTGAACACAGTGACACTTCTGTAGGCTCTGCCTCCACCTGCATCAAAACACCTGGAGCCCAGGGGCTGGCAATTGAGTCGACAGGCCCAGGCAAGCCTTGGCAAGCCCTCCACTGCTATTACCTGCCACTTGGCCTCAGCTTGGCTGGTGTAATTTTGGCGCAAGCAGGTGGCATTGTGGGGAAGCTCCCCAGCCAATTCTGCCTGCGAGATCTTTCTCGAGAGAGTCTCTTAATTAATTGGCCAAATGGCAGGGCTGAGAAGTAGTTGAAATTGTTCAACTGCTGGGCAGAGGCAGAGGGGAGGAGATGGGGGTAATCTCCAGGGGCCGGTTTGCAAAGTCCCTCACAGCAAAGCGCAGCCATCTAGGCACAAGGCAATAGTGATACAGGATTTTGAACACAGGCATGACCACATGTTTACAAGACCAGCACACTAACCCCCTGAGCCATGGAGTCGCCTCCCAGGCACTCAAACTAGTTGGCTCATTCTCAAACAAGGCTATTAGGACTGTTGTCAAGTTGTATTTGCAGGACCCTTCACAGCAGCCCGCCATTTGGAAAAGTAACTATTGAAGCTTGTCCATGCCTGAAGACCAAGAGATGGTTAGAACATCACTTGGGTAATTTCGGGCTGTTGTTAAAGGAACTAAATCGTGGTCAGCAATTCCAGGGTCGAGTTTGTGTGTTTTGTTTTAGAGGCTGAAAAGGTGAAAGGGGCAACACCGGGAATTCTGCACAAGGCAGTGGCATCATGATAAGCAATGCTCCCTGCAGTTTGTGCAGGGACTGTGTGGAGCCCTATTGAGCTGCACAGGGACGACTCCAGAGCACTGGGCGATTGCCGAGCTGTAGGGCGCCGAGACAAGAGCTGCACAGGGTGGCTGTGTGGCTGCACAGCTTAGTGAGAACACTGATCGTGAGTCTAAGCCAATTGGCACTGGAGCTGTTTGGGTCGCACAAAGCCACACGGAACTTCATCAGCCTCAAGATCCCAGAGATGGCCCAAGACAATGTGGTGCCTGATGTGTTTGTTAATAAATAATAATAATTAATAAACAAACAAACAAACCAGCATTTATATACCGATTTTTCCTCTGACTTTAATTCAAAGGCGGTTTACATAGGCAGGCTTTCTAAACCGCAAGGGTTTTGTTTTTTTTTTTACAATACAATATGTTCTAAGCTTTCATTGAACTCTTCATTCTAATCTAGATTGCTTCTTTTACAGTCCAGCTTCTTTCTGGTGTTCGCCTCACCGCGCTTCAGCTGACAGGGCAATCTTGACTCCCACTCAATGTGCAACTGCAGCTTCTCTCCCCCACAGAAGCGCTGCAACTTATCAGCTTGGCGTGCCGGCAGCTCTCCGACAGACACAGACACTTCCGGCTGTCCCGAACTGCCGTCCTTCAGATCTTCAGGTAGATGAGACGGTCGCTCTACCAACTGAGTTGGTAGAGGTGCTGAACTTCAGGCTTCCAACAATAATAAGTATCTATGTGCAATTAATCTAAAAAATAACCAACTTCAAGTCTCACTTAACTGAGTGTCTAAATTCCAGTTTCTTTTTGGCTTTAGTCTCTTCTCTCAGGTTGAGAAGAGAGCAGGCCCAGCCAGCCACCAATCCTCTGCAGTCGAACTAAACACTGCTAGGCCCTGAACTCCAGCCTGGCTCTTCAAGGCACATGGAGAATGATGGTGCCTGGGGCAGAACCTCAAAATGGCAGCCGCCTCCATGACCATGGTGGTGAATAAAAATGACAAGAAAATGAAGTCATTGGCCTTTAATGGTACTTTAGCCCCTGCTAACTGAGTGAGCCTCTTTGGAGCAGGAAACCGTTTTCCCCCTTTTATGATGATGATGATGATGATGATGATGATGATGCAATACCTAGTTCAGTGTCTCTGGGGAAAGAGACAACAATCCCAATAGTAATCGGAGCACTAGGCACAACTCCAAGGGCTCTGAAGAAACATCTGGGCAATGTCGGCATAGATGGGATAACGTCGGACAGCTGCAAAAAGCCACACTACTGGGAACATGCCACATAGTGTGCAACAATAACTTGCTAGCTTCTAAATTCTTGGCTAGAATTTGAACTAGTGAGAATCCAAAAACTGCCAGTCCAAATGTTTTCTCTGACATTTTCTCCGCAACAGTCATGTAGCTGGACTCCTGACAGTGGGGCAGTGGGTGGGGTGATATGTCATCGCCCCGCCCAACCCGCCACCGGAATGGCCCTGATCCGGAGCCAAATGGATCAAGGCCATTCTGGTGGCAGGGCGGGCGGTGCGATGATGACGCATCACCTCAGCCACTGCCCCGCCGTCAGGAGTCCAGCTACACATGACTTTTTTCTCCGACTATGAGCTAGAAATACACTACAAAGGTGCCGCTCATGGACCCTGGGCCAGAAATCTGCATTTGATCTTTTTCTTGTTCTTTCACAATTGAAATGAGGTTGTTGGGAACAAGAGAAAGGAAGAGAGCCTTTTCAGTCATGGCAACCAAACAATGGAATAGCTTCCCAGGGAGGTTTGTTATGTTTCTTCAGGTGTTGTTCCCAGATGTTTCTTCAGGTGGGTGTCAATGGGCAATTTTCACAATGACGAGAGGTGAAAAGTGGTGTGCTGCAAGGATCGGTCTTAGGACCGGTGCTTTTCAACTTATTCATAAATGACCTGGAGTTGGGGATAAGCAGCAAGGTGGCCACGTTTGCGGACGACACTAAACTTTTCCGGGTGAAGACTAGCAGGGATTGTGAAGAGCTCCAGAAGGATCTCTCCAAACTGGGAGAATGGGCAGCAAAATGGCAGATGCGCTTCAATGTAAGTAAGTGTAAAGTGATGCACATTGGGGCAAAAAATCAAAACTTCACATACACGCTAATGGGTTCCGAACTGACTGTGAGGGATCAGGAGAGAGATCTTGGGGTACTGGTGGACAGGTCGATGAAAGTGTCGACCCAGTGTGCGGCGGCTGTGAAGAAGGCCAATTCCATGCTTGGGATCATTAAAAAAGGGATTGAGAATAAAACTGCCAATATTATTATGCCGTTGTACAAATCGATGGTAAGGCCGCATCTGGAATATTGCATTCAGTTCTGGTCGCTGCATCTCAAAAAGGATATAGTGGAACTGGAAAAGGTGCAGAAAAGAGCAACCAAAATGATTAGTGGGCTGGGGCATCTTCCTTATGAGGAAAGGCTTCAGTGTTTGGGGCTCTTCAGTCTAGAAAAAAGGCGGTTGAGGGGGGACATGATTGAGACGTATAAAATTATGCATGGGATAAAGAGAGTGGATAGAGAGAAGTTCTTTTCCCTCTCGCACAACACTAGAACTAGGGGACATCCATTCAAATTGAGTGGAGGGAGGATTAAAACAGACGAAAGAAAATATTTCTTTACCCAGCGTGTAATTGGTTTGTGGAACTCCTTGCCACAGGTGATGGCACCTGGCCTGGATGCCTTTAAAAGGGGATTGGACAGATTTATGGAGGAAAGGTCCATCACAGGTTCCAAGCCATGATGGGGATAAGCAACCTCCTGGCTTTAGAAGTAGGTTTTCTCTGTGCCAGGTTTAAGGGAGTGACAACAGGAAACAGGTTATCTTGTTGTCTTGTGTGCTCCTTGAGGCATCTGGTGGGGCCACTGTGTGATACAGGAAGCTGGACTAGATGGGCTTTTGGCCTGATCCAGCAGGGCTCTTCTGATGTTCTGATGTTCTTATGTTACACACACATGCTCCTTTGCCCGCCTTTAATGGGCTCTGAAGACCATAACATTCCTGTGAGCGTTCTTTATGATGATGCTTCTACACTGTTGGCTTGTTTCACTGGGAGCAGGGACAGCGCCAGGCATGGATCAGCCTGGTTGGGCACTGGCTGTGTGAGCCCAAGTCCGCCGTCGTCAGAGAGACCACCCAGCTGGACACACACACCCCCGAACACCTTCAACACTAGGACAGCAGTGAGTGGCACCACCAAGGACTCATCATGCTTGTGCTACTGGGCACCACACACACACACACACACACACACACACACACACACACACACACACCATCTATAAATGGGGGCGTTCCCCAGAGCATTTGGGGAGAGAGCCCATTGGATGGCAAGAAGGAGTTGTTCCCATTGCCAGGGGGTCAGCAGTAATGGCAGTGCTGCTGCTTCTTCTTCCCACCCTCCATCTTCATGGGGAAATGGAACGGGAGATGGCGACAGCTTCTCTACCTCCAAAGGTGGAAGGGGAAGGAGCTGTGACTGAAGGTTTTCCCCCACACACTGATATAAATAGAGTGGAATATAAACAGGGCTGGTCTATCCATGTGACCAACTGAGGCCTTTGCTGCAGGCAGCAGGGTGGCAGGGGGCGGAGGCCACCTCCATCCACCTGCTCATCTCGGCAGCTCCTCCACCAGGTGTGTGTGTGGGGGGGGGAACCTAACACACCATGGAGGGTCCAGTAAAAGGCTTTATCTGTGGACCCTCCCTCCCATCATGTCCTACCATAAGCATTGATTGTTAGGCTTGTTTTTCATTTGCTGTGATATATTGTTATTTGTAAGCTACCTTTAGTATGATTTTGCATGGAAATGTTGGGGTATGCATTCCAAAATAAATATTTGTATATAAACATAGTTCGTTTTCTCAATCTCTGACCATTTCTAAAGTGTGTTCCCACAAGCAGATCTCCCCCCCCCACCCCCTGTTTCTCTTTAGAAAATACCCTTTTGTCTCATGGGAATTGATGACTAAGTCTGCATCTGGTCAGTGTCTGGGTGGGAAACTGCTTGGGAACTCCCTGTATGCTGCTTTGAGTGTAGGGTGGAAGAAAGAGGGGCTATAATAAACAGGGAGGACTGGCCCCTCCATGAGGCAGACTGAGGCAGTCGCCTGAGGCAGTCGATGGGCAGAGGAGGACACCTGTCCTCCCACTCACCTCCACTGCTGCTCTTCCTTCCACTCCCCAGATTGGAACATGAAGAGGGGGACAGAGCAGAAGAGGAAATGTGGAGGAGTCTAGTGGGCTACAACATCCAGAGACACTTGTGTGATTTCGGGACAAGCCAGTGGCACCTCTCCTCCTCCACACTTCCTCCTCTGCTCTGCCCCCTCTCCTTTTCCTGTTAGGGAGTGGGAGGAGCAGAGGCTGGCACATCACCAGGTTAGGGGGCAATATGTGGTGCACCGTATGAGGTGCTGGGGGTCTTAGACCAGCCCTGGATATAAATACAATAGAGTAAATAACATAAAACTTGGGGAAGGGAGCAAAGAAAATTCGATCTGTATTTGTTGCAGAAACAATTTGCGGATGTTCAGGAGATCCTGCTGCAAGTAGTTCATTTAAAGAAAAAAAATGAAAACCAGGTGTATTTTTTAAAAAAATTGCATGCTTTCAACCTAAATGCCATAATTTATGGATAATACCTGTTTTAAAAACACATGTGTGAGGAACTGCAAAATGTACATGCTACAGCTAAAAGAGGGTGCTTAATTTCAAAAATAAGGAATGTAGCCTTTAATCTCCAAACCTTTCCTTTCAAACCTAGAAGTATTCTTGCTTGTTAGGCAGGAAAATCACTCTGCACGTGCTCCTATCTTTGCCTTGATTGTTATCTCACAGCTTCTAGTGCTGTGTTGAAGTTCTGGCACATTTAGAACCCTAAACATATAGTGAATGCATAGGGACAGAATGTAGATGTAAACTTGAAAAACTGTTAAGATCCAAGCAAGTTTTTTTTTAAATGCTGTTAATAGACATTTGCTTCATCTATCTCATCTTAGAAACAACATCCAGATAAATATACTAAATATAGAATATGGGACTTGATTTTTTCCCATGCAGGAGCAGAAGTTTTCTTAAACATAAGGAGTCCAATAAATTCGTTATATCTATATTTAAAAAAAAAGTAACTCAAACAATAGAAAAATCTGGTCATCCGTTTACAGAATAAAAGACAGGGCTCGTCCGGGATTTGAACCCGGGACCTCTCGCACCCTAAGCGAGAATCATACCCCTAGACCAACGAGCCTCTTGAAAGTTAGTTCTTCTGTAAACTTTCTAAAGGAATCTTCGACATCATCTGCCACGTTTTCAACTATAAAGTCACAATATCCCAAAAGTTTATAGTTGTTTTAGCTCCGCCTGGCGGCACATGAATATTACTTTCTACGTTCAAGAACAATTCTCTCTTTTGCAATTACACGTTTTCTACGTAATAATTATTAACTGAAGGAAGATGATGATAGACTGAGGAGCACTTGGGGCAGTATACTGTATATACGTGCCGATGTTGCAGCTGGAAGAAGCCCGATGGGCTTTCCTCCTCCTTTGTAATGTCCATTTCCTTAAATTTTCGTCTAACAGAGTCACTAACGTAAGCTCCATGCAGCCCAGCCTGCGCTACTCGCCTCTCCCGTGTATCTACTGTATAGGCACGTACAGAACTGATGCTCAAATAAGTCAGCCACCTTTACTTCCAGCAGGGCTCCTGTGCCTTCTTTAACAGATTGTGGCAGGCTGGAACTCAACCGGTGAAGCAGACTGCAGGCACAGGAGTGGGGCAAGCTGCACTTGCTGTATTTGTGCTTGTCGTGCCAGGGTTTACACAGATGCTAAACTCAGCAAAGTAGGATCGTAGATCTCTGGTCTCTAGAAGCTCAGGTTCAGCAAAGGACAGCTTAACATTTAAGATAACCATGCTAAGTATTATGAAAAGATACGGTTGGTTTGCAAGGCATGCAGAGAAGCTGAACTATGCTTTGTTTATTTGGATCCAGCAAGCCTAGTGCTTAAGGACATAAGAGGAACCATGATAGATTAAACCAAAGTCCAGCACCCTGTCGCCCAGAAGCCAACCAAAGGCTTTCAGTAAGCCAACAAACAGGGCACAAAGGCAAGAGCCCTCCCCTGTTGTTTGTCCCCAGCAACTGGTATTCAGGGGTACACTGCCCTGGAACATGGAGGTTCTATTTAGTCATAGACAAAAAAGTCATGAATCTTGGAATACCTCTTTTCATTTCCAGCCACAGTTGTGGCAGAAACGTCAATCAAAGCCATTAAAGGCAAAGCCAGGAGACTCAATTGCAAAGCAGAATGGAGGAAATTAAGCCTTAAAATTGTTAGCAATAGGAAATCAATTGAGGATCAATCAGTCCCATACACAGCAAAGCTGAGTTTTGTTAAGAACTTTACTACAACAAAAGAACAGCAACCACCAGTTACACAGGCAGAACAATAAGATGGGGGGGGGAGGGACCGAATGAGAGGTCTAGTAGGAGACAGCAACCCACAAGGCTTTAAACTAGAAACAAATTAGGCTTCAGAGAGGAGGGCTCCAACACCCTGGAGGGAGGCAAAGGGCCAAGCTGAGTGTTATGCTAAATGTGTCATTGGCAGGCCAATGCAATTAACTTCCCCTTAGGACACAGCACCAGCAACAAGACAGGAACAATTGGGATTGGGATTGGGATAGGGCAAAGGGTTCGCTATCATCCGGATCCCCTCTCCCTCCCCCCCCCCCCGCTGCCCCTTAGCAAAGAAATGTTGAGCACCCCAGGGCCAGCGAGTGTTGAACATGTGGAGTTCCTCCAGTAGCGGAGCAAGGTTTCCATTTCCAACCTGACTCATCTCATGATAGGAGAGTCTCTTGCACTCCTATCAGTCTTTGCAAATCCTATTGCGGGATGATCTCAATAACAAACTGAATAAAAACTCGACCACACAACGCTGTTCACTCAAAACTTTTATTATTTATTAATATGATAATAATTAAACCAGGGCTCAATTCATTTAAATAAAATAAAAAGTGCGGAATGCTAACGACCCTCTAAAAAAATAGATATTACTTATATATATTTTTTCTACACCTGCCAAGATTTTCAGAGTCACTGACTAGATATGAGCTATTGTTCCTCTTAGTCTCCTCCAAGACCTGTGCGTGGGCAGTCCCACCTTGCGAGGTGGGGGGGGCAGTTTCCTGGCCCATGATGTACATGTGGTTTGAGCATAGAGAGGGTTGGGAAGAGAGGCTGGCTACGGGGAGCCCTTGCAAGTGGGCATCACAGCAAAGGTTCAGCCTGTTCCACAAAGCAACTGCGGCAATGCCCGGATCACACTAGTTTAGGTGACAATCTCAACGTGTTTATGAGGTAACAACTCCCACTAGAATCAGCAGCTTCTGCAGGGCAACTGCCGGTTTTAGAAATGGTTTATATTCGTAGCGGAGGTGAAGCAAACTTCCACACAAGTATGTGTAGGCCCAATCCTGTTCAGGGTTGCCAACTTTCCACTGTAACTGTGTCTTTAACCATAGCTCGATGTGGGCAAACATTAGCAGGTGGCGGTGTTTATTTCCGTGTGGTAAAAAACTTCCCCTGCCAATTGCTGCCCATCAAGCTGCTGTGAAAGGCACAAGAGCATGACAGGGCAGGCTTTCCTGGTCATCTGGCAACCCTAATCTTGTTCCTAGGGCCGTATGCACCTGTCTGTGAAGCTCACCTAAACCAAGAATGCTTGGACCTCCTCCCACCCCACTACAGTAGCAGCACTGCCTATATGGTGTCTCATCCGAAGCTGACAGCCATTCAGGAATGCGATGGGCTGTTGTTGCGTCATCAGAAGCAGCCGCTGAGGCCTGGGGTGTTTGTACAGTACATGGTTGAAATGTCGCCAGTGTTTGTTCAGTCACACGCATGCGCTCACAACAAGCAGCTCTGAAATTCCCTCATCACCAACACCGATTGCAAACCAAGGGTGACATGACTAAGATATGAACAGCAACGGTCCTGAAATTAAGAACATTCCACCAGGAATGTGAAGAGAGAAGGATGCTTCCCCCCCCCCCCCCACACACAAATAAAAGCTATGTCAAGGCACAACCCAAACTCTAGATGGTGTCAAACTCACACTGTGCATGACAGAAATATGTACTCCTGTCTACGTCTCTTTGCTACCCCTGGAGTTCAAGGGTGACTAGGGATGGAGCTCATGGGACCACAAGAATTCATCCCATCACCATTCATCAGCTTAGAGAAAGGACATACAGTTACTTATTTAGTGGTCCATAAAGGAATGCTTACCTAAAACTAATCCCTACACTAAACTACAACTGGGGGGGGGGGGGGGGGAACGGAAGCTGAAGGGAGATACCGAGACAGTATTGGGACTATTACTGCTACTACTCACAAAGAGTAGATGGTCAAAGTCTTGCTGGATTGTACTACTTGCATGCTCTCCCATTAAGCAAAAAATTCTCTGCACATAGAAAACTAGCATGTCAGGATTCTAGCCTAGACTTCTCCTTGACATGCTAATTTTCTGTGGGGATTTTTTTTTTCTTGTATGGAGCAGCATTCTCTCATGTGAGCCCTCACCTTTATTCTGAAATGGTTCAATCTAGAAACAGGTTTGCCACTTCATCTGCTGTTTGTCAGAACACCTTAGTTACCTATTCCATGAGGATGAACTCAGGGCCAGAGCAACTTGTTGGATGGTTAGCATCCCAACACTTACTCTCTTTTGGGCAGAAGTGTTGTGGAACAAAGTGAGAGATTCATGTCATTCAGTGAACAGATCTCTCTTACCAGCTCAGTCCCCCAAAGCTCTCCCTCAGCTATGAAGGAGAGCAGACTGGATGATCATGAAGAGAAACTAAAGGCTCCAAAGAGACAAACAGAAATGGACATTACTTCGATGACCAGAGGCTAAATTTTGAGGTATGAGGGAAAACAGGCCACTATGTAGCAATTGGAGATCACACTAAGGAAGTCCTAAGGTGAGATGGATGTTGTTGCAGTGCAGCAGCATCCAGGAAAATGAGTCCTAGCCTGGTAGGAATTAATTAGGAAAAGAGGCAGCCTGGTAGGAATTAATTAGCCAGGCTCAACCTGAGGAACCTGTTGACAAGAGATCAGCCATTTTGAACTGCCAAAATGGAGGCCCTCAAGGCTTACTAGCATGTTCTCAACATTCTGAATCATTAAAAACTAAAGGCCATAGAATAATTGAGTAATAAGTGACACATATCATCTTGAGAGTCTTTACACTGGCCCAGAAAAGGCAACACGTAGTCCCAATGCAGTGACAGACATAACTGCTGCAATCAGAAACAAGATCCTGAAATGCGGAAAGAGAGAGACAGAGAGACAGACGGACCGTTGCATCGGAGGAGGACAGAGATGAGATACAGGAACGAAGGGACGATCCATCGAGGCCAAAGACTGTTGGGCATCAGAGCAGAACACAAGTTTGGGATACTATCTGATGGCATAAAATTTAGCAGCAGGGTTTGGCGGCGGGAGGGAATATTTTGGGGAAGATGGATGAGGGAGTCAAACAGGTTCTTCTTGCCCGGCCTTGTGTGTACAATCCTAGTTGCGAGACAGCTGCTCCCCACCAGAAAGCAAGTGGGCCAACCCAACCCGCGTGCTAGGCCACGTTGTTGTTGCGCTCAATGCGTTGCACCATGAGGGAGACCAGTTTCTCGAGGGTACGGGCGCTCTTGTGACTGGCGTCCAGCACCTCTGCATGGGTGGCCTTCTCCTTGCTCTCGTAGTCTAGGACAGATTTGTTGGTGATGAGGGAGAAACCAAAGACACACATGCCACAATGGCGAGCAACAATCACCTCAGGGACCGTGCTCATACCTGGAGGAAGGAGAAAAAAAAGGGGGGGGGGGAATTAGACTTCTATGTTCAGAAGACTCACATGGTACAGTTTGTCTGGAGCTGTACCACTTCAAAATTCAGGTAGGAGACTGCACAACTGAATTTTCCCAGGCATCAAATACTCTCAGAAAAATAGAACCTGAGGGAGAAGACTGGGCTACAATTCTTCTCTGTGGCAGACTAGCTTTCTTCAGGAAGGGAGTTTTTCTACGTGGGAGTTACCAGGCAACCCCACACCCTTAACTTGCATACTGCAGTGGTACAGCCCCCCACAAAGGCGACCTGCTGTGATATACTGCAATTTGAAAAAAAGGTTACCTGATGAATTTCTGTCTGTTGCGCACCTGTTCATGCTACCAGAATAGAGGCTCTCCAAAATGGGTGAAAGTGGCAAACAGAAATTTAATTTCTAGTCAATTTCTAATCTGTGAACCACCAAGGAAAGTTTCTGCTGCACTGTGTCCCAGGAGCAAGACGTTTTTTGTTTTAAAGTGCCATCAGAGTGGCAGAAAGTGCCTCTTTCAAAATGGAGCCCGGCTGTCACTTGGGCTGGAATGCAGTATCAGGGGTTGCAAAGGAGGGGTCGTTGCAAACATATATACTGTACGACCTTCTTGCCTTCCCAATCAAATCCTTCGCAGGGTAGTGGGTTTCTGCGGAGCAGGAAGCGAGAAACCCAAGTCCCAGTAGCTACTAGAAACAACGGTTGGCTACCAAGCCCAGACAAAATTTGTGGACCCTTGTACAGGAGATAGTAGCAATTCTAAGCCCTTTCCTCCATCTCTGAGAAAGACAAAACCAAGTTTGCACAATATAATAACCTTGGTATAATGTGCCTGTCTTATTTGGAGCTCGAATTTGGACTCATAAGTGTCAGGATTTATTAGCCAGGTTCTACTTGATGAACCTGTTGACAAGACACCGGCCATTTTGAATTGCCCATGTGGAGGCCTTCAGAATCCTAGAAGCACCTTCTCTACATTCTGGACTTTAAAAATCAAAAGGCTATAGAACAGTGGAGGTGTAGGTGGCCCATGAGATCTGGACAGTCAGGACCAGTAACTTACACTGCGGACACTATTCCCTGTGTTTCATACTGTGAAGTAACAGCGTCAAAGGGAAGGAGGAATAATACACAAGCCACACTACAGAAAGTGGAGGCTGGGCTGAGCAAAGATCCCCAACCCTCTTCACGCACAAACACTTCCCGCTTAACTGTGCCCCTGACTGACCCACAGCATCAGCACCAAGCCGCTGCAAGAAGCTGCATTCAGCGATGGTCTCGTAGTTGGGCCCTCCCAAGGCGCAATAGACTCCTTCATGCAAGATCTCGGAGCAACCGATCTCCGCCCCAACTGAGAGTGCCATCAACCGCAGCTCTTTGTTGTAGGCATCTGACATGGCCGGAAAACGCACCCCGAACCTGTGACAGGGAACAGGGAGGAAGACGGGATTGGTAAGAGACAACAAGCACGTACAGCTGGATAGTCAGAGGGAGAGCGACGAGGTGGCTTTTTTTAAAAGAGAGGCAGAGGAGAGATGGTCAAGAAATGCTGCGTGTGGAATTATCCGAGTAGCGTGGAAAAGGCACAATGGCACGTTGCAGTCCGGATTCTATACCTTTCCTTCGGGAAGGAGAGAGGGCTGCTGGGTTCTTGGTCCTGCATTTGGGGAAGGGTCTAGAACAGGTGGACTTTCCATTCCTCCAATTCTGTGATTATCATAAAGGAGGAGGCACCCCCTTATATACACTAGAGATCCTAGCTCTTGCATTTCCTATCTACAGAGGTGGGACTCTGGCTGGAGGCCCAGACCAAATGTGCACCTATTCCGTGCGAAAACACAATGTTGAGCCACATCCGTGAGTTTCAAACCACGTGGGCTTTGCAACTACGTTCACACCAATCTGGGGGTTTATTTGTGGAGAAAGCCACACTAGTCCCTTCTCTGGCTCTGTCAATCATCCTTCAGCAGACTCCCTGTGTCTACATGTATCCCAGCAGCACTTGCCAGCCAAAGGTGGGGAGAATTTGCCCTGAGGATTTGCCCATTCAAGGGCAATAAACTTCCTGGTCCTGCCCTCCAAGTGACAGCAGGACTCGCCATGCTGTGTGTTTATTGTGTTTGTTTACTAGGCCAGCACACACCAAGGGCTTGCTTCTGAGCAAGCGGACACAGGATCATGCCCCAAACCTACCATCGCCTCTCTCTGCCTGGACTGCTGTCCTACACGCGCCTTCCTGGGAGTAAGCGCCACTGAACACGATGACGCTGGAAGCCCAGGGAAAGAGAGGCATTTTCTACCTGAGCCGACATTGCTTGCAGATTTTCTTCCTCCCCCCCCCCAACCTGAGGGGGTCCTTGAGACAAGGAGTGATGGGCCAGCCCCACCCATGGCGTTTCCTGCCTTTGCCTCCATCCTCCCGCCTCTCCCTCTGCTCTCTTCTAGAGCTAGAAGTTGCCTTTTGTCTAGCCAGAGGTACGACTGTGGAGCCATTTTATTTGAAGAAACTTTAATACTTAGCACACACAAAGCAAAGGCCGAGCCCAGCGCCTCTGACAATCTCCACTCTTTCACAGCTTTTGAACAAGCCCTCCCCACAACCACAGGCTGCTACTACAATTGAAACCCCCACATTCCTGGCATTTTCAAAGGCTCTGGGTGGATCTGCTGGAAGGAGAAACCAAGCAGCAAATGTCAGGCATTTTCCGGGAGCAACACACACTCCGCTCCTGTGTCTTCAGCTATGTTTTGAACGACTGTCCCTCGGTGAACCGAGGGAAAGAAAAAATAATTGCTTGACGGAAGGAAGACCCATGTTGAAGTCAGACACTTTCAGCAAGCAGACCGGTGCCAGTGCAGAAGCGGTAGTTTCTGAGAAAAACTGTGAGAAATTGACTCTGCAAGGCTCTGGAGGTGCGTATTGATTAGCATCCTCTTTCCTCCGATGGAGTTCTGGTGAAGAAGAGACTGTCTAGGCAGCGCCGTAACTACGGCGGAGTGCGTGGAGCAGGAGCTCCAGGCGCTCGATTGCGGGAGGGTGGCAAACTCACCATGTGGAGAACGGCAGCGTCGTTCGTTGTTTGGGCCCGCCCTCCCTCCCTGGAGCCGTTTGGCTCCGAAATGGGAGCAAAACGGGCGGGGGGGGGGTCTACAGCACATTGACGTGATGCGATGCTGGCCTCCCGCCTCACGCCCGGGCGCCCTCCCGGCGCCTGATGCCTCTGCGTCTAGGGCACTGTCTCACCTCCTCTGAGGACTCAAACTCATAGATTTCGGACGGACAACCACACAAGTTTTCCAATACATTCAAAACCCACGTGGAAGACTCCAAATTCACAGATTAAGAAGTGAAAAGGGTAATTAGCTTAATCCGTGGGGAAAAACTCACAGATCAAGAAACCTATGTGGGTTTTGCATCCAAATGTGAAGTTATTCTGTGGGAAGTGAGGATTTCCACATGAGTTTTGGCATGTTTGTTCTGGGCCTGAGAGGCAGTAGCGTTGCAAGGGGGGTGCAACTGGTGAGGCCCGACACTCTAGGGGGGGTGCTGCAATTGCCACCCGAGTCTTCTGTTTGGCGCTGGATGGGCCCTCCTGCCTGCCCTTGCCGTCATTTGGCTCGAAATAGCAGCCCATGGCAGTGACGCGATGATGTGACAACGTCATCGCATCACCGCCACCCTACTTCTGGGTCGCTGCACTCCGCGCCTGCGCACCGGGTACCATCGACCTTGGTGCTGTCGCTGCTGAGAGGTGGAAGTCCCGGGTGCAATAGAAAAAGGGCGAAAACTCCAGCTTACCTCTCCTCATTAGGCCCTGTCAAGGGGTTCTGCCCAGAAAACCCAGGCATGTTGATGTGATCGCGGATCAACATGATGTCCCCCACTTTGTACTTGGGGTTGAGCCCTCCAGCCGCATTGGTGACGATAAGGGTCTCCACGCCAATAAGATGGAAAATCCGAACTGGGAAGGTCACCTGGAAGGGAGAGAGGAAAGAGAAGTTGAAGGGTGATCTAGAATGTCTGCTCTGATCTAGAATCAGAGCAGGATGCCTGGTTTCAGGTTCTCTCTAGAACAGGCTCCTAACCACATCCACAGCCATGGACAAGAGCCTCCTGAACTTGCTGCAACTCTGTCCTGTATCTTCTCCAGATCGCTGGGTCATCCACCAACTCAACATGGACATTCTGAGCATGCAGAGCAGCTGAGTAAAAGCCCCTTTTGCTTTCCTACGGGAAAGGTTAAAGAGTTGGGGGCTTTGTAAGCAGCTGGTTGTGGTTTAAAAAGATGACAAGAGGGGGACATGACTGAGGCGGAACTTCACATTAGAACTTCAAGTCCCCCAATGAAACTGATTCGTAGTTGTTTCAGGACAGACAAAAGATAGTTGAAATTCTTCACGTGATGCGTAATTAATGTAAGGAACTGCCTGCCACAAGATGTGGCGACAACCACTGGCTTTCAAAAAGGGTTAGATTCACCCACTCACAGAGGAGGAGAGGTCTCTCGCTGGCTGTTAGCCATGATGGCTGTGTGGAGCCTCCATGTGCAGAAGCAGTAAGGCTCTGAATATCAACTTTTGAGGGGCTGCAGCCAGGGAGGATTATTGCACTCACCCCCTGCTAGTGGACTTCCTGTCTGCACCCAGCTGGCCACTGTGGGAAGCCGGACATTGGAGCAGATGGACCTTTGGTCTTATCCAGTAATCCCAAATTTATGGGTAGCAACTCTGGCTTATTAAAAGGGCTTATTAAAAGGGACTTTGCATTATGTTCAGATCCACCCTCTTCTTTTATCACTGCTTTGCCGACTCCTCATCTGAACCGTGACACTGAAAACGAGTTCTGGGCCCACATCCAAACTCAAAAGGAAGCCCAGCATAACGGTCCCAAAAGGCATGACCTCCAAAGTAGAAGGACGTCTCTGGTGTTTGAAGGGCGCATCATGGCTGTGCAAGCAACTCACCTTCCAGAGCGGGTAACCTTCGTACATATGGAAGCGGCCCTGCATCACCACCGTCGGCGTGCCACTGAGATTCCCAAAGATCAACTTTCCAGCATGGCCTAGAACTGAAGTGAGGCCAAGAAAGGGTGATTATATCGCCTGTTGCCGCCCCACCTTCCTCTCCCCCCATTGCTCTCTATAGCACCCATGCGGCACACTCAAGCTCGCCAATTCGACTTATTTGGCATTCTCGTCTTACCTGTGCTCTTGGGGAAGTTGGGTATCTTGCTGTATTCAAACACCACTTGTTCCATCAAAAGATCAGCCAGCCCTCCTAGGCCAGAGCCACAGATGATGGCCACCCTGGGTCGGTGCTTGGTCTTTGCCAGTAGCCAATCTGCCGTCCGCTTGCAGTCCTCATAAGTGTACCTGGGAGAAGGA
Source organism: Plestiodon gilberti rubricaudatus (assembly GCA_026170595.1). Classification (NCBI taxonomy): domain Eukaryota; kingdom Metazoa; phylum Chordata; class Lepidosauria; order Squamata; family Scincidae; genus Plestiodon; species Plestiodon gilberti. The sequence continues at coordinate 9,659,803 of JANXHW010000006.1, read as the reverse complement.
GAGACACCGATAGTTGGTTGAGCTGGATAGCACAGGGCTCACAAATGCACACAGAGCTGCAGGATTAACTTCATGCCACTAGAGGGCAGCAAGGGGACACACACACACACACACACACACACACACACACACACACACACACACACACACACACACACACACACACACGTTAATCCTAAAGGCTTTGTATGGTCTTAGATTTCTTGATCTTTATAACCACAGAGAAGGTTTCAAAATGAACTGAAAACATTTTAGAACCACACAGGATCCACAGTCAAAATATTCCAAATTCCATGCAAAGGACACTTCCATTCTAATTTTGTTTGTTTGTTAATTGTCTATTTAACAGTTATTTGGCATTCAGATAAACGTTGCAAGTGTTCAAGTACCTTATTATTCCAGTAATCCTTACAACAGTGGGTGGACAGAGGCAACAGTAGTTTGCCTCTGTTCTTTCAGTTATTTTTTACATTTATATTCAATTTCTTCCTCTCTACACAGCTCAGGGTGGCATACATGGCTCTTTAAAAACAAAATACACACACAGCAACCCTTTGAGGTAGGCCAGGCTGAGATATGTCAACAAGCTCAGGGATCACCCACTGTGCTTCACAGCCAAGGGTAGGATCCGAACTCAGAGTCCTGGCCCAGCACTCTAAACACCATACCACACCACTTCCCACAGTGATGTGAGAGGTGGTATCTTGCTTTCAAATTTCCTTTTTACAGTTTCAGGGAGGGAGCTGAATATGCAGAGACACCCTTCCACTCTGTACATGCACAAAGGATGGAAATATTGTGTTATGAAAAAATCCTCCTCCCACATGTGCCCAGAACAAGGGCCAGGCCTTAAAAGAGGAACACCTAGAAGACACCTTATATACCGGTATACGCCAATGTAACTTTACGTTTTCTCCCCCTCCTGCCTCCTCCACCCTTGTCTTCGGGTCATTTCAACAAACTAAGCCATGGTGGTGGAAATTTCCACTTGGCAAACCGGCTCAGTGGCAGTTCCCTGTGTAGCTTTCCATCGCAGAAGCGAATCCACAGACAAACCTCCTAAAGCTACTTATCTACCTGAAAAGACACCGTGAGAAAGACTGCTTCAGCATCTGGGGGCTCATCTATAGGAGGACTAGCTCACAGACAGTTGCACCCCTTGTGGCTGTCCTGCAAATGTCGCCAGTGAGTGTTAACGGCATAACATGACATGGTGATGATGGGCAAGAGGGGTGTTGGCAATAACCAGTGATGTCACAGGTACTGTGCAATAGATCCTTGTGGCAGGCAGTCTTGCAGCTTCCTTCCACACAGAGTTAGGCTTGCAACATTTTCACCAATCCTTGCTCCTGTACAGACATGAGCCAGCTTCCCTCCATATGGTGAGAAACTTCACCTGCAGGTTGCTGTTAAAGACACAGGAGCAGGCCAGGCTGCCTCTTCTGCTAACTTGGCTCCAAATTGCAATGGGGAAACAACTGCATCTCTACTCTCCTGAGAATTGGGGCAATGTGGCATCAGCAAAACAGAACATACTCCCTTGGGGGGGAAAGCTAGCAAATGAGCAGTGTCTAGAGAATAACACTGTCTGCAAGAGCCACCACTTCTGGGGAGGAGCACCACAACAGTCACTCAGCATAAGCTTGCCTATGGGTAAGCGAATGAGACAGAGTTTACTGCCTGAGCTCTTCAAAGGCTCATCATATGACTGGATATGTCCAGGCAGGAACTAACCTAAATGATTCCTCCCGCTACACAATTATACCAGACCACTGTTACACAAAGCAGGCTCAGAATCAACAGGGCAGGAACTTGGTTTCATTGGGCCAGAATTGTGTGTGTGCATGCATACACACACGTGAGGAAAGTGAACGAGACAGTTTAAAGAGCACAAATTAGATTTCTTCCCAATTGAAACCACCCCAGCAAATCAGATTTCCCCGTGGGTAGAAGGCAGTAGAAGGCGCACGCACAGGAGTTCAATCATCTCTCAGAAGTCTGTCAGGTGTTCCCCCCAATGAGAATGTTTGACTGAAAGTTCTTTGGGGCAGAGACCTTTCTGTGTGGCTCTGTTAGGCCCCCTGTACGTGGATGGTATGGTGGGTCAAATAATTAAAAGGCCTGAGATGGCGGAGAATGGCCTGGGAAGCGGCTTCTCAGCCAGGGCCAAAATGTCCTTCAGTCTGCAGCCTCAGGGAGGATTGAGGCTATTCTAACCTTGCTTTTGCATAAAGGGGAATATCTCACCATGGGGTGGAATGCCACTGACTGCATGTCTCCCTTCGATGCATCCCTTAAAGGGCACAAGGGCCATCTCAGAGTCCAGACTTGGCCGCTTGAGGCTAACGTGGCCATCTTCTGCCAGCAGCAGAAGCAGAAGCCAGAACAGAACCGAAATGAAATGCTCTCGGTTGAAATTGAGAGGGTCTTGGAGCAGGGCATTAAAGGAGTGGGTGAAAGGACTCCACAGCGGTGCACAGAAATCTCTGTGTCCCAATGCTGCCCTTCCGACAACGTCATCCTTTAATTCCGTCTCTAAACCTATTAAACTCCGTCTTGGAAGGCGTGAGATTTTTCACAGTCCCTGCAGTGCCTTTTGGCAGGCTGTTGCCTGAACAGAACAGGGAGGAAACAGCTCAAGGTGGGGAGCTGGAATCAAAGGGAGAAGGAGGCTGTTTTCTGCATAGCTTGAGAATTCTGCCCACCAACTCTGCCCCCCCCCAATATTATCTACTCCTCTCTCTCAGCCCACCTTCCCCCACCACTATGCTGCCTTCTGTCCTCATATGCCCCGCCCACTGATCTGCCAGGCTCCTAGACACCCTTAGCTTCCTTGAATCCCCCTTAGCTAGACATCCTTAGCTTCCTTGAAGCCCCCTCCAATGTGTTTCAGAAGACCTGGCTGCTCTTAGCCTAGGCACCAATGTTTTGGTGCCACATTCGGCCGCCTTGGGACATGTAAACTGATAATAAGGAAGAATGTTGAACATGCACAGAGTATTATTTCCTCACATTTTGGTCCACTTTTTTTTCTCTCTCTCTCTCTCTCTCTTTTTAGAGAATCTGATTTGATGAAGCAAAAAAAAAAACTAGATGCAGTGTGAGTTGCAAAAAATAAATGAATGAAAAGGAGTGGAGGCAACACTTGCCTGGAAGTTTCATGTTGTCACCTGGAGATGCAACTCTCCCCTACCCCACCCCTGTTTAATTCCACATGAGGATTGGTTGAGGTTATTCATTGGTGAGCAAAACGCATTCTGCACATGTTCAGGTGAGCCTCTATTTCCCATATTCCAAGCTCCCACAATTTCGTCTGCCATGTTCTGGTTTCTCCAATGAAGCAACTTCCAGATCTGCCCCTCTTAAAATGTTAATGGAATCACATGGCCGCTATAAAGGCTCCCATAAACCTATCAAGCTGTGCGCTCATTCAACAGTTAACAACCCATTTTCTATTTGCAGACTCCAGTTATTTGCTATGCTAATCTCTCTCTCTCTCTCTCCCCATTTTCAGTTTACAGTCTATAAGTCACCATGAAAGAGACAATGAAGAAAGGGAAAGGAAACAGAAACAGGTATAAAGAGGGTGTGTGTAGAAGCTAGTTGCGATTCTTCAGGGGACTGAGAAATGCACTTTGCACACAATGACAGCCATTATCTTCTTTAATCATTGTTTCAAATTAAGCCGCCAACATTCTTCGTGTTCCTGCCCACACATAACCTGCAGTAAAACCTGCCAACGTGTTCAGTGCAGTTAAAGTTGCCAACTTTTGTTACAGGCTTCTGTGCTTGTGCCTTTAACAGCCACAGGGATCTGTCGACATTAGTGGGAGATAATGCCTATTATCTCTATGCCTTGAAAAGAGTCTATTCTTCCATCCCAAGTTGCTATTAAAAGCACAAGGTAGGTCAGGCTTGGTTTTTCTGGTCGGTCAGTTGGCAACTGAAAAGTACAGCAGAAAATGAAAGCAGAAGATTGGGTTTAACTGGTAGCAATTAAAAAAAATTCTCACCTGCCCAGTGTTTTTTTTAAAAAAAACAACAGTGAAGGAAAAGGCATTCTGCATATGTTCAGAAGTGCTATTAACTTTACATATGCCAAGAGCTGAACTACAATGTTAAGGTGGGTGGGGGCCAGGAGAGAACAGGAGTTCATGGATTGTTTGTGGCAACCAACAAAAATCACCACATGGAAACACTGTCCTGACATGGAGAGACAAAATGGGAATTAATGTCTACATGGGGCAGAAACACAGCTTAGTGGTGAAACAGGTCCTCGGCATGCAGACGGTCCCAGGTACAAACCTTGGCATCTCCAGTAAAAGGGAAGGAGAGAGAAGTGGTGGTAGGTAGGCACACCCTTGGAAAGAACATGGGATTATTTCATTCAACAAGATAAAACTTCCCAGTGAGCCCCACATCTCCTCTCCACCATAGGTCCCAGGCAGCTCTCTCAGCCATGTTATGCCAGCCTCGCCCTCCACGTGCCCACCCCGCCGCCATGCAAAGACCCCTCCAAAACCAAACAGACTGAGGATCGTGGAATCCAGACTGCTACACGTCACCTAACCCATAATCATCACAGCCAAGTTCAGCATTCTCATGGGAACGGAAGCAAGGAGAAGGAGGTTCAGGCAGGGGCAGAACCCAAACAGACGGGAGTGATCTAAACAAGACGGCTTCAGGCAAGGTCGGCTGGCTTGAGAACTGCTCCTCCGCCCTCCCGCAGGCCACATTCCTGAGCAGATTCTCAGGAGAGCTGCTTTGCTCCCTGGTGATTCTAGCCTGATGCTGCTTTCCTGTGAAATGAAATGACCTTCCTTACCAAGAGGGCTTAGTTTGAGCCCCAGAATATGTTTGGACTGGCCCAGGGAGCAATAAGACTGAGAGCACCTCTGAGCATATGCAGAGCACATTAATTTTTGCCACACCAGCAGCAGGGAACATCATCGAACTCTGAGGCTGGACTCAAAACAAAGACCTGCCCTGGTATGTTGCGGAAATGACGTCGGGTCCCCAACTGACCAGAAAAAAGTCCCATCCGGCTCCTTTGCCCTGTGTGTTGAGGAATTGCCTAGTGAAGCTTCCACAGAGAAAATCAACATCATCATCTGATCACGTTTGCAGAGGAGAGAGAGGATGCGCCCATGATTGAAGGCAAAGGCAGGAGAGCCTGCAACAGAAGTCGATGCCTGGCAGGAGTAGCATCAACAGGAGTAGCGAGGCTCCCACAGAAAGGGAAAGTAAAGACGGGGGAAGGGAAGGAGTGCCACGTGGGGCCCAGCCAGCACTACTAACAATGCCCTCTTCCTGATAATTCACAGACCAACAGCAAACCTGTTCTAAATAACATTCTTTTTTCCCCATCTGCCCTTGCAAATATCCCAGCCCAACCCACACCTGACAAGCCCCTGGAGCCACAGAGGAAGCCAGTGCCAAGACATTGTCAAGATCCTGTCTCTGAGTGACGCTTCCATCCTTCCAAGGAGAGCTGCCAACAGACCAGGAGAAAAAGCTGACTCAGCTCCTGAGCTTTTCACAGCGGTTTGAGCAGCAGAAATCACCAGGTCAAGTTTCCACAGCAAAGACCACCTGCACAGACCACCTGCCCGAGTCCATCAAGCAAGCTGCTGTAAAAGGCAGAGGAGCAGGGACTAATAACATGTTGGCAACCCTGCTCCCCCCACGCAGGTTGCAGTAGAGATGGCATAGTCGGAGAGACTGTTTGGCTGTGTTTTGCCTGTTGCTTCTAGGAAACCATCCAAACACCCAGGCTGGAAAAAGGAAAAAAAATATGGTCTGACTCCCTCTGCAGAAATGAGCAGTCTGCTGTCATATACCTCATCACAGTGAAGTGTGCAGACTAGCCACAGGCTCTCGCTGAGCAGCAATGGCCAATCAGTCACCCCATCGAAATTAGCCTGGGATGGCATAAAAATCAGTACAGGCCCAGGAAGCCCACAGGGTTATGGACTAAGCAGGCAAACACAGAAAAGGGAAGAGGGAGAGACAGCTGGCAGCATTTATCTTCTTTGACTTTGCTCTGCCCATGACAACTTGTAAGCTTCATTTATGCCCTTCTTTTTATGTTTGCTTTGGCTTGCAAATCTGGCCGGGCTGTTTTCTGGCAAGGCTCCTGTGCTTTAACCAGTTTCATTACAGAAGCAAATTGAGCAGGGGAAGTTTCCCCATCACTGTGCATCCCAGCTAAAAAGAGCTTCCCTTGAGGGGGCTACTGCTTGTCATGCACCTGTTAAAGGCACAGCAGCCCTGCCAGAGAAACACACTGGCAACCCAATTTGCTCAGTGGAGGTATTTGCCAGTGTGATGTAGTTGTGAGTGTTGGGCTTTGAGGGACTGGTGTTCAAGTCCCAGCTTAGTCAGTGGTAAAGCTTATTGGTTGACCTCGGGCGGTCAACATCCCTTGACCCAACCTGCCTCACAGGGGTGTTGTGAGAATAAAAGGGGGGGGAGAAGTCATCTTGATGGGTCGCTAGGCTGGCTGACATAGGCACACTCATCCCTTGTTGACTGCTTGCATATTGTGTGTGGGCTCCCACAGATCCAGCTGCAGAGATAACACTCTTCAATGGGGCTTCTTTTACCCTAGATCTGCCACCGATTCCAAAAGAATTTACTTCCAAATCCAAACATGGTTGGTAATCTGAGAGAACGCTTTTTAAGAGGGACTGACCAAGGATTATTATAATCACACCCAACTGCCAGATGCAGAGTCATCAAGCCTCTTTTCTATTCTTGACCAGCTCACCAAAGTCCCAGGCGGAGATCATTCCCAGCACATGCTACCTGCTCCTTATAACTGGAGATTATCCATTTGGGCTGGGATTTGTGGGTGCACATTAGTTCAAACTCTACCCAAGAGTCTAAGAACTGGTGAGATATCACCAAATAATTATCGATGTTCCTAGTAGTGCAGCTCTTTGCAGTTGTTCAATTCTTACCTTATCTATTATTATTATTATTATTATTTATATCCTGCTTTTCATGCTAGGGGTTCGAACCTGAGACTCTCTGCAGTTCATAGACAAGGCACACAGAGCTGGTACAAGACCCCCCGGCACCTGAACTGGGGTGCCAAATGCTGCCCCCTTTTACCTAGTGATGCATCAGCCTCTGCTCGTCCCACTTCCTGGACTGGAAAAGAAGGGAGTGGAGCGGAAGAGGAAGTGTGGAGGAGAGGAGAGTGCTGGGCTAGAGTTTTTCTGGAGACGCTCTAGCCTGCTACTCTCATCATCTCATCCACACTTCCTCTTCCACTCCACACACCCCCTTCCTTTTCCAATTCAGGGAGTTAGAGGAATAGCAGTGAAGGTGAGTGGGCAGACAGAGGTGGAGATCCTCCACTCTGCTGCCAAAGACAGCACAGTTGCCCTATGGATAAGCCAGCCCTGAAGACACATGCTCTCCATCACTGAGTTAGCTCTCTGCATATGCATCACACTCAGTATTCCGTCCCCCCAGATCACTATGCACAGAAGAAGTTGGTTATGAGAACAGATCCTGTGTCTTTCTGGAGAGCTGCACAAGCTACTTCCTCTTACTCTCCCTGCGTCACTGCCTCAGGACTTCCCTCCCAAGCACACCTCTGGGTTAATGACTGACAGTCGCTTAGCTCTTTTGGGATGGATACGCCTCCCTGAGCACACACACAGCCTGGACAGTTTGCGACACACGGCAGGGTCACTGACCACTATTTGCAATAATAGACGCCCAGAGCCAGAAGAGACATAGTGCTTAAATGTCCAGAATGAATCCAATCCAATTTGAGTAGCTTGTGCAATTCTCCAGAAAGACACAGGATCCATTCTCACAATCTTCCATGTGCAATGAACTCGGACTGGGGACGACGACGACGGACAACTCATGTTGACTCCAGGCCACCTAGTTCACAATGAAAAAATGCTGCAAAACCTCCAAAACATTTTGGAAGCACCTTTGGGCAGCAGTAACATCACACTCCCCACTCCATGTGTACTTATTACAGTACTTATTAAAGAAAATGAGTATCTCCACCCTTTCATCATTTCATAAACGAGTCCTGCTGGATGCATCTTGCTTCCCATAGCCAGCGGCTTCCCGAGGATAGACAGAAAAGCCCTCGGGGGCATTGGCAAACAGAAGGTTATGGGTTCAGATTGAGGGCACTAGGAAAAAACTGAGGAGGAAGAACATGGGGGCAGAGAAGAAGAAAAATGCAGGACCTAACAGTGCTATCCACACACTAGGACACGCTAGGATGCTGGCTCCTTGCATCATAACTTCACCTTCACAGCTTGGCAGGAAAAAAGAGGTTGTGTCAGCATCTGGGGCTTCTGATTGGCCCCTCGGCTGCAGAGGTGTGTCAGGCAGCAGACTTCCCCGTTGGCTCTCTGCCTGTGGGAAGGGCTGTGATGCAAGCTGAGGGGAGGGGCAGGAAGGAAGGAAACTGTGCTATTGCGGGGAAATTGAGAGAAAGAGGAAGGGGGTGCGCAGGAGGAGGTGGGAGACAAGGAACAGCCGCACCAAGTACAGCTTGCACCGTTGCCTGTACACAGGGAGAAAACAGAAGTGCCCTGGTGCTTGTCTAACCCCTTCCGAGCTGTGCTGCAATGGCAGGAAAGGTGTCATCCTTCCCTGAAGCATTGGTCATGCTCTGACGTCAAATTGTACATGATGAAGGGACTGGAATGCGGCAAATTTGTGAACAGGGAAGGTGCTGCACACCAGATCTCTGCGTCAGTCTGCACTACTCCAGACACAGGGGACAAACAAAGGGGCGGTGATGGTGACCCTCACCCTACTACTCTGCTGGTGCACTCCCAGGGGCACCAGGGGACAAAAGGCTGACTGTAGACAGGCTTTTGGTATGACGGAACAATGCAGGTGAAACACATGGCGGTCAGGCCTATCAGTGTATATTCGCCAGGGCAGCAAAGAATGAGTCATGAATGATACTGCCAAGGGTGGACAGACAAAAGGGGGTGCGGCCTGTCACCATTGTGCCCCTCTTTTTGTGCTTCCAGAAGTGTCTTCTAGTTGGGGTCATGCTTGGGGGGGGGGCAGAATCTGTCACAAGGTGTCACGTTGGTCTCATGCAGCAAAGCCATTCTCAGGTTCTTATTGTTCCAGCTGATGCTGATGCAGGTGTATGCCATCTGGAGCGTGCCACAGACCCAGCAAATGTACTGCGAGCACAGCATGGATCATAGGAACGGAGAAGGTGCTCCAGACCTGTGGGTTGTTTCACATACCACTGCAAACACAAGCCCTGGCTGACTTGGCAAGGTCAGGACTGGACAGAAGCGGGGCTGCAGCCAACCCTAACCCACCCCAAAGAGAAACAGGCATAGACCTCAGCTCCTCCACACTGCAGCAGAACAAGCCTCATAGCCCCAGGCATAAAACTGACACAGTGATAACTGTCAGGGTTGCAGATTAGTTTGTAAGTGACTACTACTAAGTCAATAACATGGCAGGTACTGCTCCGTATGGAACAAGGAAGTGGCCTGGGTGTAGCCCACAATTTCATAATCACAACCTGCCAAGTGCAGGTTTTGAGTGAAGAAATCCAGAAACTCGCTGCTTTCATTGTTCTTGTTGTTTCTAAAGGACAAGTTTCTAGCCCTTAAGACTGACTTCCTAGATACAGTAATTTTAAAATGCAGCGCCTGGTGAAATCTCAGATGCCACTGTGAGGGGCAGGTGGGAATGGGGAGGGGGGGAGATCTCAGCAATATTTCCAGTATGTATTACTAGTTTCTAGTATGTTCAATACCCTACTACATTGTTTTGTTCCCCCCCCTCAAAAAAGCAGAAAACATCACACACAAAAAATGTAAATATACTCCGATTTGATTCATTTGCACAAATGTATAATGACTGTAAAATTCTGTTAGTGTAGAATTTTTTAACTTAAAAAAATACTTGGAATTCACAATCCTGGACATTATGCCTAGTCTACATTGAGATACGCTATATAAATCAATCATAATACATTCCCCCCCCCCCGGGCCAGCCTAAGTCTTCCTTATGTCTGAGGATGCTGCCCCCCCCTATTCAATGATATGCTTAGCCTCTGCTCCACATTCCAATGTTCTAGCTCAGCACTCCCCTCCCCTCCACATTCCTCATCCTCTCTGTCCCCCTCTTTCTTTTCCAATCCAGGGAGTGGGGGGGGGGAGGAAGAACAGCAGTGGGGGCAAGAGTAGGCAGACAGAGATGAGCACCCACCACCAATCTGCTACCTGAGGCAACCTCTTCAGTTGGCCTCATCATGAATGGACCAGCCCTGCACCCCACCACACACATTGTGACTGTGCACCATTGGCTACTGCCAAAGTGACAGATTTCTACTGATCCTGTTTCACAGGCACAACTCCCATACAGCTTCCAGCCACCAGGATCAATTCCATTAAATTTCTTACCTGCGCGACCTGTTGCACAATTGTTACTCAAAAATAAGGAAGAACAGCAGAGTTCTGAGGAATGTGCCCAGGCAAGGAATCTCTATAAGGAGGCCACATTTCTACTAAATCTTCCTGTGTCCTTTCCCCATTCCTTTGTGCCTGACAAAGGTCACAGGCATCCTAGATCCATGGAGAGATTCAAGGAGCCAGCAAAGGTCAGCACAGTATGCTACAGTGGTTGGAGCATCCGAAGAGGGCTAAGGTCCAATCCTGACCCAGTTCTAAAGCTCAGTAAGTTTCCATGGACAGTCACCATCTCTCACCCAATGCATCTCACGAGATTGTGAGGAGGAAGGGACAGGATGAAGACACAGTAATTGCAATGCTGGAAGGAAAAAGATCAACCTCAACTGTGGGTGAAGTTTTAACACCAAATTTAACAAATCCAACTTTCTAATTTTAACTGTTAATTTGGACCCTTTGGGGGCTTAGAAAAGCCCCCAATTCTGGCTCTTGTTAACGCATCACGTTGAGTATTAATTTGCAAAACTTCACTGTTTTAAATTCTGGGTTTCTTTTTTTCTTTTTTGAAATTGGAAATTGATTGGTTGATTATGGGGACTGATATCCTTACCTTTAAGAACAAGAATCTTACAAAGCAATGAACAAAATAAAAATACACAATAAACAATAGAGCAATAAAATAACAATACATACCGGTAGTACTGTAATAACAAACAGCACGGTCTCAGAACATTTTATGAGCCTAATCAGGCATTAAGAGCCTTGCAGATGAAAAAAATACCAAACAGTAAACATAACTGAATAAAGAGAATTCCTCTCCTAACCCCTAACATAAAAAGGTAAAGGTGACCCCTGACAATTAAGTCCAGTCGTGTCCGACTCTAGGGTGTGGTGCTCATCCCCATTTCAAAGCCGAAGAGCCAGTGTAACCCCTAACATATACACACCAAAATCATTTCCACTCTGGATCTTGTCATTGTGTTTTAAATGCCATGTAAAGAGAGAACTTATGCCAAGCTTTCTATATGCATCATCTCGAAACAGGAACCCAGGAATACTGAATGCTGCTCAACAGCATGTTGCTGAATGCATGATCCACCCCCAGCCTCATTTTCCATGCACATCTGGAGCCCTCAGTCTGATCTTGGGTGAGGAGTGCAGGATGGGATGTCCTGATGAATTAGGGGAACGTTTGGGAAAATGACCGGTTAAGACACCTGACTTTTTCCCCGCTATCATGATTACCAGTACTTATCACTTCTACAACACCTTTCTCCATACAAAGTGCCTCCCACACCTTCTTTTCTTTTCTCATCAACCCCATGAAGCAGGCTACTGTGAGACAAGGACTTGCCCAGGGCCACCCAGTGAACATCATGGTTGAACAGGATGTGAATCAGGATTTTCTCAAGCAAAGACCCAGCAATCAGCACCTTCATCCTCTGTGAATGGAAGAGCCTCCGACCACCTGAGCTTTGGTCAAGGCCAGAAGCCTCTGGAGAGGGAATTCCACATATTCCATACTCTGATCCCCACCTTTATCCTACCACGAGAGTTCCATGTTTCCACAGAAAAACTTCAATAAATAACTATGACCAACAGGGCAGAAAACCAGGCTTTTGGCACAGTTACACAAATAATGCAATTTTCATCCAGTGCTCCACATTCCTCATCTTTTCGGTATTTCCCAAGTCATTTCCCTCTTATGTAACGGAGTTCAAGGTTCTGCAAAGGAGGGACTATACTGTATTATCTTATCCATTAACAGTGACTAATGGATGAGAAAACTACATCTCTTGCCCCATCAGCAATCAGATCCCCAAACAGGGCAATAAAAAAGCTCTTACTGGGTCAACTAGTTGTTTTGAAAGTGTTGCAAGCTTCCAGACCTTATAAGGCTCTTCTTCAAACACAGATATTGGAAGAATAATCACACACTTGCCTAACCAAGCATCTTGGATGCTTTCAAGCAGCCAGTTGCTTTAAAAAAAGCTATCGCTTTACTCTTTCTCTGTTATCAAGACAAGCTTTTAAAGTTAGCACCAGCAGCATAACAAGGTTTGCAGGAAGGAGAGCTGGATTATGTGTCCCAACATAAATTGTGCAAATTTTATGTTCTGCACAATTCATTCTGAGGACCAAAGCCAAGCTTATTGAAGTGTTTTTGAACATTAAAAGGACTGAATAAGTGATTCTGGGCAAAATACCCAGACTTATTTGCAGCACAACTGTGAAATATAGGATGTGCATGAGAGTGAGCCATCACTCATGCCACGTTTAGTTGAGGTTCATGTGCTCCAAGCAGAGAATGGATGAGACTTGGAGCACATGGCTGTGCTAAGGATGGTAGCGTCACCCTCTTTGCCCAAAGGGAAAAAAAATTGGAGAGGGAGAGAGGCGTTGGCAGAATAGGCCTTTCACCCTTCCAGGCCCTGCCCAAGCCTGCAGAGAAAGGTGAGGAGAGGGAGAGAGAGAGAGAGAGAGAGAGAGAGAGAGAGAGAGAGAGAGAGAGAATAATGTTTGCACTTGGAGCTAAATCAGAATTTCTATATTAAATAATAACTATACAGGGGGCCTTGAAGTACTTATTAGGGTTGCCAGGTTGCAATCCAGGGAGGAACATGTCACTTTGAAAGCTCTGTGACCAAGAAAAACTCCTCTTACCCACCCCAGATCCTGTCACGTACCCAGCCTTCGTCTACCATAGGACAGGACAAAGAGAGAGACCTCCTCGAAAGGAGGGTGGACATCAGGGCTGGGAGACTGGTGGGGCACAGGAACCCAGAGCTTCCTTCTCTTTCACAGAAAGAGGCAAGCGTGGTCTCGAGGTTGCAAGCTGGTAACCCTCGTGGGAGCGGACCTTCCTCCAAACCAATCTGCAGGGGCCATATGCAAAATAAATTTTAAAAATCCATCCCTTTATTGTGCAGGTATCTTCTGTTCTTTCCAGCTGTGAAGACCTTCCTAATCGATATAGCTTCAGGGTTTTCACCTGATGCCCACACCGTCTGCGGCACCAGCGTGATATGAAATGACAGCCAAGGACTATAAGATATGGAAAGTCTCATCATGTCCCCTGCACCACTGGCACAGTAAAACATCTATTATAGCTGTTGTTGAAATACCAACCATCTAGCTACCTATTGTTCACCATAAGTCATCTAAGGATGCTCCTGAGCACAGACAGAGTCCATCTGTCTGGCGGCAAGTGAGGATGCTGAGACACTAGGAAGGAAATGAAGCCCAGGCTCCTCGCTCTTCCTCTTCCTCTTCTCCTTTCTCTCAACTGATTGATGGTTCAACAGCTAGTTTGAGAAGTCTTTGTTGCCCATCAACAGTGGGCCTCCTTCTCCCACATGAACCACCTACCCCATTGACTCCCACTGAAGAAGCTCTCCTTCACATCCCACCAACAGCTGAGTCACATTGGGCTGGGCAACAGGTGAAGACTTTCTCAGTGATTGGACCGATTCCCACCTCGCCGCCTCCTTCCCTGCTGCCCTTCCTCACCTTCAACTAATAGCCTTCCTCATTATAGGACAAAAAGTCTGTCTTGAATTTTCTCTAACTTCGCTGGTCAGCTGGGTTTTAAAATTGGTTCACTGTTAAGTGGTTTGATTTGCTGATTCTGTCGCTAGTTTTGTAATGTTTATAATGTATTTAGTCGTGGGTTTGTTTTTGATTGTGTTTTACGGTCTTTAAATGACGTGTGTTCACTTTAAGGATTTTCATAAATGGAAAAGCAGGATATGAAGGCTGTGTAATAAAGGAACAAAGAAAGAAAGAGTGCCAACATTCCCTGCCTGGCTGGAAAATGTGCCCTTTGGCTCTCCCAGTGTGTAGCAGCTCATGGTTACAATTAAGCACTCCATGCATGCTCAGAAGTATTCTTTTCATACATTCCAGGGCTGAGCTCTGTGTTGACATTAAGATTTTCACCACGAATTGGGCTCTGTCCCAATCCTACCTGGAGAAGCCAGGGGTCAAAGTTGTAGCCATCTGCATGCAAAGGTTGACCACCGAGGTCTTTCACTGAGCTACGTTCCTTCCCCCAAATAATTCTGGGATGGTACGTTCTCAAACTTCAAGATGGAACACCTCTGAAGAGTGGAGGGGAGGAGGAAACTGAAACAGAGTTTGTGGGTCTTGATAAAAAGGTCACTTTCAGGTCAAGAATACGTGACTTCTTCTACGTCTTCAGTCTGAGTGTTTATGATGGGAGACACGTAATGCTTTTTTTTTTTTAATAATGCATGATCTATAATCATCACTTCCTTTCCCCTCCAAAACAACCTGGGAGGTTTTCCTACCACCCTGCTCCATCCCTCCAGTCTCATACACAGTTAAACACATGGTATAGTCTGCTTCTTCCTGACTCAACACTCAGTCATGAACTCCCTGGCCTCAGTGAAATCACTATCGTGGTCCTGCTTTCTACCCTGCCCCAACAATCTGGGGATAATTTGAGCCTACCTCACTGTGCTGTTGTGAAAATACAATGGGGGTGGAGGGAGACAACTATAAAGCCACCCAGAGCTCCTTGAAGGGGGGAGGGAAATGTAATCAAATAATATAACCAGTGTGAACACTGAGGAAAAGAGCTGTGCAAACCACCGCAGTCCACAAAAGCTTATATGGAAATAAATGTCCTAGTCATTAAGGTGCCACAAGACTCTTTGGTTTTGCCGTTACAGACTGACACAGCTAACTGTCTGGAAGTTATCATAACTCCATAATCCACAAACCTCAGCTCTGTACAAGGACAGGACCCAGGTGCCCCAACTACCATCCTCCCCTCACTGGGTCACTAAGGGTCTTCTTTTTCAAAATCTGTAGCCCAGGACCCCCACCACCAAAGAACCCGTAGGCATCTGAGCACCCTCTATTCGGCAAGCATCACCTCACCATTATTCCAGCAGGATGGAACCCGGGGGGGGGGGGCTGGATTGCCACAAAGCCCTTCTATGCTACTGCTCCAGCCCAGCTTTCCTTTTCAGAGTACAAATTTCTACAGTATTTCAGAGTGGGGGGGCCCTAGAATCAGGGGTCTGGCTCAACCCTAGAATTCATAGCTATAAAAGGTGGAGGGTGGTGGGACTTAGGAAGGTGGAAAGATTCTGAAAGTGTGTGTGGGGGGGGGGGGAAGATAGCCACTCTCGAAGAGATGGTGTAACTCACTGGCCAAGGCAGAAATCCTCAGCCCATTTACCAGGAAGTAAGCCCCACTGAACTCAGGGGACTTCACTCTTTGAATGAATAACCATACATATGAATGAGCACACTGCAGGTGTCTAGACTTCCAAATCAGGATATCCCGAGTTCGAGTCTAGGCTTGGCTACTACAAACTCTGCAATAGGAGGGGAAGGGGGGGGGGGGAGAATAACCCTGACCGACCGACCAGACAGTGACAGGTCTGTTGTGTGGTTTACAGCCAGACAGTGTAGGCGAAGCATTCTGAAGGCTCGAAGTAAACACTAGGAAATAAATCTATTTTTTTATTTAAATCTAGTTCTTGTATCAGTGTGGAGGTGGTGAATGATGGCGTGGGGATCGTGCCCGCGCCCCCCTCCTCCCGTCCCGGCTCCCTAATCTTGTGACAAAATGGATCAAGGAGCCACGTGCCAGCCCGGCGGGATCTCCCCGCTGCCCACCCCAGACCTCCTCTCCTCCCCCCCCCCCCATCGCTGCCCAGGGGATTCTGACCTGTCCTCTATTCTGGGGCTCGCCATTGCCGGATCCCGCAAGGTGCTGCTGCTCCTGTGTGTCTGGTGCTGCGTCTACCTCCCGGCGCTTCTCTCTGGAGAATTGGGCTCAATGCAGCAGGGCACCGGGACTTTACCAGCCTCCGAAGACAGCGTGTCGTCACAGCCGGGGCGACCAATCATAGCCTTCCCCTGCCGGCAACAAAGGTTGCCATGGCGCCGCCGGGTTCTAGCGTCATCGCCGTGGACCGCTTTCGCCCTGCCCACCCCATTCATTCGTCTTAGCCCTGGTGGAGGACACGAGAGAGAGGCCGTCGCCGTGGTGGCGAGGAGGAGCCGGGGCTGGAAAATCTCAGCTTGACACACACGACAGATGATGATCGCTATGATAATGATGATGATGCTGGAGCAGGGAATGAATGGAAAAAACATTGACCTTGCGATTAGGAAATAATTACTCCGGAATTGTCCGGCACGTTTCACACGCAACCTTTCTTATCGAATGGTGTCTCTAAACCACATATTCCGGGGGTGGTGGTGGTCCCCAAATGGTTTTTATTAGATACAATATAGAAGTATCATTAATGAACAATCAGAGAGATGCAAACACTCCGTCTCCTAAACCCCCCAGGGTTGCAAACACATTCCTACAGTCCTCTTCATTTTTCCTCATTCTAACGGATTGGTGATCCTGCTGCTCCTAGTGTTCCTTTATCTGTCTCTTTTTCTCACAATTTGTTGATTATGGTTTTAGCGGACAAGCCCCAACCAGCCCAGGAGAGCAGATCTGTACAGTTATTTACAAAATATTTATGCAATATATGTACTTGTACAATACACAATTGTTGAGTTGTAACTGCTTTCTTTCTGGTCTTTCCGGAAAGAAAGCACATACAACTCAACAGCTGCACTGGATGTAGTCAATTAAGAGGGTTTGAAAAGCTAATACACAGCTCTCCTTTCCACCCAGGAAACGGCTCCTGGATGCTTCAAAACCAATTTCCCTGAGGAAGCTGAGAAATGTAGGATCTAACGGACAGCATATAAGGACTGTTTGTTCTATAGTGTTTTTAAGTTTTGTTTTTTTTAAAAAAAATTAACATGGCCTTAAGACCCAGAAGACTCTGTGCAGAATATACTGGCCATGAGCCTAACTAGCCTAACTCCCCCCCCAGCATATGTATTGTCAAAAACAAAGAAATGAATGCATTTCTATCCATTCCCCCCCCCCCAGAGTATTTCCATACTAGAAATGGACAAATTACTCCTTATAGCATTTTGTAGTTTTACAGCTAAAAACAACAACAACCACCAGGCACCTTTCTATCCATGCCCTTGATGTTTTGTTTTGACTCAAACTGGACAAGGTTTTTATTTGTTTGTTTCCTAAATTTGTATACCACTTTTCAGACAAATTTAACAAAGCCGCTTACAAAATAAAAACCAACAACAACGAAGGTCAAGAAAATAACAGAAATATAACCACCAGAGTTAAAACCAGTCAGTGGTGTCCAAGATAATGGCCTCAAAGGCTAGTTGGAATCAATAGCTAGCCGCCTTGGGTCCCTTCGGGGAGAAAGGCGGGGTAAAAATAGTGTAAATATTAAATATCAATAAATTTCTGTCAACTTCCAGAAGTCTGCCAGTGATGGGGCTCAGCTTTGCATCCCACATCAGGAGGGCATTCCACATGTGTTGGGCAACTACTTAGAGGGTTCTGCAGTCATTCTACCATCAGTAAAGAACGAACTCTAAACATGGCCTTTCCTCCAGGAGATCTCAAGGTGCAGGAAGTCTCATTTGAGAAGAGTTATTCTGACTTTATCTCTTTTCCTTTCCTCAAAACTTAATAAGTTGTTGCTGAGTTTCCCAGCTGTACTTTACTTTAAATCTCTACAGATTTCTATCTGCTTTCCTGGGATCACACTGGATGTTTTTCATTGTGTTGCCCTCTTGTTGGTTGGTTGGTTGGTTGGTTTCTTCTTTGTCTACACCAGGGGTGGCCAACCTTCCACCATTAGGGCCTCTGCGTTCTTAAGAGTTGTGTAGAAGACAGAATCTTGGCAGCTGCAATTGCTGATGGTGCTGCTAAAGCAGCTGCACCTGCTGAAATGCCCTCACCTATGCAACCATTTAAAGGGCCAGCATTCATATTGAAAGGTTGGCCAGCACTGGTCTACACATACTCAGCAGTGGGACATCAGTCTATACTCTGTGTGCCTTGCTGGATCAGCAACAGTGCAAGAATTCAGGTTCCGGCAACGTAGTGTATGGCAACACTCAGTGTGAAATTCAGTAATGAGTACAGACACCTAGAGAACTATAATCATTATTATAGCGTGTCATCACTGCATCCCTTGGCATCTGTATGGTGAAAACTGTCTGCACTTTGCACTAGAGTGGAAAATCAGCTTTGTTTCATTCTGGAAGTGCCAATGAGGATTGCAACTGGATTCTAGTCCTTTCTCTGTCATAATACATGCCTCAGAACATAAGACTGGAGCAGGAGGCAATCCACAGGATACGTTCAGTTCTATCATTTGAAAGCTAGGAAGAGTTTTCTTAGAAGCAAACAGGAACACATAGCTAATGAGCTGAGCACAGGGGCATCACTTGCCTGCCACAAAATGAAAAGTTAATCCTTTCAGAGCCTGAGGCCAGACCAGTTCCACGTGTGTTTTGTCTGTCTCTTGTACCCAATTGCTTGCAATTAGATGAGAAGATATTCAAGGTAAACTCAAGAGTGCCAACAACTTTGTGACTAATTGACCACCAGTCCCTATTAGCCAAAACTCCCCCCCCAAAAAAAAATCTAGGGCACTGGAAACTGGAAGTGACTGACACCATCCATAGGAGGTGAATCAGTCTATAATGAGAGTCTGTGGCTTCCTCAGGTGCTCAGCAGCTGGTATAGACAGGATATTGGGACAGAATGACTCTTCTCACTCAGCACATGGGTAGCAGTGGCTGCATTTTCGTCTTTCAGAAGCTGGCAAGTTGCTTCCTCCAGCCCTGATTAATGGTTGTACACAAAATAATTCTCACTGGATTACAGTCTTGGAAGGAACTACAGCCAGCAGTCACCAAGCCCAGTGTGACCCAACTTCTTGCACCATGGGGCAGAGATCCGGCCTTTCTTCGTTGAAAATGGAGAAAGACACCCCAAACAACCCTGCTACCTGTGACATACAACTGTCTGCGCTCTCCAGACAAGGAGACAAAGATGCAGCTCAAGAAGAAGGTAGGGCAAAAGTGGGGCAATATGACACTGAAGGCCAAACTGGGGAAAAGAATGTCCAGCAGAGAGAGGGGACTGGCAGGAGGCCATGGAAGGAATGAGAGCTTAAAGGGAAAACAGATGGCTTTGTGGGAGTGCAACAAGGAGACTTGCAGACCTAATGGGACCACGCTGGCCTCTCAGGTATTATTAATTAACTGGATGTTTAATTACAGAGCACCATCTACGTGCATGCGCTTTACAAAGTTGAAGAGGATAGGCCCCTGCCCCAAGAGGCTTGCCATTCATAATTTGTCAACCAGGGCAGGAGAGGCCAATGATGACGGCAGGGGAGAAATAGGGGTAGAATATGCATTTATTTCAGTCACATGTACTTTGGCACTTTTTCAATGGGTGCTCCTCTTATATTTAGCAGAGGGAGAGTAACTGCTCCCCTTTCACCCCAGCACAGTGTCTTTTCTGGTGGCTGTTTGCTGGTGGTGTTCTGCATCTTTTTTAGATTGTGAGCCCTTTTGGGACAGGGAGTCATTTAATAATTTGATTTTGTCAGTAAACCACTTTGTGAACTTTTGTTGAAATGCGATAATAATAATAATAATAATAATAATAATAATAATAATAATAATAATAATAATAATAATAATAATAAATATATACCTATAGGGTTAAACTGCTGAACCATAAGCTGTCGATCGAAAGGTCGGCAGTTCGATTCCCGCGACGGGGTGAGCTCTCGTTGCTTGGCCAGCTCCTGCCAACCTAGCAGTTCCAAAGAATGTCAATGCGAGTAGATAAATAGGTACCGCTTGCGGGAAGGTAAACAGCGCTCTGTGTTCCAGCTGCATGCTACGCACTGCGGCAAGGAGAGTCATGCCGGCCACATGACCACGGAGGCGTCTTCGGACAACGCTGGCTCTTCGGCTTTGAAATGGAGATGAGCACCACACCCTAGAGTCGGACACGACTGGACTTAATTGTCAGGGGATACCTTTACCTTACCTATAGGGTATAGGTACTTACAAGGGGGCTGCACCAAGGGCTTCACAGAAATGGCTGGTTCTCTCAGGAGGCTGGCCACTTTGGCTTTCTGAAGGTTGCTTGGTTTTTATTTTTCATATGGGTTCTCTTCAAACTGTGGGCATGCTCCGCTCTCCCCTAGGGGGACAAGGTGCAAAATTCCAGATGTGCAGAGAGAGGCATGCTTAGGAGGGGACCTTCCTTCCCAACAGTGGTCTAGCAGCATTGCACCCACCCAAACTGCTCTGCTAACCACAGAAGCTACAGAGAAGCGGCACACAGCAGGAGGAATTCTCTGATCATCATAGCAGCCCTCCCCTTCCTGCCTTCTTCCCAGGTTCTCTGATTTTAAGAGGGAATCTGAAGGTCAAACTTTTCTTTAAAAAAAACTTTAAAACAGCCAGGGGGGCGGACTTTAATTTTTGATTGGATCGGTGGCACTCTGGGAAGAAAGGGTGTTTTTATCTTGTCCCTGTACCTTTTCCCTAATCCAAATAGTTCCCCCTCCCATCAAGTTCAGGGCCTGCTTCTAATGTTTCCTCTTCTTGGCCCATTTCCCCAATGCCCCCAACTTAGTGTAATTTCACCACATTGTGAGGGAAAATGGTGGCTGCCATTGGGGAGAACTATTTTTCCCATGTGATGCCCTGGAACACTGCTGATGATATTGGTTGGGGGGGGGGGCATGGTTGTGGGTAGGGCTGCCAACCCTCCTCCAGGATTGGCCTGGAATCTCCAGGAATCAGCGTCAACCTCCAGGCAACTACTGAAAGAAATCCAGGAGATTTCAACAGGGTTTCCAGGAATTTCCAACTTTATATAATGTTAGTTAAAGAAATCTCCAGGAATAGCCCTAACTGTGAGGGGAAAATTGGTGTTCACTAGCCAGTGGCTGCTGAAAGGGGCCAAAAGCTTTTCATTGCCACCCAGATAAGCCAGCAGGAACCCTTGGGGGTCCATTCACATGGGGCGCCCACTGGAGGACAACTTGCTGAAGGCCCCTCAAACTTGCAGCTTTCTGGGTTGCATTCAAAAACAAACTTCCATTCATCCCAAATCACCAATTTTCCTTGTTCAAAATGAATGCTGCAACCCATCAATCAACCCCACCCACGTGACCGAATGCCTTTGACTGTAAAGCTTTAGCATGCATTGAATGTCACGCATACACTTTCTGATACAAGGCCAAGTCATACATTCACCTGCTACAACAACCACCCTAAGGCAGTGACTCTTACAGCCCAATCCTAAGTAACTTTCCAGCAGTGATGCAACTGTGCCAACGGGACAAGCACTGCATCCTGTTGTGGGGAGGCAGTCACGGAGGCCTTCTCCAGGTAAGGGGGCATTTGTCCAGGTAAGGGGTAAGGGGGCATCTCCAGGTAAGGGGGCATTGGGGCTGCATCAGCACTGGAAAGTTGGTTAGGATTGGGCTGTTAAACTCTGTTGCATGCCAGGCAATATTTTCATATGTTATGATCACCTGAAAAAAACCTTGAAACTAAACCTGCTATTATGCATTGACCTTGACTTGTGGTATCTTGAACATGTGGACCAGTCTTATATTGAGTCAGTCTATTATTGGCCATGTAGCCCAGTATTGCTAGTCTGGCTAATGTGACAGAAGCTTTCTAATGTCTTATGCACAGCACTTTACCAGATCTGCCCGGGACTGAACCTGAGACTTTCTATGTGCAAAGAAAGTGCTCTTACCACTGAACCAGCTGACAAACGTCCCACTGAACGTGTGTAAGCATAGCCTGCTATCTATCCGGTACCAGCAACACTTCCCTTTTCCCTTAACCCAAAGCTCCATATACTAGTGCCACTGAAATGCAGGAGGAATTGTGTTTAAATTCAGCCTGTGTGACTGTCTGCTCTGGAAAAGCAGAGTTTTATTTTATGATTGTCATTGCTGTCTCCCAGAGCCTTCCCTGCTTCCAAAGTACACTATGGACCACATCCATAAGGAATAAATGATTAAAAATAGATTGGGCCTGTAATAAACAAGTCAGGCAGGCTGATAAGAAAAACAGTCAGGTGGCTATGTCCCTGATACGACAGTAAGGTTAGCCTACCGTGCAAGGCCAGCCCACCTATTGCGACGACTGAGGTGGTCACCTCAAGCAGCAGTTTGGTGGGGAACTGACAGCCCACCTCTCTTTTCATCCATTCATATGCTTCCAGTGCTCCTGCTCCTTGGACTGGAAAAGGAAGAGGGGGACAGAGCAGAAGCTGGAGGAGTGGAGAGTGGTGGGCTAGAGCGCCAGAGACTGTCCTCCACACGTCTGCTCCATGCCTCCAACTCTTCTCTTCTGCTCCATCCCTCTCCTCCTTTTCCAGTCCAGGGAGTTGGAGAAGCTGAGGCTGACACATCATCAGATAAAGGGCATCAGCATTTGGCTCACTGCCTCAGACACCAAGAGGTCCTGCTACAGTGGTATCCCTTCTTTGACGAGCATGAGAAGGTTCAGGAGCTGTGGTTGTGCCTTATGGAATGTATATTAAAACCCTTGCCCAAAGAAAAATTGTACTTCACTAATCCAGTGTGGAGGCTGAATATGTAAGCCATACAAATAAGAAGTTGGGGGTTGCCTGGATCGTGACACCAGCTGCAAAGAAAAAAAAAACCCCACAACATTTTATTAAGAATTTCTCTTTGGCGTTACAGGACTAGAACAGCAGCAAAAGTAATGGGCTCAATAATAATAATAATAATAATTAATAAATATTTTTGTATGTACAAAAGTTTCTCAACATCAGGTGCAAATACATTTCAGCTTCTCATTCAATGAAATTGGGGGTATAAAATGACCCCAACACTTTCACTGTAACACTGCAATTTATTTAAAAAACCGACAGACAAGCTGAGGGGTTCATGAAACACCAGAGGGCAATTGGCCTCAGTAACATTGAGGAAGAACATAAGAATGCAAGCAGTATTCTGGAGAAAGTTAAGAACATAAGAACATAAGAAGAGCCCTGCTGGATCAGGCCAAAAGCCCATCTAGTCCAGCTTCCTGTGTCACACAGTGGCCCCACCAGATGCCTCAGGGAGCACAAGACAACAAGCTGGCCAACTGAGGGTGGGACGATGCCTCCACGTCCCTGGAAGTCTCACCCTGGTTCCTCTCTACCTGTCTCTGCTTCTCCAGGTCAGCAACCGTGGCTTCAAGGGAGCGAACCCGTTCCCTGAGAGCCTGGAGCTCTTTGCACCGAGCACACATAATTTCAAAAAGTTGAAATTAAAGTATTGTCCATTTCCCCCCACTTCTCTAGGTCAATTGACAAGGGTTCAAGGTGAGGTTTTTTCCCGTTTCTCTCATTCTCAGTGCTCCTGGCTCCCATTCTTCTGTTGCTTGAAGTAGGATCTCAAAAATGGAGTTATCCTTTAACATCAAAGCAAAACCCTACGTTTGCGTAAAACGTTGATGTGGAGTAAGGAGGCAGTACACATATTTAACTTTTGCCAGGGCCAAATTATGGACGACTCTGAAGCTGCTTATTCAGTGAAAAGTTCAATGACCCCTTATCAGTGGGCACATAGCCAATGAAATTAGGCTCTCGTGCTATTTATTCAGCTTTATATAATGTCTTGCTTACTTTACCGAAGTGAAGAAACCTGTCAAGCATCAGGGACAGGTCAGAGATTCAAACAAGAAGATGACAAAGCTGAAATACCCCCAGATGAGCAAACAACGTTGCACGGCAGATTGATTGCGTCCACAGTGTCCCTGGGAGGATGTCAGCACTCTTTGTGCCAAGCCAAGAATCATGTTGTGCCACTTGGACACACATTCGTGGCTGCATGGAGGGCAGGAAGGGGGCACTGATGGGGAGTAGTGCTAGCAAGGTTTTGAAAGGGAATGTCCCTCTGTTGGTGGCCTCTTGGGGCAAGAGCTATTGCTGCTATGTTAGAGCTCTAACACTTCCTTAAATCCCTACACTGCTCTCTCTGGTCCACTCCCAGTTCCAATACAAACACCTGCGCCTTACCTTCAGAGCCCTCCACGACCACGTCCCACTTTACCTCTTTGCTCTTTTGCCCCACTCTTTTCCTGCCTGTGCTCTTCCTTCTTTCGCTCTGGTACCCCCAGCCATCCCAAACTGACCTGCTCCCTCAACCGGCTCTTCCCTGTCTCCCTTGCTGCCCTTTAAGCCTGGAACTCCCATCTCCTCGGCATAACGCCTTCTCTCTTACTTCCGTCAAATCCCACCTTTTTTGTGAAGCCCTTGGCCCTACTCCTGGATCCCTCCAACGTTCTGCAATTGAGCCTGTCCACAAACATGAAATAATCTCATATTTCCCCCCATTTGTCCTGCCACCCCTCCCCTTCCTTCAACGTCTCCCTTGTGTCTGTTTTCTTTAAATAAATAAATAAATAATGTTGCAACGAAAGGAAGGGTGTCACCTAAGTCTGGTTTCTCTTACATTTTAAGATTAATACAATGGTGGGCTTCAATGATGACATTTCTTCCCACCCGTTTCTTCAAGAAACTCAGCAGGTGTGCCTGCAGGTTATCTGTTTCTTTTCCTCATAACAACTCCGTGAGATAGGACTGAGAGACGGCCATTATAACTAGGCCAAAGCCAGTTAGTTTACTGGTGAGCAAGCCAGTCAGTTTTCTGTTAAATCCAGTTAAGCAGGATTTGAACCTGAGTTTCCTATGCTCTGAGTTTCGTACAGATTCTTAACACTCCAGCCATGACACCACAGTGATTTGACCTATATTTAATATAATACATCAGAGCAATGGAATATATATAGACAATAATACAGAAAGTCTCTATGAATGTAGAATCTCTCTGTGCGTGAGGATGGTGCCATGGAGAGGGTCAAGGAAGTAAATCATTTGGAGTATAAATCACATGTCTTCTTTGTTTGTCTTAATTAACAATCTGCTGTAGGAATTATAACTTCCTGCTCTCCTTGTGCTGTTCATTTTGTTCACTGAGACTGAAAGACTGGCTCATATGGCATTTCCTAATTTCGTTCATTCATGATCATAGTAAAGCTGTGACATAAGACCAGTCATGACTATTTTGCAATCAAGGAATCTGGGGAGATAATAATCAGGCTATCTGATGAGTTCCTGCCTAAGATAAGATTACAATGACCTACCTACACTCTATTCCTCAGACCACAAAGGACTTCCAGCTAGGTACTCTTGAGGTGGGAAGCAGGTTCATTGCTTGTCCACTTCCAAGCATATATATATATATATATATATATATATATATATATATATATATATATATATATATATATATATAACCAGATACAGAGAACATGTAACCAGAGAACGGGAGGCCCCAGAATGGAAAGGGGATTCAAATCCCCTCCAAAGGGGGATTCAAAGGGGATTTAAGAACATAGGAAGAGCCCTGCTGGATCAGGCCAAAAGCCCATCTAGTCCAGCTTCCTGTGTCACACAGTGGCCCCACCAAATGCCTCAGGGTTTAATATATACCTATATATTAGGTATATTAGGGTTTAATATTTAAATCTCCCCTCCCCTCCAAAGCCTCTCGCCCTGCCCTCCCCCGCTGGTTACACCGGTGGTGTAAGTTGGATAGGATTGCACTGTGAATATATTGTTGCACTCTCCCCTTGTCCCCAAGCAGTGAGAAGCTTCAGTGGGAGTTATTTCCCATTGTTCTGATAGATTTCCCACCC
The DNA here is from genome assembly GCA_026170595.1 of Plestiodon gilberti rubricaudatus. Classification (NCBI taxonomy): domain Eukaryota; kingdom Metazoa; phylum Chordata; class Lepidosauria; order Squamata; family Scincidae; genus Plestiodon; species Plestiodon gilberti. The sequence continues at coordinate 9,633,737 of JANXHW010000006.1, read as the reverse complement.
AAAACACTCAAATGATCTCCCAACGGTGAATTTCCATTTTAAGGAAACAACACCCAAGCATTGTGGCCTCTTAAGAAGCAATCTCCCTTACAAAATAATCCTTGGTCTTCAATCCAAATAGCATGAAAAAAATACAGCAGGAGCACTCCTAAGATGCAGTGGCCTGCCTGTTTCCAGCATGTGCATCAGGGACAGGGCAGAGGTTCAAAACAAGAAGATGACAAAGCTGAAATACCACCAGATGGGCAAACAACGTTGCGCGGCAGATTGATTGCGTCCACAGTGTCCCTGGGAGGATGTCAGCACTCTTTGTGCCAAGCCAAGAATCATGTTGTGCCACTTGGACACACATTGGTGGCTGCATGGAGGGCAGGAAGGGGGCACAAACAAATTAAGACAAACAAATAGCATGAAATACAGGAGCACTCCTAAGATTCAGCGGCCTGCCCTGTTTCCAGCATGTATTTCTGTGACTGCCAGCTGCCGCATTCTTTCTTCAGGTCTAGTGGGGACAATGGTCCTAGCAGAATTATGCAAACAAGATACACAAATGAAATGTGTACATATCCTACATCAGCAGTATATTTAATGTTTACATTTGGGTAGCAAAAGAACATGCTCATTAAGTTCCCATCTGGCTTTTTCTTTTCTTTTCTTTTTTAAATCATCCCACTCATTTCAGTGTGCAGTTTCTTTGGTTTGTTTCATTCCTTTTTGTGTTTATTTTATTTTTAAACTCTCAGACTCCGATCCAGACTTTATGGGCACTTTCTAAATTTTAAATTCCTCTGAGTCCTTTGTAGGAGTTGGTACTTACTATGTATGGTACTTACACCATCCATTACAAGTTGACCTGATAAAGGCAAAGAAAGACCTTAAAAGACTAACAAATGTGTTGTAGCGTACGTTTGAATGACAATAAACGTGTTGCGTCTTTCAGGTGCCTCAAGATCTGTTGTCGTTTTTGGTGCAACAGACTTAACAGTGCAATCCTATGCGGAGTCTTCAGGAGTCCTAGAACACTAGCAGATGCGCGGAATGGCGCACTGCTGAGCAGATGGCAGTCACTTTTGGTGTGCTCGTGGAGCCCCTGAAGGGGTCTCAGGGAGCCCAGGACTCCTAGGCGTACATTATGAGAAATGGTGTGCTAACTTCTAACTCCCTAACCTGCCCATCCAGCCTGCTGGACCTCAGCACGCTCCCACAAAGGCTGCGAGGACCATATGATCATAATACTAGCAAGGATGGCTCACCCATGAGCCTGCCTCAAGGAAGCTTCATCACACTACACGCGCAGCTTCTGAGCCTTCAGCCGGCAGCAGCTTGGCAGGGTGCCCACCCCTGGCCGGCCACCCACCCAACTCCACTGCTGCTACTCTTCCTCCCACTCCCTGGATTGGAAAATGAAGCAGTGGAGGAAAATAGCGAACTCTAGAGCATCTCCTCTCCTGCTATCCTTCACACTTCCTCTTCCCCCACTGGGAAGAGGGGAGGCCAGTGCCTCATCAACTAGGGGAGGGGCCAACACACAGCACGTGCAGCTTTGCCTATTTTGCAAACAGCCGATTTTCGAGTCCACCCAGGCAATACCCCGCCCCCATTGGCATCTTGACTGGGACGTCAATCATTGCCCGAGGGGCGTGGCAATGTCAAGTTTGACTATGTGGGAGGGGGAAAAGGCAAAATCAACATGAGAGGGGGAGGGTGGGGCCAATGAGAGAACAGTTTTTCGTCACATGGTGACGCATTCTCGGTGTCGGCCAATGCGTGCGGAGAGCTGGGATCATGCTATGGGCCGGTGTCGACTCAGTCAATGAGACTAGAGGGTTCCTTGTCACGTGGATCAACCTTTCCCTCCCCCTCCCTCCTTCGCTCAGTCCTATCAGTACCGCGTTCAGAAGCAGCCAATGGGGAAAAGCACAGTGACTCTGGGACCAAATGGAAAGCGAGCTGCAGAAGCAGCCAATGGAAAGACCGAAGGCGGGTCAGAGGCGGAGGCTAGCCGCGAGCATAGGGCCACGAGGAACGTGGAGGGCGGGCATATCCCGTGGCCAATGAAAGCAAGCAGGTCTCGAACGGGCACTTTCGCCGCCATCCAGTCCGCGAGCAGCGCCACTAGCCGCGTCCCCCGGCACGTGACAAGGGTCCCCAGGGCTCCCTCGCAGCTCGCCGGAAGTTGTTAGCCTCACGTGACTAGAGTAGTCTGCGAGTAAGGGGCGGGGTCGGGTGGTACGGAAGCCGAGAGCGACGCGGAGTAGGGAGGTTGTACGAGCAACGGCAGCGATGGCTGCGGACGGCGAACGCTCCCCTCTACTCCCAGCTGAGCCCGGGGATGGGGGTGGCCCCGGCGCTGGAGGATTGGTCGGGCCTGCGGGATTGGTGCCGGGGTCGGCCTCGATTCCACCAGGGAAGCCCAACCCGCCTCAGGGTGAGCCACGCCCCCTCATTAAAATGCATAAGGGGCTGCTATTGACAAAGTGTTGGGGGATGTGGGCGGGCCCATGAGAAGAAAGCGGGCGGGAAAAATCTGCCTAGGGAGCTGTGGGTGGCTGTCAGGGAGCTGGGCGTGGCCTATGCAGAATGGGCGGGGCTAAACATAGTGGGGTGGGGCTGTAACTTAGATGGCAGGGAGGGGCAGACCATTGGATTTGGGCAGGGAGGGGGTGTAGGAGAGAGATGGGTAGGTGAAGGGAGCAATTGGGTGGTGTGTGGGGTGGAGAAGAGGCATTGACTGCCCCTTGGAGGTTCCCCAAATACTGAGCTTGAGCATTTGTTGGTGGCAGTAGCATACTGTCTGGTGTTTAGTGCCCTGGTTCACTGCTCAAATTCTAAGGGAGCTAAACAGGACTGTTTTTAGAAAGTAAGAGGCGGGTTAGAAGGTAGCGCTTGAGAATGTCATTACTGGCTGTCTTGTCTTTTTCCTCTGTAACTTGAACACTGATCTTTTCCCAGTAAGATTGTATCTGCACACACACACACACACACACACACACCTATATTTTGGGAGACCCATGAATGACCTGAGTATAAGAGCATAAGGGTTTTTGGGATGAGTTAAACCAGATTTGGAGGCAGAAACATAAAGGGCCTGTGCCTACATTTGAGCCTCTTCCTTCAGAGGGAAAATGTCTCCAAATGCCACTTACTGGGGTGCAGCAGCAGTGGGAGACCGATGCATTCGTGCCCTGCTTGTGGACTTCTGGTTGGGAAAGAAGATGGCTGGACAAAATGGATCTTTGATATGATCCACCAGGGCTGCTCTTGTAAGATATTGTGCTGACTGAGGTGTTGGATAGTAAGAGATAAGGGAGATTCCTGGACTTGGTGGGGGGTGATGGGTCATGATGGCAATAAGCTTGATGTTAGTGCAAGGGGGGAGTGAAACCTTTCTCAACTGCTCACCAAGATTTTATTTGAGAGCAGTGCATTGCTGAAAGAACTAGAATGATTGAAGGGATGATTGGTGCTTCCTTTCCATGATGGTTCTCTTTTTTTCCCCCCCTCTAACAAGGGTTTCCTTCATTTGGTGGGATCAATGAAGGGAGCCAGGCAGCCGTGCTGCCCGGAGAGGATCCCCCGCCCTATTCACCTATGGCATCTCCAGACAGTGGCAGCGCTCCCATGATCACCTGTCGGGTCTGCCAGAGCCCCATCAATGTGGAGGGCAAGATGCACCAGCATGTGGTGAAATGCAGTGTCTGCAATGAGGCTACGGTGAGCACTGTCAGATGTGTGAGGTGGGACGTTGGGGAGACTTGTGAAGTCCAAAACTGGGCTAGCATGACTAAGAAGGTGAGATGGGAACTAGGCGGTCCTCTCCTTAAAGCTTGCCTCTGACGTGAACTTGGCCTGGGACCTGAGGCAACCATCTCCACCCACTGACTGTAGCTTCATTTGTGCCAAGCAGTGTGGTTGTGAAATAGGGTCAACAAGAGAGAAAACAGCCATTTGGAGTCCATGCTTTGTATGCTACTGCTTCTTCCTTTATTTTCAAATAGGTACCTGAAGTTATATATAACTGCAGGTTCCTAGTTATAAGGAAAACATATTTTTAATCTGGAGAAACCTGTCTGACATCTCTTAGCTCAGCTTCCTATGTTTCATAGAAGGCAGTCTTGTTTATGGGTGTTTAAACAACACACACAACACAAAAGGCATGGTTGAGGGGATGGGTTGTTGGACTTTGGACATGGATTCATGCCCCAGGTTTTCTGTGGATTCATTGGGTAGGTCTGATAATCTCCCTCTTCCAGGCTGCTGTCTGTCAAATAATGATCAACATCCTTGTGAGAATAAATGCTGTCAGATTCTCTTGTGTCCTTTTCAAGCCACACTCTTTGTCGGCAGTTGTTGCTTTCCTACCTTCATGATCTCATAGTCTCACTCGACTTCAGTGATTACCACATTCAAGAAAAATATTCCTTGCACATAGAAAATTGGTGTATCAGGGAGAAGATTTGTAGCCTAACCTTCTCCTTGCCATGTTAATTTTCTGCATGCAGATGTATCTATTGGTATGATGGAGCATTCAGTTCTGTAAACCCTGCCTGCATTACTGTTAAGAGTCTAGAAACACTTCTAAGTTCTTAGCGCTGTTTGAGAAATATTGGATGCACTGGCGCCATAGGAGCCCGTCAGCAGAGAGAAAGCAACGCGCAGGGACTCCTATGGCGAGGGGGCGGGGTGCCTCGTACCGGAGAGTAACGGTGGGGCGGAAAGCTACGGAACTTAGCTTTCCGCCCCACCTCCAGCGACGCCAGTGATTGGATGTACTAACCTTAAAGATAATCTGAATTATAAACCTGTGTACTGGATTTCAGCATTCTAGTTCACTGTGGTTTGGGGTATTTCCACTCTCATACTGGTAAAGCTACTATTCTTCCTACGCTAGTGTCTTTCTTTTTTCCTTTTCAAAGTTCACCTGAATTTGGTGCTGTGGTTCTGTTTCTTGCTTCTGTAGCGCACTGAAGTGCAAAGTGCTTCACAATTCCTACCTTGGTTTTCACTTGCAGCGACTCTGTGAGGTAGGTTTGTCGGAGGATTGGTGGCTTTCCAGAGGCCATGCTGTGAGCTCTGATGTAGATGGATATCTGCTCTATACAGTACTAGATTTCTGCTCTATACAGTACTTGCTGCCGAAAGCTTTGTCGTAAAATCTGCATGCATGTTTTTAGAGACCTGCAGCCTAACTATTTGCCTGGCTGGTTCTATATATCATTATGTATAACTGATCGTTGTCCTGCTACATTTTCCTCCTTGACTCCCTGCCCACAGTTCCCCTGCCAACCCCAAAATGCTGCTTTGTCTGCTCCTATTCCACAGCTGTTCTGGGCCCTGTGTCGTTTTCATCTGGCCTCCACTTCTTGCCCTATTTTATTACCATCTGTCTCCACTACCTCTGAATCTTTTCATACGGCTTGCTTGCTCTCAACGTTATTGCCGCGGTCTCCTTGCCTCGCCTCGCAGAATAAGTCCTACGCAAGGATTCACAGATACCAGCTTGGCTTACTAGTTGAGCATTGGTCTGTGATCAAAGACCTGCACCTCCATCTGTCCCGCACAGAGTGCTCTACGTGCCCTGACAGCCCCCCAGCTGTAAAATCCAGTCCCACCCCAATATTGTATGCATTTGCCAAACGGATAGTGTGGGCAGTAAGACATTTGTTTTAATTTCCTGTTGAAGATATGTTGTAACAAAAGTGGAGAATGCCCCAATTTTTTCCCCCAAGAAGCAAGAGTCTTGTGGCACCTTGGAAACCAACAGTTTTTGGAAGTACAGGTTGTCTGAAGCAGGTTTTTTTTTTCATGCCAGAGCTTTAAAACTCTGTCCACAAGGTTTTGAAAAAGCAATACTGAGCGTTTTATTTTATTTTTTAATTCAATATCAAACCAGGTGTTTTGCATGCAAGACACTTCATTTAGGGCTCTCGGAGCACGCTTTGATAGTCTATCCAAATTTTGAGAAAAGATCCTCTCCCTTCCCTTTTTTTAAATAGGGAGAAGGAGAATCCACTGTACTATAATGCTAGTACCACTTCCTTCTAACTATAACTTTTGACCCTGTTCTCTTAATATTGTGATCCTGTGCACGCTTACCTGGGAGTGACTTCTGAATAAACATGGCTGTAAAATGCATTGAGAGTTTCTTAGCAGAGACTCTTCTGTTAGCTCTAGTGCAGCATTTGCATTTCCCACAGGCTAGGACAAGTGATTGTGTAAAGGATTATTATCCTCATTTTAAACTGGGATGCGTATCCCAGCCCTCTGGATTTCAAATGCTTGATTTTTTGGAAGACCTAGGGCTCCTTCCATCCTTTATGATTCTCTGTGATCTGCAAGCTTTTCCAGAATACTGCCTCCTGCTTGTAGCCTGAAATCCTTGCTAGCTCTGATTAGCAAAGGGAATTGACTCCTCCTCCCCCAAACTCCTGACTTGCATTTGTGCTAAAGATCCAAGCAACTAGGAAACTTTTCAAGCCTGTTTACTGAGCGTCATCATTATAGGCTCATTGACTGTGGCTGTTATTCATTGTAGTCCCCAGAGGGGGGGGGGGAGCAATTGCCTTTTGTGGAATCCTGGTCTTAAAATTTTTTTTTTCCTGGCCAAACTGAGCTTTCACTCTTCTCACAGAAGCTGCATTGTTTCTAAAGATCTGAGTTCAACCTGAAGTTATTGAAATGTGTTTGAACATTGTGTGATAAAACAAGAACGGAAGGAAACCATTTCAGTAGTCTGGGTTACATTTGTAGCTTGTAGTTTGCCTTAATTATCTTCTTAAACTGGGATGCTTATTCCAGTCATTCAGCTTTTAAAGATGATGTGTTGTTGTTGTTTTCTTTCTTCTCCAGCCAATCAAAAATGCTCCGCCTGGTAAGAAATATGTACGCTGTCCCTGCAATTGCCTCTTGATCTGCAAGGTGACGTCGCAACGCATTGCCTGTCCTCGCACATACTGGTAAAGGAATGGGATAGAGAGGTTCTGTCTGGAGAAAGGCCGAAGGGTTGCTGTGATAGTGCTGGGTTGGACCTTCAGGTCCATGCTTTAGACCAGTGGTGGCCAACCTTTCAGCATGAATGCTGGCCCTTTAAATGGTTGTATTAGGTGAGGACATTTCATCAGGTGCAGCTGCTTTAGCAGCACCATCAGCACTTGCAGCTGCCAAGATTCTGTCTTCTGCACAACTCTTAAGAACACAGAGGCCCTAATGGTGGAAGGTTGGCCACCCCTGCTTTAGACAGAGAGTTGGTATCAGAAAGTGTTCAGATGATGGGGTAAAAAGGTAGGAAGGCCCTTATCCACAAGCCTCATGCCTGACATCCACAAAATCACAATCCCCTTCTGTAGCCATCTAAAAACAGTGAAGGGGGTTGGGGCTCCTCTGCTGCCCCCCTCCCCCCATAATTAAGACACGGTTGTGAAACCTTCAGTTCTGCAGTTCAGAGGTGGTGTGAATTGAATAAGTCTAACTTTTCCTGGTTGTGAGATCCAGCAGCTGGAAAGGAAGCGGGGCCTGTGCCAAGTGATGGATGGCACCCACCTGAGCTGCCTGGTGGCCAAGGAACTTGTGATGTGGCAACATGGGGTAGGCAGGGCCTCAGTGGTACGGCCTCCTTTCCCAGGCACATTTGCATTTATTGTTTAGATGCCAGCTGAAAAATCCTTCTGTATTCTGTGTAATAATGTCACATTATTTTATTTTGAAGCTTATTTAATTTTCCTAGGACGAGAGTCCAGGTTGTACTGCGTGATTGCAGTTATAAAGCTTTCTGAAGTGGTTGATTGTGGTGTGTGTGTGAATTGTGAAAGCAGTATTCCCAAAGGGGGGGGGGAGAGAAAACAAAATATGTGCACGCATGCCTCTATGTGAGTGGTGGTTGTATGGATGAAGAAATGAGATGGAAAGTGTAATACGACTTGGTGATCAGCCTGTAATTGGAAATGTTGGGCTGTGTGTGCGTGCGCACGCGTGCGTGCTTGTGTTATTGGGGTGGGAAGGACTAACCGTGCATGCCATATATGCTACCCTGAGGTCCTTGGAGGAGGTTAAGATATATATATTTTTTTCTCTTTCAGTAAAAGGGTCATCAACCTGGGCCCTGTGCACCCTGGGCCTCTAAGCCCCGAGCCCCAGCCAGTTGGTGTCCGTGTCAACTGTGGCCACTGCAAAAACAACTTTCTGGTAAGGATTGCTTAAAGGGAGAGAGAAGAGGCTGGGGCTTGAGAGCTTTTAGCTTTTTCTCAAGCTGTAGGTGGGGAAACTCCTAAAAGTTGTTGTTGTTGTTGTTGTTTAGCAACCTTGGTACCTAAAATACCCTTCTGAAGGTGGCTTTAGAGGAACAGCTGAAGTCACGATGTCTGTAGTTGAGCTGGTGTGGTGCAGTGGATAGATTGGTACGAGTTCGACCAGCAATCAATTCCTCCATCAACCCTGAAGTTCACAGGGTGACACCCCCCCCACCCCCCAGCATTGCTATTCTCAGCCTAACCCACTTTGCAAGATTCTGTTGGAGAGGTATGGGTGGAGGAGCCTTGTCCCCTGCTGTAAGCTCCTTGTAGGAAGAGCAAGGTAAAAATGTAACACAAATACAGTAAAATCACTTGGTTCACTTGGACGCAATAGCTAAGGGTTGAAATGCGGTTTGTTGCCTGGTGGAATTCTTCTGACCTTGTTGCCAGCTGTGATCTCTTGTCTTGCCTTCAACACGTCATGGATTAATTGTCACACTTTGCTGAACACTTCAAGAGTTCATCTGAATCCACTTTGATGGACAGGCACATTTGGGATTGGGGTAAGGGTTTTTTGCCCTCCAGGTATGGTTGGCTAGTGTTTCATCTGTCTTGTTTTTTCTCTCTCCTTCTCTCCAGTGGACGGAGTTCACAGACCGCACCTTAGCCCGATGTCCACACTGCCGTAAGGTGTAAGTTAACCAGCAAACCCTGGCAGGGTTTTGTCCAAGAAATAGAACAGGTGCACAAAAGGGGTTGAGAAAAGATTGTGGGAAAACTGCTTGCCTGGAGTAGGGCAAGCGGTTTCACACATACAACCCCCTTTGAGAATACCCCCTTAGTTCCCCTTGCCCTCAGAGGCTCTATGAGAGAGTGAATCTCAGGAAGACTGATGAGGTTTCCTGTCCTTCTTGCCACCAGCTCTTCCATTGGGCGCCGGTACCCTCGGAAGAGATGTATTCGCTGCTTTGTGCTGGGCATCATAATGGCTGCAACAGCAACAGGCATTGCGGTGAGTATGAGCAAAGAGTTACAACCCCAACCTGATCAACACTTTCAGTCTAAAATGAACTGACTTCCCTCTTAATTGAGGGATGCAGAGTATCTAGAGCAGCGCTTCCCAGACCGTGGTCGCGACCCACTTGGTGGGTTGCGGCCTGATGTGTGGTGGGTCGTGCAGTTGGGCCCTCCTGCCCATCCCTGCATCCGGTTGGCTCCAAATAAGAGTCCTCCGGATGCAATTGGAGGCTGCTCCTGGGACACGCCGGACCTGGGAAACACTCCCTGGGCCTCATGGGCCTCAAAACATCTCCGGAAGTGGCCAGATGCAACTTCTGGTTTCGCGCCAGCAACCAGTTGCTGCCAGAGGCGTTCTGAGGCCCAGGGAGTGCATCCTGGGCCCAGCGTGAGAAAATGAGGTGTGTTGCAGGCAGGGCAAAGTTTGGGGACCACTGATCTAGAGGCTTCACCATGGCGATGCCAAGGCCTAGACTAGAGCAACATCACTGCATCCTTAGAGAATCATGATTTGTAGTAGTCTTTCTTTTTAAGGTTCTAGCTTTTTTTCCAAGTGCAAGAACCTCGCTTCAAAGTGGATTATTCATTGTGACTATAGGCCAAAACTTGCACTTGGGTCTCTGGGACTAGAGAATCTAGGAGTGGTGTCAGACCTACTTGGATAACTATGGGGTTAACTATGGGCTGTTTGTTTCTTATTCCAAGCTCAGACCAAAGTTTGTCTGTGCAGGAAAACTAGAATCCTACCAGGAAATAAAATCATGTGCAAGCACGCTGCCAGCAGAATGCTACTTAGTCTGTTACCGTGTTTCTCTCTTCCTCCCACCCGCCCTTATTTCTTGTGAAGTGACTGGAGGAAGCAGTAAAACGATGCAGCATTTACATAAAATAGTAAAGTGGCTTTACTGTTTAAACACATTTTATATAGCAGGGAGGATGCATTAAAAGGAAGTCCACAGTAGCCACTAGAAAAACACCTCTCGGGTACTTTTTAAAGGTGAGAGGATAGAGGCATAATACCTAGAACTTGTTGTCGGAGCCCTTCTGGGTCTGGTCCTAGATGTGGCTTCATCTCGCATGTGTGGGTAGGCACGTGTTCCGTACTGCACTATGGTTGCAGCCACAGCCTAGACCTCGGTGATGCCACTTGGGTGGTTCTGCTATCCCCGAACTCCTGCTCCTCGCAGCAAATGCAGTCTAGGCCACGTTGCTAGGGAGAAGAGCCCCAAATGTTCACCTCTTGCTAACTTCTCTGCCTTTCCTTCTGTCTCTAGTTTGGTACGTGGGAACAGGCCCAGCGGTATGGTGGGATCTATGCCTCCTGGGCCCTGGTGATCCTGCTGGCCTTGGTTTGCCTTGGCCGAGCCACATACTGGGCCTGCATGAGGGTCAGCCATCCCGTCCAGAACTTCTCTTGAGCCTCTCTAAGCTCCCCTCCATTTCCAGCTACTGTTGCTCCCAGCGCATCATCTGCCAAGAGCCAGCCCTGCCTGCCCTCTTTCCCCCCCACCCTTGGGGCTGGGACATTCCGTGTCATCTTCCTGCTGCTCTAGTGCCCCATTCTATCATCTCAACAGCTTCTACAGCCCTTGCCTGGGAGTCGTCTCCGGAGTCTGTTGCCCTGGGCCAGGTGCAGTGCCAAAAATGAACACTCGGACCTGAAGAACTCGGTTGCAGAAATCTGGATCTCCTCCCGATCCAGCAGTGTTTCTGTCAACTCAGTGGGCAACTTCCAAGAGGAGCTTGAATGTGATTGGACGTTTTGGGATCCAAGAAAACTGAAATTCCTCAGTGCCTCCTACCTGTGGAAGATGTCTGAACTACGGCAGCTGTGCTGGGACTTGCCACGCAACAGTGGGACCCGTGGGATGCTTAGACAGAAACAACCCAGGCCTCTTGTAACGGGCTCAATCGCTCACGATACACTACAGTGACTCAGCTGGGGGTGGTGCATTTTAGAAGCCGTTGGCTCTTCTTGGAGCTGCTTAAGTGCTTCCTGCCCAGAGTGGAAGGCAAAAGAGCTACAAGGAGTCACTACGGCATTGATTCATTCTCTTCACTCGTGCTCTATGTTCAAGGCAGCTGTAGCAAACGGCCAGAGCTGTGAGAGTAAAGGCGTCTTGCACATTCCTTAAATGGTGGACTGGAGAAGGAGGCGTGGAAGGTGACGAGATCTCCACTGCTGGCTTCCTGTGGCTCCTGTCCTGGAGAACTCCCTTCCTGGATACTCCAGACTCCTTCCCTGTGAGTGCTGTGGTCCAGGCCCCTCCCCTCCCCATTGCTTGGGTCCCTTAAAACCACCTGGAGTTGATCTCAGTGCCCCCACCCCACCCTTTCCATCTCATTTGGTGACCAACCATGCTCCTGAGACTCAGGCTGTTTCCTGAGAGAAGCTCAAGTTCCAAGAGAACTGACCCTTGAGTACTCTTTTGTTTGTTTGCCTGTTTGGTTTGGGGATTTTTTTTTTGGCTTCCTACCATCTCACTTGTTTTTTTTCTTTGCACATTCCTTGGTGGAGGGATTCCCCGCTTGCCCTCCAAGAGCCAAAGCTCCATTCTTAGGAGTGGAGGGTGAGGGACCACCATGTTACCCATCATGCACTGGTTTTGCCTAGTTTAGAAACCCTTCCTGTTGGCCTTAACCCATGCATACAGGGGTGGGTGGAATTCTTCTCATTTTTAGCCTGACATGAGGATTTGACATGGGACAAACGAGCCCTTTTTCTCTACTTGTGTCTCTTCTCTCCCCCCCCCCCCCAAGCTGTGATATCCATTCAGGTGATGCCTGTCTGGTTCATTTCAACTTAATTGCTGTCTGGTGACCTTGGATGTTTTGTTTTTTCCATCCCGGCTCTATTCCAAGAACATGCTCTTGTGCTGCCTCAGGGTTGTTGTGGGGAGGGTTACAGCCCTTCCTTTGCCTTGACTGTTTGGGGTCTGCAAGAGACATTTATGGGAGATGACCGGCCTCAACTAATGTGGTGAAGAGGGGGTGGCCCTGGCAGTGCCACAAGGGAGTGTTCCAGTTGTGAGTCCTTAAGTTGTCCAAGGTGCTGGGAAACATTATGGTCCTGCTTACATGCCTGTCTTGGCTCTTGTTAGAGGGCTGTTCAGTCTGGTCTCCCTGCTTCAGAGTCTCTTCTCTCCCCCCCCCCCGCCCCCCGGCTTTGAGCTTCTAGCCTCTAACTTGTTGCTGTTGCAGCTTGTATATAAGGATGATTTCATGTGTACATAGAGGTATTTAATTCACTCTCCTCCATGCTGGCTGCGTGTCTGCCTGCTTCCCTTTCTCTCCATGTGTTCCTGCACCTTCTTTCTTCCCCCTCCCTTCCAGCCATGATTAAACTTTTCTCTCCCCATCTTCCTTCTCCCCACAGCCAAAGGAGGAATGAACAAATGATTGGATGGTTGTAAATAAAGTAGACTCCATACGTTGACAAAGTGTCTGAGGAGAAACTGTCTGTTACCTTTTTCAGCAGGCCTGCCCTTTAAAGTAGAGACAAGCCAGAAATCTCCTGGACTAACTCCTCCAGTAGGGCTGCCAGGTTTCTTTGGGGGGCTTGTGTCCTTTTTAGGACATTGATCACGATGCCTCTCTGCTTCAAGGCTGCCCCAAGTCATTTTTGGTGTCTGAAATGGAAAACACACACACACACCACCTACCTTCATCCAGAGTCAGACCATTGGTCTTTCTAGGCCAGCATTGTCTATTCTGGCTGGCAGCAATTCACTGCGGTCTGTTCTAGCTTTGCACCCTGAGATGCTTTTGATGCGAGATGCCAGGGCTTTAACCCTGAGAGCGTGTGCTTGTCCCTCTAATCGAGAGGGCAGAGTCCCTCCGGAAGCTTCAGACTTGTGTTTGTTTTTCAGCATTGGGACTCCGACCTCACAGGACAGCACAACTTGATAAGGGTATGACTTGAGAGGTCCTACCATCGCCGACTGGGGGCAGGCCAAGCTGTTTAGAATAGATGAAGGCAGACTTCAGGAAGGCATGATCTACTCTGCTTAAAGAACAGGCACAAGCATAGGAAATTGTTCTCAGTAGCAGAACTGAGCACTCGGTCCTTCTCTACAAAGAGCCACTTCTGGGTTTTCCCCCAGGCTGCTTCATTTCAACAGCTTTATTCAGAAAGAGGGAAAAGTCTTTGTTGTGGTGGAAGTTGGAAACTGCTGCAAGTCTATTGCGAGTCAGGCAGAGTTCTTCCAGTAGATCCTACTCTACCTTCAGTGCCTGCCCTCTCTTAAAACATATGAAGTAGACTTGTACGACCTGTCAGTCACACCGCCCCAAATGGCCTGTGGAAAACATCTCTTTCAGGAGAAAGTTACTCTGGGTCTGGCAAGTTTGACTTTCTCCCTTTACTCTGATGGAGTTGTAATGATTGCTAGTGTATCGTATCTTTTTTTTCTTCTAACTTTGCCAGGGAGGGGGGATAGTGATGGCTAGGCGATGGAGAGGATCTATCCCTTACCAAGGATGTCTTTGGATCTGTGGTATAGAAGCCTGACTTCTCTCTTCAGTCAGGGCCCTGAGCTCCTATAGCCACGAGACAGAACTTTCCACTTGCAGACCAGTTCTGTACAAAACGTTGCATGACACCTAGCCCCAAGCTTTCTTCCCCTACTGTGCCAACACTTGCGAGGCAGACTCTGTTCATGCTTGTTCCCGAACCAGACCTTACCCAGATCCAGCCATGTGAGAGGGCAGGTAAGATGTCAGCTTGAGAGCAGATTCAAGGGAACACTAGCTCCAGAATTAAGAATGAGAGTTGCCTTCTGCTGGGTGAGCAGAGAATATACTGTATTTCTTCAATTCTAAGACACATGTTTTTTCCCAATTAAGCATTTCAAAAAATGGGGTGCATCTTAGAATCGAAGGTCTCCAAAAAGCACCCCAGAATGCTTGGGGGAGCTTCAGGGAGACCCTCTGCAGGCCTCCCCGATCTTCAGTTTGGCAAAACCTGGTGATTTTCAGCCATTTCCGGTTTTTGCGAAAACCAGAAATGGCCAAAAATCGCTGTTTTTCGCCGAACTGAAGATCAGGGAGGCCTGCAGAGGGTCTCCCTGAAGCTCCCCCAAGCCCAGGTAACGAAGGAAATGGCACTTTCTGGCAGGGCCAGAAATGCTATGCAAAGGCAGTGCATTCAGTCATCCTCAGCTGCAGGCGACATGCTGGGGAGAGTTGGTGCTGAGTGAGTAGATTCAATTAAGGGATGTCTTACAATCAATTTATTTTTTTCCCCTGCTGGTGGTACTGAAAGTAAAGGTGCGCCTTAGAATCGATGGCGCCTTAGACTCGAAGAAATATGGTATTTCTTTAAGCGCATCTGGGAATGCATACCTGACGTGGCCTCTGCCCTGTCTAATGGCTTGGAATGTATTAGGGTATTATATCCACAAACAGAATTGGGTGCTTGCGTTGGACTTAATCATGAGCAAATACTTTACTTGGATGCAAAGCATCCCAGAATCCTCTTGAGTTCAAGAGGAAGGAAATTGCTTTCTCTTTACTGAGAGTAGACGTGCATTCACAGCATTATTGAATAGAACTGGAGGCAGAGCTCAATGCTATACTTCCCCCCCCCAAAAAAAAATAAAGCTGAAATTCTTCACTCAGCGTGCGGTCACTGTAGGGTACATGTATCTCTTTAGAGGAGATAAACTAAGACAGGCCATATTCATCTGAAAACTCCAGGGGTCAGAATGTCTGGCTAGGGCCAGGGAGAGCTGCTCAGATCCACACTGCGCTATGAATCTTATTGGGTGAGCTTAGGCCAGTTGCTGTCTCAAGTCAACCTACTCTCCAAGGATTGTTGCGAGGGTCAGATGGGCAGGGGAAGAGCATGGGTGTCACCTTGAGCTGTTTGGAGGAAGGGTAGGATAAAAACAAGCTCAATGAGGTTAGCCACAGCTTGAAAAGACCTTCAATAAGGCTCTCTGCCACCCCACCCCCTTGAGAATAAGGATGTTCAAGAAACGACAGGAGAGTGTTGGTTTTTTTTTAATTAGGGGAAGTTTAATGCTCTCTTCTGACAGATTAAGTCTGACTTGCAAGTACCACTGCCTTCTCAAGCCAGGAAGTTGAGGAAGGAGAAACAGCTGCTTGATAGGAAAAAATAGGAGGGGCAAGCTGGACAACCAGAGGTGTTGGAAGTTTGAGAACAGCTGCAGCATGTAGGAGGGAGCACCAGCTGTCACTGCTTTTCATTTTGACACTCCACAGCACAGTGGGTTGCCAGCTGCTGAACCAGATACACCAGCCATTACTTTAGCAGCCCCAAGAAAAGGGACAGACAATATGGCTTATGCTGTAGTGACCTGCTTATGTGTAGTGACCCTGCATTTCTCCCATCAAATCCAGGTTGGAGTTAGGATCTGGCTAGCTGTGGCCAGCAGGAGAAAACCGGAGGCACTCAAACAACTGGAGCAAGAGCTGGTACCATGTATCATTTCAAGGGCCCAGAACTGATTCCAAAGACAACAGAGGCAGTCTCCAGTCAGAAGCTGGCAACCTGAGTAATGTCAGCATGATCCTGGGTTTCCCTGCCATGAAAAAAATGGAAGATATTCCACCCTGCTATCCAAGGGTGTGCAAGCACACAAACTGTTGGCTCACACAACCTTACATAGCCGAGGGGGAAGCGAGTGTCATTTTCTCTCTCATCCACCAGCATGCTGCACTATTACAGAGGTAACGCAATACACTGCCACCCATCCCATCACACCGCCAGATACAGGGTGATGGGGCAGTGGTCGCTCCCCAGGGCCGTGGTGCGGATCTTGCTGTCGCACAAGCCCTCCACCAGCCCTTTGGACACCAGGAAGTAGTCGAGCCGCCAGCCCACGTTCTTGGCCCGGGCGTTCATCATGTAGGTCCAGAAGGTGTATGCGTAGGGTGTGTCAGGGTAGAGGTGGCGGAAAGTGTCGGTGAAACCCGCCTCCAGCAGCTTGCCAAAGCCAGCCCGCTCCTCCGGGGTGAAGCCTGCGTTCTTCTTGTTGCCCTTGGGGTTCTTCAGGTCGATCTCTTCGTGTGCCACGTTGAGGTCCCCACACAAGACGAGAGGCTTGCGGGCAGCCAAGCCTTGGAGGTAGGAACGGAAGGCCACGTCCCAGCGCTGGCGGTACTCCAGCCGCACCAGCCCTCGCCCTGCATTGGGCACGTAGGCCGTCACCAGGAAGTAGGCGGGGAATTCAGCGGTGATCACACGACCTTCCTTGTCGTGCTCTTCCTCGCCTGAAGCAGACAGGATGTCAGAGTGAAAACAGTCAGCGCTTAGCAGCAGCAGCAGCTTTAGTCAGAAATTGCTATGGAATAGACTCAGAAGATAACCAAGTTTATTTCAAGCCCAATTTGGGTGCAGCTGCCACTGCCACATCAGGACCAAGACTGGGCCTCGTGCCTCCCTCAATGCTCCCTGTGAACCTCCTGGCCCCCATCCAACTGCTTACCTGGCTTGCTGCTCCAGCAGTGACAAAATCACCATCTCCCTTCCTGCTTCTGGTGCAGTCTAGCGATAAGCCAGGCACCAGGAGTGTTGGGAAGTGTAGCCAGAGCAGCGAGGCAGGTAAATGGGAGGCAGAGAGGAAGGACTTGGGGAGTTCCTCTCCAGCTCAAAACTGAAGCTTGCAGGGCTGTATTGCTCACCTTGAAAGGGAAGGACTAGTGACAGTGTGCTGACTCAAGATTGTGAACAGGAAAGGAAGAGAGGTCAAAAAGGCAGAACAGTTCCAAAGCACCAGGCCATGCAGGGATAATGGGATGTGTGTGCACAAGCAGAGCAGGGGAGGGTGTCGCCTGTCACAGGATCCAGGAAGTCCTTACCAATGCCATAGGTGACATCAACTGGCTTGACCTTGGAGAGCATGGCCACGCCGCTGTAGCCTTCCTTGTCATCGGAGCAAGCCCAATACTTGTGGGGGTATTCAGCCATATCCCGGATGTCCGCAGGGAGCTGTTTTTCTGCACATTTTGTTTCCTGTAGGCAGAGCACGTCGGGGTCCTCCTCGCACACCCACTATAGGAAGATAGTTTTAGATCAGATCTCTCCAAGTTCCACCTTCTCATGAAGGCAAGTGGGGTTGAGCAGGTTAGAACAGGGCAATGCAAATTATTGAGGGCTTAGTCTGCTTAATGAAGCCAGCTACTCGCCAAAAGACACACTTTGATAAGAGCCAGCGTGGTCTAGAGGTTAGTGTGTCAGACTAGACTCGGGAAGACCTGGCTTCAAACCCTCACTCAGCCACAAAGCTCACTGGACCAGTCAATCTCTCTCAGCCTAACCTGCTTCACAGGGTTGTTGTGAGGATAAAATGGGAGCAGAGAGGAAGACCTGATGTGCTGCTTTGAGTCCCTTGGAGGAAGGCCAGAAAACAAATACATGTAATGAATTACATGTAATTCTGCCCCGGAATGCTGGCTTTGACTGTGTCAATTCCAAGCTGCCTGCAACCCCAAAGGTATTTCCTAATTCATCTGGGATGTCTGGCTGCTATGCAACAGCCTCTTAATTGCTGCTTGATGAGAAGGGGGTGATGCCATGATCTCTTGAGGAGCCATAGCAACCTAGCAGCAACATAAACTCATAGACCTCGAAGCTTTTATTCTACTTAATAAACTCCTTCATTTGAAATGAGCAGAGTAAAAAAAATTAAAGGGGGAGGCAGGATAAACTGACAGGCACCCCCATGTTCTTACCCAGGCTGTACGCTGCCAGATACAGCAGTGATTTACCTCTGTGAGTAAAAGATAAAGTGCTTGCAACTTACCAAAATGGGATTTGCAAAATCATGCATGGTGTGCAAAAAGTGGTTAGGGAGAATTTTTGTCTCCTGCTCTTCTCTGGCTCAGTCCATACAACTGATGGACTAGAATTAAAGGGCAGCCATAAGAAGGCCTTGCTTCACATGATGGTGGACATTCACTGATGGAATTAGTGGTCATGATGGCCACTGGCTTAGAAGGGGGATTATTAGACATGTTCACAGAGGAGGAGTGATGGTCTATCAGCCATGATGGCTCCATGGAGGACCAAAACCCAAGGAAGGCCATTGCCTTCAGACTCTGCTTGTGCGCTTCTACAGGCATCTGCTCAGCTGCTGTGGAAAACAGACTGCTAGCCTGGACGGCCTGATCTGGCCAGGCTCTTCTTACGCATTACCTCCAGACCCTTCTTCTTGACCCAGGCACGGAGCCCATCGACATTCCAGGAAGTGATCTTCAAGGTGTATTTCTTGCCACTCGGAGAGGCAAGTTTATCAGGGGGATCCTGGTACAGGATTGGGCCATCACCCTCCTTCTCAGCCTTAGCGCCTCCTTTCTTAGCCTTCTTAGGTTCTGGCTCTAGCAAAAAGAAGAGGGAGAGAGAAAACCTCTTTCATTACCCTGCTAGCCACTGCTGAAAACTGGGCTTGCTTGTAATCCTGACAAACGCAGGTTTCCTTAAAAGCTATGCTAGCTGTGAAGCTACCTTCTGCTGAGTCAGCCCATTGGTCCATACAGCCCAGTGTTGAACACGAGCTGCTCTCCAAGGCCTCAGGCTGGCATCTTCCTTGAAAGGGAGATGCCAGGAACTGAATTTAAGCCCTTCAGCAGGCAAAGCACTCAACTATGGCCTCTACCGCTGGGGCTGCAAGTTTTCTATGCACACTGTGGGTGGGGCCAGTCCAGGAACAGCCAGCCCCCGAGACAGCGTGTCAAATGCAACCCCCCCCTTACCTTGTGATTTGCCAGCCTCTGCTTCTCACACTCCCTCAACTGGAAATGGAAGAGGGGATGGAGTGAATGTGTGGACAGTGGTGGGTTAGAATTTTGGAGTAGGTGGAAAAGGGACTGACATCAATGGCGGTTATGCCACAGTGCAAAAGAGCAGGGAAAGGCTCCCCCAAGCCAATTCCGCCTTCATTACCAAGATGGAGGCACCCACCTGCCACCTCCTTCTCCTCCGAAATGACTGCAGCTTCCTTTTTCTTTCCTCGTTTTGACATCTCTGGTCTCCAGAGGGGTTCTACCCTAAGCAGCCAACAGCGCAGCCTCACGAGCTGCAGGCTCCTGAATAGCACCGTCTCCTGGGAAGAAAGAATTGCTAGCGCAAACCACAAATACGCTCAACTCCCACCAAAACCAGGCACCTTCCTGTGACATAATATCCTGCTAACCCAATAGCTACACCCTAAAAACAGCACATGCACCCCCCTTTCACCCAGCATACATTGTCGTGTCCCATTAAACATCTACTAATCCTTAGCCAATTATGTTAATCCCCTAGGGCAAATCCCAGTTCCTTCACCAGTCTGCACCAATCTGTGCTATATAAGCTCTGCAACTATCAGGACATAAAAAGCAGTCTCACACTGAGTTAGATCAAAGCATTGCGTCATCTAGTCCAGTAAAGTCTATTAAGATAGGCAGAGATTGCACAGCACAATTGCATGCCTACTCCGAAGCAAACCCCACTGAGTTCAATGGAACTTTTAACCATCACATAAATGTTTATACCAGGGGTGGCCAACCTTTCAACAAATGTTCTTGGCCCTTTAATGGTTGCATAGGTGAGGACATTTCAGCAGGTGCAGCTGCTTTAGCAGCACCATCAACAATTGCAGCTGCCAAAATTCTGTCTTCTACAAAACTCTTAAGTATGCAGAGGCCCTAATGGTGGAAGCCACCCCTGGTTTATATTGTACTAGGATTGCAGCCTCAAGGTCTTTCCTGGCCGGCCCTGCTACATCGGACCCTTTAGCTGCAGATGCCACCATCAGAAGATCTGACTTGCTATGCATCTGCACCTTAGCACTTCTCTCAGCCAATCACAATCTTTCCTGAAGATTAAGCACCACCTTAATCTAAATCAATATTACTTAATGTTTATAAGGGCTTTCTGAAGGTGCAAACATGTCTCACATATTTTGATTTGTGCTTACAACAACCCTGTAAGGTACGCAAGTATTATCCCATTCTGCAGCTGAGGCTGAGAGGAAGTGTGAAGTGATGCGACTTGCCAAAGAAAGGCCACCTATGGAATTCATGACATTGTCCTGTGTATCACACTTCCCCTATAGAAGAAACAGTGACTTTCTAACCAATCACAGCTCTCAGGGCAGCAAAACCCCTTTTCGCCAATCTCACTCATTCATATCTCAAACAGCTTCTTTGGAGCCCACCTCCCGCATGTACACAACACAATCAACTGCTCAGGGTAATCTACCGCTGCCACGTTTTTTCTAAAACAGAGCTCCTATGCCCTAAGCAGCTGGCTGCAGGATCACTTGGCAGAATTTCAGCTGTTGCTTTCCTCGTCATCCCCCACGCAGGGGAGGGGGTGACTCAACCTGATAAGCTTCTGCGTGCAGCAAGACAAAGCACAGAATCGCATTCTGGGGTGAAGAAGGAAAGTGGCAACTTTGAAAAAACAATGATGGGTCAAGGCTACAACCTGTTGAATTTCTACCTGACACGGAGTTTTTAAACGCACAGGAGCCTGTTGGGAGATAAGGAGGGGGCGGGGTAAAGCAAGCAACCTTAATCACACGGACTGCTCTAAAAAGAAGGAAAAATAAGCTCCCCTCTGCATGCATAATAATAACAATAATAATCGTCTCGCATTAACTCAAGCGCGGGCCTGAGGCAACGCTTACCTTGCCAGGATCCCTGAGACAAAAGAGGAGTCTACAGCGTCTGCACGCAAGGCGAATGGAGAGCAAGAGAAGCACGTGGAGTGCATTTGTGTCACGTGACGAGGCCTGGGAAGAAAACCTTGATCATGTGGAGAGGGCGGGGTTCCGCTACCGGGACTAACTGGAGGAAAAAGAAGAGGACAGATCTGTCCAGCAACGAAGGGGTTACACGAAAAAAGTCCGCACTGTCACGTGGAAAGGGAGTGGGCGTGGTTTACGTTTTCCGGCACAGAGAAGCAATCCTTTTCCCAAAGAGGTCTGCGGAATCAATGGGGTTAGGTTACCAGCAGTTTTCACCACCTTCGGTTAAAGATTGAAGGACGAGAACCACGCAATGCAAAGAAATAGGGCAGGGTCAGTGTAGAGACCGGGTGATGGTGGTGAAGAGCTCAGAGACCGCTCTAATATAGTTCTGGAATTCATACACTTTAAATTCTTTGTATGTTTCTGCTGCTCTCCGTCCCCCAGTGGCATTCAAATGGAAACCGAACGTGATGAATGCACGTAACTCTGAATGTTTTGTGTCTCTATGATTTCTCCCTTGCCTATTGGAAAGGAGTGGGAAGAGTCGGTGCAAGTTTAATTCTTGTGTGTGTTCATCTTCATCTTCTCAAGGATGCTGTCTCTCGGTATCCGCACACCTGAGTTGCTAAACTAGCAAGCTTGGAAGCAGAGCCTGGAGTAAAGAGGTAAGGGACAGAGTAGAGCCCTGACCAAGCCCCTCTCCCCTAATGGAAGGAAAGAAGAGCCTGCGCTTGCACGTGGCTTAGAGAGCTCTGTGTGTCAGTTCAGAGCCTTGCACTTTTCCCTTAACCGGTAGTATTAGCCGGAGGTCCTGGAGCCCAGCCAGCACATGCATTCACACGTGCAATATCCCTTGCTCGCAAACAGAACAGATCTCGGGAGTTATACCTGACACCTGCTCCTTCTGTGATCACTCACTATCCTCCTTAAAGGCCCCCAGATAGGCTTACCATATACAAAGGGGGACAAAGTGCCTATACCTTAACCATTGTATATAGAACAAGGAATGTGGGCAGGTGCAGCTTTTTGCACCCTTCCATGCACCTGTCCAAATTCCTTCTTCCAGAAAAATCTGGGGACACTAGATCACGGTCACATAAATTTAGTTGCTCTGTAACCATCCTTGCACTCCTCAGGGTGGCCCAAAGGTGGATGTGCTGTGCCAGCCTAGCTGTGTTTGCTTGGAAGTAAGTCCAACCCTCACTGTTCAATGGGACTTACTCCCAGGAAAGTCTGCATAGGATTTGCAGCCTTAATCCGTATCATTCCTTGGAAGTTTTTTTTAATAGGTCAATGTGGGGGTGAGGTCTTAAACCACGTTGGGGGTTGGGTACCCTGACATCTGAAGTGCGTTCGTTGGGTGGTGGTTGGGGAGGGGGTTTCCTCCATGGTGGTGCCCCACCCCTAGGACTCTCCTGAGAGTCTTGCCTGCTTATACCCCCTTTAATACCATCTTGGTGCTTATTATCCATATTCTCTTTAAATGTTTTTTAAAAAAAAATCCTGGACTTTTTTGTGCTGCTATTTTAATTGCTGTCTTATTGATTTTTGACAATGTTGTTGTTTTTTTAACACGTTGTAAACCACCCTAGTCAAACCACTTTTATTTATTTATTTTGAAGAGTGGGGTATAGATACGTAAATAAATGTGGAACCAGGGAGGTGCTAGTTGTTGCAAATTCATTAATACAGAGTGCAGTGGTGGTATTTTTTGCAGGCGATGTGTGATCCTTGGACTCTGGCCCCTTTTCTGACATCTGGACCGCTACACATTGCCAGAGGTGGGTGGGAAGTCTTGACCTCTAAGTCGCGAGAACCTCACTGTTTTAAAAGGTTCAGACCCTTTTCTTTCTGCCTTTCCAGGAGGCTATGCCGGTGGTGATAGGCTTCGAGGGTAGCGCTAACAAGATTGGCGTGGGGATTGTGCGGGATGGAGAGGTGTTGAGCAACCCCCGGCGAACGTATGTCACCCCTCCAGGGCAAGGTAAGTGTCCCACGCACAACACATACGACCCACTGTCCAGAGATGTCTGTGCGAAAAGAAGGGAACCGCCTGAGCTCAACTAACCCAAACTCTACGTTGATCAGGAGAATCAGGAGACTGCAAGCAGTATAAATCCTGTGAATGTTATTTGCCTATAACTGATTCTGCATTTTTACCATTTTGCATAATACTGTATATTCTGGTTTTGAGGCCCCGCCCCCAACCATAGGAGATCTTTTTCATGCATCTCTTTGACTTCTGTGATTTGAGCAAGTACTGGCCATCCTCTGTCATGCATAGCTTTGCAACCATAAGGTCTAGAATTTTATGTATTTATTAAGAAAACGGAGGGCTGTGGTTCTCAGGATCTGGATTCTGTCTGTTGCTACTTGTGTGGTATCTCTCCATACACACAGCCTCCTGTGCAAAACTAATCAAAGTGGGCAAATGCTCTCAAGAAATTAATCCTATCATGAGGTTGGCAGTTCTAAAATGAATGCAGACAGGGGAATGTAACTTGTCTTGAGCCAGAGTTTTGGCTACCTTTGTAGTGGATTTGATACTCTATATTTTTGAAGCCCCAAGTTCTCAGCCTTGCTGAGACTTCTGCCTCCTGCCATGGCTTCCCCTACTCCCTTCTTGGATTCTTCCTCCTTTCAGGTTTCCTGCCAGGGGACACTGCGCGTCACCACCGTTCATGCATTCTAGCAGTGCTGCAGGAGGCGCTGCAGGAGGCTGGGCTGAAGCCGCAGGACATCGATGCTGTGGCTTTTACCAAGGGTGAGTCTGCCAGGTGCCCCCTTAAAGCGATGGGCCTGGTGTGGAGGCCGCCATTTTGGATTATGCAGGGAGACTTGTCAACCCTGTGGTCCTCCAGACTAGGGGTTATGGATAGGCTTACCATAGCCAAAGGGGGACAGGGTGCCTACACCTTTAACCATTGTAAAAAGAGGGAATTTGGGCAGGTGCAGCTTGTTGCACCCTTCCATTATGAGCTGCACCTGTCCAAATTCCCTCTTTTTACAATGGTTAAAGGTGTAGGCACCCTGTCCCCCTTTGGATATGGTAAGCCTAGTTATGGAGCATCTTCCTAATGAAGTGACTTCTTAAAATGTTGGGGGGTCAGTTTAGATGAAAGATGATTAAGAGGGAGCCTGATAGAGGATTACAAATGTATTAATGGTGTGGAGAGAGTGACTATAAAGAGAATGTCCCCTCTCTCTCCCCCTCTAAAAGAGACTAGAACTTAACTGGACAGTGCAAATTGATTGGCAGTAAATCCTGCACAAACAAAATAAAGTAGTTTACTGCACAATATGGTAGTTTATGGCATTTGTTACCACTAGCTTAGGTGGCTTTAAAAAAGGAGACAAATTATGGAGGATAGGTGGTTATTGCTTATTGGCTCTGATGTTTCAGAGGCAGTGCATCTCTGAACATGAAGTGCTGGGACAATAATTTTGGGGAGGGGGGTGTTGTCTTCATGCCCTACTTAGCAGCTTCCCTGACCACCGCTGGAAATAGGTCTACCTTGCCTTTCATTCTATCTTCTGATCCAGCAAGGAAGTTTGTGTGTTCCTGCAGTTACGTTAGTTCAGTTCCTGCTTGATCTGACTCCGTGGATGGATCTGGAACATGGTCATTTGATGACCATGGTCAATGAAAGGCCTGTTCTCTGCTTTTCAACTGGGAAGAACTACTGTCACTAAGATTCTTCTCCTTCTGCAGGTCCAGGCATGGGTGCCCCTCTGGTGACGGTGGCTGTTGTGGCCCGAACAGTGGCCCAGCTGTGGGGAAAGCCGCTGCTGGGGGTGAATCACTGTGTGGGGCACATTGAGATGGGACGGCTGGTGACGGGTGCCCAGAACCCAACCGTGTTGTATGTCAGTGGCGGGAACACTCAGGTAGGCGCGCAGGTGGTGCCGTCTGTTGTAGCCTCCTTGCTGCAGAGCTGACATTGATTCCTTTACATCCTGTCCATTGTTCCCTGCAACATATCTTACTCGGATCTGCACGTCCTTCCTGCCATAAAAGCTCTTTCTGCGCTCTTCACAATTCTCCCACGAAGTCTCTTTTTGTATCTCGAACCTGACAGCATAATCGTTTCCAAAGACCTCTTGCATTCTGGTCCCTGCCCCGCAATCCCTCTTGTCCTGCTCCCTTCTCCGCAGCACAGGCCCATCGATGAAGCCTCCCGTGTCTCCCACCAAAGTGCTGCTTGTTCCCCACCCGGACTAGACTTACCCACTCTATGAGCCCCCTTTTGTTTGTGTCCCCTTATTTGGAAATTTGGGGCCTTCTGAGTTCCTTCTGCTACACACCAGCAATTGGGTGACCTGTGGCTGCAAACCAGGGCCCAGCACGGCTAAGGATGTGATTGCAAGGCAGCAGCCAAGGTAGTTTTGTGCGAGGCTTTAGGACTGTTGGCTTATGGTTACATACAAAACAAGAAGTAGGTTTTCTCTGTGCCAGGTGCAAGGGAGTGACAACAGGAAACGGGTGTCTTGTTGTCTGTGTGTTCCCTGAGGCATTTGGTGGGGCCGCTGTGAGATACAGGAAGCTGGACTAGGTGGGCCTTTGGCCTGATCCAGCAGGGCTCTTCTTATGTACATAGAGTGTTCGTGAGAGCCTCCCATGATGTGTGGGGGGTAGAGTGCTGTGGGGGCGAACACCAGAATTTTTTCCTGGGAGCCATTCATAAAAATCTCCGTGGGCCTGTGTCCAGGCAGAGTGTTATAATTTTGTTCCTCTCTCCCTGGCAGGTCATTGCATACTCTGAACACCGCTACCGTATATTTGGGGAGACCATCGACATAGCTGTGGGGAACTGCCTGGACCGCTTTGCCCGGGTGCTGAAGGTGAGCAGCGGAGGCTGCCACCCTTATCCGCGCTTACTTGGGAGTACACTTCGTTGAACTCTGTGGGATTTTGTTCTGAGAATCGCCTTTTGCTGTGCTTGTGGGGGTAGTTTTGGGCACCATTTTCCAGTCAGAACAAGATTTGAGACCTTTGTGGAGTGGGGATACTTGTTCAACAGGAGACTTTTTCCACCTTATGGCTACACTGTGAAGCTGAATGCATGAGTTTCATAGTAGTAGTTCCTGTAAGAACAGTACAGCAGTACATATCTGAAGTAACTCTGTGTGAATATGGTCAAATCTGACTGATGAGCTCCATGGTACACTCACTAGAGTTGTGCGCTCTCTCTCTCTCTCTCTCTCTCTCTCTCTCTCTTTGGAGAAAATAAAAGGTACATACATAGTGAAGGAAGACCTTTGGCTGTTTCTCTTTCTCTTCCCCTCCCTTTACCTACTAATTTTCCGTAGAAGTTGTGCAGGGGATAAGTAGGGGATTTTACTCTCACATGACAACTGTTCCTGTTGGTTCTGAAGGCTCTTCCAGCAACAGGCAGAGAAAGCTGGAGGGGACAGAAAGCACAGACAATGGAGGAGACGTTGCTAGCTGCCGCACTCCTTCTGTTATCTCTTTCCTTAGCAGCTCGAGAGGCCATTGGTGATGTCGCTTTTGCTGCGTGTGATCTGTCTCTCTCCCCCCCCCCTTGGTGGAGGAGCCTTCAGAATTTCAACAGGAACTGTTGTCACTTGAGAGTAGCCCCACCAAGTGAGGAGCGCAACCTGGCCCTGAAATGGATTCCCAAGTGGTTGATTGGGTCCTTCTGTGGCGAGAGGGAAGGTGATGGCGTCGTCAGAAGCTCTGTAGAATTCCGACAGCTTTGTTACGTCTTTTGCCTTAGATCTCCAATGACCCGAGCCCGGGCTACAACATTGAACAGATGGCCAAGAAGTGAGTAAGAATTAAAGCACCAGTTTGGCTCAGTTGTGCTTAATTTGCTGCAGCCAACTTCTACTTGTCCCAGCATTTGGCATGCCTCCTTAGGCTCCAGGAGGTCTTGGGCCAGCCCTGTTCTTCGAAGATCAAATTCTGCAGCTCAGCCTTGGCATGGGAGATGTGAAGCTAATACAGTCTTGTGTGTCCACAGGGGCCAAAAGTTGGTTGAGCTTCCATATACAGTGAAGGGCATGGATGTGTCTTTCTCTGGGATCTTATCCCATATAGAGGTGAGCATCGAATCCTGTTCTTTCCTATCCCACCTAAGGTTGCCTTAGCCTTGCCAGGAAAAAGAGAGATGGCAACCTTGTTCGTGACTCTCTCTTCTTCCGATACAGGAAGTGGCTCACAGAATGCTTGCTTCAGGGGAGTGCACCCCAGAGGATCTCTGCTTCTCCCTACAGGTGAGGAATCAACCAGACAGAGGCCTGGGATTGGGTGAGCAAGGGTGCTGTGGAGCCCACTGTTTGGGTGCATCACCCAACTTCAACCGCTGGATAGCTGCATGAGGAGGAATGGAAACCTATTACAGCTATTTGGCCATCTTGGGCTATTCCATGTCTGACAGACCTGTTTGAGGCTGCCCAGCAACTACAAAGAACCTCATTCTCCCTCACAGAAACCAGAGGCAGAGTAATGTTACCTACACACAAAGATGGAAGAGCCCAGGTGACCATGGCAACAGGCCATGTAGTCAAGGTCTGGATTTGTTTTGCAAATGAAAGTAGGGGCTACTGGTCAGGAACAAAGAGCTTCTGTTTCATTCTCTTCCCAGGAGACACTCTTTGCTATGCTGGTGGAGATCACGGAACGGGCCATGGCGCACACTGGCTCCTGTGAGGCGCTGATTGTGGGTGGAGTTGGCTGTAGGTACACCAGGGAGGCGCTGACTGAAAGGCCTCTGATCTTTCAAATTGTTCCCTTTCCCCACTCCCAGTTCCACAAAAGTGTTTTCTAGTCTGCCTGGTATGATATCTCCAACTCCTTCCCCATCTTTTAATGTTCTCCCAGTGTGCTCTCAAAACGCAGTTTAGGATGTTCCAAGTCCTCTTCCCCACCCTTGCCAAAAACACACACACCACCTTTTCAGTCTCAACATTGTTTCCACTTTCAAAATCCTGCTTTCTCATCTACATCCTGTTCAGTTCCAAACACTTTACTTACTTTATCTATTTATGTATCCACCTTTCTTCAGTGGTGTACATAGTGTGCCAGTAATCCTCACAACTCTATGAGGTAGGGCAGGCTGAGAGTTGGCGACATGCCCGAGGTCGCCTAATGAGGGGGATTAGAACCTGAGTTTTTCTGTTCCTTGTCCAATACTCTTAACTACTGTGCCATATTGTGGGTTTTAGTAATTCGAATAATTTTTAAAAAATCATTTTCCAGGTCAGAATTCCCCCCCCCCACACACACACATTTCTATCTGTATCCCACCCCAACCCCCAAATTTTCTCCGCATATGTTTTGTCCTCTGGAAACAGCTACAAACTCCCTGGTCCTCTAGGACAGCAGCACTTAAGCAGGGAGGCCTGAGTACACAAGGCAGAGATGAGGACAACTGTGGTCTCTTCCCAGATCCCTTCCATCCGAGAACACAGTCCTACCTGGATACACACCCACACCCACCCACGATCTTTCACAGTCATAAGAACATAAGAAGAGCCCTGATGGATCAGGCCAAAAGCCCATCTAGTCCAGCTTCCTGTATCTCATCACAGTGGCCCCACCAGATGCCTCAGGGAGCACAAGACAACAAGATAACCTGTTTCCCGTTGACACTCCCTTGCACCTGGCACAGAGAAAACGCACTTCTAAAGCCAGGAGGTTGCTTATGGCTTGTAACCTGTGATGGTCTTTTCCTCCATGAATCTGTCCAAACCCCTTTTAAAGGCATCCAGGCCAGGTGCCATCACCACATCCTGTGGCAAGGAGTTCCACAGATGAATTACACGCAGTCAGAGGTATGCAAGTGGGTGGCCACAGAACATAAAGCTGTATTTGCTTAGCTAGAACATTATTTGCTTTTACTGGCTACACTTGGATATTTGCAGTGTACAAGATGTTCTGCTGGCATTATTCACTCTGTGCCTTCTTCCCCCAGGTAACGAGCGGCTGCAGGAGATGATGGGAATCATGTGCCAGGAAAGAGGAGCAAAACTCTTTGCGACGGATGAGAGGTCAGATTCCACAGCTCTCCTCACATTCATGAACATGGTTAGAGAAGCTTCCAGTGAGGTAGCCGTGTTAGGTCTGTTGCAGCAAAAACAACCAAGAGTCTTGTGACGCCTCAAAGACTTACCAATTTATCTTGGCGTAAGCATTCATGGACCAGAGCCCACTTCATCGGATGCATGAAGGAGAGATTGAGCGAGTTTGATTCTGTTTGTTTAGACTTCAGTCAAAACAATGATTTCTTCTCCTGCTAGTGTTGGAATAGCATAGCAAAGCTAGGAAGATTGTGTTATCGCTGCTGTGAGTGCGTATTTTGTATGCCTTTAAAGTTGGCTCAAAATTGTCACAGGCTGTCGCTCTTTTGAGGCATTCAGAATAAATCCCACTTCTTGGAGCTAGAAGAAATCTCAAGAATCGCAACGCTTCTCGTCATGTCTGTTTGGGCTGGGTTGGGATTTGATGATCTGGTGCTGCTGTTGTGGGTGTTGTCATATTGGCAGTTTTAATTTTATTGTTCTGTTGTATTTTTAATACTAATTTTGTAAGGCACCTTGGGCTTTCCCATGTGGGTAGGAAAAATGGGAGATGAACTTTGGAAATAAATATTTCCCACTACTTTTTTGTACCCAGGTTCTGTATTGACAATGGGGCCATGATTGCACAGGCTGGCTGGGAGATGCTCCAGTCGGGACAAGTTACTGCGCTTGAAGATTCGTGGATAACGCAGAGGTGATGATGTTGTGTTTTGTGGGTGGGGTGGGCAGCTCCGCCCATGCAGCCGCTACAAGCTGCTGCATCGAGCAGCAGATCCTGAGTGGGCAGCGGACTCTCTCCACTGAAGACGGGTCTGCTTCGCGCTCACACTCTAACGCAAAGCAGTCGCTCCCCTACGTACCGTGCTCCTCGTGCTGCTGGAAACCTGGAAGTGTGGGGCTTCTGTTGAAACTTCCAGGTTTCAGGCAGGGCAGGAGGAGCGTGGTCAGGGTGTTGGAGGTTTTTTTGTTTGTTTAGGGCAGGGGCAGTGGACCCAAGTGGACATTGGGCAGCCTTTTGGGTTGCACAGGGATAGTGATTGTGACAAACCAAAAAGGGGTGGGGAAGCTTCTCTTTGATGCGGAAGTGTTGGAGCTGCATTATAGATTGAAAGTTAGCCTGTGTGTTCCTCCTCCAGGTATCGTACAGATGAAGTGGAGGTGACATGGCGTGATTAACCCCTTCCTCTTTGTATTGGGAACTACTGCATCTGTGAGACGGTAAAGAGGCAGAAGCATGAATGTTGTGGGGCACCAGTGTAATGAATGAGATCCCAGCGGGCATTTAGTGGGAAACAAGCTCAACCCAGAATAAACACACTCTGGTTTTGTAGCAGGCTTGGAGAGTTTCTGTCTTAGGCTTAACAGGCTGCCACATGGCCATAAAAAAGCACTCGATAGAATCTACCTTTTCCTTTCAGCAGGCAAATGACTATTTCATTGATTGATGCATTTGAGCAACTCAGAAAGCCTAAAGGCAGCAAACAGTTTGCCTGCTGAAACGTTTCCTGCTAATGTAGAATGGCAAAGACATTCTGCATGGCATTTCGTAATTCACAGGATCTCCTTTTCTGTTCTCTAAACTGGGAATAGTACTGTGTGTGTGTGTGTGTGTGTGTGTGTGTGTGTGTGTGTGTGTGTGTGTGTGTACACGACGTGCACGCACGCACTCACACAAACCCTTTTCAGTGGATTCAGAATGTTTTGGCCAAATGCATCTCTCTCTCCTTTTATTTTGATTGGTCTCTCAGTCTTCCGATGGAGTCTCTCCATCCAGTGATCTCTAGCCCTTAGCGCTACAGCTGCTGTGGCCTGAGTTGTTTCTTCTTTCTCAAAGAAGCAAGGTGCAAACAGGTTAGGGTGCTTAGGGGACTGCAGGGCAGTTACAGTACACGAGCAGCAGTGGTTTTAAAGCAAGAGTTGTGCCACTGTTGTTAAATAACAATATTTAATATTTACAGACGGTTCCATACCACGTACAGAACCCGGGGTTGTCAGTACAGTATCAGTCCATCGGGTACAATCCAGGAAAATGAAGGTGGTGGAAGCAATATTCAGTCACGGAGTCGCCTCCTAACACGTACCCTTTCGCTGCTTCTCAGAGACTGGTGGCCGTTCCGCTTATAGTCGCACGTGGCAGAGATGCCACTTCCTGCCCCGTTCCTTGATGTCTGGCCGACTCAGGAGTCCTCATTCCCGCGAGGCTGTGCTGTCGTAACTAGCGAGGCTCTTCAGAGTGTCTCTCTGTCTCATATACTGTATTCTTGATACAGCACTTACTGGCAGTAGAAAGTAAGGACATCCTGCTGGTTACCCCGGATGAAGGCGATGGGCGGATTCAGGTCCTTGGAAACGGTCTCTAGCCAGGCCATGTAGAGGGCGCTTGGGCAGGTCCCTTTCCGTACTACAGGGAGGCTCCTGGAGCACAGGGAAGGAAAGGGAGGCAATGCTTTGAGGGGACGGGGAGAAGGCTTCTGCCTGCTTAATCCGTAAAGTGCTCCTCTGTATGTTTCCCCCTAAACTTAAGAGTTCAAGATTCTGCACCGAGGAAATGATACGTGCATAAATCATGCAAATGAAGCAAACTTGCATCTCTGCTTGTTTTGTACAGCATGTTGCATTTCTAGTGACGGAAAGGATGAGGGCCTGATGCAATGCACTAAGACAGACAGACAGACAGACAGACAGACAGACACACACACACACACACACACACACACACACACACACACACACACACAGAGCCCTTTTATTCACCCCCCTTTATTGCCCATCCACATTTGAGATTTCAAGCTTAATCAATTGACCCATAACGGCTAGAAACTTGCTTTTAGAAAGATTTTCAGATTGCTAAATTCTGCACCCACTATCAACATTCTGTGCTTGGGGTAAGTCTATCCAGTGTGCTGTTCTTTACTCCTGCTTCTCAGAGTGCAAGGATCAGCAATTAGCAGGTCAAGGCCACAGCTGGCCTGCGGGAGGCAGCCAGCAAGGCTACACGAGGTCCCTCCTGTGGCCAGGTGTGTATTGCCTTATGTGTCAGCCACTTCTCCATTGATTTCAGAAGGGAGGACAACTGGAGGGCTGGGTCACCACCACCAGGGCTGCCAACGTGAGAGGCTACTTACATGATGATGAGAGCTGCGTTGCGGGAGTGGTCCTGCAGTATCTCATGGAGGCGGATGTACTGCTCCGTCTGAAGAGCCAGTGGCGGAAAATGAGGAGATATACGTTAAGCGGATTTTCAGGCGTTCCCTTCTATACCCCTGTAACTATTAGACTCGAGCCCTTTTGCAGCCAGCAGGGGCACTCGGTAGTGTTCATAGCAATCCCCCTCACTGGCACAGAGTGGGTTGCAAGTTCACAAGCCAGAGGCTGTATGCGGATGAGGATGTCCCTTTAAATTCTCCAAGCAGCCATGGCTGCCCCCACCTGCACAGTTCATCCCAGAGTTTAAAAGGTAGAATCCACATGCCCCAGCCTCTATACCTGGAGAAGACTGTGGCTTCTTACGCTCAAGATTTCGAGTCCTGGAGGGGAGGAATGACTAGAAAATAGTCCTTTAAAGGACCCTCCGTCTTTGAGCAGCTGGGTTAAGTTCGAGAGGTTGAGGCGGAACAGGACTGAGGGTGGAAAAGCTGGCAGAAGCCTCTCCTTTCGTATCTTCAACCCACCTGTTTTGGTCCTCTGCCCACCCCTGGCACCCAGAAGCGTTCACCTTTTTCTTGTAGACTCTGAGGTCTTCATCGGTGACCTTGCAAGGCATGTCCTTTTCTGTCCCTTCTGCGACTTCTGCACCCTTCTGACTCTCGTGAAGCCGATATGGGGCTATGAGATCCTCAAATTCTTTGCAACTACAAGAGAGAAGAAAAAGGTCAGGTTGAAAGGAGAAGAGGACAGTGGGACAATGGTTGAATCTGGGGGAAACTTGTCAAAGCATCTCTCAGGTGCCCCACCCCCTCAGAACAACAATAAGGAAACTCTCTTAGCGCTCTCTCAGTGCAGCCTATGGGCCACTGATAACATCAACAGCTGGTTGACCAGTCATCTCCTCCTCCCCCCCCCCCCTTTTCCCTGTTTGAAAATCCTGAGCTTGAAACGGCAAGCTCTGAGCCACAGCTGTGGCTTCCACACATCCCCACCATTTGGTGGGGATCTCATGGTGATAGATCTTGTGCGATGAGGACAGCTGAGGGCAAAGCTCTGGGGGGGGGATGTGGGGGGACTCTGGGTGTTCACCTCGTCTCCTCCGGCTTCCACAGTATTTCTGGAAGAACCACAACTTCGTTGAAACCCAGGCGGAACTTGTTTAACAGAAACTGGATCCTGAGGGTCAAAGTGAGAAGGAAGAGAAAGGGGGGGAAACAAGCAATAAGTCTTTGTCTACTAACCATTTGGAGAGGGTGCGGGTGGGGGTGAGAAGCTGGTGATTACTCAGTTAAGAAAACCATTAAGCCTCTATTTGGAAGCTGCATCACAAAAAACACCTCATATTGGCCAGACGGATAGGATTCATTTTGGATGTAACGGTTCCTGTACCTTTGCAGGTTGTGCCCAAGGAGGCATTTGGGTGGGTGCAGCTTTTCTCATCACTATAGTGTTAAGACATGAAAAGCTGTCCTTGCTAAAAAAAACAAAACAAAAAAACACCTCTCTTGCGTACACAGCCCTGTTGCTGTTGCATCTGGTCACACTACTCCAATGGCTTTCAAATGTTCTGCCTTGGGGGACTGCTTTTCACATCAACCTTTCTTCCAAGAAACCTCTGCACATTGGCAGTGGGCTGCTTGTGCATTGCATGATTATGGGATGTCTTCTAGGGGACACACTCTGCTTACATGGGGCCTCACCATTGCTCCGGGTGAACTGTGATCTAGGATATACATCCAACAACACTCTTCTGGGCCTTCACAATGCAGGAGACCATTCAGGAGCCCCAGGTCATGCAAGCAAGCAACCTTTCTGGGACCTCCAGGAGTGCTGTGCTCAATGAAGAACCCCTACAAAGCTCCTAAGGAACCCCGGAATCCCTCAGAAAAAGTCTGAGAACTGCTGTTCTGGCCACCACCATGACAGAGTTTTTACCCCCCCCCCCTTACTCTTCTTTATGCTCTTCTGCATTGACAATCTGTGCGCTGATGAAGACCCGAACTTTGCACCGACTCCAGCATTTTCGGCGAGTGAGGAGGTAGGGAATGAGGAGGGTGAGCCCTGCGAGGATAGGAGAAGAAAAATCACAGGGCTGGCCTGAGAGTCCCACTCTTAATGCAGTCTGAATATGGCCATTTGGAGCAGCAAACAATACCAGCCCCAGAGGCAGTGGTTCCCAAACTGGGAGGCGCAGCTCCTTGGGGAGCCGCAGAGTGCCTCGGAATCCTCTCAGAAAACAGTGCAATGCAAATTGGCAGGCACCAATATAATGTAATGGAGAGCCACGGCCAATGGTTGCCAATGGACAAGGGAGCCGCAGGTTGAAAAAGTTTGGGAAACGCTGCCCAGAGGGTTTGCTCCATGGACATGTGGGGCTAGAGCAACCCCCAGCTGCATCATGCCCAAATGTGTTTTTTCCAGTCAGTACTGGAAGTGAGAGCTGTGTGTCACACTAGTCTTTTTGTAGCCATGTGATGCTACAATCCCCGCTCAGATGAAAATGGAACCCGAGACCTTCCCAACTCTACAGGGCGCCAACCCCAATTATGAAGGAAAGGCACTTACCGCCGTCGTCAAAAAGCCAATATATGTCAATGTTTTTCTTCTTCTGCTTGCCCTGGAACACTGTTTCCAGGTGCGTGTCAGCACCAACTACTTTGAACGCGTCACCTGTGGGGAAGTACGAAAGAGAAATCTTTGCAATGTCTCCCTGGAGTGCCCCCCTATCAATGTCAAGACCCTCATTTTTGAACTTCAGATCAGAACACGGGGACAGTGGGTTCAAATCCCCACTCAACCTGAGTAAGGCAGTAGCCAGAAAGCCCACTAGCAGTCCTGATGGTCATGCTGCCAACTTGAATTCCTTCAAATCATTCGGCTAAGTCCTATTCCCTTAATGCCCCCCAACTTACGTTTTTGCTTCTCATGGCCCAGGGCTGTTTCCAGGTCCTCAAAACCCAGGTTCACTATTAAGGGAGAGATGTGAAGTTTAGTTAAGGCTGTGTATTTTTTTTAAAGATGAATCAATTTTGTGTTCATGTGCTGTAAATTCTGCAACAAGAAAAGATGGATTCCATGGACCATGATAAATTATGCAAATAAAAGCATTTTGTCCAGCTTCCTTCTGTTTTGCATACTTTATTCTGCATTTCTCCCCTATGTTGAAGAATTTATTGTGCTACTACAAGTTATGGAGAAAGGCAAAGTTGCAACAGAGGCCATTGGGATGTCAGTTTCTGCTTGAATCCAATTTAAGGTAGCTTATAACCACAACAAAGATAAATGATACAATATAAATGGGAAGGATAGAAAGCTGCAATATAAACATTTTAAATAAATGAAATAAAATTAACCCATAATCAAATCCACTATTTGAGATGACTTTCCCAGCTTGCCTTGTGATAGGATTGTTAATGCCCGGGGCACAAAAATGCAAAACCATTTTGCTCTTTTCTCTGTTTCCCTGGAAGCTTTGGCCATGGTTGCCCCCCTGGCTCCAAGGGAAGCCAGCTCCTCTTCTCTTCGACAACTAGACAGAGGTATGGCTTCCTTCCAGCAGCCTCACGTTCTTAGTTGGCCTGCTCTGTTCCTGGGCATGCTCACCTTGGGCCTTCACCCTCCGGGACACATCCAGTCCATCGCGCATCCGAAGCACACACACTCCAACGTTGATGTCAAACGAATCACTGCAAAGGGAGAAAGGCCCATAAAGGTTAAGATCCAGAGGTTGCTGGAGTCCTTCCAAAGCATACTTGTCAGATCCCAAAATCTCTACTATCATGTGGTTGATGGGGTGCACTTTTCCTGTCTAATGAGGGAAAGGGGCCGGTGCCCCGGAACATGTGCAGCATATCTGTCTTCCATCAGGTTAACTCTGCTATGGTGAATGAGCCCCCTTCACCTGAATGGAGAACCCCAGTTTGCATGCAACTCGGAGTAGATGTGGCTTAGTCAGCTCGTACAGCCCTGTCATCCTCTATCACCACCAAGTTCACAGGAAAGGCTAAACTTCAGGTGTATTTGACAGGTGTACACTACATTTGACAGTGTAGCCGACATGTGGCCCTTGTAGAACAAGGACCTAAGCGGAAAATACAGGTACCTCACTGGGGCTGACTCATACCTGTCCACTGGTTAAATTCCTGCACCCGAGGAGAGGGTTTTCTACAGGTGGACTAGCCAAAGGTAAAAACTTCAAAACGGAGATGTTGTGTGTTTTGTTCCAGCTGTGCGTTGCTGTCCTACCCCTCCAGACCCAGGTGGCAAAGAGGGAAACTGCAGCTAAGGAAGGAAGCTCAGCTAGGACCAAGTCACTGATGTGTAGGATTTTATTTCCTTTGTCTCTAATTTCAAGTGTCTGCTTTTGCCTATTCTATATGTTTAAGGGCTGCATTTTTCTTTCTTTTCTTTTCTTTTTTACAAACTAAGCAGAACTTGTGTTACAATGTAAAAACCAGTCCTGAAGACTAAAACGCACATTTCCAGGCTTCCAACATTTCTTTCCACACCTACTTGGTACCCTCTACAACACACCATCACACTTTCGCCCAACGTGCAGCAGCCCTTACTGTATTATGCCCACGTAATTGTCCAGGCTGTGGAGAGAGTCTGTCTGCCAGTTCTTCTTGTACCCAAGGACCACGGTGTTGGGTTTGAGGCGTCCCAGGCCTGAGACCTGCAGGAAAATGCTGCTGTTAAGCTACAAATGATGGAAGCATGCTATGTAGTTAAAATTGATGGAATAATAATACAAGACTTGACTTGGCCACTAGAGGCCAGCACTACAAGTGTGCCTGATAAATGTGTGTTCATTCTGCCCAGGGTTTAATTTGAATCAGAGTTTAATCTCAGGGAATTCCAGGGCATTCAATGTTAAGAATATACTAAGGTGAGAGACTGCCAAGGACAAACAAATGAAGCTACCACGGGTCTATCACAGAATAGTCTCCTCCAACTGGTAATCGTCGCAAGGACTTGGACAGAAGTCTCTTTTCCAGCTTGACATTCATTAACTGGGGTTTCCAAGGACTGAGTTCAGAAACTTTTGGGTGTCAAGCACGTGCTTTACCACTACTACTGCCACCCCTGTAGAATCCCGTCCCCTCAGCATCACAGACCATTTCCATACATCTCAGTTGCTTGGGGGTGAGACTTTCCCAAAAGAGGACATGACCTCCAGGCTGGCTTGGATTTCAGAATGGTGTGTTTCCTGTAGCACAGAAACACCCGCAGAGAGGGTTGAGCCTCTGTGGTTGAGGTTCAAACCCTGGCATCACTAGGTAGGGCAGGGAAGAATTCCCATCTGAAATCCTGGAGAGCCCCTGGCTGCCAGTCTGTGTGGACAATATTGACCTCGATGGTCCAATATAACTTAGGCAGCTTCCTATGATCCGAAGACATACGAGGCTGGCATGATGAGGGTTGGTCTAGACGGAGCCAATGCCATCACCTTTACTTGGAGTCTGGCCAACTCCAAAACTGCGCACCCCAAGTTTGATCTAAATAGGCCCTGGCTGTTCTGAATTAGGGTGCATTATGCCCGAGTCCATCTGTAACTGCAGGGAATGCTGGGCCATTCTCTTCTCCACTGGTGCACCTTGTTCCCCTCTGCCCCTCATTCTCCATCAATAATGCCCCTGCTTTTGCTGCCCTCTCCAACTGTGAGCCCTGACGTCAAATGGACCAAGCCGGCTCCCAGCCTGAAGCAGCTCTGGAGACACGATACCTGCATGAGGCTCCTGGCCCCCGTTCTCACGTCCCCCACTGTGATAAAGTTGTAGAACGAGCGGATCTTCCTTTTGCTGAGCCACTGGAGTTGTTCATCATAGTCTTCGGCACATGAGACGTCATCCAACTGTTGGCGCAAAGGCAGGGTCCATGAAAACGACAGCTTCAGAGCCCCTGGGGTCCGTCCCCCCAGCCAATTTCCCATCAACCCTACAGGACCTGGCCTGAGATACTCACCTCAGCCACATTCCCACATATCATGAGGCTCACACCCTTGGTGAAGGCACCAACAAAATCTACCAGGGCTGGGCGGAAGTTTGGCGGGCCTGAGAGGACCAGGCATTGAGGCCTGCGAAGAGGAAACGTTATGAGTTAGTTCAAAGAGGCACCATTGCTTGATTTCTCTGCTCTTGATTACTGTACGGTAGAGATGGGCAAACTTTCCTCAGTTCAGTTTCGAATCGACTCTAACAGGAGCTTTCAGGAAAAGCCTATCAGTCCTACAAGAGTTTTCTCCCAGCTCATAATGTGCTATGATTGCACCACACGCACTTATATTCCCCCTGGGAACTGCAATTTGGTCCGGTACCAGATGCATGAGTGAAGGTGAAGTGCTACGGCTTGGACACACACACAAACACACACAGTCTGGTTTATTTGTTCACCAAGCACAGTGTTGTTTTGCAAATTATATGTCCATATTAAAAGTTCATATGCTTTTACCACAATCAATGGGTTTCATCGAGAGAAAGGAATGAGCAAAGTGGAATGTGTGGTGACTCTATTGAAAAGCATTGAGTCCTGGTAATTTATTGGAAGCTATATAATAATAATAATAATAATAATAATAATAATAATATGGAAGTTCTGTTTGTGGAATTACATCTGGAAGTTGTCTGGAATCACACATGGAAGTTGTCGCTTGACATTACAGCCGCCAAGCATGGACTGAGC
This sequence comes from Plestiodon gilberti rubricaudatus, assembly GCA_026170595.1. Taxonomy (NCBI): domain Eukaryota; kingdom Metazoa; phylum Chordata; class Lepidosauria; order Squamata; family Scincidae; genus Plestiodon; species Plestiodon gilberti. The sequence goes on along the minus strand of JANXHW010000006.1, from coordinate 9,594,922 downwards.
CTGCATCTCACAGAAAAGTTGAGAAAAACAAAGATATGTTCTCATGTTTACACTTGTCCAGATTCTGTTCTCAGGAGTTAGGTTACACTCAAATTCCTTGTCCTTACCCCCAAATGGGGACACAGAGACCCAAGAAAATCCGGCCGCAAACCTATCACCCTCCACTCCACACCACTGCTATGCCTTCCTCACCGGAAATTCTTGACGTGGTCATCAACGTTGATCAGGTTCATAGCGTTTGATAGGGCCATGTTGTAAGTGCCTGCCTGCACTGACGAACCCCAGTTCACATCTGTGGGGAGAAGGGGGGGTGAACAAACCAACAAACAAAAAATAAGTGCTTTCAGTCCACACTTACCTGCCAGTAACAGCGCAATCCGACCTAACTTTTGTGCCGGTTTAACCAGTGGCCCAGCGAGAACGGGAGGCCCCAGAACGGAAAAGGGATTCAAATCCCCTTTGAATTCCTCTTTTGGGGGGGATTTGAACATTTTCCATTCTGGGGCCTCCCGTTCTCGCTGCGCCGCTGGTTAAACCGGCACAAAAGTTAAGTCGGATTGCACTGTAAGTGAATTAAAATATGATCTCCAGTCCAAAGATCAGTTTTCTGTTTAGCTTGGTATTTGTTGTTGTTCAGTTGTTAAGTCGTGTCCGACCCTTCGTGATCCCATGAACCATATCCCGCCAGGCCTTCCTATCCTCAACTATCTTCCTGAGTTTGTTCATTTTCATGTTCGTTGCATCGGTGATGCTGTCTAACCATCTCATCCTTTACCTTCCCCTTCTCCTTTTGCCTTCAATTTTTCCCAGCATCAGAGTCTTCTCCAGAGAGTCCTCTCTTCGCATTAGGTGGCCAAAATATTTGAGCTTCAGCCTCAGTACCTGTCCTTCCAGGGAACAGTCAGGGTTGATTTCATTTAGGATTGACTGATTTGATCTCCTAGCAGTCCAAGGGACTCTCAGGAGTCTTCTCCAGCACCACAGTTCGAAAGCTTGGTATACATTCCAGTAAATCAGTTGTTTGCTGTTAAACTCCAGTACTAGTCTGATGAAAGGGTCCCATGGGCTCAAACTGCCCAGCCACAAAGGAGGCTGACCACCATGTCTCTGTATGATTCACTGCTGTGGCCATGCTTCCTTTCAATCAGCCTCTGCTGGGATGGGGGTTACTCATTTAATTGCTGCTGCTGCAAAGGCGGGGTAGAACTACCGACCCTCTGAGGAGGCTTCTTGTTGTGTCTGTGCATGAGTCACTGATTGCTCTTGCCTCCATCCTATCAGCCTCCCCTTGAGGGCAAGATGTTCAGCAGCCTTCCAGGGTTTCAGAAAGGTGTTTTGTTTTTTTGTTTTTTGGGGGGTTGTTGTTGTTGTTGTTTTGTTGTTGTTTTACCAGCCATACCTGAAAATGCTGGCGTGGCTGAAACATGGGATCTTCTGCATGCAAAAGCAGGGGGTCTATCACCATGGAGCAACAACAGCTGCTCCCAAACATGCACAAAAAACCTCAAGGAGCAGGTAATTCTTACTCCTCGTATACTCTAACAAACGTTTTGGGATGTAAGAGTGAAGCGTGCTTCCCATTTTAATTCAGAAGGCATGAGTGTGATTCAGGTTGGAGTTCGGATGTGGCTGCTGGTCAGGTCTCAGGGTTCCTCTCGCTTCACAAATGACACCCCAGGCTCCCTCCTCACCTGGCTTCTTGTAGGTGACGTACGCCAAGCTCACGATGATGACCCCAACTACAATGAGGGCCGCCCACCACGTCAGCAGGAACATGATGACCACAGAGATGATGGAACCAAAGAGCGCTGTCCATTTGCTGAAGTAGCGGAAGGAAGGTCTCCAACCTGGGTGAGGCAAAAATGCTCCTGCTCAATCCAGGACTTCAGTTTTCATTTTAAAAAAAAACCCAACCAACCAAGTTACTAGCCCTTGTGAGTGAGGGGGGAAGCTTGAGGCAGAACCTCATGAGATGACGCTATATCTCTACAGGTTGCAAAGTGGGGGTTCAGTTTTCTACACAGCCCCATGCCCCATCCCATGTCTCAGGCCTGGTCAACTCATGGGAGGGTGCGTAGAATGATAGACTATAGGTGGGAGATACCATTTTTGAATGCTCCATTGCATGGAAAAACTCCATGCAAGTAGAAAACTCGCAGAGCAAGGAGTGAGCTAGACTAGAACATTTCCTCTGACATGCTGGCTTCTGCTCAAGGGAGGAGTCAAAAAATGCATGCATCCCCCACTTGTAACCTACAACCTGAAGTAGCACCACTCTACCACCCTGCTGCATGTAAAGGCCAAATCAGAACCTTCTCCTTGACACGCTACATGTCTACATGTAGTCAGGGCATGTATGTCTTTCCCCATAGTGGAGTATTCAAAGCAAACGTGAAGCCCACCCACGCCCACCACCCAAAGTTGTACAAACCAGTGAAGCTTTGACCTTGTGTTGATTCTGCTGACTGCATAAGGCACTTTGACTTTACCTGCCCTCCACACCTCATTGCATCCCAACCTCATCACTTCACCCCACCCCACTCAAATCCCCTCCATCCCCAATCCAAAACAAGCCTCTTTCTGTTCAGCACAGTCACCTGACCCCTTCACTGTCTCATCCAAGCTGACCACCCCACCCCAAGCACCCTTGCTTGCTGCTCTTCCTTGCCTCCTTCCTGGCCCCTCTGCCCGACCCACCTTACCTGGAGAGTTGGTGATGGTGGCATGGAAACAGCTGAAGTTGATGAGGGCGTACGAGCACAGGAAGAAGTTGGAAATGATGGGCGCAATGGTGTTGAGCTCAGCTGCGGAGGCAAACGAGAGAAGGGTAAGTACGGAGACACCACATTCGGGCACACGATGGAGAGGGACAAGATGCTCTTGGGGACGGATTTTGTGCCCCTGTGCCACTAAGCTGAGCTCGAATCTCAGCTGCTGTACCCTTCTATTAAGGGTTGGTTGGAGCCTGGAGAAGCGAGTTGAGGCACCAGCCAGAGGACTAAGGGCTCATGGGTTGTTTTTGATTGTTACTGTGAGCAGGGACACTCAGAGGTATTTTATCAGGGGGTACAAATTTCTTTTGGGCCCTTTCCCTTCATGTGAATTTGGCTCCTGGGCTCTAGGGCCCCCCTTTTGACACATTTTTGGCCCTGGGCCCGGGTACAATTGTACCCCCATAGCCCCTCAGAGGCCCTGACTGTAGGTTCCCCCCCACACACACACACACAGATCATTTTGATTGAAAGGTAGGGTGTAAATCTATCGATAAATACATACATTGTGAGCTGCCTTGAGCACCTCCCTGGAGGGAGGGAAAAGGCAAGATACAAATATTGTAAAAGAATGAATGAATGAATGAATGAATGAATGAATGAATGAACAAACACAACAGTACGGAGGTGGGTGAGTTCTGAGATGGTAGAACAGAGGCAGACTGTGGGGGGGGGAATCACATTTTGGATTGGAATGATCTTCTAGGTGAAAAGGTTCTAAACAACACAGCAGGCAACGAACTGTGCCAGACATTTTCCCCCTGTCTCCAACATGCTAGCTTTCTATTTGGGGGGAGGTTTCACGTGGGACAGCATTCAAAGGCGCTATTGCCCCACCTGCAACTGAAAGCGGTATAGTCCTTTCTACCACCTCATTCTGCTACATGCAAAAGCAGTCAATCTTTGAGGGGAATTACAAGTTTACAGGGCTGATAGGCTGGGGAGAAGAAGGCCTCGCTCACCAATCAGGATGAAGGCGATCGCCAAGATGTAGGTCAGGGCATAGGCTCGCAATGGCTCTTTGTTCTTCCCGTATCCTTTGGCAAAGAAGCCGATGAAGGGATACAGATTGTCCTGGCAAAGGCACTGCGAGGGAGAACAGCAGAAGAAGTGAGAACACAGCGGGAGAAGGGGAGTGCCTGGGGGAATAGGCAGACCCTGTTCACCATTTGCTACTCTTAACACGTCCTTGCTGAGATGAGATGGTGGGAGTTAGTGCGTCCCATGAGGAGAGAGGCCATAGCTCGGGGCTAGACGCCATACCTTGTAGGTGGAAGGTACGTAGTTCAACAATTCCCAGCATCTCCAGTTAAAGTAGCAGGTGTTGGGAAAGACACTACTGGGCTCTATGACTCCGTATAAAGCAGCTTCTTTTATGTTCACAGGTTACCTCTTGGGAAATGGTCATTTGTTGCCACACAGGATGCACCCAGAGGAAGAGTCCCTGGTTCAGCCCTGTTCTCCTCAGACAAGTGCTGAACCGGGAGGCACCAGGGTGTGTGGTTGAGTGGTGCCAGTATGGGGGTTGGGGTGGGGGCTAGCCCAGTCCCCCTCTCCCCAAGTACAGCATACTGTTTTAGAACAACTGAAAAGGGCTGATGAGTGGGGTGTAACAGGACATAGTTAGGTAACACCGAGAAGGAATCAGAATCACTGTGTGTTGTTGATATAGCAAACACGTTCGTAGGTAGGCCCTGAAGGGAACCATAGAGTCTTGGAGTCATGGAATTCCTGGAGTGCTGCCTGGAGGCGGTTGGGGTCTGGAGGCTGGAGGCCTCAACAGGCTGAGATTGAATCCAGAAAAGACAGAGGTCTTACTGGTCAGGAAAGCTTCGATGCAGGCACGGAGTCATCTGCCCACTCTGAATGGTATTGCACTCCCCCTGTAGGAATGGGTGCACAGTTTAAGAGTACTTCTGGATTCACAGCTCTCCCTGGAAAGAGAGGTAGCGGCTGCGGTAGCAGCTGTGGCCTGGGGTGCATTTGCCCAGTTTCAGCTGCAGCTGCAGGCATACTTGAGTCGATTGGACGTGAATATGGTGGTCCATGCCTTAGTGACTTCAAGACTGGATTAGTACAATTGTGGGGCTGCCCTTGATCCAAGACTGGATTAGTACAACACGCTCTATGTGGGGCTGCCCTTGAAGACGCGTTGGAAGCTGAAACTAGTGCAGAATGTGGTGGTTAATGAAGCTAGGCGGTTTGATTCTGTTGGACCGCTGCTTCGACGACTACACCGGCTGCCCATTTGTTTCCGGGCCCAATTCAAGGTGCTGGTATTGACCTTTAATGCCCTTCACGGTTAGGGTCCAGGCTATCTGAGGGACCACCGTCTCCCATATATTCTGGCCCACTCTCTTCAGTCATCTGAGGGGACTCTCCTACAATTGCTGCCTTTGTCCCAAGTTAGAGGGTTGGCGGCACAAGGGCGAGCTTTCTCTGTAGTGGCGCCATAATTATGGAATTCCCTGTGGGGGGGGGAATTAAGAACTATCCACTCCCTCATGGCTTTTCGGCGAGGGCTCAAAATATTTCTGTTTTGTCTAGCATTTGGGTGATGGTTTGGTGTCTTCCCTCTGTGCCTCTGCAATAGTGGTCTGCTGCTTTTCTATTCTAAAATGCCATCTTCCCAATGGTTTTATTGCTTTTTAAATTATTTTATTCATTGTTTTTATATATTGTAAATTTTATTCTTGGATCTTTGTAAGCCGCCCTGGGCATTTGCTCCAGCATGGGAAAAGGCGGGATATAATTTTTTAAAAATAAAAACAGAGACCAGCAATAGCGGAGACTGGACACTGGGGAGTTTGCCCTACAGAATCTTCAGTGCCCATCTCAGGCTGTGGACGAGCCTGGAGTCCACATCTCTGTGCCTCCCCCCCCCCCCCCGGCACAACGTCTTGCGACATACCTGGAAGACCTTTGGAGCAGAGACGAGGCAAGCTAGAGCAGAGGAAAGAGTGGCAGCAAAGATCCCGGCTGTGATGAGGGGGCTGAATGCAGACACCATGCTCATGGTCTAGGAGACAGACAGGAAAATTGCTCTGAGGTGGCGGGAACCCAGGGTTATATCCAGAAGATCCCCACTCATTTCTGTTCACAAAACCAGGAATCTTGGCTTTTCCTACCTGGTAGTCATTGGCCAGCCCATATTCACAGGTCCCAGCCAAGGTGCATTCTGTGAAGTTCCACCCGTAATTACAACCTAGGCCGACACAGTCCCCCCCTGTGAAGTTGGTGGATCCCAGAGTGTCATTCAAGTTGCCGCTGGCATCACGGACCACACAAGCACCTGGCAAAGGAAGAGAGCAACTCAAACTGTATTTCAAACTGCAATTCAAACGCCTATTTAACATTGACAGAAGCAGGGATGCTGTATGGAATGCAGAACCTCCATGTTCCAGGGCAGCATACCTCTAAGACCCAGGCACTCGGGATAAATCCATCTTACCCTATTTGTGAGTTTCCCAGAAGCCTCTCACTAGCTGCTGCTGGAAACAGAATGCTAGACAGACCTTGGTCTAATCCGGTCATGTTCCTAAATGATTTACACTGCAATCCTGTGCATGTCTACTCAGAAGTAAGTTCCATTCTATTCAGCGGGGCTTACTCCCAGGTCCGTGTATACAAGATTGCAGTCTTAATTCATTCTGAAAGGTGTCCAATGTTAGGCATGACCTACACAAACAGCTCGCGATGTGACAACCATGTATCATCATGTACCCTTTGGGAGAAGCCATGACAGTTAACAGTGTGAGATCAAACCAACGTAAGTTTGAAGTATAGGTTGGGCCATGCAAACCTAGAATGTTGGTGATAAGGTTAAGCTAGATGTTCTCTGCTGTCTACATGAAACTGCTGGGTGAGGTCATCCAGAGGTTTGAGCTGAGGTTCCATCATCAGTATGCTGATAACACCCAGCTCTACCTCTCGCTCCAGATATCAGGCAGTGATAGCCCAGAATGGACCTTGCAGGCAGCTTTGATCTGGATGAGGGCAAACAAAGTGAAGGTATGACAGAGGTAGGAAATTCAGGTTAAACCAATGTTTCTCAAACTGTGGGTCAGGACCCACTTGGTGGGTCACTACCTGATTTTTGGTGAGTTCCAGGTGATGGAAAGATCAGATAAGTAATTGCCACAAGCTCTGAGGCTATTCAAAAACCAGATAGCTGCTAATTGCCCTTCAAAAAGCCGAACTCCTGCAGTTTGCAAGCTTGTTTAAATATAGGGAGATAAATGTTTGAGCGTCTTGTAAAAGCTAGGTGGGTCCTGATAGAGTGTCATTTCAAAAAGTGGGTCCCGGTGCTAAAACATTTGAGAACCACTGGGTTAAACTATTGCAGTGCGCTGCACAAGGAGCTGCCTTTGGGAACAATTCAGACACTTCAGCTGGTCCAGAATTCTATCGCCAGATTACTGGCAGGGGCAAATAAGATGAGCACCTACAACATCTCCCTTGCACCATCAACAATGGCTACCAATTTGCTTCCAAGCCCAGTTCAAAGTGCTGGTCCTTGCCTGTAACGCCTTTACCAATGTGGGACCAAGCTACGTAAAGAAGGACCACCTTCTCCCATATCAGCTTGCCTGACCCCTGAGATCTGCATCAGAAGCCCTGCTCTCTCTGGCCGGCCATGACAGAGATCTGTTGGTGGGCTGAAAAGACAGAGTCTTTTTGGTGGTGGTTCCACTGTTGCTGTGGAACTCCCTTTCCGGAGAGACCAGCAGCTCCCACACTTTACCAGTTTTTAGGAAGAAACGAAAACTTGCTTATTTGGTAAGACTTTCCCAATGCTGTGACTGTTATTTTTCAAAGCTATTTGAGTCTTTATAGGTATCGTTTGAAATATATGTTTAATATGATTGTGCTTTTCGTCAGGTTTTTTTTTTTGCAAACAGCTTTGATCTCCTGGAAAAGCAGTCTAAACATTGAGTAAGGAAGTAAATAAATAAATAAATAAATACAGAGCTCTAACATCTCGTTTTCTATGTTAAGGGTGTACCCATGTACTTTCTAGCAATCCCCCCCCCCCCGGGCATTATGAGTAAAGATGACAGCCCTCTGCAGTTGGAGAGATGGAGAGATCTCCTTGCCCTTGAGATGACCTCTACCACCTGTTGCCTGTGCTTCCATCTCTTTGGGCTGAGCATCCTGTGTGGCCAGGAGGACCCATCTTCCAGCTGTGCACTCCTTACCTATGGTGGCACAGATAGCCAAGTACGACAGCGTGGTCAGGAAGATGGCCATGAGCGTCCCCTGTGGAATGGCCACTGCTGGGTCCTGCCAAGAAAACAGCACAATGACAGGTACAGTAATTGCTTTTGCAACCTGTAGTAACCAAGGGCCAGGGCTGTCTCAGGGCATTTCTACCTAGGGAGAGGTGAGATGGTGAGGCCTTTCCTGTCTGACTGCCCTTTGGCTCCTCCCCTCCCAGAAGTGCCTCCACTCCACCTGGCTGCAGAGTTGAGACAGCAAGACACTCTCCATTGGCCCAGATGGGACCAAACTGCTATCCGGCTCCTCCCTTCTCCTGCTGATCTCACTCCAGTTCATCATTATGTAACCAGCACCCAGCATCATATCAAGGTGGTACCTGAATATGTTTATTTGCCTCTTCCTTGGCTATCCCATTTTTTCCTTGATTGTGAGCCCCTTAGACAGGGACCTTATTCTATTCTTTGTACAAGTGTTTTGATTGCTTCATTAATTATTTTTCCACCTAATGCAGAAGATCTAAGACAGTTCTCCCCCCAGGGATGATGTCAGAAGTTGGCCAGATGACCGTGGTCATTAGAGAGCCCACCGCCGAGCCCTCACTACAGTGTCAGTGTTCAATGAGTCATCACAAGGTGGGCAGGGGGGGGCAATGGAGGGTCAGGGCTTTGCCAAGGGCCTTCGGCAACCTGGTACCAGCACTGGCTCACCCTTCTTCCACTAATTAACATGGAGCATAATCCACCAAGAAGTTCTCTTGCACAAGCCTCCTTGAAATGTGCATGCTTTTGTTTCTGTTCTGTCCAGATAAGTGGGGCTTATGCAGGAGAAAATCTCAGAGGAGAGTTCTCTTTGATTCACATCTGTCCCTGCTTTTGCCATTCACCTTAATGGCACTCAAAACCCACCTGACTTCATCTAAGTGCAGAGTCACCTCTGCTCAAGGACATAAGGGCCGAAATCCTAACTAAGTATCTGGTGGGCAGTTCAGGGCTGCCCGCCAGATCCCATTCCTGCTCTGGACCGCCATGCAGTGGGCTGGAGGTCTACTCGGGGAAGGGGACGTTCATTCCCTTCCCCGGGTGTAAACTGGGGCTGGCCCTATTGGCTTCCATGGATTTCCACCAGCTAAATAGCTGGCAGAAGTAAGAGGAGGCTGTGTAACGGCTGAGCCAGCCCGGCGGGGACAGGGATATGGCCGATGCCATAAGCAACCTCTTGGTTTTAGATGTAGGTTTTCTCTGTGCCAGGTGCAAGGGAGTGACAACAGGAAACAGGTGTCTTGTGGTCTGCGTGCTCCCTAAGGCATCTGGTGGGGGCGCTGTGAGATATAAGAAGCTGGACTAGATGGGCCTTTGGCCTGATCCAGCAGGGCTCTTCTTATGTTCTTAAACCACCTACCCTGAGATCTCCCGAGATGTTGGCGCCAGCCAGGATCCCTGTAGCCGAGGGGAAGAAAATGGAGAACATGCCAAAGAAACTGCCAGATTCGCCACGCCATTCTGGACTGATGTTCTGCAAGAAGATGTCACCTTCAGGAAGGAAAAGAGAGAAAAGTGATTTGTCCAGCAAGCAGAGTAGAGAAAAGACAAAGCAATGAGTGAAAACCCTGACTTAAAAAAAAATCAAATCAAATCAAAATAATTGTGGACAAGCCACAGTACTCTGACCCAGCAGGGCAACTCTTAGTGGTGATAGCTAAAGGAGGGAGGCTGTGTTTGGAACACAAGGGATTCCGAGGTGCAATTATGGCCCCTACCACGATAGCTGAAATAGCCTTTGGACTGTCTCTCTGGCGAAGCCGGGATAAAAGTTCCAATGAAGTAATTGATGAAGGAGACCATGATGACAAAGAAGAAGACAACTTGAGCCTGGGAAGAGAGGAAAGGGGGAAAATGTGGAACAATGATGACGACCGGGAGCCTGGATTCCCAGCAATCCTCTGCTTGACCCAGCTGCAAGCTGTCATGCTGCAAGAAGCCCAGTTTTTGCTTTCTCGCTGCAGAATGATCAAGGTACATTTTTACAGTACAAACTCCCATGGATTAAGCATCACAGCTTCCTTCAAAGCCACAGCTTAGTGGTAGTAGAGCATCTGCTTTGCTTCCCGAAGGTGGTCCCAAGTTCAATTGTGGTCATCTCCACCTCCAGCGGAAAGGATCATAAGAAGCAGGGCCGGGGAAGACCTCCGCCTGACCTTGGAGAACCACTGCCCATCAATGATATTAGATGGACCAACGACTCGGCATAAAGCAGCTTGCTATGTTCAAAGCCTCCTGGGAATTGTAGTTTGGTCAGGTGCTAATATTCTTGGTCAGCCCCCTTCCACGCACGCACCCAGATCTCACAGACTTCTGGGCAGAGGGAGTGACTATTAAACCGTTCTAAATCTGCCATATAAATATGCCCTGAGATCCTATTTCCCTCCTATACTTAAGGGCGGCTACCATTTGAGCTGTTTCTACTCCATACTGAGGACAACATCGTGTCAATAAAAGCACCCCCACCCTGTGATACATTATGCAGATGAAAGAAATGCGAGTCTGTTTTGCATAATGTGTCCTGCTTCCACTGATCAGGGGAGTGCCCTTGCTCCTGTGCCTTAATAGCAGCTGCTTATCGGTTGACATCATGCTTGCACCATGCCATGACAAGCTTCATCTGATGATTATCTGCATATCAGCCTGCTACTAGAGGCACCGGAGCAGGCCAAGCCAGTTTCTTTTACAAGCTTTGCCTACACACTATCTTCTTAACTCTTGAGGGCTCGATTCTTGCTTTTTCTTTCTAACGTGGAAGTTGATATGGACATAACTGCTACAGCCCAGGGCTCAGGCTTCTCAAACCTCCGTTCTCTAACCACTAGGCTCCACCTCATGCTCAGAGCAGGCCATAGCGCCCTCTCTGCCCACAAACCCAACCACCATTTCTCTGTGTTTACCTTAGCCTCCCATTCCATGCCAGCCAGGGCAATGCCAAGCAGACAGGTGACAGTGATCACGCCCACAATGCGGATATCATTCGTCGGATCAACCATCACCGCGTCAGTCTCCTGTTGGTGGACAGCAAAAAGGTGAGCATGGACAGAAAAGCCCTAAGGATTCCCCTCCCCTGCCTGGGGAGTAGCGCTTGGTTCACTGGTTTCAATCAGTTGCTTGGTGCCTACGGAAGCAAGGGGAAGGCCAACCTGGCCTAGATTCAGGAGAAATGGGCTTAGATCCTAGACCGCACACTTGAACCCAGTGCTCAAACCATGGAGGAAAACGTTGAGGGAGACGGAGTGAATCCCGGTAGTCCCACCCCATGATTCCTTCCCCCTGTAGCCAAATCATAGTCTCCCTGTAGCCTTCTAAAAACTATAGAAAGGCTACTTCTTGGGAAGGCAATAGGCCAGTGGTTCCCAAACTGGGAGGTGTGGCTCCCAGGGGAGCCGCGGAAACCAGCCAGGGGAGCCGCGGAGTGCCATGGAATCCTCTTGGGAAACAGTGCAATGCCAATTGGCAGGCATCAACATAATGTAATGGGGAGTCACAGCAAATGGTCGCCAATGGTCAAGGGAGCCGCAGGTCGAAAAAGTTTGGGAAACACTGCAATAAGGGTTGCCATCTTCTGGGCAGGAAAAAAAAAATCCCCATCTGGCCTGCTTTAAGCAAAGCCCTGATATGCACAAATTGACAGGCAAAACCTTTTTGCACATCTTGGAGCTACAGATGTCCTCTTGCTAACTGCAGCTCAGGTCAAGCTGCTGTTAAAAAAACAGCAACAGGAACCGATCAAAGAGCTGTCAATTCTCAATGTGAGGCAGATCGGAGGGAATCAGGTCGCACGGCACGTACCACCAGGAGATCCTTGACCGTCTCGGAGAAGCCCACCACGTGCATTGCTACAGCGACGGCATTGGCGAAGGAGAAAAGAAGCCCAATGGAACCACCAAGCTCTGGGCCCAGGCTGCGCGAGATGAGGAAGTAGGTACCCCCTGCGCCAGACACAAGAGAACCAGTTCAGACATTACCTTCTGCCCCCCAGAGCCTGTCCTGCCATTAGACAAAGTCAGGCTACCCAGCTCAGGCAGCATGTTTTGAAACAATGACGACGACGATGATAATATAATTAGCTACTGAAAGAACAATGAACCAGAATCCCTGGGCTGGGATGAAGATTGTCCCATAGCCCTTTCTGTCATTCGGAACTGCTGCACTATTATTTCTGCAGCCTGATGGAGAAGGAGCTCAGCTCCCCCTGTAATTTTCACCCACAAGCATCTTTTCCTGGTGGTCATTTTGGGGCAGGAGTTATCAAGTTTGGAGGAGATCACAAGATGAGAGCTGGCAGTTATAACTGGAGGAGCCATCAGTGTATGAGAGGGAGGGCTAATTCATGCTGTTGTAAATAATTCAACCAATCAGGCATCACACTGTTCAGCATTTATATAGCACTTGCTGTCCATTCGACAAGTTTCACACGAATGATCTCAGCAGCTATCCTGCAAAGTAGGTCAGGAGGATTAATATGCCCATATTACAGATGGGTGACTGAGGCTGAGAGAGAGAGAGAGAGAGAGAGAGAGAGAGAGAGAGAATGAGAGTGGCTGAATGGAGATTTGAATCAGGGCACCTCCTGATTTACAGTTCCGTCACTTCACTAGGTTACTTAAGGGTAACAAATTGTCAGGTAGTGACATTAGGAGTTTCTGGCACAGCACTAGTCGCGTGTATCTATTTAAAAAAGGATGTGATAACATGACGGCGTTAACAGTAGTTCTGTGTGGCTACTGATGCTACTGCTACTCTGAAGATGCTGAGAATGAACTCCAGCAAAACGTTAGGGAAGAACACTCATCCTGTTTTTACTTTCTTAATAAACGGCCAGAAAACTCAGAGCAGGTGATTTTTAATTCAGTAATATGTACCGGTCCTGAGAGCTTGAGAACCTACATGTCAGGTAGTGAGTTTATTATTATACTGTATATTTACCACTATGGGACTGAGGGCACCACTTGAATTTTTAATATCAGGAACCAAAATGCCTTGAGCCACCTGTTCCTCCACCACAGTGCACGCATGCACGCGCACACACAGACACAGACACAGACACACACACACACACACACAGAGGCTCTGTTGTGCACTTAACTGCATTATGGGAGTTGAAGCAAACATGATCCATGCTAATCATCTCCTCTCCCAGGAACCCTCCAAAGGTGCTGTCTCGAGGGATCTTTAATAAGCATCTACAGTTTCGTAGGTCTCAATGATGATCATGTTGCAGCAACCCCCATTTAGTATGTTAAAATGTTGTTTTCGCACTTTTCGAAACAACACCTGCCCACTCTCATTATAGGGGAGGCCCCAGAACAGAAACGCCAGGAAAACAGCTTACCTGCTTTTACCTTGCCATTGGTGGAGATGGCAGAGATGGAGAGGCCAGTGATGCTGGTCACCACAGATGACATGAGAATGATTAACCAGGTCAGTCCTGGGGAAACAGGAGGTGGAGACATGGATATGAACCCAGCTGTTTAAGTTGCCCCTCGTTTCCCTTCCAAGGTCCCTGGTTTTCACTGATTTTCACTTCCTGGATATGCTTGTAACATGAAGCTGATTTATATGGGTCTCTTTCTCCAGGGAGGGAAGGAAGGGGGGGAGAGACACATACACAATCTGACTTTTTTTTTTTAAACAAAAAAACTCAAAAGAGATGGGGAAGGACGACTCATGAAACAGAAAACAAGTTTTCACACTGACATTCTGAATCTGAATTTAAAATTATTTCCAAATTCCCATTTTGAAATCTGACTTAAACAGGTGTGGACAGAATTTTTGTCCCTATACCTTGTTGATGAATCTTACGGCAATAAAACAAAGGAATATAAGTTGCAGTGAGGGCTAGATCCTGGGAACCCATAGCTCTCTGTGCTGGTGCCCCCAGTTTGGAGTATCCCCTGCTCTGGGTGGGGTTCCTGAATGCTGGAGTAACTCTGCCCTCCCTAGGCTGACCACAGGAAGGGCTAGAAGGGGCCCGGGCATCTCGCCCAGGCTGGAAGGTGGCCTGAGCTATGATACCTTTTTCTGGCTCTGACCTGACTCTTGGCATGGTGTGGTTCCTGATTTGACCTCTCTCTCTCTCTCTCTCTCTCTCTCTCTCTCTCTCTCTCTCTCACACACACACACACACACACACACACACACACACACACACACACACACACACACACACACAGCCCAAGGGCCAATGTGCCTCTATTCCTTTGCCTGTGCATGAAGTGAGTGTGAATGCAAACACATACAGGTACAAGCATAGCATGGGGGATTCTGGGATTGTCCGTGGTTTTCCATTGACTGTACCCAGCAGCAAACCCAGGGTTTGTTACCACAGGTGTGGTGGTGGATCATATGTGAATTGGCCCCCCAACAGAAGATTCCCACAAATGATAAAAGTCTCCTTTAAATCATCCCCAGCTATCCATGGGAGGGGAAAATAACCCTTACCTATCCCAGCCTGTGCAGTTATCCACGGCAAACGCAGATACAGGATCACACCCCAAATGTTCAACATACACCGAATCTTTGGAAAGAGAAAACAAAAATAAGAACCTACTCAGAACAGTCACACAATCCTGCATCAATTAATCTGAAACCAATTGCTGTCCCCACTTGTTTCTCCCTGATGTTTCCTATCCCTGGGATTGACTGGGCAAACAGACAAGCCATCTAACCAATCAACTCGTTTCATTTCTCGACTTTACCATGACGCCGGTCACCCAGCCAAATCGGACAGGGTTCACTTCTGGTTCCTCAGCTTCCACATCCTTCTCATCTCCTTCCTTAGTACCAGGCTCCATGCTGGGATCTCCAGAGTCCGTTTTTCCAGGAAAAACTTGTCCTTTGCCCTGTACGAATGGGAGGGAAACTCAAACTGTTTAGGGATTATAAGAAATATCTCAAGTTTGGATTCGTCCTGCAAATTTAACATTGGTCTCAAGGAAGTCTTGCTTTTCCAGATGGATGAAGGGAAAATAGGGGACCCTGTGTTGGCCTGGAGGATGACCTTTTATCATCATAGTTCCCTGGGAATTGGCCAGCGGGTGGCGCAGCGGGTTAAACCGCTGAACCATGAGCTGTCGATCGAAAGGTCGGCAGTTCGAATCCGTGACGGGGTGAACGCTCGTTGCTTGGCCAGCTCCTGCCAACCTAGCAGTTCCAAAGCATGTTAATGCGAGTAGATAAATAGGTACCACTTGCGGGAAGGTAAACAGCACTCCGTGTTCCAGCCACATGCTATGGGCTGTGGCAAGGAGAGTCATGCCGGTCACATGACCACAGAGGCGTCTTCAGACAACGCTGGCTCTTCGGCTTTGAAATGGGGATGAGCACCACACCCTAGAGTCAGACACGACTGGACTTAATTGTCAGGGGTCACCTTTACCTTTACCTTAAAGCCCATTGACATGTAGACTGCCTTCTGCCCTTAATTTTCCGAGGTCGGATTGCCCACCAGTGCTTGGATAGAGAGAAGCACCAACAGGCAGGTTTCAAAGCACAATGGTACTTCTAATGTAGAATTCCTTCTTTTCTGTGGAGAGACCTACCTTTCAGCCGTGGCTTTGACAGCAAATCAGGGAAAATTACCATGAACAGAAAGCAAAGACGGGTGTCGATAAATGTAAGCTAGCTCTATCATTTTTAAATATTTTTTATCACTATACTTTGATAGCATGGTCTGTCTCTAATGCATGCAGCGGAAACAGATGGATATGAGATGGAGTCCTAAGATGGGAGCATGGACTTGAGACTGCAAGTTGGGGAAATCACTTCTTTAAAAAAATTAGCCGCTATGTAAAAACTTCTTTGCCAATGGAAAACTAGCAGCAGAGCACCATAGAACCTTTCCTCCCCCCCCCCCCATGAGCTAGTTTGCTTCTTTTCTCACCGGTTCTGGATTTCTGAGCATGTCTAGAGTAGGCCGAATCTTCCGGCGTGCAGCTGGTGCTGAGAGGTTGTAGAAATCATAGTGGGGAGAGGCATCCATTGTGGCCTCGTAGTCCGGTGGGGCCGAAAGAGATCCGTTGTCCTCCATTTGCGAGGGAGGCACAGGCACTGATTGCTTGGCGCTGCCATTGGCTGGTTCCGAGGGGGGCCCATTCTGAAGCCTCCGGACCTTGAACCGCCCCAGCGAAAAGACAGTCTTATATGAGGAGGAGGAGTCCTCCATTGACGGAATGAATTGTTCTCACCTGCCAGAGCAGAGACAATGAGGGGAGAGAGAAGAAGATATGGAAGAATTAGTGGCAGAACTTAATTCAAGTGAGGACTTTAGGTCTGGGAACCGGAACATATTTTCAGTGATAAGGGTCAGCACAAGTGATAAGGGTCAGCCCAAGAATGTGTGACTTAACAATAAAGAAAAGAGCTCCCCCCTGAGTATGTTCTGATTGCAGACCCTGCACCAGTAAATAAATATGACGTTCACTCACACAGCTGAGACTGAGTGAGATATGACCTTAGAACAGGGGGGGGGGGGGTTTGGAGCATTATGATACCCAGAATTCTGCACCAGGAAACGAAGAATCCTGCAGCCTGTATAAATGTTGAAAACCAAGCAAATTTACATGCATATTTTGCACAATTAATTTTGCTTCTGCTGGTTATTATTAGGAGGGGCAAAGAGATATGGAAGGCATTGAAGATGATCACCTCTCTCTCTCTCTCTCTCTCTCTCTCTCTCTCTCTCTCTCTCTCTCTCTCTCTCTCTTATATACTTCCAGTTTCTGAGATTCCACCAACATTACATTGCATACATCCTTGAAAGCTTTTGCTGCCTTGAGAGCTGAAAACTGGTGCATTGTAAAATGCGAGGTCAATTCATGCACCCAGAACAAAACAGTGGATCACAGAATCCCACAATACACCCAGAGTTGGGCTGAGGCAGCAGGTTCACTGGAACCTGGTTTGCTTTTAAGCTTCCTCCCCCTTCTTAACTAGAAACCCAAATTCTCAGGGTGCTGATTCTTCAGACACGCTGGTGCCAAATGTCATGCTTGTTTGTGCAGAATTATGGAGCAATAATACCCAGTCCTGATCAGACAGAGCCTCAGAAATCAGATCAGCAGACTATGAAGAAGACAGAAAGGTGACTGAGTCGGACCCTCAGTCCAGCTAGCTCAGTATTGACTGCATTGACTGGAGGTTCCAGGGTTCCAGGCAGCGCAGGAGTCTTTCCCACCCCTATCTGGTGATGCCAGGGGTTGAACCGTGTGCAAAGCAGGTGCTCGACCATCGAGCTACAAGCCCCTCTTGTTCTCTCCCCAGCAGGCACTAACAGCAACCACAACAACAACAGGACCCTGCCAGATCACAACTGGGGTTCTGAATTGTAGCATATCATATGCACCAACATTTCCCCTTAAAAAATATCCAGCAGCCACCCGCTGAGTGCAGATGGGATGGAGGAACTGGGAGAGCTGGTCCACATCCTCATCAATGGAGGGCCAGTTCATCCTTCTAATTAAAAAGCGCTCTCAGAGGCTCCTTGTTTTCAGTCCAAAATAAGCAGCATGGACTGGACTGGCATTATGAATGGTGTCCCCAAAGCACAGTGAGAGCCATGGGGAAGAACGTTGCTGGATTCCCTTTCAGACAAGCCCGTTCCACTGCTAAAACAAAGCTCACTGATGGCAAAATAGTCCAATGCAGCTGTTATGAGCCTTATTATAGTTAAGAATAACTTAGAGTCTCATGGCATCCTAAGGGCTACACATTTATTGTGGAAGACTTGTGCTGCAAGGTGCCACACTCTAAGGTGCCACACGACTCTTTGTTGTTTTGCTGCAACACGCTAACACAACTGGCTAAGTATGTGATCCCCACGTTCGGAAGTAACATACTTATACATACGATATGTGGACTCTCAGTCTGAACCAGCAAAGCATGGTTGAGGACAGCTCACAAGCCATGAATTCCTTTTCTGCAAAGTCTTACGGCCAGCATACCCGCTATGAACGAACTTTGCATACTTCATTCTGGGCCGCCTTGAGAGCATTAACAACAACAAAATGAACTGCCACAAATCCATCCATTTTCCAGCACACTTAACATAGCCTATCAACATCTGAATGTCAGAATTTCACTATACAAATACAAGGAAAACAGTTAAGTCCTCCCAGAATGAAAACTGGTTTTTGTACCAGCCAAAGAAGCAAAGTTGAGAGAGTTCCAGCATCAGGTATGTGCTACGGCTGGGAGAGATTACACTGGACAGGTAGACAGGCAGGTAGGAATGGAGTGAAAAGTGAACAGACCAAACCAAACCAAAGAGGTGGGTGCAACTCTAGGGAGTTGCAAAAATGGGAGACAGATGGATGGAGAGACAGTAGAGGGGAGATGGGAAGACAGAGACACAGACGGAGGGATAGGCGGACGGCTGGCTTGTCGTTGCTCCCTTTGTACCTGCTCCTTCAACGTGTCTCCTCCAGTCCTTAGTATCTTATCTCCCTCCAAACAGCAGGCACAACTCCTATCTCCCCATGCCTTTTATAAAGGTCTCCTATCATTCCAGGTCTAGCTCTTCAGAACTGGACCTGACAGCCCCCAGCTGCCCAGATCCCTCCCACCCACCCACCCACCCACCTGCTTCCCCCTCCTTCTCCAAATAGCCAAACTTTCCGAGCACAAGGCTGGGGGAGAAGAAACATCCTCTCCCCTCTTTGCATACATGTGCAATGCATAACTTTAAGGCCTGTTTGCTTGTCTTATCTCCTGCCGTTCTTTCCACTGGGCTGGTTTGCCCAGGGCAATGGAAACTTGGAGACACAATGGAAGACAAGGAGGCCGGAGCCACAGGGATCTGTCTAGCAGTGCACATGGCTGGCTCATGCCCAGGGGAGCAGTCCCTCCCCCCCCCCAGGACCAAGATCACAGACATCCTAGGTGAGGAGATCGGTCTGGAAGAGGACCTTTAATTTGAGCTTGTGTTTGTCAGACCTGTTCAGGCTGCCATTGTTGTGTGTGATTGGAACCCCCGTCAAACAGTTTTGTTTCACAGAGCGCAACCCCCAGAGGACATCACTTTTACCCCATTCAAATCTGTCTCACAATGACTTAGTTCTTGGCTTACAGGATAAGGCACATACCAGTAGATATCAATGGAGAGGTGGCATTTGGAGACTATTCCTGGGTTTTTCTGACTATTGTCTTAAAGTTATATGTCCGGATTCGGTCTAAGAATCATCGGGGTCTTACCCTGGACGTGTCCACACACAGGAGGGACACGATCCTCCAGCCAGTCAGGGTGGAGGCTACACCCACCCTGCCTGGCAGAGAGTTACTCCTGGAAGGCCAGGAAGCTTGCCCAGCGATAGAAGTGGGAGTGAAAGACCCCCCCCTCCCTGATGCAAGGAATAGAGGAAGGTACATAAGAACATAAAAAGAGCCCTGCTGGATCAGGCCAAAGGCCCATCTAGTCCAGCTTTCCTGTTGGAAAATGGGAGAGGAGAGCCTTTCAACATTCATAACATCTGTTTTGGAAATGCAGCCACACTGCAGTTCATAAGAACATAAGAAGAGCCCTGCTGGATCAGGCCAAAGGCCCATCTAGTCCAGCTTCCTGTGTCACACAGTGGCCCCACCAGATGCCTCAGGGAGCACACAGCCAACAAGATAACCTGTTTCCTGCTGCCACTCCCCTGCACCTGGCACAGAGAAAACCTACTTCTAAAGCCTGGAGGAGGTTGCTTATGGCTTGTACCCTGTGATGGTCTTTTCCTCCATGAATCTCCTCACCTCCAGTTCAGAGAGGGCAACAGTGAGAGTTGAGTCTCTCCACGTATAGGGCAAGAGCTTGGCCAGGGAGTACTGTGGGCAAGACTGTTATAATAAATATAACTTTATAATATCTACTTGCAATATCATCCTGTGCTGTTTCCTGGGGCAAACATCACCTCGCTCTTACCCTGATGTCTCTTGGGAAGCAGGAAGAGACAATACCAGGTGATCCAGGACTATCTCCTATTGCCAGACTTCCCTACAAAAATCCAATCTTGATCTGTGTGCATTCCACTTCCTACATCTGCAACACTGTGACCATTTACTTGCATATCACTGTCTTATTGTATCTGGATGCCTATCTGTCTGGGCCATATTGTAACCTGACTCAAGTCTTTGTTTCAATCATGTTTGTAATGCATTTCCATTGTGTAGACCTGTGTTGCCCATATGTTTTCCCATTCAATCCAAGGAATTGCCCCACCCCCGGCTGCCCTTGCCAGGGGGAATAATTCAATTACCTGAACCTTGCAACATTTGCAGGGCTAACCCCATTGGACCCTAAATCACACAAAGCACAACACTTTTCATTAGTGTAACATTAGGATCTTCTCATTCATTGGTTCACCTTTTTAAACTGTTACTGTACATTGTCATTGGTGGGAAGCTTGAATCCAGATTCTCATTGGTTGTTTTACATGTACTTTCTTGGATCCTTCTGTACATTTGTTCCCCTTTCAAATGCATTCTTCTATACAATACAATCCATGGTTCCAAATGTAACTTTAAATGTATCTAAATCCCTGTATTTCCTCTGTACTTTACACAGCTTGGGCGGTCAAGTGTGTCCTTTGCTAGCAAAGTAAAGATCTACCTTTTGAACCAGTACTGTGTGTTTTACCAACTTTGAGCTCTTTTTGGCGCCCTTGCATTTGCGAGCTTTTTCTGTGCTTCCAGTGGCCGAGGCACAACGTGGCCTGTCATCCTGCCTACCAGGCAAACGAGCTGAAATCACTTGAACTCATTTGTACCCCTGGGGTGCAAACAACACCATGACTCAGCCATGACCCAGCTGGAATAACACATTGTTTAGGGTGGCTAAATGAAGAGAGCAGTGGTTTCAAGCATGTGCTTTTTGGGAAATCCAGAGGAACTTCAAAAACCCACACAGGAAGTCCTCAATGAGAAGATTAGCAATGGCAGACAAGCTGCCCTGAAAGACAGCGAGCTAACCATCATCGCCAATCAATCTCCCTCAGACAGTGGTGTAGCTCCGCCCCCACGTGGGGGGGTCGCTGACATGACGCCGCCCATGTCGTGATGTCAGCATGCGGCTCCAATCACAAACACACACACCCGCCGTTTGGCTTCCTTTTTGGAGCCAAACGGAGCGAGGGCAGGCAGGAGGGTTGAAACGCAGCCAAGATTACTGCAAAGAAGCAGCAAAAAATGAGTAAGCGCCCCGTGACTTTCTGCCCCCTCCCCCGTGAAATTCCGCCCCCCTAAAGCGGCACCAGGGGCCTCCATCGAACGATGCCTCTGCGCTCAGACAATGTGCTGCCACAGAAGAGTGTTGGTATGCTCTTGGGAAGACAGAGACCTACTGGTGAATCTCCAGGTGACTTGCAATAGATGAGCAAATGTTTCTCATTCTTAATCCCAGAGTATGACACATGAGCAGCAGTGGGTGAGTGGATACATGCGCTGAGCCAACAGTTTGCACCTGGCCCCTCCACTAGTCAACCCTAGAGCTTTAATTAACAAAAGAAACAGTAGATCCTGCAAGCTTAGCATCTGCCCACACCTGTTCCAGAGCACAAACTCTGTTCGCACAAGCCTAAAGAGGCCCATTCAGTGATCCACATCAACTGACTGTGTTGGGTGCACATGGAATCCTCTGCAACACACATGCGTTTGACGGCCCTCCAGGATTGGCCTCTGGCAATCAGCAACCACCTCCAGGGGAGTCCTAAAAACAATCCGGAGGATTGTAACGAGGCCTCCTTGACTTAATAATGTTATGTCATGTTGGGGAAAAAAAATCTCCAGGAATGACTTCAGTCTGAGTTAGCAAGCCTCGTTTCCACAACAGACACACCAAAGCTCTCTGTTGCCGTCTCGGGCTGAAGCTATTCCTGGAGATGTTTTCTCCTAGATGTTGTAATGTCATTAAGCCAAAGAGGACTCGTTAAAACCTTGAGCATTGTTTCAGGAGTCACCTGGAGCTCAGGACTGATTCTGGTGGGAGTCTCTAGGTCAGGCCTGGAGGGATAGCAACTTTACGAGTTTCCAGGGCAGACAAGCCAACATGGAAAGGAGCCAAACCTCCTAAAGCAGAAGGTTTGAGACCCATGCAACAGAGGGCAACACCCCATCCAGGCCTACACCCTGAAACATGGTAGTGAGGTAGGATTGTCAAGTGAGCAGAAAAACCCAGCTTGGCCTGTGTCTTTAATAGCAGCTTCCTTTGGAGGTATCGTCCAGTGACGCATTTCATGGCATTGTCGAGCATCAGGTCTGTCTAGAACGGGGCCACCAGTGGTGAGGACCTGCTGCTGGCACTTTGTCTCTGCCTTGCTTGCATGCCCAGCCTGCTAAGAGTTGTAGTGCAAGAACACCAGCTGGGACGGAGGGTTGCAGTAATTGTCTGCTGACCACACAGGCTCAACTGAGCCTGGGATTTCTAATTCCTCCTCCTTGGCTACCTAGAAGATTGTCAAATGTGGGCTTGTTCTTTCTTTCTTTCTTTCTTTCTTTCTTTCTTTCTTTCTTTCTTTCTTTCTGCCTAGCAGGCAAGGAGAGATTCACTCAATGTCTCATCACAAAATCAACATGCTGGAAAGAGCCTCACTTGCTGACTTTGTGTGTTTTTTTCAGACAGGCACAGAAGGCTTTCCGGGGTGGCGGGGCAGTTGGCAACCCTGGCTCTGTACTGAGAGAAAAGCTAGTTATGGACCCCAATATTTTCAGCTACTTCTGAAAAGCAGCCCATTTTCAAATATGCATTGGTCAGCAGGGTGTTAGCTGTAATGATGACATAAGATTCAGCCAATTGTCCTTTGAAGTCATCACAGTAGCAGCCCATGTTTGAAGTCTGAATTCTGGCCAAGTACTTCCCATTGGTGAATACTGTTCTTTGACCTGCTTATAGTCCTGTGTGTGTAATACCTGTCTGGAGCACATGTACATGGCAAATCATGCATTTTGCATACAGAAAGCCCAGGGTTCAACCAATCCCTGACATTTCCAGGTAGAGTTTAGAAAAGAATCCTGTTTGGAACCACGGAGACCCACCACCAGTCAGCACAGACTCTGAGCTAGAGGGATTCAGGATAAAGCGGACCTTGTGAACAAAGGTCCATCTCATCCAGCAAGCAGTGGCCAGCCAGATGCCCCTGGCAAACCCACAGGCACAGGCAGGACATGTGCATGATGGCAGAGGGATCTGGCTCAGTCGGTAGAGCCGCCGCCTTGCAAGCCTGAAGATCGGTGAATGACAAGTTTGAGACACGCCGCCGACAAAAAAGCTGTGAAAGCCTCTGTGAGGAGAGATAAGAGCTGCCAGCTGCGTCGGTCGAGTGTGGGAGGCGATGGCCAGTGGAGAGGCCAGACTGTAAAAGGATACCATCTGGAATGTAGCTGTTCATGAAATATTGAACATTTATATATTGTAAACAAAAAACAAAAACAACAACAAACCATTGGGGGGGGGTTAAGAAAGCCTGCCCATGTACACCAGCTTGGATTAGTCAGAGGAGAAATCCAATGACCAAGAAAGGCAGTATATAAATACTGTATATTGTATATTATATTATGGTTGCCCCCATGTCTGGTACTCAGAGGTTTACTATTGTTGACAGACCTGTCCTCCATTAACTTGCCTGCTCCTTTAAAAAAGCTAGCTAAGCTAGTGGTTATCACCAAATCTTGTGACACTCTCCACTACCCTCTGGCAGGGCCAGCTCCAGCTTGCTGCCCTGAATGCCCAGGCAGTCAGCATGATCATTTGCTCAGGGCTGGTCCTTGGAGTTCTCATCCATAAATTTAAACAAGTTGGGTGATAGTGTGGAAAAAAAAGTTTTATTAGGGAGTTGCTCTATTTAGAGGTTCCCAATTGCATAAAAAGCTGCTGGTGGATGTTGGTGTGGTTTGTCACTTGCTACCCTTTCTAAGGGGTACTACCTTATTTTTGGCAAAGCACCTGCCCCTGTTACTGCTCTATGACAGTCAGAAATCCAACAGGTATAGCATTCCCCTACAAGGAAAGCAATGCAAGGGGCCTTTGGTGGAAAGGTAGGGTAAACATTACATGAAATGACCAATAGTTAAGCATTCAGAAAATATATATATTCAGAAATATGCAATGTCCAATTATTTAAGAAAAAAATCAGAATAATATGGAGGTGAACATGGGACATATCAGACATGAAAAATATCCTACATGGAAATTAATTGTATCAGTGTAGAAATAAGTCTCTTCATACATTTTTTGACATGCAAACACAAAAATGTCACTTCTGTATGCAACAAACACTTGCAAACATACATCCATTCCATAGGTGCATGTGTTGGAGAACCACAACTGGCCATGGCTTCCTGTTGCGTATGCACCAATTAAGCAACTCAAACACTGGTGTGAGCATCAAACACTTTCAAAAGACAACCTTCTAATCTAGAGAATGAATCTCAAGGCAGGGCAGGGGGAGGTAGTTTAGAGGGGGGAAAGTCAGAATTTATTAGGGCTCCAACATTTCAACAATTGATCAGATTAACACACGTAAAGAACTTTGAATAAAATAAGAAGGTGCCCTAATTAACCAGGCAACCAATAGAAAAAAAATCATGTTTAGTATAAGTACTGTACTTACAAGATGTACAGGTAGCAGGTGCCACTTTAGAAAGAGGCATTCTACTTTCTCACACACACAGGAGGGAATGCCTCTTCCAAAACGATTCCTGCTGTGAGACATACAATCTAAAACCAAAGAGCATATGCCTCCCCCCCACCATTGTTATTCATAAGCAAATTGATTGAGGTATCATCAATTCATAGTGATTAATCAACTAATCTTTAATCAGGTGTTAGCTCTAAATTTTACTACCATTGAGGAACACTCCTCCCAACCCCTGTACCCATGTGTTTTTATACCTGCCTGCTGAGAATCACACTCTCTGCAGCTGATGGAGTGGGCTCAACAAACGTTTATGCAAAATGACCTAGCCTGCTCCTCCTGTGCCTGTAGCACCAGTTTTGTATGGAGGAATCAATTGCTGTAACTTATTAAGAGATGGAGCTAATAAGCATTGCCACTTCTGAATGCCTGCAGTACATGTAGCTCTGTCAAAGGAACAGGACTGAAGACAGTAACAAATTCAGGTAATCCTACATGGAGGCAAACCTGTGTTTGCCATTACATAATATGAAAAGTAGTACTGTGATTAGATTCATTTGCACCGAAGCTGTCATTTCAATAGCAGAGATGTAACAAGAAGCGCCCTTTGTACCAATAATTAACTTGCTGAGGTATGCAGGTATTCATGCTCTTTGCACTATTATCAGCCAAATGCAGGGGGGGGGGGAGATTGCCATCTATTGTCTGGCTGCTAGGTTTGTGCCTCCAAACAGCCTCATGCGCTACAGACATTAGCAGATGATAATAATGCTTATCTTCTTTCCCTGAAAAGTTTGACCTGGTGATTCCTCCACCATACCAGGCTGATGTTAACTATACAGGAGCCAGCCCATTTCTAGCCAATTGGCAACCAGATATAGGAGTCAGCACTACCACTGCTTCCCTTTTCTGACCTTTTTGGGGTTGAGAGAAAGGGCCTTCTGTGTTTGTGCTCCTAACAGCGCAATCTGAATTAAATTTTGTGCCGGTTTAACCAGTGACGCAGCAAGAACGGGAGGCCCCAGAACGGAAAAGGGATTCAAATCCCCTTTGAATTCCTCTTTTGGAGGAGATTTGAATCCCTTTTCCGTTCTGGGGCCTCCCGTTCTCGCTGCGCCGCTGGTTAAACCGGCACAAAAGTTAAGTCGGATTGCGCTGTCAGGTGGCTATCAACCACAAAGACATGCAGCATTCTGGCCTATTTTAGGGATCTTTCCCGGGCATCCACAAAGTGCTTCTTTTGAGAAATAACAGGCAAAGTGGGCTCCCCAGGGAGGGGGAAGAATAACAGTCAGGTGGGACTCACGAGAGCTGGGGGCACAGGGTCCAAAACAAAGAAAACAAGAAATGAGGGCTTAGGGAAAGAAATACTCTGAGGGGGGAATGAGACACAGGTCTCCTCCTCCAGCCTGGCATGCAAGCCATCAATGGTCCCTTCCCTTAGGGTTGCTGCCCTACGTCCTTTTTGTGGCTTCAACAGTCACACGATGGGGCAGAATTCCCCAGTGCTGGAATGCCATGCCTGGGAAGCTTCCCTCCCAATCTTATGGGTATCTGCTCAGAAGGAAACCCCATCATTTAGGACTGCAGCCTTCCTCTGCTACATTTCTACCCATCCTGCAGCTCATGGTGCAGGAGACCTGCCAGGAATAAAGGAGGCAACCCTGCTTCCCTTTTGCAAGTACCGTATTGTCCCGAGTATAAGACACACCTGATTATAAGACGCACCCTTAAAGTTTGGTGCTATTAAAAAAGTTTAATTAAATCACTGGCATTGAATTTATGCCTGATTATAAGACGCACCCCTAGTTTAAAAACTTAAATTAGGAGAAAAAAGTGAGTCTTATACTCAGACCAATACGGTAAGTACCATCTTTTAAAAACTGCTCAGCAGGCAGAACAACATCAGGCAAAGGGAAAAAAAAGAGCTGCATCTGGAGCACCATTTCCCGCCTCACTTAGCCGCAAGGCAGAGGGATATACCTCTAGGCCAGGCTGTAGTTCTACTACATCAGCTAGAAGATCAACCCCCTTACTCCATCCTTACTCACCCACAAGGTACCGCACAGACCACAGCTGCGACTGCTTCTCCTCCCTGAGCCGCTGCACTTCAATCCTCAACCACAAATGGAAATGTGCATCTGATTTATGATGTGCTCTGTCTCAGCTGATAAACCCATGGAAGGATCTGTAATCTGGCAATGAAGTCTCCTCCCCTGCCATGCTCTTGCACACAAACATGCACACGGCCATGCGCCAACCACCCTGTGTGTACCATCGAAACTATGGCTCCACCCAAACATACCCGGAGCTTCCTCTTACAAAATCAGTTCAGCTGTCTAGGGCTGAGGAAAGCTGCAGAAGACTCAGAGCTTGGATGGGTGTAGCGTAATTTGCTGCCCTAAACGGGGTGACTGTGCATATTCTGAGGCGGCGGAGACAAGAAATTAATGTTGTCGGCACCTATTGAGTGGTAGCCACACACACACACACACACACACACACACACACACACACACACACACACACACACACACACACACACACAACCTTGTAATGAGAGGCCCAAGCACTTCCTGTCAACTTGGCTAAACGTTGTTGGGTATGCAAAAAAAAAGAACAGAAATCTTTGCCTTAGAGGGATGTTGGGTATTATTGTAGGACTAAGGACTGTGAAAAAGGTCTCTCTAAGAGTTTGTGCAACATTTGACGGAAGAAAAAAAATTAAAAACCAGGAGGGAAAAAAAAAACGACTGGAAAGTGTGGGTGTCTGTCTGTTTCCTTGGTGTGTTTCAAAGAACTTGAAACTATGGCCCACAGCTTACCGCCGGTCTTCTTGTCAACAAATAAGGAACGTGCGAAAAGCCTGTTGCTGAGTGTGCAGCAATCAGCACAGTATGTGATTCCATCTGCAGTCTGATGTTGCTGTGCTGAACATGTGAGATGAAGAGTAAAAGGAAGTGTTCCTCTCTGTGCAATCGGAATGCATTGATTGATAGCCATTTCAAGGTGTGCCATGGATGGCGTAGGCTCCAACCCAGCAATACCCACCTACTACTTGGCAATGCCTTTTCCTTTCACCCCATGCTATCAGGACAGCAGCACTGGTATGTCAAAGGAGCGGACTTTACTTCAAAGCCTTTCAAGTGACCTCCCTTCTTGCAGTTCTCACGTGAGAGAAAACTAGGTCAGCAGCAACCCCTCCCCAAACCGGAACAGCTGTTTGCGATGCAACTGGGGGGGGGGGCAGCTCACGAATGAGGCTGGGTGGAATGGTCCTCTCGGGTGACAGCCCGGCCTGCATCCAACCTGCAGCGTAATGGTAAATTTTGAAGGGCAGAAGCTTGTTGTGAGACCCCTGTAGCCGTGTCGCTACAGCCACAGACTTTACCAAAATAAAAACTGTCATTCATTCATCATCATGCATTAGTGTTTTCTTCTCCTGCTGTTTATTCCTACTTTGAAACTTATTCGATTTCATTTGAAGGTCTCGCTCAGGGGTGTCAAACTCATTTCATAGAGTGGGCCGAATAGTAACATTCATGGCACCTGCTGGGGGGCCAGAAGTGATGTCATTAAATAGGAAGTGATGTCATTATCATTAAGGAGATGATGGCCAGAAATAAGCACTTTGTTCTCCTGTTTTCAAGATATAGGAAAGCTTAATTATCATGCGGGCCATCCTTTCAGCTGCGCCACTTCTGCCGAGGCAGCAGCAGAGAGGTGGTCAAGTGATGACTCAGCAGAAGCAGGGCTGCTGAAAGGGCGGCCCAAGAGATAATTGGGCTCTCCCAGCGCCTTGGTAGCATTTTGCTCTCTCACCCCTCTTAGTCTGCCCCTTCCCCAGAAGCGTTTCTTGACTTCTGAGGCCTCCTTCCGTCTCTCCCTCCCAGAGCTTCTGCAGAAGCAGCGCTGCTGAAAGGGCAGCACTGAGAGAGCCCTGTTATCACCTAGGCTGGGTAAAGAGCTTCTGTGGGCTGCATCCTGCCCGTGGTCCTTAGGTTTGACACCCCTGATCTAGCTCATTTCATCCCAGGCTCTGGAAGTGAGTTGCAATCGTTTTAAAGGCAAATCTAAAAAATGGAATTTACAAACGTCCCAGATAAATAAGGTATTAGTGTGCTAGCCTTTCAGAAGTAAGGCCCACTGTGTTCGATAGGACTTAATCCCAGGTAAATTGCCCGGGATTGTAGCCTTAATGTAACATGAGCTGCGTAGTATTTCTCAGGCAGCCCTTGGGAAAGCTAATGGCTTGGAGACGTTAAGGTATGCCCCTAGGCAAAGTGCTCAGCACGTCTCTGGTTGAACCGGATGCTGACACTCAGCTAAGGTCTATTTGAAAAAAGTTTCCAAGGCAGTGCCTGAGTGCTCCCTCCCACTGTAGGGGAAGTCTCAGAGCTCTGCCCCTCAACCCTCCTCCAGAACTGACCTGGGGTCTCCAGGAATCACCATCAAGTTCCAGGGGAATACTGAAAGCCATTCTGAAGGTTTTAGCAGCATCTCTAAAAACGTTCCAAATTAGATCACGTTGGCAAAACAAATCTCCAGGAATCGCTTCAGTCAGAGAGTTGGCAATCCTCGTCCGGCACCCCAGCCATTTTGCCAGCAGCCAGACACACACTCTAAGCCACCACACGCTCTCCCCAAGCATGCGTCTCTTCCTGCATTTTAAAAATACCTTAGCAGTGGGGAGGAGGCGGCAGCAAGGAGGGGTGAGTGCAAAATGAAGGGGAGGTGGTGGCAGGCAGCTTGCTTCGTCGCAGTGGCATCGGGGCGGGGGAGGGACCTCAGCAGGCCGCAAATACAGCCAAGGGTCAGAAGAACCAACCGCTGGCATGACCTCCTTCCTCTCGCCTCAGCTTTGCTGTTCTCCATCTCCCCTCATCTCAGTCCCTCTTCCCTCCCTGTTTATCCTCCAGACTGGTCTGACCTGGTAGACCTTTTTTTGTTCCCCTCCCATTTTCTCTATGGTCAAATGGAAAAACCAGTCTGAACAAAGACCAGTTGGTTTTCCAAAACCA
The DNA here is from genome assembly GCA_026170595.1 of Plestiodon gilberti rubricaudatus. NCBI lineage: Eukaryota > Metazoa > Chordata > Lepidosauria > Squamata > Scincidae > Plestiodon > Plestiodon gilberti. The sequence continues at coordinate 9,565,262 of JANXHW010000006.1, read as the reverse complement.
ACTGGGGAATTCCCGAAGATGCAACAAACCCCATCCCAAAAAGATTAAAGAGCTCTTTCCCATGGGTGTCGCCCTGTACTGATGGGGTTCCCTACAGCCTACAGGGCACACCCCATACTTAACTTGTATTCCATTCCAAGAACTGGAATGGAATACAGCAGTTGGGCACATTCCGTTTCCCATCCAACCTCCTCCAGAAGTGTTTCTAAACCACCAGGCTCCTCCACTCTCTTTTCAGGGCAAAGCCAGGGGCTCTCTGAACATGAGTTTTCCCTACATAAACTCACAAATACACCCTCCTCCCCACCAGTTAAGAAGAAAAACCTGAGATCCTTTGAAAAATATGCAAAAAAAAAAGAGCCCCTGGGCGCTGGCTGATTGTGTTCTGCTTCCTTCCTAGTAGGTACCAACAATCACAAGGTGCAGACGAATAGTGGTCAAATACTGAGGCACAACTGAAAACACTTCAGAAAAACCAGCAGAAGCACTGGGTGATGTCATAAGCCCTGTCCGGCCATTCTGCAGATGGAACCCAGTGCTACAGGGAAATGGGAGCCCACTGATTAGCCCTGCTCCCAGGCGGATGCAATCTGTAGCCATGCCCCCTGCTCTCCCCAAGTTCACTGTTCAAAGCAATGAATTTGCGGGGAGCCCCTCCCCATGATTTGGAATGCTGGGTGGGTGCTCAGGTGAGCGCTGAACCCGGGGAGGGCAGGGGGCGGCACATGGCTATGGAGCGCAGCGGTGTGGACGGTGGCCAGTGTGCTCCTTTATCTCTGACCTGTGCCCAGGAGATATGCTGTGCCTATTTGTGGACCATCTCAGTAGGGCTCCGCTCTAGACTCAGGAAAGGAGCAAACCAATTATCAGCTGAAGGTCCAGCATGAACCAATTGGTAATTGGAACCAATTGATAATTGGTCCAGCAAACCAATTATCAGCTGAAGGTCCAGCAAGGATGGAAAGTCCTTGTCACATGCGGACAAAGATGGTCTCTGGCCACTCTTCCCTCCATAGTGCAGTCTAGAAATCATTCCCATCTCCTTTCCCAGTTTGGACAACTGAGAAAGGAGAGCAATCTCTGGACACTGCTTCCCTTCCCATGCTGGCTCTGGGTCCAGCAGCCTCACCCCTCCAGCACTTGGGCTCCCTTACAGACCATTCAGTGCACAACTGGCACCACCACTGCCTGCTACATTGGGTGGCTTCAGGGGTCCACTAGTTGGGCTCTTGTGGTGGGCGGGGCCTAGTTCCTCCAGAACCTGAGCTGGCCAATCCCTGACACCAGCTCTGCAGAATAGAGGAGGGCAGCAGATGGATCATTTCCTTGAACTGTGATGCACTTGGTGGAGTGGTAAGTCATTCAAAGATTTGCACACCTGAAAGACTATGGGCAATTTTCCTGTTCCTTTCCTTTTTAAAGGAGACACGATGCAGCTTCTTGGGAGGAATCAGGAACTAGTTAGGAGTATATTTTTACTGAACCCCTAAAAATGAAAAGTAGTAAGAAGACTGGGCCATCCATGAGACCTACTGAGGCAGTTGCCTCAGGAGCAGATTGGTGGGAGACGCCCACCTCCACCCTCACACTCACCTGCATGGCTTATTCTCCTCCTCCTCTCACATCCTGGATTAGAAAAGGAAGAGGGGGATGAAGCTCTGGCCCATCACTCTCCTCTCCCTTTCCTATTCTAATCCATCCCTCTCTTCCTTTTTTTTTTCTTCAAATCCAGGGAGTGGCAGCCGGAACATCATCAGGTAAGGGGGTGTAGCATTTGTCAGCAGGCCACCTCAGGCGCTGGGAGTTCTTATGCCAGCCCTGGAGAAACCACAAAATGAGGAAGCTCCGTAGAACCTTTACTTAAATAACACACATTGTCTGTTTGATGCAATAATAAGCAATCCTAGAATCATTCCTGATGTCCTAAAGCTTGCTCAGTGGCTGTGAATCTCTCTCTCTCTCTCTCTCTCTCTCTCTCTCTCTCTCTCTCTCTCTCTCTCTCTCAGAAGATGACATGCTCAAATTAAGGTTGAGTAGTAAGAAGACTGGTAGTTGAGGAGTTCAGGGTAGCAATATGATATATCACACCCTCTAATCATACCACTTTATCCAGTAAAATTAAAATGCCAACTGTGTTTACCTGTACTGGGTAATGCTCGTAAAATAAATGTTCCAGCTATTCAGAGGCAGCCATATTGCAGATCCCCGGCCGCATCCCTTGCTAAATCATACAGTACAAGGATTCTGGGGGTGCAATTCTGAGTTGAATGTTGAAGGAGATACTGCTGTTTCCCATCCAGACTCAGCAGCTCTGACTTGTACAGGAAAATAGATTGGTGTATATTATCACTATCTGCACCCTATGTTCTGCAGCCTCCTTCCCATAACCTTCCCTTTTAAAAAACATTAAAAGTTATAGAAATGTCCAGGCGCTGATCAAGTGTTCTTGTGGGGGCGGGGGGGGCATCAGATGTGCAGCATGAAGCAGGGTGAAGCACACAGGGCCACTTCAGGTGGCGGGTTGAGGGTCAGGTCTCAGGGGCAAGCAAAGCACCACATCCCACCCAGCAATCTCCTCCTAAGCAGGGCATGCCGAGGAAGGTAAAAAAGGGAAAGGTGACCCCCTGACAATTAAGTCCAGTCGTGTCCGACTCTAGGGTGTGGTGCTCATCTCCATTTCAAAGCCGAAGAGCCAGCGTTGTCTGAAGACGCCTCCGTGGTCATGTGGCCGGCGTGACTCTCCTTGTCGCAGCGCGTAGCATGCGGCTGGAACACGGAGCACTGTTTACCTTCCCGCAAGCGGTACCTATTTATCTACTTGCATTAACATGCTTTGGAACTGCTAGGTTGGCAGGAACCGGCCAAGCAACGAGAGCTCACCCCGTCGTGGATTCGAACTGCCGACCTTTCGATCGGCAGCTTTTTTTTCTCACCCCCTTCCTTTCTTTTAGGATGTTTGAAAAGAAATAAAAGAAATTGAGGTGTGTGTGTTTTAATAGAAAAATGTGAAAGGGGAGGGAAAAGAGGGTGCCGTTGGGTGCTGCACCTCAGGGAGCAATGTGTCATGGCTGGCAGACACGGCTTCATTCCGTGGGCCTGTCGCTGGCCTTCGACTCCCTCTGCCTGCCTGCTTCCTCCTCCTCCTCCTCCTCCTTCAATATCCTGGACCAAGCTATAATTAACCTGACAAGTTGGCATTTGGGCTGGCGACCAACATTCCTGAGAGGTCACGCTGCAGCTACGGATGCCGCATAGATCCAAGAGAGCCCCAGCTCGAGCAGGCCTAGCAGGTGAGAGGTTGGGGTTGGGGACCCCCCCGACAGAGTATGGAACAGCTCAGAAATACTGGGAGGGCTGAAGAGGTCCAGGGGAGGGTGGGGCAATGCAGGGAAGTTGTCGTATGGGATTTGAATGTCCATGCTGTCCTCACCGCTTTGCACTTCAGAAACACGTAGAGCATGAGTGCATCTCGGCACACAAACATCCAGTATATAAACAGCTGTGGCAGATTAAGAATGCACTCAGTGTGAATGTGCATGAACTGACTCATGATATACTCAGTCACGCATGTGCATTGTGTGCATTAACCGAACTATGTGTGTGGGAAGACATTTGGCTCAACAGTCATGCACTGATGCACTCACTCAACCTTTACATTACATGCACTTTACAAGAACAAATACACCAGCACAGCTCCCTACAATTTTTTGTGCTTTGCTGGCCCAGTTTGAACTATAATGGGAAGAAGCAATAAGGAGCCAATTCTCCCCCTCCCCCATGCACTTTTCTACAATCATTTGATCATACAGGTTTTTTTTTTACCCAAATCACTTCTAATCATGCACATTAAATACAACTTCAGCCTCCTGCACAATTATATGGAAGCCAGATCCTGCATTAGATTCACGCTGAATCCTCTTCCCTCTTCCTTCCCAGAATTGATTAAAACGCCCACATCACCATAGGCAGTCACATTAATCTCTGGTTGAAATCACAAATGCACATTACATGCACAATAAAAAATATCCACACACACACCAATTATGTATCAATTATCAAGCAAAGAAGCCTTTGCCATTTTTACTGTAGGGACTGAACATAAGTTGTCCAGGATCCAAGCAATAGTTACAGGAGTCTGCCTGATATTTTGCATTTTCTGAGCACTCAAAACAGTTTTATTATTGTGGAGAAAACAGCCTCTTCCCATGAACATGGTCATCGCGCATGCCATTGTTCCTTTGCCCATTCCTTGGCGACCATGCATGCAATTGCTCGGTTGCCCTGTGGTTGCACTCTGGTTTGAGTAACTTGAGGGTGTGTTTTGAGGTGTGGATGTGTATCTCCGCCTCCAGTTCCACCACATTCCTTTACCTTCACTTGGTTTGTCTTACAACGTGTTCGTGTTCTCTCTTCCTCGAGGTATCTTTGCAGGAGGTGATGTCATGCAGTGAGAACCCCCAAGAGGGTGCTGTGGGGCACACAACAGAACCGAAGTGGGAGCTACGGAATGAGGGTCATGCAGAAAGGTTCTTCGTGGTGGCTTGCCAATTGAGAGAACAGCATCACCTTGTGGATGTGACTGTGACCCTAGGCCTGAGGAACTACAAAGCCCACAGTGCTCTCCTCGCTGCGATCAGCTCTGTCTTCCGGCAACGTCTAGAGTGCAGGGAGCAAGGTGTGGTGGAGTTGGATGGTGTGACCACACCACGTGGCTGGGAAGCCATTTTGAATTTTGCCTACACTGGGGAACTGTCGATCACGCCAGAGATGGCCGAGGAGGTGTTAGATGCAGCTGAAGACCTGGGCATTCCTCGTGTGGCCGAAATCTGCAAGGCAGCGTTGATTGGGACGGAAACAGAGGACAGGCTGAGTCCAGCTGAAGAGAAGTGGGAGACTCTACGGAGTCTACAGGAGCTTTATGAAGATGGCATTGGTTGGGACCTGGCAGTTAACGCTGAGGGAGATACCTACCAAGGTGATGAAGGCAGAGCAGACAGGAAACCCAGAACAGAGAAAGGGCAGGGTTTGGGGGTGGGATAACGTGTGTGTGTGTCCAGGGCTGGGCTGGCAGAGGTCTTTGGGTTGGGACTGTGGGATCCTGACAGAGATATGACTGTTGGATCTTCTGATCTCATCTTCCCTTCTTCCAGTTCACCGCCTGGCCTTGGCCTGTGGCTGTGAGTTCTTCCATGGCATGTTCACCAGTGGTATGAAGGAATCCTGTCAAACAGACACTCCTCTCTGCACCCGCTTCACCTCAACTGATCTGGGCCTGGTCATCTCTTTTGCATACTCCGGAGTGCTGGTGGGTGGGTGGGATGACCTGTTCGATGCCGCACAGGCTGCTCTGCAGTACCAGGTCTCTGGGATCTTGGAACTTTGCTTGGATTTCTTCCAGCGCCAGCTGAACCCTGAATCCAGCTTGGACATCCTCTCCTTCGCCCGTGCCTACAGCCTACACGAGCTAGAAAATACCGCCGAGAGTTTTGTGTTAAGGAACTTTCCTCATGTCTCAGCCACACCCAAGTTCTTGGACCTTCCGGTCAACCAACTTGTAGACTTCCTCAGCTCTGATGCCCTGTACCTACTCAACGAACTAGAAGCCTTCCAGGGAGCCATCCGCTGGCTGGACACTGACCGGGCTGGACGGATGCACCATGCTGAGAAAGTTTTGCGCTGCATCAGGTTCCCTTTGATGTCCACACGGGAGCTCAAGCAGGTGCGGGCAGTAGACATGATGGCTGCCCCAGGTCGTCTCTATAACCTCCTGGTTGAATCTTTGTCCAGCTTTCCACCAGGCCCTTCCAAGATGGAGCAACTCCCTTGCCGGGTGAGGTACCCGGAGAAGGTGATTGTCATTAGTGGTGGAGACACTCTGGCAAAGAACATGGCCACTCGCAGCCCCAGCCGGGATTTGTGGTTCACCCACCGCTTCCTCAATGGCATTGGATTGGTCAAGCAAGTGGAGTGGCGTGGTCTTGGGGAGCTTCCTGAAGGGCCACGTTTCCGGCATGCTGTGGCGGTCAAGGACAATGTGATGTATATCTTTGGGGGAAAGCGCTATTACGGGACCAGGGACACCATCGGCTCAGTGTTCAAGTGAGATGGGGGTCATGCCTCTTGAATTGGGGTGATGGGAAAGCAGTTCTATTCTCACCAGCAAGCAGCAAGCATTTGCGTGCCGATAAGCCATGATGGGTATAAGCAACCTCCTGGTTTTAGAAGTAGGCTATCTCTGAATGCCAGATGCAAGGGAGTGGTAACAGGATACAGGTAGACCCTCATTATCTGTGGGGATCCATTCCGTAACCCCGCAGATAATGCGGAACCGCGGATGGTGAGGTCCACGTTTATGTAAAAAAGTTAAAAGGGGGGGAAGCGTTTCTTTACCTTTGCGTGGGAAACCAGACCATCTACAGTGCTGTAGGGCAGTCTTTGGAGTACCCTGCAGCCGCTTCCAGGTCATGCGAAGGCCCATGAACCTCTCTTTTGGCCCGAAAATGCATTGCACAAGGGCCAAGGGAGGTGGTTGTCGGCCTTGGCGAGACCCAGAAGTGGCTGCAGGGCACTCCAGAGCTGCAGATGGCGTGGTTTCCGGCACAAAGGTAAAAAATACTCCCCCTCCCCTTAAAAACCTTTTTACATAGTTTAAACAGGACTCAGTATTCGCGGCCATCAGCGAATGGTCAAATCTGCAAATACCGAGTCCACATATAACACAGGTCCACTGTACAGGTATCTTGTTGTCTTGTGTGTACCCTGAGGCATCTGGTGGGCCACTGTGAGATACAGGAAGCTGGACTAGATGGGCCCTTGACCTGATCCAGCAGGGCTCTTCTTATGTTCTCATGATAATGACTATAATTTCATAGGCCAGAGCTGCCGGCCATTGCCTGGGGAAGCAGCCTATACAGTACTCCCCCCATATCCGCTGGGGATATGTTCCAGGCCCCTCAGTGGATACTTGAAACTGTGGATAGGAGCGAACACCCCCTCCATGGTTTCCTGAGAGCCCCCCCCCCACCCTACCTCCCCTGTGGGCAGGCATGCTGCCCCCCAGCTCTTATTTTTCTTTCAGCAAGCTTTGTTTCTTCCTTAAAACAAACAGAGAAGCAGCCTCCATTGCAGGCAAGTAGAACAAGACTAAGTCCTAGAGAGGCTCTGCAAGGTTTCTGTTAACCTTGCAGAGCCTCTCTAGGACTTAGTCTCGTTCTACTTGCCTGCAATAAGCAGCCAGAGGCTGCTTCTCCTGTTTGTTTAAGGAAGAAACAAAGCTTACTGGGAAAAAAGTAAAAGTGTGGATAACTGAAACTATGGATAGCAGATCCGTGGATATGGGGGCCCACCTGTATAGCAAAGGGTGAGTAATAGTCAAAAGAGGTCGGGGCCAAAGGCAGCAGAGAATGCAGGCCTCAGAGACGACATCTTGACATGCAGCGGTCAGAATATCTAGAACTTGGGCTGAAAACGTACCTGTGACGGTTATACAGTGCTCTCGTACCAGCCAATCATAGCCTGGTAAATCCTTGGGGGACAGAGAAAGCTAGGAAGAGCTATTGCATCTCGGTTCTAGTGACAAGTGCTGTGTGGCTATCATCAGTGCAGTCTTAACTGCATTATGGGCACCGATGCGATCGTGACCCATTTCCGGTTTTCCGATGAAACCGGAAGTGGGTCGCGATTGCATCAGAGGGCCGTTCTGAGGTGCGGGGAGGCCTGCAGAGGGGTCCGCAGGCTCCCAGCAACCCCTTGGCGACAGATAAAAAAGCACTTCTAAACTCTTCCCCCCCCACGGCAGTGTGATGCCCCCCTATGCTCGTGGGCCCCCAGGCAACTGTCCAGCGTGCCCAATGGATGAGACGGCCCTGGTGGCTATTGCTTTTACAGTGGACTCAAAGGACCAAGGAATGGCTCTACCAGGGTTGAGTCCCCTAGGTTTTAGCACCCGATAGCCTGGCTGTCAGTAATTGGCTGCCTCAAGAGAATGCAGGTGCCTTGCCCTTCCCTTCCAGGAACTCCTGACTCCCTGAGTGGACTTCTGAAAAAGGGAGGGGCATCTTGACTTTGGCAAAGTGTGACTGTCTAGGAATTTGAGAGCTGTGGAAAGGTGGATGTCGCAAAGCCCTAAGGAAGAGATAAGAACACGTGATGGATATCACACCTAATGAGGGACTTGAGAATTACAGGCCTTGTGATGAGCCCCAGAACAGTGGAACATGAATGGCCAGAACTCAGCCATGGAAGCCATCTGAGTGCCAGGGCTCAGTGTCGGTCTGGTACCAATAGAAAAATAATGACAGTGCCTCTGAGCACGTGTGGAATGCCTTTCCCTCAACCCAGGGCAGCCACAATCAGCCCCCTCTCCACACACATCTTGCATAACAGAAGTCAGAGGGTGAGATTTTCAAGCAATCTGCAGGTTTAATCTCGGCAATGGAGGTTTATAGAACAGAATGTGACAAGATGTGGGGATGAGCATATCAGTGGCAGATGTGGCATCAGTGGTCAGCTGGGTTGAGCATTGGCTGAGGGGTCCACATGGCCAGGCCACCCCCTGAACCCTCAGTACTGATGGCAGTGATAGCATCCAATGCCAGATGGGGGGCACCATGGGGCACGCAAGATTTGGCCCCGGAGCCCCCAGCAACCTGCTTACGTCGCTTTAAGAGGCGGCTAGTCAAATTCATGGAGGGGGGGGGCTGCCTCTGCCAACAGCTGTGAGCCATGCTGGCTAAATGGAAACTCCAGGCTGAGAGACAGGATGCAGCCGAATGTTGAACTGCAGGAGAGGGCCCTTTGCTTCAGCCTCTGTTTCTGGAAGGCACCTGACTGGCAGAATGCAGGGCTGGGCTCTTCTTCCAGGACAGGCTTTGGCTGCTGTAGAGCATCCTGTAGTGGGAGATGTGGAGGGGCCGTAGCTCAGCAGTAGACTGCTTTGTATATACTGACATCAGCCTCCGTCTATGGAACCTCCGGTCCAGGCCTAGTCCAAGATCTCTGAGCAACTGAGGCAGCCTGCCAAATGCTGCCCCCCCCCCAATTACCTGGTGAGTTCTCTTTTCCTCCCACTCCTTGGATTCCAAAAGGAAGAGGAGGGAGGAGCGGAAGAGGAAGCGTAGAGGAAACTGGTGAACCGAGCATCTCCAAGGATGCTCTAGCCCACTACACTCCTCTCCTCCACACTTCCTCTCTGTCCCCCTCTTCCTTTTCCAGCCCAGGGAGTGGGAGGAGCAGTGCAGGCGGTGGGTTGGGTGCCCCCCTGCCAGTTGGCGGCCTGAGTCGGTCTCGTGGATGAGCCAGCTCTACCTCAGTTAAAAGGATCAGGTAGTGGGAGGTGATGGGCAGGACAGACACCTGTATGAAACCTCACATGGCCACTGCCACTCTAAGTAGACAGTACTGGGCTAGATGGATTCATGCTCAGTCTAGCAGCCTCAGGAAACTTCCTCCGTGTTCCCACCCCCACCCCTGCTACAGGTTTGACCCCCTCTGTGGGCGTTGGGAGCGCCTGGCTGACATGACAACTTCCCGGAGTTACTTCCCGGCTGTCCTCCTGGATGGGCTTTTCTACGCGCTGGGAGGCAGCTCCAACGATGCCTATTGCCTGGACACGGCAGAGATCTATGACCCTCAGAACAACGCCTGGAGGTGAGCGATGGGGGGCTTCGTTCTGCTCCCATGATCTAGCCGGTCTGTTTTGCTACTCCTGGCTCTTCTCAAGAGCCAACTGAGGTCGGTGGTTTCCTCTTTCTCATCTTGTCCTTCCCTCACTCCTTACCCCAACTTCTCTGGCTTCAAGAAAAGCAGCCCTTGCTTGGGGACAGCTCTGTTGACAAACTGAATGTGTGAACAGGTTCGTCAGCAGCTGCCTAGCATGGCATCTACAGGGGCAACTTGGACTGTGGGCAAAGAGGCAGGAAAGCTGTGGTGATCAAAGGCTGGGGACCAGCAGCCCCGCAGGAAGGCTGTTTCCTGTCAGCAGGTTGCCAACAGAGAGCTAAATGAAGTGTCGCACGATGGAACTGATTCTCTCTCATGTCCTTTCTTCTGTTCCGCCCTCCAGGCCTTGTGAGCCCCTGCCATCTCCACTCTGTGGCCATGCAGCCTGCGTCCTGGACGGCTTCATCTACGTCTCCGGGGGTAGCGATGGCTCCTGCCGCTGCCACTCATCCCTGATCCAGTATCGCCCGGGGGCACCACCCCTCCCATTGGCCGCCATGCGGGAGGAGCGTGCTGGCCATGCCATGGAATCGCTGGGTGGGCGGCTCTACGTGGCAGGGGGTCTGAGGTGGCGGGATGGCCACGGTGGCTACGCAGATCAACTGGCCTGTGAGGTGTACAGCCCAGGCCCGGACGAGTGGGTGTCCCTCAGTCCTCTGCCACAGGCCCATGTCATTTCTGGCTCTGCTGTCCTGCAGGGGGAGCTCTACATACTGGGGGGCTACAGCCACGACACTTATCGCGACACCCACCTGATTCACTGCTACAACCCCACCCATGACCGGTGGGTCAATGTGGGGACACTACCTCAGGCTTACGCCGACCTCAGAGCTTGTATCTTGGAAGTCCCTCCCTCACTCAGGAAAAAGCAGCCCTCATCCCCAGCAACTCCCAAGATGGAAATCCCTGCTGATCCCTCAACAGAGTCTGTATAAAAGCACTCCTGATAAGCCCAGTGTGAACGGGGGAGAGGGGCGTCTTGATACTGGAATCATTTCATCATTAGCCTCCCTTAATTAAATTCACAAGTCTCCCCCTAGTTTTAGCCAAATCATGCCCTTCCACCCTTCTAAAAAAAAGTAGCTAAGGGGGTCCAGAGCAAGCATTCCTCTTAAGCTAAGCTAAGCTAAGCCAGAGGTCAGCTGCGAAGTAATGAGCAGAATGCCTAGGCAAACAATAAGGAGACTAGGCCTTTCTGATCCCCTGTAATGCATGCTGTAGATAGAGTGGATTCCCCCACTTCCATAACTCTAGAACCCAGGGTGATCTAGTTGGCCACTGTGGGAAACATTTGTTCAGCCTCTCCAACTTCTCTAAAATGGAATTCCTGTCTATATCGCCCTCGCGGAGTGCCACCTTTAATACAGAGAGAAGCAATATGTGCTTGTTCACACATCACTTGATGTGTGAACAAGCTCTCAATCACCTCCATGAGCTGCATCAGAACGTGTGAACCGACTGCACAGAAAAACAAGGAGATGTGAAAAATTCTAGCTGGTGTATTTATCTTATTGCAGCCCTTTCAAATATATAAGCCATCGCTTCATGGTGTGTAGTCAATATATGTGACTCAGGCTGCAATCCTATACACACTTACCTGGGAGTAGGTTCCATTGGATTCAGTGAGACTCACTTCTGAGTAGGGAGGCATAGGAGTGCACTGTCAGCCTTATACCTTTCACAGATGGAATTCCAAGCCAAAACCAACAGGTGAAGTTTTTTTTCCTATTACTGCACTGCTGGCTGGGGGAAGTAGCATCTGCTAAATCTCTGCGGCCTGCTGCACAGCTGTCCAAGGCACAGGGCCACGCCACTGTGAAGCAACAGCAAGGTGGTCAAATACCAGGTAAGGTCTCCCTGCTCTTTCAGAGTGGTGCCCTAAGCAGCTGGAATTACCAGTTATCTTAACTGAGAACTGAACTGCTGAAACCAGAGCTCAGTGCAGGAGCTACGCTCTTCAGTTCAACTAAGCAAGAGATCAGCTGCAAAATAGCCACGAGGTGACGACACAATAAAGCCATGAACTACAGGCTCCAATCTACTAGGTTGCTTTAAAAGGCAAATGATCATAGGGAGTATTTGGATTGTATGAGCAATATGATCGGAATGAATACAGCTCTTAAGACATTTACCTTCCCACGTCAGGTTGTTGACTTCTCAACTGGCCACTGTGGCAGTGCTTTTAACAGTTTCATCTGCAAAAGTACGTAGGTGATAATGCTGATAGCTGGTTCATGCTTATCAAGCTGACGTCCAAGGCACAGGAGTAGGCCAGCAGGCCAGGTTTCTCTGGTCAGTGGGCAACCCCACCTGTCCATATTTCTGAATCAGGCTGACACCATTGCATAGACAGGGTTCCAGTGCCAAGGTAAGAAACTTAACAAGCAAAGCTTGTTCCATCTCCAAGCCAGCAAAGCGCTGCACTAGTTGAATGCCTGATGGTTGGTGCAGCAGGACAAAGCTGGGGATGAAGGACAGAAATCTTATTGCTCAGAGAATTTGCTTCCATGCTGGGTGAGGACAGTTTTTACTTTTAAATGCTGGCAATTTATAATTAAATGCACATGTAAAGTGATATCAATTCTGGGCCCTCCATCCTGTTCAGAGTGACAGCAACACTAACCAGTGGTGACCCCTGACACCGACCAGAAGAGATACTGGGTGTCAGAAACCTTTATTGGCATCACGAATACTGGGTGTCCATGAAGTGTATACTGTATTTCTGCAGATAATGGGCTGGCTGTGCTGCAAATTAAAAGTTAATGCGTTTCTCATGCAGTGGTGCGTGTTTGTTTTTAAACAGGCCAGGGGCACTGCAGGTCTCTACAACAAGGTTATCAAGTTGGAAACATCCCCTAACCTGAGATGCAGGAGGTGGGGCCTGCTGCTGGTATCACATAATTACATCCTTCAGAATGACCAAAACAAAATTTGGTGGCAGGGTGGAGCCCTGCAAGGGGGGGGGGGGATGGAAAGCTGAAAACAAACCAGGGCAGGGAGCATCCTATTTTATTTTTTGAGGAATTTTTCCATTGCAGTATTTTCTTCAGACCGAGTGAAATATTGTTTAAAGCAGCGTTTTAGGCACAATCGTGTGTTGCACCGCTGCACAACTGCTGCCACATCCTCCCTGCAGGCCGGGGAGGGGGCGTGGCTGTTAGCAGCAGGCTGCAGCACACCTAGTATAAACGGGGGGGGGGGCAGCAGAGATGGCTCTCCCCAGCCTGGGGAGCCTCAGAAGTCCCGTTGTGTTACACGTTAATGCTGGGAGGAAGGAAGCCCAGAATCCCGGCGTCTTTTCCTGGCGTTTGACTAGTACCAACGGGTGAAATCTGGGAACCAGAATTCCTGGGGTCTTGTTGTCTCTTGCAGCAGGCGCTTGAGCTGCAGTAGGTGAAAAAGCTACGAGTCCGGCGCGCCGGGGTCCTTCGCTCTCTCTGAGTAGAGAAGGGTGAAGCGTCGCTTACAGGCAGGAGCGCCCAGAGCCAGGAGCCGCCTCTTGGGTGCAGTCCAGGCTCGGGCGGTGCAGCGTGCGCAGCCGGCGCGGTTCCTGCTTCCGCGTCCGGGAACCGCCTGCTTCGTGGCTGCCCGTTGCTCACTGGCGCGGCCGCTTGCAGTGGGAAGCAGCTGCTGCCCCAACCTCCCGGCTCGGAGGCTTCGCCCCCTGTCCGCGCGAGGAGGGGGAGGAGTGGCGCCTTGTGGTGGTTTTCTAATAGCAGCGGCCGGGCCCTGCTTTGCTCCCCGGGGAGAAGAACTTGCTTCCTTGTTCGGGGGAGGAGAGCGAGTGGGAGCCGGATCAGTACAGGTGGGTGGCCAAACACAAGAGGAGGAGCGCAACAGAGTTGCGAGACTTTGTGGCTCCTTCGCCTGGCTGGCACTTGATTTTATGTTTGCGGCGTATCTAGGGCGGGGCTCAAGGTTGCCAACTAACCACAGCCTGGCCGGCTGCTGTGCTTTTTAAACAGCAGAATTTTCCTTTGCATGGAAACAGAAGCGTTTCCTGGCTGGCACACTCTCGCGTCAGCGCATCAAGCTTGTTGTTAAAGGGACAGAACAGATGGTAGTTGATAACCTCAGCAGAACTCTTTGCTTCCCAGTGATTTTTCTCTTATTCCTCAGCTAGTGTGCTTTGCTCCCGGCGTCCTGACAAGTTATATTTGCTGATAATGCGCGACCTTGCACATTGTGCATCGTTTTCTGAAAGGTATTCCAATCCAACTTCTGGGTTGGGGAGATTTGTAGTAGTCACTCTCTCTTTCTCTCAGTTAGGAATAAAAGTTCTCAAAGCTTGCTTTGATCCAAAGGTCAGTCGCACAGCCTATGACTAATGTTGCAGTTCTGTCCAGTGGCACATAATGTAATGACAAGAGCGCCCCGAGCACGTGCAGAGTCTTTCCCTTCCCACTATTTATTTATCCAGGTAGTGGCAATAATAGGATATGTAAGCGATAATCATATTCGGCTTCCATGTTTGAGACATGTAAATGGGGAACTTATTGGGCTGATACCCCATCAAGATAGTCAATTTTCTGAGGTTTGGTTGATTAAATTTGCGTAGATTTTGCCATGAGAGCAAAGCAATTCTCGCAAAGGAAAAAAGCATACGGTATCTTTTAAATGGTGCGCATGTGTGTGGTGGCAAGTTGCATTTAAAAGAGGCCTTCCCCATCTCACTCAGACAGGAGGGAATGCCTCTTCTCATGCTTTTCACCTGCAGCTTTTTGTATTTGTTTTGCAAATAATAAAAAAAAAATCTGCTAGTCATTTAATCTGGGCACCATGTTCTTCTGTTGAGATAAGACTTTAAGCCCAATGTGAGCTTGCAGTTAAGGATGTGCTAGTTTGCCTTTTGCATCTTCTGTTGCAGCTCCCTATGTAGTATGCAAAGCTTTCCATAGCAGGGCAATTGGAGGCAGCAGTGTTGGCAACGCTCCTCTTTAAAAAAATCACATACAGCCAACCTTCTTGCTCTTTGTATCTAATGTCCGACTTACTTTTCCCAGAATACAAATTCATTTCCCAGGCAAGCATTTTCACAGTGAGATCCATGTCATACAGAAAGAACTGCATGCTTGGGGACAGGGTGGGGAGAGAATTGAGGCAGCTCCCTCCTTTGCCAGATACCTCACCACAATGAAATGTGCAAATGTAAGACTGGAGTTTTCCATATGCTGGAGGCAATGACCACAAATTAACAGGAGACTCTAATCGGAATACATGAAGAACATTGTGAACCATACTGGGAGTGGCTTTTGCAAGGCGGTGTGACCCATGAGAAATTTGGACAGAGAAGAAAACACCTGTGCCCCAGATATTGGCTCTAGTCGCAATATGGGGCATGTCGGGGCCTAAGCCCCTTATGAATGGTTGGTTCTCATGAGAGAAAAAAAAGAGACCTTGGCTCACTTCACCACATTCATTCACAATATATTGTGATTTTTAAGGCGATTTTAATGTTTGTACTGTAAATTACTGTTTTAATCGTGGTTTTATGTTTTCTAAGCTGCTTTGGGTGCTGTTCAGGGAGAAAAGCAGGATAAACTTGAGTAAATATTGTCCAATTGCTCCACATTGAGCTCTTGTCTTCCAGTGTGTTGGCCAGTGGGTGCGAAAGTAGAAACATGATTGAGAAGCATTTTTTGGTATTGTATTGATGCCAATACAATACTCCTGCCAACCTAGCAGTTCCAAAGCATGTTAATGCGAGTAGATAAATAGGTACTGCTTGCAGGAAGGTAAACAGCACTCCGTGTTCCAGCTGCATGCTACGCGCTGCGGCAAGGAGAGTCATGCTGGCCACATGACCACGGAGGCGTCTTCGGACAACGCTGGCTCTTTGGCTTTGAAATGGAGATGAGCACCACACCCTAGAGTCGGACACAACTGGACTTAATTGTCCCGGGATACCTTTACCTTTATTGATGCATTTAATTGTCTTAATTGTCCGGGGATACCTTTACCTTTATTGATGCATTTAAATTAAATCAAACCTCTCTCTCCCTTTCAACTAGGACTCCAGCGTTTAGTATACTAACAGCGCAATCCTAACCCAACTTTCCAGTGCCAGTGTAGTTGTACCAACACGGCGCACACTGCATTTTGCAGTGCAGGGGCAATCATGGAGGCCTCTTCAAGGTGAGGGAACATTTGTTCCCTTCCCTCGGGGCTGCACCGGCGCAGGAAAGTTGGTTAGGATTGCACTGTAATTGACTTTACTTATTGAGTTAAAAACCTTTTTATCTAGTGGAAAAGGTGTGCGTGTTTAATCAAATAGCTAATTTTTCTTTAATAAAAGTGGGTTAATGGCTTTAAATGTAAGCATTTTTTAAAAAATGGGCCGTTTTAGCTTTCCTGTAAGAGGTAGTTTGCAAATTCTACTTTCTCTCACGCAGAAGAGAAGGCCTTTTCTCTGTCTAGACCTGGCCTGCGCTGACTTGCTTGTGTATCATTTTAAAATAATGAATGCTTCATTCATCAGGACAACATTCACGAAAGTGCCCTATGCAATTAATCAACTAAGGCTGTAATCTTATGTACCTGGAAGAAGTCTGATCGAAATCACTGGGGTTTACTTCTGAGTAGACATGCCTAGGACTGTGCTGCAAGATTCTTTAACTGAGTGACTGACACGCCCACTTTAAATCATGTAACTGACCACGTGCATTTAGGGGGGGTTGTTCAAATTGGGTTGGGTCAAGCATACTCTCGTTGCGCACATCTTGTCTCATGTGGTACTGGCCGAGCAATAAGAGTATCATCCCAACCGGCCTGGTAACGTATTATGTCATCATTCCCCCAATTGCAATGTTTCTGGCTAGGAGCCTGAGAGAGGCATTTTCTCAGGTCTGTCAAGGCTTATTTAAACCTAATGGCATTCACTTCTTTGGAAGAAAAAGTCTCAGAGGCTACTTTGAGGCTAGGAGACATTTTGTTAAAAAAAAAATCAAAGTATCAAACACAATAGAACGTTGCAGACAGATTTGTAAATTAGAATTTTGTGGCTTGGTTAAATGAAGCTTTCGAAGGCTCTCTTATTCCTTGTAATGCGAAAGTGCTGTTGTATGGAACAATTACTTGTTAATGTGGGTACCAATAGCTGTGTCATGCGCTTTTATTTCTGCAGACGTTTTTGCATCCAGCTGCCTTTTCTGCGAGGCCAATGGATTCCTCTGCCCATCTCTGTGTGGAGAAGCCCTTTCCTTCTGTTCTCACCCTCCAAGGCCTGGAGGAATCCCGGGCCCGTCTCCTGCACCCTATTACCCCTTCTGATTCATGGCAAGCCTTGTTGAAATCCTCCAGCACTCAGAGCCAGCTTCCTTCTGACAGGTGGACGAAACCGTATACTTCAAGCTTCCTGGACTGCAGATGCTCCAACAGGGTAAGGCTGAGTGAATGCTTGTTGGTCCAGGAGCTGATTTGTGTGCAGGTCTGATCTTGAGTGCCCGCCTTGAGCCACCTTGAGTGCCCTTGTTGGTAGAAAGGCGGGATATAAATTCTTTAAATAAATAAAAATAAATCTGTGATGGGTCTTACTGTCATGGCTTCTTTCCCTCTCCCCTTCCCATGGGAAATATACTTTTGTGAGGGTGCTAGAGAGCCACCACCTTGTCAAAAAACAATATTTTTTTAGGGCTGCTTAGAAGGGAGAAGGTGGCAAGCTGCAGCCATGATTTAGATGTTGGTTTTTCCCTTGGGTCTCAGCAAGGTGTGAAAGAGACGGGCTCTAGAGCCAGGATGGTGTAGTGCGTCAGAAGTTAGACCTGGAAGATCCAGGTTCAAATCCCTGCTCAGCCATGAAGCTTCCTGGGTGACCTTGGGCCAGTCACTATTTCTCAGCTTTACCTACCTCACAGGGTTGTTGTGAGGACAAAAAGGAGGGGAGGAAATATGTACACCACTCTGAGCTCCTTGGAGGAAGGACGGTATAAAAATGTGAAAAATAAAAATAAAGCCCCTGGAAAGTTTGACAGGACCTTTGGAACCTGGAAAAACCACTGTGGAGCAGAAGATGCCAAAAGGTATCAAAGAGAGGGCACCAACGCAGTTAATGTTGAGGATGCTGCTGGAATTAGGATTCCTGGTCAGCATTCACACTGGAACCGTGAGGGCCCCACACAACCAGCTTAGTCTAGTTGACCAAACACGCTTTTAAATTCTTAACACTGCTCTCTGAGTCCTGGACTGTTCACACTGAACTCGAAGAAGGAACAGGAGTCTGGGCAGCGGCAGCGCTGTTTGTCTCTATGAGTGCTGCTGCTGGAGCCAATGCTCCTCCCTTCCCACAATGCCTCTGTTCAGCACAGAGAATATGGCTGCCTCTGGTGTAGGGAAGCACTGCCAAGAAGAATTCTGGGATATCCCCACAGGACGATCGCTCTCAAGGGGAATGTGCAGTTCTGCGTTCTCCAGTTCTTAAAATGCGTGTGAATATTATAGCAGTAGGGTTTGCCTTCTCAAATTTTCGTAAGTACCTAATTGTGTTCGCATTAGAGTCTGCATAGCAACATAGCAGAGTCTTGCTGGATCAGTCCAAGGTCCCTCCAGTGCAGAATAATACTGTCTCTCACAGTCAGGGTTGACCTGAGACTTCTCGTTTCCTGAGGTGGCGTTATAAATACTGCCCCCCCAACCCTGTAATGCACCAGGCTTTGCTCCTCCTACTTCCTGGATTGGAAGAAGAAGAGGGGGGTGGAGTCGAAGCGGAAGCCTGGAAGAGAGGGGTGAGCTAGCATGTCCCGCTCCACCCCCCTCTTCCTATTCCAGTCCTGGGAGTGGACCAGCAGCAGTGGGGCTGAATGAGTGGCTAGAGGTGGGCGCCCCCTGCCAGCTTGCTGCCTGTGGTGAGTGGCTTAGTCAGCCTCCTAGGTGGGCCAGCACTGCTCACGGGGTCTGGCCAGATGCTCCAGGAAGGCCACAAGCAGTGCCTGGAAAGCAGCAGCCCTCGCCATGGTAGCTTCCCAGCAGACGGTATTCAGTGACCGCCAGGGGCGTCGACAAAGAGAAGCGTGCGGGGCGGGCCGCCCGGGGGTGACGCGTGCACAAGGGTGACGCGCGTCCCCCCCAGCACTTACATTTTGTTGCTGAAGCTGGGCCCGTCTGCCCGCCCTCGCGTCCGTTTGGCTCCGAAATGAGCCGAAAACAGCGCGGGGGGGGGGGGTGCTCTGCGCCTGCGCGTGACGTCACGCGCGGGGGCAGAGACGCGTCCTTAAAGGTGATGCGCGCCCCCGCTCTGGGGTGACGCGCGTCCCTTTGACGCGACTGGTGACCGCTGCGCCTCTGGGAGGCTCCATTTAGCTGTTGTGGCCAATAGCCAGTCTTTTTTTCCCTTTAGTTTTTGGGATCGCCTTGTAACGTCCTCTATGCCAGTGGCCCACTGCCGCATCTTGTGCTACTGAATTTGATAAGTTAATTGGTGCATTGTGTCTGAAACGACTTTCTCCTGCCTGCCTGAATTTGCTGCCGGTCGATTTCACTGAGTGACCCTGAGTAAAAGGGGGAGAAAATTCTTGCTCTGTCCACATCATGTAGCACTTGATGGACCTCTGTCATGAGTGTGTCCCCTTTCCCAGTTGTCTTTTTTACTAAACTTCTCTCCCTCCAGCTGAGGGTGGTGGGTAACAGTTTTAAAGATAAACTGTGATTTCTGGCTCTTGACACCGGCTGTTCTTTCTGCTCTCTCTTCCAGGTAGCGCCAGATGCTGGAGACGGAGTCAAGAAACCTCTGTCCTTCTCTGAACCGTTCTGGTTGGAGAATCCCCTCCTGAAACAAACCAGCTCTGCTCCCCTCACTTTTCAGGGGCTGGAGGAGACCAGAGCTCGCCTGCTGCGCCCCCTTGCCACCTCCACCCCACAGCTGGCCCCTCTGAAGTCTTTGGACACACAGTTCCATCTCCTATTGGATCCCCTGGAAAAACACAGTGTGCAAACTTCCAGTGGGTCACCACCAGATCACAGCGCCCAGAATGAAGTTCCCAGACCACATGGTGACCTGGAGCAGTCACAGCTCAGAGTAAGGCTGAAATTGGTGCGTGAACTCAGGAAAGCAGTGACCACTAGTAGGAGTGTTGTCAGGGCAACCAAAGGATTGATTTCAGAGGTTTCAACTCCAGTACGCTTGACTGGTTGGAGAGGGTAGGCCAGGTGTGTGCAAGGAGGAAATAGGGCTTTGGGCATGGTGGGAAATAAAATTCCATATACTTTCCGGAAACCATCCCAGTCTAAATTGTGTGCATTTCTTTTCACAAGAATGTTCACAGCTAGGACTGTGGGATTGTTGGAGGAAGCTCTCGTCCTCATTTGCAGATTGTTGCCATGTTTTTGACTTTGGTTTACAAACCACACCTTGAAAGTGTAGCCAAGTCTGTCATCGATTTCTCCTGGGGAGCAAAATGATCAGTTTCTTCATCTCTACAGTGGAGAAATTGGCACAAGCTCCCAGCCTATTTATAAGTAAACATCTAATGATTAAATCCACAAATGACACGTTGTGGTTGTAGTTGCATAGCCAATTGCAAGATGTGATGACAATGTACAAATTAGCCTGCTAGCCAATCACTGGCAAGTACATGCCTATGTGTTTAGTTGGGTGCATATCCAATTAGTTTTTCCATATGCCGTGGACTGATACACAATTATCTTCACTTTTAGAATGAAAGGGACAATTTTACTGTCTCGTGGGAAGTTCTGTAGTGTCTGGTGCAGGTGGAGGATGAAACTGAGCAATGGGGGTCTAGGTTATGAAATGTAAATGCAGGACAAAGCCTTAATTAGGACTCGCTAACAAAGCAACATGGTAAGTAAACTTTGAAGCTTTCCAGAAAATTCCATCAGGCTGAACGCTGGGTAGTACCAATAAAGGCTCGGCCTGGCTTTTGGCTCTTGGATTTTATTCTCATCCAAAATTTGTGTAGGTTATAGAATGAACAGTGCCACCTTAATCAAATCCAGGACAACAGTGTTCAAGAGGTTTTTGTTTTTCTTAAAATGTTCACATCTAATTTCTCATTATAGCAATGCAGTAATAGGCACCAGATCACCATGTTCATTATCAATGAAACGGAGTCACTCACAGACAAGACGCGGGTTTCTGTCTGTTTGGGGAACTCTCCAGGAATGTTCCAAAAAAAAAAAAAGGCTTAACCTCCCCCCCCCCCCCGCAAATAATCCAAGATAGTCCAGTAATGTCTAACAGCACAATCCTGTGTAAGGGCCCCCAGCCAGATCCTGTGCCCAGGCTGCCCGTTGACTGGCGGACAAGAGGTCTACTCGGGGAAGGGGACGAGCGTACCCTTCCCCGGGTGTAAATCGGGGTGGGCCCTATCAGCCTCTTCGGATTTCTGGCAGCTAAATAGCTGGCGGAAGTAGAGGAGGCCGTGTAACGGTGTAGCCGGCCCGGCGGGGACGGGGATATGGCAGGAGCCATCCCAGGCCGGCTAGGCCAATGCCCCCCCTCCCTCACCGAACTGCCCCCGCACCCACCAGATCTTGACCTTTGTCCTCCGGCGGCCGCCCGGGCGTTCCGGTGACGGAGTGAGGGAGGCCGGCCTCTGTGACGGCCTCCCTGACTCCCGAGTAGTTGCAAACGTGCTTTGCTGCACGTTTGTGACTGCTTCTGGTGCCGGAGCACTCGCTCCGGCACCGGGCGCGTCTTCAGGATTGCGCCCTAAATGTGGGTACAGGAGCCACAGAAGGTTAAGGTCAGCTGAGCTTGAACCTGGGAACTTCTGCATGCAAAGCAAGTGCCTCCCCACCACTGCAGGTACAGCCTGCCCTTCCCCACTGAAACATGTGTGCTTTCTTCACAGTGGGATGAAGACGGGGATTTGGCTGATGTGATGCCGGAGTACATTCTGACAGCTCCGCAGGACAGCTTGAAGGAGCAGCCAGAAGAGGAAGACCCCGCTGGAGATGCAGTGCCAGTGGAGAGCGAAGAGCAGGACGTGAAAGAAGAGAAGGTAGGAAGGCTGGTTGTAACAGGAGCCGGGACTCCTGGGTAGGAGGTTCATTCCAAGGTTGGACTTGTTTATGCGATACTGTGCCTTGACAGCACAAGTGCAGAAATTACTACAGAATGTGGTATTGTCCACATAATAAAGTGCACTAAAATAAAATAAGTACTGTAAATAAAACCATTCAGAAGCCATAGCAGCGAGTGAACCTCCAGTTGAGGCAACAGAAATAACATTTCAGGTCAAAGGCAGTGCGGAACAGGAGAGGCTCTGGTTGGTGCCAAAACAAGGAGAGATGGCATTTCCCTGGGGGAGGGAGTTCCACAACCTGGGGGCCACCGCAAGGAAGGCCCCTTCTCACGACACTGTCCAGAGCACCACTGCTAGCGGTGGAACATGCAGAACGGCTTGCGACCACCTTGAGGGGGCGAGGGGCTTCATGTAGCACGAGGTGGTCCTTCACATTGAGCATTATGAGTACATGTATTTGAGTCTGGATTTACTGGGTAATGGGGAAGGACAAGAAACAAATGCAAAGTACTGGAACTTTGCACCCAATCCCTGGGCAGTTTATTCTACCACATCTTGTGGGAATTAGGCTTGACAGTGTGCACACAACAGCAGCTGATCTCTTTAGCCATGAGGTTTAGAAACTTGAAAACCGAGATTTCCATTTGGAAATGAAAAATGGCAGAAAATGAAAATGGAGATACGGTGCTTGGCAAGCTGAACCAGTTTGGTGGTCTGCCATACAAACGTGGCATAGGTATTGCCAGTGTCCTCTTGGGGAGAGCAGAGAGAAGTCTGCTGGATTCCTGTCTCTTTTTTTTTCCCGGTCCTGAAAGCAGCTGAGTAGGGTGTCATGGATGAAGGAAGCCAGAGGCTTTCATCTAGCTTTGAGTGGATTATTTAGAAGTTGGGATAGTGGACTCATGGTTTCTCTTCTGTGTGTCGGTCTGTCCATCCAGGGGACTAGAATAGTGAAATTTAGAGGACTGGAATCTGTGGGAATCTTTCTAATCTATCTTCTGTTGTTCTCTCCTCCCTGCTCCATTTTAACATTTCCAGTTGAAGTTGGTGAGCTTGGCCTGCTGTTCTCTGATGGAGGGGCCAAAATTTGGGAGCCCTGCAGGGGAGCTGCAGGAGGCCCTGGAAAAAGTGTGCGAGAACCTGGCGGAGCGGGAACCAGAATTTATCCTCAAGGTACGAAGGGAATGCGGGGTGCCTGCATTTCTGGGTTGCATCCAAAGCCCTAGGAGGAGAGTGAGGCATTGTGGGAAAATCAGCACCACAGGCCAGTTTGGCTCTGAGGACCATGCGCCACTTCCGTCTTTCCTCCGTGCATGTTTAGCTCAAATGACAGGAGTCCTTTTCTTCAACTTGACTATCATTCTCAACGACCGCTATTGACTGTCGCACTATTATATAGTGTTATATTATAGCCATTGAGGGTATAGTCTGTTGTTATAGGATAGCCCACTGTAGTAGAGGTTGTTGGACTTATTCTTAAATTGTCCCCTTGTGAGAGGAGAATCAGTTTTTGAAAAAATCCTACTATATGGAAACTTGCACACTCGGAGAGCTATGAAAAAGACCACTGAGTTGTCTTAAACGTTCCTCCTTGGTTCCAAGTTTTCTTTTGATGGAGTAGGCTTCCGTCAGCATCCGTCTTCTCCTTGTGACCGTGAGAGCCAGAAATGGAAGCATGCTTGTAGGAACCAGTCCACCCTGGAACTTTTGGCGTCAAACTGAAATGTCTCTGTGCAGTGCCTCTCGCACTAAATGAGAATACTGTGCACCACCCATGCAGAGCCTGGGAAACCATGCGTAGGAATAAAGGCAACGGGAAACTGCCTCTTGACACAAATGCAGAGCAAAAGTACCTTGCTTCATGGTGGGATAATCTTTGGATGTGGCTGGCCTTGCATTAATCTTCCTCTTATACATATAAATCTTCCTGACAAATTAACCCCTCCAGGGCACCCCTGGTCCTTGTTTAATTTTCTTTTTATCATCTTCTCATTTTCTCTCTTCATTATAGGTCGCCCTGTACACTCGTCAGGAACTGAATATCCGCAGCACAGCTAATTTTCTTCTGGCGCTGTCTTCCCGCCTCCTGCCCTGCCGCCCATACCTGCGGCGCTATTTCTGCCACACTGTGCAGCTCCCTTCGGATTGGTTGGAGGTGGCCAGGCTCCACCAGGTAGGAGGACACTTGCACACTCATTCGTGCTTCTCTCTTGCCTGTCTCTCTCTCTTTCTCCCCCCCTCCCAATTCTGTCAGCTTTGGGATTTCCCAGAATCCTGCAGCAGGGAGTTCCAGCAGTGATCCAGGAGAGTTCACTGTCGTATATCCTCTACTTGTCAGATGATGGCATGATTTCTCTCTCTCTCTCTCTGTCTCTCTCTGTCTCATAGAGCCTAGCAGGGGAAGGAGAAGCTCTGGCCCCAATGCCTTCATGCCTCCGTGCAGCAATGACTGACAAGTTTAAGCAGTTTGATGCATACCAGCTAGCCAAATACAACACCCGCAAAAGCCGGGGGAAAAAATGTCATTGGCGGAAGACCAAGAAGGTGGGAATGGAACGTCTGAGTTAAAGACTTGCTTGTTCTTCTTTTTACATGTAGAGTAAATGTCTGCTGTCTCTGAATTTTCCCCTCTGTCTCTGCTCCCATGTATTGGCAGAGCTGCTATGATATTTTTAACTACTTGAGGGGCTGTAAAGTCTGCAGTTGAAGAATATTCCAAAGAGCAAGGGTTCTGTGAGGGAAGGGAGCAGAAATTTGTTGAGAGGAGAAAACCCTAGAGGTAAAAGGAAGCAAATGTTGAGCAGGCTCTGCAGACAAGTTGGAAGGATGCAGGCGAGGGAGATTTTGGTGAGGTGGGAGCTTTGAGCCCGGTGACAGTGAGGCCAAAGTGGCTGCAATATGAACTTTCATATGTGATGACTAGTCGGAAATTGTGCCCATGTGAGAGATGGGAATCAATCTTTGAAAAATCTTGATATGCACAGGAGCTGGACGTTTTTGAGGGCTGGAGAAACACACTGAATTGTTGTTGTCTGCTCTTTTTTTATCCGTTGTGTCCCCTTTGGTCATCTCTCCCAGAAGGTTTAGTATATACGCCTGCACCCAGATTGTTTGGTAACCATTTTTTGTTCACAGAGGGATCTAGTCGCCCCTCACCGAAGCAACTGGAGAACTCACGCGGTGGCTTCTTACAAGCCTCTTGCACGACAGCTAGAGGCTCTTGAGACCATTGTAAGTACTGCCTGGGAGAATAGAGGCAGGTGGGACCTGGGAGCCAGGCCACCCCCTCACCAACAAATCTATCTTTTTGGGCTAATGGGGGGGCAGAAAAAGTTGACACATGGGTTTTGTGAAGTCTGAAGTGTTTGGGAAGCCAGCAGATGAAATGCACACAGAACTGCTGTGGAGATGCAAAGGGACTTGAGGCTTTTCTTTGTCCACTGTCACATCTTCTACAGTTTCACGGGAACTCGGAGTCCAGAGAGGCGCCTCCAACGGCCCCCAAGGGTCTCTTGTCTTTGAAAGCTTTGATCCAGCGCCTTCATATTTGTGAGCCAGCCCAGCACGTGATGAGTCTCCTGGGGCGCAGGTGAGGGTGCCCAAATACTGCTGAAACCTTATGGCCAGTGAAAGTACTTTTTGATTCCTGAGGTTCTTCTCGGGTATAACCTGTGAACTTCCTCTGTTCTCATGAGGGCTAGCAACTTAATTTTAAAAGCAAGCTGCCATGAGCATGGACTCTGGGCAGCTATTGCAATATGCACTCATGATGAAACACACTTTCCTTCCCACTGCGTCCGCCCACCCCTGCCTTTTGTCCTCCTGCAGGTACCCCTCTGATCTGCACGCCTTCTCCCGAAGCCGCCTTCCGGGGCCCTGGGACTCCAGCCTTGCTGGCACTCGCATGAGGCTGCCGAAACCGCTCACCTGGGAAAGGGAGCTGAGCCAGCGTGGGAACAGCGCCATGGTGTGGGAGGAGCTGATAGGTACTGTGCCTGCAGTCTTTTCACCTGTCAAAATGTGACCACTCGAAATCCTCTGCCAGTCCCATAGCAAAACTGTAGACAGTCTCGAAAATCCCCTCGGGTATCGGAGATGGTTTGGGTGATACTTGACCGTCCGGATCAGCCCCCCCCCCACATGTAGAGAGACTGCCCATCCCAACTGCCTACCCCAAGTGCGATTAATTGGCTCCTGAGCAAGAGGAAATAGAGCAGGACAGTGTGTGTCATGTACACTTGTGTCCTTAAATGCATGCAGCTAATCAGGATGTTGGAAGTATCGTCCAAACAAGCCTATGGTTGGAATGAAGGGGGGGGGGGATTTGTGCAGTTCAGCTTTTGCCTGTAAATGTTGCAATGAAGGCATATTGTTCTCCCCCCCCCCACAGCCATGTCCCACAAACATATTTAGCTGTCTATAAGAGGTGTCCCTATACCAGATTTAAAACTATTGCATATTTTAAAAACAGAAACCCTCTAAATGGAATGGAATCTAGGGGGTAAAGCTGACTTGGTTACCAGAAGGAGTTACCAGACAGGCTGTGCAATCCTATGCACACTTTCCTAGGAGCCAGCTCCATTGCACACAATGGAACTTACTTCTGAGTAGACATGCATAGGATTGTGCTGTGAGGTATGACGCAAAAAGCTCCCCAAGTGTGGGAACGGCAGGAACATGCAAAGTGGCAGTGGTGCAGGAGTGCTGCAGGGTGCCTGTGGGGCTGTGGTCGTCTTGTGTGCATTCTGAGTTTTCATGGTTTCACTGGAAACCGGAACCACCTTTTTTCTTTTCTCTCGAAGGAGTTTCTAGTCCTCAAGGCTGCCCAGCAAAATCTTAGAACTTGAGGGGAAGAGGCATAAGTCAGCGGGTGTGTGTGTGTGGGGGTTGGTGGAGCTCCACATCCCTCCCGCTACTAGCAAAAATCAAATATAAGCCTAGCCCAGGGGTGCACAACTTGGAAGTAGGTGGGGGCCAAAATGAATAGGCCAAACTTCTCCGGGGCCGCACGGGGTGTGTGTCAAGAAACCGTGATGTCACTTCCTTAGGAAGTGACATCACAGGGGGGCGTGTCCAGGAACCGTGATGTCACTTCCTCAGGAAGTGACATCACAGGGGGCATGTCCATGGGCCGGAAAATATCCCGAAAAGCAACATTTTAATAAATAAATAAATTTATAATCTTGTTTTTTAAAACATGTATGTTTAAACTTGTTTCTGGTTTTAAACCAGTTTTTAAAGGAAAATATACATTTTTGGGAATTTTATGACACATGGCTCTGCAAAGCTTCTTATTCCTGGGCAGATATATTTATAATTGGGGCCACCTGAAGACCCAAGAACACCCCCAAAATGGCAGCACAAGCAAGTGAATAGCAAGTTCTGGCCAAACAAGCAAGTGCATGATAGAAATTACCTTTCTGGCTTCATACCAGGCTGGATCACCTCCCCCTTGAATCATTTTCTCCCAATGTCTCAGTGTGAAAAGCTGCACCGTAAAAACTATATGAGGAAACTGCCTCTTAACTGCAGAAATATCAACCATTACAGCTACTATGTCCAAGTGAACTGGATTACGTTTTGGTAGCTATTTGCTTATTTTTCAAGCTTACCCCCTGCAAAAAACCCAAACTAGCTACCAGACTTCTAAGATAAGAGGAGTGCTTCTTCCCAAATCAGATCAAGGTCCTGGTGAAGTTTTGTGGGAAGCCCAGTAGTGTAACTACCCCCTTCTGTTTATTCATAGCTCTTTTTATGCTTTGTTCTGTCCAGAGGCAGGGCTTTCTGTACATGTTTTGGCCGGGGCATTCAGCTTGAAGTGCCAACATTTTTTGGAAAACGAAAAGGGATTTTTGGCAACTGGAGGCGATGACAGCAAGTCAAGCAAATAGGTTTCCTCCCCCCCCCCTTTTAATCTCCCAGCCCCGCCGCTCATTCCATTCTTCGCCTCAAGGCGTCCTACGGACCTTGCAAGCCCTCCAGGCGGGAAGGTCCTCCTGTGTTCCGCTATGCCGCAACTCCTGTAGGCCCCCTATCTGAGCGTCACGAGCGCGTGTTTCGGCATGGCCGGGCCAGCTCGCAGCTCCCCGAAGGAAAGGAAAAGCGCTGGCCGCTTCGAAAAGTGCAGGAGGAAAAGCGCTGGCCGGAGCCAACACGCAACTGCTTCTGGAGGGAGGGAGGGAGCTCAGGGAGCCTGCGCCGAGGAGAGAGCCTCCCCTGGGCCCCTCCTCCCCTGGACTCGGAGGAGAGGACGCGGAGCAGGGAGTGCGCCTGCAACGCGCAGAGCTACAGTTGCGCCGGGGTGGAGGCGGAGTGTTGGTGGTGGAGGAGGGGGGGCGCTCCACACCCCGGCGCGCTCGGCAGGCCCCGCCCGGCCGCTCCACAAGGCTCTGTGGAATTTGCGAGCGCGGGCTTCCTCTGCTGACTGAAGCAAACTAGTTCAGCTGTGAAGGTGGACAGTCTTTGCTTACAGAGGCAGCGTGAGGCTCTTTTCCATTTTGGAGGGCAACGCAACACTGATTCCAAGACACTGATTCCAAGACAGGGGCAGAAACAACTTGCGAGCTCTGGCTTCCTCTGCTCCCGTTCAGGCAAAGGCAAACACACACGCTGCTTCCGCTTTGGGGGAACGCTCTTCCCAGCGCGGACTCTTCTAATCCAGCCACTCTTCCTTCGCGCCTCTTTACCCTCCTCCTGGCCAACGCGCGCGCGCGGCTCATTCGGCTCTTGGCTGAACGCCAGGAGACTCAGCTGATTGGTGGCGATCAAAGCGCTGCCTGGAGTCTCCTGGCGTCCGGCCAGGAGCCGAATGAGCCGCGTCAGGAGCAGCATGAGCGGCAACTGAAAGAACTGCAACTCCAATGAAAGAGCGGGCAGGCCCGCGAAGAACTTGGAGATCCCAGAGAGCGCCCGCTCTCTGGGATTTTCTTCGCAGGCCACGGGAAATCGTCAGGGGGACCGCATGCAGACCGCGGGCCGTATGTTGTGCATCCCTGGCCTAGCCCTTGGGGCCTTATCTGAGGCACTGCTTCACGTCCCTTTCTTGTCATGAAGTGTGGTGCATGGACATCTCTTTGGGCTCTCAATGTGTCCCTGACTTACGTTGCTGCTGCTGTCTTAGTCACATATTCCTTGTTAACTGGTGGTTGCGTGCTTTTTTGCAATAGTTTTAATGCATGTTTTGTGTTCTGTTGCTGCAGCTTGAGGGACAGGAAGGCTTTTTAATTGTTAAATGATCTTAAATGAAATAAATGTAAGGTAAATGTACACAGGGTAAATGTTGACCTTCCTGCAGAGTAGGTGCCCACGAGTCTGTTCTTCTTCCCGCAGATTCAGGAAAACTGCCTTTCATGGCCATGCTGCGTAACCTCCGCAACATCGTGCAGGCTGGGGTGAGCGAAAGACATCACAAGTGCCTGCTGAAGCGCCTGGAGGACAAGGTAAGGCCTTCTTCCCTTTTTGATGGGGACGTGATAGGAGCAACCAGGAAATAATATAAAACGCTACTCTAGCATGACTGAGAAATGGAAACCAGGGTGAGGATCCTGCAGAAAGGAGATGGTGCAGCTCATAACATCTTCCACTCAGTATTGTGGGACGTGGCTGGAATCTGGGGTATGAGACTGGGCAAAACGTTACTTCCTGCTCTTCTGATCAGGAAGTAATCGAGAGGCCTCCTCCAACCTCCTCTGTGTGTTCTCAGTAATAGCAAGGCTGCCAATGCTCCACATGTTCCTGTTGCACATATATTTATTTATTTTTATTTATTTTTCACATTTTTATACCACCCTTCCTCCAAGGAGCTCAGAGTGGTGTATATATTTCCTCCCCTCCTTTTTGTCCTCACAACAACCCTGTGAGGTAGGTGGGGCTGAGAGATAGTGACTGGCCCAAGGTCACCCAGGAAGCTTCGCGGCTGAGCGGGGATTTGAACCTGGATCTTCCAGGTCTACGTCCGACTCCCAAACCACTACACCATCCTGGCTCTATATATGCTCCTATCGCAGGGATTGGCTGTATGCTAGTTAATAGTCTGTTTTCTCTCCATGCATTAATAATGGCCTTTTCTCCCACCTGCATTCTTCCGTCATTCCCAGGACGCTGTCATTCACAGCAGACAGCTCCCTTTTCGATTCCTCGCCGCCTACAAGGTCATCCAGCAGCTGGAGAAGGACCTCGAGGAGGAGGGTGAGGCCTACATAATAGGGTTTGACTTTTTATACCCTGCTCTGTCCTGCAAGCCCAGGGTAGCTTGATAAATTATTTGTTTTCTAACCCCCTCCCCTTTCCTCTGCCCCGCCCCTTTTGCAAGTCTGACGAACAGTGCAATCCTGTCTGGCTAGGTTGAGAGCCCACGCTGCATCCTATCCCAATAGGACGTAGTGCCGGCGCAGCTGGGACTCTCCTTGGGTGAAGGGGACGACCCCAAATACCCCGAATAGAACAGGGAAGAGTTGCCCCATTGGCAGGGTGCAGAGGGGGCTGGTTGTGGCTGAAGGTGTCTCCTTTGCCCCAACAGGGCACCCCATCCCTTCAAACGCATGCCTCATCAAAAAGATCCTGAAGAGGTTTGGACCACGCCTCCCAGGACCGAGGAAGGAGATTCGCAGTCGTCGGGTGCTGCGTGGCGCAATGGAGGTCCCAGTCATCTTCCAGTTGGTGAAATGTGAGAAGAAAAGACTGCTGAAGTCTAGGTAGAGCTGGAGCTGCTGGGGCCGTTCTTAAGACTGAATGGTGGATGTGTAGAAGATGCGAAAGGAAGTCTTGGGCTACATAAAGAAGTCAACAATCGCTCTTCTCTGGCAACCAGCTAGATGCTGCTGGAAAGCAGGGCATGATGGCAAATGCCCACTCCCCTTTTGGTGCCAGCATTAGAGTTGGTGGTATATTACTACTGGACATGGAGGCTTCATTTTGTTAGCATGGGTAATATCTGTTAATAACTGTAAACGTGCACAGAGTACTCCGCTGTGATGACTTCGTCCATTGCAGGGTGCAGCCAGTAGACCCTTCTGTGTTGTTTTGGCTTTTTTTCATTCATTGGCCTGTTTTTGTCTCTTTCATTCACAGAGAATTTCGTTACGGGCATGCTATCCTGCAGCGTTACCGTCAAGCGTTGGAGACGGCGATCCACCTGGCTGTCCGGCACAACGTGCCCCCTATTGGTGGCCGCACTCTCATCTTGATCTCTTGTGAGCCCAATATGAGTGTGCCTTTCCTAAAAGCCCCGGATCTCTGCTTCCCTGACCGCTCCCATCTTTCTGCTCAGAGAGAGATCAGCAAACGTCTCACGGTTCGTAAAGAGCTGTTTCCATCTCTCTCTCTCTCTCTCTCTCTCTCTCTTTCATTGAGCTTTGATAGAGGAATAGCAGCCAAGAATGAATAGAAAGTGATCCTCTTTCAGTAATGACTCTCACCTTATTCTGTGACAAAAACAGCTACCACGTCCCCTGCAAATATAGCATCTGTTTTATGCCGCCAAGTCCTTCCTCTTCAGTAATCTCTTCTTTGTACAGCAGCACATTGGGCATATCTTTTAAAAGTAAGAGAGATCAGGGCTGACTCCAGGTTTAAGGAGGTTTGGGGCATGGTGGGTGACCTCTCATGGGCCTGTTCCTGCCTGGATGAGCCCCTCCTCTGTACTATGGCCGGCCCTTGGTTTTTTTTTCATCCTTGACAGCCCAGCATCCAAAATAGTGTTGTAGCACTCATGCTTGTGCAGGGCGGGATATAGGTGCACCTATGTGCCCATACAAGCACACACAGGGGAAGGAGAAAGCAGCGGGGAGTCGTTCTGGTCGCTGAGCAGGAATAACCACTGCTTCGTGCTGTATTATACCTGCAGTCCCAACACCCTGTGTAGAGACGTGAAGAATCTCCTACCATTTCTCCCTGTTGTGGCATTTAACATTGGCGATGTAGCTTGCTTCCATATCTCGCAAGCAAGACTAGGCTAATCGCAGTTCTTCACCTGCAAGCGAAGTCCAGGACTAATTGGGGTGATGGTTCCCCTCCCCCTGCCACAGTGGTGGCTCTCGAAGGGACTAGAACCTTGCCTCTTTTGAAGAAAGATGTCTTTTTCTCCAGAAACTGGACGTAGCCATGCTGTTGGGCTCCATGGTGTATTCTGCCTCTGAGCGGGCCCAACTCCTCCTCTACAACCAAGCTAAGAATGCGGGGCGGCCTGTGCCCATGACGGGCTCTGTGCTGAAGGATGTGGAGACCCTGCAGGCTCAGGTAAGGCCTGGAATTGTGTAACTGGGGAGGGGGGTGTTCCGCGTCTGCCTTGTAGGCGGTATGACTTCAGGGAAGATGTGACTTTCTGGCCCTCTTTCTCCTTAGGACTCTCCATGGGGTTTCTCCTTCATTCACTTCTGAGCATGTACAGAATGCATTTTCCTTTCTGTTTAAGGGCTGGGTTAATATATCTCCAGTTAAAGGGAAAAACCTTTTGAGGCACCTTTTGGATTCCCAATGTTTTCTTAAGTGGAGGTCTTCTGTCTTCTCTCTGCTGATGGATGGTGGCCACTTCACAGTTTTTTACCTTCTTGGGTCACAGCCTGGACTAAGTTGTTGTTGTTGTTTTTAAAGTGGTGTGGGGGAGGGGGAAGAGAGAACGAGGATCTGCACTCAAACTTAAACTGGTTCTACGTTGGCTTGGACTGTTGTGGCTTCTTGCCCAGATCCTGGGAATTAAAGTGCTTTGGGTGGGTGGGGGATTCTGAGAGTCCTCTTAGATCTCTCTGTGTCCCAGGCATGCAGTACTACAAATCCCAGGGTCTCCTAGATGGAAAGACGGTCTATTCAACCAAAAAATGCCTGTAGCATAGCTATGCAAAGACAGGAATATGCATATTAATCAAAACTGACGGCCCAATCCACACTAAGGAACGCGCCAGCAGAACGCGTGTTGCCCTGGTGTGCGCTGTCGCAAATGTGCCGTAAAGTGCTTTGCAACAGCGCGATAACCAGGCGTGCTGGCAGGAAGGCCAGATCCTTCCCGTGTGCACCCATGGTCATCTGGATGCCAGACGAGGCAAGTCCAGCGTAGGGTCAGGGGGGAGTGCTGGGGTGGAAGGATCGTGCCTGGGAAGGGGTGGGATCAGTGGTGCCAGCATGCACCATATTCAGACCCCCTTCCCGGGCCTGATCCGCCTGCACAGGTGGACGTGGACTTGCGCCAGTGATGTTGCTGGCGCAGGTCTGAGTTGATTGATTCCGACTGCTGGGGCTTACCAGGGGCAAGGGGACCCCTTTACCCCAAAGAGACCTCCTGCAGCCAGAACTCCCCTGTGGGATGCAGCACAGCCCATGCCGCTGCCTCGCCTTGTGGGGAATTGTGCTGCGAGTTTCATGTTCTGCTTTGGGCCTGGGAAGGTTGAGACTATTGCTCTACCTCCTGTTCTCCCCCTCCACCTCCAGCAGCTTGTGTTGTGATTTCCTCCCATGAAAAGCCAGTTCGTATGACCCGCAGCAGTATCACGTGGCAAAGCGTCTCCTGGACTGTACCGCCTCAGGCTGCGAGGAGAAATGTTCAGCCCAGCATCCTCCCTGACAAGCCATTGTCCTATGTTCAGGGAAGCTCCCCCCCCCCCGCTACAGGGAGTGCTCGCACACACACCCCACATAATTCCGTTTCTGGCAGCCTGAACTTGTACAGCCCAGGCAAAGCTTTGCTGGCAAGTATTAAACTGGCCCTGAGAACATGATGCAAGGACGGGAGCCTTGTAGGAGCATGTGCGTGTGCACTCAGATCTTTATTCTTCACTGACCCGCTTCCTTGTGCACAAGATGTTCTCTCTTGTGTTTTGGCGCCTCCATATCTCCTTGCTAGCAGCACCTCCACGCACAAAACGGCCACTCATGCTTCCCCTTGGTGCACAACGGCCTAGTGACACTTGCTGTCTTCTGTTCCCACCTCCTAGGAGACAGAATGGGACCTGAGCAGAAACCTTCGCCTCCAGGATGTCCTCATAGATCTCCTCGCTCGGCGCCAGCACGTGAGTCTTGGCGGGGCTTCTGACACGTTAATGGCAGGTTCTTCTGACAAGTGACATGTTAATGGCAGGTTCCCCAGGCATGCCAGTTCATGGGAAAACCTTGCGGGAACAGGTGCTCTTAGAGGCCACTCATGTGCTCTGCAGGAGATTCATGCTTGCAGGAGCCGAGGAACGCTGGGCCTGACCATGGGCCACCGCCAGGTGTTCGGAAGGCTCCTGCAGGCTCTGGACACTTTTATTTTCCTTCTCTGCTCCAGGTGGACACGATCCTCTTGCTGAGCTTTCTTCCCGCAATAATACGGCATTCTAACCTGGAGCTCCATCAGTACCGCCACCACATGGTCCCGAACTGCCTGTTTGTCAACCTCTGCACTGAAGCAGCGTAAGAGGGGCTCGGTTCTCTCCTATGGCCTGGTGAAGCAGGGGGGAGAGGAATCTGACCCATCCTTGGGGGCCCTAAGCTGTGCTGTGTCTTAAATAAAGCAGAACGGAGGTGGAATAACCCACAAAATACGGGCTGCCACCCAAGGCTGCTCTCCTCTCCTCCAATTGCAGGTGGGGGATGACTTTTGGTTCTCGGAATCTCGTGTTCAAGTGTGGATTCAGCGAGCAGGTGCTGAGGTGAGTCTTTGGGGGGGGGGGAGAGCAAATACAAAGAGGCCTGCTAGTTAGCTGTCGTTATCACAATATGGTTTCTTTAGTTCTCCAGAGGTCTTGCTGGGTAGCTAAAGATGTGCTCCTTAGTGGGCACTGATGATTAGGTAAAGTTTCTTTTCATGAGCATTCATGACTGCTAACTACTGGAGAAGCTGTTTGACAGGGTGGACCAGCAAAAGGGGCTGACGCCTGAGGTGTGACTGTGTGGGTGGGGGCACATGCCTGTGTTTGTGTGTGTGTGTGTGTGTGTGGGGGGCAGCTGGTAAAAAAAGGAAGCTCCAGTCACCTCTTCAATATTCTTTGGGCAGGTTCATGGCCGAAAGTGGCAGCTCGCGACTCTTGGAGCATGTTGGGATGGCTGATGAGATCCATGGCCTACCCAAGCCGCAGAGGGTCGTGACGGCTACCCAGGAGATGGGAATGGGGCCCTTCATCCCTGCCCCCAAGAGCAGGTGACTGAGGCAAAGCGAGGGAGGTGGACATGGTGGGTTGACCCTTGGGTTCCAACTCTGTTTTTTGTATCCTCTTCCCCTCAGGTGGCGCTCCATTAGGGTTTTCATCTCCTCCACCTTCCGGGACATGCATGGCGAACGCGACCTGCTTATCCGCGCTGTCTTCCCTGAGCTACGGGCTCGAGCTGCCCGATTCTGTCTGGCGATAGAGGACATTGACCTGCGCTGGGGCATCACTGAACACGAGGCCCAGCGAAATAAGTATGGGGTGGGATGGGGAGACCATGGCAGTTGGGTGGGTAACTTGGTCAAGAGCATTGAGGAGCAGGGAAAAGTCTGGTTGTGGGTACCACCGACTGTGTGTTTTTGTAGGGGACGGGATACACTATGAAGATTGTTTTATTCATACTGTGCATTCATACTTTGTTCATTATACAAAATTGATTCAAAGTACTGCAAAATTTAAGTATTTTAAAGGGAAAACATGTTTAGAGCGGATGGAAACCGCTCCTGCTTGGGATGGTATCCGCAGACACAACCTAGCAGCCCTCCTAGACAAGGCCACACCCTCCGTCTCCACGTGGAAGAATGATCCTTGCTGGTTAAGTTCATTTTAAGGAGTTCTACTCCTCTTCCTTTTGAGTAAAAGGTTGGTTCCTCCAGCATCTTACAATGCATCGCAGCAATAATAATTGACAAACCAAAGCACCCCAGCCCCTCATGCCTGTACCCCAGCACAACTCCAGAACCCTTTGGCAGGTGGCACGGACCCGAGGGTGCTGCCTTGTGCTTCTCCTGTTCCTGGCAGTTGGCTCAAGCATCAACCTGTCTTGAGTCCTGCTTGGTCTTCAGTTTGCCTCCGTGGTGGTCTTGGTGGGAGGCAGAGGGTGCATTTGTCCTGCATCATCTCTAATGCAAGTGGGATTACCCTCCCTTCTTGTTCTAAGCATGCATTGAAAAAGGTGACGGGGCTAGCAAAACGGTGCGTAGTCAAAGCTTCTGCTATTTCCTGAGAAGTGGAATCTAAGAATTCTGGGGGGGGGGGGGGGGTTGACAAGTATCTTCCTCCCCTAGACTGTACTGCCTTCTGCAATTGCATCTGAGAAATGGGTGGGGTTGGAGCCAGGGTGGGGGGCATTCCGTGGTCAGCTGCATATTTTTCTCTCTCTAGGCAGCTGGAGCTTTGTTTGTCGGAAGTCTCACGGAGTCACCTTTTCATTGGGATCCTTGGCGAGCGCTATGGCCACATCCCTAAGGAGTACTCCTTACCGGACGAGCCCCAGTATGAATGGGTGAGCAAGGACCCTGCAGGGAAGCAGGTTTGGGTGGAACTCTATGGTATTTATGACCAGAGGATGCCTAATGGACGCACTTGCCCTTCAATAGACAAAGGGCCATCTGGCGCCCCATGTGTGTCACTGGTGCATAAACATGTGGAAAGGATTTGCGCATCTGCAATGCATTTCCTGTTGGAGAAAACGCCCTGTATATCGTTAGAATGCCCATCAGAATGCCCATCAGCGTGCATAATGTTTCCCAGAGTAACATGGGCAAAAAAGCAAGTCATCTCAAGGGGCTCGCTGTCCAAATGATCTCAGCGAGGGGGAAATGATCTTGGAGGAATCCAGATTTAGCAGAGGAATGGGTTCAAAGCTGGCCACGCGAAGCCACTGTGTGGCGTAAACGTATCTCGTGTTGTCTCCACAGGTGAAGTCCTATCCAGCTGGCCGGTCCATCACAGAGCTGGAGGCTGTTCAGTTCCTGAGAGGCAGCAATGATCCCACTGCAGAATCCAGGGCCTTCTTCTATCTTCGAGAACCAGGCTTTCTTGAGTAACGTATCTTATTTCAAAATACTGTCCTACCCTAGAATAGAGTTCAGCTGCCATTATTTATTTAAAAATATTCACCCATCCCAAGACAAGTGGACTTCATGAGGGGACACCACTCGCTCTCCTCTTACTTGAGGCTCCTGTTGGTCTCCCGTTAAGCTTTCCGGTTCAGTCTGTACCCTCTTGGTTTCAGTAATGCTGCTGCAGCCTCAGGCGAACTATACCCATGGCTGGCTACATTGAAAGCGCATGTTAAAAGCATCCTACCCGTACTTTTAATACTCATAGCATGAAACCATAGGATGAACAGCTACTCCTCCCTGCAACGTTTCTCCCAAATTGTTCCCGTCCCCTAGCTTTTGATTTAAAACCAATACTGCACCAACTTCTTTGAGAACCAAAGAGGACTGAACAGAATTGGGAACCGTGTGTTTAATCCAGTATCCTTTGCTCCGGTCTCTTGGCAGCTCCGTGCCAGAAGCATGGAAGGCAGATTTCACCGCCGAGTCTGAGGAGGTGAAACATTGTCTGGCAGACCTAAAGAAGCAACTTGGGAAGCGCGAGGGTCTGGCTTCTCTCTCCAGGTGATGGAAGAGACACTGGTGGGTGTGCCATGGAAGAGCTTGACCTTCCAGCAACATCTTCTTAACGCTTCTCTTTTCTTGCAGATACGGGTGCCAGTGGGGCGGAGTGGCCCGGGGCAGGCCGTATGTCAAGGGCCTCGAGGACTTTGGTGCCCGGGTTCTGCAGGATGTGTGGGAAAGCCTCCAGCATCAATTTATAGAGGTACAAAGCTGCAGCACTCATCATGCCTCATGAGCATCTCCTTTTTAGACCGACGCTGGGAAAATTCCCAGGAGCCAAAACAATTTTTGACGTATTCCCTGCTCCCCCTTTCTGGTGTTGAGAAACCAAATGGCTTCTGCAAAATGTTAATGGGAAATTCTTCCAAGGTGAAGGTGTATTTGTTAAAATGGCTTCTGGATTTCTTCCCACCCCTGCCTCTGCCTAGGGTGACGGGTTTATTCTCAGTGGTGGCTCAGAGGAGCAGGAAGAAAACGTCTTGCAAGAATCTTTCCAGGAGTTGCAGCAGAGGAGGTTTTGTGCCCGGGCAAAGCTTCTCCGTGCCACAGCTGCCCAGCTGCAGGGTGGCAGGCTCTGCGTTGTGAGTGGCGAGACTGGGCAAGGGAAAACCGTCTTCTTGGTGAGCACCGAGGGCTGAAAAGATGGTCGAGTCACAGGGGGAGAAAGAAAGACATGGAGACCCTGTGCCTGTTGCGTATTCGCAGCATATGCTATTTTAGATCACTTGTATGCTTAATTGTGCCACGTGTTCTGATAACTGGTGTAGCATAGTGGCAGAGTACGTGAGCTGTTGTGGCTGTGTCCCTCTGGACAGAAGCAAACTACGTTCAGTACTTCAGTACAGTTTATTAAGGAGGATGTGGCTTTCTACTGTTTAAGCGTGTGACCAAGTCAGACCAGTACTGCTCATTGCCTCTGCCTTGCGTGAAGGGTTGTGTTCTGGGAGGTCGTAGTGACACTCCAGTGTTCTCCCTGTGTGTCGTTGAGGTTTTTTTTTTCCTTTTTGCAAAGAGCACAGAGCTGCGCACGTGGTCCCCACCCCCCACCCCCATTTGTACTTGCTATAGCCTGGTGAGGTAGATTAGGCCGATCGGCCCAACAAGGACACTCAGCAGACTGTATAGATCTGAACTGGGGTCTCTCTGGCCCTAATCGAGCACTTGCATCACAGTGGCTGCAAGTACCAGTAGCTACCCGCCATATCTTGGAGAGAAGTGACCTGGGAAAGAGAAGGATGGGCCCGTCTTTGCTTGTAATGCTTGTAACAACAAACAGCACAAGAGCGAGGGTGGTGTTCTTTGAAAGAGGACGAGGTGGCGCAGTACTCTTGTTCCTTCTTTGGTCCATTCAGTGCCTGAACGTGGCATTCGTGGCGTTCTCAGCGGAGTTGTGTGTACTGTGTCTGGGTGGAGATTTGACGCTGGAGTGAGAGTTCCAGGTTCCCTCCTGGCTTGACTATTTTTGTTTTCTTCTGTCTCAGGCAGCCCTAGCCCAGAAGCTCAAGGGGAAGACTCTGCTTCCAGGTGACCCTTCTCCCAGTTACCATGTTGTGGCCCATTTCACCAGGGCCCGGCCCGATCAGGCTGAGGCCAAGGTTGTCTTGGGTCATCTCTGTGCCTTGCTGAGGACACTGCTGAAAGAGCCGCCCACCCCACCCAAAAGCTACAGGTTAGCCCAGCTGCGGTTCTGAGGAGTGTGCTCGTGTGTGTGTGTGGGGGGAAACTTGGATGAAGTGGGAACAAAGGCTGTCTTCGTTCACTTGGAGCATAACGAGCAAAGAAAGGGAAGAGTGGGAAAGTATATATTTTGTGCTTCGGCGAAAGGCCAATGTAACTATTTTTATAGCGCTATCAGAGTGGGTTCTTCACCCACAATGTGAGCCTGACTTTTTTTACAACTTAGACACATGTTCCAACTTGTCAACTAATCTTCACCCTCTCACTCTTCTCTCTCTTCCCCCCCCCCCCGCATCGGGTGGGCTGTCTCTCCGTGTAAAAATATGCAGCACATGCAGTCCTTGATTTTCTTTTTTCTTTTGCAAGGTAAAAGATGGATCTATAAATTAACATTTTAAAAACTGTTTAAAACTGCTTCAGAGATTGATTGCAAATGTGTGTTTGGCTAGTACCTGCATCGTCACAAATCGGTGCTATCACAGCAGGCTTTTTGCTGGTTCAAAGACTTCATGCTTGAATTGTGCAGAACTGGTTTTTCAGAGCTTGCCATGGGATGCACAAGGGGGGGGGGAATTTGAACTGAACGTTGCGAGGGTGGCGTGTTCAAAACGACACTCCCCCCTCGAGTAAAGAAAGGATCTGCCGTATCTCTTATTTCTTGCGGTTTCTCTCACTAGCCTCCTACAAGAAGCGATGGAACATGAAAGTGGCTGCATGTTTGAGGACATTTTGCAATCTGAGTCATTGCCACGCAAGTAACCCTGTGCACAAAACCCATTTGCTGTGTCTTGCAGAGGGCTTGTTGATCAGTTCCGATCTCTTCTCCACTCTGTGGCACAATCGTTGAAGCCACACCAGTCTCTGGTGGTTTTGATAGATGGTGCTGACCTTATCCATGCAGCCAATGGCCAGCTGGTCTCTGATTGGCTGCCCGAAAAGCTGCCCAAGGTGAGCTTTAACTGCCTCCCTATGCCTGCTTCTGGGGCTACCTCCCACAAATGCATGCTGGATTTCTGGCTCCTCTCACAGCAGCTCTTTCCGCTCTCTTCTTCCAGCGGGTCAGTCTTGTCCTCAGTGTCTCTGAGGAATCGGCACTCCTTGGGTCCCTCAAGCGACGGAAGGACGTGATTGCCGTCCCTCTGGGGCCTCTGGAACCCCCTGACCGGGTTGCTGTGGTCCGCAAGGACTTGGCCTTGTACGGCAAAAAGTTGGAGGAATCGCCCTTCAATAACCAGGTAAATGGAGAAAATGGTGGGGAGGGCAGAGATTGGGGTTGAATTGGTCAAGTGTTGTTCCTGGGTAATGTTGGCTGTAAGCTGCTGTGTGGTTGAATATCCAGTATAGTCAAAAACTGGGGAGAGAATCTCTTGTATTCAATGCATGGGAGGTTCTGCCTGCTTGAGCAACGAGTTCTCTCCAGTGACCGCCGCTTGGAAACTTGAGCCAAGTCACGTTGTTGAGTTTTCCACCACAACAGTGGAGACCCCTTCATCCCGTTGTCATGTCCCGTCCCCCCCCGACAGATGCGGCTCGTGCTCCTGAAACGTGGCTCCCGGCAACCGTTGTACCTGTCGCTGCTGACCCAAGACCTGCGCCTTTTTGCCCTATATGAGAAGGTGAGGGGGCTACAGGCGAAAAAGATCCAGCATTGGCAGCTGGGGGCCAAATATCTGGCTCAAGGTGCTAGGAGAGTTGGAGTCTCATTTTTTTCCCCCTTCTCCCTCTCTAGCTTTCAGAGAGGATCCAGAAATTGCCGATGTCGCTCCCTTTGCTGCTGCAGCACTTGCTGGGGTGCCTGGAGCAAGATCATGGGCTGGATCTGGTGGCTGTAGCCCTGGCATCTCTCTGGGCCAGCAAAGATGGTGAGTTGCACACCGGGGTGTGTGTGTGTGCATTTCAAGGGGCATAGCCAACTGCGCTGTTGTGCAGCTGGCTCCTCCTCCTAGAGACGGTTGCATTTTATTTCATGAGCTGTTCTGAGGTGGAGATGGGCAGAGGCCTTTCTAGTAATATATTGTTTTTCTGCCTCTCCCCCAGGGCTAACAGAGCGAGATCTCTATGCCATCCTTGCTACATGGAAGGAGCTGAATGGGACTCGTGTGACCGTGGAAGAAGCCATTGCTGCTGCAAGGCATGCTGGGAGCTATCCCATGGCCCCCTTTTTCGACTTCCTGCGGAGTCTGAGAGGGTGAGTGGCTCAGCTTGGTTGGTCCTCTGGTGGTCTTGCTCAAAGGTGGGGCTCAGCCCTGTGGATCCGAGGGGTGTTCTCTTCCTCCCCCTGCCATCATCACCTGTGTACAGGTTGTGGAGAGAGGACATTTGGTGGACTTGAGAAGAACCTGCTGGATCAAGCCCAGAGGTCCATCGCATCCAGAATCTTCCTTCCCACAGTGGGACAACAGAAGCCCCACAAGCAGGGCTGGGGGTAACAGCCCTCTGCTTCAGTGTCCGTCCACCCCCAGCTGCTTCTGCTATTCAGTGGCACGCTGTCTCTGAACAT
Organism: Plestiodon gilberti rubricaudatus; assembly: GCA_026170595.1. Taxonomy (NCBI): domain Eukaryota; kingdom Metazoa; phylum Chordata; class Lepidosauria; order Squamata; family Scincidae; genus Plestiodon; species Plestiodon gilberti. The sequence continues at coordinate 9,523,864 of JANXHW010000006.1, read as the reverse complement.
AGAGGTTCCATTTGTTCGTCTTGGCTAATGGGTGCAGATACACCTCTCTGAATTACTTAGCCGCCAGCCAACATGCTCCTTGGAGGTTTACATCTGGTGTCAGGTTTGGGAGCAAAGACTCTGGCTATGATTTCGAGTCCTGGGCTGATCTCGCTACTGTTTCTGCACAGCTTACTTGGGGCCTGTGGTTCCCCCTCGGAACACCCAGGTTCTCGACTCCATCTCCATGGCTCCCCCTTGAGGACAGCCGTAGAACAACGCTACCTGAAAAAGTCTGGCCTGGGCTGCACAGCTCACAAGCTCTTGGCAGGTAACGTGGGGGGGGGGGGGACGGTGCTGTCAGGGCTGGCCCAACCCTCCCCTGGTGCCTGGGACCCACCAGGTTGGATGCTGCGGGCCCCTCCCCCCACTTCAACAACTTTCTTCAGTGTACTAAGCTTTGGGGCCACTGGAAGCCGGCTGCATCGGTGGCAGATTGGGAGGGGTCCAAGGGAGTGGTAGATTTGGGATGCCTCCCCCCCCCCGAGTCTGCCGCTGCCTTCCCCAACCTGCTGATCACTCCAGTGCAAAGCAGATGATGATTCCCCTACTTATTGTGCTCCTACTGCGCTGCCTGGAAGATCGGGACTTCCGAGAGGTCGTGCCGTCCCTGTAAATGAAACTAGAAGTCCCACCCTTCTGATCCTAGCTCCCCTCCCCATTTTTTTCATGCCACCATCCCCCTTTCTCGCCCCCTGGCATTTCCTGCCCTCTTCAGTGGTGACATTTATCTGCCGTTGCCCTGAGGGCACCTGGCCACCAACCTCGTTTGAGAAGAGCAGTAGGGTAAAAACAGGGAAAAGGGAGTCCTGTGCTGGCGAGGGGTGTTGCTGACTTGCCAGATGGTCTGTAGCCGCCGACGCTAACAGAACAGCCGTTTTGTTGCTTTGTCTCCTCAAGCTCACTGGTGGAAACTGTCCGATCCGGGTGGCGCCAGGAGTTTCCAAAACTGTGAGGCGGAGTCCTTGATTGCACTTCCTTACCACCTGGTAAGTGACAGGGATGCTAGTGAGCAACGCTAGTGAAACTGGGGCTGAGAGCTCATAAGGGGCTTGGAACGTGCGTGGCTGTAATGCTGTACAGACCAGTGTAGAATCCAACATTCCTGCTGGAATCCTGAAAAGTTGTTGTTAAGAATATTACATACCGCTTTTCAAAAAAAGTTTCACAAAGTGGTTTACAGAGAAAATCAATTAACTGAAATGGCTCAACTAAGTTGAGCTCTTGCCTTTAACACAGGAAAGATCTTTGTTTCTAGTCCTCATTGTTACAGCGAGGAAAAACTGAGAAGACCTGAGAGGATTAATTTTGCGGGGGGGGGGGGCAGATTTCCGCTCCACCCTTCAGCAAAACTTGATCCCTCCTTTTTTTATGGAGGGGAGAGTTCTTGCATCATTAAGCCAATGTTGAGCTTTCCATAATTGATTCCACTGAGACAGTCCTTGATGCAGAGTTCTAAGGCTGCAATCCTATACACACTTACATGGGAGTAAGTTCCATTAAACTCAGTGGAGCTTTCTTCTGAGTAGGCATGTATATGATTATACTTTGTCTGCTGCCTAGAGTCAGTGGCGGCAGGGGGGGGGGCGTATTCTGTGAAAAGAACCAGGTGGGAATGTGGGTGCTCCAGTGCCGCCTCTTGAGTATAACTCTCTCCTCCATCACAGGTCCAAAGTGGCTGCTTCAACATCTTGGCTTCTTTCCTGACTGACTTGAGGGCCGTGAGTGCCCACAATCGTCTGGGTCTCCTCCACTGCCTCTCTGAGGCCTATGCACTCTATGGTGAGACTCTCCCGCCCCCTAGTGGCTGGAATGGGGATAATCATGTGTAAGGTGCCCCAACAAGGAGAAAATACACTTGGGCTGTGTTTGTTTTTCAACTTGGAAATAGCAGGAAGTAACGTTCCTAGCATACTTGATATCGCTGCTACCGGGGGCTCCCAACGTGAATGGAAATGACCAAAATCAGAATGACTGCTGTTGCTCCTCGTCCCTCCCACTACATCTCCCAAGTTCCTTTGCAGCCAAGCAGCCATCCTATTGGTGCATGAGGCTGCCATTGTTTCTAACTTCGTGCTCACAGTTAAAACTTCTAGTGTGGTGAATGGGCTGGAAGGCGGAAAAAAAAAGCAACAACATGAAAGCCATAGAAGGCAAAAACAAACAAACAAAAAACCCCGGCTCTCAAGCGCTCCAAGCCGAAAAACAAACGCAGCCTTGGAGTCTGCTTTCTTCTGGCCAAGATGGAAAATGGCAGGCTGGTGTTGGAGCTGATTCTAAAGTGAGCTGCAATAGAGGTGATTTTGCTCTGGGATCAAGTTTCTGATTCAAAAGGGTGACTTGCAGGATACAAACAGCATGCAGGGAAAGGATGAGTCTTGCCCTCTCCAATTCCACCTGGGATCGCTCCTCCAAAAAGGGGGCATTTTCGTTTGGAAGTGTGTCTCGGCAGCACGTGTTTCCCCTGCTTCAGTTTGGCCCTAAAACGGTACTCTTTGAAACAAAAGTGTCCTTTGGGGTTACGGACACTGGACTGCATCCTGTCCCTCTCTGTTGACCTGCGTTCTTTATCCCCGCAGAGGCTGCCACTGGCCTGGAGCAGGATGAGACGGTGGGCTCCTTCCGTGACTTCCTGCAGAGGAACGTCGGGCTCCTTTCCCAGAATCCTGCACTGCTGCTCCAGCAGGCGGCCAATGAACCGGATTCCTCAGCCCTCTGTTTACAGGCCCAGGCTGTGCTGCGTAGGAGTGGCCGGCCTTTCCTGAAGTGGGCTAACAAACCGCAGAAAGCCCAGAGGATCAACAGGTAGTTCTGTTAAGGTTGCACTGTGGGTGTGGGGGGACCCTCTCCCTCACCCCTCCAGTTGCCCATGAAACTTGCTGATCGCCCCCCCTTCCCAATAGCCTTGTTCTGACGCTGCCAGCTACTCCTTCCTGTGTCTCGGTTTCCCCCTCTGGGAGCCTGGCTGCCGTGGGCACCACTGAGGGAACACTACACCTCTTGGATGTGCAGACTGGACAGGTAAGAACAGATTTGGTTTGTGCCACTTGTCAATGCCTCTCTCTGGGGCTGCTGGGTCCAGATGGGCACTGAGGGAACCCGATTCATGAAGGCAACTTCCATGTTCTGATGTCGTCGTTGTCCCCCCCCCCCAATAAATCTAGGAGCTGAAGTCTTTGCTGAGTGCTTGTGACGGGATCTCGGCCTGTGAGTTCCTGTCGGAGACTAAAGTCTGCCTTGGGGCCTTCAATGGACGCTTGGAGCTATGGAGCCTGAGGGAAGGCTGCAGGTGAGCCCCCCAAATGTGGGTCAGAATCAGTTCCACAGGAGGGAGGGTGGTGACAAGGTAGCTACCATCTTATCTGTGTGTGTGTGTGTGTGTGTGGATGTGGATGTGGATGTGGATGTGGATGGTTGAGGGGATTTTGACCAGGCGTGAGGTGAGGAGATCATGAGGCTGGAAGGTTGTTGGTCATCCTGATGTCAGTGGTGCTGACAGTCTGTGGCGTGAATTACGATTAGTCCACATGGCAGAGCAAGATCAGCATCTGTGGCAAAGTCCAAAACGGCAACTCCAAACGTTCTGCTGTGGTCCAGTATGTTCGCCTTTCCCTTCTGGTTTAGTTCAACAGCACCCAATCAGCTGGGGCTGGTTCCGTCGTCCAAGTACAACCTGTGTTTGCCTGTTTCTCCTTTTTGCCTTCAGAATCCTGGGCACAGATGCTCACAAGGCCCAGATCACAGATTGCTGCATCAACTCGGATTGCAAATTGCTGGCGACTGTCTCGCTGGATGGCTGCCTCAAGGTGCTAGCTCTCTTCTGCCCCTTCTTTCTAACTGGTCGAGAGTTTGCATCCATTCCAGATTTTAGGAGGTTGCAGCTACAGTGCTGTTAAAGAAACTTTATGCTGTTCTTCTGAAAATGGCTTAAATCGCCTTTTTAGAGGAATATTCACATTGTTGTAGGATGAGGAGGAGCGAACCCTTTTAGGCAGAAGGAGCCACAGGAGGCGTCCTGCAGGAACACTTGTACTGGGGTTTCAGCTACACTGCTGTTAGACAAACTCAATTATACCTTGGGGTTTTGTCTCCTAATCCTCGGCTTTCCCTCTAATCTGAGCTGAACTTGAATCTGGTGTCCTAGGCCTGTATTTGCTGTTGGTTCATGCTGTGGCCTTAGTGAGTCTGCCTCGGTTCCCCTCCTGCAGAATGGGTATAATGGAAACGTGATCTGACCTCAAGGGGGTGGCAGACACAACAAAGGCTATAAACCACCTTGCAAATTCTTGGTGCTGTATGCCTAGCAGAGGTCAACTGCATTTTGTCCAGGGGCAAACTAGGCTTCTTTCGCCAGTATTCTTGTCCGAGCACATTCCTGCCAATATGAAAAGAGCTTCCCTCCAGCCATGAGTGCCGTTCAGTTATGCCCACTCTTGATTTGGTCTCTGGCAGTGTCGCCTCCAGTGTTGCAGAACAGCACAAACAAAGGGTTGTCTTCTCCTGTCAGCACCTTTTTATAAGCCAAAACATGAAGCAGTGAAGGAAGCCAATACGCGTCCACGGAAAGCACCGTTCAAAAATATTCAGTGATTATCTAATTGCTTCTTGATTGCTAATCTAATTGATTATCTAAGTGGCTGATCTGAACTAAGAGCAAGTAGTGGCATTAACCCATCTCTCTCTCTCTCTCTCTCTCTCTCTCTCTCTCTCTCATTTTCTCCTCCAGCTCTGGGAATCTGATCACGGTCGTTTGGCCCATAACCATGACTGCTCCAGTCCCCTGAACTGTGTGACCTTTCACCCGGAGGGCCAGTTGGTGGCTACAGGAGGGTGGGACAGAACGGTCACCATCTTGAATGCAAATCACAGGGACATGACCTCGGTGAGGAGGGGGCTGTAGTAGTGGGGATTCAGGGCAGGGACGATGGGACGTGAAACGCCGTCTGATGCTGGCTTAGGTCTGCCCCCCCCCCGCACTAAAAAACAAACCCAAAACTCTTACTATGCTTGTGCGCTGCCTTGAAACCCGGAAGTGCACAATTTTTGGTGAAACCAGAAGTCTCACACTTCCAGGTTTCAAGGCGGTGTGCGAGGAGCCCGGTATGTGCAGGAATTATTTGCTTTGTGTTGGAGGGAGTGTGAAGCAAATCACTCTTGGAATGAGGGAGGGAGGCGGGCAGCAGCAGACTTGGGGTGACAGGCCCCCTCGCAGTTGACCGCCGATGCAGCTGCTTCTAGTCGCTACCTGGATCTAGTCGCTACTGGCCCTGCTGTCGAGAGATTGGCCTTGAGAGACACAGGTAGAGCTGCGTATCTTTTCTGACTCTGGTTTCCCCCGACAGGTGTTGAAGGGCCACGATTCCTCCATCCGGTCCATTTCCTTCTCTTCTGCTGGAAACGTTTTGGCAGCAGGGACTTTGGCTGGATCAGTCCGTCTCTGGTCCTGGCGGGAGGCGGTCGTCTTGGGCACGTTTTCGGCGCATTTGGGCTGTGTCTCTGCTGCTCAGTTCCTTCCAGGAGGAAAGCTGCTTACAGGAGGAGAAGACAGCAAGGTGTTGCTTTGTGGGATTATTGAGCAGCCTCAAGGGAGGTTGGGAGGAGCTTAAGCAGCTCTGGGCTTGGCTGGAGGAGGAGAACTTCCTGCTCTCCCTGTGCAGTCTGAGTCGATGCTGTGAGGACGTTGCTTTGAGTCCTTTTCATCCAAGGCCAGGACCAGGTCTTGCACGTTTGCTTGCAGTGTAGAGATGGGTGGAGCAACATGCAGGACGGATCCGACATGCGCCGATCCAACTGATAAATGGTTCAGGGCCTGGGAGATAAGCATGAGGACCAGCTCGGAGGTCCAACACTTTTAAACTCACAAATCTGGGCCTCAGCAGCAGAGGAAATTCTGCAGAGGAAAATCTCCCTTCCTGGAAATTAAGTACTTGAATTCAGGCAGTTGTTGGGGAGTGACGGAAAAGGATAGAGCGGAGGTTGTCTAGAACAAGTTGGCTTGGTGCAGCGAGAGGCTGCAGGTAGAGTCAGACAGACCTGGGTAAAAATCTTAGGAAGGAGCTGAGGAAGAGGCTCTCTGGAGTGTGGTCTTGGTTTGTAGTCATTATAAAAGCCTGGAAATTCTACTAGTCATAAAACCGAGACTATTTGTCTCATCATTATGGAAAGTGCCATAGAGAATCTACGCAGTGAGGAGTTTAATCTGGCCAAGTTTGAAAGCGTTCAGTGAAGTATATGTGAGTTACAGCAATCTTAACCATTTCGTCCCTTGCTTGTGACCATTTTGTTTTCTATAATACTAATATTATTATTAAGAATGTTTATATGCAGCGGTTTACGTGGCAAAAGAAATGGTTCCCCATCCCCAAAGGGCTCGCAGTTTAAAAAGTGATGCAGAAAAGACACTGACGAAAATCCCCTGGAAAAGACTCCATGCTGGGGTGAAGAGGGACAGTTGCTTCTCTCCCCCCCCCCCCGCCAAAATAAGAGGACCCCACTTTAAGAAGTGCCTCTTTGCCCAGTTAGCAGGGGTGTTTGTAAAATAGTAGAGTGTACTGCAGGGCCCTCATGTCCAGGTGTGTGTAGTAGTACCACCACCACCACCAGCACCAGTGGCTTTTACGCCTCATGACTAATTCCATGCGTCCCGCGTTGCAGGTCCAGCTTTGGAAGGGCCATTTGGGGCGGTTCCAGGGCACCTTACGATCAGCAGCCCTTTCCCCAGCACTGTGCGTTGCACCCAATCCAAACAGCAGCCGGCTTGCTGTGGGGCACCATTCCGATGACGTCTGGGTCTACAGCCACCCTTGGTGTAAGTCTTTGGTCTCGCTATCAGTGGGTCGTGTCCAGGCTGTGTGGGTTGCACCAGTGTCCATTAACTGTTCTTTTTATGAAGTGAAGGTTTTTTTGGGTTCCTTTTAAAGGCGGGGGGGGGGGGAGAAAGGAAGAGAGGCTAGTTTCGGAGGAGGACCGAGTCTCTTTACCTTTATTAGTGGTGTAGTGAGAGAGATTTGGTGGGTATGAATTTTTCCAGGATGGTGATTGGATCCCCACTCTTTGTGACCCTGGGCCACCCATCCTCTCTCAGCCTAACCTCCCTCACAAGGTTATTCTGAGGATAAACTCGGGTATCTTGTCATCCATGTATTCCACTGTCAGCAGTTTGGAAGGGGGAGAGAGATAACTGAGGAGCAAACCATTTTTCACACTTGTGTGATGAGCTGCACCTTCAAAAATTCCCTGTTCTGTAGAATTATTAAAAGGATGGGACGTGCGCGCCCCCCCCCCACATCTGCAAGCCCCACAAAGAGAAGGACGGAAATGGGTATATATGGTGAACAATTCGAAATGGGGACCCACAGCCACTGGAAGCTCTGTATGGGAAAGAGTAAGGGGGGGGTGAAGCCCCAAGACTGTCTTCTAAACGCGGCTCTCTGTCTCTCGCAGGCTCTGGTACTGGCCTGACTCACTGCAGAGGCAACGGGGTGGCCGTCTGCAGCCTTGCTTGGCTGGACAACCTCTTCCTGGTTGGGGGTAGGAATGACGGCTTCCTGTGCATCTGGAACACCTCGGACCTCTCTCCCTCCTACGTGCATCAGCTGAAGGGTCACGACAGAGCCGTCACTGGCCTTGCCGTTTCCAAGGACCTGGTGGCTTCAACGTCGGGTACTTGGAGGCATTCTGGGAGCAGCTTTGGGAGGTGGGGAGTTTTGGGGTCCTGCTTCTCTTGGAGATTTCAGCCAGAGGCAACTCCGGAGAGGGCGGCAAGATTTTTCAGGCTGGAGGAGGAAGACGTTGCTCTTGCGTAGCGCCCGGTGCTTCCCTTTTGTCCGTCCCAACCACGTGGCAGAAATGTAATTGGCTGCTCTTGTCTGTGGGACCTGCTGGCCTAGTCAGGAATGGGGCTTGGCTCATCACTCCCTCCAAAACTCAGGAAGAGATGGATGTCTCAGGGGTGGTTGCTAAGCAACCAGCTACCTGGCTTCCCCTTCCGCCTTGCCAGATTAGGTCTTAAGCAAGCACAGCCTCCCCTCTTGATAAGAAAAGTGATGCCTCTGATAAACAGCCTGGCAGTCGCAATGGCACATGTGGCCAAAGGGGAATCTTCCATACATGCTGCTGCAGGTGGGAGGATAGCCACAGTGGCCCGATAGCTTTGGGTGGTAATTTTGACCAATGCTCAGCCCTGGTATCTGTTTCAAAGGCTAGAGGGGTTCGACCATGGGATGTATGAAGAAATATGCAGAGAGCGCCTCTGAGAACATGCAGAGAGTCGTCCCCTTACAGTTGGAGTAACTTTTAGTCACACTTGTGTGTTTGGGATAAGGGTTTAGGAGGGCTTCTAGGCTGAGGTATGTGGTCTCTGCCCTGAGCCCCAGCACCTTCTTAAAAATTAAAATACAATTACAGTCTGATGTAGTCGATGGTCAGGAGGCTTTGGAGAACTGTAGGCTGTTAATCTGGGTCCTAATTTGCCACAGTGGGTGGAAGCACCAGCAAATCTGGCGGAATAGTCCCATGGTATCTTCTATCAAGATGTAAAGAAGTGCTTTAATTACACGAGAGAGCAAAAAAACAGCAAGAGGAAAAAGGAAAGTAATAGTTCTAAGCAAGGAAAATGGAAAATTTGCCGTCTTGGAAAATGATCGGAGAGATGCTTCACTGAAAAGAGGGTCCCTGAAGACTCCTCCTTTCTGCTGGCCTTTTGTACATTTCTTCTGTTTCCTGTGGGATCTGAGATGGGATCCCCACTGTCTTGTGGGGGGTGGAAATAGAGAAGACCCAAAAGTTCGGTCAGTATTTCCCTTGAGGGTTGTATGAGTCGAGTCGCACCTTTTCCCACATATTTCTCTTGGAAGAATGAAAAAAGTTAAATCTCTTTTGCTCTGAACTCTTACCTTGTTAGGCCAGGAGCCAATTTTGGGTGCGTGGGGGGAGACAGTGTGCCTTGCTGTGTTAAGGGGAGAAGGGCTTATCAAGGTTCCCAGGCCGGCCACCTGGGTATCTCTCAATATCTCTTCTTCAAGGCTGAGAACAGCTAGGTGTAATTAGGGAATTGGCAACAAGTTGGGAGGGGGTGAGTGAGGTTGCATAAGCCGGCAGCACTGGCGTTCTGGAAAGTTCAGATTGGAGAGGGTTGAGACTGTGACTGTGTCCTGTCAGACTGGGGGCCTGCTCTGACCGGAAGGCCAAGGCCAGTTGGGCATCTTAGGGCTGTGGCCAGATGTTGTTATGGCTACACAAAGTATATCGTCAGAAGAGGAAAGTCTCTTTATCAGCAGAAGTTCTCAAAGTCTTGTGCCGCTTGATGAAACTGCCCAACAGTGGACAGGGCCCGACTCTTCTTTCTCCTCAGCAGTTCCCAGAATTTGGCAGCTTTGGCTCATCACAACCTAACTTGGGTTCATCTCAGAACTCCTTCCTTGGTATTAGGCTACCAAATTTGGGCAACCTCAAGGGTCAAAGCCCTCAGAGGACTACTAGGGCTGGTCAACGTAGGCAGGATTGGTGCATGAAGGCTTTGAGCCCCATAAACCTGTTGCTGGAGGCCTGCTGCCACCAACTGCTGTGCTTCCGGCTGTTCCCATCTTCTTAAACTCAACTTTACCCTTTTTTTCCCCCAGAGGATTTCTCTGTTCGGCTGTGGCTCCCCGACCTGCTGAGGCAAGGCCCTGCTCCAGGTTCCAGCATCTCCCCACTGGTTATCCTCCGGGGTCACACTGCTGGGGTTACCTGTTGTGCCTTCAGCCTTGATGGCTGCTACCTTGCTACAGGAGGCAAAGACCGGGTAAGGCTGTCATGCAGTCTCCATCCTGGGGGAACCCTGGGGACCTCTGTGTCCCTTAATGGCAGACATTTTCCCCACCACTGCTGTCCAATTCCCCTGCAGTGCATAGCTGCAAGAGAGCATTGGCCCATTCTTTGGTCAAGCAGGGCAATACTGAGGCCCAGGAAGCCTAACCAGTGCCTGTCAAAGGATATGCCCCAGAATCCTTTGCAACATGCAGAGATTCTGTGGTGCACATGCTGATGCAGAAAGGTAGAAAAAGTATTTTGTTTTGATACAACAGCACTACGGAGTCAGAAAGAATAAAGGAATGGGGCAAAAGACTGGTGTCCTATCTAATTAACACAAGGGTGTAGGTTTCAGTGTTTTTCTCGCTTAAAAAATGGATGGGGACTTGTTCCTTTTTGTTTTTCAGGACTTGTTCCTCTGGGATGTTAGGGACCCTTCCCAGAAGACCCCTTCCCTCTGGCGCTCCCTGCCTTTCTGCCACCAGGACTGGATCTCTAGCTGTGCCTGGGCTGGTTCCATGCTGGTGAGTTTGGGTGACCTTATGGAGCGTGTATACAAGGCCTTTGTGCAAAGGAATTCCAGATGCTGGGAGGGGGCCAAACCAGTTAATGTCCCTGTGCAAAGGGTAGGATAACTGACCCAACCACCTATCTGCCAGCCCTTCACTGATCAGTCTGTGCAACCTGCCCATGCTATACCATAAGCAAAGAGCACATGCACAAGCGCATGCACGCGCATCATCTCTAACTTCCTGCTCCATCCCCACAGCTCTCTGGTTCCAATGACTGCACCGTTTGCCTCTGGGATCCCCAAACTGGCAAACGCCTCCAGGAGTTTCTGGGGCACCAGAGTCCTGTCTGTGGCGTCACAAGCGAGGTAAGAGGGCTGATGGTGAGAGAAGAGGACTTTGTTCCGAGGGCTTCATTCTTTCTCTGCATTGGCCCTGAGCACCTGTTCCTTAAACAAAGCACTAAACAAAAAACTCCTATCCACAGAAATGTTTTTGTTTTCTGGTTGCCACTGGAGTGATGAAGTTAGGAGCAAGAAAGACCCACTAAAAATTCATTTCCGAGTCCACATGGGCAGTGTGAAATGACATCCAAGTAATCCCATTGCTACTGCGAAATCTCTTGTACTAGTCTCTCTTCCCTTGATAAACCGTCTGCCTCTTGTCCCTGTGTGATGCCTTAGCTCCTTCTGATAATCCCAGCTCTCTCAAGAAAGCAAACTAGGTTTTCTGCAAAGTAGGCAGAAAGATCTTTCATGGATACTGTTTAGAGCACAAAAAGTGGGCTGCTTTGGTGCAGTGTTAAGCCCTTGTTAAGCTCATCCTTGATTATAAACATTCATCTCCCTGATCTCGCTACGTTTTGGCTCACTTGGCAGAAGAATCATGTGATGTCCGTTGACCGAGACGGGATGCTGGTGGCATGGGATCTGCAGGGAGTGGAGAAAACTCGCTTCCTGGCTCACCCTGGTCGGGCCAACCACTGTATAGTCTTCAGTGATCTACGTAAGATACGTCTTTGCTTTTAAAAATCTGTTGTATAGCTTTAGAAAACCTGAAAGGATATGAGCTCTGAAGTTCCTGCTCCCAGAACGTGACCCTACAATACAGTTTGATCCAAACGTACCTGGTGTGTGATCTTCAAGGTTTGCATTGATCCAGATATTGTGAACAGTCATATGCTGATGCTTTTAAGGTGAACAGTAGAATGAAGTATTTAGCTTACTAGCAAATAAACAAAGGTCCTTCTAGCAGCTCTTGAAAGACCTTTGAGCGGAGCTATTAGCAATCAACGTTGGCAAACTTTGACTTCCACTTGCAAAGACGCCACGGTCTTAAAGGTACTCCAAGTGGCTGTCCCGGTTTGGGGCCTGCAGTGCTCCGCTTAATTACCTTGCAGGTGAGTTGGGAGCTCTTGCAAAATGCTTTGCTACCTCCTTGCAAATCCAACTCGAGGAAAACATTTTTAGTTGCCAACAAAATCAAGGAGCCTCCGTGGAAGTGGGCATGATCTCAGAATTACAGCAAAGATGAGAAGTTGCATTTTTCACAGTGGGGAGTTGGGGGGTTGCCATTAAATTGGGGGCTCTCCCATCCAAAACGGTTGTCCGTTCTACATCCCTCCCTCTCCTGCCTTCTCATAATGCCTATTTGTCCATACAAAGGTCTGTCTTACGCACCCCCACCCATATCTTTGTTCTTTTCAATAGATAAAGGATTTTTGTTGGCTGCAGCTGGTTCTGACGGGACAGTGAACCTTTGGAAACCTTCAATGGTAAGAGAGGGGGATTGGCAGGTCTTCTTCCATGAGGTGGCCCTACGTAGGTGTCCTTCACAATTGTCTCTCGCTGTTGGGGATGTCCCTTGTTTGAAGCAGTCTTATTTTCACATTTTGTAGCTGCCTTTCCCAGGACAGAGTCTCGGCTTACTGCATGTTCTGTACATTGCTTCAGGTTGGGTTCTTATCCACTCACCTGTTGAATGACTGGTGGACCTTCCACAGCAGCAACAGTGTGTGAGGGTGGGGAGAGAGGGGGATGAACAAATATTCCTTCGCTAATTGCTGGTGGAAACCCATGTTTTGAGTGGTGTGCTTGCCGTCTATGGTACACTTTAAAACATACATGTGACGTGTGTCGCAGTAATATGGTGGAAATCTTTTGGAGGCAGAAGACCAAGAAAGCTTTGAAGTTTCCCCCACTAATTTTGTGTTTCTATCCTTAGATTTTTTTTTCTAGTGGACTAAGGGCCCAATCCTATTCAACTTTCCAGTGCCAATGCAAACGTTCCCTTACCTTGAGGAGGCCTCTGTGACTCCCCCCCCCCCCCGGTGGGATGCAGCACACGGCCCATTAGCACGGATGCATCGATGCTGGAAAGCTGGATAGAATTGGGCCCTAACACTAGAAAATACCGGTGGGCCCCCATATCCACAGATTCACTATCCACGGTTTCAGTTATCCACGGATTGCGAGGATCCCCCAGGCTTTTACCTTTTTCCCAGTAAGCTTCATTTTTTCCTTAAACAAACAGGAGAAGCAGCCTCTGGCTGCTTATTGCATGCAAGTAGAATGAGACTAAGTCCTAGAAAGGCTCTGCAAGGTTAACAGAAACCTTGGAGAGCCTCTCTAGGACTTAGTCTCGTTCTACTTGCCTGCAATGGAGGCTGTTTCTGTTTGTTTTAAGGAAGAAACAAAGCTCGCTGAAAGAAAAATAAGAGTGGGGGGGGGCGTGCACGCCTGCCCACAGGGGAGGCAGGGCGGGGGGCCCTCGGGAAACCATGGAGGAGGTTTCACTCCTATCCAGGGTTTCAAGTATCCATGGAGGGGCCTGGAACATATCCCCAGCGGATATGGGGGGAGTACGCATTTTTGGTCTTGCTTAATGTAGTTGATTGCTTTTGACCAAAAATTAACTATAGCATTAACTTTTGAAAGTACACAACTTTGTTTATTCACGTCGGACAGATGTGCAATCACACAGAATAAAAATCCTGTTAGATGCAATCTAGTCGAGGCAAGGCACACTCTTGCATCCCATTGGTTCTGATGGCTGCTGTTTTCAAGCGCATGCTGTGCTCTCCATGAAAATTCTCAGGGTGCTTCACTTTGACTGGATCGTGTCCTGCATACTCAGACTAATTAGACTGCCAGCCAAGCCCAGGCTGAAGGCCCTACCTCAGGAGGCAGATGTGGGGCACAATTTTGGTAGTGGCAAGCGGTGGACAAGGGCTGGGAGGAAGAGAGATGGACACCCCCCTCAGGGCTGCTGTTTGGTCCTGCTTGGCTTTGCACACAGGTTTCCTAGATCTAGTCGCTTTAGAGTGACCTCCTTGTAAGGGCACACTGCTATCTGCAGCTGGATAAATACCTGTTTCATTTATCTCTGTGGCGTTTCCCCCCCCTCTCAGCAGCCATTTGTGGTGCTGGCCAAGCTTAACAGAGAAGAGAATGTTGCTCAGCTGCGCTGTCTCCTGTGCTGGACCTGCTATATGAAGAGGCACAGATGCCGCACGGCTTGCGCTCCTCTCGGTCACTCTGTTTTTTGTTCATGTGTTGGACAGATGGAGCAACCCCAGATTCTTCTTGGACACTGTGCTGCTGTTCGTGGGGCTGCGGCTTCCCCAACATCCTCCTCCTTCCTGACAATCTCAGAAGACAACACAGTCCGGCTGTGGGCCGTCCCCAAAGTGGAGGGTTAGTCGTCTTCAACCCCGTTCCTTTCCTTCCTGAGCGAACTGAAGCCAGAACTTGGCCAGGGAGGGCTGGCAAGGAGGGGCATCAACTAGATGGCCTACAAAACACTCGGCTTGCTTGTTTGAATCCTAGCACCATGGAAAGCTGCTGTAGACGAATGGTCTGACCCAGGAAATATCGAGTCCAGTGCTGTCGGCTGTGACTGGCAGCAGCTCTGCAAGGCCTGGGATGCTCTGAATGCAAATTATGTGCTCTACCGCTGCACTACCCATTTATCTGCTTTTGCAGTGTTTATTGATGGGCAGATAAGCCTGGTTCTATTGTTCTGGCTTCACAAGATCAGTGGTTAGGAAATAAATGGATTGCGTAAATGTATAGCATGTAACGACAACATAGCATGTAACAGAGGGTCTCTTTCCCATTTCCTCCAATTTCTTTCTTTCCTCCCTTATCAGCCAGAAAGGTGGGAGGGAACCCGCTCTCCACACTCCCAAGTCCTGAGACCTGTTGGGGACCCTCATACCAATTCCCCCACTCACTTTTCCCCCCCTGCGTCAGGGCTGTCAACTGTCAGGAATATTAACTGCCTGCTATTTTTGCCCAAGATTTGGTCTTGGGTGTCCTTGAATGAATGGCGTTAACTAGGTGTATTTGAGCTGGGGGCGCTTTGGGGGGAGGAAATCCCATTGACCATGCACCTGACCCACTGGGCTTCACCCCTCATCTCCCAATATGGGCCAGAACCTGATCTGGGAAATCCCCCAAGCTCCATTCTTTTGGCCCTGGCCTCTCTCTGTCTCTATTCTCAGACCAGGTATTGTTAAAATCGCACATCACTGGCCCTGTTCACCGTTTGCTTGTGTGTCTCCTTCTTTCCTGGCAGGTGGTGTCGAGGACCTCCCCCCTCACCATGGTGTCGTCACGGCTTTGGCCTGGTCCCCAGATGGGGAGTTTGCCGTGTCGGGTGGGGAAACGGGAGACCTGATTGTCTGGCATGCATCCAGGCCGGTGGGATCAGCAAAGGTACTGTATTTTCGGAGTTATACGTCGACCTGCGAGTATAAGACAAAGGAGCTAAATTCCTTGTGTTTCTTTTTACAAACAACTTATCACTCACAGATAAGTTGGTCCAGAGCTTAAGATGAGGGTAGTTGCTAGATGAGGATAGAGATCTGTGGGCAAAGCATGAAAATTCACACTAAGTCAATGTGGGGTCTAAAACACGGCACATGTTTCACCAACAAAAGCAAAAAATATAACCCCGAAAATATTGTAAGTGGTGCTGCATAGGGTGATGGTGGGAGTGGCGCGTGCTCCCCACTAGTGTATTAATGGCGGAAAGTGGGCCCAATGGGGAGAGGGGTGCCTAGTGGTCAGGAGAGGAATAGCAAACTGGGAGGAATGTCGTCTGAACTGTGCTGAGTGGTCTACTGAGGGGTCCATGGTTGTGCTTTCCAGGTTGGCTCCCGCTGGATCAGCGCCTTGGCGTTCACTTGCTCTCGCACAATCCTTGTGGCATCTGATGCTATCACCCTCTGGGACATAAACACCAGCAGAGAGCATAATGAAGCTGTCAGGTAAGACCAGACAAATCCACCGCAGGTGTTTGGCCTGGTGTTTTCCTCTTTCAGTGAGGGAGTCCAACAGCCCAGAATCCTGAGCTCTTCCTTTCAGGGCTTAAATGTATGCCATGCCTTGGCTCTGATACGACCGAACTCAGCCCTGTCATAAAAAGAGAGAAGTACTCTGCAAATTCATTGTATTCATGAGGAACATTTCACTGCCTTCATTGAGCAACTGCAGCAAATATGGCTTTGGAGTAGGGTCAGAACAGATAAGAAATTCTTCTCCACCTAATGAGGAGCTCGTGGAACTCATTGCCACAAGGTGTGGTGATGGTCAGTGGCTTAGAAGGCTCGAAAAGGGGAGAGGTCTGTCGGTGGCTATTTAGCCTAAATGAAACATCTGTGTTTACGGGCAGTCTGCATTGGGAGTACTTGGTAGTGGGTGAAAAGGGGAAGGTCATCACCTTCATCGCCTGCTGGTTAGTTTCTCAGAGGCACATAGCTGACCACGGTTAGAAACAGAACGCTTGGCCAGATGGCCCTTTTGGACTGATCCAACCAGGGGATTCTTGTACAGGCATCTCGGCAGAGGACTCCTGGGTCAATGGGCTTGGTCTCCAGGGCTGCTGGTCCTTTCTGGCCCCATCTGTTCATTCTTGCGCCACCTCACCCCACCCCCTGGCTTTCCAGAGGCCCCTCATTTAGCCCCACCTCCTGCTTGACCTCTGCCATCTCAGCGGCGCTCTCTGATTCACCCTTCCTGTTGCTCAGCTTGACTCGGAGGAAACAACTGTATAAAGAGAAGAAGACTTGGGTTATCTGTTTGGGGATGCCCAGGCCTGGCGGGCCTGTCGTCCTAGGACTGTCTGATGGAAACTTGCTGGTGCTCCAGCCTGGAGCCGAAAGTATCAAGAAGGCCAAGTGAGTAGGGGAGATGTGGCCTTGGGGGGGGGGGTAGGGGAATGGTCTGCCACACGGTTCTCCGTGACTTTCTCCCTTCCCCAGCTGTTCTCAAGTCGGGTGGCACCCTGGGCTGTATGCGAGCTTTGACATCTCTGTGTCTGAGGACGGCATCCTTCACGTCTGGAGCTCCATGGAGGCCCCTACCTTGGTCATGATGGTGAGTCCCTGCTGTCTCTCCCCAAGGCGAATCCTTTGCAGGCAGCAGCTTCTGTCTCTGGAGGCTGTGCTGCCCCTGTGCTGCAGCCGGCCCACTGGCCGCAGGAGGAGTCACCTTTCCTTAGCTGCCGCCCCTCCATCCTGACCTGGTTTTTTCCAGGCATCGCTCTATGTGACTGGCCAGTCTAAAGCAGATCCGGCTGCTGCCACCGCATCACCATAGTCCTGTTGCAGCATTGTTGTTGCCTTGTCACAAAGGACTTAGAACTGGGAGATGGTGGTGGTCCTCTCCCAGTGACGGACCCTGTTGTGTGACCTGTCCTTGGTGCTGCATTCGCCTGTTTCCTTGCTAGGGCTGTGTCATCCTTTGGTTTGGTTTGTTTCTAAGGAAGTGACCAGTTCGGGGAAGCTGAAGGATGCAGGGCAGTCCACGTTCCTGCAGTGGGAGCCAAGGAAGCCCTCTGACTATGTCACTGTTGCCCGAGTGGTCAAAGGTAAAGCTGGGGTAGGGTGTGTTAGTTCATTTTCTCTCTCTCTCTCTCTCTCTCTCTCTCTCTCAGGGGAGCCGGTGTGGCAACCCAGCTTTGCAATTTTAAAAATTCCAAGTTAAAGATGTTAAAGAGAAACAATGGAATTTGATTTCTGTAAACTGCAATATAATGGGACAACATAATGCGAACTCTGTATAGGACAAGTGTGGGGTGTTTGGCATTGTGAGAGGCGGTAGCAAGCAGAACCTGGGGGCGATCGGGTAGCAGACTTTATGCAGAGGTACACTGGCTGATCTGAAAGGGTGGGAGAGAGAGAATTGAGCAAAAGAACCAGGATGGGGGGAGAGGGGGGAGAGAAGCGGGAAATGGCACCACGTTGACCCCCTTCCTTCATTTTCTGGTAGACAAGCTCCTGTTGTGTGCGGACTCAGACGGAGCCCTCTGGACTCAAACCTTCCTTCCCCAGAAGGAAGACGGGACGATAGAGCTGGAGGGGGCAGAGGGGGCTGGCAGCTGGCAGAGAAGAAAGGTGGGTGTTGGTGAAGGGGAGCAGGTGGGCCCAGGGAAGGGTGCTTGACTGTTGGGCCTTATCCAGTTCCCACTGTGAAACTGATGGAGAAGCTACACAGGAGGAAGCCTGCATCTTTAGGAACAAAATTGCCATCTTATCCACACCCAGCATGCAAAATTGACAGGCTGTTTTGTTTGTGTAACAGTCCTTTAGCTGTTGAGAGTTCTCTGGTAAAGGGGGTTGGACCAAGCAGCCTCACGTTGGTTGAATATTCTCCACAAAGCTTAACAAGCCATCCCAGAATGCTCTTTCACCACCTCCCCCCAGCAGCTTTAACCCTGTTACCTGTGTTGTGCTCAGATTCATGGTGCCAAAATCACAGCTCTGCACGTCCTTGGAGACAGGATTGTAACAGCATCTCGCGACCGGGATGTGAAAATCTGGCAGAGTGACACAATGAAGCTGGTGAGTGATTTGAGGGTGGGGCCCTGATCCTTTTGAGACCTCCAAACCCCCCCCCCCCCAATCTTGGTCTGTTCCACATTCCTCTTTGGGAGCACGTCCCTCGCTGCATTTTTAATGCACCCATCCTGCGCCCTCGCCAAATGCAATGGTTGCGTAAGTCAGAGCTGGCGTTAAGTCCGAGGCGGAGATATAATGGTCGCCAGGCCCGGAAACGGGACAGGGATGCGGCGGCCAACATCCCCGCCCCCTCCTGGGCTAGCTCGGCCAACCACCGCCCTCCCTCGCTGCCCGGCCCACCCTTGCACCCGCCTGTGGGAGACTTCCCTTCCCTGGCAGTGGCTGGGGGCTGCCGGCCTCTGCACCGGTGGCCCTTACTCTAGAGTCATTGCAAACGTGCTTTACGACATGTTTGCGACAGTTTAGGCAGGCGGAGCGAGGGCTTTGCCGGTCTAAAGTTAGTCTGGATTGCGCTGTCACTCTTGCTTTTTTAAGTTGGTATGGCCATTGAGTTTTTAAATGTTAAAGGGGAAATGGCATCTCACACTATTGTCCCCATCACAGGAGATGGAGCCTGCCTGTTTCGGTCTCTCTCCTATCTCATGTATGACACTCACCTGATGGCTAGGGAGGTGCGTGAGCTAATAGTGAGGCACGTGGTGGACAACTGGGAGTTCTCTGTCAAGTCCCATAACAGCAAGGGGGACAACTATCATTCGATGGAACCATCACTTTCAATTATTGCAGGGTGTTGCCTGACATGGGATAGTTGTGCTACGTTGAAATGGTTCATTGCAATCAAAGGAAACACTTCTAATCAAAGGAAAGTTTATGGGAGTCAAAATGGATTTAAAGTACTTGCATCCCGTAGCAAAGTGCGGGTATCACGCTAGTCTTCTATATGGAGTTAAGTGATACAATCATTCTTGAATTCACTTTGCCAGCTCACTGTGATCTAGGCCTGGACTTTTCAGGCTAGCTGGCAGCTTAACATTGGTACATTAGGATCCATTCCAGCTCACTCCCCACCCAGTTCCATCTTACACAGTCTTCCCTGTTGTCATTTTGTTTACCAGGGTCCTCTCTGATCTTATCTGTGTCTTGTTTTCTGCTTTGACTACAGCTGGGCCAGTTCCGCTGCCAGGGCCCAGTCTCCTCTCTCCAGCCTCGCCTGGGTGCGGACTCTTCTCTTGTCCTCGTGGCGGGGGACACTCTCGGCAACGTCTGCTTCCTGGAGTGGGGCTGCCTGTGCGCTTGAGCTGTCCTCCTAGGAGAACTCCTGCATCGTCTTCCTCAGTGGCCATGTTTGCATCTCACTGGACTGCCACGGCACATGAGGCAGAACCAACACGGCACCTGAAATGGCCTCGTGGTTGTGGTGACTTGTGGTTGCTTAATGACTGGGACATTCCCCAAACCAGGGAGCTCAACAACATGGGGATGAGTTACAAGTGAACTCCTTGGCACTCAGCTGCTCCCGATTCAAGACCAGATCTTGACTTGCCAACTGTTGTAATTCTGAAATGCATATAAGGGGCTACTGGGCCAGTTGAAATCTCTCAGGGTACCTCCCCCCAAACCACAGTTTATTCTCCCAATAAGCTGGTGCTGGGGCCATGCAAGCCATGTTGAGGTTGTTGAATGAAGGAATTAAAGTATCTGTACCGTATAATATATATACACTTTTGTTTGAGGCTTTTTCCCCCTCACCTGCCGAGAGGTTAGCTGTAGAAATCATGTTATTTGGTAAGGGAGGACACTGAGCCCATTGCAGAGCAATTGTTACTGAGGCACATGGAAAGATCCTTGCCCACAACCAATTCTCACAAGCCTCCCCCTGGGCTGCTGAAAACCCAGCGTGCAGCACCCTGTTCAGCCACTATTCAGGTAAGAGGCCAGCATGTCAGGTTATATTTTATTGAAATAGCAAGACTCCCTTCAGTTGCACTCTCAGTTCTGTTTCCATGGCGGATGTGGGATGTTGCAGAAATGAGTTGTGTTCTCAGAAGAAATCTGTTGAAGGAATGTAAAAACCCGCAGCCCAGGGTGGGGCTGAAACTCTCTTAGCGCAAAGGCTCCAGATGTCTGTTCTTGAGGTCCACTGTCTTTCACCAGAGCCGAGTAAAATTGAAGCGCACCTTGAGGAGGTACCTCATGCGCACCTGGTGAGGGTTGTAGACAATGAATTCATTGTAGTTCAGGGTGTAGCCTTGTGGGTTCACCACCCCAGTTTCCACAGCTGGACCTAAAGGAACTACTGCCCCACACCTGGAGTGAAGGAAAGACACCACAATAGTCACAAAGGGCACCGAGTTGAGAAGCCCTTGTGCTTCAGGGAGGGGGCTATGGGGCTTGGTTGCAGAGTGCCTGCTTAGCATGCAGAAGGCCTTGGGGTCAATCCCTGGCAGCACTTCCAGCACAGGGCTGGGAAAGACCCCCATCTGAACTCTGGAGCAATGCTGCCAAGTGGTGTTGACAATACTGAACTAGTTGAGCTGTTGTTAGGCTCAGCAGGAAGCAGCTTCATCTCTTGAGGTATGAACAAGGTATGTTACAGCTGCTGAGGATACCACTTACACATCTCGTATGCATTTTGTATCTGACTTACACAACACTTGCTACTGCTGCTAGTTGGGGATGGTGTTGGTGCAGCATCAAAGTTTGGCCTCTGGCTTCTAAGACTTTCAGGCACTGTCTGTCTTAGCTGCCGGAGGGCCTAGAAACACTTTAAAGCAGGTTTCCCAGCCCCACCCCTTTCCCTGAACAAACTCACAGGAGTGTGCTGTTGGCTGGGGAGGGAGCCAGTTTGCCCAGCCCTTTGGTACTGTGTTTGCCGGGTGGCAGCTTATCTGCTTCAGGGTTTGCCTCCAGCAGCTCGATGCATTCGCCCAGAGCCACCTGCAAGGAGTGTGCAAGCTTCAGCACCAATTCACACATAATAGCATCTCTCCATTCCTCCAAACAGTGCAACCTGAACACATGAACGGCCTCTGCCATTTGGTTGAATTCAACTTAACAAGGTGTAGCTGGCCCTGTGGGAGACGACAGCATCCCTGGCAGGGGAGAGGGACCACAGGAAGGCTCAGCTCACCTCTGAGAGCAGCAGCAGGCCAATGTCCTTCTCACGGGTGGCAAAGCAGTAATTGGCACTCTTGGAGGACATGTCGGCAAAATAGATCCCTTTCCCAAACTGAGGAAATGGAGAGAGAAGAGAGGTCAGCCAGGCAGCCCCCGGCTGGAGAAGCAAAGCTACAGTGGCTGACCAAGCAGGAGCCTCACCATGTAGCCAGTCATAGGCGCCTCGGGGGGTGCCACACGCAAGCCCTGGCTCAAGATGCCTGCCCAGTTGCCCAGGCGGGATCCGTGCCATAGCAGCATCCTGAGAAGGAGAGAGAGAGAGAGAGAGAGCGCATGAGAGGCACGATTCAAAGCGCAGTCCTGCTTCCCTCCTGCCTTGTCCGCCCAGCTCTTTCCACTCACCGATTGGGCAGGTCAGAACGGAAGGCAGCGTCCGGACTGGGGCTCTCCTTGTTCAAGGCAAAGGCCTCCAGCAGGGTCATGGTGTAGTCCCGGTGGGTGGGGGCGTGGGTGGACAACAGGTAACTCTCTAGGACCTAGGGAGGGTTGGGAATTAGAACAGAGGACACCACTCCAGAGGGGGGCTTCTCCTCCTCCTCTTCACCCACCTGGAACTCAGGGCTGCTGCTCTCCAGCGGTTGCAGCTCACAGCCCAGGCTGCGGTAGCTCCGGTCCAGGGGGTGTTCCAGGTCTGGCTGCTCTGAACGCACCATCTTGATGGCAACACGGATCTCACTGAGGGCCTTGGAAGCAGGAGAAAGGGGCGGGCATTGGTTGATGGACACAGACGCTTCGCAGGGGGACAGATTCCTCCTCCACTGAACTCATACAGGGCCCTTTCACACTGTTACACCACACGGGCATCCAAAATACCCGAGGCTGAGCACAGAGCTTTAGGTGAAAGCCAAACACAAGGCTGTGGTTGTGTCTCTAACCAGGGCTCAAGCCTAGGGGGTCTCGAGTGTTGTGAAACAACAACTCTGCGCCTATATGGAATATCTCTGAAATCACAACCAGTCCCCAAACACCTGGGGTAAAGGAAAAGACCTCCCAGGAGAGAACCTAACACCTCTTGCTTTAGAAAGTTGGTAACTGCTACCTTCAAGCCTGACCTGCTTCCACAGTCTCTCCAATACCAATTCCTGAACCCGCCGAGGACAGACAGTGCTATTCTCACCGTTTGCACCAGAGGAGTTCTTTTCCATGGGGCTGAGACGCCGCATATTGTACTAGCTTGATCATAGCACTCCATGATCCAAATATGCAAGATTCTCTCTCCCCCCCAGGGCAGGGTTTTCTGATCTTGAGTTCTGCCAAACACACATTCTTACCTCCAGCAGCTGGGCCTTCTCCTGTAACTCCTGGTCTGTGCTTATCAGTGGGGGGGTCCTCAGCCTGTACAAGGGTGGGGACAGGGAGGGCAGAGACTTTGCAAAAGGCGCAAGACTGAGCAAGAGACTTAAGTGTGTGGTGGGCGTGCTGAATTTTACACTAAAAACATGGTATATTCTTCAATTAGAAAAAGGAGGCCACTCCGCCCCCCCGCCCCCCCCAAGGGGCAGATCGGAGATGCACATTTCATGATTAGCTTTACTGACTGGAGAAGCCCGAGAGTTGGGCCGGGAAGCTCAGCCCCACCCCAAGCAAGACTGCAGGAATCCCCAGGGCTGGGCGTTCTGCAGAACCAGCAGCACTAACCCAAAATCATGGGGGATCCGAGTGTAGAATTCATTGCAGGCTTCCAGCAAAGCGCGGCCCGTCTGCTTCCTCTTCAGACACGCCTCCACCTTTTGCAGAGACTGGTATCCAGCACGGATCTGCTCAGCCGTCAGCTTTCCTGGAGTGGAGATGCAAGAGAGGCAGCTGGTTGGCGACAGCACCGCAGTTCAGCCTTACAAGAGTGTGCGGATCGAAGTTACAGGTGCGGGGTCCTAAACCCTGTTGTGCTGTGGTGGGCATAGGAAAGGAACACGGGACTTATTATGGCAAGTTCTTCGCAAGGGGGGGAGGGTATCCTTGGGCTAGCTGGCTCCTTCCACTGTCTCCAATCAGACAGGGCTACACAAAGGAAGTAGGTCTTAAGTCCCCTTGGGGAAGCCCTTCGGTCAGAAGCTTAACTTCCTCTCTGATGAAAACTAACATGCTGGAGATTCGCTCACTGTCAACTGCCAAACTTTCTTAGTGGAGGGAACAGGCCAACTGGTCACTTAATAGAACAAGCTTATGTAGCCGAAGTGCTGAGCCCCTCGGCATCCCTGCAAGTGATAAACACACCTCACAGGTGGGCGCAGAGTCACTGGGAGCCTGTTGGGAGAGCAACATTCCTCAAAACATGCTGGCTGGGCGATCGGATAGGTCACAGGCACACCGGGTAGGGTGGACTCTGCCCCGGAGCGGGCGGGAGGAGCAACTCTTCCAAGGAAACCTCCTTCGCTACCAGAGAAACTGCTTTACATTTACACAAATGTAAACGTTCCTGCTGGGGAAGAACACTCATGCCTGCTACAGGGATGGGATGGGAGTGTTGTCCCCAAAGAGGGCAGCAGGGAGCGCTGCAGGTTTCCTTGCTTGCTGCTGGCGCCGTGGGGCAGCTTTTGCCTTGGCCCTCCTTGGCTGTCTTTGGAGGGGGGCTGGTTTCCAGGAAGAGGTTGGAGGGAAGCTGCCCTCTTCGCCTCCTCCTCTTTGATCATTCAGAAGCGGACATCTTTGGGCGGAGCCTGAAACAAGCAGCCATGCTGCCTGGGCAAGAAAGGCTTCAGCGGTTTGGTGGCATCCCCCTTTCTGGCTCGCAGGAAGCCGGAATCGAGGCAACGGAGCGCTCCGTCGCAGCGCTGCTCCTTGGAGCAAGGCAGAAACTGACCGGGAGGGGAGCGTAGTAGCTTCACTTGTGTGGCCTGCTCTGCCTGGAGCAACTCTTCCAAGGAAACCTCCTTCGCTACCAGAGAAACCGCTTTACATTTACACAAAAGCATAGTCCTGCCACTAAAAGGAGGACCATTAATCCTTCCAACACTGTTGGCCAGCAGGCTTTGGTCTTCTTCCTGCCTTACATTTATACAGATAGCCGTGCCCTAGAACGGGGCACTTCCATTCAGAGAGAGCGAGAGCAGACAAGCGTGTTCATTTGCTAATGTTCTCGTAAATATAGGGTTAATCTAGTTACCATGGCTGCCTGCTACAGAGCTCATTTTCACTCAGTAGCACTTCCTAAAGCGATGGAGCAGATTAAAAACATTTTAGAACAGAAACTTTCATGGCCGGTTACAATATTGCACGAGACCAGAAATATGGGCAAAAAAGCCATGTATTTTAAAATGTTAAACAGCCAGAACTCACGGATTAAAACACGTAAAAAACCTTAAAAGCCAGAAACCAGTTTTTACGTGTTTTAATCCGTGAGTTCTGGCTGTTTGACATTTTAAAATACATGGCTTTTTTGCCCATATATCCGGTCTCGTGCAATAGATTAAAAACAGTTTCCTGAAACTGCAGAGCAGCGGCAACACGTGCTGCCAAAGTCCTCTCCAGATTTGGCTCCCGAGGCAGTTCTGCTCGTTTCAAGGCCCAGCAGGCATACTAGCTAACACAGAGGTTGCCTGTTGACCATTCCTCATAGCTGGCTGCTGAAAGCACTCGTTTTTGCTGTAGCGGCATTCCTTAATTAAGCAATGGAACTGATTTAAAAGCACACAAACTAAAAACGTTTCCTGCCACAGCAGAGCGGTTACAATATCACCTCCAGACTGGACTCCAAAAGCTCTCCTTTCTGTATTAAGAGGTTTTCCTTTCCCCTACTCTCTCTCCCTCTCCCCTCCCTCTCCCCCAAGTCCTTAAGCAAAGGCGTACAAACAGTGAGCAGGGATCACTTACCTAGCGGGGCCTTCTTGGTGTCGTACTTCATCTCCATCACCATCTCCTCCATGGTGCGAATGCTGCAAATCATCTCCACTAAGGCCTGCACCCGGGAGTCCAGCTGTGACGCCGGCTTGGGGCACAAGGCAGTCCTCTGTGGGGAGATCTCCTCTTCACCCTGGCAGGAGGTAGACGAAGAAATTATGAGAAAGAGAACCAAAGACCACCACACCTTCTCCCCATTCTTTCCTGCTCCCGAAGACTCACTGCATCACTGGCTTTGTAGTCCATGTGCAGAAGGTCGTATTTGCCCGGCACTTTCTGGAAGTTGCCACGCTTGGCCCACTCATTCTTGGTTTTATCCAGGAACCTAAGAGGGGCAGAGGAAAGCAATTAGACCACTTCAGGGATGGGAGGCACTGGATGGAAGAGGGAATTCTCAAAAAGCTTTAACTCGACTCACTTTTTGGTGAAGAGGTCTTTGGCTTTAGCTAAATCTCTGGCACAACTCACGAGCGAGTGCTGACCTGGCTTACCCACTGGGAAGGAAAGAGGGGGGGGGGGGGGAGAGAAAAAACCAGCAAACAATATTTTCTACAAACCCGTAATTGGTCCACACAGTGTTGGGCTTGTGGGGAAACCCTTAAGAACATATACGCCTCTTTTTCTTGCCAGATCAGATCAAAGATCTGTCCAATTTAGTCTTCAGCCTCTAACAGTGGTCAGTCAGACCATTCTGTGTAGCTCAAGCAGGGCATGAAGGCAATGGCTTTCTTCTGTTGTAAACCTAAGATAAACTGCCTCTGAACGTGGAGGTTCAGCTCTCAGATGTTGTGTGCCATAAATATAACATCTTTTTTTTAAAACCATCTTTCAAAATGGCTGCAATCATATCATCTAGTACAGGGGTGGCCAACCTTCCACCATTGGGGCCTCTGCGTTCTTCAGAGTTGTGTACAAGACAGACTCTTGGCAGCTGCAAGTGCTGAGGGTGCTGCTAAAGCAGCTGCACCTGCAGAAATGCCCTCACCTATACAACTATTAAAGATCCAGAAGCATTCATGTTGAAAGGTTGGCCACCCCTGATCTAGTAAAGAACTCCACTTCCAGATTAGGTCATGACTGCAGCGCCCTGCCCATTTTAGAAATTAAGTGCGACTCCTGATCCCTCTTGAAAACACGACCCTCCCTGCCTTTACAACCACCACGATTCCCATGTTCCTTTCTCCACTCACCACGGCCCCAACGCATCCAGACGCTGTAGTTCTGTGCTCCATCATCCTCCAGCAACTGGATGATATAGTATTTGTTGTTGTTGAACTGAAGGTTCGTCTGGGAGGAACCAAGAAGATGGAGAGAGGTTTAAAAAAACAAGAAAGAAAGAAAGAAAGAAAGAAAGAAGTGATGTGTCGCCTTCCTTCTTCCCTTCTAATTGTCGCAAAAGCCAATTCACCCCAGTTGCCCATCCACAGGCTCTTGGGAACTAATACCCCCCCCCCAGAATGATTCACCCACTCACCTGATTTAACATCGCATCATAAACGTCATCTTGTTCACAATAAACGTGAGCCTTTTACAGGTGAGGAGCAGAGGAAGGAAGACACAAGGAGAGAAAGATTATTTCCAGAGCCAGAAACCTAGAACATTCTCTGAGCACACATCTTTCACTGCCCACAAGCCTGAAATGTGACTTCCACATTCAGAGAGCGCATAACGTTTCCAGACGGCCATTTTACAACATCACAATCACTGTGCTAAAGAAGCTTTAAAACCACAACATGTGGCAGACATGGCTTCATGGCGCCATAGCTCACCATGTGGGCCAGGGGATTTGGGGGGACGCTTGCACTGGTGTGGCCAGCTGCCCACATTTTACTTATTTATTTGTACAATTTCTATCCCACTTTTCTCCCAGATGGGCCCCAAAGTGGCTTACAAAAGTACATATAAAATAGAAATAAAGTGTTAATAATACTAAAGCATAAAAACAATTTATAACATTAAAAACGTGGATAAAACAGCTAAAAAAGACAACCAACATGATAGAGAATAAAATTTACAAAAACTGCAATGAACGTATCCATAAAAGCGTGTTGCGTCTCCCTTGCTGCTGAACGACTCCATTTCGGAGCCAAATGGTAGCGAGGGTTGGCAGGAGGACCCACTTTACACAATTCGATTGCCGCCGAAAACACTAAGAGGCGCACAGAGGCCGCCCCTCCCTCGCCTGGAGCCCAGAGCGGACTGCACTGGCCGCTTCGCGGAAATTACGGCACTGTTGACCCCCAACGTGGTCATTCTTGCATTTCTGTTAGGTTCTAGTGTTCACAGGAGCAGCCATCTTACTTTCCCCAGCTTGGCAGTGCATTCTGGATCCACAGGAGCTTTCCCCTTCACGACTAACGTTTTCACAGCCTCTGAAGGGAGATCAAAAGATGGGCTAGAGCAGAGCAGAGCAGGTGGATTCCCTCATCTCACCCCCCGACCAGAAATGAATTTGGCACTGAAGGACAGGAATTAGCACCCTGGGAATCTCAGCACTCTTTTAAAAAGTCAGTTTCTACTCCTTGACAATTTTCACATCACACAGCAGCCCAAAACAGTACAGACCAGCGCAACCTGGAACACCACCTGATGCCAGTTGGGGACCACCGCCTCTGCGCTACAAAAACAACAACAAAAACCCTTCCTGTGCTCCTCATGTGCTGCCGCCAAACCTGGAAATGTGGGGTTTCTGGTTTCATTTACAGTGCAAGTGTGCTGCCCCTCTAAACGAAACCAAAGTCCCACACTTTCGGGTTTGACGGCAGGGCAGGAGGGCCACGGAAAGGAAGGGAATGATCTGCTTTCTCGCTTGAGCTTGGGAAGCAAACCATGGCGGCTTGCATTGGCGGCAGGTTGGAGGAAGGCGGTGGAGGCACACGCGGGGTGAAAGGCACCATAAATCTGCTGCCCTCTCAGCCCCTCACAATCTGCCACTGATGCAACCTGCGTTAAGCAGCCTCACGGACGGGCCGGGTCCTGTTTCCGTTCTCCTTCCAATAAACCGCTACTTCGAGGCCCCGAGGATGGGGCTGCTACCCACAGGCTGGTCGGGAGGGGGGGGGATTTCAGTTCAGCCTGACCCACCAAGAGCCCATTTCTGTGGCCTTACCTACGCCATCCCCTTCTCCAAGCGACGCTGAGGCGCTGGCTCTATTCTGGCCCCCCCCCTTCTTCTTCTTCTTTGCAATGGGGTCTTCGGTGTCGCTGAGTTGGGCTCCTCCCCCCGTGGCCTCTGCAGCACCTGCATGACAGAAAGAGCAGCAGGGCAGAGGACTCCCCGTTAAGCAGCAGCGTGAGAGGAAGGGGGGGGGCTCTTGGCTGGCTCTGCACTGCAGGAAACGTTTCCGACATTTCGGATAAGACTCCTGGTACTAATTGGGACATTTCTGGCTCCATTTTACAGCTGCTCCACCCCAGCAACAGCCACTATCCAGCACCTCGGTCCACACCCTGCAGCACAGCATTTGGTCTCTCTTCTGGTTTTCAAACTAGAAGCCACTCATTTTGGATTCTCCTCTGAACCACTCTCAAGATCCCCAGGGCTCATTCTTTCCGCAGGCAGAGAGAAAGGACTTGCCCCCAAAGAGCTAAATGGCTACACGGTGCACTAGTGAACTTTTATGTTATCTCACTAACTCGGAGATCTCATTCTTGGAAGGTCTAACCTCAGTCAGCCAGATTTCCTCTCCCAAAGGTGGGAGGAGAAGAATACACAAATCTCAACCTAGCTCAGAGTTAAATCACTAAACCCTTTTCAGGGCTAGATTCAGGTGATGGGGGGGGGGGGTCCCTGGGCAAGAGGCCGAGAGCAGAGACCTCTCCCCTCCCCCCCCAGGAGAGTATGTCGTTCCACTGTGTCCACAGTCCTTAAACCTTCCTCCCTGTTGGTCTACCAAAGAAGTAGGGGAGCAGCTAAGAGAGTCTGTCAGAGATTGCAACAGGCTCAGGGCTCAGCTTAAAGCATCCATAGGGTTTATCAAAGTCAACATCTGCATCCGCGTACCAGACTCCCTGCGTTCCATCTGTCGTTCAAACCCAGTCCGGGTGTTGGTCTGCACCATGCGAGTCGTGTCCAGCTTATAGCGCGTCCGGCCCACCATCGCTTCCACCGTGGAGTCCCCGTGACCGTCCCTTGCTGCTTGCAAGGCCAGGCAGGTGTCCGCACGATAGGGAAGCCATTCGCCTGCCTGGTCCCCTTGGCACTGCCAGACAAAATCTGCACCCACACAATGCAAAACAGGGAGGAGGGAGGGGGAGGACACAAGAATAATCATCGGTAGCCACTTGACAAGGAAGAACATGTGAAATTGCACCCAGGGGGTTGGCTCCGTGGTGTCTCTGCAGCAAGAAAGAAGCAACGATTATGGCCTCAGGGGGGCTCTTGCGTCTTTCTTGGCCTGCAGGTAAAGAACTGCCCAAGGGAAAATTGACAACAGGAGCCGCCTTTTTTCCATCTAGGTCCCCTCAGTATGGTAAAAGCCAGAGCCACAAGGTGCCGCATGAAGGTCTGTCACCAACAGTTGGGGTCCCTTCTCCTGCTGAAGGAACTCACCCCCCACCCCCGCAGCAAAGCTCTCTCACCTTTGTGGAGCGATACTGTGTAGGTGGAGCTATGCGATGCCCCTCGCCCAGCACAAGCCCTGCTCTCAATCCCCTGGCTTCCCCCAGGAGGCCACGGGCCTCGCTATGGCCAACACAATACAGGTGGGCCCCCATATCCACTGATTCGCTATCCACGCTTTCAGTTATCCACGGATTGTGGGGACCCCCCCCCCCCCAGGCTTTTATTTTTTCCCAGTAAGCTTCGTTTCTTCCTTAAAGAAACAGGAGAAGCAGCCTCTGGCTGCTTATTACAGGCAAGTAGAACGAGACTAAGTCCTAGACAGGCTCTGCAAGGTTAACAGAAACCTTGCAGAGCCTCTCTAGGACTTAGTCTCGTTCTACTTGCCTGCAATGGAGGCTGCTTCTCTGTTTGTTTTAAGGAAGAAACAAAGCTTGCTGAAAGAAAAATAAGAGCTAGAGGGTGCACGCCTGCCCGCAGGGGAGGCAGGGTGGGGGGCCCTCAGGAAACCATGGAGGGGGTGTTTGCTCTTATCCACGGTTTCAGGTATCCATGGAGGCGGCTGGAACATATCCCCAGCGGATATGGGGGCCCACCTGTACTTTCTGGTAAGAGCAGCTGGACCTCTCACAGAACTTTGTGTTACGGAAGGGAAATTGTAAAGATACATTATTATTATTATTATTATTATTATTTGCTTCTCCGTATGTGTCTTTTTTTTTTTTTGCTTCTCTGTATTTGCCTTTTTTCTCTATATATCTTCTTTTCCCCCCTCTTTGTTGTATTTTATTTTTATTGCATTTGTTAAAACTTTCTATAAATACAGTAATTAAAAAATAAGAGTGGCACAGTTCATTCTAGACCCCGAGAACTCTTCCACCTCATTCTGCTCCAGGCAAAAGCCAGAGTCGTGACTCGCACAGAGAGACAACAGGCACCCTTCCCTGCAGGTGTCACTCTGGCTCCTCGTTACTTCAGGAATGGAATCCTTGCAAGGACACATAATTGGAGACTCCCTGAGCACGGCCAGCAAGACCCTGGACGGTGGGCAGTCGGGGAGTTTTGCCCCCAGAGGGCGTTCCGTGCCTTAGCATCTACAAGAGTCACTCACAGGAGTCCTGATCCCGCACAGCGGCAGCCACGGGTGTGTCCTGCCCCGTCTCTTTATCCTGCCGCACCATCTTGAGCAGGTCCACGGAGGACTCTCCCACGCGGACAGCACGCTTCCCTACCCTGCAGAAGGAAGGCACAGAGTCTGCATCCCAAAGCCCCGGCCAATGGCAACATGGCTTCTCCCCCAGGCCAGGGTCAAAGGGCGTGTAGGCTCACCTGGCTGCCTGGCTCAGGGCCTCGCTCTGCTCGGGCAGGAACTGCAGCCACCCGTCGGCGCTCTCCCACTCCCAGCGCAGTTCCAGCTGGGCCCCTGCTGCACTGGGTTCCCCATTCTGGGCCTGGGGGGCTTTTCGTTTCCGTCCCATCCCAGAGGTGGTGAGAGAGCACACGTCCCTTCACGATAGCCTAAGTGTGATTGGAGATGCACGATCGGAGAATTACTTGGAAAGCCATGATGGATTCTTTGTGCAACAGTGACTTCTTGTGCTCTTTTGACACACAAAACAAAAAGGCGCAACTCACGGACACTGCCCGTATGTACTGTATATGCGCATACTATACTATTACCGCAAGTAATACATTTAAGCATCATACTATATACGTGCCAGAATAGCACCAAACTTTTAAGAACCACAGATTCTTGGTGGAAGCAGCTTTTGTGGACTCCCTTTCTCAGGAAGCATCATCCTAGACCTGCAAGTGTCTTCTCTCTTTAACGTGCGTTTGCAGAATTACAGTATATATTCACCCCTCATGTAGCCTTAACTGGGCAAAGAGTGAAGGATCTCTTATATTTAGCAGGGGTAGAGCAACTGTCCCTCTTCACCCCAGTACAATCTCTCTTCTAGTGCATGTTTCCTGGTGTTTGTTCTGCTTCTTTTTAGATTGTGAGCCCTTCCAGGAGACGGAATCATTTATTTATTTGTTTTTGCTCAATAAACTGCTTTGTGAGCTTCTTCTGATGTAATTTTTTTTCTTAAATTATAAAGATGGGGGCCTTTATGTGACACCACCACAGAACTCTGTGGTACATTTAATTCCCCAAGCAAGAACTTATTCCCATCTTTCAGCAGCAGATTTCTTAAATGGCCAGAACTGGGGCTTATGCCCACTTGGGGACCATGCTTCTTCCCTTTCACCTTCATGCCCAGTCTCACCAACAGACTGTGACCGCTGACTGAGAAGAGTGCAAAGTACACTTTGCACATGCTCAGAGAGGTGCTCTTGTCCAACATGGTGTAGCAGACAGCCAGTAACATGAACCATTTGACCAGCTCAAATTCCTACTCGGCCACAAAGCTGCGTCTTAGCCTAATCAGCCTCCTCGCTCGAAGCACTTCTTGGGAGGAAGGGCAGAATTAACGGAGGTAAAATCAACAAGGGTTCTCCAAGACGGAACCCTGGCTTGCAAAACACCTTCTTCTGCTGCTGCTGCTGCGCTCTGGTGTTTGGCGGCTTTGATCGCCTGCCCGGGCGTAGAGCTTTTCCTCTTCCACACCCTGCGTCCAGTCCAGTGTCACTCCTATTCCCCATCCATTCGCAAGCCCTCTAAATTCCCCTCCAATTAGCAAAAATCTTATTTCTGGGCCGTGAAAGAGATGCTTTGCAGGTTTCTGCACACTGCTTGCCTCCTTCCCCCAAGCGCCTGCGTCCTTTTTCAACCCACCTGATTTCCCGGGGCTCGGAGCTGCAGCGCAACAGCGGTAAACACCGACTTTTTCCGGATTCCCCACGCGCCCTCCCAGGAACGTTCCACCGGCAAGACCCCGCCTCCTCATCTGCATTCGTCTGATTTGACCGAAACTCGTGTCTCGGAAGCCTATAGAACACGGGGATAGGCGCATGCCCGTTTCCTAATCTCGCTACACGGCGGGGGGGAGGGAGTTGGACTCATGCAAATTGAAAGCGTTGCATGATGGTCGCCACTCACATTTGGCTTTTCCCCTTGCTTTTTTCAGCCCTGGCTTCATGTGTAGGCACGGAAGTTTCAAATTGTATTCGCCGAGGGGAAAGAGTGATTCAGAAAAAGCCAAGTCTGCGCTCACTATGACCTGATAAGAATCCAGTCTTCGATGCTTATATAGTCGCTAGACAGCCGTGTTTCCAGATGGGCTGGGAGGAAGCTCTCCGTAGAAGCTACTTGCTGTGTGTTTATCACCCCACTTCCGCTTCTGGGAAGGTCTGAGAGAAGGGCCAATCACCGCCCTAGCAGGGTGCCGCCTCTCCGAGGTGGGTGAGTACCCAGCAATGTGGGTCCCAAGCAGTGCCCTAGATGGGGGCAGGAGAAGCAGCGATCAGGGGGATTCCCCCGCTGTGGATGCCTCGGTGGCCTGCCTCGGATTTGGGAATGACTCACGGCCGGCAACTATGAGTGCAATGGGAAGAGGTGAAGCGAGCCACGTCGCCGCTTCATAACCCAATTCAGACTAGTCTCCACCCAGCTCTTTTGGTGCTAAGCCTACAAACATCGACTGTGCTCATTCTTATAGTGCTCATATTTATATTATATCACTATTATATTTGCACATATATTTGCATTATGTTTTTGCATACAATCAAAGCAGAGAATATTGGAGTAGGTAGGCAAAAGGCACACATACATGGGGGGGGTATCCAGGATTTCAGGTTTGTACAGATTTGGAAATCAAGGCAGAGCTGATCACATTGCAGAGCTGAACCGCAATCACAGTTCTTTTGCTCCGTGTCAGCAACTTGGTTGCTTAGCAAAAAGCCCCCGCCATTGCTAACCAGTCGTCCTTTAATCAGACAGGGTCAATGGAGCTCAGAAGAATCATGCTTTGCTGTTCATCCAGGCTCCCCTCTCATCAAAACACCACACTGCAAAGTGCTTTATATACATAACTAATAGCAGCAATGCTTCAGCAGGGAGTTCTCTTCAGACAATCAATGGTTGTTAGACACAAAAAACCAAGAGCAAGATGGTGGGTTCTTGCATTTTCAGATGATAATAATAACGTTCTTGTTTAAATAAAATAATAGCTCCGTTCTTCTCCGTTCTTCTAATCAGTTCAGGTCACTCAGTAGACTGGTGATAATGACAACTACTTTGAAAACTGGAAATAGCAGTTTCTTAGATCTGCGTTTGTAGATGAACAAATCTAAGAAGTTTGCAGTGAAGTTGGGTGCACATCTAACCTTAAAAATGGAACACTCTTTTAAACTTAACTTGTTGCTCTTAAAAGTGACTTTCCAGCCAGGAACTGGTCACTAGTATTATGCTAGTACATCTCTGGGACGTGCACATCTATGGATGTAGCCTAGTGAGTTGGGTATTTGTGTGTATGTGAATGTGATACAGAATAATGTGTGTGCTATATAATCATTCCAATAATCATAATTCTCACATCGTGTTTTGTTTGGACATATACATACCATTCAGCAAAATCCACCACCCTATATCTGAGATGTCTGCAGGTCATAAATGTCACCAGTCCAGTCAGTCATTATGAACCTCAATATGCCCTTAAGCATTCCTGTTGACCTGTTTCACATCACTGCTTAGAAGGTGGCAAGGGAATATCTGTAGGGGGTGTGGAATCATTTGTACATTTCATGCTTCGACAGAACAAGGACGGCTCCTGGCCCAAGCCCATTATATATTGCCATATGCATATCTTCTCGTTGGGCTTCAGCATCACATGAATAGTTTCTTCAACTTCAGTGGCTTCGCTCCATTCTTCCTCCTCGGTACTAACATGTTTTCCACCATATTGAGCAGAGAAGGAGAGCTGCAACTTGACAAGGGACCCTATGAGGGATCCTGTTTGAAATCCAGCACTTATGTTTATTTGCCAGTTCTGCTCTATGCTATTCACCGTCTGAAAATCAAATCCCACCTTCCTCGTGACTGTCTTGATCCATTCAATGGGAGAGTTGGACTCATTGGAGATGGTCTTAAGAACCTCCCATCTACCAAAAGATGGGCCGTGGGTAATTGCCAGCCCTCCAGGCAGGAAGTTCACCACATCAGCATGGAAGGAATAGGTGACAGCATCTGTGTTTTCATGGAAGTTGGTGCATCTAAAGTACTGGACACCCCACTCGTCATGGGGCTTTACAAAGTAATAGTAATCCTTGACGCCCCAGTAATAGAGGCCATCCTTGCAATTTGGGTGAAGGGTGTATTCAACTGCATCTTCATCAGTATTCATATTGGTGACTTGGCGGTAAACGCCTCTGCATTGAAATATGATGTAGAACTTTCCAAAGGCTGAAAGGTAGTGGTCCCCTCCGCGGCAGTTGGGATGGAGGCTGGACACTATAGCATCCTTGTCCTCGGTCATGTTGGAGACACGGCGATAGTCGTCTCCTTTGATGATGTAGAAAAGGTCATCTTCATGGGCTAAGTAGTGATCGCCTCCCCGGCAAGAATTGTGCAGGCTAAACACCTCGAGATCTTTGCCCTCATTGAAATTGGTTGACCTCATGTAGCAGCCGAGGTCTGAGCGGACAATGTAACAATACTTATCTACTCCACAGAAATCAACTCCTGGGGCATTTCTCTTGGGGACTATTTCAGACATGGCGTTTGATTCTAGGAAGAAAAAACAACTCTATCAGAATGTGGTTCATTGGAAAACAGCCAACAGGTTTTAACAAGAACAAACAAAAACTCCAGTTAGTAATGAGTTCCTGTGCTTCTGAACCAGGAGGCAACGCAAAACTCCCGATTATTAATTCTTGTGTGTCTGAAACAAAAACGATCTAGATTCTAGGATTGGTCACTCACCTGAGTTCAGAAGCACAAGGTGACTTATTGCTAATTGTTTGCTAAACTTAGAATCCTAGACAATAAATAACACAGAATTATTTTCCCACATCCCAGGTCAGGAGCACAAGAAGATACATTTCCAAACGTTTTTTTCACACCCATCCACCCAGAACTTAATAGGTCAAGGTTGTCCAAGTTCAGGAGCAGAAGAAGATGCCTCACTGCCAGTTTTGACCCATGGACAGCACTTAAAGCCCAATCCTAACCAACTTTCCTGTGCCGATGCAGTCATGCCAGTCGGGCACACACTGCATCCTGCAGTGGGGGCGGGGGGGGAATCAAGGAGGCCTCCGCAAGGTAGGGGAATGTTTGTTCTCTTACCTCGGGGGCTGCACTGGGGCTGCATTGACACTGGAAAGTTGGTCAGGATTGGGCTGTTAATAGCCCAGAGTTATTCTGTCCCTGAATTCAGAAAGCGAAGCACAGAACACAAGTACGTTGCATAGCTGGCTCCTCTTCAAAAAGCACAGAGGGAAAGTAGGAGAGGATAAAGGCGGAGAGGTTGAATCAAGACATTTCCAGTACATCAAAAGCTCCCCCCACCACAGGAGCCTCACTCACCAGCAGTGAGCAGATGAGATGCTGAAGGCAGGTTGGCAGGCAGTGCCAGTCTCTGGGCAACACCTGAAGAAAGAGGAGGAAGGAACAGAGGATGCCAGCCAATAAAGGCGATTTTGTGTGATAGAATAAAAGTTGGAGCGGAACAGAACAAGCCGGAATAATCCCTTAATAAATGAAGCAGGTGCCAAAAGCAGTTTTGCGTCATGAGTTGCTGTGTGTTGCAGACACGTAGTAACAATCTTCAGCCTGAAACCAGCCCAACCAGTCCGTTACAGCCAGAACCCATCTGAAACATATATCTCATCACTGGCATAGCACCCCCCCCCCACACACACACACAGAGGGATGTGTTAGAGAGACAAGAACAATATTTTGGAAATGACATCCATGCAGGATTACAATTTTATTAACCCTTTCCCAGCAAAATACATTGTTGACAAGCAACAGAGTGGAGCGTGGGCCTCAGGCATCAAACAAACCCAAACTCACATACGCATACAAACAAGGTGGGAGAGACAGAATGAACCGCAAAACTTTTCCAGGTGCCCCGTTTGACCACCACCACCACCACCCCTTCTGCTGCTTCTGAAAGATTGCTGCCAAGTTGTAAATAGATGTTACATATTTTATAACTCCCTTTGCTCTTTCTTAGATCTTTTCCAGCATTTCCAACTTTGTTAAGCTCCAAGCCGAGGCCACATGAAGTACCGAACTTCCTTTTGTGTGGATATTTGTCCATTATGAAGTTCAGTTCTAATCTCCTATTGCTTGCTTTATCAGTCAGCAAACCAAAAACTTTACCATTTCCAATCTTTTACTCCTGATATATTCTGTACTAAACCTATTCTGTTTCGGTGTGCGTTTGTTTTTTTAAAAAACAACTGATACAGATGTTGCTGTCACAAAGTTTATGATGTCTTCTTGAACCGTGCATGGCCTGTGCACGGCAAAATGGGCAGAAGGCTTCGCCTCCCAAGCTGAGGTCTGTGCGGGCTGGATGACTTTGGGTGGTGGGTCAGATCCGGCCTGCGGACCATAGATTGCCGACCACCTGCTCCAAGGCACCCTCTTTCTCAAGGGTTCTTTGAGTAATAGCATGTAGCTCATGTTACAATAAGGCTACAATCGTATGCAAAGTTACCTGGAAGTCAGTTTTGCTGAACACAGCAGGACTTACGGTACTTGTGTGCAAATATTTCTTCTGGCTCATTCATTAATTGGTTTTCAGAATGACCATTGAATGCCTTTGCCAGAGAGTGACTGGCTGGCTGGTTACGCCTAGTTTTCAGAGACCCTTAATGAATGGCAAAAGAAACAAAGATAGCCTCCTCAGAATAGAAAAGCATAGCGTTCTTAGGAACTGATACGTTTCAAACAAACAACCTGAAGAGGCTTTATCATTCAGAAAAAATTGTGCGGTTCATTTGATATGGACCGGATCCTGCACACTGTGACTGGGCTTTACCACTTCCACTTCTCAGAAGGTTGCAGGGGACTTCCTGAGAGAGGGAAGTCATGTCATGGCTATCATGGGAGACCTTGCTGAAATCTGGGTGCACGATGTCCCTCCCTCTGATCTACCAGACGCTATCAAAGAAGGAGATGAGATGATGAGTCTGGCAGGACTTGTTCTTGACAAGCGCATGCTGGCTCCTCAAAATCACAACATTCTTTTCTAAGTGCTGACAGACATGCTGATAATAAGCTGTTCCAGGATCTTTCTGGCCGGGTATTGATGTCTGGCTGACTGGATCTTCTTTTCCCCTTTTTAATGATAGGGACAACATTTGCTTGTCTCCAGTCCTGGGGCACCACATCCATGATGGAGTT
Source organism: Plestiodon gilberti rubricaudatus (assembly GCA_026170595.1). NCBI lineage: Eukaryota > Metazoa > Chordata > Lepidosauria > Squamata > Scincidae > Plestiodon > Plestiodon gilberti. The sequence goes on along the minus strand of JANXHW010000006.1, from coordinate 9,485,849 downwards.
ATTAAAGATGACAGGCAGTGACCCTGAGATCTCATCTGCCAGCCCCTTCAGTACTCTTGGGTGTAATTCATCTGGTCCTGGGGATTTAAATTCCTTTAAAGTGGCAGATGTTCCTTTACCATCCCTTTACCTATCCTGAGTCGTGATGCCCCCACTTCTTCCTTAGTACAACCATTACGTTAGTTAGGCCACCTTCCCCATGTGTGAAGAAACTTTCAAATTTCTGCTGTGAGGCTTCGCCAGTGGTGTAGATACCTGTGGTGTCACTCAGTGCGGGAAAGGTGTCACCCTCACGCCATGGAGCTCTGCGCCCCTCAGAGCTGGAAGCAATTTGCAGTGACATGATGATGTCATCACATCACTGCCAATTACTTCCAGCTTGCCGAGCCTCTGCTCAAACCGGAAGTAATTGGCGGTAGCATGATGACTTCATCATGTTACCACCAATTACTTCCACATTGGCGAGCCTCTGCTCAATCCGAAGCAGCCGAAGAAAGGCTCAGTGGTCTTCAGTGGCTTCGAGCAGGTCGGTCCGGTTGGAGCTGCCAAGTCAGAGTCAACTCGGAGTGGCAGCTGGAGCCTTTTAGAAAGGTGGACAGGGCTCAGCCATTTTTAGCCACTCCGAGTCACTTCTTCAGTTTCTTACGAGAAGCCGAAGAAGCAATTCGGAGTGGCCGAAAATGGCCAGGAGGGGTGACACCTGCAAGAATCCGAGTTGCTTCTTTGGCTCGGCTCGGAGAGGATTTTTGGCTGCTCCAAGCCGCTTTTTCATGTTCTTGTGAGCAATACTCGTGAGAACACAAAAAAGCAGCTCAGAGAGGGTGGAAGACCGCTGAGCCTGGGCAGCAGGGTGGCTGTAGTGTCACTCCCTCAATTGGTGACACCCAGTGTGGGCCGTACCCAACGCACTCCTCCAGCAATGCCCCTGGGCTTTGCTAACTACAGCTGGCCTTTTGCAGCTTCTGTGTCTTTTGACTTTGTTTTGTACTCTGCAAAAGTAGGCAGGACAATAGTGTCCCAGGTCTCTAGGGGAGGGAAGATCCCTGGGATGAACAGATTGACAGGTCTGGAAAATTCATTCTAGTATCTTCTCCATCAAACTTGAGGTCAAAAGTCAGCCAAGGCAGAACCTGTAGCAAACCACAAGCACAGAAAGCACTTGTGATTATGACGGCACCATCTGGTTACCGAAGTGTATCCTGGGGTGGGGTTTTATATGTTTATATTATACAGAGATTGTAATTACCAAATACGTAAAGGTAAAGGTGACCCCTGACAATTAAGTCCAGTCGTGTCCGACTCTAGGGTGTGCTGCTCATCCCCATTTCAAAGCTGAAGAGCCAGCGTTGTCCGAAGACGCCTCCGTGGTCATGTGGCCGGCATGACTCTCCTTGCCGCAGTGCGTAGCATGCGGCTCGAACATGGAGCGCTGTTTACCTTCCCGCAAGCGGTACCTATTTATCTACTCGCATTGACATGCTTTGGAACTGCTAGGTTGGCAGGAGCTGGCCAAGCAACGAGAGCTCACCCCGTCGCGGGAATCGAACTGCTGACCTTTCGGTCAACAGCTCATGGTTCAGCGGTTTAACCCACTGCACCACCCGCTGGCAAATTACCAAATACCCTGCTTTTAAAAAGCCATTTACTCAGTATTCTAGAAGAACAAAATAGTTCACGTGAGTCATTTTTCAATTGTTCAAAAACACAAGTCCCCTCCCCTCTGTAGTAAGCAAGCTACCCCTCCCCAATTATTTTTATTTCATTCCTCGCTTCCCCCAGAACCCCCACCTTTTTATCCCATCAAAATCCATGCCAAGATCACTGAGATACAGCCATTTATACAAAAATCCGGTTTTTCTCAGGCTGCGCACACTTTTGACAGCTCGCGCGTGCCACCCAAGACAGGCACGCGCCAACCACGCGCCTCCCTGGAACCCCTAGAGAAGCGGCAGCAGCAAAAGTTCACTCTGTACCTATTTAATCCTCATAACCTTCTCTCTCTTTGGAAGTTTCTAAAAAGTGGTATTCCTTTAATTCAAAGCAGTGCATTGTCCTAGGAAAATACTGTTTTCTTGAATTCCCTCTAAGGTTATGGCACCGGATCTCTACCAGGGATCAACGGGGTGTCCCTGGGAGAGGGGCCCCTCCACAGAAGGGTCCCCATCCTGACACTTTGGTGGAGTTCTTCTTCAGCAAAGTTCAGAGACTCCTGGTATAGTGCTCATATTCTTGCAGCTGGTAAAAGGCGTGGGGGACTTCCCCACGTGCCCTCTCTGGGGCCCAGGAGGGGAATTGGTAAGTGTGTGGTTTAGCCCCTTTGCCACCCCCGGCCTGGGCACAGGAGGTTGACTGAAGGCCAGACGCTGGGAATGCAAAATGGGCATTGGGAGCGAGAGGCCTCCTGCCAAGAATCTGCACGCCCAGGAGTCCAGGGAAACCATTTTAAAACCATAACCTATAGCTTACAACAACCAGCTTCCATTCTGTGATGCTCTTGGAAAAATCTTCCTTCTACCTGGGAAGCCATTCAGGGGCAGGGAAAAGGGGGGTCTCCAAGAATATGGGAAATCTTAGGTTAGTGTCACTGCTCCCTGGAAGCTATTACTCCTCTCTGTGTGACTCATCCCCACTCTTTTGTCTTTCACCCTGCAGTCCTGACTCTGGTGTCTCTCATGCAAATGCCTATCTCCTCAACTATTGTTCTGTTACCTAGCCTGCTACATTTAATCTAATCACTCGCTTCCCTCCTTCCTGACTGACAGCATTCACCTGGATGTCCTTCATTGTATACCTGGAGCCAGTGGGGCAGAGACTCATTGAATTGGCACTTTTTACCCATCAATCTGGAAATCCTGTCTTTTGTCTCAACCTGCTACACAAAAGACCCCATTCATACACCACACCTCACCTGAGGTAGGGGCCTGATCCCATCACCCCAGGCATACAACCTTCAGACCCCTCTTCCCATTGGCTACCAGTTCCCATCCCCATTGGTCCCAGCTTACACAAAACACAACACTTCTTATTGGTTCTTTTAATAAAGTTATCTTTTTATTGGCTAAACATTTCACACACGCTGCTGCTGCTCTCATTGGTGCAAAACTTCAATCCGACCTCCCATTGGCTGTATCAACGTGCACACTTCTTGGATCCATCCCCTCATTGGTTTATCTTCCTATCTCCAGGTATTCCAATGTATATTCTGAAATAATGTATAAAACTGATTGTAAATGATTTATGGAGCACGCATTCTGCAAAGAATTGCGTCCTTGGCTGGCTGAGTAAAAGATCTTCTCTTTTTTACCCAACGTTGGTCTATCTGAGCTCTTTTGGCGCCTCTGCATACTGCAGACCTTTTTCTTTCTCTCACTCTCTCTTATTTTTGGGTACCTTCTCCATCTTTGGAGCCTTGGTGTTAGCTCACCGAATCCCTTGAACTTAGGGCACCTGTACCCTTGGGGTGCTCACTACATTTGGGGGCTCGCCCGGGATCCGGATTCGGTCCGTCTGTGGAGAGGAGGGAGGTTTGGAGGTAGACAAATCTTCTAATCGTGTTTGCCCTTTCTGCAGCGGCTCAACGGAGCGAGACACCACGGAACAGCTGAAGCGTGTAAGGCAATCTTGAACTGTTGGGGAGCTCTCAGGCTAGCTAGCCGTCCAGGGAGGGTGAGAGTCCCTACTGGATTGGGGGATTGTGCCCAGAAATCGTCCGAGGGCAGGTTAAACGACGGTTACCACACCCCACAGCGGCGAGCGACGAGACGTTCTCGCACTTGGGACACAATCAGCAGAGAGGTCTGCACGGGAAAATGGGGGCTACTCAATCAGCACGGGAGATGCCAACGCCGCTTCAAAGACTCCAGCGAGATTGGAGCACTTTCTTTCTTTCTTTCTTTCTTTTTTGGTAAGTGTGCCTGGCCCCAGAACAGCTGGAGGCCAAGAGGAGGGTGCCAAACTAACGCAGGAGCCACTGCACCTGAGTAGGGAAAACTTCCTGAAAGATTGGGCAAGGGGGAGGAATGTTTGTGTTGTTTGCTCACCTGTATCAACTGCGTTCTCTATGGATCTCAGCCGCCCTGCACACTCTGTGTGCAATTGCGAGGGGGATCCATCTACTCCATCTCTCTCTCTCTCTCTCTCTCTCTGTCTCTCTCTGTTTGTCTCCCATCGTCTCTGTCTTTCTCCCTCCCTCCCTCCCTCCTCTCTCTCTCTCTCTCTCTCTCTCTCTCTCTCTCTCTCTCTCTCTCTCTCCCTCCCCCTCTGTGCCTGGGAAGGCAGGAGAAAAAATCCTGGGACCGGAGGAGGGAAGATATTCATTCTTATAGGAAAATTGAAAGGGACTCTCAGTCATGAAAACTCTGCTCATTGCAGAGCTTGGCTGGTTTTCAATTCGGCAGAGGTGTGGCATATTGGGTAAAAGGAATGTGCCAAAATGGAGAAATTACAAGCCCAGGTTAAAATCCTGGCACAGGGAGCAGATAACCTGTTAGAGTCCCAGCCAAATTGGTAAAAACTGCTAAATTAGGTTAAATCAGGCTAACTAAGATTTCTCTCTCTCTCTCTCTCTCTCTCTCTCTCAAGCTCTCCCCACAAGTCCGAAACGAAAAAGGGAAGGTTTTCCTGCTTAGAATGTAGAAAGAGAATAGCCAACAACCCTCAGAAACAAGAGCTCCTATGTTTAAAATGTCTGTTTGTTGTTTGTTTGTCTTATGGTTTACGTCTCTATGTGTTAAGGTTTGTGTTGTATGTCTATACCAATACATAGGTTTTGAGGAGGAAAAAGGTGTTTTTGCTTAACATCTGTTTATATTCGGCCCATGGGGATAAAGTCAAGCCTGATCATCTCGGCCTTATTCCCTAAAATTGCAGAAAACTGGTTTAAAATTGGTTTCTAAAATGTCCCTTCTTTCCTCCCAAAAACTGCTAAGAGTCTGGGTTCAACAAGATTTAACAACTATGGTATGTAACTCTGGAAAGTGAATGGCTACCAGCTATGTTTTGGAACTTCATGTGCATTTGTGTGCTTGTGCTTGTGCTTGTGTATGTGTGTGGGTAACTCACGTAACGTCAATGAAAAGGAAATAGAGAAATGTAAAAGTGCCAACGTGGAGTCTTAACTGGTAGAAATGCTAAAGGGGAATGGCACTGGTAAATGATAATCATGTTTGCTTCCTTCCATTGGGAAAACCACCCCCACACACAAAAGAAAAAAAACTGCAAAATACGCAAGGCCTCTGAGTCTGGTATTGCCAAATTACAAGCTTTGTGAGGTCCTAACTCTGCTCTAGGAACTCTGTTCATGTTCAGAGGTTATATGCTATGTCTTAACCAACTTTGAAGGTTTTAGGTCCTGTTTGAGAAAACCAGCAGAAGGAGCAGTCTACCAACAGCGCAATTAACAAATTGTTTTAGGGTTTTGCTTCACATTTATTCCACAGGTAGAGACCAAGAAGGGAAAAAGCCTAATTGTCAGCTGATATCAGTCCAGACTGGGAAGAAAAATGGTTATGTGTGTTGTGTGTGTTACAACATGGGACTTGGATTCAGACAAGTGGGGAAATCAAGGCTTGCAATAGTGTTTTCCCCAGCACTCTGGCATTTAGCTATACTGCCTTTGACTCCTGGTGTTCTTTTGCCTCTGAAAAGCATACTGAATCTGCATTTGTACACCAAGTAACTACCTAACAACTTCTCTTTGTCTAAGCAAAACCTTTAAAACTACAGGTACCTCTGCCACTTCGCCACACACATGTGCCCTTGAGCATGTACAGAGCGCTAATCAACTGGACTCCACACTAGTGTTATTAGAATCCTGTTCCTACCACCACAGTTATCTTGCATGAATGGGTTCCTGCACAGAAACGCACCTCTTTCTGGCTGCTACAAGACTTATTCTTTCCCCTCAACCCTTTGTGTTTTAATACCTGCCTCCCTCAGCCCTCGTTTCATTCCTATCTTTAACAGTATTTTTCACAGGAGAAAAGCAACTGGTGCCCCATTCTGTTTGAGTACTGTATATGCCTTCCCCATTTTACCTGTCTGTGTGCCCCATCTGCCCTATCCCCATATCTCTGTCATTTTGCAAAACAAAAGAGCTAGCCTCCTAGTCTTCTTTTGTTCTCCCCATCTCTCCCTGGTAACCTGAGCAACCTTTGATTTGGAGATTTGTGCCTCACTTCTTGATTTGCAACAGGAACCAGAAGCCCCAGAGCATACCTGAAGTTCCTTCCAACGCCAACCCCATCAGGCAGACCACCCAAGCTATCGTTACCAAATGGAGGATTTCTGCTGCAACAGACATGGAAGCATGGAAGTTAGCCAGGAAGCACTAGAGTTAGCAACTCCCCTAGGAGTTGGGGACAGCTTGAGATATTATGGGTTGGGAAGAATCGCGGAAGACTATTTACCATTGTACAATTCGAGGAGGAACTAGCAAGATAGGAAAAACTCCAGACCCAAAATGCCTATGTTATTGTCAAATGTTGAATGTATTGTGTCTTTCTTATTTTTATTTTATTTTCTTTGTCAAGTTGGCTCTCCCAAAACACTTCTTCCTGCGGAGAGGCCAACTCTCTCTCTCTCTCTCTCTCTCTCAGCCTCAGCTGTATTACCCTTGCCCCCTTTTTCCCTCAGTCTCCCTTTCATGAAAATACTTTTCCACACCCATGGTACCAGAAGGAAAAAAAAAAAAAAACCCACAGGAGCATGTTTCCACCAGCAGGCTGTTCTCAAATTTCTGGGACACTTTCTCTGTTCATTCCTTTGGTTCACCCTATTCCACTCACAGGTTCTTCCAGGTCCAGAACCCCCAACAAAGAACAGTGCTGTTGCCAGAGATGGTGATACTAAATTTGATGCTGCCAACTGAGTCTGCAAATGCTCCAACAAGATGCTGCCAAGTCAGAGCCCAGCATCTGGAACTGTGTAATGTTGCTGGAACTGGACTACTATGGCAGAATACAGCTTTAGGACAAAAACACCATCCCTGTAGGGTTGCACAGAATTGGCAAATGGAAAAGAACTCTGGCTACCATAAAGAACCCAGTGTGGCCATCCTTGGTGGGAAAACACTTCTTGGTTGGAGCCAAAACTGCTTGGAGCCTCTCTAGGGGAGGGCTCTTTGCCCCATTGTGGTAATTTTGGTTTATCAGGTAACACTTGTGATTGCTCTGCTTGCATTTTGCAGATGGAGGCGTAACCACCAGGTACTCCCAATCTCAGACCCTGGCAAGAGGTAAGGTGTGGTGGGAGTTCCCAGGCGAGGAACCCACCAAAGGGCTTTTCCCAAAAACGTTTGCAGTCCAGACTGCCTCCATGGTGCCCCTTTGGCGTATTGGAGCAAGCGGAGGGCTCTGGCTGTGGAATGTGGGACATCTAGACGCCCCCCCCCCTCTTAGGTCTTGCAGATTTGGGTGTTCCCTCCTGTTAGGATTGCTGCAAGCACAAGTCCTGCCACCTAAATTGTAGTAAAATTGTCCAGTGGCTAGTCAGTCTGGACAAGCCTTTTCTGGGTTCCAAGTTAAGAAGTGTCTCTCACCAACAGCCTGAATTCTTCCACTACCCTAGCAGCATAAAGAACGTGCAATGTCTAATTAATTGGATTTCTACCTGTAGAGGGAATCACCTTCCTGCAAGAAGGAAAACCACTGCATTCCTACATCAGCCCTGTGCCTCACATCAAGCCAGGAGGAACGACAGCCCTGCGAGGATGGGAAAGGATTCTGCAAGACTTCACAGAACATCAGCCATCGGTAAGAACAACCTCCATGACAGCATGATACCGCCAAGACATCAGCATCAATCTACCATCATCCCCCTGGCAACACCAAAAACAGCAACTGAAAAGGGAAGGTAGTGAGCCTTAGCGCCTGCCTTGGCAGAACGTAATTGCTCGACGCAGCTCCCTGCTGTGCGGTCTGCACTGCAGGTGTTCCATGCCCATTGCCCTTCACCTTCCATCTTAGACCTGCGTGCCCCAGAAACCGAAGAAAAACTTCACCTGACCTCCCCCACTGCAGCACAGCCACAATGATCAAACCCAGCACCAGACTTCACCACCAGAACCAGCCTCAGAAAGACTTTGGACAATGGAACCTTTTTCAACACTCCCTGGAAAATACTGCTCTCCTTGGAGCACCTGAGAACCTGCATTCTGTTGGCCTGCACTCTGAGACCACAAGCCTAAAAGCAAGTGATTTTTGCCCTTTCTGAGACACTCGGGGGGTGGGAAATTTTGTGGCCACCGAGAACAACCTGCCTCCTGCCAGAAAGAGAACCAACTGGAACCATGGAGACTTTCATATTCCTCTGCTTTGCCTTTTGCCTTTCACCTCATCTTCCCCTTTCGCCAGAATTCCTCTGTTCCCCAAACCCCACTCTCTGCCACCCCACGCGTGGTGGCCTGGGCCCCTCTACTCCACACCAGAATGCTCACAGCAAAACTACAGAACAGGCTCTCCTCAACTGGAAAGAAAGACCAGCCAAGGGGGGCTCCGAAGTCTCTGGGACAACCTAGAAAGCCTCATGCCTGATGTGACCGGCTGGGTAAAGGATCTTTTGAAATCGGGGCTTGTATTTGTGACATTTATTGTGTTTCTGATTGTGGGGTGGGCATGTTTGAAGGGATTGTGCAGACTTGTGCATGCCTCCCTTAGGAAGAAACCAACTGCAGCCCCAGTTCCTGAGATCTCTCTCCCTACCATCTATGCCCAGTTGGATCAAGAGGAGGGCAAACCACAAATCACACTGTGATTAATAACCCTGATGTGGATACCACCCCCTCAGTGGTTATTATCAACAGGGGGGACTGTAGTAAGCAAGCTACCCCTCCCCAATTATTTTTATTTCATTCCTCGCTTCCCCCAGAACCCCCACCTTTTTATCCCATCAAAATCCATGCCAAGATCACTGAGATACAGCCATTTATACAAAAATCCGGTTTTTCTCAGGCTGCGCACACTTTTGACAGCTCGCGCGTGCCACCCAAGACAGGCACGCGCCAACCACGCGCCTCCCTGGAACCCCTAGAGAAGCGGCAGCAGCAAAAGTTCACTCTGTACCTATTTAATCCTCATAACCTTCTCTCTCTTTGGAAGTTTCTAAAAAGTGGTATTCCTTTAATTCAAAGCAGTGCATTGTCCTAGGAAAATACTGTTTTCTTGAATTCCCTCTAAGGTTATGGCACCGGATCTCTACCAGGGATCAACGGGGTGTCCCTGGGAGAGGGGCCCCTCCACAGAAGGGTCCCCATCCTGACACTTTGGTGGAGTTCTTCTTCAGCAAAGTTCAGAGACTCCTGGTATAGTGCTCATATTCTTGCAGCTGGTAAAAGGCGTGGGGGACTTCCCCACGTGCCCTCTCTGGGGCCCAGGAGGGGAATTGGTAAGTGTGTGGTTTAGCCCCTTTGCCACCCCCGGCCTGGGCACAGGAGGTTGACTGAAGGCCAGACGCTGGGAATGCAAAATGGGCATTGGGAGCGAGAGGCCTCCTGCCAAGAATCTGCACGCCCAGGAGTCCAGGGAAACCATTTTAAAACCATAACCTATAGCTTACAACAACCAGCTTCCATTCTGTGATGCTCTTGGAAAAATCTTCCTTCTACCTGGGAAGCCATTCAGGGGCAGGGAAAAGGGGGGTCTCCAAGAATATGGGAAATCTTAGGTTAGTGTCACTGCTCCCTGGAAGCTATTACTCCTCTCTGTGTGACTCATCCCCACTCTTTTGTCTTTCACCCTGCAGTCCTGACTCTGGTGTCTCTCATGCAAATGCCTATCTCCTCAACTATTGTTCTGTTACCTAGCCTGCTACATTTAATCTAATCACTCGCTTCCCTCCTTCCTGACTGACAGCATTCACCTGGATGTCCTTCATTGTATACCTGGAGCCAGTGGGGCAGAGACTCATTGAATTGGCACTTTTTACCCATCAATCTGGAAATCCTGTCTTTTGTCTCAACCTGCTACACAAAAGACCCCATTCATACACCACACCTCACCTGAGGTAGGGGCCTGATCCCATCACCCCAGGCATACAACCTTCAGACCCCTCTTCCCATTGGCTACCAGTTCCCATCCCCATTGGTCCCAGCTTACACAAAACACAACACTTCTTATTGGTTCTTTTAATAAAGTTATCTTTTTATTGGCTAAACATTTCACACACGCTGCTGCTGCTCTCATTGGTGCAAAACTTCAATCCGACCTCCCATTGGCTGTATCAACGTGCACACTTCTTGGATCCATCCCCTCATTGGTTTATCTTCCTATCTCCAGGTATTCCAATGTATATTCTGAAATAATGTATAAAACTGATTGTAAATGATTTATGGAGCACGCATTCTGCAAAGAATTGCGTCCTTGGCTGGCTGAGTAAAAGATCTTCTCTTTTTTACCCAACGTTGGTCTATCTGAGCTCTTTTGGCGCCTCTGCATACTGCAGACCTTTTTCTTTCTCTCACTCTCTCTTATTTTTGGGTACCTTCTCCATCTTTGGAGCCTTGGTGTTAGCTCACCGAATCCCTTGAACTTAGGGCACCTGTACCCTTGGGGTGCTCACTACACCCCCCATCTCTCTAATTTTTTCCCCAGGCCTTCACATCTCTGCACTGGCTGGTATAACATCTTGCATTCCCCACTAGCCATAATTTCTTCAAAGGGTCTCACCCCAAGCAGGATTCATTGATGGCAGTTCCTCTGGATTAATTTAGAACAGAATATAAGGGTGTGATCTTGTGTCTGTGACATAAATGCCAAACAGGCATCCTTGAAAGTGGGCACCAATGTGTACTCAATCATTCGTGATCAGTCTGTACTCTGATATTTCCTTTGGCCTCACATCTGTCATTGTGTTTCAGTATAATTCTCCTCTGCTCCCATAGCTACCTTATACAGTATGTACACACTCATGTCAACTCCAGCAACAGCACACCTACTGGGGCTAAATAATGAGGAATGGCTCAGTCTATTTTGTACTCCAAGTTTGCTCAGCTCTTGCTCTACCTTTAAACATCCTTTCAAATCTGCACTTGGGTGGCGGGTTCCAGAATCACGAGCCTTTTTGCCATCCATTCAAAAGAAAAATCTAACACAGTCCTATGCATGTCTATTCAGAATTAAGCCTCATTGAGTTCAAGTGTATATAGGATTGTAGCCTAGTAGTATGGTCTGAATTTCATATTTCTTTGGATACTTGGACAATAGGAAAACATCCAGAATTTGGGAGTAAGTTGCTGATGTGAGCTGGGGGTGAATCTGCTACATCTTTCTTGGATGCATATTCCCCATTTGTTTTTATCCCACTTCTGACATTATTTGTAGTGTATATACCCGATGCCACCTCAGGTCCGCTACTTCTACAAAATTACAAAAAACCAAAACAAACAAACAAAAAGCACCTGCTTACCACATGGTTTCTTCAAACAGGAAGTACAGGACTTCTTGTTTGATTTAAAGGGACTGTGCAAATGAAAGAGCTCCTTCATTCACTCCATTCCTTTAAATCAAACCGGAAGTCCTGTACTTCTGTGTTTGGAGCAACAGTGCCAGGAAGAAGGTAAGAGGTGGGTGATCCACTTTCTGCTCGCTTTTAGCAGGCAAAAAGCGGATCAGTGTGGGTTGCATACGCGGCAGACTGGAGGTAGCTGGGGCAGGCTTGGAGTGAAGGGCACTCTGAATCCACATGGCCTCTCGTCCCCTCTAAAATCTGCCGCTGATGCAACCCGCAACGCCTCACCGAATGGATGGGCTGCCCCATGTATGTTGTAACACATCCTAAATGAAAGAAACCATGGCCATTTTCTCCGTCTGGGTAATGAGAGATTTGTTTACAGATTGTTACCAGCTGTGTTATATTTTTACTGCATAATAAATCAAACTGCAGACACAGCACAGCCTGACTCAATCTCATGATTCATTGTTTGTTACTATGGACAGTGCAAATAAATGATGCATTACCAGGGCTTCTTTTGCTCTCTCTTTTTTGTAAATGACACTGTCAGTTCCCAGTTCCTGGTGCTGTGTCATTGCTGGGTGTCTTCAGCTGAAACCACCAGAACAAACGTTGCTATTCAGAAACTGGAACTCAGCCAAGGAGCTGCTGCAGTTGACAGTAGAGAAGGGGAACTCTCTCTCTCTCTCTCTCTCTCTCTCTCTCTCTCTCTCTCTCTCTCTCTCTCGGCTTAGTCACATAGCAATGTGCTAGCTGGCCAAGAGAGGATCCCAAGGGGATCCAGCACCCCACCCCATCGCCTTCTGTTCGGGGGTCTTTGGGCAGCTCCTCTGTCTTTGCCCTTTGGGGTCTTTACAGTATCCACAACAGTTTAATTTGGGCTCAGCCCCAGAACCTGGTTGGAATGATGAATAATGAACCAGAATAACGTGAAATCAATTAACAACACACAGGACAGAGTGCCTTGAGGAACAAGGAAGACAACAGAGAAGGGGGAGGGGAGCGATGCCAGGGGAGATGGGGATGAATTTCCAATTATTTCTTGTACCTGGACTTACATCCCAATCCTATTCCCCCACCCCGCCGATGCAGCAATGCTGAAGTGGCTACTGCTGCATCCTGGGGGGAGGGGAGGCAGTTGCAGAGGTCTCCTCTGGGTAAGAGAACATTCATTCCCTTACCCAGAGGTAAACCTCCACAGTGCAGAAGGGTCTACTCGGGCCTGCGCAATTGAATTTGCTGGTGCAGGTCTGCGTGGACCTGCGCTGCAAGATCGGGTCTGGGAAGGGGGCTAGGATTTGGTGGCCACTGCCAAACCCACCCCCTTTCCAGACCTGATTCATCCGTACCCCACCCCGTCACCTCCCCGTTCTGCCCCATCCTGCCCTCCCTCACCCCATCCCACCCTGTAATCATATTTCTGCTGGTTCAGAGAGGATCACAAGGTTGCCATTCATTTCTTTGAAGCCCCATGTAGTAGTAGTGAGCAAATCTAGCTGTGGCCCTGGGTTCATTCATTACTCTTTCCTGAGAGGAAACAAATGAGTATCATTTTACTGAGTCAGGAGGATGTACACAGGTTTTAGCCCTTTCAGGTTATTATCTGCCCTTCACTTTCCAGTCATCAGATTCAGTTTGCCACTCCCTTTTCGGGAGTCTGGATGTGGTTCCATTGTGAATCATATCAAGGAGGTTGACAATTCAGTCCTTCAAGGAAAAGAAAGAAAACCAGTTCTGCATGTGGAAAACCCAGCACGGGGGGGGGGGGGGGAATTGAAATTATTGCTGATTACAAGGTAACGTACAGATCTATTGATTCTGCGCACTGGTGGCAAAATAAGTTTTCCCTTTTCTTTTCTCCGCTATGGGAGTGGTATGTTAGTCTGAGGGCTTCAGGAGACAAAAACTGTTGAGTAGACAATAGGATGTAATACAGGTGTAGAAAATTAGGGGCGGGGAGAGCACAGTCCCACCCTTCTAAGGTTGTTTGCTTTCTTCCAGCCAGGGTTTTTCTGCCTTTAACACTGGCATGACCTGCAGAAAATCAACCGAGGCCATTTTTCTCATATGGAAATGCAAGGATGCTGAAAGCTTCACTGGTTGAATTTCTGCTCATTGTGCTGTTGTTACAGGCGCCTTGTCATCATCATCATCGTCGTCGTCATTATTATTAATAATAAGACTATTTATGTACCCATTGTCAACAAAAGTAGCTCACAAAGCGGTTTACACTGCAAAATAAATCAGGATGGTTCCCTGTCCCCAAAGGGCTCTCAGTCTAAAAAGAGGCACAGAAGAGTCACCAGCAACAGCCACTGGAAAAGACTGGGGTGAAGAGGGACAGTTGCTCTTCCCCTGCTAAATGTAAGAGGACACCCCTTTAACAGGTGCCTCTTTGCTAGGAGAAAATGCGGCACCAACCTTACTGGAGACCCGGCGTCACTCAAACCCATTCCGTTGGCTCCATCTTTGCTTGAAGCCAACTTGATAAGAATAATGTGAGCCCCCTGTCAGGAAGCCAGAGATCACCCAGACATTGAATATCATATTTGTGTATCCATAAGTTGATTGCAATGTATCTAACTGTATGTATATAATCGTAAGAAGTTTGTAAGTCTGTAACTGATGTAAAACAGAGCAAAAAGGAATGTGTAACAGGGCAGTTACAACCCCTTTGAAATGCAACTGTCTCTCAAAGTGTGAAACTAAACTGGCAGATCAGAAGAGAAACAGGCCTGCCTGGAGGCATCTTCCAAGGACACTAGATAAGACAGAGTTCCGTGTGAAGTGATTAGTCATCATAAAACATATCTAAAGTGAAACTAAAATCTTCCCTTCACACAGGTGTTGTAAATCAGAACCAAGGTTTCAGGATGTGTACGTGCAGGGCATCGGATTGGCTGCTTTGTGCCAGTCGATGCCCCCACTTTTTGAGGAATAACCGTTATTCTGTTAGGTATAAAGGTAGGAGCAGTCTTGGCTCCAGGTCTCTCTTCCTTCTGGCATCGGCCGCGAGAGCGTCTGCCCAAATTTGCATCAGAATGCCATTCAGAATCTCTAGGTATGTATAGGGTAGAATAGCTAGTCTTTGTTATGTTTAAATGTGCCTGTCTGCTATGTTTTCCTCTTTGCAAGCCTCTTGTAACAGCCCCAAGTGGGATGAGGTTTTGCACCATAACGAAATTTACTTCTTTAAAATAAATTTCTTATATTTCTAAAGAGGACTCTGTGTGTGTCAAAGCGTTGGACCAATCTGGGATAAGCACTGGGAAAAAGAGGAAACCGGGAAGTAATGGTGTCGCCCGTGCGACTGGTCAGGAGGGAGGCTCCAGGGTGGCCAGGCTTCGAGCGGAGGGGCGACAAGGTCGCGTTTGCACGGCGGGGATAAGCAGTGGACCGGGGAAGTTACTCTGGGGAAAGAAGTTGTAGATAAAACGCAGCCATAGTGCCTGAGACTGCGAGAAATAACGTGGTGGCTGTAAATAAAGCCAGGCAATTCCCCTTTTTGCTGTACCCAGAGTAACACAACCTTGACATGGTGCCAGCTGGTGGTCTTTTTCTAGTTAGCAATACATATTTGAGGAAAGTTCCCTTGATTGGTCGGTACACACAAGGTATAAAGCGGACGATGGCACAAGTTTGTTATTTTGCTGAGCTAGGTTATGAGTAGTGCTTCGGAGTCGGACGACGGAGAAAGTGTCGTGGAGCAGAGTTTCGAGTGGGACGAAGCGGATCTGCACCTCTTGGCGGAGTTGCCGGGACCGACGTGGGAGCCGAATTCGTTCTGGGAGCGGAGTGCCTGGACCAGAGCCGAGATGTCTACGCCACTGGGAGCGGAAGGAGGGGCGAAACCGAAGACACCGAGGACGCCGGCGAATGGAGACCAACCGACGGACGACCAAGTGCAAGAACCGGACCAGCCCATTCCGACAGACCCAGGCGCGATGTACCACGCCATGATGTCTATGCTGTCTTTGCAACAAAAAATGATGTTGGATCAACAAAAGTTAATGAAAGATGCGTGCGTCAATGAATGGAAGCAGAAAGCTCAACTGTTGGAGCAAGAGTTGAAAGTTGCAAAGGGGGTGGACGTTCGTAATCTGCCGAAGTGGGCTCCCTCACAAGACCCCCAAGATTTCTTCACCGTAATAGAGAGAGTGCTGTCTCAAGCAGGTACACCGATGACAGACTATATGCGTATCATTTCTGGACAAATTCAGAATAAAGAGGGGCTGAACATATTAGCTGGAATGCGCCCGGATGCCTCGTACCAAGACTTTAAAGAGGCAGTACAACGGCGGCTAGATTTAACGGCAGAAGGGCTGCGCGAACGTTTTCGCGGTATGCAAGTTAAGCAGGGAGAGACTTTGAAACAGTTTGTTGCGCACGCAAGAATACGTATGCGTCAATGGTTTAATAAGGAAAAAGCGTTGACTCTTGAGCAAGTAGAAGATGTCCTACTGCGAGAACATCTTATGCTCGCATTGAACGCGGAGTTGGCGATGGCGTTACGTGAGCGGAAGCCAACGAGCGTGGATGACGCCGCGGATTGGGGCGATGAGATTATGACAGCGCGTCAGAAGTTGAGTGCCAGTAAGTTGAGTCCCAAAGAAGGCGTCGGGAAGTTTGATAGAGGCCGGGAGAGGCGGCAGCAATCCATGCATGAGAGGAAGCCGTGGCCGGCAGAGCAAGTTGCACAACGGAGCGCTCAGAGGGGGCAGCTGGGAAACCAACAGCCGAACTTCAAGCAATTTCAGCACCGGGACGGTGGTGAGCGTATTGGGCAGCCGAGGGAGAGGGGTCGATCTCCAGGCCGGCAGCAGTTCCAGAAAGGCTCGTGTTTCCTGTGCGGCTCCATGGAGCATCAAAAGAAGTCCTGTCCACAGTACAAAGGGCATCAAGACCGTGATGCGCCTAGACCTCAAGTACGGACTTTGCGTAGAATCCAACCACCGCCAGCAGACTACATCGAAAGGGAAAGGAGACAACCAGAAGTCTGGGAGTTCGAGGCACCAGATCCTTGGCGGCGGCAGGAGCCAGCAGCGGCAGCGCCGGCTCACCCACCCCAACCCAACCCTACGTGGCAAGCAGCTTCGGTAAGCCAGTTCCGTGTGAAGTGATTAGTCATCATAAAACATATCTAAAGTGAAACTAAAATCTTCCCTTCACACAGGTGTTGTAAATCAGAACCAAGGTTTCAGGATGTGTACGTGCAGGGCATCGGATTGGCTGCTTTGTGCCAGTCGATGCCCCCACTTTTTGAGGAATAACCGTTATTCTGTTAGGTATAAAGGTAGGAGCAGTCTTGGCTCCAGGTCTCTCTTCCTTCTGGCATCGGCCGCGAGAGCGTCTGCCCAAATTTGCATCAGAATGCCATTCAGAATCTCTAGGTATGTATAGGGTAGAATAGCTAGTCTTTGTTATGTTTAAATGTGCCTGTCTGCTATGTTTTCCTCTTTGCAAGCCTCTTGTAACAGCCCCAAGTGGGATGAGGTTTTGCACCATAACGAAATTTACTTCTTTAAAATAAATTTCTTATATTTCTAAAGAGGACTCTGTGTGTGTCAAAGCGTTGGACCAATCTGGGATAAGCACTGGGAAAAAGAGGAAACCGGGAAGTAATGGTGTCGCCCGTGCGACTGGTCAGGAGGGAGGCTCCAGGGTGGCCAGGCTTCGAGCGGAGGGGCGACAAGGTCGCGTTTGCACGGCGGGGATAAGCAGTGGACCGGGGAAGTTACTCTGGGGAAAGAAGTTGTAGATAAAACGCAGCCATAGTGCCTGAGACTGCGAGAAATAACGTGGTGGCTGTAAATAAAGCCAGGCAATTCCCCTTTTTGCTGTACCCAGAGTAACACAACCTTGACACCCCCCACATCCCATTTTCATTCAGCAAGCAATGACACCCAGGGAATGACAGGTCTCACTTCCCATTTGGATCTGGCTACAGCTGGGACAAAGTCCAGTTACCAGCACTTTGCAAACAGATCTATTTGCCTGAAGCTTTGGAGAAGCCACCACTTTCAGCTAGGACATGCCTGGGCAGGCCAGGACAGACTCCCTTTCATTTTGGAGGCTCATCTGCTATCCCAAATATCTCCCACTGGTCCTTCCTGCAAATCACAGGCACACAGCCCAGTTCTTTCTCTGGCCTCACCCTCAGATATGAAACATAAAACCTTCCTGGAAGAAATGGAAAGTGAAACTCTGCTGTTGAAAGACTGTAGATTATTCAGGAACAAAACTTGAAGGCTTCTTCCAGTCATTTCCAAAGATGCAAAGTGAGAAGGTGCAGTTGGGCCAGGCTGGAGAAGCGCTGGAGGAACAGGTGAGCTTAATAGGAGGTATTTTAAGCGGAGGGACTGAGGGAAACCAGCCTTAGACATGGGAACATCTAAGGTCCCAGCCAAATGCTCTGTGAAAAGTCTCTAATTATTTGCTTGCCTGGCCCCACCCCTGTGTCTTTACAGCAACTGGGCACATATATATACACAGTGAGAAAGTAAACCTTTTGCATCTTTGCGCCTGGGAAATAAATCCTTCACCTGGAAGAACACAGGAGAGGAAGGCAGGAAATGACCTTGTGTGGATGCTTCGTAAAAACTGGGTGAACAACAAGGGTGAGTCCAGAGAAAAGTTCTTGCGCGGAGATGCCTTTGGCCCTGAGGAACACTGAGCCCTCGAGTTTGGATACACTAAGATTTATCCAGATGATGACCATGGTAGGTAGGTAGGCGATACCTGCCATTCATCATGCAGAGCGGTGGTCATCATGCAGCTCCTCTGACTGCACAGAAATGACATCTTTGCTGAAATGCGCATGATCATTGGTGTGTTGGGCTCAGCCCATTTTGTGCACTCAGTGATTGGGTTGTGGGGCCTCAGCAGGGGTACAAGAGCAATTTGGACTATGACCATCCTGCTCATCATCATAGAGCCATTAGGCCAGAGTGCCTTTTTTGACCTGACTGTTCTTTTGTGTTGTGTCGTCGAGGTTCTGCGGAACCAGGCTCCACACATACCAGCGAACTCCCTGGCAGGGCTCTTCATATAGCCCCAGAGCAAGATTCCCCCCCCCCCCAGGCAAGGAAAGAGGGAGAAGGGGGCAGGAAGACTGGAGGCTGGATTATACTTAAGGCAGGGGTGGCCAACCCTTTCAACATGAATGCTCCTGGACCTTTAAAGGTTGTCTGGGTGAGGACCCTTCAGCAGGTGCAGCTGCTCTTTAGCAGCACCCTCAGCACTTGCAGCTACCAAGATTCTGCTGTGGCTGCACAACTCTTAAGAATGCAGAGGCCCTCGTGGTGGAAGGTTGACCACCCCTGGCTTAAGGGGAAAGTGTGCCTGAATAGGAAAGTGTGTTCCTGGTGGTGTGTCTGCTCCAGCCTTTGAGCTTGAAATGCTTCCATTATCTGTGACTGGTGCTTTTATTTGTTTCTGTGGCTGAGTTGGCTAATGGAAATGTTGCTGCCGTTGGTTGAGAATATACTGGCTCCTCATTTGGTCCGACTGGGAGTTTGGGGCCTTTTGTGGAGTGAATGCATGTCTGGATACATACCAACACAGTGGATCAGTCATGCAGCTGTGTTCACAAGTGCTTGTCTGATTCCCCAAGCTCTCTTTCTGTACAGGTATGTGGGGATTTGCCATTTGTGTCCTAAGTTGGTAACTGACAGCACAATCCTAGGCATGCATACTCGGATATACACGGAGGGGCATGGGACTTGCTGTACTCTCAGGTCAGTGAGACTTCGATTACAGCCTGAGAACACTTGTTCAAAGGCCAGCTTGCCCAGCAGGGTTATGTTGTGATTGTCTTCTAGGACAGCAGCTTGGAGCAGCTAACAAAACTCCCCCCTGATCCAAGTGACCCCCAATTCAGTTCCCTGTACCTGACAAGTGGTAATGTCCATGCACAGCAATAGGACTTGAGAGACTGTGCGGTCCGATGGCTGATGTTGGACTTGGACCAAGTTGACTCGGATTCAAACTCGCCTCTCAGCTGCCATGAAGTGCACTGGGTGATTTTGGTCCAGTTGTGCTCTCTAAGCCTAGCCTACCTCGCATAAAATGTGAGGAAAAAGTGGCAGGGCGAAGATCCATCTACACCGCCCTGAGCTCCTTGAGGAAAGGGTGGGATTTAAATGAGAGAAATAAATGTATGGGATG
This sequence comes from Plestiodon gilberti rubricaudatus, assembly GCA_026170595.1. Lineage (NCBI taxonomy): Eukaryota > Metazoa > Chordata > Lepidosauria > Squamata > Scincidae > Plestiodon > Plestiodon gilberti. The sequence goes on along the minus strand of JANXHW010000006.1, from coordinate 9,466,238 downwards.
GAATCAAGAGCATGGATAGTAAGAGAGATCAGTGCAACCTGGAAAGCGACTGGCAGCTCATCTCGTTTCTCTTCTCTCACGATGAGGCCGTGCATCTGTATTTCCACTAGGTCTGTAGCCACCACCTATTTATTCTTAGTCCCCTGTTTTATTCTAGGAGTCCTGGGTATGTTAGCTAGCAGCTGGTAGCTAGTGTGTACTGTAATGTGAAGTGTACATACCTTTTCGTACTAGTGAAGTGTAAATGTGTATAATAAACGGTAGTAGAGAAGAATCCTGTATAGCAGCGTGTGCTTGCTACATTGATTTGTACACTGGCCTTTGTTTGTTCAACTTACCCTAATTTCATATTTGTGAATATAGTACATATATTTGTAGTGTGTGTGCGCGCGCACGCACGCTTGCTACACACATTACAGACAGTGTCAAGGGTGGTCTTGTTTGGCATGGAGTGATGGTCAAAACCACTCAGCAGCTCCTTACTTGGGGGCACACCTGATAGGCCAATGTACAGGACAAACACACTCTTTTTGCCCCATTCGTAGGCCAACCAAAAAATGTAAGCTACTTGTTGGTTTCTCTGTGTTCTTGTACTTCCACAGCTGACTTCTTGCTCTCTTCTCACCAGCTACACAGATCTTGAAGCCCAAGTATGCCTTTGCTGGCCAAGTTGGCTGTGAATGCTCATTGTGGTAGACCGTGACAAGGTGGATGCTGCAGAGAAGGTGGCTTTGAGTGGTTTCGTATCCCATTAAAGTACCACAGATAAGGGCAAGATGGAAGAAGAATCGGAGTGGGCAACGTCGTCTATTCCAATGCTGAGATGTCCACCTCGGAGCCAAGTGGAAGGCACTTGCAGAGACGGACTAAATGGGCAAGGGCGTGCAAATCGCATCAAGGAAATCTCTGACATCACTGACACTTTGTTCATCACCCCAGCAGAACAGAAGCTGTGGGATCAGCTTGTGGGCATCCTATCTCCGTCGCTTTGGGAAGTGAAGGTTGCTGGGGGACTCCGAGGAGACGCAGGGGTTCTCTCATTTTCTGGCTCCCCAGAAGCCATTTTGAGAGCCAAAGAGGCCATCAGCAGACTGCTCATCATGGTGGGCTCATTGTTCAGAGTCAATATGATGACGCTTCCGCAAATCAAGCATAGAACAGCAGGATTTTTCCGCCTCCGTGAGGGACTTGATCTTTTTCTTTGGGAGGGTGAAGCTTCTAGATTCAGGGTGGACGCAGTCGTGAGCCTCGGCACTAGTAGAGGCACAGACCGTGGAAATGCTGTGTTTGCTCAGAGGGCGTTGAACCAGGAAGGATCTTTGCACACTAAGTTGGATGTTTTTCTTGCTCATCCACCAATAATGGAATTAGCAGCTAGTGCAGTGAAGCTGGCTCTGGAGGCCGCGTCCAAGAGAGGTCTCCAGTCTTTGGTGATATCCTGCTCAGATCCTGCTATCTCCGCCTTTCAAGCAGAAGTGACGGCTGCTGGAATGGAAGCCTTTAAGAGAGACCACGCTGCTTCCTCCTTGAAGAACATTAATTTTATATCTAGTGATAGAGATGCTCTGGCAGCGTTCCGCAAGGAATGTGGGAAGCTTTGGCCTCCAGGAAAGAATGGCCAAGAGAAGCTGAGAAACATGCTCCTGGCTTTGGAAGCTGTCAAGATCGAGGTGGTTTCTGGTTCCACCCCCAGAAAGAAAGTAAATCATTTATGGTATTGGTGAGAGGAAGGGCAGGGAGGGGAAGAGAAATGACTGCAAGTGGATGGTGGGAGGTGCTGTGATTGTTGATATTCAACTCTGGGGCAAACTAGATGTTTGTCTAGTAGGGGGGTTGTTATTAATATATAGTACTTGGGGGAACTGTGCAATGTGGCTAAATGATGGCAGGGAGGAATAGTAGTTTGACCCTCCACAGTTTTGATCCTGATTGTAGCCCTCTTTCCGTGTGCTATTTTTAGTAGGGAAAAAGACCTCCACTGACTTTCAGGAGAAATCCCCCCCCCCACTAACAAGAGAGGGGTGGTAGATGCAGACTCAAAAGCACAGCTGGGGAGAAGTACTGAAGGCCCCCCAGCATGCCCCCCCCCGTGAAACTAACCCCCACAATCCGGCTATGTTCTGTGATTGGACACACAACTAGTCTGACCCTAAGATGCCCCAGAATTTTCTGCCATCGTTGACATAACCTGTTTAGGACAGTTTAGGGACTATGAGGTCATCTTGTTGGCTGTGTACTCCCTGAAGCATCTGGTGGGGCCACTGTGAGATACAGGAAGCTGGACTAGATGGGCCTTTGGCCTGATCCAGCAAGGCTCTTCTTATGTTCTTATGTCCCACAGCCCCACTATAAGCATCCCAATAATAAGCATTCTGCTTTATGGAGGCATGTTTGCGGCTCTATTACAACACAGTCCTATACGTGTTTACTCAAAAGTAACTCCAGTTTTGTTCAGTGGAGCTTACATTCATGTTTAGGATTGTAGCCCAGCTCAACGTACCGCCTTGCAGCTTCGTGCGCGATAGGACGCCATTTTCCCCACTGCTGCCCGCTGAGACGCAGACAGTATTAACTTGCAAGCCCAGCCTGAATCAGCCGTACCTCGGTGGTGCCTGCATATCTCTATGAACTAGAATTTATTTTATTCTACCTGTACCCTGTGCTTTACACCCAAGACAGACTCCCAACATTATTGACAATTTAAATAATAGTGAAAATGTACAACAGAGGAGGTAGGGGTGTTGATGACTCTAGAGAGGGAGATGGGAGGTGTGTGTGTGTGTGTGTGGTTAGAACTAATGGCAATTGCCTCTCTGGCTCTTGGTTTGTGCTAGACGGACGTGGCAGTCATTCCACTGGTGCGGGAGTCTGACAAGCTGGGCTGGGGCCCGGACATCCTTGCCGTCACGCGGAAGGCTCTGGAAGTTGCCCCGCAAGCTGCGGACCTGCAACCGGGAGAGGTTCTTTTGGTGACATCCTCGGACGTCCCACAATTTGATTGCAGATACTTGTACCTGGTGCAGCTTGACGGGTCTCAGCTGAACTGTAAAAATTCTCAGGAGGTAAAAATGGGAGCGCGGACCATGTTTCTGCCCCAGAACCTATCCTTTCTCTCTGCCCCCCCCCTCTTCACTGGCCCCTAGGAATGTCTGCACAAGGTCAGATATGAGGAGCTCTTCTGTGTTTACCACTGGTTTCTTATAACAAAACTTCTAGTGGAGTAACATTTTTTTTAATCCTGCCCAGGAGATGTCCAGGGTGGCATGAATACCCCCTCCCCATTTTTTCCTCACAGCAGCCTTATGGGGTAGGTTAAGTTGTGAGATAGTGACTGGTTCAAGACCACCCAGTGACCTTCACAGCTGAACTCATTGTCACTTATCTGTGGTGTACTTCCACAGTGTGCGTTCATGAGACCCTTGCCCTGGTTCCTCCAGCTTCCTTGTAGTAACATACTATATACATGCCCTCTTCTCCTTCCCAGCAGGCCATTCGGAAGATGGTTTGGAGCTGCCTCCGCATCTTCTATGGGTCCTTCCTCCAGTCCATTTCGTTCCTGGTCTTTGAGCCAGGCCAGACCGTGAAAGGGGAGTGTCTCCTCGTTATGTTGGAGGAAATTAACCACTTTCTGAAAGAGGTTCCTTGCACCTGGATGAAGCTGGTCCAAGTTGTCCCCCTTCCGGAATGGACACCCCCTGGCTTGGTAATCGCTGTAGGAATTGATGGTGTTTTAGGAAGTCTACATGTGAGCTCTATTGAAATGTGCAGCAATGCTGTATTGTTCCATCTCTGCCAGCAGGGGGCAGTAAAACTGGCTAAAATCTCTAGATAGTGATAATGTGACAAGATGTTCTCTTTTCCCTTCTCTGGTAATGCATGCTCCTTGGTTATCCAGACAGAGTGCTGTTCTTAACACCTTTCTTCCTTCCACTCTCTCTCCTCTTGAAGAGGGCACGTAGCTAGACAAATTAGCCAGAGGATCCACTTCCATCCTTTCCTACAAAGATGTATTTCCTTAAATAAAACTATCTTTGACTTTTGAATACAAACCTCATGCAGAGCTTCCTATCTGGACTTTCCTGGGCAATGTGCCTTTTGGTGCGTTCTCTCTCTCTCTCTCTCTGCCAACAGGCTCACTGTGTGTAGGTGCGTGTTTCGGGCCAAGGAAGGATCTGCAGTCCAGATGCAACATAGATGGTTCTCCTGTGGCTTTAACCCCTGGGGAGGGGAGGGAGCTCTGGCAGTTCAGTTGCAGATCGTCATGGTCACAGTGCTTCAAGAGTGAGAAGTTTCATCTCCCAAAGTTGGTCCTCCTACAGAACGATTAGGGTGTCGAGTCCTCCCCTGTGTTGTACCTCATCAGCCTAGAAAAGAGTAATGATCTGTATTGGTGAGAGAGGGGAAGACTGAGAGCCAGTCGCTTAAGGGTCTGAAGGATCAAGACCATGACAAGGAGGCATATGGTTGACAAAGTTAGAGATGCCGCCTCACTAGTTCTGGAAAGGAATGTTTGGTGGGTTAGATTAGAGAGCTGAAATTCAGATTCCTAGTCGTCCTAGCAAGTGTGTGTGTGTGTGTGTGTGTGTGTGTGTGTGTGTGTGTGTGTGTGTGTGTGTGTGTGTGTGTGTGTGTGTGTGTTGGCATTGACCACATGTGTACAGTTGAAAGGATGCATAGCGAGATCCAATATCCACTGTTATGTTTCCATTTTGCAGATTCTAGAAGAGTGCTGAGACTGAAAAATGGTGCTCTATGTCAACCTTGTCACTCCGGCCAGTAATCCTAGATTACAATAATCTTTATCCTGGGATGAGACTGAATCCATACCCTAACTCTATCCTCAGCCTTGAGAATATAGTAGGGCTGCTGTATTCCTCCACCCCCCACACCCGAATTTCTCTGTTTTAACTTTAGCTCAATGTGCAGAAATTAAGAAGAGGGAGTTTTTTCTACCACTTATCCCTGTGTCAGGAAAACCTTCCATTGTGTCAGGCAGCTGTTTAAAGGCAGAAGAGAAGGTCAGAAAGATTGCGGCAGCTCTAGATCTCTTCAGCTGAAGTCTGTCTCTTTCTTCTAGGTGGAAGATTACTTCACTGCTGCTATAGGTAAGATCATGCGGTTGTCACTAGCTGAGCAATGTGGCAGCGCATGCACATGGGTGGGCTCACATGTGTTCCTTTGCCTGGGAGTAAGCCCTCACTGCACTGCGGGGTCTACTCAGACCTGCACCAGCTATTTTTAAAAAAAAAATATTTACAATATTTTTATCCCGCCTTTCTCCCTGAAAGGACCCAAGGCATCTTACAAGAACAAGAAAAAAACAATCACCTTTAAAAGCAAAACAGTTAATTAAAAACTCATAAACAACAATCTAAAAATGATAAGAGACCACTATTACAACTTTAAAACAAGAATACCAGAACAGCACCACACCTTTATTATTATTATTATTATTATTATTATTATAATAATAATAATAATAATAATAATAATAATAATAATAATAATAATAATAATAATAATATGTAGCTGGTGCAAGTCTGAGTGAACCCAGGAAGGTGTATCAAGGTTGGGGAGGGGAGGGGATAGGATAGTGGTAGTGGTGCTGCTGCTGATACACCTCCTTCCCCATGTTAACCACCCTCCTCTCTGTCCTGATCTCCTCCCTGTTCGTCTCCCTCCCCTCCCTGTTCCGCCCATCCCACGCTGACTTATTGGCCCCAAGGCTCCTGTCCGGGCCGTTGTCGCACTTCCATGGCTGCTCACCACTTGCAGCAGCAATCCTTGTTACATTTTGTGACAACAGCCATAAAGGACCTTGTTCTGCAAGGCCCTCCTAGGATTGGTCCGGCAAAAAATTAAGAAACCATCTCCAGATTCTTTTCCTTTATTTTAGGATAGAGAGAGTTGCTTTCAACTGAGCAGTCCAGGCTGTTGCTTTTGCATGATGGCTCTTCAGGAGCTTGGGCACAGTTTGTTATATGATGAAAGTTTGTGCTCCACCTCTGAGCTACAGTCCCTCCTCCTTTCCCATTTCCTAAAGCTCAACATCCCCTAAGAATCCAAGAAGAATAAATTATTTTTGTATGAACGTGGTCCCCCAGTATGGATTAATATTCAATAAATCCATCTTTCTTCCAGAGCCTGTGGGTTTTTGTCATCCAGAGGACCCTCTCTTCCTGCGGTACCTGAATGAGAGCCCAGATGCCTTTCATCATTTTGAAGTACAATTGAAAGAAGTTGGTTATCGCATCCAAATATGTTCCCCTTGGGGAATGGTGTTCCAGGCTACCGGAAAGGCTATGGAGCTGCATGACATGGGAGCAGCATTCTGGTCTGTGCGAGACAAGTACTTGGTGTATTGCGAGACCCGACCAGAAATGCTAGAGTCCCTGCTTGAGCAGATGACCGTTTTGAAGGAGTTCGCCTCTATCAAGATCTACTCTGATGACCGAATGTGGTTGGTGGGCCTGTCTGATGAGATGACCTCATTGATCCAGTGCCTCGTTCAAGGGGCGTTTCAAAGGCAGCTGGTGAAGTGGGAGTTTGCAGCTGGGCCACTGCCCAGATGCATGATTGCAAAAGACTTTCTAGTTCAAGAGATGCTCCCATACAACCCCCTAGTAAGCATTGAAATTATTGCTACAGTTCCGGCGACTGTGAGATTTTGGGGCCGCCGTCAGAGAGTGGTGGAAGCAGAGAAGCGCTTTAAAGAGCTCCTGGGTAGCTTCTACGTCCAACCAGTCCCTTTATCAAAATTCCAGTCTGCGTTTATCAAGGCACTATGGGGTGAGCTCTTCCACAATGACTTCTGCTTGAAGAAAGGCATCCCTGCTGTTCTGGAAATCTCTGAAGTTGTCCAGATTGCTGGCTTAGAGTTGGATAAAATGAAGGAAGCAGAAGAGATAATTGTGGGGCAGGTGTGTGAGAAGACAGTGGAGATAGCTGAGGAGCTGAAGTGGGCTACTGAGACTGAAGAGTGGAAGAAATTGCTGCACAGGTTGGGGTCCCATAAGGAAATAGCCCTTTATCATGTTGCACCCAGTCAGGTGACTGTGGTTGGCATCTGTCCCCATATCACTCAAGTGGAGGAATCTATTAAGGAATACCTAAGAGAAAATTCTCATGTGTTGGAAAGTATGAAGCTTGCCAGACCGGAACTAGCTCACGCAGGACAGAATCTCCTCCGTATACTGAACTGGGAGCATCTCAAAGTTACTGTCAAACTCCAGACAAACAACCAGGTATTGTCCTTGCAGGTGAGCGGTCTCCAAAAATATGTGAGGAAAGCCATGCCAGCCATCAGGATAGACCTGGATTCCCTTGTGCTAGCAACAATACCTCTGAAGACGGCAGCTCTTGGTGAATACTTTTCTGGGGCTGGAGCAGGTTTGCTGATGGAAATGGCCCAACAGTCCTACTGTGTTGTCAGGATGCAGAGTCAACAAGTCCCTGACCATTGTGGTAGAGTCACCAAGAGCGATGGCAGCTGGGGACAGGTAACTGACGTTGTTTGAGAAACAATCACTTTACAGCTTCTGTTCGTTGGTTTCAATGTGTCTTTAAAGGGTGTTTGGGCCCTGGGTACCAGGGATAGAGACATGACTCCAGAACTGAATCTTTGGTTGTTGGGTGGGCTTTCAAGAACTTGACCTATAGGAACTTGGGAGGAGTAGTAGGAGTTGGTCCAATGGATTTTAAAAAAGGATGCTACTTCGTTGGTGGCCATGGAACATTGCTATCTCAAGTTATTGTTTGGCAACAGGGTGCTTGTGCAGTTATGCCTGCCTTGTATTTTCTCTGTTACCTGGGATCTCTCTCCCCCCCCCTCCCTTTCGGTTTCTCCAGGCTATTTCTTATACAATATTGTCAAACTTCAAGGAGTAGCCATGTTACGGCTGAACTTCTCACTCTGCTAAATGTGTATTGGGACTTGGGAGGTTTTAATTTAAATTTACTTAAATGTGGCAAAGCCATGGAGGGTTGGGTGGGCGTAAAAAGTTTGGTTTTGATCCTTATTACAGTCCCCACAGTGCTGTTTTTACTGAGGGAAAAAAAAACCCATCCATAGCACATGAGGTGGGGGCTGCAATCAGAGTTGAAACTGCAGTCGGGGCAAAGCAAGAAGGCCCCCCTACCCTATGCCATGGTCTTGTGCATTTTTTTCTCTCCCTCCCCTCCCCAGGTCATGTTGCACGTTTAGCATAACATGTTGTTTGGCCCTTAGTCTGTTGTAGCGATTCAAGTCTGGTGGAATCGCAAAGATGAACACTTATTCGGGCACAAGTATTTTCATGCCTACCTTTTGCATGCAGCTGATGGAGAGGCTCTGGCCCCTGGAAGCTCAGGCCATGCTACACTGGTTAGATTCTGAGGTGCCACCAAATTCTATTATTTTCAAGCATTTTGATGTAATCCTACAGACGCGTATGCCCACTAAAGAATTCTGTCTGGGTCTGTTTCATTTGTCCATCTTTTTCTGAGTTGAATTGATGAGGAGGATCCAGCAGAAATGTAGGATCTTGTTCACAAATCTGTCCTGGAAATGGTTACATGGATTACTAATTTTGCCATTTTTTCATGTTCATGAGGCCCTTTGGACTGTGTGCCCCATCAGAAGTGCTCAGAGACAGTGTGCTTAAGTCCTGTTGGTCTAAATGAGACTGAAGCCAACATCCATTATGTGAAATAGGACTTTAATATTTACAAACAAAAATTGGGATAAAATATGTATTTCATTAGACAAGAAAGCACACACTTTCTCTATAAGGTTTGTTTCTGAGTGACGGGCTAGATGTGAATTTTTAAACAGCTTGGGAAAAATGTGTATTTGGGTACAAATTAGAATATGGCATTAAAACATTGTCTACACTGTAGGCATCATCCAATGCTTAGTATGTCTGTCACTTCAGATGCTGGCATGTTTTTTTCCCCCTCTAGAGATTGGCTAAAGACCGTCTGGAGGTAATCTACACAGTGGGCAGAAAGAGCCATGTGGCCTCCTTGAAGCTAGCTGTGGCCAGTTTCGTTGCCAAGTTCCGTGAAGAAACCATCTGTCATGAAGCAATAGCAACTTTTCATGACCATTTCCTCAACAAACTCTGCAAGAACTCATCACATCGGTTTCCCATTGATCTCCATCGCCTGGGAGATGAGCTTCGGATTTATGGCTCCCAAGAAGATGTTGGAAACGTTCTGGAAGCAATTCATAGAAAGATTGAGGAATACCAAGCTGAGTGGATTGAAGGTGAGGCTCAGTACAAGACGGTTCCGTACATTATTGTAAAAGAGAGCTTGGTTCAGGGGGTACTGCCGTTCAACCCTCTAGTAAGCACTGAAATCCTTTCTGAAAATCCAGTCACTGTCGCATTCAGGGGTCCCCGACAAAAGGTGGTGGAGCTGAAGAAGCGCTTTGAGGAGGCCTTCAGTGACTTCCAGGTTCTGCCAGCCCCTCTGTCAGATCCCCAGTCCGGGTTTGTCATGGCACAGTGGGGCAAGCTCTTCCACGATGATTTCTTCATAGAGCAGGGCATTCTTGCTGTGCTTGAGGTCTCTGAAGTTGTGCAGATTGCTGGCCTGGACTTGAGTAAAATGAAGGAAGCAGAAGAGCTCCTCCTGAGGCAGGTGTGCCAGAAGACTGTGGTGATAGCTGAGGAGCTGGAGTGGGCCACCGAGTGTGAAGAATGGGGGGAACTGCTGCACAGATTGGGGTCCCATGAAGTTGCCCTTCATCACGTTGCATCTAATCGGGTGACTCTGGTTGGCATCTGCCCCCATATCCTTCAGGTGGAGAAATCTATTAAAGAATACCTGAAGGATAACTCTTCAGTGGAGGAAAAGGTCCGCATCCTCAGAACAGAACTAGCTTTGGCTGGGGAGAATCTCCTCTCTATAATGGCCTGGGATGATCTCGATGTCAGCATTCAGATTCAATCGGACGGCCAGCTTTTAGCTCTGCAGGTGAGCGGTCTCCAAAAACGTGTAAAGGAAGCCATTCGGGTTATCAGGAAGGACTTGGATTCCCTTGTGTGTGGTACGGTGCCTCTGAAGAAGTCGTCTCTAGTGGAGTATTTCTCTGGGGCTGGAGCGAGCCTGCTGCAGGAAATGGCCAAACAGCAGGACTGCATCGTGAGGGTGGAGCAGAGTGCAAATCATTGTGATGGAGGCACCGATCGCAGCAGAAACGGGGAGAAAGTAAGTGTGATGCTGTTTAAGACGCTTATGGGGCAGCTTCTCTTTACTTCTCTGCAAACACCATCAAAAGGCATATTTGGAACTCCTGAATGAGTCGAGTGTGTCAAGTATCGGTTGGTTGGGTCTCAGAACAAGGAAATCAAATTTGTTTTGGATCAATGGGTCAGATGGGAACTGGAAACAGTTTTGAGTGAGGTCCATAAAATGGAATGTGGAATAAAATGAACATCTAAATTGCAAGACCTTCATCGAGGCTTATCACAGATGCTCTGGTGGTCTGTGTGTCTAGAGATCTTTTACTATTTGTTTACTGTTGTTCATGGGACAAATACCATGAAGGGGAAGGGGGGTAGATGGTGCCTCCAAGTCCAAGCAGTTGCAAGCAAACACAATTTATTAAAATAACTAATACAGTGGACAAAATAAACGGGCTGAAGGCTGAAAATATGAAGCCGCAATAAGTAGTTGCTGCTTCTATAGCCGAGCATGATTCCAAAGGGTTAAACAGAAGAGAAAAATGGTTAATGACCTTATGAGGCTAAATACTCATATGGACCAGCCTGAATGCAAAACCTTAATGAGCAGAGCCTGGCTGCAGTTGCTGTGGAAACGGGGTGGGGACAGAGGATGACAGCCACCTGAGGGAGCTGCAAAGTGGCAAGCAGGGGAAAAAATGGGAGAAATGGGAAGAGGTTTGTTTAAATATACAAATGATGCTTCTCCCAAGAAAAGTGGAGGGCTCCTAGCAGGGGCAGTGCTTAACAGGAGGGAAAAATGGGGCAGCCATTTCTCCAAGGTCTCTGGCCTTGAGTGCCCTCGGGAGAAAGGCGGGGTACAAATTCTTTAAATAAATAAAATAAATAAAAATCGGAAAGGAAATGCCAAGGTGGCAAAAGGAGGGTTTTTTTTAACCTGTCCTTGAACTTAGAGGGTCCCAGGAGAGGCATTCTGAGTTGGATTGCAGTGGATGATAGATGGGGCACAGGGTTGAAGAAAGATGCCATGCTTGGGAAGCTCAGGCCGCCCTCCACAGCCTTGCCTCTTCTCCGTGTAAAAATAGGATTTGAAAAAGGGAGAAGACCAGAACTCTGCACATGCCCACATACACTTACCTACTGACATTCCTGCTTTCCTGGGGCAGGGATGCTCTTTTTCAAGGGTGTTGGAGGCTCTCGGAGGAGTGGAGCTGGGGTGTTGCCACCTTGGCAGAACAGAGAGAAGCTGCTGCATCCAAGGGGTGGGCTAAGCCTTAAACCAAACCAGTTTTAACTGGATAAGAATGATAGTTTAGAGCAGGGGTGTCAAATGTGTTTCATATAGCGGGTCCAATAGCGTTCATGCTGGTGCTTGCTGAGGACCAGACGTTATGTCATTAAGCAGGAAGTGATGTCATTGAGCAGATGATGGCCAGAAATAAGCACTTTGTTCTCGCATAGAAACTCATTAGCTGCAAAAGACAGAAGAGAAAGTGTGCAAATCATGATCCTATTTTCAAGATATGGGAGAGCCCAATTATTATGTGGGCTTCTGCTTAGTGGCGGAGAGGTGGTCTGAGAAGTGGCGCCTTAGCAGAAGCGGCACTGCTAAAAGGGCAGCCCATGTGATAATTGAGCTTTCCCAGCGCCTCGGTAGCTTCTCCCTTTCTCACCCCTCTTGGTCTGCTCCTTTCCCCGTAGCGTTCCTTGCCTTCTGAGGCCTTCTTCCGTTTTTCCCTCTCCCAGAGCTTCAGCAGAAGCAGCGCTGCTGAAAGGGCAGCACTGGGAGAGCCCAATTATCCTGTGGGCTGGATGCAGAGCTTTGAGTTGTAACTGGGAAACGTTTGAGAGCCCATGTTGCTTATCATGACTTCATGAGATAATGGTGCCACTTGGACAGCACAATCTGGTCGAAAGAGGCACTCCGTGGTCCTTGGTGGGCGGACCTTGAGGGCTACACTTTTATTGGGGGCTTTGGCACCTTTCACCTGAGGCAGGCTGCAGTTTTATCTCCTTTGGCTTTTTCAGAGGGCACTGGGCTTCAAAGAAATGGAGGGTAATGCCAACCACAGGATTTGGGACATTTTCATTTTATTTCCTTGTTTTAGGAATTGGCTGAGGACCACCCACTTGTGATCTGTGCAGTGGGCCGAGAGTGTGATGTGGCCTTCCTCAAGCAACAAGTGGCTGATTTTATTGCCAAGTTCCACGAAGAAACCATCTGCAGTGCAGAGATATCCGCCTTCAGTGACCAGCTGCTCCAACAGCTGTGCGAGAACGCAGCGCATCTTTTTCCAGTTGCCCTCCGTCGCCCAAGAAAGAAGGTTGTCCAGGTTGCTGGTTCCCGAGAAGATGTTGAAGACGTTCTGGGGGCCATCTTCACAGTGATGGAGACAGCAATGCATGCGAAGGCCCAGAAAGCCCAGGCTGAGTGGATAGAGTCCAAGCTTCTATATGAGACTGTCCAGTGGCATCATATGACTGATGCCGGCTGGTCCACGTTTGACATGGCCACCAACCGCCTCCTGGAGATGGAGTATGGCAAGAAGAAAACGAGGGTGCAGGTGCCATGGAACCGACTGAAGATCGATATCAACCTGCTCAAGGGTGAAGCTGTTGTGCCCAGCAATGGGAGGAAGTTCAGGATAAAGAGGGAGATCTGCTTGTGGGGTGAGGAGATGCATCACTCCCCTCCCCCCCCCAGTGGCCGAACCTGTCAATCTCCTTTTCATCTCTGCTTTCAGCAGCAGTTTCATAATGTAGTTGTCTGTTGCTCTGGGTTGTTCCCCCCCCCCCCCGTATTCCCATCTTTGTCTCTTGCGCCATATAGCTCCTAAGTCCCATGGGTTGCTTCCCTCCTCTTTCACAGCGCGGCCAAGAAATGCCAGTTGATTTCTATGTTGTGTTGCTATTAAAGTTGCAGAGCCCATATCCACAAAGGCGAAAAAGGGTAACTACTCCCAGAACTTGGGGACAGACCCCGCTGACCCGCTGCCCAAAATGGCCGTGGACGTGCTGTTCCACCCCACCCCCCCAATTCTGCTCCCCACCAGTGTGTGTTTGGGCAAGCACTTGGCACCAGCAGCACTGTACACCTGGTGCCAGGTAGGACACACACAAAATGTGTCCCCCTCCCTTTTTTTGTTTATTGGCCTGTGCCCTCCACTTCTGTCTCCTCCAAGCTGGCCGGCTCCCCCCTGCACTGCCAGGAGGAGAGGTGACGGAAGGGGATGGTGGCGGCAGCCCCTGGAGCAATGGCAACAACATCCTCCCATCTCCTCCCGCTTGACTTCCAGTCTCTGGCAGTGATGCTAAAGGCAGGCTTTACAATAATTTAAAGAACACAAGGGGATATGTTCATTCTTCACCTGCCTAAAAGAAAGCGATTGTGAACATTCTAAAACAGTTGTAAAACTGCGATGAGAATTGCGGTGTAGAAAAGAAGGTTTGTGATGACCTGGAAGAGGCCCACTGTGTCAGCTTTTCCCCAGTATGCTGGGAATTGGTAGAACCATATTGTGTTGTTTTTTTGGAGCCTGCTTCAGAATATAAAAATGTGTATTTTATTAGGGCAGCAAAGGCACTTTCAAATAACCCCCAGCAGTGGGCACACTTAAAATTGTATGTCTCCCTGAGAGGGGAATAAATGGCGTACAAGATTTGCTCCCGTAGTCAGCTGTGGAGTTTTGTTTTTTAATTGTAGACAAGAATATTGCCCCACACTGGGAAGCCATGGACGACTGTTTGATAAAGAAAGTGGAACTGCAGAAAAGTTCCGAGGAGTATCAGGACGTTGTAAGGAATTTCAATAAGACCTCTGGCGGCTACACAGTCCTGAAGGTGAGTCACGATTGGTTGGGAAACGTGAATGCTGAGAGGAAGGTTGGTTTCACAGCAGAACAAAAGAGTGAGCAGAGGAGCAATTGTCCCCAGATTGTTGAAGCGTTAGAGAGCCAAGTTGCTCATGGGCGGGGAGAAGGCCGCAAAGGTGGAAAACTATCCTCAACAGAGGACTGAAATCCATTGAGAGGCACCCCATGGTGATGTTTCTGCGAGTGAAAACTCTCCTTTTGAGAACAGAATGCTCCCTCCGTTCTTGGAGAGAGCTTCCGCTTATTATTATAAATGCCATTCAGCATCTAACTTTGGTCTGGTGATGCTATCTGGACTTTTTGGGCGCAGTTACAAACAAAATAATTAATATACAAAATTGCATGGTAGATTCCTTCTGGGGTTGGATGATTTTAGAGTTTCAATGGGGAATTAGGTTTTTGAATGACCTCTCTCTCTCTCCCCCCCCCCCACACCTCTGTGTTGAACCTTGCATGAGAGAAACTGGCAAATAAGCTCAGCTTTATTTTCATTCGAAAGCTTTTATGGCCAGCAGATATAGTTAGTGAAACAGGTAGTAAGGGTAACGCAGCCATATCTATGTAAAGAACACAGTAATCCGACCGAAGTTTTAAAATGATGACGATTTTATCTGGGTTTAGCGATGTAATCCCGGACAAACAGGAATTATCATAAACCACGGCTGGACAAGTAAGCCCAACGTTTCGTGTCCTAATCTGGACACATCTTCTGGGGCAATCCAACAAGGAATGAAAGATGTTACAGTTCTCGGCGTCTATCCTCAGCTTTCTTTTCAGTATGTGAATTTTCTACATTTGGGGAGTTCTTACAGTTGAACCTGCTATTGGAATTTATTACTGTATTTTTTGCTCCATAGGACGCATGCATCCTATGGAGCAAAAAATAGGGAATAAACGTTTTAGGCTTACCTGGGCTTCTGGGGGCTTCGGGAGGCCCGTGGGGGCTTCTGGGAGGCCTGCAGAGGCTTGCGCAGGCCTCCCCGATCTTCGTTCTGGTGCTAAATGGCTATTTTTGGCCATTTCTGGTTTTCTAAGGGCCATTTAGCACCGAACTGAACATCGGGGAGGCCTGTGCAAGCCTCTGCAGGCCTCCCAGAAGCCCCGGTAAGTATTTATTTTCCTTTTTTTTGTTATCTTCGCTTCATAAGACGCACGCTTCCCCCCTATTTTTTGGGGGGGGGAAGTGCGTCTTATAGAGCGAAAAATACGGTAACTATGAAGCTCAGCTATTCACATGATTTGAATTATTTCTCCCTTTTCTTCAGACCTGCCTGAGGTTAAGGAAAACTTAAGGGTGCCTTTGTTTTGTTATATGTGTAGTTTTAATCTGTTTCCCGTGATAAAGTTGAAAGCCTGCCACAGAGGAAGGAAGAGTGTGCCCAGTTTCGGTTCATGCCAACGCAAGCGAAGGAGGATCAAGACTGATGCCTCCTCCTGAGATGAAGGAACTTGGATTACAATTTATATGCACTCACCAAGCAATAAGTCCCATTGGACTCCATGGATGTTACTTCTGAGTAGACATTCCTAGGATTGTGCTGCCAAACATTTGGGTGTGAATTACCCTCTCTGAGACTCTTTGGGGATTTTTAAAAAAGGGGGAGGAAATCGGTGGGCTTTTGCCACACTATGATTTGGAGTTGTTTTCACCTATACTTTCCCCAATGTTTCCCAATGCCAAAATAACTTTTGAATCGGCTTGTGTGTTTCTGTTAAAATGCTCCGATCCGCATTTGGTTGAAGGTAGCTTTAAGGGTACAGCCAGGATGGTGTAGTGGTTTGGGAGTCGGACTTAGACCTGGAAGATCCAGGTTCAAATCCCCACTCAGCCACGAAGCTTCCTGGGTGACCTTGGGCCAGTCACTATCTCTCAGCCCCACCTACCTCACAGGGTTGTTGTGAGGACAAAAAGGAGGGGAGGAAATATGTACACCACTCTGAGCTCCTTGGAGGAAGGGCGGTATAAAAATGTGAAAAATAAATAATAAAGTGGGAAGCTGCCCTGGCTTCTTTCCTTTGGCTTCTCCAAATGTACATGGCTGCTGTTTGTACAGTACGGTGAAACTGAAACCTGTACATGTTACTGAAATGTCAATGACCTGCCCATATCCTTGTAATTCCCGCACAGGTCGAGAGAATCCAGAACCGGTACCTGTGGGTGTCCTACTGCTGGAAACGCAGCTGGATGGAGAAGAAGAATCCAGAAGGGGTTCAGAATGAGCGCATGCTCTATCATGGGACGCAGCCAGAGAACTGCGATTCCATCCAAGAGATTGGCTTCAAAAGTGCCTGCAGGAAGAGTAAGAGACTGAAGGGGTCCTGTCCCCAAAAGTGACCCAGTCCCTCCCCACTAGGACAATGTGAAACCAGAAACGAGTAGTCTGCTGCAGTTGAGGCAAGGAAGGGAGACCTCCAGCCATGTGCGCACATGTCTCTCCTGTGCTTTCAGTTTTGAGAGCTGCTCCAAGAAAGAAAGAGGGTGAGAACGCCCTGCATGGACTGGCTGCAGAAGGCGAGATGGTACAGGAATGCTTTGGAAAGGGGAAAGGGCTGATGAGAAAAGAGCATGTGCAAAGTCATGGATGTTCTCCAAGGTCTAAAATCTGGTCAAATTCAGGACAGCCCTGTTAAAATATCTACATGTATATGAAAATGACAAAATTACAGCCCAAGCCATTTACACCTGTAGCTTTTCGTTTCCTCTGACTATTGCAGCATCTGCAGCTTTTAGAAAGAAAACTGCTGGAGAAAGAAAACTGCTGGGGAATTGCTATCTAGTTAGTAGAGCCAGCTAGTTTGTGTGTGGTCTTCAGCTGGTTTTGATTTGCTTTCACTTGGGATCAGATATGATGGTGTGCCCTAATTTTGGACAGGTCTACAAGGACTAGAAATGTGTGTTTCTTTGCCTCATCTTTCGGAAAGAAAATAGTGTGTGGAGATGTCAGAAATTAGAAGTTGCCAAAAGATTCCAGGAAGTGTTTCAGAACTTTTGCAGAGTACAGATACATGACTCACTAGTCCTACAATTCTTCTGTTGCCCCTAAACACTCTCTCCTTTCTGTTTCCTTATTTTTGTGTGTTCTTCATGCCTGTGTGTGAACATATCTCCTGCTCTTGTTTCTTTGCAGCAACTCTCTACGGTCAAGGCATTTATTTTGCAGAGGAAGCTGGCCATTCTGCGTACTATGCCAAGCCAGATCCCCATGGGCTCCAATTTATGTTCCAAGCTCGGGTCCTGACTGGGGAGTATAGCCGTGGGGATGAAAAGCTTGTGTTGCCACCCATGAAGCCGAATGGAGGAGGCCGATACGACAGTTTGGTGAACGTTCTCAGCAAACCTACTATCTTTGTGACTGTTTTTGATGATCATGCCTATCCGGAATACCTCCTCACTTTCCGTAAGCAAGCACTTTGGTGACCGCGAGATGTGAGGGGGCAGAAGGGATGGGAGTGGAAATGGTCGCTGCCTAGAACTGGGGATTCCACATGGTGCAGACCCCAGTTGATCCTGGGAGGGGCTTCACAGGGGGAAAACATGAAATCTCAGATTTATTTATTTGGAATGAAATTAAACATGCTTTGAATTTTTGGACCAAAACTTGTTCTTTTTGGGATTTGTCACTGGGAATGAAACCAATGTTCCATTCTATATTGGCTGTGCGAGGCAAGGGTTGAAACAAGCCCATTCTCCCCTGGTAGCCAGCCGTGCATGAACATCTTCTGTCTGAAATGGCCAATTCCAGGAGGACCGGACAGATTCCCAACAAATGCAAATTTTCCGTTAAGGTTTGCATGATAGGTACACAAACGTTGTAACTCGGCCAACCACTTGTTGCATTACATCCCATGTCCTCTTTTTCTTCAGAAGGCAGCTGCATGGGCATCCAGCCTTTTCCACCCGAGCCACCAACAAGATCCAAATTGCTCCCCGCAATCCTACAAACTGTCTCTTTACTGTAGAAGAGTAAACTTAGTGGGCATCAGCATTTAAAATAAAATAAAAATGCTTAGGCCTCAAATTCTGCCTACCTAGCCTCTCCCCAGAAGGCAGCATGGAAGTATGTGGAATCCAAATGCATCCTCTGAGTACTCTAAGCAGCTGGGCTGCCATGCTCCCCCCCCCCCCCAGTCCCCACAGCTCCATTGCTGGACGGGAAGGTGTCGAATTCGTACTTGCCTGGAACTTTTGCTTTCTAATTCTAGGAGTGCGATAGGACTGGTTATTCAGCACTAAGGAAATGAACTGCTGAGAGCTGTTCGGTTGCTAGAAGCCACTACTAGTACTGAGTCTTGTGTGAAGGGAAGATGTTTTCCAAGACTCTGCTGATTAGTTGACATGTTCCAAGGCCAACATCTGGCATGTGTTTATATATAAATATTTCAGGGCTAAGTCCTGCCTCAGCTGTTTTGAATATCTTTTGATCCAAAATGAAATCGTGATATACAGAAAGTGGGGGGCTCCTTGCTCATGTAGAGATTCCTGCATTGGGCCACCCACTGCTAAACATCTGCCCAATCCCAATCCACACCATTTTGAGAAGTAGCCTGCAGACTTCATTTTAAAACGACTATTTTCAAGTACGATTTGAAAGATTCATGGCCAGCAATAATAGTCACAGAATTCAGTTGTATTAGATTAAAAGCCATGTAATTTATTTATTTATTATGTAGAAATAAAAATGTTAAACTAACAACAAGGGTTTAAAATCACAAAAATCACCGGATAAAATTATCTGAGCTGCTGCTTGTAGGTTTTACCATCTTACGCAGCCTGAGATGCTCGTTTTTACCTGAGGATGTTTGGGAACACGAGCGAAACGTTGTAATTTTATCCTGTAATTTTTGTGATTTTAAACCCTTGTTTTTAGTTTGTTTTTTAACATTTTTATTTCTACATAAAAAAATTACATGGCTTTTAATCCTGTAATACAACTGAAATCTGTGTTTACTATTTTCAAGCTTAGTAGCTTCTTGACAGGCTTATGCCAACCTGTTGCAATATTTTTTTTTCACATTTTTATACCACCCTTCCTCCAAGGAGCTCAGAGTGGTGTACATGGTTCCTTCCCTCCTTTCGTCCTCACAACAACCCTGTGAGGTAGGTGAGGCTGAGAGATAGTGACTGGCCCAAGGTCACCCAGGAAGTTTCGTGGCTGAGCGGGACTTTGAACCTGGATCTTCCAGGTCTAAGTCAGACTCCCAAACCACTACACCATCCTATCATATCGGGAGCAAATCTGGGGTTGTAATTATGCTTTGTTCTGATGCATATATTTTCACCACTGGAGTGATGGTGCCTGTGTATTGGTATATTTAACTTGTTTGTGATGCCAATAAAGGTTTGATATATTTTCATTATGCTGCAATTCATGCATATTGGTCACTGATTTTTAGAAAAGAATTCCTAGTTCTTCCTTTCTCTCTTCCTATCTCCTACTTTCCCCAGAATGTTGCATAAAAGGGAGTTGGCAAAAGCGAAAGATGTGTGAGGCTCTTAAGACAAAAGTTTTACAACTGTGTGAATGGGTGATGGGCTGACAGACTAATGCCAGGTTTGATGAAGTACTGGACTGAGTTGTGAGAGATAATGAATCGGGTTAATTTACCTAGACAAGCTATAAATTAGCAACTCTCTCCTTGAGAAGAAAGAAGCTCTCTGACTGTGAGCATGGACAGAGTTTTGCAAGAGATAACGGTGCAACAATCCTACCAGCTATCTGTACCAGCCAGTGGGAGGCCTCTAAGAAGCGGATGTACTTCATCAAGGCCTGAAAGGGACCAAGAGACACTCTGACCAACAGAAGACTGACTTATCAGAACACAGGGTTGGGTAAAGGGGCAGCAGGAACGTGACTCTGTGCCAGTGGCGTAGCTAAGGAGGGGGGCCTGGGGCCACCAATGCCATGGGTGCCTGGCCTCTGGGGGGGAGTGCCATGTAATAATAATAAAATATTATTTATTGAATTTTTAAATTGAATTTATATCCCACCTTTCTCCCCCATAGGCGGACCCATTTTTATTAGGGTGTGTATTGTACTGTAAAGGTCTGGGGGTGATGAAATGTAACATTTCTGTGAATGTTTTGGGATTATTAATTAATTTAATAATTGTCATAGTTAATATTATACGTAATGAGTTTGGGACTCAAGGGGTGTGTGTACAAAAATTTCATGGGCACCGGGTGCCCTAGCTCCTCCTCTGCTCTGTGCAGCAGTACCATCACCACCAAGGCAAGGTGAAGTGGACATTTCCAATCTAAGAGACCAAGAACAAAGGATGTTGTATACAACCCCTTCAGAAGGAGCCACCCCAAAGGAGGAATGAGGCCAAGGGGGCAGAAGCCAGAAGTCTGCGCCATCGAACTTTACCCCTGTCAGGGACTAGGTGGCAACCCTCAGTGGAGTTTGGCTAGCTGAAAGAGAGAAGAAGAACTCTGCCACCTTGTGGTTTTGTGCCAGCCTTGTTGTAATCAATAAAATTTTAATTGATATCTCTGTACTTTAGAGGTGGCTCTTTCCCCCAGAGTAGATAAGAGTCTCCTTTCCCATCTCCCCTTCTGGGTGCTGGTGGGGGGAAATCAACCCTCCTTTCTTCCTCCCCCCCCCCCCCGGGCAGGCTAAAATTAGATCTGCCCTTGTTTTTGGACCTAACATGACCCCTCCCCCCCAGCATATGTTGTTAGGCATGGAGAAGGTTTTTAGGACTTGAAAATATACAAATATAGCATCAGTATGTTTTGAAAGAGTTCCTCAAAAACTGAAATGCAGACCGGCACACATTTCTTTTTCTTTTAAATGCTACATTTAATTGCATTTGCATAACAGAATAACAACTTCAGGAGTTTAGCAGGCGGGGTGGCGGGGTGGTGGTGGTGGTATATGTTTGGCAAAGGATAGGGCTGGTTCCATGTCTGAGGGGCCCTCAGCAAGGTACCCTCGTTCCTGACCCCTGGGGGCCAGGGCAGATGTTAGTAGTGGGGTCCTGGGGCAATAGGCCTCTGGGAACTGCACAACAGAACCATGTGCAGTGCCAGCCCTTGCAAGAAGAGGAAGGCAGGTGGAAAAGGAAATAGGTAATAGTACAGCTAGAAGGTATACCAAGTTACTGGTTCCTGGCATCATGCATAACTCTGGCGGATATACATCTATGGATGTAGCCTAGTGAGTTAGGTATTTGTGTGTACAGTATATATGATATAAGGAACAATGTGTGCTATTTAATCATTACAATAACCATCATTCTTTATGTGCTCAGTGAAATCTGATACTGTATACCTGAGATTTCTACAGTCCTAGTGATTCATAGACGTTGCTGATTATTAATTATCCACCTTAATTTGCTCAAACGCCACAACGCAGAAAGGAAGCTCTTAAGCATTCCTGTTGAGCTTCTGTACTGTTTCACATCACTGCTTAGAAGGTGGCAAGGGGATATCTGTAGGGGGGGTGGAATCATTTGTAAATTTCATGCTGCGACAGAACAAGATGGGTTCCTTGCCCAAGCCCATCTCAAATTGCCATACGTACATCTTCTCTTTGGGCTGCAATACAACACTAATGGATTCTTCAATCTCGGTGGCTTCACTCCATTCTTCCTGCTCGGTATTCACAAGCTTCCCGCCGTATTCAGCAGAGAAGGAGAACTGGAGCTTGGCAATGGCCTCGGTGAGGATTCCTGCTTGATATGAGACACCTATGTTTATTTTCCAGTTGTGTTCTACGCTGCTCATCTTCATGTTCTTGTATCCTATCTTCTTTGTGATCTTCTTATTCCATGTAATGGGAGAGTTGGAGTCATTGGAGATGGTCTTAAGCGCCTCCCATCTACCAAAAGATGGGCCGTGGGTAATCGCCAGCCCTCCAGGCAGGAAGTTCACCACATCAGCATGGAAGGAATAGGTGACAGCATCTGTGTTTTCATGGAAGTTGGTGCATCTAAAGTACTGCACACCCCACTCGTCATGGGGCTTTACAAAGTAATAGTAATCCTTGACGCCCCAGTAATAGAGGCCATCCTTGCAATTTGGGTGAAGGGTGTATTCAACTGCATCTTCATCTTTATTCATATTGGTGACTCGGCGGTAAACGCCTCTGTCCTGAAATATGATGTAGAACTTTCCAAAGGCTGAAAGGTAGTGGTCCCCTCCGCGGCAGTTGGGATGGAGGCCGTACACTACAGCATTGTCGTCCTTGTTCATGTTGGAGACACGGCGATAGTTGTCTCCTTTGATGATGTAGAAAAGGTCATCTTCATGGGCTAAGTAGTGATCGCCTCCCCGGCAAGAATTGTGCAGGCTAAACACCTCGAGATCTTTGCCCTCATTGAAATTGGTTGACCTCATGTAGCAGCCAAGGTCTGAGCGGACAATGTAATAATACTTATCTACTCCACAGAAATCAACTCCTGGGGCTTTTTTCTTCGGGACTATTTCAGGCATGGTCCTTGATTCTAAGAAGGGAAAAAAACAACTCTATCAGAATGTTGCACAAAAGAAACATTCCTATGGACTCCTTGGAAAACAGACATCCTCGACACAGGTTAAAAAATGTACCTGTTCTGAATATTATGTAACTAGCAGCCCAATCCCATCTCCGACCATCAATGATGATGCAGCTGTGCTGCATTCAATGGTGGGAGGAGGACAGGACCAAAAGGCCAAGCAGAGGGAAGTAAAAAACATATTTACTTAGCTCTTGGTGGGCCACCTGGTGGCCCTGGGTCTCCTCGAACCTACACCAGCTACATTGCTGGTGTAGGTTCAAGGAGAGAAAGGGAGCGGAGTGGGTTGAAAAATGGAGTACAAGTTGCTGTGCTGCCAATGAGATCTACCCCCTCCAACCTGCTCCCTGCCCACCCCACCTTGAAGCTTCCCCTGCCATCCCCCTCCCCCACTCATGACGTCCTCTCTGCCAACTTACCTGGGTCAACATGGCCAGCAGTCCACGGTGGCGGGGGTGCGAAGCTGCCACCACTTTGCAATGGTAGCTCCAACTGGCTCAGTAGCAATGCAATGTTCGTGCCTTTGCTGGACTTTTTATGACAGCATATTGGGAGATATGCTGTCATAAAAGGCCCGTTGGATTAGCACGTAAGGCTTAACATTTGCATAGTGCTTTCTGAGTGTGCATGGAGCTTCCCATCTATTATCTTGATGTTGACCTTACAACTATCCTGTAAAGCAGGCAAATATTATCCCCATATTGCAGATGGGAAAGACTGAGGTTGAGAGGGAATGGCTTGCCTAAGACTTGCCTAAGTGTTCATGGCAGAGATGACATTTGAAACAGGGAAGTCCTGATTTGCATCTCAGTCTTTCAGTCCTTAAGCTACTCAAACAATTACTAATGAATTGGAAGATGCTTGATAAAATACGTACAAGGTATTGTGCACATCGACTGGATGTTTTATCATTGTCTCTAGACTCTAGCCCACATTTTCCAAAGCAGTTTGCCATAGGGGAAGGACTGTGCAAGAAACAAAGGTTCAAAGCCCTCCTGGGCGCATGTGGCTCGTTGTATGGATTCTGGCCACAGTCTGCTCTGTGCCCACCCCTCCCACCTCCTTCAAGCCTCCGTCATGTTCCCACCCTCCCCCTGCTCTGTTCAGCCCTCCCTCCATTCCCACTGCTACCTTACCTAGTCTGGTGGGCGTGACAAGGTTGGTCGGTGCAGTTGAGGCGCTGCTGTCTCTAGTGGCGGAGCTCACAAAATTGCCACCGATGGAACGCTGTGTGTTCCATCAGCAGCCATTTTGCGAAAGTGGAACTCTTTTCCGTTGTCATAAACCCTCCCATGCGACAGCCCAATCTTGCGTAGGATTGGGATGTGTGTTACTTTTACATGTGGAAAGCAAATGCATAAAAACTGTGAGATGTTCACAGTTAATGGATGTACGACACAGATGTAGTAGATCTTTGCTGTATTCCGAAATTAAGATTCACTGTGCTGTGTTCATTTCAAGGAGTGTGGTCTACTTTATTTAGACAGAGTACTACATGTGCGTTTTGCTGGAGTTCTGTCCCTTAAACTTGCAACCAAGAATGGACTCAAAACAGAATTATTTCAGGAATTCAACTTCCAGAGGGGGAACTATGTTGCAGCCCAATCTTAACTCTCTGTGCAGTGATGCAGCGGTGCCAACGTGGCATCCACTGCATCCTGGGGTGGTGGTCTCCAGAGACCTCCTCGGGGCAAGAAGACCCCTGCCGGCCCAGTGGGTCTACTTGGACCTGCACCAGCGATATCTGGGAAGGAGTTAGGATTTGGCTGCCACTGCCAAACCCACCCTCTTCCTAAGCCTGATCCACCCTCCCCCTTTCCCTGTCCCCTCCCCACCCCTGTTCCACCCTCCCTGCCTCCCTCCAACCCCCTGCACCCATTTACTGGTGCCGGCTGGCATCACTCATGCAACATAAAACCATTTTCATTGCAAAAGTTGAATCCATTCCAAGGCATGAAGGTAAGACAGACTTCCAGAGTTGCCCAGAAGGGAAAAAATCATCTGGTATACTAACCTTGGCATTTCTACTAATGTGGCTTGTGCAGCCTTCTCTCCATCTTTCTTCCTGCTTTACTGCCCAGGAAGAAAAGTGGTGAGGAACTGATAGACGGGGCTGCGTCAGGGAGAAGAGGAATCTCAACTGACCTTCTGACCTGGCTTCCCTGAAAGTAGGCGGGAAGGAAGACCACTGGCACTGAGTGTCTGAGAAGAGAATTCTGATCTTTGGTCACATCAGTCTCTCTCTCTGTCTTCGCAACTGGTTGATGAAGATCAGTGTTGGCACCACTTGGGGGCCCTGAGGCAAAGTCCTGCACTGGGCCCAATGTTCTGGTGCCCGGCTCCACCTGCCTCCTGATGGCACACTGGGCCACCAGTTTGAGGGTTCAGAGGCTGGCTGGCCAGGTGAGTCCTTGGTCTGTGCCCAGTCTGGCCAACCTCTGGTGCCACTCCATTCACAGGGGAGCAAGTGAGAGAAGCAGTTGGTTGCTGGAGAGACCAGACTCAGTGTTTGGACTGTCCGCAGATCTTGGTGGCAGGAACCATGTTGGTTCTATATTACACACAGCACACCACTGGGACTAAACAATTGTTGTTGTAGCAAGACTACAGGTCATCAAATAAAACATTGTTTTACACAGAGGATGAAGACATTGTCCTAAGGCCTCTCCTCCCTTGCCCAATTTCCAACCAAGCTTCCTCAATACTCACGCTGGAAGATTTGTTCCTCAATCAGCAAGAAGTTTTGGGAGAGAGAATGGCAAGATCAGGGAGAGCCGTAGCTGTTTAAATAGGAGGGATAAGAACCCGCAAGTGAATGCAAGCCAAGAGTCCCTCCTACAGTTATGGCACCGTCATCGTTCCTGTTTATTGCTTTGAGGTTGAGATTGCCTCAGGTTTACTTGCTTGCACGATCAGCTGTCTTTCCCCTTGCTACATGTACTCCATTAGTAAAATTGACCAACAGAAGGTAAAAGCAGAATTGCTCAATGCAAGGCAAGACATTCCCTGAAGGTTTGTCATTGTTTTTTCAATCACTGAAGTCAGCCATTCCTTATCAGAACAAGTTTATGGGGAAAACTGTTCCAAGCCCATTTGCGTATGCCCCCATCCCCTCTCAAATTGAAGAGATCAACTAAAGGTGCATTTCATATTTTTGTGTGTGTCTCCTCCATGCTTGAAATTTAAATTGCAAGTTCCTTGGGATCAGTTTGTTCACTTATCATACTTAATGCACACCAATATCAGTGTAGTAAATACTTAATAATACAAGGCTGCGTGGAAGCCAAATGGTTGTATAGTTTTCATGGTGTCAGATGGCATACTGGGTCAACAATTTTTTGAACTATTACATGGACTGTATGTTTTCACATGACCTCAAAAGCCTCACCTCCTTTGCCCATTTTTATTGCAAAAGTTGAATCCATTCCAAGGCATGATGGAAAATGTAAGACTTCCAGAGTTGCCCAGAAGGGAAAATTTCATCTGGTATACTTCAGAGAGAGCTGCCTAGGCTAGATGCTTTCTCTCCATGTGATATGGAGAGGACACACACACACACACAAATAAAAGTTATTCTCATAGCATATAACTTATGTGCCACATTCAGTACCACAAAGTATTTTGATAGCTGCTGGCTAAAATGACTTTTAAGGGGGATTAGAGAGATTCACAGAAGACATGTAGATCAATAGCTGTTAGTCCGGAGAGCTAAAGAGAAACACCACATTCAGAGGCAATATGACCAGCTAGGCAGCATGATGACTGATGAGGTTTAAAACCAGGTTTCCAGTTTTAGCCTAGCACTCTTAACACTTCACCACTCTGGCTAGTGCCTTCACACCCAGCTTGTGGGCATCCTGGAAGTACCTTGCTATGCTGGTCATTGTGAAAAACAGGATACTAAAGCAGACTGACCTTTGGTCTGGATCAAGAAGGATTCTTATTATGTTAAAAAGCTGTGCCCCCCCATGCCATAAAAAATACATTGCTAGTTTCAAAATCAGCTAGTTGCTAAATCTTGCTAGTTGCAAAATAAGTGTGTTGCTACTAATTTTGCAAATAACTGTTTTTTACGAAATAAGTTGCAAAATCAGTTAGTCACATGCTCCAGGAGGATCTCTCCAAGCTGGGAGAATAAGGCAGTAAAATGGTAGATGTGCTTCAATGTAAGTAAGTGTAAAGTGATGCACATTGGGGCAAGAAATCAAACTTCACATATACACTAATGGGTTCTGAGCTGTCTGTGACAGATCAGGAGAGATTTAGGGGTGTTGGAGGACAGTTCAGTGAAAATGTCTACTCAAAATTGAGTGCTGGGAGAGTTAGAATGAACAAAACATTTCTTTACCCAGCGTGTAATTAATCTATAGAACTCCTTGTCACAGAATGTGGTGATGGCACCTGGCCTAGATGCCTTTAAAAGGGGTTTGGATAGATTCATGGAGGAAAAGTCCATCACAAGTTACAAGCCATAAGCAACCTCCTGGCTTTAGAAGTAGGTTTTCTCTGTATGCCAGGTGCAAGGGAGTGACAACAGGAAACAGGTGTCTTGTCTTGTGTGTTCCCTGAGGCATCTGGTGGGTCACTGTGAGATACAGAAAGCTGGACGGGGTGGGCCTTGGCCTGATCCAGCAGGGCTCTTATGTTCTTCAGTTCTCCACAATGCTGCATTTTGAAAACTGCCCACTGTCAAGTGTATTGCTAATAGTGCTGAGAATTTTCTCTAGGAGATTCACTGAGCTTAAGGAACGACTGGAGCCATGATATTAATCTGGTTTCTTTGCTGTATAAACATGGCTTCTTTGGTTCCCAAGTACTCTTCAGTCTGCCAGGACAGCTCCTCACATCAGCAATCAATGTTTCCCCACACCACTGGTATTTTTCCTAATACTGGCAACCTAACCACTCCTGCCACACACAATTTGTTCCTTGTGTTCTGGAGGCCCCACTGTTGTGTGATGCCACCTTCCCAACCACTGATTTACAACTGCTTATTCTTAATACAAACTTGTTATGCTTCAGCATACCTTTTTATACATGGACAGTACAATATTAGAGATGCATGTACAGAACCACACAATAGTTAATAATACAGATGAATGCACCCAGGGGCTTAAAGGAACCAACCCAAAGGAATATAATTCTCTCTGTTAATGTTTTCATATATCCAGTCTAGGGAAAGTATAAAGCTATTTTTTTTAAAAAAAAGACTTAACTGGAAAAATGGTCAGAACTTAGCTACTGGTGAAATCTACAGTTAGAACACAGTGGGGTACACCAAAGGAAAGGAGTATACACAAAACCAGGGACAAACAAACAGGCAGAGAAGAACATTTTTTCATGCACCCCTACTGGCAAGCAGCAATGAACAAAACAGACACAATCTTGAAAACATATTTATGCACATAATTGGAGGAAAACACACCAATATAACATAAGTGCTACAGTTCAAAATTATAATCAGAAGGAAAGCAAGTACTACAATGCATTACAGCTACAAGAGTACAACAGTTATGCATTCCAGTGCCCATACAGCAACTGGAAAAATGACAAGGT
Source organism: Plestiodon gilberti rubricaudatus (assembly GCA_026170595.1). NCBI lineage: Eukaryota > Metazoa > Chordata > Lepidosauria > Squamata > Scincidae > Plestiodon > Plestiodon gilberti. The sequence continues at coordinate 9,438,142 of JANXHW010000006.1, read as the reverse complement.
GGAACTATGTGGCACCCAAATCCTTAACTTGTTTCATTTCCATAGAAGTGTGTTTACCAGCATAGTGAGTGTCATTATAGTGTGTTTGCATTGGGGGAGGAGGGAGAGGAGGTTGTTGCTGGGTGATAGAATAATGACAAGGTATATAACAGTCTCAAGGGAGATGAGAAACTACAGTGATTGCCAGGAAATAACCAGAATACTCTGTGGGGAAAAGGAATTGGAAAAGAATTGTCTGTAACTGACACAGTTACTCTTCTAGTATTCACTGCAGGTTCCCTTTCTTTAAAGTGTGCTATGGCTGGAATTTTCAGGACAACGTTGGAGAATCACAAATTTGACATGCACAAATTTCACCAAATTCTCAACGGTGGGTTCTTTTGAAAACCTTGGGAGTGCAAACATCACTCTTGCCCATTGCCCTGAGGCTTCATGCTTAAACAGGATTTTCAAAAAATCATACAGTAAAGTGATGCTTACATTTTCTTAATTTTGTAGGCCCTGTTGCCTCCTTGGTGCTGTTCCAGATCATTGCTAGGAGAGGTAAAGGAAAAAAAGCCAGACTCGCCCATTGGTGGGGAGGAGGCAAAAAAGGGTTTGAAATGGCAATCTCCCTCTCCTTGTCGGCCCTGGATAGGTGTTGAAGCCCCATAAAGCCTGGCAGCATTACCTGGAACATGCGAGTGAGAGACATGATATTAGTTGGGGTGTGTGCAATCGTCTCTTATAAATAAGGCATTATTAGCTACATTTGTATGTTATGAAATGTTCTCTCTCTTCCTCTCTCACACGCATGCACGCACACACTATAAGGGAGAAACTAGACTTGATGTGGGAAATCCATGATCTCCCACTGTTAATAGCAGCTGTAGCTGTAACTGGAGGAGGCCTCCCTCACAATTTTCCTGATCCCAATCCTTCCCTCATCAAGCTGCTATTTATCCTGCAGGGGAAAACATACTGTACGGTATCACATAGGCTTATGTTTATTCAGAAAACATTCAACATTTGTAACTAATACATATGTTGCCCCTGCTAACGAAGCTAAGAGGCACTTTTTAAAGGGTGGATCTCTTATATTTAGCAGGGAGTGAGCAACTGCCCCATCCCAGAATGGCATCATTTCCGGTGGCTGTTTGCTGTGTCTCTCATGTCATGTCTGTTTTTAGATTGTAAGTGTTTGGGGACAGGGACCCATCTTTTCATTTATTTTGCTAGGTAAATCACTTTGTGGACTTTTTTGTTGAAAACAAATATTTTAATCCACATCATCCTCATCATCATAGGTCATGGTATTCAGAAATCTAAGGACCCTCAAGTTTCAGTCTCAAAGTTCTAATAATTTAACCCAATTTTCCTCTTTCTTTTTTGAAATTACCTCTAGCTTCAAAATCATCTCAAAATGTTGTACCATAGTGCCTGAGTTTGCAATTCAAAACCCTCCTACTCCAGAACAGTCCTACTAACCATTGCTGGACTACTTTATGGAAATAAGTATAGTATAGTACAGAATTGGGCTGTAAATCTACTAGTATACGTACACTATCAAACACGATCACTCTTACCCAAAGGGAAACCAAAGACAGCAGGCTGAGGCATCATATGAGGTTCCTGGGCTGCCTCTTGGCTGGCCACAGCAATGTTGCGTAAGCGTAAGCTGTCATACAGGCCTTGTAGTTTTTGGTACTGCCGGTTGCGCTCCATGAGTTTCTCCGAGAGTTCAGTGAATTTCTTCTTATATTCCTCCAGTACTTTCTTTAGGGAGGAGACCTCGCTCTTCATAGACGTCAGCTCCATATCTTTGCTCTGGAGTTGCTGGGTATAGACTTTCTCCATCTGTTTCAAGTGACCCTCTGCTTTGCTATAGGTGTATTCTTGATACAGGCGTTCCTGGTGAACCTGCAAGGACAAGGAGAAAAAGCAGGAGGCATAATAAGAGTGTTCATTAATAGGCTTACCAGATCTCCAACCGGGCCAGAGTGCTAGACCTTTAGGAGAAGGAATATGGGCAGGTGTAGCTTGTTAAGTCCTAGAGCACAATCCTAGGCATGTCTACTCAGAAGCAAGCCCCATTGAACACAATGGGGCTTGCTTCTGAGTAGACATGCCTAGGATTGTGCTGTAAGGTTTAACAAGCTACACCTGACCACATACCTTCTCCTAAAGGTCTAGCACTCTGTCCCATTTGGAGATCTGGCAAGCCTATTCATTAACGACTGGAAAATCAGAATCTGATTACATGTGATGTTCTTTCTTGCCTTGCCTCCACAAAATACAGCCATGATGAAGGCTGCAAATCTACTGGATCTACTGCAAATCTACTGCAAACTACTGAAGGGTTGGAATGTCAACTTCTTAATCGCTTTGCCTATGGTGATTTTTTAGCCCCCAGCTGTTCTTTCCCCCTGCAGGGCAATATTAAGATATGGATGTGCTGAAATAGTCAGAGGCTCCAAAAACGATGTAATTGTAAATACATCACAATGTAGTCTACAACATCAATCCAAATGCTTATGCATAAACCTGAAAACATTTTCTTTTCCATAACTGCTACCATCCATAAATTCTAATCATACATTCACATAAATTGATTTTACTGCATTGAAATGTAAGGTTTCTAGGAAATCTATGGTAGCAACATGTAGTCTTCATGGGTTAAAGAGATAGCAAAGCTTTGGGTTTCAGGAACTGAAATTCTTGCTGTGCTGCAAGACTGGGATGTGTGTGGCACAAATAAATTTACTTCCAGTTTGCACAGTTTATTCTAAAAGCAGAGTTGTGGTTAGGCAGTAATAGAATATAGGATTTTATAGCACAGAATTTGTGCTATAAAATAAGTGCCTAAATTAGTGGCCTGAGGGGAGAGAGAGCATCAATGAATAAACGATGGCTTTCTGCATAAGATGCTGAGTTTTTTCTTGTAACTATGTTTAGTTTGCGCCACTGATTCGAGAAACTCAAATAATACTAAGAGCAGTTGTGTGGGCCCTCAAGTTAATTGTTTATCCAACTTTACAAAAGTGTGGCACGGATGCAGACAAACAGTTTTAATAGAAATCTTATTCTCCATTTGTATGAATACCTCTTCCTTACATTAAAATGCCATTGCTCAAAATGAGCTTACCTGGTAGGTCCAGAAGGCCAGAGCCCTGGAGCTGATGTCTAGAATAATCTCTGGCCGCAGCCCAGCCAAGACCATGGCCTTATATTCCTCGGAAGGACTGAGCTCTGTCCGAACAATATCTAACTTGCCAGAGAGAGCACTGCTGCAAGCAGGGCAGACTGCTGGTGAACGACTGAACTCTCCGCTGCCGTGTTGATCACAAAAGATATGTGAGCAGGCTGTGACCCACGCGTAGCCTGACAGCTTGACTCGGCACTTGCGGTAATTGCAAAGAAGCATATCCTCACAGACAGACATTTTGATGTGGTCAAGAGCAAAGGTAGAACAAGTGTTTCCTATGGGAGAGGAATATAGCATTCATCACCCCACACCTATGGTGGTTAAAGAAATGTTAATGCCAAGATTTCAAACTGCTTGTAGGATCTGGATACACAGTAGAGAACTGGGCTTAAGAACATTGCATATTCATGTATTGATTAGGTTGATTTCTCACTCTATATTCTAAGTTCAGATATTCTTAGGCTGCAATCCTATACAGTACTCACTCACTTGGGAGTCCCACTGAACGCAATAGGCTTACTTCTGAGTAGACATGCACAGAATTACACTGTTACAGCAGTGTTTCCAAATGCAAACATGTCAGTTCCCAAGCAGTTCAGTCATCTAGGTAATTAAGTGGTTTGGAGGTTAAATTACACCAAATGAAATAAAAATGACATTCTACTGACATAAAACCTATTTTAAAAAGAAGCAAAAGTAAAAGTCATCCTGGATCCAGTATCTTGTCTCCCAAAGTGCCCAACCAGATGCTTCAGGGAAGTCCACAAACAGGGCATGAAGGCAAAAGCTTGTTGTCTGTACTGTCCTCACTTCTTGTCTGTCCCCCAACTACTTGTATCCAAAGCTATTTTGGCTCTGCACCTGGGGTTCTTTTTTGCTCTTGTGAACATCTCTCCTCCATGCATATCTATAATCTACCTTTGAATGATCTAAACCAGCATTTCTGATCTAAACCAGCATCTTTGCAGGGGCGGGGCAATGTCCCCTTTGGGGAGCTGGTAGGACAACCAGATACGTTTTTAAAACCTGGAGCACCACCCCCAACATTGGAGCTGGCCAGGCCCTTTAAACACCGATGCAACGAACATGAAAATGAGCGAACTCAGGAAGATAGTGGAGGACAGGAAGGCCTGGCGGGATATGGTTCATGGGATCACGAAGGGTCGGACACGACTTAACGACTGAACAACAACAACAGGCCCTTTAAAGGCGTTTCACACACTTCCGGAAAAAGTGGTGAGTCATGACCCACCACTTTTCAGAGAACCCTGATCTAAATCATTGGTCATTTACCACAACATCATGTGGCAGATGTGATGTCCAGGAGGGAGATAGGGCCTTCTTGGCTGTGGCACCACATTTTGGAATATGCTCTCTAGCAAGGTACAACCCCCCCCCCCACACACACACACTATCCACATTTAGAAAAGCAATGATGACTGTCAAGGCAAGTTTTTTTAGACCTTTTAAAGAGGCCTTGTAAAAAATGTGTTTCTGTCATGTCAGTTTTTATTATGTATTATCATACTGTTTGGATGTAAGTGTACTTTTGTAAGTGTACCTTGAGTGTACTTTTGTTCATAAAGGCAGAGTATAAATTAAACTTGTCTGAAATAGACAAATAGTGGTATTTTGTCTTAAAGGCTGGGACCTGGGTTATTATGGATGTCATGCACTTCATACATAGTCCTGGGCATTATGTCTCTCAGCCTCAGTTTCTAAAACGGGTAGCACAATGTCCTATTTCACATTTTGTTATTTTGAAGGTGAAAGCAGAGGAGACTTTGAAGTGCTTTGCATGCTAGAAATACAGTATCCATCTGATAATCATTCCTTTATTGTTGCTTTGTGCACTCATTAAAATGCTGCAAATTGTAGAAGCAACACACTAAGATGAACATCCCATATGAGTTGTTTAAAGGAGCAGAGTGCTCAACCAGAACTCTTTCCTTATGGTTCAACCTCAGGGAAGGAGTATCAGCATGTAATTTGAGCTTGCCTAAAGAAAGCCCAATTGGGCGTACCTTGAAGGATCTTGTTGTGGCATTTGTACATGTTTAACCTCCCTTTTCTACCCAGAATTGTACACACAATGTTGTATACACAATGTAGGTGGCACGACTTTACAACAGAAGAAAAGCCAGGTCCCTGTCCCGAGGGGGCTTACAAACTGAAAGAGACACAAGGGAGACGGGCTGAGAAAGAGGTGGGGAGTGGTGCCAGTGAAAAAGCGGAAGAACAGCTATTACCGGCGGTATTTCATGTACAGTACACACATTTAGGCTTGTAAGGGGGGGGGGAGTAATCCAGGGTGTTTAAAAGAGCAAGGACAATTTTCCCTATTAATTGAAAGCATGGAAGAACATTATTACACACTCTTCAGTTCCTGTGGTGGTTGTGTTGTGACATTGCCATTTTATTGGCGGTGCTATTGCACTTTAAATAGTTTTTCTGATGCATTTATTATAATATTATAGATTTAAACCCTGTGTTTTGATAAAATTAAGGCCAAGGAGGCTTACAACTTCACTAGCACAATTCAAAAACAACACATACCCCCTACTGCTCAGTCAGTGACCTTTCTTCTCCTGACTTCAGACCTGCCTAATGTTCCTCCTCCCCTCAGTTCTGCAGTCAGGTAGAGCTTTCCCAGCTATGGCGATGTCCGTGACAGGAAAGTCCTTGACCTGTTACTTCAGCCCGTCGCACAGCTGTTAAAAAGCACGGTAGCTCTCTGGGGAAGTGGTAGCTTTTTGTCGTTCTGTGAAAACGTGCCTGCCTATCTATCCCTCTTCGGCTTTAAAATGAAAGGCTGCCCAAAAAGGAATGCTAAACTCTGGCTATGTGGAGAGGTGTGCACAGCAAGGGGACGACACTGATATCAGGACGTGGCTTTTGCGACTTTAAAGAGAACGTCTCCTGCCCTCTGCCTTTTGGAAAAGCAGCTCAAAAAGATGAGGGGAAAAGGGCGGGAAAATGATGAGGAGAGGCCCGCGGGGGAAGGGAGAGCGCGCGCGCACATGAGAGACCGTTGCTTGCTCGCTCACCGCTTCAGCCCCTGAATGCCCCCTCCCCCTCAACGGCCCAAGCACGCGCCAAGCCTACTTCGCGTCCGTCCTACCTCCCCCTAATGGCGCGAGCGGGTACAAAGGCTTCTTGACTGAAGGCAAAAACGGCGATCGCTCTGGAAAGGGCTGCAGTCTCTGCCTCCGAGGGGAGCAGTCGCAAAGGCGCCTGAATTCTTCCGCTGCGCCGCGCGCAGGACTGTCAGCGCCGAACGGCTGCGGAGGAGGGAGGACTGCATATATCTATACGGGCTTAGCATGTTCCCATTGCCAAATGCCCCTTTGGTTCCACAGGAGAGGGTTTGCTCCCCGGCTCGCCCTCCCTCCCCCCCCCCGCTCCAACATTGGCATTGCAAGTCCTTGGAGCCAGAACGTCAGTCAGATCTCTAGTTTGCCGCCACGCGTGCGGGGCTCTTCTGTTGCCTAGGCTGCAGATGGCAGCGGGAGTCTATTCGTGGGGCTTTTCCGGAGTTCTGCCGCCCGGTCGCAGGCAGAACGAGCCTGCACAAGCTAAGTGGGACACACAAACTAAGTGGGAGGAAGCATACACAAATGTACATCACAGGAAAAAAAGCCCGAAAACCCCCGGGGGGTATTTTTTGGGGTTTTTTTTTTGTTTTTTATTGGGGGGCGGCGAAAATCTGGGCCACTCCGCGGGGGGGCGCAGTATCGTCTCTGACAGGGAGAGCTTTCTAGTCTAGAGACTTCAATGAGACTACTCTAGAGAAAGTGCGCGGTGAGGGGTTGCTTGCAAATGGGCTCTCTTGCACGCTGGCTTTGGAGCACGCTCTTTCTTTACCGTGCCGCCCCAAATCGCCTAACACTACAGTAATTTAATAAGAACATAAGCCCTGCTGGATCAGGCCAAAGGCCCATCTAGTCCAGCCTCCTGTATCTCAGTGGCCCCACCAGATGCCTCAGGGAGCACACAGCCAACAAGACAACCTGTTTCCTGCTGCCACTCCCCTGCACCTGGCACAGAGAAAACCCACTTCTAAAAACCAGGAGGTTGCTTATGGTTTGTAACCTGTGATGGTCTTTTCCTCCATGAATCTATCCAAACCCCTTTTAAAGGCATCTAGGCCAGGTGCCATCACCACATCCTGTGGCAGGGAGTTCCACAGATGAATTACACACGCTGGGTGAAGAAATATTTTCTTTTGTTCGTTCTAACTCTCCCTCCACTCAATTTTAGTGTATGTCCCCTGGGTCTGGTGTTGTGCGAGAGGGAGAAGAATTTCCCTCTATCCACTCTTTCCATCCCATGCATAATTTCATTCTCGCAAGGCGGGAGATCAGGGACGCCAGGTCAGGAGCTCCTGCTGCGTCTGTGCTGGGAAGTTGGGATTTCCTGAACAGCGTGGCGTTGCTTGTGTTCTGCCAAGTATGTGATATACATGGAAGAATGTAGATGCTGACCTACTATGCGTGTCTACCTGGAAGTAAGCCCCATCCGTTGTGTTCAACGGGGCTTACTCCTAGGAAAGTGTGCATAGGATTGTAGCCTAAATCTGGTTTCTCCAAATTATGGATTCGATTACCTTTCATTCTACGGAGGTGCTTTTCTAAACAAGGGGCAGCTGGCAAGTTGCAACTCTGTGAATGGGTGCCATTCCAGGGAGACATTAGTAGTGTTAAGGCCAAAACACACCAGGCATGTCCCGCGTGCATCGCGCGCATGTTGCGGCCGGCTGCCCCAGAGTTCTTGCGGTGGGACTTGCCTCCAGCAGGAGCCGCCAGGAGAACGTTCACGTTGACACCTCCTTTGGCCAATTCCCAGGTTTTGTCGCGCTGTACGCAGGACGCCCTCCATGTTTCGGCCTTTATGGTCGTGGCCTGGGCAATGTAGCAACAAGGTAAATAGTACAAATCTTTATTTTTATTCATTGCAAAAACCTAACCAAGATAACCAGGATTTGAGGTAGATCCCAACAGTAAGACTGCCCAATTATACCTTCCTAACACTAGTCTTTCCCCAGGCTCAACAGATGTCTACCAACAAAGTGCTGACAGGTAGGATGGCACAAAGACACTCAGATTCCTGTCTTGAAAGAGGACCCTTTGTTCTGCCTCACAACAAGCAGGACCAAATGGAGCTGGGTTGGCTGCTCCAGTAGAAACATCTGTCCCCTACTGAGCTGTACTGAACTCCCTACACCTGGTCCTGTCACCTGCTCCTTTTATAGCCCTTTATGCACACAACCCTGATGTCTCTGCACATGGACCTAAGAACATAAGAAGAGCCCTGCTGGATCAGGCCAAAGGCCCATCTAGTCCAGCTTCCCGTATCACAGTGGCCCCACCAGATGCCTCAGGGAGCACACAAGACAACAAGATACCTGTGTCCTGTCGCCACTCTCTTGCACCTGGCACAGAGAAAACCTACTCCTACAACCAGGAGGTTGCTTTTCCCCCTATCATGGCTTGTAAGCTGTGATGGACTTTTCCTCCATAAATCTGTCCAATCCCCTTTTAAAGGCATCCAGGCCAGGTGCCATCACCACAGCCTGTGGCAAGAAGTTCCACAGATGAATTACACGCTGGGTAAAGAAGTATTTCCTTTTGTCAGTTTTAATACTCCTTCCACTCAATTTTAGTGGATGTCCCCTAGTTCTAGTGTTGTGTGACAGGCAGTCTTCCTTCTACTTGGCTCAGTCTTCCCTCTGTTCCTAACAAATCTTAATCCTTAACTGAAACTTCTAACAATGGGACTTAAACTGCTGAACCATGAGCTGTCGATCGAAAGGTCGGCAGTTCGAATCCGCGACAGGGTGAGCTCTCGTTGCTTGGCCAGCTCCTGCCAACCTAGCAGTTCCAAAGCATGTTAATGCGAGTAGATAAATAGGTACCACTTGCAGGAAGGTAAACAGCGCTCCGTGTTCCAGCTGCATGCTACGCACTGCGGCAGGGTGGTGTCAACCTTTTTTTTGTTTGTGTACACACAAATGGTCCCACACCATTCAGAGGCTGATTCTAAGGGATTTTTGCAGCCTTCAGTCCAACATTAGATTTTACAACCTGCAGACAAGTTGGGGTTCCTGCAATATGCCCACCCCAGCTTCTCCTTACCATTTACCTAATGAAGAGTCCTGTAGGACTCAAATCTTTGTGCTCTTAGATATTCTTGGAAAATGGACTAACACACTACCTATGATTTGGAAAATTATACCTGTGAACCAATTCAAGACAAACAATTTTATGGAAACACACTTTATTGGATATAGTCATACACAACCATGAGAATTCAGGAATCCGCTATCATAATTGGGGAGATTATGGCAAATTCCTGTGTATTGGAAAATGCAGAAGATTTATACAAAAGCTGTTTTCTGCTGAAAGCCCACTTCCAGTATCCCTGTGAAAAAACCACACAGAAATGTAAAGATGCAAATTCAAGCTGCTTGAGAGAATTCAAATAAGCATGGCTCATTCAAGCCCACAGGAGAGCAACACATTAGGGCACCTATACCACAACCTGCACACCAGTTGTTAGAAGATCCCAACACAGGAACACCCACTAACTCCAATACACCTCAGACTATTTTATTGTTTCAAGATGTGTGACCCCGCAAAATTCAGGAAAGTGCCAAAGGACGGCCAAATCCATCCAGATGCACCCTGAGTGAAGAAAGGCCACTTTTACTATTTGATGACACAAAATCCCACTGCACAAGACTGGGGACAGTGAGAGGAACGGTCATCAAGCTTACTCAGCATCTACCAAGCTACTGTCCTGTCCCCCATCCTCCCAACAAAGCATTAACCTTCCTCTTCTTTTAGCGACACACTTTCTTTAGACTCTAGAACTGTGCCCAGCAATCTCAAAGAGAGTTTTCGTTCCTAATCCTGCACACAAACCCATGTTAGATCTTTCTATGCAAGGTAGCTTACACAGTAATGATTTGCATTCCAATACTATGTCCCGATATGGAGCTATAAATAAAATAAAGAAGAGGTCTCAGTACTTACATCTCTTTCCTAGATGGGTCAAAAGCATCAAGCTTCTTCTCACCTCTTCAGAGTCCCCATTGCTACAAAACCAGAAATGGTATCTCTTTAGCATCTTACCAAGTATTTTGATAAGCTAGCCTCCAAGAAAACAATTTCCCTATTTGTAGAAACTGGCTTGTGTCCCCCCAACTCTGCTGCAGAAAGCAGAACTCCTCACCCCATAACCAACCAATTGTCAGGCTTCCTACAGGAAACGTCCACATATTGGGCAATTCAATCTTCCTCTCATGCTAGGAGGCAAAGGACTCATTCATTCATGCAGCACCCCTTTGATGCTGCAATCAAGTGGTGACTGACTGTGTGTGAATGGGCCTTCACAGATGAGGCACTGTAAGCATAATTCCCATGTCACTTTAACTCAAAGGTTTTTCAGAAGAATCCATTCACACACTGGAGAGGCAAGGAAGGGCCAAACACTGTAACCTGGTGTAGCATCCAGGCTAAAGACGACATCTGTGCAATGAAAGCTTGCAAAAAACTGGTCTCTCTCAACCCTTCCAAGAAGCCTGAGGGAAGTTGCCACCTCTGTCAAACAAAGGACCACTACCTTTGTCTCTAAAGTGGGAGGGTCCTTGACATACAGATGCAGCCACCATCAGCAGTTTTGTGGGAACATCTGTTGCGTAGAGGGGGAGTCTGCTCAGAGCATGTGTGTAATCAGGGTTAATCAGGTGAAACACGGACAGAACATGCAGCTCATCACAGCAGACTCTCTAGAGTTCTCTTCCCACCCACACTTTGTATAATCAGGGTACAATAATTTCTCACTTTAAGAGGTCACATTCATACCTTTTCTTCACTACCAAAGGGACTGAGCTCCTCTAATTCTAGGCATTTGTGGAATTTGCTTAGTCCACCTTGCAATACAGCTGCTCATTTTAGAACTGCAGCAGGAAGATTTGGTATTCATTCACCTCCAAATCCATGATCAATGGAAAAAAAAAGCTACCTACCGGTAAACACATTTCTACATCTACATCTCAAGATTGCTCAACAACAGTCAGTATTGTTGTATTTTTAATTAAAATGCAATAAAGGTTGAAAAGCACATCTTAAAATATTTTTCCATTACCATAAGGGCTAGAAACTTTGCCAACTTCAAGATAAACTTTGCATAGGACTGCATAAAGCTGGTCAAATGCAGGAGTACCATTTTTCACTATCTGTAAAAAGAATAAAAGCACAGAACTTGTTTTTATGCCTTACCTGCTAGCATGCAGAACACACACATTTGATAGTTACACCAGATGGAACCGTGATGTCATCTCCACCGGAAGTGATGTCACTGGCCAAGAACTGGAATGTCATCTCCACTGTTTTCTTCCATAGCCAAGGTAGCTTGGTTGAACAAGCCCAGTTGTCCATGAACAAACCACAGATACATTTCTCCACGTTTGCTGTAAAAAAAATATTTTTTCTTCAGTGGCACCCAGTGCATTTTACATCTTGCTAGCACGGTGCTGCTGTACACCAGAAGACGTCCACAGAAGTGGACGAAACGTTCTGTTAAATACATTTTCTAACATGGCATCTAAACCCGTGTTCCCTATTTCGTACAAAAAAATATTTGTATCATTTTATTTATTTACAATATTTTTATCCCACCTTTCTCCCCGAAGGGACCCAAGACAGCTTACAACAGAAAATACAAAAAAGTACATACATAAAGTTACTTTACCAGCAGGATGCTAAAGAAGGCAAATTACCGTTGTCTCTAGAGAGGGAAACGTTAACCCGTACCGCCTCCTCTAGGATTTTTCTAATTTCCTCCATGCCCACGTCGAGGTCAAGTTCTTTTCTCATCTTTTTTAGAAGACCAAGGGCACATTCAAGGGGCGTTAGTCTGGTCTCTGTATCAATGGTCCAATCCTCGTCCACCCGGGAAAGCAGCTGGATGATCCTCAGTTTACAATGATCACTGTTCTCCATTGCCAGGGGCTGGGCAAGCAGAGCATTAATGACGTCGCGCAGCTGGTGGAAGTCCCGGCTCCTCCCAGCCCGGAAGGATTGCAAGGCCTGGCGGCTGTAAGAGCAGGCCCTTCACCGCCTCCTCACACGCCTCCCCAGACAAGGCCGCCATGGCGGGAGGCGGCCCCCTACGGCCCTTCCTGCTGCTGCTTCTGGGAGCCAACTTCATCAATGGGCAATACTTTTGCTTAGCAGCTGCTTTAGGCATTATGACAGTGGTTGATTTCTGGAAATAAAACAAAACAATTCATACTATTACTGCATTATCAATATACCTTATGATGGTTATTATACATAAACACCTACTGTACTAAATGAGGCAGTCACAGCGCAAGCACATTTATACCCCGCCTTTCTCCCAGCAAGGGCACTCAAAGCGGCTCACAATAAACATTAAAATACGTATATACGTTAAAATAATTAAAAACAAAGTAATTAAGACAATTAAAAACAAACAACCTCAGTGGGTCACCTATACAGGTGGGCCCCATATCCAGTGGGGATATGTTCCAGGCCCCTCCGTGGATACTTGAAACCGTGGATAAGAGCGAACACCCCCTCCATGGTTTCCTGAGGGCCCCCACCCACCCTGCCTCCCCTGCAGGCAGGCATGCTTGCCCCCCCCAGCTCTTCTTTTTCTTCCAGCAAGCTTTGTTTCTTCCTTAAAACAAACAGAGAAGCAGCCTCCATTGCAGGCAAGCAGAACGAGACTAAGTCCTAGAGAGGCTCTGCAAGGTTTTTGTTAACCTTGCAGAGCGTCTCTAGTACTTAAGCCCGAGCTACATTGTCCACGGCTGCGTCGGCGGCTGCGTTCCGTGTCCCGCCCCCAGGTCAAACAAAGGCTCTGATTGGCCGGACGTAGCGCGAACGCGGCAAAAGTCGAGCCGGGCTCGACTTTTGCCGCGTTCGCGCTACGTCTGGCCAATCAGAGCCTTTGTTTGACCTGGGGGCGGGACACGGAACGCAGCCGCCGACGCAGCCGTGGACAATGTAGCCCAGGCTTTAGTCTCATTCTACTTGCCTGTAATAAGCAGCCAGAGGCTGCTTCTCCTGTTTCTTTAAGGAAGAAACGAAGCTTACTGGGAAAAAAGTAAAAGCCTGGGGGGTCCCCAAGATCCGTGGATAACTGAAAGCGTGGATAGCGAATCAGTGGATATGGGGGCCCATCTGTATTTACATTTGTTAAAAGCCATTTGTTAAAATGCTTTATGTTTGTGTCTTGCAAATACTTATAAGAATTGAAATAAAATGTACTTTGTTTTGACATCCCCAAGGAGGCATCAATTTATATTTGTTGTCCATCTCCCCAGAGATGGAAAGAGCTAGAAATCCCCCCCGCCCGACTCACCCAACCGCTGGAGTCACACTTACCTGGGTCCGGTGGCAGGCTGAGGGCTCTGGTGGCAGAGAGCAGGGAAGGCCGGCCTTCCCTGCTCAAAAGTAGCCCGCAAATGTGCTTTACGGTACGTTTACGACTACAGCGGGTGGCAGAACGCTAGGTCCTCCGCCCGCAAGTTACGTAGGATTGCACGGTAAATCTTTTTATTTATAAGAGCTGGATGGGAATCTGAAGATAAGGAAGTGTTGCTGCAAATCACCTTAGCTATTTTTAAGGAATCCTGGTAGACACGAGCCTCGGTTGAAAAGATTGCTTACGACCATTGCTGCCTCCTGTGCATGCATAGGTTAAGCTCAGTGACATAGGATGAAAAGGCAGAGCAGCAAGCAGCAGCCATTTGTTTGACAATTTTTTTAAAAAAACTTCTTTGTCTCCTTGGGGGCTGCTTAGTCACCAGCTTTCCAGGACTCCTTGTCTGCTTTTCGGGATGCCAAGGCAGGGCCTAAAAACCTGGAACTGTCCCTGCTGTAACGGGATGTATTAACCTAGATTACCAAAACATTGTAACCAAATGTTCCAAAACTCAGAAAAGGACACTGGAAAATTATCTACAGACTTCTAACCACCCCTCCCTCCATGATTCCCCCCCATACACACTCCCACTTAAGACTCCAACAAGCAGGTCAAAAGAAAGCCTCCGGTACGACCAGTTTTCCACCCAGGTAAAACACGTGCCTGTCTCCATATCCAGCCTGCTTCCAGTTAGCAGAACACGGAGGCAGCATGGAAGAGAATAGGGCGCGTACAGAGAGGCAAAACAAAAGGGAAAGAACCGCCTAGTGGCGAATGAATGATCACTGCCAGAGATCTGTGCACGGGAGAAGCCTTGGCACTGCACACAGCTTAAAAGATACGATACTCAGAGTGGACCAAGAACCGCCAAAAATGTAAGCGCGGGGCGCAATATTCCGTAGCTAATATCCTAGCCATTCAATCTCTCCTTCTATCAGGGTTCGTCCCAAAACAATAAGAAGAACGGATGGCAAGAATAACTCTACGATAACGAATGGATTCGCCCGCGCACAGGGCAGATACTCACCAGCCACCTTGTCTGAGGAACCACTCGGAAAGAAAGAGGAAGTACTTGGGCGGGACAGGAAATGCTAGCAGAAGTCCCTGCTATTGGCTGAGAAGAAAAGCCAATCACATCTCTGTATCTAGTGGGTTTTTTAAAAAAAACGCCAGTGCCGGGATTCTCGCTGCGCTTCTATACTGAACTGAAGCCACATGCCTGGGTAGTGACGGTACGGTGGTCTGTACCCTGTGCTAGTCCAGCAAAAAAACGGGACGAGCAAAGAACAGCTCAGGTTGAGTGTTTGGCCAGCAGTGGCAATTGTTGGAGTGCCTGGCATTAGAGAGAGCATGTATTTGGCTTCTTTGATCCCCCCCCTCTTTGTGCTGGACTAGTACAGGATGCAGACTAGTCATCACTAAGGCCCATGAAATGAATGGGAAGTAAAAAAGTCAGGACTCGTTTGCCTCATTGATTTTCGCGGTGCTTCGTCACGACTTTCTTTGGCTTCAAGGTGTAACTTGAAGCTCGCCGTGCCTTTTAGGAGTGCTAGATTAACTACCCCCCCCCCCCCTTGGGAAGAACTGAAGCACCTATGCCAAGCGCGGGCTCTTCTGCTGCAACTGGGATCCTCACCATCACCTGCATGTGTGTACAGTACTCCTAGCGAGGTCAGGTGGCAGGCGAGTGCACATCTATTTTTAAGCCCCATCCACAGACTAGGTGGTCGTTTCTGTACATATTGTACTCGGAGGACTTCCCAGTATGCAGAAGTGAATCCGTTTGTAACTTAAAAGAAAGTAGCCTGATATGATGCAGTTTGAGCAGGCTCGGTTGCGACCAGGAGCCATGGAAGACGCCGTGTCGGCTGGAAAAATAGGGAGAGGGAATTTGTGTACTAGGCTTTTTTTTTTTTGTCTCGCTCCGCACTTGACTTGTAGTGCGGCCTCCAGGCCCTTAGGGGTCCCTGTTGGTTCGTCGGTCGGGACCTCTGTGGTTGTCAGAGAACAGCAGGAAAGGAAGGAGGGCGAGGAGGTATCATGGCTGAGGAAGAAGAAGAAAACCCCAAGGCTTTGCAGAGCTTACAGGTAGGGCGAGCGAGTGGAGGGAGGGTTTGGCTGGGTGTCGCAGGTTTGCCTTTGTTTTGAGCACGACCTAAATCAAGATAACAGCGGCTTTTTGCAAGGCTTGCAGAGAAACACAAGCACTCTTTGCTTGCTCCGTGCAGGCAATTTAACCTGCCAGAGGATTCAAACGCGCAAGCACAGAAACAGCAACACTGAGAAACCGAGGGAGGAATCAGCAAAAGCAGGCCTGCAGTTATTGGTTTGTGCAAGAAGATGGCAACGACCCGATTGCTGCTTCTCTTTCCCCCCTCCCCCCCCCATACCCTGTCTGATTTGTCTCTCAAACTCAAACACTCTTCCTAGAGGCTGGGAGCACAATTGTCCAGGTTCTGTACCCGAGGGCAGTCTGTGTTGTGTGTGCAGTGTAATCCCAGCTATAGAAATTGCTGCGGTACTACTGGCTAGGTCAGAAACAACCTAACCGTCAGACAGAGCTTGAAGTCCTGTTCCTTAACAAAGGTTTGTGGACTAGTCTGTGGCCCTAGAAGGGTGCAGGGCCTGGGGCGACTCAACCAGTGCAGGGTGGGTCCCCCCCTATTATTATGCCCTATATGTTAGTATTGTATATACTGTACTGTATATATTAATATGTGTGTAAAATAAATAAGTGCTTAACAGCGCAATCCGACTTAACATTTGTGCCAGTGTAACCAGCGGCCCAGCGAGAACGGGAGGCCCCAGAACGGAAAAGGGATTCAAATCCCCTCCAAAGCGGGGAATCCCTCTTTCACTTTTTTTTTAAAAAAAATTTACCGGTATATCAAATATGTATTGCCTTTGTGAAGAGGCAGATAGTAAGCACCTCAAGGAGAGAAAGAAGGAAGAAAAAAGTGGGACCAAAACACCAACTAGGAATCAAAGTAGAAAAAAATGGGGAAGGGGGAAGGCTTTTAATATGGGAAGTTTTCTGAGGCACTCCTATCTTATGATGTACAGTATACGAAATGCTGTTGGTATAGTGGTTTGGGTGTTGGACATAGACCTGGAAAATCCGCATTCAAATTCCTGCTCAGACACAAAGTTTCCTGGGTGACCTCGGACCAGTCAGTATCTCACAGCCTCACCTACCTCGCAGGGTTGTTGTGAGAACAAAATGAGGGAAGGAAACATCTGCTGTACACCACCCAGATCTCCTTGGAGGAAGGATGGTATAAAAATGTGAATAATAAAATAAACAAATCTCTGCAACAGCCAGGAAATTGAAATACTTTGCATTCCCCCCCCCCCCCCGCATAACTTTGTGCTTATCCTCTTAGGAGAGATTTCTCTCTTGTTTTGTAAATATAAGATCAGAGGAGGCTGTATGCAGCAGGACCAGTCTGTGGGAGTCCTTGATGTGTACTGATATGTAAGGGCATAAGAGGTGGCAGATTACGAGATCGTTATTTTTAACATAGGGCAAAACTCCGTCTGCTGCCTTCCTTGCCTAAAGGCTCAATCTTATTCACACTTACCTGGGAGTAAGTCCCAGTGGAATAAATGGGACTTACTTCTGAGTAGACATACATAGGCGTGGCCCTCCTCTCTGACTCTGGTCAGCCTCCAGTGCTTTGCTACAGAAGTGGGCACAGACCAGCCCTTGCCTTCTCCTGTGCTTCTATCACCGCTTCTGAAGTGGTTCCTTGCCGCAGCGCTTGCTTGTGGCAGTGACGCGGGGAGACGAAAAGTGAGTTGCACCACTCTGCAAGGCCCCCTAAATACAGGGCCCAGGGTGGCTGCCCCAGTTGCCCTCCCCTAGGGACAGGCCTGCCAGCCAGGAACTCCAGCATTCATAGTTCAAATCTCATTATGTCAATCTAGGGCTGGCCCATCCACAGGGCCAACTGAAGCTGTTGCATCAGGCAGCAAATTGGTGGGGGGGCATCCTTCTCTGTCCACATTCTTGCCTCAACTGCTCCTCCTCCTCCTTCTACTCCCCGGGATGGAAAAGGAAGAGGGGGATGGAAAGGAAAGGAAACATGAAGGAGAGGACAGTGCTGAGTGGAGGCGTTGGAGAGTAGGAGAAGTTGCCCTCCCCAAGGGCCTGCCTGCCTAGTGGTGAGACAAAAACCATTCCACACATGCTCAAATGCAATCCCCCTCCCCCATGGTTATTACTTCATAAATTTCAGAACATAGCTGTTGGAAACAGTTTTTAGGGCTTAAATAAAACCTTGTTCCTTCCCAGAACTAGGTAAACTGTGGTGCTGGGAGCAAATACAAAACAGAGACCCAAGTAATCCGTTATAGAGGTTCCCAAATTGGGAGGCGTGGCTCCCAGGGGGAGCTGAGGAAACCAGCTAGGGGAGCCGCGGAGTGCCACAAAATCCTCTCGGAAAATAGTGCAATGCCAATTGGCAGGTATCAACATGATGTAATGGGGAGCCACGACCAATGGTCACCAATGGTCAAGGGAGCCACAGGTTGAAAAAGTTTTGGAAACACTGCCTATACCCCTGTTTCTCATATGCTGCTTCTGGCATCTCTCAGTCACCATTCAGAGTCACCATACCAGTAGACTAGTGAACTGGCTCAGTAAAACTGTGCTCTTGGTTATGTGTTTCTTACCATCTGAATGGAGTGTGTTGACTTCCCAAGCCAGTGGATTGTGCATTGGTCTGTCTGGCGGTAACACTCCCCGATTGGTGCCTTCCTCGTAGGAGCTAGTTGACCAACTCTACCATTTCCGAGACCATTATTTTGAGAGCCACAGTGTGGAGGATGCTGGGAAAAAGCAGCAGGATGTACGGGAGGAGATGGAGAGGACTCTGCAGCAGATGGAGACAATAGAAGGTAATTCTTACCTGTATCCCCTTTCTCTATCTTGTATACTGCACGGCATTGCCCTCCCTCTCACACCATCTAAATTGTTCCATAGCTTTTTCTGAACCATTCAGTGCAATTCACACCGAAACAAATCCTGCTGATGTTATTGAGTCACCTCACCAGCTGAACGTCCTGTGCAATGTTGCGTGGTTTGCATAGGCCTCTGGTGGTGCAAACATGGCACCCTTTTTTCTCTCTTGCTCGCAGGCCTGCCTGAGGGACGAGCTCACACACTGATGCTGAAGGGGAAGGCTTTGAATGTGACCCCAGATTATAATGCCCAAGCTGAAGAGCTGCTCTCTAAGGCTGTGAAGCTGGATCCAGAACTGGTGGAGGCTTGGAACCAGTTAGGGGAGGTTTACTGGAAAAAGGGTGATGTGTCTGTTGCCCATACCTGCTTCTCTGGAGCACTTGGTCATGTACGTCTCCTTTAAATCCTGTCTGAGGGAGGTGGTGGTGGTGGCGGAACTGCTTGGAACCATTTCATGCCAGTCTGTAGGAGAGCAAGCAAATGAGCATATCCCTCTTGAGAAGGGAATCATGTCAGCTTGGAGTCTTAGCAAGACAGGGTGTCAGGTGATTGTGCAAGTTTAGTCTTGCAGCATTTTAATTTTAGCTCGTGTCTTATTTCCCCCCTCTTCTTCTCTTCAGTGCAAAAACAAGGCCTCCCTCCAGAATCTGTCTATGGTGCTCCGGCAGTTGCGCACGAGTTCCACCGACGAGCATGCGAATAATGTGATGGACAGCGTGCGGCAGGCCAAACTGGCAGTGCAGATGGATGTGCGTGACGGCCGCTCCTGGTGTGAGTCTGCAATGCCCTCTTTAGCCAGCCTCGATGAGGGTAGGCGACAAGAAGAAAGGGAACTGGAATGGCGCTTGCTAATTCTCCTCTCTCTTTGTTCCACAGATGTTCTGGGCAATGCCTATCTCTCCTTGTTCTTCAACTCAGGGCAGAACCCCAAGATCTCGCAGCAAGCGCTGAGTGCCTATGCCCAAGCAGTAGGTGCCGGAAGGGACTTAGCGGAGTCTGTGGCATGGGCAAGGGGTTGGTGGGCCTGGTTCAACCGCTGTAGATGATTCTGTATTGCTGAGGAGTGGAGGTAAAAATAGCCGGCGTTTGTAGCATCCCACACTGTCTCTTTGTGTTGGGTTTGGGTGTTGGTTGACCATGAAGCACTGAGTTGCCTTCTCTCGTGGGAACTCCCTGCATAGACTTGCTCTGAGGCTAACATGAGAGACATGTATTGCAGCCTTCCTTAATTTAAGAGTTGTCGCGATCCCTTTGGTTCAGGATCGTGTTCGGATGGTTGGCAACCAGATGTTTCAGGGAAGCCCAGCAATGGCATGAGAACGGCATGGATCCTCTGTTGTTACTTAGCATCTGATGGAAGAGCTAATTTGGAGATGACGGAATGAACAAACCTAGATTTCCAAATGGCGCCTTGCGTGGGGAATATCCACCAAGCGGCTCAGCTGCTGTCCCCTGCCAGAAACACACGCCTAGGGGAAGCATGCAGCAGAGAAAATGAAGGCCGCAGTTGTTTGGTATGGGTAGTCAGGGTTAGTCTTGATCTTTGCTGCTTATGCAGTGAAGTGTGCATGTAAACCTGTGAATCTGTTGATGTTGGGAGTGGGGTATTACTGAGGTAGCTTTTCTGGGAGTTATTCTGTGAGCCAGACCAAAAGGGATAAAGGAAGTAATAAAAGACCACCATCTGTAGTGACGTACCTCTGGGTCATTTATGAATATCTGCTCTTGCTCTTAGATTGTGAGTAGTTGGGAATCTTTGTCTTTTACTTAAAATTGCAGCTGATTTGCCCACAGCCCTGAGATAGGCTACAAATGCAGATGACTGTGTGTCCTGGAGAAGGTCACTAAGGCAGGAAGAATGCTCCTTATGCTCGTGCATGCTGCGCATGGAATACTCCATGTGCCAAAGCAGCCATGCTGGGTGCTCATGCTCTTTGCTTGGTCTCCTTTCTGCAGGAGAAGGTGGACCCTACTGCGTCGTGTAATCCAGATCTGCATCTCAACCGAGCCACAGTGAGTAGACAGGGTGGGAAGGGGGCCTGGAGAATAGTCATTGATGTTTGACCCATCAGGCAGCATCTGAAGAGCTGGTGCTCTTCAAGTGAAATGCGCACAGAGACTCCAGCAAGGCAGTCGATCAGTGTCTCTCCCTTTTTGCCCCTGGCCTGTCTGCTCAGCGGCTGCGTTCTCCTGCCCCCATCATGGCTACTCTGGAGGAGAGGTTATAACTGGTGGAGTCATCTATTCTACATGTAATTTTTAATATAAAAGATTCCCGTGTATGAGAAGACTTGCGTTTCTGTGGGAAGTAGTAGGTAGTTCCAGGGAGGTGGCATGATGTGGTTGTGGGAAAGAGAAGAAGCTTGAGGGAACTTGGGTATTTGGCCCATTATTTCAATCTTCCTTACAATCCCCAGATGCATTAAGCTTTGCAGCCTTCCTCCCCCCCCCCCAACTAGAAATAGGTCCCAATTCTTCTTTGTTCTGTTTCCCCCATTCCTTCCTTATTTGAAATACTAGAACTTTTGGTTCCCAGGAGACCTGCTCTAACCTGTCATCCTGTGCTGTATTCTTCTGTGGCAGCTCTATAAATATGAAGAAAACTACCTGGAAGCTCTGGGGGGCTTTGCCCGGGCTGCAGCCTTGGATCCTGCATGGCCAGAACCACGTCAACGGGAGCAGCAGCTCTTAGATTTCCTAGAGAGGCTCACACGCCTCCTTGAAAACAAGGTATGATCGCCAGACGGCTTCTCTCCTTGTCTTTCCAGGGCTCTGTTCTTGCAGGACAGCGTTGAACAGTGACCAACTCTTCTGCTTTCTCCCTCACAGGGAAAGGTGAAAGGCAAGAAGTTGCAAAGCATGCTGGGAAGTCTGCGCCCCTCCCAACTGGGCCCTTGTGGTGATGGGCGCTACCAGGGCCCCTCGGGTCAGAAAGTGGAGCTGGAGCAGCGGCCCCTGAGCGCCTTGCGGCCTGGAGTGAATGCAGGTGCTGTGGTATTGGGGAAGGTGCTCTTCAGCATTACCACAGAAGAGAAGGTGCCCTTGTGAGTGTCTGCCCATCCCATGTATCCCCCTTTTGCTGGAATTCATATCTCCATATTTTCTTGCCACTTCAGTGTTATCTGTCTTTGCTCATTATTTGTTCAGGCTCCTGCCCTAACCTGGAGGCTTGGGTTAGGTATCCATATTTATCTAGAAATAGTAAAATATGTGTAAATTTAAATTACTGTATACCCACTCTCTCACACACATTCTTCATCCCTAAGGAGGCCACCTTTCCTAAACAGAAGGAATGATCAGCAGAATACTGGATAAAATTTACAGGATTAAAAGGATTAAAACATTAAAAATGTTTTTGACATTTTAAAGTGTGAACTGATAAACATTTTTTACACAGCCATGGCTTTTAATCCAGTAAATGTTATCCAGTCTTCTCTGATTGTTGCTGGCCATGAAAATTTTAAACCTTATTAGAAGGAAAGGTCTTAGATTGATTTTGAAATATGTTCAGGCTAGGATTTTGATGCACCTCCAGGAGAAGGCAACTCCTAGAGAGAAATGATCAAGACTGCAGATGGTTGCATGTGTCTGGTCAATTGAACTTAAGCATACGTAGTGTACAGTGTGTTTTGTATCCCTAAGTTTGTATCCGTAAGTATCCAATCCATCAAATGTGTAGGGCCCAATCTGTTTTAGGCCTTTATAAATCACAGCCAGTATCCATCTTGCCCATATTTTGATCATCATCCTTGTCCAGCCAGCTTCCCTAAGCTTTCTACATAACCCCCCCTTTTTTTTTTGCTCCCTGGCAGCACATTCGGCTTGACCGACTCCCCCGAGGGCCCCTGCTTCGCGGTTACTGTTTACAACATGGCACAAAGCTGGGGGGTTCTGATTGGGGACTCCGTGGCCATCCCTGAGCCTTACCTTCGGCACCACCATATCCAGCATCAAGGCAAGGTGAGTCTAGTCCCCTGATGGCGAACCTATGACACGCATGTCACAAGTGACACGCGAGGTCATTTTGGGTGGCACGCCATCATTTCCCCCAGGGCCCGACATGCCTTACATTTTCGCGGAAGTTTTACATTTTTCAAGCTTATCTTGAGGGCAGGGATTGCTGCAGATGTTTTAAAAATCCTGCAGGGGGCTTCTGTTGCTATCACAAAAACTTCTGGGGAGAGAAAGAGAGCGATAAGCAGGGAAAGAGCGCGTGCGTGCGAAAATGAATGCAGCGGGAAACAGAGAGAGAGAGAGAGAGAGAGAGAGAGAGAGAGAGAGAGAGAGATAATGAACTCATACACGTGGAAGCAGGAGCAGATAGTGAAGGACGAAGAAAGAGGGAGCATTGGTGAGTTGGAAGGAGGTGGTCGTTAGGGCGGACACTAGCCCGTAGTGAGAAAAGAAAGAAATCTCTCTTTAAGATTTGTTTGGTGTTATGGGGCTGATGCGATGCTGCAGAGTAACTGGATGGATGGGTGGCGTGGGGGTTATATTCGGCAATCTGTGCTTCCAGCTTCCCCACCCCCCACTCAACGGTCTTCACACCCACCCCTAATTCAATCCAGTCTCTTCCCCCACACCACACGCAGCCCTTGCCTCGTTTAAGTGTGGGAAAATGCCTCAAAACGAGGGTGGGAAAGTGCGAGGGGAGCACAGACAAGACGAACAAGAGGCTGTGAAACGAACTAACAAAAAGTATACACACATTACCCCTCCAGAGTTTCTTCTGCAATGCGTCCCTGGCTCCTGCTCCTCCCTCACTGTGGTGCCCAAAATCACTTGCAAGAGTCCGGAGTGTGTGTGTGTGTGTGTGTGTGTGTGTGTGTGTGTGTGTGTGTGTGTCAGTCAGTGTGTGTGTGTGTGTGTGTGTGTCAGTGTGTGTGTGTGTGGGGGGGGAGAGACAGAGAGAGAGAGAGAGTAGAGAGAGAGAGATCGTTTGGAAAGAAAGGGATGCAAAGGTAGCCCTGGGTAGACACTAATTTTCGTTGTACATTAATTGGCAATCTGTGCTTCCAGCTTCCCCCCCCCCCCCCGTGTAGTACCCACCATCCACAACCCCTTTAAAATGCCATCCATGTTAAATAAAATGCAATGTTAACTAAAATACCATGCTAAATAAAATGTAATGTGTTCTATATGTTTTCAGTTGAATTCAAAATTACTATTAAAAGTAGCAATAGTAAAGGTACTATTAAAAGTTCGGGGGGGGGGGGGGGGACACCAGCAGAGTCAAGTTAGGCATTTTCAAAAATTTTGACACACCAATGTCAGGTGTGTGGGTTGCATCCAGTGTCCCCTGGTATTTCCCCAGACCCCTGCACAGAGGTGAAACTAGACTGGAGCGGAGGCAAGTAGTTCTGCAAGACTCCGTTACACCGGAGTCAGCGGTCCCTCCCCTTTGCTTTTGGAGCCATTCTGGCAGCGACAGGGGAGTGTCCTGCGTGTTGCCATTGCCGCCGGAATGGCTCCAACAGCAAGGGGGAGGGGCCGCTGACTCCAGTGTAACGGAGTCTTGCAGAACTACTTGCCTCCACTCCAGTCTAGCTACGCCACTGCCCCTACATGTTTTCTCCTGTTGGAGTTATGCCTCACCTGTAGGCCAGTCATTCAGTGGGAAAGATATTCCAAGGGAGTAAGCTTGCATGCAGGCCTTACGCCTTGCTTTTTGGGACACTGAGGGCCCAATCCTAGCCAAAGTTCCAGCACCGATGCAGCCGTGCCAGCAGGGCGTGTGCTGCGTCCTGCAGTGGGGGGGGGGGGAGTCAAGGTGCCCTCAAGGTAAGGGAACGTTTGGTCCCTTACCTTGGGACTGCATTGCGGCTGCATCGGCACTGTAAAGTTGGATAGGATTGGGCCCTAACAAAACTTTGTTTCAGTAGCCCAAATAAGTATATCAATCCTTGCCCTTTTCCTGATGACACGGCGTAGTCAGTCGAGTTTAGCATGAGCAGGTACCCGTTTGACTGAAGTCTTTTCTTTCCTTCCAGAGCTTTACTTTCTCTGGCCTCCGCGTGGAGACCCCTCTTCTGCTGGTGGTGAACGGCAAGGTGCAGGGGTCCCAGAGCCAGGCTGCTGCGACTGTCGCGTACCAGGCACAAAGCGAATGAAGTGGAATAGACTGGGGAGGGCGAGGATTGCTGCTCCTGTCATCGGCGCGTGAACTTTGGGCTGGACCTGAATCGAAAAGTATGGTGGCCTAAGGAATTTGGACCGTTTCTTTATGTTTCGGCAGTGCGGAGTGAAGGAGTGAAAAAGGCCAAGAGGAGAATGCAGGGTATGCGCTTAAACTGGGGATTAGGCCTCTGGTTTTGCTCCTTCTCGAAACCATTCCCCTTGCACAGGTGCCAGCCTGTGCTTTCGTCCATTGCCGTCACAAAATCAGGTTTGATGAGTCGGTCCAAACGTTCCAAGGACGGCCGTGTCTCTTCTCTACGACTTCTCCCCCCTTCTCCAGCATCCCCTTCGTCTCCACGGTTGGAGGCCGACCCCTTTGCTCGTGACCCAACTTCATGCAGTTCCGCTTGATTTGGGGCTTTCAGGGTCCTTGGAGTTGCCTGTCTTTTGCGGATCCCAGATGACGGAGTGCCAGGCCTGTTGTCTCTTTCGTGTATATAGGAGATAATATCTTCCATATTTATTTGGCAGTGTTTGAGTTTGTTTTTGTAATTTTTTATACAGTTTTCAGATTGCTTTTTTTTCCCCAACCAATAAAAACATTTGTTCTTTACTGTCCAGGCAATGCCTTGTGTTTGGTTCCCATAGCAAAGGAAGGACAAAAGGATGTAATTGTAGCGGGAAAGGCTCAAAGTATCTAACCACACAATCCTATCCAACTTACACCACCAGTGTAACCAGCGGTGCAGTGAGAACAGGAGGCCCCAGAATGGAAAGGGGATTCAAATCCCCTCCAAAGGGGGATTCAAAGGGGATTTAAATCTCCTCTCTCCTCCAAAACCTCCCTCCCTGTCCTCCCCCACTGATTACACCGGTGGTGTAAGTTGGATAGGATTGCGCTGAAAGTCATTGAATTTTATCTTCATAGCAACCCTGCGAGGTAGATTGGGAGAGATCTGCTTGCCCAAGGCCACTGAGTGAGGTTCATTGCTATAGAACAGGGATGGGTAGTTGTTAGGCTGCATCTAGCCCCCTTTCCATGGGAGGGCAATTTTTATTTGCCTTTGATGGCCTGATTTGAATTATGATCAAAGTGTAGTAAAATGTTTGCCCTGTTTGTTTATTTAAAATATGTTTGTGCTTTTCTGTCCCATTAAAGTCAGATGATCAAGTTGGCTTACACAATAAAAAGACAATTTTAAAACAATCTGACAATATATAATTCTAACTAAAAACAGAATAGCAACCAATGCCAGACAAAACATAAAACTGCAGAAAAACAGCATAGTTGTTAACAAAAAGCCAAGTGCCGCAGAAAGGCCTCACCTGTTCTTTTAAAAGCTGGCAGTGATGGAGCCAATTGAGTTTCACCGGGAAGGGGATTCCACAGCCTGGGGGCTGCTGTTGAAAGGGCCCCATTGTTTGCCCCCCCTCCTCCTCCACTGCACTTCAGAAAAATAGTGTCACGTTGTAAAACTTGACATAACTTTGAAAATGAACATCTATTTCACTTTAATCTATTTGTGTGCTTGGACTCCAGATTAAATTCTGGAGTACGGGGTGGCTCTTCAGTACAGGTACTATTGGCTCCCCCCGTCATACCAGAGGGATTAAGAAGCAGTACAAGATGGACAAAATTGCCTCTTGGTGCCTGCGTATTGTGTATTCTACATGACCTGTACTGACCCTGTGATTCCCACAGTCAACTTTGTAGCAGTCCCAGGGCAGGCTTACCTGATTGTGTGTGACTTGCAAAATTGAGTGCAGTTTCAAAGTTTTACAAGGATTCATCCCTTTCACTCTGCTGCCCCCTAGTGTCTGCTTTAATTTCTGTATTCACATCGGCAACCATGTCATTTAAAACTACAAAGAAAATGCTGGGCTAGAAATGCAGTCCTTTATCTCCAGTGTCACATGCAGGCTGGTCCCCTCTCAGAGTTCACGTGCCACGTGAGCTAGAAAAGGAGATGAGAGTCAACTTAGGCTTTACGTATGCAGTACAGAAATGGGAGAAGTTCAGAGGGCTCAAAGGAATCCAGATTTGGCCATAGCATCCCAGGACCCTCAAGTGTAGAATGGGCCTCCTCTGCAAGACCTGCTCTGCATCCCTTCTTCTCTCCTATTGATAACTCGAGTGTTCTTCAGACTCCTAGGACACATGCTTGCTAGACTGTATACAGAGCAAAACTCAGCTACTGTTTAATTGCTGTGCATTCAGCAGAATTAAAGCAGGTGCAGTTTTATCCAACACCACACTTCTGTGCTGGGAGAAACTGTTGCCACTGAACTTCTCCCTTCTACACGATTTACAGTGCAATCCTGTTCAACTTACACCACTAGTGTAACCAGCGGGAGACTTGGGAGGGGAGGGAAGATTTAAATCCCCTTTGAATCCTCCTTTGGAGTGGATTTGAATCCCCTTTCCGTTCTGAGGCCTCCCGTTCTCGCTGCACCGCTGGTTACACCGGTGGTGTAAGTTGGATAGGATTGCGCTGTTAAAAGTTATCAGTATCTAAAGATACAGGAATTGTTGTCCCCTAAAGAACAAGAGGGTAACCTTTCTATGAACTGTGTTGATTTACGGGGCAAGGCCTGACTGACTGGTTTAATCACCTGCCTTGGCACCACAAGAAGGAAATGATGCTGGATGCAGCCCATCTTCATAATTAGCTCCCACAGGGGAGCCCCAGAGAGCTTTCCAGAAAAGGTCAAAGCCAAGCACCAGTTAATTAGGCCAGGAAGGTTTTCTCTCTTCCTGCCTTAATTCTGGTGGAAGCTTCTGGAACTCTTTCCTCCCAAGAAGGACAGTTCCTTCGAAACTGGGAATTGAAGCAATATGGACAGAAGAACAATGCAAAGGGGGAGAGGTGGATTCAAGCCAGGATTTTTGGGTCCTGACCCTTCGATGACAGGTTGTAATGGTCTGAAAGAAAGAGCTTAGGGCACCCCTGTAATCTTCCTATCTCTGTGGCGATCCTGAATGAGATTTGTACCCAAGCAAGTGGCCATGGCTGACTAATGGTTGCTGATAATAATAAATGCCCTGGTCCTTTTCAGAGTATAGTACAAAGTAGTTTATAACTCTTTTTGATGTGAGACTGACAGCCCAATCCTGCCTAACATGCGGTGGCCGGTCGCTGCATCCTAGGTCTATTGTGGGCCATGCCGGCGCAGGCCAGGTTCACCTCAGGGGAAGGGGACATTCCCCTGGTGTAAGTAGCTCAGGATGCAATGGGCTTCCTCGGATGCACGCCCCCTCTTTAGCTGGCACACGTCTGGGGAGGCCGTGTAAGGCTGACCCAGGCTGCTACTGGGCTCAGGATATTGGCGCAACTCAGTGCCAATATCCCAGCCCCCTCTCAGCCTGGCCAATGGCCCCTTCCTGCCCTCCCTGCCCCTGTCCCGACTGGCGCGGGACTCGCCTGTGGCGGCTGGCGCAGGTCCAGGATGCAGGCGGTGTGAGCAGTGCCGGCCTCCACACCAGTGCTGCTTACATGCAAGGAGCTGCAAACGTGCTTTCCGGCATGTTTGCGACTCCTATAGATGCGCACGATTGTGCCGTGAGACAGGAGTTTGGCTTAGCCTTCTAATGAGTTTAATGGCTGAGTGGGGATTTCTTCCTGTTTTTAGCATGTTTCCTCAAATTCTGTGTGCTGCCCTACAATGGCTCCAAGCCTGTTCAGTGTAATACACTTGTCTGAACTAAATCAGCATATTAAACTCATGCAGCTTGCACAAAACCCCTGCCCTTGATTCTTAGGGTTGTGACTGTTTTTATTTTATTTTACAAGTAATACTTAAGTGCCATGTTTTGTATTTCTTGCACTGATACTTGGAGTGGAAT
Source organism: Plestiodon gilberti rubricaudatus (assembly GCA_026170595.1). Taxonomy (NCBI): domain Eukaryota; kingdom Metazoa; phylum Chordata; class Lepidosauria; order Squamata; family Scincidae; genus Plestiodon; species Plestiodon gilberti. The sequence continues at coordinate 9,409,579 of JANXHW010000006.1, read as the reverse complement.
ATAAAGGATGTTCCTAGAAATCAGGCACATGGGCCTCATACAGACACAGCTAAATCCCCTGTAGCTGTAGGAAGGACAGGCTTGGTTCAAGCAACCTTGGAGTATGTGGGACTCTGGGGCTTATACTGATCTCACCTTGACTATCAGTAGTAGGCGACTTACTATCAGTAGTCGTTTCCTGCCTCAGCATTCCATGTCTACTTGGGCATTTAAAAACAAAGACTTCTAGAATTCCCACTACTTGATTATACAGAATTCCATTGACTCTTGGATCCGACTGCAGTTGCAGCACAGGCCAGAGACTGGAAGAGGAAACTATCCAATGTGCTTTGATGTTTTCTATAGTCATGCACATATTGGCAATCTTTGCATGGAATTGTCTGTATCTTCTCTCTCCCCATTGTCCAGTGGCATAGCTAGCCACTGTGGTACCCGGAGCCCTCCTCTGTGTGAACCCCCCCCCCCCGGAAGTGGTGACGTCAATCCCCCCTCTTTTGTAAAATGGAGGCCTTTTTTAAAAGGTACGTGGCTTTTTTAAAAAAGGAATGGTCACTCACTGCCCCCTTCCTCTGCTGCCTCCTGGTCTCCCCCCCCCAGCCTCAGCCTCCACTGGTCTCCCCCCAGACCCTTAACTCTAGATTAGCGTCTCTTTAAAACCCAGCCGGGCTGGATTTTAAATATTTAAAGAGACACTAATCTAGCACCGAACAGCTGATCAGTGCTATACAATTGTATAGTATAGCCTGTTGTGTTCTGTTGCCCTGGGGCAGTTTGCCCCCCCCCCAGCTACACCACTGCAAACAACAAACACACCTAAGGCAATTGTTAACATCTAGGACTGGGGAGCTCTCTGAAAGAGCAGCATTTTGATTGCATAATAGTGCAGAGGCAAACTGAACCTTAAAAAGTATTCTACAGTCTTGGTGCCATCACTGAAAGGCCCATGTTTTTTGTAGACAAACTACATGCATCATGCCAGGGGCTGGCTGATCAGAGCCTCCAATGATGACTGGTGTATGCACTGAGAGAAGGTGGTCTTTGCCTGGTCCCAGACTAAGAACATAAGAAGAGCCCTGCTGGATCAGGCCAAAGGCCCATCTAGTCCAGCTTCCTGTATCTCACAGCAGCCCCACCAGATGCCTCAGGGAGCATACAGACAACAAGATACCTGTTTCCTGTTGTCACTCCCTTGCACCTGGCACAGAGAAAACCTACTTCTAAAGCCTACTTCTAAAACCTACTTCAGGAGGTTGCTTACGGCTTGTAACCTGTGATGGACCTTTCCTCCATGAATCCATCCAAACCCCTTTTAAAGGCAGTTAGGCAAAGTGCCATCACCACATCTTGTGGCAAGGAGTTCCACAGATGAATTCACTGTTTAGGATTTTAAAGATCAAACCTGGCACTTTAAACTGGTCAGGGAAACAACTGGGAGCCAGTGGAGTGGATGCAACACCTGCGCTCTGTCCACAGCATGCTCTGATTCATAATCCGGCAGCCGCAGTTTGGGGCCAGTTGTTTCTGAGTGCTCTCCAAAGGCAGCCCCACATTACAGTGGTCCAATCTAGAACTGGGCAAGGCTAGACAGTGGCTAGAGCCTTCTTGTCAAGGAAATGGGCACAGCCGTCACCTAAGCTGGTAAGTTGTGTGGTGTGCTTTACTCACGGAGCCTTGTGACCTGGCCTCATAACTGATCCAGACATATTGCAAACAAAAAAACATGGCAGGTTAGGATGAGAAATGACTGACAGTAAGGCAAGGTTGAAAAGATATCACACAGACATGATACAGCACCATACAAAGACCATCACAGTACAAAGCATTTCAGATATATCTTTCTCAGCCAGCAGTGGTGATCCCCAGATCCCCTATAGGAAGAAGGGCCCTGATCTCTTTGCCAATGTCCAACCCAACCACCCCCGGATCAGAAACTCTAACGTGGCCATCTCAGCGTCCTTTTTAAGGCCTCTTTCATCTCCTTGTTCCTTAGGCTGTAGATAAGTGGATTGAGCAAGGGGGTTATGACTGAGTAGAAGAGAGTCACAACCTTGTTGCTGCCCCCCGAAGCTTCGGGGGCGACATAGGTGGCCATGATGGAGCCGTAGAAAAGACTCACAACAGCCATGTGGGAGGTGCAGGTGGAGAAGGCCTTTTGCCTCCCCGAAGAAGAAGGCAGCTTGAGCACTGCGCGGAGAATTGTGATGTAGGAGCAGACGATGAAGAGGAAGGGCCCAAAAATGGCAGTGGAGCTGAGGCTGTAGAAGGCCATCTCCGTGCCAACGGCTGGGGTGCAGGAGGAGGCCAGCAGTGGGCCCGGGTCGCAGACAAAGTGATCGAGGACGTTGGAGCCACAGAAACGGAGCTGGGAAATCAGAGCGATTGGAGCCAGGAACCACAAGAAGCCAGACAACCAGCAGGAGGTTGCCAAGACATAGCAAAACTGCCGGGACATGAGCAGCGGATAACGCAGCGGGTGGCAGATGGCCAAGTACCGATCTAAGGCCATGATGGCAAGGAGGAAGCTCTCGGTGGTCCCCATAGAGAAGAAGAAGTAGAACTGGAGGAAGCAGCCATGGAAGGAGATGGGGCTGGGCAGGGGGGAGCTCAGGTCTGAGAGCATCCGGGGTGCCGTGGTGGTGACATAACACATCTCCAGTCCCGAGAAGTTCCCCAAGAGGATGTACATAGGCAGGTGAGAGAGGTGACCGTCCCGGACAACGGCCCACACGATGCACAGGTTTCCCAACAAGGTAAAGGCATAGCAAATGGACAGCAATGAACAGAGGATCAGGCGGGAAAACGGTGAGAGGGATGGGAAGCCCAAGAGGACAAATTCTGTCACCAAGTGGGAACTGTTGGCTTGGTCCAAGCGATGTCCCTCTTGCTGTCATAGAGCAGGAAATGGTTAACATTTAAAATGAGAAGTGCCTGCCTGGAAGACAGATGGTGGCTCCAAAGCTCTCTTCTGCCCCATATCGGTTTCAGACGTGTTTGGTCTTTTCTTACTGACCCTGATCCAGCCTTTAAAAGCAGCCTGACATGCAGAAACCAGGAATAGGGAGCTTCCCCCCCCCCCCCGCCCGCCCTTTCTATCTCTTCATGTGAGGAGAACCTCACATGTGGCATTTCTTTGTGATAGGCTGCTGCTGAAGGCACAAAATCCAAGCCAGTAAAAAAAAATTGACAATCCTATGCAGAGATCAAGCAATGAAGCTTAAAGAGGATTTCTCTAGATTAGAAATTGAGAAGATAGGACTGAGGGATGATAGGATTAGGAAACTAAGGATCCAGGGGAGAAGCTGAAATGTTTAGAATGGTACTTATATGCAAAGTGCGTGCGTGCGTGCGTGCGTGCGTGCGTGCGTGCGTGTGTGTGTCTGTGTCTGTCTGTCTGTCTGTCTGTCTGTCTGGTCATCTACGATACATTGTAAAGCAATATTTTTGCGAAACAATAAATGCTGTTTTGATTTTGATCTAAAATGGTAAAAAAAAATCTGAACATTTTCCAAAGAATTCATGTTCGAGTTACAGTTCCACAACTACAAAGAATTTTAGAACAGTGGCAACACAACTCTTATGGCACTGTCAGGATAGATCCATTTTACATATGAAATCTGGGGTAAAGGAATATAACCAAGTTTGGCATTGGAAGCCAAGTAAATAGTGCATATTTGTTAATTTTCAACACAATTTCCAAGTAAATAAAGAATAATGTTTCTTATATATTTCCAACATTTCTATACATTTTACACTATTTTTTATTAGTGTTGTTCTACCTTTCTTGCCAAGACTATATCCCCCCTGCTCTTTGTCCTTGCAGCAATCTTACAAAATAGGTTTTAAGCTGAGAGACAGCGACAATAAGGTCACCCCATAAACTTTGCAGCCATGTAATTTGAACCTGGGTATTCCTTGCCTTAAGCCAGCGGGTGGCACAGTGGGTTAAACCGCTGAACCATGAGCTGTTGATCAAAAGGTCGGCAGTTCGAATCCGCGACGGGGTGAGCTCCTGTTGCTTGGCCAGCTCCTGCCAACCTAGCAGTTCCAAAGCATGTTAATGTGAGTAGATAAATAGGTACTGCTTGCGGGAAGGTAAACAGCACTCCGTGTTCCAGCTGCACGCTACGCGCTGCGGCAAGGAGAGTCATGCCGGCCACATAACCACGGAGGCGTCTTCGGACAACGCTGGCTCTTCGACTTTGAAATGGGGATGAGCAGCACACCCTAGAGTCGGACACGACTGGACTTAATGGTCAGGGGTCACCTTTACCTATTCCTTGCCCTAACTCCAACACTTCACCACACTGGCTCTTCCCTCCCACCTAAATTCATTTTATTTAATTAAATGTACAGATTTGGAGTCTTCTCTGCCCAACGCAATTTCCCAAACTCTTATTTCCCATCCCTGATTGCACTTATCAATTCCATCTGAGTCAGCTGAGCAGCGAACATAGACCTGAGCCATGATTTTTAAGGGTCTGCAGAATTTGGATTCAGTACTACTTATTTGGAGCTTCACGTTTCCAAATGAAACAGAAAAAGCAGGAGGCTGCTGAGGGCAGGCAAGAAGATTTCAACAAAATTCCTTACCGCATGTAGGGACAGACCCGAGGATGACATCTGTCATGTTAATTCATTGAGACCAGACCTAAAGCGCAGGAAAACTGAAAACAAGGATGAAAAGTATTAACCTTTGCTGGGCTGAATTATATGTATGTATGCAAGTTTCTATATAATTCAAACAGGAAAGTTTGATATTTTGTGGGTGGGTTGTTTTTAGGACAGAGTATCTTTCAACTCAGGCTACTAAAAGAGGCATGATGAGCATTCGGTTTAGATGAAACTTCTTTTGTGTCCGGGACATCTGATCTGATCCACCTGGCCCTGGTAGAAGCTCTCCAGACAGAGGCTGTTTGTGGGTGTGTGAGCTGAGATTCTTCTCTTAACTGGAGATGTATTTATTTATTTTTCACATTTTTATACCGCCCTTCCTCCAAGGAGCTCAGAGTGGTGTACATATTTCCTCCCCTCCTTTTTGTCCTCACAACAACCCTGTGAGGTAGGTGGGGCTGAGAGATAGTGACTGGCCCAAGGTCACCCAGAAAGCTTCGTGGCTGAGCGGGGATTTGAACCTGGATCTTCCAGGTCTAAGTCCGACTCCCAAACCACTACACCAAGCTCAAGACCTTCTGCATGCAACGCTTCTTGGCTACCACTGAGGGCCAGATGATTAAAAATGAATAATTCAATCATAATTAAACAAATATAAAGAAGAGCAACAGCAAAACGGAGACCAAAAGCAGTAGACAAACATTTTGCTTTTCAAATATGAAGGAATCCAGGTTTCCTTCTGATGTGCTTGGTTCTTGATGAAGATTTTAAAAAAACCTTGAAATAAAAATGCCTGACTTTGTGCCCTGAACTTGTTTTAATTGAAATGTTAGTCAAAGTAGATTGAAAACTTTCATGGCCCGATATAATATATAGCGAAATCGGATATATGGGTTCTGGAGCCATGTAAACGATAAAAAAACCTGCAGCTATATTTAAAAACACATCCAAAAACTGAGTTAAGGACAGGTTTCCTGTCCTTAACTCAAGTTTTTGGATGTGTTTATAAATATGGCTGCAGTTTTTTTAATCGTTTACATGGCTCCAGAACCCATATATCCGATTTCGCTATCTATGCAATATTAGTGTTTTACACTGCAATCCTCCTTATGCATGTCTACTCAGAAGTAAGACCCATTAGGTTCACTGGGCCCTACTCCCATCATGTGTGCACAGGATGGCAGCCTTAGACTGCAATCCTATGCCCAGAAATCCATCAGTAGTCCTGAGGCCTGCTCTTGACTCCAGAAAGGACAGTGGGGTGTAATGGTTAGAACAGGGAAGATTGTAAAGGTGCTGACTGGCTTTGAAGTGGAGGACAGTGAGAAAAATGACCCTTACCTGGCTGTGAATGCTTCTCGATCAGCCACGGCCGCCTGTTCATCTCTTGGCCAGTGCCCCAAGGCTGATATCGCAGCTCTGCAAGCAAGAGCCTCTGGAGACCTCTGTCTCCAGAGTGTACGGAAATGGCAAGATCTGGATTTGGCATTTCAGATGAGCAGTGGCTGTGCTGAGATGCTGCAGGGCAGGCAGAGGCAGCAAGAAAGTTACTTGGAGGGTAACCAGGAGAGAATTCCTGAAGGCATCCCGACCTGTGGCGCTAACACTTGCCAGGAGGTGGCACTTTGAGTTCCACCAGGGTGCTTTGGGTTTTTCTCATGGCTTCTTTTGGCTGGCTTCTTTTTGTTCATTTATTTACTTTTAAAAGTGTCTATACTGCCCTTCTCCCATAGGACCCAGGATGGTGTACAGCAAAGCGGCAACAATGAAATTGAAACAAAATCAAACAAAACTTCATTAATATATGGAATTCTGCCCTCCCTTGTTGCAAAGAGATGAAGACCTCCCTGTCCACTTGACATCCTGTTCAACCCCTTCTAGTTTCTAAGATTGCTCCTGTGCTTGCAAGCCTATTTTTGTGTCAAGGTCTACTCTACAACATTGCATTTTTGAAAAAGAAAAGAAATGCAGGAAAGCTTTTACTCCAAGATGCCAATCCTATTGGGCTTTTACAATCCTATATAGAGCTTTTACTCTAAGGCCCCAATCCTGCCCAAAGTAGCATTCTGGCAGTGCAAGGTCCTTTATGGCGGTACAAACGTTGGGCAGCTGTTGCGCGTTTCCAGGCTGCCGCCGCAAACAGATAGTGGAGCAGTACATCCAGTAGCAGCTCCAGAGGCAGAGGCGTCACTCCAGTGGGGGCCCTACCGTAAGTTGTGCCACGTCCTAGTCCCATTTACAAGCCAGCAGGAGGCAGCCCCGCCCCCTCGCTGTCAGAGCCATTCCGTGTGGAGAAGGCAGCAGGCAGGAGTCTCCCTGAGGGAGTGAGGGAGCGGGGCCTCCTCCTGCTGGCTTGTAAACAGGACTAGGACGGGGCACAACTTACGGTAGGGCCCCCACCGGAGCGACGCCTCTGTCCAGAGGTCTCCATTGGTGCCACTAAATTGGTGGTGGGAGCGTGTCATGGACAGGAAGGGGGAGTTTTGGGGAGGATTGGGGGAGGGCAGGGAGGAGGTGGATCTCAGCGGCACCACCATGTACCAGATCGTATCCCCTCTTTTCTAGTCTGCCCCACCCCTTTTCTCTCCTTGGACATATGCAAGCAAAATGGCTGTCGTATGTCCGAGGAGACCCACATAGGCGATCGGGCAGCCTACTGGGGGATAAGTAAAAATATTTTTACTTACCTCCTGCTGGCTGTCCGATCACCTCCCCCACTATTGGATGCAGTGTGTGCTTCGCCAGCATGGCTGCATCGGCGCCAATAGTGGGGGATAGGATCGGGCAGTAAGATATTCAATTTGTGTCTACTCCAAAAATCTACACAACCACAGCCTTGCCTATAACTGAGTAACCATTCAGTGCTCCCTTCCCAAGACATTCCCTCTTATTTTGGGGTGCTCATCTGAACTGCCTTCCTTTTTGTCAGCCCAGGTACTGATGTCAGGAAACTCTGTTTCCTGTTGAGCCTGAGAATGTTCTTTGGGCCAAATGAGAAGGTGACAGCGGAGCTCCAAAGATCTTTTCATTCTGGGAAAGCAGCTGTTTGGTGTGGGGATTTTTCAGTTGGGCCACCGAACAGGAGAATGTGCTATTGTTGTGAGCACCCCAAGGGGTGTGTGTCAAATTTATTTGTTTCATAAAGCACACAATATGCAGAGCACCTCACTTTTTGTCCCACCAAAATCCGCCTTAAAATGAATGAGATATAAGGCTCAGAAACTTGCATATTTTAACCTTGTTAAACTTCCTCGATGGAGTCGCTTAATTGGATACGTGTGGAGGCATTTCGCAGTTTTCTTAAGCCCTCAGTAGCAGTGAAAGTTCAGCCGCGCGTGGATCCAATTACCCACTCACAAGGCTGGAACTCTCTCTCTCTCTCTCTCTCTCTCTCTCTCTCTCTCTCTCAGCCTGTAAGCCACTTATTCACCTACGCTACACCGCAAAGTCTGGGTGTTCAGCCAACGATGTTAATCGACAGTGTAATCCTTTTAGCACCGGAAAACACAAAGTACACAGCAATCTGCTGAGTTTAAATATCTGTCTTCTTAAAGGACTGGAGCACCAAGATGCCTAAGGGAAATTGACATGAAGGCTTTTTCTGTTTATTGCTGGCTAATTGTTTGAGTTATATTTCCGGATTTTGTGCAGAAATCAACGGAGTTTTACTATGGACCTGTCCCAACACAGGAAGGGCATGATCCAACTGCCGGGGCGGGGGTTAAGGCCCGGTCCTCCCTGCTAGTCAGAGAGCTACTTCTTAAACGACCCAGGAACGGAGTTCGTGTCTCCGGGGTTAGTTAGTTACCCAGTAACGGAGCTCGAACATCTGGGGTCAGGTAATGTTGCTTGCTCGGCGACACAAGCAAAGGTCCGAGTCCTTTCTCTTCTCTAATTTAGGGGGGGCACAAGAGGGAGTTCAAGTCTCCCCTCGTCAGGGAAAGGGAATTACCGGGAAGTGCTTTGAGTGAAACTGCATGTAAATGCGAATGTAAATATAACTATGAAATCTTCTTCACAACAACAATCCTGTGACTGCCCCTTGGAGCCGACGCCACCTTACCCCGGCAATTCCAGGAAGGAGGACAGACAAAGCCAGCTATTCAGAACTGTCTCCACTCATCCGCCACATCCCCTTTGAGTCATTCAAGACATTTCGATTCCAAACGTATTTGCTTCTGTGCCACTGTAACTGTCTTGCATAATTTCATCATGTACTTTGTATCTGAATACCTTTTCATATGTGCCAATTGTAACCTGGGCACCAGTCTTTGTCTGAGTCACTCCTATGCTTCCGTATCATGATGTCTTTCACCCATAGTCGTGTAACATGCAGATTTTCCCCTTTGTCACCCAGATGGGGGGGATAGGGCCACCCATGGGTTGTTGCAACATCTGGACCAGCTCCCATTAGTCAGTAATTCACACCTGTACAACACTTTTCATTGGTTGTTCATCAGGATCTAGGTGTTTATTGGTTGCTTTCCATTAATTTCTACTGTATCCTCCTGTTTAATGGCTCTCTTTACAAATTAAAATGTGTCCATGTGTTTGCTTCTGTACAAAGTTTCAATCCAATGTAAATGTATATAAATCAGATCCGCCCACCCAAGTTTAGCAAACATAGAACACCTAGAAAAACAAGGTTTACCCATGGAAATGACTTGCAGAAGGCTGGGGCTTTCCCCTTACAAATGTCCCCTTACCTCAAGGAGACTTTCCAACTTTCCACAGGATGCAGCGTAGGCCATGATAAAACAAATGGATGCAATATGTCATGGAGGAAGGTCTGTGGTGGTGGATTGTGGAGGTGACAGAAGAACGTTCCACTCAAAGTGCTGTGGTCATGCAGTTATCATGCAGCAATTGCTTCATGCAGTGATTATTGTAAAATGTCTCCTTGCACCCAGCAAATGAGCATGTCAGGAGAAAGCTTGACTAGCGCTCTTTCCCTGGACATGCTACTTGCTATAGGGACTGTTGCAAGAACTCCCCTGATCCTTGCTTGGCCGAATGAAGGTTCTGAATATTTTATTTTTTGCACATTTTATTTTGCACATTTTTATACCACCCTTCCTCCAAGGAGCTCAGGGTGGTGTACATGGTTCCTTCCCTCCTTTCGTCCTCACAACAACCCTGTGAGGTAGGTGAGGCTGAGAGATAGTGACTGGCCCAAAGTCACCCAGGAAGCTTCGTGGCTGAGCAGGGATTTGAACCTGGATCTTCCAGGTATTTATACACCCAGGAAGCTTCATGGCTGAGCGGGGATTTGAACCTGGATCTTCCAGGTCTAAGTCCGACTCCCAAACTACTACACCATCCTGGTGTACACTGGTACTCAGTGCCCAGTGTGATCAGGCCAGTGTGATCACCACCATGCTATTGATGGAGAGAGAGAGAGAGAGAGTGAGAGAGAGAGAGAGAGAGAGAGAGAGCGCTTCCCTAAATGCCAACTAGAAGTTGATAGCTGAGCTGAGATGTGAACCCAAGACATATGCAGAGTTCAGGCTATGCAACCACAAGAGAAAGAGCAAATTCTTGTGGAAGGAATGGCAATGGATCAGGCCCAAAAGGGCCATATGACGCGTGCCTCATCCCAGGCACGATCCGCCCACCCCGCACCCATTTCTGCTCTCACCCCACCTGCCCCACCTTCCTCCCCCTGTCCTTCCCTTTCCCCTGCCTGGCCAGCGCAGGACTTACCTGCGCCGGCTGGTGTCCTCCACTGTGCCGGTGCCAGTGGGAAGGTGCAGGCCTTACCGTAGGTGCTTCCTGAAGGCATGCTGTTGCAATGTGCTTTACAGCACATTTGCGACAGCTAATGCCAGTGGAATGCACACTCCACCAGCGCTAGAGTCAGATAGGATTGGGCCACAAGTCTCTTTCTTGGGGCTCGTGGTCATTCTAATCTATGCCCTTTGCAGTTCCCACCCCAGTTTGTTTTGCCCTGGTAAGAATTCCTGTTCTGGTACCTCAGTAGCACTCTATGTATTGATCCATCCAGCAGAAGGTGTGTCAGAGCTGGATCGTGGGAGAGTTCGTATCTTCGAGCGGTGCTCAGCTGTCACATTGGCGAGCTCCATGATCAGCTTGGCAGGAATGAATTGTGGGCCTGTGTGCTGAACAAAAACTGCACGCCTCTGATAAATATTTGGAAGCTCTTGGGATTGTGTCTCCCAAGAACACAAGATCATTATTCACCAAAAACAACATCTCTTGGGGGACAGGTTGCCTCTCTTTCCCAGGGTGAAATGCAAGTCATTTCCATGAGTAAACCTTGTTTTTCTAGGTGTTCTATGTTTGCTAAACTTGGGTGGGCGGATCGTGCCTGGGAGGAAGCATGCGCAATATGGCCCTTTTCGGGCCTGATCTGCTGTCATGGGTCAACGTGGACTTGTGTCAGTGATATCGCTGGTGCGGGGCTGAGCTAACCCATAGTGGCGGCTGGGGCTTTCCCCTTACAAATGTCCCCTTACCTCAAGGAGACTTTCCAACTTTCCACAGGATGCAGCGTAGGCCATGATCAAACAAATGGATGCAATATGTCATGGAGGAAGGTCTGTGGTGGTGGATTGTGGAGGTGACAGAAGAACGTTCCACTCAAAGTGCTGTGGTCATGCAGTTATCATGCAGCAATTGCTTCATGCAGTGATTATTGGAAAATGTATCCTTGCATCCAGCAAATGAGCATGTCAGGAGAAAGCTTGACTAGCGCTCTTTCCCTGGACATGCTACTTGCTATAGGGACTGTTGCAAGAACTCCCCTGATCCTTGCTTGGCCGAATGAAGGTTCTGAATATTTTATTTTTTGCACATTTTATTTTGCACATTTTTATGCCATCCTTCCTCCAAGGAGCTCAGGGTGGTGTACATGGTTCCTTCCCTCCTTTCGTCCTCACAACAACCCTGTGAGGTAGGTGAGGCTGAGAGATAGTGACTGGCCCAAGGTCACCCAGGAAGCTTCGTGGCTGAGCAGGGATTTGAACCTGGATCTTCCAGGTATTTATACACCGCCTTTTTCACACCTTTTTCACACCGCCTTTTTCACATTTATACACCGGGGTAGCAACACTGCTGAGTCTCTTCCCAATTAAATACAGTTTTGTCCCATTTAACTCACAGCATCTTGTCTCATGTCTTATCCAGGCTGCCATATGCTTGTTATTGATTACGTAACATATAGGAAACTTCATGGATAACATTCCTGCCTGGTATTCTGGTTGATGAGACAAGAGGAAAACTTCTTCTTGTGGCACCTGGTTCTAAAGCTCCTGAATCCTGACCATTTTGCCAGCTTTGCTTTCAGACATACTGACTGGGCAGCACAAAACAGGAAGTGGGAGAATCACCCCCTTGTTCAAATAGTGAACACATACATTTTATACACAGAACGAATCATCTCCGGGAATCAGGTTATCCATCTTCCTGTCTACTGAGGCAGGGTTGCATTTGATAAAGTTCATGGGAAATGAACGAAACGTCATGCGAAAGCAGCCTTTTTAAAATGTTTTATTGTATTTTATTGTAAAATTCTAAAGGTATTTATACACATATGTGTTTTAATTGACTTTTGAATTCATCAGTATTATACAGTCTTTACATTTTATAAAGCCATCTTATAACCTGAATCCCGGAGATGATTCGTTCTGTGTATATCGTAACCGGTTATAACAGTCTTCGATTCTGCATACATTTTATCTCCTTGATTGTGCTGTTGGCTGTTCTGGTTTTCACTTATTTTCACCCTTCCTCACTTCATTTTACAAACTCCGTCGTAATCTCACTTTTCTGCTGCACAATCTACCCAGAGCCTCCTTCACCTGGCTGTTCCTCAGACAATAGATCAAGGGGTTGAGGAAGGGTGTAATGGCAGTGTAGAAGAGTGTTATAGCTTTTGTGAGCTCTGACTGACCTCCTCCATCTGGAGCTAAATACATCCCTGCTACTGACCCATAGAAAATTGTGACCACCACCAGGTGGAAAGATACAGTGGAGAAGGCCTTCCTGCGACTGCCTTGATTCGAGTTTTTCAGCAGGGTGAATATCACAGTGCCATAGGATACCACTATAAACAGCACATTAACTAAAAGCATAGTAGTATTTGCTATCCGAAAGAAGAAAAGGACATTCCCTAGCGGGGGACAAACTAGAGAGAAAATAGGCCCAGGATCACACACAAAGTGGTCAATGATGTTGGGGCCACAGAAGGACAACTTGGAGATCCAAGTCACTGGGATAAGATACCACAGGAAGCCAAGGAGCCAGCAAGCAGCTACTAGGCTGTAGCAGGAACGTTGGGACATCATTTGTGGGTATCTCAGAGGATGGCAGATGGCCAGGTACCGATCCAAGGCCATGGCTGAGAGGAAGAAGCATTCTGTGGTGCCAAGGGAGAAGAAGGTGTAGAACTGGAGAAAGCAGGCATCGAAGGATATGGTCCTATGAGGAGATGCCAGGTCATAGAGCATGCGGGGCACCGTGGAAGATACATAGCAGATCTCCAGCCAGGAGAAGTTGCTCAGCAAGATATACATGGGAAGCTGGGCCAAATGAGCATCTAGAAGCACCAGTGCAATGATAGTGATATTCTCAGCCAAAGTGAGTAGGTAGAGAATGGTGAAAAAGGTGAGGAGCAAGTATCGCTTTTGTTGTCCGATTCCAAACCCCAGCATGATGAATTCTCGAACTGCAGTCCTGTTGGCCAACTCCATCTGGAATCAGAGAATAGAATCATTCGACACATCCACAATTATTGTCTGCTTATCCAATGTCCATGTACCAGTTCCCACTGTAATACAAATTTTGAGCAAGTGTGCCAATTAGGGAAGGCTGGGAATGTGTGTGTGTGTTCTACTGCTATGTGGGTTTCAGAATCCTATTCCCTCTTTCTCAGCCCCAGAAGCGTACTAACGTATGGGTCCCTGGTGACCAGGGCCCCAGGCGCCAAGCTTCTGGAGGGCGCTCACCTCGGGCTCGAAGCTGGAGCGCGGTGCTCGCCCGCAGCCATAGCGGGCGGGCGGCACTCCAGCTTTCGAGTCCGACAGCATCCTCGTCGTCTAGGCAACGTGCACAGCGCGCGCCCAGATCCTGCGGCTGCGGGGCGCGCGCTGTGCACATTGCCTAGACGACGAGATGCTCTCTCGCTCCTCAGACTCAAAGCTGGAGTGCGGCGCTCGCCTGCAGGCATAGCGGGCGGGCGGCGCTCCAGCTTTCGAGTCCTGAGCGTCGCCTGGGAGGCCTCCCGCCCGCCTCGCCAGGCCGGCTCCGGGAGCCCCCTCAATTGGCAGAGCCAGCTCGGGGAAGTCTTCTCCGGCCGGCTGCCCGGGGCCTTCTGAGGAAGGCCCGCTGCGAGAACGATATTTATACCGTTCTTTTTGCGCATGCTCAGACTGTTACTGAGGGAAAAGGGCTGCCCTTTTCCCTCAGTAACAGTCTGAGCATGCGCAAAAAGAACGGTATAAATATTCTCGCAGCGGGCCTTCCTCAGAAGGCCCTGGGCAGCCGGCCTGGGAAGATATCCCCCAGCCGGCTCTCCCGATTGAGGGGGCGCCCCCCTCAGTCACTAGGTGACGCGCACCCCCCGCTGTGGGGCAGCGCGCGCCCTAGTGATGCCACTGGTCACGTGACGTATGTCACGTGACTGACGTACGTCATGTGACGTCCGGGGGCGCTCGGCCAGCCCCCGCCCCCCTAGCCCCAGGCGTCCGGAGGGGTGAAGACGCCACTGCTCAGCCCTTCCTTCCCTCTTTCTCTCCGTGAACTTACACCAGCTACATAGGTGGTGTAGGTCTGAGGAAACACATAAGACAATCGAGTGACCAACCTGGGGGGGGGGGAGTCAAAATATTTAATTATTAAAAAATATTTTGACTTATCTGTATCTGGCCATCTGATCAGCGCTGGTGGTGGGGGATAGGATTGGCCTGTCAATCTATATCTATAAACTGATATACTGTGTGTGTGTATCTATTGATCTATCTATCCATAGATAGCGTGACCTGGCTGAGTCGTTGCTTCATCCAGCAGGAGACAGGAGGTCTGCTAGTTAGGTGGGCAGGGGTTGGGGTGCAAGAACAAGTCGCAAAGCAGCCTCCATCAATGGGTGCTGCATGCCCACTGGTGGGGATGTCAAAGCAGCCTCCCGCGTGCTGTCGAACCCACGGAGACCCACCAGAGCAGGTAAGCCCATGCAGGGGGTTGGAGGGAGACGGGGGCAGTGGCGTTCCTGCGGTAGGGGCTCGACAGTAAGTCGCACCCCCGTCCTAGTACCGCGTTCACGAACCGGAGCGAGGAGGCCCCACCCCTTGCCGTCGGAGCCATTCCGCGCAGCGAAGCCGAACGGGCAGGGTCTGCTGTCCGTTCGGCTTTGCTGCGTAGAATGGCTCTGACAGTGAGGGGGCGGGGCCTCCTCACTCCGGTTCGTGAACGCGGTACTAGGATGGGGCGCGACTTACTGTCGAGCCCCTACCGCAGCAACGCCACTGGGCGGGGGTTGAATGGGGCAGGCGGTGGGTGGAACGGGGAGGGGGTGGGTGAAACAGGGTGGTGATGAGGTGGGGAGAAGGGTGGATCAGGTCTGGGAGGGGGTAGGATCGGTGGTGGAGGCCTGATCCACCTTCCTGGGTCAACGCAGACTTGCGCCAGCGATATCGCTGGCACAAGTCCACGTTGACCTATAGCGGCTACTGGGGCTTACCCTGGGGCAAGGGGACAAATGTCACCTTATCCTGAGGAGACCTATCCCCTGTGGGATACAGCAGTAGCCGCACCACCGCTGCTATATTGCAGCGTGGGGATTTAGAAAGGATTGGGCTGAAAATCACTGAGAGCAATGAAGCAAAAATTCCTTGGGACTTCAGATTACAGACAGATAAACATCTAGAACCCAATACACCAGATAGTAGTTGACAAAAGGAAAAAATCAAGTTTGGATCATTGATATTGCAATCCCAGTAGACAGTATAATTGAAGTTAAAGAACATGAGATCACAAGATATCAAGACCTGCAAGCAGAACTTGGGTGTCTCTGGGAGAAGGTCAATATTGTGCCAATTGACCCTTGGGGTAGTGCCTAGAAGTCTGAAGAAACACCTTGACATTCTACGCCTTGAGCAAATTACACCAGCTCAGCTCCAGAAAACAATGCTGCTTGGAACAGCAAGAATCCTACGACGATATCTCTGTGATTCCCAGGAACCCAACTAGATCCCAAATTGCAGAATATAGCCAGTCTAGCATTGGCTGTGATGAAGTATAAGTATAATAATATGAAATATAAAGATCTGTAAATTGAAATCGAATGCCTATGGCAGAAAAAGGTTAAAATTGCACCCAATTGTTGTCAGCGCTCTAGGAACAATACCAAAAAGATTTTGAAAAACATCTGAACCTCTTTGGTCTAAATGAAATCACTGCACACCAACTACAGAAAGCAGCTTTACTTGGAACACACACATATTACAAAAATATATGTGAATATCCTAGGGATATCCTTGGGAAGTATTATTATTATTAATTATTATTAACAGTATTTATATACCGCTTTTCAGCAAAAAGTTCACAAAGCGGTTTACAGACAAAAATCAAATGATTAAATGGCTCCCTGTCCCAAAAGGGCTCACAATCTAAAAAAGATGCAAAACACCACCAGCAAACAGCCACCAGAGAAGACACTGTGCAGGGGTGAGAGGGGAGCAGTTACTCTCCCCCTGCTAAATATAAGAGGAGCACCAATTGAAAAAGTGCCTCTTGCCCAGTTAGCAGGGGTTTTGAATATCAGGAAGTACCTGATATTCAAAAGGCCAAATCCAGCCACCAAATCTGGCAGGTTGTGGATAAGAGCCATAATAATTGCAGAACATAAGCAGTCCAGCATATGTGCTTAGCCTGTGCTGAAGTATCATCATCATCATCATCATCATCAATATTTGCATTAATAAATAAATTATATGCAAGCTTGCAGACAGTTTGGTATGGATTTTATGCAGGATGGGTTGTGGTCTTTGAAAGAATGTGGAGTTCGAAAAGTCTTAATGGAGGAAAAAAAGCTAATCAAAATGTTTGGCCGAAATGTGTAGATCTTTTCATACTATATACTATATGCATGTATAATCCAGAAATTGCGGATCTGGATGTATGTACAGTTGTTCACACAACATTACATTCAACACATACGCAATCTCTACCTTACATTTCAAGGGTCCAGTATTCAGGTTCACTTTTAAAATGAATGCATGTAGAATCATTCACACAAAGACATGTACATGTTGTGTCCAGAAACCTGCATGCATGTGTAACAATGTATGAATAGCCCCTCAGTTAAATTAAAATCAGGAATGTAGCTGAGAATTCTGGACATACATCACAATCGCTCAGTCTTCTCCCTGGGCATCATTTTATATCAACTTTTCCATAAAGAAACCCAAATCTTTTTCTTAAAGGTAGCACCTGTTCAAAATGAATCCTTCTGTAGTTTCTACTAGTAATGATATCCATTTCTGTACCTCAGCTGTATTCAAAGTGCAGAAGGCTCAGTGTGGTGTATGAATGCGGAGGTTAGCAGCAAGCTGTTGTCTCCTGTCTTAGTGGTGTTCAGCTTTAGCATTATTGGGTTTGGTGATCAGCTTGACAGAGAGACAGAGTAGGCCTGTGTGTGGAACAAACCTGCAGTGCATATTTTAAATATTGGATGACCCTTGAGAATGTTTTCCTCAAGAATGGTATCAATTCAAATCATTACCAACCTCAAAACCCATCACATTGGAGACAAGCTACCTCCCTCAGCAATGGTAAAACATAGGAAATTCCCACAGGTATTTGTTGGTTCCCTGTTTGATCAACCTGGATCGTTTTGAGCAATTAATTGGATTCAATGCATTGTAGAGGAGGTTCTGTGTTACTTGAGAGACATTGAAAACGTTCATTCAGAAAACTGGGGCCAACCTCAAGAACAACGGCTTCCAAAGGAAGGAGCAACTGCCACATCATCCTACGAAGAAACCTCCCCACACACCAAAAACGAACATTTCAGGATGAAAGCTTGGCTAAAGCCTTTCTCTCTGGTATGTTGCCTAGGCTTACCAGATCTCCAACGGGGACAGAGTACTAGACCTTTAGGAGAAGGAATGTGAGCAGGTGTAGCTTGTTAAACTTTAGAGCACAATCCTAGGCATTTCTACTCAGACTCAGAGGCAAGCCCCATTGTGTTCAGAAGCAAGCCCCGTTGTGTTCAGTGGGGCTTGCTTGCTTCTGAGTAGACATGCCTAGGATTGTGCTCTAAGGTTTAACAAGCTACACCTGCCCACATTCCTTCTCCTAAAGGTCTAGTACTCTGTCCTGGTTGGAGATCTGGTAAGCCTAGCTGTCACTGGCGTCGCTGGAGGTGGGGCGGAAAGCTAAGTTCTGCAGCTTTCCGCCCCACCGTTACTCTCCGGTACGAGGCACCCCACCCCCTTGTCGTAGCAGCCCATCAGCGACGAGAAAGAAACGCGCAGGGACTCTCCTGTGCATTGCTTTTTCTCTGCTGACGGGCTCCTATGACGAGGGGGCGGGGCGCCTCGTACCGGAGAGTAACAGTGGGGCGGAAAGCTGCAGAACTTAGCTTTCCCCGGTTCCCCCCCACCTCCAGCGGCGCCAGTGTTAGCTATACAGGGCATGGATCCAGTGGGCAGGCAGATGGCCTCACACTCCAAAGGATCCTATCCACATCCTCAGGCTCCACAAACTGAAAAGAATCCCACAAACCTGGGCTGACAGATACTATGGGGACATCACCAGTCACTGTCAACGTGGAGTCCAAGTTGTGGCGGATGTGAACGACTTTATCCATGGTCTTGCAAACATGTCACAGTCGGCCTCCATGTATTTTTATTTATTTTATTTTTCACATTTTTATACAGCCCTTCCTCCAAGGAGCTCAGAGTGGTGTACATATTTCCTCCCCTCCTTTTTGTCCTCACAACAACCCTGTGAGGTAGGTGGGGCTGAGGGATAGTGACTGGCCCAAGGTCACCCAGGAAGCTTCGTGGCTGAGTGGAGATTTGAACCTGGATCTTCCAGGTCTAAGTCCAACTCCCAAACCACTAGACCATCCTGGCTCATGGTCTATCAGGTATTCCTCTTGGTCTATCAGAGTAGCCTGATGGAGTAGGCCTCGCACAACACAGAACAATTCCACTGAACCGCTCTCCACAGACATGATGGTGGCAGAAAAGAAGGTACATTTCACTGCCATCACCGCCACAGAATAGGCCCTAAAATGAGCTCTAGCCTATGTCCTATCAGACCCGTCATGAGTCTTCCGCCACCATCACTCAAGACATCTACCTTGCCTCTTCATCATTCACAGCTCCTTGGTAACCAAGGAGCTACTTTGAGTCTGCGAGATGGCAGAAGTCACTCAGGAGTGATCTCATCCATGGTTCTGTCCATTTCCCTATTCTCAGGTTTACCAGATCCTCGCCGGGACGGGAGCAGTCTACCCTTAAGGGGGAGGGGCGTGGTTCTGACCCCCCACGCCCCTCCCCCTTAAGGGTAGACTGCTCCCGTCCCGGCGAGGATCTGGTAAGCCTGTCTATTCCAGAGATTGACGAGGGCCTCAGATGAGTCACTGGCTTTGGCAGCAGGAAACTCCTGCAGAGCAATAAGGAAACCATTATTAGTCTTTGGGGGCAGACCATACAATATAGTCTTCCACCTCTGCGGAAGCAAGAGGATGCAACAAGCCTAAACCTTACCAGGAAGTGATCTGTCCATGACAATGGAGTGAATTTAATCTCTTCCACATCCAGATCACCTTCCACTTGACTGGCCATAAACACCAGGTCCAGCATTGGTCCTGCCATGTGAGTTGGAGATGAGAACTTCTAAGACAGGCCTAAGGTTGTCATGGCAGCCATGAAGCCCTGAGATACACCTACTACCCCTGGGGCCTCGGCATGAAAGAAGTCCCCCAATACCAATAGGTGGCGGGGGGGTACTTCAATACCACGTCCGTTTATCTCTTTGACTGTGTGGTTGGATGATCTGTTTTGTTCTTGTTCTCTTCTTTCTTCCATTTTTTTCTACACTGACTGCTTTCTTTTCAGCCATCTTGCCCTTCTCTTCCACAACCTGCCCAGAGCCTCCTTCACCTGATCATTCCTCAGACAGTAGATTAGGGGATTGAGAAATGGCGTAATGGCAGTGTAGAACAGCGTTGCTGCCTTAGTAATTTCTGAATGATTTTCTCCACCTGGAGTTAAATAAACTCCGGCCACTGAGCCATAGAAAAGTGTTACTACTGCTAGATGGAAGGATATAGTGGAGAAGGCCTTCCTCCGACTGCCTTGGTTAGAGGTTTTCATTAGGGTGACAATCACAACACCATAGGATAGCACAACAAAACAGAAGTTGCCCAAAACCACAGAATTCATAGCAATTACACAGAAAAAGGGAGCATTTCCGAGGGGAGGGCAGGCTAGGGACAGAATTGGTCCAGGATCACACAACAGATGCTCAATTATGTTGGATCCACAGAATGATAACTTGGAGATCAACGTCACTGGCAGAATGTGCCACAGGAAGCCAAGGATCCAACAGGTCACCACGAGGACATAGCAGGAACCTTGGGACATAATCTGTGGGTAGCGCAGGGGGTGGCAGATGGCCAGGTACCGATCCAAGGCCATGGCTGAGAGGAAGAAGCATTCGGTGCTGCCGAGAGAGAAGAAGATGTAGAACTGGAGGAAGCAGGCATGGAAGGAGATGATCCCCCTAGGGGACGCCAGGTCAAAGAGCATGCGAGGCACAGTGGTGGAGACATAACACATCTCTAGCCAAGAGAAGTTGCTCAGTAGGATGTACATGGGGAGCCGAGCCAAGTGGGTGTCCACAAGCACCAGTGTGATGATGGTGATGTTCTCAGCCAAAGTGAGGATGTAGAGAATGGTGAAAAAGATGAGGAGCAGGAACTGCGACTGCTTACCTATTCCAAAGCCCAGCAAAACGAATTCCTTAATTCCAGTCCCATTGACCGCCTCCATCATCTGTAATCAGAGACTAGAATCGTCCACCACACACAAGAAGCAACTTTCATCTGCTTTTCTCCCTATCTGTTTGAATTGAAAGATGAGGTATACTATTTAGGGAGTACAAGGGACATTCTTCTCCCCCTCCATATGAGTTCAGACCAAAAAGCGACTCTTTTATGAATGATGTATACATTTTGAAATATGAAAGGTCATTAAATGGATTGTTTTTGGGGGGCACTGCAATCTTGAATATATATATATATATATATATATATATATATATATATATATATATTTATTTATTTATTTATTTATTTATTTATTTATTTATTTATTTATTTAAAAAAATTATATCCCGCCTTATCCTATGCCGAGGCAAATGCCCAAGGCGGCTTACAACAAAAATTAAAAACATAGTTTAAAATACAGAAAAGTTTAAAACAATACATTAATTTAAAAACAATAAAATCCATGGGGGGGGGACACAATATGGAGCACAAAAGCAGCATGGCAGAGCATCTTGAGACACAGGAGGCAGACTACAACCCATCACCCAAACGCTAGACGAAACAAAAACGTTTTGAGCCCTCGCCGAAAAGTCATGAGGGAGGGGGTAGTTCTCAGATCCCCTGGCAGGGAGTTCCACAGTTGTGGCGCCAAAGCAGAGAAGGCTCACCCATGTGTTGCCACTCCCCTAACTTGCGATAGAGGTGGTACACGCAGGAGAGCCCCCTCAGATGACCTAAGAGAGCGGGCCGGAATGTATGGGAGAAGGCGGTCCCTCAGATATCCTGGACCCAAACCGTGAAGGGCTTTAAAGGTCATTACCAGCACCTTGAATTGGGCTCGGAAACGAATGGGCAGCCAGTGCAGCCGCTGAAGCAGCGGCTCAACAGAGGCAAACCGCACATGTTTCAAAGTTACGGGAGCAGATGCCATGTAAACACAAAGGCTTGAACTTTATTATTTTCTGAACTGCTGGAGGGTTTCCCAATTTAGGGCAGCCTCCTGCAGACTAAAAATGTCATAAAATCCGAGTATGCAGTCCTGATTTTATGACATTTTTAGTCTGCAGGAGGCTGCCCTAAATTGGGAAACCCTCCAGCAGTTCAGAAAATAATAAAGTTCAAGCCTTTGTGTTTACATGGCATCTGCTCCCGTAACTTTGAAACATGTGTGGTTAAGTACGGGCCATGAAAGCTTCCGAACGAAAGAGTCAAACCACCTAGCTCCAGCGACCACCCGGTCCGCCGCATTCTGCACTAATTGCAGCTTCCGAACCGTCTTCAAGGGCAGCCCCACGTAGAGCGCGTTACAGTAATCCAGTCTTGAAGTCACTAAGGCGTGGACCACCGTGGTCAGGTCCGATCGACTCAAGTACGGCCGCAGCTGGCGCACGAGCCGAAGTTGGGCAAACGCACCCCTGGCCACAGCCGCCACCTGGCTTTCCAGGGAGAGCTGTGAATCTAGAAGTACTCCCAAGCTGTGCACCCGTTCCTGCAGGGGGAGTGCAACCCCATTCAGAACGGGCAGGCAGATATATAAAAAAACAGATTCTGGAGTTTGTTATGAATTTTGTCCCAGTCGCAGTGATCTCTCTGTCTCTGTCTGTCTGTTTCTCTCTCTCCCTCTCCCCCCATGACTGAATCCTGAAATAATTTCAACCCAAATCATAACAATTCAGTTTATTCTCTCTACAACAGTAGTGTAGCTAGAGGGGGCCGGCACGGTAAGTGCTGCATGGCGGTGCAAAGTGGCCCCTCCCACTTGCACCTTGCAAAATGGTGTAACGGGGCTCCTCCCACTTGCCCCAGAGCCATTCTGCACAGTGTGTTGCCTTCACCATCGGAATGGCTCTGGGGGTGAGTGGGAGGGGCCATGTTACACTGGTTTGCAATGCACGGTGTAGCGCCTTGCACCACTTAACGGTGCTGCACCCCCTCCAGCAATGCCACTGCACGGTGGAGAAAAACGTTAAGGTCCTTCTATCTCCCTGCCATGGATTCCGTATGTTTTGGGTGCCATTGCAGTATTTTTAAACAAAGAAACGCAGCACACACATTGAATGCAATGTTTGATTGGATCCTTAGCTGTTGATTAAGTTAAAGTCAGAGACAGGTGAGAATCTCAGCAGATGCTTCTCATAATCCCTCCCTTCTTGTCTTCTCCCACTCCCCTCCCCATTTTCCTTTGGGCAGGATCTTATAATGATCTATCAAGATTTTCTTGAGAAAGCCCTTTAAAGAAACGGCACCCATTCCAATCCACCCTCCTATGGTTCTCACCCCAGTTTCTTCAGCCTTGGTAACGCTTTCCCTTTTAGCACCTCAGTAGCATTCAAAACGTTGATCCATCTAGCAGAAGGCTCACAGCAATTGTTGTATCGGAATGGAGGGGTATTACTTGGTTATTTTGTGGGCAGTCAGTGGTGCTTAGCTGTGGCATGTGTGTGCTGTGTGGGGAAAAAGATGTGTGGCCTGAGTATAGGGTAAACCTTGAATGCTGATGTTAAATATTGAATGGACCTTGGGAATATGTCCCTCAAGAACCTTGGGGAGTACGTCCCTCAAGCGTCATCATCCTTCAAAATAGAATCTCTTTTGAGGTAGATTGTCTCCCTCTGCAATGGTGAAACACAGGCAACTCCCACAGGTAACTGTTGTTTTTCCTAAGTCTGAAGTTTGCTAGAAATGGACCACTATGAGCCATCAAATGGAGGCAAAAAGGGATGCAGGAGATTCTGTGGTGACTTGGGGCTGTGTTCGAGGAACAGAGGCGTAACAAGGGTGGAGCGAAGGCAAGTAGTTCTGCAAGACTCCGTTACACTGGAGTCAGCGGCCCCTCCCCCTTGCTGTTGGAGCCATTCTGGCGGCAATGGCAACACACAGGACACTCCCCTGTTGCTGCCGGAATGGCTCCAACAGCAAGGGGGAGGGGCCGCTGACTCCAGTGTAACGGAGTCTTGCAGAGTTACTTGCCTCCGCTCCACCCTTGTTTCACCACTGTCGAGAAATATTCCATTTAACGTTGGGTGGCCACCTTGTCCTGCTGCAACAACTGCTCCCAACGGATGGAGGAGCTTCTAACATGATCATAACAAAACACTTTGTGCACACAGAAACTGAGTCTGTGAGAGAGGCTATAGTCCTTCTTAGCAGGTTGTGTGTCACAGAGACTAATGTAACAAATCCCTCTGTAACCAAAATAACTTAAGAGTTTGGTCAACTACTCTCAGGCCCCAATCCTATCCCCCATTGCCAGTGTCGGGATCCTACTCCCTCTTTTTGAACCCTCCCTGCCCCTTTTCTCTCCTCGAACCTATGCCTGCAAAATGGCTGGTGTGTGATTGATTCCCTTCACATGCATGTTATTTTGCATGTCCTTGAGCATACAGTATCTAGTCATATCTGATTGACTTTCATGATCACACGTGTGTCCCACTTCCCCTTTGCTGCCATGCTATTTGAATTATGTAAAAAATCATCTACTGGCTTTCAGTGGAAGCTTGAAAAATAATTTAAATACTGTGAACCCCCATATGGCTGCACATTTAGAGAAAAAAAAGACTTTGGGAGCTCCCAACACAGAGCTCCTCTGTCATGCCTCGTTTGGGCATTGATCCCAGGCAGGGACAGACCAAGCATCTGGGTTGACCTTTTCCTTCTCTCCCAATGCATTAGTGATTTCCAAAGACTGACAACTGTAGGACACAGTTTACTGCTCTCAATGGCAATAACTTGTCCCTCGTTCCTATGGCGGCAATGCGTGTGCGTCTGGTTGTGGGAGAGAGCCTTGTTGCTGTCCGAACAGCCTAGCGATGGAAGAGGGAATGGAGATCTTTTCTTTAACAAGAAGAAGAGATGAGTGTCTTACTGTTGGAGACAGGAGGATCACATATGTCAAAGAAAGAAAGAAAGAAAGAAAGAAAGAAAGAAAGAAAGAAAGAAAGAAAGAAAGAAAGAAAGAAAGAAATGTATTAGCAGTGGAGTCATTGCTGACAGAAGCTTTCAGTAACCTTGTTCTTTGGAAAAAGCAACATGAACACTCAGGTGGCAAGTGAGTAAGCACTCATCTGGTATCAAGCACACAGGCGCACACAACGGCATACATTGATTGCTATCGCCAAAACCCAGGATATATATTTAAGAAGTGACATTGCACAGTGGTTTTCTCTCTTTCACTCTGTAGGTTTTTTGTTTGTTATCTTCTTTGTTCTGCCCATTCTACAGAGTCTCCTGTCTCCTTGGTCAGACCACATTTCTCCTGTGCAGCCTGTGAAGAGCCTCCTTCACCTGATCGTTCCTCAGACAATAGATCAAGGGGTTGAGGAAGGGGGTGATGGCAGTGTAGAAGAGAGTTACTGCCTTATTGACCCCTAACAGATGTTCTTCATGTGGAGTGAAATATATCCCTACCAGTGAACCATAGAAAAGTGCAACCACCAGTAGGTGGAAAGACACAGTAGAGAAAGCCTTCCTGCGACTGCCTTGATGTGAATTTTTCAGCAAGGTGAAAATTACAGAGCCGTATGATAGCACCACACAGGAAGCATTGATTAAAACCACTGCATTCGTGGCAACCTGACAGAAAATGGGAACATTTCCTAGTGGGGGGCATGCGAGAGAGAGAACCGGTCCAATATCACACACAAAGTGGTCGATGATGTTGGGGCCACAGAAGGACAACCTGGAGATCAATGTCACAGGGAGAATGTGCCACAGAAAGCCAAGGGCCCAACAAGCAGCTACTAGGGTGTAGCAGGAATGCTGGGACGTAATTTGTGGGTATCTGAGTGGATGGCAGATGGCCAAGTACCGATCCAAGGCCATGGCTGAGAGGAAGAAGCCTTCAGTGGTGCCAAGACTGAAGAAGACATAGAACTGGAGAAAGCAGGCACTGAATGATATTATGGCATGAGGGGACGTCAGGTCAAAGAGCATGCGGGGCACTGTGGTGGTCACATAACAGATCTCCAGCCAGGAGAAGTTGCTCAACAGGATGTACATGGGAAGCTGGGCTAAGTGAGCATCTAGAAGCACCAGTGCGATGATAGTGATATTCTCAGCCAAAGTGAGTAGGTAGAGAATGGTGAAAAAGATGAGGAGCAAGTACCGCTCTTGTTGTCTGACTCCAAAGCTCAGCAAGATGAATTCTTGCACTGCAGTCCCGTTGGCCAACTCCATCTGGAACCAGAGAAAAGAATCACTGATAAGATACCACAAAATGGTCTGTTAACCTACTTGCTCTTACTGAAACACAAAGCTAACAATGTGTGTCATTTAGAAAAAGCGTAGGATGGAGTATTCTACACCCATGTGGGTTTACATCACATGTGATGGTTCTTCCAGAACATATTTTTTAAATTATTTATAAATTAAGTGGTATAAGAGATGTAACCATGAACATTCTACTAGAATAGACTGCTTTGTTTCAATGTAATCAAGAATATAACTGGCAGCCCAATCCTGTCTAGCAGGATGCGATGGCACACATAAGGCGCCCGATGCATCCTATGCAGGATTGTGCCTGCTGCAGTGCAGCCAGTAGCCTCCGCAGGGTAAAGGGATGTTTGCCCCTTTACCCTGAGTAATGCGCCAGCCGCTCTATTGGGCCTCCTCGAATGCACGCAAGCAATTTTGCTGGCATACATTTGAGAGGCCCGTGTAAGGCCCAGCAGGTTTGGGAAGGGGGATAGGATATGGTGGAGGAGGCCTCCGCTGATCCCTCCCCTCTCCCATGACCAATCCTCCAATATCACCCCCCCCATAATGTCTTGTTCTGCCCTCTCCCCACTCTTCCACCGCCCGGAAAGAACTTATCTCTCAGCCGTGGCGCTGCTGTGGTCTGAGGTGCCGGAGGATTGGCGCAAGCCTCTCTGCCAGCACTGCTTACTCTCCAGGTGCCACAAAGTGCCTTATGGCATGTTTGCAACACCCTAGACCGCCGGAACGGTCGCTCCACCGGTCTGAAGTTATACAGGATTGCGCCGTAAGAGTGAAGTTTCCTGTGAATATTGCTCCTATCTAAATGAAACTTCTCTCTGTTCCTCTTGAATCCTGGAATGATGCAAAATCAAATGACAGAAGTCCAATTAACTAAATCTAACTGAGAGATAAATTGTAAAGCAAAGTTTATGTAAAATATATCACCTGCAATAATATATATGAACTTCATATTATATCTGATTTTAAAATATAATTGAACTGTGTCACACAGTAAAGGATAAATAAGTTCCTTTGAAATCTCAATTTCAGTGAGAATTAATTATATAAACATGCACTTATTCATGCACTCACAGCCCAATCCTTTTGAAGTTATGCTGCCGGAACGCATGTTCCAGCGGTGTAACATGCTTTCTGGCATACCGCGTTATGTGTGGCCTGGTCACTGCCGGAAGCGGTGAGTAGCTGGCTGTGCATGGGAACGGATACCGGACGCCTGCCACTCTAGATCAGGCAGGGGGCGGGAGGGAGGTGGTGGAATGGAGCAGGGAGTGGGCAGAACAGGAAGGTAATAGGGCAAGAAGAAGGATGGATTTGGCCCAGGGAAGGGGGTGGCAGTGGTGCCTGTTGAATCCTAAACCCCTTACTGGGCCCAATCCACCTTAATCTACCCCTTTTTTTGATGTTCCCACCCCAGTCTCCTTTGCTTTGGTAAGAATTCCTGTCCTCATACCTCAGTAATGCTCCGAGCATTGATCCGCCCAGCAAAAGTTGTACCAGAGCTGATATGTCAGAGATGGATTGCGGGAGAGTAATTCTTTCCTGCATCTTCCAGTGGTGCTCAGCTGCAGCGTTGGTGAGCTGTGTGATTAGCTTGGCGGGAAGAAACAGTGGGCCCATGTGCTGAACATAGAGTGAATGTCTCTGATAAACATTTGGAAGCTCTTGGGATTGTGTCTCTCATGAACATTATTGTTATTCACCAAAGCAGCATCTCTCTGTGGACAGGTTGCCACTCTTTCCCAAGGGAAAATACAGTCATTTCCATGGGTAAATCCTGTTTTTCTAGGTGTTCAGTGTTTTGTTGGGGGGGGGGGGGGACGGCCTATCAGTGGAAAATCATTACAGTACAAAAGGTACTGGATAACATGAGGCAATGTATCCCTCAAGAACAGAGGTTCTCAAACTTTTACTAGGGAGTAGGGAATGCTGTAAGTCGTTGTGGGGGGCGCGATGGCAGTGACGGCACTCCTGGGATTGTGCCGCCAGGAGAAAAAAGGGGGTTCTGGATTCACCAGAGATTGCACCAGCCCTCTGGAGGGTGCAGGGGGGCTGTGCCCCCCTCTGCAGGTTCTGGACTCATTGGGGGTTGTGCCGGCCCTCCGGAGGGTGTGGGGACCTTCAGGTCTCCCCGAGTCTCAGATTGACTTCCTGAAGCAATCGAGACCCACTTCCGGTTTTTGGTAAAACCCGGAAGTAACCTGGAGGTGGGCCTTGATTGCTTCAGGGAGCTGATCTGAGACTCGGGGAGGACTGCAAGCCCCCACACCTTCCAGACGGCCAGCATGACCCCCAGTGAGTCCAGAACCCCCCTTTTCTCCCAGCAGCTGCACAACCCCTTACGTTAAGGGGGTAGCGACTGCTTCCAGTTTTTGTGATGGGTTATGACCCACCAGTTTCAGAGCCACTACTTAAGAACAATGTCATCATTCACGAAACAGCGTCTCTTTGGGGACAGGCTGCATCAACCCAAGACAGTGAAACAAAGACAATTCCCAGAGGTATTTGCTGTTTCCCTGCATTCTCTGTTTGCTCAACATGTGCTATTTTGATCACCTAAATGGATGCATTATGGTCAGAGGAGGTTCTGTGGTAGCTTGGGAATGCAGAAGATCATTCCACACAAATACCATGATCCAGTGTTCTCAGGACTGGCTCCGGTTTTCAAAAGGCCCTTGGGAAATTGCCCTCGATGGGCCTCCTTCTACACTGGTGGACCCCAGGAGAGTCTCTCCATCACCATCACTACATGAAGGTTGTTGGCACACAGGTGATCTCAGGGATCAGCAGGTGTCTTTGGGAAGCCCTGCTTGGCCCCTGGCCACTACCCAGCAATGCCAACCGTAAAACCAGCCCCAGACTTTCTCCTGCACAATGCGATCTTGGGGAAAGAAGGGAGGTGCTACTAAGCGATTATAAGAAAAATCTCCTTGCACACTGAAAATTAGCCTATCAGGGGAAAACGTTACAAGAACCCTGTAGCACGGCGAGTCCAAAACACGCAAACAACCGAGAACCGATGTGTCAGAATACAGACTGTTTATTCAGGCATATGCTTGGTTGCTCAATGGGACTTTGAACGTCACAAATCAGAGAGCACAATGAGTATTGTTCTTGTGTTCTTTTATACTTTGCAAAGTTGTTACAAAAAAGGCAAGGAAGCGTGTCACTATGTCCAAGATGCATTTCATTCTTACATTGGTTAGATCTTCATCTACAGGTATCATGTCATGTATCACTAGGCAAAAGAGTTAACACAAGGTAGAGAGAAGTTAAGACGTTTCTGTAGTTTTCCACTTAAGCTACGAGCCTAGAAGTTCTGCCTCTGTTACACATTTCCTGAGCTAGCTGACAGGTACAGTGTAGGCTTTGTGGTTAGCTACATTTCCTCTTGCAGGAGCTGACAGAAGCCAAAGTGTCTGTTAATATGTCTCTCTATCTCTGCTTAGAAGCACGTTCTGAATAGATACGTTATGCAGCACACTACAATAAGGAAAACACTCTTAACATGCTCAGGAGCCCTCCTTCAACCCCTTTCCTATGCTATTTTTCACAGAGATTTGGCCTCCCTGCCAGCCCATCTGGCCTCTGCACCAGTGTGCGCCAGGGGAACTCATGTTCTCCTGGTGCGGGAGGTGAACAGGATTGGGCCAAAAGACTCGCATGTCTGCTGCTGCAGCTGCCTACAGACAGAACATTTATTCAAAGAAACAATATTTTTTAAATCAAAGTATTTTTATTGCATTGCATCAAACAAAGAAGAATCATACAGATGAGTCAGTCCTGTAATCCATTTGTTACTGAACAGAGGATTCATTTTGTTTTGTGTCTGAAGTAACATTAACTTGAAGGGAATCGATCCAGATCACACTCCACCTCATAGACTTTGTGCCTTGTATCCTGCTTCTCATAGCAAGGGGCGAGCTTCCTTGTTCATTCATGTAGTTGCCATGGCAAACAACAAGCGCCTTCCTCCTCATAGTTCAAACTGAGGGAGGAGAGGTGCCCATTTTATCCAATTTGGATTATGTATGTTGCTTGATAGTTTGAGTTTTCCCCCCTTTTCCTTCCACCCTTTCTCCCCTCTGCTAATCCATTCTCCTCAGTGTCATGGGATTGCTGGGTAATCAGCTTCCACTGACTCTTTCCCCAGCTTAGTTTTGTGGCATACAAAACATTGAGGAAGGAGAGCTGCTCTCTTATCCGTCTTTCAGTGCTAGGCATCTCTTTTCAACTGTACAGGAGTGTGTTTGTCCTTACGTTTTCCCGCCTGGCGACTCCCACTGCTTTACACTGTCACTTTTCTCCTCAGCCATTTCTCTGTTCTCCTCAGCAGCCTGCCTAGTGCCTCCTTCACCTGGTCGTTCCTCAGGCAGTAGATCAAGGGGTTGAGAAGAGGTGTAATGGCTGTGTAGAAGAGTGTTACCACTTTGGTGACCCGTGACTTACCTTCTCCACCTGGAGAGACGTACATCCCTGCGGCTGAGCCATAGTACATTGTGACCACCACTAGGTGAAAAGATATGGTTGAGAAGGCCTTCTTCTGACTCCCTTGCCTAGAAGTTTTAAACAGGTTGATAACCACAGTACCATAGGATAGAATAACAAAGAATAAGTTGCCTAATATAATCAGAACATTCATGGAAAACAGACAAACTTTGGGAGTGTTTGTTAGAGGTGGGCAGACCAGAGACAGAAGTGGTTCAGGATCACATACAAAATGGTCAATGATGTTCGGACCACAGAAGAGTAATCTGGAGATCAAAATAACTGGGAAAATGTATGCTAAGAAGCCAAGGATCCAACAGGCAGCCAACAAAGTGTAGCAGGAATCTTGGGTCATAATTTGTGGGTATCTGAGTGGGTGGCAGATGGCCAAATAGCGATCCAAGGCCATAGTTGAGAGGAAGAAGCATTCAGTGCTGCCGAGAGAGAAGAAGATGTAGAACTGGAGGAAGCAGGCTTGGAAGGAGATGATCCCATGAGGACTTGCCAGGTCAAAGAGCATCCGGGGCACAGTGGTGGACACATAGCACATCTCCAGCCAGGAGAAGTTGCTCAATAGGATGTACATGGGAAGCCGGGCCAAGTGAGCATCTGCACGTACCAGTGTGATAATCGTGATGTTCTCAACCAAAGTTAAGATGTAGAGAATAGTGAAAAAGATGAGGAGCAGGAACCTGTTCTTCTGTCCAATCTCAAAGCCCAGCAAAATGAATTCCTGGACAGTAGTTCCATTGTCCATCTCCATCTGGAATCGGATAATACAAGAACCATCACCACTCAAAGCTAGGAAATATTTTCTGTCCCTCTCTTTTTCCTTTTCTTGGGAGACAAAGACTAAGAAGTTGTGTGATTTATCTAGCTTTTCAGATCACATCTATTCTTCAGAAGCTACTATTTCATTTCATGCTTTAAATTTTAAATTATATTGTCATCCTAAGCATGCTTTCTTGAGAATCAGCTCCTTCAAAATCAAGAGGACTTACATCACATAACATGTTTTTAGGATGGGAACATTAATGTGAAATATGCTCATATGTACAGTATGTGTGTGCGTGCACACACATGTGTATAAATCTTTCACAAACCTGTAGGACAAAGCTTGTCCCTCCCCATAAAAGCACTTTGAAGTTACTGAGTCTCTTCCATATTTCTTTCCTAGCTCTACCACACTGTAAGTGGGTCACCTAAATAATTCATGTGAGTTTTGTACTACACCCCAGAAATTTGAGGGTTTCCTTAATTTAAATGGGCCAGTCCAGGCAAGACCTGAACTGGGTCTTTAAAGGCTTTGGGGATGAATCTCCCTTCCACCAGATGTGCCATTGATGAAACATGCTGAGGGGAACGTTCATTCAACATACTGAGGGGAAAGTGCCCTCCCACCGAGAGCCTCCTACCTGTGTTTTCTGGCCTCCGAAAACCTGAAAATCTGGATGTAACTGGCAATGAAGCCAGTCACTTCCGGTAGTATGCAGCAGGAGAATGGCACTAGAGTTGGTATTCGGCCGGGAAGGGGTTGAGAACACCTGGTCTATTTCCATACCTCAGTAGTATTCGAAGCGTTGCCCCTTCCAACAGAAGGTTCACTACAATTACTTTTCAGTATCTGGCGAGCGAGAGTATGTTGTTGTTTCCTGTGGCTTGTAGTGCTGCTCAGCATGTAGCAAGGAGAAAGAGGGGGCTGGTGTGAGCATTTAAACCTTCAATGTCGGTGTTAGTTATTTGGTCGTACTTGGCAATGCGTCCCTAAAGAACAATATAATCATCTACCAAGACAGCATTTCTTGTGAGACCAATTGCCTCCCTCCTGTGACAGGGAAATACTAGTAATAATTTCAGCATGTAACTTTTTGTCCTGAGTTCAGTGTTCGCTAATCATAGCAAATGTGATCTTCCCACATGTGACGTTCCAAAGACGTCCAGCCTTTGGGCCTTTTTCCTCTTCCCAGGGGAGCTCCATTTTTGAAAAGAGTAAAGTGATTCTGAAGGCCGTGTGTGTTTTGGGGATCAGAGAGAGCCAGCATGTGGTTTTCATTGTGACCATCATGGCAGGGTGTGTCAGTGGCCTTGCTGGAGGGGGTGCGGCACTGTAAGTGGTGCATGGCACTGCACCACACCTTGTAAACCGGTGTCACATGACCCCTCCCACTTGTCCCCGGAGCCATTACTATGTATATGTTACCACATATACATTCCCGCTTTCTATAAAGTGAGCATTAAAAGAAGGGTTTTTTTGTATGATTGTCAGATAGGGCCCTGCTTAGGATACCTCCACCATCTGATGCCAAGCAGTGGCGGCAAGGTGCAGGGCCTTTTCTGATGTGGCACCATGACTTTGGTTTTACATAAAGTTGTTTTAATTGGTTTTATTTAATGTTGTATGCAAGTGGTAAGCAAATAAGTGCTCATACTTTACCAACTACAGAGTTGTCTGATAAAATGCACATTCACATTTCATTGTTGAAAACCTGCCGCACTCGAACGTGTAAGGGAAGCAGTCAAAGAGATGTGTGGAATCAATCATCCCGGCACACATGCTGGTGGATGTCTGCAGATCCTTTAGCCAACGATGTCAGCATTGTATAGATGCCAATGAGGAATGCGAGAATAGCATATGTGTGAATTATAGCATAATTAATTTGACACAATGAAGTGTGTGTACATTTTCTTGAGACACCATGTATATGTAACCACATACATATTCCTGTTCCCTATAAAGACAGCATTAAAAATCATTTTTAAATCTAATTATTTTAACTATGCTTCACATAGCTGAACCCACAAAAAAGGTCACACAACTGAGTCAGTAATGCAAAAGAATAGTCAATTCATTTTATTTTGGTGATGACATATTCTATACTCCAAGGGAATCTGTCTGGGAACCATTCCATCTCATAGACACTCTCCCTACCACTTGCACCAATGCAGCTGTGCCATGGAGGCATGAGCTGCATCTTATGGTGTGTGTGTGTGTGTGTGTGTGTGTGTGTGTGTGTGTGTGTGTGTGTGTGTGTGTGTGTGTGTGTGTGAGGGGTAAGCAGGATACCACCTCAAAGTAAGGGAACATTTGTCACTTTTCTCCTCAGCCATCTCTCTTTTTTTCTCAGCAACCTGCCCAGAGCCTCCTTCACCTGATCATTCCTCAGGCAGTAGATCAAGGGGTTGAGAAAGGGAGTAACAGCAGTGTAGAAGAGTGTTACTATTTTAGCGATATGTGACTGACGTTCACCATCTGGAGAAACATACATCCCAGCTGCTGAGCCATAGAAAAGTGTAACCACCACCAGGTGGAAAGATATGGTGGAGAAGGCCTTCCTACGACTGCCTTCACTTGCGTTTGTCATGAGGGTAAAAATCACAGAGCCATAGGAAAGCAAAGCAAAGAATAAGTTGCCTATTATAACTAGAACATTCATGGTAAATTGGCAGACGAAGGGGGCCTTTGTCAGGGGTGGGCAGGCCAGGGACAGAAGTGGTCCAGGGTCACACAAAAAGTGGTCAATGACGTTCGGACCACAGAAGGATAACTTGGAGATTAAAATGACCGGGATGATGTAGCATAAGAAGCCAAGGATCCAACAAGCAGCTACCAAGGCATAACAGAACTCTGGGGACATAATTTGTGGGTATCTGAGTGGGTGGCAGATGGCCAGGTACCGATCCAAGGCCAAGCTGATAGGGAGAGGTGCTTCTTTTGTTGAATGCAGACTATGCTTTTCGTTTGATACTTTTGAGTTCCCCCCCTTTCCTTCCCCCCTTTCTCCTCAGCCACTAATTCTTTCTCGCCAGCATCATGGAATTGCTGGGTAACCAATAGACTCCTCCCTGACTCCCCAACTAATGGCCCAACCCTATTCTCTGTTTGAGCTGGCGGAGCGTGCGGTCCATCAACGCAAGCCATTCCAAAAGTGCCATAAAGGCCATGAGCGCCAGCGGAGAAGCCAGAACCTTCCCACGTGCGCTGGCACAGCAGAGGACACTGTGCAGTGCAGGGGTGGGTGGAGGGCGGGGAGGAAGGAGGGTGGTGATGGGGGTGGGCAGATCAAGCTCGGAAG
Organism: Plestiodon gilberti rubricaudatus; assembly: GCA_026170595.1. Lineage (NCBI taxonomy): Eukaryota > Metazoa > Chordata > Lepidosauria > Squamata > Scincidae > Plestiodon > Plestiodon gilberti. The sequence goes on along the minus strand of JANXHW010000006.1, from coordinate 9,375,175 downwards.
GGGTGGGATTGGTGGTGCTGGTGCACATCATATCCTACCCCCTTCCCTGGCCTGATCCACCAATATCACTGGCCCAGGCCTGAGTCGACTTGGTGCACAGGCTGGGGCTTACTCCTGGGCAAGGGGAAACATGTCTCCTTACCCTGAGGATATTTTCCACCTGCTAAACTCCCCCACAGAATGCAGTGTAGCCCATGCCAGTGCCGCTACATCAGCATGTGAGGAAGTTTAGGAAGTACTGAGCTGTTAGTTTTGTGGCATCCTGAGTGTGTCATACAAAACACTGAAGAAAGAGAGGTGCTTTTCTTGCCCAACCTGCAGAACATTGGATTTATCTTTTCAACTGTGTAGTTCAGTGTGTTTGTTTTTACTTTTTCCCGCCTGGCGACTCCCACTGCTTTACACTGTCACCTTTCTCCTCAGCCATTTATCTGTTCTCCTCAGCAACCTGCCCAGTGCCTTCTTCACCTGGTCGTTCCTCAGACAGTAAATCAAGGGGTTGAGAAGAGGTGTAATGGCTGTGTAGAAGAGTGTTACCACTTTGGTGACCTGTGACTTACCTTCTCCATCCGGAGATACGTACATCCCAGCTGCTGAGCCATAGAAAAGTATGACCACCACAAGGTGGAAAGATATAGTTGAGAAGGCCTTCTTCTGACTGCCTTGGCTAGAGGATTTAATCAGGGATAGAATCACTGTGCTATAGGATAGAATAACAAAGAATAAGTTGCCTAATATAACCAGAACGTTCATGGAAAACTGACAGACTTGGGGAATGCTTGTTAGAGGTGGGCAGGCCAGAGATAGAAGAGGACCAGGATCACACAGAAAGTGGTCAATGATGTTGGGGCCACAGTAGGACAACTTGGAGATCAAAATAACTGGGAGAATGTACCCCAAGAAGCCAAAGGTCCAACAAGCAGCCACCAAGGTGTAGCAGGACTCTTGGGACATAATTTGTGGGTATCTTAATGGATGACAGATGGCCAAATACCGATCCAAAGCTAGGGCTGAGAGGAAAAAGCATTCAGTGCTGCCGAGAGAGAAGAAGATGTAGAACTGGAGGAAGCAGGCTTGGAAGGAGATGATCCCACGAGGACTTGCCAGGTCAAAGAGCATCCGGGGCACAGTGGTGGACACATAGCACATCTCCAGCCAGGAGAAGTTGCTCAGTAGGATGTACATGGGAAGCCGGGCCAAGTGAGCATCTGCACGTACCAGTGTGATAATCGTGATGTTCTCAACCAAAGTTAAGATGTACAGGATGGCAAAAAAGATGAGGAACAGGAACCGGTTTTGTTGTCCAATCTCAAAGCCCAGCAAAATGAATTCCTGGACAGTGGTTTCATTGTCCATCTCCATCTGGAATCAGATAATAGAAGAAACATCACCACACAAAATTAAGAGAGAATATTTTCTCTGTGTGTCTTTCTTTTTCTTGGGAGACAAAGGCTATGCAGGTTTGGCATTTATGTAGCTTTTCAGATTTTATGGAAGAATACATGTTTTAAGAAAGCATGCAGATTTTCATGGCTTGTAATTAAATACACAGTTTGAATATTTATGGGATTTCCAGCCATTTTTTGATTTTTTGAGAGAAGAAATAAAGTTGTATCTTACAATTGACTGAAGACACTTCCTTTCCTGTTTCAATTGCGTTGACGAGATTGGATGCACAGGAGCGGACTATCCAAGGCAGTCAGAGATGAAAGCTTTAAATCTTCAATTTGCTTTTACGTTTCTTCCCACGTAAATTGAAGATTTAAAGCTTTCATTTCTGACTGCCTTGGATAGTCCGCTCCTGTGCATCCAATCTCGTCAACGCAATTGAAACAGGAAAGGAAGTGTCTTCAGTCAATTGTAAGATACAACTTTATTTCTTCTCTCAAAAAATCAAAAAATGGCTGGAAATCCCATAAATATTCAAACTGTGTATTTAATACATGTTTTATTGAAGAATATATATATACAGGTTGAGTATTCCTTATCTGGACTGTGACAGGAAGTTGTCTGAATTTTGGATTTGTCTGGATTTTGGAATATTTACATAAATATAATGAGATATCTTGGGAATAGGACCCAATGTCTAAACACAAAATTCATTTCTGTCTCATAGACACATCTCCTTCATGGATCATTGCCTTGTCGTGGCGAAGGGGCTTGCGTAACTCAATGAAGCCATGAGCTATGCCGTGCAGGGACACCCAAGACGGACAGGTCGTAGCAGAGAGTTCTGACTAAAAGTGATCCACTGGAGAAGGAAATGGCAACCCACTCCAGTAACCTTGCCAAGAAAATCCCATGAACAGTACCAAAAGGCTAAAAGATATGACGCCGGAAGATGAGCCCCTCAGGTCGGAAGGTGTCCAATATGCTACTGAGGAAGAGTGGAGGACTATTCCAAGTAGACTCAGAAAGAGTGAAGCGGCTGGGCCAAAGCCAATAGGACGTCCAGCTGTGGATGTGTCTGAGGTCGAAAGGAAAATCCAATGCTGCAAGGAGCAATACTGCTTAGGAACATGGAATGTGAGGTCTATGAATCAAGGCAAGCTGGATGTGGTCAAAAATGAGATGATAAGATTGAACATTGACATCTTGGGAATCAGCGAACTAATGGACGGGCATGGGCGAATTTAAGTCAGGTGACCATCATATCTACTACTGTGGGCATGAATCCCTTAGAAGAAATGGAGTAGCCCTCATAGTCAATAAAAGAGTGGGAAAGGCAGTACTGGGGTGCAACCTCAAAAACGACAGAATGATTTCAGTTCGAATCCAAGGCAAACCATTCAACATTACAGTAATCCAAGTGTATGCCCCAACCACTGATGCCGAAGAAGATGAAGTTGACCGGTTCTGTGAAGACCTACAACACCTTCTAGAACTAGCACCCAAAAAAGATGTCCTTTACATCATAGGAGACTGGAATGCTAAAGTAGGAAATCAAGAAATAAACGGAACAACAGGCAAGTTTGGCCTTGGAGCGCAAAATGAAGCAGGGCAAAGGCTAACGGAGTTCTGTCAAGAGAACACGCTGGTCATAGCAAACACTCTCTTCCAACAACACAAGAGGCGACTCTACACATGGACATCACCAGATGGTCAATACCGAAACCAGATAGATTATGTGCTTTGCAACCAAAGATGGAGAAGCTCTATACAATCAGTAAAAACAAGACCTGGAGCTGACTGTGGCTCAGATCATGAGCTTCTTATTGCAAAATTCAGACTTAAACTGAAGAATGTAGGGAACACCACTAGACCAGTCAGATATGACCTAAACCATATCCCTTACGAGTATACAGTGGAGGTGAAGAATAGATTTAGGGCATTAGACCTGGTAGACAGAGTGCCAGAAGAACTATGGACGGAAGTTCGTAACATTGTACAGGAGGCAGCAACTAAAACCATCCCAAAGAAAAAGAAATGCAAGAAAGCAAAGTGGCTGTCAGATGAGGCTTTACAAATAGCTGTGGAAAGAAGGAATGCAAAAAGCAAAGGTGAAAGGGAAAGATATAAACAACTGAATGCAGATTTCCAGAGAATAGCAAGGAGAGATAAGAAGGCCTTCTTAAATGAACAATGCAAGGAAATCGAGGAAAACAACAGAATGGGGAGGACTAGAGATCTCTTCAAGAAAATTGGAGATACCAAGGGAACGTTTTGTGCAAAGATGGGCATGATAAAGGACAAAAAAGGCAAGGACCTAACAGAAGCAGAAGAGATTAAGAAGAGATGGCAAGAATACACAGAAGAACTATACAAGAAAGATCTTAATGTTCCTGGTGACCACGCTGGTGTGGTCACTGACCCAGAGCCGGACATCCTAGAGAGTGAAGTCAAGTGGGCCTTAGGTAGCATTACTAACAACAAAGCTAGTGGAGATGATAATATCCCAGCTGAGCTACTTAAAATCCTAAATGATGATGCTGTGAAAGTGCTGCACTCAATATGCCAACAAATTTGGAAAACTCAGCAGTGGCCAAAGGATTGGAAAAGGTCAGTTTACGTTCCAATTCCAAAGAAGGGCAGTGCCAAAGAGTGTTCAAACTACCGTACAATTGCACTCATTTCACATGCTAGCAAGGTTATGCTCAAAATCCTACAAGCTAGGCTTCAGCAGTACGTGGACCGAGAACTACCGGACGTACAAGCTGGGTTTCGAAGAGGCAGAGGAACTAGAGATCAAATTGCCAACATGCGGTGGATCATGGAGAAAGCACGAGAGTTCCAAAAAAACACCTACTTCTGCTTCATTGACTACGCAAAAGCCTTTGATTGTGTGGATCACAACAAACTGTGGCAAATTCTTAAAGAGATGGGGGTACCAGACCACCTTACCTGTCTCCTGAGAAACCTGTATGCGGGTCAAGAAGCAACAGTTCGAACCGGCCATGGAACAACCGATTGGTTCAAAATTGGGAAGGGAGTACGGCAAGGCTGTATATTGTCACCCTGCTTATTTAACTTATATGCAGAGTACATTATGAGAAATGCAGGGCTGAATGAATCACAAGCCGGAATCAAGATTGCCGGGAGAAATATCAACAACCTCAGATATGCAGACGATACCACCCTAATGGCAGAAAGTGAAGAAGAACTAAAGAGCCTCTTGATGAGGGTGAAAGAGGAGAGTGCAAAAGTTGGCTTGAAACTCAACATTAATAAAACTAAGATCATGGCATCTGGTCCCATCAATTCCTGGCAAATAGAAGGGGCAGAAATGGAAGCAGTAACAGATTTTACTTTTCTGGGTTCCAAGATCACTGCAGACGGAGACAGCAGCCATGAAATTAAAAGACGCTTACTCCTTGGAAGGAAAGCTATGGCAAACTTAGACAGCATAATAAAAAGCAGAGATATCACCATGCCAACAAAAGTTCGTATAGTCAGGGCGATGGTGTTCCCAGTAGCAATGTATGGTTGCGAGAGTTGGACCATAAGGAAGGCTGAGCGCCGAAGAATAGATGCTTTCGAACTGTGGTGCTGGAGAAGACTCCTGAGAGTCCCTTGGACTGCTAGGAGATCAAATCAGTCAATTCTAAATGAAATCAAGCCTGACTGTTCCCTGGAAGGACAGGTACTAAGGCTGAAACTCAAATATTTTGGCCACCTAATGCGAAGAGAGGACTCTCTGGAGAAGACTCTGATGCTGGGAAAGATTGAAGGCAAAAGGAGAAGGGGAAGGCCAAGGATGAGATGGTTAGACAGCATCACAGATGCAACGAACATGAAAATGAGCAAACTCAGGAAGATAGTGGAGGACAGGAAGGCCTGGCGGGATATGGTTCATGGGATCACGAAGGGTCGGACACGACTTAACGACTGAACAACAACAACAAAGACACATGCACATAGCCTTAAGGTAATATTATACAATATTTTAATAATTTTGTGCCCAAGCAATCCTTGCGCTATGTCAGCCAGGTGCTGGGAAAAGGGTTTTTTTTTGTTTTGTTTTTTTGTCATAGCAACCAAAATGTCTGGATTTCAGAATAAGCTGGATTTCAGATGTCCAGATAAGGGATAATCAACCTGTATATTCTTCAGAAGGAACTATTTTAATTCATGCTTGGAAATTTAAGATAAGTTACAGTCCTAACCATGCTTTCTTACAACACTTACATTTTTTTTTTCAGATGGGAGCATTAAAATGAAATACAGTATTGTGTGTGTGTGTGTGTGTGTGTGTGTGTGTGTGTGTGTGTATCACAAACCTGTCGGACAAAGCTTGAACTCCCCCCCCCAAGCACTTTAATGTTTTTGTGTCTCCTCATCTCTTTTCCAGTTCTACCATACTGCAAATGCCTCGCCTAAAATAATTCATAGGAGTTTTGCATTATATCCCAGAAGTTTGATGGTTTCCTTAATTTAAATGGATCAGCCCAGGCAATATCTGAACTGGCCCCTGAACAATTTAAGGGATGAATATCCACCCCACCAGTTGTGCCATTGTCTAATCCTGCAAACTGTCCCTCACCTGTGGTTTGTTTACTAGTTTAGCTACTGCAGCACCAGCGGGGAGACAAGCATCTCCACGGCACTGCTTCCTCATACAGTATATATTTGAAAGGCTTGTTCAAAGTGCCAGCCTATCAGATAATGCTGAAACCATTTGATGTGGAGATGATGGCAGAGCTAAGAGTTGAAATGCATATTTCCGTCGAACAGCTCAAGCTGTGATGCAGGGCATGGAATCCTGCATTTTGCTTTCAAAGGAGGCCTCCGCAAGTACTCTGATTGTAATGCAATCTGTATTAGAAGATTGGGCAAGGCTGTGAGGAGTAAGATAAAAAACAAATCTAGTTTCATCTTTTTCCCCCCATTGCTGAAACTTCAGCTGGTCAACCTGGCCTTCTCGCAAGTATCAGCCTAACAAGGGAAGCTCTCCGGTTGTCTGTATTAGCAAGGGTATCTCCTAGTACCGTGATGGCGAACCTATGATACGTGTGTCACAGGTGACACACAAGGTCATTTTGAGTGACACGCCGGTGTTTCCCCCAGGGCCCCGGCACACCTTACATTTTCGCAAAAGTTTTACAGGCTTGTCTTGAACATTTAGGGCAGGAATTTTGGCAGACATCTTTCAAATTATTATCTAGTAAAACTCAGCAACAAAAAAGGTCACAATTGATGTTAAATAAAATGCAATGTGTTCTATAGTTTTCAGTTCAATTCAAAATTACTATTAAAACTAGCAAAAGTCAAAGTACTATTAAAAGTTCGGGGGCGGGGGGCGGGCGACACACCAGCAGAGTCAAGTTAGGCATTTTCAAAAAAATTGACACACCAAGCCCAAATGCTTTGCCATCACTGTCCTAGTAGTATAGGGAAGAAATGAGGAAAGAGGCTTTTTTTTGGGGGGGGGGCATCCCTGCTTGACAAGCGAGTTTCACCAAGGTAGATTCCTGAGAGTTGCTCTTGCAAATTGCTTATTCTGCTCCCTCAGATACAGTCATGTGAGAGAATTGCCCCTATCTGGGATGCCTCCCTTCAAATACGGTATAGCTTGGTTCAAGAACTCCTCACATGGCTGCAAACTCTGTTGACTGCACAACCGAGCTTCCTGATCTTTGGATTATTTGTCGGTTACATGACTTGCATCCTTGTCAGTCAGTCTTTGATCAGTTCAGGCTGTCTGTCAGGGACCTCCCCTTCAGGCTGTTTAGCTTAGCAATGTTTCAGCAGCTTCAGGTCATTCTCTGATCATTCTCTGGATTCATTCTGTGGTCTGCGCGCTCTCTCTGCATTTTCCTAGTGTGTTTAGGGTTTGTGTTGAGGTGGTTTCCCCCCATGCCAACAATTGCATCAAATTTGTCTATGTGTCTCTGTCGTGTACTGTGGTGGAGCTTGCAGAATCTTATCAAAGACCCAACGGGGAGTGGAAAAGCTTTCAACAATATCTGTGTGTACAGGATGGAAAATCATGCAAGGAAGTTCATTCTGGCCCAGCCGTTAGCTGAGGGAAGGTTTGGTTCTCCTTCCCCACCCAACGCAGATCATCAAAACTGTCAGCTGGCATATTGCTATGAAAGTCAATATCAAAAGGAAATTTCCTTTTTCCCTTCAGGCTACTAAGAATTCCAGCACAACTGACTGTGGCTCATTGCCAGAGTGTGCTGTCTACTTTGCACAGCAGAATTCTGGAATGCGTAGTCTGTCATTTTCCCTCATAAAATATATATTTTAAAATTTATTGCTGATTCCTTGTATTTTCCTCAGGGAGATTTTTTTTTTAGCAGGTCGGGCGGGGTTTGCTCAAAGGTCATGATTGGCTTTCACTTAACTGTGGTATCAGATGTGAGATCCCCAAAATAACCTAAATCAGGGACATGCAGCACAACAAATTCTCCGAAATGAGGGGCATTTCATTGTCTGTTGTAAGTTAATTAAATAGCACGTTATGGAGAGAGATATGGCATGGCTGTTTTGTCCAACCCAAAGGGAGTGTCTTTGAAAGAATTAGTTTGTTGGGTCTGAGAAGAGAGAGCAACCAATCAAGGCCTTTGTTTGAATGCCTCAGGTTGGGCTAATGAACCTAATAATCAGCTCATAATCAGATGATTCATGAATCATTTTCGTGATCCTTCTCTCCCACACATTCCCCTCTTGTTGACATTTAGTAGTTTCTCAGTTTCTTGAGATACTCAAATTGTTTCCTAGAAAGGGGCACCTGTTCAAATGTATCCGGTTCGAAGTTGTTGCCTCCCTCCCAGTCTGTCATGGTGTCTATTTCCATACCTCAGTAGTATTCGAAGCGTTGCTCCATCCAGCAGAAAGTTCACTACAATAACTTTTCAGTATCTGGCGAGCGAGAGTATGTTGTTGTTTCCTGTGACTTGTAGTGCTGCTCAGCATGTAGCAAGGAGAAAGAGGGGGCTGGTGTGAGCATTTAAACCTTCAATGTCGGTGTTAGTTATTTGGTCGTACTTGGCAATGCGTCCCTAAAGAACAATATAATCATCCACCAAGACAGCATTTCTTGTGAGACCAATTGCCTCCCTCCTGTGACAGGGAAATACTAGTAATAATTTCAGCATGTAACTTTTTTGTCCTGGGTTCAGTATTTGCTGTTCATAGCAAGTGTGATCTTCCCACATGTGACGTTCCAAAGACGTCCAGCCTTTGGGCCATTTTCCTCTTCCCAGGGGAGCTCCATTTTTGAAAAGAGTAAAGTGATTCTGAAGGACATGTGTGTTTTGGGGATCAGAGAGAGCCAGCTTGTGGTTTCCCATGTGACTATCATGGCAGGGTGTGTCAGTGGCCTTGTTGGAGGGGGTGCGGCATTGTAAGTAGTGCATGGCACTGCACCACACCTTGTAAACCGGTGTAACATGGCCCCTCCCACTTGTCCCTGGAGCCATTATGGCGGTGAACGCAACATGCTGACTGTTGCATTCACCGCTGGAATGTCTCTGGGGAAGTGGGAGGGCCGTGTTAGACCAGTTTGCAAGGCGTAGTGCAGCACCTTGCACCATTTATGGTGCTGCACCCCCTCCAGCAACACCACTGGTGTGTGTGTGCGTGCGTGTGTGTGTGTCTGTGTGTGTGTGTGCGCGCACGCGCACGCATGTGTGTGAATTCTTTCTTTTAGCAGCAAACACCAGAAAAAATGTATTTTATACTAGAGGCAGGAAGTTGCCATAGTTCAATGAAAAGTTGGAGAATTGAGAAACTTTTTTTCAGCAGCCAGTTCATTGCTTTGAGGAAAGGTTGACTGTGGAGTAATTAGTGTCATTTTATAGGGATATTGAAGTACCTAGGTGGTAAATGCTCATACTTTACTATTTATATGTTACCACATATACATTCCCATTCTCTATAAAGAGAGCATTTACAAAAAGGGTTTTTTGTATTGTAGCCGTAACAGTAAGGCCTGTCTAAAGCTAGGCCTCTCGCCATCTTGACACAGAGCTTGACCCATGAACTATGGGCTATAAGAGTTTGTAAGTTTTCCACTCTCATCCTTTCTAGCTACCTCAGCACATTCTTGACTCCCCTTTTCCTGTTGTTGAAAAAGGACAAAGGAGAATGTAACATGAAGGAACCAAGATAAGGGGGCACACTTTCTGCTTTGCCTGAGAAATCCTGTTACAGGAAGGGTCTCACAGAGAAGGAGACCCTATGTGAAAACATCCATAACTCATGTCATAAGGGTTTTGTCTCTGTGGCACGTAAGCTGTTTGTCCTATTGTAATTATGGGTTGTACCACCCTTCAAGAATATGTAAAATGTGTAGGTATAAGACCATACTCAGTCCTTTGTCCGGTGTTCCAGCTGATCTGATTCGATTTGTATTGCTGGAACCCATGGCCATGTCAAATTTTCAAAATGGAATAAAGATTCTATGGAGATCTCTCTTCTCTCTCTTAAGACTATGTTTTGTAATTCCTTTCGGGGCCTTTGGGCTAACTCACAGCAATCCTGAACTGTTTCACGGGGACAGTATGATCGTCAGATAGGGCCCTGCTTAGGATACCGCCACTATGTGAAGCCAAGGAGTGGCGGCAAGGTGCAAGGCCTTTTCTGATGTGGCACTCTTTCTTTGGAACAAGCTTCCAGAGAACCTATGGACATCCCCCTCTCTGTTCAGTTTCCAGCGGGGTTTAAAAACATTTTTATTTCGCTTGATTTTCAAGGAGAGAGAAAGCCCCTAGGGATCTAGATTCCTTTCAATCTGGTTTCAGGCCGGGCTTTGGGACGGAAACGGCCATGGTCGCCTTGGTGGATGATCTACGCCGAGGACTGGACAGGGGGAGTGCGTCCCTGTTGGTTCTGCTGGACCTCTCAGCGGCTTTCGACACCATCAACCATGGTGTCCTTCTGGGCCGACTGGCCGAGCTGTGTGTCAGGGGCACCGTTCTGCAGTGGTTCCGCTCCTACTTGGCAGATAGGTCCCAGATGGTGGTGCTGGGGGATGCCTGTTCGGCATCCTGGCCGTTGAGGTGTGGGGTGCCACAGGGTTCCATCTTGTCCCCCATGCTATTTAACATCTACATGAAACCGCTGGGAGAGGTCATCCGGGGATTTGGAGTTGGGTGCTGTCAATATGCTGATGACACCCAGCTGCACCTCTCCTTTCCACCTGATTCCAGGGTGGCTGTTGAAGTTCTGGAGCGCTGCCTGGAGGCGGTGGGGACCTGGATGAGGGCTAATAAGCTGAAACTAAACCCGGACAAGACAGAGGTTCTCCTGGTCCAGAAATCCACGATGCAGGTGCTAGAGTATCGTCCTGCTCTGAAGGGGGTTGCACTCCCTCTGAAGGAGCAGGTCCGCAACTTGGGGGTCCGCCTGGATCCGTAGCTGCTCCTGGATTCCCAGGTGGCGGCTGTGGCCGGGGGGGGGGCCTTTGCCCAGCTTCGGCTGGTGCACCAGCTGCGACCGTACTTGGATCGTGCAGACCTGACCACGGTGATCCATGCCATGGTGACATCGCAACTAGATTATTGCAATGCACTCCCGTGTGGTCACTGGAGTTAGGCGGTTCGACTTTGTTGGGCTGCTCCTCCGACAGCTGCACTGGCTGCCGATTCGTTTCCAGGCCCAATTCAAAGTGCTGGTTTTGACCTTTAAAGCCCTATACGGCTTGGGGCCAGGATATTTGAGAGACCACCTACTTCTATATAGTCCGGCTCGTCTCCTTAGGTCATCAGAGAAGGCCCTTTTGCGGGTACCGTTGCCCAGGGAGGTGCGAAGGGCAACGGCCAGAAATAGGGCCTTCTCAGTAGTGGCACCAACCCTATGGAATTCCCTCCCCTTTGACTTACAAACTGCTCCCTCCTTGGACACTCTGGTGAGGCCTAAAAACCTTCTTGTTCAAAGAAGCCTTCTGAGCCTTTGCCTTTTTTAACATCTTGCTGGTACGGGTGGGGTGCTGCTGTTTTTATGATCTTGTTTTAAATGTAATCTTTTTAAATCAATTTTTAGATGTTTTTATTAGTTTTGTTAATTGTTTTTTACTGTTTTAAAAAGTGATTACTTTCTGTATTGTATTGTATTCTTTTTATGTTGTAAGTCGCCTTGGGTCCCTTCGGGGAGAAAGGCGGGGTAAAAATACTGTAAATAAATAAATAAATTTAACACCTTTAGGTCTTGATTGCTGTTTTATACTAGTTTAATTATATGTTTCGCTGTTTTTAACCTTTTAATCTGCTCCAATATTGTTTTAATTGGTTTTATTTAATGTTGTAAGCAAGTGGTGAGCAAATGTTCATACTTTGCCAACTACAGAGTTGTCTGAAAAAATGCACACAGATTTCAATGAACTTCTAGTTCATACATATTTCATTGTTGAAAACCTGCCACATTCAAACATGTAAGGGAAGCAGTCAAAGAGATGTGTGGAATCAATCATCCCAGCACACACGTTGGTGGATGTCTGCAGATCCTTTAGCCAACGATGTCAGCATTGTATAGATGCCAATGAGGAATGTGTGCATAGCATATGTGTGAATGATAGCATAATTAATTTGACACAATGAAGTGTGTGTACATTTTCTTGAGACACCCTGTATATATATAACCACATACACATTCCTGTTCCCTATAAAGACAGCATTAAAAAAATCATTTTTAAATGTTATTATTTTAATTGCTTCACACAGCTGAACCCACAAAAAAGAACACGCAACTCAGTCAGCACTGTAAAAGAACAGTCAATTCATTTTATTTGGGTGATGACATATTCTATACTCCAAGGGAATCTGTAGTATAGAATATACTATAGACACATAGACACATGACTCCATTCCACCTCATAGACACATGGCACATAGAACCATCCTATCCCCCCCCCCCGACTTGCACCGATGCAGCTGTGCCACGGAGGCTTGTGTTGCTTTTTATGGTGTGTGTGCGTGTGTGTGTGTGTGTGTGTGTGTGTGTGTGTGTGTGTGTGTGTGTGTGTGAGAGAGAGAGAGAGAGAGAGAGAGAGAGAGAGAGAGAGATCAGGAGGCCACCTCAAAGTAAGGGAACTTTTAATTCCTTACCTCTAGGTAAGCCCCCTGTTGCCTATGGGTCTAATTATTTCTGCACCAGGTCTTTGGCTGGCACATGTCTGAAAGGACCCAAGGGGGTGTGACAAGGCCACAGAAGTTGCATAGGATATTGGCAGCATCTTTGCCACCAATAACCACCCCCTGCCCATTCCCGACATGCCTCCCATTGGCCCTGATCCCTGATCCTATCCTACCTGTCTCTGCCCTGTCAGTTTCCTTCCCCGCCCACCCCCTGTGCCAGCTTGCTGGTCCCATTGGAGCCAGACAAGCTGCTGTCATGTGGCTGGCACTGCTTGCCATTTGTGGCAACAACACATGATCGCATGTTGCATTTTGTGATGCCACAAACCACACTGTGCTGCCAGAATGTGAGTTCCAGAAGACCAGAAGCACAGATGGGGGTGGGGGTAGGATTGAGCAATTAGTGCCTTGTGTCCTGGATCCCCAAGCAAGATGTGAATGTGTTGAAGTACTAAATACTGAAGAGGGAGAGGAATCCTCCTTGTTAAACTCTAAATACACTGCACTCATGTCTTCCTATTGCCTTAGTTTACACTGTCACTTTTCTCCTCAGCCATCTCCCTTTTTTTCTCAGCAACCTGCCCAGAGCCTCCTTCACCTGATCATTCCTCAGGCAGTAGATCAAGGGGTTGAGAAAGGGAGTAACGGCAGTGTAGAAGAGTGTTACTATTTTAGCGATATGTGACTGACGTTCACCATCTGGAGAAACATACATCCCGGCTGCCGAGCCATAGAAAAGTGTGACCACCACCAGGTGGAAAGATATGGTGGAGAAGGCCTTCCTACGACTGCCTTCACTTGCGTTTGTCATGAGGGTGAAAATCACAGAGCCATAGGAAAGCAAAGCAAAGAATAAGTTGCCTATTATAACTAGAACATTCATGGTAAATTGGCAGACGAAGGGGGCCTTTGTCAGGGGTGGGCAGGCCAGGGACAGAAGTGGTCCAGGGTCACACAAAAAGTGGTCAATGACGTTCGGACCACAGAAGGATAACTTGGAGATTAAAATGACCGGGATGATGTAGCATAAGAAGCCAAGGATCCAACAAGCAGCAACCAAGGCATAACAGAACTCTGGGGACATAATTTGTGGGTATCTGAGTGGGTGGCAGATGGCCAGGTACCGATCCAAGGCCATGCTTGAAAGGAAGAAGCTTTCAATGGTGCCACAAGAGAAGAAGATGTAGAACTGGAGGAAGCAGGCATGGAAGGAGATGATCCCATAAGGAGATGCCAGGTCAAAGAGCATTCGGGGCATCGTTGCACTCACATAACACATCTCCAGCCAGGAGAAGTTGCTCAGTAGGATGTACATGGGAAGCCTGGACAGGTGTGTGTCTACACGTACCAGTGTGATAATGATAATGTTCTCAGTCAAAGTGACAATGTAGAAAACGCCAAAAATGATGAGGAGCAGAAACCGTTTCTCCTGTCCAATCTCAAAACCCAGCAAAATGAATTCTTGGACTGTGGTTCCATTGGCCATCTGAAATCAGATAAGATTCAGATTTCAGAACCTTTATTGGCATATATTATTTACACATAACACAGTAAACACAACCACAGAACAAATCAACCAACATAGAATTACACACCTAATTAAGTCATCACACTACACTCTAGTTTGCAGAATAATTTTGTATACACAAATACTTGGCCACTTGTTTTGTATGGAACTCGTCTTCGCCCACTAACAGATATCGGATAGTCAGGCTCTCCAGCTGGCCCAGACCGCTAGAGAAAAACGGCCTAAAGTGTTGAGCTCGCTGCTCCTGGTGTCTTGTATAATGTAACAAAATATGAGGCAACGATTCTATGTCCCCCCGAGAGATAAAGAAGCACCGTAATCCATAAGATTTGCAAGTATTTTCTGCCTCTCTTTCTCCACTGACAAAACTGAAGAAGCAAGCCATTAAGGTGGTGTTTTTGTTCAAAAATGTTTATTCCCCCAAGGATTTTTTTTTTCAGATTAAACATAAATTATGAGGAAGAAGTCACCGCTGCAACTGCCCTTAAAATTGTTTGTTTTGTAGCAAAGTCATCTTTTTCATACTTTATTTAGGATGTTTATCTACTGCTTTTCCACCCGAAAAATTATCCAAGTAGTTTACATCACAAAAGGACAATACAGGCCCCTGTCTCAAATGGTCTGTCATCTCCACTTTGTAAGGTCCCATAGGATTAGGCTGTACATGTGTTTTGTATAATGGTCCCATTCAAAATGTAAGTAGATACAAGCCCATGGATACCTGCTCTTTATATAGGTATATTGATATCTATATGTCTCTGTATAGTCTCTGAGATGATCATAAGGAAGGACACTGTGAGTATGTGAAAAGAGATTTTCCTTCAAGTTACACAGGGATCCAGTAAAAGTTGAGGTAAGCAGAGGGGCAAGCTATTTGTCGTGTGTGTGTGCGTGCGTGCGTGTGTGCGTGCTGCTTGTCACTCTGCTTGATACCACCTACACTGAGGAACAACTGGATGGGGGGAAATGGTTCTCCCTCCACATTACAGAGGGTCTTCCTTCAGCATAACTGCAAGCAGTTAAAGGAGCCAGGAACAAAACATGGGGGGGGGGGGAGAGTTTGGGCCCCTTTCTTTCCATCCAGAATTCCCATCACACAAATCTCATTGACTCTTTAGGTAATTGTCAAAGGGTGCTGCCTATTTTGAGAGTCAGGATTCTGGAATATTTAGCAATTTTCTCTGAAAAAATATTGAATTGAGTAATATTTAATAGCAATATTAAGCAACAATATAGCATACTTTTGTTTTGTTTTTCCTGCAGGCAGGTGGGTGATCAGGAGGGTTTGCTTGTGGCAGTTATTTTTAGACTTTCAGTTGCTACATACATTGATGAGAGGCCCACAAAATGCTCTCCTCAGTTCTGTCATAAATGAGGGACAAGCGGGGACCACCAAACACCTAGAAAGGAGGGGAATTCTTTCCATCTTTTTGTGAACAACTTCGAACAATCAATTGCGTTTTATGAAGGTTTGCATGGTATACTTTTTTTTGTGTAAGAAGGAAGTCATATCTTTGAAAGAATTTGGAGCTGAGAGCGTGAGTGAAAGAAAGCTGCTGAAGAAAGTCTTTGGCTACCCCGTTAATTACATTAAAATCAGGGAAGCAGCTCATATTCACAGCCCCTCTCCAAGACTGTGTCCTCCTATTCTTCTGCCATAATTTTGCTAATGGACTACCACAATTTCTTGAAGAAGCTCCTGCAGCTTCCTGGAAGGTGACACTAGTTAAAATCTACCCCTCTGCAGTCTCATTGCCCCCCCCCCCCCAGCCTTCGTTGCCTTGGTCATGCTTCCCATTTCCATACCTCAGTAGTGTTGAAAGTGCAGCTCCATCCAGCAGAAAGCTCACCACAAATGCCGTGTCAGTATCAGGCGGGAGTCTGTCATCGTTTCCTGTGTCTTGGGGGGAGACTCTTGTGTGGTGTTGCTGGCCATTGGGTGGGAAGAAAGAGAGGGCATGTGTGGGTACCAAACCCTTGAACGCCGGTGTTAAGTATTTGGTGGCATGGCCATTGGTACCGTGTCCCTCAAGAACAGTTTCATTATCCGCCAAAACAACAACATCTCTTTGGAGACAGGTGACCTCACCCTGTGAGGCAATCATTTCAGTAGGCAGCTGTTCTTTTCCTGAGTTCTGTATTTGCAAATCCTAGATCATCTGGAACATCCCAGAGACTGCAGTGCATGAGGGAGGAGGTTCTAAGGCAGTGTGGAGATGTGATAGAAGAATATTCCATTTGAAGTGCTGCAGTCATGCAGTCAAGCAGAAAGTGATCCCGAGGGAGGAATGTTATCCTGCATGATTGTAAATAGGAAAGGCAGCAGCAAATGGAGGTGGGGACACTGGTTCCTCTATCATGTTTACCTTTCTATTATGGACCCCAGCCCTGAGCTTACCATCTTTCTTTGACTCTCCCAGCCAGCCCACTTGGGCTATCCAAAGGTGGCCAGTGATTGGGCAGTGCCTTCCCCTTCTCCAGAGAGGAACAACTTGCCCCTGGTTTTTTCAGTGTTATTAACCCTCTTCTTGAGATAGTAAAGTGATTCCAAATGCAATATGTGCATGTGAGTGGATGTGTGGCTGTCTTGAGGTGTGAAGTATAAAAATCTTGCCAGTGTCGGGAGCGCAAATCCACTTATTTAACAGAGAATCAACAGAATATTTTTGTTTCGTACTGGATGAATGGAGTGTACATGGTTCGATAAAAAAAGAGAAAAGGTTCTTGAATTGTCCAACCATTGCTTTGGAGGAAGGGTAGCCTTAGAGTCATAACACTTATTATGTAATTATTTTTATTTCATCACAATGAACACAAAACACTCACATAACTGATTCTGTAATGTATAAGCAGAAACTATGTAATATATATACGCCAAGGGTGCCTGGCCAGATGGCATTCCATCTCAGATATCCTTCCACCTAACCAGCTTTCTGTCTTGTATTCTGGTTTTTAAAACAAGAAGGACACTTCCTTGTGAGGTAACCAACAAGCTCTTCCCAGACTCTTTCCACAGCTTAGTTTTGTGGACATACAAAACACTGAGGAGGGACAGGTGTTCTCTTGTCCAACTTGCAAAACGTTGGATTGATCTTTTCAATTGTGTAGTTGAGCATGTTTGTGCTTCACCTTTTTTCTGCCTTATTCCTGCTGCTTTACACTGTCACCTTTCTCCTCAGCCATTTCTCTGTTCTCCTCAGCAACCTGCCCAGTGCCTCCTTCACCTGGTCATTCCTCAGGCAGTAGATCAAGGGATTGAGAAAGGGGGTAATGGCAGTGTAGAAGAGTGTTACCACTTTGGTGACCCGTGACTTACCTTCTCCACCTGGAGATACATACATCCCTGCTGCTGAGCCATAGAAAAGTGTCACTACCACAAGGTGGAAAGATATGGTTGAGAAGGCCTTTTTCTGACTGCCTTGGCTAGAGGATTTAATCAGGGAGAGAATCACTGTGCCATAGGATAGAATAACAAAGAATAAGTTGCCTAATATAACCAGAACATTCATGGAAAACTGACAGACTTGGGGAATGCTTGTTAGAGGTGGGCAGGCCAGAGATAGAAGAGGACCAGGATCACACAGAAAGTGGTCAATGATGTTGGGACCACAGTAGGACAACTTGGAGATCAAAATAACTGGGAGAATGCACCCCAAGAAGCCAGAGATCCAACAAGCAGCCACTAGAGTATTGCAGGACTCTTGAGACATAATTTGTGGGTATCTGAGTGGGTGGCAGATGGCCAGGTACCGATCCAAGGCCATGCCTGAAAGGAAGAAGCATTCAGTGTAGCCAAGAGAGAAGAAGATGTAGAACTGGAGGAAGCAGTTGTGAAAAGAGATGATCCCACGAGGTTTTGCCAGGTCAAAGAGCATCCGGGGCACAGTGGTGGAGACATAGCACATCTCCAGCCAGGAGAAGTTGCTCAGTAGGATGTACATGGGAAGCCGGGCCAAGTGAGCATCTGCACGTACCAGTGTGATAATTGTGATGTTCTCAACCAAAGTTAAGATGTACAGGATGGCAAAAAAGATGAGGAACAGGAACCGGTTTTGTTGTCCAATCTGAAAGCCCAGCAAAATGAATTCCTGGACTGTGGTTTCATTGTCCACCTCCATCTGGAATCAGATAATCAAAGAAACATCACCACATAAAATTAAGAAATACTTTCTGTCTCAGTTTTTCTTTCTCTTGGGAGACAAAGGTTAAGCAGGCATGCCATTGATGTATTTTTTTCAGACCACATATATCTATTCTTCAGAAACAATTTTCAGATTAAGTATAAATTACAGGGAAGAAGTCACCATTACATATGCCCTTCAAATTGTTGGTTTGTAGCAGTATAATCTTTTCTATATTTTTATTTAGGATATTTCTCTACTGGTTTTCAGTTCAAAAAATTCTCAAAGCAGTCTACATCGAAAAAGGAGAAAAAAGGGTCCATAAATAAAAAAAACACACACGTTTTTTACTTACCTCCGTTTTGCCTCCTGGATCCCACCCCCACCCCCAGCATGCAGCGCAGCCTCTGTTAGTGTGGCTGCATGCTATGGCACAGCAGGGGAAAGGATTGGACTGTAGGGCAATATTATGAACTCCACTCTATAGCTCATGATCAAGGTCCCCACTGTGAATGAATCCCACCACAGGGTTGCATTTTTTTTTGATGGCCTGGCTATCTAAAAACCAACATCAAATATTCCTATCACTGGGCACTCTATTTTTTCTGATGACATTTTTCATGCTTATCTCACTATACCAGAACCAGAAATGTGATGGGGCATTCTTGAAAGTATGGAAATGATGCTCTTTTGGGAGTCCAGGGCTTTAAAAAAAACCTCATGCCTGTCAGGATATCATGGGTAATATAGTCAATTTCTACAGGTTCAGCAGATTTTCAATTCAGTAAACATAGATGCACCAGTTGGATTTCTGCCTTATGCTTCTGTACAAAGCACACTGCTTCCCCCAGTTGCCACCTACTATAGGAAAAGTCCGGTCAGAAATTTTACATGTGTAGCAGCAGGCAAAGCATCTCTTCAGCAATACTTCCTCCCTCCTACATCCAGACCAATGCAAGGGCTGCTTGTCTTGATCAGCGCTTTGAATGGAAGGGGGAGGAATAACCAACAGCTTGAAAGACTGCCTGGTGTTGTGTCCTGTGCCCCACGTTTCCTTGCCTGCCAACGCAGAAAAAGACCTGCTCGCCTCTGCACATTTTGTGATATTTGCTCCCTGCAAGTAGCAAAGAAATCAAGGCACTTTGTGTTGGACTTGGGAAAACTTTGTGACTCTTGCTTCCCCAGACACCCAGCCATCCAATTTGCTCCCATTATTACTCAGTGTCCCTTTATTATTATTATTATTTATTATTATTATTATTATTATTAAATTATGAATAAATAATAATAATTATTATTAAATAATAAAGATTAATTATTATTAACAACATTTATATACCGCTTTTCAACAAAAAGTTCACAAAGCGGTTTACAGACAAAATCAAATGATTAAATGGCTCCCTGCCCCAAAAGGGCTCACAATCTAAAAAAGATGCAGAACCACCACCAGCAAACAGCCACCAGAAAAGACACTGTGCTGAGGTGAAAGAGGGGGCAGTTGCTCTCCCCCTGCTAAATAAAAGATTCCCTCTACAGTACTTTTCATTCTTCTATGTTTACTGAGAAATGCCACTTCAGTTTGCTTTGTTCATTTCCACAGCTCTGTTGACATACTTCTGAAAAACTATTCATGATGATGAATAAATGTAAATTCTGTAAAAAGGTAAAGGGGACCCCTGACAATTAAGTCCAGTCATGTCCGACTCTAGGGTGTGGTGCTCATTCCCATTTCAAAGCCAAAGAGCCAGCGTTGTCCGAAGACGCCTCCGTGGTCATGTGGCCGGCATGACTCTGTATTGGACCCTAAATCCTGGTTAATGAACATTCATTCTGGCCACCAGCCAAGATAGCAACAACTCCGGGGAGGGGGGGGAGTTTCTCCCTCCCCAACAGAGGATACTTCTTTTGTCAACAGTGGCAGTGGTTCTGTTTCTACCAAAGCTAAGATCCAAATGTACTGGGAGTTTAGTTCCCACTCCAGCCACCAAAAATCCCAACAAAACTGCCAGTTTTTCTTTGAGTCATTGCCAAAGGATGCTAACTTGTGGGACATGATTCTGGGATATTTCATCATTTCTCCTTAAAACAAATTTTGATCTAAATTGTGTAATATACAATAACATTTTGCAAAAAAATACCATATCTATTTCTTTGTTTCATTGGAGTATCAGGAAGGACTACTTGCAGCATGAGTAGCAGACTTTGAATTGCCAGATGCATTGCATGAGAGACCCAGAAAATGTTCTTCTCAGTTCTTCCCTAACATGGGGGACAAGCAAGGAACATCAAAGATCTTGAAATGAGGGGCATTCCATTTGGTTTTTTGCTTTAAACTGCAAATTATGAGCTGCACGGTATATTTGTTTTTGTGCAAGACAGAGGGAGTATCGTATCCTTGAAAGAATGTGGAGTTTTCTCAGTTTGAATGACAGAAAGCGACTGAGCAAAGCTGTTGACTGACCTACCTGTTCCGTTTAAATTGGGGATGCAGCAAATACTCACAGACCTTGTCCAAAGACCTTCCTCCTTTCTTGCCATAATTTGCTAATGATCTCTCACCATTTCTTGAAAAAGCTGAAATAGTTTCTGGCAGGAGGTGACACCTATTAAACACTATCTCCCTTCAGTATGGTCCACTCTCTGTACGTCCATAGTGTTCCTAGTGTGCTTAGGGTGTGTCTCTAGCAAGTGATTAGGGAAGCTGCACCTGTTGAATTTCTTCATGGCTGCTGAAATTCGAAGTCAAGGGAAAAGTGGGGGGCACATGCAGCTTAATTCATAAAGCCAGTAGAATACAAGAGACTGGAAAGGTCTTTACTGCTTATGTAGCAGAGAGTGTGAAGTTGCCATCTTTACAGTACATGGTTTTTAGAGCATGGGCAAACGTTGTAATCACCTTGAGCCTGCAATCCTATGCACAGTTACCCAGAGATAAGTAAGCCCTATTTGAGCTCAGTGGAGCCTACTTCTGAGTAGACATGTCTAGGATTGCGCTGTAAGTTTCATCTTAAACAAAAGTTTTCTTTCTTTCTTTCTTTCTTTCTTTCTTTCTTTCTTTCTTTCTTTCTTTCTTTCTTTCTTTCTTTCTTTCTTTCTTTCTTTCTTTCTTTCAGTGTGACCTATCAGCATGTATGCCAGTGGTGCGTGAGGCTTCAGTTTAGGGCAGGCAGGACCCGAGCCAAGAGTGTCGATATTTCAAGTCTGACCTTTGCTGCAATCTGAGTGGTGTTTTCAGCGGGTGATTTTTTGGCTATCTAAAGCAATGACACTGCACCTCTAAACAATATTAACACACAATATTAACACTGCATTTCAGGATCTGCATTTCAGGAACAACATGTCAGATAGGCAGTATATGGTACTCCCACACTTACAATTTCAGCACTGGACTACATTGATGGATTGTCATAAGGACGCTCTGAGATTCAGCCCCCCCACCCCATGCAATACTGTTGCTTTTCATGAAAATTGTTACAAGCCCTGGAGACCAGCCCTCTGGATGACTGGCAAAGTACTTCTCTAGAAGTCGTGGAGGCTGCCCCACCATACCCGTTCCTGTAATTTATCAGATAGATGAGGGGCATCAAGTCATACACCCAACAAAACAATAGCCACTAGGTTAGGCAAAAGTCTTTGGGCAGAAGCGGGACCCAAAACAGAATTCTTCATCTACATTTTCATAGTGCAACTTTGGGGTTCATTGGAGGTAAAAAGCTTTCCCCCCCTTCCAAATTGCACTAAATTTGCACACGACCACATTTGCACATTCTCTCTCTCTTGTAAATGTTGCTGAAGAGAGCAGGATCTTGATCTTATCAAAAACATAAGAACATAAGAAGAGCCCTGCTGGATCAGGCCACAAGCCCATCTAGTCTAGCTTCCTGTATCTCATAGTGGACCACCAGATGCCTCAGGGAGCACACAAGACAACAAGATATCTGCATCCAGTCGCCACTCCCTTGCATCTGGCATTAAGAGATAGCCTACTACTAAAACCAAGAAGCTTGTAACCTGTGATGGACTTTTTGTCCATAAATCTGTTCAATCCCCTTAGGCATCAAGGCCAAGTTCCATTACCACATCCCGTGGCAAGGAGTTCCACAGATTAATTACACACTGGGTAAAGAAATATTTTCTTTTGTCTGTTCTTAGTGGATGGCCCCTAGTTCTGGTGTACTAAGCAGAGTAGCGAGTGAAAAAAACATTGAAAAAAACATGAGAAATTCATCTGTCATTTGCAGAGGAGCAACATCTGGGGGTGAGGGTTGCTCTCCTTCCCTCCTACTTGCTTGCCATAATTTTGCTAATTATCACCATTGCTTGAAGAAGCTCAATGGTTTCCTGGAAGGTGACGCCAGTTCAAGCCTATCCCTTTCTGAGCCCAATCCTATACATGTCTACTCAGTAGTAAGTCTCATTATAGTCAACGGGGCTTACTCCAAGGTAAGTATGGATAGGAATGCAGCCTCATAGCCCTCCCCCCCCCCAGCCTTCATCTTCATCGTGGTTTCCATTTCCATACCTCGGTAAAGTTGAAAGCACAGCTCCATCCAGCAGGAAGCTCAGTGTAAATTCTGTGTCAGTATCAGGTGGGAGTCTGCCGTTGTCTCCTGTGTCTTGGGGTGGCACTCTGCTGTGGTGTTGCTGGTCATGGGGTGGGAAGAATGAGAGGGCACGGCTGAGTATCAAAATCTTGAAGTTAAGTATTCGGTGGCATAGCCATTGGAACTGTGTCCCTCAAGAACAGTTTCATTATCCGCCAAAACAACAACATCTCTTTGGAGACAGGTGACCTCACCCTGTGAGTGACAGCTAAACACAGGCAATAATTTCAGTAGGTAGCTGTTCTTTTCCAGAATTTGGTACTTGCAAATCCTAGATCAGGGGTTCTCAACCAGTGCTACTAGTACCACCAGTGGTATGTCGGCTGACTGCAGGTGGTACTTGTGGACCACTGGACTGCTAGAACCCCGCTCCGACATGTCACTTTTGGTGGTGCACTTTTGCTCCCGAGAGGTTCCTGCTTTTGGCCGAGCCTCTCGGAAACGCTGTGAAGAGCCCTCCCACCTACTCAGAGCCTCCTACCTGAATTTTCTGGCTCCAAAAACCTGAAAACCCAGAAGTAACTGGTGATGATGTCATCACCAGTCACGTGGTACGCAGCAGGAGAGTGGTGCCGGAGGTGGTACTCGGCCAGGAAGAGGTTGAGAACCCCTGTCCTAGATCGTTTGGAACATCCCAAGGAATGCAGTGTGTTAGGGAGGAGGTTCTAAGGCAATGTGGAGATGTGATAGAAGAATATTCCATTCAAAATGCTGCAGTCGTGCTGTCCAGCAGAACCAGGTCCCAAGGGAGGAAAGTTCCTCCACATGAACTTGTATATACCATGACTCAATGCACAGGAAACATGAGCACGTCATGGAGAAATATTGGCAAGAACCCTTTTCCCTGGCATGTTGTCTCTCATGGGACTGTGTTACCACAAATGGTGTGGGACATATATAATAATACTCAGATGTGTACCTGTGAGAACTCGTCGGGTACCGGTTCGGGGAGAGGGGTGTAGAATGGGAGGTCCTCCTCCTCGTCGACCTCCAGGGCCGCTGTTCCTAGGTTCACCCAAGGCTCGAAGGAGAACAAGGGGAGGGGAGGAGCTGATGTCTGGTAAAGCCGAGGTTCCCTATGGCCTCAGGTGTTCTAGAGGGCGGGGGTTGAAGCACAACTCAAGCCGCCTCTCCAGCGAGTCGTCTGTTCCCTGGCCCCTAAGCAGCCGCCTGCTTCGGAGCCTCCCGGCCGACTGCCTCATCATCGGCCGGAACTCTCTTTATATAGCCCAGGCTCCCTCCGCCCCGCCTCCCGGTTTGACGGACAGGCGGCAAGGCCAATGGGAGGCCCCCCTTCTGGGAGTGTCCCTCCTTGCCGCCTGCCCGACCGTCGGGCCCGCCTGGGGTTGTCTACAGGCCGCCGCGGGAGCGACGGCCCGTCCTGGGGTCCCGAGAGACCGCGTCGGCTGTCTCCCACGGGGCCTCCGGAGGCCTCGGCTGCACCCGGGGTGTGCGCCATTGCTTGGAGCGTTGGTGCTCCGTCGCCTGGTGAGTCCGGCTGGGGCGAAGTCGGGCCGCCGAGCGACGGCCGGGGCGGGGAGAGTACGGGCGAGCCGGAGCTCCCCGTACAGTACCCCAAGACATGTTTGCTTAAGGGACCTTTGACCATTGGTCATGGCACACCCACCTCCCAGACTGATGCCATGAAATGGTGGGCGGGGTAGAATATAAATTGTTTAATTAAATATTTTAATGTGTTTATTAATTATTTTAACGTGTTTATATTATTTTAATATGTTGTAAGCCGCCTTGAGTGCCCTCGGGAGAAAGGCAGGCTACAAATTCTTTAAATAAATAAAATAAATAAGAATTCAGACCCATTGGACCAAAATAAGAATCGTATTGAGATGATTCGCTACATTCAAAAAGAAAGGGAGAAATAGCAATAAAATACACAGCTACTCATCACTATATGCAATTAACTAATTGTTGTTGCTCAAGGCCTACATGAGAAAGGGATAATAGCATTATATGGGGAAGAAGAGGACACTAAGGAGGGAGATAATCCATGGATGCAAAGTAGGACTTCCCCTAAAGTGAGTGAGAAGGATAGAAGGAAATCCTAAGGGGGGGGGCAGAGAAACAAGAAGGTCGGCTGGGATCTCAGGGCAAGACTCTGGTTGGTTAGTTATGATAAAGAGGAGAGGAGGAGCTATCGGCATGGATCGGTTGGAACTATCATGGTTGAGGAGGTTGCTCCAGGTCATTCAGCCTTCCTGACGGACAACACAATCCACCATAAAAATCGAATGGCGGAATGTGTGCTCCGCCATTCAAAAGTGTCGCAAACGTGCCGAAAGCACGTTTGTGACTACTTGCGAGTAAGGGCTGCTGGTGCGAGGCTGGCAGCCCTCACTCCGGTGCCGGATCGTCCCTGTGGTCACTGAGAAAGGTAAGGGATGCACTGGTAGGCACAGGAGCGGTCTGGGCAGCGAGGGAGGGCAGCCATTGGCCGAGCTGGCCTGGGAGGGGGCGGGGATGGCGGCCGCCATATCCTCGTCCCCTTCCAGGATGGTGCGGCCATTACACGGCCTCCTTGGACGTACGCCATCTCGATAGCTGGCAGAAATCCGAGGAGCCCCATTGGGTCCTCCTCATGCTACACTGGAGAAGGGGACGAATGTCACCTTCCCCCAAGGAGACCTCCGGGCCGCTCACGATCGGCCCGGAACCGCGATAGAATCCAGCAAATCCTTAGTCAGGATTGTGCTCTGAGTGTTCAATGTCCAGAATGGGGTGTAGAGCTCATGGAGATAATATTCAAACTTCTGGACCTTAATGCTTCAGAAAACCGGAGGTTTCTTGGGGGTGGGGGAGGGTAAGCCAAAGGGGAAAAAAATCATTTCTGAGTCTCAAGATAAAGAGCTTACAAGGTCTTGCTGCAAGAAATGAACTTTTAGAGCAAAATCTGGGTCCAGCGTCACCTTTGTTTTATACGTGGCAGGTCAAATGAAACCTGCATCCTGGCCTGGATGGCAGGACCCATGAGATGGGGGTAAAGGAGGTAAATTGTGCCCGGGCCGAGGGTCAAAAAGGGGCCCAGGAGCCAAAGGAGGGGGCTCAAAAATTTACTGTGATCTCAGCTGGCCTCATAGAGAGTGAAAGACGGAGGCTGGGCTAACCAGGAGTTCAGTTCCACTGGGCAGGTAGACCTGGGCACCACATCAGGAAGCCTGGTCGACCTGGGCTCCAGAGACTTCTCCAGTCATTGCTGTCCTCCTCCTGCACCATTTTGCCCTCTCCCTCTTTGAGAAAGGGCCCAAAAGAAACTTTGTACCTCCTGATAAAATTCCTCTCAAAGGCCCTGATGGATGGTCAATGCTTAGTTGAAGATAGCCCTCACAACTGATTGGCAGCTGCTTTCTCCCCCATGAACCTCCATTAGACCAGCATCAGAGGTCCAAACTGAGAGGAGTTCATGTGAGTCATGTTGTTAAAAAGACCATGGAATCTTCTTATGGAAGTGTTATCTAGATTGTGCACGATGTGCCTGCGGAGAAAGGCTTGCCTGGTCTCCTCATTGCTCGCCTCTCAGGAAGGGGTGAAGACACCGTTGTTTTAGCAGACCTTTTCTACTGTTTAGTTTCATACCTGCCATAGTTTTTGGTTTGGACTTTTTAATTGCTGTTCTTTATTTGTTATTCGTTAACAAACTTCTGTTCTTTGATTGCTATTCTTTCAACATGGCATTGTTAGCCCCGTGGAGAGTCTTTGGTCTGAATGAATAAAAATATTGCAAGAAATAAATACTACAACTAAAAAGTTTAAATTAATAAATATTTACTTATTCACTTTTCTCATGAAGCCTCTGCACATTCCTCTTGTCCAAAGATCCTCTTGTAACAAAGTCTGAGCATATATCATTGAAATAACCATATATTCTTTTCCTTTCACCCCCCCCCTCCATTTCCTGCACCTTCCTCTGTAGTGTCCACAGTGTTAATATTCTCAATGGCAAGGCACTGGAGAAAGGGACCTTTCCTATTCACCACCATCACCACCACCACCAGACTTTCCAACATTATCTGTTTCTATATATTCCATTTTAACTGGCCTGTGCTTTTTATTCTGGTTCTTCAGCCAAGAAATGAACTTCTAAGTAGTGATGTCTGATTGCCAGGAAATCAAGATGCTCTTTCCTGACCTTTAGCTCATCTTATCCTTTGGGCATTCTGATACAGCAATATCTTCTCTCTTATATCTTCTCTCTCTCTCTCTCTCTCTCTCTCTCTCTCTCTCTCTCTCTCTCTCTCTCTCTCTCTCTCTCTCTCTCTTTCTGTGTGTGTGTGTGTGTGTGTGTGTGTGTGTGTGTGTGTGTGTGTGTGTGTGTGTGTGTGTATATATAAAACATAAAAACAATACATATTCCGTAAGGTTATAGCAAGCGTGAAGCAATACATCCTACAAGCACACCACTATTTTCTACATATAATATCGAACTAAGCCAAAATATCACCCACATTCTATTCATTAAATCCGCATATCATCACTTCGTTCTCTCTCTCTCTCTCTCTTAAAAAATCAATAAATGGTTTCCAATTATTCACAAAAAAATTACGGTAACTGACGGTTACGGTTTTCCTTAATTAAAATTGTAAGTTTATCCATTTCAGCATAATCCAAAACTTTCAACCACCAATCTTCCAGCGAAGTTATCTCTGAATTCTTCCAATATTGTGCGTATAAAATTCTTGCAGCACTTATCATATATAAAAACAAAGTTTGAAATTTTTCGCCTACATGATCATCCCTCATATCCAACAAAAAGGTTTCTGGTTTTATTTGAACCTTAATCTTTAAAATCAACTGTATCTGTTTATACAGCAATATCATATCTGTTTATACAGCAATATCAAAGACTTGAGATGCCCTCTTGCTCAGCTGTATGTATCTTTTTTAGTGTGATTTGCTTCAACTTTTTGTTTCTTCTCACATTTATACTGTCACCTTTCTCCTCAGCCATTTCTCCATTCTCCTCAGCAACCTGCCCAGTGCCTTCTTCACCTGGTCATTCCTCAGGCAGTAGATCAGAGGGTTGAGAAAAGGTGTAATTGCAGTGTAGAAGACCGTTACTGCCTTAGTGACCTCTGACTGACTTTCTCCACCTGGGGTTATGTACACTGCAGCCAGTGGGCCATAGAAAAGCGTAAACACTGCCATATGGAGGGAAATGGTGGATAAGGCCTTCCTACGACTTCCCTGGTTTGAGGTATTCATCAGGGTAATAACCACAACACTGTAGGACAGCACAACAAAGAAGGCATTGCCTATCATCACACCATTCATGAAACACTGTGTGATGACAGGAACATTTCCGAGTGGGGGGCAAGCCAGTGAGAGAAGGGGCCCAGAATCACACAAAAAATGGTCAATGACGTTGGGCCCGCAGAAGGACAACTGGGAAGTCAAAATCACTGGAGTAGAGTACCACAGGAAGCCAATGACCCAACAAGAAGCCACCAAGGCATAGCAAGATGTGGGGGACATAATTTGTGGGTAGCGCAGTGGGTGACAGATGGCCAAGTACCGATCCAGGGCCATGGCTGAGAGTAAGAAACTTTCAGTGCTTCCAAGAGAAAAGAAGAAAAAGAACTGGAGGAAGCAGTTATGGAAAGAGATGATCCCATGTGGGGATGCCAGATCAAAGATCATGCGGGGCACAGTGGCAGTTACATAGCACATGTCCAGCCAGGAGAAATTGCTCAGTAGGATGTACATGGGAAGCTTGGCCAACTGGGTGTCTAGAAGCACCAGTGCGACGATGGTGATGTTCTCAGCCAAAGTGAGGATGTAGAGAATGGAGAAAAAGATGAGGAGCAGGAACCGCGACTGCTGATCAACTCCGAAGCCCAGCAAAATGAATTCCTGCACTCTGGACCCATTGGCCAACTCCATCTGGAATGAGAGGAACCCTGGATGCCATTATCTGGGGTAGATTTGATGATAAACACAGACCCACACATGCACACACAGACATACACACAAATTAAGAACATAAGAAGAGCCTGGCTGCTGGATCAGGCCAAAAGCCCATCTAGTCCAGCTTCTTGTGTCACACAGTGGCCCCACCAGATGCCTCAGGAAGCACACGAGACAACAAGATACCTGTGTCCAGTCGCCACTCCCTTGCACCTGGCACAGAGAAAACCCACTTCTAAAAAAAAAAAACCCCAGGAGGTTGCTTATGGCTTGTAACCTGTGATGGTCTTTTCCTCCATGAATTAAATATGTATTTTATTTTAGCCAAATATGAATTTCATAATCAAAATGTTTTTCCTCTCTCTTCGTTGCTGCATCAGACAAACACTTGGAAAGGTTCTGAACATAGGCCATTTTTTTTTCATTCTTATGCTGTGGATAAGATTCTGCATGCATGACAGGCAAGAACGTGCCTAAAATCGCCCACTGAGATCATGACAGAGTTGACATTAGAACCAAGGTGTTTCCACCTCAGAGTTCAATCTATGTTGCCACAGGATAACGGGCAGGGAGGCTGCATTTGGTGCTTTGCCTCAGGCACCCCATGGTCTTGGGCTGCTGCCAACGAATGCCTTCATGACAGTAGCAGGCCTACAACTCCCGTGGGGGGGGCATCACCACGACACCCCCACAGGATATCATACGCCCCCATGGATGCTACACGGGTGTGTGATGTCACCGCCGTGCACTGCCGTGGCACGGAAACACCCCCCGGTGCTTTTCGGCCCCTTTTTGGAGCCAAATGGCACCTGGGGGGCGGGAGGGCCAAACGTGCAGCCGAGAACGGCTGCACAAGAAGGAGCGAGCGGCAGAGGAGGCAACAGATTCAGCGACAGGTACCCCCCCCCCGTGACCAGCCGCTTGGGGCCCAGCCCCACCGCCCCCACCATAATGACACCTCTGCTTCATGATTAGATCAGAAGTTATGATGAAATAACTTCCTTTGACTTTCCTGACTTTTATCCAGGGATTATGCAGTAGTGCAACTCCAGGAGCAGTGGCGTCATCAGCAGGAGCACCTAAGTGCTAAATTTGACATTTTTTTCAAAGGACTTTCTCCCAAAAGAAGCATCAGACTTAGCGGGAGGTAAATTTGCCGAGGGTCATATATGTTACAGTCTAGGGCAGGGGTTCTCAAGCTGTGGTACGAGTACCCCTAGGGGTACGTGGACCAATGGCAGGGAGTACGCCAGAGCCTGCTCCTTATCAGCATCAATCAGTTGTTAATTAGAACTTAAATGCAATCCTGTCTGTCTGTCTGTCTGTCTGTCTGACTCTCTCTCTCTCTCTCTCTCTCTCTCTCTCTCTCTCTCTCTCTCTCTCTCACACACATACACACACACACACACACACACACACACACACACACACGAGTTAAGTAAGACTTTTTCACATTTAAAATTGTTTTAGTACTTTTTATTTAATGATTAATTAGCTAATTAATTGATTGAATCCAATTAATTCACAATTAATTAGCAGGGGGTACGTCAGAAAATTGGACCATGATAGGGGCTACCTGGGCCTCCAAAGGTTGAGAACCCCTGGTCTAGGGCTAGGCCATCTCCTTTCCCAAGGGCTATCTGAGAGACAGTGGTACAGTCATGTTACTTTAAGGGTGCAATCCTATGTTAACTTGGGACTACGGCAACTCACTGAATTCCTCTGTTGCTCCTGAATTCTCCTCTTCCTTGAGAAGGACGCTCAGGATGAGGCTTCCATGGGTGTCCCAGTCAGTCTTTCCTTCAGGCTTCACCAAAGGAATATGACGGCGTCCTTCCTTCCCAACCTGTTCCCGGGGTCCAGTGCTACTCTGTTAAGGTGCTTCAGGCAGATAGATGCCATGTATTTAACCCAGATGCTGATATCACAAACATCAAATACTGTACACATCAGTATTGGGGATATGTGAATGTTTCTAAATGCTAAACAAAGGATTGCCAAACCAACAAGGGAAGTATAATTCTCTGGAGGAGCATCTGCTGGTGGAAATGGACAATCTCAACCTGCAAGAGGGAACTATATCAGGGCTGGGAGCTCTAGGTGTAGGATGGGGGGGGGGAGGGATGTCTTTGAAAGCACTTGGAGTTGTTGAGGTCGGAGTGGGAGAAAGCAGCTCATCACAATCTTTGGCGTAACAATGACTTCAGTTGCCCTCAGGGATGCAGTTGCAAACATGGACTCTCCCCACATCCCCGCACCCTTCTGGCTATCAGTTTTAGGATGTATCCCAACTTCTAGTAGAGGCAGATTATACCTCTTGAGGGGAAGGTGACAGTCATGTGCACCTTTCGTTCCTTCTCACCCTTCTTTCCTGTGCCTTGTCATTGCTCCTGTTTCTCAGATGCACTTTAATTGCTGCTCCATCCAGGGAAAGCTGACTGTAAGGAGAGTAAGTCTTCTTTCCTTTCCTTTCCTTTCCTTTCAGGAGTGCTTGTCAGTGGCACTGGTGGGTTTTGTGGTCCAGTGGGTGAGAGAATAGGAAAAGCTGTCTGGGAACCAAGGCTTGAACTGTGGTGCTAAATATTGGGTGGCCTTTGGGAACGAACGTGTCCCTGAAGGACAATATCGTTATCCACCAAACAGCATCCCTTTAGAGACAGGCTGCTTCCCTTGTGTTGCCAAAACACAGGCGACTTCCTCACTTAATTGTTGTTTTTCTGGTTTCGGTGTTTGCTAACCATGAACGTTTTGAGAAAACCGAGAGGTGCTATGCATTAGGGAGGAGGTTCTGTGATGGCTTGGAAATGTGACAGAAGAAACTTCCATTCCAAAATACTATTTCATGCTCTACTTCAGAAACTACTATGTGGGAGGGCTGGAGGTGCTCCCAGAAGATCATATCCCTGCACTCAGAAACCTAGCATGTCAAGGAGAAAACTTGGGGAGGCCCATTTTCCTTGCATGCTGCCTGTCACAGGTCTGAATTTTGAAATCCTGTTTTGTTGCTGGGCCTGGTTTTGTACCCCACACAGACATGGACTCAAGCCCTGGGCTGAGCTCATTCTTCCCCTCTCCTGCCCACCTGTGTTATTCAAAGATTGCCAGCAGTTGAGAGGAGAGATTAAAAATACTGCAAAAACCAAATATTACAACACAAAATGTAAATTGCCAAAGACTTATTCATTCACATTTCCGATGAAGCTTCTGCAGAACCCTCTGGTCAATATATCCTATTGGAACAAAGTCTGAAATAATCAGAACTTCTTCTTATGTTACCCCACCCCATTTCCCTCGCCTTCCCCTGTTGTCTTCCCAATACTGGTATTCTCGATGGTAAGGCCCTTGGGAAAGGGAACTGCCTTTGTTGTTGTTGTTGTCGTTGTTGATCTCCAACAGTATCCGTCAGCCTACATTCCATTTTAACTTGCCTATGCTTTTTATTCTGGCTCTCAAAGCAAGATATGCACTTCCGTGTGGTGGTGTTTTCACAGTAGGGCTGCTATGGCTGGACCACAAGAGATGAGATGCAAGCCCAGCTCAGAATCTTTTCTAAGATGGTCTTGGTGACTGCCCCAGTACCCATGTCAGAACACAAATGCCAATATTTTGAAAGCTTTATTTTGATTAGGAAAAGCATAGAATGAATTAATGCCACGGAATCGCCATATTAATTTGCTAATTTCATCACTGTCCAAACATACTCATGCAAGGACACGATCAGGGTGGGCAGTTCTGGTGTACTTCAGCCTGTGAGATGGGAATTATCTTGCATGCATTCGCCCCATCATCTGACAAACTGTTTTCTTGGGTCTTTTTTAACCCACTTCATTGGCTCTTGTTTTCTTACTTCTTGCATCACTTCTCTATCCTCTGGTGCCATCAACCTGCCAAATCTGGTTGAATGAAGTATGTCTTGCCTCTCTCTCTCTCTCTCTCTCTCTCTCTCTCTCTCTCTCTCTCTCTCTCTGACGGGATAGTTGCATATTTTCATTTTTCAGAACATAAGAACATCAGAAGAGCCCTGCTGGATCAGGCCAAAGGCCCATCTAGTCCAGCTCCCTGTATCACACAGTGGCCCCACCAGATGCCTCAGGGAGCACAAGACAACAAGATACTCGTATCCTGTCACCACTCCCTTGCACCTGGCACAAAGAAAATCTACTCCTGCAACCAGGAGGTTGCTTATCCCCATCATGGCTTGTAAGCTGTGATGGACTTTTCCTCCATAAATCTGTCCAATCCCCTTTTAAAGGCATCCAGGCCAGATGCCATCATCACCTCCTGTGGCAAGGAGTTCCACAAACTAATTACACGCTGGGTAAAGAAATACTTTCTTTTGTCTGTTTTAATACTCCCTCCGCTCAATTTTAGTGGATGTCCCCTAGTTCTAGTGTTGTGTGAGAGGGAAAAGAACTTCTCTCCCTCCACTCTCTCCATCCCATACATAATTTTATACGTCTCAATCATGTCCCCCCTCAGGCTCCTTTTTTCTAGTCTGAAGAGGCCCAAACGCTGTAGCCTTTCCTCATAAGACGCTTTCCTCATAAAAACAGAGAAATGGTTGAGGAGAAAGGTGACAGTGTAAAGCAGCAGGACGCTGTAGCCTTTCCTCATTTTTCTTTCTTCTCTCCTTCCCACTTTTCATACAGACACCTTTCTCAACTTCCCTTTCTCCCTTGACTTCAACAACCTGCTCACTGCCTCCTTCACCTGGTCGTTCCTTAGACAGTAGATCAGGGGATTGAGAAAGGGTGTGATGGCTGTGTAGAAGATGGTTACCACTTTTGTGACCTCTGACTGTCCTTCTCCACCGGGAGCTAAGTACATCGCTACCACTGAGCCATAAAAAACTGTCACTACCAACAGATGGACAGATATGGTGGAAAAGGCCTTTCTACGACTGCCTTGAGTAGAGATTTTCATCAGGGTGACAGTCACAATGCTATAGGACATACCAACAAAGCAGATGTTGCCTATTATCAAAGTGTTCGTGAAAATCTCCATGGTACGGGGAGCATTTCCTAGGGGAGGGCAGGCCAGGGACAGTATTGGCCCAGGATCGCACACAAAGTGGTCAATGATGTTGGAACCACAGAAGGACAAATTGGAGATCAAAGTCACCGGGATAGCATTCCACATGAAGCCAAAGACCCAACAAGCAACCACCAGGGTGTAGCAGGAACCATGGGACATTATTTGTGGGTATCTCAGAGGGTGACAAATAGCCAAGTACCGATCCAAAGCCATGGCTGAGAGGAAGAGACATTCAGTGGCACCAAGTGAGAAGAAGACATAGAACTGGAAGAAGCAGGCGTGGAAGGAGATGACCCCACGAGGCAAAGGCAGGTCATAGAGCATGCGGGGCACAGTGGCAGTCACATAACACATCTCCAGCCAGGAGAAGTTGCTCAGGAGGATGTACATGGGAAGATGGGCCAACTGGGTGTCTAGAAGCACCAGTGCGATGATGGTGATGTTCTCAGCCAAAGTGAGGATGTAGAGAATGGTGAAGAAGACGAGGAGCAGGATCCGCTTCTGTTGCATCACTCCAAAGCCCAGCAAAATGAATTCCTGAACTGAGGTCTCATTAGCCATCTCCACCTGGAATCAGATAAACCCTGAAGGGTCTTCCTTGGAAAGTTTCAATTGTACATTGAGGCACACACTGAATTGTTACACTGTGTTTTTTATTCTGACTATAAATCGCACAGTTTAGATCAGGGGTGGTCAACCTTCCACTATTAGAGCCTCTGAGTTCTTAAGAGTTATGTAGAAGACAGAATCTTAGCAGCTGCAATTGCTGATGGTGCTGCTAAAGCAGCTGCACCTGCTGAAATGCCCTCACCTATACAACTGTTAAAGGTCCAGGAGCATTCGTGTTGAAAGGTTGGCCACCCCTGGTTTAGGTAATTCCCCAGTATTCAATACACTTCACGTAATGTGATCAGAGTAATTCTTACAAAGAGTCTGTGAGGTAAACTGTTATTATCAACTCCAGGGCCGGCCTTAGGAGCTATGGAGCCCCATTAGAAGCATAGCGTCATGATGTAACGCCATAACGTCATAGCATCATGTGATTCCTGGGTCCTCCCAAAGGAGGAGATGGGCCAGCGATCTGCTGCCCTTTGGCTCAGAGCGCCACCGTTTTTTTCACTGCACTCTGAGCTGAAGGTCAGCTCATCGCTGCCCCTCCTCCTTGCGCCACCCCTCCTCCTCATAATAGGCTGCCCTTGCTCGGAGCACAGCGATCAGTGAAAAGGCCTCCATGCACGGCAGACCTCCTTGCATTCTTGCAGCTGCTGGGTTTGTCCGGCAGCTGCAGGAGGACAGTGTGCTCACCATTGTTGGGGCCCCCCACAAGCACGGGGCTCGTTTGGAGCAAATCGGTCCAATTGGCCTAAAGCCGGCACTGATCCAACTCCATACTCTAGTTATGTATCGGAGTGAGGGAGAGATCACCTTGTCTAAAACCGCCCAGTAACAAGCTGAGATTTGAATCAGTGACTTTCATCTTGTTGCTCAAGTTGGGATACCACAGGAAGAAAGGTTTGGAGATTATAAAATGGAAATTCTCTAGTGCTTTTTCCTTCTGCAAAACACACTGGTTGCCTCAGAACATTGACAAAAAGGTTTATGAAGCAAAATGTCTCCTTCCAAACCTCCCCTCTTTTGAGCTCTTCCCGAAGCAGGGTAAAGAGATTCTCCAAACATCAGAAGGATATCATGTGCCATGAGATCTCACTGATGAAACTTTTCTGATTGTTTCAGATTATTAGAAAAATATTACCTAAAACAAGAAGTCGTTGTGTCCCCCCCCCCCGCCGCCAGTGTCCATAGAATTAACATTGTTCAGCATTGTTGAATCAGATGATGAAAGAGCTTCATTTGACATCTCTTCCTTGGTTACACATTTTCACCAAAGTAGAATTGGGGTGGTTGTGTCTGCAACCTTTTCAAACCCTTAATTTTTTTCCTGACCCCCAAAGCAGCTTGCTTCATAAACTCAGTATGCTGCATGCTCCCTGTCTACAGCACATGTTTGCTTCTGCCTCTTGTGATTATTACCAGGGGCGTCGCCTGATGTGGGGCCCTGGGGCGGGGCGCAAGGGCGGAGGGCCTCTGGAGGGGCGGGAGAGGGCCTCTGGAGGGGCGGGAGACATCTTAGGTTTCGGGGTTTTTTTTGGCTTGTTTTCCGTTTTTTTCTGGGTTTTTTAAAAGGTTTTTTAGGGGTAACGGGGCTTCTAAGTGTATATGTCTGCTTTGCGCCACTTATCTTGTTTATAGGGGCCTCCAGCGACGATCTCCTCCACCGACGATCTCTTCCAGGGGCGCAGATCGCTCCTCTGCCGCCCCTGGCGCGAACTCTGTAAGCTCCGCAGCGTTACAGAGTTCACGCATGCGCATAGCAAACAGCCATCACGCGACTGTGTACTCAGGGTTTGAATGCAGCCCCCCCCATTGAATAAAAACATGGACAAGGTGACTCTTTCTGCCAGAGAAAACTTATTATTATCCGCGGTTACAGAAGCCTGTAACAGGCTTCTTATCCGCGGTTACAGAAGCCTATCTGCGGTCCGATTATCCGTGGTTACAGAAGCCAAGATCAAATCATGCTGAGACAACACTCCCCTCCCCACATCCTCCCAAAAACGTCTTCACAACTTCCAGCTTCATTGCAAAAGAGTGCTCTTCATCCAGGAAGAAGGGAAAGGTAAGGTTAGTGTATGGTTTTGGAATGTTTTATAATATTCTCTAAATGTTTCACCATTTTATTTTAAGTGTTGTCATATTTGATCATATTTAACAATAATATCTCATCCATTTCTGTTTTTTTTTTTCTATTTTAGCTGTCAGGTGAGTGATCATCAAGAAGAGTTGTGAGAGGTTAATGACTAGGTTTCAGTTACTCCAACATGCATTGAACGAGAGGGACACAAAAAGTTCTCAGCTCTGTTCAAGGACGAAGAAAAAGCTGGACTACCAAACATCTTGAAAGGAGGGCAAAGTTGACTTTCTGCCAAAAGAAGAAAGTAAACATTTTATGGAGAGTTCTATGTACAAGATGGGGTTGTCTTCAAAGTATTTGGAGTCTGTAAAGTCTGAGATAAAATGGCTAAAAAATCTTTGACAACTGTTCATTAAGTTAAAATAAGAACTGCAATTGAGAATCACAGACACTACCCACAATTCCTCCTTCCCACTCATTGGTCTCCATCTGGCCATAATTCATTAAACATCTATCAAAATAGAAGTAGAAATGGAAACACCCCTGTTTTTGCGGGGTGGGTGGGTGGGTGGGTAGAGGTGGCGGAAGGAGGCATCTATTCAAATCCTTCGTTCTATGGCTCTCACCTGTTTCTGTACCTCAGTAACACTTCAAGTGGTGCTCCATTGAGGAGAAAGCTCACCACAAAGGTTATGCCCCCAGGAGCCAGCGGGAAGCCTGTTCTTTCCTTTTCTTTCAGTAATGCTCATTGGTAGGCTGTGTGTTCTGCTGAGTTGGAAGATCGAAGAACTGGGCCTGCCTGAGAACCACGAGTTGAGTGCTGGTGTTAAATATCTAGGGGCTTTGGGGAATGTATCCCTGAAGGATAACATCATTATCCACCCAAACAACACTGCTTTTGAGACAAATTGCCTCCTCCAAATGCGGGTGATTTCCACAGGTAATTGTTGTTTTACTGAGTTCTGTGTTTTCTAAACCTAGACCATTTGAAGGATCCCAAAGGATGCCTTAGTGAGGAGTATGAAGGTGAGACAGAACACACCGTTCAAAATTTGAAGGATCCCAAAGGATGCCTTAGTGAGGAGTATGAAGGTGAGACAGAACACACCGTTCAAAATACTGTGGTCGTGCTATCCTGCGGAAACAACTTCTGAGGATGGAAGATGTTCTCATGGGATCACAAGAGGCTTTTCTGTACACAGAAAACTAGCATGTTAGTGAGAAAGCTTTGCAAGAGTTCTCTGATACATTACTTCTTGTAAGAACCTAAGAAATCCCGATTCCCCGTTGGGTCTGAAGAAGATTCTAAGGAGATACAGGTCCAAGCCTTCTCTTCTTTCCATCTCTTAGCCCAATTATGATCTCCAAAAACAGTCAGCATTTGGGCAACATCATCTCCTCCTCTCATGGAAGCAACTTATCTCTGATTTCTATATTGGGGCTTGTTCCCAATGAATCTAAATGCAATCAGTGTATGGGGGGGCAGAGGGGGAATGTTACTGCAGTGTGGCTTGCCTTGCCAAAGTGAAACTGCTTAAAGATGCAGTACATGTACCTTGTAGTGGGTGGGTCCTCACCCTCCTTGCACTCCTCCCTCAGGTAGGCTGCAATCCTATACACACTTTCCTGGGAGAAAGTCCCATTGAACACAGTGGGGCTTACTTCTGAGTAGACATGCATAGGCTTGGACTCATAGTGTGGGTTCCTCCTTGGAGGAGGCAGCAGCTACTGTCTGTTCGATCTTTTGGGCATTTCCCATCCTAACTCCAGCTGCAGATCATCTGCTGATAATTCTCCTAACCTCTCCCAGGCTGTTTGGGCAAAACAAGCAAAGAACAACAACAAAAACACATTTTAATAAATTAATTAATACAAGAATATGTACTTCAAGATGTTTTCCGACCTCATTTAACTTTTCAAGTTAACCGGCTTGTGCCTTTTATTATTGTCCATAAAGGAAGAAATGAACTTTCTCGTATGAGCTAATTGTGATCAGGTGACCAACAAGCTCCTGTCTGTCCCAGGTATGTTTTGGGACATCAAGACAGGGCAATTAAAAAGCACGTAGGAGGAAGCGGTGACCCTCATGTCCATCCATGGATCTCTCTCTGATGGGATGGTTGCTTGTTTGGGTCAGTTTTCATCATTCTCTCCTCCCCTCTTCTTACACCACCACCCTTCTCCTCAGCCACTTCTCCGTTCTCCTCAGCAACCTTCCCAGAGCCTCCTTCACCTGATCATTCCTCAGACAGTAGATCAGGGGGTTGAGAAAGGGCGTAATGGCAGTGTAGAAAAGCGTTACTGCCTTAGTGACTTCTGACTGACTTTCTCCACCTGGGGTTAAGTACATCCCTGCCACTGAGCCATAGAAAAGTGTCACCACTGTCACATGAAAAGATATGGTGGAGCAGGCCTTCCTGCGACTGCCTTGATTTGAGGTTTTCATCAAGGTGACAATCACAATGGTGTAGGATAGCACAACGAAGAAACCATTGCCAATAATCAGAGCATTCAGGCAAATCTGACTGATGAGGGGAGCATTTCCTAGCGGAGGGCAGGCCAGGGACAATATTGGCCCAGGATCGCACAGAAAATGGTCAATGACGTTGCGGCCAATAAAGGACAACTTGGAGATCAAAATGGCTGGGATGAGATACCACAGGAAGCCAAGGACCCAGCAAGTAGCCACCAGGATGTAGCAGGAATTCTGGGACATAATCTGTGGGTAGCGCAGGGGGTGGCAGATGGCCAGGTACCGATCCAAGGCCATGGCTGAGAGGAAGAAGCATTCAGTGCTGCCGAGAGAGAAGAAGACATAGAACTGGAGGAAGCAGGCACGGAAGGAGATGGTTCCATGAGGGGATGGCAAATCAAAGAGCATGCGGGGCACAGTGGTGGAGACATAACACATCTCTAGCCAAGAGAAGTTGCTCAGTAGGATGTACATGGGGAGCCGAGCCAAGTGGGTGTCCACAAGCACCAGTGCGATGATGGTGATGTTCTCAGCCAAAGTGAGGATGTAGAGAATGGTGAAGAAGACGAGGAGCAGGAACCGTTTCTGCTGTGTGACACCAAAGCCCAGCAAGACGAATTCGTGTACTACAGTCCCATTGGCCAACTCCATCTGGAATCAGAACAGAATTGTTGATCACATACCGCAAGGACGTATTATCTGCCCATGTTTCCACTGAAAGACAGCAAAGGTGGCATGCATTTCAGGGGTGATTCAGGGGGCAATCCACCCTTCCCCTCATGTTTCAGACTGCATGGGCTTTTCCTGCTGAGGCCCCTGGAAGAGAGAAGGGAGAATCTGGCAACGTTTTCCTCCTCTTTCCCATTCTGTAAATTTCCAAATATACACCAGAAGAATAATGGATTCTGAAGGATAAACATTTACTGCAAAAGTGACCCTCAGAATTCGAGGTGGAATCCAGCAGAAGTAGATTGTTTGCACATCTCTAGCAGAAATATCTCTTTGCATGGGAAAACTAAAATAGCCAGTTTGTTTGTTTGTTTGTTTATTTATTTATTTATTTATTTATTTTAGGAATTTGTAGCCCACCTTTCTCCCGAGGGCACTCAAGGCGGCTTACAACATATTAAAATACATATAAACCCATTAAAACAATTAATTAAACACATTACAATAATTAATTAAAACACTTAAGATTAAAAATAAACAACCCCAGTGGGTCACCAGCATTTACATATATTAAAACCATTTGTTCCTGAAAACCATTAAAACCAGTTCCTGAAAAAAATCTTGAAAGCAATTAGATAATCTTAGTATCAAATACTCTAGATCAGTGTTTCTCAAACTATGGGTCAGGACCCACTTGGTGGGTCACGACCTGATTTCTGGTGGGTCAGGTTAGAGCTGGAAGAGACCTTGAAGGTGATCTAGTGCTCAGCACAGGCAACTGCTACAGCATCCCTGACTGTGGCCATCCAGCCTCTGGTTGTGAATGAAGGAGCCTCTCTGCCGATGGAGAGCCCACAACTGCACAAGGCAGAAGAAATGGCGTAAGTCCTCATTGCTCCCTCAGTTAAAGAAAACCAAAGCCCAAGAGCTTCTCACCACCCAGGGAAGTGTGCAATGCACAACAGTTTTAGAGAGACTTTTTCCTGACAAATGTCTCATGCTTCAAAGGATCGAATAATTTCTCATGGCACACTCAACCAATTGAAATGTGTATATCCTGCTTTCTCAGCATGCGTTCAAGGGTCATTCCTGCAAAACTCTAATAATATAAAATCAGTGCAATTAGAATTTAAAAAAAATATTGAAATAATTAAAGAGCATCCTGGGCAATGTGGTGGAGACAATACACATTTCTAGCCAAGAGAAGTTGCTCAGCAGGAAAAATATACCAACAGGTTTATATTTTTAGGTGTTATATTTTAGGTGATTAGAGGTGTTTGAAGTTTCTTCCTTGATCAACTTTACCAACAGGTTTAAAGTTGATCACGGAAGAAACTTCAAACATATCTCTCTCTCTCTCTCTCTCTCTCTCTCTCTCTCTCTCTCTCACACACACACACACACACACACACACACACACACACACACACACACACAGAGAGAGAGAGAGAGAGAGAGAGAGAGAGAGAGAGAGAGAGAGAGAGAGAGAGGTGAGGCCAACTTTACTGGTGAATACATTTCACAATTTAGATGATGCATTTCCTCAGCACCTCTAAAAGAGGATTGTTAGCACCAATATCTTGCTTGCTTGCTAGAAAGGAAGGTATGATGAAAGAGGATTCTTTGACATTCTTGCCTTGGCTAGTCATGTCTCCAAAGTAGAATTGGGCAAGCTCTGTCTTTTCAGACCTTCAACATCCTTACTTTCTACTTGGCATCCCCCAGTGTAAACAGCACAATGAACTTGGGTGGCCCAGCTATGTACTCAGGGTTTTGACTGGAGCCTCTCCCAAATTGGACCAAATTTACTAGATGCCCTGTGCATGCATAGTTATAGATACTCCATAATTTTACTGGACAAGAATCATAGGAAAGGACAAAAGAAGAGGGACTGGAAATCTTTAAAAATGCCAGCGTAAGTGACTTCAAAATCAACTAGGGTAAGATCTGCCTCCACCTTTAGCCAGAGGATCAACAGATGATGGTGGTTATTGACTGGGTCTCCTTCCTTGCCAGAGAAAACTTACTCCACCACGACGATCAACTCGCCTGTGGTTTTGGGAGTCAGAATGAAAAGTACCTGGGAGATTGTGACCCCTCTCCCCACATCTAACCATGACCTTCACTGCCAATTCTCCTTGGATCATTATTTTATCATTTAGCTGAGTGACAGTAGTGCAAGGTTTGGAAATCTTTAGTAATATTGCTTAATAAAATGTAGCATTTTATATTTTAAATATACAATCATATCTATTGATAATTAGTAAGAAAATCCTGTTTCCTTGGGGATTTGTTACGTTTAACTCCAGAGTAGTATCTGAATTCTGGTTAAAAGATACAGTACATTGAACGAGAGACCCACAAAAAGTTCTCCTTGGCTCTGTCTGGAGTTGTGGAGAAAACAGGACCACCAAACAGCATGAAATGAGGAAAATTCAATTTTCTGTTAAATAAAGTATTTAAACACCCTATATAGTGAACTCTATGTGAAAGATGAGGGAGTATTTAAAAAAAATGGAGCTGGTAGGGTTTGAGTGGAGGAAAAGAGCTAATCAAAATTTCTGGAAGATGCAGAAAATCCTTTTGGGAAGGTGATGCTCACTCAGTCCACCATTTTGCAGTTCTTAGCCCAGTCCCCTTTGCCTTGATCATGGTACCCATAGCACTCAAAGCACTGTTTCATCTAGATGAAGGCTCACCTGAATTGCTATGTCAGAATTTTGGGCAGGAGAATGCTGTTGCTTCCTGCATGTGCAGCTGTGGAATCGGTGGGTTCTGTGGAAGAAATGAACACACCTGTTGTGGGCCCAAAAGCTTGAATGCTGCTGTTAAGAATGTGGTGGTGGCCCTTGGGAACGTGTCCCTCAAGAACTGTGTCATTTCCCACTAAAACAATATCTCTTCGGAGACCTGACTTTCCTCTGCCATATTGAAAAACAGGAAATTTCCACAGGTCACCATTGTTTTCCTGAGTTCAGGGGCTTGTTCAACATGGACCATTTTGAAAAAACTGAATCAATGCAATGCACTAGGGAGGAGGTCTGGTAGTGTCTTGGAAAAGTTGCAGAACATAGTGCTAAAAATGCCCACTCTGTCTGTCCTTTAGAGACACCACCCAAGAAGAACAAGGCATGCAATGCATATGACCCTCCATGGTGAACCACCCTGATTCTTTCCTGTTTGAGAACCCTCCCAATCTCCCCGTGCCTCCCCCCCCCCCCCAGGCTTCTGTGATGTCTCAGCCCTCTAAGAAGCCATGTTTCTGAGATTCATAATTCAGCAG
Source organism: Plestiodon gilberti rubricaudatus (assembly GCA_026170595.1). NCBI lineage: Eukaryota > Metazoa > Chordata > Lepidosauria > Squamata > Scincidae > Plestiodon > Plestiodon gilberti. Next base: position 9,332,334 of record JANXHW010000006.1, on the reverse strand, counting down.
CATTGCTGGGAGGCCACATGGCCCAGCAGATGTTGTGAGTTGCCTGCCTTCATGGTCTGGCTTTCCCCAGACTATTAGCTACTGGCCAGCCCTCCTGCTGCGATCAGGGTGCAAGAGCTGGTTGGGGATTGAAGCCTATCTGGCCAGATCTTACCTGCTCTGAGCTGAAGTGTAGCAAGATCAATTTCTTCCTTTGTATTTGTGCTGTTTACATTTTTCTTTGGGGAAAACTACTTCTCCTCAAAGGCACAAACAGTGTGATTTGGCATATAAATGGTTGGAGTTAAAAGTAAGCAGTCTTTTATTTATTTTCCATCTCTCGGGATCATCCGGACAGTTAGGGTAGACTAGGAGATAAGCACAGCAGCACTCTGTGCATGCTGATGTAAGGCAACAAGACTGCATTGAAGGCTTCATCTCCCCTTGGAGTCCAAGTCTGGAAACCCAAACCAGTCATGAGTGACTGCATACATTGAATGCATCCTTGTGTCTAAGGACCTGCTTCACCAGGGTCAGTCTCCACCATTGGGGCCAAGGGATCAATGTTCTCAGAGAAGCTCCAATTTTAGAGAGCTGAAATGACTCAGGTTGGAGAGAAGACACAGCTGTCAGTTGAAAACAAGGAGGAGAAGAAATGGCTGGAAGACCAGAAGCAGGGGTTTGCACCGAAGGAGTAGAAAGCTTAAGTGACATGCAAAGGCAGGCTGCATCTGGCAACGGGTGGTTATAACTCTGCTCTCCCTGCACACATGAGATGTATTTTAAACGTTTTGAATCTATTAAGAACATAAGAACATCTGAAGAGCCTTGCTGGATCAGGCCAAAGGCTCATCTAGTCCAGCTTCCTGTATCTCACAGCGGCCCCACCAGATGCCTCAGGGAGTACACAGCCAACAAGATAACCTGTTTCCTGTTGACACTCCCTTGCACCTGGCACAGAGAAAACCTACTTCTAAAGCCAGGAGGTTGCTTATGGCTTGTAACCTGTGATGGTCTTTTCCTCCATGAATCTATCCAAACCCCTTTTAAAGGCATCTAGGCCAAGTGCCATCACCACATCCTGTGGCAGGGAGTTCCACAGATGAATTACACGCTGGGTGAAGAAATATTTTCTTTTGTCCATTCTAACTCTCCCTCCACTCAATTTTAGTGCATGTCTCCTGGTTCTGGTGTTGTGTAAGAGGGAGAAGAATTTCCCTCTATCCACTCTCTCCATCCCATGCATAATTCTGAAATAGATTTTCATTGCTAGTGTTTTGTTGATATTACCATCTACCAATGTAGTGCATTGTGTACTTAGATGTATAATGTGTACAGCCAGTGTATTTCTCATGATTGTTTTATTCACCATTCATTTGTAGCAAGGCAAAATCTGTCAAAATCTTCTCTCCAATTTTTGTTGCCTGTGACTGGGGAGTGAAAATGGGGAGGCATTTCAAGATACTGCTAATTATGATTCATAGTTTTGCTGCTCATGGTTTTGCTGCTTATGTCTTATGGTTAACATAAAGAAATCACCACATTCTGCTACAATTAGAAGCAGCAAATACCCAATTCTGAACTGCTGGATTCTCAGACAACCAGATAAGGGCTTTTGAACATTTGAAAAATATGCAGAAGCCCCCAGAACTCGTACAAATGCCTTGGGGATGAAGTGTGGGCCAAACTAATTCCAGAAGAAAACCAAGTGTTGCATTTTGAGAACAAGACAAAGATAAAGACCTTGTAAATTGCTAGTTCTCCATCAGGGAGCAATTGTTCTCTGAGGACACCTTGTTTGGGTAGAAACTGAATTTCCCTTATTAGACAAATTCCCAAGAGTAATTTATTTTTTGATTGGAAGCATCAGCAAACCTTTTAAAACATCATTCAATGCATTTTGGAGCCCACAACCAGCCTGTCCAAACTCAACCTACAATGCAGATTCTCTGTCCACTACCAAGACCACAGTTGAACCCAGGATACAATACAACGAAGAATACGAGCATTCTGAATGCCAACATTGCCTCTTCGTCATGCTCCTGCCTGAGAGTTGGAGCAACTTACTGCGTGCTGTTGAGGTACAGAAATATGGGTTATTCCCAAAGGAAAGGAGTGTGTTGAGATAGGAGTCTTAGAAGATTAGGCATGTGAATATGCTATCTCTGAAAAACAGTCTGAAAGACTTTGGTACTTTGTGCATCCTCAGAAGGCAAGGACTTCTGAGACATTCTGCTACAAACACCCAGCAATTCTGTTTCGGCACTGACTTCCTTCTTCAAATTACATCTGGGGAGGAGCACCACACCCTAGAGTCGGATGCGACTGGACTTAATTGTCAGGGGTCACCTTTACCTTTACCATAAACTAGCTTAGAAACAGCTGTCCGTTTGCGTTTACCGTAGAACCATGGAAGACTAGCCTCCTTGCAAAACAGTTCTGTTCTCCAGATGGAGCTGGCCAATGGGACCATGGTGCAGGAATTCATTCTCCAGGGCTTCAGAGTTGGACAACAAGGGCGCCTGGTCCTTCTCATCTGCTTTGCGGCTATCTACACCCTCACTTTGGCTGAGAACTTCATCATCATCATGATAGTGGTTCAAGATTCTCGCCTGGCCCATCTCCCCATGTATATCCTGCTAAGCAACTTCTCTTGGCTGGAGATGTGTTATGTGACTGCCACAGTGCCGCGTATGCTCTTTGACCTGTGCTTCCCAGGTGGGGTCATCTCCTTCAACGCCTGCTTCCTCCAGTTCTACGTCTTCTTCTCCCTCGGCACTGTCGAGTGCCTCTTCCTCTCAGCAATGGCTTTGGATCGGTACTTGGCCATCTGCCACCCGCTCCGTTACCCACAAATTATGTCCAAAGATTTCTGCCATGCTTTGGTGGCTGCTTGTTGGCTTGTTGGCTTCTTGTGGTATGTTGTACCAGTGCTTTTGATCTCCAGGTTGTCTTTCTGTGGCTCCAATATCCTTAACCACTTTGTTTGCGACTCTGGACAACTCCTGGCCTTGGCTTGCCCCCCCTTGGGGTTCCTCCCGCTCCTCTGCTACATCTTCACCTCCTCTGTGGTTCTGGCCACCTTCCTCTTTATTGTGGTCTCCTACGTCTTCGTGGGGGTCACCCTGATAAAAGCCTCTAGCCAAAGCAGTGGTATCAAGGGCGTCTCCACAGTCTCTTCCCACCTAGCAGTGGTAACACTCTTCTATGGCTCTGTGGTAGCTATGTACATCGGACACAGTGGAGATAGTCACACGGACAACACAAAAGTGATGACTCTCTTCTACTCTGCGGTTGCTCCTGTGCTTAACCCACTGATCTACTGTCTGAGGAATGATCAGGTGAAGGAAGCACTGGTCCGGCTCTTGAGAAGGAAGAGGATGTGATGACATTGGAGTGTGCAAAGAAGAGGAAGAGATATTAGCAGGAATAAAAACCTGGATCTATATTCTTTTTTAGGGCAACAGCTGTCAAAGGAGGGCAGGGGGATCAATTCTCCTGGCTCAGTTTTTAAAGTTTGAATGTTTGTGTTATCTGTACTAAGATCTTATCAAACTTATACTCTCTCTAATTTTTTTTATCCCACTTGTTCCTGCCCCAGGGCATTTACAGTTAACATTTCAGCAGGGGGTACATAATCAATGGAAGAGAGAAAAAATAATAATAATGATGGGTAACAACTGCCCAAAGGGATAAATGTATTTGGCTGCTGTTATAAAATTAGTGCATAAATGTAAAAATGTGAATTTTTCACATACATGTGAAAAAATGTGATAAATGGGAAAAACCTATCCACCAAGTAAGAAAAATGTGAAAGGCATGTGTAACAAGTGATGCTTATAGATGAAGCCATAGTGACATAGAATGTGTTCCACAGACCACGCACTGCATTACCAGACAGACCATTAAAATAAGACCTGTTACCAAGCTACATTTTCTTGGGTAAATGCTGTTAATGTTGGATCTAATTTCTCATATGCTGGAGACAGTAATTTTTTTGCAATGGTTATGTGTTCTGCCCAAACCCAATAAACTCGGGTTTTTTTCACCTTTTTTTTTTATACCGCCCTTCCTCCAAGGAGCTCAGAGTGGTGTACATATTTCCTCCCCTCCTTTTTTTTTTGTCCTCACAACAACCCTGTTAGGTAGGTGGGGCTGAGAGATAGTGACTGGCCCAAGGTCACCCAGGAAGCTTTGTGGCTGAGCGGGGATTTGAACCTGGATCTTCCAGGTCTAAGTCCGACTCCCAAACCACTACACCATCCTGGTTTTAAACCCTGTTATGCATTTGGCTAGAAGTGATTGTGAAACTGCCTCCCGCAGTCTTGTCAATTGGCCATTGGGTAAGCTCTGTGTCTACAGTAGACCTGCATGAATTGTGTGACTGCCTCTCCCCAGCTATATCCACAATCCATGTATGACGCACCATCATGGGTTTGATAAACTTCCTATTCTTGCTGCCTGCCTGGGATTTCAAAACCAAGTGGGTTTGCAAACGTCTTGCAGGGCATCATGTATGGCTGGTGGGCTACGTTTGGCTTGTTTTGTTATAACTTTTGCAGACCTGCACTACAGGATGCAAATATACAGGCAGTTGAGTCAATGAAGCATTCCGACGACAAGGCATCAAGGTAAACAGGAAATCAACAGGTGAGTTCAACATCTGTGCAAACTGAGCAGCAGGGTGAGGAGAGCAGGGCACTGACATCCAGTTCCTCCTCAAAATCAAGCTGCCTGCATGAAACCAGAAATAAAATGCAAGGTAAGACTTAGCTTTCCAAGTAAGCAAAACGTAACACCCCGTCCCAGAAAACCAAAACCAAATAAACAGAACTAGTTATGAAGGTAGAAGGCCAGCAGGGGTGTGGGTATGTTCAGCATTTGGAAGAGTAAGCACTCTGGAAAACACAACACATGGAGGGAGGGAGGAACGAGAAGGTAGAATCCTGGCTCCCCAAAGATGCCATTTCAGTGGAAAATGGAATTGTTCTTGAGAGACCTATTCCCCAGGTTCGCTACAGTCACTGATAAAACCTGCAGCCAAAACTCATCAGTGGCACTGAAGCTATTCTCTGCATACATGCACCAATACACACTGTTCCATATGCCCTTCACTCCTTACATACTACAGGCTACAGATGAGGACAAATTTAAGGCACAGAGAACTCCATTCTTACTCTCAAATTCTGGCGTGGTACATGGATGGTGAACCTTCTACTGGAGGGACCAATCAATGCCTTGATTCCTACCAAGGTAGAGAAATAGACATTATTATTTATTTTTATTTTCCACATTTTTATACTACCCTTCCTCCAACGAGCTCTGGGTTGTGCACATGGTTCCTTCCTTCCTTCCTTTTATCCTCACAACAACCCTGTGAGGTAGCTAGGCTGAGAGATGGTGACGGAGACATGTGCAGGACTGTAGAAGTATGGGCTAGCATGCTGAATTGAATTCTAAACTTTTTCCAAGTCCCCCTTCCAATATCGTGCACAAGCCCAGGCAGAGATCTCCATAAAGTCTTATTTCCATTAGAATTTTCCTCCTGCTGATGCTGAAATGATGGGAGGCCACCTTTTGTCAGGTGAATAGCTTGCTCCACAATCCAGGGTCATGGGTACACATTTCATCAACGGGAGCTAATGATGATGGGAGATGTTTTCGTGACGACGATGTCTTTGTTTCTGAAAGGTGGCACTCCTCAGAGCAAGAGGTTGTTGGGGCAAAGGCAATGTGCAGACCTAGATTTTGCAGCTGGAATCTGAGAGCAGAAAGAGTTTTGAGTTGGCTGCGGATCAAACTACTTTGGGATGCAGGTCCCTCTTTCAGGATCTGATGAAGGATTAAGGGCTATACCACTTACGTATACGGTATAGTCATGTATTTCCTTCCACTGTGCTATGCTTGTAAACAAAACAAGTCTGGGGAAAAATCCTTTTACAGAAAGGATACTAAATTCCTCCATGTTGTCCCAGACACCTTGCAGAACAATATTGTAAAGATCCTTATCAGATCTAGATAAGCCTGCCTATGTAAACCACCTTGAATAACATCTGAAGAGCAATCTGAGGATAAGAAAGGTGGTATATAAATACAGAAAATAAATAAAAATAAATAAAAAACATAATTAAATCTAAATTATATAAAGTATTTCAAGGGAAATTACACGATTGCATGATCTACTTCCAGAAAGTAACTCTGCATCAGATATAATGTCTTGCATATATGTGTGATTTCAAATGAGGTTTTTTAAATTAGATTTAGTTTACTCTTTAAAAGAAAGCCAATAAATTAGGCACCATTTCAGGACTCAGTAGCAGGAGGGTGAAGAGATTTCAGTGGGACCTGCAAACAATATTTACAAGAAGGTTGCTGGATATATTCAAAGTTATATCGACCTAAAGCCATATCTTTTAAATAACACAATTTATTGCAGTTGTTTATTTTTGTATATTGTAATTAATAACTATTCAAAAGTAGTTGCTTCTGTGAAACTAATCCCAAGGGATTAGCAGAAGGAATGCCAAACTACGGAATGCCCAACTACAGAATGCCCCACTCTATGATATTTCTGCTTGGCCTTTATATTTCAGTGGAAACAGAGAGCAGACAGGTTCCTACTATAAAAAGTCATGAATATCCTCATGGTATTTAATTATGGCTCTTTTATCCAATTCCAGATGGAAGTGGCCAATAGAACTGCTGTGCAAGAATTCGTTTTGCTGGGTTTTGGTGTTGGGCAGCAGAAGAGTGTTCTGCTTGTCATCTTTTTCACCATTCTCTACATACTCACCCTGGCTGAGAATATCACCATCATCACACTGGTCCTTCTAGATATCCACTTGGCAAAGCTGCCTATGTACATCCTCCTGGGTAACTTCTCCTGGCTGGAGATATGTTATGTCACCACCACAGTACCCCGTATGCTCTTTGACCTGGTGTCTCCCCCTGGGGTCATCTCCTTCCAGGCCTGCTTCCTCCAGTTCTACATTTTCTTTTCTCTTGGCACCACTGAGTTCTTCTTCCTCTCAGCCATGGCTCTAGATCGGTACTTGGCCATCTGCCACCCACTACACTACCCACAGGTTATGTCTCCTAATTCCTGCTATACTCTGGTAGCTGCTTGTTGGGTCCTTGGTTTCCTGGGGTACATTGTCCCAGTGATTTTGATTTCCAGATTGTCCTACTGTGGCTCTAACATCATTGACCATTTTGTGTGTGATCCTGGGCCCATTCTGTCCCTGGCTTGTCCTCCCCTAGGAAATGTCCTCCATGGCAGTCAAATTTTAATGAGCACTCTCTTTTTGTCCAATGTCTTCTTTGTTGTGGTATCCTACAGCATTGTGATTATCACTCTAATGAGAACCTCTAACCACGGCAGTCGGAGGAAGGCCTTCTCCACCATATCTGTCCACCTTGCGGTGGTGACACTTTTCTATGGCTCAGTGGGAGGCATGTATATAATTCCAAGCGGAGAAAGCCAGCCAGAGATTACTAAAGCAGTCACACTTTTCTACAGTGCTGTTACCCCCTTCCTCAACCCTCTGATCTACTGCTTAAGGAATGACCAGGTGAAGGAGGCAATGGGCAGGATGCTGAGGAGAACAGAGAAATGGCTGAGGAGAAAGGTGACGGTATAAAAATGGCTGAGCAAAGAATTCAGCAAAACCAAGTCAAAACACTACAGCCCTCACCTGAAGGGATCATGTTATTAACGTATTCACCGTTGGTAAGAGAGGCACCACTCCCTCCTCAGTGCTGGCTAATCAAGATGACCAAAATGGAAGCCGAGGAGAGGGTTAGGGACGGAGGAGATTGCTTGTTGCCTGGCGGCTACAAAGCAACACAAGTCAGTACAGCTCTCCTTCTGAGAATCAGACTACAAGGCACAAAACAAGGTGGAATGTTTTGGGAGCAGATTCTATTGGTTTAAATATGTCATAAATGAAATAAAATGGATTTTCTGGTTGTTTTTGCTTGTTCTTCAGTTGGGCAATCTCAATTGTGTGGTTTTTACATGTTCTATGAAATGGAGATCAGAATAATTAGGTAGCCAGGAGCAGCCCAATCATGAGGAAACCTAAAGTGTTTGTGTGGAGTGGCACCCTTGGAGGGGTGGTGACCAGATGAGAACAATGGAGCCTGACTGTCCATTGCCCTCCCCAGCGTTCCGCTTCACTGGGCGCCCTGATCCTCTTCTAACTTGCTGGGAGCTGCAGCCGCCGCCTCATTCACCCGGCAGGAAGGAATAAGTGGGGGGAGGGGGAAAGAAGCTGCAGCAGCGCAAAAACACTTCTCTGCACCTCTTTGGTGCTTATGAGGCACCCAGTAGGCAGGGAAAGGTGATTTGAAGTTCACTCTACCACCCTTCTTCTGTTACGAGCACAAGTCGGGGATGCTGGGTTAACGGGAACACACTTGTTTGCACTTTCCTGTGCCTGACCGTTTGAAAATAGATAATAATAATAATAATAATAATAATAATAATAATAATAATAATAATAATAATATACAGTATTTATATACCGCCTTTCTTGGTCATTGGATTTCTCCTCTGACTTTAATCCAAGGCGGTGTACATGGGCAGGCTGTCTTAACCCCCCCTTGGGTTTTTTTACAATATATATAAATGTCCAGTCTTTCATGAACGGCTACTTTCCAGGTGGTATCCTTTTTACGGTCTGACAGTTCTGCTGGCTGGCGCCTCCCACACTCGACCGACGCAGCTGGAAGCTCTTATCTCCTGGAGGCTTTCACAGCTTTTTGCCGGCGGCGTGTCTCGAACTTATCAAGTTCACTGGTCTTCGGGCTTTGAAGGCAGCAGCTCCCCCAACTGAGCCAGACTGTTCTGCCGTGTTCTATAAAGATGCCGCAAATGAGCCTGCAGGGATTTTTCAGCCAAACAAAACTAAAAGCCTGATCCTCCCTAACTCCCCGTGCAGCAATGTGGCGGCACCAGAGCAGCAACCACTGCATACTGCGGGGGAGTTTCAGCCTCCAGAGGCCTCCTGGAGGTAAGGAAACATTTGTTCCCTTGCCCCAGGGTAAGCCCCACTGTCCCAGTGGGTCTACTCAGACCTGCTCTAGCGATATCACTGGCACAAGTCTGTGTGGACCCATGAAGGCAGATTGGGTCCGGGAAAGCGGATCGGGCCTGGGAGGAAAGAAGGGGGTTGGGATTTGGCTGGCGCCACTGCTGCTGAACCTACCTCCTTCCCGGGCCCGATCCACCCTGCCTGCTCCCACTCTCATCGCTACCCTGTTCCACGCATCCCCCACCCTGTTCCACCCCGGCATCCTTCCCACCCCCTATGTGCTCTTACCTGCAGTAGTAGTTAGCCACTTGCCACCCCTGGCAGTGGTCATTTTGGGGATGCTGAGTTTATGAGATGCTGGGTTTATGGCTCTGGCAGGTCGTGTTTTCTGTCTGCTGGAACGCTTGTAGGATTGGGCCATGAACCAGGTCCTGTTGTCCCATGAACATCTAACCACTTAGGAGAGTGGAGAGTCCAGGTCCTTGTCCTTTTGCCATCTCAACACCATTGATCACACATCTTTTGTGTGGACCAGTTCAAACTCAGATCTGCACTGTACTAAGAATTGTTTCCCATTTCTGACAAAATGTTTGTGAATGCTCTGTTTTTAGTCAGTGCTTTTTTTTTCTTTCTCAAATCAAGGCAACCACAGGAATGCCTTCTCCATCATCCCCTAACAGTAGTGATGCTTTTCTGTGGCTTGGGGCAGGGATGTACTGAGGCCCCAATCCTCTCCTTTTCCTCCTCTGCTAATGCTGCATTCTGCGAGAGGGGGGACAGTCTTGGAGAGAACATTTGTTACCTGGGAGTAAGTCTCTGACTGGACCCAGGAAGGTGAATCGAGGCCTGGAAGGGTGATAGGATATCGGTGGCGCTGCTGCCACACCGTCTCCTTCCAGGCCTCGTTCCACTCCTCGTTCCTCCTCATCTCCTCCTCGTTCCTAGATGGACGGATAAAAAGGTAAAGGTGACCCCTGACAATTAAGTCCAGTCGTGTCCGACTCTAGGGTGTGGTGCTCATCCCCATTTCAAAGCAGAAGAGCCAGCATTGTACGAAGACGCCTCCGTGGTCATGTGGCCGGCATAACTCTCCTTGCCGCAGCGCGTAGCATGCGGCTGGAACACGGAGCGCTGTTTACCTTCCCGCAAGCAGTACCTATTTATCTACTTGCATTAACATGCTTTGAAACTGCTAGGTTGGCAGGAGCTGGCCAAGCAACGAGAGCTCACCCCGTCGCGGATTCGAACTGCCGACCTTTCAATCGACAGCTCATTGTTCAGCGATTTAACCCACTGCGCCACCCTATTCCTTTACATATGAATTACCTTATTGTCCCGAGTATAAGACGCACCTGATTATAAGACGCACCCTTAATGTTTGGTGCTATTAAAAAAAATTAATTAAATCACTGGCATTAAATTGCAACAGCCTGATTATAAGACGCACCCCTAGTTTAAAAACTTAAATTAGGAGAAAAAAGTGAGTCTTATACTCAGACCAATACGGTAACATAATAAACACAGAACAGCTAAATAATAGCTATGAGGCAGAAATGGACTCAACTTACTCAAGCCATTTCAGATTGCTTAAAGTTGCAGTCTAATGAACTGGGGTCACTTGGGAGTGACCCTAACTGAGCAGAGATGCATAAGGGAGGATGGAATGGAGTCTGAGGCTCTTGGATCAAGTCCAACAGTCAATCCTCTACATGTGACTTCTCCCCCCTGGTCTCTGGGATTAGACCATCTACTTAGTTCTGAATGACAGAAGGTGTTTGCAAAAGGCAGCATCTTGGGAAAGCACAAAACACATATTAAAGTGTGGTGGGAATGAGATGGTGGAATCGTTTCCCCCAAGAGATGTCATTACAACAGTATTGTACTTGGGTGATTTTTTTTCCCCCAGGTTCACTTCAGTCACGATTAAAACTGCAGCCCAGAAGCTATCAGTGCCATTGACGCTCTGGTCTGCAAACCAGACGAGTGTATTCCGTATACACTGCAACGTTTTTCTATTCAGTCCATAATATGGCCCCTTATGTCCTTCACTCCATCAGTACTGCAGATGAGCATCACTGGAAGGCAGAAGAAGCAGCATCCTTCCCCCAAATTGCTGACACAGCACTTGAGATGAGCTTTCTGCTGGATGGACCAACATTTTGACTCCTACTGAGGTACAGAAAGCAAGCAAGCGGAGGGAGGCTTGGTTGGGGAGTATGAAGTGAGAGATGTAAAACAAAGCAAAACATTTGGCTTCTTCAAAGAACTTTAAATCTATCATTATAAAATTATGGGCAGAGGGTGAGGAGGAGAGTAGTTCTTGGTTTCTGTATGCACCCATCTTCTCCAAACCTCAATTGAGTTCTCCATAATGCATCCCTCAAATTTATTTCCATCAGTCCAGTTCAAGTTCCACGAGAGTGACCTGGATCATCCACCGCGGACATGCACCCACCACCACATGCAAGTGCAAACAAACATGCCATGCACCAAGGGGGCGGGGGGGACATGTCAGGTAAAAATAGTGCCATGTGTCTGTGGGAGGAGAGGAGACTCATCAAATTGGAACTGCAGCAGGACAAAGCACTAGAGCGGAGAAGCCCCCTGCTCTCCTGCCATGCTTTCACCAAATTTCACAAATCTCACCCATGTTTTTTCTGAAGAATGAGCACATCACTTGAAACAAGGGAGGACTGCTGCCATCTTTCCAAAAGGCTGCACCTCCTTAGGCTTCATCTTTCCATGGAAGCAAGCAGGCCGGCCGGCCAATGATAATTCCTGATCACAGTATTATTATAATTATCTGATTCCAGGTGGAGATGGCCAATTCGACCACCGTCCAGGAATTCATTTTGCTGGGCTTTGGAGTCAAGCAGCTGAATCGTCTCCTGATCCTCGTCTTTTTCACCATTCTCTACATCCTCACTTTGGCTGAGAACATCACCATCATCGCACTGGTGCTTCTAGACACCCAGTTGGCCAAGCTTCCCATGTACATCCTCCTGGGCAACTTCTCCTGGCTGGAGATGTGTTATGTGTCCGCCACTGTGCCCCGCATGCTCTATGACCTGCCTTTGCCTCGTGGGGTCATCTCCTTCCACGCCTGCTTCTTCCAGTTCTATGTCTTCTTCTCACTTGGTGCCACTGAATGTCTCTTCCTCTCAGTCATGGCTTTAGATCGGTACTTGGCCATTTGCCACCCACTACGCTACCCACAAATTATGACAACCAACTCCTGCAATGTTCTAGTGGGTTCTTGTTGGGTCCTTGGCTTCCTTTGGTACCTTAGTCCAGTCATTTTGATGTCCAAGTTGTCCTTCTGTGGCCCCAACATCATTGATCATTTTCTATGTGATCCTGGACCAATTCTGTCCCTGGCTTGCCCTCCGCTAGGAAATGCTCCATTTGACTGTCCGACGGTCGTGAATGCATTTGTTTTGGGTAATGTTTTGGGTAATGTTTTCTTTGTTGTGATCTCTTATGGCATCGTGATTATCACGCTGATGAAAAACTCTGGCAAAGGCAGTCGTAGGAAGTCCTTTTCCACCATTTCTTTCCACCTGCTGGTGGTGACTGTTTTCTATGGCTCAGTGGCAGCAGTGTACTTAAGTCCAAGTGGACAGAGTCAGTCAGGGGTCACCACCAAGGCAGTCACTTTGTTCTACACGGCCATCACACCTTTTCTGAACCCTATGATCTATTGCCTGAGGAATGATAAGGTGAGAGAAGCACTGCACAGGTTACTGAGGAGAAAGGTGAGATTTCTGCATACCAAGGTCACAGTGTAAAACGTTGGGAGAGGGGAGGAAAGAAGAAAGTCAGGCCAGAAGGAAACAGCCAGCTACCTTATTGAATAAATAATTATAGCATCAATGTATTCAGAGTTGGGCAGATGGAACAGTTCCCCCCCCTTTGTTTTCTATGAAATGCAACAGAAATAATTGCATATAAATACCAATTGTACATTTTCATACATGCTCTCAAGAAAGACAAAGAAAACGTGTGCATTATGGTTATATATGTGTGTACCTATAATTGACTGAGACTGTTGTTTTTATGTATTGTTGTCCTCTGTCTTTTGCTTGTATTAAGTAGAAAGGGGGGGGGTCACATGTTTTATAATAAAGTTATAAATATGTGTATTTGTTGTACATGATGCATGCTTCTGCCTTACTACCTGCGCACTTATCAGGTCCTTGGATGGGGCATGTCGTGGGCGGTGGGCAGGTCAGTGGCTCTTTGGGTCAGTGGCTCTGGAGCTCCCGGCAGCAGCGCACCATTTGTGATGGTGCCACTGCGTTTGCAACAGTGGAACACAAGTGTCACTGTTGCAAATGAAGGATAAGTTTGGACCATTCATGCAAAACGTCATCCTGATAGGACAATTCCTTTTGCTCTCATGATGAATCAAATGTTTAGACTTTATAATCCTGAAAAAGCCAACCGTCCTTAATGTAGGCTCACCATATCCAAAGGGAGACAGGGTGCCTCTACCTTTAAAGGGTTAACCATTGTAGCGAAGAGGGAATTTGGGCAGTTGCAATTTGTTGCACACTTCCATGATGAGCTGCACCTGCCCAAATTCCTTCTTCTCTACAATGGTTAATGATACAGTCGCTCTTGTAGGTGTGGAACGGCTTTGAACCTTTGCAAGGAAATGCGCATTCTGCACTAACTGCGTAATCGTAGTCATGTTTACTCAGAAGAATGTCTCCCTAAGTCCAACAGGACTTACATCCCAATCCTATGTATGTCTACTCAGAAGAAAGTCTCATCATAGTCAATGGGGCTTACTTCCAGGTGCGTGTGGATAGGATTGCTGCCTTACTCTCAAGTCAGAGAGCATAAGATTGCAACCTAAAACACGTTCCCTGTGCAGTTGTCCTGACGTTCTACATTGAAGATTTAGCAGCAATTATCTCTTTTGGCAAAGGCATTTGATTGGGGACCTGGGATCTGCTTCTGTGACTGTGGTTTCCCCTAAGGGAGAATCATGCGCTACTGGAAGATTCCACGTGGGTCTGGACACATAGGAGTCTATTCCCTGGCCCAAGAGCTTGCTGGAGTTTTCATTGTTACAAGTTCAGAAGTTTAGGTCATAATTAATCACTTCTCTCTCTTTCTGATTATAGTTATGAACCCGGCTCTAGAGGACAAAGCCGCAAGTCTAGTGTTGAGGGTCAGGGCTGCTGGTTTCCACATTGGGCTCCAGAAGGAAAGGAAAGTTTTATGTTTTGAGTGGGGAGCAAAGCTAGTCCACCTCTGGGCAGGTTGATTCTGTTTCTCCACATTTTACTGCATTTGGCTTATAAACGTTCAGATTCTTAGGGATCATGAAACTCTGCTCTTTTCTTTCAACTGAATGCTATTCTTTGTTTCCTGGTGTGCATTCTGTGGAGATGGTAGATCTGTAAACAGAACCAAGATTATTTGGTAGCATTTTTGCCTATTTTCCTTTCCTTTCCTACTCATACTAATCTCCTGGATCTCTCCCCTCAACCTGGCAGCATTGTATAGAACGGCAATCCTAGAGAACATTCTGCGATCCCAAGTCTCACCAATGCTTGCAAGCAACCAAGGTATTTTTGCTTGAATCACATCAAATAGGGGGCTCAGAAGAGATCTCCGGATCCACAAATGAGAACCATCAATGTTAGAAGTTCCTGTGGTCCTATAGATGTTCAATGTAATGAGGAAAAGGCACAGGGACAAAGGGGTCTGGGTGGAGGTGGAAATGATCTAAGACAACAAATCTAATTGAAGATAAGTTTTTAAAAGGCTAAAAGTTTGTAAAAAATGTTAAATTATCAGGTGTATAAAGGTACACCTGCACTAAGAATTGTTTCCCATTTCTGACAAAATGTTTGTGAATGCTCTGTTTTTAGTCAGTGCTTTTTCTTTCTTTCTCAAATCAAGGCAACCATAGGAATGCCTTCTCCATCATCCCCTAACAGTAGTGATGCTTTTCTGTGGCTTGGGGCAGGGATGTACTGAGGCCCCAATCCTCTCCTTTTCCTCCTCTGCTAATGCTGCATTCTGCGAGAGGGGGGACAGTCTTGGAGAGAACATTTGTTACCTGGGAGTAAGTCTCTGACTGGACCCAGGAAGGTGAATCGAGGCCTGGAAGGGTGATAGGATATCGGTGGCGCTGCTGCCACACCGTCTCCTTCCAGGCCTCGTTCCACTCCTCGTTCCTCCTCATCTCCTCCTCGTTCCTAGATGGACGGATAAAAAGGTAAAGGTGACCCCTGACAATTAATTCCAGTCATGTCCGACTCTAGGGTGTGGTGCTCATCCCCATTTCAAAGCCGAAGAGCCAGCATTGTACGAAGACGCCTCCATGGTCATGTGGCCGGCATAACTCTCCTTGCCGCAGCATTTAGCATCAGCTGGAACACGGAGCGCTGTTTACCTTCCCGCAAGCGGTACCTATTTATCTACTTGCATTAACATGCTTTGAAACTGCTAGGTTGGCAGGAGCTGGCCAAGCAACGAGAGCTCATCCCATCGCGGATTCGAACTGCCGACCTTTCGATCGACAGCTCATTGTTCAGCGATTTAACCCACTGCGCCTCCCTATTCCTTTACATATGAATTACCGTATTGTCCTGAGTATAAGATGCACCTGATTATAAGACGCACCCTTAATGTTTGGTGCTATTAAAAAAAATTAATTAAATCACTGGCATTAAATTGCAACAGCCTGATTATAAGACGCACCCCTAGTTAAAAAACTTAAATTAGGAGAAAAAAGTGAGTCTTATACTCAGACCAATACAGTAACATAATAAACACAGAACAGCTAAATAATAGCTATGAGGCAGAAATGTACTCAACTTACTCAAGCCATTTCAGATTGCTTAAAGTTGCAGTCTAATGAACTGGGGTCACTTGGGAGTGACCCTAACTGAGCAGAGATGCATAAGGGAGGATGGAATGGAGTCCGAGTCTCTTGGATCAAGTTCAACAGTCAATCCCCTACATGCGACTTCTCCCTTCTGGTCTCTGGGCTTAGACCATCTACTTAGTTTTGAATGACAGAAGGTGTTTTGAAAAGGCAGCATCTTGGGACAGCACAAAACACATATTAAAGTGTGGTGGGAATGAGATGGTGGAATCGTTTCCCCCAAGAGATGTCATTACAACAGTATTGTACTTGGGTGATTTTTTTTCCCCCAGGTTCACTTCAGTCACGATTAAAACTGCAGCCCAGAAGCTATCAGTGCCATTGACGCTCTGGTCTGCAAACCAGACGAGTGTATTCCGTATACACTGCAACGTTTTTCTATTCAGTCCATAATATGGCCCCTTATGTCCTTCACTCCATCAGTACTGCAGATGAGCATCACTGGAAGTCAGAAAAAGCAGCATCCTTCCCCCAAATTGCTGACACAGCACTTGAGATGAGCTTTCTGCTGGATGGACCAACATTTTGACTCCTACTGAGGTACAGAAAGCAAGCAAGCGGAGGGAGGCTTGGTTGGGGAGTATGAAGTGAGAGATGTAAAACAAAGCAAAACATTTGGCTTCTTCAAAGAACTTTAAATCTATCATTATAAAATTATGGGCAGAGGGTGAGGAGGAGAGTAGTTCTTGGTTTCTGTATGCACCCATCTTCTCCAAACCTCAATTGAGTTCTCCATAATGCATCCCTCAAATTTATTTCCATCAGTCCAGTTCAAGTTCCACGAGAGTGACCTGGATCATCCACCGCGGACATGCACCCACCACCACATGCAAGTGCAAACAAACATGCCATGCACCAAGGGGGCGGGGGGACATGTCAGGTAAAAATAGTGCCATGTGTCTGTGGGAGGAGAGGAGACTCATCAAATTGGAACTGCAGCAGGACAAAGCACTAGAGCGGAGAAGCCCCCTGCTCTCCTGCCATGCTTTCACCAAATTTCACAAATCTCACCCATGTTTTTTCTGAAGAATGAGCACATCACTTGAAACAAGGGAGGACTGCTGCCATCTTTCCAAAAGGCTGCACCTCCTTAGGCTTCATCTTTCCATGGAAGCAAGCAGGCCGGCCGGCCAATGATAATTCCTGATCACAGTATTATTATAATTACCTGATTTCAGATGGAGATGGCCAATACGACCACCGTCCAGGAATTCATTTTCCTGGGCTTTGGAGTCACGCAGCTGAATCGTCTCCTGATCCTCGTCTTTTTCACCATTCTCTACATCCTCACTTTGGCTGAGAACATCACCATCATCGCACTGGTGCTTCTAGACACCCAGTTGGCCAAGCTTCCCATGTACATCCTCCTGGGCAACTTCTCCTGGCTGGAGATGTGCTATGTGTCCGCCACTGTGCCCCGCATGCTTTTCGACTTGGCGTCCCCTAGTGGGACCATCTCCTTCCACAACTGCTTCCTCCAGTTCTACATCTTCTTCTCCCTGGGCAGCACGGAATGCTTCTTTCTTTCATCCATGGCTTTGGATCGGTACTTGGCCATTTGCCACCCGCTACGCTACCCACAAATTATGACAACCAACTCCTGCAATATTCTAGTGTGTTCTTGTTGGGTCCTTGGCTTCCTTTGGTACCTTAGTCCAGTCATTTTGATGTCCAAGTTGTCCTTCTGTGGCCCCAACATCATTGATCATTTTCTATGTGATCCTGGGCCAATTCTGTCCTTGGCTTGCCCTCCGCTAGGAAATGCTCCATTTGTCTGTCAGATGTTCATGAATGCACTTGTTTTGGGTAATGTTTTCTTCGCTGTGATCTCCTATGGCATTGTAATTATCACGCTGATGAAAACCTCTGGCAAAGGCAGTCGTAGGAAGTCCTTTTCTACCATATCTTTCCACCTGCTGGTGGTGACTCTTTTCTATGGCTCAGTGGCAGGAATGTACTTAAGTCCAAGTGGAGAAAGTCAGTCAGGGGTCACCAAGGCAGTCACTTTGTTCTACACGGCCATCACACCTTTTCTGAACCCTATGATCTATTGCCTGAGGAATGATAAGGTGAGAGAAGCACTGCACAGGTTACTGAGCAGAAAGGTGAGATTTCTGCGTACCAAGGTCACAGTGTAAAAAGTTGGGAGAGGGGAGGAAAGAAGAAAGTCAGGCCAGAAGGAAACAGCCAGCTACCTTATTGAATAAATAATTATAGCATCAATGTATTCAGAGTTGGGCAGATAGAACAGTTTCCCCCCCCTTTGTTTTCTATGAAATGCAAGAGAAATAATTGCGTATAAATACCAATTGTACATTTTCATACATGCTCTCAAGGAAGACAAAGAAAACGTGTGCATTATGGTTATATATGTGTGTACCTATAATTGACTGAGTCTGTTGTTTTTATGTATTGTTGTCCTCTGTCTTTTGCTTGTATTAAGTAGAAAGGGGGGGTCACATATTTTATAATAAAGTTATAAATATGTGTATTTGTTGTACATGATGCATGCTTCTGCCTTACTCCCTGCGCACTTATCAGATCTGGGGGAAAAAGAAGAAGCTTGCTACAAGGCTATTCCTTTCTTCCCAGCAATGGTCTCATGCTTCAAGAAACTTTTCTTAGGGGTGACAACTTGTGGGGGGCAGACTGGGACTGAGTGGATTGGGGACAGAGATTGGGTCCTTGGATGGGGCATGTCGTGGGCGGTGGGCAGGTCAGTGGCTCTTTGGGTCAGTGGCTCTGGAGCTCCCAGCAGCAGCGCACCATTTGTGATGGTGCCACTGCGTTTGCAACAGTGGAACACAAGTGTCACTGTTGCAAATGGAGGATAAGGTTGGACCATTCATGCAAAACGTCATCCTGATAGGACAATTCCTTTTGCTCTCATGATGAATCAAATGTTCAGACTTTATAATCCTGAAAAAGCCAACCGTCCTTAATGTAGGCTCACCATATCCAAAGGGAGACAGGGTGTCTCTATCTTTAAAGGGTTAACCATTGTAGAGAAGAGGGAATTTGGGCAGTTGCAATTTGTTGCACACTTCCATGATGAGCTGCACCTGCCCAAATTCCTTCTTCTCTACAATGGTTAATGATACAGTCGCTCTTGTAGGTGTGGAACGGCTTTGAACCTTTGCAAGGAAATGCGCATTCTGCACTAACTGCGTAATCGTAGTCATGTTTACTCAGAAGAATGTCTCCTTAAGTTCAACAGGATTTACTGCATGTATGCCTAAGAGTGCCAAAGAGTGTTCAAACTACCGCACAATTGCACTCATTTCACATGCTAGCAAGGTTATGCTCAAAATCCTACAAGCTAGGCTTCAGCAGTACGTGGACCGAGAACTACCGGACGAACAAGCTGGGTTTCGAAGAGGCAGAGGAACTAGAGATCAAATTGCCAACATGCGGTGGATCATGGAGAAAGCACGAGAGTTCCAAAAAAACACCTACTTCTGCTTCATTGACTACGCAAAAGCCTTTGATTGTGTGGATCACAACAAGCTGTGGCAAGTTCTTAAAGAGATGGGGATACCAGACCACCTTACCTGTCTCCTGAGAAACCTGTATGCGGGTCAAGAAGCAACAGTTCGAACCGGCCATGGAACAACTGATTGGTTCAAAATTGGGAAGGGAGTACGGCAAGGCTGTATATTGTCACCCTGCCTATTTAACTTATATGCAGAGTACATTATGAGAAATGCAGGGCTGAATGAATCGCAAGCCGGAATCAAGATTGCCGGGAGAAACATCAACAACCTCAGATATGCAGACGATACCACTCTAATGGCAGAAAGTGAAGAAGAACTAAAGAGCCTCTTGATGAGAGTGAAAGAGGAGAGTGCAAAAGTTGGCTTGAAACTCAACATTAATAAAACTAAGATCATGGCATCTGGTCCCATCAATTCCTGGCAAATAGAAGGGGCAGAAATGGAAGCAGTAACAGATTTTACTTTTTTGGGTTCCAAGATCACTGCAGACGGAGACAGCAGCCATGAAATTAAAAGACGCTTACTCCTTGGAAGGAAAGCTATGGCAAATTTAGATAGCATAATAAAAAGCAGAGATATCACCATACCAACAAAAGTTCGTATAGTCAGGGCGATGGTGTTCCCAGTAGCAATGTATGGTTGCGAGAGCTGGACCATAAGGAAGGCTGAGCGCCGAAGAATAGATGCTTTTGAACTGTGGTGCTGGAGAAGACTCCTGAGAGTCCCTTGGACTGCTAGGAGATCAAATCAGTCAATCCTAAATGAAATCAACCCTGACTGTTCCCTGGAAGGACAGGTACTAAGGCTGAAACTCAAATATTTTGGCCACCTAATGCGAAGAGAGGACTCTCTGGAGAAGACTCTGATGCTGGGAAAGACTGAAGGCAAAAGGAGAAGGGGGAGGCCAAGGATGAGATGGTTAGACAGCATCACCGATGCAACGAACATGAAAATGAGCGAACTCAGGAAGATAGTGGAGGATAGGAAGTCCTGGCGGGATATGGTTCATGGGATCACGAAGGGTCGGACACGACTTAACGACTGAACAACAACAACATGCCTACTCATAAGTAAGTTTCATTATAGTCAATTGGGATTACTCCCAGGTGTGTGTGGATAGGATTGCAGCCTTACTCTCAAGTCAGAGAGCATAAGATTGCAACCTAAAACACGTTCCCTGTGCAGTTGTCCTGACGTTTTACATTGAAGATTTAGCAGCAATTATCTCTTTTGGCAAAGGCATTTGATTGGAAACCTGGGATCTGCTTCTGTGACTGTGGTTTCCCCTAAGGGAGAATCATGCGCTACTGGAAGATTCCACGTGGGTCTGGACACATAGGAGTCTATTCCCTGGCCCAAGAGCTTGCTGGAGTTTTCATTGTTACAAGTTCAGAAGTTTAGGTCATAATTAATCACTTCTCTCTCTTTCTGATTATAGTTATGAACCCGGCTCTAGAGGACAAAGCCGCAAGTCTAGTGTTGAGGGTCAGGGCTGCTGGTTTCCACATTGGGCTCCAGAAGGAAAGGAAAGTTTTATGTTTTGAGTGGGGAGCAAAGCTAGTCCACCTCTGGGCAGGTTGATTCTGTTTCTCCACATTTTACTGCATTTGGCTTATAAACGTTCAGATTCTTAGGGACCATGAAACTCTGCTCTTTTCTTTCAACTGAATGCTATTCTTTGTTTGCTGGTGTGCATTCTGTGGAGATGGTAGATCTGTAAACAGAACCAAGATTATTTGGTAGCATTTTTGCCTATTTTCCTTTCCTTTGCTACTCATACTAATCTCCTGGATTTCTCCCCTCAACCTGGCAGCATCGTGATCGTATAGAACAGCAATCCTAGAGAACATTCCGTGATCCCAAGTCTCACCAATGCCTGCAAGCAACCAAGGTATCTTAGCTTGAATCACATCAAATAGGGAACTCAGAAGAGATCTCCGGATCCACAAGTGAGAACCATCAATGTTAGAAGTTCCTGTGTTCCTATAGATGTTCAATGTAATGAGGAAAAGGCACAGGGACAAAGGGGTCTGGGTGGAGGTGGAAATGATCTAAGACAACAAATCTAATTGAAGATAAGTTTTTAAAAGGCTAAAAGTTTGTAAAAAATGTTAAATGTTTTTTCCAAGGCAAGGCTCCTCACAAGCCAGCAAGGGGGGGGGGAGGGAGGGGGTTATCCAAGGAACCAAAGTTTGATCTTTTGCCCAAAGACCTGTAGAACCAGATTCCTATCGTGCTTTCGGCCTAAGCCAAAGCAACACGAGACTGACCGGGGTCACGTTCTCCTGGCATGTACCAAGCACCATGCACATATATGTGTTAGACGCCACCTTGATAACACAAAGCTTCTTCTTCTTCCCCAGTGCACCATGAACATTTTCCAAAACAGAAGGAGGGGGCATTTTACAGGGGATGAAAATGATCACAAAATGCAGTCCTATTTTGGCTCAGTTCTAAGTATTGCATTGAGACTGGGTCTCGATACTGTGTGTCTTGTAATAGGGCAGGCAGACTTCTGAGTATCCTTAGCCAACCTCCAGAAACCTGGTGTGGTGAGGTGAGCATATAATCAAACAATTCATTGTGATTCCAGATAACACTGCACTAATGTGAGTTGTGGTTGTACTGTTGTAATCCTTTCAGATATCCTTTCTGGTTTCTGATTGCTTATTCACATTTCCTAATAAGTGTGTATAGGATTGAAATGTATAAGAGAAGGGCCAATAGGCACAATCACATCACGGTTTGATTTTTAAACAAAGGTACTACTGCTAATCCTTTGTAGGGGCTGCCTAACCTGGCCAGATATCCTGCTTTTAAATTCTAATCATGTGAGACACACAGCACAATCCTATCCAACTTACACCACCGGTGTAACCAGCGGTGCAGCAAGAACGGGAGGCCCCAGAACGGAAAGGGGATTCAAAGGGGATATACCGGTAAATCTCCCCTCCCCTCCAAAGCCTCCCATCCTGCCCTCCCCTGCTGGTTACACCGGAGGTGTAAGTTGGATAGGTTTGCTCTGACAGTTAGTTAGGATTGGGCTGCTATTAATCTTAGAAAACAATATAGTTTCTGGAGTTGAGGCTTGGGACAAAGTAAGCCATTGCCACATCTCCTGGCAGTTGTACAGAACTGTGTATCTAAGAAGGTTATACACCTGCTGCAGGGGAAAAAAAAAAGAATGTTCTATCCTTTTTCACTATCATGAAAATGTCACTACCTCCTTAGAGAATCAATAGACCCCCCCCACAATTAAGATGTTTCTTATGATTTAGTTTTCTAATCTGATTTCTTAAAAAATGAATTGCCTAGGATCAGAGTGTATATCCTGTTAATAGCCGCATAGAAGAGGGAACTTTGGCTGTTGCAGATCTGAATTTTTACTCTTGCACAGCAAGTTACGCATCAATTCCCAGTTCCCTCTTGCATAGCTCAGGGAGTTTTCTCCTGCTTTTCACGTGGCTAATTTAGAAATTTGCTTCCAAGAAAGTGTACTTAGAATAAGAGCCTTGTGCCACAATCCTAACCATGTTTACCAAGAACTTAGTCCCAGTGTGTTTAATGGGTCTTATTTCCAGGTATGTCTGCATAAATTTGAAGCTTCGGACTGCAATTTTAAACACACTTTCCTGGGATCAAGCCCCATTGAACACAATGGGACTTAAGTTACTTCTGAGCAGACATACCTAAGGTTGTACTGTTAGTAAGGAGTAAGTCCCTATCATGGGCATCGACAGGGGGAAGCGCGGGGGGCGGGCCGCCGGGGGGGTGGTGTCGTGCACATAGGGGTGACGCGCGACCCCCCCACTTACAGTTTGGCGGTGGAGCTGGGCCTGCCCGCCCTCCCCTGTGTCCGTTTGGCTCCAAAATGAGCCGAAAACAGAGCGGGGAGGGTGCTCTGCTCCTGCGCGTGACGTCACGTGCGGGGGCGGAGCCTCTCCCTTAAAGGTGACGCGCGCCCCCACTCTGGGGTGTCGCGTGTCCTAGCGACGCGACTGGTCCCTATTGAGCATAGTGAGACTGACTTTTAATTAAACACATGTAAAGTAAAGGTAAAGGTATCCCCTGACAATTAAGTCCAGTCGTGTCCGAAGACGCCTCCATGGTCATGTGGCCGGCATGACTCTCCTTGCCGCAGTGTGTAGCATGCAGCTGGAACACGGAGCGCTGTTTACCTTCCTGCAAGCGGTACCTATTTATCTACTCACATTGACATGCTTTGGAACTGCTAGGTTGGCAGGAGCTGGCCAAGCAACGAGCGCTCACCCCGTCGCGGGAATCGAACTGCTGACCTTTCAATCGACAGCTTATGGTTCAGCGGTTTAACCCGCTGCGCCACCCTTGTGCTATTTGTTTTTTCCATGTTGGAAGCTAAACAAATACATAATATTGGTGGTAAAATGCATTTCACTCCACAGGTGGTCTGGGGAAGTGTTCTTTTGTATTGTTTTTGTAGTTTCATTTTTGCATTGGGTTTGAGGCTTGCCTAAATGAGCCTCAGGGTAAGATTTACTGAGGTGACTCACTGGAAGTAGAGCAGAGGGATATTGAACGATGTATTGATATTTCTCCCTTTTGTTATTCTGATGACTGCCTGTGAGAATACTAGAATCATGTCACATTTCCAATGGAAAATACCCAGAAAGTCATAGGGAAAAAAATATTGAGCATCACAGTGAGTAAAATCAGTGGTGCTGAAGTACAAGGTTATCAGATGGGGAAAAGAGATAATTCTCACTGAGAGCTGGCAACTTGAGCTCTCAATGTTCTCATATGCATGCACATGTGTCTACCGCCACACACACACACACACACACACACACACACACACACACACACACGGCCCAGGTTTGTCCAGCCCGGAATTAACCTAAATTGAGGAATTTATGACTTGAGGGGCTGACATGCAGCTGTTTTGGGGATTGTTGACTGGATAGTGGAGCAAACAACTTCAATGTGTCTCTAATTAGGGTAACAATAATCACCAGATCGAGTTTTCCAGAATAATATATTATTTATTTAAGAAATGTAGAAAGAACAAAGAAAACCAATGTTTACTTGTAAGATCAGTTATTCTTAAATGAAGGAGAGAGAGAGAGAGAGAGAGAATGAGAATTGGGTTTCCTCTGCCAGGGACGATCCACGGGAGAGACAGAGAGGATTAACGGGAGGTTTAAAACAAACATGGGAATGCCACATTCTCAGCATTCATGAATGTCCCATTGTCTTTCCCCCTCAGATCCGCCTATTTCCATAAATGTCTCCACTGTCACAGAGTTTGTCTTCCTGGGTCTTCCCCAAGTCCGTTCAGTTCAGCTCCTTCTCTCTCTTCTGGTCTTGGCTGCCTACACAATCGTCCTACTGGGAAACCTTCTCATCGTGGTGACTGTGCATGGAGAACCCCGCCTCCTCCAGTCCCCCATGTATTTTTTCTTGACCAACTTGTCCTTCTTTGATATCGCCTTGGGCTCAGTGGCTACGCCCAAGCTGTTGACAGACCTGGTAAGCAACAGCAGGACCATAACCTTTCTTGGCTGTATGGTTCAGATCTCCTTCATCCACTTCATTGGGGGCTCTGAGATGCTCCTTGTCACCCTCATGGCCTACGATCGCTACATGGCCATCTGCCATCCACTGACATACACAGCTGTAATGAACCGCCCATATTGCATCAAGCTCCTTCTTTCCTGTTGGGCTGGAGGCTTCATCCATGCAACTATCCAGATGGCTTTGCTTCTCCGGTTACCATTCTGTGGTCCAAACAGGCTAGACAACTTTCACTGTGATCTCCCACAAGTGGTCAAGCTGGCCTGTGCTGATACCTACATCACTGAACTGCTTGTGGTGGCCAACAGCGGCCTCCTTTCACTGGTCTGCTTCCTTGTCCTGGTGGCCTCCTATGGTGTCATCATGGCCACACTTCGTGGCCACTTCAGGGAGAGTGGAGGAAAAGCTCTGTCTACCTGTAGCTCCCACCTGATTGTGGTGTGCATCAGTTTTGTGCCCTGCATGTTTGTGTATCTTGTGCCTTTCTCTAGGTCTCAGACTGACAAGCTGGCCTCTGTGTTCTACACACTAATTGTGCCTTCTCTCAATCCAATCATATACACCCTGAGGAACCGGGACATGAGTGAGGCAATGGGGAAGCTGAAGAACAAGTGTCCTTGCTCACACTCATCTGTGAAGGGACAAGTATGAATGGTGTTTTTTTCTTAGGAGTCAGAGGTTCAAGAGCTCAGCATGTCACCACCACCACCCATGATGGACCCCAGTCGTGAATAGGGAGAAAACAGGGTTGGGCTGAACTGGGTTCTACAAAAGTTGCCCATCAGGCAGGACTATGTATTTCTACAGATTATTCCTGGCCAGTGGTGTCACTAGGGTTGGTGTCACCCTGTCTGGTAACACATAGTGTCACCCCCATTAACTTTATTTTAATATATAACAGTACAGGTCACCCAATAAATCAGAAACCAATTTGGCTCTTGGAACAATCAGTCTCACTGGTCTGTTTTGAGTTAAGGAAATCAACTTTTTTTTTGGTTACAGAAGGCAGTTGTGTTTTATTTTTCTGGTTATTTGACCATAATGTTTTGATAGAATACAGATAATTCAAAACGGTTTGTTTCATTGCATTTTGCATGAAAGTACACATCACATCATATATAACATGATGGTATTATTCATAAATACAAAGTTTTCACAATTTTGGCCACTAGTGGTGTCAAGCCCCCCCTCCCCGAGGGTGTCACCCGGTGCGGTGCAGCCCCCAGCCCCTCCTAGTATCACAGGATAGGAGTGTAAGATAGAAGTCTAAGAAACATGCAGCATTTTTTATTTGGCTTTTAGATGTCTCACACAGCCCTGATTCATACTTGAGGTATAGCACCTCCACAACCACCTTGACCTCCCAGGACACAGCCTAGCCTGGAACTCATGGACATCCTGTTTGTGGGAACTGGCAGTTCCTTATGAGTTTATCTTGAGTCACCACAATTTCTTTGATACTGGTGGCTCAAGGAACAGCTAACTGTGGAGCTCTATTATGCACATAGGGAAACTGGTTCATACAGATGTATCCCATGCAAGCTCAGCCACACTGCAAGCCAATCGGCAGCACTGCACATTCAGAGAGGCAGTTCTTGCATCTTATTTTGTAAGGATTTCTATTTATAGAAAATTGAGCTTTTGGAAAAATGGTCTATAAATCTTTTAACAGTCCAATCCTATGCCAGATTGGGCTGCTGGCCTGAGAGCTTTGCAACAGTGGAACAGAGTTCCACTGTTGCAAAATGGCCGCCGACAGCGTGTGGAGAACTCAATAAGCGGCCATTTTGGAAGTGCTGCTTCAAGAGGTGGCAGTGCTCCCCATCCGTCATCGAACCCCACTGCAGCTGGAGCAGGTAAGGCAGCAGCAGCGGTGGGGAGGCTGCAGGAGGGGTGGATCTGGTGTCAATGGAGCATGCTGGATCCTATTCCCCCATTTTTTGAGCCTCCCTATCCCCTTTCTCTCCTTAGACATATGCCAGCGAAAGAGCTGTGCACATCCAAGGAGACCCATTGTGGAGTGAGAGGCTTATGGAGGGGTAAGGGGTTTTAAATCTCCTTCCCCCTCTGAAGTCTCCCAATCCCCCTCCCCACTGGATATATAGTGCACTTCTTTTCAGCGTGGCTGCACCAGTGCTGAAGGTGGGGGGAAGAATAGGATTGGGCCGTAAATAAATACCGTATTGTCCCGAGTATAAGACACATCTGATTATAAGACGCACCCTTAAAGTTTGGTGCTATTAATTTTTTTTTAATTAAATCACTGGCATTATTGCAACAGCCTGATTATAAGACGCACCCCTAGTTAAAAAAACTTAAATTAGGAGAAAAAAGTGAGTCTTATACTCAGACCAATACGGTAAATCAGTTTATGAAAGAAACTCAGGAGGCAATCATTTATGGCCACTAGGCCAGCATAGGACCACTGCACCATCCCAGGTCTGTTGCAAAAGCTTCCATAAAGCAGTTGTACCAGCCCTAGGCTGGTGTAGAGGCCTGTGCTGGCCCCTGCAGGTCAGATCCGGATGACATGCGGCAAAGGTAAGTTGCAGCTGGGCTGGGCGACACAGGGGTGGGGGAGGGCGTTCTGGGGGTGTTCCAGGGAAGGGTGGGGGTGGACAGATTGTCACAGATCCTGCCCTCCTCCCAGGTGCAATCACATATGCTGTATCCTATCCCTCTCTCATACCCGTTTCTTCCAACACGGGCAGTCTTGATTTGCGCCACCAAAATGGCAGGCGCATATCCGAGGAGGCCCATTGCAGGGACTGGGGCATTTCCCTTACCTTGAGGAGACCTACAACTCTGCTTACTCTGCTCAGGATACAGCATTGCTGGCGCCGGCATAGCTGGATTGCTGAGCAGAGCGTAGGATAGGAGTGGGCTGCCCGAGTAGTTGATAGTTCATTAAAAGATTTAATGGTTCTAGGACTGCTTGGTGTCTGGTTCACACATGTATATCACATCCTCACTACAGCATCCATTTGCCTGTGTGAATGAGCCATTAGTGATGGTCCATTACTGATCTAAAATCATCGGCAGGGCTTCCACAACACCTCGCATACAAGGCTGCCAATGTTTCATGCCTCTGTAGCAGTTCCTTTCACAGCAGCTTGATATGCAGATACTAACAGGGATAAATACTTATCTCCATTCTGTGAAGCATTTTGTGGGAGATTATTGCACATCAAGCAGTTAAACAGCCTAATCCTATCAAACCCACCCTGCAGATGCAGTTGCAGTCCCCAAACAAGCATACAAACAATACTTTTTTTAAAGGGTAAGGGTTGGCTGGTCGGCGGGAGGGCGGGCCAGGACTTGTTTTGCGCCTGCGCAAGGCACTGAACACGGATGCAAGCTCTTTAGGATTGTCTGAGTCCACTTTTACCACCCCGAAGAGCTTGCAACTGCATTCAGCAACTTTGCGAGCCTCGTGCAGGCTGGCCGGGACACTGGCTGGGATGCCCCTGCCAAACCGGGACGACCGGGATGGCCAGGATGAAGAATGAGGACGAGCAGTGGAGATCCTCGGGGGGGGGCACCGATGCCACGCCCCCATGTGACCCGGGCGTGACGTCAGCTTGACGTGTGCACCCATCGTGGCTCCAAACACCCCCTCCCACCGTTTTAGTATCTATTTTGGAGCCGAACGAGCTCCAGGGCGGGCGGGCCCAACACCACGACGAGCAGCGGAGGAGACACGTCCCAGAGGCAAGTACGCTCCTCCGCCGTCACATGCGCCCACCCCCTTGGGGCCCACGGCCCCCCCACCCTGCCGCCCCTACCCCGATGACGTTTCTGGCGACGAGACCTAGTTTTACCAGACGTCCCAGTGCCAGAACAGTTCCGGCTTGCTGGGGGCTGGCCGGGACACTGGCTGGGATGCCCCTGCCAAACCGGGACGTCTGGTAAGCCTAGTTCTAAGTATTGCATTGGGACTGGGTCTCGATACTATGTGTTTTGTAATAGGGCATACTTCTGAATATCCTTAGCCAACCTCCAGAAACTTGGAGTGGTGAGCATATAGTCAAACAATTCATTGTGATTCCAGGTAACACAGCACAAATGTGCAGAAGCTTCGCTGGAGGGGGTGGTGGTACCGTAAATTCCGCACCATCCTAGTCCCTGTTTACTCTCTGGTACGAGGTGGCCCCACCCCCTCGCCGTTGGAGCCATTCATTGCGGCGAAGACAACAGGTGCCCGTTGCCTTCGGCGCACTGAATGGCTCCGACGGCAAAGGAGCGGGGCCACCTCGTACCGAGTAAATGGGGACTAGGACAGTGCGGAATTTACGGTACCACCACCCCCTCCAGCGACGCCTCTGCTAATGTGAGTTGTGGTTGTACTGTTGTAATCCTTTCAGATATCCTTTCTGGTTTCTGACTGCTTGTTCACATTTCCTATGTAAGGTAGTGAGCAGAAGGGACCTGGGTGTATTGACTTCTAGCCCCATATCTATGCTTCAGTAATTATTTCCTTTGACAAAGGTATCTGCGTTGGGACCTGGGACTTGCCCTTGTGACCCTTTTCTCCCCATTCCCCCCAAGGCATAATCACAGGCCACTGAAATATTCACTGTGTTTGTTGGCTCACAGTAAAGACAGGGCTCGTTCCCTTGTCAGACTGTTGGAGTTTCCACGACTGCAAGTAGCGAAGGGTAATTGTTGCCACTTAACTCCTCACGTCTTCAAAGCGTAGTCTGTGGGTTTTACCTACAGCTCTGCTTGGATGAGGAACACCCTATCAAGCACTGGTCATGAACTGCTGAAAAGGATTTTGGAAGATATGCTGGGTGTGTGGACACAATCTTTGTGCTCTGCTTTTGGGCTTTTGGAAGCCTCTCAAATTCCGCTGTTGGAAACTGAATACTAGGTGAGCTGGCCTGATCAGACATAATAATATTTATATCTATGCTTAGAGTGTGAGAAAGCTGGGACTAGGCTATTGGATGCCCTCTATGGTAATTCATTGTTGACCTAGAGGTCATTTTACTGCAATGGGGGGGGGGTTACTCTTGTTCCAGAAAGATCCAGGATTACTGGTCATATTTACTTTTCTTATTCTTTCCCTTTTCTTGTGCACTATCTCTTTCCCCTCCTCATCTTTCCTTGTCCTTGCAGTGTGATCTCTGGAGATGAGCAACCCTGGAGAGAAACTGATGCTAGCTAGCAACAAATGTATCTAACACTGAACAGAGAGCCAAGCTAAATAAGACTATGGTGGTCCATGATCAGATCTCTTCTCTCTTTGTGTTTTTGCAAAAGGCAGAAACTGCAGAGGGGCTCACTTGAATTGGGATCGTGGCACTGAGCAGGAGGGGTGCTTGGGATTTATCTTTTTCTTATGCCATTCCCCAATGCTGTTCTCCCATTCATCCCTGAAGCTGCTATTTGCCTCATTAGAAAAAACCTGCAGAGAGGAGTCATGATGAATCTTTGAATGGGACTCTGTGTGGTCACCAGAGGTTGGTGGTCTGAGGCTCAGGCAATTCTCAGGGAGTTGAATGCGAAGTGGACACTTCGTTGTGAACACTGAAAGATGTATATGCCGATAAGAAGTGATTGAGGAAGCAAAAAGGTTCACAGAAAATGGGACTTGAATCTGCACGTGTTTGGTGTCTCAAGTGTGAATGCCTGTTGTTTTGGTGACTTCTCTGGTTTCCTGCCCTGAAACAGATAGCACTGGAAGATATCATTGCAGAAATCCAGGGTATTTAGCATCTCAACCAGGGCTTATTTGGCTTCCACTCTGACAAAATGGCTATGGGTCACCTCTGACCACTGTACCATTGCAGACAGTCTGTTCAGACCTCACACACCAAACCATGATTTGGCACTTACCTAAACAAGGTGTTTGCAGTTACTTTGTAACTTTGAGCAAACTGTTATTTGTGCAAACCATACATTGCCCAGAAATCATGATTTCAAGTTCAGACTTAACAACAAATCATATTAGCTGCTAAATTGGAAGGGAGAGGGGGAGTCAGGATCTCTTAGCCAACTTCATAGTGTGCAAGTACAGAATTAAGTATTATATATGAAGAATTCAGACATCTGAGGATTATTTGTTTTCACTTAATAAAAGGAAGCAAGTTCCTAGCCCTTAAGATTGGAATGATTGGGTTGAAAGGTAATGGTGATGCTGGAATTAACGATGTTTTGCAAGCTTTTCTGTGGTCAAAGGGGAGAACTCCAGTGCCTACCATAGCTCTCTGCCCCTCTTTATGGTGAGCAAAAGCAAAATGAAGCAAATCAATGCAACAGAATTAGCAATTCAATGCAGTTTCATAGTACAGGTTGAAACAAAAAAAGGTTCAGCCATATAATGGACAGGCTGGAGAATTTGGACAAGAATACTTTTTTTAGCACAAAGAATGCATGGCTCTGCATATATAAAGATATGATAGGTAGATGTGTATGTATGTATGTATGTATGTATGTATGTATGTATGTATGTATGTATGTATGTATTTATTTTTTTACCCCGCCTTTCTCCCACCAGGGCAACCAAGGCGGCTTACAACAAAAATATTAAAATACATAAATACATTTAAAATCAAGAATTAAAATAATTAAAAACAATTAAAACAAACAGCCCCAGTGGGTCATCCACATTTGTTAAAAGCAATTTGTTAAAAAGCCAGCCCACCATGTCAGACATCAAATGCTGATCTAAATAAAAATGTCTTGAGGCCCCGCCGAAAGGTCTCTAAGGAGGGAGCCGTTCTTAATTCCAGGGGGAGGGAATTCCATAATTGGGGCGCCACTGCCGAGAAGGCCCTATTCCGCGCCGCCATCCCCCTCACCTCCGTCAGTGGCGGCACGGTCAACAGGGCCCCCC
Organism: Plestiodon gilberti rubricaudatus; assembly: GCA_026170595.1. Lineage (NCBI taxonomy): Eukaryota > Metazoa > Chordata > Lepidosauria > Squamata > Scincidae > Plestiodon > Plestiodon gilberti. Next base: position 9,300,528 of record JANXHW010000006.1, on the reverse strand, counting down.
CTGATGACCTCAGAGTACGGGTCGGATTATAAGGAAGGAGGCGGTCCCTCAAATACCCTGGACCCGAGCCGTAAAGGGCTTTAAAAGTCAAAACTAGCACTTTGAATTGTGCCCGGAAACGAACCGGCAGCCAGTGTAGCCGCTGAAGCAACGGTCCGACTGAGTCGAACCGACAGGCCCCAGCAACCACCCGGGCCGCCGCATTCTGCACTAGTTGCAGTTTCCGAACAGTCTTCAAAGGCAGCCCCACGTAGAGCGCATTGCAGTAATCTAGTCTAGATGTCACTAGGGCATGGGTCACCGTGGCCAGGTCTGCACGATCCAGGTACGGTCGCAGCTGGCGCACCAGCCGAAGCTGGGCAAAAGCCCCCCTGGCCACAGCCACCACCTGGGAATCCAGGAGCAGCTGCGCATCCAGGAGAACCCCCAAGCTGCGGACCTGCTCCTTCAGAAGGAGTACAACCCCATTCAGAGCAGGACGATGATCCAGTACCTGAGTCGTAGACTTCTGGACCAACAGAACCTCTGTCTTATCAGGATTTAATTTCAGCTTGTTAGCCCCCATCCAGCTCCCAACTGCCTCCAGACAACGATTCAGGACATCGACCGCCCCCTTGGAGTCAGGTGGAAAGGAGAGAAAGAGCTGGGTGTCATCCGCATACTGATGACTCCCTACCCCAAATCCCCGGATGACCTCTCCCAGCGGCTTCATATAGATATTAAACAGCATGGGGGATAGAATTGACCCTTGCGGCACCCCACACCTCAAGGGCAAGGGTGCCGAACAAGCATCCCCCAGCACCACCTTCTGGGATCTATCAGCCAGGAAGGAGCGGAACCACCTCAGAACGGTGCCTCCAAGCCCCAACCCAGCCAACCGACCCAGAAGGACACCATGGTCAATGGTGTCAAAAGCCGCCGAGAGGTCCAGCAGGAGCAACAGGGACGCACTCCCCCTGTCCAGTCCCCGGCGCAGGTCATCCACCAAGGCGACCAAGGCCGTCTCTGTCCCGAACCCCGGTCTGAAGCCAGACTGGAATGGATCCAGATAATCAGCTTCCTCCAAGACCCTCTGAAGCTGAGACGCCACTACCCGCTCGATCACCTTGCCCAGAAACGGGATATTTGAGACTGGCCGGAAGTTGTTCAAAATCGTAGGATCCAAGGAGGGTTTCTTCAGGAGGGGGCGCACCACCGCCTGCTTCAAAGACAGCGGCACCACCCCCTCCCTCAGAGATGAATTTACCACCCTCCCCGTCCACTCATATATGTATATATGTATATGTATATATAATTTAACTCATGGCGCATATCTAAGGTAACCTTTGATTCCAGTAGCTGCTCATTCCTCCACGACCATCTTGACCGTATGTTCAAGGTCACCTCAAGATGGATATTGTATAGTTGGAAAAAATGCAAAAGAGGGCAACCAAAATGATCAGAGGGCTGGAATACCTTCCATCTGAGGTAAGGTTAAAAAAAAGCTTGGAAAAAAGATGATTAATGGTGGACATGATTGAGACCTATAAAATTATGCATGGTGTGGAGAGAATGGATATAGAGAAGCTTTTCCCTTCTCCCACGATACTAAAATCAGAGGTCATTCATTAAAACAAACTGGTGGGATATTTAGGATGGACAAAATGAGGTGGTACTTCACACCAGACATAACAGCACTGTGTAACAAAATTCAAACCATTTCATGTTTAGCTGAATATTTTTATGTATCTTTATTAATTTTGGTACAAGGATTTTAAAAATGCAGCTATTTTTGGCATAGCATCAATAGTTCAGCCACAATTTACGCTACTCGGGGAGCGCTCACAACCTCTTGTCGTGGCCATGTTTACCCTGGTGTAAAGGCGAATGACAGGGTTTCAATACCAATGCAAAATTTAAGATAACTAAAAAACGTTTTGATGATACAAAAAATGGAATCCGTGCCTCTGAATTGTATAAGAAACATTTAGAAATAAACATCAACGAGTTTTGTGTTACACAGTGTGGATTTCATTGTCAGCAGATGTAATACTAATGATGGCCACTTAAATACAGGGAGGACAGGTCTATGGTGGCTTTGTTACTAGTTACTAGTCATGGTGCCTTTGTTACCTCCAGATAGAGAAACAATATGCCTCTGGATACCTGTTGCAGAGGAGGAGCAATGGTGGGAGAGAAGTCTGCCTTTCTGTCCTGCTTGTGGGCTTTCCGGAGGCAGCTGGCGGACCACTGTGGGAAACAGCATCCAGGACTAGATGGGCCTTTGTCCTGGTCTAACAGAGCTTTTCTTGTGTTCTTATGTTCTTAAAAGTGCGGGTAGGGACTCCAGTGTCTTTATGGCTTCTCATCAGTGGCTTGCAAGTGTATTCTTTTCTTTTTTACTTCTTAATGATAGTGATCTAAGGGGTCAATGCACATGTTTCATGGGAGCCTATAAGTGTTTTTTTTAATGAAAAACTGAAATGTAGAGAAGCTGCAGGTTTGATAGCAGTAGTGGGGGATATTTTAAATTGAAAAATGATGCAAGCGTAAAGGGTTAATCAAAATTGTAGCCCTTTACATTCAGGACCAAGTGTTGCTAGTGTTTGACTATGACTGGGAAGACTTACAGCCCAATTCTACACCCCACCCCACCCCAGGCCATGCAGCGTGGGCCTCGTGGCCCACGCTGAGTCCTATTTCTGGCAGCAGCTGGCTGGAGGTCTCCTCGGGCTAAGGGGAGACCTCATCCCCTTACCATGGATAAACCCCCAGCCACCACAATGGGGCAACTCGGTTCTCCACTAGCTCTTTAGCTGGTGCAGAACTGAGCAGCCCGCTGTCAGGGAAAAAGGCCCGGGAGGGAGGGGGAATAGGATATGATGTGCCATGGTGTCACTGAGCCCTTCCCCCCTCCCGGGCCTCATCCACCCCCCCTGCCCCATTAACCCCCTCCCCAACCTCTCCCCACTCTCCCCCAGCTCCTGCACCACTCAGAGCAGTAGCCTACACCTACGATAGGATTGCACTGTTAGTTTTGGATCTCCTTTTTTATATGAACAACTCTTTTCTTTCAATAAGCAAGAAGGTCACTGTGTGGATAAAATGCAGCAAGAGCCCTTGCATGCTGTCCTGTTGTCCTTGGAGAAAGGTCACTCCAGTTTCAGAAAAAGGAGCCTGCTGGGAGATCCAGCTATGGAATTTGGACTAACAGATGGGGGAAATTCACTACTCAAGGAATGTCTCATTAAGAAATTGTGTGGAAGAGGTATTGTCCTTTGACTCTGTAAACTAGAAAGTATAACAAAGAGTAGCTCGGAGCAGCTCCTTGAAGAATAGGAAAGGGATGGGTGGTACATATGAAGCTTTCTTTCATGGACCATTGGTATATTGTGGAAGCTTGAGAATCTACCGAGCAATTGAGTTAGTACAGTATTTGAGTCATATTGGCTGTGTTCTCTGTGTGTAGTAACTTGAGCTCATTTTACTCATGGGGTGGGGTGGAAGGATTGGAACATCCAAGGTCCAAGGTCTTCTTTACTCAAACCTAATGGAAGCAATAGTTTCTTGTTCTTGCGTTGCATTTGAAGAACAGGTTAGATCTCTGGAAGCTTTTCTCTTTAATGCCCTATTGTTTCTCCTTCCAGATCCAACCATCTCCATGAATTTCTCTACAGTCACCGAGTTTGTCTTCCTGGGTCTCTCCCGCTCCCGTCCCATCCAGCTTCTCCTCTTTGTCCTCGTCTTGGCATGTTTCATCACAATCCTTTTGGGCAACCTCCTCATTGTGGTGACGGTGCATGCAGAGCCCCGCCTCCTCCAGTCTCCCATGTACTTTTTCCTGGCAAATTTATCCATCATCGACACGTCTATAGGCTCAGTGTCTATCCCTAAAATGCTGGCAGACCTGATCAGCTGTGGAAGGACCATTCCATTTTGGGGATGCATAACTCAGGTCTTTTTCCTCCACTTCTTCGGGGGTGCAGAGATGCTCCTCCTCACCCTCATGGCGTACGACCGCTATGTGGCCATTTGCCACCCATTGACATACACAACCACAATGAATCGTCCACGCTGCATCAAGCTCCTCGCTTCCTGTTGGACTGGAGGCTTCATACACTCTGCCACTCAGATGGTCCTTGTCCTCCATCTCCCATTCTGTGGGCCAAACAAGCTGGACAACTTCTACTGTGATGTTCCACAGGTGGTCAGACTGGCTTGTGCTGATACCTACGTCACTGAGATACTGATGGTGGCCAACAGTGGCCTGCTTTCCCTTGCCTGTTTCCTCATCTTGCTTGTCTCTTATGGTGTCATCCTGTCCACACTTCGAGGCCACTTCAAAGTGGGTGGTGGAAAGGCTCTGTCCACTTGCAGCTCTCACTTGACAGTAGTTAGCCTATTTTTTTTGCCATGCCTATTTGTATATCTCATCCCTTTCTCCAGCTCCAGTGTGGACAAGATGGCGTCGGTGTTCTACACAGTAATCACTCCTGGCCTCAATCCTATGATATATACTCTGAGGAACCGGGAAATAAAGGAGGCTATGGGGCGGTTGAAGAACAAGTGCATTTTCCCCAAGTGTGTGAAGGGAGAAAAAGTATGAGCTGTACTTCACAGGAATCATGAGGCCTCTCTTGAATGACTGAATGTTTGTGTGACTGGAAGTTCAAAATGATCAGCTGTCCACATAGTTAAGGATGTTGTGGGATGCATTTTGAAGTGACCACCATGACAGAAGTGGTTATTTGAAATTCACACGCTGTGAAATTCACCCTCACTCCCCCCCACAGCATGACATAATTAAGTCCAGTGAAAAGTGCACATAGTGTAGTGATTGGAGTGTAGGATCAGGACCAGGCAGACTCAGCCTCCAATTCCCACTCACCCATGAAACGTACAGCCCAACCCTAACCAACTTTCCAGCACCGACGCAGCTATGCCAATGGGGACGCGCTGCATTCTGTGGTGGAGCAGTCATGGAGGCCTCCTCCAGGAAATTACCTCAGGGCTGAATTGCAGCTGCATCGGTGCTGGAAAGTTGGTTAGGATTGGGCTGTATTAATGAATGAACGTGTGCAGTCAAAATCTGTCAGCTGAACCTATCTCACTGGCTGGTTGTCGGGATAAATTAGGAGGGGAAACCATGTACACTGCCTTGAGCTCCTGGTAAGAGAGGAGTATTACATTTTAATCATAATAGAAGAGTAGAGGTGCCTCCTCAGTCCAATGACTGCAAACAGCAAAAACATATCATCCCGCTAACTGGACACTTTTTAAAGTGGTGTTCCAGGATGGTGCAGTGGTTCTGGTGTTGGACTGAGACCTGGAAGATCTAGGTTCAAATCCCTGCTCAGCCATGAAGCTCCCTGGGTTGACTTTGGGCCAGTCACTATTTCTCAGCCTAACCTACCTCACAGGGTTGTTGTGAGGACAGAAAGAGGGAAGGAACCATGTACACCGCCCTGAGCTCCTTGGAGGAAGCGCGGCATAAACGTATGTATAAATAAATAAATATGTAGCAAAGGGAGAGCAATTGTCCTTACTCAACCCACCATAGTGTCCCTCCCAGTCTCTGTCTGCTGTCTGCATCTTTTTAGAATGTGAGCCCTTTTGGGACAGGGGACCGTTTACTTGGCTCTGTAAAACACTTTGTAAACCTTTTTTTGTTGAAAAGTGGTCTATACATATTCTTAATAATAATATTGCAAAGGAGACCACTTTTGACACTTTGGGAGGTTTCAGGATTTCTTGGTGCAATAGCACTGGGTGGGTGAGTGGAAAAACACAGTTTCTAGGTAAAAGTAAAGGTATCCCTTGACAATTAAGTCCAGTCGTGTCCGACTCTAGGGAGTGGTGCTCATCTCCGTTTCAAAGCCGAAGAGCCAGCGCTGTCCAAAGACGTTTCCATGGTCATGTGGCTGGCATCACTCAACACCGAGGCGCATGGAACGCTGTTACAGTCCTGCTGACGCGGTACCTATTAATCTACTTGCAATTTCTTGCTTTCGAACTGCTAGGTTGGCAGGAGCCGTCGCACAGATTCGAACTGCCAACCTTTCAACTGACAGCTCATGGTTCAGTGGTTTAACCCACTGCGCCACCCACTGGCTCAAGCCGAAGAGCCGGCGTTGTCCGAAGACGCCTCCGTGGTCATGTGGCCGGCATGACTCTCCTTGCCGCAGCGCGTAGCATGCAGCTGGAACACGGAGCGCTGTTTACCTTCCCGCAAGAGGTACCTATTTATCTACTCACATTAACATGCTTTGGAACTGCTAGGTTGACAGGAGCTGGCCAAGCAATGAGAGCTCACCCTGTCGTGGATTCGAACTGCCGACCTTTCGATCGACAGCTCATGGTTCAGGCATAAAATCTAGTTTTAGAGGCCAGAATATATGGGGCAAGGTATTGTATCCTTGAGACTTGAGAACTTTCGCTACCCACTCCGCCAAAATGCATAGGAGGCGCCACACACAGCCAGGCACCTCCCTTGACCTGCAAGATGTTATCTTCTTCCTCCCCCCCCCACCATTTTAAAGACAAAAAATTCAAAGTAGCCTTTGAAGTAGCTAATTACTTTCAAGTGTTCCTTCTTCCTAAAGCCCTTGGTATTTATAAAGCAGCCCCTTGTAGGAGCGTTTGCAGCATCCAATCCATTCCCTTTGTAGAGTTCTTAGAACACATTTCTATCTGTGAAATGTCTCTTAAATCCTTATATCCATGCCTCATCTTTCCTTCGGCATAGGAAAAGGCGGGGTATAATTTTTTTAAATAAATAAATAAATAATATAAAGGGGGGGGCATTCTCCAGGTTACTGATTTGCTTATTCCCTGATCTTTTCCCCATGTAAAAAACAGGGTCTCGTGGCCAGATACTCATTTGACAAATTTTTATTTCAAGGGTCTCAAGGACTAGAGTGGAAGTACAGAAAGCATGTCAGTTCTAGAATAACTATCATTTGGGATTAAGTAAAATGAAATTTCGAGTCTTTGGTGGTGAAATCACAAACTATTGATTAGGTGATTACCTCTAAAAATGCTACATGGTAATTTAGTGGTAGAAATTTTACTTTGATGTTTCTTTTCTAGGGCAAGATTAAGGTCTCCTCCAATAGTATTTTATATTTTGTTGAAAAGCTAAACTTTACTCTAAGTATGAAATAAGAGATTATGTTCTTGATTGGGTACATAAAGTAGTGGCTTAGTAGTTGACAAAATTAGGAAAAAATACTCAGTGACCAATTTAAGATTTTTGAAGACAAAATTACCACAATGTAAGGTTTTTGAGGACAAAATTACCATGAGGTTAAAAAAATTCATTTGCCCAAGCACAGGTAGGAGGAACAGGGATAAACAACGCATTCTAGAAAAAATTGGGTGTACAGAAAATAATCAAAAGAAACAAGAATCTTTAAATAAACTGACTTACTGTAGATCTGTGTGAAGCTTCAGGAGCTAGAGTAAAAGAATTGAAAAACCAGATTGAAACATTGGAAGTTAATATAGAAGGCTGAATCGATAAATTTGGGATCTTACTGAGAAAATGGTGGGTGATAATTGGATAAACTTTTTAGAAGATCTGTTTGAAGAAGAGGGAGAGATTTTACTCAAGTGAAAACTCAAAACTAATACCATCCTAGTCATACCATTTCTCCATATTTGCACCCCCACTTGCTATTTGTAAAGAAAACTACCTCTCTGATCCAGCAATTATCTCCACCTGATCTGGGACCTGGAAGCTGCCTCTCTGTGACCCCTTTTCCCCAAGGCAGAATCGCAAAGCCCTGAAATAGTTTAGATGTGTTCCTCTTGGCTGACTGTAGAGAGACAGGACCCGTTCCTTTGCCAGCCGGCTGCAGTTCCCACTTTTGGAAGCAGTGAGAGAAGGGTAAGGTTGCCATTTAACCTCTCACTTCTGCAAAGCATAGTCTGTGTAGCCCTGCCTGGATGAGGAAGAGCCTGAGCTGCTGGCTGAATTGCTGATGTCCTGACCCTGGGCTGTAGAAAGAGAACTGGATTTTGGAAGGGATGCTGGAGAGCTTCATGCTGTGTTGGTGAGCTTTTGGTGGTATCCAGCCATTCGCCATTGGAACCAGAATGTCGACTAGTTGGCCTGATCCAGCATAACAAGCCTTTATGTTTGTGCTTAGAGTGGGAGGAAAGGTTGGGAGTCAAGACTTTCTGTCCCTATATTTTATATAAGATGCCATCCATATAACAATCCATTGTTGACCTTGTGAGTGGAAGGACTGGCTAGAGGTTCTCATAATTCATTGTTGCCCTAGAGTTCATTATACTCCAATGATAGGTGCTTGTCTCACACAGAGATGTGAGATCACTTTTTGCATTTCTTTTTTTTCTGCTGCTCCTTTTGTTCTGTACTCAGATTTGTCTTCTGTATCTTCTCTCATCCTTGCAGTGTGATCTCAGGAGATTAACAACCCTGGAGAGAAACTGATGCTAGTTGATGCCAGCTAGGTACGTTCGTTGTTAGGCAAAGTAGAAGAGACAATGATCATCCATTTCATCTATTTATATAAATCTATAAATCTATTTGATTTATATTTTAGTAAAAGCAGCAACTGCAGACGAGTCCAACTTGGACTGGACTAGACTGAGAATTAACCTTTCTACTTTGCCATTTTCCCAATGAAAATTGCCGACCCTTGAAACTGCAACTTGCTCTGTCAGGGAAAACATGCAGAGGAGAGTCCAGAATCAGGAGCCCTTGTGCTAGCTGTTGCTGTGGGAGACGATTCTTCTGAATTTGATAGCAGTTAAATGAACTATGGCAGAAATTACAAAGTTCCTAATCAAACACATCTTCCCAAAAAGTCTGGTGTTACATGGAAAGGTTATTAAGAGCCTTCTAGTGTTACTACTCACTGTTTACAACTGTTACTTACCCCTCTACTTTCTGATTTAGTGACATACCATAGTTTGCCATTGCATTTGAACAAAGCATATTACAAATCACAGTCTGCATAATGCTGGTAATCTCGGTTTCGATATAATGACTGGTCGTTGTTTGCTGCTTTGTGATGGCATTTTCTATTTAGACCATCCAGACAAAAGCAGGAGGGCTGGCAATGGAATTTTAACAAATTAAAATCAAGATCTGTTTGAAACTCAGGCTGGTGTTAACTGTTATTGTGACAGTTGCAAGGCAAGGGATGGTTGTTGTTGTTCAGTCGTTAAGTCGTGTCCGACCCTTCGTGATCCCATGAACCATATCCCGCCAGGCCTTCCTGTCCTCCACTATTTTCCTGAGTTCGCTCATTTTCATGTTCGTTGCATCGGTGATGCTGTCTAACCATCTCATCCTTGGCCTTCCCCTTCTCCTTTTGCCTTCAGTCTTTCCCAGCATCAGAGTCTTCTCCAGAGAGTCCTCTTCGCATTAGGTGGCCAAAATATTTGAGTTTCAGCCTTAGTATCTGTCCTTCCAGGGAACAGTCAGGGTTGATTTCATTTAGGATTGACTGATTTGATCTCCTAGCAGTCCAAGGGACTCTCAGGAGTCTTCTCCAGCACCACAGTTCAAAAGCATCTATTCTTTGGCGCTCAGCCTTCCTTATGGTCCAACTCTCGCAACCATACATTGCTACTGGGAACACCATCGCCCTGACTATGCGAACTTTTGTTGGCATGGTGATATCTCTGCTTTTTATTATGCTGTCTAAGTTTGCCATAGCTTTCCTTCCAAGGAGTAAGCGTCTTTTAATTTCATGGCTGCTGTCTCCGTCTGCAGTGATCTTGGAGCCCAGAAAAGTAAAATCTGTTACTGCTTCCATTTCTGCCCCTTCTATTTGCCAGGAATTGATGGGACCCGATGCCATGATCTTAGTTTTATTAATGTTGAGTTTCAAGCCAACTTTTGCACTCTCCTCTTTCACCCTCATCAACAGGCTCTTTAGTTCTTCTTCACTTTCTGCCATTAGGGTGGTATCGTCTGCATATCTGAGGTTGTTGATATTTCTCCCGGCAATCTTGATTCCGGCTTGCGATTCATTCAGCCCTGCATTTCTCATAATGTACTCTGCATATAAGTTAAATAGGCAGGGTGACAATATACAGCCTTGCCGTGCTCCCTTCCCAATTTTGAACCAGTCGGTTGTTCCATGGCCGGTCCGAACTGTTGCTTCTTGACCCGCATACAGGTTTCTCAGGAGACAGGTAAGGTGGTCTGGTACCCCCATCTCTTTAAGAATTTGCCACAGTTTGTTGTGATCCACACAATCAAAGGCTTTTGCGTAGTCAATAAAGCAGAAGTAGGTGTTTTTTTGGAACTCTCGTGCTTTCTCCATGATCCACCGCATGTTGGCAATTTGATCTCTAGTTCCTCTGCCTCTTCGAAACCCAGCTTGTACGTCCGGTAGTTCTCGGTCCACGTACTGCTGAAGCCTAGCTTGTAGGATTTTGAGCATAACCTTGCTAGCATGTGAAATGAGTGCAATTGTGCGATAGTTTGAGCACTCTTTGGCACTGCCCTTCTTTGGAATTGGAACGTAAACTGACCTTTTCCAATCCTTTGGCCACTGCTGAGTTTTCCAAATTTGTTGGCATATTGAGTGCAGCACTTTCACAGCATCATCACTTAGGATTTTAAGTAGCTCAGCTGGGATATCATCATCTCCACTAGCTTTGTTGTTAGTGATGCTACCTAAGGCCCACTTGACTTCACTCTCTAGGATGTCCGGCTCTGGGTCAGCGACCACACCAGCGTGGTCATCAGGAACATTAAGATCTTTCTTGTATAGTTCTTCTGTGTATTCTTGCCATCTCTTCTTAATCTCTTCTGCTTCTGTTAGGTCTCTGCCTTTTTTGTCCTTTATCATGCCCATCTTTGCACAAAACGTTCCCTTGATATCTCCAATGTTCTTGAAGAGATCTCTAGTCCTCCCCATTCTGTTGTTTTCCTCGATTTCCTTGCATTGTTCATTTAAGAAGGCCTTCTTATCTCTCCTTGCTATTCTCTGGAACTCTGCATTCAGTTGTTTATATCTTTCCCTTTCACCTTTGCTTTTTGCATTCCTTCTTTCCACAGCTATTTGTAAAGCCTCATCTGACAGCCACTTTGCTTTCTTGCATTTCTTTTTCTTTGGGATGGTTTTAGTTGCTGCCTCCTGTACAATGTTACGAACTTCCGTCCATAGTTCTTCAGGCACTCTGTCTACCAGGTCTAATGCCCGAAATCTATTCTTCACCTCCACTGTATACTCATAAGGGATATGGTTTAGGTCATATCTGACTGGTCTAGTGGTGTTCCCTGCATTCTTCAGTTTAAGCCTGAATTTTGCAATAAGAAGCTCATGATCTGAGCCACAGTCAGCTCCAGGTCTTGTTTTTACTGACTGTATAGAGCTTCTCCATCTTTGGCTGCAAAGCACATAATCTATCTGGTTTCGGTATTGACCATCTGGTGATGTCCATGTGTAGAGTCGCCTCTTGTGTTGTTGGAAAAGAGTGTTTGCTATGACCAGCGTGTTCTCTTGACAGAACTCCGTTAGCCTTTGCCCTGCTTCATTTTGCGCTCCAAGGCCAAACTTGCCAGTTGTTCCGTTTATTTCTTGATTTCCGACTTTAGCATTCCAGTCTCCTATGATGTAAAGGACATCTTTTTTGGGTGCTAGTTCTAGAAGGTGTTGTAGGTCTTCATAGAACCGGTCAACTTCATCTTCTTCGGCATCAGTGGTTGGGGCATACACTTGGATTACTGTAATGTTGAATGGATTGCCTTGGATTCGAACTGAAATCATTCTGTCGTTTTTGAGGTTGCACCCCAGTACTGCCTTTCCCACTCTTTTATTGACTATGAGGGCTACTCCATTTCTTCTAAGGGATTCATGCCCACAGTAGTAGATATGATGGTCACCTGAATTAAATTCGCCCATGCCCGTCCATTTTAGTTCGCTGATTCCCAAGATGTCAATGTTCAATCTTATCATCTCATTTTTGACCACATCCAGCTTGCCTTGATTCATAGACCTCACATTCCATGTTCCTAAGCAGTATTGCTCCTTGCAGCATTGGATTTTCCTTTCAACCTCAGACACATCCACAGCTGGACGTCCTATTGGCTTTGGCCCAACCGCTTCACTCTTTCTGGGTCTACTTGGAATAGTCCTCCGCTCTTCCTCAGTAGCATATTGGACACCTTCCGACCTGAGGGGCTCATCTTCCGGCGTCATATCTTTTAGCCTTTTGGTACTGTTCATGGGATTTTCTTGGCAAGGTTACTGGAGTGGGTTGCCATTTCCTTCTCCAGTGGATCACTTTTAGTCAGAACTCTCTGCTACGACCTGTCCGTCTTGGGTGTCCCTGCACGGCATAGCTCATGGCTTCATTGAGTTACGCAAGCCCCTTCGCCACGACAAGGCAATGATCCATGAAGGAGGGATGGTAGCTATCAAGGGATGGTAGCTATCAATAATTTCTGCAATACTTTTCAGGTGTTTGAGAGTTGCGTATCCCCACCACAGGTATCTGGTGAAAATGAGCCAAGCTGGAAATAGTCACCTGTAAAAAAAGCTTCCCAGGTATCAGAGGTGGCATCCAGGTTGCAGCTGGGTTGGCTACCCACATGGCTGCACCCACCACTGAATCCTCAGCACCAGAGGCAGCAGTTAGTACCCAGTGTGCCATCAGGGAGTGAGTGGGAAGCATCACTAGGTACCCAGTAGATTTTGCCCCAAAGCCTCCAGCCAGCTAATGCAGGTACTGCCAGTCAATCCCAGCATAATGTACAAAGAAGCACACAGATCTGATCGTAATGAATTTATTTTATTTTATTTTATGTATTTATATCCTGCCTTTCTCATCATCAGATTTCTCATCACATTTTATTCAAGGCGGCTTACATAGGCAGGGTATCTTTAGACCTGATAAGGGTCTTTACAATATTGTTCTATTCCTATATAGAACCTTCCATGCTCGAGATGTTTTCCCTTCCGAGTGCAGCCTTCCTTCTGGCTTGTGCTTTGCACTTCCAAGCTTCACAGTTCACCGCAGTTCACCCTCAGACGGTTGTCTTAGATGTTCTCTCTCTAGCAGACTCCTCCGCATTCCACCCTCTCACGATGCCTTCTCAGAGTCTTCAATTAAGGTTGAATGTTGCTTATTCAGAGTCTCAGAGATTTCAGTGAGCACTGAAATAACAACAAAACATCTGACTGTACTACAACACAATCAGATCTCTGTTTTGCTTCATGAACTGCATACCATGGGACTTGACAGGCGATGACATCATTGCCAGTTACGTCCAGGTTTTTGAAGGTCAGAAAAGGCAGGTAGGAGGCTCAGGGCTCGGCCAAAGGCACAAGCCTTTTGGGAGCAAAAACACAGGGCTGAAATTGCTGCATTGGAGCAGGGTTCTGGCGGTCCAGCAGTCCGAGTAGCACCATGAATCTCCTCAGGTGAAACAGAGCACATCTCAGCAGCTTTTGCTCTATTTCACCTGAGGAAATTCATAGAAATGAAAGAAACGCCGTGACTCCTTTTTGTGTTTTAATTCATGTTTTTCATTTTTATTCTTGTTTTTTAAAACATAAGTATTTATTTTAATATGGCTTTTAAACCCGCTCTTAAGCAATCTTTGTACAGCCTCTACAATGTATTCAAGGGCCAGTATGTTGTCATATCTAGTGTGTTGGACTGAGCTGGGAGACTCAAGATTCAAATTTCAAAACGAACATTCGTGCTGAGCCATGAAAGTCACTGGATTTTTTGGGACAACCCCACCCCCTGAGCCTCACCTATTTTGAGAGGACAAAATGGGAGGGGGAACACCTACAATGCTGCTCTGAACTCTTAGAGGAAGGATGGGATTGAAATGTAACTAAATGAAAGCTTTCGGCAAAAAGTTAAATCATGTGATTGCCAAGTCTTTGTTGAAAGATCCAATCATGGATCTCTCACATAACATGTAGTTTGGTTTTCAGAGATGGAGAAAATTAGCCATGCAAAGAATTTCTTGTTAAGCTGTGTGAAAGGGAGCTGGTCTTTTGTCTCTGTGCACTATGAAGTGTCACAAAACAGCTTAAAACAGCTCTTTGTAGCATATCAAACCAGAGAAGGATAGAACATATGAAGCTGCTGCCTACTGTGTCAGATCTTTGGTTCGTCTTGGTCATTGTTACCTACACTGACTGGCATCAGTTCTCCAGGGTTTTAGACAGGGATCTTGCCCAGGTCTACCAGAGGTGCCAGGAATTGCACCTGGAGGGCTAGTAAAAATGAAGCAAATAATGGACTTCCCAACAGTCATCCCACACCTGTATCAAGCTAGAAGGAATTCTGAATGTTTGTTGTCCCCCAACTATTCCAAACTACTTGGGAAGTTTATAAGGACATAAAAAGATCCTTCCTGGATCAGATGAAAGGTCCATGCACTTCCCACACGAATCAACCAGATACCTCCAAGACGTCCACAGAAGTGCTTGAAGGCAATAGGCATCCCCACCTGTTGTTCCTCAGAAACCAATATTTGGGGCATACTGCCTTTGAGCATGGAGGTTCTGTATAGCCACAATAACCGATAGTCACTGATAGATCCAAATCTTCCATATTATCTTGTGCCTTTCTTGATTTCCTTCTTGGTGCCAGGTTAACAGAAAATACTTGCTGATTAACACTGCAGAAGGTCACATTTCAAAACTCAACTCATATGTTGCGGAAGCTTGAAGATCTGTTGTGCAGTTGAGCTCCTATGATGTGTTCAGCTGCAACAGGCCTTTTCCAAGACCCTTGAGTAAATGTTAATTTCAATACCGGGTTTGTTGCCAGTGAAATAACACAGGTTTTCTTTACGCATTGTACGCCGGCCCACCCATGAGGCAAACTGAAGCAGTCGCCTCAGGCAACGGATTGGTGGAGGGCTCCCACTTCCACCAGCCTACTTGCCTCCATTTGGTCCTCCTCCTTCTCACTGGAAAAGCATCTCCAGGACCAACACTCTAGCCTACGAGTCTCCTCTCTTCCACACTTCCTCTTCCACCCCACCCCCCTCTTCCTTTTCCAATCCAGGGAGTGGAAGAAGCAGAGGCTGTTGCATCGCCAGGTAAGGGGGGGGCAGCATTTGCCACACTGCCTCAGGTGCTGATGTGTCTTGGGCCAACCCTGGTCCTTGAGCAGTGGCTGCTAATCTCAATGGTCCATTCTCTCCTTCCAGGTTCAGTCATCTTCATGAATGTTTCTACAGTCACAGAGTTTGTCTTCTTGGGTCTTGCCTACTCCCGTCCCATCCAGCTTCTCCTCTTCGTGTTTGTATTTGCCTGCTACATCACAATCCTTTTGGGCAACCTCCTCATTGTGGTGACGGTGTGTGCAGAGCCCCGTCTCTTCCAATCCCCCATGTACTTTTTCTTGGCCACTTTGTCCATCATTGATACTGCCTTGGGTTCAGTGACTATCCCTAAGATGGTGGGAGACCTGATGAGCTGTGAGAGGACTATTTTATTTGGAGCCTGCATGGCCCAGATCTTCTTCCTCCATTTCTTTGGGGGTTCGGAGATGTTCCTCCTCACCCTCATGGCCTACGATCGCTACGTGGCCATCTGCCACCCATTGATGTACACAACCACAATGAATCGTCCACGCTGCATCAAGCTCCTCGCTTCCTGTTGGACTGGAGGCTTCATTCACTCTGCCACTCAGATGGTCCTTGTCCTCCGTCTCCCATTCTGTGGACCAAACAAACTGGACAACTTCTACTGTGACATTCCACAGGTGGTCAGACTGGCTTGTGCTGATACCTACACCACTGAGATACTGATGGTGGTCAATAGTGGCTTGCTCTCCCTTGTCTGTTTCCTCATCTTGCTCATCTCTTATGGTGTTATCTTGTCCACACTTCGAGGCCACTTCAGGGAGAGTGGAGGGAAGGTTCTCTCCACCTGCAGCTCTCACTTGACAGTAGTCAGTTTAATTTTTGTTCCTTGCCTTTTTGTTTATCTTATCCCATTTACTAGCTCCAAGGTGGACAAGATGGCTTCCATGTTCTACACTGTAATCACCCCTGGCCTCAATCCTATCATATACACTCTGAGGAATCGGGAAATTAAGGAGGCTATGGGGCGGTTGAAGAACAAGTGCATGTTTTCCCATTTTTGTGTGAAGAAAGAAAAAGTATGTTGTTCCTGATGACTATCATTATGCCCTAGGCTGCTCTTGATTTCCAAAAGGCTGCAGGCTACACACGATCTGCCCTCAACATAGCTAGGAGTGCTCTATGGTGCATTTGTATGTAACGACCATGACAGAACTGATTGCTTTGGAACACACATGCTATGTCATCCATATAAGTGCATTCACATGTGCTTCGCATGTTTTCCTAGAGTCAAGTGGGGAGCCAATGTGTTGGTCCAGGACCAGGGAGACCAGATTCAAATCCTGACTCACCCAAGAAGCAGAATGAAACACCTCCCTGAAGAACTTGAAGGTCACTGAAGGGCAGGGAATGTGATAGTAATAAAAATCGAGGTATTCCTCCCAGTTACAGTTGCTCAACCAGTGAATCCATTTCCCAAAGGAAAACCACTTTTGATCCTCTGGGGAGTTTCTCAAGTAACACACTAAACATTGATGATGATGATGATGATGATAATGTGAGGGTGGTGGGGAAGGGGAAGAATGGGATGGGGAGGGGGAGGAATGGGGCGGAATGGGGGCAGAATGCGGGCTCTAAGTGGGTGGTATCAGTAGCAGTGCTGCAGCCAATATCCTATCCCCTTCTAGGCCTCGATCCGCCTTCATGGGTCCACTCAGACCTGCGTCGGTGAAATCATGATTACTCTTGAAAGTAATTTCACTTGTGTAAGCCATCCAATGTGTGTTAAAATAGCTCTTTGAATCCTGGTCAGAGAAGCCAGCTTGAGGGGACAAATTGTATCCAGTTATTATGATTCCATGCACCAGAGCAACATTTTCCAGGAACTAAGAGCAAAAATAATTTGGAGATGGGTATTTGTCAGACATTCTGAAATTGCTAGAAAACTTTGAGAAAACAAGGAGGATAACAGACCCGTTCCAGTGCCAGAGGCTTCTCAGGAAAGGGAACAAATGTTGCGGCAGTGTGACTGCAATGGTGGGAGAGGGAAAGGATAGGATTGGGCCCCCAACCTCCTAATACAGGGGTTCTCAACCAGTGGTACTAGTGGTACTTCTCAACCAGTGGTACTTCGGCCAACTGCTGGTGGTACACAGACCGCCAGACTAGTGGAACCCTACTCCAATGTGGCGCTTTTGGTGGCATGTTTTCACTCCTGAGAGGCTCCTGCCTTTCGCCGAGCCTCTTGGGAATGCTGAGAAGGGTTCTCCCCAGTGGCATTCCCAGCCCGCCCGGTGCCTGGGGGGGCGGGGGTTGGAGTGCCCCCACAAGCAGCCGGGCTCGGGGCTGAGTGCCCACTCGGCGCGTCCCCGGCCTCCGGAGGCTCCGCTCCGAAGGCAGGGGACAAGTCCTCCTCAAAATGACCGCCCAGTTCGGCGGTCGAGGGCTTTATGAGAAAGCCGAACGCATCCCCGGCTTTTATATGTTTTGCGCAAAACATATAAAAGCCAGGGACGCATTCGGCTTTCTCATAAAGCCCTCGACCACTGAACTGGGCGGTCGCTCTAAGGAGGGCTTATCCCCGGCCTTCGGAGTGGAGCCTCAGGAGGCCGGGGACGTGCCGAGTGGGCGCGCTGCTCCGGCGGTCGCGCCAGCCGGGCTCCGGTGCCGCGCCGCTCTGTGCAGCCCCGAGCCCGGCTGCCGCGCCCCGGCGCCCACTTGGCGCCTGGGGTGGAGCACACCAGCTCCCCCCATTAAAGAACGCCTCTGGTTCTCCCGCCCGCCCAGAGCCTCCTACCTGTGTTTTCTGGCCACTGAAAACCCAGAAGTAACTGGCGATGATGTCATCGCCAGTCACTTCCGGTGGTATGCAGCAGGAGAGTGGCACCAGAGGTGGTACTTGGCTGGGAAGGGGTTGGGAACCCCAATACATAAGAATCAGTTAAGGCCCAACGCATTTCAAGTCAAGAGGTTTTTACTCAGGAGCATCTGCATAGGGGATGCACATTCTAATCTAAACCCAAGACAGGCTGCTGGATTTCCTGAGCCAAACTTCAACTTCTCACAATGTCTTGTGGGAAGCATTAGGTTAGCGTATGTTACAGGAAACCCCAACCTTCTCTGCGTTTCAGAAGATGAGGGATTTGGGTGTCTTGGTGAAAGTGGGTTCTATGAAATGGGGTCTAGAAAGCTGAATTGTGCTGCCTCCCCCAAGCCAGAAAGCCATTGAGGTTGACTTTGCAATCTAAGCAGAGGGGTCGCCAGCCAGCATCCCTGAGCCAGGCAGCCTCTTGAGATCCGGTTCCCCCCATGACACTATTGCTATCCCCTGTCCTGCACTATACTTGCCCGTTGTGACTGACCTGGCTAATGACACCACACCAGAACAATCTGGGGTAGGCAAAACAAACAAACAAACAAACAAACAAAAACTCCTCTCCAACAGCCAATTAGGTGAGAGGCAAAAAAAAAAATTCTGCCTGGCTCCATGTGGCAGACAGCTGGTCTTAGACTATCCCAGTGGGGGTGGGAGGTAAACCAGGCTGCCCCATTGTTGGTAACACCAAATAGGGGGCTGTAAATCTCCCACCTGGCTTCGTGCAAGGGAGGGAGGAGGCTCCTGCCCACAGAATGGCATGGAGGGGGGGTATTCTCCCCCTCCCTTGGAGTCAAATGAGCCCCTTGTCTTTCCTGGGAGACGTTTCATTGGTATATTTTAAATACAACAACCATCTTTTGCTTCTTTCATTTATATTATTGATTGCTGAATGTATATCCCACCTTACCCTCCAAATAAGTGGAGCACTCAAGGAAGCAAATAATTATAATTGTGTGCTCTGTCTTTTATTATTTGATTTCATTGCTTTTAGTCATTATGTTAATTTTTCTCAATAAATTAATGACCTGAGTGGAGCCTGAGTCACTCCTACTGTCCCTTTGTTTCAGGATGGCAGTTTGCGGGAGTGTGGATCATGACCGAAGACTACAAGATCCCTAGACATGCATATCTGGGAGCATGTGTGAATGTGCAGGGCATGTGTCTCCAGAGCTTTCCAACATTTGTTTCATGGTGAATGGAAAACTGAACCAAATCGGACCTGTCTGGTGATGGTTCAGTTCATTTTTTCAAAGAGAGATGACTTTGGGACTTGAATTGCAAGGTCTACCTCGAAGGCTGCCTGGCTTGGGGAAGGAGGAGGAATTCGACCTTTCATAAAAGATGGCATCACTGAGAGGTGACCTCAGGGTAGAGCCAGTATGGTTTTGCCCAACTGGGTCTGGTCAGGTTAGCTGTCTCCTCCAGGGTAGGTGCCTGCACTCAGAGGCGTCGCCAGGCGCCCCCGCTAATGGGGCCGCCCCCCTGCCGCCCCCCAATAAAACTGTCAAAAAAATTAGGTTTCGGTTTCGAAACCTATTTTTGACAGGTTTTTTTGGGGTTTTTTAAAATGTTTTTCCGTGATTTTAAGTTTTAAAATGGCATGTATGTGTGTATGTGTGCTTTGCTGGTACTTAGCTTGAATATGGGGCGTTCCAGCGACGATCTTCTTCCTGCTCCCGGGCGCTTCTCCCTGTGCCCGGGTGCGGACTCCGTAATGCTCCCAGCAGCAGTTTCCGGAGTTTGCACATGCGCAGAACGTTCCAGGAAACTCCGTGACTCTGCGCATGTGCAAACTCCGGAAAGCGCTGCTGGGGGCGTTACGGAGTCCGCGCCCGGGCGCAGGGAGAGGCTGCGCCCGGGAGCAGGAAGAAGATCCTCGCTGGAACACCCCATATTCAAGCTAAGTACCGGCAAAGCACACATACACACATACATGCCATTTTAAAACTTAAAATCACGGAAAAACATTTTTAAAAAGTGGGAAAAAGCAAAAAAAAAAAAACAATTTGAAGGAGGCCCGCGGCCCCCCCCGAGCCTCAGCGCCCCTGCGCCCTGGGGCCCACCGCACCACCGCACCATATCAGGCGACGCTACTGCCTGCACTTAAGGGGTAGAGTGTCCTAGATAGGACCTGTTTCAGGTATTAATTTATTTGTTGTAATTAATAAACATGGCCTGGTTTTATCTCAAGTCACCTTATGTGTTTTGTGGTGGGGTAAAGGTCCATGAAGTGTAGAATTCAAAAAACAGTACCATGTGTGTAGGGTCATGGTGCTCTGAGAATCCTGGTTGTCTGAAGTGGCAGCGAACTTTAGGGCTCACATGTACAACAACTGATTTGACAGGGAAAGGAAGTTTCACACGTCTACTCCTGTTGAAGCAGCAAGAGACGTTTACATTTGTTTTTCAACTTCCTCATGGCATCCTTCACCTCTTTGTTCCTCAGAGTGTAGATGAGGGGATTGAGGGCCGGGGTGACCACCATGTAGAATACAGAGGCCATTTTGTCCACTTGGGAGTTGGAGGAGGGTTTAAGATACACAAAAACAATGGGCCCATAGAAGAGGAAGACAACCAACAGGTGGGACCCACAAGTGGACAAAGCCTTCGTACCACCCTTCCCAAAACGGCCACATAGGGTGGCCAAGATGGTGACATATGAAACAAGCAAGATCAGAAGGCAGGGTAGAGTTATCAGGCCGTCGCTGACCATCATGAGTACTTCACCAACATAGATCTCTGAACAAGCCAGCTTGATTACCTGTGGGCTGGCACAGAAGAAATTGTCCAGCACGTTTGGTCCACAGAATGGTAGCTGGGCCATGACCACTGTCTGGAAAATGGCATGGATGATTGCTCCTATCCAGCAAAGTATGAGGAGACTAAGGCAGCGCTGCCGGTCCATGATAGTTGTGTACCTCAAAGGATAGCAAATGGCCACATAGCGATCATAGGCCATGACGGTGAGGAGGATCATTTCTGCACCTCCAAAATGGTGGAAGCTAAAGATCTGGGCCATACAGCCTTCATATGAAATGGTATGGCCATTGTTCAATAGGCCAGTCAGTAGGTTTGGGGCAGCCACTGAACCCAAAGATATGTCAATAAGTGAGAGATTGGCAAGGAAGAAATACATGGGGCAGTGAAAGAGCTTGGGCTCAGACCACACTGTTGTCATGATTAGGAAGTTGCCCGAAAGGATGGTGGTGTAGCCAGTCAAGACTAGAGTTAAAAGTAAGATCTGGGCAGTGTTGGAGCCGGAGAAGTCCAGAAAGACAAACTCTGTAATGGTGGATCCATTCATCTCGATGGCTGGTTCTATCAGGAGAAACAAATGAGATACAGTACTGTTAACTTTCCAGGACCCGCTTATCTCACCTACCACAATATCGTTCCCTCATGGAACTATAACTAGAACCCACAATTTCTTGCTTTCATTTTTCTAGACTGAAATTCAGTCTAGATTTCAGACGCCAGACTCATGGTCCTACATACAGAGAAACATTTCAGACCAATATTCAAGACTGAATGACCTCTCTGAATGATCCGTTTGGAAAAAAGCTGTGTAAATCAGGCAGATTAATGACACTTTCATCGTTTGGGACAATTTCCAACTGAGGGAGTTTGCTTTGGCTAAGGAGTCTTGGAGAGTCTATGCTGGGTGTAGTAACCCTTCTCCCTTCCTGCTGGAGACTAGGGTTGAGCTGTGGCTGCTGAGATTTTACTAGGCATTCTCAGCATGTCTGCAGAACCTCCAGAACGACATCGCAAAAACCTTCCACAGTAACTGGCATAGATTATTGCAGTGGTAGCCCACAAGCATTAAATGCACATTCTCAAGTTCCACTCCAACCATTACATTTAAATCATTTCTGCACACAGCTGTATATACGCAACAGGAGTTGAATGTGTATACCTGTGGGTCGGGAAGAAATGGGTTGAAGAAGAAATACCTCAAGAAGCAGGTCTGGACAGTTCTGGGCTATAGAGCCCTTGTGATGGAGTAGCCAGCATGTTGTTCAGGGATTCGGAAGACCTGGGTTCAAATCCTTAGTCAGCCATGGAGATCACTGGGTAACTCTGTCTCTATTCAACCTACCTCACAAGATTGTTGTGAGGGAAAAGGGGGGAACATGTGTGCTGCCCTGGCAACTTTGGAGGATGGATGGGATATAAGTGAAACAATATCACACGTACCACTGGTCTGATCTGGACATTTGGCAGTTTTATGTGTTGCACAAAAATGTCCACCTCTTCTCCTCGTTACTGGGGTTCTGAAGGCAGATAAAGATATGGATTGAGACAGTGTTCTATCCTGAAACAATTCAAATTAGGAAGGGCTGATCCAAGAAAATAAAAGCTTTAATTCCCCCCCCCCCCCACTGCTTTATTAACAAATTGAATTCCTTGTATAAAGGTCAATTGTTGCATTTATGCAGGCCCTCCAGTTTATTTCTTAATTTGATACCTAGGTATCATACAGGTCTCTCTATCCATCTAAATGCAGTTTTCTTCTTAATCAAGTCTTTAGGTTCTCCTTAACTATTCAGACCCCTGCAAAACAAACAAACAACCCCCCTTATTTAATTTGTACCCTGCAATTTAAAGCACAGTCTGATGACAGTTTAAGAAAGAATGGTAAAAATGGAGTTGTAACAAAATATGTAGAAATACTGATGGCTGGAGAAAAATATAGACTCTCATCCACATCAGGAATTGGTGGTATATTGAGCTATTTGTGCAACATAATCTTTTGGAGTTATAGTGTCTGATTTCCAAATGCTGTAAAACTGCACTGATTTTAATAATAAAAAAATAACTTTTTCCTCTAGAATTCCCACCAAAATTAATTAAAATAAAGCAATTTCCATACTGTGTCACTTTTATTTTTTTACTCATTTCAATTTACTGTGTTGGCTTAAGTTTTATTTTATTTTCAATTGAAACTCATTGGGAGTGTTGCAAATTGAAATGCAACTCCTAGATACAACAAATGATTGTTTACAGTTTATACCAATAGCAGCAGTAGCAGTACCCTTAGTGCGACATGGCCAGTATATATATGAATTTAGATTTTGGAACAACCTGTAGCTGCAAAAAGAGGCTTACAACGCAATCCTAACCAACATTCCAGTGCCGGTGCAGCTGCAATGCAGTCCCAAGGTAAGGGACCAAATGTTCCCTCACCTTGAAGAGGCCTCTATGACTGCCCCTGCACTGCAAAATGCAGTATGCGCCATGTTGGCAAGGCTACACCGATGCTGGAAAGTTGGTTAGGATTGCGCTGTTAGTCACGGAAACAAAACAAACTGATTCAAGAGTCTACGAAGTCATAGAAATCAGTACTTACTCCTGTTGGAATTCACAACCAAAGGGGACCTGGGGCAGCAGGTACCGTCCATCTCAGTGATCAAGCCTGCATTCAAGGCAATCCTGCATCCTCCAAACTTTGTGATTTGGAAGAAGCTCAGGAAGGACGGAGAAAGGAGATGCAAGTAATCCAAGTGAGAGAAAGCAGATGGAGGGAGGTGGAAGGTGGGGAAGTCCAGAATGATACTCTTAAAGAACGGAGAACTAGAATGAGAATGTGTTTCTCCATGCAACTATGCAAATGGGGAATCTGAGTGAGAATATTCATTCCCCAATTTATTTTGCCTCATCTGAAAATGAAGAGGACCCAGCCTTTCAAGTTTCCCTTGATATATTCCTCCTGCAATCTGAGGATTTCACCTTCCATGTTGAAACCCTGTGGTCTTTTCCTAAAGTTGATGAAGACGTCAGCATCCTGGCCAGTGCCGACTGCTGTTCGGTCCCAAATGGGCTAATTACAATGAAAAAAGAGTTGAAGTTCTTGTAAATAACAAAACTTTAGGGGGCCTTTGTTCTTTTTCCAAGTATTTTTCCCTCAGTGATTTTCAATGGGCTCAAGATTTTGTGTGAAACCCTATTTAGGCGCGCACACACACACACACACACACACACACACACACACACACACACACACACACACACACACACACACACACACACACACACACACACGTTAATGTTTTTATTTGTTTGATTCAGGGAGATTTCAGCACCTCTCAAAACAGCAAAACAATACAGAAAAATGAATGACAAAGTATGGAATGGAAACTATCATGGCTCGGTATAATATGCAAAGAAATAGGATATATGGGTTCTGTAGCCATGTCAAGAAATTAAAACTAATAAAACGTTTCAAAAACCATTTAAAAACACATAGAGCACAGGCTAAAGACACGATTAAAACATCCTATTTACCATAGTTTTAAAAAGATAAAATCACTGACGTTTTGTCCCTCCTCTGTGGACTTTTTCCAAGTGGCTTCAATTGGAAAAAGTCCACAGAGGAGGGACGAAACGTCAGTGATTTTATCTTTCTAAAACTAAATAGGATGTTTTAATCGTGTCTTTAGCCTGTGCTCTATGTGTTTTTAAACGGTTTTTGAAACGTTTTATTAGTTTTAATTTCTTGACATGGCTAAAAAGGTAAAGGTGACCCCTGACAATTAAGTCCAGTCATGTCCGACTCTAGGGGGTGGTGCTCATCCCCATTTCAAAGCCGAAGAGCCAGCGTTGTCCGAAGACGCCTCCGTGGTCATGTGGCCGGCATGACTCTCCTTGCCGCAGTGCGTAGCATGCGGCTGGAACGCGGAGCGCTGTTTCCCTTCCCGCAAGCGGCACCTATTTATCTACTCGCATTGACATGCTTTGGAACTGCTAGGTTGGCAGGAGCTGGCCAAGCAACGAGCGCTCACCCCGTCGCGGGAATCGAACTGCCGACCTTTCGATCGACAGCTTATGGTTCAGCGGTTTAACCCGCTGCCCTTTTGACATGGCTACAGAACCCATATATCCTATTTCTTTGTGAATGACAAAGTGTAAAGGTATAATTGCCTGGCAAGGATCACATGCGATCGCCAGCACAGGTTAATCTCTCTGGCTAAAACATTCTTGGTGATAGTATCTCTGTATCACTTGCGCTCTACCCAGAGAAGGCTTGAGTGTGTGTGCGACTGTGTGGGTGACGGGGAAGAGAAATGAAAGGGAGAGGTCAGTGCAGACACTCCCCACCCTTCTCCTTGCTTAGGGAACTCTGCATGAGGCTTACTGGGTGCAGGGATGGAAATGTGACTTTGATCCTGTGTTTCTGGCAGCAGTGGGACCCTGCCTGCCTCATATGTGCTGCCTGGGCAAGGCTGTGCATGTGGCTGGACAGACTCCCAGGGGGAGGAGAAGCAGCAGGTTTCCCGGAGAGGAACGTGGTCCCTTCTCAGTGCTACCCTAGAAATCGCCAGAGTCCTCTACTGTACCTAGTTTGTTGCACCATATTTTGTTCCATATTGGAAGCAGGTGGTCTCTAGCTCTTTAAATCTACATTTTCTTTAAATCTACATTTTCCACAGAAAATTGTTCAATTGAGTGGCCACCCCCCCCAAGGAGCCATTTGTGCAATGGCATTTTCAGGAGCAAAGAACTATTGTAAGGGATGTTTGGGGGGGGCGGGTTGACACAATGTGGGGAAAAAATGTTGATTGCCTTCTTCTCCAGAACTGCGACTACTTTAAAAGGAAAAACATCCCAAATAGAATCATAGCTGGAGGGGACCCTGGAGGCTATCTAATCCAACCCCCTGCTCCCTGCACGTTGCCTTTGCCGCTCGGAATGGTTCCGATGGCGAGTGGGCGAGGCCACCATGTAATGGCGAGTAGCGCTGTGCACGACTTACAGTCCTTCCCACACACCCCACCCCTAGCCTGGCCTCTGCCTCCTGGGATTTTTAGTAAAGTGTTGCATTCACAGACATCACCCATTCTGATGTAGTCAATTCACAAGCATAGTCTGTGAACTGGGCAATCCAACAATTAGTGCCATAAATGTCTAGGTTGAAGACACTCTGAGAATGTTGGCTGTATAAAGCCCTCTTGGCAGTGAATCTTAGGGCTCAAATGCACAACAATCATTTGACAGGAAAAGGCAGTTCCACACATCTACTCCCGCTGAGGCAGCAGAAGACGTTTACACTTGTTTTTCAGCCTCCCCATGGCTCCCATCACCTCTTTGTTCCTCAGGGTATAGATCATGGGATTGAGGGCCGGGGTGACCACCATGTAGAACACGGCGGCCATCTTGTCCACCTCAGAGCTGGAGACCGGTTTCATATAAACAAAAAAAATGGGACCATAGAAGAGGCCGACTACTGTCAGGTGGGAGCCACAGGTGGACAGGGCTTTTGTACCACCCTTCCCAAAACGGCCACAGAGTGTGGCCAGGATGGTGGCATATGAAATCAGCAAAGTCACAAAGCAGGGTAGAATGATCAGGCAGTCACTGAAAACCAAGAGTATCTCACTAAGATAGATGTCTGCACAGGCCAGCTTGATTACCTGTGGGATGTCACAGAAGAAATTGTCCAGCACGTTCAGTCCACAGAGTGGTAAATGAGCCGTCACCACCATCTGGAACGTGCCATGAATGAAGCCCCCTGTCCAGCAAAGTATGATAAGACTGAGGCAGCGCTGCCGGTCCATGATGGTTGCGTACCTCAGTGGGTGGCAGATGGCCACATAACGGTCATAGGCCATGACTGTGAGGAGGAGCATTTCTGCACCTCCGAAAAGGTGGAAGGTTAGTATCTGAACCATGCAGCCTCCATAAGAAATGGTACGGCCACTGATCAGTAGGTCAGTCAGGAGTTTTGGGGCAGCCACGGAACCCAATGATATGTCAAGGAGGGACAGATTGGCCAGGAAGAAATACATGGGGCAGTGAAAGAGTTTGGGCTCAGACCGCACAGTCACCATGATTAGCAAGTTTCCCACAAGGACGACGGTGTAGCAGGTTAAAACCAGAGTTAAAAGGAAGAGCAGCGCAGCGTGGGAGCCAGAGAAGTCCAGGAAGACAAACTCTGTAATGGTGGACCCATTCATCTTGATGGCTGGTTCTAAGGGGAGAAAAAATTGGGAGACGGTTAATTCTCAGAGCTCTGCTCCTCTCACCTACTACTACCACAATATTCCCCTTCTGGAACTATTCGTAGAATCCATGAGTTCTTGCTCCTATTTTTCTAGGTGGAACTCCAGTTTCCTGTCTCATTTAATTACATAGCAAGAACTAGTTCGGCCCAATATTCAGGACTCTGTGCTCTCTCTGAAGAATCTCTTTGTAAAGAGCTGCGCAAATCAGGCAGGTTAATCTGATTTCCAGTTGGGGGAGTCTGCTTCTGCTAGTTGTGAGGAGTATGCGAAAGTCTATACCCAGGAAAATTCATTTGCTTGTGGGGAATAAGTGCAGAATTTTGACATACACACAAAACCTTCCACAGTAACTGGCATAGAATGGACAACTGAGGACAGGCTGTAGTTCACTGGTAGAGCCCAAGCTTTGCATGCAGAAGTTCCCAAGTTCCACTCCTGCCATTGTCAGTTAAGATGACCTCAAGAAGCAGGACTGGGCAGTTCTACAGGGCTACAGAGCTGTTGTGATGGAGTAACCAGAGTGTTGTGCAAAGATTGCCGAGACAAGTTAAAAACCCTTAGCCATGGAGGTCACTGTGGCTGCAATCCTATGCACACTTCCCTGGGAGTAAGCCCCATTGAATTCAATAGGTGTTAATTCTGAGTAGATATGCATAGGACTGTGCTGCTGGTGGCTAGTTACTCCATCTCAATCCAGCCTACCTCACAGGATTGTTGTGAGGATAAAAGGAAGAACAATTTGTGCTGCCCTGAGCTTCTTAGAGGAAGAATGGCATATAGATAAAAAGATACCAAACATACCACTGGTCTGATCTGGACAATTGGCAGTTTCATGTGTTCCACAAACATCTCCACTTGTTTTCATTACCGGAGTTCTGAAGGAAGATAAAAAAATACGGATGTAGACAGTGTCCTCTCTGGAAGCATTAAAACACCGGAGAACTCATCTCATTTTATTTGATTTTTTTATTTTAGCTTAAGAGAGTCTTTGATTCTGTTCAGTAAGATCTTCATATCTGAAGCAATTATTTGCTTTTCATACAATAATATTTTTATATTGAGACCTAGTAGACCCTCCTCTTTCTCTCACCGCACAGTCTGGGAGAGTGTTTGTTTGCTTGTTTTTGTCAAAATTCATGTCATTAAAAGTATTTGTCAATATTTAATTTGGGAATACATATGGAACTGTGATTGGTAAATGCTGAAACAAATGTTTCAGTTTAAGTCATTGTAATATCTACTGATCATATTCTACCAGAAAATGAAAGGCTTAATTTTTTCCATGGCTTTAGCCTATTAACTAATTGAATTCTTTGAATAAGAGTCATAGTTTAGTTCTTATTTCTCCACTTTATTTCACTAATATATAGCATTATACAGTAGATATATTCCTCCCCCATAAATAGGCTTACCAACTCTCCAACCGGGACAGAGTGCTAGACCTTTAGGAGAAGGAATGTGGGCAGGTGTAGCTTGTTTAAGTCCTAGAGCACAATCCTAGGCATGTCTACTCAGAAGCAAGCCCCATTGTGTTCAGTGGGGCTTGCTTCTGAGTAGACATGCCTAGGATTGTGCTCTAAGGGTTTAACAAGCTACACCTGCCCACATTCCTTCTCCTAAAGGTCTAGCACTCTTTTCCGGTTGGAGAGCTGGTAAGCCTACCCATAAACCCCTTTGTTTTCTGTGTATTCCTGCAATTCAGAGCCAAGCCGGATGACCGTTTAAGAAAGAATTGTTAAAATGGGGTTGTAACAAAATATGAAGAACTATTGATGGCTTGAGACAAACATAGGCTTTCAAAATTTTTTGCCAAAATATGCCTCCCTATTTTATACGGAGGCATTTAATATGTCTCCAACAGGTGTAGGATTTCATGTGCATGATATTGGCAATCGTAAGCCTCTGAGCATTTGGGAGAGTTTATGGAATAAGGAACACAGATTTTCCCCTAAATCTGAATTTGCAAGAAATTGCTATCTGGTAAAATGAGATGCTACACTATGCCAGAAATTAGAAGTAAAATTAATAACTGATGTATGCTGGCTGTTTGTGGTCTATCATTTTTATTGCTTTACCCATTTCAATTCACTGTGCTGGTTTAGGCTCTAACTGTTTTTAATGAAAGTCACTTGGAGTGCTGGAAAAAAAAGCAACTCTGGAATTCAGTAAATGGTTATATTACCCCCAATAGCAACAGCAGCAGCATCTTTGCAGCACAATCCTAGGCATTACTTACTCAGAAGTAAGTTTCACTGAACTCAGTGGGATTTTCTCCCGGGTAAGTGTGTATCCGATACACTGTATCGGATTGCAGTCCTAGTTAGGCTTACCAGATCTCCAACCGGGAAAGAGTGCTAGACCTTTATTTATTTATTTATTTATGGGGCTTGCTTCTGAGTAGACATGCCTAGGATTGTGCTCTAGGACTTAAACAAGCTACACCTGCCCACATTCCTTCTCCTAAAGGTCTAGCACTCTGTCCCGGTTGGAGAGCTGGTAAGCCTAGTCCTAGTGAATCATAGCCAAATATATGTATGGATATAGACGTTAAAACAACCTGTGGCTGCAAAAAGAGAAACATCCAAACAGGAAAAAGCAACGGATTCAAGGGTCTACGTACAAAGTCCTAAATAACTACAATACTCACTCTTGCTGCAGTTCACACTCAGAGGAGACTGGAGGCAGGTCCCGTCCAGCTCAGTGGTCAAGACTGCATTCAAGGCAACTCTGCATCCTCCAAACTTTGTGATCTTCCAAGAAATCTCAGAATGTACCGGAAAAGGAGATGCAAGAAGTGCCGGTGGAGACTCGAAGGCGGGTTGGTGCAGAATGCTACTCTTAGGAAAATGAGAGAACTGAGGACTAGAATGAGAAGATGTTTCTCCATGCAACTAGGCAAAGGGAGAATTGGAGTGAGAAGACTCATTCCCCCTTCCCCAAGATTGTTCACCTCATCTTGAAATTAAGAGGACAAGTTTCCCTTCCAGTCTCCCTTTAAATTATCCTTCTGCAACCTGAGGTCCTTGTATTTCACCCTCTAGATTCAAAGCTTGTGGTCTCTTTCTAAAGTTGCCAAAGACATCCGCATCCTGGACATTGCCAGCTGCTGTTCAGTCCCAAATGAGTTAATTATAAACGAAGCTGACTTTGAAGTTTTTGGAAACTTTAGGAGGCATTAGAATTGAGCGAAAACTTTTATGACCGGCAACAATGTAACACGAGAGAATCATCTTCTATGGGATTTAGGTCATACAAACAACAGATAAGAGTTAAAAATTCTTATCTATACACCAGATAAGAGTTAAAACAGTACAATACATTTTTAACTCTTATCTGTTGCTTGTGTGACCTGAATCCCGTGGCACACGATTCTCTCCAGTTACATTTAGAAGGCATGTAGAATAGCAACTGGTCCTAAATAACCTAACTGGGCAAGTAAGAGCCCAATCCTTCCCGCTACCACCACCACCAATGGTACAGCCGCACCAATGGTACAGCCGGGGGCGGATTGGGAGGCTTCAGAGGTGAAAGGGGATTTAAATCCCCTCTGCCAGCACTAAACCCCAATAGGACTGGGGTGTGAGTCTCTCTACTCTAAGTCCTGATTTAGCCACAACACCACACAGGGTTGCCCACAAAGTCCCCCCCCCCTGGACAAATGTATTGCTTCTTACAATCAACATATTCAAGTGCACCAGACCTCTCTAGAGGATGTGTTCAGGATCCATAGTTCAGCTCAGCAAACGACCAAAGCAGGGGTGTCAAACAGATCTGGCCTGCATGGGTGTCACTGGAGCGTAGCGGGGGGGCGGGCCGCCAGGGGGTGACGCGCGTCATGGGGCGACGCGTGCACCGTCACCCTCCGGACGCTCCGAGGCCGGCCCGGGAGCCAGCCTCGGAGCGTCCGACCCCGTCAGCACTCCAGGGCCTTCTGAAAGAAGGCCCAGGCAGCGTGTCAATCTGGGTATTTTCTGGATTTTCGCACATGCGCAGACCCGTTTTGAGGGATTTTTGCCCTCAAAACGGGTCTGCGCATGCGCGAAAATCCAGAAAATCCCCGGATTGATGCGCTGCCTGGGTCAGAAGGCCCTGGAGCGCCGACGAGGTCGGACGCTCCGAGGCAGGCTCCCGGGCCGGCCTTGGAGCGTCCGATGGGCGACGCGACGGGGGGGAGCCGGGTGGCCCCCTCCACCCCAAAAATGTGGCGTCACTGGGGGGGGGTGATGCGCGTCCCCGGCACCAGGGTGACGCGCATCTAGTGACGCCACTGCTGGCCTGCGTGATAGTTGGGCTCTCCCAGCACCACCATTAGCTGCTCTCAATTGCTGAGGTGTCACTGCTGAAAGGGCAGCCGTAGCAGAGGCGTAACGTACTGCCGCATGCGTCCTATGGAGCAAAAAATAGGGGGGGGGAAAGGGAAAAAAAGGGAAAGGAAAGGTAAGGGAAAAAAAGGAAAAATACTTACCGGGGCTTCGGGGAGGCCTGCGCGACCCTCTGCAGGCCTCCCTGATTTTCATTTGGGGAATCAATCTTGGGGAAGGGGGAACGAGTCTTCTCACTCCAAGTCTCCCTTTGCCTAGTTGCATGGAGAAACATCTTCTCATTCTAGTCCTCAGTTCTCTCGTTTTCCTAAGAGTAGCATTCTGCACCAACCCGCCTTCGAGTCTCCACCGGCACTTCTTGCATCTCCTTTTCCAGTACATTCTGAGATTTCTTGGAAGATCACAAAGTTTGGAGGATGCAGAGTTGCCTTGAATGCAGTCTTGACCGCTGAGCTGGACGGGACCTGCCTCCAGTCTCCTCTGAGTGTGAACTGCAGCAAGAGTGAGTATTGTAGTTATTTAGGACTTTGTACGTAGACCCTTGAATCCGTTGCTTTTTCCTGTTTGGATGTTCCTCTTTTTGCAGCCACAGGTTGTTTTAACGTCTATATCCATACATATATTTGGCTATGATTCACTAGGACTAGGCTTACCAGCTCTCCAACCGGGACAGAGTGCTAGACCTTTAGGAGAAGGAATGTGGGCAGGTGTAGCTTGTTTAAGTCCTAGAGCACAATCCTAGGTAAAGCAAACTCTCCCAATTGTTTTTCCCAATTAGTCTTGACTGTTCTTAGACATGTAGCAGATGATCCTGTGACAACTTGGGGGTCCTGAATCTGGTCGGCCAATGATAGGAAGAGAGGAGGTATCGATACGGCAGCTTCGTTTTACGGGAGCACAATATGTGAAGCTCCAGCATGTGTTTACTGCTTTCATTGCATAGAAATTAAGGTGGGATAGAATTTAAACATGTAGACCAGTAGAGTAGCCAGAGGGGGTGCGGTGCTGTAAGTAGCGCCAGACGCTGCAACATGCGTGTAAGCAGCCCCTCCCACTCGCCGTCGGGGCCATTCGGGGAGCTGCGCTGCTTGGAGCACGCTTCATGTTGCTATCGCTCCCCGGAATGGCTCCGTTGGTGAGTGGGAGGGGCTGCTTACACGCGTGTTGCAGCGTCTGGCGCTACTTACAGCACCGCACCCCCTCTGGCTATGCTACTGATGTAGATGATGAGAAGAGATGACATGGATATGCTGAGAAGCCCCAGTGTGAACTTCCAACTCTCTGCAGTTTCAAGAACAAACTTTGATCTTATGTGACAAAACAGCAGCAGGAGTTTTAGGCAGCCACCTCCATTCATCTGCTTCTCCTACAGGCCATCCAATCCTGTTTAGCAGGACGTGGTGGCCCAAATAAGGTGCCTGTCACATCCTGTACAGAGGTGAATAGGGAGAAACAAGTTGGGCTGAGCTGGGTTCTACAAAAGATGCCCATCAGGCAGGACTATGTAATTCTACAGATTACTCCTGGTCAGTGATGTCACTAGAGTTGGTGTCACCCGATCCGATAGTTCATGGTGTCACCCCCATTAACTTTATTTATTTTAATATATAACAGTACAGGTCACCCAATAAATCAGTAATCAACTTGGCTCTCAGAACAATAAGTCTCATTGGTCTGCTTTGAGTTAAGGAATTAATCCACTTTTTGTTACATAAGTTGTGTTGTGTTTCATTTTTTCGGTTGATAGATGGTAGACCTGAATGACATAATTTATTTATTTATTGGATTAATATCCCGCCTTCCCTATGCCGAAGCAAGCCAAGCCGGCTTACAAAGCTCCATAATAAATGTCCAAAGTATGCAAACCTTGAGTAAAGTTATTCACAAACAATGAAAACATTCGGAGCAAGTAATTGATACAGAGAGAAGCAGCAGAACTAAAACACTATCACAAAGGTATAGATAGCAACACTATCACAGAGGCACAGATATCAACACAGACAGAGGCACAGACTGATGGCAGACAACCACCCATCAATCAAATGCCAGATGAAACAGAAATGTTTTGAGCTCATGCCAAAAAGCTGTGTGGGAGGGGGAAGTTCTTAATTTTCCTGGTAGAGAGTTGCCATAATTGTGGCACCATTACAGAGAAGGCTCTGTCTCTTGCTGCCATCCCTGTAACTTGGGACAGAGGTGCCAACAGTCACTAGAAGAGATACTTGGAAAGCCCCAGCCACCGTGATGGGTCAATCCGAACTTGCCCAAGCTATATAGCTGGCTCAAGTCCACATTGAACCATGCTGGAAAATCAGACATGGAAAGGGGGATAGGATATGGCATGCGCCGTTGCCACTGATCCTGCTACTCTCCCAGGCCCAATCTGCCCAGCACCTGCTTGTGTTGTCACCCTCCTCTGCCCCCAATCCACCCCCACCCTGCCCTCTTCCTGCCCTCCTCCTGCCCCTGTGTTGCACAGTGCAATGCTTTCCTGCTCCAGCGGGCATTGCTCATTGTCCTGCTGCTGGTGGGAAGGATCTGGCCTTCCCAACAGCATTGCAAATATGCTCAGTCACAAAGTACTTTATGAGAACGCAGGCTGCTGGAAGTTCGCTCTTGACAGTGAATTTTAGGGCTCATTTGCATATCAATTGATTTGGCAGGAAAAGGAATTTCCACACATCTACCCTCGCTGAGGCTACAGGAAATGTTTACATTTGTTTTTCAACTTTTTCATGGCTCCCTTCATCTCTTGGTTCCTCAGAGTATAGATGAGGGGATTGAGGGCAGGGGTGACCACCATGTAGAACACGGCAGCCATCTTGTCCATCTGGTTGGTGGAGGAGGGCTTCACATATACAAAAGCAATTGGCCCATAGAAGAGGAAGACGACCATCAGGTGGGAGCCGCAGGTGGACAGAGCCTTACTTCCTCCCTTCCCAAAACGGCTACACATGGTTACCAAGATGGTGCCATATGAAAGCAGCAAGGTCAGAAAGCAGGGCAGAATTATTACGCTGTCGCTGAAGACCAAGAGGATCTCACTTACATAGATGTCTGAACAGGCCAGCTTCATTAACTGTGTGATGTCACAGAAGAAATTGTCCAGCACATTCGGTCCACAGAATGGTAGGTCAACCGTGACCACTGTCTGGAAAACGCCATGAATGAGGCCTCCTGTCCAGCAAAGTAGGAGGAGGCTGGAGCAGCGCTGCCGGTCCATGATGTTTGCATATCTCAGTGGGTGGCAGATGGCCACGTATCGATCATAGGCCATGACAGAGAGGAGGAACATTTCTGCAGCTGCATAGAGGTGGGCGGTAAATATCTGGGCCATGCAGCCTCCATAAGAAATTGTACTGCCATTGCCCAGTAGATCAGTCAGTATTTTCGGGGAAGCCACTGAGCCCAAAGATATGTCGAGGAGAGAGAGATTGGCAAGGAAGAAATACATGGGGCAGTGAAAGAGCTTGGCGTCAGTCCACACAGTCACTATGATTAGCAAGTTGCCCAAAAGCACGGTGGTGTAGCAGGTCAAGACTAGAATTAAAAAGAAGAGTAGGGCACCACGGGAGCCTGAGAAGTCCAGGAAGACAAACTCTGTGACGGTGGATTCATTCATCATCTTGGTGGCTGGTTCTAGTAGGAGAAACAAAAGGAATCCTGTTTACCCCCCAGGCCTTACTCACCCTGCCTACTACACGATGTTCCTCACTTGGAACTGTGAATAGAATCCACAATGTTGATTGAAATTGAGGCTCTTGCCTGATGGTATTGAATAGAAAGAATTATTTCAGCCATGTATTCAGGATTGTGTGCTCTATCTAAAAAGCCTGTTTGTAAAAAGCTGTGCAAATTAAGCAGGTTAATGATGTTTGTTTGAGTCTTTTAGGGCAACTTACAATTGGGAGAGTTTGCTTTACCTAGAGTAGACCAAGGACTCTGGCAGAGATTTGGGAGACCCATGTTCAAACCCAGAGATGTCACTGTATCGTGACGGGTGGGGCGGAGCGCCCCAGCGTCACATCCCCTGCGCGCATCACCCGGGAGGCTCAGCGTGACCTGCCTGTCATCCGGGAGGCCTCCGAGGCCAGGAGAAGGCCTCAGAGCGTCCTCCCGGCTCTGTGCTCCTGGGCCTTCTGAGGAAGGTCCGCAGCGTGACCGTTATTTCTAACGTTCTTTTGCACATGCGCAGACTGTTGCTGAGGGAAAAGGGCTGCCCTTTTCCCTCAGCAACAGTCTGCACATGTGCAAAAGAACGTTAGAAATAACGGTCGCGCAGTGGGCTGCTGGCTGGGGCAGCCGGCCTGGGCAACTGGCCGGGGAAGACGTCCCTAAGCCAGCTGCAACCATTGAAGGGCGTACCAATGGGCGCCCGGAGCGGCAGCCCCGTCGGTCGCCCCCCCAAATCGCCAAAGATTTTAAAAGTGGGTGTGTCGGGGGAGAGGCGTCACTAGGGTGACGCACGCCCCCCGCTCTGGGGGGACACGCATCTAGTGACGCCTCTGTTCAAACCTTTACTGAGCCCTGGATCACTGGGTGACCTTGTCCAGTCACTCAGTCTTAATGCAACCTGTCTCAGAGGATTGTTCTTAGGAGAAAACAACAACTGGGTACGTGTGTGCTGCCCTGAGCTCCTAGCAGGATGGTTGGGACATAAATGAAAAGATACGACACATACCATTGTGCTGATCTGGATATTTCCAACTTCATGGGTTCTACAAAGATTTCCATATCTTCTCGTTACTCGGGGTCTGAAGGTAGATAAAAATATGGATTGAGACAGTGTCGTCTCTTGAAATTATTTAACCAAGTCTTTAGGTTCTCCTTTATACATACCCCTGCAAAAGAAACAAACAAAACCCTCCCCCCTTTCTTCAATTTGTACCCTGCAATTTAAAGCACAGTCTGATGACAGTTTGAGAAAGAATGGTAAAAATGGAGTTGTAACAAAATATGTGGAAATACTGATGGCTGGAGAAAAACATAGACTCTCGTGCACATCAGGAATTGGTGGTATATTGAGCTATTTGTGCAACATAGTCTTTTGGAGTTATAGTGTCTGATTTCAAAATGCTGTAAAACTGCACTGATTTTAATAATAAAAAAATAAAACTCTTTCCTCTAGAATTCCCCCCAAAATTAATTAAAATAAAGCAATTTCCATACTGTGTCACTTTTATTTTTTACTCATTTCAATTTACTGTGTTGGCTTAAGTTTTATTTTATTTTCAATTGAAACTCATTGGGAGTGTTGCAAATTGAAATGCAACTCCTAGATACAACAAATGCTTGTTTACAGTTTACACCTGTTGTAAGCACTCAGGGGTGCTAAGTGATTTCAGCCCATTTGATTCGGTGAGCAGACACCTGACTCCGCGGACGGAGTGGGTACCCCCCCCAAAAAAAGGGAAAAGAGAGAGAGGAAAGGGAAGAGATCTGCAGTTTGCAGAGGCGCCCAAAGAGCTCAAAATAGACCAACATTGTAAAAAGGAAGATCTTTTACTCAGCTAGCGAGGACACAATCAGCAAGGCAGAAAGTGTACCATATACAAGCATTGCGAAGGGTTTTATACATTTCATTATTACAGATGGAATCATGGAATACATTGTTACAGAAAATACATGATAAAGACGAACCAACAGGGAAGAGGATCCAAGAAGTTACACGTCGATACAGCCAATAAGGAGTTGGATTGAAACTTTGCACCAATGAGAGCAGCAGCAGCATGTGTGAAACTTTGAACCAATAAAAAGATAAACTTTATTTAGAAACCAATGAAAAGTGTGGTGCTTTGTGTAACTGGGAACCAATAGGGATGGGACTGGGAGACAATGGGATGATGGGTGGGGGTGCTGGGTGGCACTGGTAATTGGATTTGGTCCCCATCTCAGGTGAGGTGAGGTGTTCTGGAGTTTTATGAATGGGGTCTTTTGTGTAGCCTGTTGACACAAAAGACAAGGATTCCCAAATAGATAGGCAAAAGTGCCAGTACAATAGGTCCCTGCCCCATGGCACCAGGTATACAATTGAAGACATCTGGATTAGTACTGTCAGTCAGGGAAGAACAAGGCAGATGATTGGATTAACATTTGAATTAATTGTAGCAAACCGGATCAGGAACAATGGGTAAGGGGATAGTGGTGGTTGAAACGGAAGGAGGCATGCACAGAGTCACAAGCATGTAATCAGGGAAATGGCAACAGGAGGCAGACATTTGAATGATAGGCAGAGACAATGGTTTCAGGATGAGGGGAATGGTGGTGATTGACGAAGAAGAAGGCATTCAAAGAGACAGGTTTGGAGATCAGGAAATGGTGGTAATCTAAGTTTTCATGGGTGACTCAGGAGTTCCCTGGACTCCCTGCTCCAGTTAGCCCCCCAGGTAGAAGGAAGCCATCTGAGAGCAACACAGAATAGGAGTAATGATTACTTGCTTAGGTTATGTGTTTTAAAATGGTCTCTCCTACTCCCTGCAGTACAGATCTATGGCAGGAGGTGCCCCCACGCCTGCATTTGACCTCTTGTGTTCGCGCTGGAAGGGGGTAGATGGCCTCGAACCTATCTCCATGTTTCCGTTCCTCAGAACCCCAAGCAGGACGTCCTCGCCTCGAACGGGACTCTTTAATGGCTGCAAATCTATTGTACTGCTTCCAGGAGCCTCTTCACTCAGCATGAGGCTTGCTCTAGCTAAGCGAGAGGATCGGGGCCATTCCATGTGGATCCCATCCCTAGAGAGAACCCCGATGACCTCCAAGGAGGTCCGGCCACATAACCCCCAAGGGAACCCTCAAATAACCCATAAAAACTTCAGAAACCCCAATTCAGTGAAATAGAAGACTGCGCCTTTAAGAGAGTAAACGCTGATGGTTAATGTGAAAAGGTGAGGAGTCACGGCTGGGTCAGTTAACTAGTGGCACACGCCGTCTCTCGGAGTTGGCTGAACGCCAAGAAAGGGGATTAGAAGCTTAGTGAAGCGAGAAGGTGAAGAGGATTAAATAGGTACAGAGTGAACTTTTGCTGCTGCCGCTTCTCTAGAGGTTCCAGAGGGCTCATGGCGGGCACATGTCGATGAACTTTTGCCCTCTGCTGACACGTGTCAGCTGTCAAATGTTTGCGAAAAGAGGAGAAAAGCCGAATTTTAAATGCTCTTTGCCAAAAATGACTGTATCTCCGTGATTCTTGGACCGATTTGGATGGGGTAAAAGGCAGGGGGTTCAAGACAGTGCGGCTGAAGGGATAAAAATATGTCAGGGGTTTTTTGGGGCTCACATCACACCAATAGCAGCAATAGCAGTACCCTTAGTGCGACATGGCCAGTATATATATGAATTTAGATTTTGGAACAATCTGTAGCTGCAAGAAGAGGCTTACAGCGCAATCCTAACCAACTTTCCAGTGCCGGTGCAGCCGCAATGCAGCCCCGAGATAAGGGAACAAATCTTGAAGTGGCCTCTAAGACTGCCCCTGCACTGCAAAATACAGTATGCACCATGTTGGCACGGCTACACCGACGCTGGAAAGTTGGTTAGGATTGCGCTGTTAGTCACGGAAACAAAACAAACTGATTCAAGAGTCTATGAAGTCATAGAAATCAGTACTTACTCCTGTTGGAATTCACAACCAAAGGGGACCTGGGGCAGGTACCGTCCATCTCAGCGATCAAGCCTGCATTCAAGGCAATCCTGCATCCTCCAAACTTTGTGATTTGGAAGAAGCTCAGGAAGAACAGAAATCCAAGTGATGCAAGAAATCCAAGTGAGAGAAAGCAGACGGAGGGAGGTGGAAGGTGGGGAAGTCCAGAATGATACTCTTAAAGAACGGAGAACTAGACTGAGAATGCGTCTCTCCATGCAACTATG
The DNA here is from genome assembly GCA_026170595.1 of Plestiodon gilberti rubricaudatus. Lineage (NCBI taxonomy): Eukaryota > Metazoa > Chordata > Lepidosauria > Squamata > Scincidae > Plestiodon > Plestiodon gilberti. Next base: position 9,261,441 of record JANXHW010000006.1, on the reverse strand, counting down.
CAAATGGGGAAGCTGAGTGAGAATATTCATTCCCCAATTTATTTTGCCTCATCTGAAAATGAAGAGGACCCAGCCTTTCAAGTTTCCCTTGATATATTCCTCCTGCAATCTGAGGATTTCACCTTCCATGTTGAAACCCTGTGGTCTTTTCCTAAAGTTGATGAAGACGTCAGCATCCTGGCCAGTGCCGACTGCTGTTCGGTCCCAAATGGGCTAATTACAATGAAAAAAGAGTTGAAGTTCTTGTAAATAACAAAACTTTAGGGGGCCTTTGTTCTTTTTCCAAGTATTTTTCCCTCAGTGATTTTCAATGGGCTCAAGATTTTGTGTGAAACCCTATTTAGGCACACACACACACGTTAATGTTTTTATTTGTTTGATTCAGGGAGATTTCAGCACCTCTCAAAACAGCAAAACAATACAGAAAAATGAATGATAAAGTATGGAATGGAAACTATCATGGCTCGGTATAATATGCAAAGAAATAGGATATATGGGTTCTGTAGCCATGTCAAGAAATTAAAACTAATAAAACGTTTCAAAAACCATTTAAAAACACATAGAGCACAGGCTAAAGACACGATTAAAACATCCTATTTACCATAGTTTTAAAAAGATAAAATCACTGACGTTTTGTCCCTCCTCTGTGGACTTTTCCCAAGTGGCTTCAATTGGAAAAAGTCCACAGAGGAGGGACGAAACGTCAGTGATTTTATCTTTTTAAAACTAAATAGGATGTTTTAATCGTGTCTTTAGCCTGTGCTCTATGTGTTTTTAAACGGTTTTTGAAACGTTTTATTAGTTTTAATTTCTTGACATGGCTAAAAAGGTAAAGGTTTTCCATGACAATTAAGTCCAGTCGTGTCCGACTCTAGGGTGTGGTGCTCATCTCCATTTCAAAGCCGAAGAGCCAGCGTTGTCCGAAGACGCCTCTGTGGTCATGTGGCCGGCATGACTCTCCTTGCCGCAGCGCGTAGCATGCGGCTGGAACGCGGAGCGCTCTTTACCTTCCCGCAAGCGGCACGTATTTATCTACTCGCATTGACATGCTTTGGAACTGCTTGGTTGGCAGGAGCTGGCCAAGCAACGAGCGCTCACCCCGTCGCGGGAATCGAACTGCCGACCTTTCGATCGACAGCTTATGGTTCAGCGGTTTAACCCGCTGCCCTTTTGACATGGCTACAGAACCCATATATCCTATTTCTTTGCGAATGACAAAGTGTAAAGGTATAATTGCCTGGCAAGGATCACATGCGATCGCCAGCACAGGTTAATCTCTCTGGCTAAAACATTCTTGGCGATAGTATCTCTGTATCACTTGCGCTCTACCCAGAGAAGGCTTGAGTGTGTGTGCGACTGTGTGGGTGACGGGGAAGAGAAATGAAGGAAAGATGTCAGTGCAGACACTCCCCACCCTTCTCCTTGCTTAGGGAACTCTGCATGAGGCTTACTGGGTGCAGGGACGGAAATGTGACTTTGCAGCAGTGGGACCCTGCCTGCCTCATATGTGCTGCCTGGGCAAGGCTGTGCATGTGGCTGGACAGACTCCCAGGGGGAGGAGAAGCAGCAGGTTTCCCGGAGAGGAACGTGGTCCCTTCTCAGTGCTACCCTAGAAATCGCCAGAGTCCTCTACTGTACCTAGTTTGTTGCACCATATTTTGTTCCATATTGGAAGTAGAAGGTCTCTAGCTCTTTACATTTCCCTTAAATCTACATTTTCCACAGAAAATTGCTCAATTGAGTGGCCACCCCCCCCCCAAGGAGCCATTTGCGCAATGGCATTTTCAGGGGCAAAGAACTATTGTAAGGGATGTTTGGGGGGGGGGGCGGGTTGACACAATGTGGGAAAAAAATGTTGATTGCCTTCTTCTCCAGAACTGCGACTACTTTAAAAGGAAAAACATCCCAAATAGAATCATAGCTGGAGGGGACCCTGGAGGCTATCTAATCCAACCCCCTGCTCCCTGCACGTTGCCTTCGCCGCTCGGAATGGTTCCGATGGCGAGTGGGCGAGGCCACCATGTAATGGCGAGTAGCGCTGTGCACGACTTACAGTCCTTCCCACACACCCCACCCCTAGCCTGGCCTCTGCCTCCTGGGATTTTTAGTAAAGTGTTGCATTCACAGACATCACCCATTCTGATGTAGTCAATTCACAAGCATAGTCTGTGAACTGGGCAATCCAACAATTAGTGCCATAAATGTCTAGGTTGAAGACACTCTGAGAATGTTGGCTGTATAAAGCCCTCTTGGCAGTGAATCTTAGGGCTCAAATGCACAACAATCATTTGACAGGAAAAGGCAGTTCCACACATCTACTCCCGCTGAGGCAGCAGAAGACGTTTACACTTGTTTTTCAGCCTCCCCATGGCTCCCATCACCTCTTTGTTCCTCAGGGTATAGATCATGGGATTGAGGGCCGGGGTGACCACCATGTAGAACACGGCGGCCATCTTGTCCACCTCAGAGCTGGAGACCGGTTTCATATAAACAAAAAAAATGGGACCATAGAAGAGGCCGACTACTGTCAGGTGGGAGCCACAGGTGGACAGGGCTTTTGTACCACACTTCCCAAAACGGCCACAGAGTGTGGCCAGGATGGTGGCATATGAAATCAGCAAAGTCACAAAGCAGGGTAGACTGATCAGGCAGTCACTGAAAACCAAGAGTATCTCACTAAGATAGATGTCTGCGCAGGCCAGCTTGATTACCTGTGTGATGTCACAGAAGAAATTGTCCAGCACGTTCAGTCCACAGAGTGGTAAATGAGCCGTCACCACCATCTGGAACGTGCCATGAATTAAGCCCCCTGTCCAGCAAAGTATGATAAGACTGAGGCAGCGCTGCCGGTCCATGATGGTTGCGTACCTCAGTGGGTGGCAGATGGCCACATAACGGTCATAGGCCATGACTGTGAGGAGGAGCATTTCTGCACCTCCGAAAAGGTGGAAGGTTAGTATCTGAACCATGCAGCCTCCATAAGAAATGGTACGGCCACTGATCAGTAGGTCAGTCAGGAGTTTTGGGGCAGCCACGGAACCCAATGATATGTCAAGGAGGGACAGATTGGCCAGGAAGAAATACATGGGGCATTGAAAGAGTTTGGGCTCAGACCGCACAGTCACCATGATTAGCAAGTTTCCCACGAGGACGACGGTGTAGCAGGTTAAAACCAGAGTTAAAAGGAAGAGCAGCGCAGCGTGGGAGCCAGTGAAGTCCAGGAAGACAAACTCTGTAATGGTGGACCCATTCATCTTGATGGCTGGTTCTAAGGGGAGAAAAAATTGGGAGACGGTTAATTCTCAGAGCTCTGCTCCTCTCACCTACTACTACCACAATATTCCCCTTCTGGAACTATTCGTAGAATCCATGAGTTCTTGCTCCTATTTTTCTAGGTGGAACTCCAGTTTCCTGTCTCATTTAATTACATAGCAAGAACTAGTTCGGCCCAATATTCAGGACTCTGTGCTCTCTCTGAAGAATCTGTTTGTAAAGAGCTGCGCAAATCAGGCAGGTTAATCTGATTTCCAGTTGGGGGAGTCTGCTAGTCGTGAGGAGTATGCGAAAGTCTATACCCAGGAAAATTCACTTGCTTGTGGGGAATAAGTGCGGAATTTTGACATACACACAAAACCTTCCACAGTAACTGGCATAGAATGGACAACTGAGGACAGGCTGTAGTTCACTGGTAGAGCCCAAGCTTTGCATGCAGAAGTTCCCAAGTTCCACTCCTGCCATGGTCAGTTAAGATGACCTCAAGAAGCAGGACTGGGCAGTTCTACAGGGCTACAGAGCTGTTGTGATGGAGTAACCAGAGTGTGGTGCAAAGATTGCCGAGACAAGTTAAAAACCCTTAGTCAGCCATGGAGGTCACTGTGGCTGCAATCCTACGCACACTTCCCTGGGAGTAAGCCCCATTGAATTCAATAGGTGTTAATTCTGAGTAGATATGCATAGGACTGTGCTGCTGGTGGCTAGTTACTCCATCTCAATCCAGCCTACCTCACAGGATTGTTGTGAGGATAAAAGGAAGAACAATTTGTGCTGCCCTGAGCTTCTTAGAGGAAGAATGGCATATAGATAAAAAGATACCAAACATACCACTGGTCTGATCTGGACAATTGGCAGTTTCATGTGTTCCACAAACATCTCCACTTGTTTTCATTACCGGAGTTCTGAAGGAAGATAAAAAATTACGGATGTAGACAGTGTCCTCTCTGGAAGCATTAAAACACCGGAGAACTCATCTCATTTTATTTGATTTTTTTTATTTTAGCTTAAGAGAGTCTTTGATTCTGTTCAGTAAGATCTTCATATCTGAAGCAATTATTTGCTTTTCATACAATAATATTTTTATATTGAGACCTAGTAGACCCTCCTCTTTCTCTCACCGCACAGTCTGGGAGAGTGTTTGTTTGCTTGTTTTTGTCAAAATTCATGTCATTAAAAGTATTTGTCAATATTTAATTTGGGAATACATATGGAACTGTGATTGGTAAATGCTGAAACAAATGTTTCAGTTTAAGTCATTGTAATATCTACTGATCATATTCTACCAGAAAATGAAAGGCTTAATTTTTTCCATGGCTTTAGCATATTAACTAATTGAATTCTTTGAATAAGAGTCATAGTTTAGTTCTTATTTCTCCACTTTATTTCACTAATATATAGCATTATACAGTAGATATATTCCTCCCCCATAAATAGGCTTACCAGCTCTCCAACCGGGACAGAGTGCTAGACCTTTAGGAGAAGGAATGTGGGCAGGTGTAGCTTGTTTAAGTCCTAGAGCACAATCCTAGGCATGACTACTCAGAAGCAAGCCCCATTGTGTTCAGTGGGGCTTGCTTCTGAGTAGACATGCCTAGGATTGTGCTCTAGGACTTAAACAAGCTACACCTGCCCACATTCCTTCTCCTAAAGGTCTAGCACTCTGTCCCGGTTGGAGAGCTGGTAAGCCTAGTCCTAGTGAATCATAGCCAAATATATGTATGGATATAGACGTTAAAACAACCTGTGGCTGCAAAAAGAGAAACATCCAAACAGGAAAAAGCAACGGATTCAAGGGTCTACGTACAAAGTCCTAAATAACTACAATACTCACTCTTGCTGCAGTTCACACTCAGAGGAGACTGGAGGCAGGTCCCGTCCAGCTCAGCGGTCAAGACTGCATTCAAGGCAACTCTGCATCCTCCAAACTTTGTGATCTTCCAAGAAATCTCAGAATGTACCGGAAAAGGAGATGCAAGAAGTGCCGGTGGAGACTCGAAGGCGGGTTGGTGCAGAATGCTACTCTTATGAAAACGAGAGAACTGAGGACTAGAATGAGAAGATGTTTCTCCATGCAACTAGGCAAAGGGAGAATTGGAGTGAGAAGACTCATTCCCCAAGATTGTTCACCTCATCTTGAAATTAAGAGGACAAGTTTCCCTTCCAGTCTCCCTTTAAATTATCCTTCTGCAACCTGAGGTCCTTATATTTCACCCTCTAGATTCAAAGCTTGTGGTCTCTTTCTAAAATTGCCAAAGACATCCGCATCCTGGACATTGCCAGCTGCTGTTCAGTCCCAAATGAGTTAATTATAAACGAAGCTGACTTTGAAGTTTTTGGAAACTTTAGGAGGCATTAGAATTGAGCGAAAACTTTTATGACCGGCAACAATGTAACACGAGAGAATCATCTTCCATGGGATTCAGGTCATACAAACAACAGATAAGAGTTAAAAACAGTACAATACATATTTAATTCTTATCTGTTGTTTCTCCTGTTACATTTAGAAGGCATGTGGAATAGCAACTGATCCTAAATAACCTAACTGGGCAAGTGAGAGCCCTATCCTTCCCGCAACCACCACCACCACCAATGGTACAGCTGCACCAAAAACAGGTGCGCTGTATCCAGTGGGGGGTGGGGCGGGGGCGGATTGGGAGGCTTCAGAGGTGAAAGGGGATTTAAATCCCCTCTGCCAGCACTAAACCCCAATAGGACTGGGGTGTGAGTCTCTCTACTCTAAGTCCTGATTTAGCCACAACACCACACAGGGTCTCCCGCAAAGTTTTTTTTTTTTCCCCCTGGACAAATGTATTGCTTCTTACAATGAACGTATGCAAGTGCACCAGACCTCTCTAGAGGATCTGTTCAGTATCCATAGTTCAGCTCAGCAAATGACCAAAGCACGGGTGTCAAACAGATCTGGCCTGTGTGATAGTTGGACTCTCCCAGCACCACCATTAGTTGCTCTCAGTTGCTGAGGTGTTACTGCTGAAAGGGCAGCTGGAGCAGAGGCGTAATGTACCGCCGCAACGCCCGGGGCAGTGGAGTCATGTGATACCCATGGTTCATTTTAATGCTGCATTGGCCTTTAAAATGAGGGGGGGGGTTTGCACAGTGGCAACTGCATCATTAGAGGGCAATATCCAGCAAAGTCAAGACCTTTTCAGACCCACTGTTATCAATGGGAGAGAGTGATGAGACTTGGCTCTTTTCCAGCAATAACATAAGAACATAAGAAGAGCCTTGCTGGATCAGGCCAAAAGCCCATCTAGTCCAACTTCCTGTATCACACAGTGGCTCCACCAGATGCCTCAGGGAGCACAAGACAACAAGGTAACCTGTTTCCCGTTGACACTCCCTTGCACCTGGCACAGAGAAAACCCACTTCTAAAACCAGGAGGTTGCTTATGGCTTGTAACCTGTGATGGTCTTTTCCTCCATGAATCTGTCCAAACCCCTTTTAAAGGCATCTAGGCCAGGTGACATCACCACATCCTGTGGCAAGGAGTTCCACAGATGAATTACATGCTGGGTAAAGAAATATTTTCTTTTGTCCGTTCTAACTCTCCTTCCACTCAATTTTAGTGCATGTCCCCTGGTTCTGGTGTTGTGCGAGAGGGAGAAGAATTTCCCTCTATCCACTCTCTCCATCCCATGCATAATTTTATAAGTCTCAATCATGTCCCCCCCTCAGGCGCCTTTTTTCTAGGCTGAAAAGCCCCAGACACTGTAGCCTTTCCTTTTCTTATACATTCAAAGGACAGGTTACAGCAGAAGAAACTGCTCAGTGGGTGGTGCTGTTGTCCATTTGCCCATCAATGTAACATCTCACACTACAGGTGGAGGCCCAATCGTAAATGCTTAATTTCAGAGCTACTAGCAAAGAGAGGTATTCAGTATTACTCATTCGACAGAAACAACTTCAGTTTATATTTCCTTATGTCTATACATCTGGATGATCTTCCTGTTTTTCCCAATTAGTCTTGACTGTTCTTAGACATGTAACAGATGATCCTGTGACAACTTGGGGGTCCTGAATCTGGTCAGCCAACGATAGGAAGAGAGGAGGTATCGATACGGCAGCTAAGTTTTACGGGAGCACAATATGTGATGCTCCAGCATGTGTTTACTGCTTACATTGCATAGAAATCAAGGTGGGATAGAACTTAAACATGTAGATCAGTAGAGTAGCCAGAGGGGGTGCAGTGCTGTAAGTAGCGCCAGATGCAGCAACACGTGTGTAAGCAGCCCCTCCCACTCGCCGTCGGGGCCATTTGGGGAGCTGCGTTGCTTGGAGCACGCTTCATGTTGCCCCGGAATGGCTCTGATGGTGAGTGGGGGGGGCTGCTTACATGCATGTTGCAGCGTCTGGCGCTACTTACAGCACCGCACCCCCTCTGGCTATGCTACTGATGTAGATGATGAGAAGAGATGAAATGGATATGCTGAGAAGCCCCAGTGTGAACTTCCAACTCTCTGCAGTTTCAAGAACAAACTTTGATCTTACAGTATGTGACTAAACAGCAGCAGGAGTTTTGGGCAGCCACCTCCATTCATCTGAATGGGCTGCTTTCCCTACAGGCAGTCCAATCCTGTTTAGCAGGATGCGGCGGCCCAAATAAGGTGCCTGTCACATCCTGTGCAGAGGTGAATAGGGAGAAACAAGTTGGGCTGAGCTGGGTTCTACAAAAGATGCCCATCAGGCAGGACTATGTAATTCTACAGATTACTCCTGGTCAGTGATGTCACTAGAGTTGGTGTCACCCGATCCGGTAATTCATGGTGTCACCCCCATTAACTTTATTTATTTTAATATATAACAGTACAGGTCACCCAATAAATCAGTAATCAACTTGGCTCTCAGAACAATAAGTCTCATTGGTCTGTTTTGAGTTAAGGAATTCCACTTTTTGTTACATAAGTTGTGTTGTGTTTCATTTTTCCGGTTGATAGATGGTAGACCTGAACGACATCATTTATTTATTTATTGGATTTATATCCCGCCTTCCCTATGCCGAAGCAAGCCAAGCCGGCTTACAAAGTTCCATAATAAATGTACAAAGTATGCAAACCTTGAGTAAAGTTATTCACAAACAATGAAAACATTCGGAGCAAGTAATTGGTACAGAGAGAAGCAGCAGAACTAAAACACTATCACAAAGGTATAGATAACAACACTATCACAGAGGCACAGATGTCAACACAGACAGAGGCACAGACTGATGGCAGACAACCACCCATCAATCAAATTCCAGATGAAACAGAAATGTTTTGAGCTCATGCCAAAAAGCTGTGTGAGAGGGGGAAGTTCTTAATTTTCCTGGTAGACAGTTGCCATAATTGTGGCACCATTACAGAGAAGGCTCTGTCTCTTGCCGCCATCCCTCTAACTTGGGATAGAGGCGCTAACAGTCACTAGAAGAGATACTTGGAAAGCCCCAGCCACCGTGATGGGTCAATTCGAACTTGCGCAAGCTATATAGCTGGCTCAAGTCCACATTGAACCATGCTGGCAAATCAGACCTGAGAAGGGGGATAGGATACGGCATGCGCCGTTGCCACTGATCCTGCTACTCTCCCAGGCCCAATCTGCCCAGCACCTGCTTGTGTTGTCGCCCTCCCCTGCCCCCATTCCACCCCCACCCTCCCCTCTTCCTGCCCTCCTCCTGCCCCTGTGTTGCACAGTGCAATGCTTCCTGCTCCAGCGGGCATTGCTTATTGTGCTGCTGCTGGCGGGAAGGCTCTGGCCTTCCTGCCAGCATTGCAAATAGGCGCGCAATCGCAAATTACTTCATGAGAACACAGGCTGCTGGAAGCCCGCTCTTGACAGTGAATTTTAGGGCTCATTTACATATCAATTGATTTGGCAGGAAAAGGAATTTCCACACATCTACCCTCGCTGAGGCAACACGAAATGTTTACATTTGTTTTTCAACTTTTTCATGGCTCCCTTCATCTCTTGGTTCCTCAGAGTATAGATGAGGGGATTGAGGGCAGGGGTGACCACCATGTAGAATACGGCAGCCATCTTGTCCATCTGGTTGGTGGAGGAGGGCTTCACATATACAAAATCAATGGGCCCATAGAAGAGGAAGACGACCATCAGGTGGGAGCCGCAGGTGGACAGAGCCTTCCTACCACCCTTCCCAAAACGGCTACACATGGTTACCAAGATGGTGCCATATGAAAGCAGCAAGGTCAGAAAGCAGGGCAGAATTATTACGCTGTCGCTGAAGACCAAGAGGATCTCACTTACATAGATGTCTGAACAGGCCAGCTTCATTACCTGTGTGATGTCACAGAAGAAATTGTCCAGCACATTCGGTCCACAGAATGGTAACTTGTGAGTGACCACTGTCTGGAAAATGCCGTGAATGAGGCCTCCTGTCCAGCAAAGTAGGAGGAGGCTGGAGCAGCGCTGCTGGTCCATGATGGTTGCGTACCTCAGTGGGTGGCAGATGGCCACGTATCGATCATAGGCCATGACAGAGAGGAGGAACATTTCTACAGCTGCAAAGAGATGGAAGGTAAGTATCTGGGTCATGCAGCCTGCATAAGAAATGGTGCCACCACCATTCAGTAGATCGGTCAGCAATTTTGGGGCAGCCACTGAGCCCAACGATACGTCGAGGAGAGAGAGATTGGCGAGGAAGAAGTACATGGGGCAGTGGAAGAGCTTGGCGTCAGTCCACACAGTCACTATGATTAGCAAGTTGCCCAAAAGGACAATGGTGTAGCAGGTCAAGACGAGAGTTAAGAGGAAGAGTAGGGCACCGCGGGAGCCAGAGAAGTCCAGGAAAACAAACTCTGTGACGGTGGATCCATTCATCTTGATGGCTGGTTCTAGTAGGAGAAACAAAAGGAATCCTGTTTACCCCCCAGGCCTTACTCACCCTGCCTACTACACGATGTTCCTCACTTGGAACTGTGAAGAGAATCCACAGGTTGTTGATTGAAATTGAGGCTCTTGCCTGATGGTATTGCATACAAAGAATTATTTCAGCCAAGTATTCAAGATTGTGTGCTCTATCTGAAAAGTCTGTTTGTAAAAAGCTGTGCAAATTAAGCAGGTTATTGATATTTGTGTGAGTCTTTTGGGGCAACTTACAATTGGGAGAGTTTGCTTTGACGAAGGACTCTGGCAGAGATTTGGGAGACCCATGTTCAAACCCTTACTGAGCCCTGGATCACTGGCAGCCCATTCCAACCCAAGTGCTAAGCAGCCCAAGTCAGACCTAAAGTCAGCCTAAGTCGTTTAGGTCAAAGTTAGGTCTGGAACGCAACCATTTAGGGCGAAGTTAGGTCAAAGTTAGGTCGAAGTTACAACCGACTGACTAAGAACAGACCATTCCAACCCAAGGGCTAAGCAGCACAAGTCAGACCTAAAGTTGATCTAAAAGTGTGCGGAACATGGGCGGACTGTGGGTGTAACAGGGGCAGCAACCAATTAACGTTGGATTCCAGACCCTGGCAAGCACAGACATGCCCCCTCCAACACATGCTGACACAAAATTTAGGTCGACCAAAAAGGTGGACCCAAATTCGAGGAGACCCATAGGAGCCATTTTACCTTACCCAAGCCAGCCCTCTCCTGAAAATTTCTAACACCCTACTCCTGAGTTAGGACAGAGTTGGGCCTGCTAGGTCTGGAAACCAACAGAGTTATGCCTAAGATAGGGAGCCTATCAGCACCCAGCCCCACCCAGCCTCATTCCCACAAAAGCCCAGCCCAAGTCACTTTCTCTCTCTCTGAGCACGTGGCGTGGGGTTCTGTCCCCCACAGCCACAAAGTGGGACTTTGTCGGTGGAGGGCAAAATTCACAAACACCCCACTTCTCTCTGCCTCCCTCTAGGGCAGAGAGGGCTGTTCTGGCTGTGGCCAACCTGTTTACAGCTGTGCCTGGGCAGCTGCCTCCATGCAAGTGTTTGCTAACCCATGTCTTTCTCCCAGCCCCTCTCCCCCCCCCCCAGGCAACAACACCAGCAGGTAAGAGCAGGGTTTGTGCTGACATGTGGTCTGACTGCTGCCTCTTTGCATTTAGAAATATAGGAAGGATACATGCCTCTTTACCAATGTGTTGTCTCATAGCTGTCTGCATAGCCTGCCATGACATGCCTCTCTACCAATGTGTTGTCTCATAGCTGTCTGCATAGCCTGCCATGATATGCCTCTCTACCAATTTCTTGTCTCATAGCTGCCTGCATAGCCTGCCATGACATGCCTCTCTACCAATGTGTTGTCTCATAGCTGCCTGCTTTGCCTGCTATGATATATAGGATACATGCCTCTTTACCACTGTTGTGTCTGATAGCTGCCTGTAGTCATGTGAGCAGACAATGCCACAAGTGTGGAACTGTTAGCCTTATGTAGACACCAGTTGTTCCCCCCCTTTTCTCCACAGGGTCTACTGACAGGTCAGTATTGCTAGGTTTGTCATGGTTGTGACCCCCAAGTTGTGTTGTTGTCTCTCTCTTTGACCCTTTCCCCTTACAGGATCATGCTCTCCTTACACCCAGGTAAGCAGCTCAGACCATGCTATGTGTGTCACACCTATCAGCTGTGTTTTATTTCTCTCCCTGCAGGCTTTTGCAACTGACACACTGGCTTGTCGTCAATGGTGACTGCTTCCACATACCAGCTGACATGTAACTCCCCCTTGTTTTTTGTCTCCCCAGGAACGTCCACTACCACCTACCTTCCTGAGAGCACCCCTGGGCCTGCAGTCTGGTTGCCCCATGGTCCTCTGCCCAGAGGCGTCGCTCTGGTAGGGGCGGGGCTGTAAGTATCGCTGCGGTCATAGTCTCTTTACCGAGCGAGGAGGAGGCAGCCCCCCCCTCACTGTCCGAGCCAGTCCCCTACGGAGAAAGCAGCAGGCAAGAGACCCTGCCTGCTGCTTTCTCCGTAGGGGACTGGCTCGGACAGTGAGGGGGTGGGGCTGCCTCCTCCTCGCTCGGTAAAGAGACTATGACTGCAGCGATACTTACAGCCCCGCCCCTACCGGAGCGACGCCTCTGCCTCGCTACTTCCAGAGGTCAGAGAGCCAGCCCTGCAACCCTCCTCAGCTGCCGCTGCTCCACCTCCCTGGCTGTTGTTCTTGCTGCCCCTCCCCTTTCTATGGAGCAGGCTGTGGTTCCACAGGGGAAGAGCCTGCATCTCCAGGTCCATGGGGCACGCCTGTTGCTGCTGCTGCTGCTTTCAGATTGGCTGCTGTGACTACCCTTGGCAGCCTCGCCTGGCCATCTCTGCTAACGTTCCAGAACAATAAAGATGCCCCTCGCGCAGAGCCCCAATGAAACATATGTCCCCAGTGTTTACACAAGCATTGTCCCACACACACAGACAGCGCCCAGCACTGAAGCCCCTACATGAGTCCCATCCAGGGACTGCCACGGCCTTCCCTAGGAGAACCCAGCAGGGGCGCTGCCAGACCCCCATGGCACAGAGGGGAGGGGGGAGTCGGGGGGGCCTCTCAGGCAGGCAAACAGTGACAGCCAGGGCGTCCGCCCGTAATGCAGGTGCCTCCGTCGAAGGTCCGCCCGTAATGAAGGCGCTTCCGTCGAAGGTCCGCCCGTAATGAAGGCGCTTCCGTCGAAGGTCCGCCCGTAATGCAGGCGCCTCCGTCGAAGGTCCGCCCGTAATGCAGCCACTTCTGCCCAAAGTCTGTCTGCATAAGAGGCGCCTGTTTATGCATCACCTTCATCTGCGGAGCGCCCCTGTGTCCCTATCGGTCTCTGCAGACCCCTCTCTCGGAATCTGTCTCCCACCAGCCTTGTTGTCTGTCTGTCTGTCTCTGACCCACCCATGCCCCTCCCCAGCACCCCCTGTCTGCCTGCCTGTGTGTCTGCCTCCCCTCCCACTCCCTGATGATGGCTGCTGGCCACCCCCCACCCTGCCAGAGCGCCTGCCGCGAGGCGCCGTCGTTGCCCCATCTGGGGGTGTGATGAGCTGTGTGAGCCCTTCACGCTCGTAGCAGACAAGCCCAAGGCATCTCTCGGTCTTGGCGGGGGCACAGAGCAGCAGGCACGCCGGGATGCCTTCTTTGTGGGCATTGCCCCGGGCTTGGAGGCCCAGGGCTTCAGGCAGCGCACGGGCGAGTCATGTCAGAGGCAGTTCCAGTCCTCACGAGACCCCCCTTGTGTGTGACGTTCCCACCCCCCTCCCCTTCCCTCCCCCGCTCACCCCCCAGTGCAGCCTCAACGTGGCTTGGGGGTGGCATCGCCTTCTGCAGGAGGGAGGGGACGGCCACTCTCCCCTGCAGCAGGTGGCTGATGCACAGGGTGCCCTGTGGCGGCTGGGCTCAGGCACCTCGCTCACCTGTCACCTGCTCTGCTCCCACTACATGACTGGCGCAACCCCCATGCCTGCGGTCAGCCCCTTTGCGACCGGGCTGCGACAGACCCTGCGGCAGCTGCCATGGATGGACGCTGACACATGCAGACAGAGGCCTGCACATGCCTGAGCCAGACACGGAGCCTGGAGAAGAGCCTGCCTGCCTGGGAGGTAAGTGTTGCCTGGATCCTGGGGTGGTGCTGGGCCACAGAAACTGCAGCCTGCCTAACTCAGGCATAACTCTGACCTACCTCAGGCATAACTTCTGCCTAACTTAGGCTGCACTTAGGCCACGCTTATGCCTGATTGGAGAGGAGTTGGGTTGGAATGGGCTGTGGGTGACCTTGTCCAGTCACTCAGTCTTGATGCAGCCTGTCTCAGAGGATTGTTCTTAGGAGAAAAAACAACAACTGGGTACATATGTGCTGCCCTGAGCTCCTTGGAGTATGGTTGGGACATAAATGAAAAGATACGACACATACCATTGTGCAGATCTGGATATTACTAACTTCATGGGTTCTACAAAGATTTCAATCTTTTCTCGTTACTCAGGGTCTGAAGGTAGATAAAAATATGGATTGAGACAGTGTCGTCTCTTGAAATTATTTAAACCACAGAGGGTTCATCCCTTGTAACCTATTTTTAATTTCAGCATCAGAGAGTCTGACTCTGCTCAGTAACGTTCTGTTCAATAACTGAAGCAATTCTTTGCCTCCCACACAATAATAATTTTATACTCAGACCCAGTAGACCCTTCTCTTTCTGTCATCATGCAGAACCGGGAGATATTTTTGTCTGTGTGTCAAGATAAATTTCATTAAATTATTGGCTGATGTTTATTTTAGGCACACTGAACTATGATTGGTAAATTCTGATGAATCCATATATGAATCCAGGTCCATTTGTATGGATCCTGCTCTCAGAACACACATTCAGCTGGCGGGGAATGTAGTTCGGTTTGAGCTGAAAGTTGAATAACTTAACGTTTAAATGGTGACTAACTATGCATTATGTTTTGCACAAGTCACTTGGTGTTATGTTCCTTTTTCAATGTTGCCATGAAGAACTGATACTGCATTAAGATAGTTGGGTATCAGAGTCTTTTGGAGTTACACCAGTACTGATGTAATAATATTGTAAATATGCAGTGACATTAGAAATAAAAAAAAATTATCTACTGCTGAAACATATTTTAAGTAAAAAAAGACTTCTGTACTTTATTGGATCACTTGCTATGGCATTTCGCTGTTCATGGTCTGTCATTTTTATTGTTTTACCCATTTCAATTCATTCTGTTGGTTTAAGTTCTTTCTTTTAACTAATAGCCAGTTTGAATGCTGCCAACTGAAAAGCTATTCCTAAATGCAAGGATCACTACACCAATAGCAACAGTAGCAGCCACCTTACAGCACAATCCTGTGTATATTGTCTCAGAAGAAACTTCGTTATTTTCAGTTGGGCTTAATCCCAGGTAAAGGTGTTTGAGATTGCAGCCTTTGTGAGTTGGGGACAAATATATATATGGATTCAGACTTTAAAACAACCTGTAGTGGCAAAAGGAGACACACCCAGTGAAACAAAAGCATAAAAATAACCACAATACTCACTCTCGTTGCAATTCACAGTCAAAGGAGAGCTGAGGCCAGTACCGTCCATCTCAGCGATCAAGACTTCATTGCAAAGCAATCCTGCATTCTCCTGAAACGTTGTGATCTCTCAAGAACGTTTGGAAAGGATGGAAAAGGGAGTTGCAAGAAATCCAGGTGAGCAAAAGGCAGGAGATGGGGATAGAAAATGGTGTGTATGAGAATGATACTCTTAAGAAAATGAGAGAACTGTGAACTCGAAAAAAATTCTTCCTGCAACTATGCAAACGGAGACTTGGAGTGAGAATACTCATTCCCCTCATATATCTCATCTCATCTTGAAATTAGAGGCCACAACCATTCAAGTTCCCCTGCATACAATCCTCCTGCAATCTGAGGTCCTTGGATTTCACCCTCTATGTACAAGGCCTGCGGTATTTTCCTGAAGTTGATGAAGACATCTGCCAACTGACATTCAGTCCCAGGTGGGTTAATTACAAGTGAAAAAGACTTTGAAGTTCTTGTAAACAGATTTCAGAGGGTGTATGTCGGATGTCCTTTCTCAAATGCAGACGGGAGTGCAGATCATCTATTAAATTAAAGTCACCCTCAGTGAGTCCAGTGGAAACTTTGAGGGAGAATTTGTGTGACGAAATTAGTGGGCTTCTACCAGAGAGACGTGGATGCTCACTTGGGTGAACTTTGAGCCAGTTGCTCTCCCTCAGCTGAGCTGCCTTACTAGGCTGTTGTAAGGATCAAAGTAGAGAACCATGCTTGCCACAATGGGGATGGCTGGGGTACAAATTAAATAAATGATCAGCACTCACTTCTGCATTTGAGAAAGGACATACAGCCTCTCAATTCTGTTTACGAGAACTTTAACCGTACAACAGACCAATAAGGCAGCTCAGGCTGAGAGAGAGCAACTGGCTCAAAGTTCACCCAACGAAGCAACACAGAACCCAATCCTATTGTCCGTCCCATCCCCCGTCCCCCGCCAATGCAGCGGAACCAAAATGGTTACTAATGCATCCTGTGGTGGTGGTGGTGGTGGTGGGCATTCCAGGAGGTCTCCTCTCGGTAAAGGAGCAATTGTTCCCTTACCTGGGGATAAGCCTTTGCGGTGCAGGGGTCAACTTGGACCTGCAGTTCCTAAATAGCTGGTGCACGTCCACATGGAGCCGCACTATTGAATCAAATCAAGGAAGGGGGGGTAGCATTCAATGGCCACCGCTGCTGCCGAACCCACCCCATTCCCGGACCCAATCAGCCCATCCCCGCCCCGTCACTGCTCTGTTCTGCCCTCCCCTGCTTCCTCCGCCAACTTACCTCCATTGTCGTCTATGTGCTTCTCCGTAGCACGAAGGAAGGCTCCAGCCTTCCCTCTGGCACTTCAGCAGTGTGTGGCTTCACATGCTGACAGAGCGCCATTTATCACTGGTGCTGGCTTCTTTACGCCAGTCGGCGCCAGCAGAAAAGGAGCGGCCAGTAAGTATAGGATTGGGCCAAAAGTCTCTCTGGTTGAAGTCCAGAAATTTAGCCACCACACCAACTCAACGTCAAAGGTTTCACTGGACAAATGTTGTGCTTCTTATAATGAATACATGCAATTGCACCAGTCCTCTAGAAGATGATGTTCATAGGATCCATTGTTCAACACAGCAAAAGACCAAATTGAGCTTTTAGTTCAGCTAGGCTACGTTGTATATTCTTTTTGGGACCTAAAATAAATGTGTTGTGCACTTTTCATTCTTTCCTGTGTTTTCCTTTGCCTGCACACTGAGTGGGAGGCAGAGTGCCGTCGGCCGAGTGTGGGAGGCGACAGACTGTGAAGGAAACCATCTTGTATGAAGTTGTTCAGTGCAAGATTGAACATTTATAATTGTAAAAATTCCCCGTTGGGAGTTTAGGAAAGTCAATCCAATGTCCGAAAAAGGCGGTATATAAATACTGGTATATTATTATTATTATTATTATTATTTTCGCAAGTTGTCATGACGTGACCAAATCTCTGAGTTGAAAATCAACATATTGTCGGGCAACTCCGTCGTTTTAAAAAGTTTTTAAAACGACGGAGTTGCCCAGCAATATTTCAGCTTCAAACACGGCAGCGAGAGTAGTATAATAGCCGCACCAGGGTCACCTCCAGGAAACGACTGATAAAGCCTCCACTTCAGCAGCAAAATCCTGAATAGTGATCCTTCCAGATGCATCCGGCCAAACTCTTAGCCTTCCCCTTTTCTCCAGGAGAGATTTAATCAACTGGGTATTCCCCCAAGTTAATTTCTAGCCGTGTTGAACTCCCCACCGAAGTGAAGACAGCCGTCCGCCGTAGCTCCTCCACCGGAAGTCCCCAAATGAGTTAATTATAAACGAAGCTGACTTTGAAGTTTTTGGAAACTTTAGGAGGCATTAGAATTGAGCGAAAACTTTTATGACCGGCAACAATGTAACACGAGAGAATCATCTTCCATGGGATTTAGGTCATACAAACAACAGATAAGAGTTAAAAACAGTACAATACATATTTAACTCTTATTTGTTGTTTCTCCTGTTACATTTAGAAGGCATGTGGAATAGCAACTGGTCCAAAATAACCTAACTGGGCAAGTGAGAGCCCTATCCTTCCCCCAACCACCACCACCACCAATGGTATAGCTGCACGAAAAACAGGTGCGCTGTATCCAGTGGGGGGCGGGGCAGGGCGGGGCGGGGGCGGATTGGGAGGCTTCAGAGGTGAAAGGGGATTTAAATCTCCTCTACCAGCACTAAACCCCAATAGGACTGGGGTGTGAGTCTCTCTACTCTTAGTCCTGATTTAGCCACAACACCACACAGGGTCTCCGGCAAAGTTTTTTTTTTCCCCCCTGGATAAATGTATTGCTTCTTACAGTGAACGTATGCAAGTGCACCAGACGTCTCTAGAGGATGTGTTCAGTATCCATAGTTCAGCTCAGCAAACGACCAAAGCAGGGTTGTCAAACAGATCTGGCCTGTGTGATAGTTGGACTCTCCCAGCACCACCAGTAGCTGCTCTCAGTTGCTGAGGTGTCACTGCTGAAAGGGCAGCTGGAGCAGAGGCGTAATGTACCGCCACAACGCCCGGGGCAGTGGAGTCATGTGATACTCATGGTTCATTTTAATGCTGCATTGGCCTTTAAAATGAGGGGTGGTGGTTGCACAGTGGCAACTGCATCATTAGAGGGCAATATCCAGCAAAGTCAAGACCTTTTCAGACCCACTGTTATCAATGGGAGAGAGTGATGAGACTTGGCTCTTTTCCAGCAATAACATAAGAACATAAGAAGAGCCCTGCTGGATCAGGCCAAAAGCCCATCTAGTCCAGCTTCCTGTATCACACAGTGGCCCCACCAGATGCCTCAGGGAGCACAAGACAACAAGATAACCTGTTTCCCGTTGACACTCCCTTGCACCTGGCACAGAGAAAACCCACTTCTAAAACCAGGAGGTTGCTTATGGCTTGTAACCTGTGATGGTCTTTTCCTCCATGAATCTGTCCAAACCCCTTTTAAAGGCATCTTAGGCCAGGTGCCATCACCACATCCTGTGGCAAGGAGTTCCACAGATGAATTACATGCTGGGTAAAGAAATATTTTCTTTTGTCCGTTCTAACTCTCCTTCCACTCAATTTTAGTGCATGTCCCCTGGTTCTGCTGTTGTGCGAGAGGGAGAAGAATTTCCCTCTATCCACTCTCTCCATCCCTTGCATAATTTTATAAGTCTCAATCATGTCCCCCCTCAGGCGCCTTTTTTCTAGGCTGAAAAGCCCCAGACGCTGTAGCCTTTCCTTTTCTTATACATTCAAAGGACAGGTTACAGCAGAAGAAACTGCTCAGTGGGTGGTGCTGTTGTCCATTTGCCCATCAATGTAACATCTCACACTACAGGTGGAGGATTTGGCCCAATCGTAAATGCTCAATTTCAGAGCTACTAGCAAAGAGAGGTATTCAGTATTACTCATTCGACAGAAACAACTTCAGTTTATATTTCCTTATGTCTATACATCTGGATGATCGTCCTGTTTTTCCCAATTAGTCTTGACTGTTCTTAGACATGTAACAGATGATCCTGTGACAACTTGGGGGTCCTGAATCTGGTCGGCCAATGATAGGAAGAGAGGAGGTATCGATACGGCAGCTAAGTTTTACGGGAGCACAATATGTGATGCTCCAGCATGTGTTTACTGCTTACATTGCATAGAAATTAAGGTGGGATAGAACTTAAATATGTAGATCAGTAGAGTAGCCAGAGGGGGTGCAGTGCTGTAAGTAGCGCCAGATGCAGCAACACGTGTGTAAGCAGCCCCTCCCACTCGCCGTCGGGGCCATTTGGGGAGCTGCGCTGTTTGGAGCACACTTCATGTTGCCATCGCTCCCCGGAATGGCTCTGATGGTGAGTGGGAGGGGCTGCTTACATGCATGTTGCAGCGTCTGGCGCTACTTACAGCACCGCACCCCCTCTGGCTATGCTACTGATGTAGATGATGAGAAGAGATGAAATGGATATGCTGAGAAGCCCCAGTGTGAACTTCCAACTCTCTGCAGTTTCAAGAACAAACTTTGATCTTACAGTATGTGACTAAACAGCAGCAGGAGTTTTGGGCAGCCACCTCCATTCATCTGAATGGGCTGCTTTCCCTACAGGCAGTCCAATCCTGTTTAGCAGGATGCGGCGGCCCAAATAAGGTGCCTGTCACATCCTGTGCAGAGGTGAATAGGGAGAAACAAGTTGGGCTGAGCTGGGTTCTACAAAAGATGCCCATCAGGCAGGACTATGTAATTCTACAGATTACTCCTGGTCAGTGATGTCACTAGAGTTGGTGTCACCCGATCCGGTAATTCATGGTGTCACCCCATTAGCTTGATTTATTTTAATATATATAGTACAGGTCACCCAATAAATCAGTAATCAACTTGGCTCTCAAAACAATAAGTCTCATTGGTCTGTTTTGAGTTAAGGAATTCCACTTTTTGTTACATAAGTTGTGTTGTGTTTCATTTTTCCGGTTGATAGATGGTAGACCTGAACGACATCATTTATTTATTTATTGGATTTATATCCCGCCTTCCCTATGCCGAAGCAAGCCAAGTCGGCTTACAAAGTTCCATAATAAATGTACAAAGTATGCAAACCTTGAGTAAAGTCATTCACAAACAATGAAAACATTCGGAGCAAGTAATTGATACAGAGAGAAGCAGCAGAACTAAAACACTATCACAAAGGTATAGATAACAACACTATCACAGAGGCACAGATGTCAACACAGACAGAGGCACAGACTGATGGCAGACAACCACCCATCAATCAAATTCCAGATGAAACAGAAATGTTTTGAGCTCATGCCAAAAAGCTGTGTGGGAGGGGGAAGTTCTTAATTTTCCTGGTAGAGAGTTGCCATAATTGTGGCACCATTACAGAGAAGGCTCTGTCTCTTGCCGCCATCCCTCTAACTTGGGATAGAGGCGCTAACAGTCACTAGAAGAGATACTTAGAAAGCCCCAGCCACCGTGATGGGTCAATTCGAACTTGCGCAAGCTATATAGCTGGCTCAAGTCCACATTGAACCATGCTGGCAAATCAGACCTGAGAAGGGGGATAGGATACGGCATGCGCCGTTGCCACTGATCCTGCTACTCTCCCAGGCCCAATCTGCCCAGCACCCGCTTGTGTTGTCGCCCACCCCTGCCCCCATTCCACCCCCACCCTCCCCTCTTCCTGCCCTCCTCCTGCCCCTGTGTTGCACAGTGCAATGCTTCCTGCTCCAGCGGGCATTGCTCATTGTGCTGCTGCTGGCGGGAAGGCTCTGGCCTTCCTGCCAGCATTGCAAATAGGCGCGCAATCGCAAATTACTTCATGAGAACACAGGCTGCTGGAAGCCCGCTCTTGACAGTGAATTTTAGGGCTCATTTGCATATCAATTGATTTGGCAGGAAAAGGAATTTCCACACATCTACCCTCGCTGAGGCAACAGGAAATGTTTACATTTGTTTTTCAACTTTTTCATGGCTCCCTTCATCTCTTGGTTCCTCAGAGTATAGATGAGGGGATTGAGGGCAGGGGTGACCACCATGTAGAATACGGCAGCCATCTTGTCCATCTGGTTGGTGGAGGAGGGCTTCACATATACAAAATCAATGGGCCCATAGAAGAGGAAGACGACCATCAGGTGGGAGCCGCAGGTGGACAGAGCCTTCCTACCACCCTTCCCAAAACGGCTACACATGGTTACCAAGATGGTGCCATATGAAAGCAGCAAGGTCAGAAAGCAGGGCAGAATTATTACGCTGTCACTGAAGACCAAGAGGATCTCACTTACATAGATGTCTGAACAGGCCAGCTTCATTACCTGTGTGATGTCACAGAAGAAATTGTCCAGCACATTCGGTCCACAGAATGGTAACTTGTGAGTGACCACTGCCTGGAAAATGCCGTGAATGAGGCCTCCTGTCCAGCAAAATATGAGAAGTCTGGAGCAGCGCTGCTGGTCCATGATGGTTGCGTACCTCAGTGGGTGGCAGATGGCCACGTATCGATCATAGGCCATGACAGAGAGGAGGAACATTTCTGCTGCTGCAAAGAGGTGGAGTGTAAGTATCTGGGCCATGCAGCCTCCATAAGAAATTGTACTGCCATTGCTCAGTAGATCAGTCAGTAATTTCGGGGAAGCTACTGAGCCCAAAGATATGTCGAGGAGAGAGAGATTGGCAAGGAAGAAGTACATGGGGCATTGGAAGAGCTTGGCGTCAGTCCACACAGTCACCATGATTAGCAAGTTGCCCAAAAGGACAATGGTGTAGCAGGTCAAGACTAGAATTAAAAAGAAGAGTAGGGCACCACGGGAGCCTGAGAAGTCCAGGAAGACAAACTCTGTGACGGTGGATTCATTCATCATCTTGGTGGCTGGTTCTAGTAGGAGAAACAAAAGGAATCCTGTTTACCCCCCAGGCCTTACTCACCCTGCCTACTACACGATGTTCCTCACTTGGAACTGTGAAGAGAATCCACAGGTTGTTGATTGAAATTGAGGCTCTTGCCTGATGGTATTGCATACAAAGAATTATTTCAGCCAAGTATTCACGATTGTGTGCTCTATCTGAAAAGTCTGTTTGTAAAAAGCTGTGCAAATTAAGCAGGTTATTGATATTTGTGTGAGTCTTTTGGGGCAACTTACAATTGGGAGAGTTTGCTTTGACGAAGGACTCTGGCAGAGATTTGGGAGACCCATGTTCAAACCCTTACTGAGCCCTGGATCACTAGGTGACCATGTCCAGTCACTCAGTCTTGATGCAGCCTGTCTCAGAGGATTGTTCTTAGGAGAAAAAACAACAACTGGGTACATGTGTGCTGCCCTGAGCTCCTTGGAGTATGGTTGGGACATAAATGAAAAGATACGACACATACCATTGTGCTGATCTGGATATTACTAACTTCATGGGTTCTACAAAGATTTCCATCTCTTCTCGTTACTCGGGTTCTGAAGGTAGATAAAAATATGGATTGAGACAGTGTCGTCTCTTGAAATTATTTAAACCACAGAGGGTTCATCCCTTGTAACCTATTTTTAATTTCAGCATCAGAGAGTCTGACTCTGCTCAGTAACGTTCTGTTCAATAACTGAAGCAATTCTTTGCCTCCCACACAATAATAATTTTATACTCAGACCCAGTAGACCCTTCTCTTTCTGTCATCATGCAGAACCGGGAGATATTTTTGTCTGTGTGTCAAGATGAATTTCATTAAATTATTGGCTGATGTTTATTTTAGGCACACTGAACTATGATTGGTAAATTCTGATGAATCCATATATGAATCCAGGTCCATTTGTATGGATCCTGCTCTCAGAACACACATTCAGCTGGCGGGGAATGTAGTACGGTTTGAGCTGAAAGTTGAATAACTTAACGTTTAAATGGTGACTAACTATGCATTATGTTTTGCACAAGTCACTTGGTGTTATGTTCCTTTTTCAATGTTGCCATGAAGAACTGATACTGCATTAAGATAGTTGGGTATCAGAGTCTTTTGGAGTTACACCAGTACTGATGTAATAATATTGTAAATATGCAGTGACATTAGAAATAAAAAAAAATTATCTACTGCTGAAACATATTTTAAGTAAAAAAATACTTCTGTACTTTATTGGATCACTTGCTATGGCATTTCGCTGTTCATGGTCTGTCATTTTTATTGTTTTACCCATTTCAATTCATTCTGTTGGTTTAAGTTCTTTCTTTTAACTAATAGCCAGTTTGAATGCTGCCAACTGAAAAGCTATTCCTAAATGCAAGGATCACTACACCAATAGCAACAGTAGCAGCCACCTTACAGCACAATCCTGCGTATATTGTCTCAGAAGAAACTTCGTTATTTTCAGTTGGGCTTAATCCCAGGTAAATGTGTTTGAGATTGCAGCCTTTGTGAGGTGGGGACAAAAATATATATGGATTCAGACTTTAAAACAACCTGTAGTGGCAAAAGGAGACACACCCAGTGAAACAAAAGCATAAAAATAACCACAATACTCACTCTCATTGCAATTCACAGTCAAAGGAGAGCTGAGGCCAGTACCGTCCATCTCAGCGATCAAGACTTCATTGCAAAGCAATCCTGCATTCTCCTGAAACGTTGTGATCTCTCAAGAACGTTTGGAAAGGATGGAAAAGGGAGTTGCAAGAAATCCAGGTGAGCAAAAGGCAGGAGATGGGGATAGAAAATGGTGTGTATGAGAATGATACTCTTAAGAAAATGAGAGAACTGTGAACTCGAAAAAAATTCTTCCTGCAACTATGCAAACGGAGACTTGGAGTGAGAATACTCATTCCCCTCATATATCTCATCTCATCTTGAAATTAGAGGCCACAACCATTCAAGTTCCCCTGCATACAATCCTCCTGCAATCTGAGGTCCTTGGATTTCACCCTCTATGTACAAGGCCTGCGGTATTTTCCTGAAGTTGATGAAGACATCTGCCAACTGACATTCAGTCCCAGGTGGGTTAATTACAAGTGAAAAAGACTTTGAAGTTCTTGTAAACAGATTTCAGAGGGTGTATGTCGGATGTCCTTTCTCAAATGCAGACGGGAGTGCAGATCATCTATTAAATTAAAGTCACCCTCAGTGAGTCCAGTGGAAACTTTGAGGGAGAATTTGTGTGACGAAATTAGTGGGCTTCTACCAGAGAGACGTGGATGCTCACTTGGGTGAACTTTGAGCCAGTTGCTCTCCCTCAGCTGAGCTGCCTTACTAGGCTGTTGTAAGGATCAAAGAAGAGAACCATGCTTGCCACAATGGGGATGGCTGGGGTACAAATTAAATAAATGATCAGCACTCACTTCTGCATTTGAGAAAGGACATACAGCCTCTCAATTCTGTTTACGAGAACTTTAACCGTACAACAGACCAATAAGGCAGCTCAGGCTGAGAGAGAGCAACTGGCTCAAAGTTCACCCAACGAAGCAACACAGAACCCAATCCTATTGTCCGTCCCGTCCCCCCCCGCCAACGCAGCGGCACCAAAATGGTTACTAATGCATCCTGTGGTGGTGGTGGTGGTGGTGGGCATTCCAGGAGGTCTCCTCTCGGTAAAGGAGCAATTGTTCCCTTACCTGGGGATAAGCCTTTGCGGTGCAGGGGTCAACTTGGACCTGCAGTTCCTAAATAGCTGGTGCATGTCCACGTGGAGCCGCACTATTGAATCAAATCAAGGAAGGGGGGGTAGCATTCAATGGCCACCGCTGCTGCCAAACCCACCCCATTCCCGGACCCAATCAGCCCATCCCCGCCCCGTCACTGCTCTGTTCTGCCCTCCCCTGCTTCCTCCGCCAACTTACCTCCATTGTCGTCTATGTGCTTCTCCGTAGCATGAAGGAAGGCTCCAGCCTTCCCTCTGGCACTTCAGCAGTGTGTGGCTTCACATGCTGACAGAGCGCCATTTATCACTGGTGCTGGCTTCTTTACGCCAGTCGGCACCAGCAGAAAAGGAGCGGCCAGTAAGTATAGGATTGGGCCAAAAGTCTCTCTGGTGGAAGTCCAGAAATTTAGCCACCACACCAACTCAACGTCAAAGGTTTCACTGGACAAATGTTGTGCTTCTTATAATGAATACATGCAATTGCACCAGTCCTCTAGAAGATGATGTTCATAGGATCCATTGTTCAACACAGCAAAAGACCAAATTGAGCTCTTAGTTCAAATTGAGCTCTTAGTACAATATACATTGTATATTCTTTTTGGGACCTAAAATAAATGTGTTGTGCACTTTTCATTCTTTCCTGTGTTTTCCTTTGCCTGCACACTGAGTGGGAGGCAGAGTGCCGTCGGCCGAGTGTGGGAGGCGACAGACTGTGAAGGAAACCATCTTGTATGAAGTTGTTCAGTGCAAGATTGAACATTTATAATTGTAAAAATTCCCCGTTGGGAGTTTAGGAAAGTCAATCCAATGTCCGAAAAAGGCGGTATATAAATACTGGTATATTATTATTATTATTATTATTATTATTTTCGCAAGTTGTCATGACGTGACCAAATCTCTGAGTTGAAAATCAACATATTGTCGGGCAACTCCGTCGTTTTAAAAAGTTTTTAAAACGACGGAGTTGCCCAGCAATATGTTGATTTTCAACTCAGAGATGATGATGATGATGATGATGATGATGATGATGATGATGATGATGATTTTCAACCCTCACTGCTGTCAAGGGGAGAGAGTGATGTGTGTGGTTAGCTTGGCTCATCCCTTACATTACAATAAAGAATTCATTTGGCTTTTTTCTTACACATTCCAAAGACAGGTTGAAGCAGAAGAAACTGCTCGGTGGGTGGTGCTGTTTTCCATTTGCCCATCAGTGTTTCTGTTGTGGAGCCAAGTGACTGACCTTAGTATTTCATGCTGGTCCAGGCCATGCGGTCTTCTCAAATACAGGGCAGAGGTTCATATGCGGCAAATAAAAATAAAAAATCTCACACTATAGGGTGGAGAATAGCCCTTTTGAATGCCTTCGCACACCATCACCCTATATTAGAAATTTTGTCTGCATCTAATGAAGTAGGTTGTTGCATGAGAATGTTCCTGCCAGAATCCAGTTGTTGATCTTTAAGGTGCCCTTACATTGTTGTTTTCTGTGGTGGAAGTCTGACATGGCTACTCTGCTCAATTTTGTTCCTCAAGAGGAATGTCGCCATTCAGGGACAAGATTCTAGCCTAAATCTCTCCCTGCTGTGCTGGTTTTCTACTTGCAGAGAGTATTCTTAAATACTATTAGGTAGCATGATAAAATGTAATTCCCCACACCTGCAGTCAGAAGTGGTACAGTCCAATCTGTAACCCGCAGGACTCTACCACCTCATTCAGCTTTGTCCAGATACCGCTGTTGGCTATTCCTGGACTTCCAGCAACATTGGACTGCATCAGTGCTTCTCAATTATTTTTTGTCATGCCCCCCCTAGGAGGGGCATGACAGTTCGCGCCCCCCTGGTCACATGGTTTTGGGGGGTGCCGCCCCGCCCCTTCGCGTCGCCCTCTGCACGCTCCGAGGCCGGCCCGGGAGCGTCCGGAACGGCCGGCGCTCCAGGGCCTTCTGAAGACCCAAGCGTCAATCCGGGTATTTTTCGTGTTTTCGCTCATGCGCAGACCGTTTTCGTCTCTGCGCATGAGCGAAAACACGAAAAATACCCGGATTGACGCTTGGGTCTTCAGAAGGCCCTGGAGCGCCGGCCGTTCCGGACGCTCCGAGGCCGGCTCCCGGGAGCCGGCCTCGGAGCGTGCGGAGGTGACGGGCCCCCCTTGACAGAGCCTCGCGCCCCCCCTGGGGGGCGCGCCCCACTAATTGAGAACTGCTGGACTGCATCTAAGCAGGACCCCAAATAGTTTCTTGGTTTGTAATGAGTTCATGGATACTGTATGTGTGAAACCCTACACCATGTCCCAGAGAGCTGTTGTGGCACATGATGGAGCCACACACACAACAAATACTTTCTTGGCTTTTGTGTTGTTTTCATTGCTCTCATAAACTGCTTTTGGAATTCAAACTGGCCAGGAGTCTGAAGCAATGTCATTATTTGTTTGGTTTATTTAGATTCCAGAGTCTCTAAGGCAACATAAGAAAAATGAAAGCTTAATGACAAACTCTAATGTATCTACGTAATGTGGTTAACAGTGAAGTCATTCCAGGCAGCGGACAAGCGAGGCACCAAAGCATAACAGAACCAGAACAGAACTTTCCTGTTGGTTTCCTCATAGCTGGTGTTCTGAGGAATTCTGTCTCACAATAGTGTTCTGCTATCCAAAGGGTGATAGGTGGTAGATATGACCTGCACTAATTTTGCCACTTCAGAGTTGTTGTGGTTGTGGTTGTTGTTGTTTGTTGTGGTGGATGTTACAAATATTTATACATAACTTTTCAGTAAAAAAAGAAGCAGCAGCTCACACAGTGGTTTACAAAGCAAAAAGAAATGTGCAACTAGAGGTTAATACGGGTAATGCGGTCATAGTGAGGAGTGAAAAAAAGGTAGCGAGCCAGCCGATTTGAAACAGTACCGATTTATCCGGGTAGAATGAAGCAAAATACACCACGGACAAAAGACATGAATCAAACCCAAAAAACTGAACCGCTGAGGACCCGACGTTTCGTGTTTTAATCCAAACACATCTTCTGGGGGCTTCCCAAGGCTTAGTAGATGTTAACTGTCAGATGCCTCGTGCTGTTCGTTGTTATAACTGACGTAAACGCTGCGGAACTTTGGGCTCCCTTCTTGCAGGGTTGCTGATCCTGTAAAGAGCACCTGCAATAAACCTCATTCAGAGTCACTGTCAATCCGTATGTTTCTTGTCTTGTTTTCCAACGTGTGTTGATGTTCCGTTTTCTCCCTGTAATTTGTGAATTATGGGAAGCCAAATGCAATTGGCCATACTTAATTCCTGTTGCCTGTTCATCAGGGCATGGGGCATTCTTTGGCTGATAGCAAGAGCTTCCAGATTTTTTAAAATGTCTAATTTGCTTTCTGTTCCTAAGGAGCGTGTGTCCTTGTAATGTATTGTGTGTCCTGTGGCCAGTGCGTGTTCCGCTGTCGCAGATAGTTGTGGCTGTTCTAGTTTTAACGCTCTTTCATGTTCCTTTAATCTTGTTGAAATTGACCGTTGAATAAGGCCAATGTATTCTTTTTTGCAAGAACCACAAGGAATACAATAAATTCCAGGATTAGAGAGGGGCGGTCTTTTGTCCTTTGGGTTGTTAAGAAGTTGTCCAATTTTCTTCGTAGGTCTAAACACAGTTTTTATATTTCCTTGCTTAAGTACCCTAGCTATTTTATCTGTCACTCCCTTGATGAACGGCAAGAAGGTCCAAATTCTGTCTTTATTTTCATCTGTTGTTGTATTGTTACCTACATTCATACTGGTGGTACAGCTGATCCCTTTTCTTTCTCTTTGGATTTTAATCTGTTGTGCATTCCACCCTTTATAGATTTGACTCTCAGGGTACCCATTGGATCTTAAAGTGTCAACTACTATTTGTTTTTCTTTGATTAGTGCATCTTGGTCGCAGATCTTTATAGCCCTATAAGCTAGAGTGTTTATTACCGCACACTTTTGTGCGGGATGATGATTTGACCCATAATTCAAATACCTTCCCGTGTTGGTTGGTTTCCTATACACCGTGTGACTAAGGGAAAGGTCCTCCTTCCGGTCACCAAAACATCTAGAAAGGGTAGTGCTCCATTAACTTCTTTTTCTATGGTAAACTGTATTTCCTTGCAGAAACTATTCAGGTGTGCTAAGAAAACCTGTAATTCTGTTTCACCTAGAGACCTTACACATAAAATCTGTTTGTACATGATTTCTATATCAGCTATGATTAGTACATTGCTAGTATCAATAACGTCTCTTGAGACTTCTGGTATTGATGGAATACAAGATAAATCACCCGTTTTGATATTGTCAAATTCACAAGCAAAATCCGTGAACTGGGCAATCCAAGAAATAATGACACATGTGTGTACGTTCAAGCTAATCTGAGAAGATAAGGCTGTTTGAAGCCCTCTTGACAGTGAATCTTAGGGCTCCTAGGCTATGCATAACAATTGATTTGGCAGGGAAAGGAAGTATCACACATCTACTCTTGTTGAGGAAGCAGGAAATGTTTACATTTGTTCTTCAACTTCCCCATGGCTCCCTTCACCTCTTTGTTCCTCAGAGTGTAGATGAGGGGATTGAGGGCCGGGGTGACCACCGTGTAGAACACGGCGGCCATTTTGTCCACCTGGTTGGTAGAGGAGGGCTTCATATACACGAAAGCAATGGGCCCATAGAACAGGAACACGACCATCAGGTGGGAGCCACAGGTGGACAGACCCTTCCTGCCACCCTTCCCAAAACGGCCACATAGGGTGGCCAAGATGGTGACATATGAAAGCAGCAAGGTCAGAAAGCAGGGTAACAGTATCACGGTGTCACTGAAGACCAAGAGTATTTCACTAATGTAGATGTCTGAACAGGATAGCTTCATTACCTGTGTGATGTCACAAAAGAAATTGTCCAGCACATTCGGTCCACAGAATGGTAGCTCAGCTGTGACCACTGTCTGGAAAACGCCGTGAATGAGGCCTCCTGTCCAGCAAAGTAGGAGGAGGCTGGAGCAGCGGGACCGGTCCATGATGGTTGTGTACCTCAATGGGTGGCAGATGGCCACGTATCGATCATAGGCCATGACAGTGAGGAGGAACATTTCTACAGCTGCAAAGAGATGGAAGGTAAGTATCTGGGTCATGCAGCCTGCATAAGAAATGGTGCCACCACCATTCAGTAGATCGGTCAGCAATTTTGGGGCAGCCACTGAGCCCAACGATACGTCGAGGAGAGAGAGATTGGCGAGGAAGAAGTACATGGGGCAGTGGAAGAGCTTGGCGTCAGTCCACACAGTCACTATGATTAGCAAGTTGCCCAAAAGGACAATGGTGTAGCAGGTCAAGACCAGAATTAAGAGGAAGAGTAGGGCACTGCGGGAGCCAGAGAAGTCCAGGAAAACAAACTCTGTGATGGTGGATCCATTCATCTTGATGGCTGGTTCTAGTACGAGAAAAAAATTCAGATACTGTTAACCCTCCCAGCCACTGCTGTCCCTCGAGGTGGGGCGAAACGGTAAGTTCCGCACTGTGCTAATCTCCTTTTACTCCCCGGCACGATGCAGCCCCGCCCCCTCGCCATCGGAGCCATTCAGTGCGGTGAAGGCAATGCGCAGTAGACTCCCTGCATGTTGCCTTCGCCGCACTGAATGGCTCCGACGGCGAGGGGATGGGGCCGCCTCTTTCCAGGGAGTAAACGGAGATTAGCACAGTGCGGAACTTACCGTTTCGCCCCACCTCGAGTGACGCCACTCCTCCCAGCCCTGCTTATCTCACTCAACACACCATATTCCCCTCCAGGAACTACAGTGGACCCTTTCTATCTGCAGATTCAGGATCTGTGGATTTGACTTTCCGTGGTCCCATATCCGCAGGGTCCATGTTAAAAACATTGTAAAAATAATCTGGGGCAAGGATCCCTGCAGAGGCTTGAAAGCAGTGCGGTTTGCTTCTAAATGGTTAAAAAAAATCCCACGTTTTTACCTGTTTTTTTTCTTTTTACAGCGTTTTTAACATGGATCCTGGCATCTGTGGATCCTCGCTATCCATGCAGGGGAGGGGGTCTGGAACAGATCCCCCGCGTATAGCAAGGGCCAACTATATGAATAGAATTAAGATGCTCCTGTCCTTGCGGCCCAATCCTGTCCTCGGCTGACCTGCAGGGTGCATCAGTGCTGACACATCCTCTGCTGCATGTCATGGGCCAGCCAGGAACCATATCACTCGAGAGATAAGTAAAGAAACTTTTAAAGTACCTGCTCAGCCACACCATGGTCCCGAATTGGCCTACTCAGCTCTCAGAGTGAGACCAGGGGACGTGCCAGGGCCAGGAAGGGGCATAGAATATGGTAAGTTTATATCCATTCCCAGTCCACCCTCGATATGGGAACGACATGTTTGCCAATAAAGGCTTACGAATGAATGAACAGGAACGACATGGGCCTGGCCAGATCCCTGCAACGATTCTCTCCCGGAACACCTCCCTGCCAACCTACCTGTACTGGGGACACGCGGCTTGGGGTGCCACCTGATTTGCTGGCTGCTCCAGCCTACGCGCTGTCACTGCAGCTACAGTACCAGCAGCCAGACCTTTCCGAAAGGTTTGGTCCGTTATTTTTCTAAACGGATCTCCAGACCCCTGACTCATGTTCCTGCATACAAAGAAAAGTTTCAGATCAATATTCAGGACTCCGTACTCTCTCTGAAGAATCTGTTTGTAAAAAGCTTTGCAACTCAGGCACATTAATGATGTTTGCATCTAGTTAGCAGATTCTCCCTCAAACATTTGAGGGAGATTGCTTTAGCTAGATGTAAGGAGTCTGATAGAGTCAAAGCAGAGAGTAAAAGCCATTTTGTCTTTCTACTGGAGTGCATGATTGAGTTGTGGCTGCTGCGATTTCACTAGGCGTTGCAAGCACATCATCAGTACCTTGAAGACTAGGAACCATGTGGTGCCTATTTTTTTAAAGAAAGCTCAGATTTTCAAACTTTGGAATTCTGAGTTCGGTCCCCCACAAAATGTGTGCGCCTATGTGGGATTAAGTGCAGAATGTTGACATACATGCAGCTAATACCTTCCACCATAACTGGGCTCCAAATCAAATTGGCAAAATGAGTAGGCAAACTGAGAAGGAGTAGGCAAAGTGTTGTGCGGAGATTGGACAGACATGAGTTCAAACCTTTATTCAGCTTGGAGATCACTGATGGATCTTGGCTGGTCACTCTGTCTCAATCCAACCTACCTCTCAGGATTGTTGTGAGGATAAAATGGGGACATTTGTGCTGCCCTGAGAAAGGATGGGATATAAATGAAATCACACACGTACCACTGTTCTGATCTGGATATTAGGCAGCTTCATGTATTCCACAAAGATTTCCACCTCCTCTCGGTACTGGAGTCCTGAAGGTAGATGAAAATACGGATTGAGACAGTGTCCATTGTTGAAACTATTTAAACTAGGGAAGGTTCATCCCTTTTCAACTACTTTTGATTTCTTTCAGTATAAGAGAGTCGGACTTTGTTCAGTAAGGTTATGTTCAATATCTGAAGCAATTATTTGTTTTCTATACAATAATAATTTTAAACTCAGACTCAGTATATCCTTCTCTTTCTGTCAACGTGGACTTGGGAGATTGAACCAGAGATTGTTTTTTGTTAAGATACATTTCATTAAAAGACTTCGCTAATGTTTATTTTGGGAATATTGAACTGTGATTGGTAAATGCTGGGGTGGGGGAGTACTGCTGTTAGTACATACTAACATACTGCTGATATTCCACCAGAAAAGTTTATTTTTTCCTGCTGGCATATTAAAAAAACTGATTTTATTTTTTTATATAAAAGTTCATGGTTATATTTTATAGACTCCTAGTTCTTTTTTTCATTTTTTTAACTAGCTATCATACAGGTGTTCTCTGTCCAGCTAAATTCAGTGTCCTTCTTAATAAACCAATTAACTTTTTCCTTTACTATTCATCCCCCCCCCAAGAAAAAAAATCCTTTGCTTTTCTCCTTATTTAATTTGTGTACATTTCAGTTTAGAGCACACATGACAGCTTGTGAAAATGGTTAAAAGAGAGGGCTGGCAATGTAAAGTGGGAGTTTTGATTGCTAGAGAAAAACATAGACTTTCCACAAATGTAAAAGTTATTGTTAACATATGTCTCAAAACTGGAACAGTTCAAAGATTTTACAGTTAAATGGGCACAAGAAATAGGAGATTATATTCCTGTGAACATTTGAGAGAGTTTATGCAATAAGGAACATGATAGATATTCTCTAAACGTGAATTTGCAGGAAATCTATTCTTTGGTAAATGAGATGGTACACTACTCAGTAATTAGAAATTAAATTAATACCTGCTAAGGTATATCTCTGTACCTTGGAAGTGACAAGCTGCCCTGTTATCCTATATGGTATGACTTCACCTTGTGCAAAGATTCTCACTGTCTGCGCAGTTCACACGGAAGGGGATCTGGAGCACGTAGCTTCCCAGCAATCAGCAGCACTTCATTTCACGGCAATCCTGCGCCCTTCAAACATTGTGATCGTTCAAGAAGACTCAGAACGTACAGAAAAAGGAGAAGCAAGAAATCCAGGTGATCAAAAGGAAGGAGATGGAGATGGAAGGTGGTGAGGAGCAGGATGATGATAACACTCTTATGAAAAGGAGAGAACTGAGCACTTGAATGAAAAGAAGCTTCTCCATGAAGCTATGCAGATGGAGGATTTGAGTAAAAATATTCATCTCTCTTCTTCATCTGGAATTTAGGAGGGCACAATGCTTCAAGCTTCCTTGGGAATAATCCTCCTGCAATTTCACCCTCTGTATTCAAAGCCTGTTGTCATTTTTCCAAAGTCGACAAAGACGTCAGCATCCTGGACAGTGCCGACTGCTGTTCAGTCCCAAATGGGTTAATTAGAAATGGAAATGATTTGGAAGTTCTTGTAAACAACAAAACTTTAGAGTGCCTTCATGCTTTTTTTTTCCAAGTGCTTTTTCCTTTTGGAAGAAAAGCTTACATCAGCAGAAGTTCATTTATGGACAGCCCAATCCAGCTAATCCGCTGGTGCTGGGTGTCGTAAAAATGCCGTAGGGCACATTTTTGACACCCAGCGAGTAAGTGGTGCCAGTGAAGAGGCCGGTGCCGCTCACTCCGCCCATTTTGCCAGCTCACATCCGAGGACGCCTATGGGCCTACTGGGGCCCTATCTGGGTGACATAAATAAATGTCCCTTTCTCCCGAGGAGTGCTCCAGCTCCGCCACTGTGGGCCCAATCCTGTTTAGGATGCAGCAGCTGCCTGAGATACACCACCGCTGCATTCTAGGCAGGATTGCACTGTTAATTTGTACCCCAGCCATCCTTACTTTTGCAAACATCCTTCCCTTCCCCTTTCATCTCCCTT
This sequence comes from Plestiodon gilberti rubricaudatus, assembly GCA_026170595.1. Taxonomy (NCBI): domain Eukaryota; kingdom Metazoa; phylum Chordata; class Lepidosauria; order Squamata; family Scincidae; genus Plestiodon; species Plestiodon gilberti. The sequence goes on along the minus strand of JANXHW010000006.1, from coordinate 9,227,206 downwards.
TTAGCCTCTTTTTTCCATTGTTAATGACTGCTTACTCTGGGTCTGGAAACTCCTCTGAACGGACTTTTGTCACAGAGTCAAATATACCATGCAAGCAAGATGTGCAAGCAAATAGGCCATGCAAACAACCATGGACTTTTCCAAGAGTCAGCATATTTTCTATATACCATATTTTTCGCTCCATAGGACGCATCGCACCATAGGACACATGCATCCTATGGAGCTAAAAATAGGGTAAAAAACATTTTCACTTACTGGAGCTTCTGGGGAGGCTTCTGCTGGCTTCTGAGGAGGCCTGCGCGACCTTCTGCAGTCCTCCTCGATCTTTGTTTCGGCGCTAAATGGCTATTTTCGGCCATTTCCGGAAAACCGGAAATGGCTGAAAATGGCCATTTAGCGCTGAAACGAAGATTGGGGAGGCCTGCAGAAGGTCGCGCAGGCCTCCCCGAAACCCCGGTAAGGTTTTTTTTTACTTTAAAAAAAAAACCTTCGCTCCATAAGACGCAGGCTTTCCCCCCCCATTTTTTTTTAGGGGGAAGTGCGTCTTATGGAGCGAAAAATACGGTACCTGTCAGGGGGGAGGTGATTTCTTTGACTAACAAATTGCAAGGCATTCCTCTTAGCTTGTGGGATCTGAGGCCTCTTGCCATCAGTCCTGCTTCTAAGACCAAATTCTAGGCTGCGTCATGCTCTTTCGGCAGGTACCCAGCGCCACATACATGTGTATAGAAAGACTTGTCAGGCAATGTGGGTGCCAGCTTGGTCCAGTGGTTCATGGGTACTTGCTGCAATGGGGGTGCTTCATACAACACCAGCAGGTCAATATACAACAAAACTAACAGAAGGCAGCAGCAGGAGGAATTTTAAAAAAATGATTGTGGGGTTCTGAGTCCCAGCTTCATGTACTTTTTCTACTCACAGAAATGCATGGGATCTTTGGTGGGGTGAGCGCATCGCGGAACCTTCCTTTATACCTTGGTGACCCTTGACAGCTCACTCCGGCCATGATTGGGTGGCTGCCGCTCTTGTTTTGCACCCTACGAACGGTGTGATAGCTTGCCAGGTCAGAGGCGTTCCTACGGTGGAGGCAGTACTGTAAGTTGCGCCCCGTCCTAGTCCCCGTTTACAACCTGGCATGAGGCGGCCCTGCCCCCTCGCCATCGGAACCATTCCGTAATGCGAAGGCAACGATTTCCCAATGCGAAGGAAGCAGGTTGCCCGTTGCCTTCGCATTGCGGAATGGCTCCGACGGCGAGGGGGCAGGGCCGCCTCATGCCAGGTTGTAAATGGGGACTAGGACGGGGCGCAACTTACAGTACCGCCCCCTACTGTAGAAACACCTCTGTGCCAGGTACTGCATTAGCATTGATTCCATCACTGGGTTTAGCCATGGAGGTGGTGAGGGGAACTAGGGTGCGTGCGGGACCATTCTTTTGTGTTGTTACTTATTTAATCCAAGCAAGAAAGGTTCCAGGATATGGCTTTTGTTGGCAGGTACAAATATGCTGTGCAGAAAAGGTGCAGTCAGTCACCCATGAAACTGCCCCAAAGCAGAAACCAGGCAAAGCTTCTTCCAAGCCAGCCTGCCAGAGTAGGGTGAGTGAGGGGTGACTGCGCTGACAACTTAAAAGTGTGGTTTGTGGAATTTGAAGCCTCTTGCCATCAGTCCGGTTCCAAAGTTGTCTTACTGGCCGCCTGGGCCATGCTGTCCTAGCATGCACCCAGTGCAAAATACCCGTGTAAGCAAAAGTGTCATTTACATAAAGAATAAAAAGGTTGTCAGGCTACAGGATGGATGGAGGAGGTTCAGCATTACCCAACAAGATGTTGTTGTAGCAGGTCAAGACCAGAATGCAAAGTAGGAGTTTGGAGCGTGTAAGATTGCTCCATCTTATTTTGTTTGGTCAAAATGTTCTGTGTTATAATGCTTTTATAATGCTTTCAAACACACTACCTTGCCCATGATCCTGCTAACCTGTCCAACGCCCATCTGATCCTGGACATACCAATATTAACTTCTTCTAGTTAAGGTAAAGGTGACCCCTGACAATTAAGTCCAGTCGTGTCCGACTCTAGGGTGTGGTGCTCATCCCCATTTCAAAGCCGAAGAGCCAGCATTGTCCGAAGATGCCTCTGTTGCTCATGTGGCCGGCATGACTCTCCTTGCCGCAGCATGTAGCATGCGGCTGGAACACGGAGCGCTGTTTACCTTCCCGCAAGCGGCACCTATTTATCTACTCGCATTGACATGCTTTGGAAGGCCGTCATAGGATTGGACTATTAGAGAGTTAATTGATCAGATGATGCTAATTAAGAGTTTAAAGAGTTTTTAATATGCAGTCTTAAAGATGCCTTTGGGTAGAGGTAAATGAATGGCATAATTTCAGTCAGAGAACTGCAATTTAAGAAGTAGAAGCTATACACAGGGTGAGATAGATGAAAGGGTTATCCTTAAATATTTTCAGTGTTTATATTCCAATTTATTAAAACATTCCACATTACTGTAACATATTTGGAGCCATTTTGGTTTAAGGGCAAGGAGACAAAGGTTAAAAAGGCTAAGTTTCCCTGATTTCAGCTTTGTTTGCTGGACAGGAGTCATGATAGACGGAGCTCCCAAAGGCAAAGTATCAGTTGGCTTTAATTACTAACTAAAAGAAGCCATTTGATGGCAAAGGGAGGAAGGTGCCATCCTGTATGTGAATTTCACAAAGCAGCATACAGAGCACAAAAACAAACAAACAAACAAACAAAAACGGTCCACTCTCCCAAAAGGGCTCACACTCTAAAAAGAAGCAGAAGAAACACTAGCAAACAGACCAGTTAACTCTCAAGCATATCATTGCCTATTGGGAGTGGTGGACTATTACAGGACGAGGGAAGCTCAGGTTCAAATCCTAGACAGTCAGGAATCCTAGACATTCACTGGGCTGGTCACTGTCATGCTACCTGTGTCTGAATGGAGAAAGGGTGAAAAAGTTGACATCACTAATACTGGAAAGATCACTGCTATCATAAATTCCATACATTTGTCTTTAAGTCTTTCCAGTGTTGATGCTAACCAGTTGGAGTATTGATGTTAGGATCTGCACACAACGGTAGTCCTGGAAGTTGGACAACAGCACCCAATCCCACATACTAGTCAGCTGTTCTTCTTTGATGTACCGTACTTCTTTCCTGGGTTCTCTTTGGCGCTATCCATAGTGTTCGACCCCAGACAGCTGCTTCACACGTGTCAGTATAATCCCTCTTGACCAAACTTGTGCTTCATCTCCATAGAAGTAAACAATATTATAAATGATGAGATGCTTCCTGTATCAGTGAATTTCGACTTCTATCCTTGCCTATCCCAGGAACCTGTGTTGGGCTCCAGTGTCTGTAATGCTTTGGCTTGGGGGTGGGGGGAGTAGAGACAGAGAAACAATTTCCATCAGAGGTTCTGCACTGAAGCCTCCTTCTAAAACATCTGAGCTAAATATCATACCTGGTATGATAAAACATCGTACCAGCTATAGCCTGGCTAGAAACATGCAGATGGTGTCTGCCATTACCTGAGGTTAGAGCTTTGAAGAGGATCAAGTTGGAAGTGGATGGAGGACATGTCTTGGCTTGCTGGATCAAATAACAATCCATCTAGTCCAGCATTCAATTTCCACTAGTGGACAACTGGGGGATCCTTCTGGACAGCTGACAAGTGAGTCAGAGCATAACAACCATCCTCCCATTGTTTTCCTAGTATTTGGTATTCTGAGGGATCCTGTATTGGAATAGTGTTGTGTCCAAGTGGTGATAGATGGTAGACCTGCATCCATTATGCAACCCCAAAGGTATTATTATGACAACTATTTATACAGTATATCATTTTTTTTCAGCAAAAAAAGAAACTCACAAAGTGGTTCACAGGGCAAAAATAAATAAATATATTGTCCTCTGTCCCCAAAGGGCTCAATATGTAAATTAAAAAAATGCAGGAGAAATGCCAGCAAGCAAGCCACTAGAAGAGTCAATGTGATGCTCTCTCCTGCTCAATGTTCCAATTGCACCATCTTAAACGGTGCCTATTTGCCCAGCTATTGTGGAGCAGCTGCCATAATGACCTCACATTTTAGGATCCTGATACACAGTTCTGTATTGAGGGTCCCATGATTCTTTATTTGTAACAGAGTGAGGGGACGGAGGGCAAGTTCATTATTTCTCCAGTGTGAATATGCCCTAGCCTAGGCCTTATGCAGTAAATCCATTTCTACGTTAGGGCTCCTTTGGTCTCATATGCACAACAATAGATTTGGCAGGAAAAGGAATTTCCACACATCTACTCCCGTTGAGGCAGCAGGAAACGTTTACACTTGTTCTTCAACTTCCCCATGGCTCCCTTCATCTCTTTGTTCCTCAGACTATAGATGAGAGGATTGAGGGAAGGTGTGACCACCAGGTAAAAGATGCTGGCCATCTTGTCCACCTGGGAGGTGGCAGAGGGTTTCATATACACAAATAAAAGGGGACCATAGAGGAGGAAAACAACCATCAGGTGGGATCCACAGGTGGAGAGACCCTTCCTGCCACCCTTCCCGAAACGGCCACAAAGCGTGGCCAAGATGGTGGCATATGAAACCAGCAAGGTCAGAAGATTGGGTAGAATGATCAAACTGTCACTGATAACGTAGAGGATCTCACTAACAAAGATGTCTGAACAGGCCAGCTTTTTTAACTGTGTGATGTCACAGAAGAAATTGTCCAGCTCATTTGGCCCACAGAATGGTAGCTCAGCCGTGACCACTGTCTGGAAAACACCATGAATGAGGCCTCCTGCCCAGCAAAATAGGAGGAGGTTGAAGCAGCGCTGCCGGTCCATGATGGTTGCGTACCTCAATGGGTGGCAGATGGCCACATAACGGTCATAGGCCATGACACTGAGGATAAAAACTTCTACACCGGCAAAGAAGTGGACCGTAAATATCTGAACCATGCAGCCTCCATAAGAAATTGTACTGCCACTAAGCAGTAGATCAGTCAGAAGCTTAGGGGCAGCCACTGATCCTAAGGATATGTCAAGGAGGGACAGATTGGCAAGGAAGAAGTACATGGGGCAGTGAAAGAGTTTGGCGTCAGTCCACACAGTCACCATGATTAGCAAATTCCCCACAAGGATGGTGGTGTAGCAGGTCAAGACCAGAAGTAAAACTAACAGCTGGGCAGATTGGGAACTGGAAAAGCCCAGTAAGACAAACTCTGTAACAGTGGATCCATTCATCTTGATGGCTGGTTCTAGTGGGAGAAAGAAAAGGGATACTTTTTACCCTCCAGGTCCTGCTCATCTCCCTAACCATTCTATATTGGAACTTGGAACACTTGGAACTATGAATAGAATCAAAAACGACTTGCTCTCGTTTTTCGAGATGGAACTGGTGGCTCTTGTCTCTCTACTGCATACAAGAACTATTTTGGCCCAATATCCAGGATTCTTTGCTCTCTCTGACAAACCTGTTTGTAAAGAACGGTGCAAATCAAGCGGATCAATCACATTTGCAACTTGTGAGCTGATTTCCAATTGGGGGGAGTTTGCTTTGGCTCGACTTACAGCTCCATGCTAAATAAATCCTCCATCAGCCGAATGTGATTCCTGCTGGCAGAGCCACTGAGATACAAGCCGAAGGCTTTAATTCTGTTGCAATCACTGGCAGACACACGTGTGGTCTGGTGGCCAGGCCACCATCCGTGGGTGTGAGGTATGTTGGCAGTAGCGGCGGGCGGATGGAGGTACAGCACAGAGAGGGTGAGGAATGAGGCTGGGGCCGGGGCGGGGACCGGGGTGGGGACACTGAGGGATCAGGTCAGAGAAGGAGCTGTGTCGAGGGTGGGGAGGGAGCAGCAGCTCCAGCATATCACTGGCAGCAGCTCCAGCCATATCCTACTACCCCCTTCCGGGCCATGATACACTACCAGGGTCCACTCGTACTTGCAGCAGTAAAATCGCTGGTGCAGATCCAGGTCAAGCAATTGAGGCACTGGAGGCTTGCCCTGGGCCAAGGAACAAACGCTCCCTTATCTCTCGGAGGCCTCCGGATATGAAACTCAGCTGCAGAATGCAGGAGCAATGCCCCGTTGACGCGGCTGCATCAGCGCTGGGGAAGTTAGGTTGGATTGGGCTGTTAAGCTATCTGGAAGAGCTTATGCAGGATATAGTAGCCATACGCTCTCCCTGCGGCACTATGATTGAAATGGCTCCTTAGAGTTCACTAGATATTCCAAGCATATCCTCAGGACTAGAAACGATGTGGTGCTTAGTTTTTTAAAGAACACCCAGTGTTTCAAACTTCTATTCTCGTTTCACAATTTTGACATACACTAGCAAAGACCTTCCACGATAACTGGCATAGCAGTGCCAGCTGAGGACAGGCTGTAGTTCAGTGGTAGAGCCCAAGCTTTGCATGGAGAAGGTCCCAAAGTCCTCAAGCAGCAGGGCTGGACAATTCTGGGCTACATTTTGACAGAGTAGCCAGAGTGTTGTTCAGAGATTAGGGAGACAGACGTTCAACCCCTTATCCCTTATTCTGCCACAGAGATCACTGGATGGCCTTGGCCAGTCACTTGGTCTAAATACAACCTACCTCAATGGATTATTGTAAGGGGGATGTGGGTGCTGCCCTCAATGTGTGCTGCCCTCAGCTCCTTCCAGGAGGGACGGGGTGTAAATGAAATGATATGACACACATACCCCTGTTCTGATCAGTGTATTAGGCAACTTCATGTGTTCCACAAAGACTTCCATCTCTTCTTGTTACTGGAGTTCTGAAGGTAGATAAATATACAGATTGAGACAGTGTCCTCTGTTGAAACTATTTAAACCAGAGAGGGGTCATCCCTTGTAACCTATTTTTGATTTTGACTCTGTTCAGTACTGTTCTGTTCAATATCTGAAGCAATTATTTGCTTTTCATACAGTAATAATTTTACAGAAAGGAGGAGATCATTCTCTTTCTGTTATCATACAGAACTAAGAGATAGATTCTGTGATTTGAATTTTTTTGTTCAGATATATTTCATTAGAAATCTATGCTGCTAATATTTTTAATGGTATTTGTTAAAAACGTTGTATAAACTTCAAAAAGAAGAAGTCTATGCTAATGATGAATTTGGGAATACTGTACTGAGTTGTGATTCATTTGCAAATGTTGGAAAAAAAATCAGCTTAAGCTGTAAAATTCCTACTGCTGATATGCCACCAGAAAAATGAAATATTAAATTTTTCACACTGGCTTATTATATTTGGCAATGGCAACGCGAACAGCCCATGTACGTGGAAGAGAGAAGAGACGATGTGGAATAACTTCACATTCAAACAGTGACAAGTCACATTTAAATTTGCACAAGTCACACGTTGTTACATTCCTTTTTCACTGTTGCTATGAAGAATTGATGTATTCAGATAGTTGTGTATCAGAATCTTTCAGTTATGCTGACTGATATAATATTTTAAATATACACTAGCATTACAAATAAAAAACGTAATAAACGTCTCTGCAGCAAAAATAATAATAATAAAAAAATATTTCTGTACTTTATTCTGAATCAGTTCCTATACTGTTTAGCTATTCGTGGTCTATCATTTTCATTGTTTGACCCAACTCAGTTCATTGTGTTGGTGTATGATCTTTCTTGTCTTTTTAATTGATTATCGGTTAGAGTGTTGCAAGCTGTAAAGCAACTTCTTAATGCAATGAATGATCAATACTCCAGTAGCAACAGAGCACAATCCTGTGCATAAATCCTGTGTCTGTGCTCAGATGTAACTCCCAGAATTTTCAGTGGCGCTTAATCCCAGGTAAATGTGTCTGGGTTTGCAGTCTTAGTACGCTTTGGACAAAATATGTATGAATTTAGACTTTAAAACAACCTGTATTTGCAAGAGGCACAGTGACCCAGAGAAACAAAGGCAACAACAGATTTCACAGTCTACCAAGTCATAAAAATAAGCATAATATACTCACTCTCAATGCAATTCACACTCACAGGGGCTCTGGGGCAGCAGGTACCGTCCATCGTAGCGCTCAAGACTGCATTCAAGGCAATCCTGCATCCTCCAAACTTTGTGACCGTGAGGAAGGCTCAGAATGTACAGAAAAAGGAGATGCAAGAAATCCAGGGGAGAAAACTAAGGAGGTGGCAATGGGAGGTGGTCTGGTGTAGGACAATGCTCTTATGAAAACCAAAGAACTGGGAACTTGAATGAATGTACGTTTCTTCTTGCAATGATGCAAAGGGAGAATTTAGGCGAGAATGCTCCCCCCCGGCAATAATATATATATATTATATATATTATCCCCCTGCAAATCTGAGGTCCTTGGATTTCACCCTCTATGTACAAAGCCTTTTCCTAAAATTGAGGAAGACGTCAGCATCCTGGATGATGCCAACTGCTGTTCAGTCCCAAATGGGTTAATTACAAATGAAAAAGTCATTGAAGTTCTTGTAAACAACATAACTTTAGTGGGCGTATGTCCTTTCTCAAAAGCAGAAGTTGGTTCAGTTGACGTAATTTACACCCCAGCCATCCTCAGTGTGGCAAGGGTGGGTCCCATCTTCTTCAGCCACATAAATCATCTGGCTCAAAATTCACCCCATCGAACTAAGGGCTCGATTCTATGGGCCTATTGGGACTGCATAGCTTGAGATACACAGTCATGAAAGGCCCAGCAAAAGTGTGAATATTACGCCGCCGCTGCCAGGCCAGTTGGAGCCACTGCTGTGCCCGGCCAAGCAGTCGCAGGTCCACACCCCCGACCTACAGACCCCAGGCAGCAGCAGCCCAGGGAAGTCAGCGGTGAGGGCATGTCATGGACAGGGAGGGAGAAGGCAGGGGGAGATTCAGGTTGGGGGCGGGTAGGGCAGGGGGCAGGACGGGGAGGGAGGAGTGGATCCCAGTGGCGGCAACTTGAGCCAGTGTCCCATCTCCCTTTCCCTGCTCCAGAATCCTCCCTGCCCCTTCTTGGACCAACGCCAGCAAAATAGCTGGCGTAGGTTTGAAGAGACCCATAGGTGATTGGGAGGCCTAGCGGGAAGTAAGTAAAACATACTTTCACTTAGCTCTTGTGCGCTCTCTGATTGTACACGTCATCCTAGGAAACAGCGCACGCCTTGTTGACGCAGCTGCATGCTAGAGCGTGGAAGGGGATAGGATTCGGTTACCAATCTCTCCAGAAAGCAACAACAACACACTGGTTTGCCCTCAGAGTTTTTACTGGACATGCAATAAACACAAGAAAGTGCACTATTCCTCTGGACCAGGAGTTCCCAACCCATGGTCCGTGGACCACTGGTGGTCTGCGAGACCTTTAGAAGTGGTCTGCGAGGTCCTTGCCCCCACAGCAAGTTTCCACTGCCCTGATGTGTCTATTTAAACCGGCACCAGCGATGTTGCTTGCGCAAGTCCAAGTGGTCCCGGGTTGTATAGAGGCTGGGAAGTGGGAGCTGTTACCTTCAATAAACAACCCCTTCCCACCATCAACACCCCCCCCCACGGCTTGGTCCCCACTTCGTTCTGCTCACGCCCTGCCCTGTTCTGCCCACGTTCCAACCTCTTCCTCCTTGCGCCAACTTACTGGCCTTACTGGGGCTCCCATGGTGGCCGCTGTTGCCTGGCTGCTACTGCTCACTGTGCTCTATGGTATGTCATGTTTTGCGATGGCTGTAAAGCAGGCAGCACCACTGAAGGCGTGTTCTGGTGGCACAGCTGTCCCATCGAATTGGGTCCTTAGTGTTTGTTGCTTCCTTCTCTGTTTGCAAGTGCTGCGTGGTCTGACTCTATTTTTCACCATTTTTAGAGAGTGCTTATTCAGATGAGCTTCCCTATCCCCTTCAAGTTGGAGACGTTCTTTCGTGACCGATTTATAGGCTCACTCTCTGCTATCAATAGGAGAGGCTAGGAGGGGAATAGTATATCGACGGCACTGCTGCTGCTACCATCCCTTTCCTAGCTTTGATCTACCCTCCTCCCTGCCCCAATCTCTGCCCCGTTCCTCCCCACTCCACCCATTTTGCCCACCCTCTGCTTCCCTCCTGCCCCAAGCACTGATTCACCAGTACCGGGACTTCTTTTCTCTCCACTGGCACACAGAGCAGGCCGCTCGCCACTTGCGGTAGTGGCCAGGCTATGCTGTGTGGCATGTCGTGCTTTGTGACAGCCACAAAGAAACTTACACTGCCAGAACTCTCGTTCTGGCGCTGCCAGTCCTGATAGGATTGGGCCGTTAGTGACCCCGGAAAGCGTGGGAAAAATGACATTAACAGTATTTAAAAAATCACTGCTGTAATAGATCCCACAGTTTAGGGTGGCAGACTTGCTCATGATGGAAGCTGCCAGCAGGTTTGAGTACTGATTTTAGAATCAGCACAGGAAGCAGACAAGCTTGAAGGCGAGGAGACAGCATCCAACCCTGCATAATAACCAGGTTTTCTTATTTGATGTATTTCATTTCCTGGGTTCTAGTTGGCACTGTCCATGGTGCTAGTCATAAGAACATAAGAACGTAAGAAGAGCCCTGCTGGATCAGGCCAAAAGCCCATCTAGTCCAGCTTCCTGTGTCACACAGTGGCCCCACCAGATGCCTCAGGGAGCACAAGACAACAAGATAACCTGTTTCCCGGTGACACTCCCTTGCACCTGGCACAGAGAAAACCCACTTCTAAAAACCAGGAGGTTGCTTATGGCTTGTAACCTGTGATGGTCTTTTCCTCCATGAATCTGTCCAAACCCCTTTTAAAGGCATCTAGGCATCTAGGCCAGATGGTCCTTTGATGGCAGCTTCACCCTGGCAAATATAATGATGGGACGAAGCTAAAGTTGAATGTGTAAGGAGGACGTGCCTTGCGGGATGGAATAACACATCTCTAGTCCAGCACTGGTTTTCCACTAGTGGTCAGCAGGGACTTCATTCCAGGCAGCTGACAAGCAAAGCACCAAAGCAGAACAGAACCAGAAGAGAACTCTCCTGTTGGTTTCTTTGTATCTGGTGTTCTGAGGAATTCTGTCTCACAATAGTGTTCATCTATCCATGGAGTGATATGGTGGTAGATATGACCTGCACAAATTTTGCCACTTCAGAGTTGTTGTTGTTGTTGTGGTTGTGGTTGTGGTTGTGGTTGTTGTGGTTGTGGTTGTGGTTGTTGTTACAAATATTTATATATCACTTTTCAGCAAAACAAAATAAAACCAGAAGTTCACACAGTGGTTTACAAATTTATTTATTTCTTCCCAATGTAACAGTGTGAATGTAGGGAAGGATTCATGACCTCCAGTGGAAACATGCCCTAGAGACCTTACACATAAAGTCCGTTTGTGCATTAGTTTACAAGCTATGATTTAGTGCATTACTAGTATCAATAATGTCTCTCGAGATTTCTGGTATTGATGGAATGAAAGAGAAGCAAAAATATTGCATTCTTAGACATCACCCATTTTGATATTGTCAAATTCATAAACAAATTCCGCGAAATGGGCAGTCCAAGAAATAATGCCATATATATGTACATTCAAGCTGCTCTGAGAAGACAAGGCTGTTTGAAGCCCTCTTGACAGAGAATCTTAGGGCTCCTATGCATAATCATTGATTTGGCAGGGAAAGGAAGTATCACTCATCCTGTTGAGGAAGCAGGAAATGTTTACATTTGTTCTTCAACTTCCCCATGGCTTCCTTCACCTCTTTGTTCCTCAGAGTGTAGATGAGGGGATTGAGGGCAGGTGTGACCACTTTGTAGAACACGCCAACCATCCTGTCCACTTGGTTCTGGGAGGCAGGCTTGAAATACACAAAACCAATGGGCCCATAGAAGAGGAAGACCACCATCAGGTGGGAACCACAGGTGGACAAAGCCTTACTACCACCCTTCCCAAAACGGCCACAGAGTATTGCCAGGATGATGACATATGAGAGCAGCAAGGTGAGAAAACATGGGAATGTTACCAGAGTGTCACTGACTAACAAGAGCAACTCAACAACATAGATGTCCGAACAGGCCAGCTTCATTACCTGTGTGATGTCACAGAAAAAATTGTCCAGCACATTCGATCCACAAAATGGTAGCTTAGCTGTGACCACTGTCTGGAAAATGCCGTGAATGAGGCCTCCTGTCCAGCAAAGTAGGAGGAGGCTGGAGCAGCGCTGCTGGTCCATGATGGTAGCGTACCTCAATGGGTGGCAGATGGCCACGTATCGATCATAGGCCATGACAGAGAGGAGGAACATTTCTACAGCTGCAAAGAGATGGAAGGTAAGTATCTGGGTCATGCAGCCTGCATAAGATATGGTGCCACCACCATTCAGTAGATCGGTCAGCGATCTTGGGGCAGCCACTGAGTCCAATGATACGTCGAGGAGAGACAGTTTGGCAAGGAAGAAATTCATGGGGCAGTGGAAGAGCTTGGCGTCAGTCCACACAGTCACTATGATTAGCAAGTTGCCCAAAAGGACAATGGTGTAGCAGGTCAAGACCAGAATTAAGAGGAAGAGTAGGGCACTGCGGGAGCCAGAGAAGTCCAGGAAAACAAACTCTGTGACGGTGGATCCATTCATCTTGATGGCTGGTTCTAGTGGGAGAGAAAATTCAGATACTGTTAACCCTCCCAGCCCTTTTTATCTCACCCAACACACCATATCCCCCTCCTGGAACTGTTAATAGAATTAAAAAGTTCCTCTCTCCTGGAACACCTCCTCACTAACTTACCTGCACTGGGGACATGTGTCCAAGGTTGACATAAGTTCAAACGTTTATTCAGCCCAGGAGATCATGGAGTGACCCGGTCACTCTGTGTCAATTCAAATTACCTCCCAGGATAGTTGTGAAGATAAAAGGGGGACATGTGTAGTAGGCAGCTTCATGTATTCCACAAAGATTTCCTCCTCAGCTCGGTACTGGAGTTCTGAAAGTAGATACAAAACATGGATTGAGACAGTATCCACGCTTGAAACTATTTAAACCAGAGAACAGTCATCTCTTGTGACATGTTTTCTTTTTTAATTTCAGCGTATGAGAGTATGACTCTGATCTATAACATCCTGTTCAATATCCGAAGCGATTATTTGCTTTGTCAAGATACATTTCATGAAAAGACTTTGCTAATGTTTATTTTGGGAATATTGAACTGTGATTAGTAAATGCTGAAAGAAAATTCAGCTTAAGTCATAATGGCATTCCTACTGCTGATATTCCACCAGAAAATAAAAGGTTTAATTTTTCATGCTTACATATTAAAAAACCTTTTTAAAAAATAAAAATAAAATACTCATGGATATATTTTATAGACTTCTAATTTATTTCATATTTTTACCTATCTATCATACAGGTGTCCAACTAAGTGCGCAATCCTGAGCAACTTTGCGCCAGTGGAGACCAGGAGGTAAGTCAAATGCCGGTCGGTGCAGGGGGAGGGATTACCGGGTGGCAGGGGCCATTGGCCGAATTGGGAGGCCCATCGAGCCAGGGTAGCCCTACACCCGGGGAAGGAGACAAATGTCCCCTTCTCCTGATTTTTATTTATTTATTTATTTAAACAAAAAAAAAACCAAATAAATGAATAATCGAATAAATAAAGTACATTTTAAAATACTAAGGGGGCACGAAGTGCGTTTGCATTTTTATTTATTTATTTATTTAGTTTTACTTAATTAAATTAAATTAAAATGACTTGCCGTGCTCCTCTCACCGCCATGCCAAGCCTCCTCTCTTCGCCATGCCAAGCCTCCACTCGCCGCCATCCCAAGCCTCTGTTCGTTCCACAACGACAACGAGTGGGTGGCCGGCTGCTCCTCCGTTGCGTCATCGATTCCTCCCGGCGCCGCCATTTTCAAATTGAAGCAACTGACTCAGGTGCTGGCATCTTGGCTCGCAAAATCTCGCAAGATCCAAGATGTTGGCGCCCAAATCTTGTGAGGGCATCATGCCCGGGTAAGTTGCTTCAATTTGAAAATGGCGGCGGTGGCGGCACTTATCAACTGGCCCAGAACCATCACGGGATGATTCCGGGAACAGAGGCCCGTTTCCAGAACCGTCCTGGAAATTCCAGGAAGAATGGTAAGTCTATACAAACACACTACCTTGCTCATGATCCTGCTATCATGTCCAAAGCCCATCTGGTCCTGGACACACTGATATTATATTCCTCTAATTGCTAATGTCTAATTTACGATAGCATATTTTGCTCCATCTTGAGAAGCGAAGGTATCTAGCCCTTTAAACTTATACCATTTTCCCACAGCAAACTACTCCCTTACAGTGGTGTCACTCTAGGTGGGGCGGAGCTCTAAGTACCGCACCACCGTGACCTCCGTAGGCTCTGGTACATGCCGGCATGAGGCGGCCCTGCCTCCTCGCCGTCGGAGCCATTCAGTGGCGCAAATGCAAGGTGTAGGGAGTCTCCACTGCCCACACTGCAGCTCCACAGTGATGCCACTGCCCCCTTAAGTAGTCATTTCCTACCCACATGAAAGGGTTCCATGTGCACCATCTTAAACGGTGCCTATTTGCCTGGCAATTGTGGAGCAGCTGCCATAATGACCTCACATTTTAGGATCCTGATACACAGTTCTGTATTGAGGGTCCCATGATTCTTTATTTGTAACAGAGTGAGGGGACAGAGGGCAGGTTCATTATTTCTCCAGTGGGAATATGCCCTAGCCTAGGCCTTATGCAGTAAAACCATTTCTACGTTAGGGCTCCTTTGGTCTCATATGCACAACAACAGATTTGGCAGCAAAAGGAATTTCCACACATCTACTCCCGTTGAGGCAGCAGGAAACGTTTACACTTGTTCTTCAACTTCCCCATGGCTCCCTTCATCTCTTTGTTCCTCAGACTATAGATGAGGGGATTGAGGGAAGGTGTGACCACCATGTAGAAGATGCTGGCCATCTTGTCCACCTGGGAGGTGGAGGAGGGCTTGATATACACAAATAAAAGGGGACCATAGAAGAGACCAATGACCATCAGGTGGGATCCACAGGTGGAGAGACCCTTCCTGCCACCCTTCCCGAAACGTCCAAAGAGCGTGGCCAAGATGGTGGCATATGAAACCAGCAAGGTCAGAAGATTGGGTAGAATGATCAAACTGTCACTGATAACGTAGAGGATCTCACTAACAAAGATGTCTGAACAGGCCAGCATTTTTAACTGTGTGATGTCACAGAAGAAATTGTCCAGTACATTCGGCCCACAGAATGGTAGCTCAGCCGTGACCACTGTCTGGAAAACGCCATGAATGAGGCCTCCTGCCCAGCAAAATAGGAGGAGGTTGAAGCAGCGCTGCCGGTCCATGATGGTTGCGTACCTCAATGGGTGGCAGATGGCCACATAACGGTCATAGGCCATGACACTGAGGATGAAAACTTCTACACCGCCAAAGGAATGGACCGTAAATATCTGAACCATGCAGCCTCCATAAGAAATTGTACTGCCACTAAGCAGTAGATCAGTCAGAAGCTTAGGGGCAGCCACTGATCCTAAGGATATGTCAAGGAGGGACAGATTGGCAAGGAAGAAGTACATGGGGCAGTGAAAGAGTTTGGCGTCAGTCCACACAGTCACCATGATTAGCAAATTCCCCACAAGGATGGTGGTGTAGCAGGTCAAGACCAGAAGTAAAACTAACAGCTGGGCAGATTGGGAACTGGAAAAGCCCAGTAAGACAAACTCTGTAACCGTGGATCCATTCATCTTGATGGCTGGTTCTAGTGGGAGAAAGAAAAGGGATACTTTTTACCCTCCAGGTCCTGCTCATCTCCCTAACCATTCTATATTGGAACTTGGAACACTTGGAACTATGAATAGAATCAAAAACGACTTGCTCTCATTTTTCGAGATGAAACTGGTGGCTCTTGCCTCTCTACTGCATACAAGAACTATTTTGGCCCAATATCCAGGATTCTTTGCTCTCTCTGACAAACCTGTTTGTAAAGAACGGTGCAAATCAAGCGGATCAATCACATTTGCAACTTGTGAGCTGATTTCCAATTGGGGGGAGTTTGCTTTGGCTCGACTTACAGCTCAAGGCAACATAAATCCTCCATCAGCCGAATGTGATTCCTGCTGGCAGAGCCACTGAGATACAAGCTGAAGGCTTTAATTCTGTTGCAATCACTGGCAGACACACGTGTGGTCTGGTGGCCAGGCCACCATCTGTGGGTGTGAGCTACGTTGGCAGTAGCGGCGGGCGGATGGAGGTACAGCACAGAGAGGGTGAGGAACGAGGCTGGGGCCGGGGCGGGGACCGGGGTGGGGACACTGAGGGATCAGGTCAGAGAAGGAGCTGTGTCGAGGGTGGGGAGGGAGCAGCAGCTCCAGCATATCACCGGCAGCAGCTCCAGCCATATCCTACTACCATAGCAACAGAGCACAATCCTGTGCATAAATCCTGTGTCTGTGCTCAGATGTAACTCCTAGAATTTTCAGTGGCGCTTAATCCCAGGTAAATGTGTCTGGGTTTGCAGTCTTAGTACACTTTGGACAAAATATGTATGAATTTAGACTTTAAAACAACCTGTATTTGCAAGAGGCACAGTGACCCAGAGAAACAAAGGCAACAACAGATTTCACAGTCTACCAAGTCATAAAAATAAGCATAATATACTCACTCTCAATGCAATTCACACTCACAGGGGCTCTGGGGCAGCAGGTACCGTCCATCGTAGCGCTCAAGACTGCATTCAAGGCAATCCTGCATCCTCCAAACTTTGTGACCGTGAGGAAGGCTCAGAATGTACAGAAAAAGGAGATGCAAGAAATCCAGGGGAGAAAACTAAGGAGGTGGCAATGGGAGGTGGTCTGGTGTAGGACAATGCTCTTATGAAAACCAAAGAACTGGGAACTTGAATGAATGTACGTTTCTTCTTGCAATGATGCAAAGGGAGAATTTAGGCGAGAATGCTCCCCCCCGGCAATAATATATATATATTATATATATTATCCCCCTGCAAATCTGAGGTCCTTGGATTTCACCCTCTATGTACAAAGCCTTTTCCTAAAATTGAGGAAGACGTCAGCATCCTGGATGATGCCAACTGCTGTTCAGTCCCAAATGGGTTAATTACAAATGAAAAAGTCATTGAAGTTCTTGTAAACAACATAACTTTAGTGGGCGTATGTCCTTTCTCAAAAGCAGAAGTTGGTTCAGTTGACGTAATTTACACCCCAGCCATCCTCAGTGTGGCAAGGGTGGGTCCCATCTTCTTCAGCCACATAAATCATCTGGCTCAAAATTCACCCCATCGAACTAAGGGCTCGATTCTATGGGCCTATTGGGACTGCATAGCTTGAGATACACAGTCATGAAAGGCCCAGCAAAAGTGTGAATATTACGCCGCCGCTGCCAGGCCAGTTGGAGCCACTGCTGTGCCCGGCCAAGCAGTCGCAGGTCCACACCCCCGACCTACAGACCCCAGGCAGCAGCAGCCCAGGGAAGTCAGCGGTGAGGGCATGTCATGGACAGGGAGGGAGAAGGCAGGGGGAGATTCAGGTTGGGGGCGGGTAGGGCAGGGGGCAGGACGGGGAGGGAGGAGTGGATCCCAGTGGCGGCAACTTGAGCCAGTGTCCCATCTCCCTTTCCCTGCTCCAGAATCCTCCCTGCCCCTTCTTGGACCAACGCCAGCAAAATAGCTGGCGTAGGTTTGAAGAGACCCATAGGTGATTGGGAGGCCTAGCGGGAAGTAAGTAAAACATACTTTCACTTAGCTCTTGTGCGCTCTCTGATTGTACACGTCATCCTAGGAAACAGCGCACGCCTTGTTGACGCAGCTGCATACTAGAGCGTGGAAGGGGATAGGATTCGGTTACCAATCTCTCCAGAAAGCAACAACAACACACTGGTTTGCCCTCACAGTTTTTACTGGACATGCAATAAACACAAGAAAGTGCACTATTCCTCTGGACCAGGAGTTCCCAACCCATGGTCCGTGGACCACTGGTGGTCTGCAAGACCTTTAGAAGTGGTCTGCGAGGTCCTTGCCCCCACAGCAAGTTTCCACTGCCCTGATGTGTCTATTTAAACCGGCACCAGCGATGTTGCTTGCGCAAGTCCAAGTGGTCCCGGGTTGTATAGAGGCTGGGAAGTGGGAGCTGTTACCTTCAATAAACAACCCCTTCCCACCATCAACACCCCCCCCACGGCTTGGTCCCCACCTCGTTCTGCTCACGCCCTGCCCTGTTCTGCCCACGTTCCAACCTCTTCCTCCTTGCGCCAACTTACTGGCCTTACTGGGGCTCCCATGGTGGCCGCTGTTGCCTGGCTGCTACTGCTCACTGTGCTCTATGGTATGTCATGTTTTGCGATGGCTGTAAAGCAGGCAGCACCACTGAAGGCGTGTTCTGGTGGCACAGCTGTCCCATCGAATTGGGTCCTTAGTGTTTGTTGCTTCCTTCTCTGTTTGCAAGTGCTGCGTGGTCTGACTCTATTTTTCACCATTTTTAGAGAGTGCTTATTCAGATGAGCTTCCCTATCCCCTTCAAGTTGGAGACGTTCTTTCGTGACCAATTTATAGGCTCACTCTCTGCTATCAATAGGAGAGGCTAGGAGGGGAATAGTATATCGACGGCACTGCTGCTGCTACCATCCCTTTCCTAGCTTTGATCTACCCTCCTCCCTGCCCCAATCTCTGCCCCGTTCCTCCCCACTCCACCCATTTTGCCCACCCTCTGCTTCCCTCCTGCCCCAAGCACTGATTCACCAGTACCGGGACTTCTTTTCTCTCCACTGGCACACAGAGCAGGCCGCTCGCCACTTGCGGTAGTGGCCAGGCTATGCTGTGTGGCATGTCGTGCTTTGTGACAGCCACAAAGAAACTTACACTGCCAGAACTCTCGTTCTGGTGCTGCAAGACCCTGATAGGATTGGGCCATTAGTGACCCTGAACCAGTCACAACCGTGCCATACATTCCATTCTGAACTCTATGGGGGAAGGCTGGGAAAAATGACATTAACAGTATTTAAAAAATCACTGCTGTGATAGATCCCACAGTTTAGGGTGGCAGACTTGCTCATGATGGATGCTGCCAGGTTTGAGTACTGATTTTAGAAACAGCACAGGAAGCAGACAAGCTTGAAGGCGAGGAGACAGCATCCAACCCTGCATAATACCCAGTTTTTCTTATTTGACATGTTTCGTTCTAGTTGGCATCAGTATTGTCACTAGGGGGCGCATCACCCTGGAGCAGAGGCGCGCACGTCACCCCTGCCCTAGGGTGGCGCTTACCCCGGCTCTAACAGAAGGCCTCGGAGCATCCGCCCCGTCCGGCATTCCGGGGCCTTCTGAGAAGGCCCAATGCGTTGACGTGTAATTTATTAGCTTTTTCGCGCATGCGCAGACCGTTTCTGAGGGCAAGGGCCTTTGCGCGTGTCACCCCCCCCGGTGACCCGCCCCGCGCGCCATGCTACAGTGACGCTGGTGGTTGGCACTGTCCGTGGTGCTGGTACTTTGATGGCAGCTTCACACTTGCAAATATAATGATGCGATGAAGCTCAAGTTGAATGTGGAAGGAGGACGTTCCTTGCAGGATGGAATAACACATCTCCTGGTCCAGCACTCATTTTCCACTAGTGGTCAGCAGGGACTTCATTCCAGGCAGCTGACAACCGAAGCACCAAAGCAGAACAGAATCAGAGCAGAACTCTCCTGTTGGTTTCCTCGTAGCTGGTGTTCTGAGGAATTCTGTCAGAGTGCGCAGAAAATTTATGGCGTGCAGCCTCCCAGTCCTTGTCCACAACGAAGAATAACGCAGACACAGTAGTTTCCACCACCAAAGTCTATTTACAAGTATATACAGCAGATAAGCGTAGCTGTCTTCCATCAGCAATTTTGTACAGAGCAACAGCACAGAGAATTGAAGCCTCAGAAAATACTGGTTCTGGGTGCTTTACCTTTATATCGCTGCTAGCCAATCAGATTTAAACATTGCATCCTAGTCAGCATGACACAGCACCTTTTTCTACTACCTTGTTAACCATTTAGTTTGAGCATGGTCTCATCTTTTGTTTATTCAATATGACACAGCATTTTTTGCCCTGCATGGTTTTTTCTGTTCATGAAAAACCTTGTGAATTCCCAGGTTATAATAACCTGACAAATTCTGTCTCACAATAGTGTTCTGCTATCCAAGGGGACATGACCTACACCAATTTTGCCACTTCAGAGTTGTTGTTGTTGTTGTTACAAATATTTATATATCACAATTCAGCCAAAAAAGAAAAGAAAAGAAGAAGCTCACACAGTGGTTTACAAAGCAAAAAGAAATTTATTTATTTCTTCCCAATGTTTCCCAAAAAGACTCGCAACTTTAAAAAAAATGCAGAAGCAAATCGAGCAAACAGCCACCAGACACTGAGATACTGTGCTGGGATGAATAGTTGCTCTCCCCCCCTGAGAATAAGAGATGCATGCGTCAATTTAAATGGTGCTTACTTGCCCAGCTAGCAGGAGTTATAGAATTGTGGAGCAGCTACCCATTATTTTCTCTCTTTTTAGGATCCTGATACAGAGTTCTATATTCAGGATTCCTTGAGTCCTTGATTTGTAACAGTGTGAACATAGGGCAGGATTCATGAGTTCTCGAGTGGAAACATGCCCTAGTGACCTTACACATAAAATCAGTTTGTACATTAGTTTACAAGCTATGATTTAGTACATTGCTAGTATCAATAATGTCTCTTGAGACTTCTGGTACTGATGGAATGAAAGAGAAGCAAAAGCATTGCATTCTCAGACATCACCTGTTTTGATATTGTATAATTCATAAACAAAATCCATGAAATGGGCAATCCAAGAAATAATGCCACATATGTGTACGTTCAAGCTGCTCTGAGAAGACAAGGCTGTTTGAAGCCCTCTTGACAGAAAATCTTAGGGCTCCTATGCATAACAATTGATTTGGCAGGGAAATAATGTTTCACTCATCCTGTTGAGGAAGCAGGAAATGTTTACATTTGTTTTTCAACTTCCCCATGGCTTCCTTCACCTCTTTGTTCCTCAGAGTGTAGATGAGGGGATTGAGGGCAGGGGTGACCACTGTGTAGAACACGCCAGCCATCTTGTCCACTTGGTTCTGGGAGGCAGGCTTGAAATACACAAAACCAATGGGCCCATAGAAGAGGAAGACCACCATCAGGTGGGAGCCACAGGTGGACAGAGCCTTACTACCACCCTTCCCAAAACGGCCACAGAGTGTGGCCAGGATGATGACATATGAAAGCAGCAAGGTGAGAAAACATGGGAATGTTACCAGAGTGTCACTGACTAACAAGAGCAACTCAACAACATAGATGTCCGAACAGGCCAGCTTCATTACCTGTGTGATGTCACAGAAAAAATTGTCCAGCACATTCGATCCACAAAATGGTAGCTTAGCCGTGACCACTGTCTGGAAAATGCCGTGAATGAGGCCTCCTGTCCAGCAAAGTAGGAGGAGGCTGGAGCAGCGCTGCTGGTCCATGATGGTAGCGTACCTCAATGGGTGGCAGATGGCCACGTATCGATCATAGGCCATGACAGAGAGGAGGAACATTTCTACAGCTGCAAAGAGATGGAAGGTAAGTATCTGGGTCATGCAGCCTGCATAAGAAATGGTGCCACCACCATTCAGTAGATCGGTCAGCAATTTTGGGGCAGCCACTGAGCCCAACGATACGTCGAGGAGAGAGAGATTGGCAAGGAAGAAGTACATGGGGCAGTGAAAGAGCTTGGGGTCAGTCCACACAGTCACTATGATTAGCAAGTTGCCCAAAAGGACAATGGTGTAGCAGGTCAAGACCAGAGTTAAGAGGAAGAGTAGGGCACCGCGGGAGCCAGAGAAGTCCAGGAAAACAAACTCTGTGACGGTGGATCCATTCATCTTGATGGCTGGTTCTAGTGGGAGAGAAAATTCAGATACTGTTAACCCTCCCAGCCCTTCTTATCTCACCCAACACACAATTTCCCTATTAATAGAATTAAAAAGTTCCTCTCTCCTGGAACACCTCCTCACTAACTTACCTGCACTGGGGACATGTGTCCAAGGTTGACATAAGTTCAAACGTTTATTCAGCCCAGGAGATCATGGAGTGACCTTGGCCGGTCACTCTGTGTCAATTCAAATTACCTCCCAGGATAGTTGTGGAGATAAAAGGGGGACAATCTGATCAATGTGATGCCCTGAGCACCTCTGAGGAAGGACGGGATATACATTAAATCGCACACGTACCACTGTTCTGATCAGTGTAGTAGGCGGTTTCATGTATTCCACAAAGATTTCCACCTCTGCTCCGTACTGTAGTTCTGAGAGTAGATGCAAAATATGGATTTTGAGACAGTATCCACTCTTGAAACTATTTAAACCAGAGAACAGTCATCTCTTGTGACATGTTTTTTTTTTAATTTCAGCATATGAGAGTATGACTCTGATCAATAACATTCTGTTCAATATCTGAAGTGATTATTTGCTTTCCATACAAGTAGTTCCTTTTTTTCTGCCAACAGATTGTTTTTTGTCAAGATACATTTCATTAAAAGCCTTTGGGAATGTTGAACCGTGATTAGTAAATGCTGAAAGAAAATTCAGCTTAAGTCATAATGGCATTCCTACTGCTGATATTCCACCAGAAGATGAAAGGTTTAATTTTTCATGCTGGCATATTAAAAAAACTTTTTAAAAAATTAAGACTCGTGGATATATTTTATAGACTTCTTGTTTATTTCATTTTTTTTACCTGCCTTTCATACAGGTGTTCTCTGTCCAACTAACTGCGCAATCCTGTGCAACATTGCGCCATTGGAGCATGCACTCCTTTGGCAATGGGTGTTGTAAATGCGCTGTAAAGCGCGTTTATGGCACCCGAAGAGTAAGCGCCGCTGGCGTGGAGGCCAGAGGAGGCCGGCACAGAGGCCAGAACTGAGGCAAGCGGGCCAGTGGAGGCCAGGAGGTATGTCAAATGCCGGTTGGTACAGGAGGAGGGAGGACCGGGTGGCGAGGGAGGGGGGCCATTGGCCGGACTGGGACAGGAGAGGGTGAGGATATTGGTGCCGTGCTCCACTGATATCCCAAGCCCGTTCCTGGCCTGGGCCACCCTTACCCTGCCACCCTGGAGATACACTGGTTCCAGAGCTGATGTACATCCAAGGAAGCCCATTGGGCCAGGGTACTCCTATACACGGGGAAGGGGACAAATGCCCCCTTCTCCTGAGGTGTTCTTGGGCCGCGCCGACGTGGCTTGGGAAGGGCGTTGGATACAGAGGCTGGCCCTTTAGACCGGTCGCATATCTTTACGCAGGATTGGGCTGCCCATTCAATTTCCTTCTTGATAAACTAATTTCTCCTTTACTATTCACTCCCCCCCCCCAAAAAAAAAAATATCAATTGCTTTTCTCTTTATTTAATTTGTTCCCTGCAGTTTAGAGCACAGCCACATGACAGCTTGTGGAAGAATGGTTAAAAGAGAGGGCTGGCAAAGTGGGAAGAAATATTGATTGCTAGAGAAAAACGTAGACTTTCCACAAATGTACAAATTCTTGTGAAAATATACCTCAAAACTGAAACAGTTCAAAGATTTTATGGTTAAATGGAACATAGATATTCTCTAAACATGAATTTGCAGGAAATCTATTCTTTGGTAAATGAGATGCAGTAAGGAACATGATAGATTTTCTCAAAATATGAATTTACAGGAACTCAGTTCTTTGGTAAATGAGATGGTACACAGTAATTAGAAATTAAATTAATACCTGTTAAGGTATATCTCTGTACCTTGGAAGTGACAAGCTGCCCTGTTATCCTATATGGTATGACTTCACCTTGTGCAAAGATTCTCACTGTCTGCGCAGTTCACACGGAAGGGGAACTGGAGCACGTAGCTTCCCAGCAATCAGCAGCACTTCATTTCACGGCAATCCTGCGCCCTTCAAACATTGTGATCGTTCAAGAAAACTCAGAACGTACAGAAAAAGGAGAAGCAAGAAATCCAGGTGATCAAAAGGAAGGAGATGGAGATGGAAGGTGGTGAGGAGCAGGATGATGATAACACTCTTATGAAAAGGAGAGAACTGAGCACTTGAATGAAAAGAAGCTTCTCCAGGAAGCTATACAGATGGAGAATGTGAGTAAAAATATCTCTCCTCCCCAGTATCTTTCACTTCATTCTGGGATTTAAGAGGACACAATGCTTCAAACTTCCCTTGGAATAATCCTCCTGCAATCGGAGGTCCTTGGATTTCACCCTCTGTATTCAAAGCCTGTTGTCATTTTTCCAAAGTCGACAAAGACGTCAGCATCCTGGACAGTGCCGACTGCTGTTCAGTCCCAAATGGGTTAATTAGAAATGGAAATGATTTGGAAGTTCTTGTAAACAGCAGAACCTTGGAGGGTCTGTGTGCTTTCTCCAAGTGCCTTTTCCCCTTGGAAAAGCTTACATCTGGAAATGTTGATGCAGTTCATCTCTTCACTTTATCCCCCAGCCACCCTCAGTGAATCAAGCATAGTTCCCTTCCTCTTTTATCATTAGAACAGCCCAGTGATGCTGTAGGGTGGCATCTGGTCCGAAATCACGCAACAGAGTAATGAGCAGCCCTATCTGATCTCAATCCCCTCCCACCAATCAGAGATGTCAGTAGGGCGTGCGCTGCCCTGGGGCCGGGCGCGGGCGTCACCCTAGTGACCCCTCCCCCGGGACACACCCCCTTTACTAATCATGGCTGTGCCGCGATTTTGGGGGGTCACCCGACGGGCCGCCGCTCCCGGCGCCCCCTCAATCGTTTCAGTTGGCTCGGGGACATCTTCCCAGGCCGGCTGTCCTGGGCCTTCTGAGGAAGGCCCGCTGCGCGAACGTTATTTATAACGTGTTTCGCGCATGCGCAGACCGTTCCTGAGGGAAAAGGGCAGCCCTTTTCCCTCAGGAACGGTCTGCACATGCGCTAAACACGTTATAAATAACTTTCGCGCAGTGGGCCTTCCTCAGAAGGCCCAGGAGCGCAGGCCCGGGAGGACGGTCCGAGCCCTTCTCCCGGCCTTGGAGCCTCCTTGGAGCCCTTCTGCACGCGTCACCCGGGGCCCTCGGCCCCACGGGCCATGCTACAGTGACGCCTCTGCCACCAATGCAGCCATTTCACAGGGGAAGGGGCAATCCTGGAGGTTTCCTCTGGGTAAGGGAACATTTGTCCCTTTCTCCAGGTGTAAGCTTCCACTGCCCAATGTGTCTACTCAAACCCGCGTCAGCAATTTTGCTGCTGATACCATCCCCTTCCCAGCCTCAGCACACCCCTCACCCCAGTCTCTGCCTCGTTCTTCCCCCCCTCCGTGTTCTGCCCCCCCCTGCCACTTATACTGATTTTGTGGTGCTGGGGCTTTTCCTGGGTTCTTTGATGCATGGCTGCGTCTGTTTGCTTCCTGTGGTGGCAGCTTGGCCGCACTCATTGTTGTCATGTTGTTGCCTTTCATGACAGTCATACACCACACTGTGCCACTGGCAGTGCAGTGTGCTCCTAGGATTGGGCCCTAATACCAGAATCCATGCAGAATCCAAGAGCAAAATGCATACCTATTCAGAAGTAAGTCCCATCATGTTCAATGTGGCATACTCCCAGGTAAACATACCTAGAATTGCAGTCTAACACCCCAATCCTATCCCCCACCAGTTTACACAATGCAACAACGCCATGGAAGTTCACGATGCATCCTGGGGGTGGTGGTGATCAGACGGTCTCCTGAAGGTAAGGGAACTTTTTTCCTTTACCTCCTGGTAACCACTGAGCTGTCGACCATGAGCTGTCGATCGAAAGGTTGGCAGTTTGAATCCGTGCGACGGCTCCTGCCAACCTAGCAGTTCAAAAGCAAGAAATTGCGAGTAGATTAATAGGTACCACGTCAGCGGGACGGTAACAGAGTTCCATGCGCCTCGGTGTTGAGTCATGCCGGCCACATGACCATGGAAACGTCTTCGGACAGCGCTGGCTCTTCGGCTTTGAAACGGAGATGAGCACCGCTCCCTAGAGTCGGACACAACTGGACTTAATTGTCAAGGGATACCAGCCCACTGATGGCTTATGTATCTCTTGTGTGTGTGTGTGTGTGTGTGTGTGTATGTGTGTGTGTGTGTGTGTGTGTGTAAGGGGTGGCGGCATCACAGGTTCTAGATTACCTGACACCCTCCTTTGTCCACTAAGCCCCAGCTGTTCTGGGAGATTATTGAGTGACAATGACAAGAGCGCTAATTCTTGCTGGCCACTGTTCGAATGCCAACTCTACCAAAGGTCAAGATATGGAGGCGAAATAGTAAGTGAGCACAGCAGGTGAGACTCTGCAATGTGTTTATTGCTTACATGGTGCAGAAGTTAGACCTTAGACATGTAGATGATGAGTACGGGTGACATGGATGTTCTGAGAAGTCCCAGCTTCATCTTCCATCTATGTGCAGCTGCAAGAACAAACTTTATGGTTTTATGTAACTGAGCAGGCATCTTTTCGACAGCCATCTCCTTTCATCTGAATGGGCCACTCCCTATATTGTTTCCTTATCCTGAGTCAGATCAGTGGTCTATTTAACCCATTACTGGGGTCTGAGCAGAGGGGTCTGGCTCAGTCGGGAGAGCTGTCGCCTTGCAAGGTAAACAGCGCTCTGTGTTCCAGCCGCATGCTGCGCGCTGGGGCAAGGAGAGTCATGCCGGCCACATGACCACGGAGGCGTCTTCGGACAACGCTGGCTCTTCGGCTTTGAAATGGGTATGAGCACCACACCCTAGAGTCGGACACGACAGGACTTAACTGTCAGGGGTCACCTTTACCTTTTACCTTACTACTACTACTGCTGCTGCTGCTGCTGCTGCTGCTGCAAAATGTATTTATTTATTTTATTTAAATAATTTATACCCCGCCTTTCTCCCAGCAAGGGCACTCAAGGCGACTTACAATAAAAACATTAAAATACGTATACACATTAAAATAATTAAAAACAAAGTAATTAAAACAATTAAAACAAACAACCCCAGTGGGTCACCTATATTTACATTTGTTAAAAGCCATTTGTTAAAAAGCCAGCCCACCATGTCAGACATCGAATGCTAACCTGAATAAAAACGTCTTAAGGCCCCGCCGAAAGGTCTCTAAAGAGGAAGCCGTTCTTAATTCCAGGGCGAGGGAATTCCATAATTGGGGCGCCACTGCCGAGAAGGCCCTATTCCGTGCTGCCATCCCCCTTACCTCCATCAATGGCGGCACGGTTAATAGCCCCCCCCCTGATGACCTCAGAGCACGGGTTGGATTATAAGGAAGGAGGTGGTCCCTCAAATACCCTGGACCCGAGTCATTAAGGGCTTTAAAAGCAGCGGAGTGTTATTGTGTTGGACTAGGATAAGAAAGGCTCGGGTTCAAATCCTAGAAAGTCATGAAGCTCACTTAGCTATACTGGGCCAGTCCTAACTGTGCCACGTATTCCATCCTGAACTTCAAAGAGGACTGAATCCACCAGCACCCCTGAGGAGTTGATACTGAATAAAGCACGTGAATCGGACTTCTGGGTAAGCACCATCCTCTCTATCACTTGCTTTGGGGGGACTAAGCAGGTATCAGTATCCCAAACCCCTTCAATGTCAGCCTCTCCCCATGGAATGAGGTAGGCACAGGGGGGGGGGGGTTAAAGGGAGGAAACACAACCATGCAACCATTAAACAACCATTAAAAAGGAGCTAAAACTTTCATGACCAGCAACAATTTTCAAAGAAGTAAAAATGGGAACACTGGTCATGTTAATAAGTTCTTTATATTAAAAGATGGTTTAAAAACTGAAAGATTAAAACCATAAAAGGTTAAAAACTGAAAGTTTAAAACCATACAATAAAACACAGAACTGCTATGTTTCACTCAAGTCTTCGAGCATCCTCAGGTAGTACAAAGAAAATAAAGCATTACTGGCTGTGAAGATGTTACAAACACAGAAGATAAGTGTGGCTTCTGGGTCCCTTTTTCTTTGTTTTCTCAAATTAGAAGCACCTGGTTGGAAGTAGGTTTGTTGTAGGTGGGTAGGGTGCTGCCTGGTTCCTTTTTAATGAGATCTCTTGCTCTGTGTTTGTAACACCTGTGTTTGTTGTTGTTGTCCCCATACAAAAAGTCCATTTGTTATTTTTTTTTACATGCTACAATTAGTATGTTCCTCATATAAATAAATCCTCTTAAGACTTTTGGTGTCAATTGAATGGAAGACAAGCAAATATATTGTATATTTCAAACACATCAACCATGTCCATTCTGATGTTGTCCAGTTGACAAGCAAACTCTGTGAACTGGACAATGTAGATTCAAGACTCTGCTCTGAGAAAGCAGGCTGTTGGAAGCCCTCTTCGTGGGGCTCATATGTACAACAATTGATTTGGCAGGAAATGGAAGTTCTGCATGTCTACTCCAGTTGAGGCAGGAGAAAACGTTTACACTTATTTTTCAACTTCCCCATGGCTCCCTTTACCTCTTTGTTCCTCAGAGTGTAGATCAGAGGATTGAGGGCAGGGGTGACCACCGTGTAGAACACGGCAGCCATTTTGTCCACCTGGGAACTAGATGAGGGGTTTGTATAAACAAAAAATGTGGGCCCATAGAAGAGGAAGACAACCGTCAGGTGGGAGCCACAGGTGGACAGAGCCTTCCTACCACCCTTCCCAAAACGACCACAGAGGGTGGCCAGGATGGTGGCATAGGAAAGCAGCAAGGTCAGAAAGCAGGGTATAATTATCACATTGTCGCTGAAACTGAAGAGTATCTCACTAACATAGATGTCTGAACAGGCCAGCAATTTTACCTGTGTGATATCACAGAAGAAATTGTCCAGCACATTTGGTCCACAGAGGGGTAGCTGAGCAGTGACCACTGTCTGGAAAATGGCATGAATGAGGCCTCCTGTCCAGCAAAATATGAGGAGGCTGGAGCAGCGGGACCGGTCCATGATGGTTGTGTACCTCAGTGGGTGGCAGATGGCCACGTAACGGTCATAGGCCATGACACTGAGGAGGAACATTTCTGCACCTCCAGAGAGGTGGAAGGCCAGGATCTGGGCCATGCAGCCTCCATAAGAGATGGTACGGCCATTGTTCAGTAGATCAGTCAGCAGTTTGGGAGCAGCCACTGAGCCCAAAGTCATATCGAAGAGGGATAGATTGGCAAGGAACAAATACATGGGGCACTGGAAGAGCTTCGGGTCAGACCAAACAGTCACCATGATTAGCAAATTGCCCACAAGGATGCTGGTGTAGCAGGTGAAGACAAGAGTTAAAAGGAAGAGCTGGACAGTGCGGGAGGAGGAGAATTCCAGGAAGACAAACTCTGTAACTGTTGATGCATTCATCTTGATGGGTGGTTCTAGAGGGAGAAAAAAAATAGGAAACTGGGTGCTGCCTAGCTCAACTATCACATAATATTCCCAACCTGGTACTATTAATAGAATCGGTTCTTGTCTCATGTTACTACATAGAATGAAGCATTTCAGACCAATATTTAGGATTCTGTGCTCTCTCTGAATAATGTTTGCGCAAATCATGCAGATTAATGACATTTGTATCCTATTAGTGACTTTACATTTTGGGGAGTTTGCTTTTGCTAGATTTAGGCTGAAATCCTATAACACTTTCCCGGGAGTATGTCTACTTCTGAGTAGACATGCATAGGATCGTGCTGTTAGCTGATTTCCAGTTGAGGGAGTTTGGTTTGGATAGCAAGAAGGAATCTTGGAGGGACAATTTAGGGTATAGTAGCAATTCTCTCTTCCTGCTAGACAGTATTACAAGTTGTGGCTGCTGAGATTTCACTAGGCATTGCAAGCCCATTGTCAGGACCTTGAGGACTAGCAACAAAGTGGTGCTTGCTTTTCTAAAAAAAAAGCTCAGATTTTCAAACTTCCCAATCCTGAGATTGGTTCTCTATATAAATGTGTGTTCCTGTGTGGGATGTGTGCAGAATTGTGACACACACACACACACACGCATGCACGCACGCACGCACACATGCACAACAGAGCTAATACCTTCCACAATAGCTGGCCTCCAGAGCAAATGATGAGATGCCATAGTGCTGTGTAGAGATTTGAGAGTCAACGTTCAAACCCTTTCTCCTTATCCAGCCAGGGAGATCACTGGGTGTCCTTGGCCATATACTCTGTCTCAATCCAGCCTACCTCAAAGGACTGTCGTGAGGATAAAAAGAGGAACATGTGTGCTGCCCTGAGCCCCTCAGAGGAAGCATGGAATATAAATAAAATGTTATCACACATACCATGGTTCCAATCGGGACATTTGGCAGCTTCATTTGTTCCATAAAAATTTCTACCTCTTGTCATTACCGGAGTTCTGAAGGGTGAGAAAAATAGAGATTCAGCCATTGTCCTATCTTGAAACTATTCAATCCAGGGACGAGTCATCCCATGCAATTTATTTTTGATTTTAGAATAAGACAGTCTTTGATTCTGTTCAGTAAGCAGTTTTAAAGCAATTCTTTGCTTTCCATATGATAATAATGTCAAATGCAGTAGATCCTTCTCTTTCTCACAACACACAGAACCATGAGGTTTACAGCCCAATCTTGTCTACATTTTAGACCAGCGGAGCAACACTTTGCTGTTCTAGGGTGTCGCAAATGTGCTTACGCCACTCCTCCGACACTGCAGAATGGAGCAGCGCCATGGCAGACAGGTAAGGTGGTGGAGGGGTGGGTAGAACAGGGCATTCTGGGGGGTGGGTGGAATTGGTCATCCAGGTCAGGAAGGGGACTTCCTCCGCGATATCGTATCCCCCTTCCCGGGCCTGGCTTCTGTTACAAGGGACTCTCAGACTTGCACCGGAAAAACAGCTGATGCACACCCGAGTAGCCTCATTGGGGTGGCTAGTGCGTTACTTGGGGTAAAGGGACAAACTTCCCTTTACCCCGAGGAAGCCTGCAGCTGTGCTGGGGCAGGCTCAATCCTGTTCAGGATGCGGCAGACCTCTTATGTGCGCCACCACGTCCTGCTAGATAGGATTGCACTGTTCATCCAAGATTTTTCTTTTGTCTAGATGCATTTCATTAAAGTCTTTGCTAACTATTTTTTTGGGGTGTGGGGGTGAATACTGAATTGTGATTGGTAAATGCTGAAAGACAAAATTCAGTTTAAGTTATAATAACAATAAATTGCTGCTCTTCCACCAGGAAATGAAAAGTTTAATTTTCCCCACTGCTTTATGAACAAGCTGAATTATAAAGGTCCATAGTTATATTTATACAGGCCCCCTAGTCTATTTCTTAATTTTATACCTAGCTATCATACAGGGTTCTCTGTTCAATTAAAATCAGTCTCCTTTTTAATAAACTAGTTTTGGTTTTTCAAAGAAGTAAAGACAGGAAAACTGGCTATGTTGATGAGTTCTTTATATTGAAAGAAGGTGAAAAACTGAAAAATTAAAACCATTCAAGATTGTTAAACTTCTTTCAATATAAAGAACTCATCAACATGATCAGTTTTCCCATCTTTACTTCTTTGAAAATTCTTGCGGGTTTAGCTCCAGCTCCAATTTGTACCTTGCAATTTGGAGCATAGCCTTTCGACAGTTTGTGAAAAAAATGGTTAAAACAGAGTGGTGATAAAGTAGGAAGAAATATTGATGGCTGGAGAAAACATAGACTTTCACAATTATACAAATTATTGTTAAAATATTCCTAGAAGCATTCAAACATTTTACTGTTAAATGGACAGAAGAGATTGTATTCCTCTGAAAATTTGAGAGGGTTTATGAAATAAGGAACCTAGGTTTTATCTAAATATGAATTTGTAGGGTCTGCTCTAAGTAATATGAGATGATGCACTACTCCATAATTAGAAATAAAATTAATACCTACTATATCTCTGCATGCTGGAAATGACAAGATGCCCGAAGGGAATGTTATCACATATGATAGTGTCTCACTCGTTGCAATTCACAACGAAAGGAGATCTGGAGCAAGTACCTTGATCACAGCAATCAGCACTTCACTGCAAGGCAATCCTGCATCCTCCAAACTTGGTGATCTTTTAGGAAGGCTCAGAAACGAAGGAAAAACGAGATGCAAGAAATCCAGGTGAGCAAAAGGAAGGAGATGGAGATGGAAGGTAGTGTGGATGACACTCTTGTGGAAACGAGAAAACGGAGAACTTGAATGAAGAAACATTTCTCCATGCAGCTATGCATAAAGACAAGTTGAGTCAAGATATTCATCCAATCTATCCAATATCTTTTACTTCATCTGGAATTTAAGAGGCCACAATTCTTCAAGCTCCCCTTGACACAATCCTCCTGGCATGTGAGGTCCTTGGATTTCATCCTCTATATTCAAAGCCTATTGTCATTTTTTTATGTCGATGAAGACATCAGCATCCTGGATAATGCCAACTGTTCTTCAGTCCCAAATGGGTTAATTATAAACAAAAAGATTTGGAAGTTCTTGCACACAGTGGAACTTTAGTGGGCCTCTGCTTTTTTCAAGTGCTTTTTCCTACGTCAGCAGAAGTTGATGCAGTTCATTTACCGGTATCTGATTTGTACCCCAACCATCCTCACTTTTGCAAACAAGGTTCCCTTCCCCTTTTATCTTTACAAAAGCCCAGTAAGTCCGATTAGGCTGAGAGATTGGTGATGCCGTGCTAATTAGCCTGGTTTGCCCCGCCCACCTCAAGCACTTCAGGCAGAGGCAGACAAATGTCCGGGCTTGATTGGTCCTGGTCCACTGGGGCAGTGCGCTGAGGGGCGAGGCGATCAGCCAACCTCCCAGTTGTGTTTTGGTTTTTGAGCCCCTCCCGCCCATCCCTTTAGCACAGTCTGAGATTAGCTGGTTTCTCTGTCAAGAGCTGGGTAGGACATTTTTGCTGTCAACCTGATCGGCTGTTGACTGGCCGTTTTTTTGCTGACCTCAAACTGGCTTGGGGGTGCCAGGCTTTTTCCTTTCCCCCATTTCCATTGATCCCAGGCAATCAGGTTAGGCAGGATGTGTGTTGGTTGGGTACGCAGGTTGTCCATCTTGGCGTACAACCTGAGGTCAGTAAGGCCAGGGGGTGAGCCAGGACCACTGACAAGATGCTTGTCTGGAGTGGTGACAAGCCCCTTGGCTGGAATTTGCAAGGGACACCACAGGCTTTTCCACGGAGCCTGCATTGTCCAGCTGCCTCGACCCTTCAGGGGTTGGCCGTGAAAAGTTCCCACGGTCTACGACCAAGGGTAGCTATGGGTCAGGTTGTATCACCCGTTTCACCCGGAGAGGCAGACTGTCAGTACCATTTCCCCAACCTGTTCCTGCACTCTGGGAGGGGGGTGAGTTAGGTCCCCCCCTGCTGTAGATAATAAGTTATCAATAAAGTTAACTCAACCCAAGCCTCTGTCTGACGTGCTTATTTGGGGGGGGGTGCCTTGTAAAGGAATTGGCCCCAAATCACTCAACTAATTGATGGCCCAATCCTATCCATGCAGTACGCTGGTGGATCTGGTGGTCTGCCAGCATACTGCATGGTCTGCCATCACAGCAGCTTCTCCGTCACTCAATGGAGTGCTCTGCTGGTGCAAATGCTGTGCAGACTGGCCATGGTGGCAGTGAGTGAGGGCAGATTGGGGTGAAGATCTGGATGGGCTGGGGGGCAGATTGGGAGTGAGACAGGGCGAATCGTGGCAGCAGTGGTAGCCATCAAATCCAAATCTTATCCCCCCCCCCATCCTGGACCTGACATGCCTCCTTCACCCTAACAGATCTAAATAGCTGACATAGATCTGAGTGGGCCCATAGGGGACCATGGAGCGGCCAACGTTCATTTTTTCTTTACTTGACTCTCCCAGCTTGCCTGGTGCCCTGCTGGCACACAGGATATAGCGGAGTTTAAATTCATTTATGGCTATTCTCCAGTTCTGGAGGATCCCCCACTCCTTTTCCCACTAAGCTTTGACTGTTCTTAAACATCTGGTAGATTATCTCGTGACAATTATGGTGTCCTGAATCTGGCTGGTCACTGTTAGGAAGAGAATTCTATGGAAGGAATCGATACGGTGGCTGAGTTGTCAGCGAGCACAATATGTGAGACATCAGAACGTGTTTTCTACTTTCATAGTGTGGAAGTTAAGGTGAGCCAGAAGTTATAAATCTTGACACTGAATAGTGTGGTTTTATCCTGAGTGATGATAGAACCGAACTGCATGAATTTGTACAAAGCACTTTTAGACGCTTTTCTAATGAGCGGCTTTCAGCCTTAGACATCTTTTTGCATCACATTTCATATGTGAATTATGCATCCGGACAGTTCCCAAAGTGTGGAACACCTGACCATAATGCTCTCTATGGTCTTGATACACAGTTGTATATTCAGAAAGCCATGCTTCTTTGATTTGTAACAGAGTGAGGATACATAGAGAAAGATCCATTAATTATGCAGGGAGCATACCCTAGACCTCCTACGAAAAATCCATCTGTACATTAATTTACATGCTATGATTAGTATCAACCTAATATCAATAATTTGTCTTAGGGATTCTGGAATTGATGGAATGCAAGAAAAAGAAAAGTATTACACACTCAGGCATCATGTTCTAAAATTTACAAGTAATGTCCATGAACTGGGCAATCCAAGAAATAATGCCACATCTGTATAGATTGAAGTTGCTCTAAGAAAGCAGGTTCTTTGAAGCCCTTGTGGTAGTGAATGTCATACGCGCAAGAAAAGGAAGTGCCACACTTCTACTCCCATTGGGACAGCAAGAGAAGTTTACATTTGTTTTTCAACTTCCCCATGGCTCCCTTCATCTCTTCATTCCTCAGAGTATAGATGAGGGGATTGAGGGCCGGGGTGACCACCAGGTAGAACACGGCGGCCATTTTGTCCACCTCAGAGCTGGAGAAGGGTTTTGTATACACAAAAACAATGGGCCCATAGAAGAGGCTGACGACTGTCAGGTGGGACCCGCAGGTGGACAGAGCCTTCCTACCATCCTTCCCAAAACGGCCACAGAGGGTGGCCAGGATAGTGGCATATGAAACCAGCAAGGTCACAAAGCAGGGAAGAATTATTACACTGTCACTGAAAACCAAGAGTATCTCACTAACATAGATCTCTGAACAAGCCAGCTTGATCACCTGTGGGATGTCACAAAAGAAATTGTCCAGCACATTTGGTCCACAGTATGGTAGTTGGGCTACAACCACTGTCTGGAAAATGGCATGAATGAGGGTTCCTGTCCAGCAAAGTATGAGGAGACTGTGGCAGCGCTGCCGGTCCATGATGGCCGTGTACCTCAGTGGGTGGCAGATGGCCACGTAACGGTCATAGGCCATGACGGTGAGGAGGAACATTTCTGTACCACCAAGGAGGTGGATAGTAAATATCTGGACCATGCAACCTTCATAAGAAATGGTACCACCACCGTTCAATAGGTCCGTCACTAGTTTCGGGGCACCCACTGAGCCCAAAGACATGTCAAGGAAAGACAGATTGGCCAGGAAGAAATACATGGGGCAGTGAAAGAGTTTGGGCTCAGACCGCACAGTCACCATGATGAGCAAGTTGCCCACAAGGACGGTGGTGTAGCAGGTCAGGACCAGAGTTAAAAGGAAGAGCTGGGTAGTGTGGGAACCAGAGAAGTCCAGGAAGACAAATTCTATGACCGTGGACCCATTCATCTTGATGGCTGGTCCTAGTGGGAGAAACAAACGGGAACCAACCTGTTAATCCTCGAAACACTGCCCATCTCACAGGCTTTGCATGCAAAAGTTCCCAAGTTACAGCTTACCATTTTCAGTTAAAAAGACCTCAGGTAGCAAGGCTGGACAGCTTTGGGTCACTGGGCCATTGTGATGCAGTAGCCAGAGTGTTGTGCAGAGATTGGGGGGACCCTGGTTCTCTTGTAAGAGCAACACCACGTGTGTTGAACCACCCATTGTCTAGATGAGTGATGGCGAACCATTTGGGCTTGGTATGTCAAAGATTTTGAAAATGCCTAACTTGACTCTGCTGGTGTGCCATCGTCCCCCTCCCCCGAACTTTTAATAGTACTTTAACTATTGCTACTTTTAATAGTAATTTTGAATTGAACTGAACACAACTATAGAACACATTGCATTTTATATAATATCAGTTAGTGACCTTTTTTGTTGCTGAGTTTTACTAGAGAATAATTTGAAAGAGGTCTGCCAAGATCCCTGCCCTAAATGTTTAAGGCAAGTCTGTAAAACCTTTGCGAAATGTTGTGTGCCCCGACACACCAGTAAAGTTTGTCGGGGCCCTGGGGAAAATGCTGGTGTGTCTCCCAAAATGACCTCGCGTGTCACCTGTGACGCGTGTCATAGGTTCGCCATCACGGGTCTAGATGTAAATGTTGGCCTCTACCAGCCAACAGCCCCTACCTTAGGGTCTTGTGAGTTCCTCTCTCCTACTTCGGCTGGACTATTTGTTTAGTGGCTTCTCTTCCTTTCTTATTATTTCTGCCTTTGTAACAATGGCTTCTGTTCTCTCCCTTTTCAAGTAAAAGTCAGCTAAAGTCAGTGTTTCTGTTAATCCCTCAGACCGTACTCAGCCAGGGAACTCACTGGGTGACCCTGGCCAATCACTCTGTCTGCATCCAGCCTACCTCAAAGGGCTGTTGTGAGAAAGAAAGGAACAATGTGTGCTGCCCTGAGCTCCATAGAGAAAGGATGGGATATAGAAATAGATCACGCATACCATGGCTCTGACCAGTACATTAGGCAGCTTCATTGTTCCACAAAGATTTCCACCCCTTCTCCTCATTACAGGAGTTCTAACGGAAGATAAAAATGTGGATTTTGGCTGTGTCCTACCTTGAAACTATTTAGGCCAGGGAAGAGTCATCCCGGGCAATTTATTTTTGACTTCAGCATAAGAGACTCTTTGATTCTGTTCAGTAAGATGTTCATATTTAAAGCAATTGCTTTCCATACAAATGTTGTTGTATAAAGGAAACAGGAATTATGGAAAAGATGATAGGTTATGATATTTCATGGGATTCTCGCTTATTTTTTTTATTAACTAACATAGAAGAATGACATTGTAAGAGGAAAATATTCTGAGTTGATACTCTGAGATAAGTTGTTATCTGGATGTTCCATACAAGAGCCTGGAAATTTACTACTATCCCTGAGTGGATGGAAGGAATGTGGGATTATTTGGCAATGGCAAAGCTAACAGCTTTACTACAAGTCGGAGAGAAGAAACAAAGTGGAATAACTTCACATTTTAATGGCGACTATATATTATATTTTGCACTGGTTGCTACATATTACATTCCTTTTTCAATGTTGCCATGAAGGATTGATCCTTTAATTAGCCATTTGTGTAGCAGAATCGTTTGATGTTATACAGTACTTCTTATTTAATAATATTATAAGTATGCACTGATATTACTATGAAAAATAAACGCTTTCCTCTATAACTCAAATATATATATTTTTAAAAGCAATTTCCATACTTTATCTAGTCAGTTGCTATGGAGCTTGGCTGTTTATGGTCTATCATTTTCATTATTTTACTGATTTCAACCACTGTATCAGCGTAAGGTCTTCCTTTAAAAATTAAGCAACTCCTATATGCAATAAATGATTACTAGAGCAATAGCAATAGCAATAGCATCAGCAGCAGCAGCAGAAGCAGACTCATTGCCAAAAATAAATACCTGTATGAATGTATACTTTAAAACAACCAGCACTGCAAAAAGAGGCACAACCAAAGAAATAAAAGGAACAAATAGTCTACCAAATCCCAGAAATAACAGCAATACTACTCACACTTGTTGCAATTCACACCTAAAGGGAATCTGGGGCAGCAGGTACCATCCATCTCAGCGATCAAGACTGCATTCAAGGCAATCCTGCATCCTCCAAACTTTGTGATCTTTCAAGAAGGCATAGAAAGGATGGAAAAAAGAGATGCAAAAAATCCAAGTGAGCAAAAGGAGATGGATGGAGGTAGACGGTGGGGTGGTCCAGGATAATTCTCTCATTCAACTGAGAGAACTGAGAACTTAAATGAAAATAAGTTTCTTCCTGCAACTCCTTCCTCCCCACGCGCAGATATCTTTCACCTCATCTGGAAGTTAAGAGGGCATCGCCTGTGAAGTTATCCTTGATAGTCTCCTTCTGCAATTGGAGGGTTTCATCTTCCTTGTTGAAAGCTTGTGGTGTTTTCCTAAAGTTAATGAAGTCGTCAGCATCCTGGACAGTGCCGACTGCCATTCAGTCCCAAATGGGTTAATTACAACGTGAAAAGAGTTGAAGTTTTTGCAAACAACGGAACTTTAGGGGGCCAGTGTGCTTTTTCCAAGTATTTTCCCCCTTGAAAGAAGAGGCTACATCAACACAAGTTGAGCAGTTTGGGTTTGGGTTTTTTTTTAAATTGGACCCCAGCCATCCTTAATGTGGCAAACATTGTTCCCTTCCCCTTTTATCTTTACAGCAACCTTGTCAAGTAGATTGCTCTGAGAAATAACTGGCTCAAAATTCACCCAACTGAGCCACAAGTAGCCCAATTCTATCCCCCCCCCAGCCTACATGATCTGTGTCTGCAGCAGGCCTGTGTCATGTAAATTCAAAGAGCCTCAGGGGGTGTGTTGGGCTGTAAAGTGTGGATAGGATCCCAGTGTGCATGACTGCCCCTGAGATTCATGCTCTCCCCGCTAAGTCCTCACAAGGATCCTCCCACACAATGCCCCTGAACAGCCCACACTGCCATGTTACCTGTGGGTGAGCCACTAGTGCGCACGTGGGGGTCCAGCCATTTACGCCAGCAATTCCCAGGCGCATGACAGTGGCATAACTTTTGCAGTACCAGACCAGGATCTCGAGATCCACAGCCATAAGTCCAGAGAGGAATGGGTTTGTAAGGCTGAAATTCAAAACACATTCACTTAAGAGTAAGGCTGTCCAGAAGAATGGGACATACTTCTGAGTAGACCAGCATAGGATTGTGTTGTAAGCCTGCAAGTCTCTTTGGTCTAATCGTCACAAGCCTATGCTTTCCCCGACGTCAATGCAGTCGCACCAAAACAGTTTGTGCTGCATAGGGGGGGGGAGGGGAGTCCCGGTCTCTCCTGGGTAAGGGACCATTTGTTTCCTTACCCAAAGGTAAGCTTCCAAGACTGGGATGGGTCTACTTGGACCTGCACCAGCTGGCGCAATCCAACTGCAGCAGATCAAGCCTGGAAAGGGGGTTAGGATTCAGCGGACACCACTGCCGCCAAAACCCAACCCTTTCCTGGGCCCTATCCACCCTCCTCCCCACCCCATCACTGCCCCATTCCACCCTCCCCCACCTCAGTTCTGCCCTCTCCCCTGCCCCATCAAGCCAGCTTGCCTGGGTCAGTAGTCCTTTGCCCGGTAGGACATTGGTTGAGCTCTAGGGAGGGAGTGAAGATGGGAAAGGAGAAGGGAGAGGGGTTTACTGGTCCTGCACTGCCTCCTGCACCCTGCTGCCATATGTGGGGCTGCTCCGGCCACTCTGGAGGCAGGCCAGAAGCACAGGGCTCTGCATGCTTCTGGAAGGTCATTTATGATGGCCATGAAGCAGGATCCATTACCGGAATGCTAGTTCCGGCGGCAGGGATGGGGGTTAGGATTAGGGTGTAAATCTAGTAATGCCTCAAATCTGTTCTCCCTCAAAATGTTCACTGCACAAATTTTGTGCTTCTTGCAATGAACACACACAATTGCATCAGTCTTCTAGATGATGTCTTCAGGGTCCATAGTTAAGTACAGTTGGCCCACATCTTGTGTGTGATAGACTTGTGCAAATTCAACTGCATGCAGTCGGCAAACCAAAAACAAAAATCCAGGAGTTTAAATACTGCAGGTGATTCTTCTCGCCATTCTACTTAGTAATTACATGCCCTGGATGGAGCCGGAGATTGGAGAATGAAGCTGCTGTTTGGTGTCAAATCCTGCCTGTGTCTTGCATTTTTAAAGAGACAGTATGCATTTTCAGGATGTTAGGGATTTTGAATGCAATATGTGATAATGGCTTTACGCGTTGACTCTGGAACATAACCCTCACATAGGGAGAGGGCGACTGTACAATAAAAGACCAAAGGGAAGCTGCTGAGTGTCTAGGGTGAATGGGTTTGTAAGTCTGAAATGGTAGGCTACTGAGTGTCTACTCACTCTCCCACAAAGGATGCTTGTCCAGTCCATGTTAGCACATGGACCTTGGTTGAGCTCTAGGGAGGGAGCGAAGATGGGAAAGGAGAAGGGAGAGGGGTTTACTGGTCCTGGATTTTGGCACTGTGGTTCTTAGGTTGCAGGTTGAGTGGGGCACCAGTGCAGCACCAGTGGGTCAAAAACACCATCGCAGAGAAAACAAGACAGACAGAACAGAAAAGGATGAAAGACATGAAGGTCTGATGACCCAACTTGTAATAATTTTTCTTTCCATAGAGTTCTGTGGTATCTTTTGTGGGATGAGCACATCAAGGAACCTGCCTTTATACCTTGATAGCTCATTCCCAGCCCTGAATAGGTGCCACTATGGTTTTGCACTCTACCAAGGATGTGGTCGCTAGCTCCGGAGGCCAGTTATTTTGGTGGTGAAGAGGGCATTGAATTGGTGAGGGGGGCAGCTAAGGTGGGGGACCCTTCTTTTGGGCCAATATTGACCTTGTTTACTCCAAGTGAAGAAAGTCCCAGGTTGTGGCTTTTGTTGGCAGGTTCAAATGTGCTGTCCACAAACATCTTCAGTTGGAGTGGTATGGTGTGATCCAATATCTCCTTATTCTGCTACACTTGTGAGCTGCACAATCAAGAGAAGACTCACAGCAACAATATGTTTGCAAAAATAGCTGCTTTCTCTCATAATATTACCACGACTGACAAGAGAATAACAAGCAGTCACCCTGTTGGAATGAGAGCCACATCCTCACCTGCACTTTGGGATACTTCTCCGTGTAAGAAAGATGTCGGAAAAACCTGCACTTCAGGGAAGATTATCCTAGCCCTCTCCCTGATGAGATAGGGTTGTTTAAACACACACACACACACACACACACACACACACACACACACACACACACACACACACACACACACACACACACACACACACACACACACACAGGGAGTCTTTCTTGCATCATAGAACATTCAAAGATGCATCTCCTTCTGCAATCCAGAATTCTAGTGCCACAGTTGCCCCCCCTCTCTCTCATGCATGCATGCATGCATGCATGCAGACAAAGCAAGAACATACAGAATGTTCTTGACATCAGATCCAGCATTGTTATCCAATGCTTCAGGGGGCTTGCATCTCTAAAATGGTAGAAATTCAAGTAAACCAGAAGCATAGCTTCCTTCTCCATCAAAGAATAAAAAACAAACAGAAAATAATCCATGTCAGAGCTAATCATAAAGAGAGAGAGGTACAGTATTCAATATTACTTGTTAGGCAGAAACAACCTCAGTTGATATTTACAGTACTTATGTTTATACGTCAGTTGGATGATTCCCCTCCTTTTCCTACTAGGGCTTGACTGTTCGTAGACATCTAGTAGATGATCCTGTGACAATTATGGGGTCCTGAATCTGGCTGGTGAATGATAGGAAGAGAATTCTACAGGTGGTGTCAATATGGCAGCTAAGTTGTAAGTGAGCATCATATGTGAAACTCCATATTGGTATAGAATGTGTGCATTACTACAGTACATTTCTTTTTTAGTGTGTTTATAGAACGTGTTTATTGCTTTTACATGGCACTCAAGAAGTTAAGGTGTGATATAGAACTTACAGTCATAAATGCTGAGAAGGGAAGGGATGATATGGATGTACTGACAAGCCCAGCTTCTACTTCCACCTCTGTGCTGCATAATCATGGTGAGCCGGGAATTTAAACCAACAACCCTCCCGTCGTTTCACGCATAGTGGGAATTTGAGAAATTCTGAATCAGAATAGAAACATTCTATTCTAGTGATGATAGATGGAAGACCTCAACTGCATCAATTATTGCATCTTCAGAGTTATTATTATTACAAATATTTATATGTCACTTTTCAGCAAAAAAGAAGTTCACAAAGCAGTTTTCAGTGCAAAAATAAAAGAATAAATGGTCTCCTATCCCAAAAGATATCCCAAAATCTAACAAGGGGCAGAAGAAACACCAGGAAACAGCCACTAGAAGAAACAATGTTCTGGGGTGCACAGGGATAGTTGCTCTCCCTCTGCTACATAGAATGTACCTCTTTGGTACATAGAAGGTACCTCATTTGAAAAGGTACCTCTTTGCCCAGCTATTGCAGAGCAGCTATTCATAATGAGCTCTGTTTTTAGAATCCTGGCACACAGTTGTATAGTCCGTATCCCAGTGTGATAAACATAGGGCAGGATTCATCACTTCTTCAATGCAAACATGCGTTAGACATTATACACAAAATCCATTTGTACATTAGTTTACATGCTATGTTTAGTACATTGCTAGTATCAATAACTTCTCTTGAGACGTCGGATATTGATGGAATGCAACAGAATCAAAGGCATTGCATTCACTCACACCATCCCTTTTGATGCTCTGTCAAATTCAAAAACAAAGTCCAAGAAATAATGTCACATACGTGTAGATTCAAGTTGCTCTGAGAAAGCAGGTTTTTGGAAGCTATCTAGCAGTTAAACTTATGGCTCATATACACAACAATTGATTTGTCAGGAAAAGGAGGTTTCACACATCTACTCCCATTGAGGCAGCAGGAAATGTTTACCCTTGTTTTTCAACTTCCCCATGGCTCCCTTTACATCTTTGTTCCTCAGAGTATAGATGAGGGGGTTGAGGGAAGGTGTGACCACCATGTAGAACACAGCGGCCATCTTGTCCACCTGGTTTCCAGAGGCGGGCTTAAAATACACAAAACCAATGGGTCCATAGTAGAGGCCGACTACCATCAGGTGAGAGCCACAGGTGGATAGAGCCTTACTACCACCCTTTCCAAAACGGTTACACATGGTTACCAAGATGGTGACATATGAAAGCAGCAAAGACAGAAAACTAGGGAGAGTTACCAGGCTGTCGCTGATTAACATGAGTATCTCAACAACATAGGTTTCTGAACAGGACAACTTCATTACCTGTGGGATGTCACAGAAGAAATTGTCCAGCACATTTGGTCCACAATATGGTAGTTGGGCCAACACTATTGCCTGGAAACAGCCATGAATGAGGCCTCCTGTCCAGCAAAATATGACAAGACAGAAACACCGTTGTCGGTTCATGATGGTTGCGTACCTCAGTGGGTGGCAGATGGCCACGTAACGATCATAGGCCATGACAGAGAGGAGGAACATTTCTGCACCGCCAAAGAAGTGGAAGGTTTGTATCTGGGTCATGCAGCCTACAAAAGAAATGGTTCCGCCATTGTTCAATAGGTCAGTTGCTAGTTTGGGGGCTGCTACAGAGCCCAAAGATATGTCAAGGACAGACAGATTGGCCAGGAAGAAATACATGGGGCATTGAAAGAGCTTGGGCTCTGACCGCACAGTCACCATGATGAGCAAGTTCCCCACAAGGACGGTTGTGTAGCAGGTCAAGACCAGAGTTAAAAGGAAGAGCTGGGCAGTGCGGGAGCCGGAGAAGTCCAGGAAAACAAACTCTGTGACAGTGGACCCATTCATCTTGATGGCTGGTCCTAATGGAGGAAACAAATGAGATCTTATTAACCCTCCAGACCCAGACCCTCTCACAGGTTTTACATGTAGAAGTTCCCAAGTACTGTTGCATAGAGATATTGGAAAGATATTGGAATAATAATGGAAAAGATGCTAGGTTATATTTCATTGGATCCACTCTTATTTTTATTAACATCGAAGAATGACATTGGAAGGAGAAAATATGTTGAGAAGTGGATACATGTTTTCTGACTATTCCATGCCAAATTCTGGAAATTTAACACTATCCCTGAGTAGAAGGAAGGAATGTGGGATTATTTGGCAATGGCAAAGCTAACAGTTTTAGTAGAGAAACAACAAAAGTGGAATAACATCACATTTTAACGGTGACTATGTATTATATTTAGCACTAGTCACTATATGTTTTCAATGTTGGCATGAAGGATTGATCTTGTATGTAGCCATTTGTGTCTCAGAATCTTTTGGTGTTAGACTTCTGATTTAATAATATTGTAAATATGCACTGATATTCAAAATTAAAAAACCCTCTTTCTTCCATAACTCAAAAATATTTATTTTTTAAAAAGCAATTTCTATACTTTATATAGTCAATTGCTATGGAGTTTGGCTGTTCATGGTCTATCATTTTATTATTTTACTGATTTCAACCACTGTATCGGCTCAAGGTCTTTCTTTAAAAATTGAAAGTCACTTGGAATGTTGCTAATGTAAAAGGAACTCCTAAATGCACTAAATTATCACTACACCCATATCAGCAGCAGTGACCCGTTGCCAAAAATGTGTGTATGAATTTAGACCTTAAAAGAACCAGAACCTGCAAAAAGAGGCACAACCAAATAAATAAAAGGAGCAGATTCAAGAGTCTATAAAGTCGTAGAAATAAATAATAGAACTACTCACTCTTTTTGCAATTCACACTCAAAGGAGATCTGGGACAAGTGTCTTTCATCTCAGCAATCACAGCTTCTTTGCAAGGCAATCCGGCATCCTCGAAACCTTGTGATCTTTGAAGAAGACTCAGAAGGGATGGAGAAAGGAGACGCAAGAACTCCAGGTGAGCAGAAGAAGACAGATTCAGATGGAAGGTGGTGTGTTTGAGCAAATAAGAGAACTGAGAAGGTGGTGTAGGGGAGGATGATGGTCTTAAGCAAATAAGAGAACCGAGAGCTTACATGAAACTAAGATTCTTCCTGCAACTATGCAAATGGAGCATTTGAATGAGAATACACCTTCCTCCACCCTCCTCCCTTCTTCATCTGG
This sequence comes from Plestiodon gilberti rubricaudatus, assembly GCA_026170595.1. NCBI lineage: Eukaryota > Metazoa > Chordata > Lepidosauria > Squamata > Scincidae > Plestiodon > Plestiodon gilberti. The sequence continues at coordinate 9,182,319 of JANXHW010000006.1, read as the reverse complement.
AGATGAAGAGGACACAGCCCTTCAAGCTTCCCTTGATATAATCCTCCTTCCATCTGTGAGCTTCCATGTTGAAAGCCTGTGCTGTTTCCTTGAAGACGTCAGCACCCTGGACAGTGCCAACTGCTGATCAATCCCAAATGGTTTAATTACAAAGGAAAAAGATCTGAAGTTCTTGTAAACAACGGAACTTTAGAGGGCCAGTGTGCTTTTTTCCAAGTATTTTTCCCCTTGGAAGAAGAGCCTACATTCGCAGAAGCTGAGCAGTTAATTTATTTATTTTGTACTCCATACGTCTTCCATGTGGCAAACATGATTATCTTCCTCTTTTATCCTTACAACAACCCTGAATAAAACCCTAAATAAAAAAGTTTATTGCCCTGAGAGAGAGCCTCAGATAACTTTGGCTTCGTCTCTCAGTGTGCATATCCTTCCACTCTCGCCTTCGGGCGGCTGACTGATGGTTGCTTTCAAGGGAGCCCTCAAATCCTTGAGCCCCCCCCCTTACCGCCCAACTGCCACTCCAATTTCTTGGAGCCCCCATGGCTGCCAGTCCACATGCAGTGTCTGCTCTTTTTCGATAGATGTGCAATGCTGCTAACAGCCCATTCCAACGCAAGGGCTAAGCAGCACAAGTCAGACATAAACTCAGCATAAGTCGCTTATGTCGAAGTTATGTCTGGAATGCGACCATTTACGGTGAAGTTAGGGCAAAGTTATGTCGAAGGACATAAAGTCAAAGTTACGTCGAAGTTATGTCGAAGTTAGGACAAAGGACATAAAGTCAACATAAAAGTGGGTGTTCCAGGGGCGGACCGTGGGCGTAACGGGGGCGGCAACCAATTAAGGTTGGATTCCAGACCCTGGCAAGCACAGACACGCCCCCTCCAACACAAATGCTGACACAAATTTTAGGTCGACCAAAAGGGTTGACATAAATTCGAGTAGACCCATAGGAACCATTTTACCTTACCCAAGCCAGCCCTCTCCTGAAAAGTTCTAACACCCTACTCCTGAGTTATGTCAGAGTTATGTCGGAGTTGTGGCAGCAAGGTCTGGAAACCGACAGAGTTATGCCAAAGATAGGGAGCCTATCAGCACCCAGCCCCACCCAGCCTCTTTCCCACAAAAGCCCAGCCCCAGACCTCCAGTCTCTCTCTCTCTCTCTCTCTCTCTCTCTGAGCACATGGCGTGGGTTTCTGTCCCCCACAGCCACAAAGTGGGACTTTGTCGGTGGAGGGCAAAATTCACAAACACCCCACTTCTCTCTTCTCTTCTCCTCTCTGCCCCCCTCAAGGGCAGAGAGGGCTGTTCTGGCTGTGGCCAAACTGTTTACAGCTGTGCCTGGGCAGCTGCCTCCATGCTACCATTTGCTAACCCATGTCTTTCTCCCAGCCTCCCCCCCCCCACAGGCAACAACACCAGCAGGTAAGTGCAGATAAGAGCAGAGCAGGGTTCGTGCTGACGTGTGGTCTGACTTCTGCCTCTTTGCATATAGAAATATATGAGACATGCCTCTTTACCAATGTGCCCTCTCATGTCTGCCTGCTTAGCCTTCTCTGGAATGCCTCTTTACCAGTGTGTTGTCTGATAACTGCCTGCTTAGCCTGCTATGATATGCCTCTTTACCAATGTCTTGTCTGATAACTGCCTGCTTAGCCTGCTATGATATGCCTCTTTAACAATGTGTTGTCTGATAGCTGCCTGCTTTGCCTGCTATGATATATAGGATACATGCCTCTTTACCACTATTGTGTCTGATAGCTGCCTGTAGTCATGTGAGCATACAATGCCACAAGTGTGGAACTGTTAGCCTTATGTAGACACCAGCTGTCCCCCCCCCCTTTTCTCCACAGGGTCTACTGACAGGTCAGTATTGCTAGGTTTGCCATGGTTGTGACCCCCAAGTTGTGTTGTTGTCTCTCTCTGTGACCCTTTCCCCTTACAGAATCATGCTCTCCTTACACCCAGGTAAGCAGCTCAGACCATGCTATGTGTGTCACACCTTTCAGCTGTGTTTTATTTCTCTCCCTGCAGGCTTTTGCAACCGGCACACTGGCTTGACTTCAATGGCGACTGCTACCACACACCAGCTGACATGTAACTCCCCCTTGTTTTTTGTCTCCCCAGGAACGTCCACCACCACCTACCTTGCTGGGAGCACCCCTGGGCCCGCAGTCTGGTTGCCCCACGGTCGTCTGCCTCAATGCTGCCAGAGGTCAGGGAGCCAGCCCTGCAACCATCCTCAGCTGCCGGTGCTGCTGCTGCTGCTGCTCCACCTCCCTGGCTGTCCTACTTGCTGCCCCTCCCCTTTCTATGGAGCAGGCTGTGGTTCCACAGGGGAAGAGCCTGCATCTCCAGGTCCATGAGGCACGTGTGCTCCTGCTGCTGCTGCTTTCCGATTGGCTACTGTGACTACCCCTGGCAGCCTCACCTGGCCATCTCTGCTAACGTTCCAGAACAATAAAGATGCCCCTCAGGCAGAGTCCCCTTGACAAATATGTGCCCAGTGTTACACAAGCATTGGCCCCCAGCACTCAAGCCCCTGCATGAATCCTATCCAGGGACTGCCACGGCCTTCCCTGAGAGAACACAGCAGGGGGGCTGCCAGACCCCAATGGCACAGAGGGGAGGGGGGAGTTGGGGGGGCCTCTCAGGCAGGCAAACAGTGACAGCCAGGGCGTCCACCCATCACGAAGCCGCTTCCGCCCAAGGTCCGCCCGTAATGAAGGAGCCTCCGCCGAAGGTCCGCCCGTAATTAAGGCGCCTCCGCCCAAGGTCCGCCCGTAATGAAGGCGCCTCCGCCCAAAGTCCGTCTGCATAAGAGGCGCCTGTTTCTGCATCGCCTTCATCTGCAGAGCGACCCCTGTGTCCCTATTGGTCTCTGCAGACCCCTCTCTCGGAATCTCTCTCCCACCAGCCTTGTTGTCTTTCTGTCTGTCTGTCTCTGACCCACCCATGCCCCTCTCCAGCACCCACTGTCTGTCTGCCTGCCTGTGTGTCTGCCTCCCCTCCCACTCCCTGATGGTGGAAGCTGGCCACCCCCCACCCCGCCAGAGCGCCTACCGTGAGGCGCCGTCATCACCCCATCTGGGGGTGTGATGAGCTGCGTGAGCCCTTCCCGCTCACAGCAGACAAGCCCAAGGCATCTCTCGGTCTTGGCCAGGGCACAGAGCAGAAGGCACGCCGGGATGCCTTCTTTGTGGGCATTACCCCGGCCCTGGAGGCCCAGGGCTTCAGGCAGCGCACCTGCAAGTCATGTCAGAGGCAGTTCCAGACATCATGCGACCCCCCTTGTGTGTGACGTTCCCACCCCCCTCCTATCCTTCCCTCACCCGCTCCCCCCATGACTCCCACGTGCAGCCTCAACGTGGCATGGGGGTGGCATTGCCTTCTGCAGGAGGGGGGAGACGGCCACTCTCCCCTGCAGCAGGTGGCTGATGCACAGGGTGCCCTGTGGCGGCTGGCAAGGGGACCTCGCTCACCTGTCACCTGCCCTGCGCCCACCACATGACTGGCGCTTCCCCCATGCCTGCGGCTGGCCCCTTTGCGACTGGGCTGTGACAGACCCTGCGGTAGCTGCCATGGATGGACGCTTACACATGCAGACAGAGGTCTGCACATGCCCGAGCCAGACACCGAGCCTGGAGAGCCTGCCTGCCTGGGAGGTAAGTGTTGCCTGGATCCTGGGGTGGTGCTGGGCCACAGAAACTGCAGCCTGCCTAACTCAGGCATAACTCTGACATAACTCAGACATAACTTATGTCGAACTTATGCTGAACTTAGGCCACTCTTATGCCAGACTTGCGGAGGAGTTGGGTTGGAATGGGCTGTGAGTGACATTTATGGGACAGCAACCTTGGGTCTGCTGCCTTCTGTCTTCATTGGTTTGCATGTCAGACTCACGGTTCCTTTTAATGCTGCCTTGGCCTTTAACAAGGGGAAATTCTCAGTGGTGACTGCAACACTAGTGGGCAATATCCAGCAAAGTCAAGGCCTTTCCAACCTCACTGCTGTCAATGGGAGAGAGAGTGATGTGTGTGTGGTCAGCTTGGCTCTTTCCCAACAACAACACTATTCATTTGGCCCTTTTCTTACTCATCCAAAGCACAGATTGCAGCAGAAGAAACTGTTCAGCAGATGACGTGGTCCAACATGGCCATCCAGGAGCTGAATAGCAGCATTCTGGACAGTGACTGACATCATTATATAACCTGGCACAGGTCCTTAGGGATTCCCACACAAGGGGCAATGTTTTCCTTTGCATTTGCAGCAGATAGAGAGAGAACAGTCCGCAGATGGCAGAGTGCGGCGGGCGGGGGAAGGGTCCTCCCGCTCATGCCGCAGCCCGGGAAACAGCTCCCTGTGTTTGGGCTCTGCCAATCTGTTTCCCAGCCTCTGTTTCCCGGGCTGCAAGTGGGCGGGGGAGGGTCCTCCCGCCCGTGCTGCAGCCCGGTCACCTGCACTGCAGTCCAGTTTTCCCTCTTCCACAACACCAGAACCAAGGGACGTCCACTAAAATTGAGTTGTGGGAAAGTTAGAACAGACAAAAGAAAATATTTCTTCACCCAGCATGTAATTAATCTGTGGAACTCCTTGCCACAAGATATGGTGATGGCACCTGGCCTAGTTGCCTTTAAAAGGAGATTGGACAGATTTATGGAGGAAAAGTCAATCAACAGATTACAGGATACAGGTATCTTGTTGTGTTTTGTGCTCCCTGAGGGATCTGGTGGGCCACTGTGAGATACAGGAAGCTGGACTGGTTGCCCTTGGCCTGATCCAGCAGCATGTGCATTTGGAGGAAATATATCTTGTGTGCTGGGACCCTCTGTAGTGGCCAATGGCAAATCTCAATTGGTTTGTCAGGGAAGGACGAGACGGGGTGAAGGTGCAACCAAGAAACTTTTATTGTAGGGATAATTTAACTATCTTCAAGAAGGGGAAAGAGCTTGAACACACACACACACACACACACACACACACACACACACACACACACACACACACACACACACAAGACAAAGAATCGCACAAAGGAAGGAGGTTACTGTACCGGCCGCTGCAGGTAAGCCCTATGCTGATTGGGGCAGGGGCAGTGGGAGGGCGGATTTGGCATTGAGGGAGGGTGGCCATTGGCCGCCTGGGGTCTGGAGCGGGTGGGGATACCGGTATCCAATGTTCCAGATATGCTGGCGCAATCCCCCTCTGCCCCGGGGCAGCCTGGGAACTCGATAGGATACGGCGGCCGGCCCTTTAAGCCGGTCGCTGTATCCTACACAGGATTGTACTGCCCATTTCTATCCTGCCCTGTTCCCAGAGCCTGTAGAGGCTCTCTCTAGCATTAGTATCTCTAATGCTTGGACATGTGGGGGAGATCCGGAGAAACAACGTTCATCAAACCTTCTCCATTGGAGCTTCTTTTTAAAAGATCTCAGCTACACTCCACAGCATGCCAGCAAAATCCTAACCACGAAAATCCAGACCCAGCTCGAAACTGGCAGATGACCTCTGCCGGTTGCTTAGGGCAGAGCTTTGAGGAGGCTCAAGTTGGAAGCGGAAGGAGGAATTGCATTTCTAGCTCAAATAAAAATCCATCCAATATAGCACTCATTTTCCAACCGTGGTCAGCTGGGAAATCATTCTGAACAGGTGACAAGTGAGGCACGATAGCATAACTTAACCCTCCCATTGTTTCCCTTGGAGCTGGTATACCAATGAATCCTGTCTCTGACTAGTGTTTTTCTGATCTAGGAGGTTTGGCTCATTCGGGAGAGCTGCAGCCTCACATGCCTGAAGATCAAGGCCAAGGACGACAGTTCGAGACTCCATTGCCGCTGACAATGCTGCAAAAAGCCCTCTGTGTGTGAGAGAGGAAGCTGCAGCTGGCACTCTGTGAGGGGGAGTTGCCTGTCAGTCAACGCATATGATGGGAATGCCAGAGAGAAGCCAGACTGTGAGAGGAAACACCTGGAAAGAAGTGTCCGTTGAAAGACTAGGACATTTATTGTATTGTAAAAACCGTTTGGTTTGGAATTGCCTGCCTATTGTAGATGGTTGCCTTGAATTAAAGTCAAAGGAGAAATCCAATAACAAGAAAGGTGGTATATAAATACTGGAATTTTTATTATTATTTTATTATTAGTCATGATCGACTGAGACCTGACCTGTATCAGTGATGCAACTTGAAAGTTCCAAAATGGTGGAACAGCTATCCATAATGTTCTCCACTTTATTGATCTTGATAAACCGTCCTATCTTCAGGATATCATGCTTCTCTGATTTGTAATAGTGTGAGGGAAAACAGGGCAAGATCCATTAATTATACAGTGGTAGCATATTGTACACTGCACAAAAAGCCATTTGTACTGTACACTAATTTATGTGCTACAATTGGTATGTCCTTATTATCAGTAAGGTCCCTTGAGATGTCTAGTATTGATGGAATACAGGAGAGTTTTGCATTCTCAAACAACATGCATTCTCATGTTCTCAAATTCACAAGCAAAGTCTGTGAACTGGGCAATCCAACAAGTAGTGCCTCATATCTATAGACTGAAGATGCTCTGAGAAGGCAGGCTGTTTGAAGCCCTCTTGACAGTGAGGGCTATTAGGGCTGATACTCATTACAATGCATTGGGAAGGAACAGGACATTGCACGTGTCTACTCCAGTTGAGGCAGCACAAAATGTTTACACCTGTTTTTCAACCTCCTCATGGCTCCCTTTACCTCTTTGTTCCTCAGAGTGTAGACCAGAGGATTCAGGGCAGGGGTGACCACTGTATAGAAAACAGAGGACATTTTTCCCATCTGGGAATTAGAGGAGGGGTTTATATCCACAAAAAAAATAGGCCCATAGAAAAGGAAGACAACCGTCAGGTGGGATCCACAGGTGGAGAGACCCTTCCTGCCACCCTTCCCAAAACGACCACAGAGGGTGGCCAGGATGGTGGCATAGGAAATCAGCAAGGTCAGAAAGGAGGGTATAATCATTAAGTTGTTATTGAAAAGGAAGAGTATCTCAAGAACATAGATGTCTGAACAGGCCAGCGTTTTTACCTGTGAGATGTCACAAAAGAAACTGTCCAGCACATTTGGTCCACAGAGTGGTAGCTGAACTGTGATCACTGTCTGGAAAATGGCATGAATGAGGCTCCCTGTCCAGCAAAGTATGAGGAGGCTGCAGCAGCGGGACCGGTCCATGATGGTTGTGTACCTCAGTGGGTGGCAGATGGCCACATAGCGATCATAGGCCATGACAGAGAGGAGGATCATTTCTGCACCTCCAGAGAAGTGGAAGGCAAGGATCTGGGCCATGCAGCCTCCAAAAGAGATGGTACCGCCACTGTTCAGCAGATCGGTCAGTAGTTTGGGGGCAGCCATTGAAGCCAAAGATACATCAAGGAGGGACAGATTGGCGAGGAAGAAATACATGGGACAGCGAAAGAGTTTGGGCTCAGACCGCACAGTCACCATGATGAGCAAGTTGCCCAGAAGGACGGTAGTGTAGCAGGTCAGGACCAGAGTGAAAAGGACCAGTTTGACAGTGCGGGAGGAGATGTCCCGGAAGACAAACTCTGTAACGGTTGAACCATTCATCTTGCTAGCTTGTTCTAGTAGGAGAAGAAAAAAAAAGGGATACTGTCAACCCTCTGGTAACCCTCCAGACCCTGACCATTTCATCTGCCACATCTTATTCCCCTCCTGGAACACTTAATAAAATAAGAAGTTCTTGCTCCAGTCTTTTGAGATTAAACTCCAGACTCCTGTCTCATGTTACTACACAAACCAATACTCAGGACTCCATGCTCTCTCTCTCTCTGAATAATCTGTTTGTAAAAAGCTGTGCAAAGCAGGGAGATTAATGGCAGCCTGCTGATCTCCTCTTTACCTATGATCTTGCTTTCCTGTATTTCAATAAAGTGACCCTTTCCTCCATATCAAGTCTTGTGTGTTTTGTGGGGCATACTCGGGTAAATGGCGATTTCCAATTGGGGGGAGGAGTTTGCTTTGGCTAGACTGGAGGTGTCTGGAAGAGTCAGTGCAGTGTGTAGCGGCCATTCCCTCTTCCTGCTGGAGAGCAGGATTGAGCTGGGGCTACTGAGATTTCACCAGGCATCCCATGCTCATCATCAGCAAGAGCAACTATGTGGGGCTTGGACCACAGTAACTGGGTTCCAGAGCAAGTCAGGAGTAGCCAGAGTGTTGTGCAGAGATTGGGGAGACCCAGGTTCAAACCCTTATTCAGTAGTGGTCGTCACTAGGTGACCTTGGTCAGTCACTCTGTCTCAGTCCAACCTGTCACAAAGGACAATCTGTCCTTTGTCGCAAAGGACTGTTGTGAGAGAGAAAAAAGGAGAGCTAAAGAGCTGGTGAAAGATCGGGCTATAAGTCATGTTAACGTTCCTATTCCTGTTATTCAACCAGAAAATGAAAATGTTTAATTTCTCCCACTGGTTTATTAACAGACTAATTCATTTTATAAATCATAGCTATATTTATATATGCCCTCCAGAGTATTTCTGAACTAGATAACATACAGGGTTCTCTGTCCAACTAAATTCAGTTTCCTTATTAATAATCTAATTCTCTTGTTCTTTTTTATACTCATAGCCCCCCAATAATTTTCCTTTATTTAATTTGTACCCTGAATTTATAGCACAGCTTCATGAAAGCTACTTAAAAATGGTTAAAACTAAGCGGTGGCAAAATAGGAAGAAATATTGATGATTGGAAAAAAGTACTGTATAGACTTTCACAAAAGTGAAAAAAATAGGTTCCAAGCTAGAAGGTCTCAAAATTTCTATGGTTAAACCAAAACAAGAGGTAGGAGATTATAGTCCTCTGAGTATTTGGGAGAGTTTCTAGAATAAGGAACACTGATTTTCCCTGAAAGTGAGTTTACAGTAAATCTGTTCTGTTGTGATTCTATTTACAAACCATTCTATTGTTCAATTGTAAATTGTAATTAGAAATAAAATTGATACCTGCTGTATATTTGTATCATGGAAGTGTCAAGCTGCCCGAGTGGACTGTTATCATATATGGTAGAATTCCCCTTTTGCTCAGATTCTCACTCTTGTTGCAATTCACACTGAAAAGAGACCTGGAGAGTCCTGGACCTGCTCTGATCACAGCAATCAGCTCTTCATTGCAAGGCAACCCTGCATCCTCCAAAGTTTGTGATTTTTAAGAATACTCAGAATAAAGGATGGAAAAAGGAGATGGAAGGAATCCAGGTAAGCAAAAGGCTGGAGATGGAAGTGGAAGATGGTGTAGTCCAGGATGATGCTGTAATGAAAGGGAGAGAACTGGAACGTAAAAATATGTTTCTCCATGCAACTATGCAAATGAAGAATTAAAGTGAGAATAGTTATTCACCTCTCCCCAGATTGCTTTTACCTCATCTGGAATTTAAGAGGACACAATTCTTCAAGTTTCCCTTGAAATAATCCTCATGGAACTTGAGGTCCTCGGATTTCACCCTCTGTATTCAAAGCCTGTTGTCATTTTCCAAAGTCGACAAAGACGTCAGCATCCTGGACAGTGCCGACTGCTGTTCAGTCCCAAATGGGTTAATTAGAAATGAAAATGATTTGGAAGTTCTTGTAAATAGCAGAACTTTAGAGAGCTCAGAACTTTAGAGGGCTTCTGTGCTTTCCCAGGATCTTTTTCCCCTGGTAAAGAGGTCCTACATTCATTCAAGTTGATGCAGTTCATTCACTTAATGTGAATCCCACCCATCCTCAGTGTGGCAAATATTATTTCCTTCCCTTTTTATCTTTACAACAGTCCAGTGAGGCTGAGAGATGGCAACCAGCCCTAAATCACCCAAGTGTGCAATAAAAAGCACAATCCTATGCATGTCTCCTCAAAAGTAATTTCCCATCAAGTTCAATGGGGCATACTCCAAGGTACGTTTTGCACCCTAACCAGCCCAATACTATGACGGACCGGTGCGGATAGCACTGGGCCAAAGCTTTGCCATAGCCTCACCTAAGCAAGCAAGGAAGGAGAAAGCGGAGTGCTGGGGGATGGCTAGCCACCTGGGGGTGGGGTTACAGGGAGGCGGGGCGAAACAGGCTTACCTGGCTGCACAGAGCCACGGCCTCATTCCAACTTCCTGTGAGCAGCTGACCAGATCTGAACTGATCCATGCTTCATCAAGGTTTTGGGTAATGTGCATGGGGCAGTGGGGTTTGGGGTCCCTGGGCTGAATTTTACGCCAAGCTGCTCACCTGATGGGGGATGGAATCCCCTTGTGTCTTGGATGCTGCAGGGAGGGTCGGGACCCTCCCCCCCTTTGTCTTGAATCCGTTGAATGCAGTTGTTGACTGCTCCAATGCGAGTTAAGGGGGAGCGCTGGAATTATATTTAACCTGTCTCAAGGTTGGGGTCCCTTGCGGCTGGATTTAATGCATGTGCTCCTTTTGGAGCCTGCGGACAGGGTTATTTGAGCCCTCCTGGCCCCGTTTTTTGTCATTAAAAAAAAAAATCATCAGCTGCTGATAGCCGCTCCAACAGCTATGGATTTAAATTTAGCGCCAGGCAACGCGCGCAGGAACGCAGCGCTGGATAAGGGGGAATGAATCAAAGGGTTCTCAAGGGAGTCTGCTTCTCTAATTAGGTGCTTCATGCAGTGGACTCTTTCTGTTTAACTGTGTATAGTTGGGCTCGCTGCAGTGCCATTATCGCCCGTTTCGACCCCAACAAGATGGCTGCTCCCGCGTATCTTCCTTGCTTGTTTGTTCCCTCCTAAGATGGCGGCGCCCTTAGCGGCTGCGTGGGGCTATCCAAGATGGCGGCGCCCTGCTTGCCGCATGGGGGGAGATCGATCGCCTTATTAATGCTGGCCCAGGCAACTGCGGGTTGCGGGCAGCTAAACGATCGCTCCTGATTGGCTGTCCTTTTGTTCCAAGCGCTCGCCAGCTGGGCAGTTGCGCGAAGCCCATCTGCTTCCACGTGCCTCCCCTTTTGCGTTGGAGGCCCCGTTCCTAGGCAACCCTATATAGTGCTGCTCCGGCGATCGCGCTGTGGGGCTAAGCGAGCGCAGCGTCTTTATTTCACCTGGCATCAGCTGATCTGGCCGGCTCCAGAGCATGCTGTCGGCTGCGCCGGTTTGGGGCGTGCAGGCTCCATCGGCTCTGAGGCGCTCCGAGCGCTCTGCTGGCGGCGAGGGCTGCCTACGGGCGGCCCTTGTGGTAGATGCCTGGTGCTGGCTGGTCACTCACACAGCTGCTTTCGGGCGGCAGCTTCGAGCTTCCAGTTTGTGTGCTTGCGGCTTCAAGACTGAGCGAGATCAAAGGGTTTAAGTGGCACACAGCAGCGGGGTGGCTAGCGCGCAGTGCAGGTCAAACGGAGAACTGTTAAATGGGGGTAATGGATGGGGAATATTGGCATGGGACAATCAAGTCATCATGCTTGAGTCCATTCGATGAATCGGGTATTGATCAAGGGCTTAGGAACGGGCAGAAAAGGCTGAATTTATTGCAATTTGGACCCATACTCAATTCAGGGATTAATTATAGCTTCAGTGGAGTGCTCCAAATTATCGAATTACCAAATGAATTTTACATATAAATCAATGAGTGCACTTACATGAATCAGGTTTATTAATCAAGGAAAGACTGAATTAATTGGGTTATGCATTAAGGAATGAATTATATATCTATATCAATGAATTATGCGCTGGGAATCATATCGCTATAAAATAAATAAATAAATAAATAAATAAATAAATAAAAAACAACGAACAAAATGCATTTATTATATGAATTAATGAATGAAATCTGAATTACTGTATGAATTATATATTTAAAGCAATGAATCCCTCAATGGAGTCCCTTTAATGAATCATGTATATTAATCAATGAATTAATAAATTAATTAGACAATGAATTGCTGAACTAATTATATATATTAGTCAATGAATGGAAGTGTGAATACTTGATACACAGCTGCATTAGTATAGGGCACCGATCTGCAGCAGGAGGGGCACGCAGAAGAGTGCTTTAACCCAGTTTCTCTGCAGGACGGGCCATGCGGTGGCTATGGGGTGAAGTCTCCACGCCTGTACCCCTCAAGGAAACGAGACTAATTGGTCACGTCTTATCTTGTTCTCTTGCAGGTTTCTTTCTTTCTTTTCTTGTCTTTGCTTTATTACTGACAGGTCACCATGCCCAAGCATCAGCAAAAGGCGGGCGGTAGAGCAAAAAAGAGAATTCAGCGGGAGCCTTCCCTGTTTCGTCAGATGGCGAGGACCTGCAGATAGGGTACGTAATGGAGGCCATTCAGAAGTTCGAGACCTGGCGGAAGGCGAGGATGGCCAAGAGAAGGGGTACGGCTCCTGCGGGTAAGAAAGCACGCCACCCCCCGGCTCAAGGGGACCAACTGGCTTCGGGGGGTGGGGCCCCAAGGCCTGGCGGGACGGCAGCGACTGCCAACCAGACAGACGCGTCTAACACGGCCGGGACTTCAGCAGGCAGCAGAGAGACCACGAACGGTGAGTGTGCGCAAGGGGATGGGGGCGACACTGGTCCAAACTCATCACCAGCAGCCTCCGCGGTTAGGAGAGCCTGCGAGTGTGGCCATTCACCGACAGGGCCCCTGGCGAGACACAAGGCCACCCCAGCTAGCCAGGAGCTCCAGGCTCGGGGGCCTCTAGCAGCCGAAGCCCCGCCGGCCAGCACACCATACATGGTGGGGAACATACCAGGGGGCACCCCCGCCCCACCGCCGCTCCTGACGCCCCATCCGCTGCTTCCCAAGGTGCTTCCAAACGGAAAAACCGCCAACTGGGTGAACATCTGGCCCAGGCGGTCAAGGAGCGGATATGGCGTGGGGAGTACGTAGACATATTTACCTTGCTGCAGAAGGAGCCAGAGGCTCCGGAAAGGCTGGGTGAACCAGCGCGTGACCCTGAATTGGTGCGCAGGCGGAAGATCAACCGCAACTGGGATAATTGGGTCGCGGGGTTCGTAATATACTGCGGAGTAATGCGGCAAGGGGCCCCTCACAGGATGGAGGCCCTCCTGAAATATTTCGACCTCATCGTGAAGGCCCATAGGGGCTTTTCAGGGGCTGATTGGCTTTTGTATGATGAGAGATTTCATACGGCAGCAGCGAATGACCCTGATCTCAGTTGGAAGAAATCCGACAGGGAGCTATGGGAGCATCTTGTGGCACCTTTCGCATACCCTAGCGAGGATCGCTCCGACAGTGGACACATCATATGTCGCAGTCCCTCAGTTGACGCCCGCCTCCACACCACTGGGCGCTCTCAGGCCTATGGGAGGTGGGGTCAACCCCCGGGGGTGTGCTATGAACTCAATTCCGGGGGTAACTGCAACAGAACCGACTGTATTTACCAGCATGTATGCGGTGCATGTGGCGGCGGGCACCCCTCCAGCTCTTGCAGCAATGCCAGGCTGAACAAAAGGGGCGGGGGTTGATTTACCAGCGAGAAAAAGGGGGCAGCACCCCCCGGGGATGGTCAGGCAGCCCAAGGGCACAAGTTCGGTTAAGAGGGACCACTCGGCCGGGCTGCCAGTTGACTACCCGGACTGGTTGGCCGCCATGTACCTCACGGGCTGGGGTACATCGGGTTTAGAATTCCCTTCCCTCTTCCATCATCAGCTGCTTGGGCGGACGCATTCAATACCTTTCTTTTTCTGAGGGCTTACTCCGCGAATATCGATCCCGGACCACTTCTGTTTGGTGGGTGCGTACGCTGCTTTGACCGGGCTGTGCGGAGGAGGAGAAATTGGAGGCGAGCCTGAGCACCTGCCATGAAGTTGGATGCCCTTCTGTTTGCGGCGTATGGGCGGTACATCCGCAAGTGAGGTGGGGGGAGGGCTCCCTCGGAGGGTTTAGAGGGGCCTCTTAATGTCGCAGATCCCTGTTGTTGGCACACACACACCCCCGCCTTATCATGTTATGTGCTTCGAGGACGGCAGTGGCGAGCTCCCTGCGCCGAGACCTAGGGCCCTCCCCCTTTGGTCACGGTTTGGATGTCCTCAACCCTGATCTCTGCCGGGAGGACGGCAAGGGAGCGGTCCTTGCGCTGTTGCGTACAGCTTGGTGTCCTCCACCTTTCACGGACGGCAGAGACAGGCCCCCAGCATCGGAGGACGGCAAGGGAGTGCTCCTTGCACTGTTGCGTACAGCTTGGTGTCCTCCAACTTTCCCCTTGCAGGGTTAGCAGTGACAGGCCCCCAGCGACGGACACCCAGCATGGTGTCCCTCAACCCTCTCACTTTATTTCTCGCACTACCCTTTCTGCCTTTTAACTTTTAGGGTTGACGGGGCCCACTTGTAAGAGGAAGGTAACGATAGGCGCGGCGAGACCAGCAGCGTGGCCTGGGAGGCCTTCTGTTCCCTGATGGGCGGGGAGGCGACAAGCGCTAGGCTGTCGCCCCCTTGTGGCAGGTTAGAATGGGCACGAAGGCCCCCAGTAAGTATGTTTAGGTGCACCCCAGGGCAGCAAAGGCAGGAATGCCCCAAGTAACACCCCACAGCCGCCATCCGGCGCTGTGACCGATGCGGGGAAGGCCTTGCCCAAACCTGGCAGCCAGCACTAGACGCTAACCAGCTCTGTGCTGGCCTAAGGGATCTTGCTGTCCTGGCCCCTGCAAGGGGCTGACGGTAGTGGCCGGCTATCATGCCGGCCTTGAGTCTGGGTAACACCGGCTGGCCTTCAAGCCTGCATGAGATTAGCTTTAACCTTGCCTTGATTCCTGCTGGTCTCTTAAGCTTTCTCTTCCTGTCAATTACTTTAATAAAAGTAGCCCTTTCACCCATATATCTGACTTGCGTGTTTAATGGTGAGTGCGTCGGCAATGACGGACCGGTGCGGATAGCGCTGGGCCAAAGCTTTGCCACAGCCTCACCTAAGCAAGCAAGGAAGGAGAAAGCGGAGTGCTGGGGGATGGCTAGCCACCTGGGGGTGGGGTTACAGGGAGGCGGGGCGAAACAGGCTTACCTGGCTGCACGGAGCCCCGGCCTCATTCCAACTTCCTGTGAGCAGCTGACACCCTCCCACCCACTCCCTTAAGCAGTCCAGGCTCCGCCGGTCACCCCCTTTGGGGGGGCCAGGTAGGAATTTTTTCTGCTCACCTGATTGGCTTTGGCTGGGCAGTTTTTCGCCTACCTCGGACTGTGCACGGGTTTGGGATCCAGTGGCCTCTTCCTTTTCTGTTTATGATTCCTTTCAGTATCACCCGGTCACTTCGTGTGGCAGGTTAGAACGGGCACGAAGGCCCCCAGTAAGTATGTTTAGGTGCACCCCAGGGCAGCAAAGGCAGGAATGCCCCAAGTAACACCCCACAGCCGCCACCCGGCGCTGTGACCGATGCGGGGCAGGCCTTGCCCAAACCTGGCAGCCAGCACTAGCCGCTAACCAGCTCTGTGCTGGCCTAAGGGATCTTGCTGTCCTGGCCCCTACAAGGGGCTGACGGTAGTGGCCTGCTATCATGCCGGCCTTGAGTCTGGGTAACACCGGCTGGCCTTCAAGCCTGCATGAGATTAGCTTTAACCTTGCCTTGATTCCTGCTGGTCTCTTAAGCTTTCTCTTCCTGTCAATTACTTTAATAAAAGTGGCCCTTTCACCCATATATCTGACTTGTGTGTTTAATGGTGAGTGCGTCGGCAATGGGAATGCTGCATCGCTGGAAATCATGTTCCGATGGTGCAGTGTGCATTATGGTGGTCACAAAATGCGACCTGCCATTCTGCGTAGCTGAGTCACCTCTGGAAGCGGCAAGGAGTTGCAGCCAAGTGCCAATGGCCAGCTCTGAACGGTGACGGACACCTGTCACCAGTCACCCCAGTTAGGATCGCAGGAGGGAGACAGGGAGGTGGTGGAATGGGGCAGCGGGTAGGATGAATGGGGAGACAATAGGGGTAGGGAGGAAGGTGGATCAGAACCGGGAAGGGGGTGGGTTTGATGGCAGCAGTGTCCACCAAATGCTAACCCCCTTCCTGGGCCCGACCCGCCTTCGAGGGTCCACGCAGACTTGTGCCTGCAATATCGTTGTCCGAATTGACCCATCAGACTGGCAGGGGCTTACCCCAGGGGAAGGGGACAAATGTTTCCTT
This sequence comes from Plestiodon gilberti rubricaudatus, assembly GCA_026170595.1. Lineage (NCBI taxonomy): Eukaryota > Metazoa > Chordata > Lepidosauria > Squamata > Scincidae > Plestiodon > Plestiodon gilberti. The sequence goes on along the minus strand of JANXHW010000006.1, from coordinate 9,166,226 downwards.
TCCCTAAGGAGGCCTCTGGAGGTTAAAACTCCCTCATGGGATACAGTGGTTGCCATGTTGGTACCACTGCATTGTCGTGTGGAGATTTAGGTATGATTAGGCTGTAAATTGACTCCTGCAATAACTGTACCTGTATGACTGTTTTCGCATGCATTCAAAGCACAGGTTGAAGGACAAGAAATTGCACTGAGGGTGTGCTGTTCTCCAATTACACACATATTGTTGTCAAGGCTGGTCATTCCATGAGGCTAATTGAAGTGGTTGCCTCCTGCAGCAGACTGGTTTTGTGAGCCCATTTCTCTCCACATACTTCCGTGCTCCCCCTTTTCCTTCCACAGTCTGGATTGAATGGAAAGAGGAGAATAAAGAGGAAGTGGAAATGTGGGGGGGGGAGGGAAGTGTTGAGCTAGAACATTGGAGAGTGGGAAGAGCAGAGTGGTAAACTGTGCCCCCCCCCCAGCACTACACAAGGCAGCTGAGCCACAAAAATCCAGACCCAGCTTGTAACTTGCAGTTTACTTGCCCAGGTATCCCCCTTGCACAATAAGTACACGTGACACAGGTTTGGAGAAAATGAAGGGCCAGGTTTACTGATGATTGTCCAGTACAGGAATAGGTTGAATGTTGTGGGTTCTGCCTAAATGCTCTGCACCCCTTGTGTGGGCAGCACCTAATCTGGAGGAGGCAGTTATCTGTCCTGAAGTCCTCCTTCTGGCACAGCCACCCTGGCTTAGAATCTAAGCTCACTTTAGCTTCCTCACAGCCAACCCCTGAAAAAGAGGGTCAAGGAAGCTGAATTGTCCAGCTAGCCCTGCACCAGAGGGTCACTAAGGCTGGCCTTGCAATTCAAGCCTGGGGGTCTACCAGCCTGTGTCCCAGCACCAGCAGGCCTCCTGAAACCAGTTCCAGTTGTCCCTCGTGACTCTTGCTTGCCTTAGGACAGACACTTTGATATCCCAATCCTTCCTCCCTGCCTGCACTATCCTGCCAGGCACAGCCTACCTAGATCTGCCTGCTAGTCCCACAGTCTGGGGGAGTAGGCAAAAGAAACAAAACCCCACACTGGGCCGATATAGGGCATGGCAAAAAAAAAATCCCGACCAAGCTTTTCTCATGGCCCACCTAGCTCCTCCCTCTAGTCCCACAGTCTGTGGTAGGCAAAACAAACAAACAAAACAACCCACACTCACTGGTTCAATGTGAAGTGTGGCAAAAAAATCCTACCCAGTTACCAAGGGGGTGACCAGCCAAGCATTAGACTGAGCTAAGGGGTGGGCAGGCGGGCTTCATGCTCGGACGTAGAGTGGGGTCTGCCCTCGATCCATCTGCCTGTAGCTCCAAGCAGCCATCGCTGACCTGACTAATCCCTGACTGGCCTCCCAACACGTGTGCAGGGGGGAAGCCGGGACAGTTAGCACCGCCCACATACTGTACTCATGAGGGTGGAGGAACATTCTGGCAGTTGCGCAGGGTAGAGCTTTGATGAGGCTCCAGTTGGATAATGGAAGGAGGACATGCCTTACTAGATAGACCTAGTCCAGGACTAATTTTCCAACTGTGGTTTGCTGGAAAATCTTTCCTGACAGCTGACAAGTGAGGAATTATAGCATAACAACCATTCTCCCATTGTTTTCCTCGTAGCTGGTATTCTGAGGAATCCTGAATTGGAATAGTGTTCCTTCTGTCCTAGTGATGATAGATGGTAGACCTGAAATGCATGATGCAGCTGTGGAGTTATACTTATTACAAATATTTATAGACTGCTTTCCAGCAAAAAAAAGAATCTCGCAAAATGGTTTAAAGAGTAAAATAAATGAATAATTGTTCCCCTATGCCAAAATGGCTCACAATCTAAAAAGAATCAGAAGAAACACCAGGAAACGGCCACTAGAAGAGACACTGTGCTGGGGTGAACAGGGATAGTTGGTCTCCCCTGCTCAATATTACACATGCACCAGCTTAAAAGGTGCTTCTATGCCCAGCTATTGTGCAGCTATCCATAATGTTCTGTTTTTAGGATCTTGGTATTCCATTCTATATCCCAGAGTTCCTAGATTTGTAACAGTGTGAGGAATGTATGGCAAGATTCACAAAGTCTGTGAACTGGACAATCGAAGGAATGTCACATATGTGTAGATTCAAGATGCACTGAGAAAGCAGGCTATTGGAAGGCCTTTAGAGAGTGAACATTATAAATTATATACAAAACAATTGATCTGGCAGGAAAAGGAATTCCATACATTTACTCCCACTGAGGCAACAGGAAACGTTTACATTTGTTTTTCAACTTCCCCATGGCTCCCTTCATCTCTTTGTTCCTCAGAGTGTAGATGAGGGGATTGAGGGCTGGGGTGACCACCATGTAGAACACGGCAGCCATTTTGTCCACCTGGTTCCTGGAGGAGGGCTTCATATACACAAAAGCAATGGGCCCATAGAAGAGGAAGACAACCATCAGATGGGCGCCGCAGGTGGACAGAGCCTTACTACCTCCCTTCCCAAAACGGTTACACATGGTTACCAAGATGGTGACATATGAAACCAGCAAGGTCAGAAAGCAGGGTATAATGATCACGCTGTCACTAAAAACCAAAAGCATTTCACTAATATAGATGTCTGAACAGGCCAGCTTCATTACCTGTGTGATGTCACAGAAGAAATTGTCCAGCACATTCGGGCCACAGAATGGTAGCTGGGCTGTGACCACTGTCTGGAAAATACTGTGAATGATTGCTCCTATCCAGCAAAGTATGAGGAGACTGAGGCAGCGCTGCCGGTCCATGATGGTTGCGTACCTCAGTGGGTGGCAGATGGCCACATAACGGTCATAGGCCATGATGTTGAGGAGGAACATTTCTACACCTGCAAAAAGGTGAAAGGAAAGTATCTGGGCCATGCAGCCTCCATAAGAAATTGTACGGCTGCTGTTCAGGAGGTCAGTCAGTAGTTTTGGGGCAGCCACTGAGCCCAAAGATATGTCGAGGAAGGACAGATTAGCAAGGAACAAATACATGGGGCATTGAAAGAGCTTGGGCTCCGACCGCACAGTCACCATGATGAGCAAGTTCCCCACAAGGACGGTTGTGTAGCAGGTCAAGACCAGAGTGAAAAGGAAGAGCTGGGTAGTGTGGGAACCAGAGAAGTCCAGGAAGACAAATTCTGTGACAGTGGACCCATTCATCTTGATGGCTGGTTCTAGAGGGGGAAAATGGGATAATCTTTACCCTCCTGGCCTTGCTCGCCTCACCTAATACACTATGTTCTTCATCTGGAACTATGGTGAATAGAATCCACAAGTTTTTGCTTTTATTTTTCTCCTGTCTCATGGTACTGCATATAATTATGTCAACCAAATACAGATGGGCCCCCATATCCACGGATTCGCTATCCACGGTTTCAGTTATCCACGGATCACGGGGACCCCCCCCCAGACTTTTACTTTTTTCCCAGTAAGCTTCATTTCTTCCTTAAACAAACTGGAGAAGCAGCCTCTGGCTGCTTATTGCAGGCAAGAAGAACAAGACTAAGTCCTAGAGAGGCTCTGCAAGGTTAACAGAAACCTTGCAGAGCCTCTCTAGGACTTAGTCTCGTTCTACTTGCCTGCAATGGAGGCTGCTTCTTTGATTGTTTTAAGGAAAAAACAAAGGTTGCTGAAAGAAAAATATGAGCTGGGGGGCACACGCCTGCCTGCAGGGGAGGCAGGGCAGGGGGCCCTCAGGAAACCATGGAGGGGGTGTTCGCTCCTATCCACGGTTTCAAGTATCCACAGATGGGCCTGGAACGTATCCCCAGAGGATATGGGGGGAGTACTGTATTCAGGTCTCTCTGCACTCTTTCTGAAGAATCTCTACGTAAAAGGCTGTGTGAAACAGGCAGATTTATGGAGTTTACGTCCTTTTGGCTGATATACATTTGGGAGAGTTTGCTTTGGCTAGTGGCACAATCCTGCGTTAGTTTAGAGTGGCGGAGTGCGCTCTCCGCAGCTCAAAACCATCACAAACATGCCATAAAGCACATTTTGGATGACTCATGAGTAAGGGTTGCTGACGCAGAGGCCAGTAGCCCTCACTCCGCCGTCCTCCAGATCCTGCGGCCACTGGTAAAGGTAAGTCCTGTACCAGTCAGTGCAGGGGCTGGGGGAAGACAGGCAGGGGCACTCTGGGGGGGGGTGGCCATTGGCTGGTCTGGGCTGGAAGAGGGCGGGAATATCGGCACTGCGCTCCACCGATATCCTCTGCCTGTTCCCAGCCCCGTTCAGACTTACTCCGCCATCTTGGATGTGTGCCAGATTCAGAGCTGGTGTACATCCGAGAAGACTCACAGGTCCCAGGCAGCCCTACACTCGGGGAAGGGAATGAACATCCCCTTCTCTCGAGGTGTTCCCGGGCTGCACTGCCGCAGCCCAGGAACGGGCTTAGGATTTATTTATTTATTTATTTTAAAAATTTATATCCCGCCTTATCCTATGCCGAGGCAAATGCCCAAGGCGGCTTTAGGCCAGCCATGTACCCTTAACCACAGGGTTGGGCTGCCCATGTAAGAAATTTGGGAGAGTCACTGTGGGATGTAGCAGCCATTCTCTCTTCCTGCTGGACACTAGGACTGAGATGGCTCGTCCAATTTCACTAGACATTGTAAGCATATCCTCAGGACCTTGAGGACCAGAGACCATTGTAGTGCTCATTTTTTAAAAATAAAGCTCAGATTTTCTGAGCTTATTCCGATTTCTGTGCCCATGACAAGTTTATGTGCCTGTGAGAAATAATGACACAATGTTGTCATAAGCTAGCTAATGTCTGCAACAATAACTGGCATAGCATTGACAGGTGAGGACAGTTCAGTGGTAGAGCAGAGGACTTGCATGGAGAAGTTCCAAAGTTCCACTTCTACCAGTGCAATTAAAAAGACCTCAAGGCTGGGCGGTTCTAGGCTACAGAGCCATCGTGATGGAGTAGCCAGAGTGTTGTGCAGAGATTCGGGAGACCTGGGTTCAAACCCTAAGACAGCCATGGAGATCACTGGGTGACCTTGGCCAGACTCAGCCTCTCAATCCAGCCTACTTCAAAGGACTGTTGTGAAGACAAAAGTAGTTACAACGTGTGTTGCCTGAGCTCCTTGGAGAAAGAATGAGTTATGAATGACATGATATGGTACATACCACTGTTCTGATCTGGACATTTGTTCCACAAAGATTTCCACCTCTTCTCATTACTGGAGTTCTGAAGGTAAATAAAAATATGGATTGAGACAGTGTCCACTGTAGAAACTATTTAAACCAGAGAATGTCCATCCTTTGTAACCTTTTTTTTTTTAAAAAAATTCAGCCTATGAGAGTCTGACCCTTTTCAATAATATCCTGTTCAATATGGGAAGCAATTATTTGCCTTCCATACAATATTAATTTTATTCTCTGACCCAGTAGACCCTTCGCTTTCTGTCATCACACAGAACTGGAAGACTGAATCTGAGGGTGTGTGTGTGTGTGTGTGTGTGTGTGTGTGTGTGTGTGTGTGTGTGTGTGTGTGTGTGTGTGTGTGAAGATACGTTTCATTAAAAGACTTTGCTAACGTTTATTTTTGGAATACTGAATTGTGATTGGTAAATGCTAAAGTCATAATAACATTTTACTGCTGTTATTCCACCAGAAAATGAAATATTGTAATAAATGTTTCTCTCTGGTTTATTAATAAACTGGATTTGTTGTATTAAAGTTCATGGTTATATTTATATAGATCCTCCAGTTTATTTTTTTAACTTTATACCTAGCTATCGTGCAGAGTTCTCTGTCCAACTTCAGTTTCTTTCTTAATAAACTGAATAGCTTCTCCATAACTATCATACACCCCCAAAAAGAATTTTGCTTTGGTACCCTGCAGTTTAGAGGATAGCCCCACGACAGTGTGTGAAAAAATGGTTAATAGATAGGACTGACAAAGTAGGAAGAAATAATGATGGCTGGGACTTTTACAAATGTACAAATCATTGTTAATATATATGCCTCAGAACTAGAGCAGTTTAAAGATTTTACAGTTAAAAAGGGACAAGAGATAGGAGATTGTATTCCCCTGAATATTTGGGAGTGCTTATTATGGAATAAGGATCATAGATAATCTATAAATATGAATTTATAAGAAATCTGTTCTATGGTTATATGAGATATAACTATAACCTCAGTCATTAGTAAAAACAAGTTAAGCTTGCTATGTCTCTGGATGTTGGAAATGATAAGCTGCCCGAAGGAACATGGGATTATTTTGCAATGGCACCGCCAACAGCCTATGTACATGGGAGAGAGCAGAGACAAAGCAGAATAACCTCATGTTTAAATGGTGACTCTGTTTAAATGGTGACAAGTCACACTTACTTGAAGTCACACTTTGTTACATTAGTTTTTCAACATTGCCATGAAGAATTGATGCTTTATTAAGACAGTTGCGTATCAGAATCTTTTGGAGTTATGCTGACTGACACAATAACATTGTAAATATGCACTGACATTAGAAATAAAAAAGAAAATAAACTTATCTACAGCTGAAAAAGGTTTTTTTTTTCTAAAAAAAAATTGACCTGTACTTCAGTTGCTATGGCTTTTAGCTATTCATGGTCTAGCACAGAGATTCTCAACCTGTGGTACGCGTACCCCCATGGGTACGCGGACCGCAGGTTGAGGTACGAGAGATGCTCCCCATTATCAGCTGCTCCCCGCTTTGGGGGTACGTGGGCCTCCAAAGGTTGAGGAACCCTGGTCTAGCATTTCTATTCTTTGATCCATTTCAGTTCATCGTGTTGGTGGACGTTCTTCCTTGTCTTTTTAACTGATAGTTGCTTGAAGTGTTGTAAGCTGAAAAACATCTCCTAAATGCAAGGAATGACCACTACTCCATTAGCAACAGACTGCAATCCTGTGCACAAATCCTATGTCTGTGCTCAGACATAACTCCCATTATTTTCAGTGGGTCTAAATCCCAGGTAAATGTATGAGATTGCAGACTTGGTGAGCTTTGGACAAATATATATATTTGGGTGAAGCTCACCCAAAGAAAGAAAAGCAACAGATTCTATAGTCTCCCAAGTCATAAAAATAACTATAATACTTACCCCTGTTGTTGCAATTCACACCCAAAGAGGGTCTGGGGCACCTTCCATCTCAGCGATTCAGCCTGCATTCAAGGCAATCCTGCATCCTCCAAACTTGGCGATCTTTCAAGGAGGCTCAGAACGTACAGAAAAAGGAGATGCAAGAAATTAAGATGAGCAAGAGGAAGGAGATGGAGACGGAAGGTGGTGTGGCATAGCATAGGTTGGGTGATTCTCATGAAGATGAGAGAAATGAAATTTAAATGGAAATCAGTTTCCCCATGCAGCTATGCAAGGGAGAATTCGAATGAAAATACTCATTCCCCCCTCGCCAATATCTTTCATCTCATCTTGAAATTAAGAGGGCACAACCAAGTGCCACTTGATTTAAACCTCCTGTAATCGGACGTCCTTAGATTTCACCCTTTGAGTACAGAGTCTGTGGTCTTTTTCCTGAAGTTGATAAGACTGATGTTCAGTCCCACATGGGTTAATTACAAGTGAAAATGACTTTGAAATTTTTGTAAACAACAGAACTTTGGAAGGTGCACGCCCTTTCTCAAATGCAGAAGTGAGTGCTGATCATTTCTTTAATTTGTACCCCAGCCATCCCCACTGTGGCAAGCATGGTTCTCTTCTTTGATCCTTACAACAGCCTAGTAAGGCAGAGCAACTGGCTCAATGTTCACCCAAGGGAGCATCCAAGTCTCTCTAGTAGAAGCCCAGTAATTTCATCACACAAATTCTCCCTCAAAGTTTCCACTAGACAAATGTTGTGCTTCTTACAATGCATATCTGCAATTGCACCATTCATCTGTGCTCAGGATGCATAGTTCAACACAGCAAAAGACCAAAGTGGCACTACAAGATTGGGAGCCAAATGTTACCAACAGCCCTTCCTCAATGACACATCAGTAGGTGCGAAGAGCTGCCATTGCTCTCACTCCTGCTTGCTACATGGTCAATTGTGTGTCCTTTTAATTCAACCCACCAAATGCCGGCTATGCTTCCGTGCTGCTGCCTCACGTTAGGCATGATGATGGCAGCCCAATGCAACCTAACTCCCCCGGCGCTGATGCAGCTGCACCAACAGGGTGGTCACTTCATCCCGCAAGGGCATTTCCAGCCCAAGAGGCCTCCTTGAGGTAAGGGGATATTTATTCTCTTGCCCTGGAGCAAGCCTCCACTGCCCCCTGGTGGCTCTATTTGGACCTGCAGCAGCAATTTTGTTGGTGCAAGTCTGTATGGACCCAGGTAGGTGGATCAAGGCTGGGAAGGGGGATAAGACAGCGGCGGAGCTCCCACCACTGACAAGCCCCCCCTTCCCTCTGTCAATGCACCTCCATCTTCACCATGGTCACCACTCAGTTCTGCCCACATCCCACCCTCTGCCCACACCCATTGACCAGTACCAGGGCTCCCGCTGTGGCCACTGTCACCTGACTACCACAGCTCAGGCTGCGCACTCTGGCGCTCTGTCTTTAGAACATGAGTTCTGGCAGCACAGCTGGTCCGTATGATTGAGCCCTCCTGATTGTTGCTTCCTTCTCTGCCTGCTCTGTGGGATGTGTAAGTCTAAGTCTATCCATCACCATTTTTAGTGGAGACCTGAGATCAGCTTCAGGCCACTTTCTCCAATCGCTCAAGCTACATGAGAGCTGGGGAAAGTCCTCCAAACAGGACTTTCCCATTAGAGATTCTAGTTACATTTCCCTCTGGAGACTGGGGGTGCTGGTTAAGAGAGCTTATTCAGTGGGCGAGACTAGCTCCTACCTTCTCCCACAAGCAGCAGAAGTGCTTTCACGGCCTATCTATAGGCTCGACCCTTGCCTGTAGCCCTCAGTTCAGACTACAGAGAGCCATTTCCCACCCGCAGACTTTCATTCCAGTTTGAACCTTAGGCCCCTTCCCCCTTATTTCCCACAAATACCCCCAGTCTCCTGCCTTTCTCCTTCTGTGCACCCCAAAACCTCCACTCCCTTTCCCCGAGTTCCTCTGTCCCTTCTCTCCCATGATCTCCCAACCTTTCGCTCTGACAGTTCCCCTTCGAAAGCATTTGTCTCTCCTGTCCTTTCCTCGTTTCTCCACCTTCTCACCGCCACTTTCTCCAGAGCTTCCTAGTGCACAAATGCTAAGCCACAGAGTTCTCCTGTGTCGAGGGAAGTGCGAGTGAATTACTTTGCTAAGCCATGTTGTATATTTGCTTTTTGGTTAGGGACACACACTGTCTAAAATAAATCTGTTGCACACCTTTCATTCTTGCCTTCATTTTACTTTGACTGCCAAATGATACAACTGAGCCACTGCACTGAGTCGGCCGAGCATCCATCCCATAATGCGATGCTCGCGTCTGGTGGTCGGGTGGGCCTCCGAGTCAGCCACAGCGTCTGGGGCCTACGGTGACCTTGACATGCCGCTAGGGGGGCACCTTAATCAGTCAGTCAAGGAGCAGATTTGGAGGGGCGACTATATAGACATGTTCAGTCTCCTTCAAAAGGAGCCTGAACCCCCAGAGATATTCGGGGAGCCGCGGCGGGACCAGGAGGTGGTGCGTAGGAGAAAGATTGACAGGAACTGGTCTAACTGGCTGTCAGGGTACGTTACCTTTTGCGCAGTGATGCACGAGGCCAAGCCTGAGAGGACGTACGCCCTGCTCAAGTATTTTGACCTCATTTATAGGGCCTACTTGACTTATTATGGGAACAGTTGACTGAATTATGATGAGCAGTTTAGAACGCGGGCGGCGAATAACCCCAATCTGTCGTGGATTCGCCACCAGGAGGAGATTTGGCTCCAGGCCGTGGTCCCTGGCGGATCTGTGGGTGGCGACCAGGCAGATAGCGGCCAGTTGATAGTGCGGAATGGGGCTGCGGGCGGGTCCCCGCGGGCGCCGGCACACACACGAGGGGCAGGGCAGCGGGTTCAACCCCCGCGGGTATGTTACGAGTATAACTCCTCTGGGCACTGTTCCTGGCGTAAATGCTCGTTTAAGCATGCCTGTAGTGGGCACCCCCACAGTAACTGCGGGAGGAACAAGTGGGACGGGCGCAATAAAGGCCGGCAAGGTGGCAAGCAGCAAGGCGCCTCCTACCCAACTGAGCCTGCCAAAGGGTCCAAGTCCGATTAGGGTGGACTGCCTCGCGGCCCTGCTCTTACATTACCCGGATAAAGGGGCCGCTGGGTATCTCCTAGACGGGTTTACTGACGGCTTCCGGATCCCCGCTCCACACCCTGCATCCCCGTCTTGGGCCAATAATTTGAAATCAGTAGTTGGGATGGAGGACGTGGTGCGGAAGAAGATCTCGAAGGAGGTTGGGCTGGGGCGCGTCTTGGGCCCGTTCCAGGCGCCTCCCTTGTCCTACCTGAGAATCTCCCCTTTAGGCGTCATGCCTAAGAAAGCCCCCGGGGAATACCGGCTAATTCACCACCTCTCATTTCCCCGGGGTTCTTCTGTCAACGACGGGATACCGGACCACTTGTGCATGGTGCGCTACACTTCATTCGATCAGGCGATGCGGATTGTTAGAGGTTGTGGCCCAGGCACCCTTATGGCTAAATGTGACATCGAGTCAGCTTTTCGGCTTTTGCCAGTGCATCCAGAGGATTTTTGTCTGCTTGGGTTTGCCTTCGAGGGCCTCTTCTATGTGGATAGGGCCCTCCCAATGGGCTGTTCTGTATCCTGTGCAGCTTTTGAAAAATTCAGTACCATGTTAGAATGGGCAATTAGGAGACGGGCGGGTGTGCGACATACGGCACATTATTTGGATGATTTTCTGTTCATCGGAAAAGAGGGGACGTGGCAGTGTCACGAGCTCCTGGAGCAGTTCCAACAGCTAGCCGCGGAATTGGGGGTTCCCTTAGCTAGGGATAAGACGGAGGGCCCCACAACCAGGCTCACGTTCCTAGGCATTGAGATCGATTCCATGGCTGCCTCCTGCAGGTTGCCAAGGGAAAAGCTGGCGGCGCTCGTGGTTATGCTACAGCGCTTCATCAAAGCACGGAAGCTTACGCTAAGGGAGTTGCAGTCGGTCGTTGGACACTTGAATTTTGCATGCAGGGTGGTCGCCCCGGGCAGGGCCTTTTTGCGCAGGCTTTGCGGTCACATGGCCGGTGTGCGAGCGCCGCACCATAGGATTAAGGTGACGGCTGGCATGCGGGAGGATATGGTTACCTGGTTGCAGTTCCTCGCGGATTTTAATGGTGTGTCTTTCTGGAGGTCCGAACGGCTGCTAGAAGCCAAACTGCAGGTCCACTCGGACGCCGCAGGGGGTCATGGCTTTGGGGTCTTCTTCCGTGGGCGTTGGTGCGCAGCACCCTGGCCTGCGGAATGGATTTCCATGGGGGTGACCGCCGATTTGACTTTCCTTGAGCTATTCCCCATACTGGTGGCGGTTCATTTGTGGGCCAAGGAATTTGAGAACTCCACAATTCGCTTTTGGTGTGACAACATGGCGGTGGTCTCGGTGGTCAATAAATTGTCATCCAAGTCCCCCCGGGTTATGGGGCTCGTACGCCCGCTGGTCTTGCAGTGTCTGCGGCTTAACGCCCTTTTCATCGCACGGTACGTGCCGGGTTTAGAAAACTGCATTCCGGATGCTTTGTCCCGTTTTCAGATGGACCGTTTCCGGGAGCTGGCGCCGTCGGCCTGCCGGGAGCCGGAGCTAATGCCGCAGTGGTTGTGGAGCCTTGGCGGAATAGGGTCCTCGCCGGGATCGTCGACTTCCTAGCACCCAGTACCCGGCGCGGGTACTTTCGTAAGGTGAAGCAGTTCGCCCTATTCCGATAGTCGGTGGGGCTCCAGGAGGCTTGGCCCGTCCCCCCGGAGGACATCCTGCGTTTTATCCTGTATTTAAAGGACTCTGGACGGGCAGCCAGCACCTTCCCCGGGTTTGTGTCTGCATTGGCATTTATGTCCTAGGCGTTGGGGATGCCTGATCACACTAGGGACCCCCGTATTAGGCGCTTGTTGGAGGGCTTAGCGAGGCAAGCCCCTGCAGTCCCGGACCACCGGCGTCCTGTTACCCCCGATCTGTTGGAAAAAATGGCGGAGGCGTTGGGGAGATTGTGTAGTTCACCATTGGAGGCTGCCCTTTTCAGAGCGGCCCTGTTTACCACCTTTTATGGAGCTTTTAGGCCCAGCAAGTACCTGGCCAGAGGGAAGGATGATGCCACGGGCAGGGCACTCCAGCGAACCGACCTCACCTTGGGGCCGGAAGGGGTTACGTTACGGTTGCGGGTCTCCAAGACGGACCAGAGAGGAGTGGGACAGCAGGTGCACCTATGGAGGGTCCCAGGCCTGCCCAGTTGCCCTGTGAATGCCCTCGAGAACTATCTGCGGCAATCTTCTGCCTCGAGCGGCGCGCTGTTTCAACACAAAAATGGCCAGCCACTGACGCAGTTTCAGTTTCGGGCCCTGTTTTCTAGGGCACTTCAGGTTCTGGGCCTTGAGCCCGGTGACTATGGCCTGCATTCGCTGCGTATTGGAGCAGCCACCGCCGCTGCATCGTTCGGCTTGGCCGGGCAGGATATTCAGAGGATCGGGCGGTGGCAGTCAACGGCTTACAAGAGATATATCAGGAAGTGATTTATCAGGACAGCTGGTGGCACCGTGGCGGGCGGTGTCTTCTGCCCACCCCCTCAAGTGGGTGGGCATCCTGTACTAATTCCCACCGTCCTTCTTGGGGGGGAAGGGGGTGTGTGCATGCTCCCGGTCATGGTTTTGTTGCTGTGCTCACACGCTAGTCAGTACTCTATTCATTCTTTTTCATTCACTTTGCAGGCAGTCGGGTGCTTATACGTGGTCACTCAATCGTGTTTTGGGCGCAGAAAAGGGCAGCTTCCTGCGCGACCGGGACCCAGCTCGGTTTGAGCGGACAGCTGCGGATCTACTGGTCCGGAAAGAGGGGGATGCATTGGAGTCAGCTGCTCCCGCTGGTTGCGGAATTCGTCTCAGCCCGGGGGGGCCCCGACGCTATTGTTATACACCTAGGGGAGAATGATCTGCCCGAGATGAAAGGCCTAGCCCTCCGCCGGAGGATATGTGAAGACCTTGAGCTCCTCTGGTACCGGATCCCGGGGGTGGTCCTTATATGGTCTGAGCTCCTGCAGCGGAGGGTCTGGCGGGGGGCACGTAGCGTAGCCAGGGTAGACGAGGCCCGCAGGAAAGTTAATAAGGAGGTGGGCCGGTACGTCCGCCAGTGTGGCGGTCAGGTGCTACAGCACCCGGCCATCATCTATGCAGCAGTGGACCTCTTCAGGGGGGATGGGGTGCACCTGACGGACCTAGGCAATGACACTTTTCTAGGAGATCTTCAGGCTGGCCTCCAGCGCCTATTGGCATTGTCTGGGCGGTGAGGGCCAAGCGCTAGGCTGACCCTCCCTTGTGGCTGTGGGTCAGGGTCAAGATGGCTGAAAGAGGGGTTGAGGGAGTGAACCCGAGGGCAGCAAGGCCAAGGGGCCAACCCCCCACCATCCATCTCCCCTCGGCTCTCCGGATGGGGGAGAGGCGGGGGCGGACCCTTGGCTGGGATCACGTGAGCTTCCTTCGGGCTCACCGGCTTGGGGAGGTGCAGCGGTTCCTACTGCCCTGACCCGCTAGGGGTCGGCGCGGATGAGTCGGCTTCCTGGGGCGAGGGGCGACGGCTCGGATTCCGGGTTGTATCTCCACCCAGGGCAGTCCTTAGGATGTATGCCCGTGTCAGCACGTTCTCACGTGCGCGTGTAATACCCTGACCCCGGCCTGTAGATCTCCTTTACCTTTGAACTTGCTTTCCTGTACATCAATAAAGTGACCCTTTCATCCATATCATGTCTTGTGTGTTTCATGGAGCATACCCCGGCAATCTGCACATCAGTGGGCTAGAAGAGGTTCTAGTCCAATCCTGTCCTGCTTTTAACTTCCTCTTCCAATCCACTCACTTCTTCCTTTTCAAATCCAGAGAGCATGTGAGGAGAGTGAGTGGGAGTGAAGGGGGGGCAGAGGTAGTGCCTTCCACCCCTGCCAGTCTGAGGTGAGCCCCTCAATCTGCCTCATAGCGAACCCAAAGTTTGCCTAGTTGGCCTCTGAGAGGCTGGGCACTCCCCACAAAGTGCGACTCCCCAGTCAACAGTTCTGGGTTCCTGTGGCCACTTATGACAATATATTATGCCTATTACCTTATATAATAGATATTAGCTTATGTTTATGCATCCGATTCTGGATGTCTTGACACTCTCCTTTGTCTGCTAAGCTCTGTCCAGCTGTTCTGGGAGATTATCCAGTGGCAAGGACTGAAGAGCTAATTCTGGCTGGCCACTGATACAAAGACATTTCGGCAAGAGGTGTAGATACGGAGGCGAAGTTGTAAGTGAGCACAACACGTGAGACTCTAGAATGTGTTTATTGCTTACAGGGTGCAGAAGTTAAAGAAGGCTACAACGTAGACATAAGGGACGATATGGTTGCCCTGAGAAACCCCAGCTTCAGCTTCCGTTGATGTGCAGCTTCAAGAACATTTTTTATTATTCGGCTTCCGGTTGGGAGGAATGGCTGGCTGACAGCTCTGTCGGTTGCTCTACACCGACAGAGCACGTCTGATGGACTTAATTGCTCTACCTCTGGATTAAAAGGGTGTGCGATGAGATAAACCACACATCTTCGGATCGCTCCCATTACTTTCTCGGAGAGCGTAGGCTTTTCGAGTTTGTTTTGGTTTGAGCGCGGAAGAGAGGATCAACACCGAGCTCAAAAAATCAGCTGGAACGTAAGCCAAGCCCTCTCCCGCTTATACTTTTGCTTTGCTTCTGCAAGTGGCAAGGAACTGCAGTAAGAATTGAAGAAACAAGCTAAGATAACAAGTTAACTTAAGAATAGAAGATTTGTTGTGAAAAGGATATAATTTGGAAGAAAGACAAGATACTACAGTGAAAATATTAAGTGACAACATTAAGTAATTTGTTGGTACTTACGGAAGATTGAATTAGCGAAGAAACATTTGGGGGAGATATCTATTAACTGTTGTAACGAGAGAAAGAGACTTGTTTTGCTTTTGAATTGTTTGTTTGGAATTCCTGTGGTTTGAAAATAGAACAAACAATCCCTTCCGGTTTGAAGGTCACCATTGAAAAAATAATTACGTTGGTTGATATTTGCCGCCTGCACATATTTTAAGAAGTTGAGTCTTTATGGTTTTTGGTTTCTAAAGAGAAGGAAAAAAACTTGAATTGAACAAGTGAAAAAGTGCAATTTGATGAACTTATAAATATGGCTACAAGAAAAAGAGGCAATACATTAGAAAAAAAATCTCCTCCAAGGTCACCTGGACAAGAAAAACCAGTGGAACAACTGGAAGAATGCTTCAAAAGATGGGAACTTAAAATTGATGCCAAATTTGATAAATTTGATGCCAAATTGGGAACTTTGCAGGAAGAAATTCAAAAGATGAAGGTAGAGATGACACAGGAATTACGTCAGTTGGATGTTGCTGTAAAAGAAATGAAAGGTGGTTTTCAAGAGATAAATACCAAGATGAAAATACAAGAAGATAAAGTGAAGAATCTTGAAATGGAGAGCTGTAAGATTCAGGATATGCTGGCGTTGGCTGAACAAGAGAGAAAACAGAGTTTCTTACGGTTTCATGCAATTCCAGAACAGCAAGCAGAAGATATAAGAGATAGAATGTTACACATTCTGTCAAAATTCCTACAAATAGATCGAGACGAAATGGATCTGGAGTTGGATAAGGCATATAGAATTAATACAAGATATGCAGCAGTTAAGAAAGTGCCAAGAGATATCTTGGTGCATTTTGTGAGGCAACAAACAAGAGATAAAGTTCTACAGCAACATGCTAAATCGAGACTCAAGGTAGAAGGAGTGCACATTATTGTGCTAAAGGAGATTCCGCTGAGAATTTTGCAGAAAAGGAAAACTTACGCTTTCCTGGTCGAAGTGCTGAAGAAACAAAAGATTGTTTTTAGGTGGGGAAAATTAGAAGGTGTGATTTTTAAACTTCAGGGAAAAACCTACAGATTGGATACAATTCAGAAAGCAAAAGAATTCCTGGAAAGATTCAAGGATGGAAGAGAAGAAGAAGATGATGATGATGGGATGGACGGTGCAGTGGCAAGCAGTGAACAGTAAAGATGGATTACAAATTTTTATCATGGAATATCAATGGAGCTAATGCTCCGCAAAAAAGAAAAAGAGTATTCCATTGTTTGAAAAAACTTAATCAAGATGTGATTTGCCTTCAAGAAACCCATATAAAAAAGGGAGATACAAAATTTTTGATTCAGAAAAATTTGGGAGAAGAATTTTTGTCAACAAACATCAAGAAGAAGAATGGGGTGGTTTTATATGTTAAAAAATATTTGAAGCCAGAATTAATATTTACAGATGATAAAGGAAGAGGAGTGGCAGTGGAAGTAACATTAGATGGGATAAAAACATTAATACTGGGGGTGTACACACCACATCAACAGAAAGGGGATTTGTTTAGATATTTGATGGATCTGCTGGCAAATTATTCTTATAGTAGTTTTTGCTTGTTGGGCGATTGGAATGGAGTGGTTTCTCCATTGAGGGATAAATGTTCGGAAAAAGAAATAAAGCATAATCAAGGGAAATTACCTAAAAGTTTTTTTGAAATGGTGGAGACTTTGGGGGTGTTGGACATATGGAGACAGAAAAATGGGGACTCTAAGGAGTTCACACATTATTCAGAGAGACATGAATCAAGTTCAATAATTGATATGTTTTGGGTGTCAGAGGATATAGCTATTAGAACCTCCAAAGCAGAGATTTTAACAAAATCTATTTCAGATCATAATCCGATATCGCTGGCCATAAGGAAGAAAATTAAAACTTATAGATGGAGACTGAATGAACTGTTATTACAGAAAGAAGAGATAATAGAAGAAGCTAAGAGTAAATTAAAAGACTTTTTTGAGTTAAATATGAATAAAGAAACAGAAGTAAGAATGGTTTGGGATGCAAGTAAAGCATTTATAAGAGGATATTTTATACAAAAAAATGCAGAATGGACTAAAAAGAGACAAATTAAGTTTCAAAAGATTGAAGAAGAGATGAAGAAAGAACAAGAGTTGAGGACGACACCTGGTGATAAAAACATCCTACAACAAATTAAAATTCTACAGAGTCAATTATCCCTGATGATAACAAGAGAAATAGAAATTAAAATGAAGTATGCGAAACAAAGATATTTTGAACATGCTAATAAACCAGGAAATTTTTTAGCTTATAAATTGAGGAAAGAGAGGGAGAAAAGGATTATTTCTAAGTTACAAGAGACAGAGAATATATACAGAACAGGAAGATATACAAAAATTAATTGTAAAATATTATACAAATTTATATAAAAGACAGAAGGTAGAATCAGTAAAAATAAAGGAATATTTGGCAAAGCAAAATTTACCAAAAGTATTGGAAGATCAGAAACTAACTCTAAATGAAAGGATTATGCCTAGAGAACTGGCAGAAGCGATAAAGAGAGTTAAGCTGAATAAGGCACCAGGTCTGGATGGTTTGACTGGGAGATTTTATAAATGTTTAGAAGATGTAATAAGTATTCCATTGCAACAGACAATGAATGATATTTTACAAAATGGAAAAATGCCAGATTCATGGAAAGAGGCAAATATAACTTTGATACCAAAAGAAGGACAAGATTTAAGTAGTATAAAGAATTATAGACCTATATCGCTGCTTAATAATGATTATAAGATATTTACATCAATTCTAGCGGAGAGAATGAAGAAGGTGTTGCAAAAATTTATACACGAAGATCAATGTGGTTTTTTTTTTACCAAAAAGACATCTGAGGGAGAATGTAAGAATTGTTGTAGATATGTTGGAACATTTTGACAAACGTATAGATAAGCAATTAGCATTAATATTTATAGATGCTGAAAAAGCTTTTGATAACTTGAACTGGTCTTTTTTATTAGAAGTTTTACAAGAAATGGACTTTGGGGAAAACTTTAATAAATGGATAAACTCAATATATGTGACACAAACTGCAAGAATATTAGTGAATGGTGAACTGACTAGGACATTTGAAATTCAAAAAGGTACGCGACAAGGATGTCCGTTATCACCATTGCTGTTTATATTGGTGTTAGAAGTTTTGAATAGAAATATTAGACAAGATGAAAGAATACATGGAGTGAAGATTAAGAAAGAAACATACAAGTTAAGAGCCTTTGCAGATGACTTGGTATTAATGCTGGAAAATCCGTTAAAAGATATAGAGTTGTTGATGATTAAATTGAAAGAATTTGGATCTCTTGCAGGATTTAAAGTTAATAAACAGAAGACAAAAATAGTGACTAAAAACATGAAGATTCAAGATCAACTGAAATTGATGAATAAAACAGGATTTAAGGTGGAAAAAAAGTCAAATACTTGGGAATTGTATTGACGAGTATGAATTGTACACTATTTCAAAATAACTATGTTAAAGTATGGAATGAAATTAAGAAAGATCTGTTAAGATGGGAAAAATTGAAATTGTCTTTATTAGGAAGGATATCGGTGATTAAGATGAATGTATTGCCAAAAATGATGTTCTTATTTCAAACTATACCAGTGATTATATCTGATGCACCATTCAAAGAATGGCAGAAAGACATTTCTAAATTTATCTGGCAAGGGAAAAAACCAAGGGTGAAATATAAGATCCTTCAAGATGCAAAGGAGAGAGGAGGATTGGGATTACCGGATTTGAAAGTATACTATGCAGCATGTTGCTTTGTGTGGTTGAAAGACTGGGTGTATTTACAAAATAGAAGATTATTGGAGTTAGAAGGCTCTGACTTGAGATTTGGTTGGCATGGGTATTTGTGGTATGATAAAGTGAAAGCAAATTTAGAATTTAAAAATCACTATGTCAGACATGCATTATGGAGAATTTGGAATAGATATAAAATGAGGTTTTATGAGAAAATACCATTACGGGTAGCACCATATGAAGCGCATTTTGCTGGAAGTAGCGTGTCAAAAGAGAAAGGACTACTATACAGAAATTTATTAAGTTTTTCACAAGGAGACTGTACAATGAAATCAAGAGAAAAATTAATGGAAGAAGATTTTAATTGCCAATGGTTTGTATATGCCCAAATTTTGGAGAGATTTAAAGTGGACAAGAAGGCATATGGATTTGTAGAAGAAGAATCAATATTGGAGGTACAATTAAAATCTGAAGACCAGGTAATTTCAAAAATGTATAAATTGCTTTTGAAGTTTGAAACAGAAGAAGAACAGGTTAAAGAATGTACGATTCATTGGGCGAAAAATGTAGGTCATGTTATTTTAATCGATCAATGGGAACAATTATGGTTAAAACAGTTGAAATTTACGTTAAATGTTAATATCAAAGAAAATATGTATAAAATGATGTATAGATGGTATATAACCCCAAGCAAATTAGCAAAAATGTATGAGAAGGTGACGAATAGATGTTGGAAATGTAAAAATCAAGAAGGAACTTTTTACCATATGTGGTGGACATGCTCCCAAGCAAAGAAGTACTGGACTCAGATTCATAAACAGATTGAGTTGATTTTAAAGATTAAGATTCAAATGAAACCGGAAACTTTTTTGTTGGGTATGTGGGATGATCATGTAGGCGAAAAATTTCAAACTTTGTTTTTGTATATGATAGCTGCGGCAAGAATTTTATATGCACAATATTGGAAGAATTCGGAGATACCTTCGTTGGAAGATTGGTGGCTGAAAGTTTTGGATTATGCCGAAACGAACAAACTTACAATTTTAATTAAGGAAAAGTCAGTTAACCTTTTCGTGAATAATTGGAAACCATTTATAGATTTTTTAAGAGAGAGAGAGAGGAAAGATGTGACGATATGTGGATTTAATGAATAGATTATGGGTGTTATTTGGCTAAGTTGGAAATTATATATAGAAAATAGTGAATAGTATGCTAGTAGGATGTGACGCTTTGTGCTTGCTATAATTTTATGAATTATGTATTGTTTTTATGTTATTATATCAATAAAATATAAATAT
Organism: Plestiodon gilberti rubricaudatus; assembly: GCA_026170595.1. NCBI lineage: Eukaryota > Metazoa > Chordata > Lepidosauria > Squamata > Scincidae > Plestiodon > Plestiodon gilberti. The sequence continues at coordinate 9,146,122 of JANXHW010000006.1, read as the reverse complement.
ACTGAAAAAAAGAACATTTTTTTATTATTCTATATAATTAACAGTGGCATTCCTAAAGGGGGTGGGGGATGGTGAAATGGGGGTGGGGAGGGGGCAAAATGGGGCAAGGAGGGGGCATAATGGCATGTGTGCAGATCCTATCCCTCTAGCAGCAGCCTCCCACCCCCTTTTTCTTTTCCTCCTCGGACTAGTGCTACCAAAATCACTAGTGCAGGTCCGAGGAGACCCATTACAAGTCATGAGGCTTGTGCAGGGGTAAGGGGATTTAAGAGCCTCCTCCCCACAGGATGCAGCGTCTGCCGCTTTGGAAACACTGTGATGATGGGGGAGATGGGAGAGGAATGGCTAGGATTGGGCTGAAGCGAAAGTTTTGCATTCTGAAACATCATCCAGTCTGATGTTGACAAATTCACAAACAAAGTCTGTGAACTGGGCAATCCAAGAATAGTGCCACATTGTTATGCCAAGTTATTATGCCCCTTTTTGCCTTTAGGGAAGTTCTTTTTATATCTGGAAGCGTACAGTGAAACTGCCCCCCCCTTCCTGCAGTGCCCCTGCACAAAGAGTTCGTACACAGACACTCAGGACACCAAATTTGGATTTAAATCACCATGCATGTAACATTTATTTAAGACAAAGACATACATAAACACACAAGTACCAAGAGAGCTCTCACGCACACTCATTCACACCATCCTTGCATACTTACCCACCCAATATAGGTGGGGGAGCTCAAGCTGCCGCGGCAGCTGGAACACACTTAGTAAAGTTTCTTGCTTCTGCTTTTAAAGATTTCTTTTCTTCGTACCCGCCCTCGGCTTTCAAGCAGGCATCTCTCGTCAGTGTAGGGAGAAGGATTACTCTGTCGTCACTTTGATAGACTCCAGACCCTTTTCCTTATCAGTTGCCTCGCGTCTTCCTGGCTCCGACAACCTGTACCATCCTTGGAAGGGGAACATAACATTCCTCGCGTTCTTAAAACAATCTTGTGCAGGCACCGTCAGTCAGGGTCTTGGAGTTCCACACTTCAGAGTAAAAAAAACTGTTCTCATATCATGCATTGCGGGTTTGCCATCTTCTTTTTGGTTCTTCAGCTCCTTTCTACATTCACCCAACATTCACGCATCACATATTCCCCCTCTTGATACTTGGCATTAATTTACATATTAATTAATCAAGTATCATATAATTTGATAATTTACAATTGATTTTTCAATGATTCAATGATTTGTAATTCTAAAAAGGCCTAATAAGCATATATACATATAATACAAAAACACTTAAAACTATCTAAAAGCTCACAGTCTTCTATTCCTCCAGGAGAACTTGGAGACCCTATTGCATCTTCGCGTTACAATCTCTTCTTACCCCGAAGGGCCGGATCTTCTTTGCCCTATTCTCCTAGTTTCCTGGAGTGTAGAAGTTTATATACTTGTCTTCAAAAGAAACAAAAAGATGTTAGACAACATACTACAGGGGTTATATATATATAGACCTTCATTCTATTTTATCAAGTAAATTATCCATGTAATCAACAGCAACAATACCCCACTTATCCAAACAATAGGATGTATGAATAAATGTAAATGTCATACCAATGATGTTCTGTTTGTCTACTTTCTTCATCTGCAATTCTTTGAAGTTCACCATTTTCATACTGTATTTCTACAAATTCCTTCTTTGGGTTTTCTGCATGACTTTGCAAATGTCTTCTAACCTGTTCATTATATTTCAATAACTGATTTAATTTATTCCAATCAATTCCTATATTAATGTCATAATCAATCTTATCTAATCCCAACATAATAGTAGTACTTCTAGTTTCCATAGCATATACCAGTTCTCCTGTCTTAATATTTTGTACGTAAGTAACATTGCATTTACATTTCAGTTTTCCGTCGTCGTGATATTCTCCACCTGACCAGGACAAGGGGGTAGGTGATATCCCACACATACACCCGAGTCCATTGTCAAGGATCAAAGTCCTTTTAGGCATCCTCTGCAATCTACATATGCCTTCACTAACTTCCAGAGCGCATGGTTCAATTTGTTTTATTTCCTTAGGACACACATATCCCTTTTCCCACTTTTCACAGCGCTCAGTATCTATAGTTTCATTTACTCTTGTAACCTTAGAATTCGCACAAATCGCATGGTTTGATAGCAAATATGGCTTCCAATAATTTTCTCCCAATTTAAAAGGGAGTGATTGGAGGTCACAAATCCAATTCTCCTCTGTGTCCCTTCTTTTTTTCCACTGTCAATTTGTTTCTTCAACGGTGAAGTCCAATATCTTATACCATGAAGGGAAATCTGTGCGAATCCATTTTTCTAAACCCCCCATTTTAACAAATGTGTTACCATGATTCCCATATAAAGCCATTCACATTTGATTTTTCCAGTTCCATAAGGTAGGGCCTTGGATACTGCTTTTAGACTCTGATTATCAACTTTCCTGAATTTGCATCCCATGTTCCAAAAGAATAATCCCCTTACAAAAACCCATTGACCACCCTTTAGAGTTCTACGTATTTGCATATAGTGGCCAGCTCCTATAGGCTGTAAATATTGGAGGGTTATAATTTTTCCTAGATCCTTGCTGTCTCCACTACTAATGTTAAAACCAAATCTGTATGGATGGCATTCCCATCGTGTTATACCAGAAACCAAGATATGGAGGGACACGTTACCATAGGTTGGGGCTTGGATATTACCCGCTAGACCGGCGTCAGTAGGCAAAAAGTTTGGGTCCGCATGGAGTGCCGTGTCTTTGGGGCAGGTTGAGTCAGATGTAACCCATATAGTTCAGCATTCCTGTACAGTTGGTCTCTTCTCCTATGATTTCCCAATCATATGCATCCAACACAAAGTTAAAGTTATGAGAATAACTTTGAGTGTGACAGGCATTTGTATCCTTCTGTGAAACCACTTCAGAGGATTTGGTTTCTATAGAGAGGTTTATTAAACCCATTACCCAAAACAGGCTTATTTGCTTCATTTCTTGTATGTGTGTGTGTGTGTGTGTGTGTGTGCTTATGTGTTCCACTCGTTCAGGGAGGAAAAGCTTATTCAGGAAGTCCAGCCCTTATGTTGTTGGACTGGCTCATGAGATGGGTATGGGAAAAGGGAAAGTACAGTCACACGCCTCTCCCACCCAAGGGGTTGCTTGGGAACCTGTCCTCTTAGCAACCTCTCAGAGTGAGCTCATGGGTTTCCAAAGTCTCTGCCTCCACTGCGCCCCCTTGCTATAGTAAAGCAGTAGAACCACTTCACTGGGCGGCTAGACGCAATTTCATCACCAGAGACTCCAGAGCTAAAGTAATATCTTTCACACAGGGATACATACACATATGATCATTCAATCTGTTTGTCAGTGTTTCCAATGGAACCTTATTCGTTTTCCCAGGTCTGGTTTGACTCTTAGTTCTATGTTGTCCAGGGACTGTTTAACAAAGAATTGGCCGTTTTCTAGTCTAATTACCCAAGAGGAAATAGGATACCAAATAAACAGAAACCTTAAAAATTTCAAAAACTCCACTCTCCCTTTTCCAATCCCAGTTTGTCCGTGGGCCGGTCTTCCCAATTACACGTTGCTTGTCCTGATTCCCTTGTCTCTTCTGGTTAGGGCATCTTTTTAGAGAAAGACAACAAAGGACAGGGTTATACTTACAAATGGAGCAAAGTCAATCAGGAGAAGCAAGGGTTTTTCCCAAATTCCGAGTGTTGTTTCAATGATTGCTCCTAGACAACATAGAACACAGCAAGATTAGTTATCACCTTTAAAAAGTTTAATTTGATTTCTATGGACCCATCTGGATTTCTTAACATTTGATCTTTGATCCAGGCTCTGTTAGATTCTCTTTCTTTTTGTTCTGCCAACCACTTCCATTCAGTTAAATTTTTATTATATTCATGTATGAGTCCCAGATTCATTTCATGACCAAATAAAATTTCATAGGGAGTATACCCATGTTTCCCTAGAGGACTATTTCTCATAGCCATTAGTACCCAAATCTTTTCCCATTGTTCTCTGTGTTTTAATTCCTTGTTGTCTGCATTTTTCCAATTATCATGTGCCCAAAATTGTATAAATTTAGTACATCCGTGATATACATATTCGCTATCCATCACTATGTAGGAAGGTGAATCCCTCAATCCCTCCCACTCTTGTCCTTTCAAATAGGAAAGGACATTCAAAACTGCTTCCAATTCAGCCTCTTGTGCTCCCAAGCTATTGGGAGTGGTTTCTCTCTTTTCTTTATGCAAGCACATCCTTTTTCTAGGAGCAAATGCAGATGCATCTTCCTCTTCCTCTTCCTCTCAAACTATACTGACAGTTTCCAGAGAGAGGTACAGTTGTGAGGTAATATAGCAACATAGCTATTAAAAAAAAAACTAATATTCATACAAGCAAAATATCCCATAGAGTACTCTTAAGATCAGTTTTCAGTGACCATGGTACCAAAATGAAATGAATGAGCTCAAAATTCAAAAATAAATAGGTCAGGCCTGTTGAAAGCACAATCAAAAGAAAAGTTAGATCCTATCATGTGGGCTTCAGGCCCTTCTGGGTTGTGTTTGTGTTTGGCCATTTCATAGTAAAACAAAAAAAAAATCAAGATATCGGTAAGTGAAAACAGGACAGACAGACAAGTGCTTATCACACAGGACAAACAACATATAACATGTCCCCACAAAAGATGTTGTTTCATTGTCTAGATCTTGCAAAAAAAGAACAAAGTTAAGTATTTCCTCCTCCTGAGGGCAACTGCTTTTCCCATCCCTAATTGTAGTTGAAACAAAAAGGGTTACCACAAAACCAAGATCATTGAGTTCTATGAGGCTTTTATTTGTTTGAGCTCTGTGCATGCCCAGTTTTCCAGAGGCACAAAGGTTAGAAGGGTTCCTCATATTGTCTTAGAGGAGGTGCACAGGTCTATTCCATTGTATACCTGTGAAAATCAAAAGTTATGGACAGAGGCGTCTCTCCGGTAGGGGCGGGGCTGTAAGTATCGCTGCGGTCATAGTCTCTTTACCGAGCGAGGAGGAGGCAGCCCCGCCCCCTCACTGTCCGAGCCAGTCCGAGAAACCGGCAGGGAACAGACCCTGCCTGCTGCTTTCTCCGTAGGGGACTGGCTCGGACAGTGAGGGGGCGGGGCTGCCTCCTCCTCGCTCGGTAAAGAGACTATGACCGCAGCGATACTTACAGCCCCGCCCCTACCGGAGAGACGCTAGTGGTTATGGAGGCAAACTTAAAGTTATTATTGACACTCAGGTTGTCTGCCAGTGGCAGTGAGTGCCAGTGGCAGTTGGTAACTCCATTTACTTTTCCTTAAAATGAAGGACAATTAATTTGCACAACTGACATTTACAGAGAAATTAAAACTTTTTGATAGGCTTTTTTAAGTTGTATGCCACTGTAACTGTAAAGCATTGCTTGTTGACTTCCAGTTTTACCTAGTCATGGAGGCAAATCATAGTTAAGTTTCAACTCATATGTACTGTTAGGACTGTTTAAAGTCTAATGGTATAAATTTTCATACATAAAAGAAATGGTTGTCCTTGCTTGGACACAAAAATAGAAACAGGATTTTTCTTTTCTTTTTCTCTTTCCCTTTTGTTCCCAGGCAAGGGAAGACAGTAGACATAATTCGCACTCCCCCCCCCTCTTGATAAGGTTGGAGTGGGCAAGATTACTTAGTAATTCAAAAGCATTTCTAGTCTTCCACCTCTTTGCCTGCACTTCTAAACAAAAGGGAAGTGGAGAGACTAGAAAGGGAGGCAAAACCTGTGAGACTGTAGATAGATTGTTTTAAATCACCCACAGCATTCTCTATCTCAGCTGCATGGCTTGTGTCAACATTAACCTAGCTTTTCAGCTGTCCTTCCTTGGTAGCCGAAGCTGTATCGAAACAAAACATTGCGACCCCCTTATCCCAGGGGTCCTGGTTACTTAGTGCTTGTTGGAACCATTCTGAAACCTTTTTCCCAGTTTCTTCCTGCCTATTCCCTTTGAGAAAGGACCGTCGCAAAGACACAACCCAGTCTTTGCTCTCTTCCATAAGAACCTCTGTGGGGGTAATCTCCTTGATCACCCCCTCCACGGAACCAAAAGGGTTTGAACAAACAAGATCCCTGCCTTCACTTGTTTCCCTTTTGTCCTTTCTCTTAAACATTGTTCCAGTAGCAGGAGAAATTTGCTAGATAACTCCCTTCACCAAACAATGGAGCCTGCCTCCAAGCCTCAGCAAGCCTCTCTTAAGAGTCAACAGTCAACTCGCCTACACACTTCAGCAAGTCTCTCTAAGGAATCAACCAACAGAACCTGCCTATATCCTTCAGCAGGTATTTCCAGTCCCGGGTGGACTTCACAACCTGCCTAGCCGCTTCAGCAGGTGCCACCAAGGAGTCAAAGCAGACCTAACAACTAGTCTGTCCAATGCAACAACACACCCGCCTAGCCTTTTCAGCGAGTGTTTCCAAGCCCAGGTGGACTTCACAACCTGCCTAGCCTTTTCAGCAGGTGCCACCAAGGAAGCAAAACAGACCTAACAACTAGTCTGCCCAATGCAAGGGCGTCCCCCTGCTTCCAGTCCTAGTGTCCTGCGTCGACCTCACCCAGGAGTCCTACAGAAAAGAAAGGGGAGCCACCGCACCCCAGATATCCTGTTCGTGACGCCATTTTGTTATGCCAAGTTATTATGCCCCTTTTTGCCTTTAGGGAAGTTCTTTTGATATCTGGAAGCGTACAGTGAAACTGCCCCCCCCTTCCTGCAGTGCCCCTGCACAAAGAGTTCGTACACAGACACTCAGGACACCAAATTTGGATTTAAATCACCATGCATGTAACATTTATTTAAGACAAAGACATACATAAACACACAAGTACCAAGAGAGCTCTCACGCACACTCATTCACACCATCCTTGCATACTTACCCACCCAATATAGGTGGGGGAGCTCAAGCTGCCACGGCAGCTGGAACACACTTAGTAAAGTTTCTTGCTTCTGCTTTTAAAGATTTCTTTTCTTCGTACCCGCCCTCGGCTTTCAAGCAGGCATCTCTCGTCAGTGTAGGGAGAAGGATTACTCTGTCGTCACTTTGATAGACTCCAGACCCTTTTCCTTATCAGTTGCCTCGCGTCTTCCTGGCTCCGACAGCCTGTACCATCCTTGGAAGGGGAACATAACATTCCTCGCGTTCTTAAAACAATCTTGTGCAGGCACCGTCAGTCAGGGTCTTGGAGTTCCACACTTCAGAGTAAAAAAAACTGTTCTCATATCATGCATTGCGGGTTTGCCATCTTCTTTTTGGTTCTTCAGCTCCTTTCTACATTCACCCAACATTCACGCATCACAACATATCATATCTATAGATTGAAGATGCTGCGAGAAAGTAGGTGGTTGGAAGCTCTCTTGAAAATGAATCTTAGGGCTCATATGATCAACAATTGATTTGGCAAGAAAAAGAAATGCCACAGATCTACTCCAGTTGAGGCAGCAGAAAACGTTTACACTTGCTTCTCAGTCTCCCCATGGCTCCCTTCACATCTTTGTTCCTCAGAGTGTAGACCAGAGGATTCAAGGCAGGGGTGACCACTGCGTAGAACACAGAGGACATTTTTTCCACCTGGGAATTAGAGGAGTTTATAGCCACAACAAGAATGGGTCCATAGAAGAGGAAGACAACGGTCAGATGGGAGCCACAAGTGGAGAGACCCTTCCTGCCACCCTTCCCAAAACGACCACAGAGGGTGGCCAGGATAGTTGCATATGAAATCAGCAAGCTTAGAAAGGAGGGTATTATTATCAAATTGTTATTGAAAACAAAGAGTATCTCAAGAACATAGATGTCTGAACAGGCCAGCGTTTTTACCTGTGTAATGTCACAGAAGAAACTGTCCAGCACGTTCGGTCCACAGAGCGGTAGCTGAGCCGTGATCACTGTCTGGAAAATGCCGTGAATGAGGCCTCCTGTCCAGCAACGTATGAGGAGGCTGGAGCAGCGCTGCTGGTCCATGATGGTTGTGTACCTCAGTGGGTGACAGATAGCCACATAACGGTCATAGGCCATGACACTGAGGAGGAGCATTTCTGCACCAGTAAAGAGGTGGAGAGTAAATATCTGGGCCATGCAGCCTCCAAAAGAGATGGTACCGCCACTGTTCAGCAGATCGGTCAGTAGTTTGGGGGCAGCCATTGAAGCCAAAGATAAGTCAAAGAGAGACAGATTGGCGAGGAAGAAATACATGGGACAGCGAAAGAGTTTGGGCTCAGACCGCACAGTCACCATGATGAGCAAGTTGCCCAGAAGGACGGTAGTGTAGCAGGTCAAGACCAGAGTGAAAAGGACCAGTTTGACAGTGCGGGAGGAGATGTCCCGGAAGACAAACTCTGTAACGGTTGAACCATTCATCTTGCTAGCTTGTTCTAGTAGGAGAAAAAAAAAAGGGATACTGTCAACCCTCTGGTAACCCTCCAGACCCTGACCATTTCATCTGCCACATCTTATTCCCCTCCTGGAACACTTAATAAAATAAGTTCTTGCTCCAGTCTTTTGAGATTAAACTCCAGACTCCTGTCTCATGTTACTGCATAGAACCAATACTCATGCTACTACTACTGCTGAGATTTCACTAGGCATCCCATGGTCATCATCAGCACGAACAACCATGTGGGGCTTGGACCACAGTAACTGGGTTCCAGAGCAAGTCAGGAGTAGCCAGAGTGTTGTGCAGAGATTGGGGAGACCCAGGGTCAAACCCTTATTCAGTAGTGGTCGTCACTCGGTGACCTTGGCCAGTCACTCTGTCTCAGTCCAACCTACCGCAAAGGACTGTTGTGAACTGCCCTGAGCTTCTTTGATGAAAGATGGAACATTGATGAAATAATATCACATGTAACTGCTGTGATCAGTATATCGGGCAGTTTCATGCATTCCACAAACATTTCTACCTCTTCTGGGAGTTCTGAAGGGAGATAAAAATATGGATTCAGGCATTGTCCTACCTTGCAACTATTCAATTCAGGGAATAATCATTCCATGTATTTATTTTTTTAAAAAATTCAGTACTGTATAAGAGAAACAGGATGATGGAGAGAAATTGATGACCAGTTCCTACTAGGGCCTAACATTGCCAGCTTCTGGGAGCATAAGGCACTTTCCAGTTCCACGCACCAGCGGACACCGAACGCACGCTGGCACTGGTAAGTCCATGCAGGGGATGGGAGCTAGGTGGGCGATGGGCAGAATGGGGCAGTGGAAGGGAGTGGCAATAGGGGTGGTGAGCAGGGCGGACTGGGACTGGGAAGGGGCAGTTTTGGCAGTAACAGTACACGCTGAAACCTAACCCCCTTTCCAGCCTCACTCCTCTGACCAGGGTCCATGCTAAGTCGACTTGGGGGGCCAGCGTGGGCTTAGCCCAGGGCAAGGGAAGAAATGTTCCCGAACCCTGAAGAAGCCTCTGGAGGTCGAATCTTCCCCTCTGTTCAGCATGATTTCGTTCAATAACTGTAGTGATTATTTGCTTTCCCTAGAATAATACTTTTATAATCAGACAGAATGGACACTTCTCTTTCTCACATCATACAGAAGTGGGAGATCGCATCTGAGATTTTGTTGTTGTTGTTGTTGTTGTTGTTGTTGTTGTTGTTGTTGTTGAGGATACATTTCATTAAAAGTTTTTGCTAACGTTTATTTTGGAAATCTGGACTGCGATTGGTAAATGCTGAAACAGGATATTTATTATTAAGTCGTGTTAACATTTCTACTCATGTTATTCCACCAGAAAATAAAAGCCCAATCCTAACATAAAGATCTGCTGGGTGGCCGAGGCCGCCCGCCGGATCCTGATCTTTGCCGCGGGCAGCCTGCAGCAGGCTGTCTACTCGGGAGAATGTCTACTCCCGAGTAGAATGTCTACTCAGGGAAGAAAGTCTACTCGGGGAAGGGGATACTCGTCCTCTTCCCCGAGTGTAGCAGCGGCTGGGGCTGATAGGCCTCCTCAGATTACCACCAGCTATTTTGCTGGAGGAAGTTGGAGGAGGCCGTGTAAAGGCTCAGCTGATTGGCAGAGGTCAGGATTTGGCCAAGGCCGATCCCCTTCCCTATCGGCCCCTGCCGTTCCCGGCCGCACCGCCCCCCCGAGTCCGCTGGATCCTTACCTGTGTCCGGTGGTGGGCTGGCGAGCCCTCGGCCAGCAGAGCCTACTCTCTGTTTCCCTGCTCTTGAGTTGTCGCAAATGTGCCTTACAACATGTTTGCGACGTCTTCGTCTGGCAGAACGCTCGTTCCGCCGGCCAAAGTTAGAGTAGGATTGCGATGTAATTCATTTTGTATTCATAGTTCACAGTTGTTCATAGTTATAAGATTGATAGTTATATTTATATATGCCCTGAAGTTTACAGCTAGATAACATACAGGATTCTCTACCCAACAAAATTCAGTTTCCATCTTATTAATGATCTAATTCTCTCTTTTTTTTACTGAAATGTATTTTCCTTTACAATATTTAATTTGTACCCTGCAATTTAGAGCACAGCTTCATGAAAGATATTGAAAAATTGTTAAAACTAAGTGATGGCAAAGTAGGAAGAAATATTGATGACTGGAGAAAAGTATAGACTTTCACAAAGGTAATTTTGTTTGTTTGTTAGAATATGCTTCCAAGCCAGAAGACTTCAAAAGTTTTATGGTTAAATCAACACATGAGGTAGGAGATTATACTCCTATGAACATTTGGGAGAGTTTCTAGAATAAGGAACATCAGTTTTCCCTGAAAGTGAATTTACAGGGAATCTGTTCTATGGTAAATATTCTATTGTAAATTGTATTTAGAAATAAAATTAATACTTGCTGTATCATGGAAATGTCAAGCTGCCCGAGTGGACTGTTATCATATATGGTAGAATTCCCCTTTTGCAGAGATTCTCACACTCGTTGCAATTCACACTGAAAGGGGACCTTGAGCAAGAACTGCCAGTTCTTCATTGCAAGGTTGCAAGGTTGCTCAGCAATCAGTTCTTCGCCACATCCTCCAAAGTCTGTGATATTTCAAAAAGACTCCAAAAGGATGGAAAAAGGAGATAGAAGAAATCCAGGTGAGCAAAAGGATGGAGATGGAAGATGGGGTGGTACAGAATGGTACTCCCATGTGAAAATGAGAGAATTGGATCATGAATGAAAATAAGTTTCTCCATGCAACAACGCAAATGGAAATTTAAAGACAGAGAAGTAATTCACATCTCTCCAATACCATTCATCTCATCTGGAATTTAAGAGGACACAGTTCTTCAAGTTTCCCTTGACATAATCCTCATGGATCTTGAGGTCCTTGGATTTTTCTAAAGTCAATGAAGTCATCCGCATCCAGGACAGTGCCAACTGCTCTTCGGTCCCAAATGGGTTAATTATACATGAAAATGATTTTGATGTGATTGCACGCAGCAGAACTTTAGAGAGCTCAGGGCTTCTATGCTTTTTCTGAGATTGATTTCCCTTGCAAGAAGATCCTACATCAGTGGTGGCCAACCTTTCAACATGAATGCTGGCCCTTTAAATGGTTGCATAGGTGAGGGCATTTCAGCAGGTGCAGCTGCTTTAGCAGCACCATCAGCACTTGCAGCTGCCAAGATTCTGTCTTCTACATAACTCTTAAGAACACAGTAGCCCTAATGGTGGAAGGTTGGCCACCCCTGTCCTACATCCTCAAGTTGATGCAGTTCATTTAATTTTTCCCCCTCCCATCTTCAGTGTGGCAAACATGATTCCCTTCCCTTTTTATCTTTACAACAGCCCAGTAAGGCTGAGTGATAGCAACTGGCCCCAGTTCACCCAAGTGTGCAATTAAAAGCACAATCCTTTGCATGTCTCCTCAGAAGTAAGTCCCATCAAGTTCAATGGGGCATACTCTAGGGTAAGTATGCTTAGGATTGCCACTGGTGGAACGAGTACCACTGCTCTAAAATAAGCCCTGGCTCATGTTCGGTCAGACTTGGCACAAGTCATCCGCCACTGCTGCTCAAAACATGTACGATATCTCTTCATCATCTTCAGCTCCTCAGTAAACCAAGGAGTCACTCTGAGCCTATAACATGGAGAGGCCATTCAGGAGTGATCTGATCCACTGCCCTGGCCATTTCTCTCTTCCAAATATCAACCAGACCCCCAGATGAATCACTAGTTGCTGGAAAATCTCCCAGAGCCCTCAGGAAACCCTCAGGATCCATGAGCCTCTAGGTGTGAACCAAACAATCTGGTCCCCCACCTCTGCAGAAGTAAGAAGCTGCAACAAGCCTAAACTTTATCAGGAAGTGCTCTGTACATGACAGTAACTTCATTCTCCACCACGTCATCACTGACCAGATCACCACTGACCTGCCCAGCAGCAAACATCAGGTCTAACATGTGTCCTGCCTTGGGGGCAAAATCCTCTGGGACAGGCCCATGGTTGTCATGGAGGCCATAAAATCCTGAGACGCACCTACCCTGGGAGCCTCAGCATGAACATTGAAGCCCCCAACATCAGTAGGTGGGGAGACTCCTATGTCACATCCAAGACCATCTCAGTCAGCTCAGGCAGGAAAACCATTGGGCAGCAAGGTGAACGGTATACCAACTGAATCCCGATCCTGTCCCACCTTTCCAACACAATATGCAGACACTCAGAGGCATTGTCGGGGTTGGGACGGTGGGGCCATGGGCCCCAGGGTGGGGGTCGGACATGGCGGTGAAGGGGCGTACTTGCCTCCGCGATGCGTCGCCTCCACTTCGGCCGTCTTGGTGTTCGGCCCTCCCGCCCGCCCTGGAGCTCGTACGGCTCCAAAATAGTAACTAAAACGGCAGGGGGGGCGCGATTGGAACTGCGCTGGACGCGCGCAGCTGGCATCACGCCTGGATCATGTGGGGGTGTGGCGTCGGCAGCCCCCCCGAGGATCACCACTGCAGACACTCAAAGCGGTGGACTGCTGTACAGAGTACCTGGCAATGGGGATGGATTCTCAATAGATCGTCCCTCCCTGCCTCTGCAATTGTGGCCACTGCAACATCCCAAAACCTGGTGGACAACATTGGGAGAGACCTGCTCCTCTCACCTCATCCAACCAGGTCCCTGTAATACATGCCAGAGTGGCACCCTCATCCAGGATTAAATCCAGGATGATGCAGGTTTTACAATTCACCAACCTGGCAATCTGAAGCTGCAGCTTCAGACTCAGGGAATCACTGCCAAGACCACCAGTCGTCAGAGGGTTGGGAGAAGGACCAGAAAGAGGGATACTATCTCTGTGATGGAACCTCCTTCCCCAAGAATGGCCTGTCCAACCCCCCTCCACCCAATCTTCCATGGTCCATCACTCTAATAATGTCACCCCCCATCCCCTGAGCTCCCCCCCTCCCCGCAGGAAAAAACCCATACTTTACTGGCAGTGCCCACCGTCTGCAACCAAGCAACTGGTGCAATATGGCAGCTAAGTTGTAAACAAGCGCAATATGTGAGACTCCAGAAGGTGTTTACTGTTTACGTAGCACAGACGTTGTGAGCCAGAACTTAAAAACCATGCCTCCGAACAGTTTGATTGTACCCTTAAATGGTGATAGACCTAACCTAACCCTAACCCAAACCGCTTTTAAACCCACTTCCGAGTGGCTATCAGTCTTGACATCTTCTGGCATCACATTCCATATATAAATTATGCATCTGGAGAGTTCCAAGATTGTGATACAGCTATCCATAATCCTCTCTGTCTGTATAGTCCTGTTACCCAGTTGTATATTCAGGATGCCATGCTTCTCCGATTTGTAACAATGTGAGGGAATAAAAGGCAAGATCCATTAATTCTCCAGTAGGAACATACTCTAGACCTCATAAATAAAATCTGTTTTCCCATTAATTTACACACTACAATTTGGGCATTAATAGCATCAATGACACCTCTTGGGACTTTTAGTAGTAATAGAATGCAAGAGAAACTACAGTACAGCTTTCGTCGACATCATCTGTTCCAATGTAGCAATTCACAAGCAAAGTCTGTGAACTGGGCAATCCAATAAATAGTGTAACATACATTCAAAATTCAACATACTCAAGATGCTCTGAGAAAGCAAACTGCTTGAAGTTCTCTTGACAGTTAATCTTAGGATTTATATGCCCAGCAAGTGATTCAGAAGGAAAAGGAAGATACGCACATCTGTTGAGGCAACAGGAGCAGTTTACACTTGTTCTTCAATTTCACCATGGCTCCCTTCACCTCTTCATTCCTCAGGGTATAGATGAGGGGGTTGAGGGCCGGGGTGACCACCATGTAGAACACAGAGGCTATCTTGTCTCCTTGTGAAGTGGAGAAAGGCTTAAGATACACAAAGACACAAGGCACATAGAAGAGGCTGACGACTGTCAGGTGGGAGCCACAGGTGGACAGAGCCTTCCTACCACCCTTCCCAAAACGGCCACAGAGAGTGGTCAGGATGGTGGCATAGGAAATCAGCAAGGTCAGAAAGCAGGGTAGAATTACAAGAGTGTCACTGAACACCAAGAGTATCTCACCGACATAGATGTCTGCACAGGCCAGCTTGATTACCTGTGGGACATCACAAAAGAAATTGTCCAAGATGTTTGGTCCACAGAATGGTAGCTGGTCAATGACCATGGTCTGGAAAATGCCGTGAATAAGAGCTCCTGTCCAGGACACGATGAGGAGACTGAGGCAGCGCTGCCGGTCCATGATGGTCGTGTACCTCAGTGGGTGGCAGATGGCCACGTAGCGATCATAGGCCATGACGGTGAGGAGGATCATTTCCGAACCAGCGAAGAAGTGGAAGGTAAATATCTGGGCCATGCAGCCTCCATAAGAAATAGAACTGCCACTTTTCAACAGGTCTTTCGCTAGTTTTGGGGCAGCCACTGAGCCCAATGATATGTCGAGGAGGGACAAGTTGGCCAGGAAGAAATACATGGGGCAGTGAAAGAGCTTGGGCTCAAACCGCACAGTCACCACAATTAGCATGTTGCCCAGAAGGACGGTTGTGTAGCAGATCAGGACCATAGCTAAAAGGAAGAGCTCAGCTGTGCGGGAGCAGGAGAACAACAGGAAGACGAACTCTGTAACAGTGGTCCCATTCATCCTGACGGCTGGTTCTGGTGGAAGAAACAAATGGGATACCGTTAGCTCTCTGGAATGCACACATTCATGCTCGAATGTTTTGAGATGAAACTCCAGGCTCTTGTCTCATATGACTGCATACAAAGAAATATTCCAGACCAGTTTTCAGAACTGAATGCCCTCTCCAAATGGTCCATTTATAAAAAAAAAAAAAAGCTGTGCAAATCAGGCAAATCGATGACATTTGCGTCTTTTTGTACAATTTCCAAGTGGGGGAGTTTTCTTGGCTAGATATAAGAAGACTGGGAGAGTCTACGTGGGGTGTAGTGGCCACTCTCCCTTCCTTCTGATGACTAGCATTGAGTTGTGGCTGCTGAGCTTTCACTAGGCCAGGGGTTCTCAACCTGTGGTACGAGTACCCCTAGGGGTACGTGGACCTCTTGCTGGGGGTATGCCAAGCCCTGCCCCTTATCTGCCCCATCAGCAGCTAATTAAGTGTTAATTAACATGGATTTTAAATTGTAATTATTTTCAGAGCCCTTCTGTTTCTCTGATTTTGGTTTTGGGCTTATTTTTGTACTTTGGAAAATGTACTTTGGTGGGGTGGGGTGGGGGAGGGAGGAGCTGATTTTGGGAAGTGTGACTTGGAGAAAAAAAGAGATCCTTGCGTGTGTGTGTGTGTGTGTGTGTGTGTGTGTGTGTGTGTGTGTGTGTGTGTCTCCCTCTCACACACACAAACACAGAGTTAAATAAGACATATTTTCACATTTAAAATTGTTTTAGTAATTTTTATTTAACGATTAATCACCTAATTAATTAATTGATTAATCCAATTAATTAGCAGTTAATTAGCAGGGGATACTTCAGAAAATTGGACCATGATAGGGGGTACCCAGGCCTCCAAAGGTTGAGAACCCCTGCACTAAGCATTCCCAGTATATACTTAGAACCTTGTGGGCTAAAAACCATGTGGTGCTTGTTTTTTAAAAAGAAATCTCAGATTTCTACCCTAATCTGATTCCCTGCCCAGCACAAATGTGCGTGCCAATTTGGAAGAAGTGCAGAATTTTTGAGATACATGCAGGAGTAACTGGCAGAGTAGTGGCCAATAAGGACAGGTTGTCGTTCAGGGGCAGAACACAGGCTTTCCACATAGAATTTCCCAAGTTCCACTCCTGCTATTGCTAGTAAAGAAGACCTCAAAAGGCAGGGCTGGAGAGTTCTGGGCAACAGAGCCATTGTGCTAGAGTAGCCAGAGTGTTGTGCAGAGATTGGGGAGACCTGGGTTCAAACCCTTTAGTCAGCCATGGAGATCACTGGGTGACTTTGGCCAGACACTCTTTCTCCATCCAACCTACCTCACAGGATTGTTCTGCCCTGACAACCTTGGAGGAAGGATGGGAAGTAAGTGAAACAATATTTTATTTATTTATTTATTTATTTATTTATTTAAAAAAAATTATACCCCGCCGTTTCCTATGCCGAGGCAAATGCCCAAGGCGGCTTACAACAGTTAAAATACATAATTTAAAAACAATACATAAAATAAATTTTTAAAAAAACCAATATAATCCACTGGGGGGTAACAATGTGGAGCAGAAAAACAGCAAGGCAGAACATACTGAGGCACTGGAGGCAGACAACCGCCCATCACCCAAACGCAAGACGAAACAGAAACGTTTTGAGCCCCCACCGAAAGGTCATGAGGGAGGGGGTGGTTCTCAAATTCCCTGGCAAGGAGTTCCACAATTGTGGCTCCTCAACAGAGAAGGCTCACCCACGAGCTGCCATTCCCCTAACTTGCGACAGGGGTGGCACTCTCTGGAGAGCCCCCTCAGATGACCTAAGAGAGCGGGCCGGAATGTATGGGAGAAGTCGGTCAATGAGAATCACATGCACCACTGATCTGATCAGCATATTAGGTACGTTCACAAAGTTCCACAAAGGTTTCCATCTCTTCTTATTACATGAGCTCTGAAGATAAAGATACAGACTGGAGACAGTGCCTTCTCTGGAACTATCCAAACCCCAGACGGTTCATCTCATCTGTCTGATCGTTTTATTTCAGCATAAGAGAGTCTTTGATTCTGTTCAATTGGATCATATCTGAAGCCATTCTTTGCTTTCCGTAAAATAATGTAATACTCAAGACATAGTAAAGCTTTTCTCTTTCAGCATACAGAACTGGAAGATTGAGTCTAAGGTTTCTGTCAAGATACATTTCAGTAAAAGTCTTGGCCAAGGCTTAATTTGGAAACACTGGATTGGGATAGGGAAATGACCAAATGAAACCTTCAGTTTAAGCAGTAATAAGGATTCTACCGCTGATATTCTGAGAAAAAAAATGAAAAGTTTAAA
This sequence comes from Plestiodon gilberti rubricaudatus, assembly GCA_026170595.1. NCBI lineage: Eukaryota > Metazoa > Chordata > Lepidosauria > Squamata > Scincidae > Plestiodon > Plestiodon gilberti. Next base: position 9,128,667 of record JANXHW010000006.1, on the reverse strand, counting down.
TGTTCCCAGTGCTGTTCCAATGTGTGTGCGTGTGTGTGTGTGCGCACACACACACACACACACACAAACTAAGCCACTTTATTAAAATTTAACAGATTAAACACAACTACAGCAGGGAGGAACAACCCACCCCCGATGCATGCTGGGAAACAGCAGGGAAAAAAGACCATATATTCTCCAGATAGTGGGTGTGATCACCCTGACTCCAAGCTGCCCTCCTTCAACCCCGAATGGTCGAGGTAGCTGGACTGCGCAGACTCCCACAAGGTGGACTGCTTTTGAGGTTGTCTTTGCAAACCCAAGCCAGTGGGCTCACCAGCCAGCCTGGTCAAGCTGGAAAGCATCTGAAGAGCAATTCTGGTTCACCCCCTGAACTTGCTAACCTCAGGGTGTACCCCGAAATGCTGACTCCTGCCTCCCGTCCCGGCACGACACCTGCCTAAAGTGACCAAAGGAAGGGAAAGGGACATAAAATAATAAAACAAAACAAAACCTCCCAACCAAAAACCAGTCTGGGGGAAGCAAAAATGACCAGCTAAAGGCCAATCTGGCTAGCAGCAAAAATAAATAAATAAATAAATTCCTACCTGGCTCCTCCTGAAGGGCAACCCAGCTAGTGTCAGATTGAACCCAGGGATGGGTGAGGAGGGTCCAAATCCAGAGCCAGAATCTGGAGCTTGGAAGGAAAAGACTCAAGACCTTTAGGGATCTATGAATGGATGGAAGGAAAGTGGGACTATTTGGCAATGGCAAAGCTGAGAGCTTTGGTATAAATACGAGAGATGTGACAAAGTGAAATACCTTCACGTGTGAATGGTGTCAATGTGTATGATTTGACACAAGCCACTCTCTCAGCACAATCCCATGCATATCTATTCAGAAGTAAGTCTCATTGATTTCCGTAGGACTTACTCCCAGGAAAGCATGCAGCCGTTGCAGCATGCAGAATTGCAGCCTTGGTTATATTCCTTTTTTCAATGTAGCTACGAGAAATGTTGATGTTGTATTGAGCACTTTGTATATCTGAGTCCTTGGGAGTTATATTGCCTGAGTTAATTGTATTCTAAGCTTTTTGTGGCTTTTCTTGATCTTAAGGGAGCTTTTGATTCTGTTGACAGATCCCTTTTGTGGGATAAACTTCTACATCTTGGGCTTGAAAAAAGACTCCTTTATCTTATTAGAAATTTATACTCTGATACCAGCTGTCAAGTTAAAGTCTCCTTGAGTGGGGAACTCTCTGAACAGTTTTCAACTAACAGAGGAGTCAAACAGGGTTGTATCTTGGCCCCCTCTCTGTTTAATCTCTTCATTAATGATCTGGCTTCCTATTTAGAGGAAATAGAGGGTCATAGTCCCAAACTTGGGCTATTACGTATACCTCTTCTTCTCTATGCAGACGATGCAGTCATTTTATCGTGCACACGTCTGGGATTGAAACGTTTAATAAATAGATGTACAGAGTATCTATGTAAGAATAACCTGCAATTGAATTACGGTAAATCTAAAATTGTGGTTTTCGGCAAATCATGGAAGCCATCTAATTGGATCTTTAGTGGCAACAAAATAGAGCAGGTAAAACAGTTTAAATACCTAGGGATCTATTTTCACTATAAACATTCGTGGATCCCTCATCGTAAAGCTGCCTTAAGTACTGCTAGGGTTACTGCCCAAGCTATTATACGTTTTCATTACACCAGAGGGAATTCTTATGTGCCAGCAGCTCTTGAGGTCTTCAATGCTAAAATCATTCCTCAGGTCCTGTATGGCGTCCCTATATGGATGTGTGCTATGAACCGTTCTCTAGAGAGGATTCAGGCGTCATTTCTCCGGAAAATCTTTGGGTTGCCAGGTTGTGTGGCCTATGCCACTCTCTGTTTAGAAGCTGGTCAATCTCGGGTGGAGACTGTGGCATGGCTGAGATTTTTTAAATTTTGGTTAAGAGTTTTCTACGATCTAGACCAGGATAGTTTACTTACCCGACTTCTCTTGGACTCTGAGCCCCCTTTTGGGGCCACTTATTTTGAAAATAAAATACAATCTATAGGCCTTGCTTTAGATATAGTAGGTTCACTGACCCACGAACAAGCGCTTAGAACAATTAGGGGCAGGCTCCTGGATATTGAACAGCAAGAACTTCAGCATGCTGCCAACACGACATGCTCACCACTTAATTATCAGATCCCTATTAAGTATGGCCAACGGGCAGAGTATTTATACCACCTAAAATGCCCATCTGATTGTAGGGCCTTCCTATTGGCAAGGTGTAATGTCATGCCATCAGAGTTACTTTATGGGAGATTTAGAGGGATTCCATCTAGGGAGAGATGTTGTTCTTGTGCCGTGGGAGGTGTGGAATCTCTGCACCATATGTTATTTTATTGCCCCCTGTATAGTGATCTACGTGAGAAATATTTATATCCGATCTTGTCCAATAGGTGGAGTTGGGAGGATCAGGAAAAAATCCGGATTATTTTACAGGGTGTAGATGTTGTATTAACAGAAAAAGTTGCAACCTACTTAAAGCTAATTGTAAAGAGGCGCAGTGCGAGTCATATGGGTAGTGTATGCTAGGTTAGGACTCTTCACCTTTACTTGTTATATGTCTATGTTGTATGTTATGTATGTTTAATTATGCCAATAAAGGTTCTGAATCTGAATCTGAATCTGAGTTAATTGTACATTATTGTAAATATACACTGATATTAGACACTGGGAGTGTTGCAAACTGAAAAGCAGCTCCTAAATGCAATAAATGATTATTATACCAATAAAAACGCTAGAAGCACCCTTTGTGACTCATTGCCAAAAGCATAAACCTGCACCTGCAGAAAGAGGCACAACCAAAGAAACAAAAGGAACAGATTCAAGAGTCCACAAAGACAGAAATAGTAGCTGTAATACTCACTCTTCTTGCAATTCTTACTCAAAGGAGATTTGGGTTAGGTACCATCCATCTCAGCGGTCAAGAATTCATTGCAAGGCAATCCTGCATCCTTCAAATGTTGTGGTCCTAACAAGAAGGCTCAAATACGATGGAAAAAAGAGATTGAAGACATCCAGTTCAGCAAACGGAGACAGATGGAGGTGGAAGGTGGGGTGGTCCAGGATGATGCTCTTATGAAAATGAGAGGACTGAGGACTAGAATGAGAATAAGTTTCTCAATGTAACTATGCACAGGGAGAATTTGAGTGAGAATATTTCCCTTTCCCCAATATCTTTCACCTCCTCTGGAAACTGAGAGGACACAACCCTTCAAGTTCCCCTTGATATAATATATGAAGGTTCTTGTATTTTACCCTGAATATTCAAAGGTGAATATCATTGTCATCTTCCAGTGTCATTTGTTGTCATTTTCCAAAGTCGACAAAGACGTCAGCATCCTGGACGGTGCCAACTGCTGTTCAGTCCCAAATGGGATAATTACAAATGAGAAAGTTTTTGACGTTCTTGCAAACAACAGAACTTTAGAGCACCTGTGTACTTTTTTCAAGTTCTTTTTTCCCTGTGGAAGAAGAGTCTACATCAGGTCATTTATTTAATTTGTACACCAGGCCAGTAATTTAGCCACGACGTGACACAGATTCTCCCTCAAAAGTTTCACTGGACAAATATGCTTCTTGTAAGGCACACATTCAAATGCATGCCATTTGAACAACGTGTTTAGTTTCTATAATTCAGTAGAGCAAAAGACAAATGGGGGACCACTGGCTATTCCAGGGAGAATATATGCCAAAGCCACTGTGAACATGCTTATCTGGAAGTTTCTTCAATCCATTGGGACACTTGGGGGTTAGTGGGATTTTTGGTGTTTTTCTAGAGCCAGACATTGGTGATCCTTGAAGATAAGCAAGGTGACCCAAGATCTTCTAGCACCTGAAGGGGGGATTAAATGTTATCCTCGGTGCTTCTTCAGTGACACATCAGCAGGTGTGAAGAGATGCCACCACAGACCCTGCTCTCACTCCTACTCTGGGAATGGAGCAGAAGAGGTGGTTGTAAGGGAAGGGAGGGAAGGGCCAGATTGTCTCCCAGGAAAAGTTCTAGTCTACCATTCTCCTGCCTTCCACTTCTTCTACCAAACCATTCAAAATTTCCTTTCCAAATCCAGAAGGCATGTGAGAAGGTGTGGGATTAAGAGAAGTGGAAGAGGTCACCTCGTGGCCAGGCTGTGTCACTTGCATGGCTGATGTCCATAGCATGTTCAAGCATCTGCCGAGGCTTTGGGGCTAGTAAGGCACCCACTGAAGACACCACCATCACCACTTGATGCAAGGTGTGCAAGGAGGATGGACACCCCCCCCCCATTTCTACTCTTTTCCAAACATTCATGGTTTTGTCAGTGAGAAACTCCTCACTGGGCTCCTCCAGAGTTCCCTGTGATGCATAGAGAAATGTGAAGATACTTGGCACTAGAAGAGCTGGGCAGTTCTCACAAAGTGTGACCCCCAAACAACTCTGGGTTCCTCTCTCAGTGTGCTTGTCTGCCCTCTCGCACATTTGCAAAGCAACCCTTAAATTCCGGAGTCAGCCACAACTGGTTGCCCGCCGCTCCACATGTTGGAGCTCCCGTTGCTGCCAGCCCTAATGTGGTGGCTGACCCTTTTCTGCAAATTCAAGGCATATGGAAATGATGACTGTCAGCTGTAAAACTATGGGGCAGCACCTCTTCACTCTCATTTCATTGGTTTACATGTGAGACCCATGGTTCATTTTAATGCTGCATTGGCCTTTAACATGGGGCAGTGCTCCGTGGCTACTGCATCATTAGAGGTGGACAATATCCAGCAAAGTCAAGCCCTTTTCAACCCTCACTGCTGTCGATGGGAGAGAGTGATGTGTGTGGTTAGCTTGGCTCGTCCCCTATAATAACAGGATTCATTTAGCCCTTCCTTTGCAGCAGAAGAAACTGTTCAGTGGATAGCCTGGTCCACTTGCCCATCAGGGTCTTGTTATGGATCTGAGAGTACCAGGGTTCTGAACAGTGACTGACATTATTTCATTCTGGCTCAGATCCTGAGGACCTGCCATATACAAGGCAGAGTTTAGGTTTGCATTTGCAGCAGACAGAGGAAGAAGATGGCAGGTGGCAGGGTGGGCTGTAACATCTCACCCTACAGGTGGAGGGCATCCCTTTCGAATGCTTTCTCACATCAGCTCCCTACAAGAGGTTACCTGGTCAGTGTTTTATATCTGTTTATTCCTGTTGGACGGAAGGCATGCAGAAGACAAGCATTTAAACATGTGTACTTGGTGCCTGGAGTTCAAGGGCCAGACCAGTAGATGTACCTACTAGAAGGACTGTTGGCATGAGGCCACAGATCCTCTGAGCAGGAAGGCCACACTCTTGGTGACTGGGACAGGAAGGCCACGCTTCGGATCTTGAGCCATCTAGTCAACCCCCACTTATTATTTAAACCTGGAATGCAATGCTCCTGATTGGGAAGGAATGTGCTATAGCTGACATGTTAATGCACTTTTCATACCTCCAAAATGGAGATTAAGGGCCCAATCATATCCCCCTTCAGCCCATAGCATGCAGTGCCACTGACAGAGCCTGAGGGGGTGACGTGCCATGGGTGATGCACCTAACATCGCTGGGCGCGTCACTCCCCCGAGGCCTCAGTGTCACCCCCTGAGGCCGCCCGGTATGAGCCAGGAGAGGGTTACGACACGTCCTCTTTGGCCGGCAGCTCGGCCACTTCTGACGAGGCCCTCAGCAGTGTTTTCGCACATGCGCACAACACCGCTGAGGGCAAGAGGCTTCAAGCAGCATTGTGCGCATGTGCAAAAACGCCACTTTTGGCCTCGTCAGAAGCGGCCAAGATGCCTACCGAAGAGGACATGTCGTAACCCTCTCCTGGCTTGTACCGGGCGTCCTCAGGGGTGACGCGGAAGCTTCGAGGAATGACGAGGAGGCCTCGGGGGTGATGCGGTGACCCCGGTGGGTGATGCGACAGCGGTGGGGGTGGGAGGTGACGTGGCAGCAGTGGGAGGTGGGGGTTGACACGCACCCCCGCCCCGAGGTGACGCGCACCCCAGTGATGCCACTGGTGACCACCACCAGGAATCGATTTTTTCTCAACAACTTTAAAACGAAATGACTTATAACGAATCAACTTTAAGTGAGGACTTGCTGAACTCATAACAGCTTATAACATAGAAACAATGTCACAAAACACATAAGATCACTTCCTATAAAAATCAGTTCAATTAAAATAAGCTGTAATATAACTAACAATGCACATCAAATGCTTATCAGACTCATCACAGACTTCCTATCAGAAGATTAGATCCGCTAACACATGGTTAGGTTGAAAGGAAAATCCAATGCTGCAAGGAGCAATACTGCTTAGGAACATGGAATGTGAGGTCTATGAATCAAGGCAAGCTGGATGTGGTCAAAAATGAGATGATAAGATTGAACATTGACATCTTGGGAATCAGCGAACTAAAATGGACGGGCATGGGCGAATTTAAGTCAGGTGACCATCATATCTACTACTGTGGGCATGAATCCCTTAGAAGAAATGGAGTAGCCCTCATAGTCAATAAAAGAGTGGGAAAGGCAGTACTGGGGTGCAACCTCAAAAACGACAGAATGATTTCAGTTCGAATCCAAGGCAAACCATTCAACATTACAGTAATCCAAGTGTATGCCCCAACCACTGATGCCGAAGAAGATGAAGTTGACCGGTTCTATGAAGACCTACAACACCTTCTAGAACTAGCACCCAAAAAAGATGTCCTTTACATCATAGGAGACTGGAATGCTAAAGTAGGAAATCAAGAAATAAAGGGAACAACAGGCAAGTTTGGCCTTGGAGCGCAAAATGAAGCAGGGCAAAGGCTAACGGAGTTCTGTCAAGAGAACACGCTGGTCATAGCAAACACTCTTTTCCAACAACACAAGAGGCGACTCTACACATGGACATCACCAGATGGTCAATACCGAAACCAGATAGATTATGTGCTTTGCAGCCAAAGATGGAGAAGCTCTATACAATCAGTAAAAACAAGACCTGGAGCTGACTGTGGCTCAGATCATGAGCTTCTTATTGCAAAATTCAGACTTAAACTGAAGAATGTAGGGAATACCACTAGACCAGTCAGATATGACCTAAACCATATCCCTTATGAGTATACAGTGGAGGTGAAGAATAGATTTAGGGCATTAGACCTGGTAGACAGAGTGCCTGAAGAACTATGGACGGAAGTTCGTAACATTGTACAGGAGGCAGCAACTAAAACCATCCCAAAGAAAAAGAAATGCAAGAAAGCAAAGTGGCTGTCAGATGAGGCTTTACAAATAGCTGTGGAAAGAAGGAATGCAAAAAGCAAAAGTGAAAGGGAAAGATATAAACAACTGAATGCAGAGTTCCAGAGAATAGCAAGGAGAGATAAGAAGGCCTTCTTAAATGAACAATGCAAGGAAATCGAGGAAAACAACAGAATGGGGAGGACTAGAGATCTCTTCAAGAAAATTGGAGATACCAAGGGAACATTTTGTGCAAAGATGGGCATGATAAAGGACAAAAAAGGCAAGGACCTAACAGAAGCAGAAGAGATTAAGAAGAGATGGCAAGAATACACAGAAGAACTATACAAGAAAGATCTTAATGTTCCTGATGACCACGCTGGTGTGGTTACTGACTCAGAGCCGGACATCCTAGAGAGTGAAGTCAAGTGGGCCTTAGGTAGCATTACTAACAACAAAGCTAGTGGAGATGATAATATCCCAGCTGAGCTACTTAAAATCCTAAATGATGATGCTGTGAAAGTGCTGCACTCAATATGCCAACAAATTTGGAAAACTCAGCAGTGGCCAAAGGATTGGAAAAGGTCAGTTTACGTTCCAATTCCAAAGAAGGGCAGTGCCAAAGAGTGTTCAAACTACCGTACAATTGCACTCATTTCACATGCTAGCAAGGTTATGCTCAAAATCCTACAAGCTAGGCTTCAGCAGTACGTGGACCGAGAACTACCGGACGTACAAGCTGGGTTTCGAAGAGGCAGAGGAACTAGAGATCAAATTGCCAACATGCGCTGGATCATGGAGAAAGCACGAGAGTTCCAAAAAAAACACCTACTTCTGCTTCATTGACTACGCAAAAGCCTTTGATTGTGTGGATCACAACAAACTGTGGCAAATTCTTAAAGGGATGGGGGTACCAGACCACCTCACCTGTCTCCTGAGAAACCTCTATGCGGGTCAAGAAGCAACAGTTCGAACCGGCCATGGAACAACCGATTGGTTCAAAATTGGGAAGGGAGTACGGCAAGGCTGTATATTGTCACCCTGCTTATTTAACTTATATGCAGAGTACATTATGAGAAATGCAGGGCTGAATGAATCACAAGCCGGAATCAAGATTGCCGGGAGAAATATCAACAACCTCAGATATGCAGACGATACCACCCTAATGGCAGAAAGTGAAGAAGAACTCAAGAGCCTCTTGATGAGGGTGAAAGAGGAGAGTGCAAAAGTTGGCTTGAAACTCAACATTAATAAAACTAAGATCATGGCATCTGGTCCCATCAATTCCTGGCAAATAGAAGGGGCAGAAATGGAAGCAGTAACAGATTTTACTTTTCTGGGTTCCAAGATCACTGCAGACGGAGACAGCAGCCATGAAATTAAAAGACGCTTATTCCTTGGAAGGAAAGCTATGGCAAACTTAGACAGCATAATAAAAAGCAGAGATATCACCATGCCAACAAAAGTTCGTATAGTCAGGGCGATGGTGTTCCCAGTAGCAATGTATGGTTGCGAGAGTTGGACCATAAGGAAGGCTGAGCGCCGAAGAATAGATGCTTTTGAACTGTGGTGCTGGAGAAGACTCCTGAGAGTCCCTTGGACTGCTAGGAGATCAAATCAGTCAATTCTAAATGAAATCAAGCCTGACTGTTCCCTGGAAGGACAGGTACTAAGGCTGAAACTCAAATATTTTGGCCACCTAATGCGAAGAGAGGACTCTCTGGAGAAGACTCTGATGCTGGGAAAGATTGAAGGCAAAAGGAGAAGGGGAAGGCCAAGGATGAGATGGTTAGACAGCATCACCGATGCAACAAACATGAAAATGAGTGAACTCAGGAAGATAGTGGAGGACAGGAAGGCCTGGCGGGATATGGTTCATGGGATCACGAAGGGTCGGACACGACTTAACGACTGAACAACAACAACACATGGTTAGGTCTCATATTCATGTCTTTTACAGGGCAAGGAAGCTTCACACATCTACTACCTCTGAGGCAGCAAGTGGTGTTTACACTTGTTTTTCAACTTCCTCATGGCGCTCTTCATTTCTTGGTTCCTCAAAGTGTAGATGAGGGGATTGAGGGCAGGTGTGACTACCATGTAGATTACGGAGGCCATTTTGTCCACCTGAGAGCTTGAGGAGGGCTTCATATACACAAAGATAATGGGTCCATAGAAGAGGGTAACTACCATCAGGTGTGAGCTGCATGTGGACAAAGCTTTCCTACCATCCGTCCCAAAACGGCCACAGACAGTGGCCAAGATGACGGCATAGGAAAGCAGCAAGGTCAGAAAGCAGGGAAGAGTTATCAGGCCATCATTGACTACTATGAATATCTCAGCATCATAGACATCCGAACAGGCCAACTTGATTACCTGTGGGATGTCACAGAAGAAATTATCCACCGTGTTCTCTCCACAATATGGTAGTTGGTCCATGACCACTGTCTGAAAAATACAATGAACGAGTGCTTCTGTCCAGCAAAATATGAGGAGACAGAAGCAACGTTGTCGGTTCATGATGGTTGTGTACCTCAGTGGGTGGCAGATGGCCACATAGCGATCATAGGCCATGACAGCGAGGAGGAACATTTCTGCACTTCCAGAAAGGTGGAGGAAAAATATTTGTGCCATGCAGCCTCCATAAGAAATGGTCCCGCCACTGTTCAGTAGATCAGTCCCTAGTTTTGGGGCAGCCACTGAGCCCATAGTCATGTCAAGGAGGGACAGATTGGAAAGGAACAAATACATGGGGCACTGAAAGAGTTTGGGCTCAGACCACACAGTCACCATGATTAGCAAATTACCCAGAAGGATGGTGATGTAGCAGGTCAGCACCAAAGTTAAAAGGAAGAACTGAGCAGAGCGGGAGCAGGAAAAGTCCAGGAAGACAAACTCTGTAACAGTGGACCCATTCATCTTGATGGCTGGTTCTAGTGGGAAAAACAAATGGGACACTGTGAATGCTCCAGGCCCTGGTCACCTCAACTGCCTCACCATATTCCTCTTCTAGAACTATGAATAGTATCCACATGTTTTTGCTCTTGCAGTCCAATCCTGCCCTAGACTGGCCTGCACACTGCATGGCTCTCTGTCGCAAGGTCTGTCTTCTGCATCCTGTTGGCCGGCTGGAGTCACAGCCAGATGGGAGAGAAAGAAAAGTCTCACTTACCTCCTCTGCCACTGCCTGGTCCCCTATGGGACTCCTCAAGGCTTTTCCAGGTCTTTTGCTGGCTTAGCATTGAGGAGCCTTCTGGGGGCATGTCTAGTCTGGCACAGGGGCATTGGATCTGGTGGCAGCCGCCACTGAGATCTGTTCCCGTTATGACCTGATCCACCCCACCCTGCCTCCAATCTGCCCCCCCGACGTATCTCTCCACTGGATGGCGTCTGTAGGTGGCTGGTTGGCACAGCACTGTTGGTGGCATGTGGCCTCCTGGGCCTTGCACTGGTGGCATCGCTCCTCAGACCAGCAGAGAGGTTGCAGCAACAGCAGCTTATTGCGTGAATAGGATTGCGCCTTTAATTACCTAAACCAGTGTTTCTCAAATTGCATGTCGGGACCCTCTTGGTGGGTCACAACTTTGATTTCTGGTGGGTCCCACAGAGCCTCCAATGAAAACATGGGTGATGAAAAGATCAGATAAGTAATTGCCTCAAGGCTGAGCCTATTCAAAACTCAGATAGCTGCTAATTGCCCTGCAAAGAGCTGAGCTCCCCTGAAACCTTGAGGCTACTCATTAGGGCTGCCTCATTACAAGAAATGGATTGAGTTTTTTGCAAATAAATAAATAAATATTACTTGTAAAGAAATTAACATATTATTTCTTTCTAGATCACCTTTTTTAAGTCTTGTAAAGCTGAGTGGGTCCCGATAGAGTGTCATTTTAAAAAGTGGGTCCCGGTGCTAAAACGTTTGGGAACTACTGACCTAGACTGCAGTCTAACACCCCAATCCTATCCCCCACCAGTTTACACAATGCAACAACGCCATGGAAGTGCACGATGCATCCTGGGTGTGGTGGTGATCAGACGGTCTCCTGAAGGTAAGGGAATTTTTTTCCTTTACCTCCTGGTAACCACTGAGCTGTCGACCATGAGCTGTCGATCGAAAGGTTGGCAGTTTGAATCCGTGCGACGGCTCCTGCCAACCTAGCAGTTCGAAAGCAAGAAATTGCAAGTAGATTAATAGGTACCACATCAGCGGGACGGTAACAGAGTTCCATGCGCCTCGGTGTTGAGTCATGCCGGCCACATGACCATGGAAACGTCTTCGGACAGCGCTGGCTCTTCGGCTTTGAAACGGAGATGAGCACCGCTCCCTAGAGTCGGACACGACTGGACTTAATTGTCAAGGGATACCAGCCCACTGATGGCTTATGTATCTCGTGTGTGTGTGTGTGTGTGTGTGTGTGTGTGTGTGTGTGTGTGTGTGTGTGTGTAAGGGGTGGCGGCATCACAGGTTCTAGATTACCTGACACCCTCCTTTGTCCACTAAGCCCCAGCTGTTCTGGGAGATTATTGAGTGACAATGACAAGAGCGCTAATTCTTGCTGGCCACTGTTCGAATGCCAACTCTACCAAAGGTCAAGATATGGAGGCGAAATAGTAAGTGAGCACAGCAGATGAGACTCTGCAATGTGTTTATTGCTTACATGGTGCAGAAGTTAGACCTTAGACATGTAAATGATGAGTACGGGTGACATGGATGTTCTGAGAAGTCCCAGCTTCAACTTCCATCTATGTGCAGCTGCAAGAACAAACTTTATGGTTTTATGTAACTGAGCAGGCATCTTTTCGACAGCCATCTCCTTTCATCTGAATGGGCCACTCCCTATATTGTTTCCTTATCCTGAGTCAGATCAGTGGTCTATTTAACCCATTACTGGGTTAAATAGCATTACTGGGCAGAGGGGTCTGGCTCAGTCGGGAGAGCTGTCGCCTTGCAAAGCCCGAAGACTGGCAAATGGCAAGTCTGAGACACGCCGCCGACAAAAAGCTGTGAAAAGTCTCCGTGAGGAGAGATAAGAGCTCCCAGTTGCGCTGGTCGAGTGTGGGAGGCGCTAGCCTGCAGAAAAGACAGGCTGCAAAAGGATACCACCTGGAATGTAGCTGTTCATGAAAGATTGGACATTTATATATTGTAAAACCTCTCATTGGGGGGGGGAGAGGTTAGGAAAGCCTGCCCATGTACACCACCTTGAATTAAAGTCGGAGGAGAAATCCAATGACCAAGAAAGGCGGTATAGTATATAAATACTGTATACTACTACTAGCCAGCGGGTGGCCCAGTGGGTTAATCCGCTGAACCATGAGCTGTCGATCGAAAGGTCGGCAGTTCGATTCCCGCGATGGGGTGAGTGCTCGTTGCTTGGCCAGCTCCTGCCAACCTAGCAGTTCCAAAGCATGTTAATGTGAGTAGATAAATAGGTACTGCTTGCGGGCAGGTAAACAGCGCTCCGTGTTCCAGCCGCATGCTGCGCGCTGCGGCAAGGAGAGTCATGCTGGCCACATGACCACGGAGGCGTCTTCGGACAACGCTGGCTCTTTGGCTTTGAAATGGGTATGAGCACCACACCCTAGAGTCGGACACGACAGGACTTAACTGTCAGGGGACACCTTTACCTTTTACCTTACTACTACTACTGCTGCTGCTGCTGCTGCTGCTGCTGCTGCTGCTGCTGCTGCTGCTGCTGCTGCTGCAAAATGTATTTATTTATTTTATTTAAATAATTTATACCCCGCCTTTCTCCCAGCAAGGGCACTCAAGGCGACTTACAATAAAAACATTAAAATACGTATACACATTAAAATAATTAAAAACAAAGTAATTAAAACAATTAAAACAAACAACCCCAGTGGGTCACCTATATTTACATTTGTTAAAAGCCATTTGTTAAAAAGCCAGCCCACCATGTCAGACATCGAATGCTAACCTGAATAAAAACGTCTTAAGGCCCCGCCGAAAGGTCTCTAAAGAGGAAGCCGTTCTTAATTCCAGGGCGAGGGAATTCCATAATTGGGGCGCCACTGCCGAGAAGGCCCTATTCCGTGCTGCCATCCCCCTTACCTCCGTCAATGGCGGCACGGTTAATAGCCCCCCCCCCCTGATGACCTCAGAGCACGGGTTGGATTATAAGGAAGGAGGTGGTCCCTCAAATACCCTGGACCCGAGTCATTAAGGGCTTTAAAAGCAGCAGAGTGTTATTGTGTTGGACTAGGATAAGAAAGGCTCGGGTTCAAATCCTAGAAAGTCATGAAGCTCACTTAGCTATACTGGGCCAGTCCTAACTGTGCCACGTATTCCATCCTGAACTTCAAAGAGGACTGAATCCACCAGCACCCCTGAGGAGTTGATACTGAATAAAGCATGTGAATCGGACTTCTGGGTAAGCACCATCCTCTCTATCACTTGCTTTGGGGGGACTAAGCAGGTATCAGTATCCCAAACCCCTTCAATGTCAGCCTCCCCCCATGGAATGAGGTAGGCACGGGGGGGGGGGTTAAAGGGAGGAAACACAACCATGCAACCATTAAACAACCATTAAAAAGGAGCTAAAACTTTCATGACCAGCAACAATTTTCAAAGAAGTAAAAATGGGAACACTGGTCATGTTAATAAGTTCTTTATATTAAAAGATGGTTTAAAAACTGAAAGATTAAAACCATAAAAGGTTAAAAACTGAAAGTTTAAAACCATACAATAAAACACAGAACTGCTATGTTTCACTCAAGTCTTCGAGCATCCTCAGGTAGTACAAAGAAAATAAAGCATTACTGGCTGTGAAGATGTTACAAACACAGAAGATAAGTGTGGCTTCTGGGTCCCTTTTTCTTTGTTTTCTCAAATTAGAAGCACCTGGTTGGAAGTAGGTTTGTTGTAGGTGGGTAGGGTGCTGCCTGGTTCCTTTTTAATGAGATCTCTTGCTCTGTGTTTGTAACACCTGTGTTTGTTGTTGTTGTCCCCATACAAAAAGTTCATTTGTTATTTTTTTTACATGCTACAATTAGTATGTTCCTCATATAAATAAATCCTCTTAAGACTTTTGGTGTCAATTGAATGGAAGACAAGCAAATATATTGTATATTTCAAACACATCAACCATGTCCATTCTGATGTTGTCCAGTTGACAAGCAAACTCTGTGAACTGGACAATGTAGATTCAAGACTCTGCTCTGAGAAAGCAGGCTGTTGGAAGCCCTCTTCGTGGGGCTCATATGTACAACAATTGATTTGGCAGGAAATGGAAGTTCTGCATGTCTACTCCAGTTGAGGCAGGAGAAAACGTTTACACTTATTTTTCAACTTCCCCATGGCTCCCTTTACCTCTTTGTTCCTCAGAGTGTAGATCAGAGGATTGAGGGCAGGGGTGACCACCGTGTAGAACACGGCAGCCATTTTGTCCACCTGGGAACTAGATGAGGGGTTTGTATAAACAAAAAATGTGGGCCCATAGAAGAGGAAGACAACCGTCAGGTGGGAGCCACAGGTGGACAGAGCCTTCCTACCACCCTTCCCAAAACGACCACAGAGGGTGGCCAGGATGGTGGCATAGGAAAGCAGCAAGGTCAGAAAGCAGGGTATAATTATCACATTGTCGCTGAAACTGAAGAGTATCTCACTAACATAGATGTCTGAACAGGCCAGCAATTTTACCTGTGTGATATCACAGAAGAAATTGTCCAGCACATTTGGTCCACAGAGGGGTAGCTGAGCAGTGACCACTGTCTGGAAAATGGCATGAATGAGGCCTCCTGTCCAGCAAAATATGAGGAGGCTGGAGCAGCGGGACCGGTCCATGATGGTTGTGTACCTCAGTGGGTGGCAGATGGCCACGTAACGGTCATAGGCCATGACATTGAGGAGGAACATTTCTGCACCTCCAGAGAGGTGGAAGGCCAGGATCTGGGCCATGCAGCCTCCATAAGAGATGGTACGGCCATTGTTCAGTAGATCAGTCAGCAGTTTGGGAGCAGCCACTGAGCCCAAAGTCATATCGAAGAGGGATAGATTGGCAAGGAACAAATACATGGGGCACTGGAAGAGCTTCGGGTCAGACCAAACAGTCACCATGATTAGCAAATTGCCCACAAGGATGCTGGTGTAGCAGGTGAAGACAAGAGTTAAAAGAAAGAGCTGGACAGTGCGGGAGGAGGAGAATTCCAGGAAGACAAACTCTGTAACTGTTGATGCATTCATCTTGATGGGTGGTTCTAGAGGGAGAAAAAAAATAGGAAACTGGGTGCTGCCTAGCTCAACTATCACATAATATTCCCAACCTGATACTATTAATAGAATCGATTCTTGTCTCATGTTACTGCATAGAATGAAGCATTTCAGACCAATATTTAGGATTCTGTGCTCTCTCTGAATAATGTTTGCGCAAATCATGCAGATTAATGACATTTGTATCCTATTAGTGACTTTACATTTTGGGGAGTTTGCTTTTGCTAGATTTAGGCTGAAATCCTATAACACTTTCCCGGGAGTATGTCTACTTCTGAGTAGACATGCATAGGATCGTGCTGTTAGCTGATTTCCAATTGAGGGAGTTTGGTTTGGATAGCAAGAAGGAATCTTGGAGGGACAATTTAGGGTATAGTAGCAATTCTCTCTTCCTGCTAGACAGTATTACAAGTTGTGGCTGCTGAGATTTCACTAGGCATTGCAAGCCCATTGTCAGGACCTTGAGGACTAGCAACAAAGTGGTGCTTGCTTTTCTAAAAAAAAAGCTCAGATTTTCAAACTTCCCAATCCTGAGATTGGTTCTCTATATAAATGTGTGTTTCTGTGTGGGATGTGTGCAGAATTGTGACACACACACACACACACACACAAACACACACACACACACACACACACACACACGCACGCACGCACGCACGCACGCACACATGCACAACAGAGCTAATACCTTCCACAATAGCTGGCCTCCAGAGCAAATGATGAGATGCCATAGTGCTGTGTAGAGATTTGAGAGTCAACGTTCAAACCCTTTCTCCTTATCCAGCCAGGGAGATCACTGGGTGTCCTTGGCCATATACTCTGTCTCAATCCAGCCTACCTCAAAGGACTGTCATGAGGATAAAAAGAGGAACATGTGTGCTGCCCTGAGCCCCTCAGAGGAAGCATGGAATATAAATAAAATGTTATCACACATACCATGGTTCCAATCGGGACATTTGGCAGCTTCATTTGTTCCATAAAAATTTCTACCTCTTGTCATTACCGGAGTTCTGAAGGGTGAGAAAAATAGAGATTCAGCCATTGTCCTATCTTGAAACTATTCAATCCAGGGACGAGTCATCCCATGCAATTTATTTTTGATTTTAGAATAAGACAGTCTTTGATTCTGTTCAGTAAGCAGTTTTAAAGCAATTCTTTGCTTTCCATATGATAATAATGTCAAATGCAGTAGATCCTTCTCTTTCTCACAACACACAGAACCATGAGGTTTACAGCCCAATCTTGTCTACATTTTAGACCAGCGGAGCAACACTTTGCTGTTCTAGGGTGTCGCAAATGTGCTTACGCCACTCCTCCGACACTGCAGAATGGAGCAGCGCCATGGCAGACAGGTAAGGTGGTGGAGGGGTGGGTAGAACAGGGCATTCTGGGGGGTGGGTGGAATTGGTCATCCAGGTCAGGAAGGGGACTTCCTCCGCGATATCGTATCCCCCTTCCCGGGCCTGGCTGCTGTTACAAGGGACTCTCAGACTTGCACCAGAAAAACAGCTGATGCACACCCGAGTAGCCTCATTGGGGTGGCTAGTGCGTTACTTGGGGTAAAGGGACAAACTTCCCTTTACCCCGAGGAAGCCTGCAGCTGTGCTGGGGCAGGCTCAATCCTGTTCAGGATGCAGCAGACCTCTTATGTGCGCCACCACGTCCTGCTAGATAGGATTGCACTGTTCATCCAAGATTTTTCTTTTGTCTAGATGCATTTCATTAAAGTCTTTGCTAACTATTTTTTTGGGGTGTGGGGGTGAATACTGAATTGTGATTGGTAAATGCTGAAAGACAAAATTCAGTTTAAGTTATAATAACAATAAATTGCTGCTCTTCCACCAGGAAATGAAAAGTTTAATTTTTCCCACTGCTTTATGAACAAGCTGAATTATAAAGGTCCATAGTTATATTTATACAGGCCCTCTATTCAATTTCTTAATTTTATACCTAGCTATCATACAGGGTTCTCTGTTCAATTAAAATCAGTCTCCTTTTTAATAAACTAGTTTTGGTTTTTCAAAGAAGTAAAGACAGGAAAACTGGCTATGTTGATGAGTTCTTTATATTGAAAGAAGGTTAAAAACTGAAAAATTAAAACCATTCAAGATTGTTAAACTTCTTTCAATATAAAGAACTCATCAACATGATCAGTTTTCCCATCTTTACTTCTTTGAAAATTCTTGCGGGTTTAGCTCCAGTTTCATGAAAGGTTTAGCTCCAGTTTCGGTTTTATTATTCAACACCCACCCACCCCGAAAAACAACAACACATTTTCCTTTTATTTAATTTGTACCTTGCAATTTGGAGCGCAGCCTTTCGACAGTTTGTGAAAAAAATGGTTAAAACAGAGTGGTGATAAAGTAGGAAGAAATATTGATGGCTGGAGAAAACATAGACTTTCACAATTATACAAATTATTGTTAAAATATTCCTAGAAGCATTCAAACATTTTACTGTTAAATGGACAGAAGAGATTGTATTCCTCTGAAAATTTGAGAGGGTTTATGAAATAAGGAACCTAGGTTTTATCTAAATATGAATTTGTAGGGTCTGCTCTAAGTAATATGAGATGATGCACTACTCCATAATTAGAAATAAAATTAATACCTACTATATCTCTGCATGCTGGAAATGACAAGATGCCCGAAGGGAATGTTATCACATATGATAGAGTCTCACTCGTTGCAATTCACAACGAAAGGAGATCTGGAGCAAGTACCTTGATCACAGCAATCAGCACTTCACTGCAAGGCAATCCTGCATCCTCCAAACTTGGTGATCTTTTAGGAAGGCTCAGAAACGAAGGAAAAACGAGATGCAAGAAATCCAGGTGAGCAAAAGGAAGGAGATGGAGATGGAAGGTAGTGTGGATGACACTCTTGTGGAAACGAGAAAACGGAGAACTTGAATGAAGAAACATTTCTCCATGCAGCTATGCATAAAGACAAGTTGAGTCAAGATATTCATCCAATCTATCCAATATCTTTTACTTCATCTGGAATTTAAGAGGCCACAATTCTTCAAGCTCCCCTTGACACAATCCTCCTGGCATGTGAGGTCCTTGGATTTCATCCTCTATATTCAAAGCCTATTGTCTTTTTTTAATGTCGATGAAGACATCAGCATCCTGGATAATGCCGACTGTTCTTCAGTCCCAAATGGGTTAATTATAAACAAAAAGATTTGGAAGTTCTTGCACACAGTGGAACTTTAGTGGGCCTCTGCTTTTTTCAAGTGCTTTTTCCTACGTCAGCAGAAGTTGATGCAGTTCATTTACCGGTATCTGATTTGTACCCCAACCATCCTCACTTTTGCAAACAAGGTTCCCTTCCCCTTTTATCTTTACAAAAGCCCAGTAAGTCCGATTAGGCTGAGAGATTGGTGATGCCGTGCTAATTAGCCTGGTTTGCCCCGCCCACCTCAAGCACTTCAGGCAGAGGCAGACAAATGTCCGGGCTTGATTGGTCCTGGTCCACTGGGGCAGTGCGCTGAGGGGCGAGGCGATCAGCCAACCTCCCAGTTGTGTTTTGGTTTTTGAGCCCCTCCCGCCCATCCCTTTAGCACAGTCTGAGATTAGCTGGTTTCTCTGTCAAGAGCTGGGTAGGACATTTTTGCTGTCAACCTGATCGGCTGTTGACTGGCCGTTTTTTTGCTGACCTCAAACTGGCTTGGGGATGCCAGGCTTTTTCCTTTCCCCCATTTCCATTGATCCCAGGCAATCAGGTTAGGCAGGATGTGTGTTGGTTGGGTACGCAGGTTGTCCATCTTGGCGTACAACCTGAGGTCAGTAAGGCCAGGGGGTGAGCCAGGACCACTGACAAGATGCTTGTCTGGAGTGGTGACAAGCCCCTTGGCTGGAATTTGCAAGGGACACCACAGGCTTTTCCACGGAGCCTGCATTGTCCAGCTGCCTCGACCCTTCAGGGGTTGGCCGTGAAAAGTTCCCACGGTCTACGACCAAGGGTAGCTATGGGTCAGGTTGTATCACCCGTTTCACCCGGAGAGGCAGACTGTCAGTACCATTTCCCCAACCTGTTCCTGCACTCTGGGAGGGGGGTGAGTTAGGTCCCCCCCTGCTGTAGATAATAAGTTATCAATAAAGTTAACTCAACCCAAGCCTCTGTCTGACGTGCTTATTTGGGGGGGGGTGCCTTGTAAAGGAATTGGCCCCAAATCACTCAACTAATTGATGGCCCAATCCTATCCATGCAGTACGCTGGTGGATCTGGTGGTCTGCCAGCATACTGCATGGTCTGCCATCACAGCAGCTTCTCCGTCACTCAATGGAGTGCTCTGCTGGTGCAAATGCTGTGCAGACTGGCCATGGTGGCAGTGAGTGAGGGCAGATTGGGGTGAAGATCTGGATGGGCTGGGGGGCAGATTGGGAGTGAGACAGGGCGAATCGTGGCAGCAGTGGTAGCCATCAAATCCAAATCTTATCCCCCCCCCCATCCTGGACCTGACATGCCTCCTTCACCCTAACAGATCTAAATAGCTGACATAGATCTGAGTGGGCCCATAGGGGACCATGGAGCGGCCAACGTTCATTTTTTCTTTACTTGACTCTCCCAGCTTGCCTGGTGCCCTGCTGGCACACAGGATATAGCGGAGTTTAAATTCATTTATGGCTATTCTCCAGTTCTGGAGGATCCCCCACTCCTTTTCCCACTAAGCTTTGACTGTTCTTAAACATCTGGTAGATTATCTCGTGACAATTATGGTGTCCTGAATCTGGCTGGTCACTGTTAGGAAGAGAATTCTATGGAAGGAATCGATACGGTGGCTGAGTTGTCAGCGAGCACAATATGTGAGACATCAGAACGTGTTTTCTACTTTCATAGTGTGGAAGTTAAGGTGAGCCAGAAGTTATAAATCTTGACACTGAATAGTGTGGTTTTATCCTGAGTGATGATAGAACCGAACTGCATGAATTTGTACAAAGCACTTTTAGACGCTTTTCTAATGAGCGGCTTTCAGCCTTAGACATCTTTTTGCATCACATTTCATATGTGAATTATGCATCCGGACAGTTCCCAAAGTGTGGAACACCTGACCATAATGCTCTCTATGGTCTTGATACACAGTTGTATATTCAGAAAGCCATGCTTCTTTGATTTGTAACAGAGTGAGGATACATAGAGAAAGATCCATTAATTATGCAGGGAGCATACCCTAGACCTCCTACGAAAAATCCATCTGTACATTAATTTACATGCTATGATTAGTATCAACCTAATATCAATAATTTGTCTTAGGGATTCTGGAATTGATGGAATGCAAGAAAAAGAAAAGTATTACATACTCAGGCATCATGTTCTAAAATTTACAAGTAATGTCCATGAACTGGGCAATCCAAGAAATAATGCCACATCTGTATAGATTGAAGTTGCTCTAAGAAAGCAGGTTCTTTGAAGCCCTTGTGGTAGTGAATGTCATACGCGCAAGAAAAGGAAGTGCCACACTTCTACTCCCATTGGGACAGCAAGAGAAGTTTACATTTGTTTTTCAACTTCCCCATGGCTCCCTTCATCTCTTCATTCCTCAGAGTATAGATGAGGGGATTGAGGGCCGGGGTGACCACCAGGTAGAACACGGCGGCCATTTTGTCCACCTCAGAGCTGGAGAAGGGTTTTGTATACACAAAAACAATGGGCCCATAGAAGAGGCTGACGACTGTCAGGTGGGACCCGCAGGTGGACAGAGCCTTCCTACCATCCTTCCCAAAACGGCCACAGAGGGTGGCCAGGATAGTGGCATATGAAACCAGCAAGGTCACAAAGCAGGGAAGAATTATTACACTGTCACTGAAAACCAAGAGTATCTCACTAACATAGATCTCTGAACAAGCCAGCTTGATCACCTGTGGGATGTCACAAAAGAAATTGTCCAGCACATTTGGTCCACAGTATGGTAGTTGGGCTACAACCACTGTCTGGAAAATGGCATGAATGAGGGTTCCTGTCCAGCAAAGTATGAGGAGACTGTGGCAGCGCTGCCGGTCCATGATGGCCGTGTACCTCAGTGGGTGGCAGATGGCCACGTAACGGTCATAGGCCATGACGGTGAGGAGGAACATTTCTGTACCACCAAGGAGGTGGATAGTAAATATCTGGACCATGCAACCTTCATAAGAAATGGTACCACCACCGTTCAATAGGTCCGTCACTAGTTTCGAGGCACCCACTGAGCCCAAAGACATGTCAAGGAAAGACAGATTGGCCAGGAAGAAATACATGGGGCAGTGAAAGAGTTTGGGCTCAGACCGCACAGTCACCATGATGAGCAAGATGCCCACAAGGACGGTGGTGTAGCAGGTCAGGACCAGAGTTAAAAGGAAGAGCTGGGTAGTGTGGGAACCAGAGAAGTCCAGGAAGACAAATTCTATGACCGTGGACCCATTCATCTTGATGGCTGGTCCTAGTGGGAGAAACAAACGGGAACCAACCTGTTAATCCTCGAAACACTGCCCATCTCACAGGCTTTGCATGCAAAAGTTCCCAAGTTACAGCTTACCATTTTCAGTTAAAAAGACCTCAGGTAGCAAGGCTGGACAGCTTTGGGTCACTGGGCCATTGTGATGCAGTAGCCAGAGTGTTGTGCAGAGATTGGGGGGACCCTGGTTCTCTTGTAAGAGCAACACCACGTGTGTTGAACCACCCATTGTCTAGATGAGTGATGGCGAACCATTTGGGCTTGGTATGTCAAAGATTTTGAAAATGCCTAACTTGACTCTGCTGGTGTGCCATCGTCCCCCCCCCCAAACTTTTAATAGTACTTTAACTATTGCTACTTTTAATAGTAATTTTGAATTGAACTGAACACAACTATAGAACACATTGCATTTTATATAATATCAGTTAGTGACCTTTTTTGTTGCTGAGTTTTACTAGAGAATAATTTGAAAGAGGTCTGCCAAGATCCCTGCCCTAAATGTTTAAGGCAAGTCTGTAAAACCTTTGCGAAATGTTGTGTGCCCCGACACACCAGTAAAGTTTGTCGGGGCCCTGGGGAAAATGCTGGCGTGTCTCCCAAAATGACCTCGCGTGTCACCTGTGACGCGTGTCATAGGTTCGCCATCACGGGTCTAGATGTAAATGTTGGCCTCTACCAGCCAACAGCCCCTACCTTAGGGTCTTGTGAGTTCCTCTCTCCTACTTGGGCTGAACTATTTGTTTAGTGGCTTCTCTTCCTTTCTTATTATTTCTGCCTTTGTAACAATGGCTTCTGTTCTCTCCCTTTTCAAGTAAAAGTCAGCTAAAGTTAGTGTTTCTGTTAATCCCTCAGACCGTACTCAGCCAGGGAACTCACTGGGTGACCCTGGCCAATCACTCTGTCTGCATCCAGCCTACCTCAAAGGGCTGTTGTGAGAAAGAAAGGAACAATGTGTGCTGCCCTGAGCTCCATAGAGAAAGGATGGGATATAGAAATAGATCACGCATACCATGGCTCTGACCAGTACATTAGGCAGCTTCATTGTTCCACAAAGATTTCCACCCCTTCTCCTCATTACAGGAGTTCTAATGGAAGATAAAAATGTGGATTTTGGCTGTGTCCTACCTTGAAACTATTTAGGCCAGGGAAGAGTCATCCCGGGCAATTTATTTTTGACTTCAGCATAAGAGACTCTTTGATTCTGTTCAGTAAGATGTTCATATTTAAAGCAATTGCTTTCCATACAAATGTTGTTGTAAAAAGGAAACAGGAATTATGGAAAAGATGATAGGTTATGATATTTCATGGGATTCTCGCTTATTTTTTTTATTAACTAACATAGAAGAATGACATTGTAAGAGGAAAATATTCTGAGTTGATACTCTGAGATAAGTTGTTATCTGGATGTTCCATGCAAGAGCCTGGAAATTTACTACTATCCCTGAGTGGATGGAAGGAATGTGGGATTATTTGGCAATGGCAAAGCTAACAGCTTTACTACAAGTCGGAGAGAAGAAACAAAGTGGAATAACTTCACATTTTAATGGCGACTATATATTATATTTTGCACTGGTTGCTACATATTACATTCCTTTTTCAATGTTGCCATGAAGGATTGATCCTTTAATTAGCCATTTGTGTAGCAGAATCGTTTGATGTTATACAGTACTTCTTATTTAATAATATTATAAGTATGCACTGATATTACTATGAAAAATAAACGCTTTCCTCTATAACTCAAATATATATATTTTTAAAAGCAATTTCCATACTTTATCTAGTCAGTTGCTATGGAGCTTGGCTGTTTATGGTCTATCATTTTCATTATTTTACTGATTTCAACCACTGTATCAGCGTAAGGTCTTCCTTTAAAAATTAAGCAACTCCTATATGCAATAAATGATTACTAGAGCAATAGCAATAGCAATAGCATCAGCAGCAGCAGCAGAAGCAGACTCATTGCCAAAAATAAATACCTGTATGAATGTATACTTTAAAACAACCAGCACTGCAAAAAGAGGCACAACCAAAGAAATAAAAGGAACAAATAGTCTACCAAATCCCAGAAATAACAGCAATACTACTCACACTTGTTGCAATTCACACCTAAAGGGAATCTGGGGCAGCAGGTACCATCCATCTCAGCGATCAAGACTGCATTCAAGGCAATCCTGCATCCTCCAAACTTTGTGATCTTTCAAGAAGGCATAGAAAGGATGGAAAAAAGAGATGCAAAAAATCCAAGTGAGCAAAAGGAGATGGATGGAGGTAGACGGTGGGGTGGTCCAGGATAATTCTCTCATTCAACTGAGAGAACTGAGAACTTAAATGAAAATAAGTTTCTTCCTGCAACTCCTTCCTCCCCACGCGCAGATATCTTTCACCTCATCTGGAAGTTAAGAGGGCATCGCCTGTGAAGTTATCCTTGATAGTCTCCTTCTGCAATTGGAGGGTTTCATCTTCCTTGTTGAAAGCTTGTGGTGTTTTCCTAAAGTTAATGAAGTCGTCAGCATCCTGGACAGTGCCGACTGCCATTCAGTCCCAAATGGGTTAATTACAACGTGAAAAGAGTTGAAGTTTTTGCAAACAACGGAACTTTAGGGGGCCAGTGTGCTTTTTCCAAGTATTTTCCCCCTTGAAAGAAGAGGCTACATCAACACAAGTTGAGCAGTTTGGGTTTGGGTTTTTTTTTAATTGGACCCCAGCCATCCTTAATGTGGCAAACATTGTTCCCTTCCCCTTTTATCTTTACAGCAACCTTGTCAAGTAGATTGCTCTGAGAAATAACTGGCTCAAAATTCACCCAACTGAGCCACAAGTAGCCCAATTCTATCCCCCCCCCCCAGCCTACATGATCTGTGTCTGCAGCAGGCCTGTGTCATGTAAATTCAAAGAGCCTCAGGGGGTGTGTTGGGCTGTAAAGTGTGGATAGGATCCCAGTGTGCATGACTGCCCCTGAGATTCATGCTCTCCCCGCTAAGTCCTCACAAGGATCCTCCCACACAATGCCCCTGAACAGCCCACACTGCCATGTTACCTGTGGGTGAGCCACTAGTGCGCACGTGGGGGTCCAGCCATTTACGCCAGCAATTCCCAGGCGCATGACAGTGGCATAACTTTTGCAGTACCAGACCAGGATCTCGAGATCCACAGCCATAAGTCCACAGAGGAATGGGTTTGTAAGGCTGAAATTCAAAACACATTCACTTAAGAGTAAGGCTGTCCAGAAGAATGGGACATACTTCTGAGTAGACCAGCATAGGATTGTGTTGTAAGCCTGCAAGTCTCTTTGGTCTAATCGTCACAAGCCTATGCTTTCCCCGACGTCAATGCAGTCGCACCAAAACAGTTTGTGCTGCATAGGGGGGGGGAGGGGAGTCCCGGTCTCTCCTGGGTAAGGGACCATTTGTTTCCTTACCCAAAGGTAAGCTTCCAAGACTGGGATGGGTCTACTTGGACCTGCACCAGCTATATGGCTGGCGCAATCCAACTGCAGCAGATCAAGCCTGGAAAGGGGGTTAGGATTCAGCGGACACCACTGCCGCCAAAACCCAACCCTTTCCTGGGCCCTATCCACCCTCCTCCCCACCCCATCACTGCCCCATTCCACCCTCCCCCACCTCAGTTCTGCCCTCCCCCCTGCCCCATCAAGCCAGCTTGCCTGGGTCAGTAGTCCTTTGCCCGGTAGGACATTGGTTGAGCTCTAGGGAGGGAGTGAAGATGGGAAAGGAGAAGGGAGAGGGGTTTACTGGTCCTGCACTGCCTCCTGCACCCTGCTGCCATATGTGGGGCTGCTCCGGCCACTCTGGAGGCAGGCCAGAAGCACAGGGCTCTGCATGCTTCTGGAAGGTCATTTATGATGGCCATGAAGCAGGATCCATTACCGGAATGCTAGTTCCGGCGGCAGGGATGGGGGTTAGGATTAGGGTGTAAATCTAGTAATGCCTCAAATCTGTTCTCCCTCAAAATGTTCACTGCACAAATTTTGTGCTTCTTGCAATGAACACACACAATTGCATCAGTCTTCTAGATGATGTCTTCAGGGTCCATAGTTAAGTACAGTTGGCCCACATCTTGTGTGTGATAGACTTGTGCAAATTCAACTGCATGCAGTCGGCAAACCAAAAACAAAAATCCAGGAGTTTAAATACTGCAGGTGATTCTTCTCGCCATTCTACTTAGTAATTACATGCCCTGGATGGAGCCGGAGATTGGAGAATGAAGCTGCTGTTTGGTGTCAAATCCTGCCTGTGTCTTGCATTTTTAAAGAGACAGTATGCATTTTCAGGATGTTAGGGATTTTGAATGCAATATGTGATAATGGCTTTACGCGTTGACTCTGGAACATAACCCTCACATAGGGAGAGGGCGACTGTACAATAAAAGACCAAAGGGAAGCTGCTGAGTGTCTAGGGTGAATGGGTTTGTAAGTCTGAAATGGTAGGCTACTGAGTGTCTACTCACTCTCCCACAAAGGATGCTTGTCCAGTCCATGTTAGCACATGGACCTTGGTTGAGCTCTAGGGAGGGAGCGAAGATGGGAAAGGAGAAGGGAGAGGGGTTTACTGGTCCTGGATTTTGGCACTGTGGTTCTTAGGTTGCAGGTTGAGTGGGGCACCAGTGCAGCACCAGTGGGTCAAAAACACCATCGCAGAGAAAACAAGACAGACAGAACAGAAAAGGATGAAAGACATGAAGGTCTGATGACCCAACTTGTAATAATTTTTCTTTCCATAGAGTTCTGTGGTATCTTTTGTGGGATGAGCACATCAAGGAACCTGCCTTTATACCTTGATAGCTCATTCCCAGCCCTGAATAGGTGCCACTATGGTTTTGCACTCTACCAAGGATGTGGTCGCTAGCTCCGGAGGCCAGTTATTTTGGTGGTGAAGAGGGCATTGAATTGGTGAGGGGGGCAGCTAAGGTGGGGGACCCTTCTTTTGGGCCAATATTGACCTTGTTTACTCCAAGTGAAGAAAGTCCCAGGTTGTGGCTTTTGTTGGCAGGTTCAAATGTGCTGTCCACAAACATCTTCAGTTGGAGTGGTATGGTGTGATCCAATATCTCCTTATTCTGCTACACTTGTGAGCTGCACAATCAAGAGAAGACTCACAGCAACAATATGTTTGCAAAAATAGCTGCTTTCTCTCATAAAGTCACCACGACTGACAAGAGAATAACAAGCAGTCACCCTGTTGGAATGAGAGCCACATCCTCAGCTGCAGTTTGGGATACTTCTCCGTGTAAGAAAGATGTCGGAAAAACCTGCACTTCAGGGAAGATTATCCTAGCCCTCTCCCTGATGAGATAGGGTTGTTTAAACACACACACACACACACACACACACACACACACACACACACACACACACACACACAGGGAGTCTTTCTTGCATCATAGAACATTCAAAGATGCATCTCCTTCTGCAAACCAGAATTCTAGTACCACAGTTGCCCCCCCTCTCTCTCATGCATGCATGCAGACAAAGCAAGAACATACAGAATGTTCTTGACATCAGATCCAGCATTGTTATCCAATGCTTCAGGGGGCTTGCATCTCTAAAATGGTAGAAATTCAAGTAAACCAGAAGCATAGCTTCCTTCTACATCAAAGAATAAAAAACAAACAGAAAATAATCCATGTCAGAGCTAATCATAAAGAGAGAGAGGTACAGTATTCAATATTACTTGTTAGGCAGAAACAACCTCAGTTGATATTTACAGTACTTATGTTTATACGTCAGTTGGATGATTCCCCTCCTTTTCCTACTAGGGCTTGACTGTTCGTAGACATCTAGTAGATGATCCTGTGACAATTATGGGGTCCTGAATCTGGCTGGTGAATGATAGGAAGAGAATTCTACAGGTGGTGTCAATATGGCAGCTAAGTTGTAAGTGAGCATCATATGTGAAACTCCATATTGGTATAGAATGTGTGCATTACTACAGTACATTTCTTTTTTAGTGTGTTTATAGAACGTGTTTATTGCTTTTACATGGCACTCAAGAAGTTAAGGTGTGATATAGAACTTACAGTCATAAATGCTGAGAAGGGAAGGGATGATATGGATGTACTGACAAGCCCAGCTTCTACTTCCACCTCTGTGCTGCATAATCATGGTGAGCCGGGAATTTAAACCAACAACCCTCCCGTCGTTTCACGCATAGTGGGAA
The DNA here is from genome assembly GCA_026170595.1 of Plestiodon gilberti rubricaudatus. NCBI lineage: Eukaryota > Metazoa > Chordata > Lepidosauria > Squamata > Scincidae > Plestiodon > Plestiodon gilberti. The sequence goes on along the minus strand of JANXHW010000006.1, from coordinate 9,100,576 downwards.
TTTGAGAAATTCTGAATCAGAATAGAAACATTCTATTCTAGTGATGATAGATGGAAGACCTCAACTGCATCAATTATTGCATCTTCAGAGTTATTATTATTACAAATATTTATATGTCACTTTTCAGCAAAAAAGAAGTTCACAAAGCAGTTTTCAGTGCAAAAATAAAAGAATAAATGGTCTCCTATCCCAAAAGATATCCCAAAATCTAACAAGGGGCAGAAGAAACACCAGGAAACAGCCACTAGAAGAAACAATGTGCTGGGGTGCACAGGGATAGTTGCTCTCCCTCTGCTACATAGAATGTACCTCTTTGGTACATAGAAGGTACCTCATTTGAAAAGGTACCTCTTTGCCCAGCTATTGCAGAGCAGCTATTCATAATGAGCTCTGTTTTTAGAATCCTGGCACACAGTTGTATAGTCCGTATCCCAGTGTGATGAAACATAGGGCAGGATTCATCACTTCTTCAATGCAAACATGCGTTAGACATTATACACAAAATCCATTTGTACATTAGTTTACATGCTATGTTTAGTACATTGCTAGTATCAATAACTTCTCTTGAGACGTCGGATATTGATGGAATGCAACAGAATCAAAGGCATTGCATTCACTCACAACATCCCTTTTGATGCTCTGTCAAATTCAAAAACAAAGTCCAAGAAATAATGTCACATACGTGTAGATTCAAGTTGCTCTGAGAAAGCAGGTTTTTGGAAGCTATCTAGCAGTTAAACTTATGGCTCATATACACAACAATTGATTTGGCAGGAAAAGGAGGTTTCACACATCTACTCCCATTGAGGCAGCAGGAAATGTTTACCCTTGTTTTTCAACTTCCCCATGGCTCCCTTTACATCTTTGTTCCTCAGAGTATAGATGAGGGGGTTGAGGGAAGGTGTGACCACCATGTAGAACACAGCGGCCATCTTGTCCACCTGGTTTCCAGAGGCGGGCTTAAAATACACAAAACCAATGGGTCCATAGTAGAGGCCGACTACCATCAGGTGAGAGCCACAGGTGGATAGAGCCTTACTACCACCCTTTCCAAAACGGTTACACATGGTTACCAAGATGGTGACATATGAAAGCAGCAAAGACAGAAAACTAGGGAGAGTTACCAGGCTGTCGCTGATTAACATGAGTATCTCAACAACATAGGTTTCTGAACAGGACAACTTCATTACCTGTGGGATGTCACAGAAGAAATTGTCCAGCACATTTGGTCCACAATATGGTAGTTGGGCCAACACTATTGCCTGGAAACAGCCATGAATGAGGCCTCCTGTCCAGCAAAATATGACAAGACAGAAACACCGTTGTCGGTTCATGATGGTTGCGTACCTCAGTGGGTGGCAGATGGCCACGTAACGATCATAGGCCATGACAGAGAGGAGGAACATTTCTGCACCGCCAAAGAAGTGGAAGGTTTGTATCTGGGTCATGCAGCCTACAAAAGAAATGGTTCCGCCATTGTTCAATAGGTCAGTTGCTAGTTTGGGGGCTGCTACAGAGCCCAAAGATATGTCAAGGACAGACAGATTGGCCAGGAAGAAATACATGGGGCATTGAAAGAGCTTGGGCTCTGACCGCACAGTCACCATGATGAGCAAGTTCCCCACAAGGACGGTTGTGTAGCAGGTCAAGACCAGAGTTAAAAGGAAGAGCTGGGCAGTGCGGGAGCCGGAGAAGTCCAGGAAGACAAACTCTGTGACAGTGGACCCATTCATCTTGATGGCTGGTCCTAATGGAGGAAACAAATGAGATCTTATTAACCCTCCAGACCCAGACCCTCTCACAGGTTTTACATGTAGAAGTTCCCAAGTACTGTTGCATAGAGATATTGGAAAGATATTGGAATAATAATGGAAAAGATGCTAGGTTATATTTCATTGGATCCACTCTTATTTTTATTAACATCGAAGAATGACATTGGAAGGAGAAAATATGTTGAGAAGTGGATACATGTTTTCTGACTATTCCATGCCAAATTCTGGAAATTTAACACTATCCCTGAGTAGAAGGAAGGAATGTGGGATTATTTGGCAATGGCAAAGCTAACAGTTTTAGTAGAGAAACAACAAAAGTGGAATAACATCACATTTTAATGGTGACTATGTATTATATTTAGCACTAGTCACTATATGTTTTCAATGTTGGCATGAAGGATTGATCTTGTATGTAGCCATTTGTGTCTCAGAATCTTTTGGTGTTAGACTTCTGATTTAATAATATTGTAAATATGCACTGATATTCAAAATTAAAAAAACCCTCTTTCTTCCATAACTCAAAAATATTTATTTTTTAAAAAGCAATTTCTATACTTTATATAGTCAATTGCTATGGAGTTTGGCTGTTTATGGTCTATCATTTTATTATTTTACTGATTTCAACCACTGTATCAGCTCAAGGTCTTTCTTTAAAAATTGAAAGTCACTTGGAATGTTGCTAATGTAAAAGGAACTCCTAAATGCACTAAATTATCACTACACCCATATCAGCAGCAGTGACCCGTTGCCAAAAATGTGTGTATGAATTTAGACCTTAAAAGAACCAGAACCTGCAAAAAGAGGCACAACCAAATAAATAAAAGGAGCAGATTCAAGAGTCTATAAAGTCGTAGAAATAAATAATAGAACTACTCACTCTTTTTGCAATTCACACTCAAAGGAGATCTGGGACAAGTGTCTTTCATCTCAGCAATCACAGCTTCTTTGCAAGGCAATCCGGCATCCTCGAAACCTTGTGATCTTTGAAGAAGACTCAGAAGGGATGGAGAAAGGAGACGCAAGAACTCCAGGTGAGCAGAAGAAGACAGATTCAGATGGAAGGTGGTGTGTTTGAGCAAATAAGAGAACTGAGAAGGTGGTGTAGGGGAGGATGATGGTCTTAAGCAAATAAGAGAACCGAGAGCTTACATGAAACTAAGATTCTTCCTGCAACTATGCAAATGGAGCATTTGAATGAGAATACACCTTCCTCCACCCTCCTCCCTTCTTCATCTGGAGATGAAGAGGACACAGCCCTTCAAGCTTCCCTTGATATAATCCTCCTTCCATCTGTGAGCTTCCATGTTGAAAGCCTGTGCTGTTTCCTTGAAGACGTCAGCACCCTGGACAGTGCCAACTGCTGATCAATCCCAAATGGTTTAATTACAAAGGAAAAAGATCTGAAGTTCTTGTAAACAACGGAACTTTAGAGGGCCAGTGTGCTTTTTTCCAAGTATTTTTCCCCTTGGAAGAAGAGCCTACATTCGCAGAAGCTGAGCAGTTAATTTATTTATTTTGTACTCCATCCGTCTTCCATGTGGCAAACATGATTATCTTCCTCTTTTATCCTTACAACAACCCTGAATAAAACCCTAAATAAAAAAGTTTATTGCCCTGAGAGAGAGCCTCAGATAACTTTGGCTTCGTCTCTCAGTGTGCATATCCTTCCACTCTCGCCTTCGGGCGGCTGACTGATGGTTGCTTTCAAGGGAGCCCTCAAATCCTTGAGCCCCCCCCCTTACCGCCCAACTGCCACTCCAATTTCTTGGAGCCCCCATGGCTGCCAGTCCACATGCAGTGTCTGCTCTTTTTCGATAGATGTGCAATGCTGCTAACAGCCCATTCCAACGCAAGGGCTAAGCAGCACAAGTCAGACATAAACTCAGCATAAGTCGCTTATGTCGAAGTTATGTCTGGAATGCGACCATTTACGGTGAAGTTAGGGCAAAGTTATGTCGAAGGACATAAAGTCAAAGTTACGTCGAAGTTATGTCGAAGTTAGGACAAAGGACATAAAGTCAACATAAAAGTGGGTGTTCCAGGGGCGGACCGTGGGCGTAACGGGGGCGGCAACCAATTAAGGTTGGATTCCAGACCCTGGCAAGCACAGACACGCCCCCTCCAACACAAATGCTGACACAAATTTTAGGTCGACCAAAAGGGTTGACATAAATTCGAGTAGACCCATAGGAACCATTTTACCTTACCCAAGCCAGCCCTCTCCTGAAAAGTTCTAACACCCTACTCCTGAGTTATGTCAGAGTTATGTCGGAGTTGTGGCAGCAAGGTCTGGAAACCGACAGAGTTATGCCAAAGATAGGGAGCCTATCAGCACCCAGCCCCACCCAGCCTCTTTCCCACAAAAGCCCAGCCCCAGACCTCCAGTCTCTCTCTCTCTCTCTCTCTCTCTCTCTCTCTGAGCACATGGCGTGGGTTTCTGTCCCCCACAGCCACAAAGTGGGACTTTGTCGGTGGAGGGCAAAATTCACAAACACCCCACTTCTCTCTTCTCTTCTCCTTTCTGCCCCCCTCAAGGGCAGAGAGGGCTGTTCTGGCTGTGGCCAAACTGTTTACAGCTGTGCCTGGGCAGCTGCCTCCATGCTACCATTTGCTAACCCATGTCTTTCTCCCAGCCTCCCCCCCCCCACAGGCAACAACACCAGCAGGTAAGTGCAGATAAGAGCAGAGCAGGGTTCGTGCTGACATGTGGTCTGACTTCTGCCTCTTTGCATATAGAAATATATGAGACATGCCTCTTTACCAATGTGCCCTCTCATGTCTGCCTGTATTGCCTTCTCTGAAATGCCTCTTTACCAATGTGCCCTCTCATGTCTGCCTGCTTAGCCTGCTATGATATGCCTCTTTACCAATGTCTTGTCTGATAACTGCCTGCTTAGCCTGCTATGATATGCCTCTTTAACAATGTGTTGTCTGATAGCTGCCTGCTTTGCCTGCTATGATATATAGGATACATGCCTCTTTACCACTATTGTGTCTGATAGCTGCCTGTAGTCATGTGAGCATACAATGCCACAAGTGTGGAACTGTTAGCCTTATGTAGACACCAGCTGTCCCCCCCCCTTTTCTCCACAGGGTCTACTGACAGGTCAGTATTGCTAGGTTTGCCATGGTTGTGACCCCCAAGTTGTGTTGTTGTCTCTCTCTGTGACCCTTTCCCCTTACAGAATCATGCTCTCCTTACACCCAGGTAAGCAGCTCAGACCATGCTATGTGTGTCACACCTTTCAGCTGTGTTTTATTTCTCTCCCTGCAGGCTTTTGCAACCGGCACACTGGCTTGACTTCAATGGCGACTGCTACCACACACCAGCTGACATGTAACTCCCCCTTGTTTTTTGTCTCCCCAGGAACGTCCACCACCACCTACCTTGCTGGGAGCACCCCTGGGCCCGCAGTCTGGTTGCCCCACGGTCGTCTGCCTCGATGCTGCCAGAGGTCAGGGAGCCAGCCCTGCAACCATCCTCAGCTGCCGGTGCTGCTGCTGCTGCTGCTCCACCTCCCTGGCTGTCCTACTTGCTGCCCCTCCCCTTTCTATGGAGCAGGCTGTGGTTCCACAGGGGAAGAGCCTGCATCTCCAGGTCCATGAGGCACGTGTGCTCCTGCTGCTGCTGCTTTCCGATTGGCTACTGTGACTACCCCTGGCAGCCTCACCTGGCCATCTCTGCTAACGTTCCAGAACAATAAAGATGCCCCTCAGGCAGAGCCCCCTTGACAAATATGTGCCCAGTGTTACACAAGCATTGGCCCCCAGCACTCAAGCCCCTGCATGAATCCTATCCAGGGACTGCCACGGCCTTCCCTGAGAGAACACAGCAGGGGGGCTGCCAGACCCCCATGGCACAGAGGGGAGGGGGGAGTTGGGGGGGCCTCTCAGGCAGGCAAACAGTGACAGCCAGGGCGTCCACCCATCACGAAGCCGCTTCCGCCCAAGGTCCGCCCGTAATGAAGGAGCCTCCGCCGAAGGTCCGCCCGTAATTAAGGCGCCTCTGCCCAAGGTCCGCCCGTAATGAAGGCGCCTCCGCCCAAAGTCCGTCTGCATAAGAGGCGCCTGTTTCTGCATCGCCTTCATCTGCAGAGCGACCCCTGTGTCTCTATTGGTCTCTGCAGACCCCTCTCTCGGAATCTCTCTCCCACCAGCCTTGTTGTCTTTCTGTCTGTCTGTCTCTGACCCACCCATGCCCCTCTCCAGCACCCACTGTCTGTCTGCCTGCCTGTGTGTCTGCCTCCCCTCCCACTCCCTGATGGTGGAAGCTGGCCACCCCCCACCCCGCCAGAGCGCCTACCGTGAGGCGCCGTCATCACCCCATCTGGGGGTGTGATGAGCTGCGTGAGCCCTTCCCGCTCACAGCAGACAAGCCCAAGGCATCTCTCGGTCTTGGCCGGGGCACAGAGCAGAAGGCACGCCGGGATGCCTTCTTTGTGGGCATTACCCCGGCCCTGGAGGCCCAGGGCTTCAGGCAGCGCACCTGCAAGTCATGTCAGAGGCAGTTCCAGACATCATGCGACCCCCCTTGTGTGTGACGTTCCCACCCCCCTCCTACCCTTCCCTCACCCGCTCCCCCCATGACTCCCACGTGCAGCCTCAACGTGGCATGGGGGTGGCATTGCCTTCTGCAGGAGGGGGGAGACGGCCACTCTCCCCTGCAGCAGGTGGCTGATGCACAGGGTGCCCTGTGGCGGCTGGCAAGGGGACCTCGCTCACCTGTCACCTGCCCTGCGCCCCCCACATGACTGGCGCTTCCCCCATGCCTGCGGCTGGCCCCTTTGCGACTGGGCTGTGACAGACCCTGCGGTAGCTGCCATGGATGGACGCTTACACATGCAGACAGAGGTCTGCACATGCCCGAGCCAGACACCGAGCCTGGAGAGCCTGCCTGCCTGGGAGGTAAGTGTTGCCTGGATCCTGGGGTGGTGCTGGGCCACAGAAACTGCAGCCTGCCTAACTCAGGCATAACTCTGACATAACTCAGACATAACTTATGTCGAACTTATGCTGAACTTAGGCCACTCTTATGCCAGACTTGCGGAGGAGTTGGGTTGGAATGGGCTGTGAGTGACATTTATGGGACAGCAACCTTGGGTCTGCTGCCTTCTGCCTTCATTGGTTTGCATGTCAGACTCACGGTTCCTTTTAATGCTGCCTTGGCCTTTAACAAGGGGAAATTCTCAGTGGCGACTGCAACACTAGTGGGCAATATCCAGCAAAGTCAAGGCCTTTCCAACCTCACTGCTGTCAATGGGAGAGAGAGTGATGTGTGTGTGGTCAGCTTGGCTCTTTCCCAACAACAACACTATTCATTTGGCCCTTTTCTTACTCATCCAAAGCACAGATTGCAGCAGAAGAAACTGTTCAGCAGATGACGTGGTCCAACATGGCCATCCAGGAGCTGAATAGCAGCATTCTGGACAGTGACTGACATCATTATATCACCTGGCACAGGTCCTTAGGGATTCCCACACAAGGGGCAATGTTTTCCTTTGCATTTGCAGCAGATAGAGAGAGAACAGTCCGCAGATGGCAGAGTGCGGCGGGCGGGGGAAGGGTCCTCCCGCTCATGCCGCAGCCCGGGAAACAGCTCCCTGTGTTTGGGCTCTGCCAATCTGTTTCCCAGCCTCTGTTTCCCGGGCTGCAAGTGGGCGGGGGAGGGTCCTCCCGCCCGTGCTGCAGCCCGGTCACCTGCACTGCAGTCCAGTTTTCCCTCTTCCACAACACCAGAACCAAGGGACGTCCACTAAAATTGAGTTGTGGGAAAGTTAGAACAGACAAAAGAAAATATTTCTTCACCCAGCATGTAATTAATCTGTGGAACTCCTTGCCACAAGATATGGTGATGGCACCTGGCCTAGTTGCCTTTAAAAGGAGATTGGACAGATTTATGGAGGAAAAGTCAATCAACAGATTACAGGATACAGGTATCTTGTTGTGTTTTGTGCTCCCTGAGGGATCTGGTGGGCCACTGTGAGATACAGGAAGCTGGACTGGTTGCCCTTGGCCTGATCCAGCAGCATGTGCATTTGGAGGAAATATATCTTGTGTGCTGGGACCCTCTGTAGTGGCCAATGGCAAATCTCAATTGGTTTGTCAGGGAAGGACGAGACGGGGTGAAGGTGCAACCAAGAAACTTTTATTGTAGGGATAATTTAACTATCTTCAAGAAGGGGAAAGAGCTTGAACACACACACACACACACACACACACACACACACAAGACACAGAATCGCACAAAGGAAGGAGGTTACTGTGCCGGCCGCTGCAGGTAAGCCCTACGCTGATTGGGGCAGGGGCAGTGGGAGGGCGGATTTGGCATTGAGGGAGGGTGGACATTGGCCGCCTGGGGTCTGGAGCGGGTGGGGATACCGGTATCCAATGCTCCAGATATGCTGGCGCGATCCCCCTCTGCCCCGGGGCAGCCTGGGAACTCGATAGGATACGGCGGCCGGCCCTTTAAGCCGGTCGCTGTATCCTACACAGGATTGTACTGCCCATTTCTATCCTTTCCTGTTTCCAGAGCCTGTAGAGGCTCTCTCTAGCATTAGTATCTCTAATGCTTGGGCATGTGGGGGAGATCCGGAGAAACAACGTTCATCAAACCTTCTCCATTGGAGCTTCTTTTTAAAAGATCTCAGCTACACTCCACAGCTTGCCAGCAAAATCCTAACCACGAAAATCCAGACCCAGCTCGAAACTGGCAGATGACCTCTGCTGGTTGCTTAGGGCAGAGCTTTGAGGAGGCTCAAGTTGGAAGTGGAAGGAGGAATTGCATTTCTAGCTCAAATAAAAATCCATCCAATATAGCACTCATTTTCCAACCGTGGTCAGCTGGGAAATCATTCTGAATAGGTGACAAGTGAGGCACGATAGCATAACTTAACAACCCTCCCATTGTTTCCCTTGGAGCTGGTATACCAATGAATCCTGTCTCTGACTAGTGTTTTTCTGATCTAGGAGGTTTGGCTCATTCGGGAGAGCTGCAGCCTTACATGCCTGAAGATCAAGGCCAAGGACGACAGTTCGAGACTCCATTGCCGCTGACAATGCTGCAAAAAGCCCTCTGTGTGTGAGAGAGGAAGCTGCAGCTGGCACTCTGTGAGGGGGAGTTGCCTGTCAGTCAACGCATATGACGGGAATGCCAGAGAGAAGCCAGACTGTGAGAGGAAACACCTGGAAAGAAGTGTCCGTCGAAAGATTAGGACATTTATTGTATTGTAAAAACTCTTTGGTTTGGAATTGCCTGCCTATTGTAGATGGTTGCCTTGAATTAAAGTCAAAGGAGAAATCCAATAACAAGAAAAGTGGTATATAAATACTGGAATTTTTATTATTATTTTATTATTAGTCATGATCGACTGAGACCTGACCTGTATCAGTGATGCAACTTGAAAGTTCCAAAATGGTGGAACAGCTATCCATAATGTTCTCCACTTTATCGATCTTGATAAACCGTCCTATCTTCAGGATATCATGCTTCTCTGATTTGTAATAGTGTGAGGGAAAACAGGGCAAGATCCATTAATTATACAGTGGTAGCATATTGTACACTGCACAAAAAGCCATTTGTACTGTACACTAATTTATGTGCTACAATTGGTATGTCCTTATTATCAGTAAGGTCCCTTGAGATGTCTAGTATTGATGGAATACAGGAGAGTTTTGCATTCTCAAACAACATGCATTCTCATGTTCTCAAATTCACAAGCAAAGTCTGTGAACTGGGCAATCCAACAAGTAGTGCCTCATATCTATAGACTGAAGATGCTCTGAGAAGGCAGGCTGTTTGAAGCCCTCTTGACAGTGAGGGCTATTAGGGCTGATACTCATTACAATGCATTGGGAAGGAACAGGACATTGCACGTGTCTACTCCAGTTGAGGCAGCACAAAATGTTTACACCTGTTTTTCAACCTCCTCATGGCTCCCTTTACCTCTTTGTTCCTCAGAGTGTAGACCAGAGGATTCAGGGCAGGGGTGACCACTGTATAGAAAACAGAGGACATTTTTCCCATCTGGGAATTAGAGGAGGGGTTTATATCCACAAAAAAAATAGGCCCATAGAAAAGGAAGACAACCGTCAGGTGGGATCCACAGGTGGAGAGACCCTTCCTGCCACCCTTCCCAAAACGACCACAGAGGGTGGCCAGGATGGTGGCATAGGAAATCAGCAAGGTCAGAAAGGAGGGTATAATCATTAAGTTGTTATTGAAAAGGAAGAGTATCTCAAGAACATAGATGTCTGAACAGGCCAGCGTTTTTACCTGTGAGATGTCACAAAAGAAACTGTCCAGCACATTTGGTCCACAGAGTGGTAGCTGAACTGTGATCACTGTCTGGAAAATGGCATGAATGAGGCTCCCTGTCCAGCAAAGTATGAGGAGGCTGCAGCAGCGGGACCGGTCCATGATGGTTGTGTACCTCAGTGGGTGGCAGATGGCCACATAGCGATCATAGGCCATGACAGAGAGGAGGATCATTTCTGCACCTCCAGAGAAGTGGAAGGCAAGGATCTGGGCCATGCAGCCTCCAAAAGAGATGGTACCACCACTGTTCAGCAGATCGGTCAGTAGTTTGGGGGCAGCCATTGAAGCCAAAGATACATCAAGGAGGGACAGATTGGCGAGGAAGAAATACATGGGACAGCGAAAGAGTTTGGGCTCAGACCGCACAGTCACCATGATGAGCAAGTTGCCCAGAAGGACGGTAGTGTAGCAGGTCAGGACCAGAGTGAAAAGGACCAGTTTGACAGTGCGGGAGGAGATGTCCCGGAAGACAAACTCTGTAACGGTTGAACCATTCATCTTGCTAGCTTGTTCTAGTAGGAGAAAAAAAAAAAAAGGATACTGTCAACCCTCTGGTAACCCTCCAGACCCTGACCATTTCATCTGCCACATCTTATTCCCCTCCTGGAACACTTAATAAAATAAGAAGTTCTTGCTCCAATCTTTTGAGATTAAACTCCAGACTCCTGTCTCATGTTACTACACAAACCAATACTCAGGACTCCATGCTCTCACTCTCTCTCTGAATAATCTGTTTGTAAAAAGCTGTGCAAAGCAGGGAGATTAATGGCAGCCTGCTGATCTCCTCTTTACCTATGATCTTGCTTTCCTGTATTTCAATAAAGTGACCCTTTCCTCCATATCAAGTCTTGTGTGTTTTGTGGGGCATACTCGGGTAAATGGCGATTTCCAATTGGGGGGAGGAGTTTGCTTTGGCTAGACTGGAGGTGTCTGGAAGAGTCAGTGCAGTGTGTAGTGGCCATTCCCTCTTCCTGCTGGAGAGCAGGATTGAGCTGGGGCTACTGAGATTTCACCAGGCATCCCATGCTCATCATCAGCAAGAGCAACTATGTGGGGCTTGGACCACAGTAACTGGGTTCCAGAGCAAGTCAGGAGTAGCCAGAGTGTTGTGCAGAGATTGGGGAGACCCAGGTTCAAACCCTTATTCAGTAATGGTCGTCACTCGGTGACCTTGGTCAGTCACTCTGTCTCAGTCCAACCTGTCACAAAGGACTATCTGTCCTTTGTCGCAAAGGACTGTTGTGAGAGAGAGAAAAAAGGAGAGCTAAAGAGCTGGTGCAAGATCGGGCTATAAGTCATGTTAATGTTCCTATTCCTGTTATTCCACCAGAAAATGAAAATGTTTAATTTCTCCCACTGGTTTATTTATAGACTAATTCATTTTATAAATCATAGCTATATTTATATATGCCCTCCAGAGTATTTCTGAACTAGATAACATACAGGGTTCTCTGTCCAACTAAATTCAGTTTCCTTATTAATAATCTAATTCTCTTGTTCTTTTTTATACTCATAGCCCCCCCCCAATAATTTTCCTTTATTTAATTTGTACCCTGAATTTATAGCACAGCTTCATGAAAGCTACTTAAAAATGGTTAAAACTAAGCGGTGGCAAAATAGGAAGAAATATTGATGACTGGAAAAAAGTACTGTATAGATTTTCACAAAAGTGAAAAAAATAGGTTCCAAGCTAGAAGGTCTCAAAATTTCTATGGTTAAACCAAAACAAGAGGTAGGAGATTATAGTCCTCTGAGTATTTGGGAGAGTTTCTAGAATAAGGAACACTGATTTTCCCTGAAAGTGAGTTTACAGTAAATCTGTTCTGTTGTGATTCTATTTACAAACTATTCTATTGTTCAATTGTAAATTGTAATTAGAAATAAAATTGATACCTGCTGTATATTTGTATCATGGAAGTGTCAAGCTGCCCGAATGGACTGTTATCATATATGGTAGAATTCCCCTTTTGCTCAGATTCTCACTCTTGTTGCAATTCACACTGAAAAGAGACCTGGAGAGTCCTGGACCTGCTCTGATCACAGCAATCAGCTCTTCATTGCAAGGCAACCCTGCATCCTCCAAAGTTTGTGATTTTTAAGAATACTCAGAATAAAGGATGGAAAAAGGAGATGGAAGGAATCCAGGTAAGCAAAAGGCTGAAGATGGAAGTGGAAGATGGTGTAGTCCAGGATGATGCTGTAATGAAAGGGAGAGAACTGGAACGTAAAAATATGTTTCTCCATGCAACTATGCAAATGAAGAATTAAAGTGAGAATAGTTATTCACCTCTCCCCAGATTGCTTTTACCTCATCTGGAATTTAAGAGGACACAATTCTTCAAGTTTCCCTTGAAATAATCCTCATGGAACTTGAGGTCCTCGGATTTCACCCTCTGTATTCAAAGCCTGTTGTCATTTTCCAAAGTCGACAAAGACGTCAGCATCCTGGACAGTGCCGACTGCTGTTCAGTCCCAAATGGGTTAATTAGAAATGAAAATGATTTGGAAGTTCTTGTAAACAGCAGAACTTTAGAGAGCTCAGAACTTTAGAGGGCTTCTGTGCTTTCCCAGGATCTTTTTCCCCTGGTAAAGAGGTCCTACATTCATCCAAGTTGATGCAGTTCATTCACTTAATGTGAATCCCACCCATCCTCAGTGTGGCAAATATTATTTCCTTCCCTTTTTATCTTTACAACAGTCCAGTGAGGCTGAGAGATGGCAACCAGCCCTAAATCACCCAAGTGTGCAATAAAAAGCACAATCCTATGCATGTCTCCTCAAAAGTAATTTCCCATCAAGTTCAATGGGGCATACTCCAAGGTACGTTTTGCACCCTAACCAGCCCAATACTATGACGGACCGGTGCGGATAGCGCTGGGCCAAAGCTTTGCCACAGCCTCACCTAAGCAAGCAAGGAAGGAGAAAGCGGAGTGCTGGGGGATGGCTAGCCACCTGGGGGGTGGGGTTACAGGGAGGCGGGGCGAAACAGGCTTACCTGGCTGCACGGAGCCACGGCCTCATTCCAACTTCCTGTGAGCAGCTGACCAGATCTGAACTGATCCATGCTTCATCAAGGTTTTGGGTAATGTGCATGGGACAGTGGGGTTTGGGGTCCCTGGGCTGAATTTTACGCCAAGCTGCTCACCTGATGGGGGATGGAATCCCCTTGTGTCTTGGATGCTGCAGGGACCTTTGTCTTGAATCCGTTGAATGCAGTTGTTGACTGCTCCAATGCGAGTTAAGGGGGAGCGCTGGAATTATATTTAACCTGTCTCAAGGTTGGGGTCCCTTGTGGCTGGATTTAATGCATGTGCTCCTTTTGGAGCCCGCGGACAGGGTTATTTCAGCCCTCCTGGCCCCGTTTTTTGTCATTTAAAAAAAAAATCATCAGCTGCTGATAGCCGCTCCAACAGCTATGGATTTAAATTTAGCGCCAGGCAACGCGCTCAGGAACACAGCGCTGGATAAGGGGGAATGAATCAAAGGGTTCTCAAGGGAGTCTGCTTCTCTAATTAGGTGCTTCATGCAGTGGACTCTTTCTGTTTAACTGTGTATAGTTGGGCTCGCTGCAGTGACATTATCGCCCGTTTCGACCCCAACAAGATGGCTGCTCCCGCGTGTCTTCCTTGCTTGTTTGTTCCCTCCTAAGATGGAGGCGCCCTTAGCGGCCGCGTGGGGCTATCCAAGATGGCGGTGCCCTGCTTGCCGCATGGGGGGAGATCGATCGCCTTAAGGCTGATCTACACGACAGGCAGAGGCTCCGCCGTCGCCTCTGCCTGGCACCTCCGCACTGGAAGCGGGGGAGTGTCTTCAAGCCTGTTGCCCCTCATGTTGTCCCGCCTTCCTAAGAAAGCGCAGTTGTGATTGGTTAAACTCAACCGCGCAACGATTGGCCGAAACCTCAGCTGTGAACCCTCTGTGACCCCAGCCCATTTCCTGTCTCGCTCTGCCTTGGGCATTTGCCTTCCGCATAGGATAAGGTGGGATATGAAGTCCATAAATGAATGAATGAATGAATGAATAAATAAATAAGTGCTGTTTTTGGGAGGGAATGCAAAGCAGGGGAAGCCCTTCAGAGTATCAGTCTCTGCTCTGCTCCCTCCCCACCCGCAGATCACCATTGCCAGTTTGCCAGGATGCCTTTTTTTTGCTAACCACGGCACCAATATCTTCACCCATTCCCAGACAGTATTCGAAAAGTAACCTAGCTTCGTCTGCACTGTTAATGGGTTTGCTGGGTCGCCATGGGCTCCCAGGCTTCTCTATATCTCCCTGACCAGTGCTTCATTCAAAAATCCCCAGCAAACAGGACGGGAATGGAGTTGCTGTGTTTGCTGTGTGGATGTAACCTCCAAGGTGATTGGTTGTCGTTCACATTGGCATTCAGCCACCCTCCCCCCCTCTCCTGTGATTGGTAGGCTGCAGCAGCTCCGCGAGCCACCTCCAAGCTCTGCCGTCACGCCCCCTAAAAAATAGAACACTCGACTTGGAGTACGCGGCAGTGGGGTGGAGGTCCGGCGGCTCCGCTGGATTAAAAAATGCTCCGCGACGCTGTCGTGTAGATCAGCCTTTATTAATGCTGGCCCAGGCAACTGCGGGTTGCGGGCAGCTAAACGATCGCTCCCGATTGGCTGTTGAAGAGGTGCACCAGCTCCCAGGAATGCTCTACCGGTTGAATACTTTCCCATTAGCCATATGTGTGCAGCCTGTGACCTAGAGAATGATGCTTGTTTAGCTTGACATATTAAACTGACATTCGCACTAGCAGCAACCTTTGCAAGAGGAAGTAGCTTAACCGCAAAACCCACGTTTCCTTTACTCTAGACAGCTCAGAGACGCGTAATGAAGGTAGAAAAGAAAGCTAAATGCTTAATGCGAAGTGAAACTTCACAAGACTTTTTCTTCTTCTCTGTACCCAGCAACAGTCTCGTAGTCTTGTGACATATGTAACCAACCAAATGTAAGCCTGAACCCTGACACGCTTCCTTGCTTTTTGTAACAGCTTTGCGAAGTATAAAAGAACATGAGAACAATGCCAAGGTGCGCTCTCTGATTTGTGACTCCAAAGTCCCGCTGAGCAACCATGCATATGCTTGAATAAAACAATCTGAATTCTGACACATCGGTTGCTTGCGTGTTTTGGACTCGCCGTCCTACACTGTCCTTTTGTTCCAAGCGCTCGCCAGCTGGGCAGTTGCGCGGAGCCCATCTGCTTCCACATGCCTCCCCTTTTGCATTGGAGGCCCCGTTCCTAGGCAACCCTATACAGTGCTGCTCCGGCGATCGCGCTGTGGGGCTAAGCGAGCACAGCGTCTTTATTTCACCTGGCATCAGCTGATCTGGCCGGCTCCAGAGCGTGCTGTCGGCTGCGCCGGTTTGGGGCGTGCAGGCTCCGTCGGCTCTGAGGCGCTCCGAGCGCTCTGCTGGCGGCGAGGGCTGCCTACGGGCGGCCCTTGTGGTAGATGCCTGGTGCTGGCTGGTCACTCACACAGCTGCTTTCGGGCGGCAGCTTCGAGCTTCCAGTTTGTGTGCTTGCGGCTTCAAGACTGAGCGAGATCAAAGGGTTTAAGCGGCACACAGCAGCGGGGTGGCTAGCGCGCAGTGCAGGTCAAACGGAGAACTGTTAAATGGGGGTAATGGATGGGGAATATTGGCATGGGACAATCAAGTCATCATGCTTGAGTCCATTCGATGAATCGGGTATTGATCAAGGGCTTAGGAATGGGCAGAAAAGGCTGAATTTATTGCAATTTGGACCCATACTCAATTCAGGGATTAATTATAGCTTCAGTGGAGTGCTCCAAATTATTGAATTACCGAATGAATTTTACATATAAATCAATGAGTGCACTTACATGAATCAGGTTTATTAATCAAGGAAAGACTGAATTAATTGGGTTATGCATTAAGGAATGAATTATATATTTATATCAATGAATTATGCGCTGGGAATCATATCACTATAAAAATAAATAAATAAATAAATAATAAAAACAACGAACAAAATGCATTTATTATATGAATTAATGAATGAAATCTGAATTACTGTATGAATTATATATTTAAAGCAATGAATCCCTCAATGGAGTCCCTTTAATGAATCATGTATATTAATCAATGAATTAATAAATTAATTAGACAATGAATTGCTGAACTAATTATATATATTAGTCAATGAATGGAAGTGTGAATACTTGATACACAGCTGCATTAGTATAGGGCACCGATCTGCAGCAGGAGGGGCAAGCAGAAGAGTGCTTTAACTGATCCCAGTTTCTCTGCAGGACGGGCCATGCGGTGGCTATGGGGTGAAGTCTCCACGCCTGTACCCCTCAAGGAAACAAGACTAATTGGTCGCGTCTTATCTTGTTCTCCTGCAGGTTTCTTTCTTTTCTTGTCTTGTCTTTGCTTTATTACTGAAAGGTCACCATGCCCAAGCATGAGCAAAAGGTGGGCGGTAGAGCAAAAAAGAGAATTCAGCGGGAGCCTTCCCCTGTTTCGTCAGATGGCGAGGACCTGCAGGTAGGGTACGTAATGGAGGCCATTCAGAAGTTCGAGACCTGGCAGAAGGCGAGGACGGCCAAGAGAAGGGGTACGGCTCCTGCGGGTAAGAAAGCACGCCACCCCCCGGCTCAAGGGGACCAACTGGCTTTGGGGGGTGGGGCCCCAAAGCCTGGCGGGACGGCAGCGACTGCCAACCAGACAGACGCATCTAACCCGGCCGGGACTTCAGCAGGCAGCAGAGAGACCACGAACGGTGAGTGTGCGCAAGGGGATGGGGGCGACACTGGTCCAAACTCATCACCAGCAGCCTCCGCGGTTAGGAGAGCCTGCGAGTGTGGCCATTCACCGACAGGGCCCCTGGCGAGACCCAAGGCCACCCCAGCTAGCCAGGAGCTCCAGGCTCGGGGGCCTCTAGCAGCCGAAGCCCCGCCGGCCAGCACACCATACACGGCGAGGAACGTACCAGGGGGCACCCCCGCCCCCACCACCGCTCCTCACGCCCCATCCGCTGCTTCCCAAGGTGCTTCCAAATGGAAAAACCGCCAACTGGGTGTCCATCTGGCCCAGGCGGTCAAGGAGCGGATATGGCGTGGGGAGTACGTAGACATATTTACCTTGCTGCAGAAGGAGCCAGAGGCTCCGGAAAGGCTGGGTGAACCAGCGCGTGACCCTGAATTGGTGCGCAGGCGGAAGATCAACCGCAACTGGGATAATTGGGTCGCGGGGTTCGTAATATACTGCGGAGTACTCACAGGATGGAGGCCCTCCTGAAATATTTCGACCTCATCGTGAAGGCCCATAGGGGCTTTTCAGGGGCTGGTTGACTTTTGTATGATGAGAGATTTCGTACGGCAGCAGCGAATGACCCTGATCTCAGTTGGAAGAAATCCGACAGGGAGCTATGGGAGCATCTTGTGGCACCTTTCGCATACCCTAGCGAGGATCGCTCCGACAGTGGACACATCATATGTTGCAGTCCCTCAGTTGATGCCCGCCCCCACGCCACTGGGCGCTCTCAGGCCTCTGGGAGATGGGGTCAACCCCCGGGGGTGTGCTATGAATTCAATTCCGGGGGTAACTGCAACAGAACCGCCTGTATTTACCAGCATGTATGCGGTGCCTGTGGCGGCGGGCACCCCTCCAGCTCTTGCGGCAATGCCAGGCTGAACAAAAGGGGCAGGGGTCGATTTACCAGCGAGAAAAAGGGGGGAGCGCCCCCCGGGGATGGTCAGGCAGCCCAAGGGCACAAGTCCGGTTAAGAGGGACCGCTCGGCCGGGCTGCCAGTTGACTACCCGGACCGGTTGACAGCCATGTACCTCACGGGCTGGGGTACATTGGGTTTAGAATTCCCTTCCCTCTTCCATCATCAGCTGCTTGGGCGGACGCATTCAATACCTTTCTTTTTCTGAGGGCTTACTCCGCGAACATCGATCCCGGACCACCTCTATTCGGTGGGTGCGTACGCTGCTTTGACCGGGCCGTGCGGAGGAGGAGAAATTGGAGGCGAGCCTGAGCACGTGCCACGAAGTTGGATGCCCTTATGTTTGCGGCGTATGGGCGGTACATCCGCAAGTGAGGCGGGGGGGAGGGCTCCCTCGGAGGGTTTAGAGGGGCCTCTTAATGTCGCAGATCCCTGTTGTTGGCACACACACACACACCCGCCTTATCATGTTATGTGCTTCGAGGACAGCAGTGGCGAGCTCCCTGCGCCGAGACCTAGGGCCCTCCCCCTTTGGTCACGGTTTGGATGTCGTCAACCCTGATCTCTGCCGGGAGGACGGCAAGGGAGCGGTCCTTGCGCTGTTGCGTACAGTTTGGTGTCCTCCACCTTTCACGGACGGCAGAGACAGGCCCCCAGCGTCGGAGGACGGCAAGGGAACGGTCCTTGCGCTGTTGCGTACAGCTTGGTGTCCTCCAACTTTTTCACGGTTCGATGTCCTCAACCCTGATCTCTGCCGGGAGGACGGCAAGGGAGTGCTCCTTGCGCTGTTGCGTACAGCTTGGTGTCCTCCACCTTTCACGGACGGCAGAGACAGGCCCCCTTAACTCGCATCGGAGGACGGCAAGGGAGTGCTCCTTGCGGCAAGGGAGTGCTCCAGGGCCCCTTCACGGACGGCAGAGACAGGCCTCCAACTTTTTCACGGTTCGATGTCCTCAACCCTGATCTTTGCCGGGAGGACGGCAAGGGAGTGCTCCCTTAACTCACATCGGAGGACGGCAAGGGAGTGCTCCTTGCGCTGTTGCGTACAGCTTGGTGTCCTCCAACTTTCCCCTTGCAGGGTTAGCAGTGACAGGCCCCCAGCGACAGACGCCCAGCATGGTGTCCCTCAACCCTCTCACTTTATTTCTCGCACTACCCTTTCTGCCTTTTAACTTTTAGGGTTGACGGGGCCCACTTGTAAGAGGAAGGTAACGATAGGTGTGGCGAGACCAGCAGCGTGGCCTGGGAGGCCTTCTGTTCCCTGATGGGCGGGGAGGCGACAAGCGCTAGGCTGTCGCCCCCTTATGGCAGGTTAGAACGGGCACGAAGGCCCCCAGTAAGTATGTTTAGGTGCACCCCAGGGCAGCAAAGGCAGGAATGCCCCAAGTAACACCCCACAGCCACCACCCGGCACTGTGACCGATGCGGGGCAGGCCTTGCCCAAACCTGGCAGCCAGCGCTAGACGCTAACCAGCTCTGTGCTGGCCTAAGGGATCTTGCTGTCCTGGCCCCTGCAAGGGGCTGACGGTAGTGGCCGGCTATCATGCCGGCCTTGAGTCTGGGTAACACCGGCTGGCCTTCAAGCCTGCATGAGATTAGCTTTAACCTTGCCTTGATTCCTGCTGGTCTCTTAACCTTTCTCTTCCTGTCAATTACTTTAATAAAAGTGGCCCTTTCACCCATATATCTGACTTGTGTGTTTAATGGTGAGTGCGTCGGCAATGGGAATGCTGCACCACTGGAAATCATGTTCCGATGGTGCAGTGTGCATTATGGTGGTCACAAAATGCGACCTGCCATTCTGCGTAGCTGAGTCACCTCTGGAAGTGGCAAGGAGTTGCAGCCAAGTGCCAATGGCCAGCTCTGGACGGTGACGGACACCTGTCACCAGTCACCCCAGTTAGGATCGCAGGAGGGAGACAGGGAGGTGGTGGAATGGGGCAGCGGGTAGGATGAATGGGGAGACAACAGGGGTAGGGAGGAAGGTGGATCAGAACCGGGAAGGGGGTGGGTTTGATGGCAGCAGTGTCCACCAAATGCTAACCCCCTTCCTGGGCCCGACCCGCCTTCGAGGGTCCACGCAGACTTGTGCCTGCAATATCGTTGTCCGAATTGACCCACCAGACTGGCAGGGGCTTACCCCAGGGGAAGGGGACAAATGTTTCCTTTCCCTAAGGAGGCCTCTGGAGGTTAAAACTCCCTCATGGGATACAGTGGTTGCCATGTTGGTACCACTGCATTGTCGTGTGGAGATTTAGGTATGATTAGGCTGTAAATTGACTCCTGCAATAACTGTACCTGTATGACTGTTTTCTCATGCATTCAAAGCACAGGTTGAAGGACAAGAAATTGCACTAAGGGTGTGCTGTTCTCCAATTACACACATATTGTTGTCAAGGCTGGTCATTCCATGAGGCTAATTGAAGTGGTTGCCTCCTGCAGCAGACTGGTTGTGTGAGCCCATTTCTCTCCACATACTTCCGTGCTCCCCCTTTTCCTTCCACAGTCTGGATTGAATGGAAAGAGGAGAATAAAGAGGAAGTGGAAATGTGGGGGGGGGGAGGGAAGTGTTGAGCTAGAACATTGGAGAGTGGGAAGAGCAGAGTGGTAAACTGTGCCCCCCCCCCCAAGCACTACACAAGGCAGCTGAGCCACAAAAATCCAGACCCAGCTTGTAACTTGCAGTTTACTTGCCCAGGTATCCCCCTTGCACAATAAGTACACGTGACACAGGTTTGGAGAAAATGAAGGGCCAGGTTTACTGATGATTGTCCAGTACAGGAATAGGTTGAATGTTGTGGGTTCTGCCTAAATGCTCTGCACCCCTTGTGTGGGCAGCACCTAATCTGGAGGAGGCAGTTATCTGTCCTGAAGTCCTCCTTCTGGCACAGCCACCCTGGCTTAGAATCTAAGCTCACTTTAGCTTCCTCACAGCCAACCCCTGAAAAAGAGGGTCAAGGAAGCTGAATTGTCCAGCTAGCCCTGCACCAGAGGGTCACTAAGGCTGGCCTTGCAATTCAAGCCTGGGGGTCTACCAGCCTGTGTCCCAGCACCAGCAGGCCTCCTGAAACCAGTTCCAGTTGTCCCTCGTGACTCTTGCTTGCCTTAGGACAGACACTTTGATATCCCAATCCTTCCTCCCTGCCTGCACTATCCTGCCAGGCACAGCCTACCTAGATCTGCCTGCTAGTCCCACAGTCTGGGGGAGTAGGCAAAAGAAACAAAACCCCACACTGGGCCGATATAGGGCATGGCAAAAAAAAATCCCGACCAAGCTTTTCTCATGGCCCACCTAGCTCCTCCCTCTAGTCCCACAGTCTGTGGTAGGCAAAACAAACAAACAAAACAACCCACACTCACTGGGTCAATGTGAAGTGTGGCAAAAAAATCCTACCCAGTTACCAAGGGGGTGACCAGCCAAGCATTAGACTGAGCTAAGGGGTGGGCAGGCGGGCTTCATGCTCGGACGTAGAGTGGGGTCTGCCCTCGATCCATCTGCCTGTAGCTCCAAGCAGCCATCGCTGACCTGACTAATCCCTGACTGGCCTCCCAACACGTGTGCAGGGGGGAAGCCGGGACAGTTAGCCCCGCCCACATACTGTACTCATGAGGGTGGAGGAACATTCTGGCAGTTGCGCAGGGTAGAGCTTTGATGAGGCTCCAGTTGGATAATGGAAGGAGGACATGCCTTACTAGATAGACCTAGTCCAGGACTAATTTTCCAACTGTGGTTTGCTGGAAAATCTTTCCTGACAGCTGACAAGTGAGGAATTATAGCATAACAACCATTTTCCCATTGTTTTCCTCGTAGCTGGTATTCTGAGGAATCCTGAATTGGAATAGTGTTCCTTCTGTCCTACTGATGATAGATGGTAGACCTGAAATGCATGATGCAGCTGTGGAGTTATACTTATTACAAATATTTATATACTGCTTTCCAGCAAAAAAAGAATCTCACAAAATGGTTTAAAGAGTAAAATAAATGAATAAATGTTCCCCTATGCCAAAATGGCTCACAATCTAAAAAGAATCAGAAGAAACACCAGGAAACGGCCACTAGAAGAGACACTGTGCTGGGGTGAACAGGGATAGTTGGTCTCCCCTGCTCAATATTACACATGCACCAGCTTAAAAGGTGCTTCTATGCCCAGCTATTGTGCAGCTATCCATAATGTTCTGTTTTAGGATCTTGGTATTCCGTTCTATATCCCAGAGTTCCTAGATTTGTAACAGTGTGAGGAATGTATGGCAAGATTCACAAAGTCTGTGAACTGGACAATCGAAGGAATGTCACATATGTGTAGATTCAAGATGCACTGAGAAAGCAGGCTATTGGAAGGCCTTTAGAGAGTGAACATTATAAATTATATACAAAACAATTGATCTGGCAGGAAAAGGAATTTCATACATTTACTCCCACTGAGGCAACAGGAAACGTTTACATTTGTTTTTCAACTTCCCCATGGCTCCCTTCATCTCTTTGTTCCTCAGAGTGTAGATGAGGGGATTGAGGGCTGGGGTGACCACCATGTAGAACACGGCAGCCATTTTGTCCACCTGGTTCCTGGAGGAGGGCTTCATATACACAAAAGCAATGGGCCCATAAAAGAGGAAGACAACCATCAGATGGGCGCCGCAGGTGGACAGAGCCTTACTACCTCCCTTCCCAAAACGGTTACACATGGTTACCAAGATGGTGACATATGAAACCAGCAAGGTCAGAAAGCAGGGTATAATGATCACGCTGTCACTAAAAACCAAAAGCATTTCACTAATATAGATGTCTGAACAGGCCAGCTTCATTACCTGTGTGATGTCACAGAAGAAATTGTCCAGCACATTCGGGCCACAGAATGGTAGCTGGGCTGTGACCACTGTCTGGAAAATACTGTGAATGATTGCTCCTATCCAGCAAAGTATGAGGAGACTTAGGCAGCGCTGCCGGTCCATGATGGTTGCGTACCTCAGTGGGTGGCAGATGGCCACATAACGGTCATAGGCCATGACATTGAGGAGGAACATTTCTACACCTGCAAAAAGGTGAAAGGAAAGTATCTGGGCCATGCAGCCTCCATAAGAAATTGTACGGCTGCTGTTCAGTAGGTCAGTCAGTAGTTTAGGGGCAGCCACTGAGCCCAAAGATATGTCGAGGAAGGACAGATTAGCAAGGAACAAATACATGGGGCAGTGAAAGAGCTTGGGCTCCGACCGCACAGTCACCATGATGAGCAAGTTGCCCACAAGGATGGTTGTGTAGCAGGTCAAGACCAGAGTGAAAAGGAAGAGCTGGGCAGATTGGGAGCCGGAGAAGTCCAAGAAGACAAATTCTGTGACAGTGGACCCATTCATCTTGATGGCTGGTTCTAGAGGGGGAAAATGGGATAATCTTTACCCTCCTGGCCTTGCTCGCCTCACCTAATACACTATGTTCTTCATCTGGAACTAAGGTGAATAGAATCCACAAGTTTTTGCTTTTATTTTTCTCCTGTCTCATGGTACTGCATATAATTATGTCAACCAAATACAGATGGGCCCCCATATTCACGGATTCGCTATCCACGGTTTCAGTTATCCACGGATCACGGGGACACCCCCCCCCAGACTTTTTTCCCAGTAAGCTTCGTTTCTTCCTTAAACAAACTGGAGAAGCAGCCTCTGGCTGCTTATTGCAGGCAAGAAGAACAAGACTAAGTCCTAGAGAGACTCTGCAAGGTTAACAGAAACCTTGCAGAGCCTCTCTAGGACTTAGTCTCGTTCTACTTGCCTGCAATGGAGGCTGCTTCTTTGTTTGTTTTAAGGAAAAAACAAAGGTTGCTGAAAGAAAAATACGAGCTGGGGGGCACACGCCTGCCTGCAGGGGAGGCAGGGCAGGGGGCCCTCAGGAAACCATGGAGGGGGTGTTCGCTCCTATCCACGGTTTCAAGTATCCACAGATGGGCCTGGAACGTATCCCCAGAGGATATGGGGGGAGTACTGTATTCAGGTCTCTCTGCACTCTTTCTGAAGAATCTCTACGTAAAAGGCTGTGTGAAACAGGCAGATTTATGGAGTTTACGTCCTTTTGGCTGATATACATTTGGGAGAGTTTGCTTTGGCTAGTGGCACAATCCCGCGTTAGTTTAGAGTGGCGGAGTGCGCTCTCCGCAGCTCTAAACCATCACAAACATGCCGTAAAGCACGTTTTGGATGACTCATGAGTAAGGGTTGCTGACGCAGAGGCCAGTAGCCCTCACTCCGCCGTCCTCCAGATCCCGCGGCCACTGGTAAAGGTAATGTAGGACGGCGAGTCCAAAACACGCAAGCAACCGATGTGTCAGAATTCAGATTGTTTTATTCAAGCATATGCATGGTCGCTCAATGGGACTTTTGGAGTCACAAATCAGAGAGCGCACCCTGGCATTGTGTGCATGTACTTTTGTACTTCGCAAAGCTGTTACAAAAAAGCAAGGAAGCGTGTCACACTATGTCCAAGAGGCATTCTATCCTTACATTGGCTGTAGCCTTGTTACTAACCCAGAAGGGCAATGGCGATGCAGCCCCCCCCTAAGCTGTAAGCATTTAGCTTTCATTTCTCCTCTTGTTCCGCATTTCCTGAGCTAGCTGACAGGTACAATGTAGGCTTTGTGGTTAGCTACATTTCCTCTTGCAAGAACTACAAAAACCAAAGTGTCTGCTAATATTTCTCTCTCTTTGCTTAGAAGCAAGTTCTAAATAAATACGTTATGTATACACTACAATAAGGAAAATACTCTTAACATGCTCAGGAGCTGGTGTACCCTTCAGTAAGTCCTGTACCAGTCAGTGCAGGGGCTGGGGGAAGACAGGCAGGGGCAGTCTGGGGGGAGGGGTGGCCATTGGCTGGCCTGGGCTGGAAGAGGGCGGGAATATCGGCACTGCGCTCCACTGATATCCTCTGCCTGTTACCAGCCCCGTTCAGACTTACTCCGCCATCTTGGATGTGTGCCAGATTCAGAGCTGGTGTACATCCGAGAAGACTCACAGGTCCCAGGCAGCCCTACACTCGGGGAAGGGAATGAACATCCCCTTCTCTCGAGGTGTTCCCGGGCTGCACTGCCACAGCCCAGGAACGGGCTTAGGATTTATTTATTTATTTATTTTAAAAATTTATATCCCGCCTTATCCTATGCCGAGGCAAATGCCCAAGGCGGCTTTAGGCCAGCCATGTACCCTTAACCACAGGGTTGGGCTGCCCATGTAAGAAATTTGGGAGAGTCACTGTGGGATGTAGCAGCCATTCTCTCTTCCTGCTGGACACTAGGACTGAGATGGCTCGTCCAATTTCACTAGACATTGTAAGCATATCCTCAGGACCTTGAGGACCAGAGACCATTGTAGTGCTCATTTTTTTAAAATAAAGCTCAGATTTTCTGAGCTTATTCCGATTTCTGTGCCCATGACAAGTTTATGTGCCTGTGAGAAATAATGACACAATGTTGTCATAAGCTAGCTAATGTCTGCAACAATAACTGGCATAGCATTGACAGGTGAGGACAGGCCGTAGTTCAGTGGTAGAGCAGAGGACTTGCATGGAGAAGTTCCAAAGTTCCACTTCTACCAGTGCAATTAAAAAGACCTCAAGGCTGGGCGGTTCTAGGCTACAGAGCCATCGTGATGGAGTAGCCAGAGTGTTGTGCAGTGATTCGGGAGACCTGGGTTCAAACCCTAAGACAGCCATGGAGATCACTGGGTGACCTTGGCCAGACTCAGCCTCTCAATCCAGCCTACTTCAAAGGACTGTTGTGAAGATAAAAGTAGTTACAACGTGTGTTGCCTGAGCTCCTTGGAGAAAGAATGAGTTATGAATGACATGATATGGTACATACCACTGTTCTGATCTGGACATTTGTTCCACAAAGATTTCCACCTCTTCTCATTACTGGAGTTCTGAAGGTAAATAAAAATATAGGTTGAGACAGTGTCCACTGTAGAAACTATTTAAACCAGAGAATGTCCATCCTTTGTAACCTTTTTTTTTTAAAAAAAATTCAGCCTATGAAAGTCTGACCCTTTTCAATAATATCCTGTTCAATATGGGAAGCAATTATTTGCCTTCCATACAATATTAATTTTATTCTCTGACCCAGTAGACCCTTCTCTTTCTGTCATCGCACAGAACTGGAAGACTGAATCTGAGGTTGTGTGTGTGTGTGTGTGTGTGTGTGTGTGTGTGTGTGTGTGTGTGTGTGTGTGTGTGTTTGTGTGTGTGTGAAGATACGTTTCATTAAAAGACTTTGCTAATGTACTGAATTGTGATTGGTAAATGCTAAAAAATATCAGTTTAAGTCGTAATAACATTTTACTGCTGTTATTCCACCAGAAAATGAAATATTGTAATAAATGTTTCCCTCTGGTTTATTAATAAACTGGATTTGTTGTATTAAAGTTCATGGTTATATTTACATAGATCCTCCAGTTTATTTTTTAACTTTATACCTAGCTATCGTGCAGAGTTCTCTGTCCAACTTCAGTTTCTTTCTTAATTAACTGAATAGCTTCTCCATAACTATCATACACCCCCAAAAAGAATTTTGCTTTGGTACCCTGCAGTTTAGAGGATAGCCCCACGACAGTGTGTGAAAAAATGGTTAATAGATAGGACTGACAAAGTAGGAAGAAATAATGATGGCTGGGACTTTTACAAATGTACAAATCATTGTTAATATATATGCCTCAGAACTAGAGCAGTTTAAAGATTTTACAGTTAAAAAGGGACAAGAGATAGGAGATTGTATTCCCCTGAATATTTGGGAGTGCTTATTATGGAATAAGGATCATAGATAATCTATAAATATGAATTTATAAGAAATCTGTTCTATGGTTATATGAGATATAACTATAACTCAGTCATTAGTAAAAACAAGTTAAGCTTGCTATGTCTCTGGATGTTGGAAATGATAAGCTGCCCGAAGGAACATGGGATTATTTTGCAATGGCACCGCCAACAGCCTATGTACATGGGAGAGAGCAGAGACAAAGCAGAATAACCTCATGTTTAAATGGTGACTCTGTTTAAATGGTGACAAGTCACACTTACTTGAAGTCACACTTTGTTACGTTAGTTTTTCAACATTGCCATGAAGAATTGATGTTTTATTAAGACAGTTGCATATCAGAATCTTTTGGAGTTATGCTGACTGACACAATAACATTGTAAATATGCACTGACATTAGAAATAAAAAAGAAAATAAACTTATCTACAGCTGAAAAAGGTTTTTTTTTTCTAAAAAAAAATTGACCTGTACTTCAGTTGCTATGGCTTTTAGCTATTCATGGTCTAGCACAGAGATTCTCAACCTGGGGTACGCGTACCCCCATGGGTACGCGGACCGCAGGTTGAGGTACGAGAGATGCTCCCCATTATCAGCTGCTCCCCGCTTTGGGGGTACGTGGGCCTCCAAAGGTTGAGGAACCCTGGTCTAGCATTTCTATTCTTTGATCCATTTCAGTTCATCGTGTTGGTGGACGTTCTTCCTTGTCTTTTTAACTGATAGTTGCTTGAAGTGTTGTAAGCTGAAAAACATCTCCTAAATGCAAGGAATGACCACTACTCCATTAGCAACAGACTGCAATCCTGTGCACAAATCCTATGTCTGTGCTCAGACATAACTCCCATTATTTTCAGTGGGTCTAAATCCCAGGTAAATGTATGAGATTGCAGACTTGGTGAGCTTTGGACAAATATATATATACAGTAGTTGCAGGAAGAAGCTCACCCAAAGAAAGAAAAGCAACAGATTCTATGTCTCCCAAGTCATAAAAATAACTATAATACTTACCCCTGTTGTTGCAATTCACACCCAAAGAGGGTCTGGGGCACCTTCCATCTCAGCGATTCAGCCTGCATTCAAGGCAATCCTGCATCCTCCAAACTTGGCGATCTTTCAAGAAGGCTCAGAACGTACAGAAAAAGGAGATGCAAGAAATTAAGATGAGCAAGAGGAAGGAGATGGAGACGGAAGGTGGTGTGGCATAGCATAGGTTGGGTGATTCTCATGAAGATGAGAGAAATGAAATTTAAATGGAAATCAGTTTCCCCATGCAGCTATGCAAGGGAGAATTCGAATGAAAATACTCATTCCCCCCTCGCCAATATCTTTCATCTCATCTTGAAGTTAAGAGGGCACAACCAAGTGCCACTTGATTTAAACCTCCTGTAATCAGACGTCCTTAGATTTCACCCTTTGAGTACAGAGTCTGTGGTCTTTTTCCTGAAGTTGATAAGACTGATGTTCAGTCCCACATGGGTTAATTACAAGTGAAAATGACTTTGAAATTTTTGTAAACAACAGAACTTTGGAAGGTGCACGCCCTTTTTCAAATGCAGAAGTGAGTGCTGATCATTTCTTTAATTTGTACCCCAGCCATCCCCACTGTGGCAAGCATGGTTCTCTTCTTTGATCCTTACAACAGCCTAGTAAGGCAGAGCAACTGGCTCAATGTTCACCCAAGGGAGCATCCAAGTCTCTCTAGTAGAAGCCCAGTAATTTCGTCACACAAATTCTCCCTCAAAGTTTCCACTAGACAAATGTTGTGCTTCTTACAATGCATATCTGCAATTGCACCATTCATCTGTGCTCAGGATGCATAGTTCAACACAGCAAAAGACCAAAGTGGCACTACAAGATTGGGAGCCAAATGTTACCAACAGCCCTTCCTCAATGACACATCAGTAGGTGCGAAGAGCTGCCATTGCTCTCACTCCTGCTTGCTACATGGTCAATTGTGTGTCCTTTTAATTCAAGTTGTGCCAAAGACCCACCAAATGCCGGCTATGCTTCCGTGCTGCTGCCTCACGTTAGGCATGATGATGGCAGCCCAATGCAACCTAACTCCCCCGGCGCTGATGCAGCTGCACCAACAGGGTGGTCACTTCATCCCGCAAGGGCATTTCCAGCCCAAGAGGCCTCCTTGAGGTAAGGGGATATTTATTATCTTGCCCTGGAGCAAGCCTCCACTGCCCCCTGGTGGCTCTATTTGGACCTGCAGCAGCAATTTTGTTGGTGCAAGTCTGTATGGACCCAGGTAGGTGGATCAAGGCTGGGAAGGGGGATAAGACAGCGGCGGAGCTCCCACCACTGACAAGCCCCCCCTTCCCTCTGTCAATGCACCTCCATCTTCACCATGGTCACCACTCAGTTCTGCCCACATCCCACCCTCTGCCCACTCCCATTGACCAGTACCAGGGCTCCCGCTGTGGCCACTGTCACCTGACTACCACAGCTCAGGCTGCGCACTCTGGCGCTCTGTCTTTAGAACATGAGTTCTGGCAGCACAGCTGGTCCGTATGATTGGGCCCTCGTGATTGTTGCTTCCTTCTCTGCCTGCTCTGTGGGATGTGTAAGTCTAAGTCTATCCATCACCATTTTTAGTGGAGACCTGAGATCAGCTTCAGGCCACTTTCTCCAATCGCTCAAGCTACATGAGAGCTGGGGAAAGTCCTCCAAACAGGACTTTCCCATTAGAGATTCTAGTTACATTTCCCTCTGGAGACTGGGGGTGCTGGTTAAGAGAGCTTATTCAGTGGGCGAGACTAGCTCCTACCTTCTCCCACAAGCAGCAGAAGTGCTTTCACGGCCTATCTATAGGCTCGACCCTTGCCTGTAGCCCTCAGTTCAGACTACAGAGAGCCATTTCCCACCCGCAGACTTTCATTCCAGTTTGAACCTTAGGCCCCTTCCCCCTTATTTCCCACAAATACCCCAGTCTCCTGCCTTTCTCCTTCTGTGCACCCCAAAACCTCCACTCCCTTTCCCCGAGTTCCTCTGTCCCTTCTCTCCCATGATCTCCCAACCTTTCGCTCTGACAGTTCCCCTTCGAAAGCATTTGTCTCTCCTGTCCTTTCCTCGTTTCTCCACCTTCTCACCGCCACTTTCTCCAGAGCTTCCTAGTGCACAAATGCTAAGCCACGGAGTTCTCCTGTGTCGAGGGAAGTGCGAGTGAATTACTTTGCTAAGCCATGTTGTATATTTGCTTTTTGGTTAGGGACACACACTGTCTAAAATAAATCTGTTGCACACCTTTCATTCTTGCCTTCATTTTACTTTGACTGCCAAATGATACAACTGAGCCACTGCACTGAGTCGGCCGAGCATCCATCCCATAATGCGATGCTCGCGTTTGCCGGACGGTCCTGGGACACACAAGCAGGGAAGGGGCAGGGATGCTCCCATATCAGATTACGGTGGGCGGAGTGTGAGGAGGGCAGTACCTGTTGGGCTGCCCTGGCCACACTCTAGTCCAGTCTCTCACCTGAGCGCAGCAACGGTTAAGGTCTCCTTCATTGTTGCTGCACTCTGGTGTCTTTACTTAGGCCCCGGCTTGCCTCTACTGCGGGGATCGTTGAGATGGTGAGTTGCCTTACGGGCAGGGGACGTTTGGGTCTCGGGCAGGGGGTTGGGGGGCGCGGGGCTTCCTTCTCCCCCCTTTCCCCCCTATGTTTCTTCCTACACCACCTCCTTTGTTCCTTCGCTCCTTACCCCCCCATTCCCCCCATGTTTCTTACTGTCCTCGCTGTCCTTGCCTTGCCCTTCCCCTGTCTGTCGGCTTCGTCCCTTTCCCCGCTGCCGCGTTGCAGCCCAGCCGTGTAGGGGTGGGGGGGGAGGGTGGCCGGGGGCAGGACGCGGGCCCTGCTTGCCCCGGACTGCTGCCGGTCGGCGGCTGGCCTCGCGCGGCCGCACGCCAACCTTTCGGGGTGGGAGGCCATGGGGCTTTGGGGGTGGGGACCTTGCCACCGCTTCGGCGCACGGCGGGCCGGGCTGGGCCAGGCCGGGCCGCGCAGGCGGGTGGGGCCGATGGAGGGGAAGTGAGGTGGGGGGGGAGGCCTGCCGGCCTTCTTTACTTGCGGCAGCGTCCCGCTCGCCGTGGCAGGCCTCCTGGTGTAGCCGCCGGAGGGCAGGGGCTGTGGGAAGCGGCGGGAGGTTGGGGGGGTGGGGGAGGCCTGCCGGCCTTCTTTTCCACGGCAGCGTTTCACACGCTGCGGCAGGCCTCTGGGTGTAATCGCCAGGGGATGGACACGCTGGCACAGGGGTAGGAGGGCGGGGGGGTAAGACGGGACCGCGCTGCGTTCGCCCTTAGTTTTACAGCTGGTTGGGCCGCAGGAGCCTCCACTTCTCGGCGCCCGGCGGCAGGGTTCTTGCCCTTATCAAGATGGCGGCGCACATAGGACGCGCGTGGGGGCAGCCAAGATGGTGCCGCCCAGGGAGTGGGAACCCCCCTTTGCCTACGGCTGACAATGGCTTGTACCCTCGGAGGAGGGGCCAGTGGGGGATGGCGCGCTGGCGTAGGACCCTAACTGGAGATTGCTTTTCAGCCGATCCTCGCAGCGGTTTAATAAAGTGCGGATGCCTTTGTGTGTGTGTTACTTCCCAGCCGCTGCTGGTTGTTATGTGCGGGGGGGGGGGGTTTCGCCGCCACGAATTGGCTACCTACATGCAAATTATTGATCGCTGATTGAGGGGTGCGGACCCATTATCGAAGAACCCACTGGGGGGAGCAGGAGGTGCATTGTGGCAATGCATTGGGTTGATTCACCATGGCGAATTCATTATGGCTGTTTTGCGGAATTGAAGGCAATACGATGAATTGAAGCACTTTAATGAATTAGTACGATTAGCACTGATTTCATACAATGAATTAATTAATAATTTACTTAATATCTAATACAATGAATTAATTATATATATATATTTAAAAATGAATTAATTATTTTAAAAAATAATAATAATTAATTATTTATAATAAAAAAAAGGAGGGGGGGTCAGTGCAATACATAGCCTGGCTGCTTCAGGCGGGAGTTTCTTATGGATGTTTTACGTATCATGAGTTAATTGGCTTAAGCGGTGTTATTGTCTTGAAAGCGAATGTGGTGCTAAATAATGAATTAATTTGCTTCATCGGTTTTGGTTGTCTTGATGCCCTTGTCTTTGAACGCGAATGGGGTGCTAAACAATGCAACAATGAATTACGCTGATGTACTTCCCGATCGTAATAGCTGATGGGTAGAATGGGGGGACCCTTGGCAGGATTAATCTACTCCAGTGGTCATGCCGGGATTACTTTTCTTGTCCATATGGGGTCGGACCCACTGTGGAGAAAGGGCCTGTGGCCCGAGTTGCCGTGTGTGCGGTACGGGCGCAGCCATGTGGGGCGTTTCGCTATTGAAGGAATCAGGGGATGAAGGAATCAGGGGATCCCACCCCCGCTAGCGCGGGGTGCCGAAGCCCCCAGTGTTGGGGGTTAGGCCGCACGCTTAACATGTCACGTTGTATCACATCCTTTACAGGTTTTGCTTGCCCCCTCGCGTGTTACGCCCTGCTGGTACTGGAGCTATGCCCAAACGGCCAATGGGGACCAGAGGTAAAAGGGCAGCCAAAAGGCCCGCGGTTGAGTCTCCGGAGGTGCAGGAGGGGGCTGCGGCAGCGCCGCTGCCTGCGGCTGGGACCCCAGTGGTCGCGGGGGGGCGGATGCCACTCTGGCTGGGGTTCAATTCGTCATGCAGGCACTTCAGGCATGGCAACAGCTTTTAACAGCCCAACAGGGCGCCCCATCCAGCCTGCCGGTGAGCTTTCCCGGCCTGGGTAGTGCCCCGACAGACCAGGTGGCCGCCCTACTGAGAGGCGTTCCCGCGGTTAGCGCAGCGCCATCGCTGGCCACTGCGGGCGCAGCCGCTAACTCACCTCCTGCACGTAATGGGGCAGAAACTGCGGCGCCTAGTGGTGGAAACCCCCCCCCGTAGCACCTGACCGTGTAGCCCTGCCGCCGGGTAGGCTTGCCTACGGGGCGACACCTTCGGGGGGGCCAGAGGCCGGGACATCCGGCACAGCTCCAGCTGCTTCTCGAGGCAAGGGCCGCCCGCTTGAGGGACCCACGCCGGTTACAGAGGACAGGGCCCAAGTGCCCTCACAGGAGCCATCCCCAGCAATGGACTGCCGGCTACGTGCAGGTGAGTTGCCCATTCCAGTGCCTCCTGGGGTGTGGGGGGAGGGCAACGCCAGTCAGTCAGGGGCCCCGTCCGGAGGCCACAGTAGCGTGGTGAAACAGGAGGTTAACGTGGTAACTTCCGGCCTGCATTACCCTGTTTCCATCGACAGTCAGTCTAGGCCTGCTTCGCCACTTGGTGGAGGGTCTGGGCGCTGCGGGGCCTCTGGGGAGACGAGTCACCATGGTGGGTTGGGGGCGGTGCCTTTATCCACCGGAGTTGGGCCACGTGGGGACCATGGACGGGCACATGAGGTAGTGGGACCCTCCACCTTGGGTGCCGGCTTATTACCACAGGTGATCCAAGTCTCGGCAGGGGGCGGGCCAGGGTCGGTGGTTAGCCCGGCTGCCGGTTTGGAACGCTCGGCCGAGGGGCCGGTAGTGGACCATCCCGCCGCAACGGTGAGCCGGGAAGCACGGCTCCCGGCGAGCCCAGCTCTGGTGGTCGGGTGGGCCTCCGAGTCAGCCACAGCATCTGGGGCCTACGGTGACCTTGACATGCCGCTAGGGGGGCACCTTAATCAGTCAGTCAAGGAGCAGATTTGGAGGGGCGACTATATAGACATGTTCAGTCTCCTTCAAAAGGAGCCTGAACCCCCAGAGAAATTCGGGGAGCCGCGGTGGGACCAGGAGGTGGTCCGTAGGAGAAAGATTGACAGGAACTGGTCTAACTGGCTGTCAGGGTACGTTACCTTTTGCGCAGTGATGCACGAGGCCAAGCCTGAGAGGACGTACGCCCTGCTCAAGTATTTTGACCTCATTTATAGGGCCTACTTGACTTATTATGGGAACGGTTGGCTGAATTATGATGAGCAGTTTAGAACGCGGGCGGCAAATAATCCCAATCTGTCGTGGATTCGCCACCAGGAGGAGATTTGGCTCCAGGCCGTGGTCCCTGGCGGATCTGTGGGTGGCGACCGGGCAGATAGCGGCCAGTTGATAGTGCGGAATGGCGCTGCGGGCGGGTCCCCGCGGGCGCCGGCACACACACGAGGGGCAGGGCAGCGGGTTCAACCCCCGCGGGTATGTTACGAGTATAACTCATCTGGGC
Organism: Plestiodon gilberti rubricaudatus; assembly: GCA_026170595.1. Classification (NCBI taxonomy): domain Eukaryota; kingdom Metazoa; phylum Chordata; class Lepidosauria; order Squamata; family Scincidae; genus Plestiodon; species Plestiodon gilberti. Next base: position 9,066,735 of record JANXHW010000006.1, on the reverse strand, counting down.
ACTGTTCCCGGCGTAAATGCTCGTTTAAGCATGCCTGTAGTGGGCACCCCCACAGTAACTGCGGGAGGAACAAGTGGGACGGGCGCAATAAAGGCCGGCAAGGTGGCAAGCAGCAAGGCGCCTCCTACCCAACTGAGCCTGCCAAAGGGTCCAAGTCCGATTAGGGTGGACTGCCTCGTGGCCCTGCTCTTACATTACCCGGATAAAGGGGCCGCTGGGTATCTCCTAGACGGGTTTACTGACGGCTTCCGGATCCCCGCTCCACACCCTGCATCCCCGTCTTGGGCCAATAATTTGAAATCAGTAGTTGGGATGGAGGACGTGGTGCGGAAGAAGATCTCGAAGGAGGTTGGGCTGGGGCGTGTCTTGGGCCCGTTCCAGGCGCCTCCCTTGTCCAACCTGAGAATCTCCCCTTTAGGGGTCATGCCTAAGAAAGCCCCCGGGGATTACCGGCTAATTTACCACCTCTCATTTCCCCGGGGTTCTTCCGTCAACGACGGGATACCGGACCACTTGTGCACGGTGCGCTACACTTTGTTCGATCAGGCGATGCGGATTGTTAGAGGTTGTGGTCCAGGCGCCCTTATGGATAAATGTGACATCGAGTCAGCTTTTCGGCTTTTGCCAGTGCATCCAGAGGATTTTTGTCTGCTTGGTTTTTGCCTTCGAGGGCCTCTTCTATGTGGATCGGGCCCTCCCGATGGGCTGTTCTGTATCCTGTGCAGCTTTTGAAAAATTCAGTACCATGTTAGAATGGGCAATTAGGAGACGGGCGGGTGTGCGACATACGGCACATTATTTGGATGATTTTCTGTTCATCGGAAAAGAGGGGACGCGGCAGTGTCACGAGCTCCTGGAGCAGTTCCAACAGCTAGCCGCGGAATTGGGGGTTCCCTTAGCTAGGGATAAGACGGAGGGCCCCACAACCAGGCTCACGTTCCTAGGCATTGAGATCGATTCCGTGGCTGCCTCCTGCAGGTTGCCAAGGGAAAAGCTGGCGGCGCTCGTGCTTATGCTACAGCGCTTCGTCAAAGCACGGAAGCTTACGCTAAGGGAGTTGCAGTCGGTCATTGGACACTTGAATTTTGCATGCAGGGTGGTCGCCCCGGGCAGGGCCTTTTTGCGCAGGCTTTGCGGTCACATGGCCGGTGTGCGAGCGCCGCACCATAGGATTAAGGTGACGGCTGGCATGCGGGAGGATATGGTTACCTGGTTGCAGTTCCTCGCGGATTTTAACGGTGTGTCTTTCTGGAGGTCTGAACGGCTGCTGGAAGCCGAACTGCAGGTCCACTCGGACGCCGCAGGGGGTCATGGCTTTGGGGTCTTCTTCCGTGGGCGTTGGTGCGCAGCACCCTGGCCTGCGGAATGGATTTCCACGGGGGTGACCGCCAATTTGACTTTCCTTGAGCTATTCCCCATACTGGTGGCGGTTCATTTGTGGGCCAAGGAATTTGAGAACTCCACGATTCGCTTTTCGTGTGACAACATGGTGGTGGTCTCGGTGGTCAATAAATTGTCATCCAAGTCCCCCCGGGTTATGGGGCTCGTACACCCGCTGGTCTTGCAGTGTCTGCGGCTTAACGCCCTTTTCATCACACAGCACGTGCCGGGTTTAGAAAACTGCATTCCGGATGCTTTGTCCCATTTTCAGATGGACCGTTTCCGGGAGCTGGCGCCGTCGGCCTGCCGGGAGCCGGAGCTAATGCCGCAGTGGTTGTGGAGCCTTGGCGGAATAGGGTCCTCGCCGGGATCGTCGACTCCCTAGCACCCAGTACCCGGCGCGGGTACTTTCGTAAGGTGAAGCAGTTAGCCCTATTCCGACAGTCGGTGGGGCTCCAGGAGGCATGGCCCGTCCCCCCGGAGGACATCCTGCATTTTATCCTGTATTTAAAGGACTCTGGACGGGCAGCCAGCACCTTCCCCGGGTTTGTGTCTGCATTGGCATTTATGTCCCAGGCGTTGGGGATGCCTGATCACACTAGGGACCCCCGTATTAGGCGCTTGTTGGAGGGCTTAGCGAGGCAAGCCCCTGCAGTCCCGGACCACCGGCGTCCCGTTACCCCCGATCTGTTGGAAAACATGGCGGAGGCGTTGGGGAGATTGTGTAGTTCACCATTGGAGGCCGCCCTTTTCAGAGCGGCCCTGTTTACCGCCTTTTATGGAGCTTTTAGGCCCAGCGAGTACCTGGCCAGAGGGAAGGATGATGCCACGGGCAGGGCACTCCAGCGAACCGACCTCACCTTGGGGCCGGAAGGGGTTACGTTACGGTTGCGGGTCTCCAAGACGGACCAGAGAGGAGTGGGACAGCAGCTGCACCTACGGAGGGTCCCAGGCCTGCCCAGTTGCCCTGTGAATGCCCTCGAGAACTATCTGCGGCAATCTTCTGCCTCGAGCGGCGCGCTGTTTCAACACAAAAATGGCCAGCCACTGACGCAGTTTCAGTTTCGGGCCCTGTTTTCTAGGGCACTTCAGGTTCTGGGTCTTGCGCCCGGTGACTATGGCCTGCATTCGCTGCGTATTGGAGCAGCCACCGCCGCTGCATCGTTCGGCTTGACCGGGCAGGCCATTCAGAGGATCGGGTGGTGGCAGTCAACGGCTTACAAGAGATATATCAGGAAGTGATTTATCTGGACAGCTGGTGGCACTGTGGCGGGCGGTGTCTTCTGCCCACCCCCTCAAGTGGGTGGGCATCCTGTACTAATTCCCACCGTCCTTCTGGGGGGGGAAGGGGGTGTGTGCATGCTCCCGGTCATGGTTTTGTTGCTGTGCTCACACGCTAGTCAGTACTCTATTCACTCTTTTTCATTCACTTTGCAGGCAGTCGGGTGCTTATATGTGGTCACTCAATCGTGTTTTGGGCGCAGAAAAGGGCAGCTTCCTGCGCGACCGGGACCCAGCTCGGTTTGAGCGGACAGCTGCGGATCTACTGGTCCGGAAAGAGGGGGATGCGTTGGAGTCAGCTGCTCCCGCTGGTTGCGGAATTCGTCTCAGCCCGGGGGGCCCCCGACGCTATTGTTATACACCTAGGGGAGAATGATCTGCCCGAGATGAAAGGCCTAGCCCTCCGCCGGAGGATATGTGAAGACCTTGAGCTCCTCCGGTACCGGATCCCGGGGGTGGTCCTTATATGGTCTGAGCTCCTGCAGCGGAGGGTCTGGCGGGGGGCACGTAGTGTAGCCAGGGTAGACGAGGCCCGCAGGAAAGTTAATAAGGAAGTGGGCCGGTACGTCCACCAGTGCGGCAGTCAGGTGCTACAGCACCCGGCCATCATCTATGCAGCAGTGGACCTCTTCAGGGGGGATGGGGTGCACCTGACGGACCTAGGCAATGACACTTTTCTAGGAGATCTGCAGGCTGGCCTCCAGCGCCTATTGGCATTGTCTGGGCGGTGAGGGCCAAGCGCTAGGCTGACCCTCCCTTGTGGCTGTGGGTCAGGGTCAAGATGGCTGAAAGAGGGGTTGAGGGAGTGAACCCAAGGGCAGAAAGGCCAAGGGGCCAACCCCCCACCATCCATCTCCCCTCGGCTCTCCGACTGGGGGAGAGGCGGGGGCGGACCCTTGGCTGGGATCACGTGAGCTTCCTTCGGGCTCACCGGCTTGGGGAGGTGCAGCGGTTCCTACTGCCCTGACCCGCTAGGGGTCGGCGCGGATGAGTCGGCTTCCTCGGGCGAGGGGCGACGGCTCGGAGTCCGGGTTGTAACTCCACCCAGGGCAGTCCTTAGGATGTATGCCCGTGTCAGCACGTTCTCACGTGCGCGTGTAATACCCTGACCCCGGCCTGTAGATCTCCTTTACCTTTGAACTTGCTTTCCTGTACATCAATAAAGTGACCCTTTCATCCATATCATGTCTTGTGTGTTTCATGGAGCATACCCCGGCAATCTGCACATCAGTGGGCTAGAAGAGGTTCTAGTCCAATCCTGTCCTGCGTTTAACTTCCTCTTCCAATCCACTCACTTCTTCCTTTTCAAATCCAGAGAGCATGTGAGGAGAGTGAGTGGGAGTGAAGGGGGGGGGCAGAGGTAGTGCCTTCCACCCCTGCCAGTCTGAGGTGAGCCCCTCAATCTGCCTCATAGCGAACCCAAAGTTTGCCTAGTTGGCCTCTGAGAGGCTGGGCACTCCCCACAAAGTGCGACTCCCCAGTCAACAGTTCTGGGTTCCTGTGGCCACTTATGACAATATATTATGCCTATTACCTTATATAATAGATATTAGCTTATGTTTATGCATCCGATTCTGGATGTCTTGACACTCTCCTTTGTCTGCTAAGCTCTGTCCAGCTGTTCTGGGAGATTATCCAGTGGCAAGGACTGAAGAGCTAATTCTGGATGGCCACTGACACAAAGACATTTCGGCAAGAGGTGTAGATACGGAGGCGAAGTTGTAAGTGAGCACAACACGTGAGACTCTAGAATGTGTTTATTGCTTACAGGGTGCAGAAGTTAAAGAAGGCTACAACGTAGACATAAGGGACAATATGGTTGCCCTGAGAAACCCCAGCTTCAGCTTCCGTTGATGTGCAGCTTCAAGAACATTTTTTATTATTCGGCTTCCGGTTGGGAGGAATGGCTGGCTGACAGCTCTGTCGGTTGCTCTACACCGACAGAGCACGTCTGATGGACTTAATTGCTCTACCCCTGGATTAAAAGGGTGTGCGATGAGATAAACCACACATCTTCAGATCGCTCCCATTACTTTCTCGGAGAGCGTAGGCTTTTCGAGTTTGTTTTGGTTTGAGCGTGGAAGAGAGGATCAACACCGAGCTCAAAAAATCAGCCGGAACGTAAGCCAAGCCCTCTCCCGCTTATACTTTTGCTTTGCTTCTGCAAGTGGCAAGGAACTGCAGTAAGAATTGAAGAAACAAGCTAAGATAACAAGTTAACTTAAGAATAGAAGATTTGTTGTGAAAAGGATATAATTTGGAAGAAAGACAAGATACTACAGTGAAAATATTAAGTGACAACATTAAGTAATTTGTTGGTACTTACGGAAGATTGAATTAGCGAAGAAACATTTGGGGGAGATATCTATTAACTGTTGTAACGAGAGAAAGAGACTTGTTTTGCTTTTGAATTGTTTGTTTGGAATTCCTGTGGTTTGAAATTAGAACAAACAATCCCTTCCGGTTTGAAGGTCACCATTGAAAAATAATTATGTTGGTTGATATTTGCCGCCTGCACATATTTTAAGAAGTTGAACCTTTATGGTTTTTGGTTTCTAAAGAGAAGGAAAAGAACTTGAATTGAACAAGTGAAAAAGTGCAATTTGATGAACTTATAAATATGGCTACAAGAAAAAGAGGCAATACATTAGAAAAAAAATCTCCTCCAAGGTCACCTGGACAAGAAAAACCAATGGAACAACTGGAAAAATGTTTCAAAAGATGGGAACTTAAAATTGATGCCAAATTTGATAAATTTGATGCCAAATTGGGAACTTTGCAGGAAGAAATTCAAAAGATGAAGGTAGAGATGACACAGGAATTACGTCAGTTGGATGTTGCTGTAAAAGAAATGAAAGGTGGTTTTCAAGAGATAAATACCAAGATGAAAATACAAGAAGATAAAGTGAAGAATCTTGAAATGGAGAGCTGTAAGATTCAGGATATGCTGGCGTTGGCTGAACAAGAGAGAAAACAGAGTTTCTTACGGTTTCATGCAATTCCAGAACAGCAAGCAGAAGATATAAGAGATAGAATGTTACACATTCTGTCAAAATTCCTACAAATAGATCGAGACGAAATGGATCTGGAGTTGGATAAGGCATATAGAATTAATACAAGATATGCAGCAGTTAAGAAAGTGCCAAGAGATATCTTGGTGCATTTTGTGAGGCAACAAACAAGAGATAAAGTTCTACAGCAACATGCTAAATCGAGACTCAAGGTAGAAGGAGTGCACATTATTGTGCTAAAGGAGATTCCGCTGAGAATTTTGCAGAAAAGGAAAACTTACGCTTTCCTGGTCGAAGTGCTGAAGAAACAGAAGATTGTTTTTAGGTGGGGAAAATTAGAAGGTGTGATTTTTAAACTTCAGGGAAAAACCTACAGATTGGATACAATTCAGAAAGCAAAAGAATTCCTGGAAAGATTCAAGGATGGAAGAGAAGAAGATGATGATGATGATGATGGGATGGACGGTGCAGTGGCAAGCAGTGAACAGTAAAGATGGATTACAAATTTTTATCATGGAATATCAATGGAGCTAATGCTCCGCAAAAAAGAAAAAGAGTATTCCATTATTTGAAAAAACTTAATCAAGATGTGATTTGCCTTCAAGAAACCCATATAAAAAGGGAGATACAAAATTTTTGATTCAGAAAAATTTGGGAGAAGAATTTTTTTCAACAAACATCAAGAAGAAGAATGGGGTGGTTTTATATGTTAAAAAATATTTGAAGCCAGAATTAATATTTACAGATGATAAAGGAAGAGGAGTGGCAGTGGAAGTAACATTAGATGGGATAAAAACATTAATACTGGGGGTGTACACACCACATCAACAAAAAGGGGATTTTTTTAGATATTTGATGGATCTGCTGGCAAATTATTCTTATAGTAGTTTTTGCTTGTTGGGCGATTGGAATGGAGTGGTTTCTCCATTGAGAGATAAATGTTCGGAAAAAGAAATAAAGCATAATCAAGGGAAATTACCTAAAAGTTTTTTTGAAATGGTGGAGACTTTGGGGGTGTTGGACATATGGAGACAGAAAAATGGGGACTCTAAGGAGTTCACACATTATTCAGAGAGACATGAATCAAGTTCAAGAATTGATATGTTTTGGGTGTCAAAGGATATAGCTATTAGAACCTCCAAAGCAGAGATTTTAACAAAATCTATTTCAGATCATAATCCGATATCGCTGGCCATAAGGAAGAAAATTAAAACTTATAGATGGAGACTGAATGAACTGTTATTACAGAAAGAAGAGATAATAGAAGAAGCTAAGAGTAAATTAAAAGACTTTTTTGAGTTAAATATGAATAAAGAAACAGAAGTAAGAATGGTTTGGGATGCAAGTAAAGCATTTATAAGAGGATATTTTATACAAAAAAATGCAGAATGGACTAAAAAGAGACAAATTAAGTTTCAAAAGATTGAAGAAGAGATGAAGAAGAAAGAACAAGAGTTGAGGACGACACCTGGTGATAAAAACATCCTACAACAAATTAAAATTCTACAGAGTCAATTATCCCTGATGATAACAAGAGAAATAGAAATTAAAATGAAGTATGCGAAACAAAGATATTTTGAACATGCTAATAAACCAGGAAAATTTTTAGCTTATAAATTGAGGAAAGAGAGGGAGAAAAGAATTATTTCTAAGTTACAAGAGACAGAGAAAATATATACAGAACAGGAAGATATACAAAAATTAATTGTAAAATATTATACAAATTTATATAAAAGACAGAAGGTAGAATCAGTAAAAATAAAGGAATATTTGGCAAAGCAAATTTACCAAAAGTATTGGAAGATCAGAAACTAACTCTAAATGAAAGGATTATGCCTAGAGAAGTGGCAGAAGCGATAAAGAGAGTTAAGCTGAATAAGGCACCAGGTCCGGATGGTTTGACTGGGAGATTTTATAAATGTTTAGAAGATGTAATAAGTATTCCATTGCAACAGACAATGAATGATATTTTACAAAATGGAAAAATGCCAGATTCATGGAAAGAGGCGAATATAACTTTGATACCAAAAGAAGGACAAGATTTAAGTAGTATAAAGAATTATAGACCTATATCGCTGCTTAATAATGATTATAAGATATTTACATCAATTCTAGCGGAGAGAATGAAGAAGGTGTTGCAAAAATTCATACACGAAGATCAATGTGGTTTTTTTTTACCAAAAAGACATCTGAGGGAGAATGTAAGAATTGTTGTAGATATGTTGGAACATTTTGACAAACGTATAGATAAGCAATTAGCATTAATATTTATAGATGCTGAAAAAGCTTTTGATAACTTGAACTGGTCTTTTTTATTAGAAGTTTTACAAGAAATGGACTTTGGGGAAAACTTTAATAAATGGATAAACTCAATATATGTGACACAAACTGCAAGAATATTAGTGAATGGTGAACTGACTAGGACATTTGAAATTCAAAAAGGTACGCGACAAGGATGTCCGTTATCACCATTGCTGTTTATATTGGTGTTAGAAGTTTTGAATAGAAATATTAGACAAGATGAAAGAATACATGGAGTGAAGATTAAGAAAGAAACATACAAGTTAAGAGCCTTTGCAGATGACTTGGTATTAATGCTGGAAAATCCGTTAAAAGATATAGAGTTGTTGATGATTAAATTGAAAGAATTTGGATCTCTTGCAGGATTTAAAGTTAATAAACAGAAGACAAAAATAGTGACTAAAAACATGAAGATTCAAGATCAACTGAAATTGATGAATAAAACAGGATTTAAGGTGGAAAAAAAGTCAAATACTTGGGAATTGTATTGACGAGTATGAATTGTACACTATTTCAAAATAACTATGTTAAAGTATGGAATGAAATTAAGAAAGATCTGTTAAGATGGGAAAAATTGAAATTGTCTTTATTAGGAAGGATATCGGTGATTAAGATGAATGTATTGCCAAAAATGATGTTCTTATTTCAAACTATACCAGTGATTATATCTGATGCACCATTCAAAGAATGGCAGAAAGACATTTCTAAATTTATCTGGCAAGGGAAAAAACCAAGGGTGAAATATAAGATCCTTCAAGATGCAAAGGAGAGAGGAGGATTGGGATTACCGGATTTGAAAGTATACTATGCAGCATGTTGCTTTGTGTGGTTGAAAGACTGGGTGTATTTACAAAATAGAAGATTATTGGAGTTAGAAGGCTCTGACTTGAGATTTGGTTGGCATGGGTATTTGTGGTATGATAAAGTGAAAGCAAATTTAGAATTTAAAAATCACTATGTCAGACATGCATTATGGAGAATTTGGAATAGATATAAAATGAGGTTTTATGAGAAAATACCATTATGGGTAGCACCATATGAAGCGCATTTTGCTGGAAGTAGCGTGTCAAAAGAGAAAGGACTACTATACAGAAATTTATTAAGTTTTTCACAAGGAGACTGTACAATGAAATCAAGAGAAAAATTAATGGAAGAAGATTTTAATTGCCAATGGTTTGTATATGCCCAAATTTTGGAGAGATTTAAAGTGGACAAGAAGGCATATGGATTTGTAGAAGAAGAATCAATATTGGAGGTACAATTAAAATCTGAAGACCAGGTAATTTCAAAAATGTATAAATTGCTTTTGAAGTTTGAAACAGAAGAAGAACAGGTTAAAGAATGTACGATTCATTGGGCGAAAAATGTAGGTCATGTTATTTTAATCGATCAATGGGAACAATTATGGTTAAAACAGTTGAAATTTACGTTAAATGTTAATATCAAAGAAAATATGTATAAAATGATGTATAGATGGTATATAACCCCAAGCAAATTAGCAAAAATGTATGAGAAGGTGACGAATAGATGTTGGAAATGTAAAAATCAAGAAGGAACTTTTTACCATATGTGGTGGACATGCTCCCAAGCAAAGAAGTACTGGACTCAGATTCATAAACAGATTGAGTTGATTTTAAAGATTAAGATTCAAATGAAACCGGAAACTTTTTTGTTGGGTATGTGGGATGATCATGTAGGCGAAAAATTTCAAACTTTGTTTTTGTATATGATAGCTGCGGCAAGAATTTTATATGCACAATATTGGAAGAATTCGGAGATACCTTCGTTGGAAGATTGGTGGCTGAAAGTTTTGGATTATGCCGAAACGAACAAACTTACAATTTTAATTAAGGAAAAGTCAGTTAACCTTTTCGTGAATAATTGGAAACCATTTATAGATTTTTTAAGAGAGAGAGAGAGGAAAGATGTGACGATATGTGGATTTAATGAATAGATTGTGGGTGTTATTTGGCTAAGTTGGAAATTATATATAGAAAATAGTGAATAGTATGCTAGTAGGATGTGACGCTTTGTGCTTGCTATAATTTTATGAATTATGTATTGTTTTTATGTTATTATATCAATAAAATATAAATATACTGAAAAAAAGAACATTTTTTTATTATTCTATATAATTAACAGTGGCATTCCTAAAGGGGGTGGGGGATGGTGAAATGGGGGTGGGGAGGGGGCAAAATGGGGCAAGGAGGGGGCATAATGGCATGTGTGCAGATCCTATCCCTCTAGCAGCAGCCTCCCACCCCCTTTTTCTTTTCCTCCTCGGACTAGTGCTACCAAAATCACTAGTGCAGGTCCGAGGAGACCCATTACAAGTCATGAGGCTTGTGCAGGGGTAAGGGGATTTAAGAGCCTCCTCCCCACAGGATGCAGCGTCTGCCGCTTTGGAAACACTGTGATGATGGGGGAGATGGGAGAGGAATGGCTAGGATTGGGCTGAAGCGAAAGTTTTGCATTCTGAAACATCATCCAGTCTGATGTTGACAAATTCACAAACAAAGTCTGTGAACTGGGCAATCCAAGAATAGTGCCACATTGTTATGCCAAGTTATTATGCCCCTTTTTGCCTTTAGGGAAGTTCTTTTGATATCTGGAAGCGTACAGTGAAACTGCCCCCCCCTTCCTGCAGTGCCCCTGCACAAAGAGTTCGTACACAGACACTCAGGACACCAAATTTGGATTTAAATCACCATGCATGTAACATTTATTTAAGACAAAGACATACATAAACACACAAGTACCAAGAGAGCTCTCACGCACACTCATTCACACCATCCTTGCATACTTACCCACCCAATATAGGTGGGGGAGCTCAAGCTGCCGCGGCAGCTGGAACACACTTAGTAAAGTTTCTTGCTTCTGCTTTTAAAGATTTCTTTTCTTCGTACCCGCCCTCGGCTTTCAAGCAGGCATCTCTCGTCAGTGTAGGGAGAAGGATTACTCTGTCGTCACTTTGATAGACTCCAGACCCTTTTCCTTATCAGTTGCCTCGCGTCTTCCTGGCTCCGACAACCTGTACCATCCTTGGAAGGGGAACATAACATTCCTCGCGTTCTTAAAACAATCTTGTGCAGGCACCGTCAGTCAGGGTCTTGGAGTTCCACACTTCAGAGTAAAAAAAACTGTTCTCATATCATGCATTGCGGGTTTGCCATCTTCTTTTTGGTTCTTCAGCTCCTTTCTACATTCACCCAACATTCACGCATCACATATTCCCCCTCTTGATACTTGGCATTAATTTACATATTAATTAATCAAGTATCATATAATTTGATAATTTACAATTGATTTTTCAATGATTCAATGATTTGTAATTCTAAAAAGGCCTAATAAGCATATATACATATAATACAAAAACACTTAAAACTATCTAAAAGCTCACAGTCTTCTATTCCTCCAGGAGAACTTGGAGACCCTATTGCATCTTCGCGTTACAATCTCTTCTTACCCCGAAGGGCCGGATCTTCTTTGCCCTATTCTCCTAGTTTCCTGGAGTGTAGAAGTTTATATACTTGTCTTCAAAAGAAACAAAAAGATGTTAGACAACATACTACAGGGGTTATATATATATAGACCTTCATTCTATTTTATCAAGTAAATTATCCATGTAATCAACAGCAACAATACCCCACTTATCCAAACAATAGGATGTATGAATAAATGTAAATGTCATACCAATGATGTTCTGTTTGTCTACTTTCTTCATCTGCAATTCTTTGAAGTTCACCATTTTCATACTGTATTTCTACAAATTCCTTCTTTGGGTTTTCTGCATGACTTTGCAAATGTCTTCTAACCTGTTCATTATATTTCAATAACTGATTTAATTTATTCCAATCAATTCCTATATTAATGTCATAATCAATCTTATCTAATCCCAACATAATAGTAGTACTTCTAGTTTCCATAGCATATACCAGTTCTCCTGTCTTAATATTTTGTACATAAGTAACATTGCATTTACATTTCAGTTTTCCGTCGTCGTGATATTCTCCACCTGACCAGGACAAGGGGGTAGGTGATATCCCACACATACACCCGAGTCCATTGTCAAGGATCAAAGTCCTTTTAGGCATCCTCTGCAATCTACATATGCCTTCACTAACTTCCAGAGCGCATGGTTCAATTTGTTTTATTTCCTTAGGACACACATATCCCTTTTCCCACTTTTCACAGCGCTCAGTATCTATAGTTTCATTTACTCTTGTAACCTTAGAATTCGCACAAATCGCATGGTTTGATAGCAAATATGGCTTCCAATAATTTTCTCCCAATTTAAAAGGGAGTGATTGGAGGTCACAAATCCAATTCTCCTCTGTGTCCCTTCTTTTTTTCCACTGTCAATTTGTTTCTTCAACGGTGAAGTCCAATATCTTATACCATGAAGGGAAATCTGTGCGAATCCATTTTTCTAAACCCCCCATTTTAACAAATGTGTTACCATGATTCCCATATAAAGCCATTAACATTTGATTTTTCCAGTTCCATAAGGTAGTCTGAATAGTCAAGCATGATAGGGCCTTGGATACTGCTTTTAGACTCTGATTATCAACTTTCCTGAATTTGCATCCCATGTTCCAAAAGAATAATCCCCTTACAAAAACCCATTGACCACCCTTTAGAGTTCTACGTATTTGCATATAGTGGCCAGCTCCTATAGGCTGTAAATATTGGAGGGTTATAATTTTTCCTAGATCCTTGCTGTCTCCACTACTAATGTTAAAACCAAATCTGTATGGATGGCTTTCCCATCGTGTTATACCAGAAACCAAGATATGGAGGGACACGTTACCATAGGTTGGGGCTTGGATATTACCCGCTAGACCGGCGTCAGTAGGCAAAAAGTTTGGCTCCGCATGGAGTGCCGTGTCTTTGGGGCAGGTTGAGTCAGATGTAACCCATATAGTTCAGCATTCCTGTACAGTTGGTCTCTTCTCCTATGATTTCCCAATCATATGCATCCAACACAAAGTTAAAGTTATGAGAATAACTTTGAGTGTGACAGGCATTTGTATCCTTCTGTGAAACCACTTCAGAGGATTTGGTTTCTATAGAGAGGTTTATTAAACCCATTACCCAAAACAGGCTTATTTGCTTCATTTCTTGTATGTGTGTGTGTGTGCTTATGTGTTCCACTCGTTCAGGGAGGAAAAGCTTATTCAGGAAGTCCAGCCCTTATGTTGTTGGACTGGCTCATGAGATGGGTATGGGAAAAGGGAAGGTACAGTCACACGCCTGTCCCACCCAAGGGGTTGCTTGGGAACCTGTCCTCTTAGCAACCTCTCAGAGTGAGCTCATGGGTTTCCAAAGTCTCTGCCTCCACTGCGCCCCCTTGCTATAGTAAAGCAGTAGAACCACTTCACTGGGCGGCTAGACGCAATTTAATCACCAGAGACTCCAGAGCTAAAGTAATATCTTTCACACAGGGATACATACACACATGATCATTCAATCTGTTTGTCAGTGTTTCCAATGGAACCTTATTCGTTTTCCCAGGTCTGGTTTGACTCTTAGTTCTATGTTGTCCAGGGACTGTTTAACAAAGAATTGGCCATTTTCTAGTCTAATTACGCAAGAGGAAATAGGATACCAAATAAACAGAAACCTTAAAAATTTCAAAAACTCCACTCTCCCTTTTCCAATCCCAGTTTGTCCGTGGGCCGGTCTTCCCAATTACACGTTGCTTGTCCTGATTCCCTTGTCTCTTCTGGTTAGGGCATCTTTTTAGAGAAAGACAACAAAGGACAGGGTTATACTTACAAATGGAGCAAAGTCAATCAGGAGAAGCAAGGGTCTTTCCCAAATTCCGAATGTTGTTTCAATGATTGCTCCTAGACAACATAGAACACAGCAAGATTAGTTATCACCTTTAAACAGTTTAATTTGATTTCTATGGACCCATCTGGATTTCTTAACATTTGATCTTTGATCCAGGCTCTGTTAGATTCTCTTTCTTTTTGTTCTGCCAACCACTTCCATTCAGTTAAATTTTTATTATATTCATGTATGAGTCCCAGATTCATTTCATGACCAAATAAAATTTCATAGGGAGTATACCCATGTTTCCCTAGAGGACTATTTCTCATAGCCATTAGTACCCAAATCTTTTCCCATTGTTCTCTGTGTTTTAATTCCTTGTTGTCTGCATTTTTCCAATTATCATGTGCCCAAAATTGTATAAATTTAGTACATCCGTGATATACATATTCGCTATCCATCACTATGTAGGAAGGTGAATCCCTCAATCCCTCCCACTCTTGTCCTTTCAAATAGGAAAGGACATTCAAAACTGCTTCCAATTCAGCCTCTTGTGCTCCCAAGCTATTGGGAGTGGTTTCTCTCTTTTCTTTATGCAAGCACATCCTTTTTCTAGGAGCAAATGCAGATGCATCTTCCTCTTCCTCTTCCTCTCAAACTATACTGACAGTTTCCAGAGAGAGGTACAGTTGTGAGGTAATATAGCAACATAGCTATTAAAAAAAAACTAATATTCATACAAGCAAAATATCCCATAGAGTACTCTTAAGATCAGTTTTCAGTGACCATGGTACCAAAATGAAATGAATGAGCTCAAAATTCAAAAATAAATAGGTCAGGCCTGTTGAAAGCACAATCAAAAGAAAAGTTAGATCCTATCATGTGGGCTTCAGGCCCTTCTGGGTTGTGTTTGTGTTTGGCCATTTCATAGTAAAACAAAAAAAAAATCAAGATATCGGTAAGTGAAAACAGGACAGACAGACAAGTGCTTATCACACAGGACAAACAACATATAACATGTCCCCACAAAAGATGTTGTTTCATTGTCTAGATCTTGCAAAAAAAGAACAAAGTTAAGTATTTCCTCCTCCTGAGGGCAACTGCTTTTCCCATCCCTAATTGTAGTTGAAACAAAAAGGGTTACCACAAAACCAAGATCATTGAGTTCTATGAGGCTTTTATTTGTTTGAGCTCTGTGCATGCCCAGTTTTCCAGAGGCACAAAGGTTAGAAGGGTTCCTCATATTGTCTTAGAGGAGGTGCACAGGTCTATTCCATTGTATACCTGTGAAAATCAAAAGTTATGGACAGAGGCGTCTCTCCGGTAGGGGCGGGGCTGTAAGTATCGCTGCGGTCATAGTCTCTTTACCGAGCGAGGAGGAGGCAGCCCCGCCCCCTCACTGTCCGAGCCAGTCCCCTGCGGAGAAACCGGCAGGGAACAGACCCTGCCTGCTGCTTTCTCCGTAGGGGACTGGCTCGGACAGTGAGGGGGCGGGGCTGCCTCCTCCTCGCTCGGTAAAGAGACTATGACCGCAGCGATACTTACAGCCCCGCCCCTACCGGAGAGACGCTAGTGGTTATGGAGGCAAACTTAAAGTTATTATTGACACTCAGGTTGTCTGCCAGTGGCAGTGAGTGCCAGTGGCAGTTGGTAACTCCATTTACTTTTCCTTAAAATGAAGGACAATTAATTTGCACAACTGACATTTACAGAGAAATTAAAACTTTTTGATAGGCTTTTTTAAGTTGTATGCCACTGTAACTGTAAAGCATTGCTTGTTGACTTCCAGTTTTACCTAGTCATGGAGGCAAATCATAGTTAAGTTTCAACACATATGTACTGTTAGGACTGTTTAAAGTCTAATGGTATAAATTTTCATACATAAAAGAAATGGTTGTCCTTGCTTGGACACAAAAATAGAAACAGGATTTTTCTTTTCTTTTTCTCTTTCCCTTTTGTTTCCAGGCAAGGGAAGACAGTAGACATAATTCGCACTCCCCCCCCCCTCTTGATAAGGTTGGAGTGGGCAAGATTACTTAGTAATTCAAAAGCATTTCTAGTCTTCCACCTCTTTGCCTGCACTTCTAAACAAAAGGGAAGTGGAGAGACTAGAAAGGGAGGCAAAACCTGTGAGACTGTAGATAGATTGTTTTAAATCACCCACAGCATTCTCTATCTCAGCTGCATGGCTTGTGTCAACATTAACCTAGCTTTTCAGCTGTCCTTCCTTGGTAGCCGAAGCTGTATCGAAACAAAACATTGCGACCCCCTTATCCCAGGGGTCCTGGTTACTTAGTGCTTGTTGGAACCATTCTGAAACCTTTTTCCCAGTTTCTTCCTGCCTATTCCCTTTGAGAAAGGACCGTCGCAAAGACACAACCCAGTCTTTGCTCTCTTCCATAAGAACCTCTGTGGGGGTAATCTCCTTGATCACCCCCTCCACGGAACCAAAAGGGTTTGAACAAACAAGATCCCTGCCTTCACTTGTTTCCCTTTTGTCCTTTCTCTTAAACATTGTTCCAGTAGCAGGAGAAATTTGCTAGATAACTCCCTTCACCAAACAATGGAGCCTGCCTCCAAGCCTCAGCAAGCCTCTCTTAAGAGTCAACAGTCAACTCGCCTACACACTTCAGCAAGTCTCTCTAAGGAATCAACCAACAGAACCTGCCTATATCCTTCAGCAGGTATTTCCAGTCCCGGGTGGACTTCACAACCTGCCTAGCCGCTTCAGCAGGTGCCACCAAGGAGTCAAAGCAGACCTAACAACTAGTCTGTCCAATGCAACAACACACCCGCCTAGCCTTTTCAGCGAGTGTTTCCAAGCCCAGGTGGACTTCACAACCTGCCTAGCCTTTTCAGCAGGTGCCACCAAGGAAGCAAAACAGACCTAACAACTAGTCTGCCCAATGCAAGGGCGTCCCCCTGCTTCCAGTCCTAGTGTCCTGCGTCGACCTCACCCAGGAGTCCTACAGAAAAGAAAGGGGAGCCACCGCACCCCAGATATCCTGTTCGTGACGCCATTTTGTTATGCCAAGTTATTATGCCCCTTTTTGCCTTTAGGGAAGTTCTTTTGATATCTGGAAGCGTACAGTGAAACTGCCCCCCCCTTCCTGCAGTGCCCCTGCACAAAGAGTTCGTACACAGACACTCAGGACACCAAATTTGGATTTAAATCACCATGCATGTAACATTTATTTAAGACAAAGACATACATAAACACACAAGTACCAAGAGAGCTCTCACGCACACTCATTCACACCATCCTTGCATACTTACCCACCCAATATAGGTGGGGGAGCTCAAGCTGCCACGGCAGCTGGAACACACTTAGTAAAGTTTCTTGCTTCTGCTTTTAAAGATTTCTTTTCTTCGTACCCGCCCTCGGCTTTCAAGCAGGCATCTCTCGTCAGTGTAGGGAGAAGGATTACTCTGTCGTCACTTTGATAGACTCCAGACCCTTTTCCTTATC
Organism: Plestiodon gilberti rubricaudatus; assembly: GCA_026170595.1. Taxonomy (NCBI): domain Eukaryota; kingdom Metazoa; phylum Chordata; class Lepidosauria; order Squamata; family Scincidae; genus Plestiodon; species Plestiodon gilberti. Next base: position 9,049,518 of record JANXHW010000006.1, on the reverse strand, counting down.
AGTTGCCTCGCGTCTTCCTGGCTCCGACAGCCTGTACCATCCTTGGAAGGGGAACATAACATTCCTCGCGTTCTTAAAACAATCTTGTGCAGGCACCGTCAGTCAGGGTCTTGGAGTTCCACACTTCAGAGTAAAAAAAACTGTTCTCATATCATGCATTGCGGGTTTGCCATCTTCTTTTTGGTTCTTCAGCTCCTTTCTACATTCACCCAACATTCACGCATCACAACATATCATATCTATAGATTGAAGATGCTGCGAGAAAGTAGGTGGTTGGAAGCTCTCTTGAAAATGAATCTTAGGGCTCATATGATCAACAATTGATTTGGCAAGAAAAAGAAATGCCACAGATCTACTCCAGTTGAGGCAGCAGAAAACGTTTACACTTGCTTCTCAGTCTCCCCATGGCTCCCTTCACATCTTTGTTCCTCAGAGTGTAGACCAGAGGATTCAAGGCAGGGGTGACCACTGCGTAGAACACAGAGGACATTTTTTCCACCTGGGAATTAGAGGAGTTTATAGCCACAACAAGAATGGGTCCATAGAAGAGGAAGACAACGGTCAGATGGGAGCCACAAGTGGAGAGACCCTTCCTGCCACCCTTCCCAAAACGACCACAGAGGGTGGCCAGGATAGTTGCATATGAAATCAGCAAGCTTAGAAAGGAGGGTATTATTATCAAATTGTTATTGAAAACAAAGAGTATCTCAAGAACATAGATGTCTGAACAGGCCAGCGTTTTTACCTGTGTAATGTCACAGAAGAAACTGTCCAGCACGTTCGGTCCACAGAGCGGTAGCTGAGCCGTGATCACTGTCTGGAAAACGCCGTGAATGAGGCCTCCTGTCCAGCAACGTATGAGGAGGCTGGAGCAGCGCTGCTGGTCCATGATGGTTGTGTACCTCAGTGGGTGACAGATAGCCACATAACGGTCATAGGCCATGACACTGAGGAGGAGCATTTCTGCACCAGTAAAGAGGTGGAGAGTAAATATCTGGGCCATGCAGCCTCCAAAAGAGATGGTACCGCCACTGTTCAGCAGATCGGTCAGTAGTTTGGGGGCAGCCATTGAAGCCAAAGATAAGTCAAAGAGAGACAGATTGGCGAGGAAGAAATACATGGGACAGCGAAAGAGTTTGGGCTCAGACCGCACAGTCACCATGATGAGCAAGTTGCCCAGAAGGACGGTAGTGTAGCAGGTCAAGACCAGAGTGAAAAGGACCAGTTTGACAGTGCGGGAGGAGATGTCCCGGAAGACAAACTCTGTAACGGTTGAACCATTCATCTTGCTAGCTTGTTCTAGTAGGAGAAAAAAAAAAGGGATACTGTCAACCCTCTGGTAACCCTCCAGACCCTGACCATTTCATCTGCCACATCTTATTCCCCTCCTGGAACACTTAATAAAATAAGAAGTTCTTGCTCCAGTCTTTTGAGATTAAACTCCAGACTCCTGTCTCATGTTACTGCATAGAACCAATACTCATGCTACTACTACTGCTGAGATTTCACTAAGCATCCCATGGTCATCATCAGCACGAACAACCATGTGGGGCTTGGACCACAGTAACTGGGTTCCAGAGCAAGTCAGGAGTAGCCAGAGTGTTGTGCAGAGATTGGGGAGACCCAGGGTCAAACCCTTATTCAGTAGTGGTCGTCACTCGGTAACCTTGGCCAGTCACTCTGTCTCAGTCCAACCTACCGCAAAGGACTGTTGTGAACCTGCCCTGAGCTTCTTTGATGAAAGATGGAACATAGATGAAATAATATCACATGTAACTGCTGTGATCAGTATATCGGGCAGTTTCATGCATTCCACAAAAATTTCTACCTCTTCTGGGAGTTCTGAAGGGAGATAAAAATATGGATTCAGGCATTGTCCTACCTTGCAACTATTCAATTCAGGGAATAATCATTCCATGTATTTATTTTTAAAAAAATTCAGTACTGTATAAGAGAAACAGGATGATGAAGAGAAATTGATGACCAGTTCCTACTAGGGCCTAACACTGCCAGCTTCCGGGAGCATAAGGCACTTTCCAGTTCCACGCACCAGCGGACACCGAACGCACGCTGGCACTGGTAAGTCCATGCAGGGGATGGGATCTAGGTGGGCGATGGGCAGAATGGGGCAGTGGAAGGGAGTGGCAATAGGGGTGGTGAGCAGGGCGGACTGGGACTGGGAAGGGGCAGTTTTGGCAGTAACAGTACACGCTGAAACCTAACCCCCTTTCCAGCCTCACTCCTCTGACCAGGGTCCATGCTAAGTCGACTTGGGGGGCCAGCGTGGGCTTAGCCCAGGGCAAGGGAAGAAATGTTCCCGAACCCTGAAGAAGCCTCTGGAGGTCGAATCTTCCCCTCTGTTCAGCATGATTTCGTTCAATAACTGTAGTGATTATTTGCTTTCCCTAGAATAATACTTTTATAATCAGACAGAATGGACACTTCTCTTTCTCACATCATACAGAACTGGGAGATCGCATCTGAGATTTTGTTGTTGTTGTTGTTGTTGTTGTTGATACATTTCATTAAAAGTTTTTGCTAACGTTTATTTTGGAAATCTGGACTGCGATTGGTAAATGCTGAAACAGGATATTTATTATTAAGTCGTGTTAACATTTCTACTCATGTTATTCCACCAGAAAATAAAAGCCCAATCCTAACATAAAGATCTGCTGGGTGGCCGAGGCCGCCCGCCGGATCCTGATCTTCGCCGCGGGCAGCCTGCAGCAGGCTGTCTACTCGGGAGAATGTCTACTCCCGAGTAGAATGTCTACTCAGGGAAGAAAGTCTACTCGGGGAAGGGGATACTCGTCCTCTTCCCCGAGTGTAGCAGCGGCTGGGGCTGATAGGCCTCCTCGGATTACCACCAGCTATTTTGCTGGAGGAAGTTGGAGGAGGCCGTGTAAAGGCTCAGCTGATTGGCGGAGGTCAGGATTTGGCCAAGGCCGATCCCCTTCCCTATCGGCCCCTGCCGTTCCCGGCCGCACCGCCCCCCCGAGTCCGCTGGATCCTTACCTGTGTCCGGTGGTGGGCTGGCGAGCCCTCGGCCAGCAGAGCCTGCTCTCTGTTTCCCTGCTCTTGAGTCGTCGCAAATGTGCCTTACAACATGTTTGCGACGTCTTCGTCTGGCAGAACGCTCGTTCCGCCGGCCGAAGTTAGAGTAGGATTGCGATGTAATTCATTTTGTATTCATAGTTCACAGTTGTTCATAGTTATAAGATTGATAGTTATATTTATATATGCCCTGAAGTTTACAGCTAGATAACATACAGGATTCTCTACCCAACAAAATTCAGTTTCCATCTTATTAATGATCTAATTCTCTCTTTTTTTTTACTGAAATGTATTTTCCTTTACAATATTTAAATTGTACCCTGCAATTTAGAGCACAGCTTCATGAAAGATATTGAAAAATTGTTAAAACTAAGTGATGGCAAAGTAGGAAGAAATATTGATGACTGGAGAAAAGTATAGACTTTCACAAAGGTAATTTTGTTTGTTTGTTAGAATATGCTTCCAAGCCAGAAGACTTCAAAAGTTTTATGGTTAAATCAACACATGAGGTAGGAGATTATACTCCTATGAACATTTGGGAGAGTTTCTAGAATAAGGAACATCAGTTTTCCCTGAAAGTGAATTTACAGGGAATCTGTTCTATGGTAAATATTCTATTGTAAATTGTATTTAGAAATAAAATTAATACCTGCTGTATCATGGAAATGTCAAGCTGCCCGAGTGGACTGTTATCATATATGGTAGAATTCCCCTTTTGCAGAGATTCTCACACTCGTTGCAATTCACACTGAAAGGGGACCTTGAGCAAGAACTGCCAGTTCTTCATTGCAAGGTTGCAAGGTTGCTCAGCAATCAGTTCTTCGCCACATCCTCCAAAGTCTGTGATATTTCAAAAAGACTCCAAAAGGATGGAAAAAGGAGATAGAAGAAATCCAGGTGAGCAAAAGGATGGAGATGGAAGATGGGGTGGTACAGAATGGTACTCCCATGTGAAAATGAGAGAATTGGATCATGAATGAAAATAAGTTTCTCCATGCAACAACGCAAATGGAAATTTAAAGACAGAGAAGTAATTCACATCTCTCCAATACCATTCATCTCATCTGGAATTTAAGAGGACACAGTTCTTCAAGTTTCCCTTGACATAATCCTCATGGATCTTGAGGTCCTTGGATTTTTCTAAAGTCAATGAAGTCATCCGCATCCAGGACAGTGCCAACTGCTCTTCGGTCCCAAATGGGTTAATTATACATGAAAATGATTTTGATGTGATTGCACGCAGCAGAACTTTAGAGAGCTCAGGGCTTCTATGCTTTTTCTGAGATTGATTTCCCTTGCAAGAAGATCCTACATCCTCAAGTTGATGCAGTTCATTTAATTTCCCCCCCTCCCGTCTTCAGTGTGGCAAACATGATTCCCTTCCCTTTTTATCTTTACAACAGCCCAGTAAGGCTGAGTGATAGCAACTGGCCCCAGTTCACCCAAGTGTGCAATTAAAAGCACAATCCTTTGCATGTCTCCTCAGAAGTAAGTCCCATCAAGTTCAATGGGGCATACTCTAGGGTAAGTATGCTTAGGATTGCCACTGGTGGAACGAGTACCACTGCTCTAAAATAAGCCCTGGCTCATGTTCGGTCAGACTTGGCACAAGTCATCCGCCACTGCTGCTCAAAACATGTACGATATCTCTTCATCATCTTCAGCTCCTCAGTAAACCAAGGAGTCACTCTGAGCCTATAACATGGAGAGGCCATTCAGGAGTGATCTGATCCACTGCCCTGGCCATTTCTCTCTTCCAAATATCAACCAGACCCCCAGATGAATCACTAGTTGCTGGAAAATCTCCCAGAGCCCTCAGGAAACCCTCAGGATCCATGAGCCTCTAGGTGTGAACCAAACAATCTGGTCCCCCACCTCTGCAGAAGTAAGAAGCTGCAACAAGCCTAAACTTTATCAGGAAGTGCTCTGTACATGACAGTAACTTCATTCTCCACCACGTCATCACTGACCAGATCACCACTGACCTGCCCAGCAGCAAACATCAGGTCTAACATGTGTCCTGCCTTGGGGGCAAAATCCTCTGGGACAGGCCCATGGTTGTCATGGAGGCCATAAAATCCTGAGATGCACCTACCCTGGGAGCCTCAGCATGAACATTGAAGCCCCCAACATCTCAGTCAGCTCAGGCAGGAAAACCATTGGGCAGCAAGGTGAACGGTATACCAACTGAATCCTGATCCTGTCCCACCTTTCCAACACAATATGCAGACACTCAGAGGCATTGTCGGGGTTGGGACGGTGGGGCCATGGGCCCCAGGGTGGGGGTCGGACATGGCGGTGAAGGGGCGTACTTGCCTCCGCGATGCGTCGCCTCCACTTCGGCCGTCTTGGTGTTCGGCCCTCCCGCCCGCCCTGGAGCTCGTACGGCTCCAAAATAGTAACTAAAACGGCAGGGGGGGCGCGATTGGAACTGCGCTGGACGCGCGCAGCTGGCATCACGCCTGGGTCATGTGGGGGTGTGGCGTCGGCAGCCCCCCCGAGGATCACCACTGCAGACACTCAAAGCGGTGGACTGCTGTACAGAGTACCTGGCAATGGGGATGGATTCTCAATAGATCGTCCCTCCCTGCCTCTGCAATTGTGGCCACTGCAACATCCCAAAACCTGGTGGACAACATTGGGAGAGACCTGCTCCTCTCACCTCATCCAACCAGGTCCCTGTAATACATGCCAGAGTGGCACCCTCATCCAGGATTAAATCCAGGATGATGCAGGTTTTACAATTCACCAACCTGGCAATCTGAAGCTGCAGCTTCAGACTCAGGGAATCACTGCCAAGACCACCAGTCGTCAGAGGGTTGGGAGAAGGACCAGAAAGAGGGATACTATCTCTGTGATGGAACCTCCTTCCCCAAGAATGGCCTGTCCAACCCCCCTCCACCCAATCTTCCATGGTCCATCACTCTAATAATGTCACCCCCCATCCCCTGAGCTCCCCCCCTCCCCGCAGGAAAAAAAACCATACTTTACTGGCAGTGCCCACCGTCTGCAACCAAGCAACTGGTGCAATATGGCAGCTAAGTTGTAAACAAGCGCAATATGTGAGACTCCAGAAGGTGTTTACTGTTTACGTAGCACAGACGTTGTGAGCCAGAACTTAAAAACCATGCCTCCGAACAGTTTGATTGTACCCTTAAATGGTGATAGACCTAACCTAACCCTAACCCAAACCGCTTTTAAACCCACTTCAGAGTGGCTATCAGTCTTGACATCTTCTGGCATCACATTCCATATATAAATTATGCATCTGGAGAGTTCCAAGATTGTGATACAGCTATCCATAATCCTCTCTGTCTGTATAGTCCTGTTACCCAGTTGTATATTCAGGATGCCATGCTTCTCCGATTTGTAACAATGTGAGGGAATAAAAGGCAAGATCCATTAATTCTCCAGTAGGAACATACCCTAGACCTCATAAATAAAATCTGTTTTCCCATTAATTTACACACTACAATTTGGGCATTAATAGCATCAATGACACCTCTTGGGACTTTTAGTAGTAATAGAATGCAAGAGAAACTACAGTACAGCTTTCGTCGACATCATCTGTTCCAATGTAGCAATTCACAAGCAAAGTCTGTGAACTGGGCAATCCAATAAATAGTGTAACATACATTCAAAATTCAACATACTCAAGATGCTCTGAGAAAGCAAACTGCTTGAAGTTCTCTTGACAGTTAATCTTAGGATTTACATGCCCAGCAAGTGATTCAGAAGGAAAAGGAAGATACGCACATCTGTTGAGGCAACAGGAGCAGTTTACACTTGTTCTTCAATTTCACCATGGCTCCCTTCACCTCTTCATTCCTCAGGGTATAGATGAGGGGGTTGAGGGCCGGGGTGACCACCATGTAGAACACAGAGGCTATCTTGTCTCCTTGTGAAGTGGAGAAAGGCTTAAGATACACAAAGACACAAGGCACATAGAAGAGGCTGACGACTGTCAGGTGGGAGCCACAGGTGGACAGAGCCTTCCTACCACCCTTCCCAAAACGGCCACAGAGAGTGGTCAGGATGGTGGCATAGGAAATCAGCAAGGTCAGAAAGCAGGGTAGAATTACAAGAGTGTCACTGAACACCAAGAGTATCTCACCGACATAGATGTCCGCACAGGCCAGCTTGATTACCTGTGGGACATCACAAAAGAAATTGTCCAAGACGTTTGGTCCACAGAATGGTAGCTGGTCAATGACCATGGTCTGGAAAATGCCGTGAATAAGAGCTCCTGTCCAGGACACGATGAGGAGACTGAGGCAGCGCTGCCGGTCCATGATGGTCGTGTACCTCAGTGGGTGGCAGATGGCCACGTAGCGATCATAGGCCATGACGGTGAGGAGGATCATTTCCGAACCAGCGAAGAAGTGGAAGGTAAATATCTGGGCCATGCAGCCTCCATAAGAAATAGAACTGCCACTTTTCAATAGGTCTTTCGCTAGTTTTGGGGCAGCCACTGAGCCCAATGATATGTCGAGGAGGGACAAGTTGGCCAGGAAGAAATACATGGGGCAGTGAAAGAGCTTGGGCTCAAACCGCACAGTCACCACAATTAGCATGTTGCCCAGAAGGACGGTTGTGTAGCAGATCAGGACCATAGCTAAAAGGAAGAGTTCAGCTGTGCGGGAGCAGGAGAACAACAGGAAGACGAACTCTGTAACAGTGGTCCCATTCATCCTGACGGCTGGTTCTGGTGGAAGAAACAAATGGGATACCGTTAGCTCTCTGGAATGCACACATTCATGCTCGAATGTTTTGAGATGAAACTCCAGGCTCTTGTCTCATATGACTGCATACAAAGAAATATTCCAGACCAGTTTTCAGAACTGAATGCCCTCTCCAAATGGTCCATTTATAAAAAAAAAAAGCTGTGCAAATCAGGCAAATCGATGACATTTGCGTCTTTTTGTACAATTTCCAAGTGGGGGAGTTTTCTTGGCTAGATATAAGAAGACTGGGAGAGTCTACGTGGGGTGTAGTGGCCACTCGCCCTTCCTTCTGATGACTAGCATTGAGTTGTGGCTGCTGAGCTTTCACTAGGCCAGGGGTTCTCAACCTGTGGTACGAGTACCCCTAGGGGTACGTGGACCTCTTGCTGGGGGTACGCCAAGCCCTGCCCCTTATCTGCCCCATCAGCAGCTAATTAAGTGTTAATTAACATGGATTTTAAATTGTAATTATTTTCAGAGCCCTTCTGTTTCTCTGATTTTGGTTTTGGGCTTATTTTTGTACTTTGGAAAATGTACTTTGGTGGGGTGGGGTGGGGGAGGGAGGAGCTGATTTTGGGAAGTGTGACTTGGAGAAAAAAAGAGATCCTTGCGTGTGTGTGTGTGCGTGTGTGCGTGTGTGTGTGTGTGTGTGTGTGTGTGTGTGTCTCCCTCACACACACACAAACACAGAGTTAAATAAGACATATTTTCACATTTAAAATTGTTTTAGTACTTTTTATTTAACGATTAATCACCTAATTAATTAATTGATTAATCCAATTAATTAGCAGTTAATTAGCAGGGGATACTTCAGAAAATTGGACCATGATAGGGGGTACCCAGGCCTCCAAAGGTTGAGAACCCCTGCACTAAGCATTCCCAGTATATCCTTAGAACCTTGTGGGCTAAAAACCATGTGGTGCTTGTTTTTTAAAAAGAAATCTCAGATTTCTACCCTAATCTGATTCCCTGCCCAGCACAAATGTGCGTACCAATTTGGAAGAAGTGCAGAATTTTTGAGATACATGCAGGAGTAACTGGCAGAGTAGTGGCCAATAAGGACAGGTTGTCGTTCAGGGGCAGAACACAGGCTTTCCACATAGAATTTCCCAAGTTCCACTCCTGCTATTGCTAGTAAAGAAGACCTCAAAAGGCAGGGCTGGAGAGTTCTGGGCAACAGAGCCATTGTGCTAGAGTAGCCAGAGTGTTGTGCAGAGATTGGGGAGACCTGGGTTCAAACCCTTTAGTCAGCCATGGAGATCACTGGGTGACTTTGGCCAGACACTCTTTCTCCATCCAACCTACCTCACAGGATTGTTCTGCCCTGACAACCTTGGAGGAAGGATGGGAAATAAGTGAAACAATATTTTATTTATTTATTTATTTATTTATTTTAAAAAAATTATACCCCGCCGTTTCCTATGCCGAGGCAAATGCCCAAGGCGGCTTACAACAGTTAAAATACATAATTTAAAAACAATACATAAAATAATTTTTTTAAAAAACCAATATAATCCACTGGGGGGTAACAATGTGGAGCAGAAAAACAGCAAGGCAGAACATACTGAGGCACTGGAGGCAGACAACCGCCCATCACCCAAACGCAAGACGAAACAGAAACGTTTTGAGCCCCCACCGAAAGGTCATGAGGGAGGGGGTGGTTCTCAAATTCCCTGGCAAGGAGCTCCACAATTGTGGCTCCTCAACAGAGAAGGCTCACCCACAAGCTGCCATTCCCCTAACTTGCGACAGGGGTGGCACTCTCTGGAGAGCCCCCTCAGATGACCTAAGAGAGCGGGCCGGAATGTATGGGAGAAGTCGGTCAATGAGAATCACATGCACCACTGATCTGATCAGCATATTAGGTACGTTCACAAAGTTCCACAAAGGTTTCCATCTCTTCTTATTACATGAGCTCTGAAGATAAAGATACAGACTGGAGACAGTGCCTTCTCTGGAACTATCCAAACCCCAGACGGTTCATCTCATCTGTCTGATCGTTTTATTTCAGCATAAGAGAGTCTTTGATTCTGTTCAATTGGATCATATCTGAAGCCATTCTTTGCTTTCCGTAAAATAATGTAATACTCAAGACATAGTAAAGCTTTTCTCTTTCAGCATACAGAACTGGAAGATTGAGTCTAAGGTTTCTGTCAAGATACATTTCAGTAAAAGTCTTGGCCAAGGCTTAATTTGGAAACACTGGATTGGGATAGGGAAATGACCAAATGAAACCTTCAGTTTAAGCAGTAATAAGGATTCTACCGCTGATATTCTGAGAAAAAAAATGAAAAGTTTAAATGTTCCCAGTGCTGTTCCAATGTGTGTGCGTGTGTGTGTGTGCGCACACACACACACACACACACAAACTAAGCCACTTTATTAAAATTTAACAGATTAAACACAACTACAGCAGGGAGGAACAACCCACCCCCGATGCATGCTGGGAAACAGCAGGGAAAAAAGACCATATATTCTCCAGATAGTGGGTGTGATCACCCTGACTCCAAGCTGCCCTCCTTCAACCCCGAATGGTCGAGGTAGCTGGACTGCGCAGACTCCCACAAGGTGGACTGCTTTTGAGGTTGTCTTTGCAAACCCAAGCCAGTGGGCTCACCAGCCAGCCTGGTCAAGCTGGAAAGCATCTGAAGAGCAATTCTGGTTCACCCCCTGAACTTGCTAACCTCAGGGTGTACCCCGAAATGCTGACTCCTGCCTCCCGTCCCGGCACGACACCTGCCTAAAGTGACCAAAGGAAGGGAAAGGGACATAAAATAATAAAACAAAACAAAACCTCCCAACCAAAAAACAGTCTGGGGGAAGCAAAAATGACCAGCTAAAGGCCAATCTGGCTAGCAGCAAAAATAAATAAATAAATAAATTCCTACCTGGCTCCTCCTGAAGGGCAACCCAGCTAGTGTCAGATTGAACCCAGGGATGGGTGAGGAGGGTCCAAATCCAGAGCCAGAATCTGGAGCTTGGAAAGAAAAGACTCAAGACCTTTAGGGATCTATGAATGGATGGAAGGAAAGTGGGACTATTTGGCAATGGCAAAGCTGAGAGCTTTGGTATAAATACGAGAGATGTGACAAAGTGAAATACCTTCACGTGTGAATGGTGTCAATGTGTATGATTTGACACAAGCCACTCTCTCAGCACAATCCCATGCATATCTACTCAGAAGTAAGTCTCATTGATTTCCGTAGGACTTACTCCCAGGAAAGCATGCAGCCGTTGCAGCATGCAGAATTGCAGCCTTGGTTATATTCCTTTTTTCAATGTAGCTACGAGAAATGTTGATGTTGTATTGAGCACTTTGTATATCTGAGTCCTTGGGAGTTATATTGCCTGAGTTAATTGTACATTATTGTAAATATACACTGATATTAGACACTGGGAGTGTTGCAAACTGAAAAGCAGCTCCTAAATGCAATAAATGATTATTATACCAATAAAAACGCTAGAAGCACCCTTTGTGACTCATTGCCAAAAGCATAAACCTGCACCTGCAGAAAGAGGCACAACCAAAGAAACAAAAGGAACAGATTCAAGAGTCCACAAAGACAGAAATAGTAGCTGTAATACTCACTCTTCTTGCAATTCTTACTCAAAGGAGATTTGGGTTAGGTACCATCCATCTCAGCGGTCAAGAATTCATTGCAAGGTAATCCTGCATCCTTCAAATGTTGTGGTCCTAACAAGAAGGCTCAAATACGATGGAAAAAAGAGATTGGAGACATCCAGTTCAGCAAACGGAGACAGATGGAGGTGGAAGGTGGGGTGGTCCAGGATGATGCTCTTATGAAAATGAGAGGACTGAGGACTAGAATGAGAATAAGTTTCTCAATGTAACTATACACAGGGAGAATTTGAGTGAGAATATTCCCCTTTCCCCAATATCTTTCACCTCCTCTGGAAACTGAGAGGACAGAACCCTTCAAGTTCCCCTTGATATAATATATGAAGGTTCTTGTATTTTACCCTGAATATTCAAAGGTGAATATCATTGTCATCTTCCAGTGTCATTTGTTGTCATTTTCCAAAGTCGACAAAGACGTCAGCATCCTGGACGGTGCCAACTGCTGTTCAGTCCCAAATGGGATAATTACAAATGAGAAAGTTTTTGACGTTCTTGCAAACAACAGAACTTTAGAGCACCTGTGTACTTTTTTCAAGTTCTTTTTTCCCTGTGGAAGAAGAGTCTACATCAGGTCATTTATTTAATTTGTACACCAGGCCAGTAATTTAGCCACGACGTGACACAGATTCTCCCTCAAAAGTTTCACTGGACAAATATGCTTCTTGTAAGGCACACATTCAAATGCATGCCATTTGAACAACGTGTTTAGTTTCTATAATTCAGTAGAGCAAAAGACAAATGGGGGACCACTGGCTATTCCAGGGAGAATATATGCCAAAGCCACTGTGAACATGCTTATCTGGAAGTTTCTTCAATCCATTGGGACACTTGGGGGTTAGTGGGATTTTTGGTGTTTTTCTAGAGCCAGACATTGGTGATCCTTGAAGATAAGCAAGGTGACCCAAGATCTTCTAGCACCTGAAGGGGGGATTAAATGTTATCCTCGGTGCTTCTTCAGTGACACATCAGCAGGTGTGAAGAGATGCCACCACAGACCCTGCTCTCACTCCTACTCTGGGAATGGAGCAGAAGAGGTGGTTGTAAGGGAAGGGAGGGAAGGGCCAGATTGTCTCCCAGGAAAAGTTCTAGTCTACCATTCTCCTGCCTTCCACTTCTTCTACCAAACCATTCAAAATTTCCTTTCCAAATCCAGAAGGCATGTGAGAAGGTGTGGGATTAAGAGAAGTGGAAGAGGTCACCTCGTGGCCAGGCTGTGTCACTTGCATGGCTGATGTCCATAGCATGTTCAAGCATCTGCCGAGGCTTTGGGGCTAGTAAGGCACCCACTGAAGACACCACCATCACCACTTGATGCAAGGTGTGCAAGGAGGATGGACACCCCCCCCCATTTCTACTCTTTTCCAAACATTCATGGTTTTGTCAGTGAGAAACTCCTCACTGGGCTCCTCCAGAGTTCCCTGTGATGCATAGAGAAATGTGAAGATACTTGGCACTAGAAGAGCTGGGCAGTTCTCACAAAGTGTGACCCCCAAACAACTCTGGGTTCCTCTCTCAGTGTGCTTGTCTGCCCTCTCGCACATTTGCAAAGCAACCCTTAAATTCCGGAGTCAGCCACAACTGGTTGCCCGCCGCTCCACATGTTGGAGCTCCCATTGCTGCCAGCCCTAATGTGGTGGCTGACCCTTTTCTGCAAATTCAAGGCATATGGAAATGATGACTGTCAGCTGTAAAACTATGGGGCAGCACCTCTTCACTCTCATTTCATTGGTTTACATGTGAGACCCATGGTTCATTTTAATGCTGCATTGGCCTTTAACATGGGGCAGTGCTCCGTGGCTACTGCATCATTAGAGGTGGACAATATCCAGCAAAGTCAAGCCCTTTTCAACCCTCACTGCTGTCGATGGGAGAGAGTGATGTGTGTGGTTAGCTTGGCTCGTCCCCTATAATAACAGGATTCATTTAGCCCTTCCTTTGCAGCAGAAGAAACTGTTCAGTGGATAGCCTGGTCCACTTGCCCATCAGGGTCTTGTTATGGATCTGAGAGTACCAGGGTTCTGAACAGTGACTGACATTATTTCATTCTGGCTCAGATCCTGAGGACCTGCCATATACAAGGCAGAGTTTAGGTTTGCATTTGCAGCAGACAGAGGAAGAAGATGGCAGGTGGCAGGGTGGGCTGTAACATCTCACCCTACAGGTGGAGGGCATCCCTTTCGAATGCTTTCTCACATCAGCTCCCTACAAGAGGTTACCTGGTCAGTGTTTTATATCTGTTTATTCCTGTTGGATGGAAGGCATGCAGAAGACAAGCATTTAAACATGTGTACTTGGTGCCTGGAGTTCAAGGGCCAGACCAGTAGATGTGCCTACTAGAAGGACTGTTGGCATGAGGCCACAGATCCTCTGAGCAGGAAGGCCACACTCTTGGTGACTGGGACAGGAAGGCCACGCTTCGGATCTTGAACCATCTAGTCAACCCCCACTTATTATTTAAACCTGGAATGCAATGCTCCTGATTGGGAAGGAATGTGCTATAGCTGACATGTTAATGCACTTTTCATACCTCCAAAATGGAGATTAAGGGCCCAATCCTATCCCCCTTCAGCCCATAGCATGCAGTGCCACTGACAGAGCCTGAGGGGGTGACGTGCCGTGGGTGATGCACCTAACATCGCAGGGCGCGTCACCCCCCCGAGGCCTCAGTGTCACCCCCTGAGGCCGCCCGGTATGAGCCAGGAGAGGGTTACGACACGTCCTCTTTGGCCGGCAGCTCGGCCACTTCTGACGAGGCCCTCAGCAGTGTTTTCGCACATGCGCACAACACCGCTGAGGGCAAGAGGCTTCAAGCAGCATTGTGCGCATGTGCAAAAACGCCACTTTTGGCCTCGTCAGAAGCGTCCAAGATGCCTACCGAAGAGGACATGTCGTAACCCTCTCCTGGCTTGTACCGGGCGGCCTCAGGGGGTGACGCGGAAGCTTTGAGGAATGACGAGGAGGCCTCGGGGGTGATGCGGTGACCCCGGTGGGTGACGCAGCAGCGGTGGGGGTGGGAGGTGACGTGGCAGCAGTGGGAGGTGGGGGTTGACACACCCCCCCGCCCCGAGGTGACGCGCACCCCAGTGATGCCACTGGTGACCACCACCAGGAATCGATTTTTTCTCAACAACTTTAAAACGAAATGACTTATAACGAATCAACTTTAAGTGAGGACTTGCTGAACTCATAACAGCTTATAACATAGAAACAATGTCACAAAACACATAAGATCACTTCCTATAAAAATCAGTTCAATTAAAATAAGCTGTAATATAACTAACAATGCACATCAAATGCTTATCAGACTCATCACAGACTTCCTATCAGAAGATTAGATCCGCTAACACATGGTTAGGTCTCATATTCATGTCTTTTACAGGGCAAGGAAGCTTCACACATCTACTACCTCTGAGGCAGCAAGTGGTGTTTACACTTGTTTTTCAACTTCCTCATGGCGCTCTTCATTTCTTGGTTCCTCAAAGTGTAGATGAGGGGATTGAGGGCAGGTGTGACTACCATGTAGATTACGGAGGCCATTTTGTCCACCTGAGAGCTTGAGGAGGGCTTCATATACACAAAGATAATGGGTCCATAGAAGAGGGTAACTACCATCAGGTGTGAGCTGCATGTGGACAAAGCTTTCCTACCATCCGTCCCAAAACGGCCACAGACAGTGGCCAAGATGACGGCATAGGAAAGCAGCAAGGTCAAAAAGCAGGGAAGAGTTATGAGGCCATCATTGACTACTATGAATATCTCAGCATCATAGACATCCGAACAGGCCAACTTGATTACCTGTGGGATGTCACAGAAGAAATTATCCACCGTGTTCTCTCCACAATATGGTAGTTGGTCCATGACCACTGTCTGAAAAATACAATGAACGAGTGCTCCTGTCCAGCAAAATATGAGGAGACAGAAACAACGTTGTCGGTTCATGATGGTTGTGTACCTCAGTGGGTGGCAGATGGCCACATAGCGATCATAGGCCATGACAGCGAGGAGGAACATTTCTGCACTTCCAGAAAGGTGGAGGAAAAATATTTGTGCCATGCAGCCTCCATAAGAAATGGTCCCGCCACTGTTCAGTAGATCAGTCCCTAGTTTTGGGGCAGCCACTGAGCCCATAGTCATGTCAAGGAGGGACAGATTGGAAAGGAACAAATACATGGGGCACTGAAAGAGTTTGGGCTCAGACCACACAGTCACCATGATTAGCAAATTACCCAGAAGGATGGTGATGTAGCAGGTCAGCACCAAAGTTAAAAGGAAGAACTGAGCAGAGCGGGAGCAGGAAAAGTCCAGGAAGACAAACTCTGTAACAGTGGACCCATTCATCTTGATGGCTGGTTCTAGTGGGAAAAACAAATGGGACACTGTGAATGCTCCAGGCCCTGGTCACCTCAACTGCCTCACCATATTCCTCTTCTAGAACTATGAATAGTATCCACATGTTTTTGCTCTTGCAGTCCAATCCTGCCCTAGACTGGCCTGCACACTGCATGGCTCTCTGTCGCAAGGTCTGTCTTCTGCATCCTGTTGGCCGGCTGGAGTCACAGCCAGATGGGAGAGAAAGAAAAGTCTCACTTACCTCCTCTGCCACTGCCTGGTCCCCTATGGGACTCCTCAAGGCTTTTCCAGGTCTTTTGCTGGCTTAGCATTGAGGAGCCTTCTGGGGGCATGTCTAGTCTGGCACAGGGGCATTGGATCTGGTGGCAGCCGCCACTGAGATCTGTTCCTGTTATGACCTGATCCACCCCACCCTGCCTCCAATCTGCCCCCCCACGTATCTCTCCACTGGATGGCGTCTGTAGGTGGCTGGTTGGCACAGCACTGTTGGTGGCATGTGGCCTCCTGGGCCTTGCACTGGTGGCATCGCTCCTCAGACCAGCAGAGAGGTTGCAGCAACAGCAGCTTATTGCATGAATAGGATTGCGCCTTTAATTACCTAAACCAGTGTTTCTCAAATTGCATGTCGGGACCCTCTTGGTGGGTCACAACTTTGATTTCTGGTGGGTCCCACAGAGCCTCCAATGAAAACATGGGTGATGAAAAGATCAGATAAGTAATTGCCTCAAGGCTGAGCCTATTCAAAAATCAGATAGCTGCTAATTGCCCTGCAAAGAGCTGAGCTCCCCTGAAACCTTGAGGCTACTCATTAGGGCTGCCTCATTACAAGAAATGGATTGAGTTTTTTGCAAATAAATAAATAAATATTACTTGTAAAGAAATTAACATATTATTTCTTTCTAGATCACCTTTTTTAAGTCTTGTAAAGCTGGGTGGGTCCCGATAGAGTGTCGTTTTAAAAAGTGGGTCCCGGTGCTAAAACGTTTGGGAACTACTGACCTAGACTGAACACCAGGCTCCTGTCTCACATTACATCATTCAAGAAATTATCTCAGAGTATGTGCTCTCTCCAAATGGCAAAAAGCTGTGCAAATCAGGCAAAATAAAATTATATGCATCTTTGGGGATGATCGCTCCGCTGGCACACTGTTAGTGTGGATTGCGCTGTAAATTACTGCCATTCAGATTTCATTACTAATGAATCATTAGGCATTCCAAGCATGTCTTCAGGAACTTGAGGACTAGAAACCATGCAATGCTATCCAGACTTACCTGGGAGCAATGTTACCTGTAAGGGGTCTGTGCCAGTATGCAGACTCCTTCTTCTTCTTCTGTGCAATGTAGTGACTGCATGTCATGCATTATTGCCACGTTTCCAGGTTGCCAAGCTGTGTGCTGCACAAAGCCCAGC
This sequence comes from Plestiodon gilberti rubricaudatus, assembly GCA_026170595.1. Lineage (NCBI taxonomy): Eukaryota > Metazoa > Chordata > Lepidosauria > Squamata > Scincidae > Plestiodon > Plestiodon gilberti. The sequence goes on along the minus strand of JANXHW010000006.1, from coordinate 9,032,339 downwards.
TTGGAGCTCACCTTACAAGAAACAGTGCCTGGGAGGAAGCCCATTTGATTAGGATGGGACTGACTTCTGGGACTGACATGCATACGATTGGGTTCTCACTCTAGGATTTTTGTTTTGATTTATCAAGATATTTTTTGTTAAAAATCTTTGCTGAAGTTTAACATGGAAATATTGAATTGTGACTGATAAATGCTGAAAGAAAAACTTTAAGTTGTAATAGCACCCCTACTGTTGATATTCTACCAGAAAATGAGAGTAAATAGGTTTGAAGGTTGTCACGACGTGATCAAATTTCCGAGTTGAGAATCAACATAATACCGGGTGACTCCGTCGTTTTAAAACGACGGAGTCACCCGGTATTATGTTGGTTCTCAACACAGAAAATGAGAGGTTTAGATTCTTCCATTACTGAATCCATCCTGAATTCCTTGTATAACAATTCATAGTCATATTTATACAGTCTCTCCAGTTTATTTCTAAATTGTATAACTGTATATTGTACAGTGTCTCTATCCATCTAATTCAGTCTTCTTCCTCATAAACTCTTTAGGTTCTCTTTATTATATATCCACCTTCCCCCCTCCCTCATCATTTAATCTGTACCCTGCAATTTAGAGCACCGTCTCATGACTGTGGAATAGTTGAAATAAGGCTGTAATGAAATTTGATGAAGAACTGATGGCTAAAGAAAACCACAGGTATTCAAAAATGCACAAATTGTTGTTAAAATGTGCCTCCATATTAGAACATCTCTATGATGTTATGGTAAACGTGTGCAAGATATTGGCACTAACCGACAATATTCCTTTCAGCATTTGGGAGAACTGTTGGAATACGGAACAAAGATATTCTCTAAATATGAATTTGCAGAAAATCAGCTAAAAGGTCATCTGAGATAGTATGCGACTCAGGTAATTAGAAATAGAATTAATAGCTGCTTACAGTCTATTGAGAGTGCCAAGCTTCCCAAGGAGATTATTATAATATATGATGCAGTTGTCCTGTTACAAAGTGATATCAGAAGAAAATTGGAATAATAACGGAAATGATTTTACGTTATGTTCCGTTTTCAATGTTGCCAAGTTGAATTGAGATTGTATAGAGCAATTTGTGTACCAGAATCCTTGGGAGTTACACTGTCTGAGTTATTAATATTCTAAATATGCACTGATATAATTAGTGAAAAAGAAAATAAACTCCTGCCTCTATCGCTCAAAAAATCTTTAATGAAAACAATGCACAATTTCCATTCTTTATCTAGTCATGGTGTCTGGCTTTTCACCTATCATTTTTATGGTTTTACCCATTTCAATCATTATGTTGGTTTAGAATTAAAAAACAAACAAACACTAAAAGTCACTTGGAGTGTTGCAAACAGAAAAGCAGCTCCTAAATGCCATAAATGATCATTACACCAACAACAGCACCCTCCGTGAGTCATCGCCAAACACACACATTTAGACATTAAAACAAGCTGTAGCTGCAAAAGAGACTCAAGAAAACAGAAGGAACAGATTCAAGAGTCTCCAAGGTCATAGAAATAACTGCAATACTCACTCTTGTTGTAATTCACAGCCAAAGGAGATCTGGAGCAAGTACCATTCATCTCAGTGATTACACTTCGTTGCAAGGCAAACTTTCATCTTTCAAACTTTGTGATCTTTTAGGAAGGCTCGGAAATGATGGAGAAAAGAGATGCAAGAAATCCAGGTGAGCAAAGGTGAGAGGTTGGAAGGTGGGGTGCTTGAGGAGGAGACTCTGATGAAAATGAGAAAACTGAGTAAGAGGATAAGAATAAGTTTCTCTGTGCAACTATGCAAAAGGAGAATTGGAGTGAGAATACTCATTCCCCCCTCCCCAATATCTTTCACCACCTCTGGAAACTAGGAGGACACAGCCCTTCCGCAGGTTTCCCTTGACAGAATCCTCCTGCAATCTGAGGACCTTGAATTTCACCCTCTGTATTCACAGCCTGAGCTCTTTTTCCAAAGTCAATAAAGACGTCAGCATGCTGGACGGTGCTGACTGCAGTTCAGTCCCAAATGGGATCATTACAAATGATTTTTTTAAAAGTTCCTGTAAACAGCAGAACTTTAGAGGACCTGCATGCTTTTTTCATGCTTTTTTTCCCCTTGCAAGAAGAGCCTACAGCAGCAGAAGATGGTTCAGGTCAGTGTTTCTCAAACTGTGGGTCGGGACCCACTTGGTGGGTCGCAACCTGATTTCTGGTGGGTCCCTAATTGCCTCAAGCCCTGAGGCTATTCAAAAATCAGAATTGCCCTTCAAAGAACTGATCTCCTGCAGTATAAAAGATAGCTGCTAACTGCCCTGCAAACAGATGAGCTCCTGCAGTTTGCAAGCTAGTGTAAATATAGGGAGATAAATGTTTGAGCGTCTTTTTTCTGGGTTTTTTTTCCAAGTCTGTTGATGACAGGAAGTGGGGGCAGGTGAAGGCTGGGTCACATAACTAGCTATTCATTAGGGGTACCTCATTACGACAAATGGATTGAGTTTTTTTGCAAATAAATAAATAAAATATTATTTGTAAATAAATAAATATATTATTTCTTTCTAGATCATCTTTTTTCCCCAAAGTCTCGTAAAGCTAGGTGGGTCCCGATAGAGTGTCATTTTAAAAAGTGGGTTCCGGTGCTAAAACCACTGGTTCAGATCATTTATTTAATTTGGACCCCAGCCATCCTCAGTGTGGCAAACATGGTTCCCTTCCCCTTTTATCTTTATAAGAACATAAGAAGAGCCCTGCTGGATCAGGCCAAAAGCCCATCTAGTCCAGCTTTCTGTATCACACAGTGGCCCCACCAGATGCCTCAGGGAGCACAAGACAACAAGATAACCTGTTTCCCTTTGACACTCCCTTGCACCTGGCACAGAGAAAACCCACTTCTAAAACCAGGAGGTTGCTTATGGCTTGTAACCTGTGATGGTCTTTTCCTCCATGAATCTGTCCAAACCCCTTTTAAAGGCATCTAGGCCAGGTGCCATCACCACATCCTGTGGCAAGGAGTTCCACAGATGAATTACACGCTAGGTAAAGAAATATTTTCTTTTGTCCGTTCTAACTCTGCCTCCACTCAATTTTAGTGCATGTCCCCTGGTTCTCCTTTTGTGCGAGAGGGAGAAGAATTTCCCTCTATCCACTCTCACCATCCCATGCATAATAATATATGTCTCAATCAAGTCCCCCCTCAGGCGTCTTTTTTATAGACTGAAAAGCCCCAGACGATGTAGCCTCTCCTCATAAGGGAGGTGCTCCAGCCCACGAATCATTCTGGTCGCTCTTTTCTGCACCTTTTCCAATTCAACTATATCCTTTTTGAGGTGTGGTGACCAGAATTGGACGCAATACTCCAGATGTGGCCTTACCATCGATTTGTACAAAGGCATAATGATATTGTCCGTTTTATTCTCAATCCCTTTTTTAATGATCTCTGGTGATTTATTGATCTTTATTTTGTCAATTAAGTCTGAGACGTCTTCTCTTTTAACCTCTATTTGACTTAATTCTTTAGTCAGGGGAGACCATTCCGGGAGTAGTATTTGCCCGAGGTCTTCTGCCGTGAAGACAGATGCAAAGAACTCATTTAATTTCTCTGCAGTCTCCAAGTCCCCTTTTATCACCCCTTTCTCTCCCTCACCATCCAGCGGACCAACCATTTCCCTGGCAGGTTTCCTGCTTCTAACATATTTGAAGAAGCTTTTATTATTCCCTTTTATGTTGCCTGCCATACGTTTCTCAAAGTCTTGCTTGGCCTCCCGTATCATATTTTTACATTTCTTTTGCCACAGTTTGTGCTCCTGATTATTTCCCTCATTAGGGCAAGACTTCCATTTACGGAAGGAAGCTTCCTTGCCTTTTATAGCCTCTCTAACTGTGCTTGTTAGCCATGCCGGCACCCTCCTGGACTTGGTCGAGCCCTTCCTCCTTTGTGGGATACACTCCCACTGGGCCTCTATGACTGTTGTTTTAAACAGCCTCCATGCACTCTGGAGCGATTGGACTCTTTTTACCTTCCCTTTCAACTTTTTTTTAACTAGTCTCCTCATATTGGGGAAGTCTGCCCTTCAAAAGTCAAAGGTTTTCGTGTCAGATTTGCTAGGCACTCTCCCTCCGACATGCATGGCGAAACAGATCGCAGCATGGTCACTGTTCCCCAATGGTTCGGTAACATTTACCTCCCTGACCAGATCTTGAGTGCCACACAATATCAAGTCCAGAGTCACCTGTCCTCTGGTCGGTTCCGTGACAAGCTGCTCTAAGGCACAGTCATTTAACATATCCAGAAATCCAGTCTCTCTTTCATGACCTGAGCATGAATTGACCCAGTCGATGTGAGGATAATTGAAGTCCCCCATGACTACAACCCTGTCTCTCGTTGACACCTCCCTGATTTGCTTCCTCATTTCAAGATCCCCTTCAGGTTTTTGATCTGGAGGACGGTAGCATGCCCCTACTATTACATCACTGTTTGAGCCTGGTAATCTAACCCACAGTGTTTCTACAGAGTAGTCAGAGCCCCCCTCCAGCTCTACTCTGGTGGATTCTACCCCCTATCTGACATAGATGGCCACCCCACCTCCAACATGCCCCTCTCTGTCCCTCCTATAGAGTTTATATCCTGGAATTGCAGTATCCCACTGGTTCTCCGCATTCCACCAGGTTTCTGTTATACCTACTATGTCAATGTTTTCCCTAGCCACCAAACATTCCAGTTCTCCCATCTTTGCCCGTAGACTTTGGGCATTTGCATAAAAGCACTTATATACCTGGTCCCCCAAGAAGGGCTGCATGTTTGCACCTTTATTCCTGCATCCTTCGGTCCTGCTAGACTGGCTGTCATGTCCCATCACGCTACCACTCCCAATTCTTACTCTGTTATTACTTGACTGTTCCCCATCCTCTGCACCCTCATTCCCTAGGGATGAGGAGTTCCGAACCGGATGCCCCTCGGTTCCTGTCGGCTTTCCCCCAGGAGTCAGTTTAAAAGCTGCTCTGCCACCTTCTTAATGTTACGCGCCAGCAGTCTGGTTCCGTTTTAGTTCAAATGAAGCCTGTCCCTCTTGTACAGGCCCGGCTTGTCCCAAAACGTTCCCCAGTGCCTAACAAACCTAAACCCCTCCTCCTGACACCAGCGTCTCATCCACGCATTGAGACCAATGAGCTCCGCCTGCCTAGCTGGCCCTGCGCGTGGAACAGGTAGCACTTCTGAGAACGCTACCTTTGGGGTCCTGGATTTGAGCTTCCTACCTAGCAACCTAAATTTGGCCTCCAGGACCGCCCGGCTACATTTCCCCACGTCGTTGGTGCCAACATGCACCACAACCGCTACCTCCTCCCCAGCACTCTCTACCAGCCTATCTAGACGAGAGGTGATGTCCGCAACCTTCGCACCAGGTAGGCAAGTCACCATGCAGTCCTCACATCTGTCACAGACCCCCCTCTCTATGTTCCTGACTATAGAGTTACCCACGACAAGAAGCCCCCTTCCCAGAGGAGTATCCATAGTGTGACTGGATACGGGCCCGTCACCTGAAGAAGGGGTCCCCACTTTGGGATTGTTCCCCTCTTTTCCAGAGCGATGTCCTCCAGCCCTGAGACTCCTTTTCCTGGCAGCTGAGAAGCTGGCCAACTGAGGGTGGGACGATGCCTCCACGTCCCTAGAAGTCTCACCCTGGTTCCTTTCTACCTGTCTCTGCTTCTCCAGGTCAGCAACCGTGGCTTCAAGGGAGCGAACCCGTTCCCTGAGAGCCTGGAGCTCTTTGCACCGAGCACACACCCATGACTTGTGCCCAAGAAGCAGATAGTCATACATGTGACACTCAGTGCAAAACACTGGGTAGCCCCCACCTCTCTGCTGGCTGTCTGACTGCATAGCTTTTGAGTGTAAGTTATGGATTTATCAAAGTTTGGGTACCTTAATGTTGTTGGAGCTCTCCTCTCTTCAAGGTTGTTGGAGCTCTCCTCTCTTCCGCTCTCCTCTCTTCAAAGGAATTGCCGGGCCGTGTGTGGGGCCTGGCTTCCTCGCCCCGCTGCTGAACTTGCCCAGCTGCTTAACTTGCTGTGTCTTTTTTACCTTGCCACTTTGTCCCAGTGAGCCACTTTGTCCCAGTGAGGCCACTCGCTTTTAAATAAATAAAATTTTTAAATAAATAAATAATTTTTAAATAATTAATTAATGAAGTAAAGGGGGCGCAAAGCGCCCCCTCTTGCTGCGTGAAGGGCGCCCAAAATTTGTAAATAAATAATTAATATTTCTATTAAAAATATAATTTAAAAAATATGCTTACCTGGTCGCTGGTCGGTGGTCGCTGCTGCTGCTGCTGCTGCTGGGGCCGCGGCAAGCAGGCTGGGGCCGCGGCAAGCAGGCACCTGGAGAAGCACAGCCTGCTTGCCCGCGTTGCGTGAGCCTCCAGCAGGCTCGCGCAACACGGGCAAGAAGCAGGCTGTGCTTCTCCCGGTGCCGCTGGTCTCGCAGCGGCACCGGGAGAAGCACAGCCTGCTCGACCACGTTGCGCGAGCCTCCAGAAGGTTCGCGCAACACGGGCAAGAAGCAGGCTGTGCTTCTCCCGGTGCCGCTGGTCTCGCAGCGGCACCGGGAGAAGCACAGCCTGCTCGCCCGCGTTGCGCAAACCTCCAGGAGGTTCGCGCAACACGGGCAAGAAGCAGGCTGTGCTTCTCCCGGTGCCGCTGCGAGACCAGCGGCACCGGGAGAAGCACAGCCTGCTTGCCCTTAACTAGTCTTCTCATTTTGGGGAAGTCTGCCCTTTGGAAGTCAAGGGTTTTCGTGTCAGATTTGCTAGGCACTCTCCCTCCGACATGCATGGCGAAACAGATCGCAGCATGGTCACTGTTCCCCAACGGTTCGGTAACATTTACCTCCCTGACCAGATCTTGAGTGCCACACAATATCAAGTCCAGAGTCACCTGTCCTCTGGTCGGTTCCGTGACAAGCTGCTCTAAGGCACAGTCATTTAACATATCCAGAAATCCAGTCTCTCTTTCATGACCTGAGCATGAATTGACCCAGTCGATGTGAGGATAATTGAAGTCCCCCATGACTACAACCCTGTCTCTCGTTGACACCTCCCTGATTTGCTTCCTTATTTCAAGATCCCCTTCAGGTTTTTGATCTGGAGGACGGTAGCATGCCCCTACTATTACATCACTCTTTTAGCCTGGTAATCTAACCCACAGTGATTCTACGGAGGAGTCAGAGCCCCCCTCCAGCTCTACTCTGGTGGATTCTACCCCCTCTTTGACATAGATGGCCACCCCACCTCCAACACGCCCCTCTCTGTCCCTCCTATAGAGTTTATATTCTATATTCTCCTCTTGGAACTAAGTGAATCCAAACGTACTTGCTCTTGCAACTCAATCAATTCTGATTTTTGTTTGTTTGTTTTGATTTTAAAACACTTTTATCTTATCTTTCCACCCTTATAAGAGATCAAGATGGCCAAAACATCAATCAAACATCAATCAAAACATCAATCAAAGGCAATTTTATAAAAAAAACACATTTTCAAAAGTCAAAGCAATAAGCAAGAATACAATAAACAGAGAAATAAATAAAGAAGTGTTTTGGGGGTTTCATATCATAGGTTATGATATCATAACATGCCATGAGCGGATTTCATATCATAGTTTATGCAGTTCGCAGAAGTCCCTGATTGCTGGAGTTGCTTCTTCTGCAGCTTCCGAGATTCAACCATATATTTCATTGCCTTGTGATGTGAAAGTTGAGTTTTTCATGATGCTGAATTCTAGATAGATTCCTAATTTCTGTCCCTGTGCTGTCAGCTGTCAGAACAGTGCCCTACACACAGGCAATGCTTTCCAGGCAATGCTTTCCATAATGGCTTGAGCTGCAACCTGCAACACACTTTCTAGGAGTCAGCCTCATTGGACACAATGGGACCTATTTCTGGTTAGATATGCATAGGATCACGCTCTTGGAGATCCTTCCACTGCCAATAAAGCGGAATAAATAAATTGCCATCCTTCCTCTGGCAATAAAGAACAGCAGAGTTCATCCCAGGTCAGTGAGGCTTCGTGAAGAGCGATTCCTTTCAGGTTAGCTAAGTCTTTGTCAAATTTTACATCCATGAAGATCTTACACTGAGTATACTACTCGAAGCTTAGCTTTCAGAACTGGCTTCGCGTTAACTGATTATTTCCGTGTCAGTTCCGGTTCACTCGCTCATTCCCGCGCTTTTTAGTTTAAAGAAGTGAAGCGCTGCGTCTACTGCTTAACATCTACCAATCTTTTTGATTGCACCTGGAAAATGTTTCTGGATTAAAGAAACGAAACGTTGGAGTTTCATCTACTGAGCTTTGGATTTTAAATGAATTTCTGTCTGCTTCGCTAATTCTAGCACCTAGAAGACGCAAGCAGAAACTGATTTTGTTTTTATTCTGGCTGGACTTTTTTAGTTATCTGGACATGGCTTCTCTACCCGTATTCCCTAAATTGTTGACAGTAATTGCTGGCCATGAAAGTTTTCGATCAAAAAAGGTGATAAAAATGTAATGAATAAGATGGAAAAGATCACTACTGTAGCAGTGCTGATGACTGGTGCTACTTAGGTTGAATATGTTTTTTTTCCCCCAAATAAAGCAAAGCAGTTGTGGTGAATATAGGGAATCCAAACTCCCTGAGTAGGCAGTGCATAATAAGCCATTCAATTCAATTCATAGCGGTTCTCAACCAAATCAGCAAACTGAAACATGGCTATAAATTTAGAACTTGAAATCTGGTTGCAACTAAAAAAGCTGAAATTCCACAAACAAAAGGAACAGATTCACGAATCAACAGCGCCATTTCTAGAAGTATCTTAGCCACTCAATTATAAGCAGTTTAATGCAAATTCGGAGCAGATGCCTTCAATGGCAGCTATCAACACTTCATTCCTGAGCAATTCTGCAGCCTCCAAGATTTGCAATCTTTCAAAACTACTCACCAACATCATGAGTAAAGAAGCAAGAAATGCCAGACAAGCAAAAGAAAAGAGTCAGAAACAGAAGGTGTTGTGCTCCAGAATATCCTTATCAAAACAAACGAAATGCACAAAAATAAAAAATGTTCCTCCGTGTAAATACGCACATTGATATTTTCAAGGAGTAATATTGTTTCCCACAAACATATTTCAACTTGTCTTGAAACTACAAGGAGGAATCCTGTTGAAATCCTCATTATATAATCCTCCTCCAATCCACAGTCTTGATTCCACCCATTGTGAACAATGCCTGTGGTCCTGTCTTAGCATTGACGAAAAGTCAGCACCTTGGAGAGCGCTGCCTGCTGTTTGGTCTCAGGTGGGGTAATTTTGAACCTGTTGTATACAATAGAGATTACATGGCCTGTGTGCTGTCAGAGGCCTTTTCCCTCTGGGTGTTGAGCTGAAGCCAGCAAAATTAGTAGTTTGTGTATTTAATTTTTACCCCATCTTTCTTCCAAGAAATTCAGTGTAGCATACAACAATACTGTAAGGTGAGTTGGGTTGATGGTTCAAGGATGCTTATACACTGCGAAATAGATAAATGTGATGGATACCAAATTGCCTAGGGTAACCTATGGACCCAACCTATGGACCCAACCAGTCCTTCCTGGTCAAAGTCCAAGGCATTAGCCTCTACACCACCCTGACTCTCAGTTGGTTGTCACATAGCCAATTTTGTCCCTCTTGCAGTGTCCACATGTGAATGCACAAGACTTGCAAATGAGGTCTCCTGGGTCACACAGAAAGTTCCCTAGGAGGAACTCCAGAGCACTCCAGGAAGAATATCCGAGTATCAGCATAGTGAGCTTGGAACAAGTCTGGTTGAATGTCAAGTTTCTCAGCCCTGTAGATTGCAGAGAGAGGGTGAGTTGTATGCTTCTTGAGGGCAGGCATTTGGAGATGTTTGGAGAGAAGATTTATGTGGAGCAGCTTCTCAGGGGCAGTGCTACTGTGAGTGCTGCCTTCTCTAGCGGTCCTGCTGCCTAGGGTTCCAGAGCTAGTTGTCAGCATACAAGATATGTGCTGCAGGCAATAAGCAATCCAATGAAGAACTGCAGCCTTCTTATCATGTTTGGGGCAGGTCAGGGTAGTGACCTTTCCAGCATTCAGCATGTATTGAGAATTTCAGTGTCTACGATTACCAGATAACTATGAATGTGTGCAAGACAGCAGCAAACTGTCTAAAGGGTGCCTCTCAGAGATTACTCGAGGGCAGGCATTCCCAACCTGTGGTACGCGTACCCCTAGGGGTACGCGGATGGCAGGCCAAGGGTACGTGAGACACTGCCTGTTATCAGCTGCTGCGATCAGTAGCTGCTAACGGGCAGCATCTAAAGTGTTTTTTCTGGGTTGTGGCATGGGCGGGTCCTCCTGCTTGCACCACATCCCGGAGAGAAAGGCCCTGCTGTAGCCTTTTTTCTGGGTTGTGGTGTTGGTGGGCATGTCCTCCCACTTGCGCCGCAACCCGGAAAAAAAGGCTACAGCCCTGCCGATTCAGTAGGGCTGTAGCCTTTCCCTCTGGGTTGTGGCACGAGTGGGAGGACCAGCCTTTGCTGCAACCCAGGAAAAAAACCAATTTAACAGGTAGTATTTGGGGGCTTGTCCTTCAATCCATGAACCAGACTGGCCACCTGCCAGCCTACTTGCTGGTGCTACCACCGTTGCTGTACAGGTCAGCTTGATCACCTATTATGGGACATCAATGTCCTGGGCAACCTGTACTATCTACCACCATTCTTGCTCTTCCTCTGGTGTAGGGAACCAATGGTTGTGTTCTAGGTTGTGCTCTCAGTTTACATTCATTGACCGTGAGGCCCAATGGACCTGCTCAGTGGATCATGTGAGCCGATTATGAACCTACAACATGTCCAAGAATCACCTGCACTGCATAGGGGTCAAGCGGAAAAATTCCTGTGGCTCCCTGACAGAAAATCTGACATCTCTTTCCTTGAGGTAGAACATTTTAAAAACTTCCAATACTCTCAGGATTTTTCACCATTAAAAAAATAGTAAATGATGGGGGAGAGAGCGTGCTTCAACAACATTCACCCAGATCAAGACGTGCATTTTCTTTGCCAGAAATTTACACATGTAGATGTTGAGAAGAAATAAGGATGCCATTACAAGTACCAGCTTCAGCCTTCACCTTTGCATGTGCAGCCATCCAGAAAAGAAAAGAAAAAAGATTGTTGGTGCGGCTAAAGAGGAAAAAAGAGTTTTGCCTTTTCTAAAGTTGTTAGTGTTATTGTACATGAAAGGAGGTGGACTTGGGACTTTGTGTATACAAAACTCGTTCTACTTTGAGCAATATTCATCCCCCTCCAACCCACTTGGATTTATTTAGAATATCTATTGTTTGATCATTGATCAGTTCATCATACCCAGGATGATAAGAACTCCAGGGAGAGGAAAGTACTGCTGAAAAATGTTGCTTCCCCTAGAACTGGGTAGAGTGTTTCCAGAAGTAGGATATTGCATGTGACACTGGATACAGCAGCGTTTTTCAACCTTTTTCATCTCACGGCACACTGACAAGGCACTAAAATGGTCAAGGCACTCCAACAGGTGTTTTTTTTACAACTGACAAGGCACACCACCATCCCCCTATGGCCCTACTAATAAATGACCCTCCCCCCCCCAATCTCCTATGGTAACCTGCAGATCTTTTGCAGCGTACAAATGTGCTGCGGCACAGTGGTTGAAAATCACTGAGATACACCATCCACTCTGATGCCGCTAGGTTTGCAAGCAAAATAAACTACATGTATTGGACATTCCAACAAACAATGCAATTATTTATGTAGATTCAAAATTATATAATAGCAAATAATAACCATTTGAAAGAATTTTGCATGACAAACGCTCACTAATAACATTTCATACTGAATTATGTTACAAGATAATACCCACAAGCAAACTATCAGCAGTCAATATATATTGTTTTTTAAAAAAACAAAATAATAATAAACAGCTTTAAAATATAGTATTTGCAAGTAACTCAGTGAAATTTAGGGCTCATATGTACAACAGCGTCTCTTACATGGAAAGGAAAGTTCACATATGGGCTCCAATTGAGGAAGCAGGAGGCGTTTACACTTGTTTTTCAACTTCCCCATGGCTCCCTTCATCTCTTGGTTCCTCAGAGTGTAGATGAGGGGATTGAGGGCAGGGGTGACCACCATATAGAACACAGAGGCCATTTTGTCCACTTGGGAGCTGGAGGAGGGCTTCATATATACAAAGAACATGGGTCCATAGAAGAGGCCAACAACCATCAGGTGAGAGCTGCAGGTGGACAGAGCCTTCCTACCATCCTTCCCAAAATGGCCATAGACAGTGGCTAAGATGATGGCATATGAAAGCAGCAAGGTCAGAAAGCAGGGAAGAGTTATGAGGCCATCACTGACCAGCATGAGTATCTCAACAACGTACGTTTCTGAACAGGACAGCTTGATTACCTGTGGGCTGGCACAGTAGAAATTATCCACCATGTTCTCTCCACAATATGGTAGTTGGGCCATGACCACTGCCTGAAAAAGACCATGAATGAGTGCTCCTGTCCAGCACAGTAGGAGGAGACAGAAGCAACGTTGTCGGTTCATGATGGTTGTGTACCTCAGTGGGTGGCAGATGGCCACATAACGATCATAGGCCATGACAGTGAGGAGGAAAACTTCTGCACCTCCAAAGAAGTGTTGGCAACCTATCTGGACCATGCAGCCTCCATAAGACATGGTACCATGACTATTCAACAGGTCATTCACTAGTTTGGGGGATGCTACAGAGCCCAATGACATATCGAGAAGGGATAGATTGGCAAGGAAGACATACATGGGGCATTGAAAGAGCTTGGGTTCAGACCACACTGTTACCATGATAAGCAAGTTTCCCAGAAGAATGGTGATGTAACAGGTCAACACCAAAGTTAAAAGGATGAACTGAGCAGAGTGAGAGCAGGAGAAGTCCAGGAATACAAACTCTGTAACAGTGGACCCATTCATCTTGATGGCTGGTTCTAGTGGAAGAAACACATGGGATCCTGTTAACCCTCACCTAGCACAGTATCTTCCTCTCCTGGAATTATGAACAGAATCCACAATTTCTTGCTCTTATTTGCAAGTGCAAGGTTCTTATTTCCAGGTTCAAATCCTTGATAGCCATAGAACTTCCTTGGTGACCCTTGACCAGTCACTATCTCTCAGCCTATCCTACCTCACAGTATCATTGTGATGGCAAAACTGTTTCCAAAAGATCTTTAATAAAGAAAATCAATTTCCTTACTTTATCTAGTCATTTGGTTTTTCATTTATCATTTTTATTCTTTTGCCCATTTCAATCATGGTTGAGGCTCTATTTTTTAAAATGAAAGTCTCTTGGAGTGTTGCAAACAGAAAAGCAACTCCTAAATGCAACAAATGGTCATTACACCAATAACAACAGTAGCACCACAGCGCAATCCTAACCAACTTTCCAGCTCCAGTGCAGACGTAATTTAGCCCCGCGGTAAGGGAACAAATGTTCCCTCACCTTGAAGAGGCCTCCTTAACTGCATTTGCACTGCATTTGCACTGCAAAATGCAGTGTGTGCCCTGTTGGCATGGCTTCACTGGCACTGGAAAGTTGGTTAGGACTGGGATGTGAGTGACTTCTTGCCCCCCCCCCAAAAAAAGAGGCTTAAACAAGGGAACAAAAAGAACACATTAAAGAGTCTGACAAAATTGGAGAAATAGCAGCAATACTCACACTTGTTGCAATTTGTACTCAGAAGGGATCTGGGGCAGATACCATCCACAGTGATCAGGACTTCATTGCAAGGTGATCCTTCATCCTCCAAACTTTGTGGTCTTTCAAGGAGGCTCAAAAACAATGGGGAAAATAGATGCATGAAACCCAGGAGCAAAAGGAGATGGATGGAGGTGGAAGGTGGGGTGGTCCAGAATGATGCTCTTATGAAAATGAGAGGACTGAGGACTAGAATGAGAATACGTTTCTCCATACAACTATGCAAATAGAGAATTTGAATGAAAACAGTACAAGCTGTCCAAGGAGGTTATCACATATGGTGGAGTTATTATTAAGACTACTTAACAGCACAATCCTGTGTAGAATTCCATAGAATGAGTAACCATACTCATTCCCCCCTCACCAATATTTCACCTAACTGGAACATTAAAAGGAGGGCCACAGCCTCTCCAGTTTCCCTTGATAGAATCCTCCTGCAATCTGAGGTCCCTGGATTTCACTCTCTGTGTTCAAAACCTGTGCTCTTTTTCTAACGTTGATGAAGGTATCAGCATCCTGGAAAGCACTGACTGCTGTTCGGTCCCAAATGGGATAATTACAACGGGAAACATTTTGGAGGTTCTCGTAAACAGCAGAAGTTTTGAGGGCATGTGTACTTTTTCTAATTATTTTCCCCTATCGAAGAAGTGCCAACCTCAACAGAAGTGGAGCATTATTTCATTTGTATTACGCCCATCCTCAAGGTGGCAAACATGGTTCCCTTCCCCTGTAAGGCACACTGCTAAGAGAGAGGAACTGACCCAAAATCATCTAGCTCAGCAAGAAAGTCAACCTAATGTCCCTCTCCCCACCGACACTCTCCCATTCCTCCACCTCCCAGCCCCATTCCTCCCACGACCCACCCCCACTGCCAACTTACTGGCAATTGCTCAGGAGGCCTCTCCACCAGCTGCAAACACTGCCTCCATTGATGTGCACTGGTGGCCTTGTTGTGCACACCAGTCATGCATCACTTACAGGACAGTGTCCTTCTGCCATAAATAGGATGAGAGTGGCGCAGTGGGTTAAACCGCTGAACCATGAGCTGTCGATCGAAAGGTCGGCAGTTCGAATCCGCGTCGGGGTGAGCTCTCGTTGCTTGCCCAGCTCCTGCCAACCTAGCAGTTCCAAAGCATGTTAATGCAAGTAGATAAATAGGTACTGCTTGCGGGAAGGTAAACAGCGCTCTGTGTTCCAGCCGCATGCTACGTGCTGCGGCAAGGAGAGTCATGCCGGCCACATGACCACGGAGGCGTCTTCGGACAACGCTGGCTCTTTGGCTTTGAAATGGGGATGAGCACCACACCCTAGAGTCGGACATGACTGGACTTAATTGTCAGGGGTCACCTTTACCTTTTTATTGAGAAATTAGACGCCAACAGCCTGATCCTATTGGGCTGCTACACTGGCAGAATGCACTGAAAAGCAATTGTAAAGTGCTGGGCACCAGCGCAAGCTGCCAGCGTGCCGGCGGGAAGGCCGGCGCCTTCCCACACGCACTGGTGGACCTCAGAAAGCCAGAGGTTTCTGCATTGGTGTGTTACAGCCCATTCCAACCCAACTCCTCTCCAAGTCAGGCATAAGTGTGGCCTAAGTGCAGCCTAAGTTAGGCAGAAGTTATGTCTGAGTTAGGTCAGAGGTATGCCTGAGTTAGGCAGGCTGCAGTTTCTGTGGCCCAGCACCACCCCAGGATCCAGGCAACACTTACCTCCCAGGCAGACAGGCTCTCCAGGCTCGATGTGTGGCTCGGGCATGTGCAGGCCTGTGTGTCTGCACGTGTCAGCGTCCATCCATGGCAGCTGCTGCAGTGTCTGTCTCAGCCCGGTCGCAAAGGGGCTGACCGCAGGCAGGGGGGTTGCGCCAGTCATGTGGTGGACGCAGGGCAGGTGACAGGTGAGCAAGGTGCCCGAGCCTGCGGCCACAGGGCACCCTGTGCATCAGCCACCTGCTGCAGGGGAGAGTGGCCGTCCTCCCTCCTGCAGAAGGCGATGCCACCCCCATGCCACGTTGAGGCTGCACGTGGGAGTCATGGGGGGGAGCGGGGGAGGGAAGGGAAGGAGGGGGGTGGGAACGTCACACACAAGGGGGGGCTCATGATGTCTGGAACTGCCTCTGACATGACTTGCCCGTGCGCTGCCTGAAGCCCTGGACTTCCAGGGCCGGGGCAATGCCCACAAAGAACGCATCCCGGCATGCGTTCTGCTCTGTGCCCCGGCCAAGACCGAGAGATGCCTTGGGCTTGTCTGCTGCGAGCGTGAAGGACTCACGCAGCTCATCACGCCCCCAGATGGGGCGACGACGGCGCCTCTCGGCAGGTGCTCTGGCAGGGTGGGGGGTGGCCAGCAGCCATCATCAGGGAGTGGGAGGGGAGGCAGACACACAGGCAGGCAGACAGTGGGTGCTGGGGAGGGGCACGGGTGGGTCAGAGACAGACAGACAGACAGACAGACAGACAACAAGGCTGGTGGGAGAGAGATTCTGTGAGAGGGGTCTGCAGAGACCAATAGGGACACAGGGGTTGCTCCGCAGATGAAGGCAATGCAGAAACAGGCGCCTCTTATGCAGACGGACTGTGGGCGGAAGCGGCTGCATTACGGGCGGACCTTCGACGGAAGCAGCTGCATTATGGGCGGACCTTCGACGGAAGCGGCTGCATTATGGGCAGACGCCCTGGCTGGCGAGATCCCCGGTTGCTGAGCAGCCACTACACAGATGCAGCTGCCACAAGCGGCCCCGCTATGGGCTCCGTGGCGCCTGTCACTGTTTGCCTGCCTGAGAGGCCCCGCCAACTCCCCCTCCCCTCTGTCCCATGGGGGTCTGGCAGCCTCCCTGCTGTGTTCTGGCAGTCCCTGGAAGGGATTCATGCAGGGGCTTCAGTGCTGGGGGCTGTCTGTGTGTGGAGGGCAATGCTTGTGTAACATTGGGCACATATGTTTCAAGGAGGCTCTGCCCAAGGGGCATCTTTATTGTTCTGGAACGTTAGCAGAGATGGCCAGGCGAGGCTGCCAGGTGTAGTCACAGCAGCCAATCTGAAAGCAGCAGCAGCAGCAGCAGCACACATGCCCCATGGACCTGGAGACGCAGGCTCTGCCCCTGTGGAACCACAGCCTGCTCCATAGAAAGGGGAGGGGCAGCAAGAAGGACAGCCAGGGAGATGGAGCAGCAGCAGCGCCGGCAGCTGAGGAGGGTTGCAGGGCTGGCTCTCTGACCTCTGGCAGCAGCGAGGCAGAGGACTGTGGGGCAACCAGACTGTGGGCCCAGGGGTGCTCCCAGGAAGGTAAGTGGTAGTGGACATTCCTGGGGAGACAAAAAACACGAGGGTGTTCCATGGCAGCTGGTGTGTGGTAGCAATCGCCAGTGAAGACAAGCCAGTGTGTAGGTTGCAAAAGCCTGCAGGGAGAGAAATAACACAGCTGATAGGTGTGACACACATAGCATGGTCTGAGCTGCTTACCCGGGTGTAAGGCGAGCATGATTCTGTAAGGGAAAAGGGTCAAAGAGAGAGAAGACCATGGCACAACCATGGCAATCCTAGCAATACTGACCTGTCAGTTGACCCTGTGGAGAAAAAGGGGGGGGAACAGCTGGTGTCTACAGACGGTTAACAGCACCACCACACTCGTGGTGTTGTATGCTCACATGACAACAGGCAGCAATCCGACACAATAGTGGTAAAGCAGCATGTATCCTATATATCATAGCAGGCATTGCAGGCAGGCATCTGACTACTCATTGGTAAAGAGGCATTTCAGAGAAGGCATTACAGGCAGACATGAGAGGGCACATTGGTAAAGAGGCATATCATGGCAGGCTATGCAGGCAGACATGAGAGGGCACATTGGTAAAGAGGCTTATCATGGCAGGCTATGCAGGCAGCTATGAGACAAGACATTGGTAAAGAGGCATATCATGGCAGGCTATGCAGGCAGCTATGAGACAAGACATTGGTATAGAGGCATGTATCCTACCTATATTTCTATATGCAAAGAGGCAGATGTCAGAACACATGTCAGCACAGCCCCTGCTCTTACCTGCTGGTGTTGTTGCCTGTGTGTGTGTGTGGGGGGGAGAGGCTGGGAGAAAGACATGGGTTAGCAAATGGTAGCATGGAGACAACTGCCCAGGCACAGCTATAAATAGTTTGGCCAAAGCCAGAACAGCCCTCTCTGCCCTTGAGGGGGGCAGAGAGGAGAGGAGAGAAGAGAGAAGTGGGGTGTTTGTGAATTTTGCCCTCCACCGACAAAGTCCCACTTTGTGGCTGTGGGGGACAGAACCCCACGCCACGTGCTGAGAGAGAGAGAGAGAGACTGGGGGCCTGGGGCTGGGCTTTTGTGGGAAAGAGGCTGGGTGGGGCTGGGTGCTGATAGGCTCCCTATCTTAGGCATAACTCTGTCGGTTTCCAGACCTAGCAGGCCCAACTCCGTCCTAACTCTGACCTAACTCAGGAGTAGGGTGTTAGAACTTTTCAGGAGAGGGCTGGCTTGGGTAAGGTAAAATGGCTCCTATGGGTCTCCTCGAATTTGGGTCCACCTTTTTGGTCGACCTAAAATTTGTGTCAGCATTTGTGTTGGAGGGGGCGTGTCTGTGCTTGCCAGGGTCTGGAATCCAACGTTAATTGGTTGCAGCCCCCGTTACACCCACAGTCTGCCCATCGTCCGCCCACTTTTAGGTCAACTTTAGGTCTGACTTGTGCTGCTTAGCCCTTGGGTTGGAATGGGCTGTTCTTAGTCCGTCGGTCGTAACTTCAACCTAACTTTGACCTAACTTCGCCCTAAATGGTTGCGTTCCAGACCTAAAGTCGCCCTAAACGACTTAGGCTGACTTTAGGTCTGACTTGGGCTGCTTAGCCCTTGGGTTGGAATGGGCTGTTCTTAGTCCGTCGGTCGTAACTTCAACCTAACTTTGACCTAACTTCGTCCTAAATGGTTGCATTCCAGACCTAAAGTCGCCCTAAATGACTTAGGCTGACTTTAGGTCTGACTTGGGCTGCTTAGCCCTTGGGTTGGAATGGGCTGTTCTTAGTCCGTCGGTCGTAACTTCAACCTAACTTTGACCTAACTTTGTCCTAAATGGTTGCGTTCCAGACCTAAAGTCGCCCTAAATGACTTAGGCTGACTTTAGGTCTGACTTGGGCTGCTTAGCCCTTGGGTTGGAATGGGCTGTTCTTAGTCCGTCGGTCGTAACTTCAACCTAACTTTGACCTAACTTCGCCCTAAATGGTTGCATTCCAGACCTAACTTCGACCTAAACGACTTAGGCTGACTTTAGGTCTGACTTGGGCTGCTTAGCACTTGGGTTGGAATGGGCTGTTAATGTGCCAACTGGTATGTGAATGGATTCAGAGCAGGTGTTGATGTGCCTTTTCCTGGCACACACAAGGGGCGCATTTCTAATCAAAGTGCAGGTGCGCAGGGTGTGCACAAGTGTGCAGGTACAGGTGTGCACAGTGGGTGCATTTGAAAAGCAGGTACAGTTTCAAAATGCAGACGGGACGAGAGGCTGCCAGACAGACACTGACAGAAGGTGAAGGTTACATAACACACATATTGCAAAGGTGCAATAAAACATGCAAAGTGCAGATACACGGAAAGCGAGCATTCAACGGTGGCTTGAAAAATACAGACACAAGCAGGAGGTTAAATGATGACGACACATCTTTAATGGAAACAGCTGGTGCATTGAACGGTTGTGCAATGGGAGTACATTCATTTCCCAGGGTGGGTGACATGAAGTAGCACCCAGAATTCAAAACTGAGTTTTTGAGGCTTGGTCTGAGTATCAGGAAAGGCAGCGTCCACAGTTCATAGTGTTCATCTAGGACAGTGGTGGTTCCCAAACGTTTTAGCACCGGGACCCCCTTTTGTAGAATGGCAATATGTCGGGACCCCCTAAGACCGAGGGGCGGAGGTGGTGTCATTAAGCAGGAAGTGATTTCATATTTATTTAATAAATCACACTTTTTAAAATATTTTTAAAGTTGTACTCATAAGCAGCCCCATTTGGTGACCTATGAACAGAGATGCTAAAAGGCAAGCAGAAAGTAACACAAGGTGATATAAACAATGTGCATCAATTACCATAACAAACACATTTAATCCTTGTCAATTTCATCTATTATAATAATATTACAAAATAATACTCAGTAATGCAGAATTGGTGAAACATAGGTATCACATGCACACAAATGTACAGTACAGGTGGGCCCCCATATCCGCTGGGGATATGTTCCAGGCCCCTCCGTGGATACTCGAAACCGTGGATAAGAGCGAACACCCCCTCTATGGTTTCCTGAGGGGCCCCCACCCTACCTCCCCTGCAGGTAGGCATGCTTGCCCCCCCCAGCTCTTATTTTTCTTTCAGCAAGCTTTGTTTCTTCCTTAAAACAAACAGAGAAGCAGCCTCCATTGCAGGCAAGTAGAACGAGACTAATTCCTAGAGAGGCTCTGCAAGGTTTCTGTTAACCTTGCAGAGCCTCTCTAGTACTTAGTCTCGTTCTATTTGCCTGTAATAAGCTGCTTCTCCTGTTTCTTTGAGGAAGAAACGAAGCTTACTGGGAAAAAAAGTAAAAGCCTGGGGGGTCCCCACGATCCATGGATAACTGAAACCGTGGATAGCGAATCAGTGGATATGAGGGCCCACCTGTATTTGACAAGGAAATGAAACTTCACACACCTACTCCCTCTGAGACAGCAGGAGGAGTTTACACTTGTTGTTCAACTTCCCCATGGCTCCCTTCATCTCTTGGTTCCTCAGAGTGTAGATCAGGGGATTGAGAGCAGGGGTGACCACCATGTAGAACACGGCGGCCATCTTGTCCACCTGAGTGTTGGAGAATGGCTTAAGATACACAAAAGCAATGGGCCCATAGAAGAGGCCGACGACTGTCAGGTGGGAGCTGCAGGTGGACAGAGCCTTCCTACCACCCTTCCCAAAACGGCCACAGAAGGAGGCCAGGATGACGACATATGAAAGCAGCAAGGTCAGAAAGTTGGGTAGAGTTATCAGGCCACCACTGACCAGCATGAGTATCTCAACAACATAGATTTCTGCACAGGCCAGCTTGATTACCTGTGGGATGTCACAGAAGAAATTGTCCAGCACATTTGGTCCACAGAATGGTAGCTGGGCAATGACTACCATCTGGACAGTGGAATGAATGAAGGCTCCTGTCCAGCACAATACTAGCAGACTGAAGCAGCGCTGCCGGTCCATGATGGCTGTATATCTCAATGGGTGACAGATGGCCACGTAACGATCATAGGCCATGAGAGTGAGGAGAAACATCTCTGCACCCCCAAAGAGGTGGAGACCAAAGAGCTGGGCCATACAACCGCCATAGGAGATGATACAACCACTGTTTAGCAGGTCCGTCACTAACTTTGGAGCAGCCACGGAACCCAAAGACATGTCGATGAAGGACAGATTGGCCAGGAAGAAATACATGGGGCTTTGAAGGAGCTGGGGCTCAGACCACACGGTCACCATGATTAGGAAGTTTCCCAGAAGGATGGTGGTGTAGCAGGTGAAGACCAGGACAAAAAGAAAGAGCTGTGCAGTGTGGGAACAGGAGAAGCCCAGCAAAATGAACTCTGAGATGGTGGATCCATTCATGTTGATGGCTGTTTCTAGTGCAATTTAAAAAAAATGAAGTAAGAGTACAACATTCCAACCTGGACACAATTCAAGCACACGCTACAATGAATACTGGTTTGAAACTCTGTTTGTATGTAGTAACATAAGGAAGGAGCCTGGAGGAGGTCTAGAAGTTGAGAACTAAAGAAAGAGGAGTGAAAACTCCTTGAGTGAAAACAGCCCAATAATTTCTGGAGGGGGACAAAGCATGATACAGGAATTAAATGATTAAAAATGGGTTAAGAAGATGCATTTCAAAATAGAAAGTTTAAAAATCAATCACTAAAACGAGAATTTTTTTAATTTTAAAACTCTTTAACCCCAATTTCCCACCCTTGTGAGAGGTCCAGTTGGTCTAAACGTTGAATAAAAGCAGTACAATAAAAACAAATACTAAAAGCTCCAAACAATAAGCAAGAGTATGATAAACAGAGCAATATATAACAAGTTAGAAAAAAGGTTTTGAGGTTTGATTTTATTTACTTCTGCTAAACATAACAGAGTGCAGAGGATTTTGTAGGTTATGCAATTCACCAAAGTCCGTGATTGCTGGAAATGTTTCTAATGTGGCTTCCGAGATTCAACCAGGTATTTCATAGTCTTGTGATTCTTAATGACAGTTGAGATTTTCATTGTACAGTCGGACCTTTTTATCCACAGTTTTTTTATCCACGGATTTGACTCAACACAGATGGCAAAACAGTGGAAGAGGGAGTCCAACCACACTACATTACCTCTTTTTTAAGCATTGTCGGGAGGCCTGCCAGCCACTTCCAGCCTCCTGCGTGTGTCCAAACCGCTTAAAAATGCAGCCGGGAGTCTTAGGCGCCATTTACAGGTTGCTTCCAGTAGTGGCTTTTGTGTTGTTTTTTCAGTCAGTTTAAACAAATTCAGGAGGAGGGAAGCAGCGAAGATGCTGGAAAAAAAGGTAATATAGCACCGCTCCCGACACACACACACACACACACACACACACGGATTTCATATAACACTGATTTTCTTATCCACTGTGGTTCCAGGAACTGAACCCCAGTGGATAAAAAGGTCCGACTGTACTGAAATCTATGGAGAGTCCTAATTCCTGTCTCTGTGCAGTCAGATTTCAGAACACTGGCACACACACTTTCCACAATGGTTTAGAGACGGGGTTTTATATTGGGGTAAGAGTGCAGACTTTCCCTGCAGGAGGTCTCAGTTCAACCTGTGGCAGCTCACAGGGTTATCCTGGGCCAGTCACTACAGTGCTGCATGTGCAGGAAGGGTGAGAAACATCTAATTAAGAATAATGGAAAAGCTCACTACTGTAGCAGTCCTCACACAGCCATGGTGCCAATCATGCTGATGACTGGTCTAACAGCCCAATTCTATCCTCCTCCCCCAACCCCATCATATGCAGTTGCACCAAAACAGGTTGTGCTGCATGCTACAGGGGAGGGGCGATTGGGATGCTTGAAAGAGGTTAAAGAAAATATTTTCCCTTGCCCCTCTGTAAGCCTCTTGATTAGAAATAGGTCTACACAGACTTGCACCAGCTCTATAGCTGGCGCTAGTCCAAGGAGACAATGGAGGCTTGTCAGGAGGCTCCAGAGGGGACAGCATCTGGTGCAAGTCGCTTGCACTGGGAGACAACCCCTGCCCCCTCCGACGCATCCCCATCCCTCCCCCAATCCACTCCAATCTGCCCACCTCCCCACCCCATTCCACCCACCCTGCCTGCTTTCTGACACCAGTGGTGCTTCTCCTTGCCACATAACTGTGCAGGGTCCTCTTTGGTGTCTGCGATGGCAGTCCAGACGCATGCAACTCTGTGCCCTTCTGGATCAGCATTTGCAACACCACAAAGTACGGTCCGCAAAGCTGGTTCCAGCAGTGGAGCCTCATGATAGAATTGTTCTTTTTTTCCATAACTGCACAGAAAGCAAAGCAGTTGTGGTGTCTACAGGGAAGGCAGAATCCACAACCCCTTAGTAGGCACTGCTTAGTAAGCCATTGAATTGAATTCTTAACAATTATAACATTACACTCAGTCAAAACAGCAAATTGAGAAATGGCTATAATTGCTATAAATTCAGAACTTGAATTGCAATTGCAACTTGAAATTGAAATTCCACAAACAGAAGGAACAGAGTCAAGAATCAGCAGCGCCATTTCTAGAAGTATCTTAGCCACTCAATTATAAGCAGTTTAATGCAAATTCGGAGCAGATGCCTTCAATGGCAGCTATCAACACTTCATTCCTGAGCAATCCTGCACCCTCCAAGCTTTGCAATCTTTCAAAACTACTCACCAACATCATGAGAAAAGAAGCAAGCAATGCCAGACAAGCAAAAGGAAAGAGTCAGAAACAGAAGGTGTTGTGCTCCAGAATATCCTTATCAAAACAAATGAAACTGAAGCACAAAAATGAAAAATGTTCCTCCGTGTAAATTCGCACATTGATATTTTCAAGGAGAAATATTTTTCCCAAAACTCATTTCAACTTGTCTTGAAACTGCAAGGAGGAATCCTGTTGAAATCCTCATTATATAATCCTCCTTCAATCCACAGTCTTGATTCCACCCATTGTGAACAATGCCTGTGGTCCTGTCTTAGCACTGACGAAAAGTCAGCACCTTGGAGAGCGCTGCCTGCTGTTTGGTCTCAGGTGGGGTAATTAAAATGTAAGAGGGTTTTGAACCTGTTGTATACAATAGAGATTACATGGCCTGTGTGCTGTCAGAGGCCTTTTTCCCCCTGGGTGTTGAGCTGAAGCCAGCAAAATTAGTAGTTTGTGTATTTAATTTTTACCCCATCTTTCTTCCAAGAAATTCAGTGTAGCATACTACAATACTGTAAGGTGAGTTGGGTTGATGGTTCAAGGATGCTTATACACTACAAAATATACTAGTTGTAGATTGTAAACTACTATGAAAATGGATATTTTTGACGAGGTCAAAGGTGTGTTTCTAGAGATGACTTAATGAATCCTCTCCCATGGATTCCATGGTTCATCACGCCAGTTACAACTTAAACAAGTGTACTTTCAATTGTGTGCTCAGACCATATGACAGCTGAGCATATTCCTCACCACATTATAGCATGCAGCTGCACCAATGGAGACTGTGCTGCATGCTTGGTGGTGGTAGGGAATCAGACAGCCTGCAGGATGCATTTTTTACATTTTTTAGGCTGCCCGGTCACTTATGGGTCTCCTTGGACTTACACCAGCCATTTTGCTGATGTAAGTCCAAGGAGAGAAAAGGGGTGGGGGGTTCAAAAAGGGAATGGGACCCTGCTGGAATCCACCCCCTCTCTTCCCCTCCACACCCCTGACCTCCCCCTTCCCGCACATGCTACCCCAGCACTAGATAGGCTTGGGCTTCCCATGTACACAACTGACAAAAGTTACATAACAGTTTCTAGCTGGGTCTAGATTTTTATCATTGGCATGGAACTTTGATTTTAACTCAGATTCTTTAGACACCTGCTTCAATGCATATTAAATGGATTTAATATATAATCTTGTCATAATCCCCCCCAAGGATTTAGAGATACTGTACTGTGAGGCATTATGAACTCTTGGAATATGAATGGGGTAGAAGATATATCAATTCATATGAAATAAAATATTTCCTCATTTGTTATTTTGGAGTCAAAGAACAAGGTCACATACACACGGCTAATTTCATGTCTATTTGGCATGACAATATTGTCAGATCTATTTGGGGCAGCAGGTTTGTGCTTTTGGAGCTTCTGCAATTGTCCTTATGTACTCTGTTGTGATATCTGTAGTGAACCCAGAGGGAAACAAATTGAACCATTGTTGGATGTGTTGGGTTTTTGTTTAAAATAAGTGACCTTCTGTCCAACTCAGAGACATGTGCTTTGTCCAGAGGTGCTAGATTTGTTGTAATTGCACTGGAATTAACAATCAAGTTCGCCTTAACGAATGCTGAAAATTCTCACAATGTTGCATCATACTGGGGTGGGACTGAACCAAGGAAGCCCCTGCCTGTAAAGGTGGCCTGGCTGCATTGTCATCATCCCCCCCCCCGCCTAATTTCTAGCCCAGTGAAGATTTCTGCAGCACTCAAGGCTTTGTGTCATTTGAGTTGGCCCTAAAAAAGGCATTATGAAATTGTTCTTTGGGATGTTTTCCAATGGATCAATGTAGTTACCTGCCATTGTAACTACTAAGGGACTTGGATGGTACTACTACTCTTGATTTGGGGCAACAGCTGCTGTGCTTCCTGTGAAGATCCTGAAATCAATGCCCATAGCAGGAATAAATGCAGAAAGGATCGATACCCTGAATGTGTGAAGTATGGGTGAGGGCTACTACTATCCAAAGTGTTGATCACATGCAATACAGTATACTGCTCCTGGGAGCTTCCCACTCAGTTCAGGGATGTTGTCTTCCAATAAGGAAACCAGGGTCATCTCAAAGCCCAGTCTGAAGTCGGACTGAAGGGGATCCAAATGATCAGCTTCATCCAGAGGTCTCTGGAGCTGAGGCTCCACCACCCACTTGATCTCCTTGCCCAGAAATGGGAGATTTGATACTGTAAGTTTTGAAAATGTTCTGCCTCCAGGAAATAGCTTTCAGATTGACCCCTCTCTCAAAGCCCCCCTGTTGTTTTGACACAAGACCCTTGTGTAGTGCAAATGATGCCTTGCCTGGACACATATGTTGTAGGTGCACACTCAGCTCAAGTGGGCCACTGAGCAGGGCTGTTTGGGCTCACAGTCAATGCATGTAGTGCTCTAAGTCAACTGAGAGCACAACCTAGAAGCTGCACATTAGAGGGGAAGTGCGGAATGGGGGCAGTCAGTACTGGTTGCCCAGATACTGTTCTGTGGACCCCACATGCTGAACAATTTCTACTATGATGCCCAACAGATGATTGAATTGACCTATACAGCAGCAGTGAGAGTAGTAGCGAGTAGTACTACCTTGCAAGTTGCAAGGAAGTTGCAAGGCTGGCTCATGGATTGAAGGCGTTCCTAGCCAGAGGTAATCCCCTTAATGTTCTAGTGGGTGGAGGTAGAGAGGACACATGGATGGGGCACCCTAGAGTTCTTTGAGAGGTCTTCCACCGTCTTAAATTCTTTTACAGTTCTCTGGTCATGACAAAGAATGCTGAAGGGAGTCAATTTCTCAAGACATGCTGAAGGCCTAAAAGGTAGGAAGCAGATCCAAAGAACTTCTTGGTACTACAGATGTTTGAATTATTCCTTGGGGTATTAACTACTGGGTGCAAGGATGGCTTTAGGAAGAATGGCTTTAGAAAGAGCAGGGTAGCTCAGCCAGCTGTAGCCCAAAGCTCCAGACATGGGCATTGAGCAGAACAAGGGATCTTTAAGATAAGGTGCAAAGACCAGCACTGGCAGAATGCAAGAGACTGAGAAGAGAACATCTTCAAGGATGTAAGAGGTTTGTGGATGAAAAGATAGTTACGAGGGAAAGAAGGGATCCTACAAAGCAGTCTAACAGCCCTAACCAAAATGTATGAATGTGCCTATTTCATGATGGATGGATGCTTTCAGTGTGTATGAAGAAATAGGAAATGGGAATGATTTCCAGGGAAGGAGGTTTAGGGAAGACTTACACTTACCCTGTTCCCAAAACTAGGATGGGAGAAGGATGGGTGAGAAATAAGGATGGGAAGTTGCAAGGATAAACTTCTTCAACGTGATTATAGCTAGCGGGTTCTGTTGTGGTGTGGGAGAGTCTTGCAGGGGGTTGAGCAGCTTTGGAGACTCCAAATTGATGGCGTTGTTGCAGCAGATGCAGTAACAACTCAGTGAATATTTACGTGAGTTCGGGATGCTGCTGGCATGTAGCTCTGAGGGTAGGCATTTAATCCTTTTCTTAGGACCCTGAAGGAGTTTCGCCAGTTCTTGTATTATTGTGTTAACATGTAAGCTGATATGTGAGTAGGATCTAGATGGGCACTAATATGGCCTGACCAGCTGGACAAATATGAGGAGCAGTGGCGAAACTATGGTGGAGCGCACAGAGGCGTGGGTGCACTGCCCGCGCCCGCCGTGTTTCTCACCCGCCGCCTCGTCTTACCGCCCGTGATCTGCTTCTTCAGCTGTCTTCTTTTCAGCCCTCCTGCCCTCCCTGGAGCCTGATTGGCTCCAAAATGACAAAGAAACCGGCAGGGGGGATGTGCTTGGAGCTGCGCTGCGTGCGCAGCTGCCTCCCTCTGCCCTCCAATTGGCTACACAGGGCGCAACGTTGTCGCGTCACGTAGGCCCCGTCCTCGCTCCGGGCACCCCATAGGGATCCTTGCCCCTCTGATGAGGAGCATTGCAAAAGGGAGGGAGTGAACATGCAAGTGCCGTGGAGGAGCATGTCTTAATGGAGACAGCCCAACCACAAATGTATTAGGGGGAGAAACAAAATGCAGAGGTACAAGGAACATTTCCCAGTGGGTAGCTCCAAAACGTCGATGTTCGAAAAGGATGTTAGGCAGATAAAAACAGGAGGTAGAAGTTACATAATACAATAAATGCATGCAATCATTATTCCCCAAGGTACATGATGGCAGACAACAGAGTCTAGGGTTTGAACTACGTTTTTCAGGAAGAGCAGTGTTCGTAGTTCACATACGTATATGAATCCAAATAAAATGAACCAAAATGCATTACTGGTAACATTGTTGCTGCCCTGAGCCCCCTGGATACCCAGACCTTGGGAAGGGTGATGTTCTTAATTGGGTCTCTTATTGGCCTCGGCACTTATCTGAACATGCTGACAATTCGCCCAGGACTTCAGCAGACCTGCTAGAGAAGGCTGCACTAGCAGTACACAGTACCTGTATAGTTGCTTCTCCTGAATGTCACCCCCATAGTCCAACCCCAAAGAAGTACTCCAATCATCCTCTCTCCCTAGTCTTCCTACAGGGCTGAGAAATGTGACTTCCAACCAGACTTGTTCAAAGCTCACTATGCTGATACTCGGATATTCTTCCTGGAGTGCTCTGGAGTTCCTCCTAGGGAACTTTCGTTGTGACCCAAGAGACCTCATTTGCAAGTCTTGTGCATTCACATGTGGACACTGCAAGAGGGACAAAATTGGCCATGTGACAACCAACTGAGAGTCAGGGTGGTGTAGAGGCTAATGCCTTGGACTTTGACCAGGAAGGACTGGTTAGGTTCATAGGTTGGGTCGATAGGCAACTTAGTATCCATCACATTTATCTATTACTGTCCATAACTTCTGCTGAGTCTATTTGCATCCATCAAATGAGACAAATACAAAGCATTCACTTCACAGATGTGGTCCACTCTGATGCTGCTGAATTAGCAAGAAAAACACAGGACCTGAATTTTCCAACAATTAATGATATTATTTGAGTAAGTTCAAAATTATGTAATAATGAATAACAACCATTTGAAATCATTTACAAGATAATATACACAACCAACTATCGGCAATCAATTAATAATAAATAAATAAATAAAATGGTATAGTAAGTGCTAATAATTCTATTTAGGAATTATACATACAACAGTGTAGTTGACATGGAAAGGAAATTTCACATATGGACTCCCTCTGAGGAAGCAGGAGGCGTTTGCACTTGTTTTTCAACTTCCCCATGGCTCCCTTCATCTCTTGGTTCCTCAGAGTGTAGATGAGGGGATTGAGGGCAGGGGTGACCACCATGTAGAATACAGAGGCCATTTTGTCCACTTGGGAGTTGGAGGAGGGCTTCATGTACACAAAAACAATGGGGCCATAGAAGAGGCCAACGACCATCAGGTGGGAGCCACATGTGGATAGAGCCTTCTTACCACCCTTCCCAAAGCGGCCACAGAGGGTGGCCAAGATAACGGCATATGAAAGCAGCAAGGTCAGAAAGCAGGGAAGAGTTACGAGGCCATCACTGACTACCATGAGTATCTCAACAACATAGGTTTCTGAACAGGACAGCTTGATTACCTGTGGGATGTCACAGAAGAAATTATCCACCGTGTTCACTCCACAATATGGTAGTTGGGCCATGACCACTGCCTGAAAAATGCCATGAATGAGTGCTCCTGTCCAGCACAGTAGGAGGAGACAGAAGCAACGTTGTCGGTTCATAATGGTTGTGTACCTCAGTGGGTGGCAGATGGCCACATAGCGATCATAGGCCATGACGGTGAGGAGGAACATTTCTGCACCTGCAAAGAAGTGGAGGCCAAATATCTGGGCCATGCAGCCTCCAAAAGAAATGGTACTGCCACTGTTCAACAGGTCAGTTGCTAGTTTGGGTGCCGCTACAGATCCCAATGACATATCGAGGAGGGACAGATTGGCAAGGAAGAAATACATGGGACACTGAAAGAGCCTGGGCTCAGACCGCACAGTCACCATGATTAGCAAGTTTCCCACAAGGATGGTTGTGTAGCAGGTCAAGACCAGAGTTAAAAGGCAGATGTGGGCAGTGCGGGAGCCCGAGAAGTCCAGGAAGACAAACTCTGTGACGGTAGACCCATTCATCTTCATGGTTGGTTCTAGTGGGAGAAAGAAATGGGATCCTGTTAACCCTGTGGACCCTGCCCACCTCAGCTAGTCCAGTATCTTCCCCACAATGGAACTATGAATAGAATCCACAAGTTCTTGCTCTTATTTTTTCTAGGTCGAACTCCAGCCTCCTGTATCATTTTTTTACCTACCAAGAAATGTTTTGTCCCAGTATTCAACACGTTGTGCTCTCTCTGAAGAGTCTGTTGTACAAAGCTGTGCAAATCAGGCAGATCAATTAAACAGTTGCATCTTTTTGGCCCATTTCCAGTTGAGGTTGAAGAAGTCAGCTTCTGCTAGACATAAGGAGTGTTGGAGAGTCTGTGCCCATTACAAATGTGTACCGATGTGGGATAAGTCAGAATTCTGATGTACACTTAGCCAAGACCTTCCACAGTAACTGGAATAGCAGTGAAAACTGAAGACAGGTTTTTCAGGGGCTGAGTGCTGGTGTTGCATGGAGACGCTCCCATGTTCCACTCTACTTTTACACTCAAGGAGCAGCGCTGGACAGTTCTGGGCTACAGAGTCAAAGTGACGGAGTAGCCAGCGTGCTGTGCAAGGTATGGGAGACCTGGGTTCAAACCCATACTCAGCTATGGTGATCACTGGGTGACCTTGTCCAGGCACGCTAACTCAATCCAACCTGTCTCACAGGATTGTTTTGAGGGGGAAAGGGGGGAAAACGTGTGCTGCCTAAGCTCCTTGGGGAAGGATGGGCTATAAATGAAATAGCCCACGTACCTCTGGTCTGATCAGGACATTTGCCTCTTCCACCAATACTCTTGCCCCTCTTCAATACTGGAGTTCTGAAGGCAGATAAAAATATGGATTTAGGCAGTGTCCTACCATGAAACTATTCAACCCAGGAAAGAGGCTTCCCATGTAGCTGATTTTTTTATTTCAGCATAAGTGAGGCCAACTGTTCAAAAAAATTCTCTTCAATCTCTGTAGCAATGATTTGCTTTCCATACAATCATAATTTTATACGCAGAACTAATTGATCCGTCTCTTTCATTACATAGAACTGGGAGATTTACAGCGCAATCCTAATCAACTTTCCAGCGCCGGTGCAGCCGCAATTGCAGCCATGAGGTAATGGAACAAATGCTCTCTCATCTTGAAGAGGCTTCCATGACTGCCCCCGCACTGCAAAATGCAGTGCGCGCTCTGTTGGCATGGTTACATCGGCGCTGGAAAGTTGGTTAGGATTGCGCTGCCAGTCTGAATTGAGTCTAAAAGTGTTTGTTTGTTTTGATCAAGACATTTCATTTCATTAAGAGTCTTTGCCCATGTTTAATTTGGGGATACTGAATTGTGATTGGTAAATATTGAAACAAAAATTAAGTAGTGATAACATATCTACTATTGCTATTCCATCAGAAAATAAAAGCTTCAAATTTTCACATTGCTGTATTAACAAATATCCCTTGTATAAATGCTCATAGTTATATTTATACAGGACCTCTACTGTATTTCATGCTTGTCCTAGACTGTAGGCTTCTCTGTCCATCTAAACTCAATTTTCATCTGAATAGATTCTCCATTAAAATGGGGCAATAATGAAATATGAAGAAACACTGATGGCTGGAGGAAACATAGACTTTCAAAAACATGCACACTGTTAAAATATGCCTCCAAACTAGAACATGTCTGAGATTTTATGGCAGAAGAGATTGATGATAATATTCCTCTGAGCATTTGAGACAGATTATGGGAAATGGAAGATAGATTTTCTCGGAATATGAATTTGCAAGAAAACTGATCTATAGTAATATGAGATGGTAAGCTACTCTAGTGATTAGAAGTAAAAAATAATAACTGCTATAGCTCTGTATTCTGGAAGTGATATAACCTGCCTGAGGTGAAGGTAGTGATATATCATGAAGTTGTCCTGTTGCAGAGATGTGTTGGAAGAAAATCAGAGTAATAATGGAATGTTATACAGTACAGTATTTCATTTCATCTTCTCTTATTTTAATTAACATATAAAAATGACATTGTATGAGGGGAGTGGGGAGCATTTTGCTACTGTTTTCAGCTGCCAAGCTGAATATTCCATGTAAAATGCTGGAGACCGACTACTGTCCCTGAGTGGATGGGAGGAATGTTATTTGGCAATGGTAAAGCTAACAGCTTTTGTAAGCGTAAAAGAGAAGATACAAAGTGGAATAACTCAACTTTTAAATGGTGTCTGTATACTATATTTGGCACAAGTCACTCTTTGTTGCATTCCTTTTTCAATGTTACTATGAGGAATTGGTGTTGTGTTGAGAGCAATTTGTATATCAGAATTTTGGAGTGATACTGCCTGATTTGATAGCATTGTAAATATGCACTGGTATTAATAGTAAAAAAAGAAAATAAACTTTTTCTTCAACAGCTCAAACATATTTTAAGTGGCTTCCATACTTTGTTTAGTTAGTAGGCTGACCATGTTCTATTATTATTATTATTATTATTATTATTATTACCTATTCCAATTCATTGTGTCATTTTAATCTCTCTTTTTTTAAAAAAAATGAAAGTCTCTTACAGCGCAATCCTACCTAACTTCGGTAGGGCTGCCGGCATAACCCAGGCCATATCCTATGCACCCAGCACCACCGTATCCCAAGGGTTTAGGGCCGCTGGTGCACTAAAACACCACCAGAAACAAAGGAAACAAGCAGCATTAAAGTGTTGCAAAAAGGAACTCCTAAATGCACTAAATATTCGCAGAGGTGGATCTACTATGAACCTAATAAAGCTTAAGCTTCAAAGTCCCTAATCCCAGAGGGACCCCAGAAGCAGAAGTGAGTTTAGTCCACATTGTTTAAAAAAATTGGGTCTACTATATGAGAAGGAGGTTTTTTTTTTAACAATAAGGTTATATTGACTGTGGTCTTTTCTATGTTTTATTTCATCATTCTATGATGCATCATGCATGTATATAGCATTTCCCTAATTTTCATCCCCCCCAATAACTCGAAAACTATATGAATTTTTTATTCACACCAGTGACTTTGACATGCGAGATAATCCAGTACAGCAATTTTAATCAAAATCTGAGATGTAGTGGTTAATTTTTTTTAAAAAAAATGTGGTGATCTGTCATGGAAAAAATTGAAGAAGATAACGGTGGTTACCCAGAACTCGTTGCTGGTTGCAAAGGGGCCCCCATAACAGTGAAACAATCTGTAGCTACAAAAAGAAGCTTAATCAAGGAAACAAAAGGAGCAGATTTAGGAATCTACAAAGAAATAGAAATAACTGTAATACTCACTCTTGTTGCAATTCACACTCAAAGGAGATTTGGGGCAAGCGCCTTCCATCTCAGTGATCAAGACTTCATTGCAAAGTCATCCTGCATCTTCTGGACTTTGTAGTCTTTCAAGAATACTCAAAAATGGTGGACAAAAGAGACGCAAGAAACCCAGGTGAGCAAAAAGAGATGGATGGAGGTGGAAGGTGGGGTGGTTCTGGATGATGATACCCTTATGAAAAAGAGAGCACTGAGGATGTGAATGAAAAGAAGTTTCTCAATGCAACTATGCAAATGGAGACTTTGAATGAAAACACTCATAGCAATACTCATTACCTGCTCCCCAATATCTTTTACCTCATCAGAAAACTAAGAGGAGGATGTGAGCCCTTCACGTTTCCCTTGATAGAGTCCTCCTTCAATCTGAGTGCCTTGGATTTCATCCTCTGTATTCAAAGCCTGTGCTCTATTCCTAAAGCTGACAAAGACATCCGCATCCTGGACGGTGCTGACTGCTGTTCAGTCCCAAATGGGATCATTACAAATGAGAATGATCTTGAAGTCCTTGTCAACAACAGAACTTGGGTGGCTTTTTTCAAGAGGGCTTGGGTGCTTTTTCAAGGGCTCATTCCCCCTTGGATAAAGAGCTATGTCAGCAGAAGTTGGTGCAGGTCATTTATTTAATTTGTACGCCACCTGTCCTCAGTGTGGCAAACATGTTTCCCTTCCCCTTTTATCTTTATAACAACCTCTAAGGTTGGCTAGGCTGAGAGAAAGCACTTGGCCAAACATTCCCTAACTGAGCCAGAAATGGAACTTAAGTCTCTAGTCTAGGTTTACTGCCCAGTCTTATCCCCTTCCATATTATAGCATACAGTTGTGCCAATAACATGCATGCTACCTGCTATGGTGTGTGTGTGTGTGTGGGGGGTATTGGGCAACCTGCAGGAGGTAATTTTTTCTTACCCCCCCCCAATAGACTTCCCAATTGCCTATGGGTCTCCTCAAACCTATGCCAGCTATTTTGTTGGCCCAAGTCTGTGGAAAGCCAGGGATAGGGTTGGCAGAAAAATGGGGGATAAGATCCAACATGTGTAACTGCCACTGGATCCACCCCCTGACACACCCCAGTTCCTCCCCAACATGTCCGGTTTCTCCCCCTCCTGCCCATGGCCTGTACCCACTGCCAACTTACCGGCGTCTGGAGCCTCCTGGAGCAACTCCCACACACATCACACCTCTTGCCATTTGTGGCAGAGGCCTGGCAGCACACAACTGTGGCCTGGCTTTCTCATTGCCGTAAAGGACGTTGTGCTGCAGAAACACGAGTTCTGGCAGCACAAGGCCCCAATAGGGTTGGGTAGGCTTACCAGATCTCCAACCAGGCCAGAGTGCTAGACCTTTAGGAGAAGGAATGTGGACAGGTGTAGCTTGTTAGAGCACAATCCTAGGCATGTCTACTCAGAAGCAAGCCCCATTGTGTTCAGTGGGGCTTGCTTCTGAGTAGGCATGCCTAGGATTGTGCTCTAAGGTTTAACAAGCTACCCTTGCCCATATTCCTTCTCCCAAAGGTCTAGCACTCTGTCCCAGTTGGAGATCTGGTAAGCCTAGGGTTGGGGCCTCAGTCGAGTGCAGGCTGACCAGATAGAATGGAGGACAAAGTGCCTATACCTTTAACCATTGCATAGAAGAGGGAATTTGGGCAGGTGCAGCTTTTTGCACCCTACTATGATGAGCTGCACCTGCCCAAATTCCCTCTTCTATGCAATGGTTAAAGGTATAGGCACTTTGTCCTCCATTCTATCGGGTCACCATGGTAATCTGACACCCCACAGATTCTCCCTCACAGTTTTCCCTGGACAAATGTGCTTTTTGCAATGAACACATGCCTGCAAATACATGTCATCTCAACCATGTGCTCAGGGTCCGACCATAGTCATAGCCAAAGACCAAAGTGGCACTACTGGGTGTTCCAGGGAAAAGAGAGGCTGAAGACACTTGCAGCAAACTTAGCTGGAAGTCAAATCTCTCGGGTTGTATTGGGGAATGTGGGGAGGGAAAGGGATGTTTGGTGTTTTTCTAGGGTTAGATTCTGGAAACATTTGGAGATGAGCAAGATGGCCCGCCTAGATCTTTTGGGACCTGAGGTGGGGCACCAAATGTTATCCCCAGTCCTTCAGTGACACATCAGCTGGTGGAAAGAGCTGCCACCCCAGCCACTGCTCTCACTTTTCCTCCTACTCCTCCACTTCCTGGATGTGAAAAGACAAAGGAAATGGGGCAGAAGAGAAGGGTGGAGGAGATGGCTAGATTGTCTCGCAGGAGATGTTCTAGTCAACCACTCTCCTGTTCTCCCCTTCCTCTTCCAAGCCATTCACATCTTTCTTTTCAAATCCAGAGACCATGTGAGGAGGAGTGGGGGCGGAGGTGAGTAGCGGCAGTGCTTTCTGCCCCCTGCCAATCTGACACCGGAGATTATTGTCTCAGTCTTCCCCTGGCTAGGCTGACTCTAGTTATGCCACCTGCATGGCTGAAGTTCATAGCATGCTCAGGCATCCGGCATAAAGCATCCTTTGAAGAGCATCACCATTTTGACTTCAGACCAGGTGTCATAAAACCACTATATTTTGTGTGTGCTTCTATTTTCTTTCGATATATTGTTGTTTCTGTGTATTTTTTAATCTATGTTGGGAACAGGCTGAAACTCAATAGCACCAGTCTGTGTCATTCAGAATTGGGATGACAGGTGGCATCTCTTTCTTGAATAAATTCCACTAGACATGAGAGCGTTCTCTTTCTCTTCCATTGAGACAAGAATGAGCCAGCTGATTGGCTCATGTTCCTGCCAGTCCCCCTCCCAAGAAGGGAGGTGGCTCTCAGGTAACCCACTGACATCATTACAGCCGAATGATAAAACTCCCAAGTGGACAGAATTCGATGCATCTTGTTCCAACAGACCAAGAACCTCACTCCATGAGCTCCTGGGAGGAGAAATTAAATTAAAATTAAATTAAATTAACTCTTTACAGTCCTCGCTGGATACGACTATATAGAGTTGGTGAACTCTGCACCCAGGTAAAATCAGATAAGGTTATTAGTCAGAAAATCGTTAGCATTTTGTGATGCTTTAGAGTTTGTCTTCCCTAAGCTGTGCCTCAGCATTTCCAAAGCTTGTTCAAAAATTCCTGGCTAGCCAGAGAGCAAAAGCGCATGCATGAGATTCTGCAGTGCCTCAGTGCCATCTGCTGGCAGTTTGAATGATTGCATTAACGTTTTCTGCCAAATTCCATTCTCCTTACTCTTTTTTTCTTGTTCATTTGATTTTCTTATCCCCTTTTTTCTTTTATTAGACTTTTAATAATCCTTTTACAATTTAACCTCTTCCTTGGTACAGAAGTACAGTGGATTGTCACGACTCCTCGCTCTGCAGGCGCTACTGTGAGAGTGATTTTGATAGAGACCATATTGCTCTAGGTCTAGGTGGGGGGTTCTGCCCAGAGAGCCCCCTCTGGCTAGCCTGATGCCCTGGACTGGGGGCAGTGGATTCAAGCTACCCAGGCCTTTCCTCAGTAAGCTGCATGTCCAAACAGTGTAACGAACATGGTTCCCTTCCCCTTTTATCTTTATAACAACCCTCTAAGGTTGGCTAGACTGAGAGAAAGCACTTGGCTCAACATCACCTAACTGAGGAGGAATAGCAGGAAGGGAGTGATCATCCTAACCATTCAGCGCTACTGCCCTGGTTCAGTGTATGGTCACTGACAGCCCCAGTCTTTATCCTGACACAAGGTGCCCAGGGAGGATGGAGACTGAAGAAGACCTTGTGTTGCTGCTGCTTGTCTTTCCAAGTATTCATGTTTTTCAGTAAGAGATTGGGCTTCTCCAGCATCTCCTGTGATGTGTACAGAATTGTGAAGAGTACCAAAGATTGGCGGTAGGGAGGTTGAGCAGTCCTTATAAATAGAGCCTTCCAGGCAATTCTGGGTTCCTCTCGCAGCATCCATGTCCTGCCACTTGTACATTGAGTTAGGCCAATCAATGAGTGCTGGTGAGGAAGCATGACTGTCACTCCACATGTTGGAGCCTCCACTGCTGCTGGTCCTGATGCAATGGCTGAAATTTAACAGAGTTGATTTGCATGTGTGACCCAGGATTCATGTTAATGCTGCATTGGCCTTTAACATGGGGGAATGCTCAGTGGCAACTGTATTACTAGTGTGCAATGTCCAGCAGCGCCAAGCCATTTCAAACCCCATTGCTGTCAATGGGAGAGGGTGATGTGTGTGGTTAGCTTGATTATTTCCCAACAGTGTTCATTTTGCAGAGATTGCAGCGGACGAAACTGGTGGAGCTGGTCACTTGCCGGCCCATCTGTGTTTCTGTTTTGGAGTTGAGTACCAGGGCTCTGAATGGTGTCTGACATTATTCTTTCACCCTGGCTCAGGTCTGGTGGTTTAGCTTTGCAGATGCAGCAGACAAGAGGGAGAAAAGTCCTCAGGTGGCAGACTGAGCTGTAACACCGCATACTACAGGCGGAGGATATTTTTGAGTGCTTTCTCACATCAACTCCCTACAAGGAGATGTGTCTGCATCTGATGAACTAGGTTGTTGCCTGTGACCGTTCATGACACAATTCAGTTGTTGATCTTTAAGGTGCCATTAGACCACTGCTTCTCAGCAAAAATCTAACATGGCTACTGTGCTTAACTTTGTTCCTGCAACAAGAAAGCAGGCACTCAAGGGCTTAAGATTCTAGCCCAGATGTATTGTCCTGGCTGTACTAGTTTTCTACTTGCAGAGAGTTTTGGCTTAATTTGCAGGCAGCATGATAAGCTGGCATTTTCCCCACCTGCAGTCTGAAGTTGTATAGTCATCACCTGCAGAACTCTACCACCTCATTCAGCTTCATATATAAGTCCAGACACAACTGGACTTCCAGAAATATTGGACAGCATTTGAACAGGACCCCCAATTAGATAGTTCAGTGATTTGTAATGGGCTCAAGGCTATGTGTGAAACCCCAAACTCTGACCCAAAGAGCTATTTAGGAACACGCCTTCCACCACCACCACCACCCGCGCGCACACACACATTCTTGGTTTTTAGTGTTGTTCCTGATAAGCTGCTCTTGGAATTCAAGCAGACCAGCAGCCTGAATCAGTGTTGATGTTTTTATTTGTTTGATTTATTTTGTGCCTCTATAAGCAACAAAACAATAATGAAAGATTAATGTCAAACTGTAAAAGTGTAACTGCCTGGCAAGGATCACGTCATATCATAAGGTTCACATTAATCTTTGGCTATCATTGTCGTTGCAATATCTCCATAAACCTGACAAGACAAAGCCAGCAGGCATGCCTAGGCTTAACAGATCTCCAACCGGGACAGACCTCCTAAAGGTCTAG